>CP136063.1:247776397-252576397 GCA_032622095.1 Siphonodentalium dalli
TATCACATCATCGGCATCACGAAACTCCACAGTCATCCATATAGGTAATACATCGAAAACGATTAAAATAAAATAAAATTTGATAACGCTCTTTATTATATACTCCTTTTATGCGACCGAAGCAATGGAATTTTTGCTACGCTGACACAAATTCAAATCGTGTTAAAACTTCCTTTTTTGAAAGTTGATAGCTGGTTACCAATCAACACATCATATTAGTGGGCTCATGTGGCGGATCTAATTATTATCTGTGTAGTAAAACGTAAATACTTTTATTACAAATACATTATAAATTATTTTGACATATCGTCATATTCTGCAAAATTTAGACACCATTAATTTAGATTTTCTTAGAATAAATTGTATAGTGAACAATATGCTTTGAGAGAAAACAGCACATTCTAAGATATTTAAAATAATTTTTTTGTTTTTGTTTATGAACAAAAATCAGAAAAATAATTTTGAATATAGTGAAAAGATCGTTATATATTATATATATTTTCTTTTTGGCTTTATTCAGCGGTTTTGGGTATGAACTTACAATCTATCCATGTTCACAAAGCTGGTAAATATTTTGTCACCAAATTGACCATGTTCGGAAAATGTCGTCTGGTTGGTTGATTAGAATGTTGTTATTTGGTCGATAATTTGAGATAATGGTTGACAAAAAATAAATAATTAAATAAAGCTACGAAAGGGTTTCGCAATGGGTACAGCTGGAAAACCATAGCAGGTTTATTACCAAGAAAAACATGAAAATTAGAAAGATTATTTTTCTATTTTCATTACCAATAACCTCTAATGACGATATTCTTCTTGTTGATGTCAATGTTGGCAAACAATCTACTGTAACATAAACCACCATGTACGTCTTCGGAAACGAACAATAACTCTAAAATACATATAGAATCGATCATGTTGCCGTGCGCTGCGTATTTTCCCATTAAAGTAATTGCAACAGTAATGGCGACACCCAAGTTGCCTCGTATGACTTCCTGCAGGTATTAAAACAAAAGAAAACATTACATGTAGCAGTCGACGCGAGTGTTCGGCAAATGTGGACCCCAAGAGAAGCAGAAATGTTTTAGGATACATGCTGATACGGTATCCATTGAGCACTCAAGTGGCGCCGCGGTCGGACACGATGATCTGCTATATTTAGAAAAGCCAAACCAACCAACCTTAACCTCATACTAAAATAGCAAGGTGAAAGAGAATATCACTATCTTTTCGAGCTCTATCGCGCACAATCACTATTATTCTCGCACCCAATCACTATTATTCTCGCACCCAATCACTATTATTCTCGCGCAAATTGTTATTTGTTCGGGACATTGAAATAATTTTCTTTTCAAATTGCGAACGCCTTGGTGACCTTTTTAACCCTTAAATGGCAGGAGATACGCTGGTGCAGCATTGAATATCATGTGCCATTGCATTATTTTATATATGCGAGTCCCCCGTATAGGGAACATCGCATTTATAAGAGAATGCACTGGCTTACAAAATCAAGGTAACTGTTGTTACGCCTATGCATTCTTTAATACATGCGAGGCCCCATATATATGAGAGAATGCATTGGCACAGGGTTTTAAAAAAAATGAAGACGCCCCAGTCATGGAAGGGTCATTGTAGCCCTCTTCCACTGCGGTGGTCTTTCGTTTTCCAACATGTTTTAGTTTTGGTGTCAACCTCCATTGTATATCATGCCATGAGTCGCTATTCTGGATATATCATATTCCATCCGTTCAAAACCCGGGACCATTTTATATCCCGACCTGCTCTGCTTTGAACACACAACGCAGGGAATATATTTCATTGTTGACAGTAGTCCAAGTCTTCTTGTACTAAAACCAGCTAAGATATTGGGATGGCGATGCTGGCGTTTAGTCCAAGCCCGCTTGCATACCAATCCTACCACACGACTTACGCCCACGATCTGTGGCGGGAATCTGTGGTGTATTTTACTCGATTTACCTAGCAAATCAATACATGATGCTATATACATCGGAAAGGCTTACATCTTATGGTCACAATGGTGTATAATAATCTAACTTTAATGTTAAATTACACATAGAATATTCCGGTTGATTGCCATAAACATCGATTTGTTTCTCTGTTTGTTTACGTTTTAACCGAAAGCCGAAGTGGTCCGAATAAGTTCGGCATAATCCGCTGTTTGTTCTGGGAATTCTACTTTCCGTTTCTATATATAGCGCGGGTTTTCCGAACAAAAATGGCGAAAACCGATCGCCCGAAAGTCCAGTTTTCTATGTGCTTTCAGAACAATTCCCGCACTAAAAACTTAATGACATAATGGAGGATCAGAACGGTAGTTTTGTTGACAATTTTCGCAAGCAACTTGTCAAAATTGGAGCAAATTAGAACTCTTGTGTCTGACTTTCCATCCGTGTGATTTTCATCCATGTGCATTTTGACTTTTGTGTTGATAAAATAATCGGAGAACCGAATCACACAGTTTCGAAATATAGTTCTTCCGTTTTAGTGGGACTTTTCAAACTTAAGGTTAAAAATTTATACAAATTTTGTTTGATTTTTTGTGTGCTTAACAAGAGCAGTATATTGCTCTGTTCGCTTAGTATATATCTTAATTTCGCCGAAGTCCACCAAATGTGGGAAATGTAGCACCATATTATTTATTCTAATACTCGTTGTGTTTACACTGTTTTAAACTTTGAGAGGGTTGTAATTCCCCGTAATTTATTTAATGTATTACATTTATATCTTCAATGTTTAATTAATCTATTTATTATTTTATTTATTGACACACATAATTACGATTACAATGGAGAATTCTTCGTAATTTGCGTTGTTGTCCAAAATCTACGGAATATTTTCAACGGAAAACGCCGAACACAGTTCGCGAGGTCAACCGAGTTCGCATACTTTAAAAAAATTGTAAACATTGAGGTAAATGTCTCTTTTCGCATTAAATTACCGTTTTAAATTCACAACTGATGTGGGTTTCAGATAAAATAGCATGTCTTCTGCGGAAAATATCCGTTTATTGTCGCAATTGCGATATTTTATTTCATATAATTGTGGTTTTATTTGAGCGGGTCACTAACGCTTAAGCCGTGTCATAAGCGAGCATATAGGGCGGTCTTGGACTAAACGCCAGCATCGCCATCCCAATATCTTAGCTGGTTTTAGTACAAGAAGACTTGGACT
The DNA here is from genome assembly GCA_032622095.1 of Siphonodentalium dalli. NCBI lineage: Eukaryota > Metazoa > Mollusca > Scaphopoda > Gadilida > Siphonodentaliidae > Siphonodentalium > Siphonodentalium dalli. The sequence continues at coordinate 247,779,590 of CP136063.1, forward strand.
ATGTTGACAGTTGTTGCTTAATAATCAATTTAACAGTAGGGGGTGGTCCCAGTTCGAAATGGCTCGATTTCTTTTCTGAATGTTGTAAGCCGATATCGCCATAAACATTGCACTGATTAACCGGGAGAAAATCCGTGAATTTAAGCGACGCAAAGGAAAGCAACACGCAGTGTAATACAGTATTAAGGAACAGTTATTTACAAAGATATATATTAAACGCACTGTTTATTTGAAAGTTATAAACTATCATGTCACACCATAAAAGCGTTCCCATGCTTTGAACTCGTGGAGTATGATATCTACATGCGTAGCCAGAGTAGAGATTCGTGGCATGATCTACCTGGGGCTGTCCCACAATTTAATTAGTTTTTTGGTGTCAACCTCCATTGCAGGAATCACGGGCATGTTAGCGGCGTCGACCGGCTCGGTGATTGGTGGAAAAATCGCCGCGAAGCTGAAACTCACGGGTAAAGGCTGTTTCAAATGGCTGCTTGTGCTGTACACCATCAGCGTCGGATTTAACGTATGTCTATTCTTCATTGGATGCGACCAGCCTAAAGTGACTTCACTCTGGTTTGATGACGACAAAGCTGGTTTTATGCTGCCGACCAATGAGACGTGTAGCGAAGGCTGTGTTTGTGATGAGGAGACGTTCTATCCTGTATGTGACGCCGCGTCCATGACAACGTATCACTCGCCCTGTCACGCGGGCTGTCTCGATAAGCAGAATATGGTGAGGTGCCATTTGAACCGATTTCCTTGATAACTGATAATTTCCTGAATTAAATTGTCACGCGGGATCTCTCGACAAGCAGAAGATGACGAGAATGCGTTTGAACCGATTTCCTCGATAACTGATAATTTCCTGAATTAAATTGTCACGCGGAATCTCTCGACAAGCAGAAGATGACGAGAATGCGTTTGAACCGATTTCCTTGATCACTAATAATTTTCCTGAATTCAATTTAATGTGTTATCTGTCAATGTCATATGAGATTTTATCATATGACTCAATCATTATTTACGTTGGAAAGTATGTCATAAATCAATTTCATATGAATTACTAGTTCATATCACCTTCCGATAATTTGATTGGTTTGTTGACAAAAAGTGTGTTCTGATTGGCTGAATGGCAGCCGGGGCCGAGCCGCATTTCTAACTAAATGCAGGTCATATTCGTGCGCGTCAATCAACGCGATGCCGAAATTCTCGCAATTATAATCTTGAAATATATAATTTTTGGACATTGTTATACGATAAATAGAATATGTAATTCGTATTTATCTAATAAACATGCGATATAATGTCACAAACTGACAACAGAATAGCGCACTATATCTTCGCGTGCATATTATTTCTGCTAGTTCTCCAGGTGTAATTGGGCTTCCGGTGCAATGAAGTGACGTCACATTAACCTTTTGCTGCCGATGTCATATAGCTATTTAGTGATTTGTGTGCGTTTTGGACATCATAATCAATTTATAGGTTTCATATGATAAATAGAATATGTAATTCGTGTTTCTCTCATATGATATTTATGAAACTCGTCACGAATTTTCGCCGGAGGCTCGAGAAAACTGAAAATTCTTAGACTCGTTTCATAAATATCATATGAGAGAAACACTCATTTCATATCCTCTATATATGTCACATAAAGACACATTGAAGTCATACAAAAATACAATTTCGAACAGGATGATTTGGTCCCAATCAAATATTGTGATATTTGTATTCATTGCATTTCTGGGATCGGAAACGGAATAACGCGCGACTTTCGGAAAATGTTTATTGCGTTGTCTCAACACGAAACAGTTAAAAATGCATACTCCGATTAAGCGCCCTTCAATTACTATTTATTAAGCGCCCCTCAATTACTATTTATTTGGATTCGGGTGTAAACAATATTTGATTCGAGTGAGAAACCCACCTATCAAAGCTCAGATTTATTAGATATCGATTTTTGAAATCTAATATTTTTCACCATGGATCTATAAGATAATGTACTAACACAGGATCTTTAATACGGCACCAGCGCAGCTCCAGTCGTGAAAGTGTTAACTAAACATTGAAACTAGGGATGCAAATTTGATTTATTCCAGTTGGGATTTATGAAACTGATTTCATTTTCTTGTTGCAGACGTATAGTAATTGCTCGTGCTCATCATCAGGGGAGGTAACTCCGGGCTTCTGCGGCTCCGACTGCAAAAGTCTCATACCGTTTCTAGTCGTGTGGGTGTGTGCGTCACTGAGTGGAACTCTGTCAATACCAGCCTTCATAACTTTAAAAATGAGGTAACTTAACGTACTGTATGTATAAACATGAGGTAACTTAACGTACTGTATGTATAAAAATGAGGTAACTTAACGTACCGTATGTATAAAAATGAGGTAACTTAACGTACCGTATGTATACACATGATGTAACTTAACGCACTGCATGTCTATTGAGGTAACTTACTGTACTGCATGTATATTCACAATATTTTAATAACATTATGCGGCTGAATCTATATGTAATTGATCGAAATTTATAAAGTTGTGACATCAAAGAGGTAAGCGTTGTTTGAGTGCCTAGGATCTGCTTCATTTAAACGATATATATTATGCGTTTCAATGGCATGTGTCTACATATATATGCATGACAATTAATACTTTCTATACTAAAGCATCATTGATGAGTAGTTATCCAATAATAAATGTGCAGATAATAAAGTTCATATAGGTCGTTTGTTGAAATTATTATATAAACATTTCGCTCAATAAATTTTAGGACTCCGAATTTTATCTGTCTACTGCTTATATTACCTGCATGTACATCCCTGGAAATCAATAATAGACCATTCCGATGTACGAGTTTTAACGGACTGGAATAATCCAGTTAGTACACCATGTCGAGTCTCCGAACCTTTTAGTTCATAATGAGCAGACGCTGGTCCATTAAAGACACGGTTGGCCTTGGCGGTGGGTATCCTGTGAAAATATCTCCACCAGTCAAAAACCGCTATAAACAGAAAGAACATCAAAATGTAGATAGACTTTGTCCGTATACAAATAAGAAATATCGCATAAACAGTATGTTATTGTCATATGTTTGACCATTGTTATGTAAACAACAGCATAAAAAGTTACTTTTCTGGCGTTTGTTTATATTATGATGGTAAACATAAAGAGCGTTCTTTGTTGGTGAATTCCTGATATGGAACTAATAAAGAGCGTTTATGCCATTTGTGTGTGATCAGCCAGTAGCATTGTGCGGTCTTCTGTAACACAACCAGGCTCTTGCTTAGGTAAAATATAGTATGTCTTTACGATAACATGCTGTTTACACGATGGTCATGGCATATATGAACGGAACTGTATGCGTTTTAATGTTTTTCTGTTTACAGTGTTTGGAACAAATATTAATATTTTCGACAGTTAAGGCCTCACGTGCCTTTAACTGGAAGAAAACAGTTTCAAAATATAAAGAAACGAACTATTGTTATACCGATTATCATTCAGATATATTTCGATAAATGAGACATATACGATCGTTTTTCTATATAAACATAGCTTGTGTACTTTGTCGCTAAGGATGCTGAGCGTCTAGATAGGACGAAGCTGCCACGGAACAAGTGACCTCGCCCAAGGGTCACAATGATATATAGGCGCGAGATTTGAACATTGTATAACTATACAGGCACACTCCGTTTAACTCGTATCTAGCCACTGTTGTGGAACTGAGCAGTCCGCCAGCGAGGATATCTGATGTTGCTCACCACTCTAACCACGAAGCTACCGAGTTACAGGTGTGTTTTGCCTTTCACGTTGCCATGATATTATATGATAGTAATAATTTGCCATCGAATAGCCATTTCGACCTTTTCCCACCAAACTGTGTACCCGTGTCAGTTGAAGCTTCCGAGAACGTAACGTGGACACAAACATCTGAATATTGTAGCAGGAAATGTTGCGTTCCTTCTAAAACCAGTGTTGTCATACTACAAGTATTGTATAATATATCTACACTATCGGACCGCAATAAACAAACGCCGACGCCAATCACTTCCGGTAACGTTTTACTATAATAGTCTACAAATAGGAGCCTCTAGATATGTAATACATTTTGTCTATGTTGATCAAGGCTCGACGGCCACAAACATCGGATAAAATAACTTTGTTAATCTTCTCTATACAAGACGTCCCTAAACTTTTCAAGACCATAATATTTCAATTACTGAAATATGGAAGGTTATTTTCAAAATGCATTTCGTCACTTTATGGAGCATTGTTCATCTAACTGTTGAATTTGGTTGAAGCTGGTGATATATTTACCAGCAGTGCAGTTTATGGAAAGACAATCGTCATATGATAAAAACCCATCACGCCAGAGCGCTTTCTTTGTTTCGACAAGACTATCAGAAGCAGGTAAATTACAATGTAAATTTAGGGTCAGGCAGGCTGGCGGCTATGCCACAATGGCACGGGTGTTGATAAATAAACAATGAAATGAACAAAAACGTAAATAATTCATATTATTCTCTTTCAGAACTGTACCAGAAGAAGACAAACCACTCTCTATAGGTTTATCTAACTTCGCGACTAATCTCCTAGGTAAGACTGCTTTGGTGGTGTCACAATTACAACAGTAGCGATGTCACAACAGGCGTGCTTCCTTATTTCGTGGGGCTATCAGCAAGGCTGCAATAGCGTGTCTGTCATTTGCAGAATGAGGTACCCAGAGGGTGAATTTAGTGATGCTATCCCGCAAAGCGTGCTAGCATCACCAAATTCACCCTCTGGGAACCTCATTCTGCTTAGGCCTCATCTTCTGGGAAGTATCTATAGTATCAAATTAACATTGTTTTTAGTTACGTTTTCCCTTCGGGGAAGTTTCTATATCCACTAATTTTCAGAAGATAAAATGCATAATCGAGGTGCCAATGGGTGAACATCATCATCTTCAACTGGGGAACTTCAATCTGATCCAAGGTTTACCATTGCAGTTGATGGCCTAAGAAGAATGAGGTCCCCAGAGGGTGAAGTTGGTGATGCTAGCCCGCTTTGCGGGATAGCATCACTAAATTCACCCTCTGGGGACCTTATTCTGCAAATGACAGACACGCTATTTGCAGACTTGGCTATCAGATTGACACACTCCATGCAGGGTTTATCTCCCTTAATGATTCGGTAAGACCGCTGCCACCGCGGCAACATTTTACCCACACTGTGTGGTCTTTCGCGATATTTTCGAAATTTTTACTAAAAAAAAAAAACTCGTGCTAAATATAGAAAACGCAGACTATGTTTTAAATATATGTATTTAATCAGATAACCCCACGCGTAGTAGCTCCCAAGGTTAGTGGAGGTCAAATCACTTACATTTTAATTTCCGTGGTCTAATTTCTCACGTTCATGGCTATATATTCGTGTCATATTATTCTACTACAACCTTTGCTGGATACCCGGTGGTGGAAATACTTTAAAGTGATGTGAGACACTCCGGTAGTGTGATCAAATAGAAATGTAGAATATAATTTTGGTCAATGTAGTTATTTTTGACGAATATCAATCCAAATTTACCACACGCACCGCCATTCTGATATTTAAATTAAATGCAATGACTCTCGATGGCGAAATCATTTCTTTGAAATTTTCACAGCAGCTTCGGTACACGTATATGAAGTTGTCAGTGACACACGGAACGTGGCATATGTACTCTAGTTTCTTGATGGTTGGCGGACGAAGTTATGAGTTTTTAATCTAAACCTCAATATTGGCGATACAATTCCACTTGTCATTTCAGGGTGGATGCCAGGGCCTATATTGTTTGGCGCACTAATCGACAAGACGTGTGTGATTTGGGGAGTGAAGTGCGGTCACGTCGGGGCATGTGCGATGTATGACTTAGCTCTATTCCGGAATATTTTCCACGGAACCACTACTTTCTTGCGTGGAATGGGCTTGCTTCTTCTGTACGTTAATTTCTATATTGTCGTCAAAACCGACTTCTTTGGCCGATATACAATGAAGACAGTCGTGGAGGTCAGAGGTACTGAAGAAAATGGCGACCCCCAGAACCGGAACCGACCGGAAGCGACTGAAATGCAAGACCTTATTACCGAATCTAGTCAAAAGAATACAGAATAGACGTATTCCCAAAAACTAAGGTTGCATCCACACACTGCCATTTTTCCTGGCAAAGTGTTGTACAAATAATTGCAGATTTAGTATATCTATTGTTATACATTTATGTTTTCGACTGATGAATCTCTGAATTACGAAGTATTTCATTACGGTTGATGTGTCCGCGATTAGAGCCACGAATGATTGCATAATTGTTTTTGCCAATTATTTAAATGTTATCTTCAGGAAATGCCAGTCGTACGATCAATTGAGGAAATATATAGATCGTATTGTTGATGTAGCAATGGCGGTGATCCGGTACACGAGGTGGTGAGCCGGTACACGAGGTGGTGAGTCGGTACACGAGGTGGTGAGCCGATACACGATGTGGTGAGCCGGTACTCGTTGCTAAAATCATCGCTCATATTCTAGAAGGCGATAGACATCTGGGTCCAATTACCTGGAAAATTGCTTTTGTTGGCCTAGATCAACGGTTTGTTGCTTATATGCATCGAATCACATTATGTACGTGACCCCTATTGATTATTGAGTGCCGACGAATCTTGTGTAGCATGTAGGTTTTAGTTAGAGATGTTTTATATAAACTAATGTTCAATAATTATACATATTCAATGAGTCTCCAAATGGAAATGATTTGGAGGTTATGGATGGTATTACCACTCTGGGCGAACGACATTGTGCCAAGTTAAAACAAAACGAATGACTGACAAATGTAGGCATACATGCTCGGACAAATTTGCGTCCATAGACTGACAGACACGCTGATTCATATATGCCACCATAACTTCGTTACCAGGGTATAATAAAAGGTAGTAATTTTTATTAAGATGGTTACGCGAATAAATTTCTACAGTACACCTTGTTCTCGTAGGGTACAACATGTTGAGATGGCGTTTAGGTAACGGAGCCAGGAACATGTCTAGATATCTTCATTTTGGATGTCAATATTAACATTTACAACAACACCCCTATAGAATTATACACCGCATGCCCAGCTGACATTACTTCCTTTTGTAACCACCGACAGATAACTCTTGAATAATTTGAAACAAACAACAACCTTGTAACAGGGCAACTGAACAGCAGATAGTGTACTGGGTTGTGATTTAATTATCAAATAGTACAACAAAGAATTAGAGTGTAAATATGAACACATACACAATGAAAGCTATGTACATATGCGCCGCAATGGCGGTTACGTTAGTATATATATTTATCACATGATTAGCACTATTTTCCGATGTAATATTGGAGCGTAATAGACACGTGTAATATCGTCGCGTGCAATGACGTCACGCTGCTCTTTGGGACAATGATCGCTGGCTGCAGTTAATTGTTGTTTTCGATAAAATTTTAGCGATTATATGATCATGTGATAAAAAGTATCTCAAACTCGTTCTATTTTATACGTAATTTATCAACCTCGTCCACTAAATTTTATTTGAGCCTCGGTAAACCTCGGCTCAAATCGAATTTAGTGAACTCGGTTGATAAATTCCGTATAAAATAGAAACTCATGTGAGATCCTCTATATATACTGCGGCGTAGAAGCTGGTCCATTATTTCAAAATCGTTGTTTTAAGTAAGCCATAATCGTCGCCGTCGTCATTATCATCGTCATCATCATCATCACCACCAGCATCATCAATCATCAGTAGCATTGTCAGCATCATCGACATGTTAGTCGTCGTCGTTGTAGTCGTCGCAATCTTCGCCGTTGTCACCCTCGTCATCACAGCACCACCATCTGTATCGGCATTGTCATCATCATCATTACTATCATCATAATCATCATCGTCGTCAGTGTTTTCGCCGTCAATATCGTAATTGTCATCGTCGTCGTATCAGCATCATCACCATCATCATCGTCGTCGTCGTCATCATAGTCGTCTTTGCTTACCATTTGATTTGCTTGGTTTATGAGTAATATTGGGAAGCTCTCTCATTCCTAGCTTAATGACAATCGCTAAGATTTTAAGTATTTGATTATGATTGCAATTCAAAAGATCACATATATATTATTAGCCCAGCTGACATTACTTGCCTTTGTAACCACCGTTAAGTCTATGAAATTTTAAACAAACAGCAATCTTCTAGCTGGGCAACTGAGCAGCAGAAATTGTCGAAACGAGGAACATATTCAATTCGTTATCTAAAACCACACACTTACCCTTAAATAATGATGGGAAATTAAATCCCATCAATCTCGCATATTATCATATTTGTAATTATTTTTTAAATCATTAAAATGGTGATAAATGTACCCGGTTTCGTTGGTATTGGACCATGAAAACACTCACAAATTTGTTTTCGCGCTCAAATCCCGAATATCAAACTCAATGGAGAATGTTTCTCATAAATAATATGAAGAAACTAATATATAAATATTCTTTATAGCTTCTTACTTTAATTGTTTTCACACTTTTAGTCGGTCAAAGGCTCATTTGTTATAATTCGACATTAAATAACATTTATCATATCTCATTTTATCGTATCATGTATTATCTCCCGACTCTTTGTGCGAATATAAGCATTTCATATACATTGATTGATTATTATGATTAACTGTGATTGGGGGTTTCAGCCGGTAAGTCTTATGACGAATAGAAGAGTATCATCTGTGCATACAACACAGACAACGGATGAGACTTTAACAAATGAGCCACAATTATCTACAACTAAAAGCACATGAGAGGAAATAGTTGAAATTCGTGTGAGCTTGGTCTGGGGAAGAACACTGTGCATATGTGATGTCTTTGTGCTTGCAATTATCATGTCCATACTGTGAACACTTAAAACGCAGTAAAGGGGGTGTTGGAAATGTAGTCACCGAAGGTTCATGTTTCCAGCTACTCATGTGAGTGTTAAGACCGGTTGAAGAATATAACATAGCGGTTTAATAGTACTTGATTACCATTGTTTGTCACATCCTATGAACACATGTTACCCCTTGTTGAGCCAGCTCGGATACTATATGTGATGCAGACAAATCAGATATACCACGGAATCGCAACAGAGCTCTGCTACTATTCAATGTCGTATGATGAGTAATCAACGCAGCTTTTTGTGTGAGAGATGGTAACAGAAGCAATTTTCAATCATAAGAGGGCCATTTACTGGTTCAGCCCTGGTTGGCTTCCATGCATGGTACTCCCTCCCGATACCTCCACAAAGTGAGACAAGTGTGCACATTACTAGATTAGAACATTCATCAATCATCAAGACGAAATTCCAAGAGACGGCATAAATAATATACATGGATAAACAGAACAAAAAATTGCAAACATCAGAGGAACAATACATCAAACATGTAATCTGAAACACTGCGGAGAGGCGTGACTAGAAGGATCGAATGAGCCCGGTCGAATCAACCACCCGCCTTGAAGAGATGCAGGACCAAAGTTGACATTAGCTTTAAGCCGTATCCACAGGCCCCTTGGGGAAAATAGCAGCGAAACCAATATATACTATACCAGTCACTGTTATAGTATACATTAGTATATCTGGTAATTTCCCACCAGGGGGCCTATGGCCGTATCCGCAGTCGTAGCTTCATGCATGTGATACAGCCGCCATACTATCACCAGGACGCATACACCACACATAATGGGGTCTATCCCACGGCATCCAGACTGACACATTAGGGGATTCTTACCCGTCGCGGTGGGCGGTAGGCATATTCTGCCCCGGCCCACACGTAGTCATATAAATTCTACGACCTATTTGGTCATCGGGTCATTTGGCAAAACGTGCAACCGCTAGATGACGATCATGGTTCAATTTAAGGTTATCGACCGTTTCCTGCAGGACAATTACCGGATGTCACGCACGCAGACATCACACCAGGTTAATTGTGAAGTGAGAGGGTATTCAGTGGGTTAATTGACATCGATCGATACCAATTAATTGAGTTAAATCGTTTTAATGTTTATTTATAAAACGTAACATTAGTTTAAAGGCGCTCCGAACTCGATTGGTGGATAAATCGATAGCTGACCGTTATATACCAGTTCCCGATCGGGACACTTACCTGTATTGGAAATTCATCAGCACGAACCAATAATACAATCGTTATTAAGCCGATTTACACATGTAGGAACTACGCGAGTGCTACTGTAAATCTATAATTGTAAGAAGTTGTACCGTAATAACTATAGCATTCAGCATTGGTCGGTGTCACACGTATCACTGATGACATACTAGATGCTCTTTAACACATCCGTGACTGGAGCTTCCTGAAATTTAGCTAAAAGCCTGTGACAATGCATTCTCTTATATATGCGAGTCTCCCATACGGAGCCCCGCATATATAAGAGAATGCATTGACCTAACAATGTTTAACTAGCCCTTGTACGTCAGTACTTTATCTGTTTGGGAGACTCGCATGAAAAGGTAATGCACTGCTACTTAATATTTAATGTTGCGCCAGCGCAGCTCCCGCTGTGAAAGTGTTAAAGTGACGTGGAACACCCCTATATGGTGATTGGATGGGAACACAGTATACATTGTTATATCTATTTACCAGCACACATCTCCGTTCTTCATATATAAATTATATGCAACAACTCTCATTGCAGGTGCCATAGTCGTATTTGTTATCGCCGATAACTTATCGGTGAAAATTCGTCCACAATTTAGCATTTGAGCGTATTTCTGAATTTATGAAATTGTACGATCAGCATTGGGTGGAATTTTCGGTAATGTTACTCGAATTCTACATTATTCCAGTGGTCAAAGTGTCTGGGTATTCACTTATTCGTCTGCTTAACTGAAATAAGGGAATGTGTCTTAAGAAGCTAGACCATTCAGTATTATCGGTGTGCAAGATAATTTAACTGACATACACGCTATATCAGTTTGTATACGTATCTGATCATTATAATTAGTACCATTGTTCGAGCTATATTAGATATACTAATAGTCTAATACCAATATCAACATTCATCCGTTTCGACCGACTCAGTACGGGCTTTGTTGTAGTGTATATACTTAATGATGATTGATCTTAGAACAAAAATAGGTAGTCAGATACAATTGTAGCGAAGCATCTGTGCACAAATCAGACAAGAGATGAGTCTAAAATAATGAGCTGCATGTATCTACAACTGAAAGCACACATTAACCCTTTACCCAACAGAAGGGCCCTGTGCCAATGCATTCTCTTATATATGCGAGTCGACCATAGGTCGCCTCGCATATATAAGAGAATGCATTGGCTTAACACATTAAAAATTATAAAAAAGTTCCAATGATATCCCCATATTTGTATGGTTCTATTGAGACAGACCGAAGATATTTTAGGCTGTTGAAGCTTTATTTGGCCGGTTTTGGCCGGTTTGTTGGGTAAAGGGTTAAACGCTTCCAATTTGAGTCAGTATTATACAAAAACTAACTGATGTGCCAACATATTATCTAAACACATACAATTAGAATAAAATACACATGGATTAAATAGTAGAAATTACTGATATTCTATCTACCAAGGATTAACATTGAAATAGCCAAATTAGCTTCTAGGGTGCTATTCACCAAGCGAGACTATTTTATAAACCAGGTAGTTTATATGGTAGCGGCTGAACGCAAAGGTATCTTTGCTTTAGCGCAAACGACACACGCTGTCGATGGTGTGATTGATCCAATCTATCAGATTTGTCACCTGTCAATTGACGCCGTATTACGACTAATTCATGAACCGGCCACAATCGGCATGTATAGCGGTATAATTTTTGGATATAATTGTGTGGAGACTCATGCTTGCGTTTATATATCTGCATAATGAGTTTCAATGATATTAATGAGGTTTTCTAATTAGCACAGTGTGAAAATGAAGAGCCAAGAAGATAACGTCTCAGAAGAATTTTGTTTGTGTTTTGGACTTTTGGTTCTGTTTGGATATTTCCCTGCTATTTCCAAAGAAATTTCTTTCCATGCATCATTTTTCCGGCGCTGGTGAATGGTGCCGGTTTCCATTAATATTTTGATTCTTCTCTCCACAATGCCCAAAAAAGTGTTACGCTCGTCGGCAGTTGGGGGGGGGGGGGGGGGGGGGGGTCTGGAAAACATTTGCACATTTTGGGCCCAAATTTTTTTTTTCCGACCCCGAGGGACCCACCACCCCATTTGTGCAAATTTGTTCCTCCAAATGTTAGGGACCCACCCCCTTTCTCATGTTTTTATCAAAATTTCAGAGTTTTTTTAGCCGTTCTTCAATAACTGTGTTAACTGCCTTTCAATCCCATTCCACTACCCTCTTTTGGTGAAAAGTGTGTAAAATTAAGACTCAAGCAATAACATCCTTAATCGGTAAAGCACAGGTCAGAACAACGAAAAATAAACTATTTCCAGGTGTTTCCTGGTGTTTCCAGTATATAACAAAAATAATTAAGCATTGTGTATGTACACCGTATGTCATAAATTGCACTAGACCGCATTATAGCCTTAATAATAATATCGAGCGTGTTTAGTCTGACAGAGAACACTGGCCAGTGTAAATAGTGGTAAACAGGTCAGGGGTTCTACAATTATTTGTGCATGGTCAAAGAACTCGTTAGTCTTATCCACTGGGGTGGGTGAGGAGGGGAATTGTTTTGGTTAGGTATACACATAGATATATGGTTATTATATCCCCGATATTAGTCGGCGGGTATATAGTTGACGTCTCGAGCCGTCCGTGCGTCCGTCCGTACAAACATTTTGCATCATAACTCAAGAGTCGGTTGTCATATTTTGATGCTCTATATATGACATGTGACGGACCAGAAATGGGGAACGAATATACATAATATCACGGATTGTGAGTACCAATGCCTACCAGAGTTATCCATGGGCCCTGTTTATGAAATTCAATCCGTACAAAGTTTTGCCATATAAGTTGAAGTGTCGGTTGTCGAATTTTGAAGTGGTTTGGTATGGTGATAGACCTGAATGATACGGGAAGGATGTATGCAGATATTACTGCATATCACAGGTTTTGCCTGTCGATGCATACCAGAGCTACCAACTTGGTTCCATCCGTAAACACATTTTGTATTATTATAACACAACCATTTGTATGTATATTTGTGCACTAGCGTCTGCAGTATAGTCTCAGTCAGATTTTATTCTTGATTTTAGTTTGAACTTTGAAGACATTGAAGAATGTCATTTCTCAAAGCATCTGAATGCATCACATTATTTCAGTTCTTCTATTTGTAAGCGATAACAGTATACAATTAGTATTGTAGTTTAGTCTTGTTGGGCAGTATTTAAGCTTCAAGATGAAGTTCGTAAATTCAAGGAGAATAGCGTCACCTTCAGTTGGGATTGTCTGAACAATAAACAGTAACGGCCATTCATCATAACCAATTCAGTTTTATTTGGATAAGTGCTGCAAATTAACATTACTTGCAATCATTAAAAAGATGAGAAATAACCAGAAGGAATGAATTTGATTGCATGCCAGAACAAGACAGTATTTCCGACATTAGAAATTTATGAGATACCCTTTTCAATTTCATGTTATGCAACAATCGGGTCAATGATATCTAGTCATCATTGAGTATTCACCATGTGGTATTTGTGATACAGTTTTATTATTTTATTACTTTTATTCGGGTAATACAACTGGGTAATACATTATTTTTTTTTACTAAATTACGGTTTTCCGCTGTGAAGTGGGACGGGATCCTGTGAAATCCAGAAGGTTGCTAAATCTGAGGCTATATAGTCACTATAGCTGTCTATATAGCCATATGCCAACAAACATGATACTAACATGCTTACAAACAACATTACATGGTCAGTACTTGTAAATTGTTTGAAAAAAACACCCATTTTGGAGAAAAAAAATTACAAGCACGATTGTTTCGGCCTCTGGACCACCCACCCACCCGGCCCTATATACGGAATTCTTTTTGTAGACCCCCCATGTCGTCGGTGGTATTTTGCCCCACGTAATTTTCCTCGGTTGCTCATTGTTGAAATGAACCAAACGTTTACTGTTACACGCAGCATGTTTATGTGACCGATGGTCAATCTATAATTGACGCCAATCACCTTGATTGGATAATCCTATACCGCGCGGCGATGTCTTCCCATCGATATGTCCACCGATAGCTTCGCACTGAGCGTCGCCTCGTAAAACTACCTGGACTATATTATAAACCCAGCCGGTGAATAGCACCCTAGTGTCTGGAATTTACAACATACTTATACTATTTTATGAATGTGTCGTGAGCCTTTATTAAAACATCAAGTTCATATTCGGGTGAGTGACTACGAAGGTCGTCTCATACAACGGAAGCTTAACACGTCCATGACTAGCTTCCTCAAGTTTTCAAATACCCTGTGCCAATACATTGGACTAACAATATTGACCTTGACCCTGTAAGCTAGTGCATATATATATCTATATTTGCGATGTCTGTCTGTCTGTGTTATACACAAATTCACATGGGACCATCTAGATGGCATCAAAGGAGTCTAACATGGGTCACTTTTTACGAGAAAGATAATGGTGCGGGTTAGAATTTTCTAAAGTGACGCCGTTGCCAGGGGGAGGGGCAGACTTTTCGAGTCAGGGGTGAACGGAAAGGGAGAGGGGCACCAAAATTTATGAAAATAATTTTAGCGCCGATTTCCACCAAAATGATGCACATTCTTCTCCATGATATAAGCAATCTAATTGTGTGATTTAAAGACACCAAACTGGTGACGTTTGGATGAAAGATTGTGGGGGGGGGGGGTGGGCACTAACTTTGATAATAATTGGTTTAGTCGCCGATTGCCACCAAACTTATACAAAATCATCCCCATGGTATGAGGAGTAAAATGGCGTGGCTTAAAGCTGTCAAAAATGGCGTCATTCGAGTCAGGGGTGCACTGAAAGGGAGAGGGGCACCACAATTGATACCCAATTGCATTCTTATCCATGATACGAGGAATCTAATCGTGTGATTTAAAGTCGCCATATTGGTGATGTTTGTGTTAGAGGTGTGGGGGTGGGGTTGGCATTATATTTGATAAAAAAAATGTTTAGTCGTCGATTAGCACCAAACATGAATAATCATCTCCATGATGTCAGTAGTCTTATTGAGTGGTTTAAAGATGTTAAAAGTGGGTCATTCGAGTCAGGGGTGCGACACAATTTCCCACCAGGTTGATACATATTCCATGATACGAGGAATCTAATCGTATGGTTTAAATATGCCAAATTGGTGCCGTTCGAGTGAGAGATATACTGCCAAAAATATTTTCTCAATTCAGGAAAAAAATAATCTTGAAATGAGATATTATCTTGGGAGAATAGCTAGAAAAATAAGAAAAAACATATTTTCTAGGCCAAGAAATGAAAGGGTGGGAAAATTTCTTGTCTGAGAAAATTTCTTTAAGAAAACACAGTAATCTTAGTAAGAAAATCCTAGTAAACAAATCTTAGTATAGATATTTGTTCTTAATGTAGGAAAGATTGTTTTTCTCACATAAGTTTATTTTTGTTGAAATAAGATAAGTTTAAGATACTGCGATTATCTTGGGAGAATAGCTAGAAATTTAAGAAAGCTATACAATTAATCTAGAACAAGAAATTATATTTTCTATAGTTAGAAATATCGTCAAGATATTTTTTCTTAAGTGAGCCAATTTTTTCTAGAATGAGATTTTCTCAAGCAGGAAAATAAATCTAAGTAAGGAAAACAAGTTTTCTTAACTAGGAATATTTTTCCCAATTAGGAAAGATATATTAGAAAACAATTCTTAATTAAGAAAAACATTTAATTTTAAATTAATATATAATTTCAATTGTGTTTTAAAATATACAATTGACATTTATTCTGAATATAAAAACTTCTATAATAGAGACAATAAGGGGGCTTAAAGGCACGGGAGGCCTTAGTTGTCGAAAATATTTTTATTTGTTTCAATCACCGTAAACAGAAAAACATTAAAACGCATACAGTTTTGTTCATATATACCATGACCATCGCGTAAACAGCATGCTATCATAAAGACCTACTATATTTTACCTAAGCAGGAGCCTGATTGTGTTACAGAAGGCAGCACAGTGTTACTGGCTAATCACACACAAATGATATAAATGCTCTTTATTCGTTCCATATCAAAATTCAGCAACAATGAACGCTCTTTATGTTTACCATCATAATATAAACAAACACCAGGAAAGTACCTTTTTATGCTTTTGTTTACATAAGAATGGTCAAACATATGACAATAACATACTGTTTATGCGATATTTCTTATTTGTATACGGACAAAGTCTGTCTGCATTTTAATATTCTTTCTGTTTGTGGCGGTTTTTGACCGGTGGAAATATTTTCACAGCATACCCACCGCCAAGGCCTCCCGTACCTTTAAACTTTAAATATACAATCAACAATTTCTCGTTACAGTTATGGGTTTCTAAAATTGCAAGTGGCCAAACAAGATACTGTGTATATTCGCGAAATGAAACTATACAAAGTACCTGTATCTTGTTCTGCCTCTTAAAATTGTATAAACCTATATACGCAACAAAAAATATATTGATTGCTAATAATTACATCCCGACACATGATTTTCAATATATTTATAGAAAGAGTTACATCAAATCTGTCGGTTGAAAAAAAAATATATAACAATTTCTGTTATTTGAGTATCCAGTTCAAACGATAGGAAAAAAAATCATCACACATGACAAAACAAGCACTGTATGTGCCTTAATAAACATCGTAACCCTGTATTTTTAAATGCACATATTCTAGGACGGGTGATGTGTAATAAACACAGAAAGACACTTGTATTAATGGATTTGTTGATACAGCACTTGTGCCATTGAGGAAAGATAGAACTCTAGGGTGTGCTGTTCATTCCGTCATTGTGCGCTAGCACTCGTGTCATATCAACAAACCCATAAACAAAATTGTCTAATTCTGAGTATATACAGCATGGTTTCAATAGCTGTTTCATGAATCATGCAGATTGCAGGTTTACTGTTCAGGTACTAGCCCAAGTCTTTTCGGTATGCAACAGCTTGAGATATCGAATACAGTAATGCCCCGAGTATAATCGACTCCTTAAACACAGTAGAATTATGGGTAACTTTTCAGGATTTATTCGGATATATGGCTTGTTGCCATTCATCGGAAAGCTCTCTGAGAGCTTTCCGATGAATGGCAACAAGCCATATTTCCGACTAAATCCTGAAAAGTTACCCATAATTCTGCTGTGGTTAAGGAGTTGATTACTTAGAGCATTACTGCAGTTGAAACTGTTTTGGATCGAGTCCTGTCCGG
Source organism: Siphonodentalium dalli (assembly GCA_032622095.1). NCBI lineage: Eukaryota > Metazoa > Mollusca > Scaphopoda > Gadilida > Siphonodentaliidae > Siphonodentalium > Siphonodentalium dalli. Next base: position 247,796,983 of record CP136063.1, read on the forward strand.
CTACTCTTCTATAACCTCTCAAGATTTTGAAGTGTTGAATGGGTCACCATGAATCGCTCAATTAAACAATCGCAACGGTGTTGAGTGTTTTGCTTATCGCTCACTATTTACTGCTGTATATAAACAAACGATTGACTCACACAAAGTGTGTTTTGTGGATAATAACGCATTCATATGAACATTATCCTGTACTATTAGTATATTCTTGGGAAACTTTTTGTAAAAGTTATTTATAAATTATAACCTATAACGAAGGCCATCCATTCCTTTAAGTTCCAAAGATATAAGGAGAATCACTGCATTTTAATTGCATACCGCATCCATCGTGGTGCTGTTTTGTGTTCAAGTGACAACCTTACCATGGTGTTGGAAATTACTGCAGTGTAATACCACAGCATTACCTGGGTAACACCACGTTAGAGATGGTCAATTACTTTAAGTATATGCAGGTTTGAAATCATCACGCTTGGGAAAGGCTGCCCTCTATGTTCTTATAAAAAAGCGTCACTTTGACCTAATCTGACGAAATACTGGTAGTGCTACAATCAAGATAACTTCAACCCACAATTCTGGGCGTAAAGTCCATTATAGAAGAGTATCGGGATGGGACTCGGTCCAAAACAGCATCAACCCAACCGATACCACAAGTTGTGGACAGGGAAAACTTGGTCTAAACAGGTACTAGTACATGCATGTATTACAAGCATTAAAGGGTACACTAAATCCGGCCATTTATGAGACCATCTCCTTGTATACTCAACAGAATATATGCAACAAATGAACGAATTTTGCCCATGGATAATTGCAACACCTGTGTGCTCTATGAACAATGCAAACATGGTATTTATAATGATAATGAATTATTGGCTGGAGTCATAAATTCATTTTCATTATAATTTATACCATGTTGTTTGCATATATTCTGCTGAGAATAAAAGGAGATGCTCTTAATGCTCAGTGTAAAACACTGCAAATATGGAACTTAAAGAGCTTTTCTCTATCTTCTACTGGAAACAACTGTTAAATTTATTAAGACTTTATCAAGTCTTTTCACAGTATATAGTCTACATGTTTAATAGTATAGCACTAGTACTCACTAGTATTTCCAGACTTTTTGTGATAAAAATGCGGATAAAAGTGCAGAATTCTAAATTGATGCATTAAGTTGCAGAATTTTAAATTGATGCATTAAGTGCATGAGCGTCTTTAGAGTTCTTTGAAGTGCGGTCATGCAAAATAACATAAAAGTTTGTAAAACAAGGTACATGTACATACTATGATTATAGCGGTATGAAGTGTCTGGAGCACCTTTAAGAATCATGATTCTGACTCTCATCACACTAAAATCCCTACAAAATAATCTACTGGTGTGCAGATATTTCATTGAGTGTTTCAAATCATTTTAAAGGGACCCAAGGCACTCATAGTGAGTAAATATGCCAAACATATAACATACAACAGTTCGTAAAAACATCACCACTCAGAAAAACATGAATTCCTGATTTCTATATTAATTATTGAAAGTTTTCCAATAACGAAATTTCTCCTGTTGGAACCATTGCTATGTAAACAAAACTGTTACAGTGATTTGTCAACAAACATTGCTACTAGTAATCGCGTAGAAGGTTAAACATATTTTAGTCTATTAAAATATTATTTTCAGAATATTTTTCAATGCTTTGGCCATGCAATGTTTAACCCTTTCATGATGGGAGCTGCGCTGGTACAGCATTAAAGATCATGTACCAGTGAATTCTTGTATATATGCAAGTCTCACATAGGAAGCCTCATATGTATAAGAGAATGCACTGGATTACAAGGTCAAGGTAAATATTGTTAGGCCATGTATTCTCTTATATATGTGAGGCTCCATTTTGGAGACTCGCAAATATAAGAGAATGCATTGGCGCAGGGTTTTAGCAACATTTCAAGAATCTCCAGTCATGGAAGGGTTAAGTTTTTATTAAACTTTGGCATCTTATTGGACTTATTCAACATTGGATGGTAATGTCACTGTAACAGTGATGTTTATCAGAATAGCTAGCATGCAATGACATTCTTTCATATAAATTAATTAACTCACAGAATATCGAAAGACCAGTTGTGAGTATAATATAAATTTATCACCCCATTTTATAAAGGGATACAAAAAATAAAGATAACATATGTTATGCTTTAAAGTCAGCATGGACAATTAAAGGTAAACAATCTGAATTGATGGTCTCCATACCATCAGATTCCAAGAACAACATTTCTTAATCGATTAAATACCAAAACATAATGCTAACTAAGTACTGTCAACTCTAGTGTAACATTTTCCAAAACATGTTATATATCAACATTTTGTTCATCGCAACTTGGTATCAAGATTAGGTCAGTCGACTCAGTCGGCTCGTTGAATATTTGCTAGGCCGGGAAATATTCAAGGCGGTGAAAAATAACAGATTTCAAAAATTTATATTTTGTAACTCAGAACTTTAAAGGGTGTGTTCCTCGACTCGAATCAATTATTTTTACCCCCGAAGCCAAAGAAATAGTAATTGAGGAGCGTGAACTCGGATTATCTATCTTTAAATGTGCATGTATGGTACATGTATAAGCCACTTTAAGCTCATTGTACAGATTACTTGGTGATACAGCAGGTTGACAAAGATAAAGGAACATTAGAATATTTTGATTCTGTTATGGATTTTAAGGCCTGTATGTGTACATGAATCTGATTATATTGACATACTGCAATAATATGTCACTTAAAAGTTCATATCCTTCAGATAAGCTCAGAAACAAGGCTTGAGACTGTTCCATGGGTACTGTTGTGCTTTGTGTGGAGATTTGAAACTGGTACACCTCCAAATTAGGTCAATGTAGTATGAAATATAAAAAAATTTATGCATACGCTGGATGCCATAGTGCACATTTTCTGAGACTCGAAGCATACAAGTACACGTCTGTTGTAGAATTGAATTCACTAACTTCACTTGCCAAGATTTTCACCACATAAGTCTGATAAAATGTAGAGGTCACTGATCGGTCTCCATCAAGGAAGGAATGCATACATATATGTGTCATTTTTGCCTTTGATGAACACATTGATCGTCATTTGGTTATAAATTAAAGCCTCCCCTTCGCTGCAGTGTGCACTAGTTACCAGGTAAGCATGGTACTGGATTCAGTGCATACCGACCGTAGGTATACATATGGTACATGTGTATAGCCAGGAGACTCAGGACTCACTGTCACACAGCAACAACACACATGTCATCATCATTGTCATGCATGAACGAATACCGATAACATCTACAGTACATGTATCCAGTACATGTACACCGAATAACATTTGAAATCCTTCCTCATCCAGTCTTGGACAGAATTAATAATATTGGTATTAAGGGTCACCATGCAGTGTCTGCAAGAAGCACTCTGACAGGAAACATGATTCTATGATTGGTTATCAGATAATCATATCAGGCCTTGAATGAAATTTTGATGTCTCAATCCAGTCAAGCAGCTCCTCCTGTCTGAAAAAAACAGATTTTAATGCTTGTAATGACATCAGAAAAGAGGAATGACTGATCATATACATATTATTAAGATACATCATCCAAATTAATCACCCGGGGGCCGAGTTATAACAGTAAATTATATCCATTCAAATGCTGCATGATGGTCAGAAACAGCTACAAATACATGTACCGGTATCATATACCGGTGTAACAGATATCTCCCCCTGGATATATCCCCCACTCTGGATACCACCCCCCATGAATGACTAAATTAAAATTTCACTCATTTGATAAATGTTACTTGAACAAACAAAAATAAAAAATAAAAAAACAAACTTAAATCTCATAAAACATTTCTTTCTGGCCATTTCAGGGTCAAACGATATTAAATGAGTGAATTTTCTTTTAGTCATACATGGGGGAAAATGCCCAGGGTGTGCGAGTGAGATATCTGAGGACATTCGCAAATACACTCCCCCATGGAGGAAGATATCCAGACAGGAGGGGGGTGACGTGTTACACCGGCAGAGGCGGACTGGGCCAAGAAACCGGCCCGGGAAATTAATATAATACCGGCCCATCTGTTTGGTCCACCTTGGAAAATTCCAACTGCACCCTCCCCCCTTGAATCAGAATCAGACCAAATACATATTTTTGCATAATTCCATTTGCACCCCCCCCCCCTTGAATCAGATGCAGACCAAATACATGTTTTTGCATAATTAATTCCATTTGCACCTCTGGTCTAATATCATATATATTCATAAACCATGGTTCTATATATTCCCGGTATGAGACCATTCAGATATTTTTACCTGAAAAATTGCATAAAATCTAACATCTAGCGGTCTAACTCCAGACAAATGCACACGGCTACGGACAAGAGACCAGGACACACCAGGCTGTTCATGGTTGTTCGGCCCGGGGTGAGAACATTTTGAAAACTATACAAGAAAATCTCGAATCCGATAAACTAGACTGGCATCAACTGAAGCGTTCCTATTTTCTTGTAAATTTCAATTGGGGGAGGGGTGCGTAAGATTTTTTTTGGATTTACAGCTGGGAGTTACCGTTAAAATCTCGAGATTAATGGGGTGTTTACGTGGTGTTATATGATGCCGACAAGTTCATTTAATGTCAAAATTACGATTAGCCAATTCGGCTGGTTAAACAACACATGTGGCGGCCCACGTCCGGAATTTTCCCGGTCTCCCGCCTCTGCCCTCATGAATTTATGTGAGAAGAGTACCATCTTATTGGATACACGGCTGGTTAAACAACACATGTGGCGGCCCATGTCGGTTTCATTTGCGGCCCAAGTGGTGGTTGGGCGGCCCAACCACATATACCCCCCCCCAAACCGTAACAAAAACCCTCGGATTCTCGCTTGATAGAAAATCACGTGGAATCAGAATTTTCCCGGTCTCCTGATCGGCCAGTCCACCTCTGTACACCGGTACCTGCACCAAATATTCCCAAAAACATTCCAGATACATGTATATAGGTACCGGTATGATATCATATTGGTCTTGTAAATATCATATATTTGTAAATGTTTTAAGGCATGTTAAACAGCTTGGGGGGGGGGGGGTGAAAAAAAAATTCCGGCACGTATGCCAGGGTGCGTGGGTGGTCAAAGCCACCAACAAGCAATTTTTTCCGCAACTAAAACAAAAATTTCCTGCTTGTTTTTTTAGTGTTTTGGCAATGAGTTGGGCTTCAAAACCACTTTGAATGAGAGAAATAATGTAATTATAACTGGTAAACTGACTGCAGGCAGTTATCGTGTTGTATTTTGTTGCAAATCTTGAAATCCAAGATGGCCACTGGCAGCCATGTTTTTTTGGCCGAATGACCTCAAAATGACTCATTCCTATTTACATGTCCATGTTAACATCCATGATAAATAGTATGCACAGAAATTCATATACAGCTGAATTTCCCTCCGCAAATCTTTGTTTTAGTGTTAAAAGGGGTCGGAAAAAATGGTCGGAAAAAACTGCCGAAAACGGAAAAAAATTTGGGTGGGTGGGTACAAAAAATGATCGAAAGGGAAAAAATGCCATACATGCCTGAAATTTGTTTCCGACCCCCCCCGGGGGGGGGGGGCAATGTGTCAATACAACATTTGATTTTATCATCTTTACTTGAATAGGTGAGTTCACAAATACTCTATTTCCATGCATATACTAGTAAACACAATTATACATAATCATTGGGGAATTGAACAAATTATACTGTATAATATACAAGCATAATTATGTATACTAGAAGATAGCAGCACAAACTAGTACTTCTGCATGTCAAATATCACACATACCAGTATATACCACTTATACTGCGGATTGACTTCTTTAAAAATATTGGCCGTCATATCAGGGGGGGGGGGGGGATTTCCGGGCACGTATGCCGGGGTGGATGAACTTGATGGGACCAACAAACATTTTTTTCCGCAACTAAAATGTTTTTTTCCTGCAAGTCGTATGACTGTTTGGCTTAAAACTCATTACAATAAGAGAATTACCGGTATTTATAAAACAGAAATGACAAATTTCATGATGATCAGACAAACAGTATAGCTTGTAGCTCATGCTAATGGATTGAATTTTGAATTCCAAGATGGCCACCGGCTGGTGACCGGCAGCCATGTTTTTTTGCTGAATGACCCCAAAATGAGTCGTTCCTATTTACATGTCAATGTTAACATCCATGACAAATAGTATTCACAGAAATTCATATACAGCTGTTTACAGTGAATCTCCCACACCCAGAGGCGGACTGGCCGATCGGGAGACCGGGAAATTTCCCGATGGGCCGGAGGCCGGAAAAATTCTGATTCCACGTGATTTTCTATCAAGCGAGAATACGAGGGGTTTTTTTTTACGGTTTGGGGGGGGGGGGGGGTATATGTGGTTGGGCGGCCCCAACCACAACTTGGGCCGCAAATGAAACTGACGTGGGCCGCCACATGTGTTGTTTAACCTGCCGTGTATCCAATAAGATGGCACTCTTCTAAGAATATATTGATTCGGAAATTATTGCACATGTCAAATGTTTTACTTCGGATAATGTGTACTGCCAATATATATATATATAAATATATATCACCCGAGAAGCGGAAAACCGGCGAGGAAAGACAGAAGTTACCTAAATTGGGAAGTTGGCAGGTTCCCCATGTGAGCATAATGTGACGATGGGGGGGGGGGGGCAGAGGCGGACTGGCCGATCAGGAGACCGGGAAAACTCCGGACGTGGGCCGCCACATGTGTTGTTTAATCAGCCGAATTGGCTAATCGTAAGTTTGTCATTAAATGAACTTGTCAGCATCATATAACACCACGTAAAGACCCCGTTAATCTCGAGATTCCAGCTGTAAATCCCAAAAAAATCTCACACCCCTCCCGGACCCTCCCCCAATTGAAATTTACAACAAAATAGGAACGCTTCAGTTGATGCCAGTCTATATAGAGATGCTAGGATTTGCGAGCTTCTTGTATAGTTTTCAAAAATTTCTCACCCCGGGCCGAACAACAACGAACAGCCCGGTGTGTCCTGATCTCTTGTCCGTAGCTGTGTGAGTGTGTGCATTTGTCTGGAGTTAGACCGCTAGATGTTAGAATTTATGCAATTTTTCAGGTAAAAATATCTGAATGGTCTCATATCGGGAATATATAGAACCATGGTTTGTGAATATATAAGATATATTAGGCCAGAGGTGCAAATGGAATTATGCAAAAACAAATATTTGGTCTGATTCTGATTCAAGTGTGGGGGGGGGGGGGGGGGTGCAGTTGGAATTTCCCAAGGTGGACTGTGGACACCCCCCGAACAGATGGGCCGGTATTATATTAATTTCCCGGGCCGGTTTTTTTGGCCCAGTCCGCCTCTGCCCACACCCCCCCCGCAAATCTGTTTTATTGTTAGAATGGTGGGGGTGGAAACCGGTGGATGTTTGGACGCGGGGGTGGGTCCCAACAAGGGTCGAACGAAAAAAATCAGCATACATGCCTGAACATATTTTCCGACCCCCTGATCATATGGCCATTTTCGTCTATTTTTCCAACTATACTTTCTATAAGCAATGGGAATGCTTGATAGAAAATTTGTAAATAGTATATACAAGTAGGGGGTTAAATGTAGCACACCATGAACTTTGAAGTTGCCGACATTGTTTCTGGTGTCAATTTTTAAACTCCACCCATCGCCTGTTGTCAGGCCGCATTCATTGGCATTACACAAACAGGCATGGAAATACAAGATAGTGATTCGTCTTATACATGCATATATAAGTTAATTTAACGATATCCGTGTGGTTGTATTAATTTTCAACTTTTGGTGTGATATCTTTTGGTGTATCATAACTACACGGTACTGTAGTTCCATAACAATGACCGTGGCTAATGAATCTGGCATTTCTGTAATAAGAAGAAAAATATGCTGCATATACATGTATGTGATATGGATACATGTATTTTTATAATTTGCAAACATATTTATAAACAAAGTGTAAAGTTCATTCAACCAACAATGTGAGCGTCCTCAGCAATTCAGATGACCATGGTTCAATCGTAAGTGGGGGAATCGGGCCTGACAAAATCATGGATAGTTTGTTGACACGATTACGATGTCATCACACATGAGTATATTGTCGGTGACTCGGCGGTTAACCATGTGATTAACTACCCTATGTTTTTTTATTTACTTTGTACAATTTTTAAGTACACACACAGTTCTGATTCAGTCACAAGTGGAGGTAGCCAAGGATACGCCACAATTTTGCATCTAAAATGCTTCATACTACTTTTTATCACTCATGACAATGCCCGACCATGCGCAGTACAACTATCACCGTATCGGTTACTACCCACAACAAAATCTTTCCACTTACGATTGAATCGTGATCATCAGAACATTCACTTAGTGAAAGTTCAGATGACCACGATTCAATCGTAAACTTGTCGAAACTTTTCCATCATAGGAAATAACTGATAATTGGACTGCGCACGCTCACATCGAAATCGTAGGTCAAAAATAATATCAAGCACTGTTTGATTTTACTATTTTTAGATGCCAAATTGAGGCGTATCCTTGGTTTATACCGGTACCTCCACTTGTGACGAAAGATTCGCAGTGGTGTGTGCATAAAAATTGTAGCTGAAAATGACCGGTGTAGTCAATCACATGCTTTAGGATGTTCAACCTACGGTATAATCATGTACGACGCCGCATTGCAATTTTGTGAACAAACCATCCACGATCTTGTCGGGCCTGATTCCTCTACTTACAAATTAATCGTGGTCGTCTGAACGTACACTACATGTACATGAGGCCACCACCCCCCATGGAATACGAAATACCACTTAACACAGAGGGTGGAATACAGAATACCAGTTAACAGCCATATGGAATACATAAAAATATATGAAAACTTCATTTTTTGGAAGGTCGGCGTACGAATACGGAATACCGGTATATTTGGAATACCGAATACCTCCTAACAGAGTGGCCGGAATAGGCGTACCTCATAACAGGGCATGGAATACGGCGTACGAAAAGGGGGGTGGGGTGGGGGGGGGGGGCCTCTTACAGGTAATGATGAATTGGCCACACAATAACTAGAATGAATCATTGAATGAGCATTTTATTTTTAATATTATCAGGTTCACATTTGTTCAAAATTATTCTATGAAGAAGTACCTTTCTATACAATCGCCTTTTAAGTTATATTTTCAATAATTGTGACCTTTTTGTTTTCCAACTATTGTCATACAAATCTCGACCGATAATACACATCAATTATGCATAGCTTTATGTCAGAATTGATTTTTGCAGAGTAAAATTTACCACTCAAGCCAGTTACGGAATACTTTTTTCTTTTATTTACTATAGAAATTAAGCACAAAATATAATTTAATAAAAACCGATTTTGCCAAGTTTCCCAGTTTTGCGAATATTGTGGATGGGTACATTAATATACGAATGATCAATTCCATATAATCATAGTCCATCAGATGTTACTATTTTAACATGACAAATCATAACAAATGACAAGCAGATTGAACGTATCCTAAAATTTCGACCATATTTCACCGACAGTAAAATTCACCATCATTTCATTTGAAAAATATGAATAAATTACGCACGTGTAATCGTAGATCAATTAAGTATATCACTCGTAACAACATTTTCGTGAAGAGAAAACACTTTACAACAGTTTACTTACCTGAAAAATCAGATCAAATGGAGTTTATCTCTTCATTTCCGACCTCAAAACATTTTTGTTGCCAAAATGGCTGACGAAAGAACAGCGTTCGCGAACAGCGGACACACCAAACGTTGTAATCCGAGTCCGACTTCAGTAAAAGGTGTATAGTTGTGATTATCAATTTCGTCCATCATAGAAATCTGGTATATTTTATAATAGAGACATGTTCTGCACACAGATCTATACAATTTGCATGTTCATAAAAGGTATCTCGGGATTACTCAGATGGTGGGCCAATATAGACTTGAGTGATGTGTTTTGACCTGTGCCATTTAAATTTAATTGGGGGGGGGGGGTGGGGTGGGGGTGGTCAATGCGTATTATTTTTCATTTGCGTTTAAGCGCAAATGATTTACGCTTAGGCATAAACATTTGCGGTTAAGCCTAAATGATAGAGGTTATTTGAACTTAAGCGAAAATATGTGTGCTTAAGCGCAAATATGTGTGCTTAAGCGCAAATATGTGTGTTTAAATGCACTTTTAATACACAGGGCAAGGTAGATTACATCATTTTATAGATATTCTAAAATTTCTAGTTTGTGAAAACTATAATTAAAGCCATATTGTATGAACCCTGTCTAACCAACTGAACTATGAACTATAGACATGTTATCATTTTTATTATCAGAGACATGCCTTCTGCAAAGATATAGCCTTATACATTATAAACATGCAAATAGTTGCTTCATTTGGGCTAACTTCCATCATTTAGTGAGTCAAACATGAGGAAATTCTCTTAGTTTGAAAGTTGTAGCAAGCCTGGCCCGGTGAGTTGATGTCACAAACATCAAATATTGTTACTTCTTGTCAGATGGACATATCTGCCAATAAATTAAACATTTCTCATTGCAACTGTATGCATTTTAATACACAGAGCCTGATATAAATTACACCATTTGATGGATATTTTATTAAATAGTCTGTGGAAACAACATAAAAGCCATATTCTATGCATCCATGTATAGCCAAAAGAAATTAAACTATGGATATTTTATTGTTTATTTGATCAGAGACATGTATTCTGTTGAGATATATGTTAAAAACATGCAAATAGTGGTTTCATTTGGGCTTGCTCCCATAAATTAGAGAGTCAGACATGAAGAGATTCCCTTATTTCAAATTTATAAGATGCCAAGCCAGCTGAAATGGTGTATCAAACCTCAAATGGCAGTATTTCTTATCAGATGGACATCTCTACCAATAAATTAAACATTTCTCATAGTCATTGCATGCATTTTAATATACAGGACAAGTTAGAAAACATCATTTGATGGATATTTTACTTAAAATAGTCTGTGGAAACAACCTAAAAGCCATATTGTATGCATCCATGTGTAGCCAAAAGAAATTAAACTATGAATATTTTATTGTTTATTTCACCAGAGACATGTATTCGGTTGAGATATTGCCTTATATATGTTATAAACATGCAAATAGTGGCTTCATTTTGGGCTTGCTTCCATAATTTAGAGAGTCAAACCTGAAGAGATTCCCTTATTTCAAATTTGTAAGATGCGAAGCCAACTGAAATGGTGTATCAAACCTCAAATGGCAATATTTCTTATCAGATGGACATCTCTACTAATAAATTAAACATTTCTCATGGTCATTGCATACATTTTAATATACAGGACAAGGTAGAAACATCATTTGATGGATATTTTACTTAAAATATTCAGTGGAATTACATAAAAGCAATATTGTATGCATCCCTGTATAGCCAAATCAAATTAAACTATGGATATTGTATTGTTTATTTCATCTGAGACATGTATTCTGTTCAGATATAGCCTTATATATGTTATAAACATGCCAATAATGGCATAATTTAGGCTTTTTTTCCATAATTTAGACGGTCAAAGCTGAATAAATTCCCTTATTTCAAATTTGTAAGATGCCAAGCCAGCTGAAATGGTCTATCAAACCTCAAATGACAGTATTTCTTATCAGATGGACATCTGTACCAATAAATTAAACATTTCTCATAGTCACTGCATGCATTATAATATATAGGACAAGGCAGAAAACAACATTTGATGGATATTTTACTTAAAATAGTCTGTGGAAACAACCTAAAAGCCATGTTGTATGCATCCCTGTATAGCCAAAATAAATTAAACTATGGATATTTTATTGTTGATTTCATCAGAGACAAGTATTCTGTTGAGATATAGCCTTATATATGTTATAAACATGCAAATAGTGGCTTCATTTGGGCTTGCTTCCATAATTTAGAGAGTCAAACCTGAAGAGATTCCCTTATTTTAAATTTGTAAGATGCCAAGACAGCTGAAATGGTATATCAAACCTTAAATGGCAGTATTTCTTATCAGATGGACATCTCTCCCAATAAATTTAACATTTCTCATGGTCACTGTGTGCATTGTGATATATAGGGCAAGGTAGAAAACATTATTTGATGGATATCGTACTTAAAATAGTCTGTGGAAACTACTTAAAAGCAATATTGTATGCAGCCCTCTATAGCCAAATGCAATTAAACTATGGATATTTTATTGTGTATTTTATCAGCGACATGTATTATGTTGAGATATAGCCTTATACATGTCATTAACATGCAAATAGTGGCTTCATATGGGCTTTCTTCCATTATTTAGAGAATCAAATCTGAAGAAATTCCCTTAGTTTGATATTTATGATCCCATAATCCCATGAAATGGTATTTTAAACCTCAAATGTCAGTATTTCTTATCAGATGGACATATCAACTAATGAATTAAACATTTCCCATGGTCATTACATGCATTTTAATATACAAGGCTATGTAGAAAACATCATTTGATGGATATTTTACTTAAAATAGTCTGTGGAAACTACATAAAAGCAATATTGTATGCATCCCTCTATAGCCAAATGCAATTGAACTATGGATATTTTATTGTGCATTTTATCAGAGACATGTATTCTATTGAGATATAGCCTTATACATGTTACTAACATGCAAATAGTGGCTTCATTTGGGCTTTCTTCCATAATTTAGAGAGTCAAAGCTGAATAAATTCCCTTAGGTTTCAAATTTAAAAGATACCAAGCCAGTTGAAATGGTGTATCAAACCTAAAATGTCAGTATTTCTTATCAGATGGACATCTCTACCAATAAATTAAGCATTTCTCATGTCCATTGCATGTATTTTAATATATAGGACAAGGCAGAATACATCACTTGATGGATATTTTACTTTAAATACTTTGTGGAAACTAAATAAAGTCACATTGTATGCTTTCCAATATTGCCAAATGAAATTCAACTATGGATACATTGGATATTTTATTGTTTGTATCATCAGAGACATACATTCTGCTAAGATATAGTCTTTTGTGTGTTATAAACATACAATAGGTGCATGGCCTCATTGGGCTTGCTTTCATAATACAAGAGAGTCAACTCTGAAGAAATACCATCGGTTTGAAATTGGTAGCATCTTCCATCCTTATATAAGAGGGGTATATACCAGCTTGAAGTACCGGTTTAATTAATAGGTTCAATGCAAGGGGCCACCCAAGAGGTTTGTCTAGTTCGGGATGGTGTGGCAAACCGCCAACTGGAGATTTCAAGGGAGGCCTCCTCAATGGCGACCCACTATATTGTGCAAATTTTTTTTTATTAAAATTGTATAAAGGTCAGCATGCCCTACGAGCATTGAGAAATAGATAAAAACACTTACTGACAGATTGCCAATAACAAAATTACATCTGTTGAAACTATTGTTATGTAAACAAAACTGTTACAGTGATTTGTCAACACATATATAATTCTAGCTGTATTATTAGTTCAAATATTTAACTATGAATAACATTTTCAGAATATTTAATCAACAGGTTGGACCTTTTCCAATGTTATGTAAACAAAACTGTTACAGTGAGTGACTTGTCAACAATTATATAATCTTATAGCTGTAGTATTACATGTAGTTCAAATATTTAAGTATGAATATGAATTTTCAGAATATTTAATCAACAGGTTGGTCTGGTTGGACCTTTTTCAATGTTTACCATAAACTTTTGATCACAATTTTGCTCTCGTTGGACTTTTACAGTTATTCCAATACAGCAGTAATTTCTACATAACAATTAATTCTTGGTTTAGAAATATTTTCTTTAAGTATTTCTTAACTTAGAAAAAAAATCTTGAAACAAGAAATATATATTTAATTTTTGAAGCCATTTTCTTAGTAAGGAAATTGTTTCTTGTTTCAAGACTAAAATCTATCTTATTTGAGAAAACTATCTCTTGTCTGGTGGGAGTTTCTTAAATTTTCTTGATGTAGCAGACTTGGGGGGTATATTTCCCAAAATAAGATTTATTTTCCTGTTTCAGGAAATAGTTTTTCTTGTTTCAAGATATTTTATCTTATTAAGAAATTATTTTTGGCAGTGATATGAGGGCCCTAAATTTGATAAGAATTTGTATACTCGCCAATTTATATATATTCGTCTCCATTATGAGTCTAAGTATGTGGTTTAATGATGTCAAGAGTGGCGCCGCGTGAGTCCGAAATAGGGACGGGAGGGTCACCAAAACTGATACAAATATGTTTAGTGCCAATAATTAATTAGCATCAAATTCATACACGTTCTTCTCAAATGAGGCGAGGAATATCAAATCGTGCATGTTAAAAACGCCACATTTGGTGCCTTGATATATTTGCGAATATTTGTCTGTCTGTATGTGTTCTATATATATAACTTCACGGGGTACAATCGAGATCGCACAAAGGCGATCTAACATGGGGAAACTTTTTACGAGGATGATAATGGTGCGGGCTAAAATTTCAGTGACGCTGCTTGTGTCAGGGCCAGAAAAGGGGAGGGGCAGCAACAAATTTAGGAAATAGTTTCGTCGCCGATTTCCACCAAACTTATACATAATCACCTCCATTATATGGTGCCGTTCGAGTCAGGGTGCACTGGGGGGCACCGACAATTTATTTAAAAAAACTATTTTTAGCGCAGATTTCCACCAAATTGATATATTATTCTTCTCCATGATACCAGGAATATAATCGCGTGATTTAAAGAAGCGAAAATTGTGCAGCTTGTGTGAGAGATGGTAGGGGGGGGGGATAATTACTATGAAACGAATTGGTTAAGTTGCCGATTACCACCAAACTTATATATAATCATCTCCATTATATCATGGATGCATGAGTCTAATGGATGTGGTTTAAATATGTCAAAAGTGGCGCCGTTCATGTCATTCTTGCTGATGGGAGTTGCACCAAAGCTGATAAAAATATATTTAGCACTAATTTCCACCAAATTCATGCACGTTCTTCTCTAATGATACGATGAATTAAATCACATTTGGGGTTGTTTGGGTCATGGATGGCGAGAGGAGATACACTAGCATTGATAATATTGTTCTATTTGCCGATATCCACCAACGTTATATAGTTATCTCCGAGGACATCTCCATATCGTTCCAAGGAGTGTTTGGCGTTCAAAGTTCACAATCTCGACAAATTAAGTCACTTGAACAATTATATCTTCTCAACTGTACGCCATATTCATATGGGGGTGGGAATCAGGGCATTTATATAATGAGCTAGCAAAACAGATACATAGAAGAAAGTGTTAACAGTATATTTATTCATTCTGTTATAGATAAATATTCTGTAAACGAGATATATATTCTTGCAAACTGAGGGACCTTGAACCGGAGGATAGCATATTATAATGGTTCATGTAATATATTAAAACACAATTGAGTCTGCCCCATTCAATATAGTTTCCACAAAAAAGTTACAATTTGTCAAAAGATATGGAAATGTATAGAAGGCCTGTTCAACAATAGTGGTCAATGCAGTGTGCAGTCAAATATATTTTCTTATGAGGTAAAATAAAACGCAGTCTGGGCACATGACTTTGCAGGATCCTCCAATACTGACATCTGACAAGGTTATATCTGCCAGATACAGAGGATTTCTTTAATTTTTTGCTACAGACTCCTCGCCTAACATAAACAAATCAAAATTTCGCTCCGTGTCGGGCACATGTTGCTGATATACTCATAGCAACATTTCTTTTAAACTGAGAATAATTAGACCGTATATAGCACCATGAACAGAGGAGCACCCGGACATTTCATTAAAACATCTGTATCATCTTGGAGATATGATAACCAGGTGTCCTCAAAATCTTAGTCTAACCCACTAGAATGGTTGATACATCTCTATGTATATTGTCGTCTTTTATTTATGATGTTCATTTTTCACGTTATAACATCTTAAGTATACGCAGTTGTAAATAAATAAATACTTCTTCAATAGTGGTACGGATTAATCGCGATAAACAATATGACAATCGCTCCAATATGACAAGGTGAGCCACTACTAACATTCCATGTGTAATAATCATGTTTTGTGATGCTATTTGGACATACAATTTATGAGAATACGTGCAACACTATGAACAAATATCCACAGCGTGCAGAGGGTTTCACGTCACTTTAACCTGGGCAACGCCGGGTAACCCTGCTAGTTATCTTATATATGCGCGGCTCCATATGGGACAAAAAGAGAATGCACTGGCACAGGATCAGTAATGCTGCACCAGCGCAGTTCCTGTCATGGAAGGGTTAAACCCATAAATATTGTTTTATGTCCTTCAAACTCGAACACTTTTCTTGAAGCATCGTGTTGAACTTTTCAAGCTAAAATTCCAACTTCTGCATGGAAGCCATAAGAGATTTCGGCGATTATTTTGGAGCAACGGACTCAAATGGAGTCATGTGATACAAGTTCTGGCACCGAAGCAAGATCTTTTTCTGTCAGTCGCAATGCGAGTGATACACGACCACACGAGTGGTCGCTTCAACAGATTATTGCGGACACAGCCGCAAACAAACTGGAAGTTGTTTTTCGGCCCTAAATGTTTTGTACTTTGAACTCATAGTCCGCAATTGACATGCATTATCAACCGTTGATGTAAACATATTTATTTGCATCCATAATTAAATGCAAGGGATTGAGGCACAAGTTACAAAACTTATCTTGGCCTCGCTCCCGACAATAATACAAAGAACATGATATTTACATAAGTATAATATAAGGTACGATCCACTTGTATAAGAATTAGTATACAATATATATGGAATTATGATACAACAGATGTATATACACGATGGCGTCGGGTCCATCACTGTGCGTCCGGGGGGGGGGGGGTCCTGCTATAGTCTGTGCTACTTTATGATATTTAATGGTAATGCAGCCTAGTCGCTGATGTCAAAACGGCAGGTTGAAGTTATGTAAGTTTGAACAAAATTGAATAACTTTCTATTTAAATTGTCATTTAGTGAGATGTCACCAATAAGTAGCTTTCCGACAGTGATATTTGACATACCTAAACCTGTTAAATTATTTGCTAGAGTAATTCTATGACGTGTGTACAGCCCGCAATTAAAGAAATAATGACTTGCATCTTCAACTGGATGACCACATCGGCAACTTGGATTGTCACTAATAAAGTTGCAGAATTTGTCAGCATTTAGGACGCTACATAAGTTACGGAGCTTACAGTGGATTATGTTTAGTCGTCTTTTTCCTATATTGAAATGATCAGGGGGTTTCAGTACTATATTTGTTGATGCTACAATGTAATTTTGTTTTGAAAACGTTTAGTGAGCAACCGTTGAGTCTATGCATGCACCGAGTCAGCTTGAACACGTGTTTTTGTTGATTGTTATTCGAGTATGGTCTGGGGCAGAACAGCGTTGAAATATAATTCCTTTGCTCTAGGAATGCTCTTGTCCGTGTCCATACTTTTGGCACATAACACACCGCAAAGTGAATGGTACAACTGTCAATGACAGTTTAGTGTATCCTATCAGACCTATCTTCAACTCCGATGTGTGTTGAAGGTCAGAACATAGATGTTAAATAGCACATGTTACCATCAACTGTTTTTGAGATTCTATGAATGGCTGTAGAGACATCTTAACCAATATATCAGACGCAAGTGAATAAGCTATGTCGTGGGTTATCGACACAGCCCTACTGCTATTCAATATCTTTTGAGGATTAACCAACCAATACCGGTTTTTGTGCGAGATCTGTCCTGGTGACCGACCTGCGACAAATATTGAGATGTGTTTGGGTAAGATTTCAATGTCTAACCTTCCGTCTTCCACGATTTAGCCGTCTATAGGGAATGCGTTGGAGTGGGGCGATAAACTGATCCACCATTTAACATTCCTTATTCTCTGTTTACCCGTCTGCGACATGCATGTATATAGGACATATGTTAGAATGAAGTGTTTAGTCATCTCTCTGCATGATTTTAGAGGTCCGTCTTCTATGGCAAGCCGTTTTCACATTTTTGATTTATTTAGACTGAAGTCCAAATAATTTGGGCTTAAGTCCAAATGAATTGGACTTAAATCCAAATCAATTCACTAATTGTCCTTAAGTGCAAATCATTTGGACTTAAGTGAAAATATTTGGACTTAAGTCCAAATAGTGATTTGATTTGTACGTAAGTGTAATTCATTTGCACTTAAGTGCAATTCATCTGGTTTAAAACGATAGTCCTCTATTTGTAATGGTATATTTCTGCAAGTCTTGATTGACAGTCAACCTCCATACAATTGCGTCCCTTTTGCCATGTGGCTTGTTTTCGGAATCATTGAAAATGGTTCGAACCCGAATTGGCATCTTAATATACGCTAACTGCACGCATGAATGAAGTAATATTAATTCACGTTTTTATTCAATTGTTATTTGACAACATTTTGGCCACACGCAGTTTCGTTCATTGTGTTTACAAGAATTTCTCCCCAGCAAGTGTGTTTTTTTTTTGGTCATCCTTTATTAGTTGAGACTGAGAATATTTTATGGGTTTATTTCGTTATGACAGAAGGCAGAACACACGCTATTTTGGAGCCTGCATGTGCAATTAGCTCGGAGCTTATTATGATAACTAAGGGGTTAAAAATGAGAAAAATAATTAAAAGGCATAATAATTTATTTAAATTAGCCAAACGAACTAATCCAGACAAGGCAATTCAAATTAAATTTGACATGTTGTTGAATACAAATGGACATGCTTAATAGCAAAAGTTTTTATCGTCTTTGCCTCGTCAAGATTAATTCAAAAGTAATTCATAAAGAAAGATCAAAATTCGCGCGAAATTGTTGAAAAAGAGTTCAGCCAATGAGATTTGAGGAATATATGTCACTCACGTGTGAACGTGCGCCGGTGAACAGGAAAAGCTGTCATCCGCGTACCGTGCTAATTAAGTAATTTGTATTCAAATTTAACCAATAGAACCTGTTCAATTGACAAACGGGGAAAATTGCATGCTGAAACCTGAAATTAGGTTTCAGGCCCCAATCTGTATAGTAGAGACTAAACCTAAGTATGAAAGTTTTGTATTCATACGACTGCACCGCGAAATAGTCCGCTTTATATTATAATTATCATTTCTAAATTTTGCCGGAAAAATATCATAGCATGGTGTGATTTCTAATAAAATCTTATGATTCGCGTAAAGTTCCAAATTAAAAAACTGAATTGTACGAGTATGTATAGCAGTCATGTGGATTTGGTTGTTTATGAATGAAGTCTGAACTTGAAGTTGAGCAGTAGCACTAGCACTAGCACCGATATCGGTAGTGCAAATTCACCAGCTCACGGAAGGAAGAATATCGTATATTTTATAATAACAAACTTCCAGTTGCTTAATCAAGTTACAGACTTTACAAACTGAACATTAAACAATTCTATTTGAGTGCTTGTTGGGGCGCATCATTTGATCTTTTAGAAAGAGGTCGCCGCCGATTGCACGAAAATACGTTGTGTATGTTGACGTTTCTAAGGACGCTGTCCCTAACAACGGAAACCAGCTGGGTGCATTCTAATGATGTTCCATAACGTTGTTACCATCCAGTGACGTCACTCACGAACTGCTGGAGGTCATTCTGTGCTCGTATACCGCCATTTGTGTAACCTAAATCGGCCAAGGGGCTGAGAAATGGCATGAGTTCCCTATTTGAACCCATCTGGACAGTGACCTATTTTGGATCGAGTGTATGTAAAGAGTGCCTTGGTGGCCACCCTACAATTAACACCCTTTGTTTGACATAAATATAAACATTTTCGAATAAGGAATGGAAGTCATCTTCGTGCCATGATTGGGGAGGGGAGGGGAGGGACACCGAAACTGATAGTGATACAAATATGTTTAGCGCTAGTTTCCACCAAATTCATACGTATGTTCTTCACCAATGATACGATGAATCAAAGTAATTGGTTCTCAGTCTTAAATAGATAGGCTACGCCCCTGTAAGTAGGGAAAGGACCATACATGCCCACGTGTCAAAATAAATACATTTATGTCATGTCCAGATATGTCATATAGTTCCTACTTAGCATTCGGACTTAAGTCAAAGTAATTGGACTTAAGTCGAAATATTCATTCAATTCTGACTTGAATGAATTACATGGCCATTTTCCCACAACTCCGCCCTATGAGCAAAACCAGACCTGCTTAATATCTGATGGGGGTGTTTCTTATACAGATATATTTACACACTAAGTGTTGTCATCACTAAATCCAGCATTCTGATTGGTCGGCGCCCACGTGGCTAGTTGCAGTTATTTCTCGGTGAATGCGCAACGCCTCATGACACCAAGCTAATAACACCATCGATACGTCATTAGGTTTGGAAAGACGAACGCGTAATGTTTTGGGCGCATTTGGACTCGCGCAGGATTGACTTAATACATCATCGGGTTTCAATATGAAGAGAAATTGTTCCTATTAACTTTTGGCAAGGGTGCTATTGGGTATTTTGGGCTGATCTTGTCACGATACACTTTTCAATTTAAATATATTTACAAAAGTGGCTTTCTCGCTAAATGTATATAAATATAAGGATTAACTGTCATGTGGACTATTTTTATGGAGATGTAACGGTGAGGTAAGTGGACATAACTTGTATGTAAAACCCTTCGGGTTTTACACAAGTTATGTCCACTTACCTCACCGTTACATCTCCATAAAAACAGTCCACATGACAGTTAATCCTTATATAATATATAAAATTGAGAAGGCGAAACATTGATACTCTCAAACGCAGTTCCTATATATGTCGTAGACGGGTAAACCGGGCATAAGAAACGTTAAATGGTGAAACGGTCTCTTGCCTCACTCAAATACCTGTCCGATGTCGTAGAGTTATTTAAATAGTAAATCGGAAACGTGAGTGATTATGGGTCGTTACACGAACACGATTCAAGCGTCGATGTCAATCAAAGCGGCGGGAAGTCGGTCGATACATGAACACTGTGTCCCGAACCTGCCTATTTGTGTTTCGTATCTGGTAGATCCGTCTTCTGGAACATATGGCATGGTTTATTCCTGTTCAAATTCATTGACTCTGATTTACCATTCAGACTCACCGCTTTTAATTGGTGAAATCCATACCGTTTGTCTTCGACATAAACCGGACAGGTTCGATCAGGTTCGATTAGGTTCGATTAGGTTCGATTAGAACTATCCTTGAGTATATGTGGTCTTCAATAAGTTGGATATTAACAAAAGTGGACATTTTGTGGCAAACATTGCCACCTGGCGTATTTATAACCGATTAGCGATAAATCAAAAGAGGCGGCCAGATTTGCTGTGGCATATTCCGGCATTGGAAGCAATGAGTGAAATTCCAACTGTGTTGAGCTTTCCAGATTTTGATGTGCGCAAGTCATTATAATAACTAGTGGATACCATATCCTTGGCTACGACAGTTTATGGCCACGTGGTTTATTCAAGCTA
Source organism: Siphonodentalium dalli (assembly GCA_032622095.1). Classification (NCBI taxonomy): domain Eukaryota; kingdom Metazoa; phylum Mollusca; class Scaphopoda; order Gadilida; family Siphonodentaliidae; genus Siphonodentalium; species Siphonodentalium dalli. Next base: position 247,818,542 of record CP136063.1, read on the forward strand.
TATGCATATATTTGAAGAGGATAATCACTGTTATAACGAACTCTCTGGAGAGCAGATATTATATTCGACATACAGCAGAAGGTAACACGGCCAACGGCTGAAACATTTGGATATTGAGTTGCCATAAACATGGGGAAATTACGAGAATTCAGGATCATCTTTGCAAACGAACAACTGGTATTTTTCGCTGGGCAGAAGGTTGAAGGACAAGTTATCGTCGAATCAAACGGAGATATGAAGATGAGGGGTAAGTCATATTTTCTATGAGAATCGTCTTCGAAGAAAAGTTACTCGACATTGTTCGAGTTAGGTTTATTTGTTGTCGTTTCAGTCACTAAGCGATATCACAGCGTTGTCAACAGGGCTCACGCCGTATGCTAAATTCAAAACTAATTCACATTTGGCAAACAAAATGTTGTCATTTGGCAAGTCACTGTTTAATTCCATCAATACCATTCATTGCAGAAATATTAACCGCTAACAAGACGCCATTAATCTGATGTGATTAGTATCGATCGGTGGAGAGATTACTAGTGTGTATTGTGATGGTGTTTTCCCAGCTGATCATCTTTATTTCGATGTGCTTTGAAGCAATCCTTTTACAATTTTATTGTTCGGTTTGCTTTGTAGTAAAAATGCGAAACTTATTAAAGGCGCGGGCGGCGTTCGTTGCAGAAATATTCACATTTGTTCAAATCGCCATCAACAGAAGGAATATTAAAATACATATAGTTTTGTTCATATGCCAATCATTAGTTTTGTTCATACATAATCATCGCGTAAATAGTATATTGTCGTCAAGACGTATACGATGGTGTATACGCAAACAAGAGCATGCTCGTGCTACAGAAGTTTTGCATCTGTTTACATAACACAGCTCAATTCTATTGGTTAATCACACACAAATGATATAAACAGGAAAACAGTAACAAATAACGCTCTTTATGGTTACCATATCAAGATCTAAACAAAAGCCAGGTTCTGTAACGTTTTTTGCTTTCGTTTACATAACAACGGAAAAAAACATTTGACAATAACATACTGTTTATGCCATATTTATGATTGGTATAAGAACAAAGTCTGTCTATATTTTACTATTATTTTTGTTTATGGCGGTTTTTGACGGAGGTGAATATTTTAACAGCATACCCACCGCCAACGCCGCCCGTATCTTTAACTTCGTTCCTATCGGTACCAAAAGTTGTTCAAACAGCTATTGTCGAAACATAAGTCTCAATCAAGTCTGACTATAAGCGTGTCTGTCATTTGCAGAATGAGGTCCACAGAGGGTGGTGAATTTAGTGACGCCATCCCGCATAGCGGTCCAGCGTCACCAAATCCACCCTCTGGTGCTATAGTGCAATGCAAATTATAGACAAACGTATACGAACAGGCATGTCGCCTCGTATATATAAGAGAATGCATTGGCCTAACAATTTTTTATCATTTTTTTAAAATAAATGTTTCTTACAAATTTTAGGACATAAAATAAAAACATCCATTACCCTGCAGGGAGCCCCACACATATATAGAAGCATATAGAAGAGTGTCGTCTGCTCATGTTTGTCTGGGGCTATGTATGGGTGAAATTATAAAATTGTTAAAGAATACAAGAAAAAATTATTAAAATTGTAAAAAATTGTTAGGCCAATGCATTCTCTTATATATGCGAGGCGACCTATGGTCGACTCGCATATATAAGAGAATGCATTGGCACAGGGTAAAAAAATCCCGAATCATTTTCGCTGGTTTGTTGCCGTTTGTTGCGTCCGAATCGAGATGTAAATATTTTCAATTTCACGTTGTTCAGGCGACGTTTTCTATGGAGTGGTGTTGTCGATTTCGTTGAGATTTTCGTTTATAATTATAAGTATCCATCGATTGGTCCTGAACCATATTCCAATCGCCACATATTATTATTTGGGTGTTGCCGACTTTAAGAAGCTTATCTTTCAAATTATTGTTGATGCTTTTTTACTTTTCTAAGCTGCTTACCTGATAACTATACTATTACTTACCGGCAAAAAGATTTAAAGCCAAATGAAAATAATTTTTGCCAAATGGGAATTAATCAGGCTTCATAATATAGTGTCGGACATTTGTTGAGATTTTCGGCGATGTTAGTAGAACTCTACATTCCATTAGTTGTCACAGTGCATGAGTATTAACTTATCAGTTCCTTGCACCCGAACAAGTCCATAATATGTATTTAACTAATCAGTCTGATTCACTGTCATAGGTCCACAATGCTTTGAAGTAGAATGTAATTGTGAGAGTTCCCTCGAAACATTGATGGAGATCAGAGCAATTTGATATATATGTATAGCCATGGTGGTAGCAGCTACTAGAACCGAAAGGCAATCCTTGCAGTTATGAGGCGCTACAGCTACCACCATTGGCTACAATGTATATATATACATTGGTTTATAGTCTCATTTGAGTTTTCTTTTTACGGCCAAATACCGGCTTTCCCGAAACAGCACCAAAGATAACTTAGCAGTTCATTGCATCCGAACAAGTCTATAATATATATTTAACTAATCAGTCTGATTCACCGCAATAGGTCCACAATGTTATGAAACATAATGTAATTGTGAGAGTTCCCTCGAAACATTGATGTAGATCAGAGTAATTTGATATATATGTATAGCCATGGTGGTAGCAGCTACCAGAACCGAAAGGCAATCCTTGCAGTTATGAGGTGCTACAGCTACCACCATTGGCTATATATATATACATTGGTTTATAGTCTCATTTGAGTTTTCTTTTTACGGCCAAATACCGGCTTTCCCGAAACAGCACCAAAGATAACTTAGCAGTTCATTGCATCCGAACAAGTCTATAATATATATTTAACTAATCAGTCTGATTCACCGCAATAGGTCCACAATGTTATGAAACATAATGTAATTGTGAGAGTTCCCTCGAAACATTGATGTAGATCAGAGTAATTTGATATATATGTATAGCCATGGTGGTAGCAGCTACCAGAACCGAAAGGCAATTCTTGCAGTTATGAGGTGCTACAGCTACCACCATTGGCTATATATATATACATTGGTTTATAGTCTCATTTGAGTTTTCTTTTTACGGCCAAATACCGGCTTTCCCGAAACAGCACCAAAGCTAACTTATCAGTTCCTTGCATCCGAACAAGTCCATAATATATATTTAACTAATCAGTCTGATTCACTGCAATAGGTCCACACTGTCATGAAGTAGAATGTAATTGTGAGAGTTCCCTCGAAACATTGATGTAGATCAGAGTAATTTGATATATATGTATAGCCATGGTGGTAGCAGCTACCAGAACCGAAAGGCAATCCTCGCAGTTATGAGGTGCTACAGCTACCACCATTGGCTATACATTGGTTTATAGTCTCATTTGAGTTTTCTTTTTGCGGCCAAATACCGGTTTTCCCGAAACAGCACCAAAGTGCTGAGCTTTCTCTCCGCTGTTACATCTTTGGGAAACCGTAATTTGGGTAAGCGCAATCGCAAGGGCCATATTGTCGCAAGGTTGGGTTTGTGTTCAAACCATTACGAATTCCACGTTGTTGACAAAAAATATTCTCCATCAAATCAGAGTTAAAATATTTTGGTACTAGGCTGTGCTTCCCGTCCAAAAGTTTAGCACAACGGGATGTAAAACCTAGTAAAGTGGAATCGATGTCCTGGCGTGTTTCTCTTGTTATCAGATGTTTGCCAACTAACTTGGTCTTATCTTCAGCTATATTGCTTTCCCAGGTGTTAAAAAACTCGAGGATACTTTTCAACTCAACCAGTCGATCGTCGGCTTTTGATATAATTGGTCTTTTGCTAGTAAAGAGCTCAATTGTGCGCGACGTGCGCTTTAAAAGTTGAATTGTGGAGTCCAGATCACTTGGGTTTGGCAAAGTGTTTTGTAAACATTTCATCAGGTAAAGCATGTTGGAGTCCAGCACGTCAATGGCTAGTTTATCACGCATTTTCGTAACGGACGACAGCTCAAAATGTTCATGCTTTAATTTATGATGTAGACGAAATTCCATATTTTCGTTATATTCATGCGCCATGAGCCAGTGCTCCCACAGGATAGGTTTTTTTGTCTAGCTCTAAATATCGCCCTTTGGCGTGTTTGTGATCTTTGCTGCTGGACTCTATATTATTTCTAATTTTCTTGTTGACGTGCATCACGTCCTATATGACGGCCACGGACGACGTTCGGTCATACATATTTATCGCGTTATATTGTAACTGCCGAAGAGATGCTCCCTTGGGAAAGAACATGTCCATGAATGATCGGTTTGATGCTGCCCCATCTGTCATCACATAGTCAACTTCAAACTCGTATTCGCCCAGCTGATCAACGTCGTCCCAAAAATTGACATACAGCTCGTGAGCGGGGGCATTATCAAAACCAGAGTAGCATACTGGCCATCTGAAACCAGTATGCCCATGGAACACAAACTGTAACGCATATGATGCAAGTTGAACTTTTGTTTCTCCTTTCGATCCGATTTTTCAAATATAGTTATTTAGTGAGTCCATGTCAACTTCGCCTACGAGCTTCCAATGGTCTCCTTCGCGGGTGAACAGCAAATCTTTTTGCACAGACATCTCGTCTATTAGGATTCCCCCCCGCGTTTCCCGAAATCAGATATGTTTTGTCGCTCGCTTTCTTTTTGTATCCAGAGCCAATTTTCAGAGCTTAGGCCGGGGAATTGTTTTATGGAATTTTTATAATAGCGCATTAGTCTGGGTGATGGCATAGTTAACATCCCTGAATGCTGTATGTCCCTATATGCAACAGGGGAACGACAGTACAGACATAGGAAGACTGTTATTACAGCCTGGTCCCAGCGTCTTGCGTATGGACACACGGCTGTTTTTTTTAATTGGTCTTCAAACAAAACGGCAAGTTTGTCAGGCACACGACTTTTTCGGTGTGGTCCGTGTCTGGTAGTTGCACCGTTTCGGTTTCACTCGAAGCAGCAGACGTGTCCGCCGATGTGTTTTTTGGCCTGTTAGCCGGCGTATTGTCATCGTTAGAAGATTCCAAATGTTGTTTTCTTTTACGATTACCCCGCATGTGAAAAAACCGATGGCACGATCGACATGCACCATCAGTTTTCAGTGTTTTTATACCGAGGCAATTTTTTGATCTACTTCGTAGGTGTACATTTTCTTTGTCATCATTCTGAACCCAATTCTCTTGAATATCACCTTCCTTTCTGACGACCTTGTCTGTCAGGACACCATCACACAACGTATTTATTCGAGGAAAATCATACACCCTGACATTAACACACTACGGTTCAAAAGTTTCGAAATATCCAGTGGGATGGATTTTCCCAGGGCTTTTAGTACAACAGTGGGCTGGAAAATGAGCGACATATTTTGTTTATTGCCATTAACAGTCCAAGTTGTTTGAATTGACAAAACTAAGTCGCCACTGTTTGACTTAATGACTGAGAAATTCGGTGGTGTTTTAAAAGTATGCGCTGGCTGAGGTACCCTTTTTAAATCCGGAATATTCTGTTTTCTTCTGACCATTGATACTTCTTTTGATTTTTTCCGTTTTGAATAGACTGCCTAGAACCGAAGCGAAGCTTCCAATCGATGGGCAATGTATTCCAGTTTGTATGGTGTCATCTTTAAATTCCTTGTATATAATGTCTGCTTGCAGAGAATCAGAGCTTAGCTCACTCTCTTCACAATTAACAGCCAACATATGGAGAAAAATCGAGGCTTATTGTTAATCGATTGTTTAAATTGCTAATCAATTGCTTAAAATATCAATAGCTAACAGTTCTTCACAGTTGACCTATATGGCGAAATTAAGTGATTATTGTCTCACAAGTCATTCAATTTTGAGATTGATAGCCAAAAGAAAATCCGTCATTGAAAAACTGCACGATTAATTGAAATATATATAATAATGAATTAGCATATTTTGATCTATACATATACATATATATATATACACACCCTCACACACACATTATATATATATATACTAGCAGGTGACCCGACTTCCGGGCTTTGACCTTGTATTGACCATTTTGAATGTCAAGGTCAGGTCGGGGTCACGATTTGACCCGCCGAAAACACTCCCCCGAAGGTATCAAATTTCGTCGAAATCCGTTAATTTTTAAATTTAATTTGAGTTAATTCTGCCTTTTTAATCAAGAGAAATGATGGTACCCGTCCCGTGATGGTACCCGTCCCTAAAAGAGGTACGTTTGTGGGTCCTCGGGCGGAAAAACTTACCCGATGAAAATCTCCCCCGTTCCTTGGAACCCCCAAGTACGAAGACAGAAATAAGAATCACACAACACGCTCATGTCTGGATACAGACACACTCACGTCTGGCCCCAGACATAAGAATCACATTACACGCATACGCTCTTTATCAACGACACTGCTGATACGAACGCTCTTTAACTATCAACGCGATTAACCCCACAGTGCCAATGACGGTCATTTTGGTGACTGGGACTGGAGAAGGAGTGCTCTGACGTTATCAGAAGCGGTGCGATGACACTTCACGTGGTATTTTACCCTTAGATATGAAGTTTGGGCTCAATCCGTCCGGAAATTTTCCCGGCCATAGCTAACAGACAAACAGACAGACAGAAGTCCCAAAATATATAGTAGATATTTATATCGTTCTAGAGATTACTATGTTCATTCCCACTGAGTCGGAGCAGCCAGTATTTTCGCTCTATGTGTCTACGTGCAATGACCGAAAATGTTACTAGTTTGAGAACATTGCATTTTGATTGAACATTTGGCTTTTAAGAACAAATTGTATCACATCAGATATTTCGCTTGTGTACATGTATTTTGAGAATAATTGAGCTTCTTGTGAGAATTTCTACCTTGAAATTTCTCCAAATGCACACCCCTCCTCATTTGAACAAGACCAAACCGGTTTGATTTACACGCCGGGGCGTTCGGTAACCCAATGGGGTGTAAATCAAACCAGATTGGTCTGGTCCAATTTAGTTTACAACTTGTGTGCCCCAAAACCCCGCGGCCCTTTCTATATGACCCTCGGACTATCGAACCATCGGACTATTAAACCTTCGGATTATTGAACCCTCGGACTATTGAATACTCGGATTATTGAACCCTCGGACTGCCCCCTGATACCAACTATTGACAGTTTTGACCAAATGATGGGGTGATATATACACCCGACATCAGCCCCTCTGTTGCCACGCCCCTGATCACACCTAGATAAACTATTTTTACTTACCAAAGTGTAACCTGTAGGTTCCCTATTGAAGCAGTTTCAGTGATGTTGGTCATTTTAATGCTTGAATTATATAATTATATTTATTCCACACCCATTGACATGTATTCAACGGAATCCCAGCCATTGAATACATGCTAGTGTATACCTCTAGTGGAATACAAGCCGGAACTATTGTTGACGTTGTCGCCAAGAAAGATGACGTACATTACGTCGATCATCCGCTTCCGGTGACCCCCCATACTTACTGGCTATTTGTCAGACTTAAATCACAATAAAGGTGGCTATAGTAACAATGGAGGTGACATTCATGGATTGAACTTATCTGACTGAACGGTGTAGAATAAATACAGAACACAACTTGCATCATAATCTCGAATCTTTTATCGAACTCGTTGCGGACGGCGTAAAGTTATATTTCCTTGCGCCATCCGCAACTCATTCGATAACAGATTCTCGACTAAGATGCGCGTTGTGTTCTGTCTATATCATATATCGAATATAAAATATTTATAAGTGAAATCAACGATTTTCTTTGTTATCAAGTATTGAACAAGTACAAATTGCTTTGATTTACTTCTGAGGATTGAACATGCCGCCGTGATTCTTATACCTCAATTATATCACGTGACACCCACGCGAAATAATTTCAAATTCGCAGCGCGTTGTCCGTTTAAACGGTTCCGCAATTTGAAATTTTCGTGCTCGGCGATTTGCCGGAGAGACCCGAGCATCGCCGGTAGATTTCGGAGTACCACTTAACTAACATGTGAAAAAAAGGTGTAAACTTCGATAAAACCTCGAATAAATCAACGAATAGACGCTATGCTTGCGGTAAGGTTGTAGCGGAATGCTTTTACTAACGAAATATGCCGAAAACTCTGAGAATTATGCTTTTGTTGTTAAAATTTACGGGTCGAAGTGAATCGTTGTGGAGATACCTCGAAAATGGAACATGCCATTCTTCTAAACCCTAATGCTTATAACTCCCCTGATAATCTCTAAAAGTGACATAAAAGTCAGTGATTCCAAATTATGTGGCTTTAACACCACGAAACCAACATAATGTAGCGGCATACGCGTTCTAAGCAAATAAAAGATCGCAAGCCTTCACCCGAAACGAGTCGAACAAAGGAACGTAAGTGCGTCATGAAGCATTGGATCACGACACAGTTCGAACTTTACCTGTGTTTTATGACCTGTAAACCATTTATCAAATATCAAGAAATTGTGTTAAACATTGACTCAACAATTAATATTTCTTAGTCGATCCACGTCCCCCGAAACGAGGTGGCGTTTTGGGACGTTGGCTTTTGTTAAGACCAATGAAGTCAAATTTCTTTAACAAAGCGGCATCGACTGGCCCCATTGTCGGGAGAAACTGTGGTCGGCTGACCTTTTATTTTTTTAAATTTGATAAAGTTCCCCCTCAGAACAGATCTAAACATACAAAAATATGTGCATATTTTGAATGGGTGGTATATGATCTCAACGGGCGTGACATTATCTAATTAATGTATGCTACCTATACACGTGGCAGAAGTACGATGATTAGGAGCGCACATATCAGAAGTACACCGATTGGGTGCGCACATATCAGAAGTACACCGATTGGGTGCGCACATATCAGAAGTACACTGATTAGGTGCGCACATATCAAGTACACTGATTGTGTGGGCACATATCAGAAGTACACTGATTGGGTGCGCAGATATCAGAAGTACACTGATTGGGGCGCGCATATCAGAAGTACACTGATTGGGTACGCACATATCAGAATAACACTGATTGGGTGCGCACATATCAAAAGTACACTGACTGGGTGCGCACATATCAGCAGTACACTGATTGGGTGCGCACACATCAGAAGTACACTGATTGGGTGCGCACATATCAGAGGTACACTGATTGGGTGCGCACATATCAGAAGTACACTGATTGGGAGCACATATATCAGAAGTACACTGATTGGGTGCGCACATATCATAAGTACACTGATTGGGTGCGCACATATCAGAAGTGCACTGATTGGGTGCGCACATATCAGAAGTACACTGATTGGGTGCGCTCATATCAGAAGTACTCTGATTGGATGCGCACACATCAGAAGTACACTAATTGAGTGCGTACATATCAGAAGTACACTGATTGGGTGCGCACATATCAGCAGTACACTGATTGGGTGCGCACACATCAGAAGTACACTGATTGGGTGCGCACATATCCTAGGTACACTGATTGGGTGCGCACATATCAGAAGTACACTGATTGGGAGCGCACATATCAGAAGTACACTGATTGGGTGCGCACATATCAGAAGTACACTGATTGGGAGCGCACATATCAGAAGTACACTGATTGGGTGCGCTCATATCAGAAGTACACTGATTGGGTGCGATCATATCAGGAGTACACTGATTGGGTGCGCGCATATATGCACACCGATTGGGTGCGCTCATATCAGAAGTACACTGATTGGGTGCGCACACATCAGAAGTACACTGATTGGGTGGGTACATATCATAAGTACATTGATTGGGAGCGCACATATAAGAAGTACACTGATTGGGTGCGCACATATCAGCAGTACACTGATTGGTTGCGCACACATCAGAAGTACACTGATTGGGTGCGCCCATATCAGAAGTACACTGATTTGGTGCGCACATATCAGAAGTGCAGATTGGGTGCCCACATATCAGAAATACACCGATTGGGTGCGCACACATCAGAAGCACACTTATTGGGTGCGCACATATCAGAAGTACACCGATTGGGTGCGCACATATCAGAAGTATACTGATTGGGAGCGCACATATCAGAAGTACACTGAATGTTGCGCATATATCAGAAATACACTGATCGGGTGCGCACATATCAGACGTACACTGATTGGGTGGGCAAATATCAGAAGTACACTGATTGGGTGCGCACATATCAGAAGAACACTGACTGGGTGCGCATATCCCAGAAGTACACTGATTGGGTGCATACATATCATAAATACACTGATTTGGGTGCGCACATTTCAGAAATACAATGGTTTGGTGCGCACATATCAGAAGTACACCGATTGGGTGGGAACATATCATCAGTACACTGATTGGGTGCACACACATCAGAAGTACACTGATTGGGTGCGCACATATCAGAAGTACACTGAATGGGTGCGCATATATCAGAAATACACTGATTGGGTGCGTACATATCAGAAGCACACTGAATGGGTGCGCACATATCAGAAGTACAATGGTTGGGTGCTCACATATCAGAAGTACACTGGTTGTGTGCACACATCAGAAGTACACTGATTGGGTGCGCACATATCAGAAGTACACTGATTGTGTGGGCACATATCAGAAGTACACTGATTGGGTGCGCACACATCAGAAGTACACTGATTGGGTGGGCACGTATCTGAAGTACACTGATTGGGTGCGCACATATCAGCATTAGATGATTGGGTGCACACATGTCAGAAGTACACTGATTGGGTCCGCGCATAGAAGTACACTGATTGGGTGCGCATATATATCAGAAGTATACTGATTGTGTGGGCACATATCAGATGCACACTGATTGGGTGCGCACATATCAGAAGTACACAGGTTGGTTGCGCACATATCAGAAGTACACTGATTTGGTGCGCACATATCAGAAGTAAACTGATTGGTTGGGCACATTTCAGAAGTACACTGGTTGGTTGCGCACATATCAGAAGTACACTGATTTGGTGCGCTCATATCAAAAGTGCACTGGTTGGTTGCGCACATATCAGAAGTACACTGATTTGGTGCGCACATATCAGAAGTACACTGATTGGGTGCACACATATCAGAAGTACACTGGTTGGGTGCGCACATAGAAGTACACTGATTGGGTGGGCACATATCAGAAGTACACTGATTGGGTGCGGACATATCAGAAGTACACTGATTGGGTGCGCACATAGAAGTACACTGATTGGGTGCACACTTACTGTATTCTGTCCCCACGGACACAGGAAATACGCCGCGACGTAGAACACTGGTTAATAGTCAAATGTGGCTATTTCTAAGAGCAATCATAGGCGGCAAGTCGAGCCGAGACTGTTCATATCGATCAAATTGCTGCGACGAGCAGTAGCCGACAGAGAACCACTTCCGGTTATCACGGACTCCGTCTAAGTCACATCGTGATGTTAGGTCACATCCTGCTATTAAACGGATTGCGTCGGGCTCCAACGCGTTGTTAGGTCACCACATGCCTGTGAGAGAACCATCGTTGCCTGGATACACCTTCAAACATAACGATCTGGTTTCGGGCGTCTATAGCGGGTCTTGGGGGACATTCGATTTCCAATAGTTATATTCAATAGCAGTTCGGGTGTTATGAGTATAATCTGGAACATGATCGCATTAGGCTTTACTCATGGATTGACAACAAATTACCGATATCTTCACGAATTATCGTTATTAGATATATCTGATAGCGAGCAGTTATAGTCCCCACCCGACATCAGCCACATCTTACACCACGTATACACGACTGCCATCATGTGCATACACACCTGTACACGCGGGGATATACGATAACAACCATTCTTGGCCATCGGATACTATTGTTTCATGTTAGCATAACAAGAATTACCGATTTGATGTCTAATTTTCATATTTCATGTAGGCGGACGTTTGTAAATAGCACACTAGGTAAATTCTGATTGTATGTGCAAGTTATTAAGTATCGACGCGTGCAATTTGCAGTGCAAGTCTGTTCCATGTGGTCCAACCTTCACATACTTTGCTATCTTGTCGATAGATACACGTGCATGTACAACTTGTTAGTTAGTAGCTACAACTTACATATTTTTACATGTGGCACTAATATGCTGTTCTATGAATGTGATATCGTGATTACCACATAATCAGCAACATTATTTCATGCAACTGGCACCATATCTATTAGATATCTCATAATCGGTGATACGTGAGCACGCGAAATTCAGCACTATACTGGCATTCTAAGCATACACAGTGGGGACCAATCAGATAACCATACCTGGCCATTGGATACTATTGTTTCGTGTTAGAATGACAAGAATTACCGACTTGATGTCTATTTCGCTGTTAGAAATTTCGCCATTTTTTCAGCATTTTCAAACACTATCATGCAGGCGGACGTTCGTAAATAGCTAACCAGCTAAATCTGATTGTTTGTGCATGCGAGTATGGACGCGTGCACATAAACACATGTACACGGGGGGATATCAGATAACCATACCTGGCCATCGGATACTATTGTTTCATGTTAGCATAACAAGAATGACCGATCTGATGTCTAATTTCCCCATTTTCAAACAAATCTTGCAGGCGGACCGGGACGTTTGTAAAAAACACACTAGGTAAAATCTGATTGTATGTGTGTTTTTTTAAGTACCGACGCGTGCAATTTGCACTGCAGGTCTATTCTATGTTGTCCAACCTTGGCACAATTTGATATCTTGTAGATACGACTTGCTAGTTATATATGTTACACTGGTATAAATAAGGTTCCGAGTGACATCTAGCGGATGCGGGAGGAATATATAGGAGATAATAAAATAGACACTGGGCCCTGATTGGTCAATAGCCTTGTGTGCTTTTTGCATAAAAAAATCATCACACCTCTTTCCTATGATTTCCCATAGGTAAAATAGCCATTGGCACAGGAATTAACCCTTTGTAGTGATGTTTGAATTTTTTGGTGTGGTCTAAAATATGATAGTATTTTTTTATGCGGATCTGACACTTGTCTAGTTACGAAAACACAAGATTTAAAGGCGAATTCCCTGCTAGACAGACATGATTTTTTTGTGTAAAAAGTTTCCCCAAATGTCAATTTTTCAGATTTAAAAGAAAATTTGGACCCAATATTTATATAGCCAACAGCATACGCTAAAACGTTAGCACTGAGGCCTATGGAAAACATTTACACCAGTGTAACCTATAGTAGCTACCACACTTACATAATTTGCATGAGTCACCAACATGCCGCCATATGGATGTGATGGCGTGATTGCCACATAATCAGCAATATTATTCTATACAGCATGGTAACCTATTCATAACATATCTCATAATCGGCGATACGTAAGCGCGTGCAATTCAGCACAATACAGGCATTATATGCATACACACCTGTACATGGAGACAATTCAGATAACAAACCGACCTTGCCATCGGATATTATTGTTTCATGTCGGAATAATAATAATTGCCGCTTTGATGTCAAACACATAGATTTGTGAATCGATTCGGGGTTAGAATTTACTCATTTTCAAACGAATCAGACGGACGTGTGTAAATAGCACATCCGGTAAAATCGGATTGTTAGCGCTAGTTTTTATGTATCGACGCGTGCAATTTGCACTGGAAAGTCTGTGCTATATGGCCCAACCTTCGGACAATTTGTAGATACAACTTGCTAGTAAGAAGTTTCAACTTAGATAGTTGTGTAATTAGAAGTGTAAATGTTATTCAGTGAAGAATGCGATGCAGATGTTGTGATTTAAACGGCGATAAATACATTAAGCATATTGTCCAATCGCCAATGTGTGTCTGTGGATACCCGGTCGAAAATGCACAACACTTCTTTTTTTAATGTAAACTCTACAGTGGTCAACGAGAAATTCTATCATACTCTCTATCGCAATTTAGTAGTATATCAGTAATAAAAACGATTCTCTTCGGCGATCCATCATACACTCACAAGCAAAATACATTAATATTTCACGCAACCCAGAAATTCATCCTTGATAGCAATCGTTTCACTTTATTTATATACGTGTCACTCCTTTGACCGAAACAGATATATTATGTTGTTTAAAAATATATATATATATCAAACTCTATCGCTACGACAGCTCCCAATTATGACAGCTCACTAAATGTATATATTTATTTGTAGACATTTACTTTATATAATTATTTTCGTCTATGATTAATTGCCATGATTGAAAATGATATTAATGTATATACTTCAATGTTTGTGTATTACTGTGGGAGATGAGCAATGACTAAGTTCTATCACTTGTGCTCCGATCCCTTTGTGATATAATTATTTCAATAAAATATGTTTAATCTAACTTCGATAGTTTTTGCCTGTGGTACTAACAGTCTGCTATATGAATGTGATATCGCAATTACCATGATTATAATCACAAACATATATATAGTCTATGCAATTGGTATGCCCTATCCATTATAAATCTAATAATCAAACATATATATATATATATACTAGAAGGTGACCCGACTTCGTCCGGGCTTTGACCTTGAGTTGTCCACATTGAAGGTCAAGGTCAAGTGGGGTCACGATTTGACCAGTCCAAAACACTGCCCGGACAAAAGTACCCGACAAACGTGCCCGTCGAAATCCATCCGGTTTTACCCGATTTTACCTCGAATTGATCATTTTGAAGGTCAAGGTCAGGTCGGGGTCACGATTTGACCCGTCCAAAACAATCAGTGGACACAAGTAACCCTATGTATAAAATTTCGTCGAAATCCCATCAAAATTGGCGATTTGACCTTGAATTGACCCGATTTCAAGGTCAAGGTCACGTCGCACGGGCAAATGCATATGCTTATGAGACTCCCCATACGAAAGTACCCCCACACACCAAGTTTCGTCGAAATCCCGTGATATTCGGGCGTTTGACCTTGATATGACCCGATTTGAAGGTCAATGTCACGTCGCACGGGCAAATTAATAGGTTGATGCCACTCCCCGGCCACTTCGTCCGGGCTTTGACCTTGAATTGTCCATTTTGAAGGTCAAGTGGGGTCACGATTTGACCAGTCCAAAACACTGCCCGGACAAAAGTACCCGACAAACGTGCCCGTCGAAATCCATCCGGTTTTACCCGATTTGACATTTAATTGATCATTTTGAAGGTCAAGGTCAAGTCGGGGTCACGATTTGACCCATCCAAAACACTCAGTGGACAACAGTAACCCTATGTATAAAATTTCGTCGAAATCCCATCAAAATTGGCGATTTGACCTTGAATTGACCCGATTTCAAGGTCAAGGTCACGTCACACGGGAAAATGAATATGCTTATGAGACTCCCCATAGGAAAGTACCCCCACATACCAAGTTTCATCGAAGTCCCGTGATATTCGGGCGTTTGACCTTGAAATGACCCGATGTCATGGTCAAGGTCCCGTCGCACGGGAAAATTAATAGGCCTATGCTAGTCCCCGGCCGAAAATACCCCCACATACCAAGTTTCATCGAAATCGGCTCGGCCGTTTTCGAGTCCATCGCGAACACACAGACAGACACACACACAGACAGATCTTCCAAAATATATAATAGACTAGCCGATGAGTCCGACGTTGTCCGGGCTATTCAAAAACCAAATTTCGATAGCTCCACCCGTTTCCGAGATCTCGTCTGCGCATGCGCGAAGCTGGCGTCGCACGGGCTCGGTGACCCGATAAAATTCGTATCCGGGGCAAGATACATTCACACACCAAATTTCAAGTCGATAGCTCCACCCGTTTCCGAGATCTGGTCTGCGCATGCGCGAAGCTGGCGTCGCACGGGCTCGGCGACCCGATAAAATTCGTATCCGTGGCAAGATACATTCACATACCAAATTTCAAGTCGATAGCTCCACCCGTTTCCGAGATCTCGTCTGTGCATGCGCGAAGCGGGCGCCGCACGGGCTCGCCAATACGACAACGTCCACCGCCTGGTCAAACTACACACACGTACCAAGTTTGGTCCCGATCGGTCGAGAATCGTAGATTTGTATAAATGACAAACATACAGACAAACATACAGACAAACAAACAGACAGAGGTCTTCAAAATATATATGAGATATATATAGTCTATGCAATTGGTATGCCCTATCCATTATATATCTAATAATCGTTAATACGCGACTAGGTGAAAGTCAGCACTATACTGGCATTATATGGGGGCGAATCATATAACACACCCACCTGGCCATCGGATATTATTGCTTCATGTCAGAATAATAACAAGAAAACGATAGTTAGAAATGGTAACGCCCTCACGATTATATTATTAGGTATATATATATTATAATGTAAATTATATTGGTATGATGAATGCACCACCTCAGAATTTCGTTAAAACAACCAATCCTTCAAATTATTTAACAAAAAACTACGGCTTATTACTGCAGGTTTCTCATTCACCAGAACGCCTCTA
The DNA here is from genome assembly GCA_032622095.1 of Siphonodentalium dalli. Classification (NCBI taxonomy): domain Eukaryota; kingdom Metazoa; phylum Mollusca; class Scaphopoda; order Gadilida; family Siphonodentaliidae; genus Siphonodentalium; species Siphonodentalium dalli. The sequence goes on from CP136063.1 coordinate 247,834,987, forward strand.
AATGCGGACTAAACATCTACTAATCGGATTAAATACACGCCCAATAGTTCGCAGTACGACATTTATTCTACATTCCAACTGAGACATACGCCATCAGCAAAGTTCTCTGTTATATTATGCATTGTGTTCCCGCAATAAATAAATCTTCAAGAGTGGCCCAGCCATTGTTCATACCTAAACATCGAAAGCAATTAACGCTGTCATAAAGAGGCTGCCCTGTTAATGCCATATAATCAGCAACTTTCGTCTATGAAATTACAATGGTGTGCCCTGTCCATTACATATATAATAATAATACGCGTGAGCGCGTGAAATTCAGCACTCTACTGGCATTCTAAGCATACATACATGTACAATGGGACGACTCGTATAACAAACCGACCTGGTCATCGGTCATTATTGTTTTATGTCATGATAATAAGAATTGACGCTTTGATATCGAACACACAGCGAATCCATTCGTGGCTCGAAATTTCCGCATTTTCAAACAAAGTATAGACGGTTTGTAAACTGGTACCCTCTCCATTTCCTATGTCATAATCGGTGTGAAGTTCAGCACTATACCGACACCAGGTGCCGTGCATACATACCTGTACATGTGGACAAATCAGATAACAGCCCGACTTAATTGGCCATCGGATATTATTGTTTCATATCGGAGTAAAACTTGCCGCTTTGATGTCTAATGGGCAGTCTGACGAACAAATTCACTGATCGATTGCCTGTTAGAAATGTCCTCATTTTCAAACGAATCTATCGGAAGTTTGTAAATAGCACAACCGGAAAAAACTGATTGTTAGCGCGATTTTTTTTCCAGCAAATTCTCTGTTATTTGATGTAAGCTTGACCAATATTGTACTTATTTGCTTAACCCTTTACCCAACAAACCGGCCAAAACCGGCCAAATAAAGCTTCAACAGCCTAAAATATCTTCGGTCTGTCTCAATAGAACCATACAAATATGGATATCATTGGAACCGGCTCCTTGACCACATTGTGATAGTCACAGTTATGCCCTGTGCCAATGCATTCTCTTATATATGCGAGTCGACCATAGGTCGCCTCGCATATATAAGAGAATGCATTGGCCTAAAAAAAAACATTTTTTCTTACATTCTTTAACAATTTTATAATTTTTAATGTGTTAAGCCAATGCATTCTCTTATATATGCGAGGCGACCTATGGTCGACTCGCATATATAAGAGAATGCATTGGCACAGGGCCGTTCTGTTGGGTAAAGGGTTAAATCTATACAGGCGAAATCAGTTCATGCCCACGAGATTGCCTGCGGCTGAATACGCAGGAGCTGAACAGCACAGTAACTGGATTCACAGAATACTTCATTGACGAGATGCACGTAACCCAAATGTTTCAATATCAGCAACATTTATAACACAGGTGCCCACAAGGGTTCAATTAAATCGACACTATAGGGCGAATCGTTTGGTTTCGATTTAAACATATTTTATTATCGTAATATGATTACAGAGACTGGGGATTGGAGGAAAAGTTCTTAAAACTTAGATGAACGTCCGCTATCCGAGCTTTGTTTGGTTAGCGCTGCAACGTGTATCTCATTAAAAGTATCGACAAGATATTATTAGTTACCTTATGAAACAGCTTGGGTACATGGATATTTAATACCTGGATGTCGATTTTGAAATTACAACTTTAGAAAACATAACGGTACTTTATCTTAACATTTAGTTTGCCATATCAGCATCATATCAGTTCAACAGGACCCTTCAACATATTAAATTGGCCATACCACTTAATCAGGAATGGTAATTTGGTTAAATAAATAAATAAATAAACCAAATGCCACAATTATAGTAACTTCATTTAAATAATCACTCTGGTATTGTTTTAGTCACAAACTTCACAAAACAAAAACTCGAGTTCATCGGACCCGACACCAGCAGCCATCGTGCGCCCACAGCCCACTTATCAGGTGCTGTATCCACGATTCGTTTTTATTCATTGATATTGCACTCAGTATCTTGAGATTTATAACTCGATATATATGTGTCGGTATATTTCTTAGACGTGGCACTTAGTTTTGTTTTGTGACGGTTTTCTTTCGCACGTTTGGAAGCTTTAGACGGACTTTTTCCCTGCATTTTTCAACAGTCTATTTTTGTACGAACTACTGGTGATTATTTCACTTTCCCCCGTCTTCCACTTTGGTTGTGCTACTTGCATCGGCATTATCTCTTCGGTTTATTCATTGCACATGCGAAGTTATCTATACAGGTGTTACGTCTGACTTTAACGAGGGTCCACAGGGACATTCTACTTTAGAAAATGCTGGTGACTACCATGATGTGTTCGACACCCGGATTGTTGGAAACACAGTTCGTTATCGGTCGTGGTGGTTGTTGTCAACCGGGATGACGTCCTCTTTCTCCGGTGAATACCTACCGAGCGAAATTCGCTAACAAGATTGGCCACAACGGCGGCTTGTTCGTAGCATTCACTGAAGAGTTCTCCCACGTCCTCGATTGTTGAGATGTGTACTGCCTCCCGATAATTTGGAATTCTCGCGAAAATGACTTGTTTGGAGCGAGGAATCAGGAGAAGTAGAAGACAGTTGAATTACTCCCCTTTGATCGACTACGTCAAAATACAGAAACGTCAAACATGGGTGTACACGATTGGTGACGTTAAAACACGGTAATATTAAGAAGTTAATGTTTCATCCAATTGACTTCGTTTAGATATCACTCCCAATTTATATTTAACACACCAATATACGTACATTGTATTAAGACATTTCTCCTTGTGTGGACTTTCATCTGTGTCTGCTTTTTAGCTCTATTATTTCAATATTCATAATGTGGCCATATGTGGCATAGTGCGATACCTCCACCTAGATATGCGAAACTCGAAAACTCATCTACCAGTGGGTTATATTGGTAGATACCAGTAATTAAACTAATATTTAGATATTTAGAAAGCTACCTTTTTCCTGCAACCCGAGAATACAATCCTGGTATTCAGACAAGGCTTCACATATTCTGTGTCCATGACACAGTTCCAGATAATGCCAAATATTTATCAGGTGGTGATAACAAAGACTAATTGACATGCTTCTATTTTTTTCGTGAATGGTCGAGTGCATAATCTACATTCTGTTTCAAAAACATTGAATTATGTTTGCCATCGGGTCGAATTGAACTTAATAATGTTAATATCAGTCTATGGCTTCTGTTTGAAAATCACCAGCCACACTCTTTACCCTATCTAATAGAATGTATATAGATTTATTGTGATTTCTAAATATCTAAATATTAGTTTAATTACTGGTATCTACCAATATAACCCACTGGTAGATGAGTTTTCGAGTTTCGCATATCTAGGTGGAAGTATCGCACTATGCCACATATGACCACATTATGAATATTGAAATAATAGAGCTAAAAAGCAGACACAGATGAAAGTCCACACAAGGAGAAATGTCTTATACAATGTACGTATATTGGTGTGTTAAATATAAATTGGGAGTGATATCTAAACGAAGTCAATTGGATGAAACGTTAACTTCTTAATATTACCGTGTTTTAACGTCACCAATCGTGTACACCCATGTTTGACGTTTCTGTATTTTGACGTAGTCGATCAAAGGGGAGTAATTCAACTGTCGTCTACTTCTCCTGATTCCTCGCTCCAAACAAGTCATTTTGGCGAGAATTCCAAATTATCGGGAGGCAGTACACATCTCAACACGGAAAGTGTCGCATTGTGCCCCATATTACCACATATCCCCGTACAACGGCTCATACTGTTCATTTATATGTTCGTTTGTCTACCGTCTGCTTAAACTTCCTGTGTTCCCCTCAAATTAATAGACAATTCCAATGTTTATTTTTATAACAGATTAGGATAGTACAGAAAATGTTAACGTATATAATGCCATGAATCTCTACTCTGGCTGCGCCAATTGATATATTCCACCAGTATAAAACCTGGAAACTTTCCGGTTCTGACAGAACTGTATAACACTGAACAAACAAGGCATGCATTGGACATATTTCTTTGTTAATACTTGTTCCACAATTATATGCCTCACAATAGGGGCTTCTCCAGTTCGAGATTTCAAGTTTTTTTTTATGACTTGATATCGCAATAAACATTGAATTAATTACCCTAAAGAACTTACATGATTGTAAGCGACGCACAGCAAAATTGCTTTCAGTGCCAAGTCCGATTTTTGTATCAACCCATATACCCTGTGCCAATGAATTCTCTTATATATGCGAGTCGACCATAGGTCGCCTCGCATATATAAGAGAATGCATTGGCCTAACAATTTTTCATCATTTGCTATTATATTTTACTATTTTTTACTATTTTAATAATTTTTTCTTATATTCTTTAACTCTTTCAGTTCCAGACTTATTTTGTAGGTTTAGTGCTAGGGAATCTTACGTTTTTCATGGGCATCAAAATTATTACTATGAATACTTGGTGATAGTTTTGAGTTATAAAATGCCTTAAGGTTTTATCCAGTTCGTTTTTAAATTCGCTATAGCATGCTTAAGCATACCCAAAATATAAAGTCACCGAATTCGTGCAGTTTCGAGCTGGGAGCTTCACCTACAGTGATATAGAATAGTAAGGAACAGCTGTTAACTAAGAAATAAAAAAAATCATTACCTTCGCTGCCTTTTTCTTGTTATAATCTTCCCTACTACATCAGGGGGGGGGGGGGGGGAGAAAAAATTTCCGGCACGTATGCCGGGGTGGGTGGGTGGTCAAAGCCACAAACAAGCAATTTTTTCCGCAACTAAAACAAAAATTTCCTGCTTGTTTTTTTTAGTGTTTTGGCAATGAGTTGGGCTTCAAAACCACTTTGAATGAGCGAAATAATTTAATTCTAACTGGTAAACTGACTGCAGTCAGTTATCGTGTTGTATTTTGTTGCAAATTTTGAAATCCAAGATGGCCGCTGGCAGCCATGTTTTTTTGGCCGAATGACCTCAAAATGACTCATTCCTATTTACATGTCATGTTAACATCCATGATAAATAGTATGCACAGAAATTCATATACAGCTGTTTACAGTGAATTTCCCCCCGCAAATCTCTGTTTTAGTGTTAAAAGGGGGGATGGGTGTGAAAAAATGGTCGGAAAATACTGCCGAAAACGGAAAAAAATTTGGCGGTGGGGGTGGGTGGGTACAACAAATGATCGAAAGGGAAAAAATGCCATAAGTGCCTGAAATTATTTTTCTGACTACATCATCACAAGGTTCCTACGTTTTGTACTGGCGGAGTATCTATAGGCGTAGCGAGAGTAGATATTCATATCAGTATTTAGGGTTAATGGTGTGTACATATAATTGCAGGCCTCCGTGTGAACATGGAGGGATTCGCTAAGATCGGGTGGACGGAGCGGTCAGATAACGAAACGAACGCTAGCAAGAACAGACGAGCAGTAACGAGGTTCCATGCATCGAACGAGCAATACTTCGATCAATATGTCACCGTCTTCGGAAAAGGTGAGACTCGGTTTAAACTAATATTTAATCTACATAATTCAATTTAAACAAAATCGCCACAATTCCGTTAAACTATAGGGCGGTGTTAATCCCCTAGCAGGTGTAAATAGGTCCATTAGGTGAAAGTGTTTAGATATGATTTTGACAAACGATTCTATTTTTTAAGGCAAACTTATTGAGGTAATGGTAAACTACTTGCACATGTCAAATCATGATTCGTGTTGCTTAACTCTCCGGAAGAAAAAGAACTCCTGCGGATTATCTAGGAACAAGAATAACAAGTATATAGTTTGTACAGATTTCAACCGCCTTAATTGTGCAACACATTTGGGGTAACACCTGCATGCACAAGATTGATTGATTTTGCTTCCTATTTGGTCGACTTTAGTGGTCATTGTTGACATCATCTTTCATCGCTTGTCTTTTGGGATCGATTGGTGCGAATACCAACTTATATTGTTAGGATTCGATAGTGGTCGGAGATAGAACATAGCTCCTGTGTGAACTCAAATCTATATGGATGTATAACTTACCTGCTCATAATACCCGCTTCTTTTACCTAGATCTCTTCCCTTGTCAACACTTCGGTTCTATTTGCTTTATTTCCTAGTCTTCAGTTGTTTTCTCTTCGTCGCGAGCACGCGTCTTGGTTGACTCACCGTATATATAGTGTTCATCTTAATGCGGATGATTGCTGTCTTTTCTCGCAACTGCCTGTCCAAACTATACACGTCAAGCTATCAATCTCGTATTCTTCATTGTTCTCCATTCCAAAAAAACAGGACCAGGAACCTACGTCATCATTCAAGTCTCTAACCAAAGCGGTTTTTTATGTTATATTTGTTTAAAACATACATAATGGTTTGTCTGACGGGATGATTTAGTGCACGAGCTGTGGACATTCACAATACACATTACAAAATCGTTAAACAAATCATATTTATGACTCATATTTACAAGGAAATCGGTATCGATTGTGTCAAGATTTTGAACAAAACACATCACCATTTAATATATATTCATAAAGTGCACATAATCCCTTTGACTCGTATATAAGTACAACTACTGCAACACATATCTGGCTCATCCAATGCTTGGATTCCAGATACTGAGATAGCAGCTATCCGAACATCTGAATTGACGGTAGGATAGGATAGGATAATTTATTTACAATACACACATAAATAATACAATGGCTGTAACACATAATCAGGTAATTCTGTATATTGTTGGGGGTTAGCCTAGCCCTATCGGGCTGTCTTCCTGCTACCCCCTAAAACAAGTATCACTATATATAATTGAATAGATGGCTTTATTTCATATCCACCCACACGTACAGACTATAATCATATATAAAACTATCTAGAACATAGTATTTGGGGCATATCACAAACAACTATTGGTGCGGTTGTGAGACAATCCAGACGAGTTATAAGATCGAAATTATATTATCTCTCCATACTAATATGAACTGTTCGAGAACAAATAGATCGCCGGAAAGTTTTTTTGTTGAGTGAGGTTTTGGATAATTCAAATTAACAGTTTTACATATATGTAATGTTTATATGTATGTCTAGTGGTTTAGGGTCATAGTCATTGTTAGAGAAATCACAGTGATGAACGGTATAGTATTATGATGTATATATAGTATTATATGGGCATTTTTAGGATCGAGAATGCGATGGTGGGAACACTGGTGCGAAGAATACAATGAAAGTTCGTTTTGTTATAGAGCACAGTCGGGACATCCTTTGTTTTTACAGCGTTAGATTTTCTGGGTAATTTCTCAACATGGCTATCTGTAAGCGTTTCTTCAATGTGTGCCTGCTTTGGCAAGATGTGTAGTCTTTTTCCATATTGTTCCATGTTGTGGGGAAGGCGTGGTGGGGTAGTTTTCCTGACCATTCAGTTCTAGGTAGTTCTAACAGTACGGGATTCGGGTGTCTTGGGGTTGATTTTGCTCGTTTGTTGTACATCATTCCAAAATACGCGGGCAGGCGGTTATAACACCAGTCATGCATGGACACTGAGGAATTGAGAGTGTGTAAGTCATATATTTTCAAGATATTCTCTCTTTTAAAGAGTGGATCTGTGTGACTCCGGTACTTCTTATTCCATATTATACGCAACGCTCGTTTTTGTAATAGGAATATTTTCTTGACTTCTGGAACATGACCCCATATTTGGATACCATAAACTAAGTGGCTTTGAATCAGTGCATAGTACAATGTTTTCAATGCTTTACTAGGAAAAAAGTGATTCACCCTATTGATGCAGTAGATTGCATGTGATATTTTGGAGCAGATTATGGATATGTTCTTTTTGAAAGTCAAGTTCTCATCAATGTGGATACCTAGAAATTTTGTCGAGGATTCACGCCCAAGATTCCCCATTCGGTTCAATTGAATGTTATTTAGCTTTAATGTCAAATTATTCCATTTGTTGTCATTGTTTTGGGGGTGTAAAAGCATATAATTGCTTTTATTAATATTAATTGAGAGTTTATTACAGCAGCACCAATCGGACACATTGGCTAATTCATTGTTGACATAACTGTGTACTAGTTCTCCATCTTTACCGCTTGTGAATAGTGTAGTGTCATTGGCATATGATAAAATGTCCAGTGTTGTAGAATTTACCATATCATTCACGTATATTAAAACAATAATCGGCCCAAGAATTTAGCCTTGGTGGACTCCACAGGAAGTATTCATAAGGCTAGACGTACACCCACTATATTCAACGTATTGTCTCCTCTCATTCAAATAACTATGGAACCATGACATTGCTGCACCCCTGATGCCATAGTGGTCAAGTTTCGAAATCAGTATGTCGTGGTCGATCGTATCGAATGCTTTAGATAAATCAATAAATACAGCTAAGGTGGAATCCCGTGTCGGGTTATCACTAGTTTTAACGAGATGGTCTAGAAGGTGCATAACCGGATGAAATGTTGAGTGATTTGGTCTAAATCCATACTGGTGTTTACACAATATTTCATGTTCATTTAGAAAATCTACTAATCGTTTTTGCATTATTTTTTCAAGTAGTTTAGAGAAAGATGGCAGGATACTGATTGGGCGATAGTTTGTTATTTCCTTACTTTGGAAATTTTCATTTTCATTGGAAATATTTCTTGTTCAAACGATAGATTAAATATATGCTTAAGTGGTGGGGCTATTGTGAAGATACTCTCTTTCATAAGTGCGGTCGATATGCCGTTGTAATCTTTGCTCATTTTCCATTTCATAGTATAACATGTCAATATTATTTCCTGTATCGATGTAGGTTCGATTTCAAATTCGTTTGTTCGCCTATTTCGAAGATAATCAGTGAAGTTTGCATCATTTTCAGTGTGTATAGAGTTGCTGGTGTTTTGACCGATTTTTGAAAAGTAGTCATTGAATTTTTCGGCTATTATGTTCGGGTCAGATAGTTCTGTATCGTTATCATTAAATGTCTGAGGGTAGTTACATGATTTTTTATTTTTATTGATGGCGTTTTTAAGAATTTTCCATTTGTTTTTTATATCATTCTTATTTTTTTCTAGACTATCGCAATAATAACTATTTTGACATTTCCTTATTAGTTTATTGTATAATTGACGATAATTTAAATAGGCGATTTTATTTGCTTCTGAAGGTGCCTTCAGTTTATTAGAATATAATTCTTGCTTAGTAATAGAGGATTTGATTAGTCCATATGTCATCCATGGTTCGTGCTTTATATATTTGTTGGGTACATTTCGTGTTATGAGAGGAAAAGCTAGATCATGCGCGTTCATATATAGTCTAAAAACAATTCATATGCTTTATCAGGAGAGTTACAACTGAGAACTGAGTCGAATTTACATGATTTTAACAAGTTTTTGAAAATATTGACATTATTTGGGGTGTAGTTCCTGTACGTGACTTTTTTATGAGGGGGGTTTATGGGTTTGTGTTTGTTTGATTCAGAGAGGAATATACCGAAATGATCGGCCATGTCGCAAGTAATAATCCCTGGGCACGAATCCTCTAGTGAAGACATTGTTTATGAAGTCGTTAGTTTTTTTATGCGTGTCGAAATTTAAGAGGTCGATGTTGAGATCTCCAATTATATATGACTTGGCCTTGTTCAATTGTTCTAATATATTATCGAATTTCAACATAAATTTGTCCAAATCGGCCTTTGGCGCTGTGTTCGGTCTATAAATACATCATATTATATAATTATCGTTCGCTCCTCGGTGTATTTCTATAAATAATGTTTCTATTACGTGGGGTAAAAATATTGTCAAATCTGGTCTTGGTTTATATTGAAGATTTTCCTTTATGTCAATACCAACACCACCTCTGGTATCATCGCCGTCAGGTCCAGATTTTAATTCTAAGGGGTGATATCCTGGAAGTGAAAAATCTGAGGAATTATGCACTTTGAATATTTCTGTTAGGGCTATAACATCGAACAAATTTAGAACGGTTTAGAGATTACATTAGTGACGTAACTATAGGGTCCTGACTCCGAACGTCTGAAGTGACGGTTGATGGGTTACAGTAGTGACACAGGTTCCTGGTCATGATAAATGGAATTGCGAAACAAAAGTGAACGGAATGTTAATACCAATTAGAGATTGAAATAAAACGATCGACATTGTGACTTTATGATTGCCAATGTCAGCAGACATTCACGTCAGATGGAGATAGTAACATACAAAGTCCAGAAAATGTCCAAAACTTGCGATAATTAATAATTGGCCTATAATGGTCATTATGGCGCATCATATCGTTGATAATTCTTAGATCTTCAAATTTAAAAACTCAATCTCGCAAGCAGGTTATCCAATTCTGATGACGGAATGTCAAGTATATCTCCAGACTTGTTAATATTTCTTGTCCAATCCTGGAATCGTGTAACGTCTCCTTTTGTTTTATAATACGTGTTCTTGTTCAAACTATCGTTTAGGAATTTGTCGAAATCTTCACTGCTGATGGTCCTGTATCTGTTACTAGTGTTAATTGGAATTGGATCAACTGGTGTGTCAAGTTGATACCTCCATGGGCAGACATATAAAATGGCAATTGTATCCATTAAACTATAAGAGGGTATTTTATACAATAATAGATATAATTAATATAATATAATGAACTAAACGCAACGAACAGAGACAACATCAGAATAACAGCAGACCGTGCATCCGTTGATCCCACCCAGCCAAAATGACGACCAGTCATATGGACACCCGGTATGATAGATTTCTGCAACACAGTTGTAGTAGTCGAAATCGGTTGTGCGTGCTCGTCGGATTCGTTGTTGGGTCCTCAGTTGGTATAATATTCCCGGTCTTACTGCTGTTTCCCTGAGCTACTCTGACCAGTTATCGATTTCGCCTGAGGTTTCACATTTGTCCTTGGTCGCACTTTATTTATAAAGGATATTGAATCTGCGGTTGTCGCAAGCTTCCTTTGCCTTGACTGGACTGTCACGGTTGTCGTTGGTCGCCTTTTGTCCTACCTGTGGTCCATAGATGTAGTGGTGTGTTTACTGGTCGAGATTGAACGTTCAGATGTCGCAGCCCTATAGTTCTTTCCCCTTTCGACAGACTTTCTGTTGTCGGCAGTCTGATGGTAGTTCGAGGACGCTTATTCTTCTCATTTCGTCTAAACCATTGTTCGATATAATATAACAAATAATGCATGCGGCTCGTGGACTATTCCTCCTCTCGGACCACTATTTTATCATAGTCCACGCCAAGCCATGCATCATCTTTTTAATTATAATCTACTAGATGTACATGATGATTTATATTTGACAGAGAATAAATACTTTTAAACTATACACTATGTTTCAGACCCTGGTCAGAGTGGAGAGAATCCAACGTTACCGCATGGCAGACATACGTATCCGTTCAAATTCCAGCTACCGGCAGACTGCCCTACATCAGTAGAGGGAGTACACGGGCGAGTGAGATACACTGTGGCCGCTATCATAGATAAACCATGGAAGTTAGACCGGAGTGTCAAGTATATCATCACTGTTCTGAATCTGTTCGATCTCAATATCGAACCCAAGACCAAGGTGCGTACTACACCATATGTGTTATACATATACAAGTTTTTCACAACCTGTGTATTTACAGCTAAATCCGATTGGACAATTGTATCTCAATGCAATACATTCATACACTCATGCACGTGGTTAACGAACCTGTATCATGTGACCAAATTGAACGATGATTCATATCTGGAAATGTAATAGATATTGTGGTACAATGTACTCCATAGATTTATCTTCAAGATCCGCACATGCTTCAGAAATTGAAACAAGAAATATAAGCTATACTAACAGAGAGAAAACCACATGGATAGAAGAACAACCGGTTGCGACTGAAATTCTTCAGAATCGTTATCCTTGGATAAGGAACTGCATGCACGAGCGCAGCAGTTTCTCTCGGTATATATTCTCTATGCATGCATGGCACGTGTCAAATCGGTTTGGTATCTATTCCAACCGATCCTGGCAGAGCATGCTAAGATTTTGCATTGCTGGTGCTGTGGATCCGATCTAATCCTGTGTCACGTATTTTATATGTATCGAGTATTTTGTTGGCATATTTAGTAACCTAAGCAGGCAGAAGACGCATTTTGGGGAATGAAAATCAACAATATTATATATTTCATGGCTTTGCTCCTTGTAATTGGTGGCGATATTGAGGTTCACCCCGGCCCCCACGATGACACTATAGCTACACTCAACATATTACACTACAATATTAGAAGTATTAGAAACAAATTAGAAAGCATTGCTCACTTGATTTCCGACTACGATATTTTATGTTTCAGCGAGACTCATCTTGATGCATCTTATAGCTCTAACAAACTAAAACTTTTGACTTCTCTGAACCCGTGCGGAGTGATCGCGACTCTCATGGTGGAGGGATATGTGTAATGTTTGCAACTCATATTATATTTAGCCGGCGACCCGAATTTGAATTTTACACATCAGTACTCTGCTTTGAAATTACATCAAAACTCACCAAATTCCTTCAGATTGTTTCCTATAGGTCCGAACGCGAGAGTAATCAAAACTACGTGGACAACTTAGATACTTTGATAAATGACTTGCTTGGTGCAAACCATAAACTAATAATCACTGGCCATAAAAAACAATACCCTATACCGCTGTGAATGATATAAAAAGACACGAAATCGCGTAAATAATATGATAAAATATGCTAAAGCAAATTTTGATGAAAAAATCGAAGAGAAAATTAGAGAATCACCAACTCCTAGAGACTTTTGGCATCTTATGAATTATTTATTTAATAAGAAAAAAACAGCGACTATCCCGCCAATATATAATCAACCTGTAAGAAATAGTACCCATACCGATACTTATGCATTTGATGATTTCGAGAAAGCCAACATTCTAAACGACAGTTTCATATCAAATTCAACATTAGCTAGTCAAGACAGCAACCCCCCGTTATTTAAACTTCGCTGCTCAAACACGATAACGGAAATTGAAGTATCAAGAGAAAACATCATAACAAGTATCAAAACCCTCAAATTGAACAAAGCCCATGGCCATGATGGAATGCGCGAATGCTAATAAACACTGCCGAAACCATTGCATCGCCTTTACGGATCGTATTTGAGCTTTCACTTAAACAATCTAAATTCCCAACTGATTGGAAAATTGCCAACGTAACACCAATCTATAAAAAAGACGACCCCTCTGATAGTAAAAATTACAGACCTATATCCCTACTACCTTGCCTGGCCAAAATATTTGAAAATTTAGTTTTAAACGATCTCAATACTTTCTTTTTTGATAACAAACTCTTATACCACCACCAATCTGGTTTTCTACCAGGACGCAGTACCTCATACCAACTCATCGATTTATACCACAACCTGTGCCAGACTCTCGACAAAGGCTTATATACTTGTTCTGCATTTTGTGATATTTCAAAGGCATTTGAGAGAGTCTGGCACCGGGGCTGATGTATAAGTTGAGTCACTATTGAATTAGGGGACGACTTCTGGCCTGGATTGAGGATTATCTACATAACAGAAAGCAAAGAGTCCTTGTAAATAATACATATTCTGACTTGAAACGTATCCCAGCAGGTGTGCCCCAAGGATGATTATTGGGCCCCTTCCTATTTCTGGTCTATATAAACGACCCATCTGACGTCACCCAATCCGATACGCGAATGTTCGCAGGCGATACATGCTTGACTGCCTCTCATTACGATATGGACATTCTTACAAGTGATTTAAATAACGACTTTAATAAAATTGACGAATGGGCTCAAAAATGGTTAGTTTCCTTCAATCCACTAAAAACTGTAGCGCTATTTTACTCCCTAGTATCCGGAAATTCCCATATCAACTTGCAATTCCAGGGAAACGACGTTTCCTTTGTAGATTCGCACACGCATCTTGGTCTGGAACTCCAAAATAATCTCAAATGGAACAATTATCTGGATAATGTAGCGAAAAAGGTTTCTGCAAGATTATCCCAACTCAGAAAGCTAAAATATAAGCTTGACCGTAAGACACTTGAATGTATTTATCTAACTTATATACTCCCCCTAATGGACTACGTTGATATTGTCTGGGACTGTGCGCCACAGCAACAGACTGAAAGACTCGATCGCCTTTATGAGATGCAGCAAGAATTGTCAGTGGATTAACGAGCTCTGCCCCATTAAAGATTTAATGCTTGAAGTTGGCTGGCCCACACTGCAAATAAGGCGCGAATTTCACAAATTACAAACGCTTTACAAAATAATAAATGCTGATGCACCTAGTTATCTAACCATACTCCTACCACCACGAGCCGGCGAGGTATCGGGTTATTCCTTTAGAAGACCTGGCGACTTCTACGCATATTATTGCGAAACTGAACATTTCAGAAAATCGTTCATGCCAAAAATGTGCCTAATTTGGAACAAACTCCCAGACATTGTAACCAAAGCTGAAAGCCTACATGAATTCAAGATATTCCTCAAAATTATATACTACATACCCAACCCCCCAAACTACTATTATACCGGTTCCAGAAAAAAACAATATAATACATACCAAATTGAGAAACAAATGCAGCGACTTAAATCATGACAAATTCGAAAACCACATAGCTCTTAGCCCATTCTGGGATTGTGAAAACTAAATCGAAGACGCCCACCATTACTTTTTCTTACGTCCCCTATACCAGACACAACGCGTACGGCTTTTTAACAGACTTAGAACTAAGGGTATCACTGTATACAATATCGCAGAAGTTTAAAATATATAGTCGCTACTAACCGCTTTACCAATTAACATATTCACCACCCCTGGGTCAACGTCACGCGCGAATGCCATCTTTTAGTACCCCAAAGCTAAAAGCTAATTCTAAACTGACAAACACATCTTATCTATGTCAACAACCATGCAGTAATCAAACTAAATGAACTCACATATCGAATCCGGATATGGTAACACAAAAAAAACACAATTTAAACATATATATACCATCTTGTTATTATAATAACGTGTGTAATTGTATGGGGAGAGGGGCTTTCTAAGTTGTATAACTTGTGCCCCAATCCCAATTGTACATAAACGATACAATAAAATATGTATATACTAAACTAAAGACGCTAAGACGTTTTGTTGCTGAGAATCGGGAACAAACATGTATGTCACGTGTTTTATATATGTCCAATCTTTTTTCGATGTCTATAGCAACCAATGCAGGCGGAGGATGCTAAGACGTTGTGTTGCTGGTGCTGTGAATCTGGACCAATCAGCGTCATGTTGAAGCTGGATAAATCTGGGTTCGTTCCGGGAGAAGGTATTCCTATCAAAGCAGAAGTCAGCAACATGAGCAACAGGTCAATCTCGGCGACGTATGCGGAACTCATAATGGTGAGTACCCCCGTCTAAATAAACCATTTCTATACTAAATATTAAATATTCATTGACGAGAGTAGTTCCCTTAGGTATTGTTCAGATAATATGTTTAACCATTTCAGTGCCAGGGGCCGATCGCATCGGCCCTAATTTACTGTCTGTAAAATCGGCCCTAAAAAAGTTTTAAAATAAATTTTGTTTGTTTTTGTTTTTGTTTAGATTTATTTTGGGTTGAATTTTTTGGGGTATGCTTAAGCATGCTATAGCGAATTTAAAAACAAACTGGATAAAACCTTTGGGGCATGTTTTAACTAAAAACTATCACCAAGTATTCATACAATAATTTTGATGCCCATGAAAAACGTAAGATTCCCTGGCACTAAACCTACAAAATAAGTCTGTTAAAGAATATAAGAAAAAAGGAGGGGTTAAGGAGAGGTGCCACTCGGCCCTTTCGAGAATCCCGGGCCAGCCACCCAAATTACTATCTCACATATAAGAAAAAATTATTAAAATTGTAAAAAATAATAACAAATGATGAAAAATTGTTAGGCCAATGCATTCTCTTATATATGCGAGGCGACCTATGGTCGACTCGCATATATAAGAGAATGCATTGGCACAGGGTATATGGGTTGATAAAAAAATCGGACCTGGCACTGAAAGGGTTAAAAGTCGTTTCTTGAACTTATTTACACATTTCCCTGAAATAAATATGACTCCTTCTAGCACTTATATATTCCGTCGTCTGCTTTTATTTACTGAACATCCCTCAACATGGATAACAGACCATTCCAATGCATAGTTGTATAACGGGTGGGATATCCAATTAGTATAGAAAGGGTTAAATTTACCACATGCGAAAATACGCACATGATCGACATATAATTTGAAATAGGTACATACTGTGATTATATGTTTCTGAGATAAGCAGATAACGGGCTCTCACCCATTATTTCGTTTTATGGCGTGGGCCACAGTGAAAACACCTGTTACAGAGCGTACACATGACAAGTCGTGAGTTGGCTTTTTTTGTGTTATTGTCCTCACATAATCTGCTCAGAGACGACTCATTATGAGTCGATAATGCGACTAAAATGTTTTCTTTTCAGCACATTAACGACTCAAAATGAAGCGATTCTAAGCATATTATCTACCTAAAACAAGTTCTATTATAAGCAGATAATGTGCGGGAGAACAGGCTGAAATTTAAGTCCATAAATGAGGTTCAATAAACCGTCAGTTCCATTGTTGGTGAAGACTATTGAATATACTATTGGAAGCTACACGTTTGATAATCCAAACAAATTCGATAGCCTTAGCTTTAGCATCGATGTAAATGTCTTTCACCGTCCGCCGTATCCAGGGACGTGTCTAGAATATCTCCGATGGGGGTGTACACCTTGGAATTTCCATCTTAATTAATATCAACTATTATTGTTGATACCACTAGTGTGCTGTTATATGACGAGAAACATGAGTTCGACACACCAGGAAACTTATTTCTTGCGTTCTGTGTTTGAAAGAAACTATAGTATTTAAGATTAAAATATCGGGTACATGTATATCATACAGACGATTTATTTAAACACTGATGTGATTTCAGACCAGTTTATATCCCACATTTGATACATGTAGATACCACGGCAGCGTATATATCAGCGTCATACGCAGAACAAATATCTAGTTGTAGTTGTAGCAACAAGATAGCAAGTTGTGCCTACAACTTAGATTATTTCTGCACATGTCGCTAATACGCTGTCGTGACATCGATGGTGTGTAACACTAACACTTCAATTCAGTCGATATAATCATGCTATAAATCAACTGGAGTAAAATATGTAAAGTTCGTTGCACTCTCGATGAACTCGCGCACACAAATCGATCGCAAACCGGAAGTTAATGTTGTTGTCTTCCCGCACGTGTTGTACAGCCCGTAGGTCACGTGTTGTAAGCACGTAGGTCACGTGTTGTACAGCCCGTAGGCCACGTGTTGTACAGACTGTAGGTCACGTGTTGTACAGCCCGTAGGTCACGTGTTGTACAGACCGTAGGTCACGTGTTGTACAACCCGTATGCCACGTGTTGTACAGACCGTAGGTCACGTGTTGTACAGCCCGTAGGTCACACTTGATGTCTGAAGAGAAGCTATTTAAAATCACATCTAACATTGTACGTTTATGTGTAGTGACGTATCCACCACCAACATGTAAAATCAATCGAACCGCAATTCAATACGTTTATTGTCTTAAAACTCATATTGTACAATTAGCTCAATCTATTATAGTTGTTATTCTGTAAGTTCTGATCAATTAGAGCCAAGAAATTAGATTATACGCATAATGTACTACTAAAAGTCCCTGTTGGTAATCATCACGAGTCACGTGGTCGTTGAATCAAGTGAAGTAAGAACAATCGCGATATAGTTATGCTGTGCATATGATACTCTCGAAATATATACTGCTAGCTGATGTGCCCGACTTCGTCCGGGCTATTTAGGGATTTCTTTGTTGGGAGAAAGAAAAAACAACGTTGAAAAGTATTAGGAGAAAGAACAATCTATAGAGTAAACTATTGACAATGAGAGATTGATCTACTAATTCAAAGAGAAAACGTTAAACAATACTGAGCCGACAACGTTGAAAAGTATTAGGAGAAAGAAAACAAATATTGTTCGATCGGTCCAGATCTGTATGAGCAAGGTCAAGGACAAGATCGCACGTGAAATGGGACCCGTCCATATTGTTCCCGAGATCAAAATGGGCCTAAAAATACCAAATTTGAGACGGATCGGTCGAGCAGTGTTTGAGTCTATAACACATACATACATACATACATACATACATACACACATATAGAAGTTCCAAAATATATAATACTAGCAGGTGGACCCGACTTCGTCTGGGCTGTTTCTCCTCTGCTTTTCGGCGAATTGCGCGATTTGACCTTGAATTGTCCATTTTGAAGGTCAAGGTCAGGTGGGTCACGATTTGACCGGTCCAAAACACTCCCCGGACAAAAGTACCCGTCGAAATCCATCCGGTTTTACCAGATTTAGAGAGTGAAGGTCACTCGAAGGTCAAGGTCACGCCGCACCGGCATCCGGGTGTGACGAAATTGCTCAGCGCTTCATACTACCCGTTTCCACCAAATTCGGTGGCAATCGGCTCAGCGGATCCCGAGATATAAGTTCAAGGTCACTCGGAGGTCGATGTCACGCCGCACCGACAGACAGACATGCCCGTGTTACTCATGGGGTCAACCCACACCAACACCCCAAAAATGGGAGAAATCGGCCCAGCGGATCCCGAGATACGGTTTCAATGTCATTTGAAATGTCAAGGTCACGCCGCACGGGCATCCGGACGCGACGAAATGGCTCGGCGCCCACACTGCCCCCACATACCAAATTTGGTCCAAATCGGCCCAGCAGGAGCCGATATACAGGTTGAAGGTCAAGGTCACGCCGCACGGACAAATGGACGGGCCCATGTTCGTTCCCGGGTCGAATTACGTGTCCGTACCAAGTTTGGTCGAAATCGGTCCAGCCGTGTTCGAGTCCATCGCGAACACACACACACACACCCTCACACCCTCTCACACACAAACACACAGATCTTCCAAAAAATATATAATAGATTAGATAACATAACAAAAAGAGGTAGTGCTTATAACAGCAAAACTACTGACAAGCCAGGGGGGGGGGCGGAAAAAAACTGCAGACACAGGGTGGAAAAAACTGTTTTCTTCGGTTTGGGTACCCCCCCCCCAAAACAGAAAAAACTGCATTTTTATTCCACTGACCATTTGCCCCCCCCCCCCCACCAGAAAAATCAAATCTACCCCAGCCGGACAACAACTCGGTTTGACCGGAAACCGAAAAAAACACCGGAGCATACAATTCACGAGAAGGTACTTGGTAACTTAGTTTAGATTATTATGACTAAAATGGTCATTGTCTACGTAGAACGCAGATTTGTACCTCGTGATGTCATGACATGTACAAACATGTATATCGGTGATCGCAACGCTTTGTATGCACTTTAAAAAATGACAACTAGTCATTACCTCGACTTTGAAAAAGATGCAAATGAGATGAGTGAGATACCAGCATATAACTGTTTTCTGATACCATTGGAGGAGAAATTGTTTAATACATGGGATAGTTCTGCAGTAAAAATTTGCCAGATAAGCGATCGCAGGGTAGAATTCTGCATTCGACTGGTAGACACTGACATAGTCGGCATTATTAAGAGGGTTAATGGGGTCAATATCACATGTACTAGTAAACGAAGACAGTGGTTATCCAAAATTGTTTTAGGTGGATTGTACTACTCATGTATATATGATTTGGATATTAAGGTTAATCCATATTCTATAAAATGAGAGAAAATTGAAGTTGTGAGTCTGAAAATACATATTTGGAAAAAGATTACATGCAAATTTTTTCCGACAACCCCCCTCCTAAATGAATAAGGAAAATATTTACGTGTAAATTTTTGACGCCTATGTACCCCCACCCCCCGGTACGTTGTGTCCCGCAGTTTTTTTCCGCCCCCCCCCCCATGGACAAGCAAATGTAAAAACGTAGACTATTGACAGTATTGATTGAGTTTACTCTATGAGCCAGACAAAAACTCTGTAATCTCGTCGGGAAGGGCGGATATCCAGCACCGCGTTACGTTGTGAGTTCTATGGGGATGGGGTATATCATCTGGTTTCAGAGGTTATACCAGAAAATCTGACTACATGTTGAATATAACGAGAACTATTGTATACGTTTATCAATACACTCAGGATAAAAGATGGCAACAGATAAACTACGCTGGTTAATGTGATGGGTATAGCATTGTATGTATGTGGTATGCATACCTTATCCCAGTATATTTACACACTAAGTGTTGTCATCACAAAATCCAGCATTCTGAATGGTCGGCGCCCACGTGGCTAGTTGCAGTTATTTCTCGGTGAATGCGCAACGCCTCATAACACCAAGCTAATAACACCATCGATACGTCATTAGGTTTGAAAAGACGAACGCGTAATGCTTTGGGCGCATTTTGACTCGCGCAGGATTGACTTAATACATCATCGGGTTTCAACATGAACAGAAATTGTTCCTATTAACTTTTGCCAAGGGTGCTATTGGGTATTTTGGGCTCATCTTGTCACGATACACTTTTCGATTTAAATATATTTACAAAAGTGGCTTTTTCGCTAAATGTATATAAATATAAGGATTAACTGTCATGTGGACTATTTTTATGGAGATGTAACGGTGAGGTAAGTGGACATAACTTGTATGTAAAACCCTTCGGGTTTTACACAAGTTGTGTCCACTTACCTCACCGTTACATCTCCATAAAAACAGTCCACATGACAGTTAATCCTTATATGAAGCATAGGCAATAACATATACCGCTACATATACGGAACTATGCATAACATTTAATGTACGTTATGCTTGCATTTATAAACCAGAATATTTCTATTTATTCCAGATATACAAATACATTGCGACGAGCAAGTCTAGAACAACGCATGATATCATTTCTTCCATCTGTCACGGGAAACTTGGACCACGAGAATCGGATGTATGGAACGCCGAATTGTTACCTATTCCCGCTATACCTCCGTCATTCCTGCGGGGTTGTAGAATCATAGACATCAGATACGTTGTCAAGGTCAGTAGATAGTCCAACATTACAACCAACAAAATGTAGTTTCAATCACACCCCACCATTGCACAAAGCCCGGAAATTCCATCTACACCCCCTTGAAATTTCACAATTGGTGGCGGAACCTTTCCAAATGATGGCATTTTAGTCTAAAACAGCGTTCACACCAAATAGCGGTTGGAAAGTCAACCTGTCGGAGCAATTTAAATCGACAATTATATCCTATCTGAAATTTCCAAGTGATTTTGTGTCAGGCATGACATTCCAAACTATTGAAAATTTTGGCGAAGTTGTCGCCACGTCCTGTGATATCACGAACAAGTAAGATTTCATGTACGGGTTTTAATTCGTGAGATGTTTGTGCAGTGTCCTCATGTATGCTCAAGGATGTTGACGCCTTTCGGGGTTAATTGAAATGTGGTACAACCGTCACAACGCTGTCCATTGCATCAAACCTAAGAGAATCCTCACAATGCCAACTACATGCGATTGGTTAGATTGTCATTGGTTGAAGAAACAGACATGGAATGACACCATGCAATACTAAACATCACTGGAGCTATGTACATGCCACAGAAAGAAATTATTCAGGTCATACATTTATATGTAGAAAAAAAACGGTCAGGATTTTTTCACTCTGGAAAAATAAAGAACGTTCATTATTGGTCTGGTAAAAAAAAGTAAAGAAAACAAAAAACTACATCAAATCCTATATCAACAGTACACATACATGCACCGACTCGCGACGAACACCTCATTGTATGAAGTCCAATTTTCAGAAAGTTGAAACATGATAAAACGGGAAATCACCGAATGTTATGGCAAAGTGATATGTCAGAATTGACATTGTTATATGAAAGAGGTGTACATGAACAAAATAAAAGACATGAACGTAACTAATTGTATTTTTGTATTCATGTATATAAACCGTGAAAATCTGTAATATTACATGAGTACACATGAATACATTGCAAACTAGAATGCACTCACTGGAGCTGCCCATACTTGCGCCCACCACACATTTGGCATGTTTTGTGGTGTCTTACCAACAGCAAGCCCCTCGTTTGAGAGATCGATAACAAATCTAGATATCAAATCTCAGTTCATCCATTGCTGAAATATTTGTGTGTACGGACAGAATATCTCTGTTATCTCCAGTTGATCTTACACTAATGACGATCTTGGTAATACCGTACGAGTTGTTTGACATATTTATAGAACAATATAGACATCGCTCATATGAAGGATGTGAAGACGATTGGTTGCCGATGATGCTAAATATTATATACCAATTGGGTTACAGATACTAGCTTGACTAGAATGATTTGTGTATGCCATTGCACTTCAGTGGCAAAAACCATCAAAGCCAATTACAAATACCGACACCATTAAATGAAAGACACGCGATCATTGGCTAGTCTTTGAGTAACAGTGAACATGCCATTAGCGACTGTTCTACAGTCTTCGGGAACATATCATCAAAAGGTCTATTGCGTTGAGAATGAGAAAGCTTGATTTCCCACTTAATTAATAAGGCATTTTAATAATCCATGTTTCCACATACACATTTTTCAGTGCAATCATGTTTCTCAATTAAACCATGCGCTCGACTGTTTGACTGGACATGGTTTATATGCACCAGGATGTTTCGGAAATGTTTTGACGTAGAAAGTTTCCAGAAATACGTTCGCACTTCACTGTCTGCGAATGCGAAAACAAAACGGTGCCGCACGCATCTTTTAGACTTAATCTCAACTCATTTCCCGAGTTTCAATTTATATCGAATAGGTTTGTAAAGGGCATTACTATTGCCCACTTTTATTTTCCATGCAGTTTATATATATACTAGCAGGTGAACCCGACTTCGTCCCGGTTGTTTCCCCTCTGATTTTCGGCGAATTCCGCGATTTTACTTTGAATTGTCCATTTTGAAGGTCAAGGTCAGGTGGGGTGACGATTTGACCCGTCCAAAACACTGCCCGGACAAAAGTACCCGACAAAAGTACCCGTCGAAATCCATCCGGTTTTACCCGATTTGACCTTGAATTTATCATTTTGAAGGTCACGGTCACGTCGGGGTCACGATTTGACCCGTCCAAAACACTCAGTGGACAAAAGTAACCCTATGTATCAAATTTCGTGGAAATCCCATAAAAATTCGCGATTTGACCTTGAATTGACCCGATTTCAAGGTCAAGATCACGTCGCACGGGCAAATGCATAGGCTTATGAGACTCCCCATACGAAAGTGTCCCTAAACACTAATTTTCATCTAAATCCCGTGATATTCGGGCGTTTGACCTTGAAATGACCCGATTTCAAGGTCAAGGTCCCGTCGCACCGGCAAATTAATAGGCCTATGCCACTCCCGGTCGAAAGTACTCCACTTACCAAGTTTCATCGAAATCCCGTGATATTCGACGAATTGCGCGATTTGACCTTGAATTGTCCATTTTGAAGGTCAAGGTCAGGTGGGGTCACGATTTGACCCGTCCAAAACACTGCCCGGACAAAAGTACCCGACAAAAGTACCCGTCGAAATCCATCCGGTTTTACCCGATTTGACCTCGAATTGATCATTTTGAAGGTCAAGGTCAGGTCGGGTCACGATTTGACCCGTCCAAAACACTCAGTGGACAACAGTAACCCTATGTATCAAATTTCGTCGAAATCCCATCAAAATTCGCGATTTGACCTTGAATTGACCCGATTGCAAGGTCAAGGTCACGTTGCACGGGCAAACGAATATGCTTACGACACTCCCCGTACGAAAGTATCCCCAGACACTAATTTTCATCGAAATCCCGTGATACTCGGGCGTTCGACCGATTTCAAGGTCAATGTCACGTCGCACGGGCAAATTAATAGGCCCATGCCATTCCACGGCCGAAAGTACCCCCACATACCAAGTTTCATCGAAATCGGATCGGCCGTTTTCGAGTCCATCGCGAACACATTGACAGACAGACACAGACACACACAGTTTTCCCAAAATATATAATAGATATATAGTATGTATATAATAATAATAAAACTGCTGTTGGCAGGTGGATCGGTTTAGGCTGCCCGTGGAATACGGGTCTCAGCTGTCTTAGTTAGGGAGCCCGCATATGTTCTATTTACACTTTTGCGTACAAAAGGTTTGACCCCCTAAAGTTGGTACCAATAATGGAACATTCTGAAAAACCGATTTCTTAAGTTGCGCATTCCAGGGGTGCTATTCACCGACTGGGTTTATAATATAGTCCAGGTAGTTTTACGAGGCGACGCTCAATGCGAAGCTATCGGTGGACATATCGATGGAAAGACATCGCCGCGCCATATAGGATTATCCAATCAAGGTGATTGGCGTCAATCATAGATTGACCACCGGTCACATAAACATGCTGCGTGTAACAGTACACGTTTATACACATTTCAACAATGAGCAACCGAGGAAAAGGACGTGGGGCAAAATATACCACCGACTACATGGGGGGGGGGGGGGTCTACAAATAAAATCCGTATATAGGGCCGGGGTGGGTGGGTGGTCCAGAGGCCGAAACAATCGTGCTTGTAATTTTTTTTCCAAAATGGGTTTTTTTCAAACAATTTACAAGTACTGACCATGTAATGTTGTTTGTAAGCATGTTAGTATCATGTTTGTTGGCATATGGCTATATAGACAGCAATAGTGACTATTTAGCCTCAGATTTAGCAACATTCTGGATTTCACAGGATCCCGTCACACTTCTCAGTGGAAAACCGTAATTTAGTAAAAAAAAAAATTAATGTATTACCCAGTTGTATTACCCGAATAAAAGTAATAAAAAAAATGTATCACAAATACTACATGGTGAATACTCAATGATGACTATATATCATTGACCCGATTGTTGCATAACATGAAATTGAAAAGAGTATCTCATAAATTTCTAATGTCTGAAATACTCACGGTGTCTTGTTCTGGCATGCAATCAAATTCATTCCTTCTGGTTATTTCTCATCTTGAATGATTGCAAGTAATGTTAATTTGCAGCACTTATCTAAATAAAACTGAATTGGTTATGATGAATGACCGTTACTGTTTATTGTTCAGACAATCCCAACTGAAGGTGACGCTATTCTCCTTGAATTTACGAACTTCGTCTTGAAGCTGAAATACTGCTCAACAAGACTAAACTACAATACTACTTGTATACTGTTATCGCTTACAAATAGATGAACTGAAATAATGTGATGCGTTCAGATGCTTTGAGAAATGACATTCTTCAATGTCTTCAAAGTTCAAACTAAAATCAAGAATAAAATCTGACTGACACTATACTGCAGACTCTAGTGCACAAATATACATACAAATGGTTGAGTTATAATAATGCAAAATGTGTTTATGGGTGGAACCAAGTTGGTAGCTCTGGTATGCATCGACAGGCAAAACCTGTGATATGCAGTAATATCTGCATACATCCTTCCCGTATCATCCAGGTCTATCACCATACCAAACCACTTCAAAATTCGACAACTCTTATATGGCAAAAACTTTGTACGGATTGAATTTCATAAACAGGGCCCATGGATAACTCTGGTAGGCATTGGTACTCACAATCCGTGATATTATGCATATTCGTTCCCCATTTCTGGTCCATCACATGTCATAGAGCATCAAAATATGACAACCGACTCTTGAGTTATGATGCAAAATGTTTGTACGGACGGACGCACGGACGGCTCGAGACGTCAACTTATACCCGCCGACTAATATCGGGGGTATAATAACCATATATCTATGTGTATACCTAAACAAAACAATTCCCCTCCTCACCCACCCCGGTGGATAAGACTAAAGAGTTCTTTGATCATGCACAAATAATTGTAGAACCCCTGACCTGTTTACACTGGCCAGTGTTCTCTGTCAGACTAAACACGCTCGATATATTAAGGCTATAATGCGGTCTAGGGCAATGTGTGACATACAGTGTACCTACACAATGCTTTATTATTGTTGTTAGATACTGGAAACACCAGGAAACACCTGGAAATACAGTTTATTTATCGTTTTTTCTGACCTGTGCTTTACCGATTAAGGATGTTATTGGTTAAGTCTTAATTTTACACACATTGCACCAAAAAAGGATAGTGGAATGGATTGAAAGGCAGTTAACACAGTTATTGAAGAACGGCTAAAAAAAACTCTGAAATTTTGATAAAAACATGAGATAGGGGGTGTGTCCCTCACATTTGGAGGAACACATTTGCACAAATGGGGTGGTCGGCCCTCGGGGTCGGAAAAAAACTTTTTGGGCCCTATATGTGCAATTGTTTTCCATACCCCCCCCCCCACTGCCGACGAGCATAACACTTTTTTGGGCATTGTGGAGAGGAGAATCAAAATATTAAAGAACAAAGAAACCGGCACCATTCACCAGCGCCGGAAAAATGATGCATGGAAAGAAATTTCTTTGGAAATAGCAGGGAAATATCCAAACAGAACCAAAACACAAACAAAATTCTTCTGAGACGTTATCTTCTTGGCTCTTCATTTTCACACTGTGCTAATTAAAAAACCTCATTAATATCATTGAAACTCATTCTGCAGATATATAAACGCAAGCATGAGTCTCCACACAATTGTACCCAAAAATTATACCGCTTTTCATGCCGATTGTGGCCGGTGAGTGTTCATGAATTAGTCGTGAGACGGTGTCAATTGACAAGTGACAAATCTGATAGATTGGATCAATCACACCATCGACAGCGTGTGCCGTTTGCGCTAAAGCAAAGATACCTTTGCGTTCAGCCGCTACCATATAAACTACCTGGTTTATAAAATAGTCTCGCTTGGTGAATAGCACCCCAGGGGTTTAGGGGCCGCTGAACCCCAAAAAGTGCCAAAAATCACTTCTATTTACACTTCCGCGTACATCGATGAATTTTGATTTGATGATACTCCTAAGTGTACTGATTAAGAAAACACAACTTAAGAAAGGGATTTTCCTGGGGTTTTCAGATAAGAAAGGGGGTCCCATGCTGAACCCCAAAACGTGATTTTTCACTTTTTTTACACTTTCGCGTACAGCCATAATTTTTGGTCTCAAAGTACTTTGATATATACTAATTATAAAAAACAAAACTTAAGAAGCAACTTTTCCTGGGGGTTTAAGATAAGAAGGGGGTCATTGGGTCACCCCTCAAAACGTAAAAAATCACTTTTATTTACATGATTGCATTCGCCCAACGTGTATGTATGTGCGTACACCCCTGGAACGTTGCATTATTACAACCAATACATCCCTAAATCGATACGATCAACTTAAGAAATATATATTCATGTCGTGTTCTGATAAGAACGAGACTTGTCACCCCCCCCCCCCCCACAACCCGATCTTCTAGTACTATAAGTGAGCCAGTTTTATGAAAATTATATCGGGAAAATCTAGTAAAATGTATACAAATGTATATATTTTCGTGAAGCTAAGACATAATGACACTTTTTTGGGCCAAAATTGAAACTCACCATCCAAGATGGCCACCAAAATGGCCGCCGGAAGTTGAAAATATGACATTTTTTCACAAATATCTTCTAGATCAATTCATGCTGTTTGGAACTGGTTGAGTAATGCAATTTTATTTTGTGTTTTGTATATTAACTGATCATTGGAGCAATTAAATATGCAATTATTGGGGTCCTATCCCCTTCTGATCCCTCAAAAAATTGATTGTACAGAATGCGGTATAAAATTTTACAAAAAATCACAATTGGGATTCTAGTCATATTTCAACAAGAAATGAACAGAACTTTGTAATGTAAGTGAGGCATATCATTACCTATGAATATTCCACATCACTGGAACCAAAATTCTTACTTTGGCTCAAAATGGCTGCCAATATGGCCGCCAAAATATGGTAAATATTAAACCAGCGTGTCCTGCAATCGCTTACAAGTTGTGTTGATGTATACAATTGGCTATTCTGCATTCTATACATTGAATGCTAACATGTCTGATGCACCTTGGTTAATTGTTACTATTTTCACCACTGACATCGTCAAAAATATTGGACTTTTCTCTAAAAAAAAACTTGACATAAATATTGGCAAAAGTTAAGTTTTCAGGTTTGGACCATTTGTTCAGGTAAAATATAACTATCTTTGGATTGAAAGGTGTTTATTGTTTTGGTCTATCTTAAATGTGTCACACTACAGTGTTTATAGACCAAATTGCTCAAGATACGGTCATGATTGAATATGAATACCTGGAGTAAGCTGGGTGGACATTATCGAGCGTGTGTGTACATAGGGAGTGTCCTTGTGGGAACGGTGGGATGTATATTTATATATCCCGTGGATGTATTATCATTGGTGGGTGTATAGGGCTTAGCTGTATTATCATGTATGGCGTGTACGATTATACAGTGAATTGCTGAAGTGTCATGTGTGAGTTGTATATGCAAGTATGGATTGTTTGAGTGGTCGTATGGGCGAGTTTTGTGTATATCTGGAAGGGCTGAATGGCCATTAGTGAGGTTTACATGTATACCTGGAGTGAATCTATGGTCTAGGGTGGGCTGCATATGTATATCGAGTGGTTATATGACTATGTGTGTCGAATAGGTATACAGGTAGTGACCGCATGGTTAATGGTGAGATGAGTACATATAGGTATACAAGTAGTGACTGTATGATCATAAATGTAATGAACATCTATACAGGGGATGACAGGCGTGTGAGCATACATGTACCTGGTGTTCCTGTTTGGTGACTCGTGTCGGTATCGTCATGTGTAGGTTATACCAGTACACACACGTGTTGCTTTATTGTCATGGGCGAGGGATATGTGTATATAGCGAGTGGCGCTATATGGCCATGGATTCGTGCATATGCATACATGGAGTGACTATACTGACATGGCTGGGGTGTATTAGTATATATTGAGTGGCTATTCGGCTATGGTGTGACAAATAGGGATACAGGGATTGACATGGCCAATGTTGATGTGAATATGTATACAAGGATTGACCATGATCGTGTATGAATGTTTTGAATAGGTACACAGGGGGTGACTATATGGCCATAGGTCAGGTGAAGGAGTATACCAAGTAACATGGGTGAGGGTATGTGTATGAAGCGAGTGGCTATATGGCCATTAGTGATGTGCATATGTATACCAGAGTGACTTTATGGTCGTTGTTGTGGTGTGCTAATGGGTGGCTATCGCTTTCCACAATATGACATGACCTCTCTATTGATTAACATACCCTTGATTCATTGTGGAAAGCGATAGCCGCCCAAGGTACACATGTACAACCCACCCATTACCCCAGTCACTCCATATGTACATAAACACCACACAAATGACAACATAGTCACCCACTTTATACACGTACATGTACTAGTACACCTGATCATACAGCCATACTTGGTTATACACGTACATACCACAACTGACGATACAGCCACGAGTCACCATACATGAACACCAGGTATACACCTACACCCGACACATGACCATATAGTCACTCTATGTATACATATTCACTACATTCACGATCATACATTCACTCATTGTATACATATTCACCTCACCATGGACCATACATCCACTACATGTATACATATTCGCCATACCCATGACCATAGAGTCAATCCATGTATACATATGCACATCACCAATGGTGAGCCCTTCCAGATATACCAATATCCGCACATACGACCACTCATAAGTTCCATACTTGCCATACTCATAACACGCCATCCATGATAATACATCTACTCCCCATACACCACCAATGATAACACATCCACAACATATATAAATATACGTCCCACCGTTACCAACAGGGCTGGTATCCTCATCTATGATCATAGAGTAACTCCCTGGCTGCCATCTTGGCTTCCACCCTGTATCCAGTTGATAAATTTTTATCATAATGGGCCAGAATACCCACATATCATGGTTCATCTCAGTTCCGTCTCAAAGTTCTGCCCATTTCCTTTCAATAATATGGCCAGATTCACAAACGAGGGTCTCCGCAAAATTCCATACTGCAACTTTAAAATTAATTTGTCATGCCCCATACAGAACTGGGACAAACATAATAGAACGTAGTTGTCAGTTAATTACATTGTAACTAACACGTACAATAACCAAGTGAGTCACAATTTGCCACCATTTTCGGATAACGCAGAGAATAATGTTCGGGATATGTTAACTTTTAACTTTTTATCAATTTGGTTGCCATTTTGGAAGCCATCTTGAGCAATTTAGTCTATAAACACCGTAGTGTGACACATTTAAAATAGACCAAAACAATAAACACCTTTCAATCCAAAGATAGTTACATTTTACTTGAACAAATGGTCGAACCCTGAAAAGTGAATTTTTGCCGATATTTATGTCAAGTTTGTGAGAGAAAAATCCAATATTTCTGGTGATGTCAGTGGTGACAATAGTAAAAATGATCCATGGTGCATCAGACATGTTAGTAAGCCATGTATAGAAAACATATTAGCCAATTGTGTACATCAAACACAACTTGTAAGCGATTGCAGGACACCCTGGGGCAATATTACCATTTTCCATATTTTGACGGCCAGTTTCGCAGCCATTTTGAGCCAAGGTAGGATTTATGGTTCCAGAGATTTGGAATATTCATAGCTAATGATATGCCTCTCTTACATTACAATGTTCTTTTCATTTCTTGTTGAAATATGACTAGAATCCCATCTTGGATTTTGAGTTTCAATTTTGGCCCAAAAAAGTGTCATTGTGTCTTAGCTTCACGAAAATATATACATTTGTCTACATTTTACTAGATTTTCCCGATATAATTTTCATAAAACTGGCACAATTATAGTTCTAGAAGATCGGGTTGTGGGGGGGTGACAAGTCTCGTTCTTATCAGAACACGACATGAATATATATTTCTTAAGTTGATCGTATCGATTTAGGGATGTATTGGTTGTAATAGTGCAATGTTCCAGGGGTGTACGCACATACACACACGTTGGACGAATGCAATCATGTAAATAAAAGTGATTTTTTTACGTTTTGAGGGGTGACCCAATGACCCCCTTCTTATCTTAAAACCCCAGGAAAAGTTGCTTCTTAAGTTGTGTTTTTATAATTAGTATATATCAAAGTACTTTGAGACCAAAAATTATGGATGTATGCGAAAGTGTAAAAAAAAGGTGAAAAATCACGTTTTGGGGTTCAGCATGGGACCCCCTTTCTTATCTGAAAACCCCAGGAAAATCCCTTTCTTAAGTTGTGTTTTCTTAATCAGTACACTTAGGAGTATCATCAAATCAAAATTCATCGATGTACGCGGAAGTGTAAATAGAAGTGATTTTTGGCACTTTTTGGGGTTCAGCGGCCCCTAAACCCCAGGAATGCGCAACTTAAGAAATCGGTTTTTCAGAATGTTCCATTATTGGTACCAACTTTAGGGGGTCAAACCTTTTGTACGCAAAAGTGTAAATAGAACATATGCGGGCTCCCTAACTATCTGGACATCGACGCAATCATGCCTGGTGTTTTGCGCGCCCATGTAGCGTGTGACGTCCCGATGTGCGTCGTGACGTCGTGGCGTCTTTATCGGTTTCCAGAAAGAAATCGTTCAATATTGTTCTTTTATGAACGATTTATTACCAAAATAAAACCAGATAACAATGCAAATTAAAGTCATTAGCTTCACTCCCGGTGGGTATATATTTCCTGTCAGACAGAACTGTATCCGATATACCATAAGAAAGGTCATAAAAAACTAGAAATAAAACCCCAAGGTGGCATATTATTGATGCGGTATTCGCCCCGTATTAAATTGTTGAAAACTGCGGTCAGAGTAAGAAATTTTCTCAGATACAACCACATTTTCGGCGCGAATCATCGCGTGGAGGTCATGGAATTATATTCGGAAGAAACCGGAACCGCCCGAAAAACGACGGTCGGCTGGCACGCACGGTTGACAGAACAGCCAAAACAATAGCCGGCATGTCGATAACTGAAAGTAGATTCAACAAAACACAAACTGGATAATGTCTTGATTTTTGCATCGATATCTGATGTTTTCTAATTGAAATATCGAGAATTAATTGGCAACTAACAAAGTGTAAACACTGTGTATATGTTATATATGGATTGTTTGCAAATTTAGGCGTGAATGGGTATTCACAGCATGCAAAATACGATTGGCACACCTCCGAACTGATCCAGGTGGTCATGCTTCTCATCAATTGAAAATAAACAAATCGGGGAATTCCTGCGTTTCTTATCAAACGTCAACATATTTGGTCGAATTTAAGATGAAGTTATCTGCAATGGCATTATTGACTTCTGTAAATGGAAATTATTAGCAATATTTGAAATGCAGAGAGTGAACCACCGATCGATCTATAAATTATTATAATAGCCCAATCGGGCTGAACTAGATCGATTGGGGGTCTTCCTGGCATAGTGGTCGCTGCTGTAAGAGAGTGAACTCTAAATTTCTTAAATATTAAAATTTTGTTTGTTTTCAGATTTGTACAAGTTTATAATGAATATTACTAGTAAAAAATTATACTGTTGTCTTTCATTAGTTTCAAAATAAATGAGAATTCTTTTTAATTGGTAGAAACAGCTGGTCGAAAGAACAATTTAGAGTACTCCCCTTATCCCAGATTCACTTTATAGTAGCTAATATTACACTTAAGCGTAAATTATTTACGCTTAAGCATAATTAACTTACGATAAGCGTAATACATTTGAATTACGCTTAAGTGTAATTGGGTTCATCAGCTATCTCACCTCTATGGGAGGAAGCCAAATTAACATTTAATAAATAATTGAGCTACCCCCCCCCCCCAATCAAGGAATCTCTAATTACACTTAAGTGCATAAGAATATTTCTTATCGCGCTTAAGAGCAATAAGAATATTCCTTATTGCGCTTAGAGATTCCTTATTGCGCTTAAGTGCAATATGATATTCCTTTTTTGTGCTTAAGTGCAATAAGATATTCCTTATTTTGCTAAGCGCAATTAGATATTTCCTTATTCGCAATTATATCTTCCCTTATTATATCGCTTAAGCTCAATTGTATCGCTTAAGCTCTATTATTTATTAAATGTTAATTTGGCTCCCCATATACGTCATGTATATTGATATAACCTGATGTAGGTTACTGGCATTAGTAATGCGGTTGCATCCATTTCAGCGTGAGGGGAGTTCAATGAGAGTGTATATGAATTACGTTTAAGCGTACTTCATTTACGCTTAAGCGCGGAACTCATTTACACTTAAGCATAATTAAAATGAATAATGCTCAAGCAAATACCTATTTGAACTCCAACTGATTTCCTCTGTCTGAATAATTGAGTCCATCTCATAGTATATGGGGGAGTCTAAACCGATGTTTATTGATGTCTTATTGCCAGAGTAAATTTGAGTTTAGAGGGAATCGCATGGGAGACAGCCTTTTCAAATATATTATTTATTAGTGTAAATCAATTGCGCTCAAGCGCAAAAAATATGTGTCTAATAATATATTTGCGCTTTAGCATAAAATTGCCATAAATGTGATCTATTTTATGGGAGGCCCTTTTCACATTTATTATTTATTTACCCTTAAGAGCAAATAACTTCTATCATTTGCGCTTAAGCAAATAGATCATATTTGCGCTTAAGCGCAAATCATTTGCACTTAAGCGCAAATAAAAATCAATATGCATTGATCCCCCCTGAATTAATTTTACATGGCACAGGCCTAAACACATCACTAAAGTTGATATAGCCCCACCATATGAAGGAAACAATCCCCCAGAAACCCCCAAGATCTGTTTTATGACCATGGAATGGAAATGATATAGATCTGTGTAGGAGATGTCTCTTTTATAAAATATACTATATCTCTGGGATGGAGACACAAATTCTTGGGGACAGGGATGCTGATATTATGAAATAGGGGTTTTTCCCCTACTTCAAGTCAATGAGCACACCATATGAGGGAAGCAAACCCCAGTAACCCCTAATTCCCTATTTATGGCCATGGAAATGGTATATATCTGTGCAGGAGATAATAAAATATACATGAGCTCTGGGAGTGAGGCACCAATTATTGGGACACCAGGGACAGAGATGCTGATATGCATATGGATTTCTTTTTTCAACTTTCCAGTCTGTACGGGGCTACTACTATATATATGGGCCCATGATAATATAATATGAGATGGACTCAATCATTCACATCAGAGGGATGTAAGGGAGTGTTAGGTATTTGCTCTTAAGCGCAAATAAATTGATAGACACATATTTGCGCTTAAGCGCAAATGATTTACGCTTAAGCACAAATATTTGCGCTTAAGTGCAAATAAATAATAAATGTGAAAAGGGCCTCCCATACTATTTCCGCTAAAGCGCATATGATTTGGATTTAAGTATAAATGATTTGCTCTTAAGTGCAAATGATTTACACTTAAGCGTAAATGATTTGCGATTAAGCAGAATCAAAATAAATGTGAAAACGGCTTCTCGTATAATCGCTTAAGCATAATTCATTTACGATTAAGTGTAATTAATCTATCAATGAAAATGAATGACCAGTGAGCTTAAGCGTAAATCAATAACGCTTAAGCGTAAATCAATTACGCTTAAGCACACTTAAATCAATTACGCTTAAGCATATTAGTCATAATTCTATTACTCATAGGAGTAATTTTTTATCTACATCATACGGTTAAGCGTTAGTGAATTACGCTTTATATGTGTGCATTACACCTGAGGCTGAGTGTAATACATTACGCTTACGTGTAAATCACTTACGCTAAAGTGCAATTAGCTAATACATGTGAAAAAGGCCTTCCATTATAGTTATCATCTATCAGAATGAATAGTGCTGACTAAAGCTTGACAACAGAATTTGCCCTTAAAAATACTTCATGGCCAATGAGCTAACAAATGGTCAGTATTGGCATATTGAATACCAATTATTATACAGGTATATTAAATGTAATTAAACAGTTTTGAGTTACAAAAGTAAGACAACTCTTTCTGCACGGTACTGTGCTTGCGGCCAGATTGATGTAAAAATTCGGTCAATGCGCTTACAATTTTCTATAAATAGTAACATTTTGGAATTATTACCTCTCGATCACTGTTCGATTATAATCTTTGCCACTAACTCGGCCAATGTTCTTCCGTTTGTGATTTCACGCAACAATTCCCTTTCTATTCCTTCCCTGTCGAATTGACTACCGATTGCGATGACAATTAGTTTTTCGCTTTAATATTCTGATGTGACGCTATTCCAGCGAACGGTCATCCTCCCCAGAAACCATTTCTGAGAAGTGAGAACGAAACCCGATTCAATCCCAATCGAGTCGGAAGTGCTCGGGCATTTCCGTGACTACACAAGACAACGATTCGGTTTGTTTTTTCGTGTTATTATGGCGAGATTAATCGGGACGATTGATGAAATAGAAATAGTTAGCCGAATGGCCGTATAATGTGTACAAACTGACTTCAGGATGGGGGATTTCGTGTATCTGAGTTATTTTATTCACTCTTCCCACAGAATGACGCAGGGAACTCAATTGTGAGGTTCAATTTACGTTTCACATCACTTTAAGAATATATGTGGATTTAAATTACAATTGGTGCATATTAGCGCGTGTGCATTTCGTTACTTTATGCGCTTCCGGTATGACGTAACATATTCGCGGAAAAACAGATAAACAGATGAACAGAGATCCGGACCGAAAACATTACTTGCGTCCAGCATAGGCTGGCGCAAGTAAAAATGTTGGTTTAGTACTGATATAGTAAACATGACATGTGTATATCTTATAGATGTACACAAAATGTAGACATCTGGAAAATGGCTAGGACTATAGCAAATTTCCCCCGGAATAATATGCATCGTTTGCAAGGGGGGGGGGGGGGGGGGGTAGTAAAAAATTTGCAGGAAGGTATGCCGTTTTTTTTGCATCTGGCATTTTCGGTGATCCACCACCCCCAAACCTGCAAACAAAAATAATTTTAGTCGCAATTTTTTCAACCCACCCCCCAAATTTCACTAAAATTGGTATAAAATCGCATAAAATTCTACTGATATCACTCATATAACTGGGAATGATCTAAATTAGTTCAAATAACAGTTTAACCTGTTTCAGAAGCTGTTTTAATTGAAAAAAAAAGGTTTTATAAATTGCTGATCATATGTAAACCTAGGTCATTGTGCAGAATACACAAAATTTCATAATTTCTAACTATTTCCTGATTAGTCTGTCAACCAGCCCATTATCTAACATATTCCATACCACTTATGTTAGTCTACTGGAGCAACTTACTTCTACTATACTAAACTAGCTGAAACAGGCTCTCTTTGGTGACCTATATTCAGCATCGGAGATACCTGTGGCCCCCCTTTGTGGGACTTCGCAAACATTTTGATACATTTAGCGGCGGCCCCTTTGTGCGTTTCAATCACATTTGGTCATTGAAACATTTTGATATAAATATATTGTTTTAATAATTTTTTTTTAAAGATTGAATTCCTTGCTCAATTTAACAAAACCAATTTTATTTTATTTTTTTTAATTACATTTTTTTGATTAGAACATCCGCCAGGGTACCCCGAGTCACCACACCAAATTTGTTTGAACTCGGTACGGGGGTCTGAGAGAAAAATCCGGACAGATCCTACTCGTTTATATATTATATATAGACGACAAGCAGTCAGCACTATACCAGACTTGGATACGTTCGGTCTTGTGAGAGATCATCTGAGTTGAAAGACATGCAAATAATTCACTGATTGGCTTGATGCACTGATGACAGATATTTTCTTCCCATTGATAGTCACATTAATGTTTGAGACAGTTGATCGCTCTTTTTACATGCACACAATGATCTAGGCATTAGTTACATCAGGACAAGTTTACTTATATATGCAAACTTAGGTCATTGTACAGGATACACACAATTCCATAATTTCTAACCATTTCCCGATTAGTCTGTCAACCAGCCCATTATCTAGCATTATTCCTTAACACTTTGTTAGTCTACTGGAGCAACCTCTGTTATATTAAATGACAAACAGTCACTATGCCAGACTTTGATATTTTAGGTGTTGTGAGAGTAACAGATCATATGAGTTGATAGACATGCAAATATTTCACTGATTGGCTTGATGCACTGATGAACAGTGTGATGACAGTTATATTCTAGCCATTGATAGTCACATTAATGTTTGAGACAGTTGCTCGCTCTTTTTCCATGTATACAATGATCTTGGCTTTAGTTTATTTATTTCAGTTTTCATTTCTCGAATCTACTTTCCGAAGGGTGTCGGGAAGGAATTATTTCACCCCACCGCCCCATATGCAACATGCCATATAGCTCAATGTCATCTCTACTAAGGCCCATATGAGGTCCCAGTAACATAAATATGGTGTTTTTGCAGTTATAAATTCTTATAATATGTTTTAAACTGTTACAAATTAGTGTGGTCTTGGTACGCAAAAAAAAGGGGTTGACCCAGAAGAAATTGGTAAAGAAGCGATCTCGGTGTCATTCAACGCGGGAGAATATCTGCTACAACATATCCAAAATTCGCGAAAATCCGTTTTGGGCAAAATCCAGGATCCAAGATGGCGTCCAACATGGCCGCCTTTAGTCAAAAGAGATTCTGACTGAGATTAATTCGACATAATGAGAACAAATGTTGCCATATTTATACAAATGTAAACATTTTTGCGAAGGTAAAGTATTATGCCACATATCTATAGAACCCCTCGCCCCAGATGGCTGCCAAAATGGCGGCCTAAACTCGAAAATTTGAAGTTTTTGCCTAATATCTTAAAGATCAATTCCTGTCGTTTGATAATGGTTCAGACTGGCGACATTGATTAGGCTTATTCATGTTAATTCATCATTGGAGCAATGAAAGATACCATAAATGGGGTCCCAGACTCATCTACACCCTCAAAAATTTGATTTTACAGAACGCGGTATAAAATTCCACAAAAATCGCCATTGGGATTCCAGTCATATATCAACAAGAAATGGACAGAACTGTACAATGTGAGTTGGGCATACCATTATCTCTAAATACTCCAATTAAATGAAACCCAAATTGGCGCTTTGTCTCAAAATGGCTGCCAAAATGGCGGTCAAAATATGGAAAATGGCGGATATTGATCACAGTGTCATTCAATCCATTATAAGTAGTGGTTGATGAATAAAATTGACAAAATAAATACGAATGTATACCTCTTTATGATGCCATTGTGCTAGCTCTATGTAAAAACTTAAAAATCAGTACCAAAAATGGCTGCCAAAATGGCCACCCGATGTGAAAAATATTATTTTCTATCACTTCTGTTTATCACTTGTTGCTCTCTGAACTGGGAAACAATGGGTATATTCTTTCAATGCTCGTGTCAACTGATCATTACAGCAATGACATGCCTAATAGATTAGATCATAGTTTACTCCGGTCCTTCAATAATAAGTTATAGCGAATGCGGTATGAAATTTAACCAAAAACGACTTTGGGGTTCTGGTCACATTTGATATTTAGGGATGAGCAGATCTTGTCTACAAAATAATTGATCGTTTCTTTTATTTGTGAACATTCCATCTCAAATAGACCAAAAGAAACAATAAATGTTATCTAATATGGTAGACTCTGCCCAGCATATCACATAATGGAAGTTGTGAGTGGTGGATGCAGTTGATAGTTGGCTAATATACATGTATGTGGCTCATATACATCAAAACTATTTATTTTCAATCTTTTGGTGCCTTCCCGCGGGTTGACAAAATCTCGACACATCAGTGCTATAATGTCGTAACTCCATTATGGCGTGAAATGAGTATTTGATACCATTCGAATCGTGAGAAAAAATCCAATCCGATGTGCCAAACTGTCTTTGCATTGGATGACAAATATTCGCACAAACCAGTGAAGCAAATGTCGTATCTCCAGCGATCTTTACAATTATTCGTGCTATGAGGTCGTATGTCCAACAGCAGCCAATCGGACGCTTCAGGTTGTCCACGTGACTTCTGTTTTGTGTTTGTGAATTCTAAAATGTGTGCTATATGGTAGTATCTCCATGTTAGTCACGTGATCATTTGGTGATTTAAATTTTGTGATTGTTCCACACATTTATGTATGATGATGCACATGGGTGAATTTTCATAGTGTAGAATAGGCACTTTTTAGTTCATAGACACATGCGATTGCCACCATATTTAGCTTAATCTGAATTTATTAGCACAACTTCATTATAGCACGGAAACGAATCGTCGCTGGTATACGCAAAATGTCATATCTCCAAACAAGCTTAATTATAGATATTGGTATGCCCAACTTACATTGTACAGTTCTGTCCATTTCTTGTTGATATATGACTATAATCACAATGGCGAGTTTTGTGGAATTTTATACCGCGTTCTGTAAAATCGAATTTTTGAGGGTGTAGATGAGTCTGGGACCCCATTTATGGTATCTTTCATTGCTCCAATGCTGAATTAACATGAATAAGCCTAATTAAAGTCGCCAGTCTGAACCATTATCAAACAACAGGAATTGATATTTAAGATATAAGGCAAAAACTTCAAATGTTCGAGTTTAGGCCGCCATTTTGGCGACCATCTGGGACGAGGGGTTCCATTTTTGCCATAAACAGGTGGCACAATATTTTACCTTTGCAAAAATGTTTGATTGTTTATTGCAAAGTCGTCAATTAAGGCGAAACATGCTATAACATATATACAATATTTACAATAGGTCACAAAAAACAATTGTTACACAATCATACATATATTAATATATAATATGATAAATGTATAAATATATCGTAATATGTATTATAATATCTTATATATATTATATTATAATTTAATCCTTTATAATATCATTCTCATAATATTTTGCCTGAAATAATTATTCTCTGATATAAATAATGCACCTAACCACGCGTTTTTAAATTTGGAATAATCGGCTCAGTCATATTTTAATTTTCTTGATGCCAATTTGATAAAAATACTAACTTTTTTCAGTAATAGTTGATTTTCCAAAGATAATAGTCTTTCGAATTTTTCTTTCGTAGGATTCTCCCAGTAACATTTCGGGATATAGTCTGCTCGAATTATCTGTAGTTCTTTGCAAATAATAATAAAATGGTATACATCACCCGTGCCATCACCGCAAATATTACAGGTTTTGTCACCATTATCCACAGATTTAGATTTCCTTCTTGTATATTCGACAGGCAGTTTTATATTTGCGGTTCTAAATTTTAGCAAAATGTTTGCTAAGTGAGCCGGTAAGAAAATTAGATAGCGACCCATACCCGGCCTCGTTTTAATACTCATATAGAAACGTGCTCTAGGTGAGTTTGCATTCTGCATTTCAGTAAATAGTTCTGTTGTGTGTCGCTCAATAAGCTCTGATTTTATGTTTCTAATTTCAGCCTTTGTTAAACCTGACTGATTTGTCCATGCTCTTTCTATGTTAAGTTCTTTCAGTGTTTTAGAAATAAAAAATAGCCATGGGCTATTGAAGGAGCCATCATAATTGTGATCCAATTCTTTAACAAGAATATATATATTTTTTGCAAGTTCTGAGCCCTCGTGTGATAGTAGTTTGGACCAGTAAGATAGTGCTATGCACTTTATCTCAATGGACAGAGGGTGTCTGCCAAATTCACCGTAAACCATATAATTTGGTGTACTTGTTTTCAAATATCCTATAATTTTGCAGTATTTAAGATGAAGCGATTCAATAATTTTAGTTCTTTCGTGACACCAAATTTCACTCCCATATAATAGGATGGGTACTATCATACAGTCAAATAGTTTTAACATAATATCGATTGGAAGCTTGAGAGATCTCACTTTGTTTAGTAATCCATACATTGCTCTTGTGCCAATTGTAACTATTTTTTTCAAATTTTGGCAAAATCTTCCATTGTAAAAAAAAGGTTACTCCCAAATATACAAATTCTTTAACTGTCTCGAGTTCTTGACCTCGATATCTGAACTTTGGAATTGGTTTGGGTAATTTATTACTAAATATTATGACTTTAGTTTTTTTTGTATTTACTTGTAACTTCCAGGCATCTGCATAATCTGAAAATGCTTGGAGAGAACGGTGAATATTTTCTTATACATTTGTATACATATGACAACATTTGTTCTCACTATTATCGAATTAATCTCAGTCAGAGTATCTTTTGACTAACGGCAGCCATGTTGGACGCCATGTTGGATCCTGAATTTTGCCCAAAGCGGATTTTAGCGGATTTTGGATATGTTATACACGAGATTCTCCCGCGTCGAATGACACCAAAACCGTTTCTTTACCAATTTCTTCTGGGTCTAACCCTCCGACGACCACACTAAATGTCATATAAGGGCACAAAAGGTCTTTAGTAAAGAATTTGCATGAGGGTGTAAAAAACGCGTTTTTTGCCCATCGGGCCACACACCACCCCGGCATACCTTTCTTTTTTACTACCACCCCCCCCTGTCGTTTGTTGATGACGTTTATCGTATCCATCCTCTCAACTTCTGTAAACATACTTGGAGGTTCAAATGATACACAATG
Source organism: Siphonodentalium dalli (assembly GCA_032622095.1). Lineage (NCBI taxonomy): Eukaryota > Metazoa > Mollusca > Scaphopoda > Gadilida > Siphonodentaliidae > Siphonodentalium > Siphonodentalium dalli. The sequence continues at coordinate 247,876,620 of CP136063.1, forward strand.
TCGCAACATTAAAGACCCTGTGTCAATGCATTCTCTTATATATGCGAGTCGACCATATGTCGCCTCTCATATATAAGAGAAAGCATTGGCCTAACAATTTTTTTTCATTTTTTTAAAATAAATTTTACTAATATTCTTAAAAAGTCCTTTTCAGTTTTTTTATCATTTTTTCTTACATTCTTTAACAATTTAACAAAAAAATCTTATATTCTTTAACAATTTTATCATTTTTTCTTACATTCCTCAACAATTTTATCATTTTTTTATAATTATTGCTAACAATTTTTAACAATTTTTATAATTTTTTATCATTATTTCTTACATTCTTTAATGATGTTTTATAAAACATTTTTTCATTTTTTTGGTGCGCCAAATCTAAATTACGCATTGTAAAAATGCGTCGTAGTTTTGTTCTGCACCCATAACTACAATATATGTCCGTTTCAGCTGAATTCTCAATCTGTTTTCTGTAGATTCGAGTGGAACCTGCAGGGCCGTCCTTGGAACTGGAGGTACCACTGGAGATTATCATTGGTTCGATACCTCTCAAAGGGCTGACGAAACTCAAATCCCGTACTCTGCTATCAGAAGGTGGGAATCCTGCAGTCACTCAACAACCAACGTCGCCCGATAGTAAGTATTGCACACAGCATGTCGAAAACCCTACGCCATTTGAGATCACAGTATTTATACATTCCGTTGTAGCATATCAATACACGACGTTTACATAACCATCTTAGAAAAGTTCAATTGGCGAATTTTAGAAAAAAATATTAATTTCTCGTTTCATATGAGTATTAGGCAGATGTTGTTTTATCATAATTTCTATTGAATTGTGTCGCTGAATACCTCATATGTCAGTATGAAGCCATAACATTCAAATTCGTAGCTAATTTCACGCCGATGTTAAATCTCTGGTAGTGATTTAGGATATACCATGAATGTATATATGATGTTACATTGGATATATGATGTTACATTGTATATATGATGTTACATTGTATGTTTCATCGGTTATTACATATTTATTGACTATGGCATGATATATATTAATATGCATCTCATAGGTCGAGATAAGCTCACTTGTCTGCAGCTATATCGAAATCACAACCACAACAGCAACAAATTAAAGCTGTTGCAGCTGCGATAAACGCCATAGCAACAGGGTCCTCGCTGGACCTAAATTTACTTTTTCCAAGAAAATATTTTTGCCAAATTCGTTTAGCATTTGCCAAATGCTATCCCGGATAGTATCATTTTCTGCATCCTTAAGTCTTATGTTTCGACACTCGTGGTTTGAACGACTTTTTAAATCGATAGGTAAGCAGTTAGTTAATAATTATACCCGCATCTCTATTGTGGTTTATCATACAACAATAAACCAATAACCGAACAATAAAACTGTAGAAGGGTTGCTTCGTCAGAAGGGAACATCGCCAGAGGATTATAGCAATGTAAACACCACACTAAATACTGGTAATCCCTCCAACCATCGATACTATAATCCCTCCAACATCGATACTAACGCTATAAGATTAACTGCATCTTAGTAGAGGCGTTAATTTTTCTGAGTGTTTTCTGAAATGAATGGTATTGATTGACCAATATTTTTTCAACTTTCTTCAGGAATTAAAAAGTGACTTGCCAAAACTTTTGCCAAATGAAAATATGTTTTGCCAAATGTGATATATATTTGCCAATGGCAAATTTGGCAACGAAAATACACACCGTTGTGCCCATATACACGCCACGATGATTGTACAGTGTGATTATCTTATTCCATGAACAAATGTGACCCGCCATATCAAATCCAGTCGTAAGTCGGGATTTTTTTTACCCTGTGCCAATGCATTCTCTTATGTATGCGAGTCGACCATAGGTCGCCTCGCATATATAAGAGAATGCATTGGCCTAACAATTTTTTATCATGTTTTTTAAATAAATGTTTCTTACAATTTTTAGGACATAAAATAAAAAAAACATCCATTACCCTGCAGGGAGCCCCACACATATATAGAAGCACATAGAAGAGTGTCGTCTGCTCATGTTTGTCTGGGGCTCTGTATGGGTGAAATTATAAAATTGTTAAAGAATACAAGAACAAATTATTAAAATTGTAAAATATTGTTAGGCCAATGCATTCTCTTATATATGCGAGGCGACCTATGTTAGACTCGCATATATAAGAGAATGCATTGGCACAGGGTAAAAAAATCCCGACTTCCGACTGGATTTGATATGGCGGGTCACAAATGCAAACTTGGAGAGAACTATCGAACATAACTAGCCTTATACATGACTCGGCTGTCAAAATCGAATGCTGATATAAAACCGCTGTCATGATCTTTCAGTTCCTATGTCATACGCAAGATTTCCTATTAACAAGATATACCGAGATGGCGAGGAGAGTGAATTCATGAAAGCAGGGGTGGAGTATTGTCCGCTGTACCCTTACTACAGCGGGATAGTGAAGCAGACAGCTAGCGACGCAGAGCGGGGGAAGCAGAGACAACAAGCATGGTCTCCCGCGTGATCAAATCCATTGTTTGGAACTTTATGTCGTGGCTATAACCGTTCGTTACGGGCGGAATGCAGTGCAGAATTGATAAGAATTGTGGGAGTATGGTAACCAGAATAATCTCCGTGAGATATTTTACTCAAGCCATTCCTGTCATTTAATTGACGTGTTCAAGTTTTTGTTTTTGTTATAATTTATGTCATTTACTTTAGTCCGGGAGATCTGAACAACAAGTTTTAATCAAACTATTGAGTACGAAAGTTTTCGTATACCTGAGTCGTTGGGATAACTGATCGAACAGACAGCGAGCGACCCAGGGCGAAGGAAACAGACAACAAGCGTGATCAAATATATTGTTTGAAACTTCATATCGCGGTTATAATAGTTGATTGTGAAATGCAACGCTGCCGTAACGGCGATTGTTGAAGCCATGGTGTCCATGGCAACCAAAGACTTCTCAGTGAGACAGTTTACTCAAGACATTGTCACTGAAGTGTTCAGGTTTTCGCTTGTTTTCTTTGTTGTGTCCAATTGTGCATGTTACTCTCAGGATCCCAGTAAGGTTTAATTGAATCATTGAGTCGGAACGGTGTGGTGCACCTGAGTTGGGAGGAGCCAGCCGACGCAGAGCAAGGGAAATAGTGGTCTCCTATGTGATAACACCCATTGTTATCCTTCATCACATTTCATCCCATTTTCCTCTCTTCTGATTGGCTGAGAGTGCGTCACATGGCGGGCCGTACACCACCTTAATACCCTCGAGGGTAACATTGTCTCAGTTATTGACCGCTCAGCTATTACCAGTAAACATAGAACTACGAAGAACTCAACGTGCAGAGACACTCTCACAGCTCTCTAACAATTTTCGAAAACACTGTTTTTATAAACCCCACTGTATCATAACAACCGCGAACTGTGGTGTTTGCTAATTTGCATAATTGTGTGTTTTTTTAGTTGCAATCAAAGCACGCTATGTATACACGGTGTTATCGCGGACACAAATCCGTTATAATATACAGTTATCGCCCGCGATTGAGTGAGACACGGGGATTTGTCGCCCGCTCGAGACCTGGAATGTTACCCGAGGGCCGCCAGGCCCGAGGGTGACATTCCAGGTCGAGAGCGGCGACAAATCCCCGTGTCTCACGAAAACAAGGGTGATAACTGTTTTGTTATCTGACAAAGGAGTACACACGAACCTCCTTAATAGCAGGCATAAATGCGCGCATATATTCTTTAATCCAGTTCGAAAAGTTAATTTTATGTTGGAATCATCGCTATTTATAAAATAAAACATTCATAATCTGGATCAATTAACAGACCCGTCATTCGCGCAGCTATTCTCCGGTCAGTTTGCTGGTTGCATGGTGGAAATCGGTTCACGGAAAGAGGAGCAAAGCAATTTCGAAGTTGAGTAGCCATGCAGCGAAATGTTCGGTTTCGTTTCAAATTTTAATGGCCGTGAAGACGCCGACAGACGTGTTCATTTCCAGATTGCTAAAATGTGAAACTAACACGTTGTAGTGGTGAAAAAAGAATTTGACATATGTCACAGATTGTTACGCAGCATACGGGTATTCTCTGAAGTCTGAGGAATGTATTGAAGAAAAGAAATAGTCAATTGATAAACAGCAAAGAGTGGCTATTTGATCAAGCACATAAACGTAGTTGTAACGTATGTACATCGTATGTGCAATTGTCTGCAGCAAATACCAACTGCATAATAAGGTTTATCTATTTGTCCCACGGTCTTTATTATTGATATAAAAAGGTCCAATAGCAATATTACACATTATAACAGATATGTGTCTGTGATAACACCATTTATACATAGCGTGCTTTAATAGCAAATAAAAAAACACACAATTATGCAAATTAGCAAACACCACAGTTCGCGGTTGTTATGAAACAGTGGGGTTTTTCGAAATTATCAGAGAGCTGTCAGTGAATCTCTGCGTGAGTGGTGAGTTCTTCGTAGTTCTATGTTTGCTGGTAACAGCTGAGCGGTCAATAACTGAGAAATGTTACCCTCGAGGGTAATATGGTGATTTATCGCCTGCCATGTGACGCACTCTCAGCCAATCAGAAGAGAGGAACATGGGATGAAGGATAACAATGTGTAATGTTCCTATTCGACCTTTTTATATCAATAATAAAGACCGTGGGACAAATAGATAAACCTTATTATGCAGTTGGTGTGTGCTGCAGGCAATCGCACATACGATGTATATACGTTACAACTACGTTTATGTACTAGTTAAAATAGCCACTCTTTACTGTTTATCAATTGACTATTTCTTTTCTTCAATACATTCCTCAGACTTCAGAGAATACCCGTATGTTGCGTAACAATCTGTGACATATGTCAATTTCTTTTTTCACTACTACAACGTGTTAGTTTCACATTTTAGCAATCTGGAAATGAACACGTCTGTCGGCGTCTTCGCGGCCATTTGAAACGAAACCGAACATTTCGCTGCATGGCTACTCAACTTCGAAATTGCTTTACTCCTGTTTCCGTGAACCGATTTCCACCATGCAACCAGCAAACTGGCCGGAGAATAGCTGCGCAAATGACGGGTCTGTTAATTGATCCAGATTATGAATGTTTTATGTTCTAAATAGCGATGATTCCAACATAAAATTTACTTTTCGATCTGGATTAAAGAATTTATGCGCGCATTTATGCCTGCTATTAAGGAGGTTCGTGTGTACTCCTTTGTCAGATAACAAAACAGTTATCACCCTTGTTTTCGTGAGACACGGGGATTTGTCGCCGCTCTCGATCTGGAATGTCACCCTCGGGCCTGGCGGCCCTCGGGTGACATTCCAGGTCTCGAGCGGGCGACAAATCCCCGTGTCTCACTCAATCGCGGGCGATAACTGTATATTGTTTGAAACTTTATTTCATGAATATAACCAGTGATTGCAGAATTCCGTATTCCACTCTACGCAACACTGATTGTGGGAGCCATGGCATTCATGGTAACCAAAGAATGTATTTCTCGCATAGGTTCTGTAAATCTCGAGAAGAGGAGCGTTCGGTAAGTTGGTATAACTTTAGCTCCAATCCCTATTTGTATTCATACTTTATGTATTGATTACATAGAGAGTAATCAATTGGTTTCGATGATTACGTGACATAATTCACGAGGGGAGCTGCGCCTGGTAAAACCCGACTGAGCGGACCGAACGAAGGTTTTACCAATAGGACCGGCTCCCCGAGTGAATTATGTCACGTAATCATCGACACCAATTGATATTCTGTTTACTACACACTTCCAACCACTAAAAGTTGCTAATTCTAAAGAGAAGATGTGACAAAATATAGGCCCAGATCAGCTGATTCTCCCATTTTGAACCCCAACGTAAAGTTGTGCGTGCAGTTGCGCGGGTGGACACATAATTTAAATAATTATGACGTAACGATTTCAATTGACCTCATTATTCATTCACTGTTGTGCGATTCATTTTTTTTAAGTTTCCGAAATTACAGGATATTTTCAATCAAAATTGTGTTTATTCTGATCAACAGCATGACACTTGGAACGGAATTTTGTCAAGATTATGTTGATATGTGTAAATAGTGTTGGTTCATACAGGAACTGTTTGGAAATCGTGCTAAAAGTAAATAACTAAACTTCGAAGTGACGATATTTTGTAATTATCGACGTAAACAAACACGGAGAGGAACACGTGAAGTTCAGTTCGGAGCTGGATTTATTTACTGTTTACATGGGTAAGACTCTTCGTTTTACCGGTTTATTTATGACTGCTTCCGCACAATCGTTGACAAGTCTTTTCTGTTGTTCAACTTCAACAATGTTTGATCCGTAGAAATTGAAGTGGAATGTGCAGTCCCTGTTAACTCCTATCAAGACTCTCTTGTTAGAGTCCATGCCTGTTTTTGATACTGTCATTGACTGTTGGGAAGAGGCGACAAAGTTTGTGTCCATTTTGGTTATTTGTTGACACCGATGATGTGGAATCATTTCATTTCATGTTGAGCTTGATGATTCAGACTTGTTACAGTAGAACATGATGCAGAATCATGATTCTGAGATACTGGTTTTGGTGCCGTTGAATGTCGATACGGAACAACCGCAGAACTGTCTGACTCTAATGGACGCATTAGAGAAGTTGATATGGCTTTCTGTTGCTTTTCATTCAACTTACTGTAATTATTGGTACTGCCTGCACCCCTGTGTCCACTTATTTGGATAGTACAATTAGCTGGAAATCCCATATCGTTACATTTCTGCATCATATGTTTGCGTACACTGTAATTTATTATTTTTCTCGCATCTTCTTTCTGCATAATTTCATCACATTTTGATTTTATTTTCTTTACTAGACCGTAAATATGGTTCACGCCCGTAGGAGAATTTTTGAACCAAGGTAGATTGGGATTTTTCGTATAGTTTATCTCAAGGAAGAATGGCGAGTCAGGTGTACACATGACAGCGGTTCTTTTGTCTCTATATATTTTGTAAGCCCGTACTGGACAACGTTGCATATCTCCCATATAGTCCCATGCCTTTGGTTTAAATTTCCTAATATTTGTTGGATCTGTGCCTATTCGAGTTTTAGTTTGCCGCTCGCGTACATGCTCCAAATATTCATCACCTACTCATCTGTAGACAGGCTTATGTCACCCCATGTTAGGCTACGTTGTTCTCTGCCACCGCGCATTCCAAGAACCATTGATAATGTTACATGAAGTAAATTCACTATCTGGTTGGGTGTGTCTGTTCCCATCTGACCTGTCTTGAAGTATTCAATGTCCTCATCAGTCAATTCATCTGATTAATTCGGTTTATTACCACGACCAAGAGATTTTAAATATTTCATCTTCGCAACAGCATTGTCACTGTGTGCAAACATATGGTTCTTTTTGACAGTGTGTGATAGTGCTGTGATCGCAAATAACGCTCCAAACTGTACACAGATCCTCGAATAGTGGAAGGTTCATAATCGTCCCCATTGGATTTTTTTCACAACACTGAGCAAATTTCCAAATAACAAGTCCAATGTTTGAGTTTCCATTAAATCTGACTTGGTGTCAACTCCCTGCTCATTACAGAACACACTAAAAAGACGCATGTCACTTTCAGTTTTTTTTTTACGTGTGTTCATATTTTCTTGGTCAGCAATAAAATCAGCAATGGCTCCCTGATCTATCAGCTCAAACCGACTGTTAATAACGTCTGAGCTAAAAAAAAAAATACCTTCACCTTGTTGTTGACTGTTCATTTCGGTACTTAGTCGAAATGTAACAGTTTCACTGTCAGCGTTCGAGTCGGTCATATGTGACAATACTGGCATTATTGCATTAGTAAATTCCGGAATTTTATCACTCTTGTTTGAAATTGGTCTATTTGGAGGTGGAAGCTCTTCAAATTCAGATAAAATTAAATATCTCGTAAAATCGTCGATGTTCCTATTGTCAGACATTTTGACAGCGCAGATGACAGCTCAAAATACGCGCTTCCTGTTTACGTAAAAAAAATAGTTCCGGCTTTGGGCGGGGCAACGGAACTGTCAAACATCGCGTGCTCTCACCCGTGACGTAATTTACAGGTGTGACATTATTACTTTTAATTCACCGAGAAATCCTTATAAATCACGGCTAAGTGTGTAATAAACTAGGTTATATTCGCCTAACACAACCATTAAAATACCTCAACTACTCTACCGCTACATGTACATCCCGGTACACAGAGCAGGCCTTATTAAAAGTAGAACTTCGTAAAATTAATACTCCGGAGCAGACACGAAGCAAGTAACCGTTCGCAATGTTCATGGCTGCCTGGTACTGAGCTTCAAATGAAGATTGATACCACGTGATCACTATAAATCTACATAACAAACATCCCGGTGCCGCGAATTTAAAACTGGAAATCTTAACCGTAACGTCGGTAATACAATTCTACATGTAGCTTTTTGTCTGCAACGTCTGGACATCCTGACCGATAGTAAGATGCCATTGGAATTGGAGAAAAGCAAACTTGAATCCTTCAAGGAAACTTTAATCCTTCAAGGTAATTAAACTTTAATCCTTCAATGCAATAACACGTTAATCATTCAAGGTAATTGTCCCATAGTCGTCGTGCTTATCTTCTATCTTTTCCAACATTGTTTATCTTGAATATGGCTGCTGAATAGTTGTTTTCTACTATAAGAGGTAGCATCTACAATGTTAATCCTTTTTTAAATTTACGTAATTGTGAACAAAATCTCTGACTGAATGTTTTAATTTCCTTGTCCCGTTTATGAGAACGAGTATTTAAAGCCACATGGCGGTTTGCGTTCCAAAATGCAGCTAATAATATTCGCTTTTGAATACTTTATTTCACGCTATCGAAATAGGTAGACACATAAATGAATTTCCCTTCTACGAGCATTAAGATTCATTGAAGGCATAAAGAATACAACTTTGATCACGGTGTTTGGGTCCCAAACAAACAACAGCCATGTGCAAGACATGAAACAGAAAAGAGCGTTCTGTGTGAAACAATTGCTGAAATGGTATAAATAAAGAGCGTTCGTTTCATTACTGTGCGAACAATTGAAAACAGCTGAAAAATGGCTGTGACCATGGCTTGAATGAGCCATGTCCGTTTAATAATATCAGTAATATAGAGGTGTCGCAAATTCACGGATAACAGTTACCACGGTGGGGAATCACGTGGTTTCGAGTTGATGAGTATCACGCATTCAAAATGGCCGAGGCGCTCGCAGACGCGACCATAAACTAGGAAAAGGGTAATAAACGGTAATAAACTAGGATAACAATATATTACATAGTATATTGGCATCTACGAGCATATGTCATACTATTTTTCAAACAAGCTGATACCTCATTTGTGTCCAAATTCACATGTGTTTGCTCTAACATTCTGACCAAAGTTGTCAGTCGAAGGATTCTCCAAGATGTATGGGCTGGTGTATTCCACGAGCCTCCGACTGGCAACATTTGGTCAGCATGTTATAGACTACTGAGACTACTGAGTATTTCGGAACAAATAAGGTATAAACCTGTTTTAAAAATACACTAGCATATGCTCGTAAAGTAAAAATCCTACAATTGTTGTCAGTTCCTCATATATTATGTTTGTGTACGTTGCTCGCCTCGGCCATTTTGAATGCGTGGTACTCACCAACAACAAACCACGTGATTCCCCATCGTGAGTTACTACTATATGTTTAGTAATTCGTCGTCGTGAAATTAGTGAAGGGCCAAAAATTAGTGAAGGGCCAAAAATTCGTTTGGAAAAAATCACGACGGTTAATCAGTGATGTTTTCGCATCGCACGATTTGCCATAGTGCGTGCATACCAATTCGTGTTCGTCTACGTTCGTGAACGACAGATTACAAAGACCATATCTAGATAATATTAAAAATGAGTAGGATCTGTCTGTTCGCGAATATTTCCCCTGATCCCTGGACCGATTTCAACCAAATTTGGTAACTCGATGTACCCCGGCGGATGTTACCACGACGTTAGTTTTTCTAAACGTTGATTTAAAATAATGATAATTGTTTTGTTCAATTGAGCTAGGAGTTCAATCTAAAACAAATGTAATTTTTTTTTTAATATTCATTTACATTTTGTGTATATATTTTGTAATTAAAATGTATAAACGATAAAAAAAAAAAGCGAAGTGCACAAAGGGGTCACACACCCCTTCAGATGCTGAATAACAGGTAGCCTGTTTCAGCTAGTAAGTATAGTAAATATAGAATGGGGAACACTGGCTCGTCATATTCACGGGTCTAGATTCAGCCTATTCTCTCGAAAATCAGCACGTTATGGGGTTATACTAGGTTTTGTTTAGTTTCATAATTGGCTGAAAATCGCCTTATTTTGAGTCCATACCGAACTGAAATTTAACAGTGTTTTAGTGCCATTATCGACGCATACTGACTTGTTAAGTTCATTATGAATTTTAACTGTGGCCTGCGCCACAAAACGGAATAACGGATATAAGTCCACAATGGGCTTATGTCAGAATTAAATTATCCAATATGAACCTATGTTAATGGTATAGGTCGATTATGAACCTATGTTAATGGTATAGGTCGATTATGAACCTATGTTAATGGTATAGGTCGATTATGAACCTATGTTAATGGTATAGGTCGATTATGAACCTATGTTAATGGTATAGGTCGATTGTGAACCTATGTTAATGGTATAGGTCGATTATGAATCTATGTTAATGGTATAGGTCGATTATGAACATATGTTAATGGTATAGGTCGATTATGAACATATGTTAATGGTATAGGTCGATTATGAACCTATGTTAATGGTATAGGTCGATTATTAACCTGTTTGCACGATGATGTGTTGTTAGATTCTTACTCCCCGTGTTGTAGGGAGTAAGAATCTAGACATGCGAACATGGCGTCCCTGAAGAATTATTCGCATGCTATGTGACCGACCGCACAATTGACAGCACGCAATGACGGATTCGTCATCTACAGTTTAAACCTACATTAACGGTCCAGCCAAACCGGGTCTAAGGGGGGGGGCGTGTTTGTGTTCGGTTAGTGGACAGCTGAGTCGGTGAGATGAGCATGCGGTCAAACCGACACAAGCAGGCCGGTTAGAAATCGCCAGTGAGCGCGTGTGCTGACCACGACACAAAACTCGTGAGCTGAACTATTCCTTTGCCAGCCCTTGCTGCAAAACAGAGTTAAGTCCCCTCGCTACGCTATGTCTGACCGCTGCCGGCATGTGTATTTTCGTAATTAAATCTGTCATTTTGTATAGAAGTGTTTTGTCAGTTACAATTCATTCTGGCTTGATCTAGATAATTTTCAAATGGATATACACAATTATGCAGAATGAATTGTAACATAAAAAATTCTCAGATAAAACAATGAATGATTTCCTCTTATTTTGCTTATTGCTGGCGGTAGAGTGGTAATGCCGCAAGAGCTATACTCGACCTTCACCTCATAATTTTCAGTCACGTTATATTCAACTAATTAACGGGTCTTTTCCGGGTGGTTTCTAGAACACCAAAGTGGGTGGAACATCTTGATATATAAGTCAAATTGAACATGCGGGTGGAATGGAGTCGATATGAGATTATAGATGCGCGCCCTACGAGTCTACCGTTTATCGAGGTCAAGGACGAGTATAGCTCTTGCGACATTACCCCGCTACCATTGCTGGCAGCGGTAAGTCATGTGTAGCCGGGGGCTGAACTCTGCATGGATCTTGTTGCCAGCCTTGGAGTCTTGGACATTGGTGTTCTTTACAAACAATCGGGGAACTATTGTAACAATGGGATTGTACTCTAAATGTAGAGATGGTCTTGGTAGTCTGTCGTTCACGATCATAGAAGAACACGCATTCGAATACACGCATTTAGCACACGTCCGGTCAACATTCTCAACGACTCGGCCATTTCCGCTTCGGTCGGAAATAACATAGCGAGGCGGAAATGGCCGAGTGGTTGCGAATGGTTCTGACAAATGACGATAGTTGTCGGCAGGTTTAACCCTTTCTATACTAAATAGATTCTCGCAGTCAGTTAAAAAGTGTACATTGTACATCATGTCCATTATTGATTTTCAGGGATGTACAGGTAATGTAAACAGACGACAGTTATAAATAAAAGTACAAAAGGAGTCCTATTTATTGAGGAAAATGTTTAGATAATAAGTTCAACACACGTTGTTGAAGGATTCATATTCATAGGTGGGAAATGTTCAGATAATAAGTTCAACACACGTTGTTGAAGGATTCACATTCATAGGTGGGAAATGTTCAGATAATAAGTTCAACACACGTTGTTGAAGGATTCATATTCATAGGTGGGAAATGTTCAGATAATAAGTTCAACACACGTTGTTGAAGGATTCATATTCATAGGTGGGAAATGTTCAGATAATAAGTTCAACACACGTTGTTGAAGGATTCATATTCGTAGGTGGGAAATGTTTAGATAATAAGTTCAACACACGTTGTTGAATGATTCATATTCATAGGTGGGAAATGTTCAGATAATAAGTTCAACACACGTTGTTGAAGGATTCATATTCATAGGTGGGAAATGTTCAGATAATAAGTTCAACAGACGTTGTTGAAGGATTCATATTCATAGGTGGGAAATGTTCAGATAATAAGTTCAACACACGTTGTTGAAGGTTTCATATTCATAGGTGGGAAATGTTCAGATAATAAGTTCAACACACGTTGTTGAAGGATTCATATTCATAGGTGGGAAATGTTCAGATTATAAGTTCAACACACGTTGTTGAAGGATTCATATTCATAGGTGGGAAATGTTTAGATAATAAGTTCAACACACGTTGTTGAAGGATTCATATTCATAGGTGGGAAATGTTCAGATAATAAGTTCAACACACGTTGTTGAAGGATTCATATTCATAGGTGGGAAATGTTCAGATAATAAGTTCAACACACGTTGTAGAAGGATTCATATTCATAGGTGGGAAATGTTCAGATAATAAGTTCAACACACGTTGTTGAAGGATTCATATTCATAGGTGGGAAATGTTTAGATAATAAGTTCAACACACGTTGATGAATGATTCATATTCATAGGTGGGAAATGTTCAGATAATAAGTTCATAACAAACTGAACATTTCCTATGGGAACTACTCGTCAATGAGTGTTCAGTATATAAAGGGTTAATTATGTCTATAATGTTCTTTCTAGACTAGTCGTGTTGTCAGAATCCCACCGGTAGGTGCGTCGTGATCATGTATGCATTATTTACGCCAGATTAATGTAAACCGACAACTATTTTACTAATCTATATATACAGTAATGCCCTAAGTAATCGACTCCTTAACCACAGCCGAATTATGGGTAACTTTTCAGGATTTAGTCGGAAATATGGCTTGTTACCATTCATTGGAAAGCTCTCCCCGACAGCTTTCAGATGAATGGCAACAATCCATATTTCCGACTAAATCCTGAAAAGTTACCCATAATACTGCTGTGGTTAAGGAGTCTGTTAGTTAGGGCATTACTGTGTCTAGTGGCTACTCGTGGATAATTTAAATGACTATGGGTAAATTGTTATCTCATACAATTGGGTTATTTCGCACGGATCCTTGATTTATACACATAACACACAGTTTAATAACTTAATTCCATAACATACATGTACATGCTCGACAAGTGTCTTCGTATATCAGTGATTTTATCAACTGGCTATAGTTCCGTTGTTACTGTCTCTTTCTCTGTTTTAATGCCAGTCACTATTTTCTCAGACATCTTCTCGAAAAAGTTTAGTTTGTTGACTTTAAACATTACGAAGAACTTTAGCACAAGTGATATTCCACGAAGAATCATCGCCGTTCCTAGGAACGTGTACTTGAACATAGTGACGTCATATAGTGCACATGAGCCCTGGCGCGAACAACTGGAATTCCATATAAGGCATGTCGTGTCTATCAAGGCGCCGAATATAATCGGACCAGGCATCCATCCTGAAAAAATACGAGGCGATATCTTATTCAAGGGACCCACAATGTCCAACCTTCAAATGTGCGAGAAATGTAAATTTTTAGAGTTTGACATCAGCGATCTGGTGTAACTACATTAGTCAAATATTCTTGATGGTCCTGGTATTTCAAAAATGGATTTCCTAAAACTCAGTCAGGAATTTCTTTGGCTCAAGCGATATTATATAACAACATTTACTTCAATTTTATGCCATGAGAAATATTTAAAATTTCACTTTTGTCCGGTACCAAGAATTTCTATAAAATATATTTCTTTCAAAAGTATGTGCCTATGGTCGACTCGCATATATGAGAGAATGCATTGGCACAGGGTTTTCGCAAACATTCTGGAAGCTGCCGTCATGAAATGGTTAAAGAGATGCGTTCAGTGTTTCAGTGTCGTGTGAACTTCCAGTTGCAACAAAAGATACACAATCATTTTAACACCAATTTTTCAGTGTCTCCAATAAAAATTGTGCAAACCACACGCAACGCATGATCTGTAGACTTCCAAATACCATGTAATGTCATTTTGTTATTGGAAATTTTAAATTATCCGTTTATTTGTTTGACAAGTCCGCACACTTACGGCTAATCTAACAGTGAGGTCAATGGTTGACAAACTCGTCGATCATGTGCGGCAAACCACCGACCATCGGCGAGTAACTGGCAACTAATAACGATTTCGAGTTACAAAGTCCATGATGGAAACATGTGGATTGAACCTTCATCGCCAGTGCTGAAGGGAGAGACGGCTTGGAGTTGTACCGCTAACCGACTGAGCGACCAATGCCCATCTTTTCGTCATAGAAAAAACATATGATACCAGAATATTAACGGAAACATGCGTATACAATGCATCTGCACAGAGTTTTTATTTCTCTCGTAGTTACAGGTGCATCTTAAAATATTTTTTGTGTGTTCCTTTTCAGTCACAATATATATTTCTGGATCGAAATGCGTGGAAACAGATTCCAGGCAAATTTGTCAGTATGTGAACGCGGTCTATACAGTGTGAACATTTCATATTTGTCAAAGAAGATTTGCGAGCATTTATTACGCATTTATTACGCATGATAGATGACATACCTATGTCTTATGGTGCCCATATCAGAATGAGCAATGGGGATGCCACAGTGTCCTGGGCCCACAAAGTAATCCACCTTGCTCATCGGAAGTTTGTATTATGCTAATGATGAACAGATAGACTACCGTCAGAACAGTTTTTGCCAGTCCAAAATTAAAGATACGGGCGGTGTTGGCGGTGGGTATGCTGTTAAAATATTCACCTGCGTCAAAAACCGCCCTAATCAGAAAGAATAGTAAAATATAGACATACCTTGTTCTTATACCAATCAGAAATATGGCATAAACAGTATGTTATTGTTAATTGTTTTTCCTTTGTTATGTAAACAAAAGCAAAAGACGACTTTACGTTACCTGGCTTTTGTTTAGGCCCGGATATGGTAAACATAAAGAGCGTTATTTGTTACTGTTTTCCTGATATGAAAATTATAAAGAGCGTTTATATCATTTTTGTGTGATTAACCAATATAATTGAGTGTGTTGTGTAAACAGAAGCACAACTTCTATAACACGAGCAGGCTCTTGTTTACGTACACCATCGTACGTCTTGACGATAATATACTATTTACGCGGGCTGATTATGTTTGGCATATGAACAAAACTACATATATTTTAATATTCCTTCTGATGATGGCGATTTGAACAAATATGAATATTTCTGTAACGAACGCCGTCCGTGCCTTTAAAAGAACCCTGAATCTCAGGTCATGTTATTATTCATTATTCATACAAAAAGCAAGTTATCGTCTTTTGTATGCTAGAACTGTTCAGCAGTTTTACGGAGTGATTTATATGTATTATATAACTTTAGATAATATCATTAAGATTTTTTAACTTGACCTGTATTTTGTCATAGTAAACACATGTACACAATGTCATTGCATTCGGTTGAGACCTATAAAGTTATCAATCGAAAATCAGACGCGGGGTTTGCGGGAATACTCCGTGTACATGTACATTTAGCTCAGATGGCAGATTACATACCTATGAGATTCGACAGGAATGAGTTGAGTCCTATAGCAAGCGGCTTATCCTCTTCCGACACGCTCCTGTGGATAAATGTTTGAACGATATAATAGATGTTTCGCTATCTTATCGCACACAAAAGGCAGTGCTGGAATCCCCTATACATTCAAAACCAGATAGTTTGTTAAATTGGTGAGGGGTAACATTAATTTATCTAAAGGCTTAGACACACGTTTTGCATACATCTAGGCAAGAAATGCAAAACATTTTTAATAACGAATTTCCTTGGTTATATCAAGAATTTTAGTCAAAACATGAGTTAGGCCTGAAGAGTATCACTTCTATCAACACCAAATATAACTAAAGCACATGGACAGAGCAACAGAAGCGCATCATTACTTATCACAGAACATGAACATGTAGTTTGGTCGGCTTGGGATTTTTTCGAGGAGATAATACCATTTTCTAAATGAAAATTTTCTCTGACAAAATCGCAAGCTCGAGGGAACGTTCACACACTCGCAGCTTTCCAGGTATTCTTTTGCAGGCAATTTGATATATAACGCTACAATATGACAGAAATTGAATGCATCAAATGCTCACACAATGCATCTGGACTACAGCTAAAACACGAGAAGTAAAACTATGTAGTATGGCACAATAGGTGAAGCTCCCATGTTTATCACAAAATTGGCGGGCAAAAGTTGTCTCAATCATGTACTATCGCGCTGGGATCAACAGCAAAATGCCGGTTTGCGCTCAAAAATTTACGTATTTGAATTGTTCCCGGTATCGAAGCAGGTCGTTGAATACTTTAACTACATTTCTACGAGTACTTTATGTCCCAGAAAGACGCATTGAAGTCATGAAGATACAAGTTTGAACAGGATGATAGGGTTCCCCAAAAAAATAAAACAAAATAAATAAAAAGCAGCCATTTTCATGGGATGGAACAGAACAGAGCGTTCCATGTTAGTCTATTCCTGATATGGTAGAAATAAAGAGCGTTTGCTTCACTTCTGCGCGACAAAATGCAAACAGCTGGAAAAGTGTGTGGGCCATGGCAAATATTTGTTCAGAGTTTATCAATAGTTCGTGTATTTGTCATTCTATCTTATATCTCCTTCCAAATTACGCAACAAAACTTGGAAGTTCGAATGAGCAATATCCATTTAAGACCAGCTGATAACTAAGACATCTATTCCTGAATTATTGCTTGATGTTGTACGGTTCTCAATCAGAAAATCAGTATGTTCCCAGGTTCTGTGGAATATGATTTATGTGGGCGTAGCAACAGTACCAGAGTAGAAGTTCGTGCATGGTCTACGTGAATCTTACATGACTCACCTCATGGTCAGGACTATGAAGTTCATTATTGAGAGTGAACCGCTCAGTGCTGATAATACCATGACAACCACGTAGGGCGTCAACAAATTACAATCCGGTTCGCAATAACCAGGAAGGACTCGACTTGATGTGGCGCATGCGCAATCTGTGTAATCCTGAAAAAGACAAATACATGCTACTTCTTATCCACCATTCATGTATTCAATGACAATTCACATACATGTACCGTATGACGCTATTAATATTGTTTGCGATATTGCCCTTTAAATTGACATGCATTTAGATCCTATACGTGTGTAACCGAAAAAAATCATGTGAATTTGTTTTCCATAAATAAGATATGAACCACGAACATGCATACACTGAAATAGGTATACGTGTGCGATTTCTGTAATTTATACTGGTCACGATACATATAGCCTGATTATGTTTGATTGACGCTCTCTGGTAGAATTAATCGCCATTAACCGATTAAAGTAACATCGACAAAGGTGTGACAGTACTGTATATACATGTATGTCCAAGCTAATTAATGAATGACGTCGTCGCAGCATCAAGAGAACAATTATGCTCACCAACGTCATTTTCTCCATTGAGGGTGGGCCAGAAATATTGTGTGTGATTAAAATTACAAATATAGATAAAATAGTTCACTTCGTAAGACAGTTTGATCCGCTTCTGACATGAGGAATTCCCATACTGTCTATATACCAAACAATCGCTCACGACGGCACATGCTACTAATTGTAAAAAATACAACGAACTCAAATCGAGCCTGTCCTTTAAATGGGTAATGCACACTAAATCCGGCCATTTTTGGGAACATCTCTTTTTATAGTCAACATTATATATGCAACAATTGAATGGATTTGAGCTATGGATTAGTTCAAAAATACACTCATGCGCTCTATATATGAACGATGCAAACAACATGACCATTATAATGAAAATGAATTTATGACCCCAGTCATACATTTATTTTAATTATAACTACCATGTTGTTTGTATTGTTCATACGGTAAATGTGTGTATTTTCCCTCATCCATGGCTCAAATTCATTCATTTGTTGCACACATTCTGTTGAGTATAAAAGGAGATGTTCCCAAAAATGGCCGGATTTAGTGTACAATACCCCTTTAACCATTTACCCAACAAACCGGCCAAAACCGGCCAAATAAAGCTTCAACAGCCTAAAATATCTTCGGTCTGTCTCAATAGAACCATACAAATATGGATATCATTGGACTCGGCTCCTTGACCACATTGTGATAGTTACAGTTATGCCCTGTGCCAATGCATTCTCTTATATATGCGAGTCGACCATAGGTCGCCTCGCATATATAAGAGAATGCATTGGCCTAAAAAATATCTTTTTTTTAACACTTTTTACCATTTTTTCTTACATTCTTTAACAATTTTATAATTTTTAATGTGTTAAGCCAATGCATTCTCTTATATATGCGAGGCGACCTATGGTCGACTCGCATATATAAGAGAATGCATTGGCACAGGGCCATTCTGTTGGGTAAAGGGTTAAATTGACGTACCGATCCGTTCCTCGACGCACACCCTGCGTGACACGCCGAATAGAACGTCGTTCCTGTTGTGACGTCACACACCGGATGAAACAGCTGCTTATCACAGAAACAATTATCGAAACACGACGAGTTGGTTATCTGGCTGCCGTATTGATAGTCAAACGCCTTCCAGTCCGCACGGACATCAACCTGGGGGCAGGTCAAAAACATTTGTGCTATATACAAAATCCAGTGGAATGTGTGGAGATATATCATCATTTTCAAACACTGTTTCGGTGTCAGTTTAAACTTGGAAATTATCTTCCCGCCCGCAAATGCGCCCAGTGAAGCCGTTAGGATGCTAAAACCACCTGCAAATTAAAGACAAATATATACCGCTAAATATAGCATATTCTCGAACAATGGGGTCATATTGAACCTAAATATTCACATAGGTTCATATTGGACTTATTTGATTGTGAAATAAGCCCTTGGTGAACTTATACTCGTTATTCATTTGAACTACGCGGGCAGCATTGAAAATACATTATCGCGATAAATAGGCTTGTGTATAATCTAGTGCTTTAAATGGTTCCATTTTTGGACTTATTTCGTTTTAAAAGACGTTCATATAAGAAATGAGCGGCGGTTTCAATGTGGTCATGGGACTTTGACCGCAAGAAAAATTCAGCAAACTGCATGAACTTACGCTCTTTAAAACACTTCTCCAACTTGAAATATGTCCGTTATTTCGTCAAAAACACTTTTTCAAATATCTCCGTTATTTCGTTTATAAAAATAATTTTCTATTTCTATATTTCGCTCGATATTTCGCCCTATTTCGCTATTTCGCTGTATTTTCCTATTTCGATTTTTCGCTATTTCGCTCTATTTTCATATTTCGCTTTTTCGTTGTATTTCATATTTCGATAATTCGCTATATTTGACATATTATGGGATATGGGATTATATGATAACCAACATTCTGATAGTCAATCGAACATCTCGTGCCACCCGTGCGCGTGATTAGATGCCACTGGCCATCCAATCGTGAACCTCGATTACATATTGTTTGCTATCCAATCCTTGGCGTATTGGCCGACTAGATACTCAAGCAGTCGGTAATGTCCGACAATCCGCGGTGATTTCCGGGACCAATGTGTTCATAAACCTATGAACGACATTGAAAGTGACGTCACGTTACGTTCATAGGTTTATGAACGCATTGAATAAGTGGGCGTGTCTATCGTAACGCTATGGGGAAATCGGAAGAGATATCAGGTGTATGTAAATATATTGAACATATTTCGACCTCCAAATAGGTTCATATTGAGCTTATTATCTTAGAGAACAGGCTGACATATATTTGATTATACACGAGAGAGAGAGAGGTGAGAGAGAGAGAGAGAGAAGAGAGAGAGAGAGAGAAGAGAGAGAGAAGAGAGAGGGAGAAGAGAGAGAGAATAGAGAGAGGAGAGAGAGAGAATCGCATTGAGAATCCGTTGTTAAATTGTGGGGCGGGCTGCGTAGTAGTCAGACAATATCATCAACAAGGCACACAATGTACACTTGAATACCATACCTTATCTGAATGCTAATACTTTCGACATATCAGAACTTAGATTGAATCGAATCACGAATACAGGTTCGAATACTACATGCAACCAATAAAGAGCAAATTGCAAAGCCAGCTTGTATATTCGGGTCACCACTATTGCATGGACCATCAGATGATAATGCGCAGCTGACTTTTGAGTTTTATGCATCCTTCTGGGTTT
The DNA here is from genome assembly GCA_032622095.1 of Siphonodentalium dalli. Lineage (NCBI taxonomy): Eukaryota > Metazoa > Mollusca > Scaphopoda > Gadilida > Siphonodentaliidae > Siphonodentalium > Siphonodentalium dalli. The sequence goes on from CP136063.1 coordinate 247,897,327, forward strand.
AATTATGATGGACCGGAGTTGAGTCCCGGTGAGACAAAAAAAAAACTTTCTATGCTTTCCTATACGCAGTTTCCGATATCACATTACAATCTGATTGATTATTTACTTGTACAACATTAAAAACACATAGTGTTAACTGTAAAGTATTCAAAAACAAATATGATTATGTTGTACAGTACATTGCCTAGTAAAGTCTTCATGCCGCCCCTCTATGAAAACGGAATTTAAACAGTAAAACGACAACGTGATATAGAATAACATTTAAATACATGAACACAGTATGGGAAACGAATGCGAATGGTGTGGGCATAGCTCTATACCACCTTGCCGTCGACTCGATTTACACAAGAAAACCATGAATAAAAAAGCTATGTGTAACAAGCTGCCGGAGATACACATTACGCAACTTACCCATTAATAAATTTGCTTTCCACGAGGGAATAGAGAACTGTGTTTCCAGAAACTTGGCGAAGAAAGCTATTCCTCCTCCCGACGAAATCGCATGGAAACACTGCGCCACCACCAGAGGGCAGTATATTGGATTCTTCGCTAGTCTTAACAGTGCCTTCAATAAACCTACAACGAATTAATTATTACATGTATCATAATCGGGGGCAGTAAAATGGGTTACTAGCTAGTCTTAACAGTGCCTTCAATAAACCTACAACGAATTAATTATTACATGTATCATAATCGGGGGCAGTAAAATGGGTTACTAGCTAGTCTTAACAGTGCCTTCAATAAACCTACAACGAATTAATTATTAAATGTAGATCGTTAATCGTTAATAACAAGAACATATATATATATCTATATCTATATTTGCGAATGTCTGTCTGTCTGTCTGTCTGTCTGTCTGTGTTCTATAGAAATTCACAGGGGACCATCTAGATGATGCCAAATGGGTCTACTAGGAGTAGCTTTTTACGAGAAAGATAATGGTCGGGGTTAGAATTTTCTAAAGTGACGCCGTTGTTGCCAGGGGCAGAAAAGGGGGAGGGGCAGAAAAAAAATGTCGCCGATTGCCACCAAACTTATATATAATCATCCCCATAATATGATGAATCTAATGGCGTGGTTTAAATATGGCAAAAGTCGCGCCGTTCGCATCAGGGGTGCCCGGAAGGGGGGGGGGCAGATTTTTTTTTCTGTCGCGATTGCCACGAAACTTACATATTATCATCCCCATGATATGAAGAATCCAGCGGTGTGGTTTAAATATGTCAAAAGTGGCGTCGTTTGAGTCGGGGATGAACGGAAGGGGAGAGGGGCACCAAAATTGATAAAACTAATTTTAGCGCCGATTTCCACCAAATTTATATATATTCTTCTTCATGATACAAGGAATCTAACTGTGCGATTTAACAACGCCAAATTGATGTTTTTGGATGAGAGATTGGGAGGGGGTGGGCACTAAATTTGATAATAAGTCGCCGATTGCCACCACACTTATACAAAATCATCCCCATGGTATGAGGAGTCTAATGGTGTGGCTTTTATCTGTCAAATGTGGCCTCATTCGAGTCAGGGTTGTATTGAAAGGGACAGGGGCACCAAAATTGATGCACAATTTTTTTAGCGCCAATTTCCACCAAATTGATATACGTTCTTATCCATGATACGAGGAATCTAATGGTGATTTAAAGACGCCATAGTGGTGCTCTTTTGGTGAGAGATGGAGAGGGGAGGGATTGGCACCAAATTTGATAAAAAAAATTGTTTAGTCGCCGATTATCACCAAACTTATAAACAATCATCTCCATGATATCAGGAGTGTAATCGTGTAGTTTAAGGATGTCACAAATGGGGCCATTCGAGTCAGTGGTATAAAGAGATGAGAGGGACACACAAAATTATATCTATATGTATAGTGCCGATTTCCACCAGATTGATACATATTCTTCTCCGTGATACGAGGAATATTATCGTGTGGTTTAGATACACCAAATTGGTGCCCTATGGGTGAGAGATGTGGGGACCTTAAATTTGATACGAATTTGTATACTCGCCTATTTTCACCAATTTCATATATATGCATCTCTAATCTCTAATGAGTCTTAGTGTGTGCAGCTTGAGTCCGCAATAGGGACGGGGGGGTCACCAAAACTGATACAAAATATTTTTAGTACCAATTACCATCAAATTTAGACACGTTCTTCTCAAATGATACAAGAAATAAAATCGTGCTGTCTGTCTTTTTGTCTGTCTGTGTGCGTTCTATATATAAATTCACACGGTATAATCGAGATGGCACCAAGGCTTTCTAAGAGGGGTACATTTTTACATGGAAGATAATGGTGCGGGTTAAAATTTTCTAAAATGACACTGTTGGTGGGAGGGGAAATTAAAAAAATATGGTGAAATAGTTTTGTCGCTAATTTCCACCAAACGAATACATAATCACCTTCGCAATATGGCGTTGTTCGAGTCAGCGTTGCATCAACAATTGATTTAATAAACCAAATTCCACCAAATTCATACACGTTTTTCTCTAATGATATACCATGAATTAAATCACACTTGTTGTCGTTTGCGTCACGGATGGCGAGCGGATATGCACTATCATTGATAAGATTGCTATTCGCCGATATCCACATATAAGTTATATACAGTCACCAGGGCATCTCCATATCATTTTAAGTAGTTGGGCGTTCACATTTCACAATCCCGACATATGGTGACCCACATAAGTCACTTGAACAGTTATATCTTCTTAACAGTCATATTTATATGTGAATGGCAATTAAGGCATTCACACAATGAGCTAGCAAAAAGAGATAACTAGAAGAAGCATTAAACGTATATTTATCATTCTATTGAAGAGATAGATATATTCGTGCAAACTGAGAGACCTCGAACCGTAAGAGGATTGCATATATATAATAACAAAATTTAGTCTGTTCCATTCAATACAGTTTCCACAAAAAGTTACAATTTGTCAAGAGATATGGCAGGCCTGTTCAAAAATAGTGGTCACATTGTGCAGTCAAATATAGTTTCTTCTGATATACAAGAAAATGCAGTTAGTAGTATAAGACTTTTCAGGATCCTCCCAATACTGACATCTGACAAGGGTTTTATAACAGACTCATCGACCGACATAAACAACTCAAAATCTCGCTCTGTGCCTGACACATGTAGCTGATATATCTGCACAGCAACATTTCGTTTAAACTGAGAATATTTAGCCAATATATAGCACCATGAACAGAGGAGCACCTGGAAATTTCTTTGAAACATCTGTATCTTCGTGGAGATATAATAGCCAGGTGTCCTCGAAATCTTAGTCCAACCCACTAGATTGATTGATACATCTCAATATGTAAAACCCAATTATCATCTTTTATCGAACTAATGTGTTTATGATGTTCATGTATCATATTATAACGTCTAATGTATACGCAGTTGTAAATAAATAAATACTTCATTATTGGTGGAATGGATTAATCGCGATAAACAGAATGACAATTGACAAGGTGAGCCACTACTTATATTCCATGACTGTAATAATCATGTTTTGTGATGCTATTTGAATATACAATTTATGAGAAAACGTATAACACTTTAAGCAAGAGCATTCTCTATTCCCAACAAATATCCACAGCATACATTAACCTGGGCAACGCCGGGTAACCCTGCTAGTATATAAATAAAAACACAAAACTCTAGAAATTTGGTATGCATATGTTATATTCGGACGTAGTCTGTTGTTACAAATTTGCCAGAGTATCGGGACAGATGTTATTTACAACGGGGTGGTAAGAGATAAAGGCAAACGAATCGGTATCTAAAAGGTTCAAAATAATAAGTTTTATACAAATGTGATGGAAAATTGAATCTAGAAATTACGCGAGATGCCTTATATGTTGTTTGCTGAATTTATTACTGATGGTCCATGTAAATAGATGACAACAAAATAACATCTGCTATTAGCGAACATCCGTTTATCAAATTCTAATCCATCTGATACATATAATTGTTCAGAGAGCTCTGAAAAAATTTAACTCACCTTTCAGATTCGCGACCACTTTATTCCCTTCTAACTTGGTTTTCTGTATCGCTAGACGTTCTGACTTCGGCCGCAGGTGTCTCGGGAAGAATGCGAGCGGCACGGAAACAACGACACCGAATCCCCCGAAGATTAGAAACCCCAACCACCACGCCCCGACGAACCGCGGGTCCCGGTAACTCATGGTAGTCGCTGGTCAAAACAGAAGGGTTAAATATAATATAATCCACGCCCCGACGAACTGCGGGTCCCGGTAACTCATTGTAGTCGCTGGTCAAAACATAAAGGTTAAACATAGTCTCTTCCTGGTCACAGTTGGAACAACAACCACATATTTTTTTTAAACCCGATTGCAAGACTACAGGCAGTTTTGTGAATAAAATAAGATAAAACTGTAAAGGCACCATAGACAGGTCAGGCACATCCTGAATTCGACTCTTATAGTGGTATATGACCATTACCGATAAAAAGAGAGATACTCAAAATTCATATTTCACACAAATTATTCAAAATCAGTGTCGCACTAATTCGTATCATACATATATTTAGTGTCTCACTAATTCGTATCATACATATATCAGTGTCGCACTAATTCGTATCATACATATATTTAGTGTCGCACTAATTCGTATCATACATATATTTAGTGTCGCACTAATTCGTATCATACATATATTATCAGTGTCGCACTAATTCGTATCATACATATATTTAGTGTCGCACTAATTCGTATCATACATATATGTTGAGTGTCGCACTAATTCGTATCATACATATATTCAGTGTCGCACTAATTCGTATCATACATATATTTAGTGTCGCACTAATTCGTATCATACATATATTCAGTGTCGCATTAATTCGTATCATACATATATTTTGTACAGGAGAATGATTAAAGGCACGGTCGGCGTTCGTTGCAGAAATATTCATATTTGTTCAAATCGCCAACAGAAGGAATATTAAAATATATATAGTTTTGTTCATATGCCAAACATAATCAGCGCGCAAATAGTATATTGTCGTCAAGACGTATACGATGGTGTACGTAAACAAGAACATCCTCGTGTTACAGAAGTTTTGCTTCTGTTTACATAACACAGTGCAATTCTATTGGTTAATCACACACAAATGATATAAACGCTCTTTATTATTTCCATATCAGGAAAACAATAACAAGCCAGGTTCTGTAACGTTTTTTGCTCTTGTTTACACAACAAAGGAAAAACAGATGACAATAACATACTGTTTATGCCATATTTCTGATTGGTATATGAACAAGGTATGTCTATATTTTACTACTATTTCTGTTTATGGCGGTTTTTGACGGAGGTGAATATCTTAACAGCGTACCAACCGCCAACGCCGCCCGTATCTTTAATCATGACGACACACGATAAGCAACTCAATTAGCATTCAATTCGTTTAAATATTGTTATGAAGAAAGCTGGCGCAAAAGATTGCACGTCGGAAGACTGTTCATTCGCTGGAGGTGATGGCCATATACGACTATAATAGGGGAATTCAGTATGTTCCTGACCTAATAGTGTGGTTAATTTATGATGAAGCCGAGCGTAATTCGCGGTGAAATATCTTACTTGGCTGATATTTCTGTTTCCTTTAAAACGTCAACACTATAAGAAATAAATGTATTTATTATATGACTATCGTTTTTCGTTCCCCAATACCACTATAGTAAAGTGATCATTTCCCGACCATCGGATCAGCTACAGTTTGATCCGATGTCATACCACCCTTCGCTATCTCGCATACTGCGCATGACCGGAAAAAGCAGGACAGTTCTTTCTTTATTTTTGATACTAGCGAGCGTGTGCAATTGGTTTCATTTCATAATTAATGAGAGAAATTGTGCTTTTTAAATAAAAAGCATGTCATATCATAAACCTATTATCGCTGCAGTGAATTGATCTGGGCTTCGCATCACGTCTCGTTGAAGAGGTCAGATCGCTGGATCAAACTCGACACCTGCGGCGGCTCGTTTGATCCAGCGATCTGACCTCTTCAACTCGACATGATACTTCGCCCCAGATCAATTCACCGCAGCGATAACATGTATAGATCACACAAACTGGCGTCGTTCGTGGAAAACTTTTAGTTCCAACATTATTTTATACACTTGAACCTAAATCAAAGGTGAAATATGTATCGTATAACGGTATAATTTAGAATAGGAACCTGTACACATCTTTAATAGTTGTATTTACACAGACCAGACGTATATATAGATATATATGTGGCAACTATGTTCGTGTGAATTTCCTAGTTGATTAGCTTGTGAGAAGCGCACTTACTTTGCTGTGGATAAAAACATATACATGTATGTTGAACAACTTGGATTAACTGTAACAGTTGTAAGATATAGTATACTCACACTGCAATGTTACATAGATTCTAGTGAAGACACCGCCGACAGAAAACGAGATTGCCGGTCCCAGTATTGCGATACCCATCATGATGCCTGTGAATAATATTTAGCGAGTAACGGTGAACATGACATGACTGACTAATTGCCTCAAAAATAAATAAGCCAAACATAACTAAATACATTCACATTGCATAACTCATGCAAATGCACATTTCAACTTGTCCAACATAACTAATTAAAAAAAAAATCAATTTAAGCAAATGTAATATTGTATTAATTTTAAACTGTCAATTTTGACAGTCTCTGTCATTGAAGAAATACTTGACATCATCACATATTTCGGCAAGGTGCAGGCTATAAGTTTGGCAAAAAGGTATCATCTCCAATAAAATCTCAATTTGAAGGTTATTATACATGTACTTCCGCTGTCTTCAATCTGAATATCAGGCAGCAGTTTATTGAAAAAAACATCGTATAAAGTTGCTTCATTAGTGATCATATATGTAGGTTTTATAAATACACAACGAATGCATTGTATTTATATATTTAAAGTCAAATATTGCAACTAGCTTCTTATCTCAGTCTGGCGCATAATGCCCACAACTGCTTTTTCTGTGGTTAGTATTACAACTTTCAGATTATCACTTCTATAAATCAATCGCATTTCCCAATATATATTGAAGCATATAATATTCCACGAGCTGTCGCCTAACGATACGATATGTCACGTGAAACCAGTATCATTCAGGTAAGAAATGGAATTGCTTGCGTTTCATAGAGTATTGATGGAAGTTGGTCTGACATTTTGTGTGAACGCGAAAACGTTCTATACATAAACAGTGAGACCAACTTGCATCCATACTCTATGAAACGCAAGCAAATCAACTATATTGACTCACAGTTACACTCAACTGGCAAATTAAAAGACGAATTTAGCACCCTTTTCCAATGTTATTCTCGTAGCTCGTTGCAAGTTTCGTCTACACAATATTAAAGCAAGCAGGGGTCTGCGTGCAACGTCACGTGACGTAATTTCGACCAATCAACGTCCCACAGTCCTGTTGCGCGAATGCATATGTGAGTGTAAATATGCGTGTAGGGAAATAATCATCCACATAACCGCGTATAATACAATAAATACATACAACATTCGACCATGGGTTGCGTAATTGCGGACATTGAATAGATAATGTCGAAACTAACTAAGAGCTCACCTAAATATAATGGTGTTTTGATCCTCGGACTATTGTCGTCTACATATGTGTTTATGAAAGGGTATCGAGGGGCCTTAGCGAAACCTTGCAGCACCATGCCGATGGAAATGATGGCCACCGCCATGGTGGATTCATCGTGAGACAGACCGAACATGGACGTAATCTCTTCGCGAGATGAACACGAAGCCGAAGACATGACATTAAACTCGGTCTCATTCTCCATACACAGTCGAGTCACGCGAGAGGCTGACGGAGAACGTGAAGTCTGATCAGAGTGGCTTGAGTCCGTCTTCAAGTTGAAGTGCTCGTTTGTCAAGAAATAAGGTATGCAACAAATTAGTCCAGAAACTCCGTACATCGCTGTCGAAAGTGATAGAACCCTTGGTATGTGGGTACGCCTGGCGAAATAACTGGCAAACAGTATGGATAATAAATATCCAAAATCGTTCCCCGACATTATAACTCCACTTATAGAGCTGCTAAACCCGAACGTGCGTTCCAGGGTCGTGATTTGTGAAGATATATAAATAGATAGGCACGAAGAAGCAAGCCCTGCCACACTCATGAAACCGACAAATGCCCGTATGTCGGCTAACTTCTGGAAGCTTTCTGGTCGCCATGACCCTATTCCGCATGTTATATCGTCCCTTTCGTCAGACATCACCTCAGCCTCTAACAGTTTCTTATCGACTTCGCCATCTAATTCTGTGAGCCGCTTGTCTTTTCCTGGAATACATGATTACATACATGCATACATACATATACTTTATTATACACTAATGTCCATAGTGGGTTCATATGATATAAACGTAATTTGCGCCCGCTTGTTACTGTTCATGGGATTATCGGCTGAATTGTTATCTTTATAGAAGGATTTTATGATAAACCCTGAGGTGGATACACACATGCATGTAATCTCTGAAATTATCGTGTATTTGGCGTTTTACATGGATCATACAGACGATGTAATATGTGGTCCACTGACAACCCAATCATGGCATTAATCAATACAAAATGGCGACCATCGCCAACAATCATGTTTGGACTCTGCTGACCTTTGAATTATGAATAAACTATTCTACTTTAGGTAATTTATTTTATTTTTAGAGTGGGCTGAAAAAGTCGATTAGTATATCTCATATTCGCATACGTATACCTCAGGTCGCTTCGCTGCCGCGGGAGAGCGGGCGCTATGAGTACAGGGTGGACAATTCTACCGACGCCAATAAGAAAATGGTGACAACTTTCAACATGGAAGTAAGCCAATCTAGTATGACATACATGTAGGACAGGATACACATATAGGTACATAATATCGTAAGAACAAGGCAATCAATTCAATATTTCTTTTATATATTGAGAGGGGGCGGCTTAGTCCAACATAATGTCTTTATGCCACCCTTTTGGGGTGATGTCCGAAGATTAATTATGATATGGTTGAGATGAGGATAAGCCATGTATATACAAGATATACATGTATGTAGATGAGCACGGTGTTAGGCTTCAAAATTGTGTAATAAGGGTTCCTACTCGCAAGCGAATGAACGCTGATTAATTTCAATTATGGGTTTAGAGCAGTATAATGATGGATGATGTTAAGGGATATTGTTCTAGAACCGATGTCATAAATTGGTCGAACATGGCGGAAATATGTCTGATATCTATGTATCAATATTTGCTAGCAAAATGTGAACCCCGTCACCATATATTTGATATGACTGTTGAGAAGTTATGTGTTCAAGTTACTTTTGTCACCATGTGTCGCGGTAATGAAATTTGATCGCCAAAATCTCACTAAAACAATTATGTTTGATATCCGCTCGTTGCAGGATTAGACAGTATAGAACCAAAATAAATGTTGAAATTGCCAAGAATAATATCTTCCCATAATTGTCGAGCAAACTATGAAGTAGGATCTCAGCCCTGCAATATCTCATTTGTCCACGTTCCGGCGATCAGAATAATTATGTCAATGCATCACGGATTACTAATTTACATACCTTTTATAACATCCAAATGGTACACGACGTTATAAACATTCACCAGTTATTTTTAAATCCCCGCATATAAGTGATTCGAACGCTCTTGCGAAAACCCTGCGCCAGTACACCTCTTACATATGCGAGTCTCCCCACAGGGTATATAAGATAATACGTTGGCCTAACAATATTCACGGTGACCTTGTAAGTCAATCCATCATCTTTACATATGCGACAGGGAGCCTCGGATGTTTAAGAGAATACGTTGGCCTAACAATTGTTATGGTGACCTTGTAAGTCAATCCATTATCTTTACATATGCGACAGGGAGCCTCGGATGTTTAAGAGAATACGTTGGCCTAACAATTTTTATGGAGACCTTGTAAGTCAATCAATGGGACCCGAGAGGGACCCGAGAGAATCCCTTTAAGACTATATAACTGTATGTATCACTCCCACTCAGTAAACAGCCAATCCAATGCATGGTTAGAAAACATACACACCATACTAGATCATTTGGGACTATCGTACTACTGGCTCAACCAAAGTATACCCTCACGTGATATTTTTAACGCGGCGGTGAAACGCAGGCTCTCTGATATATACATACAGGAATGGACAGCAAGCATAGCGAATTCAAATAAGATGGCCTTTTACAGAATAATTAAGCCAGATTTTGGCACAGAAAAATATCTTTCACACACCAACCATAATGTCGTTTCACGCCTGATGAAATTCCGTACGAGGAATCACCGACTTCCTATCGAGACAGGCTCCTGTGTTGGACAAGTACACGAAGATAGAAGGTGTAAATTATGCAATAATGGCATTGGAGACGAATACCACATTATTTTGAAGTGCACCAAACTTACTGATCTCAGGAAAAAATACTTTAAATCATATTATTACACCCGACCCAATGCATTGAAACTGAACAGCCTGTTCAAAACAAGCAATAGGAAAACCCTTACGAACCTATCGATATTTATCCGCGAAGCCCTTTTTCAGATAGGAGCCCCTGAGGCATTAAACTAGAAGTCCCCACCCATATAGACACAACACCTTGTATAAAAGCGACCGAAAAATTGCCCACGTGGGAAATAACATATACATAATAGAATGACCTAATTTATACTTTATATGATTAACAATGTGTATGATTATTATCCAAAGCCCCATCCCCACTCGACCCCACCACACCCGATAACCCAAAATAAATAATAAGACAATTATACTGAGAGATATATACTCGGAACATGTCACATTCATATATGTCATCATCTTCGCGTATGTGCATGCATAACTTAATTCCATTTGTTCTTACTCATATATCTTATTGATGAAAAGAGTAATAAATCTATCTATCAATTATCTTTACATATGCGACAGGGAGCCTCGGATGTTTAAGAGAATACGTTGGCCTAACAATAGTTATGGTGACCTTGTAAGCCAGTTCATTAACATACATTTGTGAGGCCGCCGTCATGGACGGGTTAATGGTCCACGCTAAAGGGAAATGAGTCTGGTTTTCTTCACAAGAGATCATTTCGATAGTTTGACTTCAGTGAGCTTTTTCAGAAGAGTGCAAACAAGACGTGACAAAAACGATAAATGAACAATGTAGATCTGAATGCTGAAGATTCAATCTTAACCGGACATGGCTCATTTGAGCGTTGATACAGAGACAGATTCAAACGCGAATATTATGTGTATTTTGGAACGCAACTCGCAATGTGGCTTTAAATATGCTCAAAGCCTTCGAAGAGGGTATATGTGGAAAATCATAAAACTCTCTAAAAGTATCTGTATCAAGAAGAATAGGATAAAATAGAGACTGTTTTCTTATTTCGTTGTTATTATCAATTGTAATACGACCATACATAAAGATGCTTAAAAGCCTTCTGCCGATTGGTCAGCACCTCGAGTTACCATGGATATCTCGATCCAGTTTTGTGGCGTACATTTAATTCTAATTTCTCTGATTGTACCACACAACAAATCGGTTTATTAAAATCTCCGCACGTGACTTTTTCCGTTTCTTCTAACTCCGCGCGCACGATGCACCAATGGCGTATACCGGTAACCCATTTTCTAGTGATTCGTCGTTTGAACGAAGCATGAATGCAAATGGATTTGGTCCAGGTTATGCTATGCATGGTTTGTTGATATAAGTTACTTAATAAGTGTATTCAACAATAAATTCAGATGTAATTTTCCAACCTCCGCAATCGTCTCGGTCGCATTCGTCTCCGGTATTTCGGAATCAAATTAAAACCAACTAAAGCCTCCCTGCCGAAGCGAGCGAATAAGATGAATGTATAGTAACTCTATCATTTAGATAAAATTTTGTAATGGAAACGGGTTATAATGGTGATCATAGTCATGTTGTTCCAACAACGTTCAACACAGAAATGATCGCAATTGTGTTTCCTTTACCATTTAAATGAAAGACGCAACGCAAGTTACCGCAGTACTCCGTGCAAACAAATCGAGTACGCCCAATAGGAAATGCACCACGAAATACTATGTAAGCATAGCAACTGTTAAAGTAAATTGTTGTTGTCAATGCGCTTAATGCAACAATCACTGGCGTTTCCAAATACGACCATTTAATCATGAAAGTGAGCGTTATAAAATGCCGAATCATTGAAGAATAATCTGCAAAAACACTAATTTTCATCCGAATATTTTCTTGATAAAACTGTTACAACATGCATACTCTCATTAGTTGCAATTATTAATAACTAGCAGGGTTACCCGGTGTTGCGCATGTTAAAGTGATGCGAAACCATCTGCTGTGGATATTTGGTGGAAATAGAGAATACTCTTGCTCATAGTGTTACACGTATTCTCTTAAATTGTATATCCAAGTGGCAAAATGGCATCACAATTTTATTCACAAAACGTTCTTACACATGGAATATAAGTAGTGGCTCACCTTGTCGGAGTGATTGTCATTTTTGTTTATCGCGAGTAATTCGACCCACCAATAAAGAAGTATTTATTTATTTACAACAGCACGTACCTCAGGTGTTATCATTTTTAAATCGTACAGTCCTCGTGGTTAGAATTGAATTGTTTTGTTTTTTTGGTTAAATATTTGTATTGGGTTCAAAACATGAACATCATACACACATTAATTCGCAAAAATAAAACACGACATTATGTTTTTATATAAAGATGTATAAATCAATCTTGAGGGTCAGACTGATATTTTGAGGACACCTAGTTACAATATCTCCATGAAGATACAGTTGTGTTAAAGAAATAGTCAGGTGCTCCTCTGTTTGTGTGCTATACATACTAAGTATTCTCAGTTAAAAAGAAATATTGCTATATATCAGCTACATGTGACCGAGACAGCGAGATTTTGTGTTTGGCTGTGAATCTGGTCTAAATAAATGAAAGAAATCCTCTGTATCTGGCAGATATACCCTTGTCAGATGCCAGTATTGGAACATCTTGAAAAGTCACGTGCTACATACTGTTTTCTTTTATCTCAGAAGAAAATATATTTGACTGCACACTGCGACCACTATTTTTGAACAGGCCATCTATACATTTCCATCTCTCTTGATAAATTGTATCTTTTGTCGAAGATATCTTGAATGGTCAGTCTCAATTGTGTTATAATACATGAGCCATTATAACATGCCATCCTCTGACAGTTCAAGTTCCCTCATTTTGCAATAATATATGTATGTCATAAATAGAACGATAAATATACGTTTAATGCTTTCTTATATGTATCTGTTTTTGCTAGCTCACTATATGCATTTCTTGATTCCCGTCCCCATATAAATATGACAGTTGAGAAGATTTTATCGAGATTGTGAACTTTGAACGCAAAAAAAAAAACGAATTATGGAGATTTGATTTCTCGTACCGTCAGGATTTGGTGGAAATTAGTGCTAAACATAATTGTATATCAGCTCCCCATTCATGACTCGAACGGCGCCACGGCTGACATATTTATACCACGTCCATTCGATTCTTGGTAGCATGGAGGTGATTATTTAACGTGGTAATCGGCAAATGAACAAATTCGTATCAAATTTACTGCCCCCCCCCATCTCTCACCCAAAGGCACCAATTTGGAATCTTTAAATCATACGATTAATTTCTTCGTATCATGGAAAAGAATATGTATCGATTTGGTGGCAATCGGTGCTAAAAATTAGTTTTATCAATTTTAGTGACGCTCTCATGCTACCTGCACCCCTGCCTCGAACGGCGCCATATCATGAAGATGATTATGTATTAAAATTTGGAGGAAATCGGCGACAAAAATATTTCAGCATTTTTGCTGCCATCCCCCTTTTCCGCCCTGACACAAACAGCGTTAATTTAGAAATTATTAATTATAATTAATAATAAATAAATAAAATTATTATAAAATATTGTTATCTTCCTCGTAAAAAGTTACCCCCGTTAGACCCCTTTGGTGCCATCTAGATGGTCCCCCGTCAGTGAAGTTATATAGAACTAGCAGGGTTACCCGGCGTTGCCAAGGTTACAGTGATGTGAAACTCTATGCATATTGTGGATATATGGTGGAAATAGAGGATACTCGTGTTCAAAGCGTTACACATATTCTCATAAATTATATATCCGAATAGCATCACAAAACATTATTCTTACACCCGGAATATTAGTAGTAGCTCACCTTGTCGGATCGGAGCGATTGTCACTTTGTTTATCGCGATTAATCCGTCCCACCAATAAAGAAATGTTTATTTATTTACAACTGCGTATACTTCAGACGTTATAACATGAACATCATAAACACATTAGTTCACAAAATAAAAGACGACAGTTGGGTTTTACATAGCGATGTATCTATCAATCTATAGTGGGTTTGACTAAGATTTAGAGGACACCTGGTGATCATATTTCCATGAATATACAGATGTTTCAAATAAATGTCCAGGTGCTCCTCTGTTCATGGTGCTATATACCGGCTAATTATTCTCAGTTTAAAAGAAATGTTGCTATGCAAGAGTGCGAGATTTGGAGCTGTTTATGTTAGGCGATGAGTCTGTTCTAAAACATGAAAGATATCCTCTGTATATTCGGCAGATATAACCTTGTCAGATGTCAGTATTGGAGGATCCTGAAAAGTCATGTCCCACTGACTCCGTTTTCTTTTATCTCAGAAGAAATTATATTTGACGGCACACTGTGACCACTATTGTTGAACAGGCCTTCTATACATTTCCATATCTCTTGTAACTTTTGTGTGGAAACTATATTGAATGGGACAGACTCACTTGTGTTATAATATTAACATGAGCTATTCTAATATTTTAACATGCACCATTATCTTCCTCGTAAAAAGTTACCACTGTTAGAACGCATTGGTGCCATCTCGATTGTACACCGTGAAGTTATATTTAGAACACATACAGACAGACAAATATTTGAAAATATTTCTAGGCACCAAATGTGACGTTTTTAACACGCACGACTTGATTCCTTGTATCATTTGAGAAGAACCTGTATGAATTTGATGTTAATTGGCACTGAACATATATCTATCAGTTTTGGTGACCCGCCCGTCCATATTTCGGACTCAAGCGGCACCACATTTGACATCATTAAACCACACACTTAGACTCATTATAGAGATGAATATAAATAAAATTGTTGAAAATTGGCGAATATACAAATTCGTATCAAATTTAGGCCCCCAATATCTCTCACCCAAACGGCAAAAATTTGGCGTATTTAAAACACACGATTAGATTCCTCGAATTACGGAGAAGAATATGTATTAGTCTGGTGGAAATCGGCGCTAAACATATTATTTATCAATTTGTGTGTCTCTCTCATTCTCTGTGGACCCCTGTCTCGAATGGCACCACTTTTGACATCTTTAAACCACACAATTAAAACTCCCGATATCATGGAGATGATTATTTATACGTTTGGTGCTAATCGGCTACTAAACAATTTTTTGTATCAAATTTAGTGTCCACCCAGAACCCCACACCATCTCTCACACAAACAGCACTAACACAGCGTCTTTAAATCACATGATTTGATTCCTCGTATCATGGATAAGAATGTGTATCAATTTGATGAAAATTGGCGCTAAATTATTGTGTATCAATTCTGGTGTCCCTCTCCTTTTCAGTGCGCCCCTGACTCGAATGACGCCACTTTTAACAGTTTTAAGGCACACCATTAGACTCCTCATACCATGTGGATGATTTTGTATAAGTTTGGTATCAATCGGTGACTATACCAATTCTTATCAAATTTAGTGCATACCCCCCCCCCCCCCCAATCTCACATCCAAACGACACCAATTTGCGTCTTTAAATCACACAATTAGATTCCTTGTATCATGGAGAAGAACGTGTATCATTTTGGTGGAAATCGGCGCTAAAATTAGTTTTATCAATGTTGGTGCCCCTCTCCCCTTCCGTGCATCCCTGACGCGAATGGCGCCACGTTTGACATATTTAAACACACCATTAGATTACTCATATCATGGGAATGGTTATATAAAAGTTTCGTGGCAATCGGCGGTAAAAAAAATTCTGCCCCTCCCATTTTCTGCCCCTGATAACAGCGTCACTTTAGAAAATACTAACCCGCACCATTATCTTTCTCGTAAAAAGTTACCCCTAGTAGACCAGTTTGGTGCCATCCTGATGGTCCCTCGGCGCTAAACTTAATATATAAATTTTTGTGCCCCTCTCCCCGTCCGTGAATTCCTGACTCGATAGGCGCCACTTTTGACACATTTAAATCACACCACCCGATTTCATATCTCATGGGGATGATTATATATAAGTATCGACAAATTGTTTTCTGCCCCTCCCCCTTTTCTGCCCCTGAAAACAACGGCGTCACTTTAGAAAATCCAAAAAGTTACCCCTAGTAGACCCCTTTGGTGCCATGTGAATTTCTATAGAACACAGACAGACAGACATTCGCAAATATAGATATAGATACAGACAGACATTCGCAAATATAGATATAGATACAGACAGACAGACATGTACAAATATAGGCACCAAATGTGGCGTCATTAACCCTCACGATTTGATCCCTCTATCATTGGAGAAGAATGTGTATTAATTCTGTGGAAATTTGCGCTAAACATATTTCTATCAGTTTTGGTTACCCTCCCCTCACTTTCCATGACTCAAGCGGTGCCACGTTTGACATCTTTAAACCACACAATTAGACTCATTATGAAGATGATTATATATAAAATTGCTGGAAATCGGCGACAAAACAAATTAGCATCAAATTTAATGCCCCCCCCCCATCTCTCATCCAAACGGCACCAATTTGTCGTATATAAATCACACGATTGGATTCGTCGTATCACGGAGAAGAATATGTATCAATCTGGTGGAATTCGACGCTTAAATATTTGTTATCAATTTTGGTGTCACTTTTAATGCACCACTGACTCGAACAGCCCCACTTTTTACATCTTTAAACCACACGATGAGCTCCTGATATCGTATAACGAAGAAGAATATGTATCAATCTGGTGGAATTCGGCGCTAAAATATTGTTTATCAATTTTGGTGTCACTTTCCATGCACCACTGACTCGAACAGCCCCACTTTTGACATCTTTAAACCACACGATTAGGTCCTGACACATGTATCATGGAGATGATTGTTTTAGTAATCGGCGACTAAACTAATTGTTTTCAAATTTAGCCGCTCCCCAATCCCTCACCCAAACGGCACCAATTCGGCGTCTTTAAATCACATGATTAGATGCCCTGTATCATGGAGAAGAATGTGTACCAATTTCGTGGAAATCGGCGTAAAAAAGATTTTTATCAATTTTGGTGACCCTATCCCCTTCTGTGCAGCCCTGACTCGAACGGTGCCACTTTTGACATCTTGTAATCACTCCAATAGATTCATCCTAGCATAGAGATGATTATGTATAATGTATGTATAAGTTTGGTGCAAATCGGCGACATAAAATGTTGTTGCCCTCCCTTTTTCTACCCCTGACAAGAGCAGCTTTACTTCAGAAAATTTTAACCCGCATCTTTATCTTCCTCGTTAGACCCCTTTGGTCATCTAGATGGTCCCACATGAATTTATATAGAATACAGACAGACAGGGAGACATTCTAAATTTCGATATATAGATGAAATAAGAACAAAGTCTATCTAGTTTTTAATGTTCGTCTTGATAAGTGTGATTTTACCGAGTTTTAGTATTATTCACATGTACCTATTGTGTATGCCTCGAGTATTAAAGCGACGAGTATTCTTCAGCGTTTAGTTCAGGTCTATAAATGTATCGCTTCCGTCTCATTTCGCGGTGAGGCCTCGGGTTTTATAGCGACATGTATTCTTCATCGTTTAGTTCAGGTCTATAAATGTATCGCTTCCGTCTCATTTCGGTGAGGCCTCGGGTTTTAAAGCGACGAGTATTCTTCAGCGTTTAGTTCAGGTCTATAGATGTATCGCTTCCGTCTCATTTCGCGGTGAGGCCTCGAGTATTAAAGCGACGTGTATTCTTCAGCGTTTAGTTCAGGTCTATAAATGTATCGCTTCCGTCTTATTTTGGTGAGGCCTCGAGTTTTAAAGCGACATGTATTCTTCAACGGTTAGTTCAGGTCTACAAGTGATCGATAAATACATGGAATACGTATGTACGCAATACGCATCCTATCCGTCTCGGGAAAACATATAATCTCCTCTGTTGTGTAAATCTTGTGCCGAACATGTTGAAAACATCTGGTAGCTTGCGATAGTTTTCGCCAGTCTTGTAATGCTATATAGAGTATGTGTTATGAGTCGCTTCACGTGCGTGGGGGGGGGGGGGGGGGGGGTCACGGGGGGGGGGGAGGTCACGTGGACAGAAAGTTTATTAACCCTTTACCCAACAGAAGGGCCCTGTGCCAATGCATTATCTTATATATGCGAGTCGACCATAGGTCGCCTCGCATATATAAGAGAATGCATTGGCTTAACACATTAAAAATTATAAAATTGTTAAAGAATGTAAGAAAAAATGGTAAAAAGTGTTAAAAAAAGATTATTTTTAGGCCAGTGCATTCTCTTATATATGCGAGGCGACCTATGGTCGACTCGCATATATAAGAGAATGCATTGGCACAGGGCATAAATGTAACCATCACAATGTGGTCAATGAACCGGTTCCAATGATATCCATATTTGTATGGTTTTATTGAGACAGACCGAAGATATTTTAGGCTGTTGAAACTTTATTTGGGCGTTTTTGGCCGGTTTGTTGGGTAAAGAATTAATAAGAATCCTTACCTGTAATCGAGTCCGTCGCCATTCCTCCGCCCAATCGACACCGGTACTGCGTTGTGCTTTAATCAAAATAAAGACATTCACGTAGTGTCTTTCGGAGTGAACGCTGCTCTGCATTAATTTGATCATGCACGTTGTGAAAATTCGTCTACGAATATTAATTAGCGTTCCTCTGACCGAATATAAATATATCGCCTTCCCGTGTTGTGGTCACGTGTACATGGATATGAATATCTTTATAATCGGATTTAACATTCAATATCATAAATTAAGGTGGTCTCAAATACGGCACGTATCTCTATGTCAAATTATTATAGTTTATGTAAGATACATCTTCTAGGTCATGAGGGCTATCTGGACAGATCGAGGATACATTGTTGAAATGTTTTATTTTTGGGACCCATCACTCCGGGATCACATTATTTTTGCAAAGTTTTATAAAACACACGAACATAGAGGTATATGCAGGGATAAGGCACCCAACACTCGCTAATAAAACTTGTCTACATCCATACAACAGGTTACCCGCATTACCAATATATACGCGACAAAGATGCAGGCACGTACCGACAAGGGGGTATGGGGGTGTCTCACCCCAATGAGGAACATAATTTTCAATAGTTGGAAATTTCATGAATCAAATTCCAATAGTTGGAAATTAAAAGTAACAAATGTTCCGACTCCGAATTCCAAACCAGGATTCTGTTATATTTTACATTTGAGCTTTTCAAATCATGTGGTGCCTTTCACTCAATATATTGCTAACTTGTTGATTTGTATATATGTTAAACATGTTTTTTATTATTATTATATTAAATCTTCAAGGGGACATTACACTTATAAATTAAGTAGCAGTATATTAATCAGTTTATTTAAATTTGTCCTGCAAGGTATGTGACAAGGTAATGTCAGTGTTACAAGTTAATACACAGTCATTTGAGTAAATACATTCCAGTAATGATCATTACCTGAACACATATATGAATTTGAAAGCAAAGCATTTCCTTCAAGTTCAGAATGTTATGTTTTACCAACCATAGCTTCATGGTCACCAGTCTATTAGTATTGTCAAACCTCCATATCTTTCCGAGGAGATCTTTAACGATATAACAATCATTCAGCACGCATAATTGTTACCATCATGTGAATTATAACTTGTGACTCCTTGGAATTTGAATACATGTAACTCGCATTCTTTCCTCAACCATATTCTGATTAATATCATATAGTGTACATGTACTGCATGCACAGTGTACTCAATACATAACACATGGATCAATGCTATGTCATTCCTGTTACTAGTGTTTTTATTTACACAGTTCATGCTCTTTAAAAGAACATATAGAAACCCAAATTAGTAAGCGGCTAAGCCAATATTGGAATTTTGCATTACTCAAAACCAAATCCTATATAGTTGTAAATTTTATTAGACAAAATCCTATATAGTTATAAATTTTATGGTCTCACCCCCAGTTGGAACCCCCTAGGAACGTCTCTGCAAAGATGTGTATGGACATCGGGGTATCCTCTAACGTGGTGACTAGCCCGACAAGATCCAAGATCACCAAATGGTCGCCCGGTCTGTTTTAATTTATACGATTTTCCATCTTATCTGCAGTATGTCACAATAACCAATAACAAGTAGAATGTGGAAGAACACACAGACAAACTGATGTGATCGCTGCAATGCAAAGGGAAACGAGAATTCAAAAAACAAACTGTGTTATCCTCACAAAGATGAGTAGGCCTACTTGTTTTGTAATATTGTATATGTGTAGGTGTATAGTCACCGTGTTATCAGACCGGTGTACATGTAACTTATTCATTTCTGTGTAATTGTAATTGAAAACAAGGACTACCACAAGAAAATTGTTTTAAATCTTTTTTTTTTTTATAAAAAAAACATGTACACTATATGATATTAATCAGAATATGGTTGAGGAAAGAATGCGAGTTACATGTATTCAAATTCCAAGGAGTTATAAAATAGTCATCTGTGATTCGGTCATATTTATGCAATATTTATTTCTATTGATCAACTTGATGCAATATTTGTTTCTTGTGATTAACGTTATGCAATATTTATTGCTGGTGTAAAATTAACAGCCTGGGATTAACTATAAACATTACTTATTGCTTGGGTTACGTACATTAACTAGAAGTGCAGAAATAAATAAGCATAACATGCACACCCCCTTAACTCAAGTAATGCAAGGTGAATATACGGTCTTTTTACTCAGTGACACTTTCGATTTTTTGACAATACTTATCCACTCAACTCTTATGCTATATATATGACACGCATCATTTGGATGCTCAATGTTTATATCCATATGTCATGTTCATTGTCAAAATAACTCTTCAAATTCAACACCCAATTAAACAGTGACTAGTCATTTAAATGTACTCGACTTCTCTACATGTTCGTTTGGTGCGAACAGACTGAGTGACGGGCAGACTTTGTACTTAAATTAGTCCAACAAGACACCAATGTGTAAACAAAACTTTACGGTAAACATTTGAAAATGTTAAATCATTAAAAAATTATTCTAAAAATCGCATTCAGACTAAAATATTTGAACTTACTATATATACACGACAAGCGGTGTTTATTTACGGTAACAGTTTTGTATAAATAACAATGGTTTAACCCTTTACCCAACAAACCGGCCAAAACCGGCCAAATAAAGCTTCAACAGCCTAAAATATCTTCGGTCTGTCTCAATAGAACCATACAAATATGGATATCATTGGAACCGGCTCCTTGACCACATTGTGACAGTTACAGTTATGCCCTGTGCCAATGCATTCTCTTATATATGCGAGTCGACCATAGGTCGCCTCGCATATATAAGAGAATGCATTGGCCTAAAAAAATCTTTTTTTAACACTTTTTACCATTTTTTCTTACATTCTTTAACAATTTTATAATTTTTAATGTGTTAAGCCAATGCATTCTCTTATATAAGCGAGGCGACCTATGGTCGACTCGCACATATGAGAGAATGCATTGGCACAGGGCCCTTCTGTTGGGTAAAGAGTTAAACGCGCGAAATTTCCTTATTGGAGATCTATCAATAATTGCTGCGGACACACGTACCACAGTAGCGATGGCATAGTAGGTGTGACAATGTATTATGTTGGAGTTTGGTGACAATTGGTCGTCATAATTAGTATGCCATAACAAGCCATGTCACTCTCTGCAAATTCGCACAACGAGTCTACCAAGCTCTATAGCGACGGTCGATCTCTCAATGATGTATCTACCTGACTGTCTTGTCGCTGTTGATCTTTGCTCAACGCGTAGTGTTATATTTTGCATGCTAACACACACGTCAACTTGGATAACCAATTTCTGTCAACAGCCATGAATGTTCGTACTAATGAAATTAATATAAGTAGATAAACATGCATGCATTGAGATCATATAAAAAACGTACCACATGCATGATATGTGAGTCAATGAGGAATTGCCAGCAGGCCACGGCCAAACACAATTCTGGATGATATATCGTGCAATTATATATATCGTAGCGAATACAATTTAGCAAAACGTAATGAGTAGAGATCAACCTTGGTGAAACGCAATGGGTTAATTGGTCCAGTCGACTCATTCTGCGGCAACTCAGCGGGCAACATGGCTGGCTATGGCATATTAATTATAGCGACCAATTGTCACAAACTCCACCGTAATAAATTGTCACACCTACTATGCCATCGCTACTGTGGTACATGTGTCTGCAGCCAATTAATATAAGAACTGTTTATCTATTTCGCCATATTATTCTTAGTGATGATTTTGTTTACGGACTTCTATACTATATTGTGCACATTTACCAACTGGGGGTGCCTTACATGTGTCATTTTAATGGGCTCGTGGGAATGATCGAATTATTTTCTGGTATCGAAAATGTACATATGGTGCATGGTTTTATGTTGTTTCTTAGGACCCGGCGTGAGATCACACAGTGGAACGTCATTTCTGTGTAGAAAACACAGCGCTGTAATTATGATATAAATTATGATCATTAGTTTCCATAGTAATAATCCAAAAGCCCAACTTGCACATGCCCACAATTAAACATGGCTCTTTCGAGCTTCCAAATTTTATCTACTTAATTTCAAGCGGCACAATCGTTTTGGTGATTCAGCGACCAATTTCACGATTCAGTGGCTTGACAACAACGGTGCAACGGAATTTTAATGATTCAGCGACCAAACTAATATCGAAGAAACCAGAAAAATGTAAACAAATGAATATTTCTCGAAATACGGATATGAATGTACCATATATTATAATTATATTAGGAACGTCGATCTTCCATTCGGTAATCGGTAAATCGTTCGGCAGCAGATGGTTACCACAACAATACCTAATCATTGACATAAATAGACCGGTTGTTTTATATTTACACGCAACACTGTATGAAATTTGTATTTAGAGTTGAAAAAAATCTATGTACTGTCCTATGATATTGAGTGGAAACCAAATATGAACATATAGATAAGGCTTTGTGTGATTTTCACAACTAATGTACACTTCAGTTGTGTGATTGATCGCTTGATGGACATACTTTGGTTGGGTACCATAGCACTCAATTGACAACGCCGAGTATGCGACTGTGACAAAGACGATTATGCGACCAGCAATTGAAATTCCATTCACTTGTGTTCATGAGAAGTCGTTTTCTAATGAAAGTCATGCTCATTTATTACACGCTTGTTCCTAGAAGTACGGTGTTATTGCTGTTCCATATTTACAAATCCGTATGGAACGTACATTTCATACTCATCTCGTTGACGTAAAATGACGTACATGACGTTCGCAACAACCATGAAACTGGAACTATTTAAATAAAAGAATTATCACACATGACAAACAGGCCCTGCTTGAGCCTAAATAAACCTTCTAATCCTGTATTTTAATGCACATATTCTAGGACGCGAAGCGTGTAATAAACACAGAACGACACGATGTGTAAATGGGTTTGTCGATACGGCACTCGTGCTGTCGCGGAAGGATAAAACTCGAGGCGCAGGCCGTATCGACAAACCCATTTACACATCGTGTCGTTCTGTGTATTTACACACGTTATTTTGTTTGACATATACATGGGACTGATTTGGCATGCATGCAGTATCATGGCACGCCAATCACGAGAGCTGACGAAAACGATCCATGTGATGACTTAATTGTACTATATGTATCTGAGCATCTGCTCCAACTCCGAAATCCCCAGCATGTACAGCCATTTACTGAATTGTGCATGATGTTTTAGCCCCTATATACACGGATTTAAACATGCATCACACATTGATTTAAATTTCCTTTCGACCTATCAATCTTTCCTTCCGTCTGGTTGTGGGGCTATCCAGCTGCCGACTCACAAAGCCTCTGTCTTTCTTATCGTCAACATAATTATGTCTTACTCTCAGTTGCGTAGTGGACTCGATGGGATGGCGGTATTTTCGACTTATAAATTAGACCCATCCTTGAGTTGAAACGTAGTTTGCAATGTATTTTAAACTTCAGACGATCAGCGACGTCCGTTATATTAAGTATAATTCCATATATTGACCTCCATTTATAGGAAATTATATATATATAATGATTTATTTATTTGTGCTTAAAATCTAAAATAGAATTCCTTCGCACAGCCAATATTTGCCTCCAGATATGACATTTCTATGACATTTATTTTCCACTCGGCTTCCTAAGATGTTAATTGTTAACTCATTGGAAGTATGCATACCGGTCAGGTCTACACCATGAAAAATACTACCCCATCAAAACACCCCATCTTAAGATATACCGCCAACTTGGAGTCCGAATCACTGGGAGGGGGATCATAACAAAATCCTGACACGTATATATAGGCTATTTATTTTTCATTTTGGCCACTTTTGGTACCCACTAACCCAGTGATCTATTTTAATTTTTTTGTATACTTTTTTTTATTACATGTATGCGGGTATCCATTCCTTTTATTTTTATTCAACAGCTAATTATTTTCAGTTTCAGACACCCACAACCACCCCCTCTTTCGAAGATTTTTCGCTAATTCTTTCATATAAACACCTTTATAAAAGTAACCCAACGGTCACTAATTTTTCGAGGATATCTTCTATGTAGGGCTTACATATATGTTATGGTGAGTGGCGACATTTTCGAATGAACAAGTCAACTTTACAAAAGCCAAAACAAGCCAAAATTTACAAAACCAATGGATTCACAAAGAGGGACGATATTCAGTTATACTGGGCATTTGGTTATTTTCAAATGTCAGATTTATCGGTTAGCGACATATCCAAGATGTATTGGTCTCTATGGCATCACAGGTGGGGATCAGTCTATACACAGTATTGAATCCAGGATCTGCTTATTACAACGAGGGCACGGTGTCTAAAATTGATGTTGCATTGGCTTACATGCAGAACTAAGCTTCCCGATCAGTGTCAGATACATCTTACAAATGAAAATTACCGTTCAACGAGTCGCATAATCATCGTTGTCATGATCGAACCCGGGCGTTGCCAAATAGTCGACATTGTTACTACATTTCTGCGTCGAGTATAATCGAATATTTCGCCAACAGAGGTACGAATTGGACAAATCCTACATTTATGCATATCAAAGATATCGTTGGGTGTTTTCGTCCAGTGAATCATCAATGTCACCGTGTAGCCCAAAACAATAATTTTTGCGAATGGTTCGCGATTTGATCTGATGGTCCCGATTTGACCAAGTTGATTGTGATTAGTTTTTTTTTGTATAGAGCTCATCCCCGTATGTATTCCGTGAGTCAACCTGATGGACTTGTAAAGTCTACTCTATACAATGAACAAAAGAAAAAGCACACTTTTATAGTCCCAGTTCAGTAAAAAAAACCTTTATCTATGTTTGTCATAAAATATAATTTACTAGCCGATGAGCCCGACGTTGTCCGGGCTATTCAAAAACCGATAGCTCCACCCGTTTCCGAGATCTGGTCTGCGCATGCGCGAAGCTGGCGTCGCACGGACTCGGCGATCCGATAAAATTCGTATCCGGGGCAAGATACATTCACATAACAAATTTCAAGTCGATAGCTCCACCCGTTTCCGAGATCTGGTCTTCGCATGCGCGAAGCTGGCGTCACACGGGCTCGGGGACCCGATAAAATTCGTATCCGGGGCAAGATACATTCACATACCAAATTTCAAGTTGATAGCTCCACCCGTTTCCGAGATCCCGTTTGCGCATGCGCTGCACGGGCGTCGCACGGGCTCGCCAATACGATAACGACGACCTACAAACTACACACACGTACCAAGTTTCGTCCCGATCGGTCGAGGTGTTGGTATCTGATGCAAAAGACGAAATTGTGAGTGTTGGTTTGTAACCGGGATTTCTGAGAAGCATTATGCCTATATCCACACTAACTACCCCCCTAAGCCCTGACCTAAGTGTCATACTTACTATAACAATGATGTTGTAAGAGTACTATGGCATCCAATAAATCTCCCCGCATAGGAAACCACTCAAAAGTATTGTTCCCGTATATCTCTCTGCAGATGCTAATAACGTTGAATGGTAAACAAACGCTCTTTATAGGGATGCGTCAAAAACAAACGCTCATTAAATTATCACTTGATTAACCACCGCAGTGCCGTTTTTTTGTGACTGAGAGTGGCGAATGTGTGCTCTGGGCTTCTCCAAAATGCAACGTCGACGATTCCCGTAGTATTTTACCTTTGGATTGGAAGTTTGGTCTCGATCGGTCAACCCGTTTTCGATTCTATAAAGGACATACAGACAGACAAACAGAGGTCTTCAAAATATATATGAGATAATGCGGTCGCTGAATCATTACAATGCCGTTGCACCGTTGTTGCCAAGCCACTGAATCGTGAAATTGGTCGCTGAATCATCAAAACGATTGTTCCGCGTGAATTTGGAAGGATGTATAATATAGGTTGACAAATTAATACTGCGGCTTCAAGTGCTCTGTAAAATACTCGCGCCATGGAAAAAGCTATTTTCCAGATATTTCCAAGATTTCGCACAGAAGTGAAACAAACGCTCTTTATGTCCGCCATATCAGGAATAGACTAACACGGAACGCTCTTTTATGTTTCATGTCGCAGACATGGCTGTGGTTCGTTCAACGTTTTATTTTTATGACATCAACATACTGCAATGCGTCTTTCTGGGACATATGATGACAATAGAAAGGGAGATTCAAGTATTTATCGACCTATTTCTATTCCGGGAAAAATAAAAAGCTAATATTATTAGGTGTATGTTGGGGCGCAACCCCCCAAATGTCTTTAAGTCTGATCTATTTACAAAATACTCAAATGTTTCAATATTTGTGCAATGATTATAATCCACATTTAGTAAATCGTTACACCCTAATCTAACTCAAGCTTGACCAAGATCTCAGATAATTTGGAAGTTGTGCATTCACTGAAATATATGGCGAAGCTGCTCAAGAAGTCTAATTACCCAACTAACTTGACGTGTAGACTATGCAACAGCAAGTCGTGAGTTGGTTTATTCGTGTTATTTTTGGCCCATAATTAACTTATAATAAGTCATTATGAGTCGATAATAGCACTAAACCACTATGGACAATCAACAGAAAATGGAATATACACGCAATTAACACCATTCATGCCAATTAACGAACATCCACAAAACCATCCACAAGTGATACGCCGATAATGGCCTGACAAAAATCAAAACGTGTTGAAACTTCGTCGTTTGAAAGTCGATATATGACCATAAAAATATCCTGTTAATGGGCCCATGGGTCCGATTAATGATATTCTAGTACAGAAAACGTACCAAGGGTAGGTGATTTGATGGTGTCAAATCGAACAGGGCATCAGGGAGATAATTAAATACATCCAAGGTCAACAAAAAACACTCGATTTTGGATAATGTTATGATTAATAATTCAACATGTCCGTTGTGTTATTTTTATTGGAATTCTAGACATCAATAACAATATGAGTGACCGTTCAAACCAAAAACCAACAGGCATAAGTATGGCAGTAAATACCATTAATAATTAAAAATCCTGAAATATTTTTCAAATTGTTTATGTGAATGTTATTACTATATATGATGCGGTCCTGTCGTCTGGATTCGTATCCAGATTACTAAAGGTGTGTGTTATACGTGTGGGTCAAGTCTTTACGCCGAAACCAATAACATTATTTCTTATTTCTGACCTAAACAAAACAAGATTCGAGAAATGGGACCATGTATTCACATTCTGTTTCTTATCCTTGTTTCCGCAACAAAACTGATTCTCGCCGGAAGAGGGAGTTTTTCTTCCACTCTTTTCAAACTCGTCTCAGATACTCTAGATGCTAGCCCAATGACCTGCGGAGAGGAAGTGACGTCAAAGATGGAGTGCGCGGCGAGGTGTGTGGCGTCAGAAGGATGTCGTGCATTCTGCGTCGCCGCTGATGGAGATAAATGTTACGTGGATGCAGGTAAGATTCAAACACACAGGACATTATGCTCACTCGTGTGTTCCTGGCTGTCTGATTATGGCACGATAATAAGAATCACATAAACTATCGACATGTTCAGTGTCAGTGTCACCCTCTTTCGTTCAGTTGGGTACCCACCTTTTTTTAATTTTCAGTTGGTTACCCAGCTTTTGTAAAATTTACATTTGGGTACCCAGCTTTATGAAATCTCAACTAGAGCGTGATTTAATTAGTGATTGCCGTCAGTTGACTGCGAAATGAGCCTGTTAAATTTGTGAATGCTTGGTTATATATGAATTATGATGTATATTCATCATGATGCTTGAAAATAGTATAGTGGAGTCACGGTATAATTGTATGCATAGGACATAAGCTACTGCAGATCGACTGCATACTCATAAAGCTGGGTACCCAAATGTAAATTTTATAAAAGCTGGGTACCCAACTGAACGAATGGGGGTGACACTGACCATTTCAGCGTTAGTAGAGGCTCGACGGACATTTCCTAAATGAATACGCTGACAATTTCTGGTGTTTTCCAAAGCATTAATCAATGCTATTCACTGCGATAATACTTTTATTTTAATGTTCCATTTTCATTTTCGAGGCGAACTTCTTGTACGTCGTGTTACGTCGACGTCGTTCCACTCGACACTCGTATGTGGAACCTATTGACAAAGATAACACGAGCTGAGACTGACGCACGGTGTGATTTTCAGTAAAAGACGTATAGTAAATACACAGAATGACACGAATGTCTAAACAAGAGCTTGCTATTTACATAACGCGTTTTGTGCATATTCTTGCGACATACTTGCGTTATTGCGTCTACTCCACTACCCAAAAAAAAAATAATTCAACGCAGGAATAATAATCGAGACTCCACTTCTTCGCGCATGGCTAAGCATAGGTATTGTTTATTGTCATTCCGTTTTTGTTTGTTTTTGTTCTTCGTACCATATATCTTGGTTGGAAGATTAAAGGCACGTGAGGCCTTAGTTGTCGAAATATTCATATTTGTTCCAATCACCGTAAACAGAAAAACATTAAAATGCATACAGTTTCGTTCATATATACCATGACTATCGTGTAAACAGCATGTTATCATAAAGACCTACTATATTTTACCTAAGCAAGAGCCTGATTGTGTTACAGAAGACAGCACAATGCTACTGGCTAATCACCAAAAATGGCATAAACGCTCTTTATTTGTTCCATATCAGGAATTCACCAACAAAGAACGCTCTTTATGTTTACCATCATAATATAAACAAACACCAGAAAAGTAACTTTTTATGCTTTTGTTTACATAACAATGGTCAAACAAATGACAATAACATACTGTTGATGCGATATTTCTTATTTGTATACGGACAAAGTCTGTCTACATTTTGATGATCTTTCTGTTTGTGGCGGTTTTTGACGGGTGGAAATATTTTTACAGGATACCCACCGCCAAGGCCAACCGTGTCTTTAAACATATATATCTTTAACCTTTTAAACAATTAATCTGTCGCGTGTCCCACACTAGATCAGCATATATATAGTTTATAATTGGTGATATATATGTGGCATGTGTATATTTGTTCAAGCGATTTTCGGTCGTATCTAAGTCCTCTTAATTGAGAGAGGCGTTATGTTGCTTTGTGCATGCATGGCTAGTGTATTTATATGAGTGTTCCAGTTTAGATCATATTTAATTTCTAGTCCAAGATGTCTGTACGGGTTTGTAAAATCAGGTCATTAATTTAAATTCAGGGTCACATTATGTGTTCAACGGAGAAGGAAATTGCTCCAGTTTTTGCACTGTCAGCGACTTTATCAAGGTCTTAGTTCATGTTCGTGGATAGGATATCTATCGCATAGTTGGTAGTCATAAGACAGGCATCATTAGCGTACATTATACGGTGATCAGGGGGGTCATTAATATATAATAAAACTAGGAAAACGCCAAGCTGGACTCGAGAGATTTCTGCTGGGATAACTTAAAAAATTTGAGAATGTATTGTTAACCCTTTACCCAACAAAACGGCCAAAACCGGCCAAATAAAGCTTCAACAGCCTAAAATATCTTCGGTCTGTCTCAATAGAACCATACAAATATGGATATCATTGGAACCGGCTCCTTGACCACATTGTGATAGTTACAATTATGCCCTGTGCCAATGCATTCTCTTATATATGCGAGTCGACCACAGGTCGCCTTGCATATATAAGAGAATGCATTGGCCTAACATTGGCCTAACAATTTTATATAATTTTTAACGTGTTAAGCCAATGCATTCTCTTATATATGCGAGGCGACCTATGGTCGACTCGCATATATAAGAGAATGCATTGGCACAGGGCCCTTCTGATACTCGTTTAGCCAGTCTAAGTGAGTTATAGAAACTCAATATTGGTCCAATTTATATATCAACCCCCTGTGCCATACTCGCTCGAACGCCTCGTATTTGTCGCAAAATAGTGCGCATGTATAAAGGTTGTTGTTGAGACAATGGGTCTGGTTGTGATATAGTTCTATTAACTGGAAACTATTTTACAATACGCATCAATATAATGCTGCAACTAAGATTTTAATGGATAACAAATTTATTAGAATGCTCTTGCTACGAAATTTAAATTTAGCAATGACGTTTATCTCACATAATATATTATGGACTAATCTCCCATCCAAACATACAATTCTGATTAATTTTATGTATTATCTTCCAGAGCAAAACGGAAACCAATATCCAGTGGGTGTTAACCATTATATTTTGACTACAATACAAATATAATATCATTATACATTAACGCTCGTCAAACGTACCAAATATTCACCATAAAGTGCCATTATTTGAGCACAAATTCCCTCCCAGCCGATAAACAATATATGTATTGATAATCTCTGGAAGCCATAACAAATTATATATTACAAAACCAATCAACATGTAAATACGTTTATACTCTCATCACGAGTGTTGTAATATTTTGTACATGAAGACGGGCTTCATAAGTTACAGAAAAGTTACAATCCATTGTATATGTTGTGCAAATAGTGTTTCAAGTCAAGTGCTATAATATATATTTAGACCAACCGCAGTCATGTCTTGATTGTAATTACAGAATCTTTTTCATTTCTGTTATTTGTAATTGGCATAGCTTATCACAAACCGAAATCAACATTATTGACATAATGTAAACGCCAATAAACGAAATTGAAATTCTCAACTACACCTTTTACCGGGCTCGGCCTCGGGGTCGCACTACATCTCGACCTCGGGGTCGTACTACAACTTTTAATGTGTCCCAATAATTAACATTCTATAAATAGAACCCCCATGCGCTATGGCAGCGCCCAGGCGAAACAAGAATTTGTACATTAGTATACACGCGGCGCGCGTAATAAGGGTGTGCTAATGTAATTTCATAGTTCTATATTAACAAAATAGATAAAAGTAGATAATTGGTGTAGTATCCCGTTCCATACTAAATACTCACCGAAGAGTAGTTCCCTTAGGACATGTTCAGATAATAAGTTCAACAAATCTGAACATTTCCCACCAACGAATATGAATTAATCCGTCTGCTCTTGTATTATCTGTTTTTCTTTCTGTCATCTGCTATAAAAGACCGTTCAATCTGTACTTTTACAACTGATGGGGAGGATCCATTTAGAAATGGTAAGCGGAGTTAGACATCAATTTCCGATTGGAGGTCAAATAAGGTATCAGCAAGTCTTACAACATAAAATAACCGACAACAACATGAACATAACGATATGTCGCTCCCCAGATAGGTTATGATATTTGTTATCTAACATACTGTGGTTTTGTTTTTGGATCTTTTGGGATATATGTCGTCCCTATCAAAATATTTGTTCAGATTTCTTCGACTGCACTACTACTCCCTATCAGAAACAGATATTCTTATTTTTATTCAAATATATCATGTTGGGCCAACTGCATGCCTAATCTTTGTAAACACGTACTGCATGACGTCTTTCAGATCAGTTGAGCCTATTAACAAAACTCATTAGATTCTTTTGTTTCGGATCTGATCGACTTCATGCCCATCCATATATATTTGTTATACTCTATTCAAAGATATCATATTTCGATTTTGAGAAAAATGAAGATGAACAGAGGAAAATAAAGAAAGAACGCGCATAAATAAAAATATATATAGCGATCCCAGATTTTGCGTGTAGCCTGTTTACTTCCATACATCATCACCATCGTCATCGTCATCATCATCATCATCATCAATATCATCGTCGTCATCACTACTATCACCAATGTCATCGTCGCC
Organism: Siphonodentalium dalli; assembly: GCA_032622095.1. Taxonomy (NCBI): domain Eukaryota; kingdom Metazoa; phylum Mollusca; class Scaphopoda; order Gadilida; family Siphonodentaliidae; genus Siphonodentalium; species Siphonodentalium dalli. The sequence goes on from CP136063.1 coordinate 247,929,965, forward strand.
ATCATCATCATCATCATCATCAATAGCATTGTCGTCCTCATCACCATCATCAATAATCATTGTCATCATCATCAATATCATTGTCGTCATCATCACCATCATCAATATCATTGTCGTATTCATCACCATCATCAATATCACTGTCGTTATCACCACCATCATCAATATCATTGTCGTCATCATCACCATCATCAATATCATTGTCGTCATCATCACCATCATCATCAATATCATTGTCGTCATCATCACCATCATCAATATCATTGTCGTCATCATCACCACCATCATCAATATCATTGTCGTCATCATCACCATCATCATCAATATCATTGTCGTCATCATCACCACCATCATCAATATCATTGTCGTCATCATCACCATCATCAATATCATTGTCGTCATCATCACCATCATCAATATCATTGTCGTCATCATCACCACCATCATCAATATCATTGTCGTCATCATCACCACATTCATCAATATCATTGTCGTCACCATCACGATCATCAATATCATTGTCGTCATCATCACCATCATCAATATCATTGTCGTCATCATCACCATCATCAATATCATTGTCATCATCACCACCATCAATATCATTGTCGTAATCATCACCACCATCAATATCATTGTCGTCATCATCACCATCATCAATATCATTGTCGTCATCATCGCCATCATCAATATCATTGTCGTCATCATCACCATCATCATCAATATCATTGTCGTCATCATCACCATCATCATCAATATTATTGTCGTCATCATCACCATCGTCATCAATATCATTGTCGTCATCATCACCATCATCAATATCATTGTCGTCATCATCACCATCATCATCAATATCATTGTCGTCATCATCACCATCATCATCAATATCATTGTCGTCATCATCACCATCATCATCAATATCATTGTCGTCATCATCACCATCATCATCAATATCATTGTCGTCATCATCACCATCATCAATATCATTGTCATCATCACCACCATCAATATCATTATCGTAATCATCACCACCATCAATATCATTGTCGTCATCATCACCATCATCAATATCATTGTCATCATCACCATCATCAATATCATTGTCGTCATCACCATCATCAATATCATAGTCGTCATCATCAATGTCATTGTCGTCATCATCGCCATCATCCATATCATTGTCGTCATCATCACCATCATCAATATCATTGTCATCATCACCATCATCAATACCATTGTCGTCATCATCAATATCATTGTCGTCATCATCACCATCATCAATATCATTGTCGTCACCACCATCACCAATATCATTGTCGTCATCACCATCACCAATATCATTGTCGTCATCATCACCATCATCAATATCGTTGTCGTTATCATCACCATCATCAATATCACTGTCGTCATCATCACCATCATCATCAATATTATTGTCGTCATCATCACCACCATCAATATCATTGTCGTCATCATCACCATCATCATCAATATTATTGTCGTCGTCATCACCATCAATATCATTACCATCATCATCAATATCACCGTCGTCCTCATCATCATCATTACCATCATCATCATCATTACCATCACTATCATCAATATCACCGTCGTCGCAATCGTTATCGCAACCACTATCGTCGTCCTCGTCATCACAAACCATCGTCATCGCCATCATGTGCGCCGTCTTCGTCCTCATCGACATACTCGTCGTCGTGATCATCATCATAATAATTTGTTCTTGTATTCTTTAACAATTTTATAATTTAACCCATTCAGAGCCCCAGAGAAACATGAGCAGACGACACTCTTCTATATGCTTCTATATATGTGTGGGGCTCCCTGCAGGGTAATGGATGTTTTTTTTTTTTTTATGTCTTAAAAATTGTAAGAAACATTTATTTAATAAAAATGATAAAAAATTGTTAGGCCAATGCATTCTCTTATATATGCGAGGCGACCTATGGTCGACTCGCATATATAAGAGCATGCATTGGCACAGGGTAAAACAATCCCGACTTACGACTGAATTTTATATGGCGGGTCAGCATAACCATCATTATCGTCACCACCACAAGAATGTCGCTACATGTATGGGTGACGAAGTCAACTGTGTCGGGGGTATGTATGTACTTCTATCATGATAATTTTACTGCGTGCTTTACTAGATAATGTTGGTCGCATGGACAATGGGATCAGAATAATATATTGTTTCTTCGTTTCAGATATTATCGGCTGCATGCCAAGCCCGTGCCAGAACATTGGCACGTGCCATGCAGGGCGATGTCACTGCTATGGGGCTTACGGTGGTGAATACTGTGAACTCGATCCAAGTAAATGTGTTATTTATTATTGGGGTGTACGGGGGTGCAAACTGTCAACTCGAACCGTGTAAGTGTGTTATTTATTAATGAGGCGTACGGTGGTGAAAACTCATCTCGAACCCAGTAAGTGTGCTATTTATTATTAGGGCATACGGTGGTGAAAACTGTCTTTAACCGATTTAGTGTGCTATTTATCAGTGGGGTGTACGGTGGTGAAACTGTCAACTCAAACCGATTTAGTTTGCTATTTATCAGTGGAGCGTACGGTGGTGAAACTGTCAACTCGAACCCAGTAAGTGTGCTATTTAATACACACCTGTTTGACACATTACCTGATTTACCTATGTCGTTGGTGGAACCTGCTGATTTAGCTGTGATGTTTGTTTTATCTTGCCGATTTATCTATGATGTTGGTGGATCCTGCTGAATCATGTATGATAAGTCGATAGATATTGCTGATTTAGCTACGATGTTGGTGGGTCCTGCTGATTTAGTTATGATTTGTGTTGGTCCTCCCGAAAATCCACACGTTATCGGCTTATAACATAACTTGTTTTAATTAGATAATCTGCTTTGAATTTCCTCATTTTGAGTTGATAATGTGCTGAAAATGAGAGGGTTTGGTCACATTATCGACCCATAATGAGGCGATCCTAAGCAGATTGTGTGCGGACAATGACACAAATAACTCAAGATTTTCCAGGTGTACGCTTTTTAATATCATTTTTTTCACTGTGGACCGCACTATAACACCAAATAACGGGCATGAGTTCATTATCTGCTTATTTCAGAATCAAATCACATTATATGTACCTATTTCATATTATAGGTCGATTATGTGCGTATTTGCGCGAGTATATGTTGGATTTAGAAATACTGTCGGTGGGTCCTTCTGATTTAGGTACGATGTTCCTTCTGATTTAGGTACGATGTTCCTTCTGATTTAGGTACGATGTTGGTGTATCCTGCTGATTCATATAATGTGGATAGGTCTTGCTGATATAGCTATGATGTTGGTGGGTCCTGCTGATTTAGATATAATTTTGGTGCTTCCTGCTGATTTAGATATAATTTTGGTGCTTCCTGCTGATTTAGCTACGATGTCGATTGGTCCTGCTGATTTAGATATAATTTGTGTGGAATATGCTGAATTAGCTATGATCTTGGTGGGTCCTAGTGATATAGCTATGGTGCTGGTAGATTCTGATGATTTAGTTATGATGTTGGTTGGTCCTGCTGATTTAGATATAATGTTGATGAATCCTGCGGATTTATCTATCCTGTTGGTCGATTCTGATTATTTAGCTATGTTGTTGGTTGGTTCTGATGATTTATATATGTTGGCGGTGGTTTGTGATGGTTTAGCTATGATAGTGGTGGGTCCTATTGATTTAGCTATGATAATGGTTGGTCCTATTGAGTTAGCTATGTTGTTGGTGGGTCCCGCTGATTTAGCTATGATGGGGTGGGTCCTGATGATTTAGATATAACGTTGGTGGTCCTGCTGATTTAGCTATAATTTTGGTGGGTCCTGCTGATTTATCTGTGATGTTGATGGGTCCTGCTGATTTAGCTATGATGTTGGTGGGTCGTGCTGATTTAGCTATGATGTTGGTGGGTCGTGCTGATTTAGCTATGCTGTTGGTGGGTGTTGCTGATTTAGCTATGATGTTGATGGGTCCAGCTGATTTAGCTATGATGGGATGGGTCCTGCTGATTTAGATATAATTTTGGTGGGTCCTGCTGATTCAGCTATGATGCTGGTAGATTTTGATGAATGTCCTGTTGATAGCTATGGCGTTGGTGGGTTCTGGTGATATATATGATGGCGAGGGTTGTGATTGTTTAGCCATGATGGTGTGGGTCCTGCTGATTCAGCCATACTGGTGGTTGGTCCTGCTGATTTAGCTATGGTGTAGGTTAAACATTTCCCAAACAATTTGTATGATTACAAACGTTATCTTTTTGTCAGCACATATGATACAACTGTCCAATTACGTAGCTAACTATATATTGATATAGATGGGACTGATTAGTTTGGTTGGTAGATCATGATGGTTTAGCTATGATGATGTTGGTTGGTCCTAGTGATATAGCTATGATGTTGGTGGATCCTGGCGACTTAGCTATGATGTCGGTGGTCCTGCTAATTTAGATAAAGTGATGACGTATGCTTCTCAATTAACTACGATGTGTTGGGTTCTGATGGATTAGCTACGGTGTTGGACGAAGCATTGGTAACAATATGTTACATTATATTTTTTTGTAGTTACTCAATGGGCTTATGGCATACATGACGTGTCGAGCGACAGCTTTAAGTGAGTATATATAGCATACATTATATGTGACCCGCCATATCAAATCCAGTTGTACGTCGGGATTGTTTTTACCCTGTGCCAATGCATTCTCTTATATATGCGAGTCGACCATAGGTCGCCTCGCATATATAAGAGAATGCATTGGCCTAACAATTATTTTTTACAATTTTAATAATTTGTTCTTGTATTCTTTAACAATTTTATAATTTCACCCATACAGAGCCCCAGACAAACATGATCAGACGACACTCTTCTATATGCTTCTATATATGTGTGGGGCTCCCTGCAGGGTAATGGATGTTTTTTATTTTATGTCCTAAAAATTGTAAGAAACATTTATTTAAAAAAAATGATAAAAAAAATGTTAGGCCAATGCATTATCTTATATATGCGAGGCGATCTATGGTCGACTCGCATATATAAGAGAATGCATTGGCACAGGGTAAAAAAAATCCCGACTGACGATGGATTTTATATGGGGGGTCACATATGTTCAGCCCCCTTTGTGTGCATTAACAGTTTAACCCCTTTCTGCACTTTGTAACCCCTTTATACAAACTTTATTCCCAGGTAAGCAAATGTAACTTTGTGGCAAAAACACGTCGGATTTTTAAACGACTTCCAATTGAAACTGTGTAACCCTTTTTTACTTACATAGTTGAACTATTTTCTGGTTGGAGTTATTCTCTGTTAAGCAAAATTGATGTAACTTTGTGACCAAGACATGACGGACTTCTTAAATGACTTTCAAATATAATTTTGTAACCCATTTGTCGAGTTATTGTCTGGTAAGGTAATTTAACTTAGTGACAAACACTCGTTGGAATTTTTTAATGACTTCCAAGTGTAACTCCAAATGTCAAAAAAGATAAAATACAACGCATTTGTAACCGGGTTATTGGAGTTAATCGAACCATTGGATATTATAACCTACTTTACTTAACTTTTATGCCATAACAAAAATAAAATTTCACTGTTTTCAGGTACCAAGAACTAGTATAAACTAAATTTCTTTCAAAAGTGCAGTTCATTTATGAAGTATATCATATCTGAAGATCATGAGAGAAGACTTTATTTGTGCAATATAATGATATTTTCATTTAGAAAGGCAACTATCTACACATAATTTTCTATATTTGAGAATTTTAATGAAAACTAGGGTTGATGGCATAATTTCAGTTAATTGCTTCCTGCTTGATTGAACCACACTGCATAACCACATATGTTTTCATTGGGCTGGAATATTTGTAACTGCTTTACCTTTCGTTGTAATATATGGGGAATGACGCTATATTATGCATTTACAAATCTAACGCAACATTATGATAGACATAAAGCCTGCTCTCGTAGAGCCAAGACAATAGGCTATGTGGTGATTGGAGTGCTGTGATAAATTACTAATTATTCTAGCAGTTCTTGGTACCGAAAGGGACAAAGAAGAAAATAAGATATGTCCGCATTAACAACTTAGAACGACTTTAATGGCAAACATGAACAAGTTGAACATATCTCCGTTATTTAGTCAATACTACGTTTTTTGAAATATCTGTTTTCGCAAGATAGTTATTTAAGAAATTTGGGATTGATTATGTTGACTAAATACCGGAGATAGTCAGAAATTAATAAAAGTAAAAAAAAAAAATGTTGTTAAAGGGGTACTGTACTCTAAATCTGACCATTTATGTGACCATATCCTATTATACTTAGCAGTATTTATGCAACAAATGGATGAACTTAACTGCATAACTGTTGAGTACTTGTTGGGTAAAATTTTACTCAACGAGTGTGTGTCCGTATATGGGTATACATGTATACCAGTAGGTTATATACGTCTTCATCCGCAGCTACCCGTCGACCGCGATGATAGGGCCGCCGAATGTCTACCCTTCATACGGACATCAAAGTGGTGTGTGGTCTCAAACTGACCTGGACGCCAATCAGTTCATTGTGGTGAGTACAGCGACCACCCTATACATATAGCCTAGCTATTCGAATTTCAGGATCATGTTGTTGCGGGGTGAATCTCAGGGGCAAAATATGTGTTTTTCGTTCACATCTTCCTCATGCTATCCAACAATATTGGTATGGAGTTTTCGTGTTAGTTCCCGTGTAGACCAAGTATTCTCGGTTCACAACGTAACAGTTAGGGATATCGGTTGTGTTTATTCTGTTTTGGACCGAGCCCCGTCCCGCTACCCTTCTATAAGGCAATAAGAGCCCGAACTATATCATCTCCAGCTTAAAGATACACTGTCAGATTTGGCTCCAAATAATCCAGAAAGACCAACATAGGTCGATAAATACGATGGATACTTCTATATACGGACAGTATGCCACATAAATCATTTAGGCGTATCCAATAATACATGTCATAGAATTAGGAAATATTGGGTCCAGTTTTTCCTTCCGCATGAGACAATAGCCTGAGAGAGCGTTCTTTCTTATGCTATTTCTTACAAGCTAAAATAAAGAATCTTTGTCTCAATTATGTACGAACAACTGAAAGCAGCTGGAAAATTATTGCCTTTGACAAGTTTGTTTCAGAGTATACTAAACCTTCATACTCCGTGTATGTTATCGACATACAATGTATGGTGTCTGTCCTTGACAATTACTTTAATATAATATTAAGGTTCGAATGAGCCATGTCTGTTCAAATAATTCATGTCTCTCGTTAAAATTTCCTGGCAAATGCATGACTCGTGGACTAGGTTTTGAGTTGACGTCATTTTGACAGCAATACCATGGCGTAATTGCATTGCTTTCTGCATTTGTCACTATATTCGCGCCGGTACTATAATTTCACGCAAACAAGTCTCGAACGGTGGGGTAAGGCGTTCTGGTGTCGCCGATGAGGAATATTGTAGAAAAATCTACTCCACAAGGCCGGAAAATGGGCATTTAAAATATCTCTGTAAAAAGATTTGATCAAAGCGGATTTTGGATATGTTGCAGAGGATATATTCCTCTTCAAAATGGAACAAAAATAATTTAGTCCAAATTTGTTCTAAGTCAAACCTGTTACCGACCATATTAGTACGTTACGTGAGCGTTAGATCATAACATTACAATCCATGTTATGTGGTCCTGCTAATTTAAATATTTAAACAATGGCTGCACTGATCCTTGCAAAACGACAGAAATAGCCGTCTTGATTTAGGTCGATTTGCAAACAACAACCGTGCCATCCCCGCGTTATTAAACTATTTTCTAACATACAGTTTTTGAATATTTTATACACATAATGACTTTTATTCGATTCGTTCAAATTAGAAGTAAAAAACACCTCGCCAATGACAACTTTAGATAAAATAACGAGACGGTTTCTTAACAGCATCAGTTCGCCATACCAGTATCATGTCCGTTTAGCAGGACACACAATCATCATATCAAAATATCAGGACCACTTAATCAGGGGTGGAGCAGTTCTTTATCAAAATAAATCGAGTCGAAGCCGATATTTATTCATATATAGGTTATATACATAGGCGGCGATAAATCGAGTCGAAGCCGATATTTATTCTGGTAAAGAACTATTCGCATGCTTTGACCGACTTAGAGTACAATTCACCTCACACTTTGGGATTAACTGAGTTCATTCGTGGCGACCTTTCACCTCTGCGATCGGCTTGCTATGGATGACGTGTGCCAAACAATGGCACACTCACTTAATTATTCCTTTGCCGGCTTGTGTGGTTTACAAAATATCGGGAAACAATTGCAACAATGGGATTGTGCTCTAACTTATAGTAAAAGGTCATGTTTCTTATTATACAATGGTCATATCGGGTGACATTTCCAGCATATGAACGTATTACAGGAAAACCATAGTCAGAAATGAAATCACGCGATCAGCTTTGAATGGGCATTTCCATGCAAATCTCCGCAGCAAAAGTTACAGAGTTGCAAATATTTTCGGGTGTGACTTTCTGCGGTATTGCAAACAATACACATTTATCTGGCTTGCAATATGTTCAGTTAGAAAGTTTGTGTATTTATTTTTTTTATTTTATATTTATTTTTCAAAACTTGGTCAAGTGTTGTAATTCCAAAAACTAATTCTCAAACATAAATTTACAGCAAAAATTGACAATGTTCAAGCCCAGCTGCCAGTGAAATTATATATCTGTTTGATGACATGGCTGCTTCAGTTCCCCGATAACTGCTTCATATCTAACCTTTGCTGCGGAGATTTGCATGGAAGTCCCATCCAAATTGTTCACTTGACCCCTTCCTTACATGTCAGTCCTGCTCGGCTTGATACTTGATACTTGCACTTGTTATTTTACAGCTGCGCATGGAGGACTACGCTTACCTGACAAAGATTAATATATACGAGACTTATAACAGTGGTGGCGTGACGTCCGTCGAGGTGGGTTATTTTGGGAGCCAGGGCATAATGTACTACACCGTGTGGGAGACACCGGGTGTGCAGGCCTTATCGACATCGAACATACTCACAATCAACATCAACCCGAAGGTAGGTTAATCGTAAAAAATACAATCAACATAAATTCAATGACAGGTTAACCATAATATACTCACAATTATCATCAACCTGAGGTTATGTTAATCGTAAAAATACAATCAACAAAAATTAAATGATGGGTTTACCATAATATACTCACAATCAGCTTCAACCCGAGGGTACATGTAGGTTAATCGTAAAATATATTCAAATTAAACTCAATGATGGGTTAATCCGAGGGTAGGTCAATCATAAAAAACAATCCAATTAAAGGGATGCGAAACACTCCAGCAGGTTGATCAAATAGAAATTGAGAATTATCTTGTTCAAAGTAGTTATTTTTTACGAACATTAATCCAAATTGACAACACACACTGTCATTGTTTTTTATTAACTAAATGCAATGATTCTCGACTGCGAAATCATTTGTGTCAGTTTATCACCGATTGTTGCGTCCCGAATCAAGATGAAATATTTACACTGAGCGTAGTTCAGACGATGTTTTCTATGGAGTGGTATGGTGGATTTCTTTGAAATTGTCTGCGATATTAGTAGAATTCTACATTCCTCCAGTTGACATAGCGCCTGAGTACTAACATGTCAATTTCACGAACCCGAACAAGTCCATAATATGTCTTTCTCAATGGTGAGTTAATCCGAGGGCAGCTTAATAATAAAAAACAATCAACAGAAACTCAATGATTGGTTAACCCGTGGGTATGTTAATCATAAACCAAACAACTTCAGTTCAAGAAAATTTGGTGTGGTAACTTGGAATACCCTGCCAAAAGTTAAAACGGCGTTACTTTTTTGTTTACAAAAATTATTTTTAAAAGTTGTCGTTAAATTGAGCAAGGAGTTCAATCTTCGGAATATATTTCTTCCAAAATTGAATACAAATTTATATATATATATATATATATATATATATACTAGAAGGTGACCCGACTTCGTCCGGGCTTTGACCTTGAATTGTCTATTTTGAAGGTCAAGGTCAAGTGGGGTCACGATTTGACCAGTCCAAAACACTGCCCGGACAAAAGAACCCGACAAACGTGCTCGTCGAAATCCATCCGGTTTTACCCGATTTAACATTGAATTGATCATTTTGAAGGTCAAGGTCAGGTCGGCGTCACGATTTGACCCGTCTAAAACACTCAGTGGACAAACGTAACCCTATGTATAAAATTTCGTTGAAATCCCATCAAAATTGGCGATTTTACCTTGAATTGACCCGATTTCAAGGTCAAGGTCACGTCACACAGGCAAATAAATATGCTTATGAGACTCCCCATACGAAAGTACCCCCACGTACCAAGTTTCATCGAAATCCCGTGATATTCGGGCGTTTGACCTTGAAATGGCCAGATTTCAAGGCCAAGGTCACATCGCACGGGCAAATTAATAGGCACATGTCACTCCCCGGCCGAAAGTATCCCCACATACCAAGTTTCATCGAAATCGGCTAGGCCGTTTTCGAGTCCATCGATTACAGACAGACCGACAGACACACAGATCTTCCAAAATATATAATAGATATTTTTGTTTTTTAAAATCAACATGTTTAAACGATCATAATGTGCGCGAAGGGCACACATGGGCCATTGCAATGTCTCACGTCCCGTCACATCCCAGGCCCCCTCCGATTATTATTTTTATACCGATTATTATTTTTATACCCACCCCGGCATACGTGCCGGAAAAAAAATTTCACCCCGCTCTTTTAGACCAAATTTTTTATAAAAAGTAGAAAATATGCTACTGTTGGTCCAAAAACAACATATTCCCCACTAATTACTTGTTGGAAAATCAAACAATGAGAACAATTTCAACCTATATAAATTATGCGGTGTCAAATTTTTCAATTAATGTTGTGTTAGCCATGAAATTTCCAACTTTTGAAAAGGTGTACTAAAGTTGAGGGGGTAGACACCCGATCCCCTGTCGCCCCGTACCTGACGGTGATGTTTATGTACTTAGGATATGTACGATTGTGTTGACAAACATCCTTTACCACTTCAACTGTAACAGAAAATGTCTTCACTAAATTATGGAGTACATCAATGTTGTCTTATATTTCCATTGACAACAAACTACAATAATCGGAGTGTGCAATAAACATATAGAACAACACAAGTGTGTGAGTGAAATTGTTGATATTATTGCATTTGTCTTACCTGCGGTTCTTGTTCACAACAAACTCATCAATAACGTTAACCAGTTCACACACTTGTGTCGTTCCATGATCTGCATTGGTATTGCTGGCCCGTCCGACAACGAATAGAGTTGTTCCCCGTGGAACGACGTAAAACAAAAATGACCAATATATTGGAACAGAGACAAGATCATCGTGCCATGAATCTTTATTTTCTATCACAAAAGCTAAATCAATGCTTCTTAAGAAATATTATTCCAGTTAACCCTTTACCGAACAGAAGGGCCCTGTGCCAATGCATTCTCTTATATATGCGAGTCGACCATAGAATGCATTAGCTTAACACATTAAAAATTATAAAATTGTTAAAGAATGTAAGAAAAAGTGGGGTCACGATTTGACCAGTCCAAAACACTGCCCGGACAAAAGAACCCGACAAACGTGCTCGTCGAAATCCATCCGGTTTTACCCGATTTAACATTGAATTGATCATTTTGAAGGTCAAGGTCAGGTCGGCGTCACGATTTGACCCGTCTAAAACACTCAGTGGACAAACGTAACCCTATGTATAAAATTTCGTTGAAATCCCATCAAAATTGGCGATTTTACCTTGAATTGACCCGATTTCAAGGTCAAGGTCACGTCACACAGGCAAATAAATATGCTTATGAGACTCCCCATACGAAAGTACCCCCACGTACCAAGTTTCATCGAAATCCCGTGATATTCGGGCGTTTGACCTTGAAATGGCCAGATTTCAAGGCCAAGGTCACATCGCACGGGCAAATTAATAGGCACATGTCACTCCCCGGCCGAAAGTATCCCCACATACCAAGTTTCATCGAAATCGGCTAGGCCGTTTTCGAGTCCATCGATTACAGACAGACCGACAGACACACAGATCTTCCAAAATATATAATAGATATTTTTGTTTTTTAAAATCAACATGTTTAAACGATCATAATGTGCGCGAAGGGCACACATGGGCCATTGCAATGTCTCACGTCCCGTCACATCCCAGGCCCCCTCCGATTATTATTTTTATTCTGTTTTTGTTCTTTTAAAAGTTCTCACTCTATCAGAGGAATATTGTAGTCGGTGGGAACAGAGTTACACAGCAACAGACATGTGCCTTTCTTGTGGTCTTTAATGATGATGTCAGGTCTGTTGCATGGAATGTGTCTATCAGTATGCACCTTGTGTCCGATATTATGGTGATGTCGTCATTGATGGTAACATACCACTTGGGACCTACGCCCATGATATTTGCTTTGCTCAATGTCCAATGGATATACTTTGCCACATTGTTGTGTTATAATGTGTATTCATTTGGTGGTAAGACAGGACAAGCTGATATCATACGCTCCACTGTTTCTGGACTGGTGCGACTAACACTTTGGATCCACACTGTAGTCAATAAACTTCTTTGTGTAACAACTGGCGGTTATTGCCTGATCTTTGTGTAACAACTGGCGGTTATTGTCTGATCTTTGTGTAACAACTGGCGGTATTGCCTGATCTTTGTGTAACACCAGTCCTGGCGGTTATTGCCTGATCTTTGTGTAACAACTGGCGGTTATTGCCTGATCTTTGTGTAACAACTGGCGGTTATTGTCTGATCTTTGTGTAACAACTGGCGGTATTGCCTGATCTTTGTGTAACACCAGTCCTGGCGGTTATTGCCTGATCTTTGTGTAACAACTGGCGGTTATTGCCTGATCTGTGTGTAACAACTGGCGGTTATTGCCTGATCTTTGTGTAACAACTGCGGTTATTGCCTGATCTTGGGCTGCTACAGTAGCGGCCTCGGTTTCCTCCTTCAAGCCAGCAAGTTGCAACCACCGATATGACCCTTCTTGTTCTGTTTTGATTGTTCATATATTTAGCATGCTGGTCATGCATATGTGTTTGTCATATTATATTTGTGTTCTCGTCTCGCTATTTGTTTTTCATTCCAAGTTTCATGCGATATGCAATTATATCAATAATTTCAATGCGCATTTACATAAAAACAACATACACAAGATAACATCACGCATATTTACACATTAAAAAACAATACAAGCTTCACCAATAGTATATGACTCGGACGATTGCTAAGATTTAAAATTAAATTAAATTAAAGATAAGAAGATTAAAGAAATGACCTGGCTAAAACAAAACTAAGTTAGATATATCCATTTCCAACTATAACGAATCAGCCTATACTATATAAACTGGCTATATATAAGATGATGTACCTATAGCGAATTACCAATTTTGAACAGGTGAGTTTTAAGAGCTTTTTTAGAAAAGATGCTACTGAGCTGAGCCTCTCTTCCTCACATCAACGGTATAGGCTGTTCTAAATAGAGATTGAGGCATTTTGAAACAAGCACTTTCCATAGTTCACATTTAGTTTGGTAAACATTGCAGATATGTATGGTGGTGTATATCCGTGCAGAGACTTGACAACAATTATATAAGACACATCTGTATCTGACACGGTACTCAAACTTCAACATGTGCAGTTGTTTCATGATATTTGAAACAAGAGGTGTGCACTCGAGTGCTAGAATACCCCCACCGTGACAAATTCAACCCGCATTATCCGTAAACTCAACCAAAAGATTTTTAACTTTAAAGAAAAATTCGGACTAATAATGTCGATATGGTGTCACAAGAAGCTTGTACAGAAAAAAGTATTCAAAACGGTTCATATTTGTTAAAGTTATTAAGTCAGACAGAATTTGCTAAGTCAAAATAAGTCGAAAATGAGGTGTAATATTACGAAAAACAGTCTGAGCCAATCCCTAGCCGCATCATGTAGAGAGGGTATTGTGAGAAGCATGTATACCAAAAATTATTGAAATCGTTTCATATTTGTTAAAGTTATTAAGTCGGACAGATTTTTCTAAGTCAAAATAAGTCGAAAAAGAGGCGTAACTTGAAAACAAAAAGTCTGACCGAACCGCAATTAGCATCATGTGGAGAGACCGTCCTAAGGAGATTGCATACAAAAAATTATTGAAATCGGTTCATAGTTGTTCGAGTTATGAGGTCGGACGGACGGACGGGTGGACGGACGGCCAAACGGATGGAGAAAGTGTGACGGACGGACGCAGTCAATCCAGTATACCCCCCATTTTCTTCGAAAGTGGGGGTATAATTATGTTGTATCTTGGCACATTAGAAATAAGACGAGCACAGATTTTCAGTAAAACGACAATCCTCCTGACACTTTAAGATGTGTTAACCCTTTCAGTGCCAGGTCCGATTTTTGTATCAACCCACATACCCTGTGCCAATGCATTCTCTTATATATGCGAGTCGACCATAGGTCGCCTCGCATATATAAGAGAATGCATTGGCCTAACAATTTTTCATCATTTGTTATTATTTTTTACAATTTTTTTTACAATTTTAATAATTTTTTATTATATTCTTTAACAGACTTGTTTTGTAGGTTTAGTGCCAGGGCATCTTACGTTTTTCATGGGCATCTAACTTATTACTATGAATACTTGGTGATAGTTTTGAGTTATAACATGCCCCTAAGGTTTTATTCAGTTTGTTTTTAAATTCGCTATAGCATGCTTAAGCATACCCCAAAAAAAAGAAGAAAAAACAACAATTTTTTTTTTTTAATTTTTAAATTGTTTTAGGGCCGATTTTACAGACCGTAAATTAGGGCCGATGAGATAGACCCCTGGTACTGAAAGGGTTAACACGGGATTCAACGTGTCAACGTACGAAACAACCAGAGCTAGAAGGGCATGTTTCCTCGCTCTATGGCTTAAATACCATAGTAATATATTCGAGACCATATCATCCATGTCCATGGTACTGTCAATGCACGCTGCCAGATTGCACAAGAGGAACAGGGTGTTACATGACTGTTCCCGAGCGGAATTTCTAAAGATACAACCGAATCACTGAATCCGTGGAGCTCCATGGCCCAGTGGTTAACGTGTCGTGCTTGTATTCTCTGTAAGCACAACGATATGGGTTATTGGCGCGTCGCTGGTCTATTATGATTGCTCGCTGTTTCAAATCTCGCGCCAAGTCGTGACCCTTGAGCAAGATCGCTCGCACAGTGTCGGCTTCGCGTCACTCATGCGTTAAACGAGTACCAGTCAGCTTGTCATAATGATGAGCATCAGAGCATATTCTGATCAAACTAGAAAAGCTCCTGAAATTGCTGCAGCCGGTTCATTGGTTGGCTTGTAATATTATTAATATTATTAATATTGTAATGTTTAAAGATACGTTTATATCATATGTGTGTGATTAACCAATAAAATTGCGTTGTGTTATGTTAACAGAAGCAATACTTCTGCAACACGAGCAGATTCTTGTTTAAGTACACCATCCCACGTCTTGGCAACAATAGACTAGTTACGCGCTGATTATGTTTGGCATATGAACAAAACTATATATATTTTAATATTCCTTCCGTTGATTGCGATTTGAACAAATATGAATATTTCTGCAACGAACGCCACCCGTGCCTTTAAAAGCGCGATAGAGCAAGTAATTGGTTGATTGCTATATACACATGTTCATTCATTCATATGCATCCATTGCGGTGCAGTAAACTGATATATATTTAGAACCGATCACAATGATTTCAAATTTACAATAATTTAGTTTCAACTTATTGCATTGCATCCATTCTTTGACGCCAGTGTAACAGTTCTCCAAATTCGATCTAGCTGTTCTGAAACCAACTGATTCATTTCAAGGGAAATCTATATACCTGTGTGTGTCGTCAGCATACATACGCCGAACAAAGGCTCCCGAAGAAAACAATACAAAGGAAGCACGAACTTTCCCGACCAGAGCAGAGCAGAGTACAATTTATAATGTTGGAACGAACTGTATATTTTTGCTTCAAAACATTCGGATATTGTGACTACTTGCTTTGTAAAGTTGATATTAGTGTCTGGTACATATACAATACAGTGAGTTATAAAACATTTATCAGTGTGGTGTCTTGTGATAAGTGGTTGTTTGTCCTTGAAGAATGGACCATTCAATTGCCAGAAGAGACGGGCTCAGACGACAATTTATAGCCAACATGCTAAGACACACAAGCCTGCAAATGGTGTGCCTGTCATTTGCAGAATGAGGTCCCCAGAGGGTGAATTTAGTGATGCTATCCCGCACTGCGGGCTAGCGTCACCAAATTCTCCATCTGGAGACCTCATTCTGCTTAGGCCTCATCTTCTGGGAAGTATCTATAGTATAAAATTAACATTGTTTTTAGTTACGTTTTCCCTTCTGGAAGTTTCTATATCCCATAATTTGCAGAAGGTAAAATCCATAATCGAGGTACCCAATGGGTGATCATCACCAACTTCAACTGGGGAACTTCAATCTGATCCTAGATCTACCATAGCAGTTGAGGGCCTAAGCAGAATGAGGTCCCCAGAGGGTGAATTTAGTGATGCTAGCCCGCTATGCGGGATAGCGTCACTAAATTCACCCTCTGGGGACCTCATTCTGCAAATGACAGACACGCTATTTGCAGGCTTGAAGACACAATGGCAACCAGGGCCCTATAGAACACAATTATTGTAATCACAAGCTTCTTTGGGGCACACAAAAGGTGTCGATTACCATAGAGCTCCACTCTTATTCTAACAGTGAAAAGGCGACTTCTTGTAATGCCGCGTTCACATGCATGGTGACCAATAAAATAATAGGTTTTCCACATGTGACTTGATTGACCAATGAAAAAAAATGATTCCTCTGAGACACTCATTGATATGTTATCGCTAGTGCATGGGTGAGCCGTGTTCAATTTGATAAGTGGTAATCGGTATCCTTTAAATAATCGCTCAGTGAGTACACCGCAACCGTACGTGCATTGTGTTATATTTCGTCAATGGTTATCGTCTGTTCCAACAATTCTAGTTGTACGATGTATTTCAATTTCTAGTTGGGTTGTCATTCAGAATCGCTGGAGTATTCTATTGATAATATGTACAAGAGACGTAGCTAGAGGGACTCATGTGCAGGTTTAAACTCCAAGCTGTGTACCCACAAAGGGGACCCTATAACAACGTCCCTGCACGAATGTCATAATTGGGCAATATATATACTCCAATACAGACTTTAGGTTGTTTGCCACGAGACAACCGCTTGATTGCCGCAGTGTGAATGCCATTCTTATCAAACCCAATCACCCACGAGCACACGGGTATAATCTACACTATTACAATACAGTGGTCTATTGCACATAACGCCTCCTGTGTACCTCTCATAACCTTGTGATTACAATTATTATCGTCCATAGCATAGGCCCCAGATCGTGTAAATATGCCGTAACGTGCGTTTATTCTTCCACTTTATTAGCGTGTATACTGTTCTGCAAATTATTGAAAGCTGTGGTCCGATGGGCATTTTATTTATAGATAATTGGTTTTTCCGGTTTAAAAGTCGAACTGCGCGACCAGGAGGCCGAGTCCGGTAAAAGGTGTCGTTGGGAATTTTAATTTCGTTTATTGTCCTTTACATTATTAAGTCAATAATGTTGATTTTTCTATGTCAATTACCAATAAAAGAAATTTAAAAGATAATTTGTAAGTCTTATATTTCAACTTTTATAGATATGTTTCGTTCTGCAGCCCACTGCTAGTTGTGGTCGGAGACGGCCGAGTCGGCCGCCGGTTCGTTAATCGCGAAACCAATATATTTTATATTCTATAATTACAACCATGGGTATATAATATATGATCCTGAGCGCGTTACCATTTCTGACTATGGTTGTCTTGTTTTGTTTGCAGACGGATCATCCCATTCTTTACATCAAGATCAACGTTGACTGTACGGTGGCCAACGGCTTCGTGGAACTCGATGCAGCCTCTTTCACAGGGGCCCAGTATGTGCCGCCCTAAACGCCAGGATACCACACCATTGGTTAAATTGTCCTGCTAATTTAACATGATGTGTGTGGTCCTGCTGAAATACTATGCTGCTTGAGGGGCAAAATGATGTTAGCTTAATTTTCGCGGCCTGAATGCATTGAAGAAACTTAAAAGCCAGTATCTGTAATAATTTGTGTGTCGGTTGTTGCCGGCCGACCGTTGCCCAAGATTACTATGCATGTCGTTTTGCAAACACAGCTCAGTCATTATTAGAGTGTTTTAAAATATATATGAACGTTCTTGAAGGTTTCATACAGATACCGTTTTTCTCAAATCGCTCGGATCCGCCATACACTGCGAAAAAGACATTTAAACAAAAAAAAATACTTTTTAATAACAGCATCATTTTGCACCACCAACATCATATATATTCAACAAGAACCACCGACATCATAGCAAATTAGCATGACCACTTAACCAAGGGCGAACCAGTGTCCGTGGTACTACAGGAACTGAAGAATAAATATACAGTGCTTATATCTGACATACATGTATAGCGTGCACCAACTCATATATGGGTGGAGTCAAATCGCAGTTTTTTCAGTTTCAAGGAGTTGCAACAAAATTTGTTTTCGTCAGGTTTGAAATCGTTGTTAATATATTTTGATTACAACTTTTCAACGTAAATGCTACACCTTATGTCGAGAATGGCACAAAAGCGACCAGGATTGTATCCACCCTGAGTTGCTGCACGCTATTGATCTTACTTAAAAGGGCACTGTACACTAAATCCGGCCATTTATGGTACCATATTCTTTTATACTCAACAGAATACATGCAACAAATGAATGCACTTTAGTCATGGATTAGTGCAAACTACACTCATGTGCTCTGTGAACGATGTAAACAACATGGTAATTATAATGAAAATGAATTTATGACTCCACCGTGCAAAAACCTTAAAACAATTAAGGCTCTGTACCTGACAAGGTACTCAAACTTCAATACGTGCAATTCTTTCGTGGCATGTGAATTTTTGTTGGATCTTGGCACATTATAAATAAGGCGAGCACAGCTTTTCAGTACATAGACAACCGTCCTGACATTTTCATTTTAAAGATGTGTTAACAAGAAATTAAAAGTGTCAAGTTCCGAAATAAAACAGCCAGAGATAGAATGGCATGTTTCATAGTACTGTGACTTAAAACACACTTCAATAGCCTCAAGGCTCGCAAAATTCATGTAGCTCGAGCGTAAGTTATTGGAGACCATAGCATCCATGTCCATAGTGCTGTCAAAGTATTGTCAAAGTACTCTCAAAGTTTCATATATTATGTTGAGTATATATATCTTGTCAAGGGAATTGTATTACAAATCATACGGAGCTATTGATGTTTATATTTCGTCAAAATTAAATAAAACCGTACTGATATCAGGGATGTGGTTAGATGGGTGTCCACCTTGAAATTTCCAATTGCACCCCCCCCCCTCCCACCTCAAACGAGACCGAATTCCAGGTTTGCAAAATTCCATCATCAAATAGTACATCAAGCCTTCCAACTATAAGATATTTCCAACCAGATTGGAAAATTTCCAATTGATGCGGGGGGGGGGGGGGGGGGGGTCGGAAAAAAATTTCAGGCACGTATGGCATTTTTTCCCTTTCGATCATTTTTTGTACCCACCCACCCCCACCGCCAAATTTGTTTCAGTTTACGGCAGTTTTTTCCGACCATTTTTTTACACCCTTTTAACACTAAAACAGAGATTTGCGGGGGGAAATTCACTGTAAACAGCTGTATATGAATTTCTGTGCAAACTATTTATCATGTATGTTAACAAGGACATGTAAATAGGAATGAGTCATTTTGAGGTCATTCGGCCAAAAAAACATGGCTGCCAGCGGCCATCTTGGATTTCAAAATTTTCAACAAAATACAACACGATAACTGCGTGCAGTCAGTTTACAGTTAGAATTACATTATTTCTCTCATTCAAAGTGGTTTTGAAGCCCAACTCATTGCCAAAACACTAAAAAAACAAGCAGAATTATTTTTTTCAGTTGCGGAAAAAATTGCTTGTTGGTGGCTTTGACCACCCACCCACCCCGGCATACGTGCCGGAAAAAAAATTTCACCCCGCTCTTTTAGACCAAATTTTTTATAAAAAGTAGAAAATATGCTGCTGTTGGTCCAAAAACAACATATTCCCCACTAATTACTTGTTGGAAAATCAAACAATGAGAACAATTTCAACCTATATAAATTATGCGGTGTCAAATTTTTCAATTAATGTTGTGTTAGCCATGAAATTTCCAACTTTTGAAAAGGTGTACTAAAGTTGAGGGGGTAGACACCCGATCCCCTGTCGCCCCGTACCTGACGGTGATGTTTATGTACTTAGGATATGTACGATTGTGTTGACAAACATCCTTTACCACTTCAACTGTAACAGAAAATGTCTTCACTAAATTATGGAGTACATCAATGTTGTCTTATATTTCCATTGACAACAAACTACAATAATC
This sequence comes from Siphonodentalium dalli, assembly GCA_032622095.1. Taxonomy (NCBI): domain Eukaryota; kingdom Metazoa; phylum Mollusca; class Scaphopoda; order Gadilida; family Siphonodentaliidae; genus Siphonodentalium; species Siphonodentalium dalli. The sequence goes on from CP136063.1 coordinate 247,950,608, forward strand.
GGAGTGTGCAATAAACATATAGAACAACACAAGTGTGTGAGTGAAATTGTTGATATTATTGCATTTGTCTTACCTGCGGTTCTTGTTCACAACAAACTCATCAATAACGTTAACCAGTTCACACACTTGTGTCGTTCCATGATCTGCATTGGTATTGCTGGCCCGTCCGACAACGAATAGAGTTGTTCCCCGTGGAACGACGTAAAACAAAAATGACCAATATATTGGAACAGAGACAAGATCATCGTGCCATGAATCTTTATTTTCTATCACAAAAGCTAAATCAATGCTTCTTAAGAAATATTATTCCAGTTAACCCTTTACCGAACAGAAGGGCCCTGTGCCAATGCATTCTCTTATATATGCGAGTCGACCATAGAATGCATTAGCTTAACACATTAAAAATTATAAAATTGTTAAAGAATGTAAGAAAAAGTGGGGTCACGATTTGACCAGTCCAAAACACTGCCCGGACAAAAGAACCCGACAAACGTGCTCGTCGAAATCCATCCGGTTTTACCCGATTTAACATTGAATTGATCATTTTGAAGGTCAAGGTCAGGTCGGCGTCACGATTTGACCCGTCTAAAACACTCAGTGGACAAAAGTAACCCTATGTATAAAATTTCGTTGAAATCCCATCAAAATTGGCAATTTTACCTTGAATTGACCCGATTTCAAGGTCAAGGTCACGTCACACAGGCAAATGAATATGCTTATGAGACTCCCCATACGAAAGTACCCCCACGTACCAAGTTTCATCGAAATCCCGTGATATTCGGGCGTTTGACCTTGAAATGACCAGATTTCAAGGCCAAGGTCACATCGCACGGGCAAACGAATATGCCTATGAGACTCCCCGGCCCAAAATATCCCCACATACCAAGTTTAATCGAACTCCCGTCATATTTGGGCGTTTGACCTTGAAATTACCCGATTTCAAGGTCAATGTCACGTCACACGGGCAAATTAATAGGCACATGTCACTCCCCGGCCGAACGTATCCCCACATACCAAGTTTCATCGAAATCGGCTAGGCCGTTTTCGAGTCCATCGATTACAGACAGACCGACAGACACACAGATCTTCCAAAATATATAATAGATATTTTTGTTTTTTAAAATCAACATGTTTAAACGATCATAATGTGCGCGAAGGGCACACATGGGCCATTGCAATGTCTCACGTCCCATCACATCCCAGGCCCCCTCCGATTATTATTTTTATTCTGTTTTTTTCTTCTTTTAAAAGTTCTCACTCTATCAGAGGAATATTGTAGTCGGTGGGAACAGAGTTACACAGCAACAGACATGTGCCTTTCATGTGGTCTTTAATGATGATGTCAGGTCTGTTGCATGGAATGTGTCTATCAGTATGCACCTTGTGTCCGATATTATGGTGATGTCGTCATTGATGGTAACATACCACTTGGGACCTACGCCCATGATATTTGCTTTGCTCAATGTCCAATGGATATACTTTGCCACATTGTTGTGTTATAATGTGTATTTATTTGGTGGTAAGACAGGACAAGCTGATATCATACGCTCCACTGTTTCTGGACTGGTGCGACTAACACTTTGGATCCACACTGTAGTCAATAAACTTCTTTGTGTAACAACTGGCGGTTATTGCCTGATCTTTGTGTAACAACTGGCGGTTATTGTCTGATCTTTGTGTAACAACTGGCGGTTATTGCCTGATCTTTGTGTAACAACTGCGGTTATTGCCTGATCTTGGGCTGCTACAGTAGCGGCCTCGGTTTCCTCCGTCAAGCCAGCAAGTTGCAACCACCGATATGACTCTTCTTGGTCTGTTTTGATTGTTCATATATTTAGCATGCTGGTCATGCATATGTGTTTGTCATATTATATTTGTGTTCTCGTCTCGCTATTTGTTTTTCATTCCATGTTTCATGCGATTTGCAATTATATCAATAATTTCAATGCGCATTTACATAAAAACAACATACACAAGATAACATCACGCATATTTACACATTAAAAAACAATACAAGCTTCACCAATAGTATATGACTCGGACGATTGCTAAGATTTAAAATTAAATTAAATTAAAGATAAGAAGATTAAAGAAATGACCTGGCTAAAACAAAACTAAGTTAGATATATCCATTTCCAACTATAACGAATCAGCCTATACTATATAAACTGGCTATATATAAGATGATGTACCTATAGCGAATTACCAATTTTGAACAGGTGAGTTTTAAGAGCTTTTTTAGAAAAGATGCTACTGAGCTGAGCCTCTCTTCCTCACATCAACGGTATAGGCTGTTCTAAATAGAGATTGAGGCATTTTGAAACAAGCACTTTCCATAGTTCACATTTAGTTTGGTAAACATTGCAGATATGTATGGTGGTGTATATCCGTGCAGAGACTTGACAACAATTATATAAGACACATCTGTATCTGACACGGTACTCAAACTTCAACATGTGCAGTTGTTTCATGATATTTGAAACAAGAGGTGTGCACTCGAGTGCTAGAATACCCCCACCGTGACAAATTCAACCCGCATTATCCGTAAACTCAACCAAAAGATTTTTAACTTTAAAGAAAAATTCGGACTAATAATGTCGATATGGTGTCACAAGAAGCTTGTACAGAAAAAAGTATTCAAAACGGTTCATATTTGTTAAAGTTATTAAGTCAGACAGAATTTGCTAAGTCAAAATAAGTCGAAAATGAGGTGTAATATTACGAAAAACAGTCTGAGCCAATCCCTAGCCGCATCATGTAGAGAGGGTATTGTGAGAAGCATGTATACCCAAAATTATTGAAATCGTTTCATATTTGTTAAAGTTATTAAGTCGGACAGAATTTTCTAAGTAAAAATAAGTCGAAAAAGAGGCGTAACTTGAAAACAAAAAGTCGGACCGAACCGCAATTAGCATCATGTGGAGAGACCGTCCTAAGGAGATTATTGAAATCGGTTCATAGTTGTTCGAGTTATGAGGTCGGACGGACGGACGGGCGGACGGACGGCCAAACGGATGGAGAAAGTGTGACGGACGGATGCAGTCAATCCAGTATACCCCCCATTTTCTTCGAAAGTGGGGGTATAATTATGTTGTATCTTGGCACATTAGAAATAAGACGAGCACAGATTTTCAGTAAAACGACAATCCTCCTGACACTTTAAGATGTGTTAACCCTTTCAGTGCCAGGTCCGATTTTTGTATCAACCCATATACCCTGTGCCAATGCATTCTCTTATATATGCGAGTCGACCATAGGTCGCCTCGTATATATAAGAGAATGCATTGGCCTAACAATTTTTTTATCATTTGTTATTATTTTTTACAATTTGTTTTACAATTTTAATAATTTTGTATTATATTCTTTAACAGACTTGTTTTGTAGGTTTAGTGCCAGGGCATCTTACGTTTTTCATGGGCAACTAACTTATTACTATGAATACTTGGTGATAGTTATGAGTTATAACATGCCCCTAAGGTTTTATTCAGTTTGTTTTTAAATTCGCTATAGCATGCTTAAGCATACCCAAAAAAACAACAATTTTTATTTTTTTTATTTTTAAATTGTTTTAGGGCCGATGAGATAGACCCCTGGTACTGAAAGGGTTAACACGGGATTCAACGTGTCAACGTACGAAACAACCAGAGTTAGAAGGGCATGTTTCCTCGCTCTATGGCTTAAATACCATAGTAATATATTCGAGACCATATCATCCATGTCCATGGTACTGTCAATGCACGCTGCCAGATTGCACAAGAGGAACAGGGTGTTACATGACTGTTCCCGAGCGGAATTTCTAAAGATCCAACCGAATCACTGAATCCGTGGAGCTCCATGGCCCAGTGGTTAACGTGTCGTGCTTGTATTCTCTGTAAGCACAACGATATGGGTTATTGGCGCGTCGCTGGTCTATTATGATTGCTCGCTGTTTCAAATCTCGCGCCAAGTCGTGACCCTTGAGCAAGATCGCTCGCACAGTGTCGGCTTCGCGTGACTCATGCGTTAAACGAGTACCAGTCAGCTTGTCATAATGATGAGCATCAGAGCATATTCTGATCAAACTAGAAAAGCTCCTGAAATTGCTGCAGCCGGTTCATTGGTTGGCTTGTAATATTATTAATATTATTAATATTGTAATGTTTAAAGATACGTTTATATCATATGTGTGTGATTAACCAATAAAATTGCGTTGTGTTATGTTAACAGAAGCAATACTTCTGCAACACGAGCAGATTCTTGTTTATGTACACCATCGCACGTCTTGGCAACAATAGACTAGTTACGCGCTGATTATGTTTGGCATATGAACAAAACTATATATATTTTAATATTCCTTCCGTTGATTGCGATTTGAACAAATATGAATATTTCTGCAACGAACGCCACCCGTGCCTTTAAAAGCGCGATAGAGCAAGTAATTGGTTGATTGCTATATACACATGTTCATTCATTCATATGCATCCATTGCGGTGCAGTAAACTGATATATATTTAGAACCGATCACAATGATTTCAAATTTACAATAATTTAGTTTCAACTTATTGCATTGCATCCATTCTTTGACGCCAGTGTAACAGTTCTCCAAATTCGATCTAGCTGTTCTGAAACCAACTGATTCATTTCAAGGGAAATATATATACCTGTGTGTGTCGTCAGCATACATACGCCGAATAAAGGCTCCCGAAGAAAACAATACAAAGGAAGCACGAACTTCCCCGACCAGAGCAGAGCAGAGTACAATTTATAATGTTGGAACGAACTGTATATTTTTGCTTCAAAACATTCGGATATTGTGACTACTTGCTTTGTAAAGTTGATATTAGTGTCTGGTACATATACAATACAGTGAGTTATAAAACATTTATCAGTGTGGTGTCTTGTGATAAGTGGTTGTTTGTCCTTGAAGAATGGACCATTCAATTGCCAGAAGAGACGGGCTCAGACGACAATTTATAGCCAACATGCTAAGACACACAAGCCTGCAAATGGTGTGCCTGTCATTTGCAGAATGAGGTCCCCAGAGGGTGAATTTAGTGATGCTATCCCGCACTGCGGGCTAGCGTCACCAAATTCTCCATCTGGAGACCTCATTCTGCTTAGGCCTCATCTTCTGGGAAGTATCTATAGTATAAAATTAACATTGTTTTTAGTTACGTTTTCCCTTCTGGAAGTTTCTATATCCCATAATTTGCAGAAGGTAAAATCCATAATCGAGGTACCCAATGGGTGATCATCACCAACTTCAACTGGGGAACTTCAATCTGATCCTAGATCTACCATAGCAGTTGAGGGCCTAAGCAGAATGAGGTCCCCAGAGGGTGAATTTAGTGATGCTAGCCCGCTATGCGGGATAGCGTCACTAAATTCACCCTCTGGGGGCCTCATTCTGCAAATGACAGACACGCTATTTGCAGGCTTGAAGACACAATGGCAACCAGGGCCCTATAGAACACAATTATTGTAATCACAAGCTTCTGTGGGGCACACAAAAGGTGTCGATTACCATAGAGCTCCACTCTTATTCTAACAGTGAAAAGGCGACTTCTTGTAATGCCGCGTTCACATGCATGGTGACCAATAAAATAATAGGTTTTCCACATGTGACTTGATTGACCAATGAAAAAAAATGATTCCTCTGAGACACTCATTGATATGTTATCGCTAGTGCATGGGTGAGCCGTGTTCAATTTGATAAGTGGTAATCGGTATCCTTTAAATAATCGCTCAGTGAGTACACCGCAACCGTACGTGCATTGTGTTATATTTCGTCAATGGTTATCGTCTGTTCCAACAATTCTAGTTGTACGATGTATTTCAATTTCTAGTTGGGTTGTCATTCAGAATCGCTGGAGTATTCTATTGATAATATGTACAAGAGACGTAGCTAGAGGGACTCATGTGCAGGTTTAAACTCCAAGCTGTGTACCCACAAAGGGGACCCTATAACAACGTCCCTGCACGAATGTCATAATTGGGCAATATATATACTCCAATACAGACTTTAGGTTGTTTGCCACGAGACAACCGCTTGATTGCCGCAGTGTGAATGCCATTCTGATCAAACCCAATCACCCACGAGCACACGGGTATAATCTACACTATTACAATACAGTGGTCTATTGCACATAACGCCTCCTGTGTACCTCCCATAACCTTGTGATTACAATTATTATCGTCCATAGCATAGGCCCCAGATCGTGTAAATATGCCTTAACGTGCGTTTATTCTTCCACTTTATTAGCGTGTATACTGTTCTGCAAATTATTGAAAGCTGTGGTCCGATGGGCATTTTATTTATAGATAATTGGTTTTTCCGGTTTAAAAGTCGAACTGCGCGACCAGGAGGCCGAGTCCGGTAAAAGGTGTCGTTGGGAATTTTAATTTCGTTTATTGTCCTTTACATTATTAAGTCAATAATGTTGATTTTTCTATGTCAATTACCAATAAAAGAAATTTAAAAGATAATTTGTGAGTCTTATATTTCAACTTTTATAGATATGTTTCGTTCTGCAACCCACTGCTGGTTGTGGTCGGAGACGGCCGAGTCGGCCGCCGGTTCGTTAATCGCGAAACCAATATATTTTATATTCTATAATTACAATCATGGGTATATAATATATGATCCTGAGCGCGTTACCATTTCTGACTATGGTTGTCTTGTTTTGTTTGCAGACGGATCATCCCATTCTTTACATCAAGATCAACGTTGACTGTACGGTGGCCAACGGCTTCGTGGAACTCGATGCAGCCTCTTTCACAGGGGCCCAGTATGTGCCGCCCTAAACGCCAGGATACCACACCATTGGTTAAATTGTCCTGCTAATTTAAAATGATGTGTGTGGTCCTGCTGAAATACTATGCTGCTTGAAGGGCAAAATGATGTTGTTGCGAAAAAGTAGCTTAATTTTCGCGGCCTGAATGCATTGAAGAAACTTAAAAGCCAGTATCTGTAATAATTTGTGTGTCGGTTGTTGCCGGCCGACCGTTGCCCAAGATTACTATGCATGTCGTTTTGCAAACACAGCTCAGTCATTATTAGAGTGTTTTAAAATATATATGAACGTTCTTGAAGGTTTCATACAGATACCGTTTTTCTCAAATCGCTCGGATCCGCCACACTGCGAAAAAGACATTTAAACAAAAAAAAATACTTTTTAATAACAGCATCATTTTGCACCACCAACATCATATATATTTAACAAGAACCACCGACATCATAGCAAATTAGCATGACCACTTAACCAAGGGCGAACCAGTGTCCGTGGTACTACAGGAACTGAAGAATAAATATACAGTGCTTATATCTGACATACATGTATAGCGTGCACCAACTCATATATGGGTGGAGTCAAATCGCAGTTTTTTCAGTTTCAAGGAGTTGCAACAAAATTTGTTTTCGTCAGGTTTGAAATCGTTGTTAATATATTTTGATTACAACTTTTCAACGTAAATGCTACACCTTATGTCGAGAATGGCACAAAAGCGACCTGGATTTTATCCACCCTGAGTTGCTGCACGCTATTGATCTTACTTAAAAGGGCACTGTACACTAAATCCGGCCATTTATTGTACCATATTCTTTTATACTCAACAGAATACATGCAACAAATGAATGCACTTTAGTCATGGATTAGTGCAAACTACACTCATGTGCTCTGTGAACGATGTAAACAACATGGTAATTATAATAAAAATGAATGTATGACTCCAGTGTATCACCGTGCAAAAACTTTAAAACAATTAAGGCTCTGTACCTGACAAGGTACTCAAACTTCCACACGTGAAATTCTTTCGTGGCATGTGAATTTTTGTTGGATCTTGGCACATTATAAATAAGGCGAGCACAGCTTTTCAGTACATAGACAACCATCCTGACATTTTACTTTTAAAGGTGTGTTAACAAGAAATTAAAAAGTGTCAAGTTCCGAAATAAAACAGCCAGAGATAGAATGGCATGTTTCATAGTACTGTGACTTAAAACACACTTCAATAGCCTCAAGGCTCGCAAAATTCATGTAGCTCGAGCGTAAGTTATTGGAGACCATAGCATCCATGTCCATAGTGCTGTCAAAGTATTGTCAAAGTACTCTCAAAGTTTCATATATTATGTTGAGTATATATATCTTGTCAAGGGAATTGTATTACAAATCATACGGAGCTATTGATGTTTATATTTCGTCAAAATCAAATAAAACCGTACTGATATCAGGGATGTGGTTAGATGGGTGTCCACCTTGAAATTTCCAATTGCACCCCCACCTCAAACGAGACCGAATTCCAGGTTTGCAAAATTCCATCATCAAATAGTACATCAAGCCTTCCAACTATAAGATATTTCCAACCAGATTGGAAAATTTCCAATTGATGGCTCTTTTAGACCAAATTTTTTATAAAAAGTAGAAAATATGCTGCTGTTGGTCCAAAAACAACATATTCCCCACTAATTACTTGTTGGAAAATCAAACAATGAGAACAATTTCAACCTATATAAATTATGCGGTGTCAAATTTTTCAATTAATGTTGTGTTAGCCATGAAATTTCCAACTTTTGAAAAGGTGTACTAAAGTTGAGGGGGTAGACACCCGATCCCCTGTCGCCCCGTACCTGACGGTGATGTTTATGTACTTAGGATATGTACGAGTGTGTTGACAAACATCCTTTACCACTTCAACTGTAACAGAAAATGTCTTCACTAAATTATGGAGTACATCAATGTTGTCTTATATTTCCATTGACAACAAACTACAATAATCGGAGTGTGCAATAAACATATAGAACAACACAGGTGTGTGAGTGAAATTGTTGATATTATTGCATTTGTCTTACCTGCGGTTCTTGTTCACAACAAACTCATCAATAACGTTAACCAGTTCACACACTTGTGTCGTTCCATGATCTGCATTGGTATTGCTGGCCCGTCCGACAACGAATAGAGTTGTTCCCCGTGGAACGACGTAAAACAAAAATGACCAATATATTGGAACAGAGACAAGATCATCGTGCCATGAATCTTTATTTTCTATCACAAAAGCTAAATCAATGCTTCTTAAGAAATATTATTCCAGTTAACCCTTTACCGAACAGAAGGGCCCTGTGCCAATGCATTCTCTTATATATGCGAGTCGACCATAGAATGCATTAGCTTAACACATTAAAAATTATAAAATTGTTAAAGAATGTAAGAAAAAATGGTAAAAAGTGTTAAAAAAGGATTATTTTTAGGCCAATGCATGTCTCAATAGAACCATACACATATGGATATCATTGGAACCGGCTCATTGACCACATTGTGATGGTTACAGTTATGCCCTGTGCCAATGCATTCTCTTATATATGCGAGTCGACCATAGGTCGCCTCGCATATATAAGAGAATGCATTGGCCTTTTTTTAACACTTTTTACCATTTTTTCTTACATTCTTTAACAATTTTATAATTTTTAATGTGTTAAGCCAATGCATTCTCTTATATATGCGAGGCGACCTATGTTCGACTCGCATATATAAGAGAATGCATTGGCACAGGGCCCTTCAGAGATACTATTCCACCAGTATAAAACCTTCGAACTGTTTCATGTTCTGACTCTTGACAGGGAACTTTATAACATTGAACAAGGCAGGGTAAATACACAAATGCACAACAGGGGTGGTCCTAGCTTTTAATTATCAGGGGAGAAATTCCATGACTGTAAGCGACGCAAAGTAAAATTTCTCACAAAGTCACTTAAATCGTACAATTTCGAGTTGGGATTTTACTTATACAGTGAAATACATCATTACGAGAGCTTATTACCAGCAATGCTTTTTCAATGTTATAAATTTCCCTGTCACAACATCCGAGAGTTCCCATGTGTTGTACTGATGAAATATGAACTGTACTTGCGTAGGTAAGAGTAGAGAATCATGTCATGATCTACAACAGAGACGTGCTCCTGAACCCCTATAAACGGACATGGCTAATTAAAAGCTCAACAGTGATAACAATGTCTACGTAAGGAGTGATAACATTGGTCAGTAAATACACGAAATATCGGTCTTTAGATTTTTATAACTTGCCAAAGTCATAAATAAATCTTACAGCAGTTTCAATGAGGCGGGAGGGGTGTCCCGAAACTATTCGAGGATACAAGATCCATCCCCAGTCCCAGATTTTTCCAATACCATGTAATGTTTTTTTCTAATCCATATTCATAGACAAATTATAAGTACTAATATGAATATAAATGTTCAGACTTACATACCGGACCAATACAGATCATTAATAATATGAACAAATACGCAACATATGCCCTTTTATGATATCATGGGTTGGATCCGGCTTCTGAAATAAAAAACAAACATTCGCTTTTTAAAACGAAGAAGAAATTCCATCAGTTCTCACATGTTTTCAATTGTTTTCACCTCGAATTATCCCTGTAAAGCCAGTGTCAGCTCATTTAATTCTTCTTTTGAACTGTGTGCATATTGAAAGATATACATGTATTATTGTATGATATGCATCATTGAGTAGATTGGTATTGTTTTATAAGACCTTTGGGTTGGCCCCGATGGCCCTTGAACTAAACTTGTGTTGGAGGGGTGGGTGTCCGATCTCACAGGAAACACAACTTGTCTGCCGGGGGGGGGGGGGGGGGGGTGGAGGGTATAACAAATTAAAAAACCCATAAATTCAACCTTGTATCCTGGAATTTGTCCTAACCCCTAGCCTGTTTCATTATGTTTTTTTCCACACAGACAGACTTCATATTCTTGAATGGAAATTCTTGAATGTTCAATGTCTTAAAAACTGGGGCCTGGTTTTTATAACATTTTAACAACTTTATGTGGCATATAATGTCTGTATAAAGAGTATATAAACGGACATGTTTCATTCGAGCATCCATATTTTATCTACTTAATTTGGAAAGAGGTAAAGATAGGTTGACAACTACACGAACTATTGATATACCGGCTTCATATGCTCTCAAAATACTTGCCACGGTTACAGCCACTTTACATGCAGCTGTTTTCAATGTTTCACACATAAGTTTAAAAGAACGCTCTAATTTCTATTTGGGACACAAACATCGTGTTCAAAGTTGAAAATTGTATGACTTCAATGGGTCTTTCTGGGATATAACTATGATGCTCGTAGAAAGGTAGTTCAAGTATTTATCGACCTGAATTCAAAAGCGAATATTATAATGAGTCTTTTAGGTGTATTTTGGAGTGCAAATCGCCATGACATCGTAGCTTTAACGTGTGAAACAACTCATTTGGTCACCTGGACCGGGCAGAGATGTAACAAAGCGACGCTAATTACATGCATAACATTGTCGCGGACCGTTAAAGCAGCATGGGTTTAGATTTCTCACGTTAAACCTAGTAACACCCCAAAATAGTTCCATTGATACGTCAAATACATTTGTACGGAATAAATGCATATGACACAAAGGGCAAATTCTACAAAACATGAAAATTATACGTAATTTACAATATGATGAGATTTCGAGTACTGTAGCCAACACCAGTATGCGTTAAAGTGACGTGAAACACTCCGGTAGGATGATCAAATTGAAATAGAAAATAATCTTGCTCAAAGTAGTTATCAAAGTACGAATATTAATCCAAATTTACAGAACAAACCGTGATTCTTATATATTAATTAACTACTTAATATTTACAATTAAGCGTAGTTCAGACGATTATTTCTATGGATTGGTATGGTCGATTTCTTAGAGATTTTCGGCGATGTTAGTAGAATGTGACATTCCTCAGGTTGGCATGGCACCTGCGCACTAACTTATCAGTTGCACGCACTCGAACAAGCCCATAATATGTCTAAAACATCACCGATGAGTAGTTATCCCATATGAAATATTCATATAATCATTTAAACAAACGAATATACCATACATGTACATGTAGGTCGCTTTATGAACTTCTTATCTTAACCTTTCCCTCAATACATAATTTTATGACTCCTTCTGTACTTTTATATTTCTGTCGTCTGCTTTTATCACCATAACGTCCCATATATATATATATACTAGAAGGTGACCCGACTTCGTCCGGGCTTTGACCTTGAATTGTCCATTTTGAAGGTCAAGGTCAAGTGGGGTCACGATTTGACCAGTCCAAAAACACTGCCCTGACAAAAGTACCCGACAAACGTGCCCGTCTAAATCCATCCGGTTTTACCCGATTTGACCTTGAATTGATCATTTTGACGGTCAAGGTCTGGTCGGGGTCACGATTGGACCCGTCCAAAACAATCAGTGGACAAAAGTAACCCCACGTATCAAATTTCGTCGAAATCCCATCAAAATTGGCGATTTGACCTTGAAGTTACCCGATTTCAAGGTCAAGGTCACGTCGCACGGGCAAATGAATATGCTTATGAGACTCGCCATAAGAAAGTACCCCCACATACCAAGTTTCATCGAAATCCCGTGATATTTGGGCGTTTGACCTTGAAATGACCCGATTTCAAGGTCAATGTGACGTCGCACGGACAAATTAATATGCCTATGTTCGTCCCCGGCCGAAAATACCCCCACATACCAAGTTTCATCGAAATCGGGTGGGCCGTTTTCGAGTTCATCGCGAACACACAGACACACAGACACACAGACACACAGACAGACACACAGACGCACAGATCTTCCAAAATATATAATAGATATATATATATACTAGAAGGTGACCCGACTTCGTCCGGGCTTTGACCTTGAATTGTCCATTTTGAAGGTCAAGGTCAAGTGGGGTCACGATTTGACCAGTCCAAAAACACTGCCCGGATAAAAGTACCTAACAAACGTGCCCGTCGAAATCCATCCGGTTTTACCCGATTTGACCTTGAATTGATCATTTTGAAGGTCAATGTATGGTCGGGGTCACGATTGGACCCGTCCAAAAAAATCAGTGCACAAAAGTAACCCCACGTATCAAATTTCGTCGAAATCCCATCAAAATTGGCGATTTGACCTTGAAGTTACAGATTTCAAGGTCAAGGTCACGTCTCACGGGCAAATGAATATGCTTATGAGACTCGCCATAAGAAAGTACGCCCACATACCAAGTTTCATCGAAATCCCGTGATATTCGGGCGTTTGACCTTGAAATGACCCGATTTCAAGGTCAAGGTGACGTCGCACGGACAAATTAATATGCCTATGTTCGTCCCCGGCCGAAAATACCCCCATATACCAAGTTTCATCGAAATCGGGTGGGCCGTTTTCGAGTTCATCGCGAACACACAGACACACAGACACACAGATCTTCCAAAATATATAATAGACTAGCCGATGAGCCCGACGTTGTCCGGGCTATTCAAAAACAAAATTTCAAGTCGATAGCTCTACCGTTTCCGAGATCTGGTCTGCGCATGCGCGAAGCTGGCGTAGCACGGGCTCGGCGACCCGATAAAATTCTTATCCGGGGCAAGATACATTCACATACCAAATTTCAAGTCGATAGCTCCACCCGTTTCCGAGATCTCGTCTGCGCATGCGCGAAGCTGACGTCGCACGGGCTCGGTGACCCGATAAAATTCGTATCCGGGGCAAGATACATTCACAAACCAAATTTCAAGTCGATAGCTCCACCCGTTTCCGAGATCTCGTCTGCGCATGCGCGAAGCGGGCGCCGCACGGGCTCGCCAATACGACAACGTTCATCGCCTGGTCAAACTACACTCACGTACCAAGTTTCGTACCGATCGGTCGAGAATCGTAGATTTGTATTAATGACAGACAGACAGACAGACAAACAAACAAACAGAGGTCTTCAAAATATATATGAGATATATATATTTTGAAAGTGTGGAGAGCGCGGGCACAGGTCGGAATCCGATTTCTTATGTAATTATTTCTATGGAACTAGCTAAATTTTGTTAGGTTGTGTCGGAAATTGACATAAATTTTGTTAGGTTGTGTCAGAAATTGACATAAATTTTGTTAGGTTGTGTCGGAAATTGACATTGAATAATTTGTTGAGCATTGTTGTCATTCAAAGATGGAACTAGCTAAATTTGTTTGGGTTGTGTCGGAAATTGACATAAAATATTGTGTTGAGCACAAACTAAGGATAATGGTGTTGACATAAGCTAAAAGCTAATTGAACTGCGTGTTAATCAAGGTCTGAGTCTAGATCGAACGAGCATATCTCTCAAACTGGGATTTTTCTTGTAGGCAATAATAACCCGTTTGTCGAGAGGCTCGGTCAATTTAGTGTTTAATAATGCAAAGTTTTTTCTGAAAATGTTTGCGATTTCAACATTTCTACGATTGTAGATCAGAGGAAAGCACAAGAAATTTCGAGAAACACCTTTGTAGTCAATGTTAAGTCCGAACGGAAGATATGTTTTAAGTACGCCCATCCAATGATTTTCGCGTTCTAGGCGTATTGAATCGGTTTGGTCTTCGTCGGCTAGAATTGGTGTCTGTTCTATTGGCTGAAAGCTGAAATGGGATTTAATGTCATGATTAGATGAGTTGAAATGATCGGAAATTTGCATGTCGAGTTTTTTGCGAACACTGGAAAGATGATTAGACATTCTAACTTTGAGAGAGGTTTTTGTTTGTCCAACATATTGTATACGGCATCTTTTGCATGTGATTAAGTAAATTACATTTTTAGAATCACAATTAAGTTCGCTATGCATTTGATACGATATGCGTGTTTGTTCGCTGGTGAAAGTGTTACTAGTATTGATATATCCTATTGTATTGATGTAACATCGTTTTTTGTGACAAAATGAGGCTGAACCATTACCCAACACCGGCCGGTTGTGCCGTATCCTTGTTGGTTCAGTCGATGTTGGGTCATGGCGTGACGAGTTCAATTCTCTGAGAGTTTCGGACTTTACTTGGCGCAGTAATCTACTAGAGTAGCCGCGCGGTCGTAAAGCCTGGAAAAGCACTGAACAAGCTTGATTTAGGTCGCTTCTGTTCGTGCAGTTCCGGTGATATCGAATGATTTGAGATTTAATCAATCCATTGAAAAGTTTTGGCGGATGGAAAGATTTACGATGAAGTAGCTGGTGAGAATCCGTTGGTTTCGTAAAAAGTTTTGTATCTAAAATGTTGCATGATGTAAATTGTGGGCCCTTAAATATTGTTAAATCAAGGAAATCAATGCTGGTTTGCGATATTGATTCTTTGAGTTTGATTGATTCGTCATGACTGTTCAAGATGTCCAAGAACATCCTAAACTCATCCAGACCATGAGTCCAAATGATAAATATGTCGTCCAAGAATCTATAATAGGCTAATGGTTGTTTATCAGATTTGGCCAGGGCGCCTTTCTCCCACTCTGCAACAAAAATTGAGGCAAAATTAGGACTAAACTTCTTGCCCATACTGCAGCCGGAGACCTGTAAATAATATCGTCCATTAAATTCAAAGTCATTCCCTTTAAGAGAAAGTTCTAATAATTGAAGTAGTTCATCTCCAGGTCTATGAGGATCATGGTGGAAATCAAATGCATTCTTAATTGACTTTAATCCGGCATCGATTCCAATATTTGTATACATAGATTCCACGTCGAGACTAATTAGGTAAGCAGAAGATGGAACTTCAATTTTCGACAATTTAATGAGGAAGTCCTCCGTGTCTTTTAGATAGCTCGGATGGCGGGTAGCAATTGGTTTCAAATAGAAATCAATAAACTCCGAAATGTGGTACGACTCCGAAGCCACGTCGCTGATGATGGGGCGACCGGGTGGTGTGTATGGATTAGTCCAACAGCTCAAAGGTTTGTGTATTTTAGGTAGCAAATAAAATGTCCTATTATTGGATTCAGGTTTTGCAATTAGATACTGAACATGTTTTTTCTTTAAAACGTCCTGGTCCAGCAAGCTTTTGAGAATGAGATTGAATTTTAAAACATTGGATTTCCAAATTGGCTCATCCAATGGTTTGTAATATTTAGTGTTGCTTAATTGGCGCGTCGCTTCTAGAATGTAATTTTCTTTAGACATGATGACGAGCGAGCTGCCTTTGTCACAAGGTTTGATTACAATGTTTTTATTGCTGCGAAGAGTTTTTAGTGCAGTTCTTTCAACTTTAGTGAGGTTATCCTCGTTGTGAAATTTTGGTAAATTTGTGATGTCGGTTTTGACTAAGCCAGCGACCTCGGGAAGGGAGTGGTCAATCTGGCGATCAGAGGGGGTCCATATCGAAGGTTCTTTAAATTGATCTTTTAAACCTGTCGAATTGCGAAAGAAATCAGCCATAGCTGTTACTTCCCTAAATTGCATGCTTGCTGGACCGCCGTTCATTTCCATGGCATACATAGAGTCTGGTAAAACCAATGTTCCATCCTCCGTCTCAACAACATGTGGTGTTTCTTTGATATCGGGTGGGGTAGGAACAAAGGTTAGACCATACCTAAGTATTGATTTCTCACCAGCGCTCAGGGAAAGATCGGGTACAAGATTGACTATCTCGGTGCCGAGACCGACTCTTTCCGCATGGCTGATGCCCTTCTGAGGAATTAGTTTAAATGACCTTTAAAGATGTTGGTCCAGCCTTGGTAGATTTTCGCCGCCGTCTGTGATGTCCAGTGGATGTTGTCATTCTCCACGTGAAAGTCGCGGGGGGGTATTGCCTGTATGACCTTGAGGTTCTGTGTCTGACGAGCTTGGCTGTTAATGGCACGCAGAACATCCTGGTCCCTAGAATCTAAACTGAATGAGATATTTATTTCCTGAAAATGAAGTGTCGCATTAGGAAAAACTTTTCGGAAATTACTAACCATGTTAGTTACCCTGCTTTTAGCTGTGGTGCCTGCTGTTTTGCCTTTGTCGTTGTCTGTCTTCCAGTCCTCTCGGTTGTTGATGCCAATGTTGATGATGACGTGTCGAGGTGTCTTTTCTGGCTTCGATTATATATATATGACCGACGTATTATATATAGAGGATCTCACATGAGTTTCTATTTTATACGGAATTTATCAACCGAGTTCACTAAATTCGATTTGAGCCGAGGTTTACCGAGGCTCAAATAGAATTTAGAGGACGAGGTTGATAAATTACGTATAAAATAGGACGAGTGTGAGATACCTTTTATCACATCATCAAATAAACCCGAAGCAACGCGCAATTTTCATCGAAAACAACAATCATAAACTACAGCGATCGCAAGTTATTTGAAGAACGCCGTGACGTCATCGCACGCGTTGATATTAAACGTGTCTATTACCGATAATTATGAAACTGCTTTTATGACCAAATTATGTGATAAATACATGTATACATCTAGCTGAAACAGACATCCGTTATTCAGCGGTGGAGTGACATGTGGCCCCTGCACAAAACTTCGCCCCCTTTGTGCCCCTTTCTTTGCGCACATTTTGATCTTTTAAACACTTTGTTTAAAAAAATATTTATTAATTTCATCGGAATGGGTTTTTTTTAAGCGGTGCATGTGTGCGGTTCATTTTCAGCGTGTGTTCTGATTAATATTTACAATGGAATTATCTGTATCATGCTGGACAAGCACATCGTTGGCTTATACTATGCATTTATCTGTTTGCATTGGCATAACATAAACATATTGCTTATGAAATTTGAACACGTTCTATCATATTTAACTTCTCGCCATTTGTGTCCCGTTCTGCTTAGTCGACAAAGGAAAACATACATGGAATACACAGCGATACTCTGTCACATAACAAGAAAGCTAATGTTTGATATCAATACATGTATATGGACATATATATATATCTCATGAAACCCCTATTATATCATTAAAAACCATTATACATTTTCTTATCTCTCACGGGTGGGGAATAAGTGCGGGCTTCACGCCAACTTGGCAGCGCGCCAATAAATGACTTTACATTGAATCGGGCGGATTAATACTACTTCGTTGCACTAACCGAAATAGACACAAAAACATAGAGGTAAATTGGGGGACTATATTTTCCGTCGGCAGCTCGAGTGCCCATTACTGTCGTATACGGCTGTGAAGCGTCCCAGCCAACAATGGAAATGTGTGCATTTTTTTTAGCTTCTGTTAAGGATTCTGATTTGTCAAAAAGGCATAAAATTCTAGTTTTTTCATTAGATATACAAGGTATTCAACTCGTTATGTTGGGATATTAGATTTTATGAAACTTGTTTGATAAATTCGATTCACAACTCGTCTACAACTCATTGTGATTCAAATAAATTTATCAAACTCGTTTCATAAAATCTTATATCCCAACATAACTCGTTGGAGATCATCTATATATAATATCTGCATTGATATGGGGGAAATAAACAATCTCCGTCGCAACATGTTAGCTAACACAGAATTACGCCCGTGTCTATGTCTCTACAAGTACACATACATATCCAAACTCGCATGAAGTCAGTCTCTAATACACACCTAGCGTGTATAGCATGGCATCAGAATTATAAGTTACAACTTGTGCAGACACTCAGTATAGAAGCGGAATATCTCTGTACAACAAGTCATCAAAGTTTACATTCATATGTTGTATATCCGATGTATTCAATGGTTTCTTGATATTTGAATACAATACTGCCAATTTTAACATACATGTTTGGGGTGGGGATTGGAGCCACTGGGTTGTCTAAAGTAACAAGGTAGTTAAGTCCCAATTTATACATATTATGCTCGCTTGCATGAGCATAGACCGAGTCTTCTCGGTCCACAACATCTTGGGATATCAGTTGGGTTCATGATATTTTGGATCGAGTCCCATCCCGTTAATCTTCTATATAACGGACATTATACGCCCAGAATCGTGGGCGGGAGTTATCTTCATTTTATGTCTTCGTATTAGGTCAAATGGAAGCTTTGTGTATATGCACATACAGAAAACGGGAAGTAATAAATTACGAACATACCGACTTTGCAAACTTAAGTACGAAATAGAACCTTATCTTCTTCACACAACTTCAATAGAAAATAGAATCGTTTTTGGTAGTCTACGAATAAGTAATCATAAATTGGCTATTGGAAAGGGACGACACACTTAACCGCCGACGGCATTGCAACAAAGACTGTGTATATATTGTTCCGATGATGCTATTGACGACGAAAACCACTTTCTATTAGAATGTAGTGCTTACCGCACACCACGGTTCGAACTCATACATATTATGCTTTACTGAGGTTATATATTACGATCTATTAATATCATTTATTATATTGTTCAATGTACAATGTACAATTATATGTTATTATGTTTGCATACTGTCCTTATATACTTATAAGGATGTTTTGCCAATTAGACTTATCTTATCTAACAGATGGAAACCTTTCCCAAGCATGATGGTATCAAACATACATATATCAGATGTCCGTTAAATGTCAAAGCAACGAGATTTAGAAGTAAACAAAGCCTTGTGTTCCAGAAAAATTCGATTTGTCGCGCTATTAGAAAAAAAACCCACATGCATATAAACAATACACTAAACGATCGTATCATCCCTATACCTTTTACTATCACGGTAAATGATATATCATTTTGAAGACAGAACTATAACTCATAGACATGTCAGATGATTACTCACATTCAGTGGTTTACGTGAATGCCAGGGCTCCACGTGTACATTTAGTACGTCTTTTGAATGAAAGTCGCTTATAGAAGAGAAACGGAGCGGGACTTCGCCGCATAGCTTGCGTCCCAATTCCGGTCCGGTCAAGGGACTCGCCTCTTGCCTAGCAAATATACCAGCATAGAACATGCAACTATTAATATTTTAGATGACATTCTGAATTTGGTAGATGTGGCTTGTCTGCGCAGACTATGTTCATTCATCCGACTGATAAATCTTAAGTTAAATGATATTGACTAATATGCAGTTTGTTGTTGTGGTTGTTGTTGTTGTTGTTGTTGAATATAACGATGCAAATGGTACTGGCGATTGTGACGACGAGTAGACGAAGACGTTAACGTGATGACAACGAAGACGGTGATACTGATGACGACTGCCATTATGTTGATAATGATGACGATGAGGGAAGTTCGTGTATATATTGTACATATGCTGCAACATTCTCAATCTTTTGTATATATCTTCTAATTGTATCTCAATATCTATTTGATAAGAGAATAAACGTATTATAGCACAGTTAGATAAACGCTTGTAATAATATACAGGTCTTTAAATGCCACCAAAAAAACTGATGAATTTATAAAGCATGAAACCATAAAGAACGTTAATATGAAAATGTAAAACAGCTGGATAATGATATGGCTTCCGTAAGTCTGTAGAGTATATACCGTCTGCATTGTGTGCATACAACGTCTATTGTGTGTACGGTAGGTCGAACACGTGCAAGTTTGTTTGTGTTGTATTTGCTACAGCCATTTCGTCAACGACTCGTCATTGGAAACCACATGTTGATCCGTAAATTCGTGGGGTGGGGTGGATCTATAGTAGGCCACCATGATAAACGTACATATATAGGCTATGAGGTTCAAATGAACCATGTCGCCCGTATTCAATATGGATCGATAAATACACAACATATCGATTTAAAAATTTCCTAAGATAGTGTTTCGCTTACCGAGCAAAAGAAATATGAGAAATACTTGTAATCACCACCAGTCGTATCACACATACATCGCGAAAATCCACAAATTATCCATAAATAATACGTTGAGAACGATCACAAAAGTTCATAATTGAGAACGCTCACTATCCTCTATCGCGTTTTTGGACGACGGAAGCATCGACGCTCTTTATAAGCGGCGATTGTTGGAATTTTTTTCTGGGCTGACAAAAATTCAAAACGTGTTAAAATTTCCTCTTTTGTAAAGTCGACATCAAGCCATTAAAACCCATATTAATGGGCTCATGGGTCCGATCTAATTATTTTCTGATATGAACGAACGGACAGACGGTGGTTTTATGGTGGTTTAATCGTGTCAAGTCGGACAGGTCATCTTTAACACTTCAATACTTCATATACAATAAATTGAATAATATATAATTTCTAGCAATTTCCAGCTGTTTTCCATTTTCGCAAAGGAGTGGTACGAACGCTATTTGTTCATAGTATGTTTTACCACCATGCCGACGATTTCGGTCGGAGGTTTTCCGCGTATATGTCGTATATGTATGCTTTTATATTTTCCTAATTTCAAATATTATATGCAGCACTAATATGAACATAATTAGGAGATTGAAACACTCCCTGTCGTTTAACCAATTGTGAGGTCTTTATTCATGAACCAATGAAACTACAACGACGTGATATGACTTGTTTAGCGGTTAAAACGGCGATAAAAGCAAACAATTAAACGAAACGAAACCATACCCTCACGGTGAACGTAGTATATAAAGCGGAAATATCACTAATGGTAACCCGAACCCTGGAACCGTCGACTCATTCGCTGTGAATATTCAATACACAGTGGTCGTCTGTTCATTAACATGTAAATTCACGGGACTGTGTTTACAAACTGTCGCGTTAAGTTCGAATTCCGCCGACCAATCATAAACACACACACAGAGAGGGTCGTGTGCATAACAAGAATGACCTTACTCTCAAGGAATGCGATACAATGTGTAATCGCGTACTACTATCGTAACATTCAGTTAACCATCTCAGTACGCTGTAATCGTTAGTATGGTGTTAACCGTGCTAATCTTAATCTGCTAACCATTCTAATATTATGTAAAACCGTGCTACTACGGTGTAAAACGTGCTATAATATTAACCAGTTAACCATTCTACTGCGGTGTAAAACCGTGCTACACTCTTAATCAGTTAACCATGCATCACAAAGGTGTAAACCGCGCTAATGCCCTTAACCATGCAGTTGACCATTCCAGTACGGTGTAATCACATACTACGCTCTTAACAAGTTAACACGTACATTATAGTGCCGAGTACTCCGCGCTAAACTATTTATCAGTTAAAGACACGGGCGGCGTTGTCAGTGGGTATGCTGTTAAAATATTCACCTCCGTCAAAAACCGCCATAAACAGAAAGAATAGTAAAATATAGACAGACTTTGTTTTACACAAATCAGAAATATGGCATAAACAGTATGTTATTGTCAATTTATTTTCCTTTGTTATGTAAACAAAAGCAAAAAACGTTACGTTGCCTGGCTTTTATTTAGATCCGGATATGGTAACATAAAGAGCGTTATTTGTTACTGTTTCCTGATATGGAAATAATAAAGAGCGTTTATATCATTTGTGTGTGATTAACCAATAGAATTTCGCTGTGTTATGTAAACAGAAGCACAACTTCTGTAACACGAGCAGGCTCTTGTTTACGTATACCATGCATCGTACGTCTTGACGACAATATACTATTTACGCGCTGATTATGTTTGGCATATGAACAAAACTATATATATTTTAATATTCCTTCTGTTGAACAAATATGAATATTTCTACAACGAACGCCGCCCGTGCTATGCCTATAGGAATCACTGAACTAAATGGTTTCCCATAGGCGACAGTGTTAACGTTTCGGCCAAATTCACTGAATTGAAGTCTGCAGGTCATACCAGTGATGTTTACCCAGCTAGATTGACACCAGTTGATCACGAAAATGCAAGAAAAATCATAGGTCATGTGTTTACTTTTTAAAATACATCCCCAAGTGTACGACGGGGCTATCCCACAGCCAAATTTGATCTGGAAAAACCCAGATCTACAACAGCTAGTTAAATACATTTCCCGCTCACAAAAAAATCCGTTCCCCCAATCATTCACCAGTTTAAATTATTTAGATATTATGTACAAATAAAATAAACGCGATGTCATCCTTTAATAACGTGTCGCATGTATCAGGTGAAGGTCATTCTTCAGTTACGGTGTACTCGCTCCCCGACTCTAGAACACATTTAGCTCCCTGATTCCTATATATATGTATATGTGTGAAACACAGCGTTTCTTATAGTATTTTATCAAAATATAGACTTTACTGAAATCAAAAATGGATTATATCGAGTAGTGGTTTATTTTTCCAATATGAGGCATTCTGAAAATTAGTGTCAATCCTCAAAATAAAGCCAAATTTTTTGGCTTTTTTTTCAATTTTACTAGCTAATGCATCTTGTATAACTGAAGTATGTCCTTATATACCATAATATTACTAAATTGAAGAGGAAATGTTAATATACATTTTGAGAGGGATATATTGTCCAATTTTAAACCCTTTTCATACAGAATTTGGCAATTATAATAAATATTTACCAAAATTAACAGAAAATAAAAATAAAAAATATTTTAATAGCAATGTAAAGCAACCATAAGTTAATTTAAATATCGAAACATTATGATACAACATCAGACACAGCTTCAGGCATGAAATTTTACCAGATGGCAGGGCATACTGTCTGTTTAACAAAGCTGCCATGACAGTTTTGCACGACAGTATAACTCTAGTGGTGATGCCATCACCCCCCCCCCCCACCCGACTTGGGGTGGGGCTACGGTCCCAGATAAGGCTACTGGGTGCCGGAAAAGCTTAATTGGTCAAATGACACCTTTTCCCAATGGGGGGGGGGGGGGGGGGGCTAACACCCCTCTTCAGTAGAAATAACATATTAAAATTAAATGACATTTACAAACTTGGAATATCCCTTTTAATGTTAGACTGGAGAAATGATAGACTGCCTGCATCGTTTAAATTCTACTTTGCAATTAATCAAGGGAACACTCGTCAAAAGGGTTTGTTCAAAATTGCCAAATCACGAATAAAATCGCTTGACTCCTTTCCAACTTTTAAATTTCCTGCCATATGGAATGACTTAAACAAAAAGCTTCGAGAAGAGCCCTTTCGGGAGATATTCAGGAGAAAGTTCATTAGTGAATGTATTAGTTCCTATCCCACTGAAGTAACTTGTACAAATCCATATTGCCCGGAATGCCCATAATAATATCCCCATCTATTATGTATATATACACGTATTATATAAATGTTTATGGCTCTCGTGCCATATTATTCAACTACACCAATGACATTTCCCGTCGTACATTGCTCCAGCTAATGTATGATTTTCTGACTGGATCTCATCCAATGGAACCTCGCGAGTTATTCACCTAAATTTATGACCGTGGCTTTTCTAATTAATGATTGTAAATACAAGTAATACATAAAAAGTTTTGCGTGATATGACCAATCGACATAAATATATAGGTTAAACTCGCGTGGTCACTCATCCGTATGCTCCCTTGATTTCGAATTCATTCCTAAATTATCCTATATACAAAATTGTATATTTTATAATTGACCACAGTTATTCTATATAATATACCATCGTTCACGCAGCTTCCAGGCAGAGCAGAGTGTTATTTTAATGACTAATTGGGGTGGGCAGTAAGACAGCCAATTATTGGATATGCCCTCCCCAGGCAAGGAGCAATCAGCCCATCTGGTGGATAGTTATCCCAGATGGGTTAGCATAGATTTTGTTGTATTTTCTTTTAATCTGTATTAACTTTATTATCTTCATTATTATTTGTGCATATTTTGTTGGAGTTGCTCTTTGTCAATAAATTCTCTCTCTCTCTCTCTCTCTCTCTTCAGAATTATGGGGAGGGGGGCTTTAGACCCCCTGACCCCCTAATGGTACCTGAAATCGATGCAAAATTACCAGATTTATCACTTTCTTTACTATCTACAGGCGAATCCATGCCTTTATTCTTTAAATCTGTCCAAAATGTGGTCATTATCATTTGAAAATAAGAAAATATGGAATTAACAACTTATCATTGCGAGACATGAAATTTCGTAAAATTCAAATTTTTCTTATAGGAATCACTGAACTAAATGGTTTCCCATAGGCGACAGTGTTAACGTTTCGGCCAAATTCACTGAATTGAAGCCTGCAGGCCATACCAGTGATGTTTACCCAGCTAGATTGACACCAGTTGATCACGAAAATGCAAGAAAAATCATAGGTCATGTGTTTACTTTTTAAAATAAATCCCCAAGTGTACGACAGGGCTACCCACAGCCAAATTTGATCTGGAAAAACCCAGATCTACAACAGCTAGTTAAATACATTTCCCGCTCACAAAAAAATCCGTTCCCCCAATCATTCACCAGTTTAAATTATTTAGATATTATGTACAAATAAAATAAACGCGATGTCATCCTTTAATAACGTGTCGCATGTATCAGGTGAAGGTCATTCTTCAGTTACCTTCACCTTTAGGTGTACTCGCTCCCCGACTCTAGAACACATTTAGCTCCCTGATTCCTTTAACCATTAGTATACGATGTAATCCGCACTACGATCTTAACCAGCTAACCATTCTAAGACCGTTTAATTTATGCTATACGCTCTTATAGTCAGTTAACCTGTCTAGTATATTGTGCAATCGTGCACGCATTTAACCAGTTAACCCTTCTAGTATGGTACACTCGTGCCACGTTGTTAACCATCTTAACCCTTCTAGTTCGATGTGTAAGTGGACATTGTGCCCAGATCCCTCTGTGTTTAACCTTCTCAATTACAGCAAATGTGTTTAACAGGGTATTATGCACTAAATCGGGTCATTGGTGGGACCACCTCTAACTATACTCACTCTTAGAACAAATGTGTATAAATACTACACAAAATGTGTTACATTTGATCTTAAACAAAATTGTGTAGAAATGACACATGACATATAATTATTAAATGTGTCGGTGGAATATCATCAACGTTGAATATGATTGAATATGTGAGTGTATCATAGTTATTAGATGAAATGTGTTATATTGGAGACACAAAACTCGTAAAGGCTACCACAGAACAAACAATTGGCAGCAGCTTTAAACTTTGTTATACACTATGTGTGTGTAAAAACTGAACAACACATAATTGTGTAGCACAAAGTTTTAAAGCAGCTGCCAATTTTTTATTATGGCAGCTTTTACGAGGTTTATGTCTCAAATAGAACATATCTCATCTATTAAATATAATTTTCTCACATATTCACTCATATTCAATTTTGAGAAAAATCCACCGACACATTTATGTCATGTTGCATTTCTACACAATTTTGTTTAAGATCAAATGTAACACATATTGTGTAGTATTTATACACATTTGTTCTAAGAGTGCTCGACATAATATATGCAACAAATACATGCATTTGAGCCAAGGATGTGTGCAAAATACACTCATTTACTTTATGAACGATATAACACAACATGGTAATTGTAATGAAAATGAGTTCGAGCCATTCACTCATTTTCATTATAATTACCACATTGTGTAGATCGCTCATATAACACATGAGTGTAGTTTGCACTCATCCGTGGCTCAAATTCATTCATTTGTTGCATGTATTATGTTGTGTATAATATGAGATGGTCCTATAGATGACCTGACTTAGTGTACAATACCCCTGGAGTGTAATTCCTTACTACGACCTTTAAAAAAACAAAACAATTAACCCTCCTTTACTGGAGTATAAATCTGAACACATGTACGTAACAACAAAATCATTATTCACACACGCACGCACGCACGCACGCACGCACATAACTTGCTCCATTATAAATCGGTCAGAATCTTTATGTGTACTATACTTAAAGTGAGACATAACGAAGAATTCATTCTATCCCTCTGCTCTCCATCCAGCCTCATCTTCTCCGCTGCACCCTCATCTTCTCCGCTGCACCCTCATCTTCTCCGCTGCACCCTCATCGTCCCCGCTTCACCCTCATCTTCCGCTGCACCCTCGTCTTCTCCGCTGCACCCTCATCTTCCCCGCTGCACCCTCATCTTCTCCGCTGCACCCTCATCTTCCCCGCTGCACCCTCATCTTCTCCGCTGCACCCTCATCTTCCCCGCTGCACCCTCATCTTCTCCGCTGCACCCTCGTCTTCTCCGCTGCACCCTCATCTTCCCCGCCGCACCATCATTTCCTCCGCTCCATCCTCATCTATCCCCTGGGCTCTATTTTTATTCTCAATGACCTTTATTTTCCAGAACACATTTAATATCCGATGTATCTATCTACTGTCAAGCCCCGCTGTCAACGCACAGTCCCTGGGAGGATTATATATGATTCATATATACATTTTACAGGGCCCCTTCTTGATACATGGGGAGAATGACTCACGAAAAGCATACATGTGCTTACTGTCATTCTTACTTTCTATCAGATATATGTGACCCGCCATATCAAATCCAGTCGGAAGTCGGGATTTTTTTTTACCCTGTGCCAATGCATTCTCTTATATATGCGAGTCGACCATAGGTCGCCTCGCATTTATAAGAGAATGCATTGGCCTAACAATTTTTATCATGTTTTTAAATAAATGTTTCTTACAATTTTTTAGGACATAAAATAAAAAAACATCCATTACCCTGCAGGGAGCCCCACACATATATAGAAGCATATAGAAGGAAGAGTGTCGTCTGCTCATGTTTGTCTGGGGCTCTGTATGGGTGAAATTATAAAATTGTTAAAGAATACAAGAACAAATTATTAAAATTGTAAAAAATTGTTAGGCTAATGCATTCTCTTATATATGCGAGGCGACCTATGGTCGACTCGCATATATAAGAGAATGCATTGGCACAGGGTAAAAAAATCCCGACTTCCGATAAATCACCATACATGTTATAATAATAGTTGTATTTATTATATACTTGCCCATGAATTATAAGTTTTTAGCAGTGAGATATAAGCGATATCCCACTAGTGAGATATCGATATCTCACTGGTATTATTGCGCTGTATAGATCCGCATGTGCGTAGTCAGGTTATACTTCATATTGAATGATTTCCTGCACACATCATGTACTGACATTCATTGGGGGCCATCGGTAAGTAACGAAAGTATATAATAAATACAAAATCTATACTTTTTGAGTGTTTTAAATATGGGACTATTTTTTTGGGCGTAATGTGTCAGCTTGACATTCATTGGGGGCCATAGGCAAGTAACTAAAGTATATAATAAACAGAATATCCACACTTATTCAGTGGATATGGGTTAAATCTTATTCGTGATGACAAAACATTTGAAATTCAATGTTTTGTCATCACTCTTGAGATCTAACCCATATCCACTGAACAAGTGTGGATATCCTCTATGTATTCTCATGTTCAGTGTATATCTATGTAACATGTGTATCTGATGGAAAATTAACCACTGTTTAAATCAAAAACAAGTGAACTCTCCTACTGCGTTGTTGTTGCCTTGTTGATATTTATTCACCACTCCTCTTTGGGCTGAGGATCAATACTTTGCGATTTAACGCTTTCTGTATTTAAGCATAATTGATGTGTGTTATCCCATCAATTGCAGATAATAAGTTTAAAAATGTTTGTTGAACTTATTATCTAAACATTTCCCTTAGTAAATAGGACCACTTCTGCACTTGTATTTATCTGACGTCTTCTTTTATAAGCTTAACATCCCTCCAAATCAATAATATACCATTCCGATGTACATTTTTAACTGACTGGAATAATCCATTTAGTATAGAAAGGGTTAATGTCTTTGTGTTTCCTCAGAGTAATCTACACTTTACTGTGCTTGTATATTTTGTGGGGGATCACCAGTCCTGCTGACCCTTTGTTTACTAAATATATTGTCCACGTCAGTTATACAAATATTAATTGGAATGATTTATTATTCATCTGGATTACAGCCCAATGTGGCACTCCCGTCGAAGCATGAAGCATGCCTTATCGATAAGAAATTGTAACTTGTTCACCCATGTCACCAATCAATGACCTGATACTCAGCTAATCATTCAGAAATATATTTATACCAGCTTAATCATTCAGAAATATATTTATACCAGCTTAATCATTCAGAAATATATTTATACCAGCTTAATCATTCAGAAATATATTTATACTAGCTTAATCATTCAGAAATATATTTATACCAGCTTAATCATTCAGAAATATATTTATACCAGCTTAAACAGTCTTCATATGTCAGCGTCGAGGGCCTGTGGCATCTGTACAAAGGAGCCTGTGACCCCTGTGCGCGCTTCGCGCAAATGACAGACATATTCTATACTCTTAAATAGATGTATATATGTGACCCGCCATATCAAATCCAGTCGGAAGTCGGGATTTTTTTTTACCCCTGTGCCAATGCATTCTCTTATATATGCGAGTCGACCATAGGTCGCCTCGCATATATAAGAGAATGCATTGGCCTAACATTTTTTTACAATTTTAATAATTTGTTCTTGTATTCTTTAACAATTTTATAATTTCACCCATACAGAGCCCCAGACAAACACGAGCAGACGACACTCTTCTATATGCTTCTATATATGTGTGGGGCTCCCTGCAGGGTAATGGATGTTTTTTATTGTATGTCCTAAAAAATTGTAAGAAACATTTATTTAAAAAACATGATAAAAAATTGTTAGGCCAATGCATTCTCTTATATATGCGAGGCGACCTATGGTCGACTCGCATATATAAGAGAATGCATTGGCACAGGGTAACAAAATCCCGACTTCCGACTGGATTTGATATGGCGGGTCACATATTATGTTACGTCAATATATCCTCGTACAAATAGGTTCATATTGGACTTATTTGATTCTGAAATAGACCCATAGTGAATTAATTAAGAAAAATGTAATTTATTAAATTAGATTTTCTTAGATCAAATTTGAAAAACTAAGGCCGTTATAACCTGCGCCATATGGTACCCCGAGTCACTACACCACATTTTGTTGAAACCTGACCAGCAGTCTGGGATAAAAATCCGGACAGACAGACCGACAGATATATCCTACTCTTTTATATATATAGATAAAGTGAAATCCTAGTAATTGATCAGTGGTGCACAGTGACGTAGTTAGCTAGAGGGGGTCCGCTGGGGTGTCCACCTTAGGATTTCCTACTGAACCTCCTTGAACCAAATCTAAGCTAAGTTTTGAAGTCGGGGAAATTCCATTTGCCACGCCCCCTTTCTATACTAAATGGTTTCTCCCACTCAATTATAAAAGTATACATTGGAGCAGTGCATTATTCATTTGGATGGGTGCTCGGGTAATAAAAGCAGGACACCAGACAGAAAAAACAGATAGTACAGGAGCATGATTATTCATTGGTAGGAAATGTTCAGATAATACGTTCAACAAAGGACCTGAACTTAACGTATTATCTGAACATTTCATGAGGGAACTATAGATCATGCCACGAATCTCTACTCTGGCTAACGCACGTAGAGCTCATATTCTACCAGTGCAAATCTCGGAACTTTTTGATGTTCTGACCAGTTCTAATAGGGAACATTATACCATTGAACAAACAAGGCAGGGAATATATTTCTTTCTTAATATGTGTACTTCACATTAGAGTGTGGTCGAAGCTTGAGATCGCATGCTTTTCTGTGACTTTTGTGAGCCAATATCGCAATAAACATTGATTAAATTACACATGAGAAATTCCATAATTGTAAGCGATGAAAAGGAAAATCGCTCACAAAGTCACTTAAATCGTGTAATTTCGAGTTGGGACCTTTACCTACAGTGATGTACATTATTAACCCTTTCAGTGCCAAGTCCGATTTTTGTATACTGAAAGGGTTAAAGGCACGTGAGGCCTTAGTTGTCGAAAATATTCATATTTGTTCCAATCACTGTAAACAGAAAACCATTACAACGCATACAGTTTCGTTCATATATACCATGACCATCGCGTAAACAGCATGTTATCATAAATATTTACTATATTTTACCTAAGCAAGAGCCTGATTGTGTTACAGAAGACAGCACAATGCTGCCGGCTAATCACACACAAATGGCATAAACGCTCTTTATTCGTTCCATATCAGGAATTCACCTACCATCATAATATAAACAAACACCAGAAAAGTTACCTTTTATGCTTTTGTTTACATAACAATGGTCAAATATATGACAATAACATACTGTTTATGCGATATTTCTTATTTGTATACGGACAAAGTCTGTCTACATTTTGTTGTTCTTTCTGTTTGTGGCGGTTTTTGACGGGTGGAAATATTTTCACAGGATACCCACCGCCAAGGCCAACCGTACCTTTAAATCGTGCAATTTCGAGTTGGGACCTTTACCTACAGTGATGTATATTATTAACCCTTTCAGTGCCAAGGGTTAAGGGTTAAGGGTTAAGGGTTAAGGAACAGGTAATAACTGGGAAATATATTCTCCGCGTTATTTTCTACTTTATAAGGTTCCCTGTCTAAACTTCAAAATGTTCTCATGCAGGTTTTGTACTGGTGGAATATATCTGCGGGCGTCAGGCATAGTAGAGATTCATGGTATGATCTAAATGCAACTCGTCCATGGGTATTTAGCATTAAAAAGTTTTAATGCATGTTGGAATGTATATAACAACTTATACCAATGCTTTCCAACCCGTTGACCATTCCCTGTAAACAATTATATATAGATATCCAACAACGAATTTCACATTTAATACCGGTTGGAAAGTATCAGAACGAATTCCTACCTAATTTTGGTCTAATAGTTTGAATTGTTTTGATTGTGAAATATACCCAACAATCAAACAACAGATTAGTGGTCCGTGTTCCATGTTCCTACATCGCTCGGATAGTCATAATTTAGATTGAGCATATGATTCGATTCACTTTTCCACTATAGTATAATTGTGATAACATGGAATTTCATCAGGGAACGGCGTGATAAATAGATGGGCATAATATATGCCTATTTTAAATGTGAATGGCCTGATTTGTCGAGGCCAGTAGCACCATTTCCATGGTCATGCACGATATGTGCCAATTTTATAATACAGCATATTATATGCCACTTTAATGATTATTCTGAGCACGGAATTTATAGATTCCATCAATTTAGATAGGTTGACTTGTGCTGCTAATTTATTAGAGCAATGGTATCAGTCATTGTTTGAACCAGCATAGTATATGCCTATTTTGTGTCAAGGATAACAATTTAGTTGGGACATAGGAGTATACACTCACTCACTTTTATGACTGAAATATTGGTCACTACTTTCCCTTGACAGACGTCAAAATTTCTCCACAAAGCGTATAGGAGAATACAAACTATTCTGTCAACGCCGCACAGATAGTACATGTACATGTACTTACATTGTGTATATAGAGTGACTTATAGGCCCTATGGTCCGGGCATGATTGAATTTCTCTTTATTATTGTAATTATGTATAAGCTCATGCATGTCATAATAATAAATAAATCATTGATTAGTTACTTCATTCATTATATACACATATTGCATTGTGTACTACATAATGGCTATATATGGGTCAAATTGTTATTAAGTTGCGAACTACTGGCTCGGTATATTTTGACGAGAGTTTAATGGAAATTTGAGCTCATTTGGAGTGGGCCGGTCGTGTCCTTTCGAAAAATATCATTGTGTTTTTTTTCCTCTCATTTAATTTCCATTTTTGTTTCGTTTGTATCATATTATGTTAATGGTGTGTCAACAGTATGACTGTAAGGTATGTGTGTGAGTTGTTAACACGATAGCACCCCATGCCCGCGTACCACAAATGACAAATGAAAATTTATGTCAGAATGTTCTATTATGTCCACATATACAGAGTATTAATAAAGAATTACAAAAAAAAGTCCCAACTGATATTGTTAAAATTATGACGATTTAATTGGAGCATGCCTATATACGTAGTTTCATTGTGTACTAGAAGAAGAATTATTCTTCAACCAGAGAATGACTATGGGTTAATTTCTTATCAAATCGCGAAATACTAGCTCGGTATTTTGACGTGAGCTTAATGGTAATTTGATGCGTTTCGAGTGGTGCGGTCGTGTGCATCGTGTCCTTTAATCTTCTTTCGAGTACATCTGTGTTTATCGATTGAAATGTGTTCGAGTACCAGCACCGCCTATCGTATTTATTGATGTATAAACCTGGTTAATGGCAATGATATACGGCTATGTCGTCTCCCCGGCAATCACGAACTACATTGTTGAAATTTCGAAAGTTCATGGCCTAAACAGCAGTTGTATATTCAGACTGGACAGTTTGTTGAGATTATTATTGACTCAACCCATTCATTTATTATATGTAGTGTCATATTCCTCCGACGAGACTAGTATGAAAACTAGATAGTTGTTGGAGGTGAAGCTTTCGGATTATCCGCCATTGTCGTTGAAATTGGCCGCGGCCCACATGGTTTTTGGCCCAGTTCTCTGACAAAAAATAAGTCACAAGAACACTCTTATTTATCATCTTTAAACCTACCTTTCATGGCGGGAGCTTCCTAAATATTTGCGAAAACCATATACCAATGCATTCTCTTATATGCGAGTCGACAATAGGTCACCTCGCATATATAAGAGAATGCATTGGCACAGGGTTTTCATTGTTGCGCCTGCGCAGCTCCCGTCATGAAAGGGTTAAACCTAATAGCACGCATAGTTTCTATGGGCACGGATGCGTATTTATTCTGTTTCTCTATGTATATATTGAACACTAACAATCATTATAAATCTCGATTATGTTTCTCTATGTATATATTGAACACTACACCATCATTATACATCTCGCTTCTGTTTATCTATGTATATATTGAACTATACACCATCATTATACATCTCCATTCTGTTTCTCTATGTATATATTGAACACTAACCATCATTGTACATATAGATTCTGTTTCTCTATGTATATATTGAACTCTACACCATCATCATACATCTCTATTCTGTTTATCTATGTATATATTGAACACTACACCATCATTATACATCTCGATTCTGTTTCTCTATGTATATATTGAACACTACACCAGCATTATACATCTAGATTCTGTTTCTCTATGCATATATTGAACACTACACCAGCATTATACATCTATATTTTGTTTCTCTGTGTATATATTGAATACTACACC
The DNA here is from genome assembly GCA_032622095.1 of Siphonodentalium dalli. Classification (NCBI taxonomy): domain Eukaryota; kingdom Metazoa; phylum Mollusca; class Scaphopoda; order Gadilida; family Siphonodentaliidae; genus Siphonodentalium; species Siphonodentalium dalli. Next base: position 247,984,408 of record CP136063.1, read on the forward strand.
ATCATTATACATCTAGATTCTGTTTCTCTATGCATATATTGAACACTACACATACATTATACATCTCGATTCTGTTTCTCTATGTATATATTGAACACTACACCATCATTATACATCTCGATTCTGTTTCTCTGTGTATATATTGAACACTAACCATCATTATACATCTCGATTCTGACTGCGGCATGATTGTTCAAACCATTTATCATACATAATTTATATATCTACTTCATTAAAGGTGGATTATCTCTTTGTAAACATGTATTATATAGTTACCAGGGTATAAAATATTAGATCTGAAACGAAGACTCCTGTCCGGAAATGCTTCTATCGATTAATATTCATTTTATTTCGAATATGTTCTGGTCTAAAAAGGTACGGTTGTGCAGCTAACGAACAATATTGGTTACTGTTAATACAGACCAAAACTATTATGGTGTAATTTTGTCACAAATAAACATTAATTATACTCATTATCGCTTATAACTATATATGGAATAAAACAATACAACCAATACATCTGGGGCATTTGACGTTCGGTACGTAGCCATAGGAACAGCCTAATGCACTCTATCGCTATATGGTATCACCCGAATGGTCTGTTCTAAAAATAGACAAATAAACGGTCCCAATAAAATATTCGAAATAAAATCAATATTAATTGATAGAAGCCTTTCCGGACAGGGGTCTTCAGTTCATATTTATTATTGTATACCCACACGCAACTATTTCAAATTTGTTATTTAAAGAGATAATCCATCTTTAACTTCTCTCTTCTACCACACATCCCTCGTCCTCACCCCTTTTGCCAAACTATCTTCACAACATCCATATATTATATGAGAGAACACAGAACTATAGTTAAATTCCCGTCTTGACCCTTTACCCAACAGAAGGGCCCTGTGCCAATGCATTCTATTATATATGCGAGTCGACCATAGGTCGCCTCGCATATATAAGAGAATGCATTGGCTTAACACATTAACAATTATAAAATTGTTAAAGAATGTAAGAAAAAATGGTAAAAAGTGTTTAAAAAAGATTTTTTTTAGGCCAATGCATTCTCTTATATATGCGAGGCGACCTATGGTCGACTCGCATATATAAGAGAATGCATTGGCACAGGGCATAACTGTAACCATCACAATGTGGTCAAGGAGCCGGTTCCAATGATATCCATATTTGTATGGTTCTATTGAGACAGACCGAAGATATTTTAGGCTGTTGAAGCTTTATTTGGCCGGTTTTGGCCGGTTTGTTGGGTAAAGGGTTAACGTAGGGAAGGATTAGTATATAACCCATGTGGATTCCCATCCTCATTTGAATTGTTTGTTTGTCTATGTATTTATTGTCAATGTGATGTTCTGTTCTTGTTCAAATAAGATTTTGTTTTCACTAAAACATGTCAAAACACTAAAAGTGACTACTTATAAGACAAGCTTCTAAATTTCCGAATCTGAAGTGAAGAATTTCACATGTCCCCAAAAAGAGTGGCCAACAATATCAACGAAACAGTCACTTAGATTGTTGTATATACATCAGTCAACTACTTTTTAGATTTTTTCTTTTGGGTTGAATTTTGTGTGTGGGTATGCTTAAGCATGCTATAGCGAATTTAAAAACAAACTGGATAAAACCTTAGGGGCATGTTATAACTCAAAACTATCACCAAGTATTCATAGTAATAATTTTGATGCCCATGAAAAACGTAAGATTCCCTGGCACTAAACCTACAAAATAAAGTCTGTTAAAGAATATAAGAAAAGTTATTAAAATTGTAAAAAATTGTAAAAAATAATAACAAATGATGAAAAATTGTTAGGCCAATGCATTCTCTTATATATATGCGAGGCGACCTATGGTCGACTCGCAAATATAAGAGAATGCATTGGCACAGGGTATATCCGTTGATACAAAAATCGGTCCTGGCACTGAAAGGGTTAAAGAGAATACATTGGCACAGGGTTTTATATATAAGAGAATACATTGGCACAGGGTTTTCGCAAAATTTCAGGAAGCTCCAGTCATGGAGTGTTACATTGGAATTCCTTCATCTTGGTTGAATAAGTTATTGGTGTTGGTTGATTCATACATGACCCCAACAATCCCAACACTTGTTTGTAACTGATAAATGCATTCGTGGGTTTGCGAAATCCCTCTACTATTATATGACAGACAGCTGTGAGAGCACTATACTGACACGCATTCTAATACATATTCATTTACTTGGTATGTGAATCGCGTATTTTATTTTGAAATGATTATCGAAAAATGGCCTTGACAATTTCCACGACAATCTACATCTAGATTTGAGGGATAAAGTAATATGTGGTGTAGTCAATTAGAGTCACATAAGGCTCTGCGTATTTTTTGCCAGATATTTGAAGTCTAATTGCGGACAAATGCCAGTTGTATTACAACTTCAGAAATTAAATATATCGTACTGCGCATGTATTGGTCTCTTTGGCATTGTATTTTACAAGCAGTTTGTCGTTCATATGTTTACGCAATACAACCATCTATATACGACGAAGTGCATGTAAAATTTCCGGGAAAAGCTACCAGTGTGTGAACGTACCATGAGTCTGTGCAGTGTGAACATGTCATTACAGGCGCGGAAATGACGATATCCGAGTACATCGAGTGCATGAGAACATAAGTCATATACACTATACAAAGAAACAGCGTATCGTATATAGGACTATATATAGTCAATGATTAGGTTCCACGAGGACACGAGTCATACCACACAGAGATAGCGACGCGTATCGTATAGGACTATATATAGTCAATGATTAGGTTCTATGAGAACACCACCCATACTATAAAGAAACAGCGATGCAGTGGTAGTAGGAGGGCGCGAAGCGCCCAGGATGGTCGAAAAGATCGAGAGATCTTCTCCTTCACCCTCAATTTGATGTTTCGGTGTTGTTTTGCATGACAAAAGCCCACCAAAAGTCTCACCATGTCTGACCGTGGCAAATTGTTGATTGGGTAGGGCCCACGAGCTTTAATAAGGGGTTGAGGGTGCCCTGGGAGTCCCTGACGATGTTGATATCGTTCGAAATAGCGATGCGTATCGTATAGGTCTATATATAGTCAATGATTAGGATATATTATAGGGATGTTTCGCAAACTCACGATTTCTTTAACATTTTATAATTTTTATAAATTTTTCTTACATTCTTTTAAAAAATGTCATCATTTTTAATAACTTTTACATAATTCTTTATTAATTTTTATCATTTTTTGTACATTCTTTAACAATTTTGTTATTATTTTGTTTTCATTTTTTCGTACATTCTTTAACAATTATCAAAAATAATATAAAATGTGTTAGACGAATGCATTATCTAATATATGTGAGGCGACCTATGGTCGAATCGCACATATAAGAGAATGCATTGGCACAGGGTTTTCGCAAACATTATCGGAGAATGCTTCCCAGTGCTTCCATAAAAGTTGAAGTTGATAAAGTTTGCACACTAGCAATTGATTTTCCAGAAGGTAGTTTTTACGTTTACCCATGCCATAGTATGGTAAACATAGTGTCAACGTCCGGATTGACCACTCGTCGTTAGTCCGTCCGTCCGTCGTATGTATGTATGTCTGTCCGTAGACACTTTACGCATGGTGCGATAACTCAAACATTTTCTAACTGATCGGAACCAAATTTTGTATATGAATTGCTCTGCACAAATGACAGATCGAGTTCGAATATGAAAAAAAATAGATTGAATTCCTTGCTCAATTTAACACAAAAAATATAATAAAATATTTGTTTTTTAAATAAAAAAAAAAAAATTGGTTTTTAAAGTTAAAAAAAATTGAAAAACTAACACCACTATAACTCTGCCAAGGGTACCCGAGTCACCACATCATATTTGGTTTAAATCGGTCCAAAATCTTGTGTTATGTACTGGTAAATTTGTTTGGAGCGACATTAAACCCAATTCACGAATTCCATTCCATGCCTTTGGACTACTTAGCTATTGATAAGGCTATATTATTTTCTGATGTCTCTTATACCAATGTGCAGAGAAATAAAGCTATGGTATCTAATTTAAAAAAAAGTTTCAACAATACACATCACATAATATTAACAGTAGACTAGAACACCTGTGCTGCATTGCACAGCTGAGAATATCACTCTACAGATGGTCGGAGTTCATTATAAATGTTATTGGTTTAATAGAGATGCCAGTCTTCAGCATAAACAATGCCCTGTGATTTGTTGACAGCTCTGCCATAGAATTATTGCTGGCTGTTGTTGGTAGAATTGGATACATTCTCATTGTAAACTTAAATTGGACTCTCTTAACCCAAGTATTCCATGTCCAGGTCACCTTTTCACAGATCCTGTACCAGTGCATTCTCTTATATAAATTCGAGTGACCCATAAATTTCAATAATTTTGTTATGTACATTTGTCTATAATAGTACATAACAGTATACTCTATAATTCAACATCAAAACTCTCATTTATGATTGCGATCAAAGTAATTTACTATCACCAAGGGGTGGGTTAACATCTGATGATCGTGATCGGCCTCTCGTTCAAAAGTACATTGTGGAAAATCGATCGCTGGTAAGCACTTGAGAAACAAACAACAATTTCATATTTTTTTATGGAAGGCATGACATATCTCATTCATGATTGACCAAGTTAATTCTGTCTGGTGAATGATGAAGCCCTGTGAGCCGAACATGTTTTTAACTGGTAACTGTGATTTTGCGAAACCTCTCGATAGTCTGCGTCTTATATGCCAGCATGGAAGCGTTCGCCCTGAATCTGCGCTGTGTGCGCATATAATTTAGAACCGGAAATGACGATATTCTAACGATATCCGAGGACACCGGGTGTAATAAAGTTCCCCATCAGAACATCAAACAGTTTCCATGTTTTGATTGGATGAAATATGATCTCTACACGCGGGCGTAGCAAGATGCAGAGTAGGCATCATCTAATTGTATGTAAGAATCAGTATGCCTTCCTCTAGATCATGCCATGAATCTCTACGCCCGTAGAGATCATATTCCACCAGTACAAAATATATGGGAACTTTTTGACAGTTTTGACAGGGAAACTTATATAATCGAAAAAATAATAAAGGGAATATATTTCTTTGTTATTATATCTTTCTTAATAATGTACTTCACTGTAGGTATAACTCGAAATTTCACGATTTAAGTGACTTTGTGAGCGATTTGGCTTTACGTTTCTTACAATTTTGGAACTTTTGCTGGGTAATTAATTCAATGTTTATTGCGATATCGGCTCACAAAAGTCACAGAAAAACATGTAATTTCGAGTTGGGACCTTCACATATAGTGAAGTACACTATTAAGGAACAGATAATCATTGAAGTTATTTTCATCAAATTAATGACGGGGAGTGCAACATGTTTTTAACAGCTAATAGTGATTTTACGAAACCTCTCTTGTAAATATTTTATGATATGTCATGTGAACGTGATTCGAGGATTGCGTTATTCACATTGATAATGAACATTTGTCCCAATGACTTCCTACTCCTAATGGCGTTTCTGGCTCGCGCCGAAATCGACACACGCCACAAAATGTGCGACTAATGTCGCATGTTTTTGGCGCTTTCGGTGCGCCCGAGCAGCGCCATTAGGAAGTGACCCTAATAGTATTACATAATAGGGTCAATGAGTGTCAGACACCCCAACGAAATTCCTAATAGCACGCATACTTGCATGGCCATTTGGGGGCATTCTGTTTCAATCTTTACACCTCACTTATGTCATTTATATACTGTCAAATTCAACTTGACTTCAATTAAAATTTAATGTAGTGTGAGTGTGTGTGTTAGTATTGGATACGGCGCTGTGGTCAATGGGTGCACACTGTATCCCCCAATAACACACACACACATCCTCTACATTAATTTCTTATATTTATATAGCTTTTTGATGATTTTTTCCATAAAAAAAATGCTGAGTGTATTCTTATTTATTTTCACAACATCTGCCGATAATTTGATAATAGCCTACTCAGCACATTAAGTCAGCCCAATATACGATTCCAAGCACTTAGCAACGATAACGTTATCGATATAATATATACATAACTGGTTTCATATGCAATTCGGCTGAACTTTGAAAAGCACGCCTAGTTATTCTACTGACCGCTTTAATGATTATGTCATCAAGTTGTGACGTCGTGTTCGTGTTACGGTCTGTGTGTTATTGGGGTATGAAACGGGTGACACAATTGGCAACTGACCAATCAACGAACACGATTTAGATCAACACAGACGGGCTATGCAAATATTAATAAATAATACATTGCATTATGCAAACAAGATAGTCGATACAAACGAAATAGTTCCCTCCATTGTACCCGGAGTCGATGTGTTTAGGTCGTGGATATATAGATCATCACAGTCTGGGCTACACGGGTTCGATCTCCGACATGGGCAAAAATCGGGACGGATATTCTAGCTTTACCCGAGTTGAGAGACATCTCAATATGCCATTCCGATCGATTCATGGTCATTTCGATAAGAAATGAGAATTTGTTCACGCTCACTGAAGTAAGCATATTTGAAGCAATGAGCAATTATCCTGAGTCCGTGCCTCCATAAGTCTGATCTACATATATATAGTTACTGAGGATAACTGCAAGGATCGACAAGGATTTTGCCTGGTGAATGGTGGGGGACAATGGTTACAATGGTTTAATATGGCTTGGAGCGCCATCGACGGATGCGGGAGATTCTATATTAGGACCTGGTTGGTTAAAGCCTTGTGTGTGTATTACCATAAACAAATTCATCACACCCCCTTCCCTATATATTCCCATAGGTATGATAGCCATCAACACATGGATTAACACTTTGCAGTGAAGCTTGAATTTTGGGGTGTGGTTTAAAAATGACATTATTTCCAGTGCGGTCCTCGAAAACATAAGATTTAAAGGCGAATTCCCTGCATGTCGGATACTATTTTTTTGCATAACAAGTTATCGGAAATCACATAAATCTTTCAAATTTTTGGACCTGCTTTCTGGACGTTATATTTTAAACAATATACACTAAGACGTTTGCATTGAGGCCTATATGGCAAACACTTACACAATTGGAACCATGTGAGCTCAACGTGCGAAACCTCTCCAACTTGACAGTAACATTATAGACCTTTCCACAGCTGTCAATCAAATCATTATTAGCAGATATTTTATACAAATCAGCGACTGAGCCAGTGCATGCCTACAGCAATGCAAATTCTGAATTTCAATATAAGCGCATACTTTCAGTTTTGAATTGCCTTATTCAAACAACTTTTTTGTTGTCAAGCCATAATGTAATAAAAATTCAAATTGCGCCATGATGTTGGAAATTAATCCGTGATTATAACACTTTTTTTCATTTTGGGTGACAATTATCATGATTTTCCCAATTAACCCTTTCAGTGCCAGGGGCCGATCTCATCGGCCCTAATTTACGGTCTGTAAAATGGGCCCTAAAAAAAAAAAAATATATCTATATATATATATATATTTTTTTTTATAGATTTTTTTAGTATGCTTAACATGCTATAGCGAATTTAAAAACAAACTGGTTAAAACCTTAGGGGCATGTTATAACTCAAAACTATCACCAAGTATTCATAGTAATAATTTTGATGCCCATGAAAACATAAGATTCCCTGGCACTAAACCTACAAAATAAGTCTGTTAAAGAATATAAGAAAAACAATATTAAAATTGTAAAAAATTGTAAAAAATAATAACAAATGATGAAAAATTGTTAGGCCAATGCATTCTCTTATATATGCTAGGAGACCTATGATCGACTCGCATATATAAGAGAATGCATTGGCACAGGGTATATGGGTTGATACAAAAATCGGACCTGGCACTGAAAGGGTTAAAGGCGAAAATAATGTATGTTCTCCGACGTATTATAGCATATCAGGACAAGCACTGTTAAACTGATTAAACTATTGCTGTAGACGAATTGTCTCCTAGCAACCATAAGCTCCTCCCACTAGTGAATATGAGTGGAAAGCTCCATTGAGTTTGATGGTGTCTTGCTAATTCATATGCTTGGTTCTAGAATTGAGAATTTGACATTAATATTGCAATTTTGTCCAGGCGTGGTGAGGTGCGTTCTCACAAACTGCCCCATCGGCTTCCATATAGTCTCACATATATATAGTCTAGCACAAGCACAGACAAGCGGTGTGAATAAACGGGACGCACTTCTCTACATCAGCGATCCGGGATGGTCCTTGCTGGTCTGGGCGGTATTTAGTCTATATTGTAATTCTGGCAAGTTAGGGGTTAATGGCGGCACTTCTGTGTTGCCGCGACCCCCGTCCGTGCGTGGGTGTGTTTCTATGACAACCACGCACTGTTCTGGCCAATCAAGTCACACCTAGACACCACAGGGGCGGTCCGGGCTGTTAGCTTCTTTCGCTGCAAATATATTCGTCGATGGCGGCATTCTGAGGTTTAATAACAGCTATTATGTGTGGTCAGGCCTACCGTCCGTGCGTGTGTGGGTTTCCATGAAAACCCCGTACTGTCATGGCCACTAAAATCAACCCAGAGACATCGCAGGGGTGGTCCGGGCTGTTCGAGGCTGGCCCGGGTGGTGTTTAGTCACACCAGACCAGGATTTCATTATAATCGACTTGTCAATTAACATAAGATTTGATGTGATTTGAATGAGACTGTTTCTAAAATAAATGTAGGCTGAGTCTGCTCAGCGCAGAGTGCACCTGCGATTAAGACGCGGAAATGACGAAATGCGGGGACACCGGGTGCATGAGAACACCAGGCTTACTACAAAGAGATAGCGACGCGTGTCCCACCGTCAATGACTGGGATCTATAATAGGCCGCCACTTAGCCGTGACACTGAATGGAAAACTTCTTCCCGCCAGCACTGTGTCATAGTAACGGGACGTGTGCAAAGTGTTTATATTTCTCACGAACACGTGTGTTATGTCTATCGACGGAACAGACGTTTACTGAGAAATCTTTTCAAATATTTTTTTAACAAATGCCAGTGCATGTCAACGTTGGTGGTTTTTAAAGTGACATTATACTACTGTTTAGAGTGACATTATACTACGCTATTCGTCGACACTCGGTGCAGTGGTACTAAATACTACCACATCAATGTGGAGTGGTGGTTGCATAAGAAACGAATGCTGCGTTAGAGAGGTATTCGTGAGACGACACGGCACAAAAATCGTGTATACATAGTACTAGATCATGCCATGAATCTCTACTCTGGCTAACGCCCGTAGAGATCATATTCTACCGGGGGGGGGGGGGGATTCCGGCACGTATGCCGGGGTGGGTGGGTGGTCAAAGCCACCAACAAGCAATTTTTTCCGCAACTAAAAAACTATTTTTTTTAGTGTTTTGGCAATGAGTTGGGCTTCAAAACCACTTTGAATGAGAGAAATAATGTAATTCTAACTGGTAAACTGACTGCAGGCAGTTATCGTGTTGTATTTTGTTGCAAATTTTGAAATCCAAGATGGCCGCTGGCAGCCATGTTTTTTTGGCCGAATGACCTCAAAATGACTCATTCCTATTTACATGTCCATGTTAACATCCATGATAAATAGTATGCACAGAAATTCATATACAGCTGTTTACAGTGAATTCCCCCCCGCAAATCTCTGTTTTAGTGTTAAAAGGGGGGTGGGTGTCAAAAAATGGTCGAAAAAAACTGCCGAAAACGGATTTTTTTTTTACCCAGAGTAGAGATTTTTTTACCCTGTGCCAATGCATTCTCTTATATATGCGAGTCGACCATAGGTCGCCTCGCATATATAAGAGAATGCATTGGCCTAACAATTTTTTATCATTTTTTTAAAATGTTTCTGACAATTTTTAGGACATAAATAAAAAACATCCATTACCCTGCAGGGAGCCCCACACATATATAGAAGCATATAGAAGAGTGTCGTCTGCTCATGTTTGTCTGGGGCTCTGTATGGGTAAAATTATAAAATTGTTAAAGAATACAAGAACAAATTATTAAAATTGTAAAAAATTGTTAGGCCAATGCATTCTCTTATATTTGCGAGGCAACCTATGGTCGACTCGCATATATAAGAGAATGCATTGGCACAGGGTAAAAAAATCCCGACTTCCGACTGCATTTGATATGCATGATCTTGTATATATAGAACCATCTTGAAGATGGATTATCTCTTCATATAACAATTTTTAAATAGGTTCGTGTGTATTAAATAATAAATATGAATTGAAGACCTCTGTCCGGAAATGCTTCTATCAATTAATATTGATTTCGAATATTTTATTATAAAATGAGATGATTAAATGGGACACATTATTATTCTATTTTTAGAACAGACAATTCATGTGATAGCGATAGAGGTCATTATGGGGTTCCCATGACTCCGAATGTCAAATGTCCCAGATTGATTGTTTTATTCCATAGGTATGAGCGATAATGAGTCTAATTAACGTTTATTTGTAACAAAATTATACAAACAAATTTCAGATCTTTGTTAATAGTAAACACTATTGTTCGTTAGCTAAACATTTAGTTTTTAGTTTTTAGACAAGAACATTTCGAAATATACTCAATATTAATCGATAGAAGCATTTCCAGACAGGCCTGGGGTCTTCGAAACATATCTAATATTTTATACCAGGTAACTATATAACACATGTTTACACAGAAAAAGACCAGCTTTAATGCTATTAGATAACATCTCACCTAAATGGATGAAACGATCATAGAAAGATTTTATCTTTTTGTCGTCTGCACTTCTAACGGATATAACATGCGTCCACATCTCCGATAAGATACAGCAATACATGAGTCAATATGTAATGTATTGTGTATATGTATGTATTGTCGCTGTGACTATGTTTAAAGGTCATGGCTCATTCGAGCTTCCAAATTTTGTCGATGTAATTTGGAAGGAGATATATAAGATAGGCTTCCAAATACACGAAATATTGATATATCGGATTCATATGATCTAAACAGTATACTTGCCTGGTCACAGCCATTTTCCAGTTATTTTCCGCAGCAGCAGGGTCAGCTACCTCCCTTAGAAGAAAACTACATGAACCCAGTGGCGTAGGAAAGAAGTTTGTATTGGAGGGGGGCCATATTCGGTGACAGCAGCAGGCTGGAGATGGGAAGGGCACGAGAGGGGTGTCCGCTCTCATATGGGTGGATGTCTGGCTGACCTCTCCCCGGAAAATTTTCTGAATTTCAAACCCTCAGATCGCATTTCGTTGCATCTGTAATAGCATTTACGTTAAATAAACCATTGAGGGAAAATATGGTATTTTAGTTTTTCACCTGTTGTACAAAATAGTATGGAGATCATTTTGGACTCTCATAAGCGTGTGTGTACAAATGGAGAGTCTTACATGGAAACCCTGTAAGAACACCGGTTGTTGGATGATAAGTGTAAGAAGCTGGTGGCACAGACATAGGCTACCTATTTCAGCATATATGTATCAATAAGATAGCCTACTCGTTTTATGTTTTGGGGGCAAGACCCATCCGTACTTTGTATTGCAGGGGCCCTGTATGAACCCCGAATGGAATATACGTCAGTACTTCCGGTTTGTGTTCTTTGTAGATACATTCCGCTTCCAGAATTTTTAACCCTTTCGATACTAAATGGATTCTCCCATATAACCTGTTATACACATATACATTGGATTGGTTTATTATTCATTTGGAGGGCGGGGCTCAGGTATTATAAGCAGATAACATACATATGCACATATGAAAAAAGTGAATAAGGATTTCTAATTGTTGGGAAATGTTCAGATCATGACAAACGACTTCTTATCTGAACATATATATCCTGAGGGAACTGCTCGATAATCATCAATTAGTCAAGAAAGGGTTACAGCTTGCCAGCTGTTGGACATTTCCAACCAGTTGATTGCAAAAGTTGCAACTGGTGACCAACAAAAAAATTAACAAAAAGTAGAGAAATATGCTATTTGTTGGTATACATAACAATTTCCTCACTGGTTGGAATCAAGCCTGAGTTTTTTAGTATTTCAATCTCTCTATGATAATTTGACTGTAAAAAACATCATTCTGCATCAGCTTCCTGTATTGATATTTTTATTTCGTCTAAAAAGTCAAATTTCATTGAAATTCATATACACAACACCGCGAACCAGTCGGACAGTGTGATTCAATTAAAAAAAACATACACATATACACAACACCAGTCGGGCAGTGTGATTCAATAAACAAAAACATACACATATACACAACACCAGTCGGGCAGTGTGATTTAATTAAAAAAAACATACACATATACACAACACCGCGAACCAGTCGGGCAGTGTGATTAAATAAAAAAAACATACACATATACACAACACCAGTCGGGCAGTGTGATTCAATTAAAAAAAACATACACATATACACAACTCCAATTGGTATTGGTTGTAAGTGTATGCTTATTGTACCATTTCCGATACACGAATGTTTATGTAAATGGTATTATTTTTAATTAGAATATACTCATGATAGTATGTCATTCTCAACGACTCGGCCATTTCCGCTTCGCATGTGCACGACTCGGCCATTTCCGCTTCGCATGTGAAAATGACTCGGCCATTTCCGCTTCGCATGTGAAAACGCAAATGGCCGAGCTTTTGAGATTAGAGAGTATGTATGCTAATTCCAAGTAACCAGGCGTCGTGTGTCACAATATATATATAAATACGATTTCTGGAGGAACGGACTCAGTATGAGTGTTCATTGCTTCAAATGTGTTTACTTTAGTGAGCGTGAATTTTTTTTCATTTCTTATCGATCGGAATGACATATTGAAATGTTTCTCAAATCAACCCATATACCCTGTGCCAATGCATTCTCTTATATATGCGAGTCGACCATAGGTCGCCTCGCATATATAAGAGAATGCATTGGCCATTGGCATACACTTTTTACCATTTGTTCTTACATTCTTTAACAATTTTATAATTTTTAATGTGTTAAGCCAATGCATTCTCTTATATATGCGAGGCGACCTATGGTATCTGTCCCGATATTCGACCAAGTCAGGGTTAGAATCCGTGCAGCACAGACTACGATGATCTTATCCACGACCTAACCAGCTCGGCTATATACGGGGACAATGGGGCAAACGTCCGGTATATCATGCGCAGTTTAGTCGATTTGTAATAAAATATGCATATATAAAAAAGCGGATAGCATGAGTTTCTATAGCGAGAAAAGACGAGAAAGTGGCGTACAACTTTTATATTTCTTTCCTCCGCATATCGTATACTGTAATAAGGGTGAAGACTATATAAACTATATAAATGGAAAACCACACACGCGTATACAGAAAACACAATCTTTAATTTTTGACAAAATCGATTTCCTACAGGTTAACATGCCTGTTATCCTCAAATAGGAAAATTTAGTTCTTTCTGTAATTTCACACTGCTGTTCTTGACATGCACGGTCTTGCATGTAACGAGTGTACTCGACATCGTAATTCAAACCTTCACTCCATAAGATTCGGTATGTCAAGAGCTATCCTAGTGAGCGTCCATTCAGTCATATTTCCAGTCCTTTGTGGTACACCTCCGGGCGACGGACGCACTCCGTGGGAAGCCTATAAAACACTATATAGCCAAGTGTCGGTCGCAGCGAGGCACTAACGATATAACAGATACAAAGTCGAATTTCCAGAGGGCAATTTTAACTCAGGTTGTTACTATTATTGTTAGACAGACATGGCGCATTTGAACTTCAAAAATTCCCATATAACGCAATTTGGCAGTATGTATGGGGACAACCACATACAGATCGGCCATAGCCATATACGGGCAACCAAATTTTTAGGGGGGGGGGAGCTGATACTTTTTGCCCGAATATGTTTACATGATATTCTCGTTGTAACACAGTTTTTTTCGTATAGAATATACTTTGTATACACATATGAATATACAAAAATAAATTCAAATTAACATTAAATATGTGTAATACGTGCAGAAATGTGAAAAATACTGTAATTTGCCACAATTTACCCCTGAAATCCATTCAATTTGCCCGAAAATATCTCCAATTTGTCCGAAATTTGCCCGAATTCTTGAGCTTGGAAATCGTTTGGGAGGTTGGAGTCCCCCCAGTCCCCTCCCGGCCAGTTATGCGACTATATATGATCATCACATGAATTTCAAGGTTATGTCGATAGATATCATATTTCACCAGGGGCCAATACTATAAAACGTCTATTTTAACGCTTTCTATATGCTAAATGGATTGTCCCAATCAGTTAAGCAGTGTACATCGGGTTGGTCTATTATTGATTTGCAGGAATGTTAACCATTCCATGACTGCAGCTTCCTGAAATATTCTCCTTATTAAAGGGGTACTGTACACTAAATCAGGCCTATTTATGGGACCATCTCCTTTTATATATATATATACTCAACATAATAGATGCAACAAATGAATGAATTTGAGCCATGGATTACTGAAACACACTCGTGTGCTCTATGAACGATGCAAATAACATGGTCAAGATAATGAAAATGAATTTATGACTCCAGGGCCATTTATTCAATTTCATTATAATTACCATGTTGTTTGCATTGTGCATATAGCACACGAGTGTATTTTGCACTAATCCATGGCTCAGATTCATTCATTTGTTGCGTTATTCTGTTGTGTATAAAAGGAGATGGTCCCACAAATGACCGGATTTAGCGTACAGTACCCTTTACGTATAATATTTGTCAATAAGCCTTATCACTGGTTCGCGATTTTCAAGATGGCCGATGGTTCCATATGGCCCGATTCCTAGCATTTTACCCAACCCACCGGTAAAAGGTCAAAGTTAAGAAGTGGCACCCATTTGTAAACATTCGACAGCTGAGTGCGAGTATTTGTTATCAACATTTTATGGCTTAATTTCATTTATTATGAGTGCAACTACGTGTTTAAGAATTGTTTTGTGGCCATGTCATCTACATAGTTAGGATCTGGTGACGATGCAGACATTCAGACGCCCTGTTTTGTCAACGAACTTCCCATAAGTTACTGATAAATAAATAGCGAGGACTTGCGTTAAAAAATTAACATACGTGATACATCCAATCCATCTACTGTGCGAAACATACGTATTGTATGTATCCAGGGTGATTGTGTAATTAGTTTTATGAAGTTCTCGCACCTGCGATTCGGTAACGACCTGTTGCCATTTTATTTTGGGAATTCCCAGACTGGAGCCATATGCTAAAAATAGATGCTACTTGTCAACTTTGACCTCCGGAGACCAAATGGCGGATTCACCGCGAGTTAGTGATCTCAGAGAGAGAGATAGAGAGAGAGATAGTAGTTTGGGTGGCTAGCCCGGGATTATCGAAAGGGCCGAGAGGCACCTCTCCTTAATCCCTTAATAAGTGATCTCACTTATTCTGGATTCTTTATATAGACGCTTTCTAGTGTTGAATTTGTTGTCGCAATCACTAAACTTTTAAACACTGTGTGAAATTAGCTAGGTGAAACTTATGACGCTATTTTTAGATATATATGTGGCGATGTGTAATGGAAGGAATTTCGACAATCCTCTGACTTGCTTCATCTTTTTTCTGTGGAATGCGCAGGTCACCTGGTGCGATACAACCAGTACCAGTATAATATATTATATTATTAGTATATATTCTCATAGTGGTGGTATCGCACCAGGGGACCTGTGGTGGAATGTTATGACGTAATGCTTCTTGAAAGTAATGGTATTCCATGCTAATTGTTTCAGACTATTGCACGCGTAGCTAGTTCACTGATCTTGGTTAACTATATTTTAGCTTTCCACACAAGAAACCACAAACTCCCTATAGAACACGATGCTTGGTCAAATATAGATTATTCCGACATAATCTGCACTCTATCTAATCTTGAAATCTGGGATGAATATCACATGGCACTGAAATGTAGGGAACTTAGCGAACTTAGAATCTATATCTGAAACCCAACAACTACCAGAGACCCAAACGTACAAACTAGCCGCTCTATTTAACTATATTTAAGACTGATAAAACGAGAGTAGTAATTATTAAAGATACGGGCGGCGTTGGTGGTGGGTATGCTGTTAAAATATTCACCTGCGTCAAAAACCGCCATAGACAGCCATAGACAGAAAGAATAGTAAAATATAGACATACCTTGTTCTTAGACCAATCAGATATATGGCATAAACAGTATGTTATTGTCAATTTTTTCCCTTTGATATGTAAACAAAAGCAAAAAACGTTATATACGTTAGCTGCCTTTTGTTCAGATCCGGAAATGGTAAACATAAAGAGCGTTATTTGTTACTGTTTTCATGGTATGGAAATAATAAAGAGCGTTTATATCATTTGTGTGTGATTGACCAATAGAATTACGCTGTGTTATGTAAAAATATGTAAACAAAAACACAACTTCTGTAACACGAGCAGGCTCTTGTTTACGTACACCATCGTACGTCTTGGCGACAATATAATATTTACGCGCTGATTATGTTTGGCATATGAACAAAACTATATATATATTTTTAAATATTCCTTCTGCTGATGGCGATTTGAAGATATATGAATATTTCTGCAACGAACGCCGCCCGTGCCTTTAAGCGAGTCCTTGAAATATTTAGTCCCCTCCCACCTGAGGCTAACCATACCGCCAGCATGTCGAACTAAAAAATTGTATATCTAACAGAGATCGATCATCCATTCCTATTATTATGTTATACATATATATGTATACATGTAATCACCATATATTGTATTTACGTATACACATCTGTGATGTATATTATTGATGACCAGAATAAACTGAATTGAATTGAGGTTTGACTGCCCGCGATCCTGAAAACTAACAGTCCAACTCAGTTCCCACCCTGTGTATCTATCTGTCATGCATTTAATGTAATTAGAGAGCAAAGTTAACAACACATTCCATTGTCCTCTCCCCGCATTCCACAAGTCTGGCCTTCAAAGTCTTGACATTTACACCCTATAATTTACGTGAATTATTTTATAAGTGAAATATTTGAACGACAATTATGAACAAGCGCGTCAGGCATTTGCTGCTATGTGATCTTTTATAGATGAGGGCATATCAGCTCGGGTTACCCACACCATCCATAATAAGCCCGAGGTGAATAATGACCATATCCGGAACGAAATAAAGATAATATTACAAATCTGGTTCTCATTATATAGAGAGTTTTCATCGGTATAGTCTGTATTTTTTTTGCCGTGGACACCGTGAGGCGTCAGTTGCTTTGAGGGGTCCACGGATTCAAACTGCAGTTCATGGCGACGTGATGTCGCATTATCTTAACCCTTAAGGATTAAGAGGTCCATAAATGTCCAAATATAAAATTCCTCTTAATCCGAAAGTCTAATTTGATGGACTAAGTTCGATCGAGCAATTTTTAGGCAAATTGTAGATATTTTCGGTCAAATTCGGGAACTTTTCAGGCAAATTGACTGGTATTTCGGGGGGGGGGGGGGGGGGGGTGGCAAATTACAGTATTTTTCACATTTTTGCCCGAATTATACATATTTACGGTTAATTTGAATCTATTCATGTGTATATACAAGGTATTTTCTACAAAAACTGTTACAACCATGAGTATATCATGTAAACAAAATCGGACAAAAAGTCTCAGCCCCCCCCCCCCAAATAAAATTCGGGCAACCGTTCACACAGTATGATCACACAGTCTATATAATTCCTACGCTATGTCATACGCCACTATTTAATCTTTATCCATTTCGACCGAACCTGGGCTTTTATTCAATGATTATGAAGGCAATATCAGGACACATTATTACTTCCACATATAATACAAAATAAAATAAAATAATCTATTCGTGCAAGAGAAGGTCTGTCTGTATATGTCTGTCTGTTCGCGAGTTTTCTCTCAGAGCCCTGGATCGATATCATCCAAATTCGGTGTGGTGACTAGGGGTACCCTGGTGGATGTTATAACGGTGTTAGTTTTTCAAACTGTTGAAAAGGACCCTCCGACGCTGAATAGAGGCTCACGAAGGGAGTCTGTTTCAGCTTTGTTTACGGTAAGTTGTCAGTCCCGTACATTTATAAAAGTATGCTACGCGCCTTATATAAGTTGTAAGTCCACGGAACACTACATGTACATGTATAAACGTATGCTACGCGCCTTATATAAGTTGTCAGTCCACGGAACACTACATGTACATGTATAAATGTATGCTACGCGCCTTATATAAGTTGTCAGTCCACGGAACACTACATGTACATGTATAAACGTATGCTACGCGGCTTATATAAGTTGTCAGTCCACGGATCACTACATGTACATTTATAAAAGTATGCTACGCGCCTTATATAAGTTGTCAGTACACGGAACACTACATGTACATGTATAAACGTATGCTACGCGCCTTATATAAGTTGTAAGTCCACGGAACACTACATGTACATGTATAAACGTATGCTACGCGCCTTATATAAGTTGTCAGTCCACGGAACACTACATGTACATGTATAAACGTATGCTACGCGCCTTATATAAATTGTCAGTCCACGGAACACTACATGTACATTTATAAAAGTATGCTACGCGCCTTATATAAGTTGTAAGTCCACGGAACACTACATGTACATGTATAAACGTATGCTACGCGCCTTATATAAGTTGTCAGTCCACGGAACACTACATGTACATGTATAAACGTATGCTACGCGCCTTATATACGTTGTCAGTCCACGGAACACTACATGTACATTTATAAAAGTATGCTACGCGCCTTATATAAGTTGTCAGTCCACGGAACACTACATGTACATGTATAAACGTATGCTACGCGCCTTATATAAGTTGTAGGTCCACGGAACACTACATGTACATGTATAAACGTATGCTACGCGCCTTATATAAGTTGTCAGTCCACGGAACACTACATGTACATGTATAAACGTATGCTACGCGCCTTATATAAGTTGTCAGTCCACGGAACACTACATGTACATTTATAAAAGTATGCTACGCGCCTTATATAAGTTGTCAGTCCACGGAACACTACATGTACATGTATAAACGTTTGCTACGCGCCTTATATAAGTTGTAAGTCCACGGAACACTACATGTACATGTATAAACGTATGCTACGCGCCTTATATAAGTTGTCAGTCCACGGAACACTACATGTACATGTATAAACGTATGCTACGCGCCTTATATAAGTTGTCAGTCCACGGAACACTACATGTACATTTATAAAAGTATGCTACGCGCCTTATATAAGTTGTAAGTCAACGGAACACTACATGTACATGTATACAAGTATGCTACGCGCCTAATACAATTTGTCTTCAAACTGTTCGAGTATAGTTAGTTCTTAAATACAATACATAACAACACTCGATACCACATTCTGAGATATTATGCTATATATATACTACAGGAACTCGAGTGGTACACTAAAGCCTAAGCCTAGCTAAGAACAAATATATTGAAATGTATTTTGCGTTGTCAATTATAATACTGAGCATTGTCTAATAAACTCACTTTAAGGCTATTGTTGATTCTTGTCAAGACCTTCTTATAGTGGACGATTTAAAGACACGGTTGGCCTTGGCGGTGGGTATCCTGTGAAAATATCTCCACCCGTCAAAAACCGCCACAAACAGAAAGAACATCAAAATGTAGATAGACTTTGTCCGTATACAAATAAGAAATATCGCATAAACAGTATGTTATGGTCATGTGTTTCACCATTGTTATGTAAACAAAGGCGTAAACAGTTACTTTTCTGGTGTTTGTTTATATTATGATGGTAAACATAAAGAGCGTTCTTTGTTGGTGAATACCTGATATGGAACTAATAAAGAGCGTTTATGCCATTTGTGTGTGATTAGCCAGTAGCATTGTGCTGTCTTCTGTAACACAATCAGGCTCTTGCTTAGGTAAAATATAGTAGGTCTTTATGATAACATGCTGTTTACGCGATGGTCGTGGTATATATGAACGAAACTGTATGCGTTTTACTGTTTTTCTGTTTACGGTGTTTGGAACAAATATGAATATTTTCGACAATTAAGGCCGCACGTGCCTTTAAAGGAGAGCTCATTCTCGTTAATAATACCAAGTTTTTTTTTCAAAGATGGTATTTCTTTGTCCATTATATATGTCACAATGTAAACTAAAGTGTTATTCATTTTCTGGTATGTTACATGCTATCATCTCGATCAGTCCTGATATTTTTGTATCTTTCACTTTCAGTATAGCTAACTTATGAGCACTAACGATAATAGCTGTCAAGTACTTAGTACTTGCTGTTGGGACGTTACGGGTTAAATATTCTGACATTCCAATTTTGAATACATGCTGCCAAATAGTTGTTGAAGTTTTTTCGTTTTTGTCTTTATTTGCATAAACGTCTAATTGAAGTTTGATTTTTCATAACTTGTAACTAATACCTTCTACGGGATATTTTCCCGTAGTTGTATATAATGCACAAATATTGTGTTTGCTCATGATATTATTGACTCATGTTTTATGGATGCTACTCACCCAATCAATCAATCAAGATTATTGTCCACTTAATGAAGTAATGACATTTAGACAACATTACTTGACATATGTACATACAATTTACAGATTACATGCATGCGTAGCAATATTTTCACCCACAGTTGCAGGCAGCTGCGAGCAAACTACAGTTACACACATTACTTGGAGATCCCAACAATGCATGCAGCTCATATCTACCCACAAATACCAACTACTGTGGTAATACCCTCACTCCCACAGTCCCTGCCATACCACATGACCAGGCAACTTGGCAGAGCGCATATATGCTTGAGTTAAGCTGTATGTTTGTATAAACACTCAATATCTCAAGGTCAGATAGAAATTTATCACAAATACTTTGAAAAACATACTGGGTTAGATTACACAGTGCGGACATTTGCCCATCAGTGTAAACAGGTAAATATGTGCTTCATTTTATCTCAAGTTTTTGCTTGGTCGTGACACAATGGCGAATCAAATCGTGAACCACTTCCCCGTTCTTCAACAGGAACACAATATAACCTATGCTATTGTATTATAAATGATGGATGTTTGAATGAAATATTATATTATTAAAGGGGGACTGTACACTAAACCGGCCATTTATGGGACCATCTCCTTTTATACTCAACATAATATATGCAGCAAATAATGAATTTAAGCCATGGATTAATGCAAAATACACACATGTGCTCCATGAACGATACAAACAACATGGTAATTATAATGAAAATTAATTTATGACTCCAGCCATTTATTCATTTTCATTATAATTACGATGTTGTTTGCATAGTTCGTATTAGTATATGTTTCTAATTATCCCTTTAAACCAACCGGACCTTTTAGACAGAGTACGAATGGTGCATAAGCATGCATAAATACAGAGTCAGGTTTGTATACAGGCACCACCAGACACAAAACACATCATGTACGTGACTTTCTGTTTTAAGAAAATTGAGGAACAACAGGTAGCTGTTAGTGAGAGGTAATATTTGTAAACTGCGGTCGGTGAAACCTAAACAAACGCTAACCCCATGTCATTCAAACATCCGTTACAGTAAGTAAGTTTGTGTTTGCATGACCAATTTTCGCAAGATCGGAGAAACCTTCAAGGCATAATATTGAGGTGCCGCATATGAGGCTAATGTCGGCATTGGTTGTCTTGACATTTATGTGTGTTTTATTTATTTATTTTAAAGAAAGTGAATCTTCCCGAATTGAGGCTATTATTAGTGGTATTGGCTGTCAGTCTGGCCTTTTTTGGTGGGCCAGAGTTCCCGTTGAGAGGGGTGCACCAGACGGGCACTGTGGGCCACTACAGTTGGCTCCCATCCAGAATCTGGAGTGTCGCTCTGGTCCATGGGCCTGAGTGACCTTCCAGATTTTGGGTGGGCCAGAGTTCCCGTCGACAGGGGTGCACCAGGAAGGGCACTCTGGGCAGGGACGTGGATAGAGGGTCTCCGTTGGGGGTGTCCACAGTGGGAAATTCCAACAGCACCACCGCCCCTTGAATCAGAATCAGACCAAACACAAGTTTTGCATAATTTTTTGCACCCCCTGCACATCAGTGCCCAGACCAAAAATTCTATATATTCAAAAACCATGGTTCTATATTCCCGGTATGAGAACATTCATATTTTAACATGAAAAATTGCATAAATCCTAACATCTAGTGCTCTATCTCCAGACAAATGCACACGGCTACGGACAAGAGACCATGACACACCGGGCTGACCATGGTTGTTTGGCCCGGTGTGAAGAAAATCGCAAATCTTAGCCTATAGTGTTGGAAATTTCAAACCTCATACTCCCCCTCAGGTTGGAAAATTCTCCAACTGATGACCATTTCAGTCCACAAGTTTGACCAAATGTAGTAAAACATTGTTTTGTTAAACTAATTAGCAGTTTTGTATTGGCCACGGGGGATGGACAATAACACACCGGGCCGACCATGGTTCGGCCGGAGTGCGAAAATTTTGAAATATGAACTTGAAAATCGCAAAATCCTAGAATCCAGACTAGCCTCAAGCTGGACAATTTCCAACTGATGACAATTCCAATGGCAATGTTTACCAAATGTATGACAATACTGTTTTCTTAAATTATCTAGCAGTTTTTGACTGGCCACGGGGGAGGAACAGGACACAAGCTTTCCAAGTGTTGGTAATTTCCAACCTGTCACACCCGCCTAAGGTTGGAAAATTTCCAAATGATGACCATTTCAATCCAAAATTTTGACCGAAAATATGCTAATATTGGTCCAAAAACAATTAATCCCCCCAATAAATAGTTTGAAAATCAAACTACAAGAACATTTTCAACCTATTGTTGGTGTGAAATTTCCAACTAATGTTTTGGCAGGTATGAAATTTCCAACTGTTGACAATTTTGACCAAAGTTGGGGGGGGGGGGTGAGACACCCCCCAAACTCCCCTGTCGCCACGTCTCTGACTGTGGGCCACCCAATGTCGGCTGCATGTCACTCTGGCCCATCCAGCATATGGATTGTCGCTCCATGGGTCTGAGCGACAGTACAGTTTTTGGGTGTGACAGAATGACAGATAATACTAGTCCCCGTACTAATGTATTCCATGTTATGTTAGCACATATCTGTGATTGGTTTATTTACTGGGAAGGGTTACTGTTAAGACATGGATGTTGAAAGCGTTACACACATACAAAATGTCAGACCAACTTGCACCCATACTTCATGGGAGTATGAGACGCAACAAAATCAACATCCAGTTCTTATCTATAGCTACACTCATCTTGCAGATCACAAGAGCTGTTACCGCCAGTTTTAACTATATTATGGATCGCATTTGCAACGTTGCACATTCCGCAACTCTGTATACAATATGAAAACAAGTCAGTGTCTGCGCGCGACGTCACGTGGAGGGTTTCAACCAATCAGCGTCCTCCATTCAAGTTCCACATCGCGAAATACATGTTGGAGTGTAAATTTAATGACATTGCACACTTCGCACGTTCGTGTGTATGGTAAACATGTGGTTGTATATGTGAGCCACAACAGTTCGATTACTTCAGAATTTAGAACCGCCCAATACGAGATCAAGGTACCAATAGTTCAGAATCAGAAACATTCCAAATCCATAGCATCTAAGTATTCGGCTTTCCGTCTCCTATATGGACTAAGATATAAATGGTATATTTTGTCTGTTCGTTGAATTGTATCGCAGATATATGTATAGCGCCTATATAAACTGTTAACATTACTCTTACTGTTTTCTACCATGTCGATGCGATGTGGAATTATCTTGCTGATTTAGCCATGATGCTGGTGGTACCAATAACAAAGAGCCTTTGTTCAGAAACAGTTATCGTTTTTATCTCAAAATGTCGTTAAACACGGTGTGCGGTATTTAAAAAATCCAAACGAATCAATATACAACCATTTGATCTCTACTGAGTATATTATGTTAGAAGTGAATATTTGGAAATGAATATCTATATATCTAAAACAGTATATATTTATATATATAAAACAGTAGGATATGTTTGTCTGTCCGTCTGTCCGTATGTCTGTTAGGATCCCCACCCAGACCCCAAGACCGATTTCAACCAAATTTGGTGTGTAACCTTCAAGGCTATAACGGCGTTAGTTATTAAAAAATGTGATTAAACAAAATTTAATAAAAACAAAAATAAACGAATATTTGTTAATTTGAGCGAGGAGCTCAATCTAAAAATTTTTTAAAAATAAATTTAATTTATCAAGAGAACAAGATGTTATATTGACTAGACTTGTACTTGCGATATCGTCAGCTTTATTCCTACCCACTCATAATTATACTGAAACATATATTGTGGGCACGATTGGGCCTCACACATACAACAATACATATGACAAATAGACATAATACAAAGGCAATATAACAACCAGAAACTAGTGCAATTTAAAATGTGGGTGGGGGGGGGGGGGGGGGGGGGGGGTAGGAAAAAAGCTGAGCAAACAAAAAAGAATGCAGATGACCGGAACGAAAAAGAAAAACATGGATATAGCTTAGCAAGTATTAAAGGCGGAGATGGGGAGGAGGAGGGCCAAAATTATATTATTGATAAAAAGATGTCACCTTTATTTCTATACAATGTCGGGTATGGTTGATGCTAAATATAGCACTGACATACATTCGCACCAAACAGGACATAAATGAATTCATTTATGACGGTCTCTGTTTGTTTACATACAAGTTAAATGTACAAATGAAGAGTTTTCTCTTGATAAATCCAACTATAAAGTGTTGTTAAATTGGTAAATATAATTTTAAAAAAGCTGTTTAACTGATCAAATTGTGCGCGAAGCAGCCGCAGTGTCTTCCGAGTCCGAATAAAGGATCCCGAAGGGAGTCTGTTAAAAGGATACCGAAGGGAGTCGGTTAAAGGATACCGAAGGGAGTCTGTTTAAAGGACCCCGAAGGGAGTCTGTTTAAAGGATACCGAAGGGAGTCTGTTTAAAGGACCCCGAAGGGAGTCTGTTTAAAGGATCCCGAAGGGAGCCTGTTTAAAGGATCCCGGAGGGGGTCTGTTTAAAGGATCCCGAAGGGAGTCTGTTTAAAGGATCCCGAAGGGAGTCTGTTTAAAGGATCCCGAAGGGAGCGTGTTTAAATGATCCCAAAGGGAGTCTGTTTAAATGATCCCGAAGGGAGTCTGTTTAAAGGACCCCAAAGGGAGCGTGTTTAAAGGATCCCAAAGGGAATCTGTTTAAATGATCCCGAAGGGAGTCTGTTTAAAGGATCCCAAAGGGAGCGTGTTTAAAGGATCCCAAAAGGGAGTCTGTTTAAATGATCCCGAAGGGAGTCCGTTTAAAGGACCCCGAAGGGAGCGTGTTTAAGGGACCCCGAAGGGAGTCTGTTTAAAGGATCCCGAAGGGAGTCTGTTTAAAGGATACCGAATGGATTCTGTTTAAAGGACACCGAAGGGAGTCTGTTTAAAGGATCCCGAAGGGAGTCTGTTTAAAGGATACCGAAGGGAGTCTGTTTAAAGGATCCCAAAGGGAGCCTGTTTAAAGGATCCCGAAGGGAGGATGTTTAAATGACCCCGAAGGGGATCCCGAAGGGAGGATGTTTAAAGGATCCCGAATGGATACTGTTTAAAGGATCCCGAAGGGAGATTGTTTAAAGGATCCCGAAGGGAGTCTGTTTAAAGGATCCAGAAGGGAGTGTGTTTAAAGGATCCCGAAGGGAGTCTGTTTAAAGGATCCCGAAGGGAGGATGTTTAAATGACCCCGAAGGGGATCCCGAAGGGAGGATGTTTAAATGATCCCGGAGGGAGTCTGTTTAAAGAATCCCGAATGGAGTCTGTTTAAAGGATCCCGAATGGAGTCTGTTTAAAGGATCGCGAAGGGAGTCTGTTTAAAGGATCCCAAAGGGAGGATGTTTAAAGGATCCCGAAGGGAGGATGTTTAAATGACCCCGAAGGGGAACCCGAAGGGAGGATGTTTAAATGATCCCGAAGGGAGTCTGTTTAAAGGATCCCGAAGGGAGTCTGTTTAAAGGATCCCGAGGGAGTCTGTTTCAAGGATCCCGAAGGGAGGATGTTTAAATGACCCCGAAGGGGATCCCGAAGGGAGGATGTTTAAATGACCCCGGAGGGAGTCTGTTTAAAGGATCCCGAATGGAGTCTGTTTAAAGGATCCCGAATGGAGTCTGTTTAAAGGATCCCGAATGGAGTCTGTTTAAAGGATCCCAAAGGGAGTCTTTTTAAGGGATCCCGAAGGGAGGATGTTTAAATGACCCCGAAGGGGATCCCGAAGGGAGGATGTTTAAATGATCCCGGAGGGAGTCTGTTTAAAGGATCCCGAATGGATACTGTTTAAAGGATCCCGAAGGGAGGTTGTTTAAAGGATCCCGAAGGGAGTCTGTTTAAAGGATCCAGAAGGGAGCGTGTTTAAAGGATCTCGAAGGGAGCGTGTTTAAAGGATCTCGAAGGGAGCGTGTTTAAAGGATCCCGAAGGGAGTCTGTTTAAAGGATCCCGAAGGGAGTCTGTTTCAAGGATCCCAAAGGGAGTCTGTTTCAAGGATCCGAAAGGGAGTCTGTTTAAAGGATCCCGAAGGGAGGATGTTTAAATGACCCCGAAGGGAATCCCGAAGGGAGGATGTTTAAATGATCCCGGAGGGAG
This sequence comes from Siphonodentalium dalli, assembly GCA_032622095.1. Lineage (NCBI taxonomy): Eukaryota > Metazoa > Mollusca > Scaphopoda > Gadilida > Siphonodentaliidae > Siphonodentalium > Siphonodentalium dalli. Next base: position 248,011,110 of record CP136063.1, read on the forward strand.
TCTGTTTAAAGGATCCCGAATGGAGTCTGTTTAAAGGATCCCGAATAGAGTCTGTTTAAAGGATCCCGAATGGAGTCTGTTTAAAGGATCCCGAAGGGAGGATGTTTAAATGATCCCGAAGGGAGGATGTTTAAAGGATCCCGAAGGGAGGATGTTTAAATGACCCCGAAGGGGATCCCGAAGGGAGGATGTTTAAATGATCCCGGAGGGAGTCTGTTTAAAGGATCCCGAATGGATACTGTTTAAAGGATCTCGAAGGGAGGTTGTTTAAAGGATCCCGAAGGGAGTCTGTTTAAAGGATCCGAAGGGAGCGTGTTTAAAGGATCCCGAAGGGAGCGTGTTTAAAGGATCTCGAAGGGAGTGTGTTTAAAGGATTCCGAAGGGAGTCTGTTTAAAGGATCCGAAGGGAGCCTGTTTAAATGATCCCGAATGGAGTCTGTTTAAAGGATCCGAAGAGAGCCTGTTTTAAGGATCCCGAAGGGAGCGTGTTTAAAGGATCCCGAAGGGAGCGTGTTTAAAGGATCCCGAAGGGAGGTTGTTTAAAGGATCCCGAATGGAGTATGTTTAAAGGATCCAGAAGGGAGCGTGTTTAAAGGATCCCGAAAGGAGGTTGTTTAAAGGATCCCGAAGGGAGTCTATTTAAAGGATTCCGAAGGGAGTCTGTTTAAAGGATCCGAAGGGAGCGTGTTTAAAGGATCCCGAAGGGAGCGTGTTTAAATGATCCCGAAGGGAGTCTGTTTAAAGGATCCGAAGGGAGCCTGTTTTAAGGATCCCGAAGGGAGCGTGTTTAAAGGATCCCGAAGGGAGCGTGTTTAAATGATCCCGAAGGGAGTCTGTTTAAAGGATCCGAAGGGAGTCTGTTTAAAGGATCTCGAAGGGAGCGTGTTTAAAGGATCCCGAAGGGAGCGTGTTTAAATGATCCCAAAGGGAGTCTGTTTAAATGATCCCGAAGGGAGTCTGTTTAAAGGATCCCGAAGGGAGCGTGTTTAAAGGATCCCAAAGGGAGCCTGATTCAGCTAGTTGGTTATAAATGTAAATGTATCAAACCACTGCTGCCAATGGTATGGCATGATATGTATTATGTAGTACATAATGACACTGCATTCACACGAAGCTAACACAAAATAACGTGCGCAAGCGACTAAACCAGCGTGGATACATACTCTTAATTATATTACCTGGCTGGTAACATAATTGAGGGTGTCTATGCACTTTGGGTTGATCAATCATATGACACCATAGTATATAGCGTTAACGGAATTCACCTATGGCAAACAGGTATATTATTTATATTGTAAATACTGTTCATATATTATAATGTATATCATTTGAATATGAATTATGTAAGCCATGTACATAAATGTATTATATGTAATCTTAATACCTATGTATTATGTATGGGTCGACAAGATTAAACGAATTGAATTGAATTGTACATCGGTATGTATGTGAATCAAGGGGCGTGTCTCATGCACACACATCATTGGTCAAAGTGTTCAACAGTTTGAACTGTTATGCCTGAACAAACAACAGTAGAACAATTTGGACATATCTTATTTTAAATATTTTAATAATGGTGGGGCTAGTGTTTTCAAAACGACAGGGAATGGCAATCTCAAATATGTATAACAATTTTTATCTCCGATACCTCTAAATGCATATGCGGATACGATGTTGAAGATGCCTTTCATTATGACCCTATTATTATTAGTCATTATTGCCCTTTCTCTCTAACCGAAAGATGCGAACTGTTCGACAAGATTGCAACCCGCCGATTAAAATCCTTTCTTCCTTACGCATGCACAAGAATACCATCAAAATCGAATCGACGCCATAACATTATTTTCCATTCTGTTCATTCATACATTTCATCAACGAAACGATTTAATTATGCCCACTCTGCAGAAAATGTTAGCGATCATTTCACAGTAGGTGAAGATCCCAGCTCGAGATTACATGATTGGGCAAGTGAGTGAGTGAGTTTATAGTTTGCAATCCTATATTTATTTATTTGACCTTATAAGCAGATTCATGCCAAGAGTAAAATCCAGACCCAGAAAAGAATAGTGTGTCTGATTACCTGTCGTAGATTTTCTATTTCCCGAAACACAGAATTTTATATTATAGGGCTATTCAGAACTAACAATTAATAGTTCCATGATAAAAGCGTCCAATCATAAAACGAAGAAATGACACGTCGACGATAGACTCGGTGGCCAGATTCGTCATCTCAGGATTAAACCTGGTCTACGTAAACCTCCAGATTTAAACCTGGTCTACGCAAACCGCCATATTTAAACCGCCGTTTGACAGATAAATCCGTGGTTTAAACCCGAAACCGCAGGTCTGAGCAATGCATTCGTCACCTCTGGTTTAAACCGGGTCCAGCCAGACCAGTGGTTTAGCATTATAGTGTCTACATCGTCGAGATAATTAAATCGTACTTTCCTAATTCGTTACAAATGTTGACTATCTGAAATGAAATTTTAAATGCAGAAGGATAGGACTGACAGCACCACAAACACACCACAAACACACCACAAACACACCACATATCATCCTGTATGTATGTTATGTTCATCATCTGTATTTATACAAATGTTAATGTGAGAGGGGCGGGCGTAAGTTGTCAAAATTTGTGCCCCGATCCCTCTTGTAATATTTTATTACAATCAAAATATGCTAAAACATATAATAAAGAGTCCTGTACAGCATTCCGTTGCTCCTCTAAGGTTGCAATGTCTAACATTCTACACTCTGTGCAAATGGGGGGGGGGGTAACTTTGGGTGGAAAATGTCAATATTTCAGATTTTAAGAAAATTCAGGATCTGCATGGACATTATATTGAAAACAGCAGACACCAAAATATTTGCAGTAATGGTCATAGTACACCCAAGTAATGGTTAGAGCACAATAATTGTTCTTTATCAGAATGAATCGAGTCGAAGACGAGATTTATTCTGGTAAAGAACTATTCGCGTGCTCTGACCGACTTGGAGCACAATTGATTCCACATAATGCAATCAACAGGAAATGTTCCATTGAGTGTGTTTTGACCACGACGCACAATCCGTGCGCTGGCCGCGATTGGACACAATAGCCGGTCAGCCACGCCCAACAACGTGATTAACATGAACTAATCGCCGTTGAGTGTGAGTGAATAGATATGTCCGAAACAACACGGTCTGGTCCCACTTTGAAGCGCTGGGGCGATTTGTCTGTTATGAGTTGCGTGTGCCTAAAAATGGGATAATCACTGAACCATTCCTTCGCCAGCCTTGGGAATTGGTGTGCTTTACCAAATATCAGGGAACGATTGCAACAATGGGATTGTGCTCTAATACAAATTAGTAGAGTGATTTCCTCTGGGACCCTCATGCTAGGAACGACATAACAATTATCCTGGCCGCTCAATGGTCACTAATACATGGACGAAAAGTGCACAAACATATTTCCCGACGAGAAACGTCAAATAAAGCTAGACGGTCAAAGGTCACGCTTGTCAAATGGGCGAATATTAAATTGCCGGGAGGGTTGGTGATTTTTTTCGATGTCACATTTTTCGCCTTTTTATGTTTACCCATACCATAGTATGGTAAACATTGTGTCGTTGTCCGGATTGACCACTCATCGTTAGTCCGTCTGTCTGTCTGTCCGTCTGTCTGGTTGTCTGTCTGCCTGTAGACACTTTACGCATGGTGCGATAACATTTTCTATCTGATCGGAACCAAATTGTGTATATGAATTTCTCAGCACCAAATACAGATCGAGTTCGAATATGGGTTTGATCCGAGGTTTTGTTACGGAGTTATGGCCCCTTTTTCTACTTAGTTTTCATGCATGCTGCCATAACTCAAAAAATGTTTATCTGACCGACACCAAATCTGGTATGCGAGTTTCTCAGCCCAAAATACACATCGAGTTCGAATATGGGTTTGATCAGATCTTTTTAAATGAAGTTATGGCCCTTTGACATAGAATTCATGCATGCTTCTATAAATCAACCATTTTTCAACTGATAGGAACCAAATTTTGTATGTGAGTTTCGCAACTTTAAATACAGATCGAATTCGAACATGGATTTGATCTGATATTTTTTAATGGAGTTATGGCCCTTTGATTATTTTATTTATCTCTAAAATATATCAAAGATACAGGTTTCATTGTCCCGGTAGAATCTCATAAATCAGGTTTACAAAGCCATGAAGTTGTCTTCTCACATAGACCAACAGCGATAGTATCCAGTTACACTGACTCTCTCTTGCATTGAGTTTAATTAACTACTACTAGATGCTTTGGCCATATGATGAGATACCATAGATGGAATGTTTATGCTATTATATTTTATATGCATGGTTATTTAAATTTCATCTTTAAGTTAAAGGCATAATCTGGTTTTATTGTTTAATAGCATTACTATTGGAGGTTAATAATGTGATTGTGTTTAGTAGATTTGTTGGAATTTTGTTGGTTGCATGGGAAGACAACTTTGGTTTTCAAATTTTTAAAACTTGATAGCTCTGTATCAGTCTATGAGACTGTAGGTCTAGTTTGTTTTATTTATATATTAATGGAAAGCCTTTTTGACATTGATTTCAATTGATTACAAATGTGAATAGAAATATTAAAGGGGCACACCAGGTTTGATATATTTTTCTTGTACTCGGCATGAGATAAAACTTTTTATGTGTATCTATACCATAATATGGTACACATATTGTCAATGTCCAGATTGACCACTCGTCGTTCGTCCGTCCATCTGTACGTCCGTCTGTCTGTCCATCCGTAGACACTTTAGGCATAATGCGATAACTCTAACATTTTCTATTTGATCGAAAGCAAATTTTGTATATAGGTTTCATATCCCAAAATACAGTTCGAGTTCGAATATGGGTTTGATCCAAGTTTTTTTTTACAGAGTTATGGCCCTTTTTTTACTTAGAATTCACGCATGCTGCCATAACTTACAATTTTTTTATCTGATTGACAACAAATTTGGTATGTGAGATTGTCAGCCCAAAATACAGATCAAATTCGAATATGGGTTCGATCTGATTTATTTTAAAGGAGTTATGACCCCCCCCCCTTTTTTTTTTTAAAGAATCGAAATTTTAATTTAAATTTTTTTTTTTAGATTGAATTTCCTCGCTCTATTACACGCAAAAAATATTATAAAACTTTTATAATAATAAACAAATTATTTAATTAAAAAAAACATTTGTCATTGACACTAATTTGTTTTAGTTGTATATCATTAATTAGGTGTGATGGCCTGTTTTGAAAATATGAAGATTTTATTGCAATAGTTGCATGTAATATAATGATATCAATAAATTGCCATGTGAACATCCAATATCCAGACTATATGAGTGTACCTTTAATAGATGTCATTCCAAGCGAAATCTGTTATTGATTGAGCGATGACGTATGTTACAGAACTCTAGGGGGTGGTTGTATGAAGGTAAAGATAAACAACCTGCTGGCTGGATAATTGTTTATCCTATCTGTAAAATTGATTAATGGCTAACCATTGGATCTCACAGTGAGAGGTCCTTGTGTGAATAGGGACAGAGTTATGAGATTTAAAACGATTCCCCCACCCCAAATACTTTAACCCTTTCTTAAGACAAATTATATGAGCTTTTGATTTTAAGTTTAAGTACTGATATTTGTATTACTGTGACCATATCTTTGACCAATTGTCAGTTATAGCTAATTGCTATCGCCAAGGTATGGGTTAAACATCTGCCGATCGCGATCGGCCTCTCGTTAATGTAGTGTGACGTTTGTCACAACTGTAGCGTGAAGAAATACTTTGATAATAACTTTTGGGCACATGCATGTTCCTGTGTCTAAAAGGACGTTATTTAACTGTTAATACATGTGCATGGTTACCGCGTTCCTGCGAGTACAATTAAGCCGGCTCAATTTGTTAACACTGAGGCCTATGTAAATGATTTGGTGCATTGTAACCGGAGGTCTATAACCCTTTACCCAACAAAACGGCCAAAAACGCCCAAATAAAGCTTCAAGAGCCTAAAATATCTTCGGTCTGTCTCAATAACACCATATAAATATGGATATCATTGGAACCGGTTCATTGACCACATTGTGATGGTTACAGTTATGCCCTGTGCCAATGCATTCTCTTATATATGCGAGTCGACCATAGGTCGCCTCGCATATATAAGAGAATGCATTGGCCTAAAACAAATTTATAATTTTTTCCTACATTTTTAAACAATTTTTATAATATTTTTCTACATTCTTTGACAATTTTATCATTTTTAATATGTGTTAAGCCAATGCATTCTCTTATATATGCGAGGCGACCTATGGTCGACTCGCATATATAAGAGAATGCATTGGCACAGGGTCGTTGGAAAACATTTACACCATTTTAACCTTTACCCCGATAATCCTAAATCAAGTGAGCGGAATTCGAAGCTGGCGTCGGTGCCATGGTTGATTATCCGATTCGATTGGTTCCTAACGGTCATACATTAAACGAGTCGGTGGCGACACTTGCTGGTTACCATGTTTATAAAGCAGGAGATATAATGCCAAGTGCATGCGGACGCGACAAACATAGACAAATTTACAAAATGTCAAGTGCCACAGACGGGTACAGTAAACATCGAAGGGATTATGTCGTTAGACTTAATTGGTCACAAGGAATAATATTTATGTGGCTAACTAAAAGTGCACACCGAGCAACTCAGTACGAGATGTATGTATTCAGATAACATCGGCTCAAATTAACTCTTATGCACCATACATACACATCATCCTCGCTCACTTATTATGGTATGATTAATGGTTGTGGTGGCACTGGTGGCCCGAACATGCAGGCAAATTTCATGCCTCAATTTAAGATTATTGACAGTGCTTCAATGGTAGAATAGTTCCCAGGAGTTTGTAATTTCATGATCGTTTACCTATAAATGCCACCAAATTAATTATATACAACATGCATTATTAAAAAGGTCACTCAAATTATATGAGAAAACAATGGCAGCTAGGGGACCAATTTTACACAGATAATAAATGACAACAGTAAAAATAAAAATGGTATTTAGCATAATATACAATTGTTGCTATTTATTTTCTGTTTACCGAGTATCGTAATTATTTGTGAGGATTATATCAAAATTTATTTTACTGCATGGCACTCCATCCCTTTTGTATCATATTCGTATCTTATTGAGCGGAAGTGATTGCCCAATAGAGTTTTGAATTCAGCTAGCGTTTGCGATTGCACAAAATAATTACGAGAGAAAGCGTGAAAAATAACGGGTTGCCGTATAATATACGGTGGGCACCGTTAATGTTATGTTTACGCAGTCACCGTAATTATTATTGAAGAAACTGTGAAAAATAACGAGTTTTCCTATTTTATACGGTGGTTACCGTTAATGTTATATTTACGTAGTCACCGTAATTATGACGATAGAAACAGACGGTTCAATAATTGCCAGCTGTTTCTAAGTAATTTTACGGTGAGTTTTTTACACTGATATATAAAATCATATAGTGTCACTCCTTAGTGACCTGTCGTATTTGAATTTACAATTGCATACAGGAACAGTACATCCAGCTTATACTCACAAGATCTACCACAATTGGGGACATCACCGACCATATATACATGTATACCTACGCGCTGGTGTTCGGTTGGCATTGCCAATGCATGTCACATGGTATACCAGGATTGGGGCCGATTGCCATTTCCCAGAATTCAACTCAGACTGAGTTCACAAGTTGGACACGCCTTGAACAAAGACCATTTGTCACGTCATTGAAAACTTGTCACTACTTTCCCGACAAATTCCGCCGAGTTGTATACAGGCAGAACAAGAACGTGACAACAGCGGATGTGTTGGACTTACTCAACCCATATGTGGTCAAAATCTTTAACAGTTGGAAATTTTCAGCCAATAAGCTCACGGTTTGGATATAGCGAAAGATACATACTCGAGGTTATCGATTAGATAGAGATTGATATTAAATCGAAATAACACGCGAGGTTAGTACTGAGGCTAGGTTTATTGACGAAATGACGGAGATGTTTGTAGAAATGCTTTTAAAGACCCAAAGTTGATCACGTGTGGTGTTGTAACTTCTTTCAAACAAATCTCCGGTATTTCGTCAAAGTACGTTCTATATAGAGGATCTACAACGAGTCCCCAGTTTATAGCGGAATTTACAAAACGAGTCCAGTAAATTAGGTCTGGACCGAGCCTTTGGATGAGTTTTGTAAATTCCACTATAAACTGGGCCGAGTTATAGATTCTATTTATTATACATGATCCAAAACTTCGACAAAACATACTTAAATCAACAAATAGGACACAAAACTAACATCGACTCTTACAAGGCATGCGATGACGTTTCACGTAACTATGCGTTGTTTGCCTGCGTAAAGAAATAGTCCCAGATAAATGAAGACTCTTTGACTATTTAATGGCGTATATTTAATGACATAACTTTTCAAACTCTTCAATCATTATAGTCTGTTGGAAAAATATTGCAAGCCACAGTATTTTAAGACGTAACGTACGGAATGTAAATAGACGACAAACCGGAAGTCAAAGGCCACCTGGCACTATTTCCTGTTATTAAACGAACGTTTAATATCACAATTTATAGAATGGGTTTATTGAATGGAATAAGGGAAGGATCATGTAATAAATAGAGTTATCGCCCTTCCGATTAACTCAGGATACTAATTTCGAAATGTAATTCTATCTCGCGTCACATGTTACTCCGTTTAAATATCAATCGCTATCTAATCGTGAAACAGATTAAGTATCTATTGATATCTATAATCGCGTGTGTATTGGGTGACATGTTACATCCTGAACAACAGTAGCTGGATATAAATGTATCTACACTGGAGACTGAATCTAACGTGATCTGGCAGTTCATCTCCATTTTCCAATTAATAATTGATTTTGAAGTATGTTGTTTTGAGGATGACATTGTGATATTGTCCTACTTCCAGTGATACCATATAACTATCGGGGGTGTTAGATTGGAATTTACCCGCCAATAGTTGAAAACAAGAGGCATGGACCAGTTGGGATTCGAAATCTTCTAACTCAAGTGGGTGCAAATTTAATTACCAGAGTTAGCTACCCTCTTATACCAGGTCCATGTAGCTGAAGGCAGTATAACGACGTCTTGATGTGCAGTGATTCGTTCCGGTGACAGGTGTCACTTGAATTTATCGAGAACTTATATCAGCGCGGGTGCAATCTGCTGGGCGCAGCGTCACGCGCTAAATCTGTCGTCTGCTGAGCGGGGCACGTGGCTGTGATTCGCGTCCCAATTCGTAAATAATGGATAATTAATTATACAGGCCGCGCATAATTAAAGTTAGTTAATATTCAGCGGGAAAATTTGCGAACGTGAAATGACTTAATCGCGGCGATTAAAATTAAGCGGATGGAACAGGATGGAATGCAGTTATTGCTTGGTGGTCGATGGATGCGATATAAGGAGAAACATATCAGCGTAGACATACGTGTGACCACCGGCGAAGAGGAAGAAGCAACATAAACAACAATGAGTAGACACAACACCTGTCTCAATTATTATCACAAATTGCTTTATTTATTTATCAGTTTATGTTAATTAAATGATTACATATGAGGGTGGGAGTGTAGCTATTTCGACCTCTCCGAGCGCATGGGCTATATAGCCCCGCAATGCCCTCATCACCTGTCATCGTATATACTGGTGACACAAGGGGACACTGGGCACCCTATCAGAAAACAGCGTATCCACGTACATGTAGCTTGTTATTGAGTGATTTAATAGAGAGATATCTGTATTACCTCCAAGTATAGGAGAGATCGAGTTGTTCCGGCTATAGGGAAGTATAGTATGACATCCCAATTCACCGCACTCTGTTCCGGCGACAGGTGCCGATTACAATTCAGCGCTCTGGATGCAACTATTACCAGGTGGTCGCTGAAATATAAGGAGCAACAAAGGCAGATGTGGGGAAACGAGAAAAACACCGACCGGGATATGTACGTGTACCGCGGGCGGATGTGGGACACGGTCAGTGTAACGTCGGGGTATTTGTACCGGGTGTGTGTGGGACACAATCAGTGTAACATCGGGGTATTTGTACCCGGTGTGTGGCGCACGACCAGTGTAACTTCGGGGTATATATGCCCCGGGCGGGTGTTCGACTCGAGAGCAACACCAGCGGATGTACCGGGCGAATGTCACGCAATCGAAAGAATGTCCTGTTCATTTTATGCCAGAATAAGTCTAAACAATAATTCAATAAACTTTTGCCCTTCAACAATTATTCGGTAAACATTTTGCTATTTGGAGACCCTGACCTAGAGAATAATGAAAACGAGTTTATTTTCAAAGCTGTCCAAGACTTTTTAAGAGACAGCACTTCCACTTCCACAACAAACATTCAACATTCCTGAGTTTGGTAAGAGATATGTCTGAAGGATTTCGATTCTTCCAAAACCCTGCATGTCAATCACTGAATCAAGCTCGGAGAGAGAGAGAGAGAGAGAGAGAGAGAGAGATTTATATGAGAAAATAAAAACTGATAACATGGATTTGGGTTATAAAAGGGGGACTATATAGCACTAACACAAAACTGTTGTTGCATACTTTCATATATATGGATATATTTATACTATTACCATGCTGCTATTGTAAGGTTGTATTTAGTGTTGTTGTCTTCGGGGGAGGGGGTACGTCTAAGTGGCTATAGCACTTGTCTTCCAATCCCGTCACCATATTATTTTGGTAAATAAATATGTTTAAACCACTCGAAAGAAATACCGGCATCTGTACCGAGCGGATGTGGGACACGGGAGAAACACCGACGTTGATGTGCCGGACGGAAGGGGATTAACATGTACAATAACGGTGTACGTACCGGGCGGGTGTCGAACTCAACACCGGCCTATATCGACGCCGATGGAAACAATGGAATATGTACCAGACAATCAGTATCAACGGAATTTAAAATGATTGCATGTATATACCGTGGAGATTGAGACCAGATCCTCGTGTGTAGGCTACCACTATACGCGTGGATCCATCTTGAGATTCATCAGGACTGTCGGCGGTGCATACATGTACATCGTAGATGATGAAACACATTTCGTTATGGAGTTCACAACATATTCACAACTATATATATACGAAGCGAACTTTTGTAATCAACGAAAAACCATAATCCGAAACTCCTAAGCATGCATTAACGCCAACGACCAATTTATTACTATATTGACAAATGACAGTCCCACTGTATATATAGGCAGATCTATATGCAAACCGACCCGTCGCTTCTATGATTCAGTGCTCGTGCTGAGCAAACAACTTAGTTGACCATTATGATACAATGCTCCCGACACTCGTATAGTACAATGTCATCTTAGTTTATTACGTAATTGTTCTCTTATTTATTATATTACCATACGTTTTGTATATACTGTTATCCATTGTATTAGGAAACTGTCCTCGTGTGAGGAAGGTGGTTGTGCGCGAAGCGCCCTGGATGGTCGAAAAGATTGAGTGATCTTCTCCACCACCCCACGATTTGTTGTTTTGAGGATATCTGAACATAGAACATCGTCATGTGTGACCATGGCAACGTATATGGGGTAGAGCCCGCAAGCTCTAATATGGGGTATGAGGGGGTTCCCGAGGTGTTACTTGGTTGGATGTTAACTTGTATTTTGTATTTGCTGAGCGAGCCGCGTTGGTGCGCTGGAATTAACGAGGAACAGGCTAGGGCCCGTGCTAAAATGTTAAAACATTGTTGGCTGTGTCAGTTGAGGAGCGCGCCGTGTCACAAAAAAACACACAGGGCCTTGTATGGATGTTTTTGCCAATACATCATTACATTATCATTATACACGTTATCGCGAATGGTTGAGAATTACCTGATGTGAAAGTGTCGGCCTGAAACCCGCGACCCGAAGATGGTCCAATATGCGTGCATGGTCACGCGATGTTATCACCAATCCAACATACTAACTTATATATTTATACTTTCCTGATACATGTACATATAAGTATCAAACAACAACCCCTTTGCTACACCTCTATAATGAATATATGTGACCCTGTCCTGAGAAAACAATCAGGTCAATATGACTAACTTAGGGTTAGTCACAATCATGATGGGAGGATATAATGACATATATATATCAGAACGTCCCTCCAAAATCAAAGGATATGCACGGATAGGATACAAGGTTCTTATTCCATTACACCACAGACATCTCGGAAAACTAGCTAAACAGACCTATACCACAAACTAGTGTTATATCTCTCAATAGGTCAGTATACTAAACATCTGTGTTTTAGAGAATGGATTGGAAGTTTATCCTGCTTTCAATTCGGTCTCACCTTCTCAGAGACTCAGAAAAGTTAGTAATTTTGACTAACTCAAGTGCAGTATAATGACTTAATTAGTAGTTTTGACTAACAATTCCTTAGTCGTTTTCACTAGCATCACCCTAGTCATTGTGACTAATGTAAGATAGTCATCATGTGGACAACCAGTTGACTAACCTAAGTTAGTCATATTGATTAACTTTTTTTCTTCAGTGGAATTGAACATGATTATGATTAAGCTCACACCCGACCGTTGGTGTATTTTGAAAAGGATTCGGAATTTATCCCAACCACGTATTTCTAATAGCATTTGCTTTAACTAGACGTCATTTACCCTTTCTATAATAAATACTCATTGACGAGTTGTTCCCTCATGACATGTCCAGATAATAAGTTCAACAAACACCCATAAAATCTTGAACTTATTATCCAAACATTTCCCACCAATTAAAGGTACTCAATCCGATTCGATAGTACCCATATCATAACAACAATAACATTTTTAGAAATGCCGCTTCAGTTATCAAATCGATTAATTGCCCAAAAATAATGCTAACCACTGTCAACTATATAGTATAAAATTACCCGAACAGTGTTATTTATCAACATGTTGTTCGACGAAATTTGGCCTTATTGTTAACAGAAAGCCTCTTGATTTTAGAGTTATCCATCATCATCCGCAATTTGGTCGAGACCGTCGGCTTGTCGACTGGGCCACTATTAATTCTAGATTCTAATAATATATTTCAAAAATCGACATCTAATAACTCTGAGCTTTGATAGGTGGGTTCCTCGGCTCGAATCAAATATGTTTACCCCCGAATCTAAATAAATAGTAATTGAGGGGCGCTTAATAGGATTTTGCATCTTTAATATAAATTTTTCTGCAAGTGTTTCTTTCGTCTGTCTGTCATCCGTTTACATTCCCTGAACACCCCTCCAAGTGAATAATATAACATTAAAATCTTTACATTTATAACAGGGTATGGTAATCCATTTAGTAAAGATGTTTAAAACATTGTAACAACTGACCCTTCAGTTATCGTCTAGAAGGGCCCGGAAGTTCGGGAATAATTACCGCAATGCCCTAAGTAATCGACTCCTTAACCACAGCAGAATTATGGGTAACTTTTCAGGATTTAGTCGGAAATATGGCTTGTTGCCATTCATCGGAAAGCTCTCAGTGAGAGCTTTCCGATGAATGACAACAAGCCACATTTCCGACTAAATCCTGGAAAATTACCAATAATTTTGCTGTGGTTAAGGAGTCGATTACTTAGGGCATTACTGTATACCAGTATCATCTTCAAGCATTAGGAAATTTCCACGAATCACGTGACCAATGTATTCACACATCTTCTACCCGATATGGTGTACCCTTACAATCAAACGAACATTTAACAAAGCAGGTGTTCGTTTCTGAAAGATGTCTGTGACCAGAGGCGATTTGTTCAAATTAACATATGAATAACCTCACAGTTATACAAACACCTCACATTTATCACACGTTTGGTGGGGACATTTATGAACGAGGTGTGATTATGTTCTAACTTCTAAGTTATGAGGGTGCCCATTGTGGATGAAACATCAATCGCCCAAACATGCACGTCTTAAAACAAAACATTCGGCGTTACAGGAGTATACGATTGAACTTTCATGTAAATTTATGCAGTACAAATTGACAACGGGTCTCTTTTTCCACGCGCGTGAACAATATCGGATGGTCATCAAGGTCATAGCGCCACTGACGGCTCGGTCGGTAATGTGCATAACGCATACAACACATGGGAATATATATATATATATTAAAATTGCTGGCTTGAAAATCAAACTACAAGAACAAGTTCAATATATATTGATGGTGTGATATTTCCAACTATACTGTTGAGTCAGGTATGGAATTTCAAACTGTTAAAAATTTTGACCAAAGTTGGTCGCCACGTGCCTTTTACAACCAGCGTCAGCCGTCCTGTTGTGGCGAGTCTGGCTCGATTCCCAACATGGACGAATTGGTTATCATTGCAATGGGTTTGCAAAAGTCAGGCTGTTAGATCCAGAAAAGTGTGAATCCGATAGATAGCGGCCAATGCGAGAGTGCTCTCTTAAATGAACGCATACAGTAATGCCCTAAGTAATCGACCCCTTAACCACAGCAGAATTATGGGTAACTTTTCGGGATTTAGTCGGAAATATGGCTTGTTGCCATTCATCGGAAAGCTCTCACCGTTACATTACTGTATATACTCACCACTACAATATCCAAATGTTGTCTGCATGTATTAAGAGGTGGATGTTGATTTGCTTGCGTTCCATAGAGAATGGTTGCAAGTTGATCTGACATTTTGTGTGGAACACGAAAGCGTTCCACACATAAAAGTGTCAGACCACCTTGCACCCATTCTCTATGGAACGCAACGAAATCAACATCCATTACTTATATTTACATTCAACCGAGTTAACTGAGAGACTAGAAGAGCATTAAGCGCCCATTTCCAACTTTATTCTCGTGACTTGATGCAAGTTGAGTCTACACAAAAATCGATGCAAGTTGAGGAGGAAAGATCGCACAAGGGTTTAATTTCAGCGGGAAATTACTCCACTGTGCGTAGAAACCTCCGACCCATGAAAGCTATTGACAAACTTACCCAGATACACGAATCACAAGAGATAAAGGCGAACTCCCTGCTAGACGGACATGTATTGTTTGCATAAACAGTTTCCGCAAATGTCAATCTTTTAGATTGAAAGAAAATGTTGGACCTAGGATTTATGTTGTAAACAGTATATGCTAAAACGTTTGTAATGAGGTCTATGGAAAACATTTACACCAGTGCAACCTGTAAGACGTCATGTTATTAATTCCGTACACATCTGTTGCAATTGTGTACACATGTAAATACTTTTGTGTTTCAATATGATTTGTTCCCTATAACACGGGGGGGGGGGGGGCAAACTTAAGCGATCCATTGATGGCGAGGTTAGGCAAACATGAATCTAATCTCAATGATCACGGATTTGTATCCACACAAAGGGCCAGTTTGTCGGCTGCTTTCCGGTGGTCGGTGGTTTATATGTGCAGAGGAATGATTTCATCGTTAAGTTAACCATATGCGTGGTCTTTGCTCCACTCATAATACTGACAGCATCGTGACATAGCATAGCGGCTGAATCGACGACAAAAGACAACATACCAAATCAAACCCTATTATTTCGCGCTTCGCGTGTTTTATGTTCTTGATATTCTTGGTTACAGTGGGCCATGGGCGTTTTATTTATAGATATGGGAATTTTTAGGGACGGATTAAAAGTCGAACTGCGACCCGGATGCCGAGTCCGGTAAAAGGTGTAGTTGGGAATTCTGGTGAGATGCATGAGAAACCTTCAGTGATAAGCCGTATATTGTTGTTGTAATAATTTGAAGGATTAGTTGTTTTAACGGAATTATGAGTTGGTCATTCGTGAAACCAATATATTTTATATTCTTTAATTACAATCATGGGTATATAATATATGATCTTGAGCGCGTTACCATTTCTGACATTGGTTTTCTTGTACTAATCTGTTGCCACGAAACAATATTATCTGCTCGCTTTTGGAATTGGTGGAGGCTATTAGTGAGATTAGGCGACACCATGGTAAGTCAGTGAGATTAGGCGACACCATGGTAAGTCAGTGGTATTAGGTTTAACCATGGTAAGTCAGTGATATTAGGCGACACCATGGTAAGTCAGTGATATTAGGCGACACCATGTTAAGTCAGTGATATTAGGCGAACCATGGTAAGTCAGTGATATTAGGCGACACAATGATAAGTCAGTGATATTAGGCGACACCATGGTAAGTCAGGGATATTAGGCGACACCATGATAAGTCAGTGATATTATGCGACACAATGGTAAGTCAGT
This sequence comes from Siphonodentalium dalli, assembly GCA_032622095.1. Lineage (NCBI taxonomy): Eukaryota > Metazoa > Mollusca > Scaphopoda > Gadilida > Siphonodentaliidae > Siphonodentalium > Siphonodentalium dalli. Next base: position 248,027,403 of record CP136063.1, read on the forward strand.
GATATTAGGCGAAACCATGGTAAGTCAGTGATATTAGGCGACACCATGGTAAGTCAGTGATATTAGGCGACACCATGGTAAGTCAGTGATATTAGGCGACACCATGGTAAGTCAGTGATATTAGGCGACACCATGGTAAGTCAGTGACATTAGGCGACACCATGGTAAGTCAGTGATATTAGGCGACACCATGGTAAGTCAGTGATATTAGGCTACACCTTGGTAGGTCGTCATTTTTTCTTTTCAAGATGCATTAACCATTTCTGCACTAAATAAATTTTCCCCAAATCAGTTATAAAAGTATATACTGGAATGGTTTAGTAATCATCTGGTGTGTGTGTGTGGGGGGGGGGGGTCCGTAAAACATATAAGCGCTGAATGAGTCCTATTTACTGGAGGGACTGTTCATATAATAAGTTCAACAAACGACGTATCGTCGTTTGCTGAACTTATTATCTGAACAATTTCCTAAGGGAACTACTCGTCAATGAATATTTGGTATATAACTGGTTAATGTACTTAGATATATATATATTTATTGCACGAACACAAAATATACATTCGGGTATGGCAATATACATGTGCATGAAGAATAAAATAAAGAAAATAGACATATAACATGACATGGCAATCAATTTGTAATATAAAAGCATAAATTGGAAAACAGGTGATGGGGAAAGTGCATGTCCAGCACAGGCCATGGAATGATGTTACTCTCACATGCCCCTGGGGGCAAATTACTACAACACCAATATAGACTATACCAGTGACAAGGTTCAAATAATCGATTTTGGCTAAAATCACACGAAATTGAACCAAAATACAAACTATCAAAGCCCTACATGTATAATAAATTCTATAAATCAATAATTGCATCCGAATATCCTCAGATTTGTCTTATTGGCAATACAATTCCCCCTCATTTTACATATAACTCTGCGAAATTGAACCAACCGAAGTCGAGATATCGTATCGGAAACTGCCGAAGAAATCGGGTCGTCATTCTCCCTGTCCGCTCAGAGGCCTTTGGTTTAGTTATTAAATCAACATGTTTGAGCAATAATTTGTCGCGAACGTGAACTTAAATGCGATGACATAACAAATAAATGCTCATATATGTTCCATAAGTCATTCAGAAGACACCCATACCTTTTTTATTTCACCAGATGTGTTTGTGCCCAATTTTCAAACATCGCTTATTAATTTTATTCAATCGGCCAATTGGGTTGTAAACGTATTTGTTTTCCGAAGCCTGATGATACATTGTGGCTGTATATTGCAACAAAACTAATTGGCCAAAACTTAGTGTCTGTATCTTTAGATGAACTTTTGGAACCCACCGAAGAAATTGATTCTCTATCCGTCACACGGTTAGGACATCATGACTATGGTTAGAAAGTGCGCAAAATTTGATGACGGAGTACCCTAAATGTCAGCGTACTTCTATTCGTTGCTTTTGCGAAAACTTTCTAATTTTGGCGCGACGTAAATGTTACGACGAATATCAAAACGTAGTAACGACTAACCATGAGTTTGCAAAATCTCTCCATTAACTTTAATTTTTTAATTTTATTTAAGGCATCATGTGCCGCTTTAGGTAAATAAAAACCCACGCTCGTGTCTAGTTTCTGGGGAAATTTCCACAACCAATCCGAATCAGTATTTCTAAATTTATTATAGAGCCGGTGTGAAATCAGACATGTGTTCTCTATAATTATGTTGTCGTGTTTGAGTTTGATGCCCGCGGCCATTAAATTTTACTGACACCCTTCACATAATTAAATATACACCACCGATACGTATTACGAATAGCATAATAGTCGTACTGTTTTGAGACAGTCCAACAACTTTTTCGCAGAAATGATGACTATACGAGTCCATTTGTGAGTAAATTCCTGGGGGTGTGGTGCAAAGGTGGACCAATATTTTCTGGATTACATACTATCACGTTCTTAAAGGGGTACTGTACGCTAAATCCAGCCATGTATGGGACCATCTCCTTTTATACTCAACAGAATATATGGAACAAATGAATGAATTTGAGCCATGGATTAGTGCAAAATACACTCATGTGCTCTATGGACGATGCAAACAACGTGGTAATTATAATGGAACTGAATAAATGGCTGGTCTCAAAAATTAATTTTAATTATAATTACCATGTTGTTTACATCGTTCGTAGAGCAAATGAATTCATTTTACACTAATCCATGGCTCAAATTCATTCATTTGTTGCATATATTATGGTAAGTATAAAAGGAGATGGTGTCATAAATGGCCGGATTTAGCGTACAATACCCATTTAACCTAGTAAGTTTTAGGATAAATTCCACTACGATTTCTCTGTTGTTGATTCCACTATATGATATTTCGAGATTAGAGCCTGCATGAAATTAGACACGTTTTCTCTATAATTATACCGTCGTATTTGAATTTGATGCCTGCGGCCATTTGCCGACATTAATAATAACGAGTTAGTCGGCGGAAATATTCAACAATCGAGCACGATTCACACGTTATTTATCAAGGAGTGTTAGATGAATGAAGCCACGATCGCCGAAGAATGTGTGGAATCTGTATTCACAATTAGCACACGTAACCCAGACACGACGATTACAACTAATTTCCGGTCACGTGTGACCTATATCACTTATAATTTCCCATAAATGTTTGGATAAACTTTGAATAATCAAAGAGTAGCGCACGTCGCCACGTTGTTTGTATAGTATCTATTTTACAAAATTTAAAGGGACTTATCGCCCTTCGAAGTACATGTAGGTCCACGTGAAACAACGTAAATGTCTGTATAACAAATATCATCAACAAGTAAATGACAAAATATAATGAATTTGGTCATATTTTCATTATTAATAACTCTCCAATATTGAGATTTCGTATGTCAACAAATTTCACAAAGAAATGCCTGACAGAATGATCTTGAAATACCAGGGGGGGGGGGGGGGGTGGGTGGGTGGTCAAAGCCACCAACAAGCAATTTTTTCCGCAACTAAAAATTCCTGCTTGTTTTTTAGTGTTTTGGCAATGAGTTGGGCTTCAAACCCACTTTGAATGAGAGAAATAATGTAATTCTAACTGTAAACTGACTGCAGGCAGTTATCGTGTTGTATTTTGAAATCCAAGATGGCCGCTGGCAGCCATGTTTTTTTGGCCGAATGACCTCAAAATGACTCATTCCTATTTACATGTCCATGTTAACATCCATGATAAGGTTACACTGGTGTAAATGTTTTCCATAGGCCTCAGTGCTAACGTTTTAGTGTATAGTATTGGCAATATAAATGTTGGGTCCAAATTTTTCTTTAAATCTGAAAAATTGACATTTTGGGAAACTTTTTACACAAAAAAATCATGTCTGTCTAGCAGGGAATTCGCCTTTAAATCTTATGTTTTCGTAACTAGTGTCAGAACCGCATAAAAAAATACAGTCATATTTTAGACCACACCAAAAAATTCAAACTTCACTACAAAGGGTTAATTCCTGTGCCAATGGTTATTTTACCTATGGGAAATCATAGGGAAGAGGTGTGATGATTTTTTTATGTGAAAAGCACACAAGGCTATTGACCAATCAGGGCCCAGTGTCTATTTTATTCTCTCCTATGTATTCCTCCCGCATCCGCTAGATGTCACTCGGAACCTTATTTACACCAGTGTAACCATAAATAGTATGCACAGAAATTCATATACAGCTGTTTACAGTGAATTCCCCCCCCCCCGCAAATCTCTGTTTTAGTGTTAAAAGGGGGGGGGTGGGTGTCAAAAAATGGCCGGAAAAAACTGCCGAAAACGGAAAAAAATTTGGCGGTGGGGGTGGGTGGGTACAAAAAATGATCGAAAGGGAAAAAATTCCATACGTGCCTGAAAAAAATTTCCGACCCCCCCCCCCCCCCCTGGAAATACCAGGAATTTCGGCAAAACGTGCGTCTGACCCTTAAAACTTCATCTTTGTCGAATCGATATTTGATCACCAAAATTTCATATTAGTTGGGTCATATTATTTTGTGGCATTGAATGCTTACATATGCATGGTAGACAAGTACATTAAGAAGACGGGCATCATTAACGGACAAATCAACCATAGAGCTAAATGTGTTGCAGAGTCGGGAGCGAGTGCACCGTGTTACAGGTCAAGGCAACCGAAGAACGGTCTTCACCTGGTATACATGATATATATTACCAAAGGATGAAATATTGTTTATTTGATTTGTAAATCACGTATCTAATTAAAAGCCAAGTGTTTGTCTGTGCACGTGTGTGTCTGTGTGTTTATCTGTTTTATCTGTTTATTGCCAGTGCACCGTGTCACAGGTCAAGGCAACTGAAGAATGGACTTCACCTGACATACACGAGAAATATTACTAAATGTCTTGTTAATTTGATTTGTAAATCACTTATCTAAATAAAAGCCAAGTATTTGTCTGTGTGTGTCTGTGTGTTTATCTGTCACGATTTTGGTGCGTTTACAAATAAATCACCCTCATGTCCGATTGCGCCCAAATTTTGACCATGTTCGGAGTCACATCTTTGAACACGACACGCCCATTGTCATGCCAATCGGTATTCGACGACCTGAGATATAACGCGCTGCCCAAAAGGTTATCAAGGCGATACGTTTACTTATATATAATGCATTACATTCTCCAAAGACGAATATGGTTTCAGCGGCGTCCGTCATAGATTCCGGATAAACTCCGGGCACCGTTTGCCGGCATTCTTTCTATCCTTATCAGCGATGCCGATATTTTCATTAGTCATTTTTTACCGCATACTACTTAAAAGTGGCATATATGATCAATACAGAGCGTTCCTTATCAGCTTAGCGTACATGTAGGAACATTGGTAAACCTTGGTCACATGTCCAGTGGAATGTCATGGGATAGGCGTCTTTGGCCATAGATGACTTAAAGACATATTATGGACTTGTTCAGGTGAGTGAAATTGATAAGTTAGTACTCAGGTGCTATGCCAACATGGGTAATGTAGCATTCTACTAACATCGCCGGAAATTTCAAAGAAACTTACCATACCACTCCATAGAAAACATCGTCTGAACTACGCCCAATTGTAAATATTTACATCTCGATTCGGGACGCAACTATCGGCGATAATCTAACACAAATGATTTCGCCATCGAGAGTCATTGCATTTAATTAATATATCAGAATGACGGTGTGTATCGTCAATTTGGATTAATATTCGTAACAAATAACTACTTTGAGCAAGATTATTCTCAATTTCTATTGGATCACTCTACCGGGGTGTTGAACATCACGTTAAAGGGGGACTGATAAATTACATGTTAATAAAGAGCTCTTTGGTCAGCTCAGAAAATATGTGAGAAAATTGATACACAGAGGTAACACGACACGCGAGATGTCACGGGATAAGTGGCGCTCAAATGACTTAACCCTTTCAGTGCCAAGTGCGATTTTTGTATAAACCCATATACCCTGTGCCAATGCATTCTCTTATATGTGCGAGTCGACCATAGGTCGCCTCGCATATATAAGAGAATGCATTGGCCTAACAATTTTTCATCATTTGTTATTATATTTTACAATTTTTTACAATTTTAATATTTTTTTCTTATATTCTTTAACTTTTTCAGTGCAAGACTTATTTTGTAGGTTTAGTGCCAGGGAATTTACTATGAATACATGGTGATAGTTTTGAGTTATAGCATGCCCCTACAGTTGTATCCAGTTTGTTTTTAAATTCGCTATAGCATGCTTAAGCATACCCAAAAAAAATTCAACCCAAATCAAAAATCTAAAAAGAAATTATTATTTATTTATTTTTTAGGCCTGATTTTATCGGCCCTGGCACTCCACATACCGTAAATGAGGGCGGATGAGATCGGCCCCTGGCACTGAAAGGGTTAAAGAGGCACCAATAATTAGCAATAACGCGCGTTTAGTATCAGTTTAAACTAATTCTTCACACGATATTCCTGATTGTGATCCGTCATTTTTGACGTGAACTCCCCTATATTATCTAGATAATTTAACTGGTGAATTAATGGGGGCACGCATTTTTGTGATTGAAATTTATTTAACTATAGCTGCGGTACTTCTGGGGTTTTCAACGTAAAATGTGCAGGATAGCCACGTCGTACACCTGGGGATACATTTTAAAAAGTAAACATTTGACCTATGGGTTTTCTTGCATTTTCATGATCATCTGGTGTCAATCTACTCATTGGAGTGGCCCACATAAAAAGCTTAAATTATGTGAATTTGGCTGAAACTGTATAACACTTCGTCTGTGAGAAACCATTTAGTTCAGTGATTCATCCTAATGAATTACCATTCCAAAAAGCGGAATTGACCTTGCTTCGCGGGCGGGAGGTGCGCTGCATTCATTACAAATTACACCCCCATAATGAACCCATTACTCCCGACTCATTTGGTATTGTACTGTCACAATTAAGTAGTGTACGTCTGGAAGTCATTATGACTCTCGCGTATTCTCCATATGTGTTTTCTTTCATACGTGAATGTCGCATAATTATGTTGATAAATGTGCTATCTATCAAGAGACAAATACTGTACTCGGTGCGCTGTTGAAGGAACAATAAAACTCGCTTTTGACACTTGTTATAAAGTTATATCACAGTGGCCCTGGATAAACTAGATTAATATTGCGGGGACCTGATTGTATAATAATAGTACCAATTGTACCAGTTTATGAGTACTTGACAAATGATTCTTGACAAGTTCTTGCAGTTTTAAAGTTTGAACAAAATAGAAAATAGTTACTAGTTACTATAGGGTGAGTCGCATGCACGTTTTGCCAAAATGCCCTGATATATCAAACTATATTTTCTCCAAATCTGTCTGGAATATCTTTTGGAAATTTGGCAGAAGTGTTTATTGTGACACAATATTTAAGAACTGTCAATTAATTGGAAATTATACCCCCATTTAATATACTTGTATGTCTTGTTGCTGTTTGTCCGGTACCAAGAACTTATTTACAATAGAAGTTTTTCAAAATTGCAGTTCACAAGTCCATGATATCATATCTTAAGATCATGCGAGGAGACTTCATTTTTCATGATTCCAGGGGGCGGGGGTCTACAGAAAAATTCCATACACAGGGAGAGGCTGGTCGACATTCAAGTCAATAAGCATGTACCAGTAGTCATATACAAGGCTACATATATAAAAAAAATAAACCCATTTTGAATGACCACGCCCACTCACTGACAAGTGCCCAGTCCGTTAGGATGCCACATTGAGTGCATCTACCAACAGACCTGAACACTGGTTGTGCGCATGTACCATTATAATTGTGAGGTGAATGTTATAGGCCTAAGTTGGAATCCATATACATATTAATGCATATCTTTATATACTCACACAGAAGTATTTGTTGGCAAACAATGGGAAGCAAATACATGTGAGAACTGTTTTTATGATTTTGATTCCGATCATTCTATTATACTGTTTTGGGTTGTATTATTATGTTGAAATATGATAAATAGTAATTGCTAGAAGTAACCAGGTTGATATAATTTTGTTTCATATTATTCTGATTTATTTACTAATTTGGGGGGGGGGGGGTCCCAAAAATTTGGCTTGGGAAAATACAAAACATGCACATAGGGTGGGGTGGGTGGTCGGGTAGCCCAAGTTATTTTGTTCAACCCCCTTGGTCTGCACATTTTGTCACGACCCCCTGTTGATTCAGGAAATTTCGTAATTATTTTCATGCAGAAAGACAACCGCCCATAAATAATGTTCTATGTATCGAATGAGTGATACAATGTCAAATATGAGACTGGGCAATTGTGGTACATAATTGTGATATAATATATTTTAACATCACTAATATGATATAAGCTAACGGGACTATACAGTGTAAATAAGTTCATAATTTACTGTGTCATCATATGTCGTATGTCATGTATATGTATCTTGTATCCAGACTAAATAAATGTCATCTTACCCTGTATTAAAGATCCATGATCCGAATTTCATACAAAATAACTCTTAATTTTCTAAACCAATTTTTCCGCTTACGGGCCATAGATATGGTAAAATATTTCATTCATCATCATTCGTATCATACGGGCTTTGCACACAAATCCACAAAATCATCCACAAATAATACGTCGAAAATGACCGCAAAAATTAATCAATGACAACGCTCTTTATTATCTACCGATTGTGAGCGAGGGAAGCATGCATGGGTGCTCGTTATAAGAGACGGTTATTGTAATTGTGCCAGACTATTTATGACAAATCAAAGCGTGTTCAAATTTGCTCTTTTGAATGTCGATATATGGATATCAAGCCTCTTTTGAATGTCGATATATGGATATCAAGCCTCTTTTGAATGTCGATATATGGATATCAAGCCTATTTTGAATGTCGATATATGGATATCAAGCCTCTTTTGAATGTCGATATATGGATATCAAGCCTCTTTTGAATGTCGATATATGGATATCAAGCCTATTATATGTATTGCTGAGCTCCGATTTAATTATTTTCAGGCAAATGAAACATATGGTGGTTTTATGCTGTCAATTCGAACAGGGCATAATTACGTATTGTCGGGTTTATATAGTTTTAACCAATAACTTTCGTCGAACTGACAGAACATCCAAATATGTCAAAGTAATTTGGAAGGGTGTAACAATAAGTAAATACACGAATTGTCGATTTATTTACTGTATATACTCCGAAAAACCTTTCCATAACATATTGGCGATAAGACGCTCTTTATTTGTAATCTACTTTGCTAATAAAACTAAAGCTTGATTGTCTGTCGGGCTATAGGCGATCAAACGGTTGGACCCTCGGATCTGAATATTTGTACACATGGACCAACAATACTGACCCATATAGTGTCACGTGATAGGTGCCGTTGACATCAGACGTCATAAAAGGGCAATAGTAATTAATTTGACAAAATAATTAATTATATACCCAAATTGGTTGGAATGAAAATTGATTCACAGGGGTAAATTGTCCCGACGAGTGTCGTGGGATAGGCGCCGTTGATCTCATGCGACAAAGGATAACTAAAACACAATTCTAATTAATTAAATAATTAATCATATCTAGTATTATATATATCAGGAAGAGACTAACACCGATCGGTTCTTTTTGTTCAATGCTTCAGAGAAGAGTCTTCTAGATCTTATAACTTGAATAATTATGTCTTTTCGGCCCATGAAGTGTAGTAGTATTTGACGTATATCGGCCTTTATTTTTCTCCGGATCAAAATGAAATGTCAAAGAGAAGTGAAAATAAATTAAAACGTTAACCCGACACGATGGGGCACTATATATGACACTATCGTGTGAGCGGATGCGTTAGTTCCATACTGGGCAAAAAAAATGAGATTATTCCGACACATAACATTCCACTAATATGTAGAATTTGCGACTCGAATATTTCGAACTTCATATCTATATTCTTAGTATGAATGCCAAATGACCCACAATCGCATCTGACATCTGATATACATATTTCACTTAAAAGTGTTTTTGAAAAGATATATTACTTATAAATGTATCCACACGTGCTCTCCCAGTTCATAGAAAATTGTTGGAGAAAAAAAAATAGTCTTAGGCTTCTGTTGCCTGCTCGTTCTCCCAGTCTAAAATTAAGACACCCCACTGTCCCTGCTAAACAAGCAGAACAGAACAATGGAGTGAAGAGTTATACAGAACTTGTAATTCATTTTCCCGTAACAAGTCAATTCTAAATGATCAGATACAATGAATAAATATCACTTTTAAACAATATCAAGTCTATTTTAGTGTCAAATTTCTGGATTTCCCTGTCATTCTGGGGGTTAATGCGAGGGGATTTTCTGCCCACGTTACCCCCCCCCCCCCCACCCCCCCCCCCCGAGATGAATATTCTCCTGATACCGGCGCCCCTTAAGTCTTCAAGTAGACGTTATGCAGAAAGCGGACGTTGACTTGCCAATGAGATGCAGACAATTTGGTACAAGAACCGGCATTGTTGGCCAAACGACATCGAAAGCCGCCGGTGCCCCAGGTCATACGGCCGAATAATGTAGGTCACCAGATCAGTAAGTCGTTATACTCTCCCATGAAATGATTTAACTCCTTTAAATGAATTATTCTATTCTCAATAGGTTAAAACTATTTACAATTACTGTATACAATTTCTACGAATTTCCCGCCACGAGTAAAAGTTCGACACAAGATAATGATATTTTTGCACACGACCCGCCATGTGTTGTATGTAAAACGCAGAATTGGACCTGGAATTTTTCCGCGGCGTCATGTGACCTTGGCCGTGAGTGCACACGGATTTTTCGTGCTATATAAACGTTGAGCGTGTACTAATTCGTCCCACACATTTCTCAGTGTTATTTATTTACTCGTGCCTGTCGTCTGTCGTGAAAGGATAATATTGCATCATGTCTGACCCATGCAACTGCGCTGAAAGTAAGTAAATCTGTTACCTTAGTTCGGGTTTTCAGAACTTAACCCGCTCTTGTATTATTGTTACATTATGTCACTATCTGTGATTTATAGGTGCATTTATACTGTGACAGCTGATATGACAGTCAGCTATTTTTCATTTTCGCTTGTCAATTAAACACGTGTTTCTTATTTTTCATTTTCGCATGTCAACCAACCACGTGTTTCTTATCGTTCCCACGAGTGAATATTTTTACAACTGCTCAATGGCCGATTATTGATTATATTGAAGTCATTTATTTATAGTTTTGTGCTTGGCGCTGCTTGGTGGGTATTATATTAGTATTAACTGTTTCGTTTCGGTGGGTCCACGCACATAATTAAAACGGTTTTATCAAGTCACGTGGCGCCGCGTGTTATTCAAAGCCGGCGTTCATGATCCTCGATATTAGTAAACTGGTCATCATGGTCATGCTACCACACGATGATTCTAGCTGGGTGGATAATAATGTTGGTAGTGCAATGTGATGCAGCGAACAAATCAAGTTATGTTTTGTCATTTGTCCCTTTTTTGATAAACTGAACAATTCAAGATACTGTCAGTATATATATCACGGTATCTATACTCGTATAACAAGTAATTAGTATAAATATCTCTGAAAAATACTATAAATGTAATTAAACGGACATGGCTCATTCCAAATTGTATCTACGTAATTTGAAAGGAGGCATAAGACATATGGATATACCGGCTTCATGTGCTCTGAAAATACTTGCCATGGTCACAGCCATTTCCCAGCTATTTTCAATGTTCCGCACAGAAAGTAAAGAAACGCTGTTTATATCTACCATACCAGGAATAGACTAACGCTCTTTTCTGTTCCATGTCTTGTAAATACACGGCTGCTGTTTGATTGGGACCCAAACAGTGTATTTGTTATGACTTCAGTGCGTCTTTCTCATCTGTGACATATACTGCCAGTAGAAATGTAGTTCAATAACGTGGCTTTAAAGTATAGGACCGGGGTGTAACGAAAGACATAAAAGCATAATTTCAGGCTTAAAATGCCATGAGTCTGAAATAAATAGCTATGTTCACATGATGTTCAAGAATAATTACTATTCCTTGAATTTGTTCGAATTCGCATTTTAAATCTGGACATATTGGAATACGGCCGAATTACGATCTCCAAATGATACATCTCATTGCGCGACCACCATTGCAGATACATTAACGGGGTTAAATACTGCTCCCAGCGTCTTATAATATATTCAGGGAACATAACCAGGACACAGGGAGCCAATTGACTATTCTTGTCAATATATTGTGGAGAGTTAATGATATGATAATTAAATCTCTATAACGGAGTAATGTCCTGTCGAAAGATCAGAAATAAAATACCACAGTATAGTTCGTCACAAGCGTCAGAAATTAATCTCCATTTATGGACATTTAATTTAATTAGACTGTTAGAACAATGCTATTCACGCTTATTTTATATATGCCTTATTCATGAGCAGCATATGGAGGATTTTCTCGAAGTATAAATAAACACAATATCAGAGGAAATCAGTTTACCGCGAGAATAAAGATTGCATGGCCGTTTTATATGTAATCGGGGTCCCAGGGTTAAATTTACGAAACCTGTTTCATTTTTCATTTAAAGCCATGTCTGGAACGAGACGTCCTACACGAATGACGCCATTTTGTTTTATATTGAATTTTATATGCATTTATTTCGTATCCTTTCGATATTTTAGAGGGACACGAACAATGATTTTGTTAGTTTTTCAATAACAAAATCTGAGTAGAGATTCTTGGCATGATCTACATAATGTATTGACAATTTACACCCACTAGGGGCAGATGCTGTAAATACAATACTAGATCATGCCATTAATCTCTACTCTGCCTAACACCCATAGAGATCATATTCCACCAGTACAAAACCTGGGAACTTTTTGGAAGTTTTGACAGGGAACCTTATAAAGTTGAAAACATAACTCGGGGGGGAATATATTTCTTAGTTTTTATCTGTTCCTTAATAATGTACATAAACGTAGTCGAAGGTCTCGTCTAGAAATTGCCTGCTTTTCTGTGACTTTTGTGAGCCGATATCGCAATAAACATCAAATACCCAAGAGAAATTCCATAATCGCTCACTAAGTCACTTAAATCGTGAAATTTCGAGTTGGGACCTTCACCTACAGTGAATTACATTATTAAGTGACAGATAATAACTAAGAATTATATTCCCCGCTTTATTTTTTCGACTTTATAAGGTTAGCTGTCGAAACTTCAAAAATTTCCCAAGTTTTGTACTGGCAGAATATGATCTCTACGGGCGTTAGCCAGAGTAGAGATTCATGGCATGACCTAATACAATAAAAGCAACGTCAATATACAAATAAAATATAACGCGCGACGTCAATATACAAATAAAATATAATGCACGACGTCAATATACAAATAAAATATAACGCACGACGTCAATATACAAATAAAATATAACGCACGACGTCAATATACAAATAAAATATAACGCACGACGTTAATATACAAATAAAATATAACGCACGACGTTAATATACAAATAAAATATAACGCACGACGTCAATATACAAATAAAATATAACGCACGACGTCAATATACAAATAAAATATAACGCACGACGTCAATATACAAATAAAATATAACGCACGATTTCAATTTATATTCATATGATATATAAATGTCATATTTGATTTTGAAATTTTTTCAACGGAACAAAGGAGAGAAAACAATGTTAAAGTTACTCAATCCGACAAGACGCTCATAAATTACTATTTCCTTGGCTTCGGGGGTAAACAATATTTGATTAGAGTCTGGGAACACACCCATCAAAGCTCAGAGTGATCAGATATCGATTTTTGAAGTTTGTTATTTCTCGAGTGTAATAATATGTGGCCCAGAAACACGTGGTCAAACGGAGGGTCTCGGACACAATTGCGGATTAAGATGGGTAACTCTAAAATCAAGTGGTAATACGGTCAAATTTTGTGATACTTTAGTAATATAATAATACGGCTATATTTTGTTGAAGAAAGTGTTGACAAATAACAAGTTTTGGGAAATTTGATGCCATAGTTGACAGTGGTTAGCATTATTTTGTTCCAATACATCGATTCTGATAACTAAAACGTATTTTGAAGACACGTTGTTGTTTTTGTTGTATCTTGATGGTATGGGGACCATCTGATCGGATTGAGTACCTTTAAATTAGATCTGTATAATGTTGATGTAACTGGATGTCTGGACATCTGGATGCATGTTTAATGGGCTGTTTTGTTGGTGATGCCCTGTGCCAATGCATTCTCTTATATATGCGAGTCGACCATAGGTCGCCTCGCATATATAAGAGAATGCATTGGCTTAAAAAAAATCTTTTTTTAACACTTTTTACCATTTTTTCTTACATTCTTCAACAATTTTATAATTTTTAATGTGTTAAGCAATGCATTCTCTTATATATGCGAGGCGACCTATGGTCGACTCGCATATATAAGAGAATGCATTGGCAGAGGGCCACATATTGATGACACGGGTATGTCTATACACGATATAGATCGAGTTCTTCAGTAATGTGATGCCGGCTTCAAAAGACAATGTTACACACGTTACGTGACACGTATATCTATGCCAAGTCACACAACTAGGAAAGTAGACCGATCGATAATAAGTCTGAGTTATTCTGTACAACCAGAGTACACTAGCCACGTGGTCTCATTACGATTAGCATAATTATAGCTGTCGATGACAAGCCTTGAAAACAGAATGAGGTCCCCAAAGGGTGAATTTAGTGATGCTACCCCGCATAGCGGGCTAGCATCACCAAATTCACCCTCTGGGAACACCTCAGCAGAATGAGGTTCCCAGAGGGTGAATTTGGTGATGCTAGCCCGCTATGCGGGGTAGCATCACTAAATTCACCCTCTTGGAACCTCATTCTGCAAATGACAGACACACTATTTCAAGGCTTGGTCGATGACTGTATTTTACGCATGTGTTTGATGGCGTTCTGCTTTGGCATACATGTAGGGTTATATTACACGGATATCAGTACAATTACGAGTACACCCGCACGTTCTCTAAGAGGTCAGCGCGTGACACGTGATATGTCAACTAAGATAGTGCACTATGAATGCATGAGTCAATGTTATGTCAACTAAGATAGTGCAGTATGAATGAGTCAATATGTTATCAACATATACATGTAACACATGCGGATTGTATACATAGGACAGTCGATTTAACTTTATTTATTCTTCCGTTGTCCATGTTTGGTAAATACTATGTTACAGACCGTACATGCACAGAACAGTGAACGATCCGAGGGGCACATATATACTTCACTAAATGAACGTATTATCCCAGATAATTCAGTTAGTCTGTAAATAAACACACGTGGACAAAATCATAGCAAACTTGAAACTGACCTAATGTACGTCCATACATTTATGTGCTATACACATGCGCCACTTTTTGGTCTGCGATGCATCGATTCGGTGTCTGCGTGGGGTACATTTTTTTGAATCACATGGGAATTTCCCCATCTCGATTCATCGCCGTCCAACAAGTGACACACCAGTAGCACGAAATCGATACTGATCCATCTCTACTTCAATAGTATTCATTAATCGTCTGCGCCATCTTGTACTTGATGGTTTCCTGTATATATGTTGGGTTATCTGTATTTGTCATTTTGTTTTTTTTCACCGTTTGTATTTATTACATTATATCAACTCTTCATGATATGGAGGATAAATAAAGATATATATCATAACAATATGTGCCATTACTTTTCACATGAAAGATTAAGAACTAAACATGTACATGCAATTGAAAACCACATGATTGGAAACTTTGGAAAGATTAAGAACGTTACTACTGAGTCACAAATAGGGTATCAACGTGCTTGTCATAAAATAATGCCACTGTCCTTTATGTGAAACTAGCTGAAACAAGCTCCCTTCGTCCACGTTTTGATCTTTAAACATTTGAAGAAAAAAAATGAAACAATTTGAAATATATCTTGTTTTTTTTTTAGGTCGAACCCCTTGCTCAATTTAACAAAACAATTTGTTTTTAAATCAAATTTTTTTAAAACTAACTCCGGTATAACATCCGATGCGGTACCCAGAGTTACCATAAATATTTGGTTGAACTCAGTCTAGCGGTCTGAGAGAAAAATCGCGAACAGACAGACAGATCCTACTCTTATATTATAAATAATTGTATATACATATCAAACATAACAGAGACCAAGTGATTCATGGCCATGTTCTCATATTCTCTGCACATTGTGCAAAATACTTTTGCACCATGGCCGATATACAGCATGGTTGAAAT
The DNA here is from genome assembly GCA_032622095.1 of Siphonodentalium dalli. Taxonomy (NCBI): domain Eukaryota; kingdom Metazoa; phylum Mollusca; class Scaphopoda; order Gadilida; family Siphonodentaliidae; genus Siphonodentalium; species Siphonodentalium dalli. The sequence continues at coordinate 248,043,226 of CP136063.1, forward strand.
GAAAGCTGACGTCATTTCAGCTGAAACAAACTGGAATTTTGAGATGCATTCTCATAAACTTATCAATCATTCGTTATGCAATGATCAAACATCGCCACTATTCCATTAAACGTCGTCACTAATATATACATAGTTCAATCAAACGTCGTTACTAATGTATACATATTTCCATAAAAATTCGTCACTATATATACGTGTTTCCATCTTTTCAGCCGGTGATTGCATATGCAAGGAAGGCTGTGATTGCTCCAAGTGCAACTGCGACCCAGGAAAGTGCAATGTCAAAGCGGCAAAATGCTGTGGTGGTGAGTGTAAAACACTATAATAACTCACAAATCAATAATAAAAATACAGAGGTTTAGTTAAGAGTGGTCATAATCTGGCACTTGCCGAGTTCGGCTCATGATAATGTGACTCAAGTTTAGAAATATAGCTCCCACCAACTCATAAGGGGTGGCTCCCACCAACTCATAAGGGGTGGCTCCCACCAACTAATAAGGGGTGGGCCAAACCCATATTTACATGTAGCTAGACGTTCACGCAATTTAAAAAACTACAAAATTCAATGTTTCGGTTTGTTTTCCTCGTCACTGCATTCCCACCTTCATAATGTCAACGAAACCCTCAGTTTCTACTAAAAGCCGACTGTAGTCTTATCTGATTTAGGTCAAATGACGCACACTAATTAAAGGCTTGCCTGAACTACTTACCAATGAACTTTTAGTACAGAAAGGGTCAATACATGTTTAAAGATTAGATGGTCGATCTCTTCCCGGCACCAACATCAACTCAGATTTGTAGAGGAAACTTGTTTTGAAGTCACGTTTGCGTTATCATATCCCAACAACGTCACGTGTTACACATATTTCACTTAAAGTGTTTTGTTTAAGATATAGATTTTCAAACGAAAAAAAAAAATCCCCAGACAATAATGTTCAGTCCAGTAACAGCACCTACTGTTGATTGGAATTGCTGACTCAAATTGTTTATGACAAGAATCTCTACAAACAATTCAGGGAAGAGATACGCTTTAAGTTTAACCCTTTGGCGAGTAGAACGACATATGTCGTTTGAGGAAGTGTCATTTGTATGTAGACATAACTTCAATTGATCATCTGATTTAAAAATGATTTGTATAGGAGATATTTTTATTAATATAATGTTCCAATGTATAAGTGCAATAGATTATGATAGCACACATAAACAGAAAATACACATAAATTTAAACGAATTATTGGACCTTTTGACTCGAATTTGTTAATAATTATTGCTATGACGTTGACGTTAAACTCACACATGACATCATGTATATGGCGTTATAGATATTCTCCAAAGGGTTAAAGGCCCACTAAATTTTCGAAGGCTCAGATCACTTTATACACAACATATCCCACAGTACTGTATACCATTTGGAAGAGGAACCAAATTATACCATTTGGAAGAGGAACCAAAATATACATTTATTCCACGAGAATACTGAACAGCTGTGGCATAGGAGTGTCCACCAAGTGATAGCTTCTCAGATAAGACGCCCCCGCCCGAGAATGATTCACAATTCACAATTCACAACTAAGATATAGAGTTATTCCCCTTCCATTGGGACTGGCAAACTGGCAGTACAGACCGAATCGAAATTAAGCACAGAACACACGTCGGTGCCTTGACAGCAACATGTTCAGTATATTTGACCGCATTAGTTAATACAATGTGTTGGAGCCTCCTTTTCAAATGATGTATATATGGAATATGTTGTATATAATGTTATCTAGTGATTCGAAAATTAATTGGGCCTTTAACTGGAAGCGTGAAGAGTATATAATACACGTATGCCGCCGTAACCGGCGTAATATGTACCCCCCCGTGGATACATCCATGACAGCGCCCCGTGCATACGTCCCTGACAGCGGATTCCAGACAATGCGACTTTATGCTTTCCCACGGTTCTGTCTCCGCCCGCCGGTGTTTGCTGTAATCGGCACCGTGGACCCCGACCGTGTTATAAGATAAGCTCTGATGTCTATAGAATAAACACTCGAGAGTTATGCATGCGGGTGTGTGGCGTTTCATGTCAGCCAAGTCATGCACGCGGGTTTGTGGCATTTCATGTCAGCCAAGTCATCCATTCACATTCTCAGACCGCGCATGTCACATATCGCTGATCTTAGCGTTTCATTCAAATTTTAAAACCGATATGTTTTCCTATCGCGGATGTGCGTGTCGAGAATCTTTAATATCTGCCGGAAATGACTTGCGACATTAAAACAGCGCTGTGTCGTCGAGAAACACCACAACAACTGGTGATTCAATTGATAATCAATAACTCATAAAATGTGAACTGCATATACAAGAGGAGTTAAACAAAACGCTCTCTATTTTCACCGCACAAAGAATTAACTAACACTAAACGCTCTTTATCGTGACGCTGACGCGATCGGTCGTATATGCCCAATGATTTAGTATTTATTGCGATAGACCCGATTTAAAGCTACTCATATTACACGGAGGCCTAAAATTTGTTCGCTTTGTGACCGGACAGTTCTTATTATTAGCAGTTTTCAATAGCAGTTTCCATATCATATTAAATGAAAATCTCAACGATTATTTATGGTTAAATGTATATAACAAGAAGCAATTGTTTCGTTCTGGAGCAGTAATCTCCATCACTGCAGACTATTTTCTTTAGAGGGATAAACGGTAATGCACAAAGTATATGACCCTTTAACCACAGCAGAATTATGGGAAATTTCAGGATTTAGTCGGAAATATGGCTTGTTGCCATTCGTCGGAAGGCTCTCGATGAGAGCTTTCCGAGGAATGGCAACAAGACATATTTCCGATTAATTCCTGAAAAAATTCCCATAATTCTACTGTGGTTTAGGGGTCGATTATTTAGGACATTACTGTGTATATAGTCCATGTGTGATTCAAACAACCATTTATTTTGAGGTCTGACTTATAAATCACTTTAACCCATTCTTACTATATTCTCATTGACGAGTAGTTCTCGTGGGAAATATGCATATGATAAGTTGAACAAACGGCCATATTGTTTAATTTATGATCTGAACATTTCCCACCAATGTGAATCCTTCTGCAGTTGTATTATCTGCTCGTCTGTCTGTCGTCTGATTTTATTTCCTGAACATAATAATAGACCATCACAATCTATTTATGACATGGTACGGAAAATCAATTTGGTAGACAAAGGGTTAACCCTTTACCCAACAGAAGGGCCCTGTGCCAATGCATTCTCTTATATATGCGAGTCGACCATAGGTCGCCTCGCATATATAAGAGAATGCATTGGCTTAACACATTAAAAATTATAAAATTGTTAAAGAATGTAAGAAAAAATGGTAAAAAGTGTTAAAAAAAGATTTTTTTTAGGCCAATGCATTCTCTTATATATGCGAGGCGACCTATGGTCGACTCGCATATATAAGAGAATGCATTGGCACAGGACATAACTGTAACTATCACAATGTGGTCAAGGAGCCGGTTCCAATGATATCCATATTTGTATGGTTCTATTGAGACAGACCGAAGATATTTTAGGCTGTTGAAGCTTTATTTGGCCGGTTTTGGCCGGTTTGTTGGGTAAAGGGTTAACGGTATTTTTATTTTATGTTTTTATTTAAATTTTTAATTGCTGTAATTATATATATATTCTATTTTTATTGCAGGAAAATGTGCGTGTCCTGAAGGTTGCAAAGGTGGCGATGCCTGCAAATGTACTGCAAGCGACTGTTGCAAGTAGCTAAACGCGGGACATAGACATTTTATGTAATTTACAATGCAACAAATCTCCTGAGCTCGCAGACTAAACCCTGTGATGTGCATAATCCATTCTGGGTTAACCACCCCATTGAGCGCCATTATGAAGTTACAGCCCTTTGCATCCAAACGTATCACCACCAGGTGCGCAAGTGAAATACGGAATGGCCGGCTTCCATCTCGACGTAATGCCATTGGCCGTGAATCGTGGGACGATAACTATCTGGACATGTCTACACATCAGCTGACATGTCGGAAAGCGGATACAGTGGCTACCATGGAAACGGTGTAACCAGCTTGGCTTCACGGTCGTAACACTGACGTTGTTAATATGCACGTTTACACATAGCTTTCGTTTGTTTCCCACTTTCATGCAGAAATTGTTAAGATTAATTTAAAAAAAAAAAAATTCGGAAGAAACATTTTCCCGTATATACACTTCGAAACTTGAAGACATTTTTTTTCGCAAATTTAGCTTTATCAAGGAATTTAATTTTGGTTCATGAAATTTCCTCTAATAATTATCATTTTTCAAATGTAATTTTGATTGGTATTTTCTGGTTGTACTGCTATTCTTTTCAGTTTAGTAAAATGGACAAAAAAACCTGTTCTCCCTTCTCCATCGTTGCAGTTCAGTTCAGTATTTTTCATTACAGTTCTAGTCGCGAGACATCGTGGGATCAATCTTTTTATGTTTTGTTTATCTATTCACTATGTTAGGTTGAACCGTTAATAAAAATGGCTACCAAATATATATATTTGTTTCTACCTCACCCCAATGGTAGGCAAGTGGGGTTTATGCAATATGACATAACACTCTGTAAAACAACTATCAACAAAACATGGACTTTATAGACTTTGTTCTATTCTTATTTTCGTTATTAAAGATGGATTATCTCTTTAAATAACAAATTTGAAATAGTTGCGTGGATATAAAATAATAAATATGAATTGAAGACCCATGCCCGGGAAGGTTTCTATCAATTAATATTTATTTTATTTCGGATATTTTATTGTGAAATGAGATGATTAAGTGCGACACTTTATTATACTTTTAGAACAGACCATTCAGGCGATACCATACAACGATAGAGATAATTGGGCTGTTCCGTTCCTATAGCTACGTACCGAACGCCAAATATCCCAGATTGATTGATTGTATTATGTTCTAACTCGCTTGCAGCTCGAACGAACATAAAGTATTTATGGAATAACTACAACGAATGCATGATGTTAAATGTAAACTTTAATGGACAAACGTGAAGTGTAGCGATAAATATCGTTCGCAGACTATCAGTCATAAACAAATAAGACATGAAATGATGAATATTATAGTGTTACAAGCATCTCCCAATCATGGGGTGGTGGGTGGGGGGGGGGGGGGGGGATACAACGCAAAACTTCAAGAGTAGAATGAAGCTTGACCGCCGTGTCATGCGAGTTAAACCAATGCAAAATCAGTCGTGTGAATAAGCTCACACGAGCTCGTCGTTACGATTGCCTTGAGCATCGTTCAGACGGCGCGGTATTGACCCAGTTTGAATGACCAAAACAAACTGGACAACTTCGTTAACTCGTTACCGGCCGTGCACTATGCACACGTTGGCGAACATCAATAAATATATTTGTTTTATTCCATAGTTATAAGAGATAATGAGTCTAATTAACGTTTATTTGTGACAAAATTACAAAAATAAAATTTCTGGTCTCTGTTAACAGTAACCACTATTATTTGTTAGCTAAATAACCACACATTTTTAGATAAGAAAATATTCGAAATAAAATAAATATTAATCGATAGAAGCATTTTCGGACAGGAGTCTTCGAATCATACCTAAGCTTTTATATCCCGGTAACTATATAGCACATGTTTACATAAGGATTAACTGTCATGTGGACTGTTTTTAGCTCACCTGAGACAAAGTCTCCGGTGGAGCTATAGTCATCACTCCTCGCCCGTCGTCCGTCCGTCCGTCTGTCCGTCTGTCCGTCTGTCCGTCAACTTTTTAAAAAAACATCTTCTCCTCTGAAACCATCATACCAAATTGGTTCATATTTGGTGTGGATGTTCCCTAGGTGACTCTCATTCAGATTTGTTCAAATGAGGTCACTGGGTCAAATAGTTGCGAAACCAGGGCCATAATTCTATTCCTCCACAGTAATTCTTGTCCATAACCATTGTGCCGATTTAGCTAATATTTGGTATGGAGGGTCCTTTGGTGACTGGTGTTCAGATTTGTTCAAATGAGGTCACCCGGTCAATTAGTTGAGAAACCAGGGCCATAACTGATAGTAATTCTTACAATGACTTCTTCTACAAAAATGTTGGGCCGAATTAGCTTATATTTGGTACTGGGGGACCTTGGGTGACTGGGAATCAGATTTGTTCAAATTGGGTCACTGGGTCAATTAGGGGCAGAGCCAGGGACATAACTCTAAAAACCAAAAAATTACATTTTTGCATTTTGATCATATTTGGGGTGGATGTTCCCTAGGTGACTGTCATTAATATTTGTTCAAATGAGGTCACTGTGTCAAACAGTTGCGAAACCAGGGCCATAACTATATTCCTCCTTGGTAATTCTTATAACGACTTCTTGTCAATAACCATTAAGCCGATTTAGTTTATATTTGGTATGTGGGGTCATTGAATGACTGGGGTTCAGATTTGTTCAAATGGGGTCACTGGGTCAAATAGTGGTGGAGCCAGGGCCATAATTCCCCAAAAAATAATACAAAATTCAGGAACTCCTTGATCAATTTAACATACAACAAAAATATATCACCCCCCCCCACATGACCCAGAACCCCACCCCAACCAACAGCATTCCACCCTATCTCATATCCTAACTCACAGGTAAATAAAGTATATTTATTTAAATTCCCATTACAAGGCAACTCTTCTATGAACTGATAGACATGGCAAGGCAGATAGAGAGATAAAGATTCTGCAGCCTTAGACAGAGTCCCCAGGGAGTGTATTCATGTCATCCATAATTTAAATGAGATTAATGGTGTTGTCAATGAAGCACCCTTGTTGTTTATATTATCACTCAGTGGTCATTTAAATCAGATTAATTTCATTTTCTCAGAGTGCCTGGCAGAGCCAGAATGAGGTTCCCAGAGGGTGAATTTAGTGACGCTATCCTACACAGCAGGCTAGCATAACCAAATACACCCTCTGAGAACCTTATTCCGATTAGGCCTCATCTTCTGGGAAGTATCTAGAGTCTCAAGATCTCATTCTGCTTAGGCCTCATCTTCTGGGAAGTATCTATAGTATCAAATTTACATTGTTGTTAGTTAAATTTCCCTTCTAGGAAGTTTCTGTATCCCTTAATTTGCAGAAGATAAAATTCATGATTGAGGTGCCCAATGGGTGAACATCACCAATTTCAACTGGGGAACTTCAATCTTATTCTAGGTCTTCCATAGCAGTTGAGGGCCTTATCAGAATGAGGTCCCCAGAGGGTGAATTTAGTGATACTAGCCCGCTGTGCAGGATAGCCTCACTAAATTCACCCTCTGGGTACCTCATTCTGCAAATAACAGACAGACTATTTCAAAGCTTGATTCAAGGCTAGCATCACCAAATTCACCATTTGGGGACCTCATTCTGCTTAGGCCTCATCTTCTGGGAAGTATCTATAGTATCAAATTTACATTGTTGTTAGTTAAATTTCCCTTCTAGGAAGTTTCTATATCCCCTAATTTGCAGAAGATAAAATTCATAATTGAGGGGCCCAATGGGTGAACATCACCAACTTCAACTGGGGAAATTCAATTTTATTCTAGGTCTTCCATAGCAGTTGAGGACTTTATCAGAATGAGGTCCCCAGAGGGTGAATTTAGCGTCACTAAATTCACCCTCTGGGGACCTCACTCTGCAAATGACAGACACACTATCACACTATTTCAAGGCTTGTTGTATAATACATTGTGTTGCTTGAGGCCAGGCATACACAACGTAGGAACAGACACGCTTTTTGTGATGCTATCCGGCACAGCAGGCTAGCATCACCAAATTCACCCTCTGACGACCTCATTCTGCTTAGGCCTCATCTTCTGGGAAGTATCTATAGTATCAAATTTACATTGTTGTTAGTTAAATTTCCCTTCTAGGAAGTTTCTATATCCCCTAATTTGCAGAAGATAAAATTCATAAATGAGGTGCCCAATGGGTGAATATCACCAACTTCAACTGGGGAACTTAATTTTTATCCTTATCAGATTTGTGAAAATGGGATCACAAAGTCAAATAAGGGCAGAGCAAGAGACTTAACTATTTCACTACATAGTAATTCTTAAAATATGTTTGCAAGAACTAGTTGGCTTATATAGAATGGAATGTTCTTCCTTGACTGCAATTCAGATTGTTTTAATGGGGTCACCTGGTCAAATAGGGGCCAAGCGAAGGACAGTTTCCCTCTTAATATGCTTCCTTCACAAGGACCATCAGGTCTATTTGACTGATATTTATGATATGTATGAAGGGTTCTTTGGTGTCTGGGATTCAAATTTATTCAGATGGGGTCACCAGGTTAAAAGGGTGGGACCAGGGACATAACTATATGTCTCTATAGTAATTCTTAAAATGTCTTCTCAAGGGATTTTGGACAATTTAGCTTACATATAGTATGGAGGAATCAGGAAGATCCTTTAGTGACTGAGATACAGATTTGTTAAAATGAGCTCAACCTGTCAAGAAATGGCAGTCTATGGGGAGTTAACACTTTTGTGTCCAATAAAATCATAGAAATACCAAATTCATTAAAACATCTACCTTGGAACCACCTGACTGATTGGTCTGACATACATGTATTGTGTTTTGGGTCCATGGATAATTGGGCTTCAAACATGTTTAAATGGTTTTAGAAAAAGGCGCTTGTGAGATTGGAAATTTCCAACAATTGAGAAAGTTTGAGGTGTCGGTTGTGAAATTCCAACCTAAGACTTGGGAGTCTGGATCCCGGTCGGGAGGGGACTTGTTGAGCTGGAGGAGGGGGGTGATCAGTAGTGTACAGTTGGCAATTTCAAGGTGGTTTTTTACCAAGCTACATACTTGAAGTCTCTCTAGCCACATATCCTGTTTAAATCTACTTCTTTTAAAGTGATTATGAAAAGTGCTCACTGTTTTGGTCTCCAGAGTCCCAGTCTTATCAGTCTTTGCAGTCTGGTGAGCGACCCCACATTCATTGACTGTCTTGTTATGGAGATGTAACGGTGAGGTAAGTGGTCATAACTTGTGTAAGACCCGAAGGGTTTTACATACAAGTTATGACCACTTTAATACCTCACGGTTACATCTCCATAAAAACAGTACACATGACAGTTAATCTTTGTATTTATATACATTTAGCGAAAAAGCCACGTTTGTAAATGTATTTAAATCGAAAAGTGTATCCTGACAAAACCAGCCCAAAATAGCCCATAGCGCCCTTGGCAAAAGTTAACAGGAACAATTTCTCTTTATATTGAAACCCGATGATTTATTAAGTCAATCCTGCGCGAGTCCAACTGCGCCCAAAACATTATGCATTCGTCTTTCTCAAACCTATGACGCGTCGATGTAATTATGAGGCTGCAGTTATGAGCTGTTGCGCTTTCACAGAGAAATAATTGCAACTAGCCACGTGGGCGCCGACCAATCAGAATGCTGGATTTAGTGATAATCACACTTAGTATGTAAATATAAAAAGATAATCCTTCTTTAATAACCCTCCAATAATGAGATTTCGCATATTAAATCCGTTATTTACTCGTTACAGTGGAATTTCCCGTAAAAACCCAATTAGTCCAATAAGTTACCAAAATTTAATCAAAACTTGATGGTAAACATTAGAAAAATCTTATTGCGACTAAAATATTTGAACTTGGTACATGATTAGTGATGTTTGTTGACAAATCACTGCAACAGTTTTGTTTATATAATGGTTTAAAACACGAAATTTATTTATTGGGGAACTGTATACCAATAATTAATTTACCAACTGCGAATGCCTGTAACGCATTCGTTCGAATGTTGTGGATACTTATTATGCAGTGGTCTTAGATTTTCCGCAATGACGCAGAAAACGTGAATTTTGCATTGTTAATTTTACTACAATAGTCGAATATAAATTAGATGGCGACATATTAGTTTTGTGGACATTTGCGACCAAAAGTTAATTTCTATAGCGGACAATTTTCCCGATAAAACCAGCCAAATACGCTACAATAAACGAGGTCGGTGGCTCGCGGCCGTATTGGATTCATCCAGCTCAGTTCCGTGTTTTAAGAGATTCTTCCAGCCCCGGTTCCGTTGTTTTAGTGCTACTGGTCAAAGGTTTGGAGTGGCATTTCCATTTTTGGAGCTTTTGAAATATTCATGTGGCATGCTACTCAAAAACTTTGACCTGTAGCACTAAAACCACGGAACCGGACCTTGTGGATCCAATATGGCCGCGAGTAAGTGACAGGGTGTATTATATAACAAACTCGGTGACTTCCAATAAACTTTTTAATCATCCCCGGGGAGTAAATTTGTGCAGTGAAAAATAATTTGTGCCGTCCGGTCAGAGACTGCATGGTTGGTGAGAACAACAATAATTATTGATACAAACGTTTTTTTCACCCGATTTCCGCTAAACTTATACAGGTATATAGACATCCCCGTCATCCATGTCGGCTGATACGCACACGATTGGATAGCGAAAGCTACATAATCGGGGTTCACGATGAGACAACGATTGATATTACATCGCTATGTGATCTGGTGATTCGAAAATTAATTGGGCCTTTACAGTAACTGTTCTCAGCTATACGACTGAATGTGCATTGAGTTTTCGCGCTTTCTAGAAAAGTTAAGTTATCGAAATAACTGTTAATGATCTTGATAAAAGTTTTTACTTTCGGGAACGCCTGGCAATCGCCCTAGTCGTGACAGGGGGGGGGGGGGGGTGGGGGGCGGTCAGGACAAAAATTACGGATAGGAGGTGGACATTTTGTGTTTTTCAGTTTTGGGGACACACCACCCCGGGAGTGTAAGTTTTTTCCACCCAGGTCTGGGACACCCACCGGGACCGTAAGTTTTTCCCACCCAGGTCTGGGACACCCACCCCCAAAATTGATGAACATCTTGTAAATTATACTAAATAATGTGTTGTTGGCATGGTAAGGGTCTCTCTGCACTGGAACTGAGAGAACGCTGATCAAGTACACCCACAAAAAATAAACAAAGTATATGGCTGAAAAAATATGCCAACAAAACCTTTAAAAATCCAAATATTTATGGTTATAAAGGTAAAATGCCAACTTTAACAGGATATTTGTGTCCCTTATTATCAATAGGTTAAAATATGCATGTGTATAGTAAAAACACCATCAATTTGATTAAATAAACACGGTTCCAGTCCTCTCCATGTGGGAAATCACTGGTGAGCAATGAGGAGCTCTCCTTAAAATCATTCTAGGCGAGTAGCTCTCATACAAAATGTCGAGGCGAGTAGTATACCAGCAGGAGATGCCGAAGGCCTGAGGGGGAGAGTACGGGAGACTCTTCATGGGCATATAGAAAGACGAGGTCGTGGGTTAGTTGAGGGGAGGGGTGGCTATGCAGTCAAGTTCATTCTAATAATATAGTGGACACATTCACACTAATCTTACAATACATAATTTAGCTAACAATTCAGAACAATTGGCCAAATTAATCCAGATTTATTCATTATTCTCACAATTACAATCAATTACCTTGATGAAAATAAAAAACACAAAAAACAAAACAAATAACCGCCCGCCCCACATCCCGCCCAATTCTGAAAAAGTATGATAAACAACAAATCTCGGAATCAGTTCGATTTTGAATTAATTCCTCGATCTATTTAAGTAAATAGCGCATATAATAAAAAGAAAACCTTCGTGTTTTGAGTGAATACCGGAATTACCTCACTCGTGGTGATTCCAGTATCTCACTATGAAACTCTTGAGATACTTCCGGTATTCACTCAAAACACGCAGGTATCCTCTGTATAATAAGTTTTAAAAAGCCATGATATTATGAGAAAAGATGAGAATGGATTTTTTTTCATTGCAATATTTTTCCTCGACCAAATCCGGACCCACCCCATGGTTTCCAACTGTTAAAGGGAGAAATTGTGGATAACAAATTAAAATATAGAGCCCCATCACTTGTATAAGGTTATAGCATGCACTATACTATATGAATCTGATTGTTTCAATTCATTCTGAAGCTGTAATTTGTCTTAGAAATGATTTTGGAAACAAATTAAATGACATCAGAAAACATCTGCATTCCGGGCTCGGGGACACCCACACACCCGGTCCTTGTATCCTGTAATTTTTTTTCGACCCCCCCCCCCCCTGGTCGCGACCGAATTTAGAAGTTTGTCGTATATATATATATTGCTGAATATTTATAAGCCTAATTTGATCGCAGCGATTTCAACACTCACACATACACACAAATTTAAAGGTATATATTACACGTACACATAGATAAATTTAATTACCCAACTGGGTGTGACTAAATACAGCCCGGACCAGGACCACTCATGTGGTGTCTTCAGGGGGGGGGGGGGGGATCGGAAACAAATTTCAGGCACGTATGGCATTTTTTCCCTTTCGATCATTTTTTGTACCCACCCACCCCCGTGCCAAATTTTTTTTCCGTTTTCGGCAGTTTTTCCGACCCTTTTTTTTACACCCACCCCGCTTTTAACACTAAAACAGAGATTTGCGGGGGAAAATTCACTGTAAACAGCTGTATATGAATTTCTGTGCATACTAATTATCATGGATGTTAACATGGACATGTAAATAGGAATGAGTCATTTTGAGGTCATTCGGTCAAAAAAACATGGCTGCCAGCGGCCATCTTGGATTTCAAAATTTGCAACAAAATACAACACGATAACTGCCGCAGTCAGTTTACCAGTTAGATTTACATTATTTCTCTCATTCAAAGTGGTTTTGAAGCCCCCCAACTCATTGCCAAAACACTAAAAAAACAAGCAGGAATTTTTTCTTTTAGTTGCGGAAAAAATTGCTTGTTGGTGACCACCCACCCACCCCGGCAATTGTTTTTCACCCCCCCCCCGGTGTCTTCGGGTGATTTTAGTGAACAGAAAAGTATACGGTGATCTCACGAAAACCCGGTCGGGGTGGTCCGGTCTGTGAGCTATTCGCCTTGGTTTCTTCGTGAATATAGTCGATGGTAATTTCCCTTTTTATATTCATGGTGTTCTTATTGGTACGAAGGTCACATGAGGTCCTGGTGTATCTTTAATTTTACTGCAGGCACAACTTTGTAATTCTGGCAAGTTCGGGGTTATTAGCAGCACTTCTGGGCAGTGGTTCCCCCGTCCGTGTATGGGCGGTGGTGCACCCCGTCCGTGTATGGGCGGGACTTCGCGATATCCTGTACAGTTATCCACTAAAATCACCCCAGACGCCACGTGTGCATGGTCCGACCTGGTACCGGTATGGTTTAGTCCGGAGTGTATTTAATCACACCGGCCAAGAGCACATAACTTTACTAGACTTTGGTGATAAGGTTTGACGACTATATATAGCAACCCCTATAGTTATGCTTAGATTTGGTGAGTTAATGCAGTAATCGGAGACATGGGACCCGGAGTACACTTTTAATAACTGTTCCACAATGAAGATTCTGTATATCTATGCCATCAATTCGCGATAACTCTACCAAACTATAAAGGCTCGTGTTTGCGAGTGGTTGCTCTCTCTTGTTTCAGCTTGGAATTGAAGGCAATTTGAACTTGAAGCACACAATGTTGTGCAATATATCAAACGATGGCACTTTTGTCCCCCCGTCGTGATACGACCTATATGTGTTGATAATGGAATGTAATATTGTCCACTATTGATTAATTGGATCTTCACAAGTGTTATGATGTTGGTGGGGCTTGCTGATCAGATATGGTGTTGGTGCGTCCTGCTGATCAGATATGGTTGGTGGGGCCTGCTGATCAGATATGGTGTTGGTGGGTCCTGCTGATCAGATATGGTGTTGGTGGGGCCTGCTGATCAGATATGGTGTTTGTGGGGCCTGCTGATCAGATATGGTGTTGGTGGGGCCCGCTGATCAGATATGATGTCGGTGGGTCCTGCTGATCAGATATGGTGTTGGTGGGGCACAGTCTTACTGTTAATTAGATTACTGAAAAACGGACAGTCATGGTCCATTTAAAATATATACTTTTTTTGTAAATTTCCGTCGATAAATAAACGAAATACAAATACACACACTTCATTTAATCCTTTCTATACTTAATGGATTCTTCCACTGAGTTATAACATTATACGCTGGAACGGTATATTATTCATTTGGAGGGGTGTTAATGTAACAAAAGCAGACGACATACATAACAACATATCACACATGAGCAGACTGAAATCAAATTCATTGGTAGAAATGTTCAGTCCACATCGGTACCTCGACAAAAACAACATGTTCCCAGTTTATTCGACCGGATCAGTTGATAATACAATGTTTTGGTGCTTCCGCTTTCAAATGTTGTATAATATGGAATATGTTGTATATAATGGGATCTGGTGATTCGAAAATTAAGTGGACCTTTAAACTGTTTAAACAGTTTAGTATAATAAATCGAGTTAGCGCTACTACGCTGCAGTAATAGTATGGCATCAGTGTTCTCTGCCCTAATTTACACCTATCAGATAATGAACTACTACGTAATAATTACCAATAGCTTGTAGTGGTCGTAAATGTTTCGTACGGTACAGAAAACCTTTTCGCAGAATTGACGGCTACGAGTCCGTTTGTGAGAAAATTGCACCGTTCAAACTTCTTGCCACTCTTTGCAAGTAATATAGCTCTGTTGGCCATGATTATGTTTTACTTAATTATGTTGTTTACACCCTTTTGATCGACGATTGCATGCAAAACTCGCGTGTCTATGTCGGTTTCTCGTAATCGTAACTACTGATATGGTAAAATGACAAGTGGTAGAAAGAACGCACATACTAGTGACCTACAGTAATGCTCTAAGTAATCGACCCCTTAACCACAGCAGAATTATGGGTAACTTTTCAGGATTTAGTCGGAAATATGGCTTGTTGCCATTCATCTGAAAGCTCTCATAATTCTGCTGTGGTTAAGGAGTCGATTATTTAGGGCATTACTGTAGCTCAACTTGAATACACCTCTCATATAATTCATAGTGATAGCATATCTTATTTTAAAAGTTACCCATAATTTTGCTGTGATTAAGGGGTCGATTACTTAGAGCATTACTGCATTAGTACCGTACTCGTAAGTCTTGTCGGTAGTAGTTCATTATGCGAAAGGGTGTACAATGATGGCGTATTCGAGGCGTCTTGTAACTATTTAAGTTTCAACATTTCTCGATTGTGATTTGGGCGTTGTTCCTGTCTGAATTGTAATAAAATTCAACATACATGTATATATGTTTAGTTGAAAAATAATGCATGTGTATAACATCATTTGGTCTTGCAGTAGGGTGGGCTGCCATTGGTTTCCAAATAGAACACACCCCTCGCCTGACTATTGATAGCATCGTAACCCATCAGAGGGCAGTCAGAGCTCCCACAATTCCCACAGATTCCACTCCGGAAGTGAGCCCAGGATGAACATGGGTAAGCCTTGAATGCGCATGCGTCATCGAAGAGGGATGACGTGAAGAGGTACACAGCTCTCTCGTGGCTGCAGGCGACCGCATGGAAGACTTCTGCAAGACAAAACGTCAGCATATACACGGTTATATATATAGACATATATAGTACAGGAAATTGTCTAACGAAACAAAGAAACAACATTTTTGGCAGCATCAAGTCATTTTAAACCAGTTTGAAAGCGTATACACCATATAAGTTGATATGGGTATATACGTGTGTATGTAGCGTTTAAATAGTGTTGTATACTTAAAGCTGACGCACGTGTATCTCTTCTCTGAACGTTCTGTATACAATTTGGGGGATACATTAATATACAGAGATATCAGTCAAGAGGAAAATATTTTTCTCCAATTATGTTCTATGAACTCGGACAGAACATGTGGCTAAATTTAGAAAATCACAACATTTTCAATTGAGAATATATGTCTTAAATTACTTTTGAGTGAAATAGCTCCAATACCAGATGTTTATGGCGTGTTATCTGTAACAGTAATAATTGACACTTGCATTGGAAAGGACTTTCATATAATTTGTTTTGATGGTTTACATATTTGATCAAATTTTATTGTAACTGACGTAGCTACCGGGAAATTTAACATTGTTATATATTAAACGGTCTATTTTAGAAAATTCTTCGGAGACTTGCACCCAGTTTGTTAAAGACCTGGCAATCTGTTTCACAATCGTTAATTATTTCAGAATCATGATTATTTATAAAGATGAAGCACAGCTAACTTTCTCAAAAAATATTTCTCGCAGCTTTTGACAAATCTACGATGTTTCATCGGATTACGTTACGAACATGACACTCCTGCTTTAGGAATTCAATATTTTCACATGAGTTCGAAAATCATCTTGTCGTCGTCGTCAGTTACAGGTGGACTCACCATTTAAAACATAACACGATGACAATCTTCATGAACGACCAACACTTTTCCGAAAAGTATTAAAATTGCATTGTTGTCAATGTAAAACGAGGCGAAATATGCCACCACTTTCAGTGGAAGAAACAGGCGGTCTTCGCTGTGTGTATAGCTGTTAAAGTAGTCACATCCGCTAAAACAGCCATAAACAGACATAATAGTATATTCTAGACAGATATTGTTATTATGGCAATCATAAATATCGCGTACACTGTATGTTATTGTCACGTGTGTACGCTTTTTTATTTAAACAAACATCAAAAAAGTTACAGAACTCGGAAATACTGGATCGTCCAATGAAAATGTTCCGCTGCGCGAAGGTAGCATTATTGGCGCCACCAACAATTGCATTCAAATCACACCAAACTTAATTTCAATGGATCCATTCTACCCGCTGTCAGTTCAAAATCAGCTAATCCACGTTCCGTCATGATTGGGAAATGATCCGACAGAAAACCTGCACATAATATAATTGTCCTTGCAAAGGGATGAATATATTTCAACCCAGTTACATGTATTATATTCTCCTAATCTAACCTACATACCAAATAAGGAATTTACTATGATATTATTGTGAGTTGTACACGCACCAAATTAGGAGTTTTACAAACGACGCATAATGCGCGCGAATATAAATAAGGAAATGATGCAATATCGTGACTCTGCTTACAAACAATTCACTGCGCTTTTTGCGAGACACTAGTCTAAGCAACTCTCGACCTGCATTTGCTCTGACACAATGCCTGTTTTGTGAATAATATCGCATTCATATAATCATTTTTGTTTTTTGTTTTGTGATACCCATAATATATGAGCAGGTGGATGCATGCACCCCGGTCCCACATATGGAGGCACACCTGTCTTGAACTTCGATAGTGGAAACTTCACTAGTGATGTCCAGAGCAGTCTACCTTGCGGCAGTTTACAACATGTCAGGATAAGAGTAACAAAATGATAGAATATACGTCTAGACTCCCTTGGATTAACCGATCTTATCATATTCCCGTGTAAAACTAATAAATTAAACGCTCTTTATATGGGCGTGATATATTGACTCAGAATTAATATCCCGATGTGATAACACATATAACACCCTCGGGTGGACTGCAACCTCGAACCCAACATGCACCCCGACCAGTAAGCCCAGTAAAACCAGTTGGGACATTACCAATGCCATACGTAGAAGGAAATCCCCCCCAAAAAAAGGGGGAGGGGGCTATTCCGTAGCGGAAGTTGGCCGGCGGTCACCGAACACGCGGTCCCGGCCTGAACTCTGTGTTGGAAAACCCAAACACTGGATTACAGTTTATTCAGTTAATACTTATCTTAAGCCACCACACATAAACCAAGACTGAATGATGGATGGACAGACGGTCGGACAGATCAATAACATAATGCGCACGCTCCGCTAGAAAATTGGGGAATAATCTATGATTATACATATTGATTTTGATATGTAAATATATGCATGTCGCACGGGACTTGGGTCATCCGATAATCTATTATATATTTTGAAAGATCTGTGTGTGTATGTGTTTGTTTGTGTGTGTGTGTGCGTCCGCGACTACGTCAAACTGGGGACGTCGACCTGATTTTATGCCTTGCACTGGGGACCTAAAAAAAAATGGGGACCTAAATGAGGTCCCCATTTTTTTGCCCACTTTGAAATACACAAATGGGGACCTTGAACAAGAAAAAACTAAAATTAAAAAAGTCCCCGGTTTATGATTTCAGTCAGACACCTTCAGACTCCATCCTCACGCTGGGAGTGTGTCTCGCTAGCACAGTTCGCATTCACACACGTGTCAAGTTACTACGCATGCGCATAGGGCCTACATGTCAAATGACTGCGCATGCGCACCTAGATGCCTATGATGATACGTCACGACGATTTCTCAATGTTTTCTTGGCGCGCTCGGTGAATTTTCGGATATTTATCATATTAGGATGCCATTTCGGTAAGTTTTGTTACTTTTATACATTTAATTAGCCTGACTGAATTTAGACTAGAGTCGAATGTGTCCATTAATATAATTTTCAATAAGCGTTTAGGTCTATAGATTAGATATTTAAACCCCCGATGTGTTAAAATTAAAATTCGAGGTGTTGGCATTTCGATCTTGTGGCCAAAAATTGATAACTCAGAAAAGATAGAAAATTCTCTTTTTATGCTTTCTTAAATTTCTGATTGCGAACATATGTAGGCCTACAGCGGGTCGTGTAAATCGACGACCTTAAAGTTAAAAGAACGTGGAGGAAATGTTAATGTACCCTTACCAAAATGAGAAGCCATTATTAAGCGTTTTTCTAGCGTTCCGTTGTTTGCCAAAAAACGTTAAGATGAAATACTAAGAATAGGATGAGCTAATGTTAATGTTAGCGTTTAAACGCTTAATCTTAGCGTTTAAACGCTACCTTAGCGTTCGCTTAGTATTTGACAAGCGTTCATATGGGGTAAAATATTTAAATGAGCTTAGCGTTTAAACGCTAATTTAAGCGTTTCTTAGCGTTGAAATGCTTCCTTAGCGTTGAAACGCTTATCATTAAAACGCTTAGCTTATTAATTTCCAACCTTATAATGCTTAGCGTTTATCTAAGCGTTTGAACGCTAAGAAACGCTTCTTAGCGTTTAAACGCTAACAGAACCACTTTACAATCAAAGACTAACATATTAACCCTTACACCTCTATTTGACTGCCCTCTGCTGAATGTAATATGAATATCAAACCAATCTCACTGACACAGATAATGTAATATAAAATCATGTCCTGAAACAAATTCATATGTAGCATGCATTGGTTCAAAATGTTACCTTACTTTGCTGACGAATCACTGAACCTATGTGCTCTTAAGAATCTCCTAGCCATTTCCTCAGGGTTAGAATAAGGAATATTTCCAGAATTTTGAATAAACAGAATTTAATTAATACTTTAAATAACATTTATCAATGTTAATGTCCAATTTTGTCAATGTTGTAGGTAAAGTCATTAATTACTGCACATTTATGTCAATAACAGTTCAGCTTAGATCTTGGTTCTCTTTCCTGAAAGATAGACGAAGTGACATTTGATGATTTTTCTGCAATAGTACGAGGCACCGATCTTTACATTAGTTTTAGAAACACCAGACGTTTACTCTTCAGAGATCAAATACCATGAGTTTTTATACAAAAGGCACTTTCAAACACTATAATCAATATTTGTGATAATGGCAGATATCAACAGATATATAAAGAGGAACTTCATGGGAATTTAATGTCTAAAGAATAACTAATATTACAAATCAAAGGTTTAACAGATTATTAGCATGTAACATGTGTTTCATTCTACTAATCTAGGGTCAGTTAAAAATAAGTGCACAAACCTATGGCATTAGACAAATAGACTGGCACAAATTGACTGCCCAGAGTCATAATATATAGCATCTGAGGTTTTACATGTACTTGAATTAACTTGGAAATGACCATGAATATTATTGCTTTACTTTTTGTGATGGAATACATGTAGTAAAAATATACGTCATTTCATGGCCAGCAATGGCATTATTTACAACTTAAATGTGCTCTGTGTTATTAACAGGCTCCGCCACTGTCAGAGACAAGCTAGTTCTGCATGTATTCCTCGCATTCGTACATTTGGAACACACTTTCGAGTTAAACTCGTTCTCCTCCAGAATGTCCCATGACTGCTTTTTGCAAAAACTATAGCAGAATTATGAGTAATTATTCAGGATTTAGTCTGAAATATGGCTTGTAGCCATTCATCTGAATTTAAAGCTCTCAGTGAGAGCTTTCCGATGAATGGCAACAAGCCATATTTCCAACTAAATCCTGTAAATTACCCATGATTCTCCTGTTGTTAAGGAGTCGATTATTTAGGGCATTACTGTATGTGCATTATAATTAATGGTTTATGGTACTCTAGCGATTATGAAAAGATATACTAGTACATATACAACTCGAGGCTGCATAGTATTCTTACACCATCCCTATAGTACATGATGAAATGATGACTAATAACACAAGTGCAGTCCATGGTAATATGTTAATAAAGCAGTCTTACTCTCATTTGGTATTCTGGCATTTGAGTATTTCCAGCATAAAGTTTTGTTTACTTCAGTATCCGTAGGTGGAATCCAGTCCCTTTTTTGCAGTATTAAGCCAAGAGATATTCTGTGGGGAAAGAAAAACAATACTTATAAAAGCTAAGCAGTTAAAGGTTATGAATTTGTATAAAGTTTTAATTATGTTCTTGAAATGCTCTAGCAGCTGTCTGAGAATCGAAAACTCAATATAGCAATATGATATACATGTATACTGCATTAAAGTTAAAATCAACGATCTACAAAATTATATAACATCAAATTTCGGCTTGTTTACTGACAATTAGTGAGACATATACACTAGATAGACCACTTAAAATTACCAAAGAAATTTAAGTCATTATATTAAGTTGCAAATGTAAGAACATAAGAAAAATTTAATTTCACGCCCCCTAAATTGCGCTATATCATGGACCATGAATAAATTATAACGTATCATAGAATTTTTGTACCGTTTTCAATGGTAGATTTGTTAAACTTAATGTACATAGTAATCACTTATAAATGCTCAATTTTTCTGAAGGTTTGAGTAATTTTTTTTATTCAAAATTGGTCTTAAATTTCCTATGAGATTGATACTAGTATAATCAATCCCATTTATACTGGGATTTGGTTTAAAGGGAACCCGAGAATCTGGGGCGAGCAGGTGAATTGTGGAGGGCTATATATATATAAAGCTTGTAAGGTATACTTTGCTAAATTTTAAAATATACATGAGTATCATATTTTGATTATTTATGAGGCTATAAGCAACACATAATTTAAAGAGATTTATGAAAGTACTTACCAGGTGCTGTGAATTCTTTGAATCTTTGTAAATCATCAAGAAAAACTATAAGAATAATCTATTTTCACATTTATAAAATGTGTTAGGTATTGAAAACCTAATTCTTCCATGGTATATAGCTATAGTAAGACTCAAAGCTTCTTAGAATATAATGAAGTCATAACAAGATTGACATGGTGTATGTACTACACATCTGTTACCAATAAGAAGTATCAGATTCTAAGGCCAGTCCATTGTGAGGTGACTAAATTTAGAACAACTTTACATGGCTCCAGGGCCCAGGGGAATTGTCAGTCAATGATTGATGCTAGTATAGGTATTATCTGGCTCTAAAATATGTTAGGAGGTCCATCTGGTCTAATTGGTTTGTAAATTATAATTGGCTTTGAGAGTTTAACTTAATAAGCTAGTACATTGAGACAAATTCAGATGCATAATTTTATCACTAAAAGCAACATAAACCTAATTCAGCAACCACTGGGCAAATAAAGTGTAATTAATACATGCAGTCTTTGAATAACTCAATGTTGTTTCCCCAGCATGACATATTTGTTTTGATCCACCTGTTACCAGGGGGAGACATCAACATGTTTACTGGTATCTACCTTCCCATATTAATGGCATATGCTTGCAACAATATTGTCTTTGCTCCTACCTATGTGGCAGCTAGCTTATTCCCATTTGCAAATTATCAATAAATCTTCATTTTACATGAGATTTAACTCAGATTTTAGTCTTATTTAATTAGAACTGTTAATTTTTTTTTGAAAACACAAATGACACTTTGTTATAATCATTGGAATTAAATATATTTATATGCATCTAAGAATTAATTAACAGCTCAAATTCAATAGCCTGGTTTAGGAATCACCCCTTCAACTTTTTCCTCAATATTATAAAAAGATATCAAATATTACACGACATAAACTGGGTGTAATTATATATATATATATAGTGTCCCTCTGAAAGTAAATTTGAAGCCTATGATGACTTTTTTGTGCTACCAATTAATTGCTGTGTCAGTCACCATGGGAATATTCCATAATTATTCCCATTGTTAGTATCCTAGCTTGTTGTATAGAGTATAGGAATCCGCTCATTCTCATAGGTAGATTATCCAAAATGGTTGATAAACATAGGAGATATAGATTTTTTTTCACTTTTTCCTTAAAATTTTGATGAATTTGACTTAGCCTATTTCTAGGGGATTAATACAGTCAATGTTAGCTGCAAATGAATGAGTATGCAAAGAAACGTTTTAAGCGATTTCAGAAATCTCAAAAAACGCTAAGAGCCATTGCGATGTGAATTAAGCGTTTCAGGACATGAGCTGTGGATTTGAGAAATTTATAACCCTTAGCGTTTATTCATTTCAAACGCTAAGGAATAATAAAAACGCTTAGAATCGTCTAAGCTTAGCGTTCAAACGCTAACCAAAATGGCATCTAAGCGTTTTTCTTAGCGATTATGTATAAAAACGTTAAGAATTGCTTATTCTTACAGTTCAAACGCTAAGCAATTCCAATAAACGCTAAGAAATCGCTTATAAAACGCTTATTAAGCGTTTTTGTTCTGTAAGGGTATCGCCCTGATTTCCGTTCGCAACTTCGCAATTAGTTGATATTTTAAATAACATCACCATGTCAAACTGGGGACTTCGATGTGATATTAATTATACTCTACACTAACACTGGGGACCTCAACAAACTGCATGCAGAGTTGCAGCCCCACATCATGGGCCGCCCGAATGATTAAAGTGTAGGTCGCGACTATTTCGGTTATATGCGCGCATTTATGTAATTCAACTCCAAATAGTGACCTACTGCAGAGTAAAAGTCGCTTCTGCAAAACGCTGGCTTTGTTTTGATACAGCGCGTCATCAAAGACGACGTCACGGAAAAATATTTTTGAATCGGCGAGATCATGAAAAGCGACGTTCCGTTCTTGTGACGTCACAAGTTGAAGACTGTAAATTGTTTGTGTAACGTTGATTAAAATTGGCGGACGGAGCATGCATTTCGGTGTTAAGCTGTTCTATTTTTGTTGTTGTCTGCGACATTGTGATTTCGGATTTGCGATAGACTTTCTACCGTACATATAGCCATCGGAGTTTGAACTGTCATAATTGTTGATCAAATGTCACAGAACCACCAAATGCCGACAACAATGTAACATTCTAGAAATAATTTGGACGGTGCAGAGAGATTGTATAGCACTACTCTCGATCGGGATCCAAATAATAGCAGGGGTGGACAAAAGTAAAATATAAATAAGAGTGCGGGCGCAATATTAATAGTACAGGGGGATTGTGTGTGTTTCTGATAGACTGATACCCAGTTGCCCACATAATTCAGAGAAATAAATTGATACCATAACTAATTGATACCTTAACCACTGTAGAATATTGGGTACGGTACTTTTTCGTGATTTAGTCCACATTTGTTGTTGGCCATTATAAATAATAGCCCTATAAGTATTTCTGAACATTATTTTTACTGTTTGTAGGGCTTTCTGAACAATCACCCTCCCTCTGTTGTTGAACTAATTTCTCATAGGACCGCATGCCTACTCAAACATCAAGTTGGCGTCACTAGATTTGGCGTTTTTCAGTAATTTTTGCGATCCCTCTGAGGTTGGTGGCTTCACAATTTTTTTTCATTCCGTATAATTCTCGCTTCAGACAATTAATTTTCACATTTTATTTTTTTCATATCTGCTAAAAAAAAAAAAAATTCAATAATTATTTTTGTGTTCCATTTTTATTTTGAGCCATGTGATTTTAAAAGCACCAGCTACCGATCGAAATACCTAGATTTTAAAAGTCCGCGCATGGACTTTAATATAAGGTCGGCTGGCGAGGATCACGAAGCAATCAATATTATTTCCACCCAGCATTGCCGCAGCATTATTGATGCATATTCGGCCAACCCAAAGCGATTCATTTTTATTTAAATATGTATAAAGAACAAATACGCTTCATACTAGTTAACACCCCTATGTGGCCCCAATTTATGGAACACATGTATTTGTTAGACCTGTTCGAGTTCGCAACGATAACCATGCAATATCATATGAATATAGGCCTATATGCCTACCCCTCGTTGGTTAAAAAATGGAATCGACCACTCAAGTAAATAGCCAACCATTCGCCCAAAAGTTCGGACGTGTCGATATGTTTACCAGTCCAGATGGCTGCGGGGTCATATAATGTAGGTACATTGCATGCACTCTGGTGGCTGATTGTACTTTCATTTTCGATTTTTCAATATAAGTATATTTAATCATTGTTAGATGTGGGAAGCCCGGCGCTATTAATTCGTCGGCGACTTTTGTTTAAAATGTACACATTTTGCTTCGGTTTTTGCCAGTGACTTACGATTTTTTAGCCGGGAAATAAACGGACATGGCTCATTCGAACCTCCAAATTTCTGTCTACTTAATTTGTAGCGACTGATACAATAGGTCGACAAATAAACGAACTTTTGATATACCGGTTTCATATGGTCTGAAAAACACTTGCCAAAGTCCCAGACATTTTCAACTTTTCGCCAGAAGTAAGATAAACGCTCTTTATTGTTACCATATCTGGAATGGATTGGTTATTTTTGCAAAAAAATCTCTAATTATTCCGGATAGTAGCATTCGACACTTTCCATTTTGTTGCTTCTGCATTTTAGTGTGACCGCGATTGGTCGTGAATTTTCCGTTTCCTGGTTAGTAAATTTGACCGAGTCATTTGCTAACTTCTGATTGGCTAAGACGAGTTCATCCATGAATATTAGCCAATCCGGTGTTATCGTGCTATTTTTGTAACGCGGGAAACCGATTTCATTCATTAGTTCGAATAGTCTTGATTGACAGCCGTCTTGTTCCAATAAACGTCTGATAACAGATGCGGCCATCTTAATTTAAAATTAAGCTCCGCCCCTCGACATCTACCGGCGCTTTGTTGGGATGACATTAACTAACACGAACACTGACTTCCGGGTTGATAACACGTTTTTCGAAAACAATGGATCTAAATTAAAAATCAAGATTAAATCTACTTGAAAACGAAATGACACAAGACTAAATCATAAAATTTAACATCATTGAGTAAAAGCACAAGAAAAGAGAGTGCGCGCTCCGCATATCGAGATAAATCGATCGAATTGATGGATGCACGATATTGGGCAATAAATTATAAACTGAGTTACTCATTCACTAACAGTAACAAAGTTACTAACGGATCACAAAATATATATGTTATTGAAGGGCCATTAATGCCCTATTCTATATCTGATGACAGTTGGACATGAAGATTAGGCAAGTTTTTATCACTTTATTTCACCAATCAACTTTCAATCAATACTTTCTCATATGTCCTGTCCATCTATTTATTTACTTGTTTGTCTGTTTTATCTTAATTACTCTACCTGTGAGTGTGAAGGTGACTTGATTGTCAATAAACTTATCTTTGCATATATATGATAGGCCAATAGATATATATCTGTGTTGATTCGGTACGGTATTTAACGTACAAGTCATATTTATAGCTCTATTAGTTGGGTTGTACATGTATGTCAGAGGCCCCCACCCCACCCCCATGGAATACGGAATACCACTTAACACAGAGGGTGGAATACGGAATACCAGTTAACAGCCATATGGAATACATAAATTTTCATAAAAAATATATCAAAACTTAATTTTTTGGAAGATCGGCGTACGAATACCGGTATATTTGGAATACCGAATACCTCCTAACAGAGGGGCCAGAATACGGCGTACCTCTTAACAGGGCATGGAATACAGCGTTCGAAAGGGGGGGGGGGGGGTGGGGGCCTCATGTATGCTAAATATGTTGATGTTCTTTGTTGGTTCTTTCAATTGATGTTATTTCACGGTGTCTGTATCGTCCAGATGATCAATTTCATTATTGTCAACTCAGTCTTGAAAAAATGCATATTTCTATTGAGAATTATTTGCTATTATTGCACAAATTATTAAATATTGAAAACAAATATACATTTGGTCAAAATTAATTATGAGCATTGAGCAGAGCCTGGTTGAAATGCTACGGTGTGGCGAATCATACTCGTCTGCGAGCGACGGTCAGAACTGATGCTATATATGCATGGTTCTATTAATGGTTTGTATTTTGATGAGGTAAACTGCTCGTAACCTCCATTGTAGACAATTTCACACCAGGTTCTATTCATAAACAAATTAGAAATTTGGCATAAGGAACTGTAGTAAACAAATGTCTGTCCAAATGACTATAGATCATTGACGACACGGCCATACATATATATACGGGTAATCCAATGTTAATAATGTAATGAGGCAGCATGTTTAACACAACCTTTATTATTAAACATTATAAAGTTAACATATTAAAGACATACAATGGACTTGTTCGGTGTCGTCCGATTTTTTTCACCGGAGTTATGTCCCTTAGTTTGCCGATTTTAAGGTCGTAAGCGCAATAACTCGAACAAATATTAACCGATTTCAATAATTTTTGGTATACGAGTTGCTTTCAACAATATCTTTGACAAGTTTGAAAACCAGTGTCGTCCGATTTTTCGCACCGGAGTTATGTCCCTTAGTTTGCCGATTTTTAAGGTCGTCAACGCAATAACTCAAACCAATATTAACCGATTTCAATAATTTTTGGTATATTTTTTGTTGTTATATTTTAATATTTAATTTAAATTTCAAATTTTTTTGCTCAAATAACACTCCCAAAAGTTTATAATTTAAGTATTAAGCCCTGTTAAGGCCTGCATATTTATTTGTGGTAATGCTGTACATAACACACCAAATAGGTGAAGAGCAAACAATTAATTAGACATATACATACAAAAATAGGTGAAAGGGTATAGATATATTAGAGAGTGTTTTGATAGAGTAAAAGAGAGTGACGCGGGGATGTTGTCACAAGAGTATTTCCCAACAGGGAGCGCCGGCATCTTGTGTATATGTGAGTTCACTGCATGGCCACATGGCTGGTGTTATAATCTAAACAGTAAACAACCCACGACAGTAATGAGAATTTAATGAGCACTTGCACCAATGCTGAATGATAACAGTGTTTTATTAGAATAACATGATAAGCCCTTCTTCTGTGCTGTGCCTTTAATAGTTACATCCCATTTGACAATGACATATCTAATTCTGATTTGGGATTATTAGTGTGTGTAATGTTATAATGTCACTGCCTCACCAGGCCTCATTGGTTCCATCATTTTGGTAAATATATATGTACCACTGTCATCATCTGATTTTCACCCAATTCGTGTTTAAGTAAATCTTCCAAGATCATTATTCTGGTTCTCATTATTTGCAGTTAACTTAAAGGAACTCTCAGGTGTCAATTAAACATACAGGTACCTAATCTACCTATAGATATTTTATCAGATTGGAACCAAATTTGGGACAATTAGGTAAATTGTGTGTTTGTTTCTGAAAATGTTCACCACTCGTGGAGAAGTTGGTTTTCACCCTCGCTAAACTCGGGTGAAAACCAAATTCTCCACTCGTGGTGAACATTTTCAGGGGATATTCTATATGGCATCAGTTGTGTGGAAGTCTGAGCTGTCCATCTGTGAGTCATACCGTCTGTAAGTCTGTCCATCTGTGAGTCTGTTCAAAATAGTTTCCGTTCAAGCTACAGGTCGTATTTCTCATCCAACTATCACCAAATTGTGTACACTTTTTCATCTCATGTATGACAAAGGTCCCCATATGGATGGTTAGGTGTGCTTTATCGAAAAGATAAACGCACGTCCCCAGTTACATTCACACGCATACATGTATGACAAAGGTCCCCATATGGATGGTTAGGTGTGCTTTATCGAAAAGATAAACGCACGTCCCCAGTTACATTCACATGCGCATCCGGTTGACAAGGTCCCCATTTTGAAGTCCCCATTCTATGGCATTATTTTTAAAATGTCGCAACGGGCAACATGTCAACAGTTCGACAGTGCTATAAGGACACGGACCAATGTGTCAAATGTACAACGGAATGGAATGATTCCAACACATCTATCTCCGAGTCCCCATTTCCCGGGATTATGTCAAAGTCCCCAGAGACCCCCCTTGCACACGTATAGGTGTGTGTGTGTGTGTTTGAAATCGATGGACTCGAAAACGACTAAGCCAATTTCGATGAAATTTGGTATTTGGATGTGTTTTCGGCCGGAGACGAACATAGGCATATTTATTTGTCCGTGCGAGGTCAACTTTTCACGTGCGGAGGTCAAATCTATTTTTACGCCGTTTTTGCGCTAATATATTTCAGTTCGGTGCTCACAAATCGATTCGATATAGCGCGAATAATAAATTGCCAGTCATATAATTTGCACGGTTAGAATCTGTGTGGCTTCATCTTTCCAACGATATATAATATGTATGTATCCGTTTTAGTTATCTGCCTCAATTATTAGGTACAAGTGGTACGATGCTTTTATCAGGATAAAATCAATGCGTAATTTCTATGACGTCGTCAGAGGTCATAAAGTTAGATTACGTTAACTCTCACCCTGCCGATGCATTTGACTGTGTCGCGTTAACTCATCACCGGCCGAGGTATCCGCAAATGACATTGGGCTATATATCTCGAAAACGGGTGTAGCTATCGACTTGAAATTTGGTATGTGAATGTATCTTGCCCCGGATACGAATTTTATCGGGTCGCCGAGCACGTGCGACGCCAGCTTCGCGCATGCGCAGACGAGATCTCGGAAACGGGTTGAGATATTGACTTTAAATTTGGTATGTGAATGTATCTTGCCCCGGATACGAATTTTATCGGGTCGCCGAGCACGTGCGACACCAGCTTCGCGCATGCGCAGACCAGATCTAGGAAACGGTGGAGCAATCGACTTGAAATTTGGTTTTTTAATAGCCCGGACGAAGTCGGGTCACCTTCTAGTCTATTATATATTTTGAAAGATCTGTGTATGTGTTTGTGTGTTTGTGTGTGTGTGTGTTTGAAATCGATGGACTCCAAAACGACTAAGCCAATTTCGATGAAATTTGGTATTTGGATGTGTTTTCGGCCGGAGACGAACATAGGCATATTTATTTGTCCGTGCGAGGTCAACTTTTCACGTGCGGAGGTCAAATCTATTTTTACGCCGTTTTTGCGCTAATATATTTCAGTTCGGTGCTCACAAATCGATTCGATATAGCGCGAATAATAAATTGCCAGTCATATAATTTGCACGGTTAGAATCTGTGTGGCTTCATCTTTCCAACGATATATAATATGTATGTATCCGTTTTAGTTATCTGCCTCAATTATTAGGTACAAGTGGTACGGGGATCTTTTATCAGGATAAAATCACTGCGTAACTTCTATGACGTCGTCAGAGGTCATAAAGTTAGATTACGTTAACTCTCACCCTGCCGATGCATTTGACTGTGTCGCGTTAACTCATCACCGGCCGAGGTATCCGCAAATGACATTGGGCTATATATCTCGAAAACGGGTGTAGCTATCGACTTGAAATTTGGTATGTGAATGTATCTTGCCCCGGATACGAATTTTATCGGATCGCCGAGCACGTGCGACACCAGCTTCGCGCATGCGCAGACGAGATCTCGGAAACGGGTTGAGATATTGACTTTAAATTTGGTATGTGAATGTATCTTGCCCCGGATACGAATTTTATCGGGTCGCCGAGCACGTGCGACACCAACTTCGCGCATGCGCAGACCAGATCTAGGAAACGGGTGGAGCAATCGACTTGAAATTTGGTTTTTTAATAGCCCGGACGAAGTCGGGTCACCTTCTAGTCTATTATATATTTTGAAAGATCTGTGTGTTTGTTTGTGTGTTTGAAATCGATGGACTCGAAAACGACTAAGCCAATTTCGATGAAATTTGGTATTTTAGGGTATTTTCGGCCGGAGACGAACATAGGCATATTTATTTGTCCGTGCGAAATCAACTTTTCACGTGCGGAGGTCAAATCTGTTTTTACGCCGTTTTGCGCTAATATATTTCAGTTCGGTGCTCACAAATCGATACGATATAGCGCGAATAATAAATTGCCAGTCATATAATTTGCACGGTTAGAATCTGTGTGGCTTCATCTTTCCAACGATATATAATATGTATGTATCCGTTTTAGTTATCTGCCTCAATTATTAGGTACAAGTGGTGCGATCTTTTATCAGGATAAAATCAATGCGTAAATTCTATGACGTCGTCAGAGGTCATAAAGTTAGATTACGTTTTTTAATAGCCCGGACGAAGTCGGGTCACCTTCTAGTCTATTATATATTTTGAAAGATCTGTGTATGTGTTTGTGTGTTTGTGTGTGTGTGTGTTTGAAATCGATGGACTCCAAAACGACTAAGCCAATTTCGATGAAATTTGGTATTTGGATGTGTTTTCGGCCGGAGACGAACATAGGCATATTTATTTGTCCGTGCGAGGTCAACTTTTCACGTGCGGAGGTCAAATCTATTTTTACGCCGTTTTTGCGCTAATATATTTCAGTTCGGTGCTCACAAATCGATTCGATATAGCGCGAATAATAAATTGCCAGTCATATAATTTGCACGGTTAGAATCTGTGTGGCTTCATCTTTCCAACGATATATAATATGTATGTATCCGTTTTAGTTATCTGCCTCAATTATTAGGTACAAGTGGTACGGGGATCTTTTATCAGGATAAAATCACTGCGTAACTTCTATGACGTCGTCAGAGGTCATAAAGTTAGATTACGTTAACTCTCACCCTGCCGATGCATTTGACTGTGTCGCGTTAACTCATCAACGGCCGAGGTATCCGCAAATGACATTGGGCTATATATCTCGAAAACGGGTGTAGCTATCGACTTGAAATTTGGTATGTGAATGTATCTTGCCCCGGATACGAATTTTATCGGATCGCCGAGCACGTGCGACACCAGCTTCGCGCATGCGCAGACGAGATCTCGGAAACGGGTTGAGATATTGACTTTAAATTTGGTATGTGAATGTATCTTGCCCCGGATACGAATTTTATCGGGTCGCCGAGCACGTGCGACACCAACTTCGCGCATGCGCAGACCAGATCTAGGAAACGGGTGGAGCAATCGACTTGAAATTTGGTTTTTTAATAGCCCGGACGAAGTCGGGTCACCTTCTAGTCTATTATATATTTTGAAAGATCTGTGTGTTTGTTTGTGTGTTTGAAATCGATGGACTCGAAAACGACTAAGCCAATTTCGATGAAATTTGGTATTTTAGGGTATTTTCGGCCGGAGACGAACATAGGCATATTTATTTGTCCGTGCGAAATCAACTTTTCACGTGCGGAGGTCAAATCTGTTTTTACGCCGTTTTGCGCTAATATATTTCAGTTCGGTGCTCACAAATCGATACGATATAGCGCGAATAATAAATTGCCAGTCATATAATTTGCACGGTTAGAATCTGTGTGGCTTCATCTTTCCAACGATATATAATATGTATGTATCCGTTTTAGTTATCTGCCTCAATTATTAGGTACAAGTGGTGCGATCTTTTATCAGGATAAAATCAATGCGTAAATTCTATGACGTCGTCAGAGGTCATAAAGTTAGATTACGTTAACTCTCACCCTGCCGATGCATTTGACTGTGTCGCGTTAACTCATCACCGGCCGAGGTATCCGCAAATGGCATTGGGCTATATATCTCGGAAACGGGTGTAGCTATCGACTTGAAATTTGGTATGTGAATGTATCTTGCCCCGGATACGAATTTTATCGGGTCGCCGAGCACGTGCGACGCCAGCTTCGCGCATGCGCAGACGAGATCTCGGAAACGGGTTGAGATATTGACTTTAAATTTGGTATGTGAATGTATCTTGCCCCGGATACGAATTTTATCGGGTCGCCGAGCACGTGCGACACCAGCTTCGCGCATGCGCAGACCAGATCTAGGAAACGGGTGGAGCAATCGACTTGAAATTTGGTTTTTTAATAGCCCGGACGAAGTCGGGTCACCTTCTAGTATGTATATATACTGGTAGTCAAACAATACACATCCATGTATTAGCATGTGTGCATTTGGCCGCTTGGGTCCCAGATAATAATATTAAGAATCATGCTTAACACATCGCATGTATAAACCGCCAAACAACCGCCATTTGAATGAATGAGTTTGATGATGCAGCTAAGTGTCGGAGAGTAAACAATACATAGCATTGTTGAAATCTACACACTATCCTGGCAAGGTTAATTATATTGTTTTAACTAGCCATCGGAGGTCCTGTTGTTTACATGTTGATGGTAGTCCAATATAACATACATATTTTTGAATTGTGCTATATGGCACTTAAAGAATTAAGACCTGTTTACATACAATATTATATGGGAAAAAACCGAAGACAATAATATAAGTTTCAGGAGGGATATAAACAATGGACAGAACCTACCAAACACAAAGTATAGTAAGGAGATATACATATATAACACATAGTGTAATGCTCTTTATTAATGGGTTCCTTTTATTTTATATTGTATATATACATATACTAGACTTCCTTGGATTAACCGATCTTATCATATTCCCGTATAAAATAAATTAAACGCTCTTTATATGGGCGTGATATATTGACGCAGAATTAATATCCCGATGCGATAACACATGTAAACCTTCAGGTGGACTCCAACCTCGAACCCAACCTGCACCCGGACAAGTAATCCCAGTAAAACCAGTTGGGACTTACCAATGCCGTACATAGAAGGAAATCCCAACAAAAAAAGGGGCGGGTGGCTATTCCATAGCGGAAATTGGCCGCCGATCACCGAACACGCGGTCCCGGCCTACACTCTGTGTTAGAAGACCCAAACACTAGATTACAGTTTATCCAGTTTATACCTATCTTAAGCCACCACACATAAACCAAGACCGAATGATGGATGGACAGACGGTCGGACAGACCAATAACATAATGCGCACGATCCGCTATAAAATTGGGGTATAATCTATGATTACATATTGATTTTGATATGTAAATATATGCACGTCGCACGGGAGTTGGGGCACTCGATAATATGTATATATTCACGGGTAGTCAAACAATACACATCCATGTAATTAGCATGCGTGTATATGGCCGCTTGGGTCCCAGATAATAATATTAACAATCATACTTAACACATCGCATGTAAACCGCCAAACAACCGCCATTTGAATGAATGAGTTTGATGATGTAGCTAAGTGTCGGAGAGTAAACAACATATAGCATTGTAGAAATCTACACACTATCCTGGCAAGGTTATATTGTTTTAAATAGCCATCGGAGGTCCCGTTGTTTATAAGTTGATGGTAGCCCAATATAACATACATATTTTTGAATTGTGCATATATGGCACTTAAAGAATTAAGAACCGTTTACATACAATATCATACGGGAAAAAACCGAAGACAATAATATAAGTTCCAGGAGGGATATAAACAGTGGGGAAAAAACCTACCAAACATAAAGTATTGCAAGGAGGTATGCATATATAACACATAGTGTAACACTCTTTATAAATGGGTTCTGTTTATATTGTATATATATATACTGTATTTTATACAGAAACACACAGTAGGCCTATATTTCAAGTTACAGGTTTTGTACAACCTCGTGATTTAGCCTAATGTTTGATTGTCGGCGTGGCTTAATAACATGGAGGAAACATAACATTTAATAATTTGGAAAAGGTTTACTACGATCATGCCGAAAATGGTATCTTAAAATGTTGGGAATCGATAAATAAATATAGCCATGTCATCAGGAGAGCATCTCTGGTTTAAACGAACTTATATAGTATTAGTATATTCTTGAGGAAATTATCATAATTTGATAAATGTTATTTCTAAATTATAACCCACAATGAATGCCGCCCTCCTTTACATCAGTGCCGAGTTGTCATTTAAAATACGACATCGCTTGCTCGCCTAAAATGACTGTGAGTCACAGCTAACTTCGGTTTCTAACTGCTGTAATGATATAAACTATTGTGGATATGAATTGTCGCCCAGTGAGTTAACCTCAAAGGCGGAGCTGTTTCCTGACTAAATAATTCAACGGAAGCTAAAGAGTATATGACGAAACGACACTCACTTGAGAATTGCCCCGTCAGCATGTCCTCGATCCCAGTTGATTGGGGCGGAGGACAACCAACCTGATGCATCCCTCCATTCGGAAAAAAGTCGATATCACCGACGAGGTCTGAGGTACCAAATCCTGGAAGACAATCACAGGGACGTGGTAGAGGTATAAAACATGTTTAACCCTTTACCCAACAAACCGGAGATTCGAAGCAGAATACATAATGCACGTCTCCCGCCATGAAAGGGTTAATTACCCTTTACCCAACAAACCGGCCAAAACCGGCCATATAAAGCTTCAACAGCCTAAAATATCTTCGGTCTGTCTCAATAGAACCATACGAATATGGATATCATTGGAACCGGCTCCTTGACCACATTGTGATAGTTACAGTTATGCCCTGTGCCAATGCATTCTCTTATATATGCGAGTCGACCATAGGTCGCCTCGCATATATAAGAGAATGCATTGGCCTAAAAAAAATCTTTTTTTTAACACTTTTTACCATTTTTTCTTACATTCTTTAACAATTTTATAATTTTTAATGTGTTAAGCCAATGCATTCTCTTATATATGCGAGGCGACCTATGGTCGACTCGCATATATAAGAGAATGCATTGGCACAGGGCCCTTCTGTTGGGTAAAGGGTTAACCCTTTCATGGCGGGAGACGTGCATTATGTATTCTGCGCCAATGCATTATCTGAACATTTCTACTTGTCAATGAGGGAACTACTCGGCAATGATTAACCCTTCCATGACTTCCGAAAATGCTGTGCCAATGCATTCTCTTATATATGCGGGTCTCCCATAGGGAGCCTCAAATATATACGAGAATGCATCGGCCAACATGGTCGAGGTAAATGTTGTTAGGCCAATGCATTCTCTTAATCGTGCGAGGCACCCTAAGGGGGACTCACATATATAAGAGAGTGCATTGCCACAGGATTTTCGCAAAGTCATGGAAGGGTTAACAATGTCTATACTAAATACTCATTGACGAGTAGTTCCCTCATTGACAAACAAGTAGAAATGTTGAGATAATATTGAACTTATCAGCTGAACATTTCCGGTCGATGAATGTGAATCATTCTGTTGTTGTAATATATTTGATCATGTCTCTCGTCTGCTTTTACTACCTGAACACCACTACAAATGAGCAATAGACCCTTCCAATGCATACTTTGATACCTGAGTGGGAGAATCCATTCAGTATATAAAGGGTTAAGATAAGATTTATTTGGTCTAAATGCATGATATAAGTAATGCAAAGAGTAATATCTTACCCATATCGATGAGCGGGGCGGCGTCTGTATGGATAACATCTACGAAAACGGCGTCGGCGGAATTGAGCCTCACTGCTTTATCCTGGCCTGTATAGAGAGGCCCCGCCGGATCCAACCCTATCGACAGAAGCAGATTCATCATCATTTATGTTTTGTTCTGAGAACGAATCTGGTGACTACGATCACATACCACCTCTTGCCCACCGGTTTGCCTATAACTGTGGCCAAATCCTATTGTAATGATTAATATTATGACTTATCGGGCAAGAGTCGGTGTGTTCTATACGCGTGCAGTAAGTACAAAGGGAAAGAAACTAAATATGTTGTGTTCACTTAGCCTTCTGTCATTCCTTGCACTACGTTCCATTGGTATAACGCAAAACTTTATTCATTGTTCTGAAGTATTATATGCTGAATAACGATAGTATTCTTCCTATATATAGGAATAATTTCAGAGTCACTGCAAACTTTAGCAAATTTCCTTCAATGTTGCAATAAACACAATATCTCGATCATCACTCTTAATTCCTCGGTCATTACATGTCATTGACAATAAATCACACACATATACATATATATATATAGCTATATATATATATATATATATATATATATATATATATATATATATATATATATATATATATATATATATATATATATATATATATATATATTATGTTAATTTATATTCAGATGATACTATATTACTTGCTTGGTTTGAATTTAGGCCCGATATCAGCCCGAAGTAACCTCATATCAGCCAGAGACCGAATGTGCTCATTTTTGTACACAATTGAGTGAGGCAATTATTAAAACATCCGACAGTAAAAAAAATGGATGACAGCAAATTCTGAGAAATTGTGGCTTCGAAATTAATAAAATCAAAATTTGGAGGCACACAGATGTACTAGTATGGGCATAGACAGTTCTACATGGCAAAGGCATCCATAGGTTCACTTCAATGCAACAACAAAATACTTCCTAGATAAAATATGTTGTTTGTGTCGACAACATACAGTACCAT
This sequence comes from Siphonodentalium dalli, assembly GCA_032622095.1. Taxonomy (NCBI): domain Eukaryota; kingdom Metazoa; phylum Mollusca; class Scaphopoda; order Gadilida; family Siphonodentaliidae; genus Siphonodentalium; species Siphonodentalium dalli. The sequence continues at coordinate 248,079,869 of CP136063.1, forward strand.
GTCCTGTCATCGACATTATCTACACCGTGAACTTGAACGTCTTGCAGCAGGTTGCAATGTGGATGCCTTGTCATGGACCGAATGCGACCAGGGACCACATAAAGTAACATTGACCCACAAACTAGTTACTTATATGTGCGTGTATGGCAAGTGCTTTCTCGCTCCAAAATGAGTGTGGATGAAGTTAGCGATATTTGAATATTTGAAAGAAGCCATAGCCACCGACCCCGCACCTTCAATGTATAATAACCACCGACCCCGCACCTTCAATGTATATTAGCCACCGACCCCGCACCTTCAATGTATATTAGCCACCGACCCCGCACCTTCAATGTATATTAGCCACCGACCCCGCACCTTCAATGTATATAGCCACCGACCCCGCACCTTCAATGTATATAGCCACCGACCCCGCACCTTCAATGTATATAGCCACCGACCCCGCACCTTCAATGTATATAGCCACCGACCCCGCACCTTCAATGTATATAGCCACCGACCCCGCACCTTCAATGTATATAGCCACCGACCCCGCACCTTCAATGTATATAGCCACCGACCCCGCACCTTCAATGTATATAGCCACCGACCCCGCACCTTCAATGTATAATAGCCACCGACCCCGCACCTTCAATGTATATTTGTATAAACCACATCAACCCTACAGCACCAATAAAATATCAACCTAATTATCAAGTTATGGACTGAATCAATGCCCACTATTTATAAAATCTCGAGTACTCTCTCTACCTACACCCATGCGGAAAAAAAAAATTGTTCTTCGATTTTGAATAGCGGATTATTGAAATACAAACAGACGAGGGAGTTGGTAACTGACACCAGGGATACACCGGAGAAGTCTGAACAATTAATCCGCTATTCAAAATCGAAGAACAATTTTCCTTGTTGCAGTGACATTTAAGTCGAACTATCGCTGCGAACACCTGTAAAATTCCGAACCAAAGCACCATTTGGCTTCTTAGTCCGGCCACCAAATTGCTTTTGCGTTACTAATGAAAGTCTTCGACACGCTATTAGTTAAAATATGAACCGTATACATTTGTCACTTATATTACCATCATTCTATATTATAGATTTGAATAGTTTCTTCAAATTGTTTACGATTAACATTTGAGTAAATATTTCGAATTCTTATAGTCTACATCGACATAATCGATTAAATATCTAAAATGTTCGTATCCATTTTTAAAACTGGATTAAAGCCACATGGCGGTTTGCATTTCAATTAAACTTAACACTATTTGCTTTGCACTACATTTCTACGAGCATTATATGTCCCAGAATGACGCACTGAAGTCATAACAAATACAACTTCGAACACGATATTCCGGATAATGTCCGGAAAAGGTATAATACGTTATCTTAACGTGAAACTAATGCATTTATTATATGCTAAGCTATCAAATAGTAGTATTTTTGCATCAGATAAAAACCGTTATCCGTCTAGTGAGATATCGGTATCTCATTCGTATCCATCCGCGCTAAAATTAAAAGTGATTCGGTTTCTTGGTGGAAGACTGTGCTAAAAGTCCCTGTTCATGTTGAAAAAATTGTAATATGTGATCAATTAAATGTTTCTGTTAAACATACTGATGTTAGCGTCTTTATCCCTCAAACAATCTATTTGAAAAATGGAACTATTTTATATGCACAAGCTCACTGCCATGGCCGTGCTTGGGTATACAAATGTGTACGTTTTACTCTTCTTTCCAGTTGATCCATTGGCCAACTGAGAGGAGCATATAATAAGCAGAACATCTACACTTTTTGGTTGGATATGGTAATTATCTCATTCGTGATAACAAAAACAAAATGAATTTCCACTCGTGTCATCACTCATGAGATAATTACCTTATCCAACCAAAAAGTGTAGATATTCGCTATATATTAAAACAAATTAACGTTGCTTTCTCTTCGCTTTTGATCATCAAAAGTATGTATTATATAGTATAAAGTATGTATTATATAGTATAAAGTATGTATTATATAGTATCAAGAATGTATTATATAGTATCAAGTATGTATTATATAGTATCAAGTATGTATTATATAGTATAAAGTATGTATTATATATCATACACGTTGCAGAGGGACGACAGCTCTACAATTTAGCAGCTGGATTAAAAAACCGACATAAACGAAACAATCTCAAATTTATTGAAACTAACAATGCACGCAATTTCAGCGCTAAATAGCCGAATTGTTCGAAAATCTTCCGTGTAGTATATTTTGAGATACCTCCTACCATATGGTATATGATTTTGCAATTTTCATGTTTAGATTTCGAAATTGTCTCACACCGGGTCGAACCATGGTCGGCCTGATATGATCGGGGGTGAATTTCCCTAGAGTTAGACCTCTATACATTAGTATTTTCAAGGTTCAGTTGTCAAAATTTTCTCACAATGGGTCCAGTGGATCCTACCCCATTGTGCCGGTGAACAGTGACTGATTAATTCAGAATAGCCCACCATATAGGGCATGTGATGTTCCGGTTGGAGGGTACTAATGGATTTACGCAAATGTGTGATATAGGTCTGGTTCATGTGGAGGGGGTCCAGCTGGAAATTCCAATGTGGACACCTATTCCTAACCGAGACCATCTAGCCATGTCCCTGATTCTCGTGCCACATTGTTGCCACCGGATATATCATTGAGCAATCGATGATGGGAAAGAAACGGTTAGCACTGACCCTGTGAATGCAATCGAACGCAGAACGTTGAGTACCAGAGCGGCCGACCTTACAAAGGCGGCGATAAAATCGCCAGCGCGTGTGCAATATAGACACTTATATGGACACACTACGCACACAGTCGTTAAACGCACACAGCTATAACAGTCTGTAAAACATCACCACTACGAATAGCATGGAGAAAATTATAAACTTATCTTATATCCTGTATTGATAGTCCTCAAATATCGAAAATACTCAGTAACCATCTACTGCTCCCCGGAGACAATGTGGTAAGCATACTGACAATAACTCACTGCTCATAACCAGGTACCATTTTCAACGCATGGGTAGTGCGAAACAGGTACAGTACAAGCGACCTTGCTCTAGGGTCACAACTTGACTCGAAATATCCATAGCGTACAATCCGACAATTTCACGTCGATCAATTCACGTTAGACCAGCGGTGGGCTGCGGTTCGTCTCGCTGTGTTGAATATGTGGGACCACGGAACGGGGCTGGATGAATCCAATAAGGCCGCAACTCAGTGATCTCACTTAGTCTAACCAATCATCGCCATCTAAACCGCCGCCTTCTCACGGGTGTAATCTTTGCAGCAATAAAATATCAGGGCACAATTTAACCTTATATTTTCTTGGCCCTGTGCCAATGCATTCTCTTATATATGCGAGTCGACCATAGGTCGCCTCGCATATATAAGAGAATGCATTGGCTTAACACATTAATAATTATAAATTTGTTAAAGAATGTAAGAAAAAATGGTAAAAAGTGTTAAAACAATTTTTTTTTTAGGCCAATGCATTCTCGTATATATGCGAGGCGACCTATGGTCGACTCGCATATATAAGAGAATGCATTGGCACAGGGCATAACTGTAACTATCACAATGTGGTCAAGGAGCCGGTTCCAATGATATCCATATGTTCTAACGTTATTATACACTGTTTACATAACAATGGTTTTGACATGCGAAATCTCATTATCGGAGAGTTATTAATAATGAAAATAAGAACAAAGTCTAGTTGTTCATGTGCATTTTGATGATCGTTGTTTTTCAGACTTGTATGGTATTTCTCACGAACGGACTTTGAAGGCCTTCGGTTCCTTTCACAAACCGTGTAGATACGCACCTGTTATTCGACCTAAGCCTGGAAGGCGCTTCCCGATGTATCCAGCCACCTGTGCGCCCAGACTGTGTCCTATCACGTGTACCCTACTCCGAGAAGTATGATGATACTTCTCGAGCTGACTGATGAAGTATGCGACCTGAGCCCCTACCATCCGCGTGTTCGCTACAGCCTTCGGATAAGAAGTATCTGCTCCTTTACGCCAATCAACGCCGATCACGTTAATGTCGTCCTGGCAACGAAAACGGAACTGATAAATTATCTAACGTACAGCATCCTCAAATCCAGCAAAATTACTAATTCTATTTACAGAAATCCCATTGGGGCTTGTCGCTAAAAACCGAATAAAGAATATAAATTTAAAAAATACGACTTCACATTATACTAATAGTGATCTGTGTTGATTATAATTATGATAATCGAATTGTGTTGGGTTATTTCAGGCAATTCTTTAAGGATTGTCCACTTATAAACGGACAACCCTTACCAAAAATGGTCATTAATAAATGGACAATCCAACCACGCGTGGCACGCGAGCTTGGGATTGTCCACTAAATGAAGACATGTATAGCTAATCCTGCATGTTAGCTTCATATTTAATATGAAGGGCATTAACTCTATACAGAATGTTAATTTACTAAATAACGGTGATTTGTATGAGAAGTGTTTTTGACGAAATAACGGAGATATTTGAAGAACAGTTTTTGACGCAATAACGGAAATATTCGAAGAAGTGTTTTTAAAGAGCGTATCCCAAACCTCCCCAAGCCCGCCCACCCAAGGGAAGAATTTGACTTATATTTCACAAGAGTTTATCTGATGTGGTGTTGCAAATTTCTCATACAAATCTCCGTTATTTAGTAAAGTTACATTCTTTATAGAGTTATTACCCTTCAGATATAATATGAAGCTAACATGCAGGATTATCGATATATGTCGAGATTTAGTGGACAATCCCAAGCTCGCGTGCCACTCGTGGTTGGATTGTCCATTTAGTAATGACCATTTTAGGTAAGGATTGTCCGTTTATAAGTGGACAATCTTATGCGCATTAGGAGGTTATTTAGTGTTGTCTGTGAGATAAATATGTGTAATAAGGGTGGTTGAATACTGTTGTTAACATGCAAAGACACATTTAAAATGAAACTATATTTTGTCTTGAAGGTGTCTTTACTTCATATTTGGGGTGTCTTTACATCCCAAAGTAAAGGTGTCTTCCTCTTCGGTTGTGATAAGGATATCAATATTATTTTTGTTTTTACCCCCAGCCGTTGCGAAATCGCTTTACTTGCAAATGTGATTATGTGATAAAATGAGTTTCAAATTCTTCGCAATTGTAAATGTAATGTATTAACCTCGTCCACTATATTTGACTCGAGCATCGCTAAAACTAGCATCGAATCGGTTAATAAATTTCGTATATAATTGCGACTCATTAGAAACCTCTATATCTTTTAATTAAGTCGCAGTTGGTACCAGGAAATCACATAATCGGGGACACATATCCAAATTAACATTAGCTCACCGTTAATTACAGGTAGAACGATGTCTGTGGTCACCACACACAACATGGCCAAATTTAACTTATTTTTGTGATCGTAAACACTGGTATAGTGAAATATCATCGGAGCACTGGGTGGCGGGGGCCCGTCTAACAATTGTTCACTTTGAAATAGTATCTCCGCATTAAAGTACTGGGCGACGAGAGCCAGTCTAAACATTTCTCTCAGAAACAACATATGCTTGACATGATCACATGAAGACATAACATAGCTCACCTTCCTTAGCAGACCAGTCGTGAGGTTAAGGAATTCAGTTTGGTTATAGTAACTATCGTAACCATGAATGACGAACGCTATTGGTTTGCGGCTATCGAAGTTTGTTGCCCTAACATAGTTCGGCTTCATGTAGTTTATTGTTTGCGCATGTGTGGGATTTCTGCGCGTCTGCAGGAACAATTGGAGCGCAATCTGACGCGGAGGATCAGGCAGATCGTCCCATGCGTTGTTGAATGGAGCTCTGTTTGAGAAACAGCCAAGGACTCCAAAACACGCTTCATGTTTCCTGCCAAATATTGCTACAATTAGAAAATATAGCAGCGGTATATATAACAATCAGGGTCCAAATACAACGGAACGGGAAAGTCGGAGCACCTTTTAGTCTCGTCCCTGGCCCAGCCAGCTACGTTCACTGTTTCGTCCCCCACGACGACGTTAAACTTACGCAGTAGAGGCATAGAGCTGGCGTCAGATCTAAGTACCTTCCAGTATAGACCCTGTATCGTGTGACACTCCAATTCCCACGAGCGTGGTACTCAGTTTCAGTTACATGTAACTGCATAACAACGTAACTACATACATATTCGGGGGAAGTAGGAAGACAGCCGGCAGGGCTATGTCCCCCCGGCAATATACTGCATTATTATCTAGTTATGTGCCAATTCCATTTACTATTCATATCTGTATTGTAAATAAAATTATCCTATCCATATACAAAAACTAAAGTTGATTACTTGTCACAAACTTTCCATTTCCAGAACCGCATCATTCCATGTCAGTATCGCCAATCAGAACTCACTATTATAGTAGCTCCAAGATAATAGCGTCCAATCGAAACGCTTAATGAAGCGTGATGTGGCGTAATTTGGGGGGAAGTCTACACGACAAATGGCATGTCGGCGAGACTACGATAGACTCACTACATCGGTATGACTCTGAGTATGTTACATAATTTCATAATGAGGATATATAGCGCTATCTGATCCGGCGGATCAGGAAAACCCCCATATTCTGTTGAATGCAGCTCTGTTGGATAAACGGCCAAATGCACCATAACAAGATTCCTCTTTCCTGGCAAATATAGCTCCGATTATATATAGCATTGAAACTTTATGTACGAAACAACGATAATAGTCCAGGAGATATTGGTCAACCTCTGCACCCCCCCCCACGACTCAACTTCACCCCACTAATTTTTTTTCTTAATGTCTCTAATTTTTTTCGCTTGTTAACAAGAAAAAAAAGGTGGCCGCAGAGACTCCAGACAAGATGGCGCCCATCATGGCGGCCATTTTGTTTATATGCACCAAGTCTCTTTGGTCGCCGTTATAGTAAAGATGATGTCACATGCGGTTTTGTTTTCCGTTCGATTCGTTATGGTAATATAACAACCCTTACAAATTAGCCAAAAATCCGATACAAAAATCCAATATGGCGGCCAAGATGGCCGCCGAACTGTGAACATTTGCTATTTTTCGGACATTTCACCACCTTTCGTTTGTCTCTGTGGGAAAATATTGGAATCTTGACGCGATTTGATACATTTATCGTCTAGAAAAGTCATTGGCGAACACACAAGGACCATAATATACATTCCATGCCGGATTGTTTTGTCAGATATCACGTTTTCCCAAATGCCGGTATGATCCTGTCAAAGCCGAAACGACGCTAATAACGCAATGTCTGTTTCGAATCAATGAGTGTTATTGCTATTTTTACTCCAACCATGATTATATATGTGCAGGAGATACCCGAGCTAGGATTCTTCTTTTACCTGAGTTGGGGAATATTTATCCAAATCCAAGATGGCGGCCAAAATGACCACCAGAAATTGAAAAATCGCCGAAAATCGCTGATTTTAAGATCAGAGAGCGTTATTGTCTCGAAAACTCGACACACGGTTACTATTGTGAGTTGGGAACACTGAGTCGAAGAACTTTCCTTATATTGTGTCCAAATAAAAGTCCTCGAAATGCAAAATGGATCTGTGGATCTGTGTAAATATTCCTCAACTCAGGTATAAGATGAATCCTAGCTCGAGTATCTCCTGAACATATATATGCATGGGTTTTGTTATGATATCAATAACATTCATTGATTCGAAACAGACATTGCGTTATTAACGTCGATTCGGCTTTGACCGGATTATACCGGCATTTGGGAAAACGTGATATCGGACAAATATATTCAGCAAGTAATGTATATTATGGTCCCCGTGTATTCACCAGGAACTCTTCTATACGATAAATGTATAAAGTATAAAATCGCGTCAAGATTCCAATATTTTCCCACAGAGCCAAATGAAATGTGGTGAAATGTCCGAAACATAGCAAATTTTCACATTTCGGCGGCCATCTTGGCCGCCATATTGGATTTTTGTGTCAGAGTTTTGGCTAATTTGTAAGGGTTGTATATTACCATAACGAATCGAACGGAAAAAAGACCGCATGTGATATCAGCTTTACTATAACGGCGATCAAAGAAACTTGTGCTTATACAAAAAATGGCCGCCATAATGGACGCCATCTTGTCTGGAGTCTCTGTGGCCACTTTTTTTTTCTTGTTAACAAGCGAAAAACTTAGAGGAGACATTAAGAAAGAAAATTAATGGGGTGTAGTTGAGTCCTGGTGGGGGGGGGGGGCAGAGGTCGACCAATATCTCCTGGACTATAACACAGACAAACATGAAATTAGTAACAAAATAAATTTGAAACGAAGTTCCAATGCTCAATTTATTTTAAAGTCGGACAGGGTTGAGAATTGACAAAAATTGGTTCATAGTACTAAGTATATATAAAATTTACTTCCTATAATTGAGATATACTGAACTTCACATGCCCTGTTTGAGTCTGGGGAATCCTATTCCGGAATTGGGCACATATTGCCGAGTTGTTTGTCTTTAAACCACAATCAAAGCTTTTGACTCAGGCCCCAGGCTATTCAGAAAACACCATCAGAGGATAAATAGTTCTCGCTATTGCAAATCAAGGCAGTGTTTTATTATAAACTAGGGGACAGCTCGTCAAAAATGAAGAGTGGCAAATATGACATGCAGGAACATCGTGAGTGTGAATAATTAGTTTAAGCTGAAAATAAACGCTCAATTCAATTTCAATTTATTTATTTGTCTTTATCAAATATTGGGGGAAAAAGACAACATAATACATTAAACTAGAATGCATTCACTAGAGCTGCCTACACTTGCGCCCATCACATATTTGCCATGTTGTGTGGTGTCTTGCCAACAGTTTGAACCACGGGTGCTGGGCCCTCTTTTGAGAGATCGATAGAAAATCTAGATATCAAATTTCAGTTCATTCATCGTTGAAATATTTGTGTGTACGAACATAATATCTCTGTTATCTCCAGTTGAACACGAAAGATTGTCTTATTAATACCGTATTAGTTGTTTGACATATTTATAGAACAATATAGACGTCGCTGATTTGAAAGGTGTGAAGACGATTGACTGCCGATGATGCTATGTGAGTCATTATCAACTCTGGCCCATATTCCTGTCCTTTGACACTAGCTTCTTCCAGGCAAGATATATGCTGACAAATTATGATTTGATATATGGCCTGCAATGAGTTATCTAGAACACACATCGTACACCTGTCGTGTAGCGGTATATTCACTCCATACCCGTCACCTTTATAGCTGAAGTTCCACAAAAACTTATTTCCAAATTAAAACATTTAGAGTTTGCTCATCCGTACATAGACATTATTCAAAAATAATTATGAAAACTGTCATGTGTAATTGAATAATGGTCATTACTTTCAATTATAATAAACCAATATCCGAGATTTCCACATGTTTCTTGTTAGTTACATGATATGTTAACAAATGTGTGCAGATTTGGCATTTTCATAAATAATACATATCAGGTAGGTGCACCCATAACCGTATATTTCAAAAACGTCTGAAATGTAACGTGAATTTAATCGATATAGCCAGGGACCTCATTATCTCTAATTCATTGTTGAAGAGATGTTTCTGTATCTCTCTGATTGCCACAATATTCCCCCCGCTGAAGGGAGAAATCATTGAGATATTTAGTTTTTGATAGCCAGTGTACACATCTCCTGTAAATGTCTCCTCCTGTTACGAAGAAAACAGTTACAGGAATGACCAGTTTTGTTACGGGAAATAAAACATTACATTGATATTAGACTATTTGAAATATAGGCACCACAATTTTAAGTGGAATTACGTGTAAACTGTTGGGAGTCTCAGTAATTTAGATTTTTAGCGAAGAAGTGATATTTCTATGCGACACCAATTTCTGGGATCGTGTATCATGTGAAATCTTGTTGTGGGAAACACTTGAATTGTTACAGGATATAGCAATGTTACTTATACAACGCAGTTAGTTTTTGAATAAAATCGGCCTCTAGTCCCTTTGTCGAGTTCGTGCTCTTATTATGATATGAACGACAATGTATTATAATATACCATACATCTTATATATGTGAGACGTATCAAATGGGGCTTTCGTTACACGAAATACACTGCGAGTAACACGATAGACGGCATGTGTTATACTATTGTAAGTAATAGCTAGAAATCGTTTGTTATTCTGTTCAGCATTGGTTCACTGTGTCTAGATATTTCATAATTAGGTGGGTAATATCGAAGTTAACATGATATTGATACATTTTCATGCACAAATAAACACGTTACACGAAATACTACAATTAGTCACTAATTTAGTATTGCAGTGTAAGGCAGAAAAACCTTCCGCCTTTATACTAATAATAATTTAGTGACATTGGATATATTTTGATGTATACCATGGTGGGCGAGTATAGATGAGATTTCTGTAATTAGTTCCTGCTTAATTCACGATTAGATCGCGCGTTCGTTACATTAAGTACATAATGTGCTACAAGACCAGAGTATGTCACAATGTTTATATGTTGCGGCAATACAAATGTTCTCGCAAAATAGCACTAGTTGTTTGACAAAAGTGTCGAATTATATGCGGCACGATTGTTTATTGTGAATTTTAAAGTGAACCACAGGTAGACGTGATCAAATACATGCATACATGCCCGAATAGTGGTTACAGAAAAGACTGAGATGTCAAAATGCCACTGATGTAGAACCCACGAATGTGCAAGCAAATGTTTGGGAGTAGCATCTGTCATGCATGTTGAGGGTGTTGGCAGAACGCTTAAAGTGAAACTCAAGTAGATAGTGGCCATAGTATTTTTTAGCCTGTGCCAATGCATTCTCTTATATATGCGAGTCGACCATAGGTCGCCTCGCATATATAAGAGAATGCATTGGCCTAACAATTTGTTATCATTTAAAAAAAAAAAATGTTTCTTACAATTTTAAGGACATAAAATAAAAAAACACATCCATTACCCTGCAGGGAGCCCCACACATATATAGAAGCATATAGAAGAGTGTCGTCTGCTCATGTTTGTCTGGGGCTCTGTATGGGTGAAATTATAAAATTGTTAAAGAATATAAGAAAAATTATTAAAATTGTAAAAAATTGTTAGGCCAATGCATTCTCTTATATATGCGAGGCGACCTATGGTCGACTCGCATATATAAGAGAATGCATTGGCACATGGTAAAAAATCCCGACTTACGACTGGATTTGATATGGCGGGTCACATATAGGCCATATATATGTCGTAGGAAGAAAGGGAGAGGAAGTTGTATGTGTGGAAGAGTCTCGAGAGACGACCATATTGAGCAGGTGAGTGAGACAGTAAACTGTCAAGGAAAGTGGTATGAATATGGAGATGGAGAGTGTTGATGAGACATGTCCGAGACTGCAGTAGATAGTGGTTTGAATATGGAGATGGAGAGTGTTGATGAGACATGTCCGAGACTGCAGTAGATAGTGGTATGAATATGGAGATGGAGAGTGTTGATGAGACATGTCCGAGACTGCAGTAGATAGTGGTATGAATATGGAGATGGAGAGTGTTGATGAGACATGTCCGAGACTGCAGTAGATAGTGGTATGAATATGGAGATGGAGAGTGTTGATGAGACATGTCCGAGACTGCAGTAGATAGTGGTATGAATATGGAGATGGAGAGTGTTGATGAGACATGTCCGAGACTGCAGTAGATAGTGGTATGAATATGGAGATGGAGAGTGTTGATGAGACATGTCCGAGACTGCAGTAGATAGTGGTATGAATATGGAGATGGAGAGTGTTGATGAGACATGTCCGAGACTGCAGTAGAAAGTGGTATGAATATGGAGATGGAGAGTGTTGATGAGACATGTCCGAGACTGCAGTAGATAGTGGTATGAATATGGAGATGGAGAGTGTTGATGAGACATGTCCGAGACTGCAGTAGATAGTGGTATGAATATGGAGATGGAGAGTGTTGATGAGACATGTCCGAGACTGCAGTAGATAGTGGTATGAATATGGAGATGGAGAGTGTTGATGAGACATGTCCGAGACTGCAGTAGATAGTGGTATGAATATGGAGATGGAGAGTGTTGATGAGACATGTCCGAGACTGCAGTAGATAGTGGTATGAATATGGAGATGGAGAGTGTTGATGAGACATGTCCGAGACTGCAGTAGATAGTGGTTTGGAGGTTGGTGAGTACCACAAATTCAAAATGGTCGAGGCGAGTGCAAACGCACCAAAACATAATATATTACGAACTGACACAAACCATAACATTTTGATTGTTACGAGCATATGTAGTGTACTTTTAAAACATGTTGATACCATATTTGTTAGGAAATACTCTAAAATATTCTGACCGAAGTTGCCAGTTCGTGGAATACACCAGTCCATATATTATTGTGAGATATGATTATTGATTTTTACTGTTTCCATTTCACTAACAGGCGACATCCATATTCAACTAGTATAGTTAAATATAATAATAACAAACTCTGGCAGCCTCTTAGTATAGACTAAGGGCTAAAACGACGATAATCAAAACAAGTGTAATACTAATTCTGTCCCATACCATTTGTTATATAATTTATTCAAATTTTTTGGTTACAATATACTCATGATATTACAAATTTTCATGAGTTTTATACATGAATACAAAATGCAAAAAATAATGTTTGCTTGCTTAATGTCATTTATTTTGTTCATCCTCTTCATCTTACAATGTCAATTCAGACGTATTATTACTTGGTCTCAATATTCGGTGATGTGTATCATCAGCCAGTTTAACATGCTTGGACATTCGAGTTTCAACTTTCTGAAATATTTCAGATTGTGAAATTATCTTCATGAGATGGTACACATATCTGTATAGCCTATATAGGATTTCAAATATGTATATATGATATCATTATTTTATTTCTAAATAAAAAATGAAATTAGATTGGTTCTTAGTCGGCTAATATATATCGATTTTTGGTCTATGAAAAAACACATGGGACTGCAGAGGTATGACTTTTTGTTTTACCCCCCCCCATACATTCAAAGATGTATTGTCCCTTTAACCCTATCTATACAAAAGCATCATTGGAAATGTTCAGATAATAAGTTCAACAAACGATCATATGTCCTTTGTTGAAGTTATTATCTAAATATCTCCCTAAGAAAGGGCTCTTTCTGCACTTTTATTTGTCCGTCGTCTGCTTTTATCGCCTTAACCCTTTACCCAAACAGAACGGCCCTGTGCCAATGCATTCTCTTATATATGCGAGTCGACCATTGGCTTAACACATTAAAAATTATAAAATTGTTAAATAATGTAAGAAAAAAATGGTAAAAAGTGTTAAAAAAGATATTTATTAGGCCAATGCATTCTCTTATATATGCGAGGCGACCTATGGTCGACTCGCATATATAAGAGAATGCATTGGCACAGGGCATAACTGTAACAAACACAATGTAGTCAAGGAGCCGGTTCCAATGGTATCCACATTTGTATGGTTCTATTGAGACAGACCGAAGATATTTTAGGCTGTTGAAGCTTTATTTGGCCGGTTTTGGCCGTTTTGTTGGGTAAAGGGTTAAATTTCATACAAATATATCATACACAATTCCGATGTACACTTTTTAACTGACTGGGAGAATTCATTTAGTATAGGAAGGACGTTTAGGTTACTGAATGATAAGCGCAGCAGACTCACCGTCAGATGAACCTATGCATCCTATGCGTCGTCTGCTTTTATCGCCCTTTATCCAACATAAGGCCCTGTGCCAATGCATTCTCTTATATATGCGAGTCGACCATAGGTCGCCTCGCATATATAAGAGAATGCATTGGCTTAACACATTAAAAATTATAAAATTGTTAAAGAATGTAAGAAAAAATGGTAAAAAGTGTTAAAAAAAGATTTTTGTAAGGCCAATGCATTCTCTTATATAATGATAAGCGTAGCACACTCACCGTCAGATGAACCTATGTATCCCAGTAGAATGGACAGCTGGGCGAGACTGAGAATCATCTCACCGAAATGTCCTCAATTCCAAGAGAAGACGACAGTTCTTTACAACAGAGAGGGGCGTTTACATAAAAGTCTCAACAACACTGCCGTTAGTTTAAAATGACATCTGCTAGTTCTCATCGAGATTGTTTATTTCGGGCATACCGACATTTTACTTATCTTCCTGATTGCGTTGTCATTGTACAATAAGTCGTCGCCCTATATGTCTGGTATTCTAGGTTACAGTGAAGTAATTATTTCCCATAGGCCCCCATGCTGACGTTTAACAACCTGCTGATGAGGATATATACCATAAGTGTAAAACGCACATATATATACTAGCAGGTGGACCCGACTTCGTCCGGGCTGTTTCCCCTATGCTTTTCGGCGAATTGCGCGATTTGACCTTGAATTGTCCATGTTGAAGGTCAAGGTGAGGTGGGGTCACGAATTGACCCGTCCAAAACACTGCCTGGACAAAAGTACCCGACAAAAGTACCCGTCGAAATCCATCCGGTTTTACCCGTTTTGACCTTGAATTGATCATTTTGAAGGTCACGGTCAGGTCGGGGTCACGATTTGACCCGTCCAAAACACTCAGTGGACAAAAGTAACCCTATGTATCAAATATCGTCGAAATTCCATCAAAATTCGCGATTTGACATTGAATTGACCCGATTTCAAGGTCAAGGTCACGTCGCACGGGAAAATGAATAGGCTTATTACACTCCTCATACGAAAGTATCCATATGTATACAATTTCGTCGAAATCCCATAACAATTCGCGATTTGACCTTCAAATGACCAAATTTCAAGGTCAATGTCACACGGGCAAACGAATATGCTTACGGCACTCCCCATACGAAAGTATCCCTGGACACTAATTTGCATCGAAATCCCGTGATACTCGGGTGTTTGACCTTGAAATGACCCGATTTCAAGGTCAAGGTCACGTCGCACGGGCAAATTAATAGGCCCATGCCAGTCCCCGGCCGAAAGTATCCCACATACCAAGTTTCATCGAAATCGGCTCGGCCGTTTTCGAGTCCATCGCGAACACACACACACACACACACACACACACACAGACATACTGACAGACAGATTTCCCAAAATATTAAATAGAATAGATATGTATATATATATATATATATATATATATATAGCTATATATATATATATATATATATATATATATATATATATATATATATATATGAAAGACTGTATCCTGTGTACAATTTCTGAAGAACAAAAATAATATCGTCGGATAAGACTTTTACATTTAAATTTCGTGTTTTTGAAAGTCTATTGATATTTTACTCCAGACACTGAAAATAAAAAAAATTAAAGCACAATATTGGTCATAAGCCAATTTTTGTTCTGGTTATTGAAATTAAAGCAGGAATTGTTTTCTTCAATATTGTATCTATAAATATCCAATATACCAATCAGGGTCCAGTATGTATTTAGTACTCTCATCTTGGCCCAACATCCGTTGAAGGGCGTTACCCCTTGAATTACTTAACTGTAACCTAAAGCGATAGCGCGCTTTTTGGTGGCATAACTATAACTCCCTACATTTCTTCAGAATTACCACTCAAAGGAAAAAATGTGTTCAAATGTTTTATATATTTCACATAATTCAACCCCGCCCATTTAACATATTGCTCCTCAAAACATCATCATTTTCCACCGCGTCATGTTCAGCCCCTATTTTTACACAATTTTGGCGGTCTGGAGTTGCAAACTCGGAGCAGCTATGGAAGACTGTACAATATTCGTTCCATGAGAGAACTCCCGGTGACGTGAGGTCATTGATTCCAGATCGATCAGCTGACCGTCACCCACATGGCTTTATCAGCACAATCATGTGAAACTAAAATGTGACATGTTCTGCATGTTTGACCCAAGATGACTGGATGTGAATGCATATTGAATTAGTTGAACAAAGGTATGCTCCCTTCGAATTGCTGAAGCATGTTCTTAAACGTAACCAAGTTTTAGTGCTATTAACCTTCAATTTGTCATCCACTCCTGGAAATGACACACTTTCGTGATATATACATGTACAGCACCGGCTATACAATCCAAAATACTTGTTAGTTGAGCTTCTTATTACAATTACCATTTGTGCCATAAACTGGCGCTTCTTGTGGTTCATTTTCACGATGATGTGATTATTAGCCACTCGAAAAATGCTGAAAATACCTTGAATAATTAATAAACCGCATGTGATAATATCTTTACTATAACGGCGATCAAAGAGACTTGAAGCATGTAATAAAAATGGCCGCCGTGATGGACGCCATGTTGTCTGGAGTCTCTGCGGCCACCCATTTTCTTGTTAACAACAGAAACAAAATTAGAGGAGACAGTAAGAACGAGAATTAGTGGATGAAGTTCGACCAATATTTCCTGGGCTAGTCGGTTCCGCTCGGTTGGGAAAGGTGCAACATAAACAGACCTGACTGTGATTGCTTATTTGTAACGCCAGCATTTAAGGTGGAACATATTTACATATATGGTGACACTCCACAGTTTCGAATGATCAGTAGGGGTGATTTTATAGATATAAAGTGCTAGTGGTTTCTGGCACCATTAATGTGGTATGTATATTAAGACAAGGTGGGATATGAATTTGTGTAATTTTAGAAGGTGTTCTAGACTGATGACAAAAATAAGTGCAAGTGACCTTGACCCCACCCATAGACAACAGTAGCGTTTTCTGCGATACAGTGGCTCTAGATACTGGGTCCATTTTTTAGCACCCAACATTTGTCATCTGCATTAAAAATTGATTTTCTGGTATTTTTAACGGCGAAAGTTTGAAATGTTTTCACATTGATGTTGGAAGCCAGAGGCATTTAAACCAACATAGGTGACCATGCTTGAAAAAATCTGGTATTCGTGCCCCTTGGGTATGAAAATGCAATATTTTGGTCATTTTTTGAATAAAAATCACATTTTCAATCAAAAGATCAAGGGCCATAACTCTTGATAGCCTATATATTATGGAAATTATGTATCAAATTCTGAATGCCTATTCTGTACTAATTTCAGGCATATATATATTGTCTATATGGTTTGGGATCATAATCCAGATAAATTTCAATGAATCCATGGGCCCCCTATTTTTGGGTCCATTCCTGTTGAAACTGTGGAGTGTCACCTTAAAAACCAGCAAATAGCACCATTATCATCTGTCAACTTGACAAATATTTACACTGAAAATCATTTTTTAGCAAATCTGCTCAGTTAGAAGGAACATTTTATGATAAATACACCATTCATCTATGGATATTCCAATACAGGTGGCCTTTAGTCATATGAATTGGTGGGGATATGGAGTCTTGGAGCGGTGGGGGGGGGGGTGGTGGTGGTGGTTCATGTGTTATTGATGATTTTTCAGATGATGGGTACTTCTTCATGACATGCTCCTTGAATCTTAGCTGAAAAGATTGACATTACACAGTATACTACAAGATTAGATATTCAGTCTTTCTTATTCACAAGTGTGAAATATAATGATTCAGGTTTCCTTGGTCATATTTCACTTGACAACATATTGTTCATATGATGTCATAACCTTGTATAGCTTTCCCTTAATGCTAAATAAGACTTGGAATTTTTTAACCCATGGTTTTGGGAGAGTATTAAAGATAGTAGTTGCATGAAATATTATGTTTTATTTTTATATCTGAGGAAAATATGCATCTCATAATATATTTTATACAAGATTTTAGCATTTCAGATCTTTTTCAAGCTATAGATGATGGTTGAATATATACATTTTGTCACTACGTCAAGCATAACGTCACGGGTTCTGAAAGACCCAAATGGGGTGAAATCATTGGGGTGAATGTAAATCCCCACCCAATCTTGCTGCTTGTGATTGCAATAACGCATGGGTGTAATATATCATTTTAAGCGGTATAATGCAGATAATATGGAGGTGTGGTCACTATTAAAGATTATTGAAATTGCATTCCCCTTAAGGTGACACTCCACAGTTTCGAATGATCAGTAGGGGTGATTTTATAGATATAAAGTGCTAGTGGTTTCTGGCACCATTAATGTGGTATGTATATTAAGACAAGGTGGGATATGAATTTGTGTAATTTTGAAGGTGTTCTAGACTGATGACAAAAATAAGTGCAAGTGACCTTGACCCCACCCATAGACAACAGTAGCGTTTTCTGCGATACAGTGGCTCTAGATACTGGGTCAATTTTTTAGCACCCAAAATTTGTCATCTGCATTAAAAATTGATTTTCTGGTATTTTTAACGGCGAAAGTTTGAATTTTTTTCACATTGATGTTGGAAGCCAGAGGCCTTTAAACCCACATAGGTGACCATGCTTGAAAAAATCTGGTATTCGTGCCCCTTGGGTATGAAAATGCAATATTTTGGTCATTTTTTGAATAAAAATCACATTTTCAATCAAAAGATCAAGGGCCATAACTCTTGATAGCCTATATATTATGGAAATTATGTATCAAATTCTGAATGCCTATTCTGTACTAATTTCAGGCATATATATATTGTCTATATGGTTTGGGATCATAATCCAGATAAATTTCAATGAATCCATGGGCCCCCTAAGTTTGGGTCCATTCCTGTTGAAAATGTGGAGTGTCACCTATATATATGCAATGTACGCAAGTAATTTATACATTAACAGTTATCATATAACATTTCGATAGCACATTCACGTGACGACAGGGAGTGGGGGTTCGGGCGGACATTTGGTCAAAATTTTCAACAGTTGAAAATTTCATACCTGACACAACATTAGCTTGAAATTTCACAACAGCCATAGGTTGAAATTATTCTCATTGATGTTCCAGCAATTTGTTAGCATTTACAATACTTGGGATAGTGTGGTCGTTGAAGCATAATGTGGGAATCAACCAGGAAGAAATTGGATACAAGCTGATTTTGATGTCATTCGACGCGGAAAAACCCCAGGAACAACATATCCAAAATCCGGGTTTGGGGAAACTTTGTTATCCAAGATGGCGTCCAACATGGTTGTCTATACTACATTAGTTCTCGAGATAATCATTATACGATATATAGCGGCATCGGACTTACGCCGTTATACCAGTTTGTGTTAAACTGGAGTACGGGAGCGAGTAGAGTGACACGGACAGAACATTATACAATCGTGGCCATAAAATGGCTGTCGAAATGGCCGCAACTCAAAACCATACCACGTAGAAAGCAACATATTTGATAAACACATAAGAGTGAAATACGTATTGGCAATATACAAATCGGTTGTTACATATCTTTAAAGGTACACATATCATTAAAACAGATAAATCTGAAGGATCATCGGTCACTGCACAGCAAGTCACCCCAACGATTTACGTCTTTAACGTTTGGGTGTTCTGCTTATCCAACATCCAACTGTCGGGCAAACAAAAATAGTTCGGGCATGCAACACACAAACTAATGTTTCGCCTCACAATGCATGGTAGTTTCATTCGGCATGATGATTAAATATTGAATGCAACGCCGAAATTTAAGTGCATTCTCTAGCGGTATAAATTATATTTCCGGAAATGTCAACACTCCCGGTGATAATAAACCATACACGTATGTCGCAATGGTTATTATACTGTAAAGAAACACTCATATCTTCAATAGATTAGCACCGCATCTCTCAAGATCAAAGAGATTGTACATCGTACATTGTATGTAAGACTAATTTTCATGCTGCTATATACCAAACCGGTTTCTTAGTAGACACATTGTTCAAATTACTTCAGTCGCCACTTTACAACTAGAATAAGCTACCACGTAATGCACACTATTAGTTTTCAGTATATTTTGTTGGAAAATATCTTACCATTACCACCCACGTAATTGTGCTAAATATCAGGTGAGCATCGTTTAAAATGTTATTTCAACGTTGAACATTCACACAATATTGTTAGTTGTGTTTCTTTGTGCAGCAGACATGTGTAACATTATGGAGAAGTGGTAAACGCGGTGATGCGGTTGAAGAAAACGTAGTAAGTTCCGCGTATATGTGGCCTTGGTGAATTCAACCAAATTTAATTGCCAGGTATTAACAGTCTCTGTCACAGAGTATATAGGCAATTTTGGTCAAGTTTGGAATTTAGTGAAGACAGTCTATGGTACTCATTTGTGATTTAATAAACTTAGTTCATGGTACACCATCACGCATTCTTGTGATAAAAGCGAAATATTCGTGTTTTATCACTTGATCTGAGGCAACTATAACTACTATTTTGAGACACGGACAATAGGATCTACGCATTTTTCCCACTACAATATGAACATGATTCATACCGTTTTATAGCAGTTATTTTTTAAAGCTTTTATGCCGTAGATATAACAATAAATGGTGATCGGTCACATTCGTGAGACTGATCTGAGTACACATATTTCTGCTTCTAGAGAAAGGCCGCATAATCAATACATCCCTATTAAATCCCGTTTAGCTGTTTAATTGCACATATATCACACGATTCAAGATTAGCGGTACAGATACAACTGCATCATTTTTCCGTTTCTGGGCGCCCAAAAGTCCAGATTTAACCGTTCCACAAGACCTTCATTTCGCTTGCTCTCTCCTGAGATACATCAGAGAGAATTCGTACATCTCGAATCAAAAGTTTCTCTTATACTTGCAGCGATTCTTCCTCGCAAAATTCGAGCGTTTGTTCACTCATACAGGACTAGCTATTCAATTTTGCACTAAATGTAAATTTCATTCGATTTTGTCCATTTTGGCGGCCATTTTGGGAAAAACATTCTACATATATGGTTTACGACTAAGCATTGTTTGTGTATATTTCAATTTGGCGTTAATTGGAGCACCTGCCGCAGAATTCAGTATTTTCCAATAACAACAGACATTATGGACGCCATCTTGGATAACAAAGTTTCCCCAAAGCGGATTTTTGATATGTTGTTCCTGGTGTTTTTCCGCGTCGAATGACACCAAAATCAGCTTGTATTCAATTTCGTCCGGGTTCAACGACCACAACCACACTAGGAAGCGTGAGGTCAGTCTAGATGCTAGGATTTTGTAATTTTCATGTTCAGATTTCAAAATGTTCTCACAGCGAGCCGCACAATGATCGGCCCGGTGCGTTCCACCCCCATGGCCAGTCAGAAAGTTCTAATTAGTTTAAGAGCTACAATTCAAGCTGTGAATTGTCTGGAGTTAGACACCACTAGACGTTAGTACTTTGCAATTTTCAGGTTCACACCGACCGTTCGAGAACGCGCATCTGTGTTGCCAACCGCGATTCAACAATACAACCGCGCATCTCCTAGTTGCATGTTGCAATCTGTACTACGTAATCGACAGAAGTAGAGTGTTTTAATTTATTTTGCTAGAATGGAACGGGTGGTATAGTAGCTGTTATATTCGCCCAATACCTCGACATTAACTTTTGCCGGGTTGAATTCGATACAATTCTGTATATTTCGGTAAAGCATTGGGGTCCTACATTTGAAACCTATTTTTTTCACAAATGTATCGGAGTTTAGTGAAACGCTTGAGTATTTTCTCGTCGATTTTTTTCAGATTCCTATAGTCAAAGCTTCCTGAAGTCAACTTGCGTTGAAACTAATATTCATCCTTGCCCCAATTTCCATAAATTGAGTCGATTTCTCAGTATATCGAACACATATAGGACAATGCTTTTTTGTGACCAACAACCAGCCATCTGTGTTGCAGAATTCCCGTCCAATTATAAGGAAAGTAAATACCGAGTGTACATGTGTCCGAATCGATGTCTAAAGGGCGACATTTCGTTTCCGGAACCAGATGTACTCAAATCCATCTCGTGACGTGCTGCAATGACACATTCGACTAATAATATTAATCAAATCAGCTGATATACGAGTCCCGTATGTTTTTGAATTGTGCAGCATGGTATACTTGATAAGGAGCTGGTTGTTCCGTATCGATGTGGTCGTATGCAGGGTTGTAGAAACGTTTTGTAAAGGACTCTGATATCATTGAACATAATTTCTCAGTCAAATTGATTTGCTTGAAAGAATTTAGAGTTTTAACGAATAACCCATATATTTCCATGCGTATACTGGTACAGTTTCGCTCCCCATAGACAAGCAGTAATGTCTGCCTAATGCGATGTACAGCAACACTCATTACAAATAAAAGAACGACAATACATGTATATGCTATACATTATTTGGGGTTGTCTCTTTTGAGTGGAGTTAATCACTCCCGTAAAATTGGTTTCACCACACATTGTCATAGCCACATATGTCGGTCGTCACATAGTACTGGTTAAAGTGATTCCAGTACTTCAACAGTAAGACATATTAGTAGCCAATCTGCTGCTATATAATGTCATTTGCATTGAATTGTTTTTCATCAAAACATATCGTGACACAATGGGTTTCATGTCATCAATCCTTTCCATTGTGACTAACCAGTAATTGCTGTTTTAATAGCTGCTCTGTGCTATGATATTCTTGTTCCATGCGATAATAGTTGGTCTACGCTATCCCTAGATCTACCTTGATTTCACAGAGACAATTATCCCATGGAACAGACGACTTTTCACTTCCGGTTGTGCCCAAGCGTGCTAGAGTAAATACCCGATAAGATTTCAATCAACCCGGAATCAGTCAATTGTTTAGAGATGAAATCTAAAAATCAGGAAGGACTCCTAATAGGTGCCGTATATATACCCCCTACCGGAACACGTTATTTCAACGACGACTGGGTTTTTGATATCGAAGGCGATGTCCGCAAATTGAAGAGGGAAAGCGACCTGTTACTTTTGACTGGGGATTTTAACGCCAGAATCAACAATGTGAATGATCTCAACCCCGATCATGACCCGGGTGATTTATGCCATATATTTGAGAATAATAGCATATGTGATAATATGAATTCTGTTATAACATGTATGAATGAAAATTATGTTATGGGTGATAAACGTTGCAGGTTCCAAATAGAGTATCGCAGGACAAAGGTAAGGTGAGTGCCTATGGATACAAACTAATATCAATGTGTAAATCCATGAACCTAATTACTCTGAACGGAAGATGTGGTGAAGACAGAAATGTGGGGAAGTTTACTTCCTCAGACCGCACAGTGATAGACTACGCGTTGGGAACTAAGCGTCTCTTCAGTATGGTAGAAAATTTTCGAGTCGATGACCACTGTCCCTTATTCTCCGATATACATGGTGCGCTACATCTGGTTTTGAATTTAAAGACACCAATGGTGTCTCGAGAGAGCGATGCTGATGACATACCCATATCGGTATACAATGATGCCAGAATAAAACGGTGGGACCCACAGAAGGGGACATATTTCTCTAGCAATATTGACCGCAATATGATTAAAGATATTCTTTATGTGTTCGACACTTTAGAAAGGGAGGACGCCAATGTCACCCAGTCAGATGTCGACGAACTTTGTGGACATGTAGTATGTTCATTAAAGTCAGCGGCCAATCGCACACTGGGAACCTATCGGCCGAAATCTAATAAGCGGGGAAAAGTACACCAAAACAAGTCTTGGTTCGATGATGAATGCCGAGAAACAAGAAATTGCTTCAATGGTATCAAGCATGAATACGATTTGAACAAATCTGATTATAACAAGGCAATGTTGAAAGACGCCAGTTTAAAATACAGACACGTGATGGATAGAAAAATCAAACAAGCACGTGAGTCTGAAATAGGCGAGCTCAGGGAATTATGTAAGAATTCGGGGAAGTCATTCTGGAACAAACTCGACTCAATGTGCGCTGATAAGCAGCCCACAAAGAGGCAAACGAAAATAAATATTGAAATCTTTGGAGAATATTTTAAGACTCTAAATGATCAAATAGACGACTCTGATATTTGTGATATTGTAGATATGGAGTTCGACGAGAACGACGAGTCATATCTAAATAACCCCATATCGGAGGAAGAAATTTATAGTGCCATAGGTAAGCTGAAAAACCGCAAGGCCGGCGGTACTGATCAAATAATTAACGAATATATTAAGGCTTCAGTAAATGAGATGATGCCCATATACGTTCGTCTTTTCAACCTGATCCTAAATAGCGGATTATTTCCCCAAGATTGGGCAGTTGGTCTAATACAGCCCATTTATAAGGGTTCGGGTGATCCAAATATGCCGGACTCTTACCGATGTATCACACTTTTGAGCTGTTTAGCAAAACTATTTACCTCCGTTTTAAATAACCGATTAACCTCATTTGCAGAGGATGTTGATTTAATAAGTAAGTCACAAACCGGATTTCGTAAAAGCCACTCTACAGTTGATAATATATTTATACTACATGCATTGATAAATATATATCTTCAGAGCAGACGGAAACTATACTGTAAGTTTATTGATTTCCGCAAAGCTTTTGATTCTGTTTGGAGAGATGCGCTATGGCTCAAATTGTTGAGATCAGATATAAACGGTAAGATTATGCGGGTAATACGAAGCATGTATACGAATATTAAATTATGTGTGAAACATTGTAACTCACAATCAGAATTTTTCGTGAGCAAGGTAGGTTTATTTCAAGGTGAAACAATGTCACCTTTCTTATTTTCACTATTCGTGAACGATTTACAGTGCTTTTTGAATGATTGTGTTATAGACAACCTGAATTTTATAAACGAAACATATTTTGAGCATTTAGGATGTTACATCAATATACTGTGCCTATTATATGCGGACGACACTGTCATTTTATCGGATTCAGAGGATAATATGAACCGCGCACTTTTAGCCTTCGCTGATTACGCTGAAGCTTGGAAACTTGAGGTGAACATTAATAAGACCAAAACAATCATCTTCGCGAACAAGTTACCAAGAAATTTTCCTGTGTTCACATACAGAGGGCAGGAAATACAAATTGTAAAAGAATTCAGATATCTTGGGATTCAATTTTTCTACAATGGGAGATTTTGTCAGTCCATAAAGAGTACCACAAATACTGCGACAAAGGCAATGTATGGTTTATTGAACAAAATTCGCAAACTCAAGTTACCTATCGATATTTCTCTGAAACTATTCGATTGTATGATTCTGCCAATTATGCTATACGGAAGTGAGGTCTGGTGTTTCGAAAGAATACAGGCCCTAGAGACGCTCCACCTTAAGTTTTGTAAAATTATAACGTCAATGAAATCGAGTACACCTAACTATATGGTATATGCAGAACTTGGAAGGCACCCGATATCAATAGAAATAAAATATAGAGCACTATCGTATTGGTCAAAGCTAGTGAGTCATGATGGGTCAGAACTAGCAAAGAACATATTTCTTTTATTGAGGTATGTACATGAAGACAATATCGTATTAAAAGACAAGATCAAATAGATTAGCTTTGTGGAAGGGATTCTTCACGAAGTAAGCATGGACCACATTTGGTCAAGTCAGTCATCGCTAAGCAGAACAGCGTTAAGATACATAAAAAGTCAACTGATTGAAAATTATGAACGTAATCTTTTTGACAGTCTGAAGTCGTCCTCATCTACCAGAGCAATATTCTACAGCAACATTAAGGACTCGATAAAAATGAATCGATATCTAGTATATTTTCCAGCCCATTTATCTAACTTCTTACTGAAAATACGAACATCAAACCATAAATTACCAGTTGAAAAGAATAGATGGACGAAAGGAAAAGATAATAATGATTTAAACTGTGTTTTGTGCAGCAATAGCCCATGTGATGAATACCATTTTATGATCATATGCCAAGAGCTAAAAAACTTACGTGAATTATATATTCCAAAATATTATTGGGATAAACCAAACCGAAATAAATTCCATGGACTACTTTCTCTTGAAAACATGAGCGTTCTGAAAAGACTGAGCATATTTATTAAATTGGCATTGAAAAAGATTTCTTAAATATAATATTATATACACAGATGAAATATATATACATGTATGTTTGTATGTGTATATATATATATGTGTGTGTAATGCGACACATCCATAAATTGGGAATTGCATACTTATGCAAGGTAATTGTTAATGAATCTTATGTATAAGTCATGTGTACAGTTATTGTATTATGGTGGATTTGTTACGAAAATATGATAATTGTTAACGTATAAATTGTTTGTATAAACTGTTTCTGTGTATATATGTATATATATGTTTTGGCTATATTCCAACTTAAATGTTGGCTTTGCAAATAAACAATCAATCAATTTTATTACAAGTTTGTTATATCGATATCGACATGCGCTGACATATTGATGAAACATGTGCGAGAACGTTCGATTATAATCAGCGAACAATTATAACAATACTGTCATAATGTCTACACTATTCATAATCTTACTCAGTATTACAGAACTATGTAATATGTGTGAGCATCATCTATAGTGATATAAAGAATGTAGTATTGTAGCATGTGATTTAGTCTACACTGCCATAATATAGATTCGTATAGAATTAACTGTTGCAGCCAAACTCCCAGAAAATATTATAATAGGTGTGTAATATACAGATTTTACTTCGTATCGATATAGCGACAAATGAGCCCATACGATTGTTACATATTGTAACGTGTGGGTCTCCGAGACCGTGACCGGTGTTTAGAGTAGTGAACACCTAGAGTATGCTTCAAACTATAACTCCATCGTGGTAAATACATGCATGCCATTGAATCGCAGCCGGGAAACTCCTGTCCATTCACATTTGCGGTATAATGAAATTAGTCCCATAAACAACCGTAAGATTGTAACATCACCAGCGGTTTGTTATAACGTTAATCATAATGGATCAAATATATTGGACTTTTCCATTAACCTGGTGAATCTATTCAAGCTTGAGACATTGCTCATTGTAATATTAATTAGTGCCCGCTTCCATAACCGGCTCGCGGTATCCATATATCATTATGTGAACGCAGTTAGAACGTATAGGCTATCATCTTTCTAACGGTATACATGTATAACACTTAGCTATACTCAGACTGTTTAGCGAACTCATATTATAATCTAGAATTAAATATGTAATCGTTATAATCTCAACAGATTACGTTTATTCCCAAAAGGTAACACAACGACAACGTCGATATCAATGCAATGATACCACAACTAATCACCTACAGTAACTATTTGAGACAACATAATGTATATTGGTGTGAAAGTAGCCCTGAAGTATGTGGTCGCCGGGAATGTGCGTGCCAGAGACATGTATGCTTGGACGAAACTGTGTTTGGTTACTGCCCCCACCCAAATAACCCATTGGCACTTTTTGTCTTTGTGCATAAAATGTTCACACATTCCATATTCCTCTTTGTGTAAAAAACATTTAAACAAAATACTGTCGTTTGTTTAACTTAGTATATGAATCATGAATTCCAACCAATTAATAGAAATCCGTCTGCACTTTTTCGTATCCCTGTCGTCTGATAATTTTCTTAGATACTCCTCATGGTGAATAATATGCTATTCCAATGTATACAGTAATTGTTATAACTGGTTGGAAGAATCCATTTAGTATAAAAGGGTTGACTAAAATGTCTGCGCATTGTTCAGATACAGTCAGTTATATATGGTATAACATATTATTATGCCAAAAACACGATGAACCAGGTGTCTGCATGTGATTGGAGCCATGACCTCATTACACCCCTTGATATAGAGGAGAGTGGGGTACAGCAAATCAACAGTATGTTAATAGAGCATTTCTTGAGTACAAGGGATATAGTGCAAATTGTAGATAGGCGAGTGATCTATTCTGTTTCCGAATCCAAGGTTAAGCAGACTGGAAGGAACTAAATTTGGATCCACACTTTCCCGGCTATCGGAGCATGGTTGGCCAGTTGGTCAGGTACTATGGATAACCATAACAAAAACCAATAACTGAGTAGACGTGATGCATTTCTTGAAAACTTGCCGTGTGACGTGTCCATGGACAGAGACAGTGTGGTGATATACCATATTAAGAACGACTTCCAAATAAAATATAAGGATTCGTTGTTCCTCAAATTTGAGCCAATAAAGCAATTTATAATATATCATATACAAATGTGATGTGTATGCTCTAAGGTTCCGTTTTATTAGCCACATGTAACGTTATTCCATACCATATGTGCATCCACAATCCATATGGTAAAGCCAATTTGAATAACGGCCAAGGTTTACAATATATTCATGTTATACAGGACGACTGTATGGAAGATTTGTTGCTTGTGGTTGAGGTTTAAGCTCATTGTTTTTGGTCAAAATGTCCTATAAGTTATATTGTATGGGGGTCTACACATATGAATATACACATCCGAACAACATTCGCCATTCAATTGCAATGTCAGGCTCATGCCATTTGCGTGGATATTCAACATCCTCTCGGAAATTCGCACATATTCGACATATAATGTGATATTGCGATTATTTGATTCTGAAAGCAGATGATGGAGTCATACCCGTTATTTCCGTTAAAACACATGTTAACCCATTACCCAACAGAACGGCCCTGTGCCAATGCATTCTATTATATATGCGAGTCGACCATAGGTCGCCTCGCATATATAAGAGAATGCATTGGCTTAACACATTAAAAATTATAAAATTGTTAAAGAATGTAAGAAAAAATGGTAAAAAACGATTTGTTTAGGCCAATGCATTCTCTTATATATGCGAGGCGACCTATGATCGACTCGCATATATAATAGAATGCATTGGCACAGGGCAAAACTGTAACCATCACAATGTGGTCAATGAGCCGGTTCCAATGATATCCATATTTGTATGGTTCTATTGAGACAGACCCAAGATATTTTAGGCTGTTGAAGCTTTATTTGGCCGGTTTTGGCCGGTTTGTTGGGTAAATGCCCCCCATAGAAACACCCCACCCCACCCGGACCCCATTTTCACCCGCTCGGGTAGAACCACCCGCGGTAAGGGTGGGGGTGTTTCGATGACTATATTTGAGGGCGGGCCGCCCACCAATGACGTCATATTGGCCGAAATCCTTACCGTTCTCGATAACGGTCCATACCCCATTCTATGGGGTATTTGGGCGTGCCACCTACACATACCGTAATATTGACCAACAGAGGCATGTTTTTGCGAATAATGAATAAAATGCTCCATACCCCATTTTCACCCCAGCAGGGTGGTACCCTCCAGGGATGAGGGCAGGGTGTCTATATGGGATATTTGGAGCGGGCCACACACCCCTGTCGTCAAATTGGCCGAAATCCTTACCGTTCTCGAGCATGGTTCATATCCCATCTTCACCCTCGGGTGGTAACCCACCCCACCCCGCCAGGATGTGAGGTGTGGGGTGTTTATATGCGTTATTTGAGGTACCCTTCCCCGGGGTGAGGGTTGGGGTGTTTCTATTCGGTATTTGGGCGTACCCAATTTCCACCTCCTCTGGTGGGACCCCTCCCCCCCGGTGAGGGGTGGGTAGGGGTGGTTCTATGGTGTATTTTGATCGTGCCACCCACTCCTGCTGCCAAATTAATTAGCCTAAATCCTTATACCGTCCATACCCCTGTTATCCCGGGGTGAGGGGTGATGTTTCTATCGGGTATTATGGGCGAGCCACCCTTTCATGCCTTCAAATTCGCCGAAATCCTGCCCGTTCTAAAAAAAATGGTCCATACCCCATTTTCACCCGTCCGGATGGTACCCCCGGGGTGGTGGTGTTTCTATGGGGTATTTGTGGCGGGGCCCCACCCATGCCCTCAAGAGATATTTTTGAGTTCCAAAAGTCACGTTCGTCCATGATATTAGATAATATCTAACCGTTATACAACAGACCGTGCATTCGTCGTGATTTCTCAAAGCGCACGGGTTATTCCCATGATTAGGAGATTATATAGCGACAACAGGTCGCTTGACGGACAATGAATTGACAAGTAGCGATAATAAACAGACAGACCACGCCTCCTATTCTTGCAATTGGACAAGTGTGGCCCACTACTAAAACCCAGTTTAAACTGGTAGTTTAAACTAGGTCTAAACTGGAGATGCCGATTCGGACCAATGAGTTCAGGATTGAGATCTGAATGAAACACACGTCTGAAAGGAATATACTTCCAACCATGTATTGAAGTAATAAAAAGTCAACACTGCATCTTAATCATTGAAAGTGTTGGATCAAGTGGTGAGGTCATAGTTCATGAAATATAACCATTGTGGTTATCAATACACTCCAACGTGTATTATACATGCAACATATCACACATACACATATTCAACAAAAGACAGATACATACATGTACACTATATATTTATACAGTGGTTCATTACATGGGGAGCCATAGCAAGAATCGCTCTCAATTACTATATGTTGCTATATATTGCCCTCATATAGGCTCCAAGTAGCTAAAACATATAGTAATCCTGCATATATATATGGCATCTATGAAATGAGTGATGTGTATTAAGCACACAATTCATTATATCACTTTTCAACAGGACCCACTGGAGCAGTACGCATCATCTCTGATCCATGGTACCCATTGTGCTCGAAAGTGACCTCCCACACAATGACTTGAAATAATTACACAAACATAGCCAACATTATGTGGGTAAATTTAAATGACGAATATGTTTTAAGCCATTTTATGTTTTACTAAAACTTTTTGATAACTAATAAAAGGCGTTCTTGGTCCCAGTGCACTAACCTGAATTGGTCTCTGTCATTCGAGTGCTAGCTGCAGTGTTCGCTAACCCTGTCAGATGTATCAGCTGGACAGGCATCCACTTAACTAGAGTGGTTATCTATACAAACAAAATGCTTGAAAAAACGCGAGAGGTTCGAACTATCGCTCCGAATATATCAGATAAACAAAATAAAAGCAATCGTTGTACAAAGAGGCTACATGTGTCGCAGTACGGACGTTAGTAAGGTACGGGTGTCATATGACGTACCATCTCTGTACCATCTTGTGTTTTGTGGCCGCTATTCTTAAGATATACTTGGCTTCAAGCGCACGTGAACAACATGAACGCTGGACTGGAACGGGTACGTCATACACAAAGATCAGGCCGCCTTACATTAACTTCTCGTTTATAGGCACATATCTTACATGGACGCAAATTTAGGCTGTAGAGAATATTCAGTCAAATATAGGATGCATGTGTCGACTACTGATTCTAGTACGAAAACAGAAAACAGTTTGTGAACTCGTCGGCAAGCCGTCTCGTTCACAAACTGTTTCCATGCTCGAATCTCCGAATATGCAATTCACCAGAGTACGTTTATCTCTTAAATATCATACCACCCAATTTAAGTTGCTCGCCACAGGTAACCCGGGTGAGATTAAATGCGATTGATCTTTTCGGGATAACAGCACGCTATCCCGGGTAAATCTTGATACGACATTGAAGTAATACGAATTTCAATACCCGAGAAGATGTTCAGTTTCCACAGTCGCTCATACATGTGTATCAGTATGAGTTCGGAGAAGATCATATCAAGTAGCAGAAACGAACGAGCAATGTTATTCAAAGCAATACACGTTCGACATATATAGTGTAACGTCTTATAATTATGGCATTTATTCAAGCTTAGGAGAGGTGCAGTTCAAGCTTAGGAGAGGTGCAATTCAAGCTTAGGAGAGGTGCAATTCGAAAACTCATCACAGCAAAGAAGATCGTATCTATTATTGTACTCACGTATTCACTGACAGGACGCAATGAACAAGTAGATAATTATGGCCTTAACGCGAGTGCCGTTCAAGTGTGTTCTGAGACTTTGGATGTCATTGTTCATTTCACGAGCCATATGTGACGTGCATTGTAGCAAAGCCAATATATTTGTGCAA
The DNA here is from genome assembly GCA_032622095.1 of Siphonodentalium dalli. NCBI lineage: Eukaryota > Metazoa > Mollusca > Scaphopoda > Gadilida > Siphonodentaliidae > Siphonodentalium > Siphonodentalium dalli. The sequence continues at coordinate 248,111,661 of CP136063.1, forward strand.
AACGTTGCCATCTTGGCAGTTGGAACAGTCCACGTCAGTGTGAGTGTCCACCATGAATTTCTTACGACTTCTGCTCGTGTCCGTTCTGGTTATCGTTCTGGTATCTCAAGGTAAGTTATCTACGCTGTGGTGGATCAAGCATGGTCAAGATGTCCTGCTAATTTATTATGCTGGTTATGCTGCTGGGGCAAAATAATGTTTTAACCCTTTACCCAACAGAACGGCCCTGTGCCAATGCATTCTCTTATATTTGCGAGTCGATCATAGGTTGCCTCGCATATATAAGAGAATGCATTGGCTTAACAAATTAAAAATTATAAAATTGTTAAAGAATGTAAGAAAAAATGGTAAAAAGTGTTAAAAAAAGATTTTTTTAGGCCAATGCATTCTCTTATATATGCGAGGCGACCCATGGTCGACTCGCATATATAAGATAATGAATTGGCACAGGGCATAACTGTAACCATCACAATGTGGTCAATGATCCGGTTCCAATGATATCCATATTTGTATGGTTTTATTGAGATAGACCCAAGATATTTTAGGCTGTTGAAGCTTTATTTGGCCGGTTTTGGCCGGTTTGTTGGGTAAAGGGTTAAAGAACAAAATAGCATAATGTTTTCTAAAATTGTCATTTTCGAGGTATTTGGCTAGTCAAAAAATCCAATAGCTGTATGAAACATTCAATACCATATATTTGTCAAAGATGCCCTCATCAGTAGAGGAATACAAATCCCGACCAATAATCCACAACATACATATATATTAAGACAACATAAACCTCTGTCTTTCAAAACATGGATTGATAAACAAATCCTATTCATTAATGATATCTTGATAGAAGATGGCACTTTCATGAAATCTGATAAAATATTTAAAAAATATGGATGTAGTACAGACCATGCACAGCGTTATGAGATCAATAAAAGTCTCAGGTAGCAAAATTGAAACCATGGAAAAGAATAGTCTCATGAAACAAATAATCCAGAAAGAGGAACTAAATAAATTCCTGTATCATTAATTTCTATCACAGTTGATTCCAAATAAACCATGTGCCCATGTAGGTTGGTGCAATATACTGAAAATTAGCCTTTCAAACCAACAAATGGCAAGCCATTTATAAGAGACCCTTTAAAACTACTACAACAAAACCCCAAAGTTACTGGCCTTTCAATATCAAATGAGTCATTACTTAGAAAAATGTAAAATGCTAAAATCCAATCTCTGTACCTTCTGTAAACAGGACAGTGAGACTACAAATCACCTTTAGCTACCTGTCCGTTGGTGGAAAACTTATGGACAACTATGAAATGCATATTAGCACTGGAATAGCTGTTAAATATCCCAACTGAACAAGAAGAGATAATGTTCGGCACATATAAAACAAACCACCCTCTCTATCAACAACTTGATACTATTGATTGAGCGGTATTGTTACATAACCAGATGTCGTAAAGGCAAACTAGTTACAAAAGCAGAAATCCAGTTTAAACAAAAAGAGTACAAAATAGAGAAATTATCTTGCACATGGAATTCCTCTATAAAAAATAACTTTGATTATAAGTGGGACAGTGTCCAGAAATTCTTCCTAATCCCGTAATCAACACATTTCCCTATGAAAACAATAATCCAAAAAATCTGCTTGATATAAAAACCTCTGCATTTTTCACCTAAAACTTCTCGCATAATAAAACAAAACCAGCTTTCGTGGTACAATGAACAATAAATATTATTAAATAACATGTCCGTTCATTCTTCCAGCCTCTGTCCCAAATGCACAATGGAGGGCGTGGGAAAGATAGTGGACTACATGAAGGGAGAGCTGGCTCATAATAAAAGATCACAGCCCAATATATATGACACATTTCTCATGAGGGCAGATAATTGATAGATAAATATTTTACTAAAATGTTTTTTTTTTATTTCAGGGTATCAAATGTAACCATACAAATTGTAACAACAAATGAATGAATTATAAAACAAATATATATTTGTTCAAAATAGTTATTCATGGCTGTCTGGTGTTTGAAATAAGACATGAATAGCCTTTGTGTTTATGGTCGGTTCTAACAAGCACACGTGTCATTATTTTTTAAAGACATATTATGTACTTGCTCGGGTGCGTGAAACCGATAAGTTAGTATTCAGGTGCTATGCCAACTGGAGGAATGTATCATTCTACCAACATAATCGACCGTACCACTCCATAGAAAACATTGCCTGAACTACGCTAAATTGAAAATATTTACTACTCGAATCGGGACGCTTCTATCGGCGATAAACTAACGAAAATGATTTCGCCATCGGCAGTCACTGCATTTAAATAATAAATAAGAATGTCGGTGTATGTTGTCAATTTAGATATAATATTTGTAAAAATAACTACTTTGAACAAGATTATTCAACATTTCTATTTGATCACCATACCGGAGTGTTTCACATCACTTTAAACTATGATACATGACATATGTTTCGAGTGGTTTACACAAGTAATGGGGCTTCCTCAGTTCGTTCAGACTATAATATAGCCAAAATACAACGGAAATAACAATTTAGAATAAATAACGGTACAATTTTGACATCAGCACTTTTCACTACCAGCACCATGGCTAATTAGTAGGACCCACCAGCAGCATAACCAATTACATGTAGCAGAACCACTTAAGGTACTTTCATGCACTGTCATATTTGCACGGTATGTTGTGCAAGCATTACGTCGTAAAAACTATATGGTGCCAAAATATGAAGGGAAACATGTATATAAAATGCATCTGTACCGCAGCTAATTATATCAGAAGTAAAATTCCGCTGCAGCCAGCAACTTGCCCGATCGCCCATGGATGCATAGGGGTTTTCGCTGAATGACATGATGTCCATTTCCGTGGTCAGGCAGCCAGGGGAGGTGCGGTCGGTGCCTTTTTGGATTTTGCTTACCTGACGGAACCGGCCGCAAGTTAGGGATTAACAGTGCCATGTCCGCTCGAGCTATCGACTTGGGGGTTGAAACTTTGGTACATTCAGGTCTATTCTGCACGATATGGCATACCCCATCTCGGTCGGTTCCCAGGTGGCCGTGCGGTCGGTGGGTGTTATTTTCGGCGTTGCTGCGTACATTCATAGCGAATTCGGCAGCAGTGTAAGGGTTAATTTATTCACTTCCGCTGCAGCTAGCGACTTGTCCGATCGCCCATGGATGCACAGGGGTATTTGCTACATGATATAATGTCCATTTCCGTGGTCAGGCAGCCAGGGGTGGTGCGGTCGGTGCCTTTTTGGATTTTGCTTACTTGACGGAACCGGCCGCAAGTTAGGGGTTAACAGTGTCGTGTCCGCTCGAGCTATCGACTTGGGGATTGGAACTTTGGTATATACAGGTCTATTCTGCACGATATTGCAAAGCCCATCAGGCTCGGACCCCTGGTGGAGGTGCGGACGGGTGCGGACGGGTGCGGTCGGGTGGGTCGGCTTTTAGTAGGACAGACTGTATTCAGTTACACAATAATCTCGTGGAACAAGTAATGTGTGTCTCTTTCATAATGCATGCTCTTATCCGTGTGTTATACATCACAGTGATACACACGGATAATGTGAGAGAGTCCCCAGCCAGGACCGATGGCACATCCTTGACTCATCTGCACATAATTAAACTTTGTGGGGGGTATAGTTCGTCTCACATAAGAATCCCCTGACGTAAAGATCGAATTTTTGGCTGTATACTGGCAGGATATTGTCCATATCCGTAATCGTAATCGTGATTTTGCGAAAGGTCTCTAATGATCCACCGATACACGAGATGCAAACCATGATTTAAACACACCACCGGTCAGCCCGCGTTAAGTTGTCCTTCCAATTGGGTAAGATGATGTTGGGTATTGCTGAATTGTCATGATACTGTTAAAACGGAACGTGACCACCCCTGGTCAAGTGGTCCTGCTAATGTGATATGGTGCGTTTGGGTCCTGCTGAATTGCTATGATGCTGTTAGGGCAAACTGATGCTGTTAACAAAAGCACCGTTATTGTTTTTAATTTGTCTTTTTAGCGGTGTTCCGATAATCTAAACAAAAACAAGAAAAGCCATTACGCGTATCAAACATTCAAAAGCATATTTATTGCGAAATAGTTTTAATTCCGGTTGTATCAGTTGTTGAAAATCGACTATAATCGAGATGGCTATACATGCGTTTTAAAAACACCAGCACAGTTATTATTATATTTTTCAAAAATATATATGTTCTTGAATGTTTCATACACGCACTAATTTTCTCAAATCGCTCGGATTAGCCAAACACCGCGAAAATAATACATTTAGAAAAAAAACTAGCGGCTTTTCGAATTCCCGGTGGGAAATTCGTATACTTCCATATACCTAAACGTTTGTAATGATTCTCGTTTTACATGTAATGCGCTTCGCCACTCCCTGTTCCTTCTTCTCTCTTCCTATTTTTCGCGTTGATGCTACTTTTATGTTTTGATTTTCATGATGTACACCTGTTTGTTTGTTTGTTTCAACTGTCATCCGTAGTTAACTAAAGTCTCAGATACTGTGTTTCGCTGGTACTTTGTGCAAAAGTACTTTTCCCAGTGGATGTGTGACGTCACGTTATATCTTTGGAAATTAAATTTACATGACAAAATAGTAGCATGTGAGTTGCCAATACACTTATGCTATTAGACTGCCTCGTTGATTCAATACCAATATATATTTCTGTGCTAACACCAAGAAGATGGACACCTCTGCCAAATTACAGAAATTGTAATTTGTATCTCAATATGTATCACAATGCAGACAACACAGTTGAGTGCACAAATAATATAATATAAAAGGTAAACATTGTTCCATGCCCACATTCAAGATGCAAGTTACAGGTACGTGTGACTGAACATGACTACACGATGATCTTGCAGTTCGTGGCTCGTATAAAGAAGATTCGACACATTTGAAATGTCTTACCATATATTTATTTAATATTAAAGATTGCACATCGACTCGTCTATAGTAGGATACGTTCAATGTATGCTATACTGCTTGCAATGTATGTTATAATCTGAGAATTGCAAGGTAGGCAGTTTTCAGTGTATGGTAGCATGTATTAGTTGTATGGTATGACGTAGGTTGTATACAGTGTATGGGAGACTGTGTTCCTCTTTATGCATTACGTATTACGCTATATAGCGCCGCCACGAGTAAACCATTCGCTCCAAAATTCAGGAAATCGCTCTAAAGTTGTGCGTTGATACCCCTAATAACATCCACTCATCAAAAAAGTTTTATCCCCATGTTTGATTTTTTGGAGTATTTTTCCACCTTCTCGGTGGAATTTACCAATTTGAACCCACCCGAATGCGAGCTCTCAGTTGGGCAGGTTGCTTCTTTAGTAGAGCGGTCGAACTTAAGGAGATTATCTAAGGTATATCGAAGTTCCTGCTGCGTCCTCGCTCATTTGTTAGCCCGTTTGGATTTGGCGGGAAAAATACGTTAGTGATACAGTGCTTAACTATTCTCATTTAGCTTATAAATCCTCGCCACGAGTAAACCTTCGTCTTTAGCGCGACTTAAAGAGACACGACAAAGTTGTCCCTGGACACTATCTATCACACCCACTTATCAAAATTTTTTTATCTTGATGTCTGCTTTTTGACAAATCCCCCCCCCCCTTTGATTTTCGTTGGAATTTGCCAAAAGTCTGAACCCACCTGAAGCTAGGTCGCTGTTGGGCAGGTTGCTTTTATAGTAATTATCTGGGTAGCACATACCAGATGCCGGCCTACCAGCTAATTAATTAGCCCGTTTGGATTTGGCGCTATAAATAGGTCATTTTTTTATCCGCCACCGGTCTGCCTGGTCTCACCACCCGGCCTGGTATCATCACCCGGCCTGGTATCACCACCCGGCCTGGTATCATCACCCGGCCTGGTCCCACCGCTTTACCGGGCCTGGTCTCACCATCTCCCGCGCTCCAGCTCCTCCATTAGCTATTTTCCTCCATTAGGGAGAGATATTTATTATTTTTGGACATTCAGGGGCCGGTAACTCTGTCAATTTTCGAGCGATTTACAATTGTTTCACGGCATCGTTATCGGAGTGAACTGTAGACCATGGCTTGTAAGTTTGGTCGCGATCGAAGAGAATTTAATTTTTACCACATTGAACACCCCTCCCCCACTCCGCGGTCAATAATAGGACAACGTCCATTTTGTAGAACTGAACTACATTTACGTTGCTCTACACCATACTATTTGTCCCGTTCCGCTGCCCCGATGCGTTCCATATATACTCTACAATTGTCGATAAATATGAGAGGCCGGTTTAAGGGCCATAACTCCATAAATCAAGCACGGACAAAATTATCAGTGACCTAACGGCCGTGTACGGTAGAAGTTATACACACACCGAAAAATTCAGCGTTCTATATTCAGCGGTTCCTGAGATTAAGCGTTACAAATTTACTCAGAAAAATAATAAGAAAAGGAATAATAAAAGAGAAAAAATGGAGAAAAGTAAAAGGGCGATAACTCTGCAAAGAAACGTTGTGCCGAAACTCTGATGACTATGTTGTCAATAACCCTTAGATGTCTACATTCCCTAGCAATTTCGCGTTCCTAGTGCCATTATTTTTCTCAGTATGTCCAATTTAACGGAAAACGGCCTCAACAGAAATACAATATACTCCCATATTAAAATATGGAAGTATAATTATCCGCATCATAGCACTTCAGCAGGACCACCAGCATCATAGCATATTAGCAGGACCACTAAAAGTCTTGACCAGGGGGGGTGGTTACTATATCTATAGTTGTCATATTATTTCATCCTTGTATCCTTATATTGTTTTTCTGACCCCCTGTTTGATATTGATTATTTTGTTTCACCTCTACTGTTAAACTAATTGAGCAGGGGGTGGTCGGCACACGTTGGTCAACGTCAGTTCAAAAATCATTTTTCATTTCTACAAGCTGAAATTATTTTCCTCATGCCTTTTTTTTCTAAATATATCATCAATTTTGACCTAGAAATGCCAATAAACATTGTATGCAGAAGTATATACTATACATAGTGTATTATTATGTCAGCTCTTGCAATTAGCCAATCAGCGTCGATATATAGTGACGGTATATGACCCCATATTAGGTCGGTGACCTAATATGAAATCAATATTAGGTGCTTATCCGCCATCTTGTTTTTTCAGAAACTCAGTCGCCTCGGGAATATATTTTGTGTATTTTGGCGCCAAGAAAGGGGATATCTGTCGGAAATCATTTCTGTGAATTTAAAGACATAGTACCATGTACCAAAACATGAATGCGATATATTTGAGGAATTCTAAAGACTCATAAATTAACTATCAAACTCAACAAGTTGTCCTACTTCTGGTAATTAGCCATTGACGAAATGCGTTGACGTTCAACGTCCATGACGCGTCGCTGTGACGTCGTTACATAAGTTAATGGCCATAGACGACACATTTATCTTACCAAATTACAATAAATTACAGCGACGATTAATTAAATGGATATGCTGGATTTTGTCCACTGACATAATAAATACGTTACGGGACGCTACGTGGTCGGATATGGTGTCATGTGAGGCTCAGCGAGATCAATATTAGGCTCGGCCTACGGCCTCGTCTAATATTGATCTCACTTCGTCTCACATGACACCGTCCATATCCGACCACTAAGCGTGCCGTAACTTATAATATAGGAGTGAGCTATTTCTTCAGAACCCATACTGAACCCCTCATTCAAGACTTCACCAGTGACTCTGAGTGACTTACAAATTGCTTGACCAGTTCTAACAAGATGATTTTAACCAAACATAACAACTGAACATAGTGAAATAAACTATCAATTAAACATAACAACCGAACATAGTGAAATAAACTATCAATTAAACATAACAACCGAACATAGTGAAATAAACTATCAATTAAACATAACAACCGAACATAGTGAAATAAACTATCAATTAAACATAACAACCGAACATAGTGAAATAAACTATCAATTAAACATAACAACCGAACATAGTGAAATAAACTATCAATTAAACATAACACATTAAAACTAATTTGGCACTGCCTGCTGCGAATCGTAAAAATCTGTTTTCAAAAATAAAATTTGAAAACAATAAAAATAAAACTAGATCATCATATCACATTACATTATGCTAATCAATATCAAAGATATTCCCTAACGCGGCCTGGCATAATAATAAAAGACTACGTGTATTTAATTTATCAACTTTTTTTGATGTTCTACCCCATCAGATTTTATGATGTTTCTCACCATGCACAGAAAGAGGACACACAAGGGTACCCAAATTCATATCAAATGTTGTTTATATGTATACATGTAGGTTAGTCAACAATTATTTTTCATTCCAGTGTACGCAAGTGAACTGTTTGGTGACTTGACGGTTTGGTAACACAATTAAGGATATTGAGAACATTTTTGAAATGTGCAATCACTGTGATCTCACTACATTTCTGGATTTTAAACTGTATAACTGCAGTTTCGCAGTCAGGACCGGCAATAAAATGTGTGAATTAAAACTATTGAACAAGTTGATAGAAATGAAAGACATAACATAATTGCATAAAACATAAAATAAAAAACGAAAACATGTATTAAAATAGAACAGAAACACGTCGTCTTCAACTGTGTAACAAAAACAAAAAAGAAAAAATTCATAACAGAAAAGGGGGTGGTGGGTGCCAAGATAGGCCAAAATAAAAAAGCGCCTAAGTGTCCGGAACTTTTTTTTTCACTACCCCCTAAATTGTGTGGGTTAGAGACTGTATGTTTGTTCACTGGTCAGTTCTCGAATACATAATTCCTGACGCCAATTTTAAACATTTCTCTTTGTGGGCGTTTATTTGTATATATCTAATTGATTTAGTCTCATACGAACTGTCGTTGGTTATGCACAGCTCCGCGCTAAAGTATTATTTGACTGTAATACCTATTAATTCAAATAAAATGGCAATCATGAGTCTTGTAGAACGTGATTTCACCAAGCTGACGTTATAAGTATTATCTGGGTCTTACGTTTATAAGTAATTTTTTTGCGACGTCAAAGTTGCCAATTTTCGTCGTGTTTTGTGCGTAGAAAATCTGTATTTCAGTTTACCTACATTTAATACCAATCAATTAAGTAATTATTTTTTATTTCAGCTGAGGGTGGATTCTTTAAAACTCTAACATCGACGGCAAAGAAAGCCGTGAAAAAAACGAAGGAAACCGTGAAAAAAGCCGAAGTTGCAATTCAGAAAACCGCAGATGACGCAAAGAAAACGGCCACGAACGCGGTAGTTACTGTAAAGAAAACGGCAATTAAAGCGGTAGGTGCTTTAAAGGAAACAGCCAATAAAGTTGAAAAAGGAATAAAGAAGGCCGCAGCCGACACTACAAGAGTATTAAATAAAGCTGTCGCCAAAGCAATAAAACGTACGTACTGATCAACGTGAGTTTAATTTAAACATGTCTACACTAAAAGGATTCTCAAACTCTGTTATAAAAGTATAGATTGTACTGGTTTATTATTCATCTGGAGGGGTTTCATGAAATATAAGCAAAGGACGAATATTACAAGCACATAACGAGTCCTATTTAATGTAGGGAAATGTACAGTTAATAAGTTCAACAAACGAGATTCGTTAGTATAATTAGATTATGGTGTGGTGTGGGTATGATAGGATCATCGACATCACAGATTTGCCGATTATAGTTTTTATTAGAATTGTCACCGGAAATAGGTGATGTCGAATTTCGCCGGAAACTGGGTGGTGGTGTCGGATTTTATTTTAAGAACCTGAATTGACTCGAATGAATTTCACGCAGGGACATAATTGTGGTCCTCTGAAAATAATACTTGATTCTACTCTGCCACGAGTGGAAATTCATTTTGTTTTTGTCATCACGAATGAGATAATTACCGTATGCAAACAAAAAATGTAGATATTCTCTATATATTTCAGTGTTTACTGTATTGGTTGTTTCCTTTTAACCAATTTCAACATTAGAAACAAGTATTACCACAATTATGTCTCTGCGTGAAATTCATTCGAGTCAATTCAGGTTCTTAAAATCAAATCCGACATCAACTGGAAAGATGAGTAAAACGTACAAATGTGTATACCCAGCACAGCCATGGTAATGATCTTGTGCATATAACATTTTTCAGACAGATTGGTTGAGGGATAAAGTGGCTAACGTCAGTATGTTTAACGGAAATATTTAATTGATCACACATTACAATTTTTTCAACCTGAACAGGGACTTTTAGCACAGTCTTCCACCAAGAAACCGAATCACTTTTAATTTTAGCGCGGATGGATACGAGTGAGATATCGATATCTCACTAGACGGATAACGGTTTTTATCTGATGCAAAAATACTACTATTTGATAGCCTAGCATATATATATAATAACATTTTATATAATTTACAATAATGTTACGTTAGATTCGTACACGTACACGCGATGTAGTATGCATGCTATATAAAGCACGTATAACAATCATTGTTGCGTCTGATGTGAGCTAAAATAAAACATTATTTAAGAAATAATCTCGGTTTCCCAATGTAATCACACAGTCTAAAGACATATTCCGAATCACAAACCTATAAATCACGAAGCTCCCATGACCTTTCAACAATCATAATGCATATGGTCGACCCGGCCCTATGCGGTGCGAAAATGTAAATAAATGAAACGAAAACAAAAAAGTTGTGTAAGTTTAGCCATGCATTTCGAAACGAAACGTCGCAAATAAGACCAAATTTATACTACGCAAACAGCTTGGGAATGTTTATTTAATTGGGGCATTGTCTTTATTTTGATATTTATTTATTACTCTTTTATTGGCTTTCACACCGTTCGTGGAAAAAAATGTGTACTGCGAAGCGAGTGCGAAGAAAGCGGCGTCCTTGGTTACTGTGCAACGGACTACAAATATCATTGCGCGCAAGTACTTTTGGGTAGTTTTTGTTGCACTGATAAAATCTCGACCTAATGTAATTATCCGATATAATTACATTAGCTTTGATATTGATAAACTCAACGGCAATTTACTATAGAGAATGAAGTGGGTGTAATTATGTCATTATATCAGTATATCATTAGATCGGTATCATTTGTTATGTGTGCCATTGGGTTGTTATGATGTGAGTTTTTATATATATAGGCTTTCTCACGATAACATTGAGCTGAAACTGGAACAAAAAAGGCTGCGGACGAAACTAAAGCTTTTGTAAAGACCGCTGTCGATACAGTAATAAGAGTACCTAGACGTCTATAAGCGAACGTTTGTGGACAAGACCCCGTCTAGTAAATGTTGTATTAAGTAAGATGGTTTGGCCATATATCAGCTTGTGGCGAACACAACGACGCGGTTACACGCTCGCAAATCAAATAGCAATATAATAGTCGAATATACTTATAAGTATGCCATTCAATAATTTAGTACTCGAAAATGTGCTATAGATAGCAGGCCATGAATAAATTTTCGAACGTAGTCCTGGGAAGTTTGCCAGCTGGGCGAACCTGCATCATATACATTAAAGTAATATTTGTGCATGGAAACACTTAGTTTAAACAGTATTTATTTTCCCCTCTATGGACATTCAGATAAATAATTACAATAGGTACAACTTTAGAAGAAAATGGGATTAGGAAACAAGCCATAGGCTTATTTGAAACCCTCTCCATTGACAATGGCCGGGTAAATAATAGAGGCATAAACAGATCCATAGTAAGAAAAGAGGTGGAGGCGAGACAGGGACAGAAGATAATGTCAGAATTTAGAAAAAAGATCAGAAAGTGCAGAGTCTGAAGTGTAATTATATATCTGAACATGCATATAATTAATTTCAAATAAACCAAAATGATATATAAGAACTAATTTCAAGGAAATAAAAAATATTTATACATAATTTATGAATGAAAAAATAACCATGTGAAAATAACCATGTGAAAATAGCCATGTGAACACCTGCATTGGTCCAATGACACGACGATCCACGTTGGAGGGCATCTCTGTTTATGATCGACCATGCAGGTTCAATATTGCAATGGGTTTGGAACAGCTTAAGTAAAGAGTCATTGAAAGCGATTACTGGTTATTATAAATTTCTGAGCTGCCATGGAAATTTGCTTATTAGTTTCATGGGATAATTCATCAGATCCGCATAGTAAAAATTCACTAGTTATTGTTACATCAGATAGGGTAGTATGAAGTTCTTCTCTGTAAGAAGTATACTGGGCGCATTCCAGAAAAAAATGTCCACCAGTTTCAATGCAACCACACATGCAGTAGGGCAAGTCTTTAAGGTGGTTATCTTTTAGATCGCTGTTAAGATTTCTACATCTTAGTCTCAGCCTGGTGTGGTATATTTGGGCTTTCCTAGAATAACTGGAAAAAGTAGTATTTAGGCTTTAATATTTTTTAATATCAGGTTTAAGGTTGCGTTTGAAACCGCATATTGATGTTGTTTCTCTAGCAGAGTCTGGGAGTACACTTGACTATTTAGCTATGAAATTAATCCACGTGACCACCTTCATTTAAAATTTCACTAATTTGGGAAATATATTATTTTAAAATATGGCTTTTTGATCAAATTCACATAGGCCGTATGTCGAAATTATTATCTGCACATGTCCCACTAATGAATATACATCCTAGTAAACGTGTATTGCCTGCCGTCTGCGTATATTCCCTGAACATCCCTGCATATGATAGCATATTCCAATATATATTTTGAAAAAAATGGATGGAAAAATCCATTTAGTAACGAACGAGTGATGGAGTTATGTCTACACTAAGAGTTATGGGGACTCATCGATTTGGTAGTGGGTGCACGCGAATAGTCATGAGCCAGAATAAAGGGGGTCACATTAATGCCAAATGTAAATTGGGCGCAAGTGTTCTCGGGTCCGATGTACTTGGATGCCATGCATGTGAATGCCAATTGTCATTTGGGCGCAAGTGTCCTTATGACCACATTGTCACTTATGCGCCAGTGTTCTTTAACCCAAATTGGCATTGTGACCTCTGAATATAAGATTATACACACCATTCATACTGTGTGTATGTACTGTACCATGCTGTAGTTGAGGTAAGTACACAGTAAAATTCGAATACTTTGTAATGAATTCTTGTATGTCCTTATACTCCAGCTTCGCATCAAGTTTTACAATGGCTTCTTTAATCGAAATCCATTTGGTATGTACGTATTTACTTTCGTCCGCCATATATCTTTGTTGGTTTTCTACACAGTATCATGAGTATAGCAAATGCTTCTCCCTCATCATAAACATTCGGGTATCCAAATGAATCACCTCTTTTTTTGCGTTTATCAGGAATAATATCTGTGTCCGCCGGTTGTTTCCGTTTATCTGATCATATGATGTTTTTGTTTATCTGGGCACCAGTTTTAACATGTCTCGGAAGATCATGTACGTTCTCGGAATATGCAAGGCAATCATCGCAAGAGATCGTTTTGAAATTATCTGTGTTGACTTCCTCGCATACGTCAAATTGTATGCTCTGTCCCTCTTGAATCTCAGAAATGGAGCCTTGGTTTTGGGATCATCATAACCCATTGTCATATTTGTATCACGTGATTTCAAAATGTTGGTTTTTAACAAGGATTTATATTCATATATACATATCCAATACATTGTGGTCATATAACACGTGGCCCAAGTACATGTGATCAAAGAACACTTACGTCCAATTAACATTGATGAACACTTACGATTAACTTACAGTGCATGTTAACGAGACCCCCTTTCTTCATGAGCGTCTGTACAACACTTATCGTCAACAATTTTTCTGGAATGCGCTCTGTATACTTCTCACAGAGAAACACTACTTTTTCCAGTTATTCTAGGAAAGCCCAAATATACCACACCAGGCTGAGACTAAGATGTAGCAATCTTAACAGCGATCTAAAAGATAACCACCATCAAGACTTGCCCTACTGCATGTGTGGTTGCATTGAAACTGCTGGACATTTTTTTTCTTCTGGAATGCGCCCAGTATACTTCTCACAGAGAAGAACTTCTTACTGCCCTATTTGATGTAACCATAACTAGTGAATTATTACTATGGGGATCTGATGAATTATCCTATGAAATTAATAAGAAAATCTTCATGGCAGCTCAGAAATTTATAATAACAAGTAATCGCTTTCAATGATTCTTTTCTTAAGATGTTCCAAAACCATTGCAATGTTGAACTTACATGGTAGATCTTAAACCGAGAAGCTCTTGATCTCTCTAACGTGGATCATCGGGTCGATCGACCACTGCAGATGTTCACATGGTTATTTTTTCATTCATAAATTATGTATAAATAATTTTTATTTTCTTGAAATTTGTTATTATATATCTTTTTGGTTTATTTGAAATTAATGATATGCATGTTCAGATATATAGTTACACCTCACATTCTGTACTCTCTTATCTCCGCCCTAAATTCTGACATTATATTCTGACCCTCTGTCTCGCCTCGACCTCATATTTCTTCTTTCTATGATCTTTTGTATGCCTCTATTATTTACCCCTACTTGACTTGCAGTCAAGTAGGGCCGCGCTATAAGGGAGAGGGCTTCAAATAAGTCTATGGCTTGTTGCCTAATCACATTTTTCTTCTAAATTTGTATCTACTTTAATTAGTTATCTGAATGTCCATAGAGGAAAAATAAATACTGTTTAAACTAAGTACATAACAAATAGATTCTTATTTTCACTATTAATAACTTTCCAATACTATGATTGAGCATGTCAAAACCAGTGTTATGTACACACTATTGGAATCCCCCGATAATTGTCAAATTAGTCCAATACAGCTCCACGATACCATTGTTAAATCAACACGTACACACATTCTAAAAGGTCAAAGCATTGAATAATATTCTGAAAATCATTTTCAGACTAAAATATTTGAACTCACCACACGATTAGCGATGTTTATAATAAATCACTGCAGCATGCTGTTTTGATTACGTTGCAATGGTTCCAACGTGCAATATGCTGTTAGGGTACGTCCAAACGCTGGCAAGTTTGCACGGTATGTTTTTGCGTGCAAGTCTTCATAGAAAACCACATGGTGCCAGAATATGAACGGAAACTTGCATATAACATGCATCTTTACCAAAGCGAAAGACATGAATGTTAAATTTATGTAGTTCCACTTTTAACAGTGCTACTAGAATTTGCCATCAAATACCTGTATGATTTATTCTTGCGAGATAATTGCATGCTCGTTACAGGCAAATTCCGGTAGCATCGCTGCAGGTGGAAATACAGAGATTTTACTTCGCACGTAGTTAGCTGTGGTACAGATGCATTTTATATGCATGTTTCCTTTCATATGCATATCGTTTCTACGACAACATGCCTGCAAAACATTCCTTGCAAATTTGCCAGTGTATGAACGTACCCTTACTGTAAAGTGGTCAACATTATCTATAATAACAAATTTGTTCTACTTTTTCCCGTTCTTCTTTTATAATGTTTACGCATCACGCGGGAGCGTATATGGGGCCAAAGTCGAAAATAAAATTCGCAATCATCTCTCAATTAAGACTTACATATCTCTGAATATAAACATACGTACATGTATCTCTGAATTGAGATTATTATTTCGTAATCAAGACTTACTATATCTTCATTAATACTTACTATCTCTTAATTAAGACTTATTTCTTAACTAAGACTTACGTATCTATTAATTAAGACTTACAATCTCTTAATTAAGACGTAATAGGACTTACCTCTTAATTGAGACTTACTATATCTTAATTATGACTTACTTATCTCTTAATTAAGACTTAAATATACGGGCGGCGTTGGCGGTGGGTATGCTGTTAAAATATTCAGCTCCGTCAAAACCGCCATAAACAGAAAGAATAGTAAAATATAGACAGACTTTGTTCTTATACCAATCAGAAATATGACATAAACAGTATGTTATTTTCAAATGTTTCTCCTTTGTTATGTAAACAAAAGCAAAAAAATGTTACAGAACCTGGCTTTTGTTTAGATCCGGATATGGTAAACATAAAGAGCGTTATTTGTTATTGTTTACCTGATATATAAATAATAAAGAGCGTTTATCTTATTTGTGTGTGATTAACCAATAGAATTTCGCTGTGTTATGTAAACAGACGCAAAACTTCTGTGACGCGAGAAGGTTCTTGTTTACGTACACTATCGTACATCTTGGCGACAATATACTATACCTGATTATGTTTGGCATATGAACAAACCTATATATATATTTTAATATTCCTTCTGTTGATGGCGATTTGAACAAATATGAATATTTATGCAACGAACGCCGCCCGTGCCTTTAACAAATGTCAACAAATGGTGTTGTATGGTGGGCCCCAAGCCAATCTACATATTCACCCCACACTCTAACCCCGATCCAAAATGGCCGCCGTCAAGAGGGGTTCAAACGGGGCATCCATGACATTTCTCGGTCCCTTGACCGATATGTGAAAACAAAGGGTGTTGTAGGGTGGCCCCCAAGACAATGTATTTATTCTTTATTCCTTTTCTAAGAAGATATGGCGACCGCTTAGGACGTCGTGAATCAGGAAAAGATTTACGTACAACATATTTGACGAAGTTTTAATAATGATGTGACAGAAGTGGCTCATGGTTGTTTTACATAAATATGGTCTATCACTTTAGGGTCACAATTACAACAACAATTTTTTTTATAACAACTCGATTTCTAGAATAATTTGAGCAAAATACTTACAAAATCCCTCAGCTTGTTTTCTAATCCTCTCCATCCACTGATATATGCTTTGAATCTTCGTAAAATATTAATAATATTGCTTGTTTTTGTGGAAGGAATAATTATCGGTTACACTAAGTACTAAATCAAACGTTACCAATTGATGAGGCTCGCCGGTTTCATTGGGAACCTTTCTATAAAAATCATAATGTTAACTATGTAAATTATAGCATTTGGCTATCAAATTATATTTTGGTATGTACGTTCCAAACTCTTTCCCAAATTATGTAAACAGCTCATGGACCCTATCTCACTACGTGTATCATGGTGGACGGGGAATGTATGTACAAATTGTTTACCATTAGCTTACCAATCGTCTCGTCTGATTGGTCTGTATCTGCCAGTCCGGATTCGATATGGGGTCTGTGCAGGGTTCGCGCTGCCACTTTCCAAATTTGCCAATGGCAAAAATAATTCACATTTGGCAAAAAATATTTTCATTTGGCAAAAGTTTTGGCAAGTGACTTTTTAATTCCTCAAACAATTTGAAAAATACTGGTCAATCATTACCATTCATTTCAGGAAACTCTTACAACATAATTAAATTAGTGGTATTTTATAAAGTTTACGGAAAGTTAACACCTCTAATAAGATGCAGTTAATCTCATAGCATTAGTACTGATGGTTGGAGTGATTACTAATCCTCATGTGATGTGCCCTTCTGCTGAAGCAACCCGTCTACCATTGTATTTTGTTTTGTTTGATAAACCGCAATAGAGATGCTAGTATAATTAATTATTAACGGTTGTTCTATGGATATAAAATGTATTTCAAACCGCGAGTGTCGAAACATAAGACTTAAGGTTGCAGAAAATGATACTATCAGGGATAGCATTTGGCAAATGCTAAAATAATTTGGCAAAAAATATTTTCATTTGGCAAATTATTTGGCAAAAGTAAATTTCGGTCCAGCGCGGAGCCTGTGTCTGTGCACCCATTTTTGAAGTTATCAGAACCTACATCCACTTTGCCACAATGGCATGAAACTTAGTACTAAAATATTTTATGATTTACAGGTATATGTATACGGTGCAAGCCGAAGGGTATACGGGACATCAAACCGTTATTCCTCTTCTATGCGAGCAACAAGAAGATCACTTCTAGCATAACATACAGACAGATCTCAGACGCAGGGACGAAGCTGAACAAATTTAACCGCAACTTTCCTACAGCATTTATCACACATGGATTCACATCCAATGGGAAAGAGGAAGATTCAGAATTCCAAGAACTGAAAGACGCATATTTAAAGAAAGTAAAGGTAAGGATACAAGTATATTCGGAATAGCGGACCCCGGTAGCTCAGTTCGGTAAGGCGCATAACGTATTAACACACACAAGCTGGGATAACCACAGTTATGGTGAATCTGATTGAAGCTGATTAGAATTCCTCTAACCGACGGTAAACCTCAAATTAAAAAAATAAATAAAATACTCCGGCGGGTTCATTTCATAGAGGTATACAAGGGTCATGGTATATCTGCGGTCTCCGCTGGCCGTGCTGACGACACACACGATCATCGGTGTTATGAAAACAGGTTTAGCCTGCTTTCTCAACACGAGCCACGTTCACAAATATATGATAGCCTGGTATACCTCTTACGGCACGATGCCAATTACAGTTCAATTAATATTCGATATTGATCGCTTCTATTTCCAGAACGTTAATATCTTCGTTGTTGACTGGAAAAAGGGCGCATCAGAGTCAAACTACTACCAAGCTGTAGCAAATACAAGGGTTGTCGGACAAAGCGTTGCCGATATGATACGATATTTAGTTAAAACCAAAAGAGCAAAGATGTCGACAATGCATCTGATTGGTCACAGCCTTGGAGCCCATGTAATGGGTTTCGCCGGTCGGTATATGAGAGGAAGAGTTGGCAGAATAACAGGTAAATTATATAAAGATGTAGATGTTTATGTGTATTGTAATCAAATAGATATTAACAAATTAATTGTACATAACATTATATTATTGCACAAGAGGAGTACGACCTATTCCCTGTTCCAGTGCGCTTGCATATATATATATATATATGCGAGTCTCTCAAAGGGAGCCTCGCATATATAAGAGAATGTACCTGCATGTGAGCTCTATATATAAACTCCAAGCATGTTTTTATTTTTTTTATTTTTTATTTATATATATATGTTTATTGCAGAAACAATCACAGTGAGGAATGTCAAATACATAATAGTCAATGGCACTGATATGTGTATACAAATATGGCATTCCTCGCGTTCACACATATCTCTTTCTTACTGCAGGCACTATCTTGGCTTACAGCATTCGCTTACCAGTGGTATAAAGTTGTATAATACATACATATATGTATATGCATAGTATAAATAGTAAATGTATTATAAATATGTCGGATGTTTCGGATGAACTCAACTCTCAACATAGATGGTATTGTGGAGATGGTGGTAGATAGTATTTGTTTTAATAGACTGCGTGATAATCGATAGGAGTCTCAAGAATTAAAGTAACTTTGTCGATTTGTTGTTAAGTCGCCTGTTTGTTTAAAGCTTTTTCTATAAGGAACCAGTTTTTCAAGAATTCTGAAAGTTTCGATTGGTATCGTGCTGCATATTTTGCGCAATCGTATCTATATGCCAACTCTTTGAGGAAAACATTAACAGACAAAGTGATTGGTTTAAATTTAGACCGATATATATATATTGTTTAATTAGGAGCCAGAGAAAGTGTGTAGTAATAATAAATAATAATGTATATCATTTATATAGCGCTTAATCCCTGGTGTAGCTCTAAACGCTCACATTATTACCCCAGCTGTTGTTTTTATGAGTAATGCCGAGTCTATTGCCTGCTGCCATTTTACAGGCCCTTCACTAGAGCGCTTACGGATACCCAACAACCAGGTACCTATTTCGCGTCTAGGTACGACGAAGCGAGCACAGTACAAGTGACCTTGCCCAAGGGTCACAACCTGGCGCGAGATTTGAAACTGCTTGTGGCTATATATAGCACACACACCGCTCAATTCGACCAAGTCACTGTTGTGGACACAATAGTCCACCGAGCGAGGCGCGAACTCACGCCGGTGCATAGTATAGTTTTTACTAATGGGTGGTGTGCCAATAATCATCGTCATATCTGTGGGATAAAGGTTTATATCATTATTTTTTCCCCAATTACAGATATCTCTAATAAATGTCTGCACATGACAACAATCCCCAAAAATGTGGTTGATATCTTCCTTTTCACTTTTACACCTATCACATTTGCCATCTTGTCTTATATTAGATATGTGTAGAAAGTTATTAGTTGATAATATTCTAGAATTTATTCGGAATTGTAGCCATTGTAGCTTGGTGTCAGGCGTCGTGAGAAAGGGTAGTTTATCATATGTAAATAATGTACTTCCCATATCAGGAAACTGTGATTGCCAGTTTGTGCGCGCTTTAGTCGTAATTTGAGTATCGTTCAAAGTTTTGTAAAAATCTTGTCCTTCCCGCGAATTTTTAAGCAAAGTGGTGAAGTTAGTGGGTAGAATGGGGTAAGAAACTCGAGTTATCTGTTGGCCAAGCTTTATTCCTGTTAATTTTATCTGCTGTTGTATAGTGTTTACAGTGATGAAATCTGTGCGTATATTAAATGTCCTATGTATGGCTTCTTGTGAAAGAAAAGACCCTTTACTATCTAGCAAATCATTAATATACATTATCCCTTTTTCGCGCCAAGAAGTGAAGTTTATTACCTTTCCATATTGTTTTATATTTGGATTATTCCACAGCGTACATGTGGATATATTGCAATTGTTCACATTTTGTTGTAAAAATTTGACAAATGATAACAAAACGTCATGCCAGAATGGATTTGTTAATTGCTTTGCCTGTTTCTCTAAATAACCATGCTCATATGTAAGGAACATGGGGTCTTCGCATAATGGAATATATGTGAGGGGCATCAATTTGGCACTCTTTGTTATGAGGCGTCTCACCCAAGTTATTTTCATTGACAGCATAAAATTATTGACATTAACCATTTTCAAGCCACCGTTTTTGTAATATTGGCATACAACTTTGCGTTTCATTCGATCACGTTTTGAATTCCATAGAAAATTATAAAGCATAGAGTCCATTTTTTCATAAATGTATTATCGGGAGTTGGAAGTGACACGAAAAGGTGTGTTAATTTTGGGAGTATAAGTGATTTTATTACAGTTATTCGACCAATAGGTGTCAGTAATCGGTGTTTCCATGTCTCAATCAGTCGTTTCACTTCAGCAAGTTTTGTATCGTAGTTGATTTTGTCAAGATGTGTATCAAAATGAATCCCTAAAAGATCAAATGAGCTATCAAATCTGATTCCAAGATCTGAGCATATACCATGCCTACGCCCAGTATAAGAACCTATCCACGATGCCTGACACTTGCTAGGGTTAATTTTCAAACCTGAAAGATTTGCGAATAGTGTTAATACATTGTATACTTCCCTTAGACTTTCTTCTCTGTCGTCTAAGATGAGAGTTGTGTCGTCTGCATACTGTGTGATTTTGTATTCAAAATTGCCGAGGTTAATACCTTTGATGCGTTTATTAGATTTAATCATGATAGCTAAGATTTCTGCGCATATCAGAAAAATATAAGGCGAAATTGGGTCACCCTGCCGACAGCCACTGTTTAGTTGAAAACTCTGAGATATATGTCCATTTATCAGAATAGATGAGTTGATATTTGTGTAGAAAGTATAAATCCATTTTTTTTATTTCATCACCAAAGTTAAAAAGGTCAAGGCATCTATTTATAAATTTCCATGATACTGAGTCAAATGCCTTTTCAAAATCTAGCAGGAGCAGAAGACCAGGTTTAGCAGCTAATTTTGTCTTATGGATAATATCATAAATTAATCTAGTGTTGTCTCCAATATACCGATTTTTATGAACCAGTTTGATCATGGCTGATTTTATCGGGTAGAACAATTTTCATTCGTTCAGCTATACAAGAAGACGCTAGTTTGTATGTTATATTTAACAGAGATATCGGGCGCCAGCAGTCAGATGCTCGTAGTCCGTTTATATATAACCATGTGTATATGCGTGAAATACACAAAGAAAACACACTACATTGTTTGGATCGATAAGCCGTGCCCTGTGTATTTTGATATTGCGTTTTTTGACAATCAGTCTTCCGTATCATTTCTACAACACAATTATCGTCTTACTTGCAGCACGACATTACCGTGTGATCGCCACTGAATCGTTTTCATTTAGAGTATGGTCAATATATTGCCGCCGGTGCAGTGTATTATCGGATAGAAAACAAATAGGTCTATGCCGAAAGCAGAAACTAAGTCACGAGGTTGAGTCTGGGATATATTGCACGTGAGACTTGGCTAGAGGGGTTTCCGTTGGGGATGGGGGGTGTCCACCTTGGAATTTCCAACTGCACCCACCCCATTGAACCACAGCAAACTCATAAGTTTGCCTAATTCAATTTGGACCCTCCCCCGCGGCTTTGATTTTCACCAAATGTTCCCTCACAGACTACTATATGGTAGCATATTCTAAATGGACCAGTAGTCTTGTTGCCACTAGCCATGCAGGGGGGGGGGGGTGGGGTGAAAAGGATGGTTCGGCCCAGTATGAGATTATAAAATCCAAACATCTGTTGGTATAACGCCAGACAAATTTACACCTCGATTTATTTTTTCTTAAATTAATTAGCAAGTAATTACTGGCAAGGGCACATGAAACACGAGTCGGACGATGGTGGACGGCCCGATGCGATAACATTTTGAAAATCTGAACAGGAAAATTTGACAATCCTAGCATCTAGACTGGCCTCATGCTTTCCACTTCAGGGAAAATTTCAACCTGACACTCACCCGTATAGGTTTAAAATTTGCCAACTGATGGCCATTTCAATCCAGAATTTTCCAAATGAAAAGGAAATATGCAAATGTTTGTCTAAAAACAACAAATTGATCACTAAGAAATTGTTGGAAAATCAAACTACGAGAACAATTTCAACCTAATTTTGGTGTGACTTTACCAACTAATGTTGCATTAGGTTTGATTACAGTTTGGGGGTAAGACCCCTGCAAAACCACATGTAGGCGCGTCCCTGCTTGGCACCCAATGCTAAGAGCGCGGTCTTGCATTCACTGATGACGAGAAATCATCGATACTAAATCATGTTGTGTTAGGTGGCACCTGTTGGGGGGGGGGGTCAGATGGTTACATCCGCACAGCACCCCTGTCGGGGAGGGGTAGTGACCCCGTCGGTGAGATCTGCAATGGTTAACCCGGTAGCTAAAGCCCGCCCCACCCCATGTTGGGGAATCGTATAGCACCTGGTCGGGGATATCCTGGCGCCACCCCTGTTTGAAATCATATAGATATGTTAAAGGAGAAGAACAGATATATATGGAGCAGAAATCAGGGGGTAATTGAGCTCTCATAATCACAAAAACTACACTAAAGACATCCAAATAAACCCAAATTTAAGCAGTCGCATATAGTATATATATATAGTATCGTTCTGTTGTCCTCTCTATATCATGCAAATACTTTTTCTTAAAAAAAAAACCCTTAAGCCAATTGTACGTGCGATTTCCCTGCGCTCCTGTTGCGCAAAATCTAGTGTAAAAAGCGTCTATTTCAGACAAAGTTCAAACAGTAAATATGACCAGACAAGACATAGAAACCGCTAATCTCATTACCAATCTAACAACACCAGTCGAACATGATTACCTTTCAAAGCAATAACACCAGGTTACGGACAACCACAGGGACACACACCATGGATAAATGCACGGTAAAAAGCACAGCGTTTTTTTGTACGGTTATATCTGGCATATACCCATGGTTATATATAAACGGGATACTGCCGTTCTTTAAAATATGTCTCTCTTTGTCTTTTTTCGGAAGAAGAGTAATAAGTCCTTGTTTTTGTGTTATGGATAATTCACCAGTATCAAATGCTTCACGAAGGGACTCACAAAGAATTAGACCTACGTTTTGACAAAACAAATTCCAAAACTCATACGGAAATCCATCCAGACCGCTGCTATTATCATTTTGTGATCTTTTCAATGCGTGTGTTATTTCGTTTAGAGTTATTGGCCCTTCTATGCTATTTGCAGTATCGTTTGTTTACACTGGATAAGTTTCTTCACTGAGGATAGTGCTAATATCAAAATCGTTTGTTTTTTTAGATGCATATAAAGTATGGTAAAATGTTCTTGCTTCGTTCGTTATGTCGGACTGATTATCAATGTTTTTACCAGTGGAATCGGTGAGCAGCGATAGAGTTTTAGATATGCAATTGCGCTTTTCGAGATTCAAGAAATATTTCGTGGGTTTTCTCCGTTTTCAATCCACCTGGCTCTAGATCTTACCATTGCCACACTCGTATCTTCTTTTCTAATTTCATAGAGCTCCGAGTCTATTTTTTGTAATTTTTCCAATAATTCACCTCTCTCTGTTTAACTTTGGTCCTTGTTATCGACCGTTGTTTCCAATTTTACTTTAGTTTTGTTTATTTCGTCCTCTTTCTTTTTGCGTTCTCTTTTTCGTTTTGCTGCGAACTCCAAGCATGTTAATACTAAACGCATATCCGGTTAGCTGCATGTATGCGAACGACAGTATTCGCGTGCGTGTGATCAAGGCATCGCGTTATCATTCATTCACCTTTTTGAGATCGCAAATCTGAATGCTGAGATGGATGTTCAATTAATTTCAATTTAAATACATTCATAGTAGATACACTGTTAAAAAATACCGTCGTTTCAACGGTCTGAGACCGCGCAACATCGCTGCCAACATTTGACCTTTAAACATACGGTCATGCCGTATCATGACGATACTTTGCAGTTTGCAGAGGATCAAGCTTGTTATCTGCCTCATATAATTTATCCGGAAAAGGCTGCGCACGCGTAATGTGTTCGCCTATCACTAACTACTGTATAAATATGGCTGTAAAAAAAGAAGAAGAGAGACTAGTAATAGCTGATAAGCCAACCATCACTATTATGTTATGAGTAATAATAATTTGGACCATTCTAAAACATGAATTGGCATGCCCGTTTAAGCCATAACAAGAACAAAGCTACATGTTTCACAGTTAAAACTCAAATGTATGTACATGTAAAAGTAAAATATCTTAATGGCATACTTTTTTGTAACATATAAGACGTGAATTGTGCAGTCACTTGTAAACATAGTTTTTCCTTTAACAGGTGAATCCGTACATCATGACAATACTGTAACAGTCAGAAGAAGTTGTATTTTTAGGCGCACCTTTGTTGCGATATTGAGCATGCTTAATTTAGAAAAACGTGTGATTATAGCACAATACCAAAAATCTGTCCCGCTTATTATTGCAATATTGAAGGCAAAATATTGCGATACTAAGCGCGCTAAATTTCATACAGACCCGATAGTGTTATATTTATATCAGATAAATATTGTGCATATAGTGTACATATCGCATTTACAACTATAATTATATACATATCTAAACCATAGTCTCTATTTTACAATAAACAGTATAGAAGAAGCAATAATTTGATTTCAATGTCACAATTTTGAGCGCAAGATGTCGCAATATTAAGCGCAAAATATAGAGATATTAAGCGCAATATATTGCAATAATATCAAAAGCGACATGCTGCAATTGTTTCCACTTGCGATATTATTGCGATATTGAGTGCGAAAATAGCGCGCTTTATATACAAATTCTTTTGACTGGTAATGTATAAGCGATAGGTTGGGATTAAAACCCTCAAGACAACAGCGGATCCCATAATAACTGTGCGCAATGACTTGGCGACAATGTTCTCCTGTAGTCGCACATTTTCGTGACATATCAGTGAATCAGCCAAAGATAGTTTGATAAGAACATCCAACCAATAGTCTACTCCCGGTAAATTGTCGTAATACCGGTAACTTGACGATAACATGGCGGATAATGACTATGTCTCATATCCACACGTTTCAATGAAAATTGATGAACACGGAATGAATTGGTCGCTGTAATTGTAAAGTTGGAATTGTAGGTTAATATGTGATCATCGATCACTGCGCGGCGTCAGTTCATTGTTTACAGTGTTTTTTATTGACATTGAAGCTCTTGTGAATTACACTGGTGCGTACAATACATGTACATGTATATCCTCTCTTGTAAATGTACATGAATGTTCGGCACCTGGACGTTTCGGCACCTGATATTTCGACACTTTGGACATTTCGGCACCTGTTAATTTTAGACCAACGAAATTATGAGTGAAGACTAAAAAAAAAATTGTTATTCTTTATTTCAATAAAATGTGATAAAACATGTAACATGGTAACAAAAATAAACACTTGGTGGAACGAATGGTAACGATATTGAACATATACAGAGCGCAAGTCATTCAATGCTAAGGAAAGAATGCTGATTGGAATAGCAGAACATGTTATGAATATGCATGTAGCACAATGTCTCTAGTTGTGAATATACAAGCAGACAGAAGCTTCCAGGGGTGAAGTTGCTGAGATGCGGCTCTCTGCGTAACGGAACCATAAGTCAAACAACTTCGCCTGTGTCTCGCTGGATGTCTTTCTGTGGTTTTTGGAAAATCTTCTACAGCTTCAATGTCATTGGGATGTCCTGCGACTCAAGGTACAGCTCTTCAATCAGTAAATAAAAGGGCACCTGACCTCTGATGACGACTCTGGAGTTCAGTGCGTTGTGCCATCCTTCAACGTCGTTGTTATACACACTCCAGCAGTTGACGTCGAATACCGGACCGTCTATCCATTGGTCGCGGACGTAGTACATGATTTGTTTCAGCTTTGTTGAATTGTCGTCGGCAAGGCCACTGAGGTAATCGAAAGTCGGAGTTATATGCTCGGCTGGCAGAAACGGCAAGGAAAGCACCTTCCGCGGAAAGTGATGAATATTTCCATTCTGGTTATATGCTGGCTGAAAGATAAAATACAACTTTAGTGTTTGGTCACAAACAAATAGCAATGTGCACGGCATGGACCAGAACAGCGCGTTCCATGTTAGTCTAATACTGATATCGTAGAAATAAAGAGCGTTTACTTTTTTTAATGGTTTTTGTATTCTTTGGAGAATTATTATCAATTAATATATAGTATTTATAAAAAACATAATTGTGTTTTTTATTTAATTTAAATATGTACAAATAAAGAGCGTTTATTTTTTTCTGTTTTTGTATTCTTTGGAGAATTATTGTCAATTTTAAGTATAATTTTACACACATGAAGGCCGACATCTTGAACCTTCATGAACACGACTTGTGATCAGTGGAAAGCACACCCACGAATCGGGTACCTCGGAAAACGTTGTCGAATGGCCTGCCACATTGCAGCCTCGAAGTCTAAGACAAATCGTTGGAGTCTGATGTTCGATGGTAATCGTTTGTCTGTTGCTCGGAGCACTGAATAGTATACGTAGTCAACTTTCTTTCTACCTTCCATGATGACGAACACCAAAGGGATCTGCTTGTAATTGTCGTTGCATTTGACAATGAGTGGATGGACATAAGTTGAGACCATGGTTTGTTGATGACACGGGATGTTGCATCCAGGTACCAGACTTTGTACTTGGCGAGTTGAATTTGAAGTTGGCACTCCATGTAGAACAAAATATGTCGTCTGCTGGTCTCAGTGCAGTGGACGTCGATCTGATAGAATTCGGGGGCTTTGGTCTCTAGAAAGGCTTTATTCATCTGCAAACACAACAAAGTCTAATTAGAGTGCGAATTAATCAGACAACTATCGCAAAAACAACAGAGTTTGATTAGAATGCGAATTAATCATATTAACCAGATTACAATCATATCCATCTGATTACGAAGGTAATTAACATAAGAGTGTTGGTGGATGTTTGAAGGTTTATACAATTATTCTGTTCTTTACATTGTTGAAATAAAGTGTAGTAAAGATTATATATATTACCTCTTCATGACATGTGGCAGGTCATCTGGTCGTTGTGATTGTCGTATGGGGTTGATGTTTCTAACAAAGTCAATATTATATATGAAAAGAAAAGAAAAGAAAATAACTGCCGAAACGTCTTCGATGAAGTGCCGGAACGTCCAAGTACCTGGGCCGAAACAACTAAGTGCCGAAAACCGAGGTACCGAAACGTCTCGAAAACCAGGATTCGAAACGTCCAGGTGCCGAAACGTCCTGCACCCTTCTGAACACTGTCAACTGCATTTTCAACATTCTAATATTCAGAATAGCTGCTCTCTGAGTCGTTGTTGTTGGTATTGTCACTATTTGTGTACATCGAAGCTTGTGTTAATTTTCCTCTTGTGTCAGTAAATTTGCCAGTGTTTTGATATTAAGTCCCAACACAGCACTGAATGAAGTCAGACCATTGAATGGATCATGCAATGATTGGCATGAATCTCTGCTCTCGATCGAAATTAGTGGAAATTGTCAATGATTAAGCCTTTTTTCGCAGAATGTAAACTTGCCCGGTTATGAAAGGAACCGAAATCAAACCGTCTTAACAACTGTCCACAACCGAAGAGGTAACAGTTTACTAAAAACAACAATTTACGATCAAATACAAAATGGAGTACAAATGAGCTGTGCTAAAGCGAGTAACTTAACCCGGAATAACATTCCGTACTCTCGATAAATCGTACATACAATAACGGTATGGGACCGTCAAACTGATGAAACGGTATAGGACCGTCGATTATGACGGCCCCATACCGTCGAACCGACAGTAATTTATAACTGTGTATGTACACAATATTTCGAATATGTTATGGATTCATATTTCAGATGACATTCGCAGTCCAATTGATCAGTCTCAGATACACATAAAAATACTCGAAAACTAATCAGAACTCCTTAAGTACCACGCATATTTACTGCACAGGTGATCGGCGTTTGGTGACATCTTCGTCTGCGGCGTTAACATCTTTCTGTGCCGACACTGGTCACTCCATATCGCGCGGATATTGAGAACGACACTTATTTTTGACAGATTCAATTAAATACCGGCATTTGTTTTGGTAGCGTGGAAGTCCAGGAACTATACTAGTTTGAGTGAGCAAAAGCAAAAACACTATTGAAACAATTCTCAAAAAAATATTAAATGGTTTGATCTGGGAAAACTGATAGACAGCGGGTGGATAAATACTCCTGCTTCATGTGGACATACAAATATGTTGTTCGTTGTCTATTTTACGACGAGAAACCAACATATCCCCATATCATATACGTGAAAACGACCTTCCCATTTCCTCGGGTTTGGCGATACCCTCGGGGTGAGGAAGCTCAACGTCATGAAATGGTTAAACCTGCCACGTGTAGGGTGCTCCTAACTACAGAGGGAACTGAATGAGTGATAATGAATAAGGGACGTCAATTAACTGGAGTACAAACGGGCGATGGTCTTTTCGAATAACATGCACAGATTGCCCATAATCGAGCACCAATAGCGTGTCCCAACTGCGCGGCGGACCAATCAACGTTCACCAGACTTCGATAGTTTGGTGCAATAAGAACATTTGATGGCGTATGTGCCAGTGATATATTGAGGCACAACTTTACCATTCACGTTTCCGGTCACTCAGGGGATGGACGCGTCAGCGAGAGCTCGTTAATCATTTGAGTGGCCGTTGATGTGTTTTGTTGGACTTGGCTGACTATGGGTGATTTAATTCCCAGCCAAGTCAACAGCGTGCTGAGCGGTTTCCAGTCTGCCCATTGTGTTAGCTAGTATATCCATGCTAATACGGGCAGACTTCATGTGACTTTGAAGTTCCATGTCACTCAGGTAGAATCCTCTACCGGTCGTGGCATGGATGGACCGACCGGACTCCACCGGTCCGGGGCTGCCTAGGTTGCCGGGAAGAGGAAGAGGACCCCATCAAGACGCCACAGGGACGCCACCAGGAGGGCCAAGTTGAGACACGGAAGATGCACAGTCGCTCCCACTTGGCCTCCGAGCAGGAAGACCAGCCGACCGATGTCGTCATCACCACCACCAGTGGAAACAGGGACGCCGAAGTCATCCCGGAGGTCCCTGCCACCAGTTGGATGGAGACTATTCCATCACGTCCATCGTCTCCAGACCCGGATGTAGAGGGTTCAACCCGCGGACACCAATACCTCCGGTGTCCCCCGACTGCATCGCAGAAGAGGAGAGGGAACCACCACCCCCTGTTCCTGCCGAAGAGGGGATCACTATATCGGCAATAGAACAACTCAGAAAAGGAAAGGCAGTAATGGAATAGAAATTCACAGCAGATGCCGCCGATTCCGAAGAATACTGGAAAAGGCAAGAACAACACAACGAAGAACAAAAAGAAAGAAACCTGCTGATGGAAAAGGAAATGGAAAAATTACAACAGATGGTGCGAGCAAAACCAGAGTCACCCACCTATCCGGAAGAAAAACGGAATCTAAAAAAGAAAAGGAAAAAGAAAAAGTAAACTTTTGGAAATGTTTTTTTTATATTTATAATAAAGGCATACAATGAGGGGTTAAGGAAATGGCCTTCAGTCTTTTCGAAAATCCCGGGGCCCAAATGACTCTCTGAGGAGTCGCGAGATTGTTTAGAAAACAAGCGCGATTATAGCGCCACAGCAGCGTTTTCCGCGCTTAATATAATTCGATATTAAAGTGATGTGAAACATTCCAGTATAGGGGTGGAATTGAATAGAGATTCATCTTGCTCAAAGTAGTTATTATGATATCCAGATTGACAACACATACGGCCATTCTTACATATTAATTGACTCTCAATTGCGAAATCGTTTGTGTTAGTTCATTGCCTTTTGATGCGTCCCGAATCGAGAAGTAAATATTTACAATTGAGCATAGTTCAGACGATGCGCGTTTTCTATATATGATTGGTACGGTCGATTTTCTTGCAGTTTTCCGACATTAATTGCGAGGAAATATCGCAACATTACGCAGGAACAACATTCGAATACGTTTAATATTTTGAGAGGTATTTTTGCCACATATTGCGATAATATATTGTGAGAAATAAGATTGAACCTTAGATTTTGTACACACGGATCTTCCGACTATAGTATGTATATCTTTCTCTCTGATTGTGAAACGAGTAGTTTTATTGAATGGACACACTTAGACACACGTCAGGCTTAGTAAAAAAGTGTTATAGACACATCAGTAAACGTCCGCGCCGAATGAAGGGCAGCCGTTCGATTAAACTTGTTCGAGCTTGAAAGACGCAGTTGAACCGTTGTATTGAGAATTTCACTTGAATAACTATATCGGCAAATGAATGTGAACACATATCTATATAATCTCACCAGTGATTTATACTCTGTGAAAACATTGCGAAAGTGCGAATTGAGCGTTTTAATCGTCGTTCAAATAATCTGTCACCCAAGACGATTTAAGATTGTTATTGATCACGATATATCGCAATATGAAGCGCGATATATCGCAATATTAAGCAAGAAATATCGCAATACAATCGTAAGCGACGCGCTTCCACTGGCGATATTGGCGGGATATTGGGGGCGAAAATAATACATCGAATATTCCAATATTTTCTTATTGGTACTGTTAATTCAGGTTTGCTGATATGCTTTATGATGCTATGGTCATGTTCTAAAGATTGTTCTAGATATATTGGTGTAAGTTATAATTTTTGGATTTAAACTAGTTCCCTTGCCATCGCAACCTGTCGTGGCTGACGTTTTCGAACACCGTCCACGACTATTGGACAGGATTGCGGAAACAAAAAAACCAGGTCCATATTGGTACATATACTGTCGGTTCGACGGTTTAGGTCCGTCATAATCGACGGTCCCATACCGTTTCATAAGCTTGACGGTCCCATACCGTTATGTTATGTGCCCATGAAAATTGTCTAAATTAAATATTTTCGTGATTCAAAGTCATGCCGTCAAAACTCAATAGTATTTTACCGGCGACCATATTATATACGGCAATGATTCCATACAGTATGACTGAATCTTACTCTGCTGATATTTAATATGTATTATTAATGCGGATTCATTCTGTGTTAAGCCACATGGGGCCTGTAACGCGCTCCGCTGTCCGCCCCCCTTTTGCGCTGCCCATATACACCGCTTCTATATACGCGGCTGCTTCACGTTAATGGTATATAATATAGACAAGGGTAACTGTAGAAATTCACCTTTTTACCATCGCTCGGCGATCGATCAAATTTAGCCCATTCACACCAGTATATAATGCTAACGATATAGGCACGGATTTATCGGCGAAGAATTCATCTTTCAATTAATACCACAAACTCCCATCAGAACCTTTCATATACATAGCATTTGATAAATTTTTAACCACCGAATATTGTCTCCGAAGACCGTAAATTTTCGGATTGATCCGGCTCAAAATACAATGGACGATATCTTCCTCTAACTTCACCCCCGCACGGCTTACTATAATTAAATATCGGTCAAACGATCAACTGAACATCTAGCGCTCAGGATTTATTGTCGGCTAATAATTTATTTACTCATACAAATCAACAGATGGTCAGTAATCAATTTCTATAGAGGAGAAATCTGTCGATAATTCAAACTTTTTTTTCCATTTTTTCTTTACGAATCACGCAGCGCCTCATTTTAATATTCATTATGACCTGGCCTCGATTCTAATACTGAGCGGTGATTGGCTGTTTCTACTAGTGCATTCATGGAGAGGTCAGGTCATAATGAATATTAAAATGAGGCGCTGCGTGATTCGTAAAGAAAAAAGTTGGAATTATCGACAGATTTCTCCTCTATAGAAATTGATTCAACGAGCAGCCATTACTATTAGAATGTTGACAATCCAGTTGACAGTTACGAATAATACTAGTTTCGTCCATTCAAAAACGTGTGAATCGTAGTGCCTACCGGGAAATCATATTGTCACCATGGGAACCTGGCTAATTCCATGGTAAATTAGCAAACTAAGAGCAAAAAATTGGTGTTGACCCATGAAAATACCATTGGTCTGACCTTTATTAGTTACCGTCTTGATATTAATTAAACGGCGCTGAACCGTAAAAATTACAACGGTCTGACAGTTATTGGTTACGGTCTGCCCTTTACTTAAACGGTTTTATATCGTGGAACATGCTACGGTCTGACCGTATGTTTAACGGTCAAATGTTGGCAGCGATGTTGCGCGGTCTCAAACCGTTGAAACGACAGTATTTTTTTCGAACAGTTTACATGATCATGTCAGTATTATAAATCACACAAAACCAAGATGTCATCCGATACCTGCTTTATACCATATGCCTTCACAGAACGACACAATTGTGTAAATGGGTTTGTCGGTAAGTCACGGGTTCGAACGCGGAGTGACAGGATGAGAGACGCAGCCTCGAGCCTGCGTTTGGAGTAAAATGGCGATATTTCAGACAGGCAACGACCAGCATTCTAAATATACCAACACGAAAACAAGAATGTTTGATACCAAGGCGTATTGCTGGTCCATGTAATACACATTATGTCAATATACTCAGGGACAAAATTCATTAAGTGATTACGGACTTAAATTCACTAGGAAGTTTGGTGACCGCCATAGTTAATATGGCAATACCATAGGAAATATGACGCGCATTCGTAACAAATACAACTTTGAGCACGGTGTTTGGGTCCCAAAAAACAAACAATAACCATGTACACGACAACACACGACACGACAGATCGTTCCGCGTTAGTCTATATTCCAGATGTTGTAGAAATTAAGAGCGTTATTTCACTTCTTGGCGAACACTTGTAAACAACTGGCAAATGAATGTGACATGGCAAGAATTGTCAGAGCATATGCAGCCGGTATATCAATGGTTCGTGTATTTGTCAAATTAAATTATACTTCCTTCCAAATTACGTAGACACAATTTGGAAGCTCGAATGAACCATGTCCGTTTAATATATAATCACAGGTTTAGACCCAGCCGGACCAGGGTTCGAGGGGCAAGACGCCCGGGTACGACTTGACGAGACTGACGCCAAATTTGTCGTTGCTATGCACACTGATGCAGAATCATCGGCTAATTTCGGTAAGTACCACCAGGGTGTTACGTTATTTGGGGGGGGGGGGGTGTTTTAATATTCCAAATATCTCCTCTCTGAAATCATTATATAGTAACGAATTGAAACTCGCATGTTATGTGCTGATTTGAACAATAATTTATGCACATTAAATACAGAACAGATTGTATACCTGTTACGAACATCGTTTTCGAAAATGGGAGATAATTCGAAGATGAATTGGTACTTCATTAAAAGGGGTACGCCTATTTCAATAAATTCCCGGTTATAACAACGATCTAATATGATAATATATAGAACAATAAGTAATTCTGATCAGTTGTAGTTCATTATGTGAATTACAAAATTAGTCGTTTATAGAAAGTTGTCAATTATTTGAAATAAAACATGAAACATGCGGAGGATGGCGGATCAATTGGCACGAGAGACTGTTTGACACAGTTAATCACAGTATACACAGCCGCTAAAACGTCTCACCATTCAGTTCACGTTTGGAAATCGATCCATATGTTCGGTTTCGAACTCGTGCCAACCTCGTCTATATATAGCATAGATCTTGGTGATGGTACTGTTGGTGTTTATGATTAATTTGGTGTCAGATACATGTGAACAAAACTAGTGTAGACATTCATTCCATACTCGAGATGTATATATAAAGCCATATTACTATAAAAGACCCAACACATTGAACCTAGCCGATCTGTTTAACAGCGGTAATAAACGACCGCTTACTAATTTACAAAAAAAAATCTATACCAAACCGACCCAAACCCACTGATTACTGACCACGTAACCTGTATTACAATGTCCTAAATCTTTATATAAACACCTAAAAAAATAAAAAAGGTCCCCCCTCATATATTCGGAAATATTTTATGAGATATTGGATTGATTTTGATGAAACTTTCTACAAATGATTTGTGGTACCATAGACATCACGTGCGCTAAGCTGTGATGTGAGATATGGCTGGGTGAGCACGAATTGAATGGAAGAGTGGCACTTTTCAAAAGTTGAAAAAACACAGGTAAAGTGATCAGTCATTCGGCTGTACCTCGATCCCCACTTCTTGCACGTGCTCAGGTCATCTGTTGGTACATCAATGATCTACATGGTGGGAAACATGGTTTGCTGAAAAATGGCTTCAAAGAGACTTATTTCAATAACTCTGTGTTGCTCAAGGCATGATACTTCAAGGTGTAATTCCAAAGTAATGTGCATGGTTAGACTGAATGGCCTGGCATGCAGCGGGCACATTGTGTCCCGAAGATGACACGCATGTTAATGTGGACTCACAGTGTCACTTTAGGACCACATTTATGTGAACAATGGAACACTGGAGTGACTGTCCACTCTTCGCCAGTGTTTTGCAACTTTTTAAAAGCATCCCTCTTCCAGTCAATTCGTTCTCAGTCGGCCATAACATTACTCACATGACTGTGCCTCGCACAGGTTGTGTCTCGTTTACCACTAAACATTTACGTAAATTTCGTCAAAATCGACCAAATATCTCATAAAATATTACCGAATATATTAGGGGGGGCTATCTTTTTTTTTTAGGTGTTTAGTTCACTGCGTGCATAATCCAAAAACATCGTAGACAATTTTCAAATTGACGACGAGTTTATGATTAAATTCAAACAATTCTGAGGAAATGTTAAGATGTTTGTTGAACGTATTATCTGAGCATTCTATGCGTTGTCTACCAATTCGTCAGTGCATAGACATATAGTCATACGTTATATACCAATTCGTCAGTGCATAGACATATAGTCATACGCTATCTACCAATTCGTCAGTGCATAGACATATAGTCATACGCTATCTACCAATTCGTCAGTTCATAGACATATAGTCATACGTTATCTACCAATTCGTCAGTGCATATACATATAGTCATTTAACTGTTTAAACAATAATTCATTGTTTGAAAGATTACGATCTACAAGTGATTACAAAGTCATATAAAATATATACCGAAGAATCATTGATTTTCAATTAAGGTTATGGGGTTATGACCGAAAGGTTTGAAAACAAATACTATAGCATGTAGCGCGTTAATATAATAAATTTGTCTTCAAAATTTAGAACCATCAGTCTGATGGAAATTACATGCCAAATTTCTATATTATTAAGATAGTTATATGCTGTCGGAAGGGAACGGAAACATTTTACTGATATGTGACCCGCCATATCAAATCCAGT
This sequence comes from Siphonodentalium dalli, assembly GCA_032622095.1. Classification (NCBI taxonomy): domain Eukaryota; kingdom Metazoa; phylum Mollusca; class Scaphopoda; order Gadilida; family Siphonodentaliidae; genus Siphonodentalium; species Siphonodentalium dalli. The sequence goes on from CP136063.1 coordinate 248,147,691, forward strand.
CGGAAGTCGGGATTTTTTTTACCCTGTGCCAATGCATTTTCTTATATATGCGAGTCGACCATAGGTCGCCTCGAATATATAAGAGAATGCATTGGCCTAACAATTTTTTACAATTTTAATAATTTTTTCTTGTATTCTTTAACAATTTTATAATGTCACCCATACAGAGCCCCAGACAAACATGAGCAGACGACACTCTTCTATATGCTTCTATATATGTGTGGGGCTCCCTGCAGGGTAATGGATGTTTTTTTTATTTTATGTCCTAAAAATTGTCAGAAACATTTATTTAAAAAAATGATAAAAAATTGTTAGGCCAATGCATTCTCTTATATATGCGAGGAGACCTATGGTCGACTCGCATATATAAGAGAATGCATTGGCACAGGGTAAAAAAATACCGACTTCCGACTGGATTTGATATGGCGGGTCACATATTACCAGGGGGGAGTCGGAAACAATTTGCAGGCACGTATGCTGATTTTTGACTTTCGACCCTTGTTGGGACCCACCCACCCCCGCGTCCAAATGTTTGTTCCGTTTTAGGCAGTTTTAGGCAGTTTTAACACTAAAACAGAGATTTGCGGGGGGGGGATTAACTGTAAACAACTGTATATGAATTTCTGTGCATACTATTTAATTTAGTCATGGATGTTAACATTGACATGTAAATAGGAACAAGTCATGTGGGGTCATTCGTTAAAAAAAAACATGGCTGCCAGCAGCCATCTTGGATTTCAAAATTCAATCCATTAGCATGGGCTACATGCTATACTGTTTGTCTGATCATCATGAAATTGGTCAGTTATGTTAATATTGACATATAGATGTGTTTTGAGCCTAACTCATTGCAAAAGCAGTCAAAAAGACTTTAAGGAAAAATATTTTTGAGTTGCTATCGACAACTCACCCACCCCGGCATACGTGCCCGGAAAAAAACTTTTTCCACCCCCTCCCTGATATTACCCAATATAAATGTATTTCTTGACTCTGGGGAGCTCTTAGGTCACACGACTCTGCACGCTCGTTATTTACGAGCGACTGACTGCCATAGTTTGGGGGTGATACCCGGGAAGATTTGAAAGGGCCGTCGGCCCTTTCCTACAACCCACGTTTGAATGCCGTAATTCCGCTGAAGAGCGTTTGTAGGGTTTGTGAGATCGATATATGCCCATGCACAGTCGGTGTTTGCCTATCGTGCATGAGGTGGGTGCAACCAGAGCAAGAAGCAAAGCCCCACCCAGTCCGAACCAGGACCGGCGGAGAAGACTTACCTTGATTTCTCTGTGTGAGTTTTGTGCGTTGATATGTAAATGTATTGTTTCGAGTTGTTAATAGTTGTACATATTGTCCTATTTAGTGCATGAATGGACTCCAGTTCCCTTAGTCTGTTGTATTCCGGGCTTGTATTACGGGCTCAACTATAGGAAGAAGGTGCAATGCCAGCCGATTGACTTAAGGTCGGCTGGGGCTCCTCAACTCTCGATGGTGCAATGCCCGCCTTCCACTCCTGTGCGAGTGTCCGAACCCGTTGATCTGGTTGTGTAGTGCAGTCGAAAGGTGAGCAAGCAGCTGAGGCCAGCGACTGACTGATTCGAATGCGGATATATGTATACTTGTAGACACGTGGTGTCATTATATTTTGCTTTACATTTTCTATTATGTGATTGTGCATGGATGTCACTTTGACCATGCAAAGCCTCTGTTAATAACAGCTTTGTTGTTTCAAGACAATAAGATATCCAAAATGGGGGCCAGGTGCATGGTTGAACTTGCGGAGTTTGTGACATAGTCGTACATATAACTCCTCTTTACCATCATATCTGATTTTAAAGCCTGCAAAAATATCATTGTCCATAAGCAAAAGTTGCGGAGCACAATTACATTCCGTGCATAACGGTTCGTCGAAAGAATGGACTAATCGTAATTTGTTGGATAAACTAGGTCAGCACTTGTATTGCTTTCATTCTGATGTATTGAAACTTGTCATTCGTCGTTCACAAGTATTAAAAGTATAACGATATCAACGTATAGTATCATCCACATAACAGCCATGAGTATCTACGTAGTATACAGTTGTCAAGGATACTCCGTGCTATAGGATAAATCCTCACTCTGTGCATAACACGGTTTTGCGCAATAAGTCAACACTTGTATTGCTTTCCTTCTGGTGTATTGAAACTTGTCATTCGTCGCCCACACGTATAATTGCATAAGTATAATTATAAACCATAACACCGTTTTGTGCAATAAGTGAACACCTGTATTGTTTACATTCTGATGTATTGAAACTTGCCATTCGTCGCTCACCAGTAGAGTTGCATAAGTATTAGTACATGCATGAGTATAAACCATAACACGGTTCTGTGCAATAAGTAAACACTTGCATTACTTTCATTCTGATGTACTGAAACTTGTCATTCGTCGGTATTACAAGTATAACGATATCAACGTATAGTGCCATCCACATGACACCCATTAATATATAGATAAAAAGCTTACAGTTGTCACGCATACATCCTATACACTATACGCGCAATAGCTAGAAGCGGGATCTTTCTAATGTCATATAAACACATGTTACATGATTGTATGTGTGGCTTAATCTGGCTATTATCTGTTGTTCGCAGGTTTCGGCATTCGGCGGAGGGTTGGTCACGTGGACCTCTACATTGACAACGGAAACGATCAGCCAAAATGTCCACACCGAGCATCGGGAAAGTTGGTAAAGAGTATGCTGACTGCCTTCAGTAGTAAATTCTCAACAGGTAACGCCTTTGGCACCATCTCATCCCATCCCTGTCCCAATCTCATCCCATGCACCCGTGCCACCATTCGATCAGCCAGATTCACCACTCAGAGGATCGGGGAAGTTTATCGGGAGTTTATCGAGCACTTTGAGCAAATCCTCATCATATAACACCTCTGACATTAGTACAAAGTGTATGTACTTGATGAATAGAAAGTTATTAGAATTTCGCAGTTCAATTTGATCTTATGAAGATATGCCACCGTATTATCACTTATAGAGATCGCCAGACAAATATGTGATTATTCACTCGGATCGCCGAACCCAGGAAAGACGTAAATATAGTTTCTAGTGTATCTCGCGAACAGAAGTAGCAGATAAATTATAATATATTCTGCCATGGAGTCATGCCCACAATAACGAACCAGTCGCATTTTTGAGCAAAATCGTCGGATGGACACCGGAATATGGGTTGTTTCATAATTTATTGTTAGCGGGAAGAAATTACGTGACATTTTAAATTATGGGACGTGAAACTATCAGGCATGCGATGACGTTTTACGTAACTATGCATTGTTTACCCGCGTACAGAAATAGTCCCAGATAAATAAAGACTCGTTGACGTATTTAATGCCGTAAATTTAATGAAATAACTGTCATTCTTGAGTTTGTTGTATAAATATTGGAAGCCATATTATTTGGAGACGTAGCGTACGGAATATAAACAGACGACACATCGGAACGCAAATGTCATATGGCATTATTTTCTGTTATGCAACGAACGTTTCATATAACAATTTATAGAATGGGTTTATTGAATGGAATACTGGTAGGATCGTGTAATAAATTGTTTTATGCACATATCATGTACATTGTATTATGGCTATTGTACAACTACAAATCAATAAATCAATCTAAATGTATATCGCCGAGACCGTGCAAGTTCCCAGACATGAATGCGAAGTACATCGTTGACGTCCTATAATGTATTAACCATTTCTATTCTAAAGCATCATTGAAGAGTAGTTATCCCATAGGAAATGTTCATATAGTATGTTCAACAAACCATAAATGGTTTGCTTAACGTTTTACCTAAATATTTCCCACAATACATAGGGCTTCTTCTGCACTTATTTATCTGTCGTCTGCTAGCGTCTATCACATTAACATCCATCCAAATTAGTAATAGATCATATCGATGTACACTTTGTAAAATGTGGTTTATGTGTGACGCTTTATGTTTTACCATAGGCATCGATTACAGCAAAGTGAGGTCTATTTATCGAGGGAAATGTTCAGATGATAAGTTCAACAAACCATAGGTCGTTCGTTGAACATATTACCTAAACATTTCCCTCAATAAATATGGCTCCTTCAGCTGTCTGCTTTAATTTAATTTATCACCGCAGCATCCCTCCAAATCAACAATAGACCATCCCGATGTACACTTCTGAACTGACCGGCATAATCCATTTAGTAAAGAACGTTTTAATCATTATTTTAGGCCGAATTCGAGGCACGCTCGTAAATTTGCCTGGCATGCGTTTGGTTTAAACTATATTTATTTCTTCCCAAATAAAATGTAGTTTATGAACATGATACAAGTATGTATATATAATTAGGGGATGAAGAGGTTTTGGCGTCAAGCTATCATTAGATGATTATATAGAGCATCTCATTGTGTGGTTGAAGGCAATTCGATACAGTAAGCTATACAATGTGCTAATAAACGAATGCAAGAATGCTATAACACGCATCTGTACCACAACTCACTACGTGAGAAGTAAACACTCTGTAGTTACACCCGGAGAGATACCGAAATTTGCATGTAAATAACATCAACTTAGTTGGCGATAATACTCATTATTGCAGGCATTTAAAGGCAAATATTAGTAGCATATATGGAACTACAATAATCGTTACGTCGTTAACATTGGTAGTGAAGCATATTTAAATTGTATGCGAACGTTGCCGTTCATATGCTAGCACCATAATATTATTCTGGCAAAATATGGTTGTCTATGGGGAAATGCCTACAAACAATGCCACGAACACTTGTCATCGTGCGAACGTATACGTTGAACGCATATTATAAGTTACGGGACGCTTAGTGGTCGGCTATGGTGTCACGTGAGGCGAAGTGAGATCAATATACGGCCTCGCCTAATATTGATCTCGCCGAGCCTCACATGATACCATATCCGACCACTAAGCGTCCCGTAACGTATTTAGTATGTCAGTAGACAAAATCCAGCATATCCATTTAATTAATGGTCGCTGTTATTTATTGTAATTTGGTAAGTTAAATGTGTCGTCTATGGCCATTAACTTGTGTAACGTCACTGGCGCGTGATGGGCGTTGAACGTCAACGCATTGAGTCAATGGCTAATTACTAAAAGTAGGACAACTTGTTGAGTTTGATAGTTAATTTATGAGTCTTTAGAATTCCTCAAATATATCGCATGCAGGTTTTGGTACATGATACTATGTCTTTAAATTCGCAGAAAATGATTTCCCCAGATATCCCCTTTCTTGGCGCCAAAATACACCAAAAATATTCCCGAGGCGGCAGAGTTTCTGAAAACAAGATGGTGGATTAGCACCCATTATCGATTTCATATGGGGTCACTGACCTAATATGGGTTCATATACCGTCACTATTTATCGACGCTGATTGGCTAATCGCAAGAACTGACATAATAATTACTTATACACACACTGCTATTGGTTTCAGAACGAATGGCGTGCAGTCACAACAGAGCTACCCGTTTGTTCATATCATCCTTGGTACTGTGCAAGTTCCCAGCCAGGAAATGCAGGTCGGCTCGGGACGCGAGGTTCCATGAAGATCGTTGCAGACCGGTCGAGATGAATAAGAAGAAATTGCAATTTATGGGATATGACACCAAGGATGATAAGAAACTGCGCGGCTCATTCTATGTGGCAACTGGCAACAGAAAGCCAAACTTCTGTCCCAATAGAAAATCAAAGGGTGTTATAAGAAAGGTGCAAGCGGCAAAGAAAGTTGTGCTGAGTAAAGTACGAAACACCAAAAGCAAAGCCAAGAGGTTGCTCAAGTCTAAACGGACATTCAGAGGATGGGGTCGTTAGCGCTTGAGGTGAAGCTATAACTGTGACGTCAGCGAGACAATGAACGATTGTCAGCGATAAATATCCTAATAAAAATAAATTTAAATGACTCTACTTGTATACAATATAGGTCATTCTAACCATGTTAGAAAGTACCGAATTCCCACCAGGGACTACATTTATCTCTTATTCCGAGTAACAGCTAGTACGCTAGTCCTATGTTGAGATTGGTTGGTACACGTACCATATGACGACGATCAAATCAGATGTCATAGCATGTACATTCAACTAGTATCTATAATGTCTATATACTTTCATCGCGTGTTTAAATATAAGTATAATATAGAATATCCACAGTTCTATAATATTTTGTTGCCGCATATAGATAGCGGAAAGATCCCACTTCGGTTGCCAGTCGACTTATAGCGTGTTGGTTTATTTCTGCATGCTGCCAATCGATACAGGCTGTCAGTCGACTTATAGCGTGCTGGTGTATTTCTGCAGGCTGCCAGTCGACTTGTAGCGTGCTGGTGTATTTATGTAGGTTGCAAGTCGACTTATAGCGTGCTGGTGTATTTATACAGGCTGTCAGTCGACTTATAGCATGCTGGTGTATTTATGCAGGCTGCCAGTCGACTTATAGCGTGCTGGTGTATTTGTGTAGGTTGCCAGTCGACTTATAGCGTGTTGGTGTATTTATGCAGGCTGCCAGTCGACGTATAGCGTGCTGGTGTATTTATGTATATGTTGCCAGTCGACTTATAGCGTACTGGTTGATTTCTGCATGTTGCCAGTCGACTTATAACGTACTGGTGTATTTATGTAGGTTGCCAGTCGACTTATAGCGTGTTTGTGTATTTATGCAGGCTGCCAGTCGATTTATAGCGTGCTGGTGTATTTATGTATTTGTTGCCAGTCGACTTATAGCGTACTGGTGCATTTATGTAGGTTGCCAGTGACTGTCGACTTATAGCGTGCTGGGTTATTTCTGCATGCTGCCAGTAGACTTATAGCGTGCTGGTGTATTTATGTAGGTTGCCAGTGACTGTCGACTTATAGCGTACCGATTGATTTCTGCATGTTACCAGTCGACTTATTGCGTACTGGTGTATTTATGTGGGTTGCAAGTGACTGTCGACTTATAGCGTGCTGGTGTATTTCTGCAGGCTGCAAGTCGACTTATAGCGTACTGATGTATTTATGTAGGTTGCCAGTGACTGTCGACGTATAGCGTGCTGGTGTATGTATGCAGGCTGCCAGTCGACTTATAGTGTGCTGGTGTATTTATGTAGGTTACCAGTCGACTTATAGAGTGCTGGTGTATTTATGTAGGTTACCAGTCGACTTATAGCGTGCTGGTGTATTTATGTAGGTTGTCAGTCGACTTATAGCGTGCTGGTGAATTTATGTAGGTTGCGTCGACTTATAGCGTGTTGGTGTATTTCTGCAGGCTGTCAGTCGACTTATAGCGTGCTGATGTATTTATGCAGGCTGCCAGTCGACTTAAGCGTGCTGGTGTATTTATGTAGGTTGCCAGTTGACTTATAGCGTGCTGGTGTATTTATGTAGGTTGCCAGTTGACTTATAGCGTGCTGGTGTATTTCTGCAGGCTGCCAGTCGACTTATAGCGTGCTGGTGTATTTATGCAGGCTGCCAGTCGACTTATAGCGTGCTGGTGTATTTATGTAGGTTGCCAGTTGACTTATAGCGAACTGGTGTATTTATGTAGGTTGCCAGTCGACTTATAGCGTGCTGGTGTATTAGTGCATGTTCGCGTCATCGTATCAGACACCCCATTGGCCATAATAACACAACTCATAACTTGATTTATGGGATGTGACACCAAAAGGAACATCCGCGGTTCAATGTGGTTCATTCTATATATGCTTATATATGCTTATAATATGATCGATCTTGATAGCGTTACCGTTTCCGATTATGGTTTTCTTGTCTAAAGATTTGTCTATTCTACTCTGTACACACCCATAACAACGTTAATCATGCGTACCGATTAAGACAATAAAGGATATAAGCATGGGTATTTCACCAGCTGGTCATCCTGTAACACCCGCTGCGGGCAAATATTGAGTAAACCCCGTTGCGGGCACGAGTGAAGAGTGCAGGTAGGTTCGTTTTGAGGAAAATTTTGTCATTAATTGTTTTTCTTCGGACACAAGTCCGGATCCACGAGGTGCTTAATGAACCCATCTTCAACCAAATGTCAAAAGCTCCACAAAGTGACGAAATGCTCGATGAATTGAGAGAATAAGCTTTCATTTTTCAAATTTGTGTGTTTTCAGCTCCAAAATGAGTGCGTGTTGATAAATTTTGAATCGTTGTCAACGTTACATTGTTATAGATAGTTTAGGAAACTAAATCTACATTCGCATTGGAATTTGCTGCATTTAAGTAGGGAAATATTGACCAACAACTTACGCCCGTAATCAACTAACTAACTATGCGAGGTCAGCGTCCCTCTGTATCACCAGATTATATACTACACTGTTTATGGAGATAATGTTCATTAATATACGATCATTTAGTCAGCTAATTAATGAACCGATATCAGCGTCTCTATCTCTATCACCAGTCGAGATAGTATACACTCCCCATACATCACAGATCATCACACTACACCCATCGTGTAGCACCTCCTTAAATCGCCAATGGATATTCTCATACAGGGCGACGTCGGCGTCCCTCTCTATCTGCTGTTTTGGACCGAGTACCGTCCCGTTACTCTTCTATAACGGACTTTACGCCCATAATATTGGGCTGAAGTTATCTTGCTTGTACCAGTATGTCTTCGGATTAGGTCAAATTGATGCTTTGTTAATAAGAGCGCAGCCTTTTCCAAGCTTGATGATTTCAAACCTGCATATATCAGAGGTCAGTTCTCAAAGCAACGATATTTATTTGCAAACAAATCCTTGCTTCCCAAATTTATGTGAAAAATAAATTAAAATATCTTATCATCATAAATGATATATTATTTTCAGTACAGATTAATCACATTCATGTGTATGCCCAGGATCCATGTACATATTTTCAATGACAGTCTGTTATAGAAGTCCAATTAGCGGGACAGGACTCAACAGCATCAACACAACCGATAGGCCAAGCTGTTATGTATCAACAGCATCAACACAACCGATAGGCCAAGCTGTTATGTATACCGAGAAGACTTGGTCTGTACCTGTACAGTAAACATGCAATCTGCATGATCCCTGAAACACTTATTGAAACCATACACTATATACACATAGCGAGTGTGTTTATGGGTTTGTTGATACGATACGAGTGCTAGCGCACAATTGTAGAACGAGTGGCACAACATCGAGGCTATATCCTTCCTCGATGACACAAGTGCCTTATCAACAAATACATTAATACACGTGTCGTTTTGTGTTTATTACACGTCACCCGTCCTAGAATCCGTGCATTAAACATGCTAGCTTAGGAGGTTTATTTAGGCACATACAGGGTTTGTTTTGTCATGTGTGATGATGCTTTTATTTTATAATTTCGGGGTCATGATTGAAGCGAATATCATGTACGTTATTTGACGTCAACGAGAGGCGCATGTTTCATAACATTTCATCCCAATTTGTATATATGGGACAGCAATAACACTGTACTTCTAGGGACAAGCGTGTACTAAAATGTATGGCATCAGCGAGCATTAAAAAGTCCTCCTTTATCTTCAGTAACTTGAAAGAGTGTTCCATGTTGTTATCATCCTGATATGCTATTTATTCCTTGCGATTGGCAGTGGTTCATGTATTTTGGTCACTGGACTGAAGTATACAAGTGATAACGAGTCGTTTTTATGTCAGCTTGGTGATACAGTATGACATTTATATTAAAATATATATAAGTAATTTGATTTTTGTTTTAAATTTATTCATCTTTTTTGTTACAATTCGTTCAAACATTTACATAAAGTGTATATACATATATATTTGCATCAATTGAGTTGAAGTCACAGCAGCCCTTTCGAAGAAGGAATTTGCTGCATTTAAGTAGGGAAATATTGACCAACAACTTACGCCCGTAATCAACTAACTAACTATGCGAGGCTAGCGTCCCTCTGTATCACCAGGTTAGACACTACACTGTTTATGGAGATAATGTTCATTAATAGACGATCATTTAGTCAGCTAATTAATGAACCGATATCAGCGTCTCTCTATCTACCACCAGTCGAGATAGTATACACTCCCCATACATCACAGATCATCACACTACATCCATCGTGTAGTACCTCCATATACATATAGCTCTCCGCGTCTGCTCGAACGGGCAGCTGAAACACAAGATTAGTTACAAATTGTGAGGAAAAAAAACACAATGTTCATGTTATTGTTAATTTGGTTCAGTCAGTGTCCTAATTTCAGAAAACTTGTATTTGAAGAGACTGCAGATGCGAGACTTTTTATGTACATATATTTTGTTGTAATTTGCTTCTTTTTTTATTTTAATTTCATAGGCAAAATTCTGGATAAATATGTTTGTAAATTATGTGAAGTCATCATTAGAGAGGAATTTGTATTGGGCTAGGACACTGTCCCACACTGTCCTATTTGTCCCACATTTTTGTAATACATAGTTGCATTATTTTCAATTTGGTATTGGTACATAAAGAAATTAAAAGCACTGTCCATTTTAAGTTCTACCTCTTTGCATCTGGTGATATAGCATTATTAATTGCATGAAAGCTTGTTTTATGTCTAAGCCAAACATGATGTCCTGCTTCCTCAGAGCCTTTTCTAAATTACATTGTAATTCAATTGAGTATTTCTCACTAAAAACAAGCATTCTGATTGGCCGAGAGCGGCTAACTTTCGTTTTCGATTTATCGACATCGGCCGCTTCAGCGTGCATCAAATCTGAATGTGGCATGGTACAATTTCATCGGCGCAGAACGGAGTAGCGAAACGAGCCAACCCGCCCCACAGGAAATGGTTACGGAGCAGTGTTCCGAGTAACGCAATGAACAAACCAAATGATTTGTGCACGGTGACAACGGCGAAATGAAAGTCTCGATTCGTGTCATGAAAATGACTAAATGATACTTTTTATACAGTTTTTTTTTGCAAATTCCTTGCTAGATTGAATTACAATGGAGATAAACGTACCCTGTTTCGTTGTACATTCTGGGATTCGAGCATGAAAACAGTTTGTGAACTCGCCGGCAAGCCGGCTCGTTCACCAACTGTTTTCATGCTCGAATCCCAGAATGTACAACTCAACAGGGTATGTTTATCTCCTAAATATTGCATTAAAATTTCAGACAGTTTTATCCATAAAAATTCTACTTAGGGCAAGAAGCAGTAGCATGTTCGATTGTTTCCCTTGCAGTTTTACAGAATGTGCACATGCTACAGTCTTTTATTTTACATTTCTCTAGAAATATGTTGGTTACCAAAATACCATGATTAATTTGGAACTGAAAGGCTTGAAATTTTGTGTCTTTGGTAATTAGCAATGGCCTCATATATACTGTTTGCCAATTGAAATGTTCTGGCTTTAAGTTCAGACTATGTGTCCACCCAATTTGTGCACATGGTTTATTCAGAACAAGGATTTTGATGCGTTCCGAATACACAAACTTATTGATATACTTCTCAAGAACTATTTCTTAAAGAATATCTTGTTGAATAATATTTAAGAGCTTCATGTTAGATTCTTTCATTTCCCTACGCCATTGACTCGGGATTGCCATTATAAGCCCATGAAGGGCGAGATAATTGATCGTGTATATGTCTGCAGTAGTCATGAAAGATCCGTCAGCATGCAGTATATCATTGATATATAAAACATGTCTGTCTATCCAATTTTTAAACTGGACAGGTTTATTCTGAATTTTTATATGAAGATTATGGAAAATTGGTTGGCTCCAACAATTGCCATTTTGAGGTTCTTTGACTAATAATGCATAAGCTGATACGACATCTTTTGAGATATTTAAAAGACTAGGGTTTTTTTTAGGTTTAGCATTAATGTCCCCCCAAATATATGTGCAGGATCTATAAAAATAAATTTCCATTCAGAAATATTTAACGGGCCCAGAATTGTGTTTGAGCCAAGTCAATTTCAGAGATTTAAAATATATTTTCAGGTCTGGTAATTTTAGCCCCCCTGATTCAATATTCTGAATTAAAGACTCTCTTTTTATTCTATCTCGTTTGTTATTCCAAAAAAATTGAAAGAGCAAGCCTTGCAATTCTTTGAAGGACACATCAGGAGGGTTAGGGAGAAACGTCATTGTTTTAATTAAGAGAGGGAGGACCATCATTTTTTATTACGGTTACCTTTCCGATGTGTGACAGTGTCCGCAAAGCCCAATGTTTTAAAATATTTGCCATACGTTCATATCCAGTTTTCATTTACCAGAGAGGGATCCATCGTATGGAATATAAAACCAAGCGATTTAAAGTTTCCTTTTAGATTCCATCTCAAATCAATAGAAGTGTTAATTGTGTGTTGAGAACCCTTATTAGCTCCGAACCATACGGCTTAAGATTTTTCAAAATTGGCTTTAAGGCCCGGTATTGATTCGAAATCTTTTATAGCATCAATAGCTCCTTCGAGTGAGTCCTTGCTTCCGTCTAAAACAGAGTGGAGTCATCCGCATATTGACTTATTTTATATTATCTGTCATCCAGGTTAATTCATACTATTGTGTCGTTTGATGTTATAGCCCCTGAGAAAATTTCAATGCAGAGGATAACAAGGTAAGGATATAATGGGTCGCACTGTCTCACTCCTCTTTCAATTACAAATGATTTTGAGACGTGACCGTTATTGATGACAGGACTATTTGCTTCGTTGTCACCCATCTACAAAATGATTGTCCAAATCCGAAATTTGTTAATGTTTTTTGGATGAAGTTCCAGTCTATAGAGTCAAAAGCTTTTTACAAGAAAGTAGGGGCATCAAACCTGGTAGTTCTTCATTCTCACAGTCAATGAATAAGTCATACATCAGACGAGTACATTCACCAATATAACGGCCTTTTAAAAATCCTTTTTGCGTTTCACTAATTAAAGCGTTTAGTTGAGTTTTCATTCTGTTTGCAATTGCAGAGGCTGCTAATTTATAATCTACATTCAATAGTGTGATTGGTCTCAGATTATTTATGTATGCCTTATCTTTTCCAGGTTTTGGTATACATGTTATCATTCCCTGTCGTTGGGTTATTGATAGTTTTCCAATTGCATTAGAAGAATTTATTGATTTCAACAAGAAAGGTGATATGTAATTCCAAAAATGTTTTAAAACTCTGCAGGGTATCCATCAATTCCGGGAGATTTGTCATTTTTCATGGACTTTAAAGCCGAAAGAAGCCCGTGATTTTCTAGGAGTCCTTCGCATACCCCTGTATCTTCTTGTGTTTTAGTTTCAATAAATAGATTATTATTATCTACAAATTGTTTTAGAAGTGCTTCATTTGCTGTTAATTTATGAGCTTTATAGAGAGCTTCATAAAATAGATTTTGTTCCTCAAGAATATCTACTATGCCTGTGATTGTGGTATTGTCATCGCGTATGACTTTCGGAATTAAATTTTCTGTATAGTTTCGTATTTCTAGGTGTGCAAAATATTTGTATTTTTTCCCGATCGGCCAGCCATTTTGCCTTTGCCCTGGCTAATAATCCCATAACCTCAGAATGTCTTAATACATTAAGTTCTTTTTCTAGTTTATCTATCTAGATTTTATACTGTATGTCCTTTGCCTCATCATATATCTTTTTCGTGCAAAATGGAATAGTAACACCTCTTAGTTTTAGCTTGATCATTTCCCATAACATTTGACGGTCAGTATTCGCAGGAAGCTTTTGTTCACTTCTGATTTGTATTACTGTTTTATCGATTGTCTCTTTAACCAATGATACATGGTTTGGATCTCCAAGAAGGGAGTTATTAAATTTCCAGGTACCCTGTCCTCTTTTTTGACTGATGAATGATAGTTTCATGTTTTTCAAAGCGTGATTAGATTTGTATTTAAGCCCTCTATTGGCAGCCTCTACAAATGGTTCCAGTTCTTTTGATATAAGAAAGTAATCAAGTATCCTACATGTCTGTCTGGCTCCATAGCAGGTGTATCTCTTAACGTTTTGGTTTTTCTGTCTCCAGATATCTATTAAGCCAAGATATGACATCATATTTTTTATTTTTTCACGACTTTTGGGATTATTTTCTCTGACATAACGATATGTGTCTAGTTCATAATCTTGTATGACATTCCATTCACCGACCCATAATCTTTTCGGAGTCTATTGAAAAAGTCTTTACGTTTGATTACATCTGAAGCCAAACCTCTGTATTTTACAGCGCATATTCGTACGATGGTGGTTTATAAATATTAAATGAACATTGTGTTTTGATAAACAAATTGATTTTACATTTTTCATAACCCCCTATCACAAATAAAAAAGCAATATTGTGTTGGATATAAAAATTATGTCTTCAGCACACCTAATAAAACAATATCATCCAGTATGCACCAACGCTAGTCCTCAGGAATTTATTCTGAACTCGATCTGAAGCCAAACCCAACAAACCGTGCATAGGCCCCGATAACATCTGGCACCTGACCCCACTTGCCAATCGTGGGAAAAGAAATCAGATGCCAATTGCTTCATAACCCTGCACAGCTCGCTAAAAGCCCTAACGCAGATCAGACTCGATTAATATCTTTGATAAAACATCATCAATTTTTAACATGTTCCTTCCTTATGATCTGGGTGAAGGATATATATTATATTGTTTACATGAATTTTAATCTATTCCAAAAATTTATCATCTAGGAGAAGTATATATGACAAAAAAAGAAAAGAATGAACAATAACAGAAGATCTGTTCCAGGACCCCTATACTTAAAAGAAGCAGCCATGGAAATCTGCCCTGTACTCACCACACTTTTTAATAAATCAATGGAAACTGGAACAATACCAGAGGACTGGGAGATGGCTACCGTATGCCCAATCTTTAAGAAGGGAGACAGACAAAATCCGGGGAATTACAGACCGATCAGTCTGACAAGCATAGTATGCAAGATCATGGAGAAAATAATCAGAGAGAAGCTAGTGGAGCACATAGAAACAAACAACTTATTTACGAGCCACCAACACGGATTTAGATCAGGACATTCGTGCGTCACAAAATTGCCTGAAGTCCAGGATGACTTTAACAACTATATACAAAACGATCAAAAACATAGCCGTCATATATCTGGACTATAGAAAGGCTTTTGACACTGTTCCACATAGAAGATTATTGAAGAAACTAAATAGCTATAACATCTCGGGGAATGTACACAACTGGATTGAAAACTTCTTAACTGACCGGAAACAAGCAGTAAGAGTATGCGGAGCCACATCCAGTACATCAGAATACCACAGGGGTATGTACTAGGACCTGTACTCTTCCTAATCTTTATTAATGACATTACAAACTCCATAAATTGCCAGATTAAATTATTTGCCGACGACACAAAGATCTACACTAATATAAAAGATGAAGAAGACAGACAGATATTACAGAACGACTTAAATACCCTATCAGACTGGTCTAACAAATGGTTACTCAGATTCAACGCAGCAAAATGTAAAGTACTTCATATTGGCAGAACCAATCCAGGATAGAACGACACAGCGAGGGAAGGGAACTTGGATATAGCAATACAAACGACTGAAGAAGAGAAAAACATAGGGATTACATTTGACAACAAATTATCATACGAGCACCATATATCAAACAGTGTCAATAAATACAAACCAACGAATCGGTATGATAAGAAGAACTTTCACCCACATGGACGAAGATATGACTAAAATACTATACAAATCCCTAGTTAGACCGATGGTGGAATATGGATCATCCATTTGGAATCCAGCATTCAGGAAGAACAAAATAGCCATAGAAGGAGTCCAGAGAAGAGCATCAAAATTAGTATCCAACCAAGAATTTAAAGAATTGGAATATGATGAACGTATAAAGAAACTTGGACTACCAACATTAGAATACTGCAGAGAAATAAGTGACATGATCCAAATGTATAAAATTCAATCTGAAACTGACAAAGTAATACTCACATCCATGGAGCTTTCTCTAGGAACCAAATTTAGAGGCCACAAGAATAAAATACAGAAACGCCTATACACCAACAAAGTAACCAAAAACAGCTTCATACCACGCTGTACAAACAGGTGGAATCAACTCACTGAACTATGCGTAGATGCACCTGATGTCAACACTTTTAAATCAACACTTAACGACTCCTGGAGAGGAAGAGAAAACAAGTTCCATTTTAAATTTAACTAAAATACAATGTTTTTAATGGCTGTAAATACTGTGATTTTAATAATGCTACAAACACCACTGATAGTTTACAAATACGAAACGTTGAGGAATTAACGAAGAGGCCATACAAGCATACCGCTTTCTTCGGCCCAAGATTCAAGGTAAATTCAAGGTAAAAAAATTATACTGGAGTCTCTGTGTGTATAGATTCAGTAACTTCTATTTTCGAACACCGAGATTTAGCTATAATTCAATACTATTGATATGCTGATGTCTTACAGACTTACACAATGTATTGGAATGTATTAAAGCTGGCACCAACCTTTTCTCAAGTAAATATTCGTAACAATAAACAATAAAAAACAACAATATACCCAAAAGCAAAAGAAAAACAAGGACACGAAATTCATGTGATTTGCTTATACATAGATCACGTAATTGGATTGTTGCATTAAATTTACATCTCCAAAACTTTGAACATTTTGTCTACTGTTCCATATCTGGGTAGCCAGCTATATTTGTATCCATTTGGTTTTTACAGAAACCATTAATTTCCTGTAGTGTTAGAATGTTGTGTTAATCATCGTTGTGCACAAATTAGCAATTTATTTGTAATTTTGAGTAAGAGTTTAGGAGCATATTTAAAAAAAAAACAAGAACAAAGTTTTATTACCAGGTAAAATTATTTGTTCTTGGAAAGGTAATTTCTTGAAATGTGAAAAATACTTACATGTCCTCATTTAAAGAATTTTCCTTTGAAGAAAAACATGTAAGAATAATTTTCTAATTATGAGAACCAAATTTAGTTGGTAAGAATATATTTGTGCTGTTTTGAGAAAATTTATGACCACACACTTTAAAATTTTATAAACTGACAAAAACGTATTTTCTAATATTGAGAATCTAGAAAGTAAGAAAGTGCCCTTCTTAACATATTAAAAATATTTTAGAAATTTAATTTCTTGATATAAGATCAAGAAAAAATTTCTAAGTATACTCTCAAATTTTCTAGTCTGGAAAATGTTTATTGACGCTTTTATTAACATGAGCAATTGAATACCATCACCCCCTGTGAACCGGTCCTGCACAGCGAGGTCGCAGTGGTTGTGGTCCTGGTCGCAGGGCACAGTTCTGGTAGCCAATTGTAAACACATACCACACACAGAAGGAAGAAACACACAGCGCGGACATACCATCAATATTACAGCACATGTGAGCGACCGAATGGACTACCAAAGAACCTATACATGATATATTGCGTTTGTATTAACACCCATTTATATATAATGTTGATTTTAAATAATTTATGTATTCGTAACCCATTGTTTAAAAAGGAAATACTGATTATCTTTGAAAAAAAAAAATGTATTCAAATAGACGTCGAATATTTCATTAGTAATTGTTCTCAGACATTTGTATTCTGAACGGCGAGTAATACATTTTGAGTTAACTGCTCTATTTTCTTACTTAAAGAAACAGTTGAATGGTCCTGCTCGCAGTGGTTATGGGTACTGTCCGCAGTTGTTGCAATATATGAAGTGGTAACGACCGCAGGTGGTTTTGCACCTAGTGGAGATAATGAAATATCTCATTTCGTGTTCTTCTAAAACTGATTACGCCCTTTTTATTTGCCGAACTGACTCACGTAATGGATATATACAAATGCTACTATTGTTCAACTAAATTTAAGCAATTCGATGGTGTAATACAACATTTGTGTATGAGCCACCGGGAGAATGAAGTTAAGATTAGGCGCCGATTTTCTGAGGACGGAAGGGAGTTTTATCGCACAAAAACTATTCCTGGCCTCATACCGCTACATTTTGATTCGTCTGGGAAACGAATTGTGGCGAATAATAACACCGAGACCGTTTGCGTTTCAATAGATGAGTCCAATGACACTAAACGTCTTAAGCTGGTGTGATAAAAGAATCAGACTCCACATCCAATGTCTCTAATTTCGCAGATACACGTATACCTGGGTGTTATCCTGTGAGCACACACAACACCGAGACCAGAGAGACAAATACATGTAACGTTGACCACGCGACGAAAGAGAGCCTAACAAATGAAATATTCTTATTTGAAATGAACAATTTATCGGACTACGAACGATAACTATGCGAGAATATAACCATGGTTATCCCACCTGTCTTAGTGGCGTATAAAGAAGCCAACTTGCCTGCCACCTTTGCCAGCTTCCTTACATTGGTTAGCGAAGGGATTTTAAGTTTGCGACATATAAGCCATCTACTTCAATGTGACATCGTCAACTTTCTATCATCAGGTGACAGTCGAAAAATTCGATACCAAAACCAAGAAACTTTGCGATTTTGGCAAATTGGCTAGAAACTATTCCACGGTCGTTTTATTCGCTTCATGTGTGGACCAAAGCACTCCGGTCAAATATTAGAAGGTTTGCAACTCGACCCATTGAATGCCGCGATAATACGAATGGGCATTGGGCAAAAATAAAATGAAACGCGATTTAACAAAGATAGTTTTAATAGATTGTATTCATGAACGTAATCACTCGTGTCCAGACTCTCGTCGGTGTCCGAAAGTCCAGATCTCTAACTATCAGATTTTCCACACTCTGCCTGTAGGAAAACTCAGCTCCGTGAGCTGGCAGTGTATTGCGACATGACTGTTCTCTGACATCTCGGCGATAGGACGAAGGTGATGGAAATTTTGCCTTACACTTCTCACACTGGAAAGTAGTGATGTTTTGGTGATGAACGATTTGTCACACTGACCATACTTAAACTCCCTTTCATTAGAGTGCCGTTTTTGATGATTTTCAGGTTGTCCTGATTAGCAAAGAGCTTGCAACATACCTCACACATGCACTTCGGCTTGGTGTGAGCACTATCGCGGTGTGCTGACATCTCATCCGGCGTTTCGAATGTTTCCGTGCACACTGAACATCTAAAACGACCTAATACCGGGTGCTTTCTTCGTTTATGTCGCAACAAGGAGTGGTGCCATTGTGAGGTAAAACAGCAGTTATCACAGTTCAAAACTTGGTTGCACTTAGATGTAGATGGCTTGGTTGGAGTTGATGTCCTCGTGTTCTCTTGTGTGACCTCTGCTATTGGTCCGTCCAATGGCATGTGTTCTTGGGATGCAGTATCTGAAACAAAAATACGATAAACAGATCTTCAAACAGATACTTTGAAAATAATGAGCTCGAAATTAGAAAAAATCAAACGCAACTGTCAGATTATTTCAGTGAAATATGCACAATACACTAATACGGTGTTTGGAAATGCAAACACGTCATTAATTTGCCTCATTTTGTCGCCATTTTGTGTGTTTCATATATTTTTTTTAAATATCTTATAGTTCTTCTGTCGGTTATAAAACAATGCGAAATGTGTAATATGCTCTAGAATAAATCCCATGTGACACGATAAGTAAAACTAACCGCTACAACTCGAGTAAAGCCCATTAAATTGATAGCAGACCACCGTCGGGCAGTACCCTTACCACCTGCAGACGGTATCATTTGGAAGCGCGGGTCACCTGCGAACGTTACCATTGAAAATTTGATTTTTTGATCCAGGGAGGAATTGGCCATCAAAAGATTAATCAATTCGCTTCAGTATCTATTCAGCGTTACAATGAGTGGATAATCGTAGGTCCATGACAAAATGATCCAGGTTTTCTATTATTTATTCGTCCGATTGTGAAAATTGTGATAAAAGTCCCATTCTCTCAACCAATACTACTTGTATGTTTGAAAAAACATATATTTGGTCATCCGTGGTATATTGTGTGACATTTCCTTTAGCAAAAACTCACTCATTATATCTTTTCTTGATACATTTGTCCCTTGATGTCAATACTGGATATCGGCTGCCGTCTTCTCAATCATGTCGGTGTGATTCGGGTCACTGCGAACGCGTTCACGTAGTACCACAACCACTGCGACCTCGCTGTGCAGGACAGGTTCACAGGGGGTGACCATAGATGACAATGGTTAGCATTATTTTGTTGTAATTAATCGATTCTCATAATTAAAGCGTATTTTGAAGAAATGTTGTTGTTATTGTAACTTGATATAGGGACGTCTGATGGGACTGAGTACCTTTAAATTGTCAATTGTGACGCCCATCATCAAGTGAGATGTATAACGTCAATCGTGATAATTATTTTTGAATAGCGTGTATTATGCTATTATTTTTTCGATGTCAGAATATAAAATAGCATTAGTTAAATCGGAGACTCATCGTGCGGACTGTCGCCGTGTGTCTATATTGTATCAACTATACTGTATAATCGGAAAATCTCTCTCTCTTTACCGGTGATGTGATATAAATTATATATTATTAAAGGACTAATTCCCAATCAGACCTTATAACAAAGGTTCACAGAACAAATAGTCCACATTAGAGTAATGGGCTGCCACGGGGGAACAAATAAAAGGCAAGCAAGTCCATTGGTATTATTGTGTTTCTGGTGGAGGCTGCCTTTGATTGGAGAATATCATAACAGACATAATTAATAACACAGATATATTTCGATTCTTCCTTTCAACTATTTCTAGCGATCAGTACATAATAATTAATCAGGCGCTAAGCAGCTCAGTAACTGTGACGCATACCAGTTGGTAAACCACGAACTAACGGCACCATGTAGCTTAGTAGCTCAAGTGATAAATCACGAAGAAATAATTATATGGTCAAAGTCTGTGTTAGCAACTCGGGATTAAAACCTGTTCGCCACTTTTCGCAACATTGAATTCAATAATGGAAATTAAACTACATGTTAAAAGATTGTTTTTATCGTTGTTAGCTATATACGTTCTATTGGCACAATGTACATCGCAGCTTTCGTCTGTAGCAATGCGGCTACACGATGACCTTAAATCACGACGGTATAATCCGAAACTTCGGCCAGTAATAAAAAATACAGACACTGTTGACGTCACTGTTGGATTCGCACTCTCAAGAATAAACAAGTTCGATGAAGTCGACCATCATCTTTCAACCAGCGGATACTTCGTAATACATTGGAAGGACGAATTTCTTTCTTGGAATGTATCCGACTATAACGGAATTGAAACCATCAGATTTCGTAACAATGAAGTTTGGATACCAGATTTAGTGCCTTACAACTATCGAGATAATATGCAATCACTAATATCGGACTCCGCATATATTACGATTTATAGTAGCGGTGACGCGCTTATGGTTCCTGGAGGGGCGTACCATACAAGTTGTCGGGTTGATGTAACTTATTTTCCATTCGACACACAGAAATGCGACATTGTGTTAGGTTCATGGAATTATGTATATCCAGAAATTAATTTGAAAAACCTAAGCGACACTACCATTGATGGAGCCAATTTTGTTGAACACGGCGAGTGGAAAGTAACCAAAACAGTATCATACTCACGAGAAAAAATGTTCACGGAGCAGATCATACCACAAGTGGTTTTCACCATCAACTTAGAAAGACGTTCTCAACATGTAGTGTTCACGACAGTAGTCCCGGTGCTTACTCTGTCGCTTCTCAACATTTTAGTATTTAAAATACCAGTCGATGCTGGGGAGAAACTATCCTATGCTGTTACAATTCTTCTTGCGCACGCCGTATTCCTGACCATTACTGTTAGTTCCCTACCTAAAAGTGGAGAGACCCTATCTCTGCTATCAATTTACCTCGTGTTCGTGAATCTGATGAGTGCGGTCGTTGTATGTTTGACGTCACTGTCAGTCAATTTACATCACAGAGAAGGAGTGGTTAGACCACGGTGGTTACGACGATGCACCCAGGGGAGATTATCCAAGGTCCGCAATCAACGTAGTCGATCTGAAACTATGGTCCATGACATAACGCATAGCAAGGACGAACAAGACGATGTCACATGGCAACATCTCAGCCTCGCTCTCGACCGACTTTCGTTCTGGACTGTCCTCTTAGTGTTGTCCTTTATGACGATTGGCTTCTTCGTGGGTTTGTTAGCATAAGAACACGTTTTACCACGAACAACTTGTGGGGGACTATAAAAATGAACGGTTTTCTGTCCGTTTTGGTACAGGAAAATGGGGCGAAGAACGAGTAGCTAAATTTTGACGTCTGATTTACTCGGGTGTCTTTTTGAGAATCAGTGTTAATAATACATGGACACCAACCATATTTTGACTAGATCTGACTTGTGGTACATGTGAGCTATAACACAACGTTTGCTATTGAAAAAACGAACATTTAGAACAATTTGTGAGGCTTCTTCCGCTGTGACCCATTTACGCGGTAAACATAAATTGATCATGTCTTCTTCCTCAACGATCATGACAGCACAGTCGATAAATATAGTTGGGGATAACAAGTATTCGACCCGGAAACCCACGCACAGTCAACATATTCTTGATGTATCAACTCTTGATCCAGCTCTCCGGCAAGCAATTACTGATAGCAATATCAAACAATCTGATAAAAGAAAAACGAAGGTCGATATATCTCCATATGAACTTCGGCAATTGGGAATGAGACGAACTGATGACAATGTTGATGTCTCTGAGGTTTCTTCAACACCCAATTATCTGCAACTGGCCTAGGAATTCAAATCAAATATATGGTTGAAGAAGGAATCAGCTCACCATTGGACAAGGTTTGTCTAGTTTGGAAGCTACTGTTACTAAAAGTGTAAGTAATGCCACGACTGAACACCAGAATTGAAGGAAAAGTTGCAAGGACAAAAAAGACAAAATGATCTGCTCACAGAAAGGGTTACAAAACTGGAAATAAGAGTTGAAAAGCACGAGCAACATGGAAGGAGGAACAGCTTGAGATTTCTCAATGTTGCTATTCCAGATGGTGTTACAAATCTCAAGTCATTACCAGCTTGATTGTAAGGAAATTCTGTAAAACTTTGTTTTTCAAAATGGACATACACCCAAAAGATATTAACAAATACCACCATCTCTCACAATAAGATTACCGAGAACGACAGAAATGCAGAGTAGTTGTACTTCTACCAGTAGTAGTTCACTAAATCCTATTATAAACTCCAATGTCAGTGATGAAGGAGGTATCTCTTATAATGAAGGCAAAACAGTCAATATCATAATCAGATTTAACCATTGGGATGTCAGACGAGCCATATGTGACCCGCCATATCAAATCCAGTCGTAAGTCGGGATTGTTTTTACCCTGTGCCAATGCATTCTCTTATATATGCAAGTCGACCATAGGTCGCCTCGCAAATATAAGAGAATGCATTGGCCTAACAGTTTTTTTTTTTTTTTTATAATTTTTTCTTGTTTTCTTTAACAATTTTATAATTTCACCCATACAGAGCCCCAGACAAACATGAGCAGACGACACTCTTATATATGCTTCTATATACATGTGGGGCTCCATGCAGGGTAATGGATGTTTTTTATTTTATGTCCTAAAAATTGTAAGAAACATTTATTTAAACAAAATAATAAAACATTGTTAGGCCAATGCATTCTCTTATATATAAGATAATGCATTTGCACAGGGTAAAAACAATCCCGACTTATGACTGGTTTTGATATGGCGGGTCACATATATTCTTCAAAGAAACTCCTTAAAGGAAATCTAGAATGATGATACAGAGTGCATACTAATTGTGAATTCATTTTGTGAATTCAATTTGCTTTGTGTCATATAGTGTACACATATGACATACATGTCATATATATTATTTCTCATAATATATCATGAGAAAATTGGTAATAAGAATGAACCTTATATTCACCTAGCATACATGTATGTCATATATAATATTTCTCATAATATATCATGGGAAATGTGGTAATCAGAATGAACCTATATGTTCACCTAGTACACATAATTCCCAATTGTGAATTCATCTCCCAATCATTCAGTTCAGATATACAAGGGAGACACCTATCCCATACTTAGTCTTGAACACGAGTATATATCATACTATATCATCAAATTTAATACATTAACATTAATTATCTATAAAACCCTGAATAATTGATATATGTTTTAATAATTTAGTCATGATCGTGACAGTCTTGAGGGGAAGCATATATTTCAATGTGTGATGTAACTGCATGTGTTGTATATATATTTATCTTACTCATGAGAATAGAATTCCACACTGAGTACATGTGTCACACATAGAGTGAATAATTGTGAATTCATTTTTGTGAATTCAATTAGTTTTGTTTCATATAGTGTACACATAATGCCCAACTGTATTTATCTTTACATCCTACAGTTCAGATATACATGTATAAGTAAGATATTTCTCCCACATTTAGTATTTATCTTCACATCCTTCCGTTCAGATATATAAGGGAGACATTTCTCTCACATTTAGTGAAGACAAGCATATATTATTCTACAATTGTATAAGTGAGAAATTGAGTTATCAGCATTAACCTACTCGTACACCTGGTACTCGAGTCACAACATACTAGCTCACATATATGCCCGAATTTCACATGTAGGACTTGATATATTTCTTGGATGCATGTCAAATGTGTCACTTTGATTGAAATTTGTTGCTGGAAAATATATTAGTTCACACACAGGCATGAATCACACATGTATGCCTAAATATAGTTTCTGGATACATGTCAAATAGAAGAATATATTTAAAGTTATATCAACTGTGCAATTAACTTTGTGAAATGTGTCACTAAAAAGTCAAATATATTGTTGGACAAAGTCCATACATATGCATATAGCCTACATGTAGGCCTGAACATATTCCTGCATGCATTTATATGAAAAGCCTATTATATATTTTCTACTTATAATTTTACTTTCGCATTTTGTTTGAAATGTGTGACTCAATCTAAACTCAAAGTATTTATTTATTTGGTGACATGTGTGATGCAACAGATTGGTGGATAATGTACTAGCTTGCATATAGGCTTGCTTGTAGGGCTGAATATATTGCATGGATAAATGTCAAATAGTTTAATTTAATTTAATTATTAGTCCTGATTGTGGGCCTAAATGTATTTCATGGATGCACGGGGGGCCTTAATTGTCGAAAATATTCATATTTGTTCCAAACACCGTAAACTGAAAAACATTAAAACGCATACAGTTTCGTTCATATATACCATGACCATCGCGTAAACAGCATGTTATCATAAAGACCTACTATAGTTTCCTAAGCTAGAGCCTGATTGTGTTACAGAAGACAGCACAATGCTACTGGCTAATCACACACAAATGACATAAACGCTCTTTATTAGTTCCATATCAGGAATTCTCCAACACATAACGCTCTTTATGTTTACCATCATAATATAAACAAACACGAGAAAAGTAACTTGTTTTGCTTTTGTTTATAATAACAATGGATGGTCAAATATATGACAATAACATACTGTTTATGCGATATTTCTTATTTGTATACGGACAAAGTCTGTCTACATTTTGATGTTCTTTCTGTTTGTGGTGGTTTTTGACAGGTGAAAATATTTTCACAGGATACCCACCGCCAAGGCCAACCGTAACATTAATCCATTTCATGTATTAATGCTTAATTATTTATCACAATGTGCATATATGCAAACACAGCACAATGTGCATCTACCCACATAAAGCTACAGAATGCTATATTGAAATTGATTCAACTTATTCAAATTGTATAATCCAATTTTGTGAATTGGCTCACTCATATCCAACATACTATTATTGGACAATGTTTTAGCTCATATGTGGATATAGTCCTAACCGAAGGCCTAAATATACGTTTTAGATGTATGCCAAATTCTACCAGATTTCATGAAATCTAATTTATATATTGATAGAAATTTAAATAGCACTTTAAATTCAATTTAATACAAACTGCTTAATGACCAATCAGACTGTGCATCCCAGCACAGAATGTTACACAAGACATGAGTCCTGCTAGCCATGCATCCTGGGTGTAAACTTATATATATTTCTTGGATGCACGGCAAGCAGGACCAAACTTAATGAAAACACATGTTTGTTTGTTATCTTTTTTTTAATAATTTTTTTTTTGATAAATAAGAATAACAACATAGGAAGAGACAAAGTACATTCACGCATTCATTCACTCAGTCCAAGACATTGCAGAGTTTCACTTTCCTACTTTCTTACCTGTGACATGCAATTAGAAAATATATATTTGAAGGCACAAAATGTGTTCGGACAATTTTAACAATTACCGTTCAACTTAAAAACAAGACCAAATAACGATACTAGGTACTACCTTGATATATTTTTCCCGAAATGGACTTTATTTAGCTACAACAATGGTGATAAAAACAATAGATTATTTCTGTGTCTTCAGAATAATTTTATATTTCCCTTATTAGCCGGCTAAAGTGGTCGATGGTGTGTAATATTTAAGGTTTGCAGATTCAGCGTTCCAAACACTATGTGCGGCTTTAATTGATTTAAGTTCTGAATTTAACTGAAACACATAATTAGTAAATTTAACCATATTGAGACCATATTGTAAATATTTTATGGTTGGACAGCAAACGGGATAAATACACAATGCTCGCTTGAATTGCGTTTGGGACTGTGACTGAACAATATTGTGATGTCATTAAGCAAACCATGTATATATATTGGCGTTCGTGTGGACTCTATAACAGGACCAATAAGAATGATCGCTCGGGTACCGGGTAATTGATTTATGATGTGTATTGTTCAGGGTTACAGTGCTGTTAAGCTATGGTATACTTTGAGTCTGTAAAAAAACAGGTGTTTCAATATAATATTATTTCATTTTTAAGGCATATCGAAGTGCCAGCCACTGATTATCGAATTCGTGATTCATGTTACATTTTGCGTTGTATCTATCCCATTCATACCTAAATTGAAGATCGCAGCTGTGTTGGTGTGAATTTTGTCCTATATATATTGTTTCAACACTAGTAGGAACAGGTTAATTTTTGAATATCTGTGTTCGGGATCGATACCGATAATGATATTCTTTTTTGTTAGATCAATTGGAAATTGGTTGTTTCTTGTCCATATTTCAATTTATATCACAAAGGTTTGATTGTGGCGACAATCCAAGAAAATGTGAGCTATGGTTTCCTGCACATTTTTACAGCGATTACAAAAATTGGAGGCATGCTCAAATATTCTTCCCAATTTTCTATTTTCTCGCCTATTTCGGACTACCATTTTTGGCATGCATTCGGCATAGTTTTCCCATTTGCAAGAATTTTGTAAAATAATTGCCTGCCTGTCACAGAGTATCGGAGCGAGATTGTTGGGTAGGAATGGACATGGTATACGGATTAAGAGGCCACAAGGAATCACCCTTGTGGTAATTTATACAAGCTCAACGTATTCTTGCAAGTGGCAAGTCGCGATGAATCCAGTAAGTGTAGAAAACCGGATTGTGACAGCCCAGACAACATCATCATTGACAACTAAGCCCAGTCATTCCGTATAGAGTTATCCGCCGTGCCAACAATGGGCAGATAATTCACCATTTCCGACCATTCCAACTCCGACTCGCAAGGAGATAAGACATAATTTTCTCCACGCACCTTCACAGCAATTTATTGTAAATAAACCCACTGGAATTATACAAAACACAAACACAATTTGTGGGATGCTGTCGGGCTTGGTTTTATTCATAATATTTACATTCTTCTTGGTATATCTGAGTTATTCTCCAAACACCAACATGGCGAGAACCTCTCCCTGGTGAAACACCTGGAATAGCGATGCCGACTGTAGTCGGGAAGACTAACGAAAACACTTGTGTGGCATGTGCACGACTCAGCACTTGACGTTAAACATAACACGAGTCGCCAAAACTCTGCATCCCTGGTATCACACCCGAAGAAGTCGTCGAGACTAAGAAACTCACTTCATTCAATGAGAATTGCATCACGCACAACAGTTACTGTATATCTAGTCGCCAAGACTGCTACATTCCACCATGACAGCGTCACATTCACATCAAGATGGCCAACATCTTATATTCAAGCGCACACAAACGAAAGATCATACTGCAATATCAAATATATACAAGTGAACGACATTGTATAGTTTTGCCGGATTCGTCCTACCATGACAATCCACAATATTGAAAATCATACTCACAAAGGTTAACATGTTGGTAAGCAGAATGTATATAAAAAACAACCATGCCTTCATTATTGGTAATGTATTCCAAGGCGGTTTTCCAGTCATCGTACCTGACCGATTGTTTTTCAATGAATGTGTTGACATAACCCATGTCAAGAATCAATCTGAGTTTGCCACTGACCTGAATAGCCACGGTACGCGAATTAACCACGGTGGGCTGCTCGTGACATTCAACAATAAGAGATTTTCTTAACAGATCATTGATTTCATAATCAACAAAGCGTTTGTGGTTCAAAGCCGATCTGTTGTTAAGAAAACAAACTGGGGGGTGGCCGATGATTGACAGGAATGCGGTATCCATTACGCAATAGTTCAACAACAAATTCACTAGCCCCAATTTCTTCCCAAAAGGAAATCCTGTCTTTTAATCGATTTTTTACAATTATTTCAGCTTTACCGAGCTGATATTGAGCAAAATCGGTAGTCAATGGTTTTCTAGAGTCATTAGTAGCATACTTAACTTCCAATACTGTGGACACATCACTGCTCTCAGCGTGCAGTGGAGTTTCCTCTTGTGAATCCGGCATTCCGAAACGGACAAGAGGCTTTCCAATGTGAGTAGGAACCACAGAGGAAACAGCCTGTTTTGCCACTGTCTTTCCGACCGAAACTGAGGAGCACTGGGGGCTCCAACTGATGGTGCCGGGTAAGGAGAATAACGGAGCATATCATGTGCTGGCCTAGATGAGGTGGCAGATGACGATACATGCACACCACGCCTTTGCTTACTTGAACGCTCCTTGATCTTTTTGACGGCGCGAGAATCTGCCCTGTGAATTTTTCGCTGATCGTCGGAATCATCGGCTGCATCGGAATCCAAAAATCGCCTAACTGTTTCCCACCCTCCATCAGACGAATCGGCCATTTTGATGTGCTTGTTCATTGTGGTAACAGAACTAGTAAGCCGATCAACACATTCAGTAGCGTAATAAATTTTATGATGTTCCAAAGCCCATTTAATTTGCTTGATGGTGTCCAAAATTTCATAATTAAAATTGTATTGGAGACGGTTACCCTCCCTTTTCCATTTAAATTCATTCTCTGATTTGAGACATTTTATTTCACGTAGACCTGTGTCGCACTCACCCCTCAAAGAGGATATTTTATCATCTAATTCTTCTCGTTATTCACGCTTTTGTGAGCTAACTACTTGAAGTAATAGGATAGGATATTTTATTTCAATACACATACATATTACATAATAATGATAACAATTATAGATAATTCTGTCGTATATTGTGGGGGATGGCATAATCTGGCAAGACTGTCTTCCTGCCATCCCCAGTATGGTAAATATAGAAAGTAATAACTAATAGTAAGATGGCCTTGGGTGAGCCGTGCACATATTGTGTATATGTAATTTATGAGTTTAGGGCTTAGTTTAAGAGTGTGTGAAAATGGATACTACCCGAGGGATGTTCAATACCATGTATATGGTTCAAATTCAGACGATCGGGTAGTATGTTTGGCGGATGAGGTTACAGGGACTACTGATTCGTATATATTGACGTTGAACGTGTTATATGTATTGTATACTTAACGGGGTACGTTCTGTGGGCAGTCTGGGCATCCTCGATTCTTGCATTTGATATCGTTAGAATATGCGCTTATTATTTTCTCTGTGATGTGTTTTTTGAATACATGCCTACTTTGATTTTTAGTCATAGTGTTATCTAAGTTGTTCCATGAGGTTGGGAATGCATGAAATGGTAGCTGTTCAGAAAAGGAGGTTCTCGGGGTTTTGAGGAATAATGGGCGCTGTTGTCTAGTATCTGGTCCTGCAATACGTTTAGTGAACAATTGGGAAAAGGATTCAGGCAGGCGGTTGTAATACCAGTCATGCATGAATAGGGTAGTATGGACTTTGTGAAGGTCGTATACTTTCAAGATATTCTCTTTTTTAAACAAAGGTTCGGTATGGCTCCTGTATTTTTTTTTACACACAATTCGTATTGCTCTTTTTTGTAGTAAAAAAACTCGTTTTACCTCTGGAACATGGCCCCATATCTGGATTCCATACACCAAGTGACTTTGGATTAGGGCATAATATAACGTTTTAAGGGCGCTGCCTGGGAAAAAGTTTTTGACTTTGTTTATATGATATATGGCGTGCGCTAATTTGGAGCAGACTGATGATATGTGTTTCTTAAATGATAGATTTTCATCTATGTGAATGCCTAAAAATTTCGTTGAGGTTTCGTGCTCACGATTTCCAATACGTTTCAATTCTGTGTTATTTAAGAGAATTTGCATAGTGCTCCATTTGGTGTCGTTATTTTCCGGGTGAATGAGCATATAATTGCTCTTTTCTGAGTTTATAGAAAGCTTATTGCAGCAACACCAGGTGTATATATTACGTAGTTCATTGTTCACATAGCTTTCAATTTGAGTACCGTTATCCCCGCTAGTCATTAAGGTGGTATCATCTGCGTAAGACAATATATTCATGCTTGTCGCGTTTGGCATATCGTTAGCGTAGATTAAAAAAATTATGGGGCCGAGTATTGAGCCTTGAGGGACCCCGCACGTTATGTCCATTAGTTTGGATTTATTTCCCTGTAGTTCAACATATTGTCGTCTGTTGTCTAGATAGCTTTGGAACCAAGATAGGGCAGTACCCCTTATCCCGTAATGATATAATTTTGAAATTAATATATCATGATTTATAGTGTCAAATGCTTTAGAGAGGTCTAGGAATAGTGCTATTGTTGAATCCCTGGTTGTTTTATCATTGTTATTGGCTATTTGGTCGAGAAGATGTACGATTGGATGAAAAGTAGAGTGGTTTGAACGGAAGCCATATTGGTGCTTGTACAAAATATCGTGCTCAGTTAAAAAATCTATTAGGCGTTTTTGCATTATTCGTTCTAACAGCTTGGAAAAAGTAGGTAGGATGCTGATTGGTCTGTAGTTGGAAATTTCGTGTGCATTGTTATTTTTTGGTATTGGAACAACCTTTGCTATTTTCATCTTTTCTGGGACAATTCCTTGTTCAAATGAGAGGTTAAATATATGTTTCAATGCCGGAGCTATGGTTTCAATTGTTTCCTTCATGAGTTTAGTGGTTATCCCTTTAAAATCCATACTAGATTTACCTTTCATTGATAAGCAGGTTAAAATAATTTCTTGGATTGTGGTTGGGGTAACATCAAAGATGTCAAGGTCGTCTATTCTATTGCGGAGATAATCAGAAAAATCTGCGTTGTGTTCATTCGCAACAAGTTGACTGGTTTTACGCCCAATGCTCGAGAAGTACGTATTAAATTTATCAGCCATAAGGCTGGGACAAGTGATTTCAGTCCCGTTATCGAAAAGGACCTTAGGGTGATTAACAGTGCCCCCTTCCATCTTTAGTGCACCCTTCAATATTGTCCAAGTTTTCTTCAGATCGTTCTTGTTTTCATCAAGAATTCGTGAGTAATATAATTGTTTGCTCTTTCTGAGAAGTTTATTATATAATTGACGATAATTTAAATATGTATTTGTAGCTCGATCGGATGCTGATTTAAGTTTCTTGGTGTATAATTCTTGCTTTACGATACTTGATTTAATCAGACCTCGTGTCATCCAGGGCTCGCGTTTTAAAAATTTCTTGGGTATTTTACGATTCTTGGGTGGAAATGCCAATTCGTAGGCATTCAAATATATTTCAAGGAAATTATCGTATGCACGATCAATTGAATTACATTGTAGTACAGATTCAAATTTGAATGTTTGTAAAACAGATTTGAATTTACTGATATTTTCAGCGCTAAAAGATCTTTGTTTGGTATTTGGGCCTGTGTCGAGGGTGTGAGATGCGTGTATTTGTTTATGCGGTTCGCTATAGAATATGCCAAAATGGTCAGATACGTCACATGTAATTATGCCTGCGCTATGTTCATTGCGAATATTGTTTGTGTAAATGTTGTCGATCAGAGTAGCTGAGTGGTCTGTCATTCGAGTTGGCTTGGTTATCGTGGGCACGAATCCTCTGGTGAAAATGTTGTTAATAAATTCATTTGTTTTGGAATGCGTTTTAAAATTAAGTAAGTCTATGTTGAAGTCTCCTGCTATGTAGGACTTGTGATTTTTGATTTTTTCTAAAATGCCATCAAATTTCGCCATGAATTTATCGATATCAGCTTTTGGTGCTGTATTCGGCCTGTAAACACAACCGACAATATGGGAGTTATGCTTTCCTGGGTTTATTTCTATAAATACAGTTTCGATTACATGCGGAATGAATTCAGTAAGATCAGGTCTAATTTTGTATGGAATGTTGTCTTTAACAAATAAGCATACACCTCCCCTGCCATCGTCGTCGTCTAACCGACATCTAAATTCCATAGGATGATAACCCGGAATTTGGTGATCGGATGATTGATTAATTTTAAAAGTTTCTGTTAGGGCAATTATGTCAAACGCATCGGTGGGTTTCAAGTCGCATAGTACGTTACACATCGATTCGAAGTTTGCATTTAAGCTTCTACAATTCAAGTTAAAAATGGAAAATTTTGTTTTCTTATTCAAGTAGTCATGGGCCTGTGTTGGGGAGAAATACTGACAATCATTATCGGGTAGAATGCTAGGCTCTAAATACGTATCCGCGTTATTTTCTTCTATATTGGCCCATTTTGCGGCGAAATCATAAGCGTCCGAGTCCCTGACCTCATCCAGAGTAACCACATTACTTGATGACATTGAATTGGATTGTGTGAATTATGAAAGTCGTGCCCTTTAGTGAGAAGGAATTATTCATAGGAATATACAAAATATGTACACAGTCACCCTGGTCGTACGTGCATATATAACAATAGGTTTGTTTCATCTAAGCATTATAAGGTGATATATTTGGCGGGCATGTAAGTCCTTGTTGTGAGCTCGCTAGGCAGGATTCGCGCATATAAAAACCAAAATAACTAATAGGTTAAAAGAGTCTATGTATATAGTAACCAGTGGTGCGTGCGATATCACGCAGATATCTGCGAGACATTAATTACTGTGCCATTTAATTTATCGCATGGGGTATTTTTCTTATGCGCATGTACATGCGTGCCCCATGTATATAATTTATAGAACCCTATAGATAGGAGTGTAACATATTTTCTACCATATACACGAATCCTGCCTATGAGCTCGTATGTGAAATTTTTTCCTGGATAAAGTAGTTGCCATATTAGGAACAGAGATAAGCATTAAATAATAATTGATAGTTAAGCAGAGAGTATGATGTAAAAGCTATCGAAAATAAAGAGAACAAAAAAAATGACAGTAGCATACGCAAACCATATGAAACTCATTTATACATGACATATTAGTTAGTTAAACTATATATAAACCAACTATCGATGAGACACCAAGTATCGATGAGACAGTTCGTTTCGGTTATAACCGTACAATAACATGCCCAGTTGACTATAACAGCGTCATGGTATCAACAAATCACCGAGCACGTGCATTTTTTGTAAATGGGGCGGTAGGTCACACCTCGGGACACGAGGACGGCGATGTGAGCGTCGCAACGTCCTGCCATGCAGTTGTTTTTGATGCATTGACCGATATCTCGCATACAAAGATGCTTTTACAAAATGTTTCGCTGATGTTCAGATGTGAGGACGGGTGAAATGTTTACATTCTTAATATTTCTAATATGAGGATGAAACTGCATGGATATAAGTTGGAAGTCAGCCAAGCCTGACAAGTTTGTTGTTTCGATTATATTTACTGAGTTATGTTCTGCAACTGAGGAATGGAGACAAAAGTTCTTTGGTTATGCGTCTAAGGTCGAGACGTTTGGCACCACGTCTCCCTGTTAACTCGTGGTAAGTCACAATAAATGAGTTACTAGTAATGTATGATCAAGTGCAAATCAAAATAATGTATGATCAAGTGCAAATCAAAATAGAGAATATCCAATGCAGGACTGCAAAGTGGAGTTTGTTGGTTTGTTTAGGGGCTGGGTGGTCATTTGACCAGTCTTAAATTGTGATTGGTTATCAGCCCGAATTACTGGTTGAGAAATTGCGATAGCCTCAGATAGGTTACAAACATGTTCGGAATTTGATGGATACTAGTATGGAGATTGAATCCAGTGTTTGATGTTCAGATTCTGACTTAGTATGTATTTAAGTGCCTTTTCAAGCATGCATATGTATTTAAGTATATTTTAAAGCATGCATAATTAGATAATTACAGATTATTATACCATACTACTACAAGTAACTCATGTCCTCTGCAGTCCTGCTAGGAGATCACAAACGTATGGATTTATTATGACAAATTATCAACAATGGATATTATTAAACAAGTTAGAACGATATATATAACAAAATAATAATGCATAAAAAAAAGTTTTATCTTAAATGAGCTACTATACAGTTAGGAGAGATGATTTTCATTTGTCCATACATGTATAATGAGAATGCTATTACACACATGTATGTATTTCAATTCTCTAGAGTCTTCGTGCACACTATTGAATAAGGCCCAAGTGATAATTTATGAGCATTATGCTATAGACATTTAGACACTAATGTCTGCTCCGACAATTACAGCATATAGTAAGGGTAAGTTCTACTACTTTGGTAGGCGTAAAAAAAAATTTCAAAAAAAATAATTAATTAATAATAAATAATATTAAATTATTGATTGAAGTAATTTTTTCTTTTTCTTTTTTACTTTAGTTGTGTGAAATATATAGAAAAGTTAATTTATTATACTTAGATAAGCCAATCAATTGTTAAATTAATTGGTTAAATTAAATACCAGTTTATAATATTGAAAAGTTAAGCAAAATTAACAAATAAGTAAATGCGGGGAACATTATACCAATTATATGCTGTAATTTTCAGAACTTTAGATGTAGTATCCAAACACAATTAGCCTAATATTGACCTAGGAATGTGTGTAGTAAATGTAGTTAGACCTCATCAGTTTATAAAGTTATGTGGTTCCAGCAATGTAAGCCCAGTTGTATTTTAATGTTTACAAATGTTTATGTTTTGGTTGGCTAAAACCATGCATGCATTGTGCATTATAATAAGAGGCATACACTGCTAGCTAGTAGTATTAGCTGGGTTTGTTCAAACACAGTTTTCAGATAACTTCTAGGAATGAGTTCCGAAAAATGTGTATAAAATTTATTATGTTGTGTTTGACCTTAAAGGTACACAATCTGATTATATGTCCCCATGTCATCGGAGTCCAACAACAAAAACATTTCTGCCAAATATTGGAGGGGGGCGAATAATAACAGAATTCAAAACTTTAAATCTGATAACTCAGGTCTAGGATTGATGGATTCCGTGACTCGAGCCTAATATTTTTTACCCTTGAAGCCAAAGAAATAGTAATTTGTGGGCGTTATTATAAATAAGATTATGTATCTTTAATGCAAATATTAAATGTTAGCATGATTTAGTGTTTAGCAGCCAATATATCATTGAAAAGAGATTTTTTGGTAACAGCACAGTTAGTACAGGTGGTTCCTGATTACTATAGTATTCATTACTGGTCATAATGGTATTTAGTCTGAACATATATGCCTTTATATAAGATACAGTCATGCAGGTAAATAAGCATTTGGGTTCATAAATGACAAATGTCACAAATAAATGCATCATATATAATGCCGTCATTTGGGCATGTGAGAAGTTGGGGTTCACAAGTGACACCTGTCAGGAATAAATATGTTTCGAATACATACAACATGTGACTTCATATAAATGCTGTCATAAGAGCGAATAAGCATCAGGATTAACAAGTGACGCATGTCACAGGTAAATATGTTTCCAATATATACATCTGACATGGCCCAATATAGGATGTAGTCATAAGAGCAAATGAGGATTTGGGTTCACAAGTGACACGTGTCACGAATAAATATGTTTCCAATACATGCAACATGGGTCTTCCAATCAGTAAAGTTATGATGAGAAGTTATTTCTATTTTGAAAAGAGGCTGTTCGGTCTTCCAATCAGTAAAGTTATGATGAGAAGTTATTTCTATTTTGAAAAGAGGCTGTTCTTGTGATTATGTATACCGGTAGCTGCATGTAGTAGTATTAGCTGGGTTTGTACAAATACTAGTACAGTTTTCTAGATAACTTACCGGAATGAGTGCAGAACCATGTGCATAAGATTCATTATGTTGTGTTTGACCTTAAAGGTACATAATGTGATTTGATGGTCCCCATATCATCAGATTCCAACAACAACAACAACATTTATTGACATCCCACTTAATTATCAGAATCGATTAATTGCCAAAAACAATTATGCTTACTGCTGTCAACTATAGTATAAATAGCCCAAGAAGTGTTCTATATCAATATTCTGTTCAGCGTAATTTGTGTCGAGATTAAGTTGGTCGGCTTTTGTCGAATATTTGCGGTGGCGAATAATAACATATTTCAGAACTTGATATCTGATAAATCAGGGCTTTGATGGATGGGTTCCTCAACTCATATCTATTATTATTATTATTTTTTATTATTTATTTATTTTTTTTCATTTTTTTTTTCTTCTTTCTCCCGAAGCCGAGGACCTAGGTTTGTTCAAATACAGTTTTCCAGATAACTTCTCGGAATGAGTGCCAACCATGTGTATGATATTCATTATGTTGTGTTTTACCTTAAAGGGACCCAATCCGAACTGATGGTCTCCATGTGATCAGATTCCAACAACAACAACAATTCATGAAATGCCGCTTTAGTTATCAGAGTCGATTAATTTCCAAAAAATTATAATTACCGCTGTCAACTATAGTATAAAGTTGCTCAAGGACTGTTATATATTAATATTTAAAGTAATTTGGTATCGAGACTGTCGGTCAGCTTTTGTCGAATATTTACCAGCTAGGCCGCCACATATTTGAGGTGGTGAATAATAAATGACCAACCAGGGCTTTGATGTATGGGTTCCTAGACTCAAATATTATTTTTTTTTTTTTTTCTCTTGATGCCGAAAAATAATAATTCAGATTATGTATCTTTAATGCTAATATTAAGGTAGCATTATTAAGTGCTTTACAGCTAATATATATGTATCATTGAAAAGAAAGTTTTCGGTCAGTTCATGCAGATGTACCAAGCAATAGGTATTTTTACTCGGGTGTTGTTCATGAATATTTTAGTATTCATTACATATATTTTGAATACATGGGTCTTTACATAAGTAAAATTATGATCAGAAGTTTTGCTGCTAGTAATGTATCTTATTCAAGGTTATAAAATGAAGCTGTTCTTCTTTAGCTAGTAGTGTGAACAAGGTTTGTTCAAACAGTTTTCCAGGTAACTTCTTGGAATGAGGGCCGGACCATGTGTATAAGATTTATTATGATGTATTTGACCTTAAAGGTACATAATCTGATTTGACGGCCCCCTATCTTATCTGATTGCAACAACAACGTTTCTAGACATGCCGCTTAATAGTTATCAGAATCTTATTAATTGCAAAAAAAATTATTTGTTAATATGTAACAGGCTCCTCTACTCAAATCTGGTATCCCCCCAGTAGCAGCAGAAGTATTAATTTAGGGGCGTTATAATAAATCAGACTATGTATCTTTACTGCAAATATTAAGGTAGCATTATTTATAAATATAAATAGGGCTTTAAAGCTATTAAATGTATCACCGAAACAGGTTTTCAGTCAACGGCAAGGTTGGTGCATGTGCACTAAGCAATTGGTATCTTTACTCAGGTGTGGCTCTTGATTACTGTAGTACTCGTTACTAGTAATAATGGTATTTAGTCGAAACATATTATTGATTACTTCAGTATTATACTGAAGCAATCAATAATATGTTTTGACTATTCATTACTTGTAATAACGGTATTTTAATAGTCAAAACATAATACATACTTGTACATGTTCAGTCAAGATTGCATGAGTATCTAATATTTAAGCTTGCATTGAATCAAACTTGCTTTTCATATAAATTTATGCATCATTATATACAATGGAACACATAGTGCATATTTCAAATACATTAAGTTTAACATATATTCAACCTAAGGAATTTAGTATTCCACACGTTAGATCAG
The DNA here is from genome assembly GCA_032622095.1 of Siphonodentalium dalli. Classification (NCBI taxonomy): domain Eukaryota; kingdom Metazoa; phylum Mollusca; class Scaphopoda; order Gadilida; family Siphonodentaliidae; genus Siphonodentalium; species Siphonodentalium dalli. The sequence goes on from CP136063.1 coordinate 248,185,979, forward strand.
AACATGTGTATATGGATTACAAATGTGATTATACATCAGACAGTTTGCTTATTTGCCTGATCTTCTTGGTTTTGTCGGTGTACTTGATGTATATATTGCCTCCAACAGACCAGGCATCATCAACGACAGCCAATTCTTTGGCATTCTTCAGTAGTGTACTATTTCCATCAGTTAAATCTTCTTTCATTACCAATTTCTGTCCTTTTAAGGTTTTGCGTACCGCAATCACTGAGTTTTTTGTTCTTCTGGAGATGAAGTTACATATCACACTCCTTGGATATTTCTGATCTGGTTTGTGTTTTCCAATGCGATGTGCGATGCTGATATCTTCCTGAGTGATGTATTTCAAGTTGAGTTTATTCTGAATAATATGAATGACTTTTTTCTCGCATTCATCAACTGTTTCAGTACTATGATCATCAATTCCAAAAATTCTTATGGTGTTTTTCCTTGTTTGTTGTTCGAGTCTATTATTCTTTTCCTTCAGTGCGTCAATTTCTGCTGTCATTCCCTCAATATCTGTATCTCGCTCTTCGATTTGTTCGGTCATTTGTCTCATTTCACCCTCCATCCTGTCCATTCGCTGTTCGACATCAAACAGTTTCCCAATACACTCATCTTTGACATTGTCTAGCTTCTTATCAAATTCAGTCTTCATTTGAGAAATAATCATGTTCATACTTTCAGTTTTTACAAGTGGTTCCAAGCTTTTGTCAAGATCAGTTTTTGTAACCATTTTATCCAGCTTCGCATTGATCTCAGATAACGCTTTGGCTAAGTTGGTTTCTGGTGGTGCTTCAATTGATATAACTTCCTATTGATATCTGCTGAACCCGAATTATCACTCGCGTCATCCATCTAGAACAACTGAAACACGCTACACAATTTAAACAGATGTGTTCCCGTCAAAGCGTCCGACCCAAAAGAAAGACTTTCGGCCAGAAATCTCTTATATACCCCTGATATATAGAATTATCTCCCCTCCCACAAATTCAGTTATTCCCATTTTTTACAATTCATTTACCCTCGCCATGTGTAGAAATTAATTCCCGCTTAATTCAATCACTTCAAACATCGGAAATTATATTTCTCAATCCGCAACAATCGTCACTCCAGATTGCTTCCAATCCGCTCCACACAAACATATATCAAGGTTATGTATTCCCACCCTGTTTCCTCCCTACCCATGGCATAACAATATCGCAATTGCCTGCTAATACCACGCGACCAGCATGATCTCAATTGCCACGCTTTATTTACCCGGCGGCTTGGCTGGAGGAACGCAAACCTGTCCCACTGCGGTGACATTGATTTATGTTCGGTGGTTTGAGTGCAATCTCTACCAGAGCGCACAGTCATACTTCCTTTCTGACTCTGTCACCGGCTGGGTACTAGTTTACGTTTCTATATTTAGCGCGGGATTTCCGCACAAAATGGCGAAAACCGATCGCCCCAAAGGTAAATTTCCTATGTGCTTTGAGAACAATTCCCGAACTAAAAACTTAATGACAAAATGGAGGATCAGATCGGTAGTTTTGTTGACGATTTTCGCAAGCAACTCGTAAAAATTGGAGCAAATTAGAACTCTAGTGTCTGACTTGCCATGCGTGTTGTCGTGACAGTGTCGTCCATGTGCGTTTTGACTTTTGTTTTTATAAAATAATCGGAGAACCGAATCACACCGTTTCGAAATATAGTTCTTCGGTTTTAGTGGGACTTTTCAAACTTAAGGTTAAAGATTTATACAAATTTTATTCGATGTTTTTTTTGTGTGTGCTTAACAAGGGCAGCATGTCGCTCTGTTCGCTTAGTATATATTAATTTCGCGGAAATCCACCAAATGTGAGTGAAATGTCGCCGGTAGCAGCGGTATTACCGAGTCATCAAGTTTGGTTTGATTGCTTAATTATCTCGCTTCACGTCCGTGGCGAATTTCCGTTTAAAAATAACAGCCACGGTTCTTTTCAAACGAGGGCCAATGTTTGACTGGCTTACAATTCCCAGACAACTGCAATGTATCGTTGTTATATCGATATTATCGAGGTCATCGCCCTAATTATCATGGTCGTCATCATTATCATCGTCATCATTCTTTTTTGTCGTCATCGCCGTCATCTTCATCTTCATCATTGTCTTCATCACAATCATCATCACCATCATCATCGTCCTCGTATTCAGCATTTTCATCATCGCATTCATCGCCGTCGTCGCCCTCATCATCAGTATTAGCTTCATCGTTGTCGTCTTCGTCGTCATCGTTGTCGGCGTCTTCATTATAATCATCATCAGTATCATTATCGTCGGAAATTGCATCATCGTCGTCCTCCGCAACGTCATCCCGTTCGTCGTTATCGTCGTCATCATCTTCATCATCGTCTTCGGCATCATAATGATCATCGCCTCCTGACCATCATCGCAATCATCGCCATGATCATCGATACACAACCATCATCAGTGCCTCCATCATCGTTGCCATTTTTCAACCGCCATTGCCATCATTCTCTCCATCATTATCATCATTGCCACTATGATCGTCGACATCGCAATCCTCTTCATCGTCATCATCGTCATCATCGCCACCATCATGATCGCCATGTCACTCGCCATCACTTATCCCCATCCCATCGCCGTCATCATTTACGTCGTCAGTTATTTCGTCATCATTGCCGTCGGCATCATAGTCTTCGCCACCGCCGCCGCCATCACCATCGCCATCTGCAACAATATGCCACCAATATGTCACCATCGTCAACGTCGTAAACATTGTACATTGCCGCTGCATGTCCATTAGCTAGTATATCGATAATGTTCCAACGTTCAAACGGCTATTAAACATCCTTCATTGTAAACTGAGGTGTGAATGTAGTAATTTACAAGCAGATAAACTTCAAAATTATATAGCAATCTCTGCTACATGTAGGTGTGGACTTTCTGTAGAAAACGCTTTCCAATATGTTTTTTGAATGCCACCTACACTTTGAAGAAAGAATTACACTTCGTAATACTCTTCTGCGTTTTAATATACAATCAGTTAAGACATAACTATTGGGGACCCGAACTTAAAACAATTAGAAAATTAAAATATCTTTAAAGCTGTGCAAAAATTGCGAGATCCAACGCACGAGGAAAATCCGACAAAGTTCTATTTAGACGCTCACATCAAGATACAAACTGTAAAATGTTATCATGCACAATGAGGTACATGTATCACACTTAAAACAGCTACTCGATAATCTTATTGAAATTATGTAGAATTGGTGGGGTGGTGAAACTAGACTACAAACTATACTTAAAATAATTATGATATTGTGATATTTCTCACTATTTGTATATCGTATTTTCAGTGGGACAATTATCTCATTGAACAAACTTATCCCCTATAAACCCGACTTTCCCCAATACATTTCGAAGTATAATCCCGTGTACAATGGGCAGATCATTACTAAAATACACCATTGTCAAATATATCCGCATGGTTTAATATTGCGGCATTAATTACAGTCCTATTCAATTCTACTGTGTATATAGTTACGCTAATCACGATCAACAAGTGCGACGGTGACACCAGGCAACTTTTCAAAGTTGTGAAAAAGATGTGTGAGGAGAAACCGAATGAGACACTACCACCGCATGATGACGCAGGACAATTGTCAGAGCAGTTTGGTGAATTCTTTTCTGAAAACATAGAACTTATCCAAAAGAAGATTGACAACATCACCGTGAAAGCGCCTTGTGTCGACAAAGAGGAAGCCACGGAAACGTTCACAACATTCGACGATCTGGACCTTGACGACGTCGTTAAAATCATCAAACGCTCTTCAAATGCATCTTGTGAAGTCGATCCTATAACAACAACGCTACTCAAGAAATGTGACTCCCTGATACCTATCATCACCAAGTTGATAAACCTACCATTAAGCCAAGGACATGTTCCCAGTAGCTGGAAAACAGCCATAGTTTACCCTCTTCTCAAGAAATCCGGTACTGACCTTGTTTTCAAGAACTTCCGACCCGTCAGCAACCTATCCTTCATTTCTAAATTGTGTGAAAAGGCAGTGATAGACCAACTCATTCGGCACAGCGAACAACATGCACCTCTTCCAGTAAACACTTCTGCTTTCCGTCAACACCATTCAACTGAAACCGCGCTGCTTAAAGTCCAAAATGATATTCTCTGCAGCATGGAAACAAGAAAGGTCACTCTGCTTGTGCTACTAGATTTGAGAGCTGCTTTCGACACCGTCCGCCATGATAATCTTCTAGATGCTCTACAATCTGACTTTGGTGTTCGCGGCACTGCAGCTATCTGGTTGAAATCTTACCTCACGAACCGATCACAGCAAATATCCATTAATGGCTCAAAGTCTACAAATTTCCCCATCGAGTGCGGAGTTCCACAAGGAAGATGCCTTGGACCCGTGCTGTTTTTATTCTACATTTCGAAATTATTCTCAGTTGTTGAAAATCACCTCCCCGATGTTCACGGCTATGCAGATGATACCAAATCTACTTTTCATTTCGACCAACAGAGAGAGGCGAAACTAAAGCACGTCAAATTGTGGAGAACTGTATTGTGGACATTAAAGCGTGGATTATTACCAAACGACTCATGATAAATGACAATAAGACTGAATTCATAATCATTGGTTCTCGACAACAACTTCAGAAAGTCAACATCAGTTCAATTCACGTGGGAGACGCCGACATACCAACAAAGGACACTGTTCGCAACCTGGGATCGTATTTTGACTCAAACATGACAATGGATAACCATATCTCTAATATGTGTAATAAGGCGTTCAGAGGTTTATACAAAATCCGACAAATTAGACAATACCTCGATGTAGACTCAACTAAGACATTGGTCCATGCTTGTGTCACCTCACACTTAGATTACTGTAATTCTTTACTGTATGGACTACCGGATTACCAGTGTGATCGCTTGCAAAAAGTGCTAAATGCTGCGGCGCGAGTTGTATCATACACTCCTCGGCATGAACATATCACTCCAGTTCTCAAGCAATTACACTGGCTGCCAGTGGAGTATCGAATCATGTTCAAAATTATTTTGCTTGTTTTCAAATCTCGTAATAACATGTCACCATTGTATATACAGGATATGATCAAAGACAGAAATGTGTGTACATATGGATTACGATCTGATAGCAGTATGCTTTTGTACATTCCTTTCAACAAACAGAAAACGTTTGGCGACTGGGCATTTTCATTTGCAGGTCCACATCTATGGAATAGCATTCCACATCACTTGAAAATATTCACTGATTTAAATAAGTTTAAGACCGGACTCAAAACATATCTCTTTGATGTAGCATTTAATTCCTAGATATATGTGCATGTACATATATTATGCTGATTAGGCAATGAGCTCGATGTAATGTAAAGCGCCGTTGAATATGTACTCATAATATTGAGCGCTATACAAATTAATTACTGTATTGTATTGTATTGTAAATCGAGTTCAATCATGCCTCTAGCATTGTTTGAAACTTGGAAACTCTCACAAAGACACATGTATAAAAAGCTACAGTACTTTTCGGTAGAAGAATTTCAAAAAATTGGAAGTTGTTGCTGTCTGACACGTTTACCCGTCGGGCTGCATGCTACGCGGTCCGGCGGCGTATGTATATATATATTGTTGCTGCTGTTAAATCTGTAAAATTTAAAATGACTAATTCCCCGACTCTGATCTATCTTCTTGAAAATATACAACCCGGAATTCAGCTCTACTACAGTTTTGGAGAATTCTTTGGCAGTATCCAGTTTAGATCTGAACGGATACGACGATCCTGGAACGGGAATATCTCAAGAAGTACAACGTACGATGTTTATGCGGACTGCATACAGTTTTCATCGCCGACATCGATTTGCTTCAACCCAGAGCAAGTTCAGCCTTCTCGACTGAATTCCCATAAAATCAGCGCAAGTACGCTCCGTGCATGGGTCAGGTCGGAGGACAAAACTGGACGGTGCTGGTTAGCAGAAGTCGGGACCCCTGTACAGAGAAATAAAAAAGTCGACCTGTTGGTGACCGCCAGCCTTCTCCGAACGAATCCCCATAGCGTCTATTTCATAATTCGTCATTTCGTGGGTCATGTCGGAGAAGAAAGCTGCAATTCGCGGGAGCTGATGCCGGAATATTCTGTATGGAGGACACAAAAACCCGCCTGTTTGTGGAGGAATTGGTGTTCGGAGTTGGATATGGAAGAAGGAAGCAGTGATAGGAAATATGCTACTCTGGATCTTATATATAAGACATTCGGACTTGTGTTCCTGTGAATCCCTGTATAACTGTTCACACCAATCATGGACGCAACCCCCAGTCTGCTGTCGATGAACGGACTTCCAGGGCAGTAATTCCAATGGACACAATTCTTTTTTTGTTATTCATTGATCATATCAAATGTTTTTTTGTTTTCGTTTGTATGGTTACCAATCGCCCAACCGAGCCTTCACATGTGTCAAAAGTTACATTTTAACAGATTACTCATGGATCCGGAAGCGATTGGAAATCATACAAATTAAACAACAAACATAAAGTGTTATAATTGTTTATTTTATGACGAGGATGGTATTGTTTGGGCCTCGTGAACTAATATCGTTCTGGTTGAGGTCATCCACAAGGACACGCAATCTATCATCTAAATTCAAACTGGTATTACATGCTGCGATGATTAGATTTTCATTTTTCCATCTAAAAAAAAACTTCACGTTAGTGCCCTTTTGACATTTCTACAATTCAATGTACACATAGTTCACATCATGCTACACAAATATTCGTATTTCCTGCTACAGATGCTTTACAAAATTCTGCTATAATACTGCGCAATTCAAATTCTACTACGACCAATAATGCTAACACATAAGTAAATATACTTTAACAAAAACTGCAATTGGTTCTTCGGATAGGCGAACTACGATTAATGCTGGCCTTTACTTCACTATCCTCTATCTTGCATCCCTATATAGTCCCAGTAGAGCTTGATCACTCTACAATTGGTGCTGTTATGGGAATCATATTCCTTCCTTTCTGTCTGACCTAGCATTATTCGGAGTATCGCCATATTCATCATATCCTTTGCCTTCCATATGAGCTGTGAAGCATTTTCAAACATACAACGAATAAACTATGTTGTGATATCCAATTACAAATGCGAGTAATACCCAATTTCCAATCCCTGGACGCTCACTTTCAAAATAATATAATTTGTTAGTAGTGCATATTTCATTACATTCAGTTTGCTGTGTAAAATAATTCACTATTGGAAATTTAAAAGCAAATTGTCTTTTGATTCGGAAAACTATTCCTTATTGCAATTGCTTACAAAGATGCCAGAGATGCCAGGAGTCATCTCACCCCAGCAAAGAGGTGGTATGATTTTGTGATATTTTGTCACTATTTGTATATCGTATTTTCAGTGGGACAATTATTTCATTGAATAAACTTATCCGCTATAAACCCGACTTTCTCCAATACATGTCGAAGTATAATTCCGTGTACAATGCATGGGCAGATCATTACTAATATACACCATTGTCAAATATATCCGCATGGTTTAATATTGCGGCAATAATTACAGTCCTATTCAATTATAATGTGTATATAGTTACGCTAATCACGCAAATCGAGTTCAATCATGCCTCTAGCATTGTTTGTAACTTGGAAACTCTCACAAACACATATGGATAAAAAGCTACAGTACTTTTCGATAGAAGGATTTCAAAAATTTGGAAGTTGTTGCTGTCTGACACGTTTACCCGTCGGGCTGCATGCTATGCGGTCCGGCGGGGTATGTATATATATATTGTTGCTGCTGTTTCCATTATCCGTTAAGGCCATTTGGATCGCACACGTACTGGTCCTCACTCATCTCGGTTCAGGTCGTTCCATATGGTGAGTGTTTTTCTGGCCATCCATTTCGTCTCTGCTCCGCATACTTGTTCTCGGTAGTCATGTTGCTTTACCATTAATATTTCTTTATTCAGTGTAATAACGTATGGGAGGGGGCGCCCATAAGTGTGTCCACACTTGTCCCCCACTCCAATTTGTCGGTATACCCCTGTATGTCTTCGATATCGTGTGTATATGCATTAGGCAAATAAATATGTTTAACCCAAACCATTCCGTATCGCATTTCTAGTGAACAAACAAATTGTTGTCCGTCGCATGTAGCTGCCTCACATGGCAGATAAGTATTCGTTTTCTCTCTTTCTTTGTTTCTGTAAGCACTCAATGGTCCGGCAGTAATATAGGGTGTCAAAGCTGTCCATCAGTTATCACGAGTCGCTTTGGCACATCGCACTTTCAGCCGCATGGAAACCATAGTCTCCAGTTTGCATATTGATCAAGTCTCGGGCGCCGCCATTATCCGCGAACTCGGCTTGAGGTGTTCATAGACCCTTATGTGTGCTGAAATTCCCAAGGATTTTCTACAATTTTCGCCAGCATTGTATGACTGAAGTCATTCGTGAATTTCACTGTGATGGCTTCGCACTTTAATAACCTTTCAAACACATACAAATAAGGGTCGACGAATGACCACACCGACACCACGCCCCCGGGTTCCCCGTTTCCCATATTGTGTTGTGCATGAGTCGGCATACATCCGCTTGCCTCCTTTCATTCAGTCATAGCCAATCCTGTCCACTTGCTAATTTCGCAACACTCCGCCATATACCCTGTTTTAATGACACAGCGTAATCAAGTCGCGATGAATCATTTGCCCGTCTGGTTTCTTCCACTGCCAAAAAGTATATACACTGTCAAACAGTAACAATTCGGAGCAATTATAAACCGTGGTTAGATTCACTTATAAGGCTCAATATACGCAAACGCGATCGTTTTAGGAAAAAACCTCAACAAACAAATTATTCATTCCAGTTGGTTGCAATACAAAAACATCAGAAATAAAGTTAACAATCTGAAAAAACTAAGCCAAAGAGAATTATTTTGAGCGAACTTGACGAAAATCTAAAAACTAACAATGATCCTAAACATGTCTGGCATGTGGTTAAGCAACTCTTAAATAATTTATCAAATGGTAACAAAATTCCGTGTTTAAATCACAAAACCAATCTTTTTGACGAAGAAGTCTACAAAGCTGAGGTTTTGAACGAAGTCTTCACATAAAATAGTACTCTCGAAAACGAGCACCTATGGGATTTGCCCAGCTTTGAAAAAAGAACCCAAAATAATATTTCTGACATCAAATTAACAGTAGAAGAAATAGCAACGACATTTAAAGGCTTACAAACAAATAAGGCTACATGTCCCGACGGCAAACTTTGTTTAATATTTAATAAATCCATTAAGGTGTGTCGTTTCCGTTTCCCGATGGCATGGACAATGGCTAATGTTATCCCCATCTTCAAGAAAGGAGACAGACAAGAACCAACAATATAACGTCCGATATCCTTAACCAGCTATGTTGGCAAAATTCTTGAAAGAATAATTTTCAATAAAGTTTCTGAGCACCTGTCTTTAAACAATTTATTATATAAAAATCAATCAGGCTTCGTTCCTAATCATAGTACTGAAATGCAGCTTATCGAGATTATTAACAATTTGTGCAACGCCCTCGATGCTGGAATAACTACTTGTGCAGTATTTTTTGACATATCTAAAACATTCGATAAAGTTTGGCACCGCGGATTGTTATTAAAATTAGAATAATATGGTATTAATGGCAAACCCCTAGAATGGTTTCAAAGCCACCTGATGAATAGGCAACAAAGAGTTATGGTCAATTCGTGTTTCTCAAATTATACCATAATTAATGCTGGGGACCCCCAGGGATCCGTTATCGGCATAGCAGATTGCATTAAATCACAAACGGGACTGCATGTCGACGACACGCGCCTTACAAATAGCAGTTCCGACATTACAAAACTCGAACGCATCGTAAACGAAGATATGCGGGAAATAAAATTTTTGGCAGACACGTGGAAGGTAAAATTAAATATTTCCAAAACAGACTTAATGTTATTCAATTCAAACAAAAAATAAATAAACCAATAATAATTTTTGATGATGTGCGACTGGAATATTCTAAATCACATAAACACTTAGGTCTGGCAATTGATGCCGATCACTTGGAACACACATATGGACAATATATGTCAGAACGCTTATGCCGCATTGTTTTAGATTCGAAAACTCAAACATACACTCAACCGTGAAACACTTGAAACTCTATATTTATCATGCGTACGCTCTCTAATTGAGTATGGTAGCACTGTCTGGTTCGGGGCACCTGCTTACTTACTAAACAAATTGGATGATATTCAATTAGAGGCAGCTAGAATAGTTACATGGTGTACTCGATCTGCTCCGAATGATAGGCTTCTTGTCGAACTTGGATGGGAGAATCTAGAAAATCGACGATACACCAGACGAATGACGATATTCCATAATACTATTAATAAAAGGCCCCTAATTATCTCGTTGAACTCATCCCACCCACATTCCGCGAAAGGTGTAACAAAGACCTACGTAACGCATCCGACATTGTCCCACCCCAAAAAAACCTAAAGTAAGAGAACTGACGTGACCTTCTTTCCTACGTGAATTAACCAATGGAACGCTCTTGGAAAAATATATTTAAGGAATCAATCAAACAGAAACCAATCAAACGGCCAGAATACTTCAATGTTGGTAAACGTTTACTAAATATTTCCCATTACAGACTGAGAAATCAATGTAGCAACTTACAAGCTGATAAAAAGCTAAATTATATCGCTGATACTAAAGCAATAATTTATGGTTAGCATTATTTTGTTGTAATTAATAGATTTTGATAACTAAAGCTTATTTTAAAGAAATGTTGTTGTTGTAACATGATATGGGGACGTCTGTGGAACTGAGTACCTTTAAATTGTCAATGTTGACGCCCAGCATCAAGTAAGATGTATAACGTCAATATTTGAATATCGTGTATAATGCTATTATTTTTTCGATGTCACAATATAAAATAGCATAAGTTAAATCGGAGCCGTGTGTCTATATTGGATCAACTATACTGCATGTATAATCGCAAAATCTCTCTCTCGCTCTCTTTACCGGTGGTTTGATTCGTCCTTATGATATATGATGACGTCACAAAGCCTACGGGGAATAACTCCGCCGGGAATCCGCCCGTTTTGGCGTCATATTACGCGTTCAACTTTGGTGAATAGCGATCAATGAATATATCTTCTTGAGATGTCCTATTGATAGTATCCCTTATGAACATTTTGTAGAAAGGAAATACAGTGAATTCCCCATGTTCACAATGGTCCAGATGTGCACTTAAGGGAATGTTTCTGTATTTCTTCTGCCTTATTTGCTGGCGATGAATACGAATCCGTTTGCAAAGTTTATTTCTGGTCTGCCCAATATAATATTTTGAGTATGCGCGCATACGATGCAATATAAGATATTGCGTGTTTTGCAGGACATGTTAGCGATAGGAACCAAATGTTTTCCATTTTAGTTTCAGGATTGTCCCTCTCATAACCATAACATCCAGGAAGGAAAGCTTTTGTAAATTGGATAGATTTGTTAAGGGAATCAGAAGGTTAAAGAAGCTTTTTGAGCGACTCCTCCGAATCTTCCCATATTAAGAAACAGTCATCTAAATATCTTTTCCATGTATTATGTTTTATAGTAGCGGTGACGCGCTTGTGGTCCCTGGTGGGGCCTACCATACAAGTTGTCGGGTTGATGTAACTTATTTTCCATTTGACACACATAAATGTGACATTGTGTTAGGTTCATGGAATTATGTATATATATAAATATATATCGTAGGCAACCTCAACAGCTCGTTTTGGTGTCAGCGGGTGGAGAACACAGAACTTTGTCAGATGGTCCTGATACACCATAATCCAACTGAAAGAACCATGCGGTAGCGACTGCACATCGATGATGTCAACTTGACTACGAGCGGAGAACTCTTTAGACAAGATCGGCCCAACAACCACACCCTTTATCATCGGTCGAACACGTTTTCGCTGACAGTCAATGCACATTGTCTTAAACAGCTCAATGGAATCCCTTGCCTAACCTCTTCAACATCCGATCGCGGCCACCATGGCCAGTAGCAATGTGGGCACGTTTGATAACATCAAATGTCTCTTCGATCAAACATAAAATGTCTCTTCGATGGTAACTAAATACTGTATTGGGTCATCGTTGTTTTTGCGACGTCTTATCAACTTTTCAACATCACCACATTGAAGAATATCATACTTGGAGAGAAGACAATACGCATGGTGCTACTTAGATGATAATTGTCCACTTATTTGTTTCAGTTCATCTATCAACGAAAAGTACTCTGGTTTTGATATAAGTACCCATTTCAGAGAATCATATTTCTTATATATTACTCATTTGTGAACGTATCTTCCACTGAAAGCTCCATACTGACAACTGATACTGGAAGTAAAATGACACAGGTATTTATACGATATTCTGTTTGTTCTGATGTGTTGTAATAACATACAGTTACATAACTCACTAACAACTAACCAGTGTTATCGGTAAGCGTTTTGACAAACCCAAAAGGATAACAAGATAACAACACAACAATGACTGAACTGTATTTAATAATTTATTGACAGCTCAATATTAGGTAATGGTCTTATAAGTAGTTAATTTGTGTATTCTGGGCTAAAGACAAAGAGAAACAGAAAAAGAAGAAAAAGAAGAACAGTCCGGGACACCGTCGCAGGGACGCCGAAAGAAGGGTCAGGTGGATTAAGAGGAAGGCTGAGAGACGCCCAGCTACCTCCCACTTGGTCATCTCTGGACAGCGCCCTGGACAGGACCCACTCCCGGATGCCGCATCTACTGACTTACCATCTCAGAGGCCGACTGACAAAATCCAGACAGCCTCTGCAGTAGATGCAGCACCGACTGTGATAACACCACCACAACAGGAACCGACTGATGTTACCCCGGCAGTTCCTGTGATGGAACAGTCGGACCTAGAGATGGGGCTGGATTCAATACCACCACAGAGAGAAGACTCTTTCACAGTCCCGGAGACGCCGAAGTACGAACCGGAGTATCCACCCAGGGAGAGAATAACACCTGACGAAGTAGATCAGCTCGATGTACTCTTCGACAATCTGAGGAGCCGGGTACTCGCTGCTACAGAAAAACAAGAAAGGTACACCTTCACCAGAGCAGACAGCGAATTGGTTCGCAACGACACCATTTATACTGAAGCAGACGCTGATGACCCGACTGACGTAGAAGGCAAGATCGATGAAGAAGGACACCTCAGATATCGACAGATCAAGATCAAGATCAATACCAGCAGCACGAGCAACACCTCTCCATCGGATGCCTCTTCGTCTGCACCACCACCGGTGAAGAGGCACAATAAGAAAAAGTATAAAAAAAAGATAGAGAATCCAATAATTGCATCTTTTTTTTGTGTGTTATCTAAATTAAAGGCCAAAAACATGAGGGGTTAGGGAAAGGGCCTTTTGGCCCTTTCTAAGATCGCGGGGTTAGCCCCCCCAAATCACATTCCCTGCTGTTCACAGTGACACTTTCTTCATCAACAAAATAAAAAGGTAATGTTTATACATAATTTGACATATTGACTAAACATAAAATTCTTAATAAGGCAAACTGTCGAATTCAGGTCAGTGATTTTCAGTTATTTGGACAATTTGACATATTGACTACAAATAAAATTCCCATTTAGGCAAACTGTCAAATTCAGGGCAGTGAATTTCAGTCATCTGGCCAAATGATTGAAAATTTTAGGCAATTGGCCAAATGACTGGCGGTCACAGGCATTTCACCAAATGACTGAAAATTTGAGGCATTTGGTCAAATGACTGATTTGACATATTGACTGTAACATATATATATATATATCTATATTTGCGAATGTCTGTCTGTCTGTTATATATAAATTCACAGGGGACCACCTAGATGACACAAAAGGGGTTTAATAGGGATAACTTTTTACGAGAAAGATAATGGCGAGGGTTAGAATTTTCTAAAGTGACACCGTTGTTATAAGGGGCAGAAAAGGGGGAGGGGCAGAACAAAATGTCGCCGATTGCCACCAAACTTAAATATAATCACCCCCATAATATGAGGAATCTAATGGTGTGGTTTAAATATGTCAAAAGTCGCGCCGTTCGCGTCAGGGATGCCCGGAAAAGGAGATGGGCACAACAATTGATCAAATTAATTTTAGCGCCGAATTCCACCAAATTGATGCACATTCGTCTGAGATCTTCTCGATACAAGGAATCTAATTGTGTGATTTAAAGACGCCAAATTGGTGTCGATGGGATGAGATATTTTGGGGGTTGTGGGTGGGTACTAAATCTGATAAGAATTGGTTTAGTCGCCGATTACCACGAAACTTATAAAATTTATCCCCATGGTATGAGGTGTCTAATGGCGTGGATTAAAGCTGTCAAAAGTGGCGTTGTTCGAGACAGGGGTGCACTGAAGGGAACAGGGCACCAAAATTGATACACAATATTTTTAGCGCCAATTTCCACCAAATTGATACACATTCTTATCCATGATATGAGGAATCTAATCGTGTGATTTTAAAGACGTCATACATGGTGCTGCTTTGCTGAGAGGTGGGGGTGGGGTGGGGTGGGCACTAAATTTGATACAAATTTGTTTAGTCGCTGATTAGCACCAAACTTACAAATAATAATCTTCATGATATCAGGAGTCTAATTGTGTTGTTTAAAAATGTCAAAAGTGGGGCCATTCGAATCAGGGGTGCATAGAGGGTGATAGGGACACAACCATTGATAAACAATATGTTTGGCGCCGATTTCCACCTGATTGATACATATTCTTCTCCGTGATACGAATAATCTAATCGTGTGGTTTAAATGCGCCAAATTGGTGCATTTTGGGTGAGCGATATGCAATGGTGGCCCTAAATTTGATGCGAATTTGTATACTCGCCAATTTTCATAAATTTTATTCATATTCATCTCTAAAATGAGGCTATGTGTGTGGTTTAATGATGTCAAAAGTGGCGCCGCTTGAGTCCGAAATAGGGACGAGAGGGTCACCAAAAACTTCTAAAAGTATGTTTAGTGCCAATTAGCATCAATCTCATGCACGTTCTTCTCAAATGATACAATGAATCAAATATTTTCGAATATCTGTCTGTGTTCTATATATAACTTTAAGGGTACAATCGAGATGGCACCAAGGTGGTCTAACAGGGTAACTTTATACGAGTAAGATAATGGTGCTGGTTAAAATTTTCTAAAGTGACGTTGTTGGTGTCAGGAGAGGGGCTATTTGTAGCACATATTTCGACCAAATTGATATATTATTCTTCTCCGTGATACGAGGAATATAAACGTGTGATTTAAAGACGCGAAATTGGTGCTGTTTGGGTGATAGATGGGGGGGGGGGGTATTAACTATGATAAGAATTTGTTTAGTTGCCGATTACCACCAAACTTATATATAATCATCTCCATTATATAATGGATGCATGCGTAAATATGACAAGAGTGGTGCGGTTCAAGTCATGCATGAGGGGAGTTGCACCAAAGTTGTTACAACTATATTTAGCACTGATTCCACCAAATTCATGCACGTTCTTCTCTAATGATATGATGAATTAAATCACATTTGGGATCGTTTGGGTCATGGATGGCGAGAGGAGATTCACTAGCATTTATAAGATTGTTCAATTCGCCGATATCCAACAAAGTTATATGTAGTCATCTCCCAGGCCATCTGCATGTCGTTTTAAGGAATTTTTGGCATTCCAATTTCACAATTTCGACAAATGGTGACCGAATTAAGTCATTTGAACAAGTATATCTTCTCAACTGTCATATTTATATGGGGATGGAAATCAGGGCTTTCCTATAATGATCTAGCAACACAGATACATAGAAGAAAGCATTAAAAGTATATTTATATCAATCTATTTAAGATATACATTATATTCATTCAAACTGATGGACCTTGAATCGTCAGAGGATTGCATATTAGAATGGCTCATGTATATATTATAACACGATTGAGTCTGTCCCATTAAATATTGTTTCCACAAAAAAAGTTACAATTGCCAAGAGATATGGAAATGTAGATCAGTCCTGTTCAAATAGTGGTCACAGCATGCAGTCAAATATGGTTACTTCTGAGATAAAGGAAAACGCAGTCCGTAGCACATGACTTTTCAGGATCCTCCAATATTGACATCTGACAAAAAGGTATATCTGCCCGATACAGAGGATTTCTTTCATTTTTTAGAACAGACTCGTCGCCTAACATAAACAACGCAAAATCTCGCTATGTCGGGCACGTGTAGCTGTTATACATGCATAACATCAATTCTTTTAAACTGAAAATGATTAGCCAGTATATAGCACCAGAACAGAGGAGTACCTTGACATATCTTTAAAACATCTGTATCTTCATGAAGATATGATAAACTAGATTGATTGATTGATGAAGACACATCTCTGTGTAAAACAAGATTGTCGTCTTTTATTTTTACGAACTAATGTGTTTATGATGTTCATGTTTCATACTATAACGCGATAAACTTCCTTATTGGATCAAACAAAATGATAATCGCTACTACCTGACAAGGTGAGCCACTACTTATATTCCATGTGTAAGAATCATGTTTTGTGATGACACTTGGACATACAATTTATGAGAATACGTGTAAAACTTTGAGAGCAAGAGTATTCTCAATTTCCACCAATTATCCACAGAGGGTTTCACATCACTTTAACCTGGGCAACGCCGGGTAACCCTGCTAGTATATATATATATATATATATATATATATATATATATATATAGGAAGTTCTCATCAATATGATAACACCAAGTTAAAGACCCATCAAATCTTTAATGTCGTACTAGCTTTCGGCTATACAGCCTTCGTCGGGTACATGAATGATGTGAAAATATTTGAACATCATTCATGTACCCGACGAAGACTGTACAGCCGAAAGCTAGTACGACATTAAAGATTTGATGGGTCTTTAACTTGGTGTTATCATATTGATGAGAACTTCCTATATATATATATATATATATATATATATATATATATATATATATATATATAAATATATATAAATATATATATATATACTAGCAGGGTTACCCGGCGTTGCCCAGGTTAAAGTGATGTGAAACCCTCTGTGGATAATTGGTGGAAATAATTGGCTAAATATATCAACACTACTATATATATATATATATATATATATATATATATATATATATATATATATATATATATATATATATTATTAAATGACTAACCCGAGACACATCGTTGCTAAAGTGAGCTAATTCCCAAACAGACCTTATAACAAAGGTTCACCGTACAAATAGTCCACACTAAAGTAATGGGCTGCCACGCGGGAACAGATCAAAAGCATGCAAGTCCATTTGTATTAATACGTTTCTGGTGGATGCTGCCTTTGGTTGGAGAATAGCATAACAGACATAATTAATAACACAGATATATCGATTCTTCCTTTCAACTATTTTGAATTCATTCTAACGACCAGTATATAATAACTACACAGGCGCTAAGCAGCTCAGTAACTGTGACGCATACGAGTTGGTAAACCACGAACTAACGGCACCATGTAGCTTAATAGCTTAATTGATAAATCACGAAGAAATAACTATATGGTCAAAGTCGGTGTTAGCAACTTGGGATTAAAACCTGTTCTCCACATTTCGCAACATTGAATTCAATAATGGAAATTAAACTACATGTTAAAAGATTGTTATTATCGTTGTTCGCTATATACGTACTGTTGGCACAATGTACATCGCAGCTTTCGTATGTAACAATGCGGCTACACGATGACCTTAAATCACGACGGTATAATCCGAAACTTCGGCCAGTTGTAAAAAATACAGACACTGTTGACGTTACTATTGGATTTGCACTTTCAAGAATAAACGAGTTCGATGAAGTCGACCATCACCTTTCAACCAGCGGATACTTCGTTATACAATGGAAGGACGAATTTCTTTCTTGGAATGCATCCGACTATAACGGAATTGAAACCATCCGATTTCGTAACGACGAAGTTTGGGTACCAGATGTAGTGCCTTACAACTATCGAGATAAGATGCAATCACTAACATCGGACTCCGCATATATAATGTTTTATAGTAGCGGTGACGCTGTTATGGCTCCTGGAGGGGCCTACCATACAAGTTGTCGGGTTGATATAACTTATTTTCCATTCGACACACAGAAATGCGACATTGTGTTAGGTTCATGGAATTATATATATTCAGAAATTAAATTGAAAAATCTAAGCGACACTACCCTAGATCGACCTAATTTTGTAGAACACGGCGAATGGAAAGTAACCAAAACAGTATCATACACATTAGAAAAAAAATTCCTGGAGCAGATCATGCACCAAGTGGTTTTCACCATCAACTTAGAAAGACGTTCTCGACATGTAGTTTTCACGACAATAATCCCGGTGCTTACTTTGTCGCTTCTCAACGTTTTAGTATTTAAAATACCAGTCGATGCAGGGGAGAGACTATCCTATGCTGTTACAATTCTTCTTGCTCACGCCGAATTCCTGACCATTACTGTTAGTTCCCTACCTAAAAGTGGAGAGACCCTATCTCTGCTATCAATGTACCTCGTAGTCGTGAATTTGATGAGTGCAGTCGTTGTCTGTTTGACGTCTCTGTCAGTCAATTTACATCACAGAGAAGGAGTGGTCAGACCACGGTGGTTACGACGATGCACACAGGGAAGATTACACAAGGTCTGCAATCAGCGTCGTCGATCTGAAACCACGGTCCAGGACATAACGCATAGCAAGGGCGAACAAGACGATGCCACTTGGCAACAGCTCAGCCAAGCTCTGGACCGACTTTCGTTCTGGACTATCCTCTTAGTGTTGTCCTTTGTGACGATTGGCTTCTTCGTGGGTTTGTTAGCATAAGAACACGTTTCACCACGAACAACTCTTGGGGGACTATAGAGATGAGCGGTTTTCTGTCCGTTTTGGTAAAGGAAAATGTCGGCAAAGAACGAGTAGCTAAATGTTGACGTCTGATTTACTCAGGTGTATTTTTGAGAATCAATGTTGATAAGGCCAAAAAAGAAAAAAAGCATTTTGGTTCTCAGGCCTCGCCGCATTGAATAAAAAGGGCCACATTTGTTTTGGATTTTATAAACATGTCCATAGAAGATATGTGTTGTGTTTGATATTAGTGTGCATTGAGCTATAACATGTAAGGTGTTAAAAAGTGACTTGCAGACTGGCTTACAACATGAAGTAGATGACTACCATTAAGAAAATGATCAGCTGATCCCCATGCTCTTCTTACAATTAGTCATTGTGATTTAACTTACTCTAATTGTAACTCCATAAAATTGAAAGGCACGGGATTAAATTCAGGATCACATATTAGAATGGGGAGGTATCAGTTTTTAGACAAAAATAACAGTAGTGAATGTCAGGGGCAATATATAATGTTAGGTAATCCCAGTCATACAATGGTAGTACAATGTCATTTTTATATCAGATTAAATGAGTTTATATCCATAACAGTTCCATCTACATTTCTGGTTATTACTATACAGAGGAAGGAATCTTTGTCCATGCTTACTATGGGCAGAAAACAATAACAAATAAAAATAAAACCCTCCCTCCCTCATTGATTTGAAGAAAAAAAATTCCCCGAGAACCAAAACTCTTTTTTGTGTGGTCTAATACATGGACACCGACCGTATTTTGACCAGGTCTGAGTTGTGGTGCATGTGAGCTACAAAACAACGTTTGATATTGATAGAAATGAAAATTTAGAACAATTTGTGAGGCTTCTTCCGCTGTGACCCATTTTCGTGGTAAACATAAACTGGTCATGTCTTCTTCCTCAACGATCGGGACAGCACTGTCGAGAAATATAGTCGAGGATAACAACGGTTCGATCCCGAAACCCACGCAAGTCAACATATTACTGAAGTATCAACTCTTGATCCAGCTCTCCCGCACGTAATTGCTGATAGAAATATCAAACAACCTGATACAAGAAAAGCGAAGGCTGATGTTTATCCATATGAACTTCGGCAATTGAGAATGAGACGAACTGATGACACTGGTGATGTCTCTGAATAATGCAGGTTTCCTCAACTCCCAATTATCTGCAACTGGCATAGGAATTCAAATCAAATCTATGGTTGAAGCAGAAATCAGCTCACCATTGGACAATGTTATGTTTAGTTTGGCCGCTACTGTTACTGTAAGTAATGCCATAACTGAACACCAGCATTGAAGGATACGTTGCAAGGACAGAACAGACAAAATTATCTGCTCACAGAAAGGGCTACAAAACTGGAAATATGAGTTGAACAGCACGAGCAACATGGAAGGAGGAACAGCTTGAGATTTCCCAATGTTGCTATTCCAGATGGTGTTACAAATCTCAGGTCATTACCAGCTTGATGGTAAGGAAGTTCTGTAAAACTTTGTTTTTCAAAATGGACATACACCATTTAATACAAACTGCTTAATGACCAATCAGACTGTGCATCCAGCACATAATGTTACACAAGACATGAGTCCTGCTAGGCATGAATCCTGGGTGTTAACTTATATATATTTCTTGGATGCACACCAAGCAGGACCAAACTTAATAAGAACACATGTTTGTTTGTTATCTTTTTTTTTTTTTAAATTGTGTTATTGATAAATAAGAATAACACATATGAAGAGACAAAATACATTCACGCTTTCATTCACTCAGTCCAAGACATGGCAGAGTTTCGCTCTTCCATGCCCTTTCCTACTTTCTTACCTGTGACATGCATTTAGAAAATATATAAAGGCACACAATGTATTCGGTCAATTTTAACAATTACTGTTCAACTTAAAAACAAGACAAAAAAGCGATTCCAGGTACTACTGTGATATATTTTGCCCGAAATGGACTTTATTTAGCTACAATAATGGTGATAAAAACAATAGATTATTTTTGTGTCTTCAGAATAACTTTATATTACCCTTGTTATCCGACTAAAGTGGTCGATGGTGTGTAATATTTAAGGCTTGCAGATTCAACGTTCCAAACACTATGTGCAGCTTTAATTGATTTAAGTTCTGAATTTAACATAAACAGTATAATTAGTAAATCTAACCATATTGAGACCATATTGTAATTATTGTATGGTTCGACAGCAAACGGGAAAAATACATAACGCTCGCTTGAATTGCGTTTGGGACTGTGACTGAAAAATATTGTGATGTCATTAAGCAAACCATGTATATATATTGGCGTTCTTGTGGACTCTATTACTGGACCAATAAGAATGATCACTCGGATACCGGGTAATTGATTTATGCTGTGTGTTGTTCAGGGTCACAGTGCTGTTAATCTACGGTATACTTTGAGTCTGTAAAAAAAACAGGGTTCTCAATATAATATAATATTATTTTTAAAGCATTTCGAAGTGCCAGCCACTGATTATCGAATTCGTGATTCATGTTACATTTTGCGCCGTATCTCTCACATTCATACCTAAATTGAAGATCGCAAATGAATGAGCGAAGCGACAGCTGTGTTGGTGAATTTTGTCCCATATCTATATTGTTTCAACACTAGTAGGAAAATGTTAATTTTTGAATATCTGTGTTCGTGATCGATACCGATAATGATATTCTTTTTTGTTAGATCAATTGGAAAGTGGTTGTTTCTTGTCCATGTTTCAATTTCTATCATAAAGGTTTGGACGTGGTGACAATCCTTGAAAATGTGAGATATGGTTCCTGCACATTTTTACAGCGTTTGCAAAAATCGTCGGGTCTAAGATTATCCATCTTCAGAAATTTATTGGTACTAATAATTCATGTGTTTATTATGAATTGGAGCCACTGTAATTTCGTATCGGTTGTCGTTTGAAAGGGCATGCTCAAATATTCTTCCCAATTTTCTATCTTCTCGCCTATTTCGGATTCCCATTTTTGGCATGCATTCGGCATAGTTTTCCCATTTGCTAGAATTTTGTAAAATAATTGCCCGCCTTTACGTCACCGAGTATTGGAGCGAGATTGTTGGCTAGGAATGGACATGGTATACGGATTAAGGGTTGATTAAGAGAACTTACCAATGAGATAATCTGACGCTTTATGTTGTTGATTGTTATTTTGAAAGTTGCATATAATTTGTGGGGTATGGAACTTATTATCTGATTGGAATACATCATTTATAAAATATATTCCCGCATCTTTCCGCCACTTAAAGTTGATCGACGAATCTCCGATTTTTATGTTCGGATTATTCCAGATAGTTGAGGCCATAATATTACTATTTGCATTATTAAGTCGCATAAATTTACACCATGCGCGGAAGACATCTCTCCGGAATGGATTTGCGAATTTGTCAGTTTGCTTTACAATATAATTTGCGTGGTATGTGAGAAGGAGTGGGTCGTGTAAGAGAGGGGTGGTATTGCATAGTGAAGCCCACTTCGATTGTTTGCAAATCAAACTTCGTACCAGGTAATTTCATGGCGCTAACAAAGTTTTCAACATTAATCATCTTCAAACCTTCGTACATATGGTCGGCACATAACTGTTTTCTTTTTATTCTATCGCGTTTGGAATTCCAAATGAAGTTATATATACTTTAGGGCTTTCAAAAGGCTGTATCTGGACTTGGGAGATATAAAAATAGGTCTTCAGAATAACTTTATATTACCCTTGTTATCCGACTAAAGTGGTCGATGGTGTGTAATATTTAAGGCTTGCAGATTCAACGTTCCAAACACTATGTGCAGCTTTAATTGATTTAAGTTCTGAATTTAACATAAACAGTATAATTAGTAAATCTAACCATATTGAGACCATATTGTAATTATTGTATGGTTCGACAGCAAACGGGAAAAATACATAACGCTCGCTTGAATTGCGTTTGGGACTGTGACTGAAAAATATTGTGATGTCATTAAGCAAACCATGTATATATATTGGCGTTCTTGTGGACTCTATTACTGGACCAATAAGAATGATCACTCGGATACCGGGTAATTGATTTATGCTGTGTGTTGTTCAGGGTCACAGTGCTGTTAATCTACGGTATACTTTGAGTCTGTAAAAAAAACAGGGTTCTCAATATAATATAATATTATTTTTAAAGCATTTCGAAGTGCCAGCCACTGATTATCGAATTCGTGATTCATGTTACATTTTGCGCCGTATCTCTCACATTCATACCTAAATTGAAGATCGCAAATGAATGAGCGAAGCGACAGCTGTGTTGGTGAATTTTGTCCCATATCTATATTGTTTCAACACTAGTAGGAAAATGTTAATTTTTGAATATCTGTGTTCGTGATCGATACCGATAATGATATTCTTTTTTGTTAGATCAATTGGAAAGTGGTTGTTTCTTGTCCATGTTTCAATTTCTATCATAAAGGTTTGGACGTGGTGACAATCCTTGAAAATGTGAGATATGGTTCCTGCACATTTTTACAGCGTTTGCAAAAATCGTCGGGTCTAAGATTATCCATCTTCAGAAATTTATTGGTACTAATAATTCATGTGTTTATTATGAATTGGAGCCACTGTAATTTCGTATCGGTTGTCGTTTGAAAGGGCATGCTCAAATATTCTTCCCAATTTTCTATCTTCTCGCCTATTTCGGATTCCCATTTTTGGCATGCATTCGGCATAGTTTTCCCATTTGCTAGAATTTTGTAAAATAATTGCCCGCCTTTACGTCACCGAGTATTGGAGCGAGATTGTTGGCTAGGAATGGACATGGTATACGGATTAAGGGTTGATTAAGAGAACTTACCAATGAGATAATCTGACGCTTTATGTTGTTGATTGTTATTTTGAAAGTTGCATATAATTTGTGGGGTATGGAACTTATTATCTGATTGGAATACATCATTTATAAAATATATTCCCGCATCTTTCCGCCACTTAAAGTTGATCGACGAATCTCCGATTTTTATGTTCGGATTATTCCAGATAGTTGAGGCCATAATATTACTATTTGCATTATTAAGTCGCATAAATTTACACCATGCGCGGAAGACATCTCTCCGGAATGGATTTGCGAATTTGTCAGTTTGCTTTACAATATAATTTGCGTGGTATGTGAGAAGGAGTGGGTCGTGTAAGAGAGGGGTGGTATTGCATAGTGAAGCCCACTTCGATTGTTTGCAAATCAAACTTCGTACCAGGTAATTTCATGGCGCTAACAAAGTTTTCAACATTAATCATCTTCAAACCTTCGTACATATGGTCGGCACATAACTGTTTTCTTTTTATTCTATCGCGTTTGGAATTCCAAATGAAGTTATATATACTTTAGGGCTTTCAAAAGGCTGTATCTGGACTTGGGAGATATAAAAATAGGTGTGTCAATTTAGGTAAAATGAGTGATTTGACAGCTGTTATTCTACCTAAAGGGGTCAGGAGTCTGTGTTTCGAAATTGCTGTGATCCTATCAATATCTTCAAGTTTATAATTGTAGTTTATACTCGTGTTTGTTAAATCAGTGTCGAAATGAATGCCTAGAAAATTAAAGGTGTTTACGGTAATAAGGTTTAATTCCGAAAGCACTTGTCGTATTTTATTTTGTTACTCAATCCCTATCCATGCTGCTTGACATTTTTCAGGATTTATGCGCAGACACGATACCCGAGCAAATTCGTCCAGTGTTAAGTACGATTCGCGTAGACTATTTTCTGAACCATCAAGAACGAGCGTCGTGTCGTCCGCATATTGTTATTTTGTATTCTGAACCGCCGAGGAAATTGTATTTTTTTGTCGTATCATTAGCCCCAAAACTTCAACACAGAGGTGAAAGATATATGGGGATATTGGGTCACCCTGGCGGCAGCCTCTCCCTAACATTTGTTTGTTATCTTGATAGAATCTTGAATACCACATCAAACAAGCCTGCAAATATCTAGCCATAATGAATGATGTCATAATGCTTCATCACCATGTGCATTCACACATAATGATACATAAGGCTACATTTCGTGATTAAATGTTAAACTCATTTAACTTTATGCGCACAATGGCTATATAGAAACTTATTCAAATTGTATAACCAGAACTAAAGTGTCTCTCTTTAAATTCAAATCTTTTGAATATTTTGGACACATTTTCTCTTACTCATAGGTATGAATCCAACCTGAAAGACTGAATATATTCCAAGAGGCATTTTATTTGGAATCAAATTTCCTGATTAATGTTATCCTGGTAGAAAATATAACATCACTTTTAATTCAATATATTTAAACCTTTATCCAATCATTGATCTGAATGATCGACTACAATGTGCATCAAGAAAGTTACGGAAGGCTAAGTTATAATTTAATCAAATGCATAATCTACATCGGACGTGACCGCTTTAAATTCCACATACGGGTGGAACCCGGTATGAGTCCTAAATGTATGTCCAAAGAGATTTCCTTGATGTATGCCAGATTATAAAAAACATTTCTTATTACATGAAATTAAAGTGTTATCTTGTTAGAAAATTGAAAACTGCTTGTAGTTGGCGTTTTACATGGATCATACAGACAATGTAATATGTGTCCACTGACAACCCAATCATTGCCGACGTGTTGACCGCACTGAGTTCTAGTTCCAATTAAGTCGGAAAGTAGAGAAGCCGCTATCTTAGTCCGAGTCGTCGGGCACCTTAAAATAATTGTTTGTAGGATAACCCATATTGTGGACGTTCTATTTATATAATTACCAGTCCTCTCTTTATATTTATAGCAGTGGTGGATCAGGATTTCCCCGATGCAGGGGCTATATATGATACCCGACTTGGGGCTATATATGATCCCGAAAGCTACCAGGCGGGGGTGGCTAACTATGAGCTATTTAAGTAAAACATATTATATTGTACCTTCTTGTCCAGATTATTCCGACCGATACATTCAATTAAGTCCCTTTGCGATTTGAAGCTTTCGAGACCCAACGCCAAACAAGCATCACGGTCGAACATGTTCTATATCAAACCTGTATACGCCAGACGTGTCGTTTCTGGTGTTCGTGCATTAATAAAATGCCAGATATCACACAGAGTAGACTAATTTCCGCACCCGTAAGAGAAGACATGTTTTGGACTGGCCTTAAATGTCCTGATAGCAGACAGTTTGACTATCATTACTCACTTGTCTGGCCTGTTAACAATGAACCGCTCGCGCGCAGGTGATTAATGTTGTCAATTATTGATGTGGCCATGTAAATTACATGTAACATATGTATTTGACATACATATATTACATGCATGTGTGTATCCACCCTTAGTGTTTAAAATGTTGGTGTAAACTAATTTCACTTAATATTAAATGGTTCCGGTTACATGCTAAAATACATGGTCGTGAAGAAGCATGTACAATAAAATATAGATACAAGGAGTGAATGGAAAATTCAGT
The DNA here is from genome assembly GCA_032622095.1 of Siphonodentalium dalli. NCBI lineage: Eukaryota > Metazoa > Mollusca > Scaphopoda > Gadilida > Siphonodentaliidae > Siphonodentalium > Siphonodentalium dalli. The sequence continues at coordinate 248,212,426 of CP136063.1, forward strand.
CACCAGGGACGTCAGGCAGTTTAGGGGGTTATTCCCCATAAAAAAGAATTTGGTCAAATTGTTCAAGGATTAAGGGGAGGACCATTCGGTCCTTCCGACAATCCCGGGATAGCCCCCCGAACCACTCATTCTACTGTGTTCAACAGTTCGGAAAGTCATGCCTGATTTTCCAACCAGTCATTTGTGAGGAATTGTTTTTAGACCAACAATAACATATTTGTCTACATTTAGTCGGAAATGGTAATCAGTTGCACATTTCCCATTTGTATGGGGTGTCACGTTGGGAATTTCCAACAATTGGAAAGCTTGATGTACCGGTTGGTATTGGTAAGTTCCAGCCAAATGGGGTGGGGATGCAAGTGGAATTTCGCGAACATGGTAGTTTGGTCTTGATCAGGGGGGGGGCGGTTGGATGGAAATTTCAATGTGGAAGCCCACCAACAAAGACCATTTAGCCACGTCACTGCGTGGAGAGGATATAAGAGGGGGTCGTGGGTTATATCTCATATTGTCAGGCTTGTTCTGAGTTGAGGGACATCTCAGTGTGCCATTCTGATCGCAACATGGCCATTTCGATAAAAAAGTTATAATGTGTTCACCCAGAAAAGTAAACGAAAACATACTGAGCCAGTGTCTAATACATTCAGACACAAGGAACGTCACAACAGGGAGGGGGTAGCCCCCCCCCCCATATATTGGTCATCATTTCCAACAGTTGGAAATGTTATGCCTGAAACAACATCAGTTAGAAATGTCACACCACATATAAATTTATATTGTTCTCATTGTTTGATTTTCAGTAGGGAATTTGTTGTTCTAAAATCAACAGTGGCATGTGTTATACATTTGGTCTGAAATGGCAATCATTTGGAAATGTTCCAAGCTTAGCGAGGGATGTCTTGGTGGAAATGTCCAACAGTTGGAAGGCTTAAGTTACAAGTTGGAAAGCTATGATAGGAATCATCTGCATGGTCAATTATCGGTTTACATACCGGTCCAGTTGACAAACAACGTATAACGTGCAGTGATTCTGGCCATAAAGGCGAGTAATCAATATTATCGGATTAGTGCGACCGGGGATGTCAACGCCTTATATAATGAGCCAGTCTGTGGTTTAAGAGAGATAATTACCTAGTGTTAGAAAATTTGGCTCAGAATGCATTCGGGCCCTGTGAGTACGAATGTTCTAACACGAGGTAATTATCCCTTACTTAATTTTTCGGGCCCCGTGGGCCCTCATGCATTCTGAGTATGAGTGTTCTAACACGAGGTAATTATCCCTTACTTATTTTTTGTAAGAGTTAGAGCTCAAGAATTGTTCTTTACCAGAATCAATCGAGTCGAAGACGAGATTTATTCTGGTAAAGAACTATTCTCGTGCTCTGACCGACTTAGAGCACAATTGATCGCACATAATGCAATCAACAGGAACAGTGCCGTACAGCCTGTTTTGACCATTACGCACAATCCGTGCGCTGGCCGCGATTGGACACAATAGCCATTTAGCCACACCCAACAACGTGATTTACATGAACTGATCGCCGTTGAATGTGAACAGATATGTCGAAACAACAGGGACTGGTCCCACCTCGAAGCGCCCGTTCGATTTGTCTGTTATGAGTTGCGTGTGCCTAACAATGGGATAATCACTGAACTATTCCTTCGCCAGCCTTGGGAATTGGTGTGCTTTACCAAAGATCAGGGAACGATTGTAAAAATGGAATTATTGGTAATCAAACCGTTCGTCGTCGTGAAACGAGATAATCTTGCCAAACACAAAGCGCTAAGCTATGACCTGATAACAACATCATTACTGTGAGTGGCAAGCACGATCGTCTCACAAACGGACTCGTTCTCGTCAATTATGCGGAAAGCATTAGAGAGGTTTCGCATGTCACGGATGGAGCAACGGATACGTTTAGGGTGACGATTAGGGTACTACGTAATCAAACTGTGCGCACCTTCTTACGTAATCAAACTGTGCGCACCTTATTACGTAATCAAACTGTGCGCACCTTCTAACCGTAACCGTATTTTCCTAACCGTGCGACGGATGGAGCATCACATTTTTCGGTGTGTGCCCGGAAATCCATTAAAAAATGTGTCTTGTTGTATCCTGCAGCCATTGTTTATCAGACTTTGGACAATTATCCCCAATTGGCTGATTGGTATAAAGATTATTGTTCGCGCTGTACATATTCTGCATGCTAGATCGTGCGAAGCGGAAACTCACTGCATGGAGTAATCAATCGTCAATGCGAAAAGTCATATCACTAAGACTATATTTATAGGTGATACTTGTATAGTGTTATAGAAGTTAAATATTGTAATCACTCGTGAATGAGAAATAACAATTATTAGAATTATCTCAGGTGGTGAGACATCCAGTCTTGCTTTGCATCTTATGTGATAAATACGTTCCGTTGGTCGACTTAACATGGTTGCATCCACCAAACTTTCAAGTTTTTTTGTAGTTGCGTAATTCCATGTGCGTGCACACCCGCCCCCTTGGGCTTTGATTTTCCCCAACTGGGACACCATAAACAAAACCCTTTCGCCATGTCCCTTTCTGCAGGACGATATTAATGCTAATTCATTTGGCGTTCCGTGCAATCTCGATGTGTATATAATAGAAAATAATAGCTAGACGTATCCGTTACTCTATCCGGGTCATATGCGAAATAGAACTGCAAGAAGCTGTTCGTAATAATTATTTGTCGTCGTTCATTATGCGAAAGGTGTCTAATACTTTATGTCAAATTCTCTCTCGACCTACGTAAAGAAAAGCATATTGTTATGTTTTAGACCACTTTGTGTAATAATTAGAACACATATCTCGTATTGTGAGGATGAACAGGTGTTGATATAGTACTTTATCATGCATTGGTTATATACAATTAACGAATGGGGCGCCACCCTAAGCTCGCATGTACAAGATGTATTGTCAACGTTGAATGTAAACGTAAGTAATACCGGCATAAATAAGTACATTATTTTTAAATCATGCATATACAATTATTTCAGATCATAATCATGTGTGTCAACAATAACATCAAGGGATGTGGAGCATACATTGTGCATCAGTAAGAGTCATTTCTTATCGGAATGGCCATGTATCCAAAGGAATTGCACATTGATATGACATTCGACTCATATCAACCGTGATAATCGTTGCCGAGAATTCCGCCCATGTCGGGGTTAGAACCCACGCCAAGACGGCGATGATGGTTTTCACGACAAAACAGCTGCCTGAGGTGATCGATTTGTACTTAAGAATAAATAAGAGAAAACAAAGCGTCATTTATGCATGAAAGGGACCGCTTAGTAGCAGATTCTCAATAACATTTTTGTTACCGATTACAGACGTTCGAGTGCAGTTGAAAAACCTGTCCGTTTAACCCTTTACCCAACAAAACGGTCAAAACCGGCCAAATAAAGCTTTAACAGCCTAAAATATCTGTCTCAATAGAACCATACAAATATGGATATAGTTACAGTTATGCCCTGTGCCAATGCATTCTCTTATATATGCGAGTCGACCATAGGTCGCCTCGCATATATAAGAGAATGCATTGGCCTAAAATAAATCTTTTTTTACCATTTTTTCTTACATTCTTTAACAATTTAATAATTTTTAATGTGTTAAGCCAATGCATTCTCTTATATATGCGAGGCGACCTATGGTCGACTCGCATATATAAGAGACTGCATTGGCACAGGGCCGTTCTGTTGGGTAAAGGGTTAAATATTGTCCGCCTGACATGAATCTGTATGATTCAGAACAGGTGCAGATCCAATACCGTGCCATGGTTATCTGAACTAAAGAGATCGTTTTAGTTTTGAGACTGTCCGCCATCTGATTCACAAGGCACATAAATATTCGCGAAATAAAACCTCGCGATGTTACTATTGTGATGAAATCGCCATTCTCCTTCTGAAAACAACGACAATTAGAAACCGTCATCTAAGTTTACAATTATTATTCACAATGTAAGTTTTCAGCAAAATTGGCTTTAAATGATTTACTAATCAGGTATCTTTATATGCGCTTTCCATTACACAATGGAGTTTGGGACCAGCCATCTGTGTTTGACAATCAGGCCAGAGCGGCTCCAGGCTTCATACACTTGCAAATTTGCATTGTATGTTTTGCCGGCATTTCGTCATAGAAAACCCCATGATGCCAGAATATAGAGTAACTTTCGTGTCTCAATTGTAATATATGTTTAATCGTACATGTATAATGATACGTCGACATACCTATGTGAATATAATAGGTCAATAAATACACAGAGGGGTTGCTTATAATTATACCAACTATAACATATCACTTATATGTATTTGATATAGCACAGACTGACTGAAATTCATAAGAATTGTTCTAAATTACACACATTTATGTTACTAATGTTAACCCTTCAACGGTTGGAGCTTCCTGAAATTTTGCGAAAACTGTGTAAGCCAGTCAATTATCTTGTATAATTAAGCGAGGCTCCCGTGGGAGACTCGCATATATAAGAGGATACACTGGTACATTGTCTCCCGTCAAGAAAGGGTTAATCAGCATAGAGAACGTCCAATATGGGTATAGCCCAATAGAAGGCAATCGAGTTTTCACTAATGTGTAAGCATGCGATCTTTGAAAAGTACGTAGCAGGTATTATTGCAGATCTATCAACATAATTCGCATGATCGCACGACGTTCCAGGCGTGTGATAATTCTCAGAATCGCACTAGTGCAATCTGTCGACGGAACTATTTCATTCAGTGTTGTTAGACTGGCTTTCGCCGTTACTATTTTTACTTTTTCAACTTTTCAACGCAAGGGCGACAACCCACTTGCCGAAATCGCAGCAAGCTGATTGGTTTATATTTTTGGAAAATCTGGGAAAACCCAATTAACACCTTTGCGCGGGTCAAGATGGGTCAAGTTCACTCGCGGATAGAAGGGCTCCCTGTCTGATTGTTGCGTTTACCCTAAAATGCCATTAAAACTCAATTAAATTCACATTTTCGGTACCGGAGATGTACGATTGTGAGTCAACTTACTATGATACGTAGATATTTAATAAAAATAGAACCGCATGAGTGTCTGAATTTTGACGAAATTATCGCACTCGATTTGTTGCCGGAACGCGATACATCTCGTACGGGACTGCGTCCCGCACTCGAGGTATCGCTCCGCCAACAAATCTCGTGCGATAATTTCGTCAAAATTCAGACACTCATGCGGGTCTATCTATTTACTCCATAGGCGTTATGTATATCACGGATATCTAGTCCGTCCCATTGACGCCCGGGGACTTGGAGTGGCCTTAGAGGACTAAACATGCCACAAACTTTTTTTGGTATTCGTGGTGACCGAGAACATATGTAATGATTTAAGAACAAAAGAAATCTGTGAATGTGGTAAAACAAGCTGAGTGGTGGTTTTACCATAAAAAGTGGACTCTCTATAAAGAACTCCTCGCTGCAACCTAAGCTTAGAAAAATGTCTTAAAATTGCTGAATGAAGCTTAGAAGGGGGAAGGGACTTTCTCTTTGGGCAACTATTTCTTCTCACGGCTGATAGCCATACGGACAATACATCATCTCTTTCCTGCAATCTTCTCCAATCCTTATAATTCATTTCATCAAGATCATGACCTACATCATCTTGAACAGAATTTAAAACATCAGTGCTGCAACATAAACTTTCAACAAAAGGTTGCTGAACCTGTAATGAATTACAAATAACTTGCACTGAATCATTTGTAATAATATCTGAAGAAGGTGTATCCAACCTGGATAAGGCATATGCATCGGTATGAAATTTACCGGGTCTGTAAACAATATCAAATTTAAAAGAACCTAAGGCTGATAACCATCTCTGTCCAGTAGCATCTAATTTGGCTGAAGTTAAAACATAAGTTAAGGGATTGTTATCAGTATACACTACAAAATAATTACCATATAAATAGTCATAAAACTTTTCTGTAACTGCCCACTTTAAAGCTAAAAATTCTAACTTATGAGCCGGGTAATTCTTTTCTGCTGCTGTGGTTCCTCGGCTGCCATACGCAATAACTCTCTTCACGCCATCGATCTCTTGGTAAAGGACACAACCTAAACCATGGCGGGACGCATCAGTATGGACTTCAAAGGGCCTGCTGTAATCGGGGTAACCTAAAATTGGGGGATTAGAAAGACGATCTTTCAAAGTATCAAATGCAGACTGCTGCTCATGCTCCCATTTCCATTTCCCTGTAAAAGAGGATTGAACCTTGTTCTTTGGCTTCTTTGTATTTGTAGGGGGAAGTAAATCTGTCAAGGGCTTAGCAATCCTGGAAAAATTAGGACAATACTTTCTATAATAACCCGCAAAGCCAAGAAATGATCGCAATTGATCAGAGTTCTTGGGAACTGGCCAGTTGACAATTTTGTCAACTTTCGCAGGATCCGTCTCGATACCTTTCTCTGAAACTACATGGCCAACATATGAGACACGGCGCATGAACAATTTACACTTTGCTGGAGCCAGTTTCAAACCACATTCTCTGAGCCTGTCAAAAACAAGTCTAAGTCGCTCCAACATCTCTGGAACAGATTTTGACCATACAATGACGTCATCAACATAAATATTACATATTTTCCTGTTAAGACCATCGAGGCAGTCTTCCATCATTCTCTGAAAGCTAGAAGGACTATTGTTCAAACCAAATGCAAGTCTATTATATTCATAGAAACCTAGACCTCCAACAGTAAAAGCTGTTCTCTCTTTGTGCTCCTCTGCAATTTCCAATTGATGAAAACCAGATTTGAGATCGAGAACTGAGTAGTACTTGGCACCTGCTAAGTAATCAAAAAGGTCTTCAGGCCTAGGGAGTGCATAATTATCTGGAATAGTGCGTTTATTTAAAATTCTAAAATCTGTACACATACGAAGGTCATTTGAACCCTTCTTCCTAACTAAAACAACATTAGAAGAATATGGACTGTGAGATCGGCGTATAATGCCGGCAGCTAACAACTGGTGAAGATGATTTCTCACTTCATCAATCATGCTTGGAGGTAAACGTCTCGGACGATCCCTGAAAGGCGTAGAATCACACATGTCGATCCTATGCTTAACTGCACTGTAAAAACCTAAGTCAAGATCATGCTGTGAAAAAACATCTGAAAATTCTTTGATGAGATTCAATGCAACAGATATATCCTTTACATCATCAAGAGAAGAAACATCAATAGTAATTTTATCAATAAATGAAGAGGTAGTCTCTGAACCTGGGGAGGTTTCGATATCTTGCTCAACAGAGACTGGCTGTACCTGACAAATAACAGAGTTAGGTGCTATACTAATAGTCCTAAAAGAAATATTTGACAAGTGAACATCAACAGTATCAGTGCTCTTGAAATCATATTTCACAATATATGGACCTATCTCTAAAAATTTGAACCGTTCATCATCTGGAAGAGGCTGCAAAATAGCACATGTGGGTTGGTAAGGAATCTTATGATCAATAAAGCCAGTAACAACTTTCTTAGTATTAGGATGGAGAATAACATGAGTATTCTCAGCAGACTTTACATGACCTAGAACAAAGTTGTGTTTAGCAAGTTCTTTCTCCCTAGAAATCATGCATCTGAATGCCATAAACCAAGATGATGACAAGTTTGCATTCTGTAAAAACCTGTTACCATGTGCATCTTTGCACAACTGCATGAGTTCTGAAAGAATATTAGTTCCTAGCAAAACTGGTATTGACATGTTATAAGAACTGTTTGGCACTACAAGAAAAATAAACTCTTTGCCGGAATCTTGTCCTAATGAAGGAACTGTAACAGGACACTGAATGTATCCAAGGTAAGGAAGTTTCTTGCCATCAGCACACTCTATATTAAGTATAACAGACAAGGGCTGCAATGGAATATGTTTCAAGAAAGTGCTGTAAAATTGCTCGCAAATTGTGGAGCAAGTCGAACCTGTATCAACAAGAGCCTTAGTATTGTAACCTGAAACAGTAATATCTGACTCTGTAGCATTTCCATTTATACAATGTTCCTTACTGGAATCATTAACAAATTGAAATTTGTTAATAAATCCCCGGGATCTATCCTGTGGACGAAAAAATTTATCTCTATCATAGTAGCGATAGTATCCACCTTTCCTACAACCAAACGCTTTATGCGTCAAATCACCACATTTCCAACATCCGGTGTATCTACCAGATACATACTCTCCTTGTAACCTATCATTTGTGTGATTACTATAATCATTTCTCTCATCTGAAACATTATGTGACTCCTTCTGAAAATAATGAGCATTATCGCTTCTCTCCATGTACTGCCTTCTGCGATTCCTATTCCTATATCTCTGCGCACGCAGTCTGGAGTAAGAGTTATAACCACTGTTATAATTATCATTTCTGTAATAATCATCATTGCTGTAATTATTATCATAACTATTTTCACTATTTCTCTTCAACTCCTCTATCCGAACTGTCAATTCCAATATCTCAGCCTGTATTTTCAACATAACTTCCTCTGAAATCTGTGACGCCATCTTTCGCTAACTCGCAAATAGCTAGGAAAAATTTGAAAATATTTCAACCACGATCGACCTACAAATTCTAAGAAATATCTCTGAAAAAAAAACAAATGTCACTTTAACTAACTGGAATAAAAAATAATTCGAGTCGAAACCTACAAGAGAATTCGGAGAAAAAAATCACTAAGTGTAAAGGTCAAAGTATCAACCTTGCTGAACGCTGAAAACGTCAAGTGAAAATAGACTAAACTCAATATCTGAAAAACCGACGCGCTGAAATTATACAGAAAAACCTAAGTATTTTCTGCCTACCAACTCAGAAATCACTGAAAAACAAAATTCATTTTGTAATTAAACCTGCGGAAATAAAACAATTCTGCGGAAAAATTTAATTGAAGAAAAATTCTCAAGTCCAACTACGTAAGAAAATTTCTGAAAAATAAAAATTTCTCAAGTTTGCTGTAAATCAGAACACTGTAAGTCACCTACAATTTAACTACCAAGCGAATACCTACAAATCGCATCAAAATTCAAAATTAATCTGCGATTAAATATTCAAGTCACCTATTTCCGCTCGCTATCTGACGTCAACTGAAAAAATTTCAAAGTCAGATCTAACCTGATCAATCACAAACTACAACTCAACAATGGAAAAATAAATTAATTTTCCATGACGTCACTAACAAGTCACCTAATTTCAAGTTAATTGTGCCGTCCGGCGACAAAACTGAAATATAATCAATCACGTGTTGACACAACACAAATGAATATTAACATTCACCGTCAACTGAAAGTTGATTCGAAAAATTATTTTCCGAACTTGCTCTGAAAAATCACCTATTTTCGAGCTATATACTCCACCGTCAACTACAAAATTCTCAAATCACAATTCACCGTCACTGAAAATCAATAAAGATTTTTACAATCACCTATTGTCCCACTATAAATTCACCGTCGTCTGAAAATTTGAACACAAATTTCACTTCCGCTTGCATGCTAAGTGTGGACTGGCTGAAAATTTATAAGTTTTCTTGCCGACAACTGCTACTAATTAGTTTGGTTAAGTTAACTTCCACCTAATTAGTGTTGCGAAGAATTTAATTTATGCACCTATCTGATGAAATGAGATGAAAGCAAGCGCAATGCGTACTTGGCTCACAAAAAAAAATTTAGTGGGAAAGAGGGTGTGGCAGGGGAGGGGTCAGGGTTGACTCACCGTTAACCTGAGACTCCGACAACTGCAGACTTTGACACCAACTTACCATGTCACGACTATCAACAAACCAAGATGACAACACCTGCTTGTACTACCAGAACTAGTTGGGACAATTTGTCCAACACCGGATCTGAAAACTACTAACTTATTAATGCAAAGTCAGAATTACATTGCATAATGTTGGAGACAAAAAGTATTTATCACACCGTCACAACAAAGTGACGACCGAATGTCAAGAAATTTAGAAAAATTCTCGACCAACTTCGGTTTCAGAAAATCTCCGGTCATATGCAATGAAATTCACTTTGCAATTCACAAGCTGACATTTGGCCTACATGTATGCATTTATCAACAGATGTCACTTTATGACAATATTTCAATCAAAGAATAAACATTGACCGCATACAATACATAATGTGTGGCTGGACTGATATATTATATACCTAACTACACCTATAGTTACCTAAACAAAAGCTAATTATAAGCTTTTAAATGCTACTTTATCAGAAGATTTGAAAATAGACTATACACGTGTTTATTTGTTTACTTTGTTCTGATCAATAGAAAATGTGACCCGGTGACGAAACGAAAACGAAACCACGGACTACCGAATTCCGGAAAACACAACTTTACCGGGTTTCAATTTACCAAAATTCGGACCACGATATTGGCAGATAACAAATCGAATTTAAAGTTTGGACTTTGCCCAAATGCTAAAAACGACTAAACATAGCTGACAATACAAAAATTTAGACATAATTATAATATTAAAGGAATACAGCCACACCAAAACAATGTGTTTACAAATTTCACTGAATAACAGAATTTATGTTTTTATGACTTTTTAAGCATAAAACTGTTCAAATCGTATTGTCTCTTCCACTCCAACGCTGAATATCTCCAGAAATCCTGATTGTCATTTTTTCACAGTTTTTGAAGAACGAAAACACGAATTTCTACAAAGTTCCAATTTTCACACCAATTTCAAAGTTCCACACTATTATCAGAGCTATAGATATACGAATGGGCGCCATTGTGGTAGAGCACAGGGGTGGGTCTTAAGTGAACCATCAGTCGCTATATCACAAACATTTATGGGCTCTGAGTCTTGATCAGGCAGGGTCTATAGAAACACTACGCCTACCTTTAAAAGTCTTCATCATGCATTTATTGAATATTCATTCTATACCAAACGGAACACATCCAACAAGCATCACACCATGGATGACATCACAACACATCTATACAGCTTGACAGCAACACCACAACATCACATCGAGCATCAATCATCAATCGAGAAAAAGGACCCTGGTGTACAAATACATAGGTTGTAGTTGCTGCAGAATAAATATCCAGTATGGATGTTAATAAATATATGAAATGTGATTGTGTCAATAAACCAACTTCCCTATTGTCGATATAAACAACTATTTTGACACAATCCTAACTGTGACGAACAGTTAGAAATAAAACCTACATGCTAGTATAAAAGGGTGATTATGAACGCAGTGTGCGATTTCCAACTTCACTAAACTATTGGGCAAATATATATTGCAAATGTGATGTAGTTCTAAACATCCAAAACGAAGACAATAGTATTAAAATACAGATATAATAATGGGTAAAAACGTAGCAGAATATCACATACCATATCGTAGGAACATAGGTCAAGATGTCATAACGTAGTTTACATTAAACTATATAACTTCTACATTCTTCAGGCATAGAAGAATGTACGCTTACACTGAGTGTCACGACGGAACGATGTTGTCGCATCGAACGCTAATTATGAACTGACAAAAGGCGGCAAATAAGCTTACCTGTGATTGGCTAAGACACATTAGTATCCGACTGTTTGATCTAATATTGGGCGCTGAACTAGACAGAGGAAGACTTAAGCGGGTAAGAGATTGGGCGTAGATGGAAATAGGAAATAGCAAAATAGAGATCAGGAACCGAACTGGGAACGGGAAATTAAAGAACGGAATAGCGCGAAATGGAATGAAACGGACCAAGTACGCGGAATGAAATGATAATGCAGCTATAAAATGTATATTAGTGAGTTAGGTATAATAACTTAGTTAGTATACATGTGTAGCATGTAATAAAGGCATATACTGTTTTGGTATATAAAATAGCACAGTCACAATAGTTCGAATAGTTCGATCTGAAATCATAAGCAGCAGGTATCAATCTATATGTTTTATGAATAGCACGAACATGTGTATACGTCATGTTTGTCGCCCAGAGACGTGGAGTGGCCATATGTAGTCTAAATTAGCCAGAAACGGTCTTTTCGGGTTCGGGGATGACCTAGAAAAAAGAGTTCGAGCTGCGTGTATCTGAAACTATACGTAGCAGGTATAACTCTATATATTGTATGAATATCACGAAGTTCTAGGCCGTCTCGTTGGCGCCCGGGGACTTGGAATGGCGTTAGATGTCTAAATCAGACAGAAACGGCCTTTTCGGGATCCGTGATGACCTAGATAATTAAAGTTCGAGCTGCTTGTGGCTGAAAGCATACCTAACATATATTAATCTCTATGTGTTGTGAATATTACGCATATATAGTCCCTGCTATTTGTGACCTTATATATATATATACGATATTGGCATAGTGTGTTTTGAGATGTGTGTTATCTCAATGAGTTAGAACCTCGCGAAAAATCAAACTTCTAACGAGTTGAGATAACACACATCTCAAAACACACTATGCTATTGTTGTATTTATCTTATGCCGACCCACATGACCATTTTTGGGCAAATTAAGCCACAAATATGTCAGTTTTGAGACAAAAACAAGCTACATTTTGGTCATTTCGAAGAGCATTTCCGTTGCGCATGAATAAGCAGTTACAGTACATGTGATGGGGTCGCGGATTTATGGGTCATTGATGGTGATTAGTCAATCATAAACAAAATATAGGTCCTGACTAAATATTTATACATGGTCTGAAATAAAGAACTGTGAAATGTTATCAATTAAATGTCAATGTTCTCAACCATGAATCAGTCTTTTAAGATAATTTTAAGTCACAATGCAGTCAATCCGCAATATAAATTAAAACATTCTGGGAAAAGACTATAGTGTATATATTTATTTCTATCCTCCATCATATGAAGAGTTACAGGTAACATAACACAAATACATACATAACAAAGAACAATTCAGTAGAAAAGAACATATTTACACATTTGTCACGCGACCACCGAGATGGCCCCACTTCCCCAGCCTAGACCTACAAACATGCACCATAGATAAAAGGTCACTTAAACATTGACATGCTTTGATCTACAAGTATTCAATAGAGATCAGAGTTTGAGGGTCCATGCTGTGAGCCCACTCATTGAATCTGACTGTGCGAGCAGCGACCCAGGCGACAAAGCAATTAGCTGTCCTCTGGGACAGACGCCCACACAGACCAAGAGTCCCTCAGTAGATCCACAGCACGAAACCGCAAACTGTGGCGCAAGTTTGGACCCTGTACACGACAATCAGGGCTGTCTGGTTATAATTTATTGAGAATTCAAATTAGGCATTTTCATAGATATTGTACAGTTAAAAGTTATTAGGTATAAGTGATAAGATCTTGGGATGACCGTGAAAGATATATATTCACAAGGAATACGCAGTTACAGTACATGTAATGGGGTCGCGGATCTATGGGTCATTGAGGGTGATTAGTCAATCATAAACAAAATATAGGTCCTGACTAAATATTTATACATGGTCTGAAATAAAGAACTGTGAAATGTTATCAATTAAATGTCAATGTTCTCAACCATTAATCAGTCTTTTAAGATAATTTTAAGTCACAATTCAGTCAATCCGCTATATCAATTAAAACATTCTGGGAAAAGACTATAGTACTCTGGTTTTAGCGCACTTCATTGAACTTCAACACGCCGGCTGAATTTAAAACTTGCACAACCACAGATATGTTATCACTTGTCACTGATTATTTGGATTATTATTACATTGGAGAGGTTGTGCATTTGGATCATACATACCAGGGTATGTATTCACATTCATAGTGTGTATGTGAAGAATTGCGCCATAGAATAAACTTTGGGAACTTTGGTTTTGCAGCATGGAATGAACATTCAATGAGGCTGAATCTGGTGGTGTAACTGTGAGATTAGTAGTTGATGATGGCAATGCTGGGTTTCCAGTTGACGATATATTAGGTGTGGAACTCGCTGCTGTTGCTCGATTTTCAATATTTCCAGAAGGCATAGGCAGCAATGTGGAAATTTCCTTCTGTCTGTTTATAGACAGCTTCTAATAGTTATTGATTGAAGCCACATTCTTGTGTCCTGTTATCTGCATAATATCAGTATGTGGAACATTCTCATCCCTCAGTTTCTGAATACAATATGTCCTGGTGCTTGTGTTTGTTAATCGATTTCCTGAATCATCTAGTTGAGGGCATTTTGATGTAATCAACTTCATAATTTTCCCAAGTTTGTTTATGCCCACCTTTTGCTTATTAAACCATTTATCGCTGCGCTCATCAGATATAGGTATTGTCCTTGTGGCTAATTAAAAAGGGTATTCTTGTTTTTGTGAAACCAACCCGTCGTAGTGAAGCATACTTCTTATATATGAATATCGGAATTTATCTCCGATCGCAGCATTTGCAAAGATTTTGCCCGTCACTATCCTCACGTCTCGGCAGTCAGTCCCAGTTCTTGTCTTAGTTTGACGCTCATTGTGTGTTAGATATTCGGCACAATCAACAGTATTCGATAGCTTAATATCACCCCATTTGAGTTGGTGATGTGCCTTATGACCCCGGATTCCAAGTTGAGTCGCATTATTAAACCAGATTGTGTGCAATAATGTCTCCGGGTCATGACTTCCAAGCACTTCTGATGCATAGAACATTTTTATATAATCATCATCGACAGGATCTGCTGCTAACGGTTTGTTTCCATGTCCCTTTTCCTTCAGATCTCGTTGTTTCGCTTCTAATGGCTTCCCGTGCAGCGCTTGAAAGATATTCTGATCCTTTCCACCTATTATGGTCGTCTGATATCTATGTCTCCGTAACTGTCTGTCGATGCTGCTGATCAATCCCCGCAATGATGTCGGTTAATACTCCTTGCCATTTTGCTTTCTGACACTGAGAATGAATTTCGCAACAGCAGGATTAAGAGAGACAGGGCTGATGTTGTGAAAATCCTCTTGCATGCCTTGTGATTTCAAAAATTGTTTGAACAGTTTTATATCGTAATATGTTTTCCTCACCGTATTCGCATTTCTCTTTGAATCAACAAATTCACCAATAGCATCACTGTCCATGTAAATGAATCGTCCACCGTCATCATCATAGTCAATCGGTTCTAAACAGTCACATTCGGCTTCACCTTGATCTACGGTTCCAGACATATTGATGCTACTACTTGTACTGGATCCATGATCGCTTTCATCTAGATTTTCATTTTCAGGAAGATGTACATCATGATTAATCTCGGTACAGTACTTTCAGTTTCAGACTCAGCTACATAATTATTAATGGTCTCATGATGATGTTCAGAAACAGAGTCACGAGTTTCGCTTTCACATTGAGACATTTCATCTTCAGGATAATATGTGGTGCCACCATGGTCAGAACTTGCTTCAAAGTAGTCCATAAGAGTATCATTTGTATTAGAAATGTCCTCAGCAAGTTCAATAACTTCTATACAGGCACCAAATTCACTGTTTGCGTTGCTACTGGGGTGGGAGTAGGGTCATTGTCCTGGCTAAATATTTCAAAGAGTTGTGTAGATTGTGACTCCGAAGCCTCGGCTTCTGCAACGTCGAACCCCTCAAGAAAATGAGATTCTATATCCTGGGAAGTCATTCCTGACATATCTTCATCAAACGACATATCAACATCAAAATTATGATTGTTGAGATCCATTATTAAATTTTCATCAGATTACAAGCTACGTCGGAATTAAACTTTGAAAAGCAGACGACAATACTGCAAATTTTCTGCGGAGAAAGCCGTCTAAATGACCAAAAAAATATAATTGAAGCTAACATGTGCTCTTAATGGGAAGTTTTATTAATTTTTTTAATGATATGAAGATACATTACGTTTTTTTATTTCACTTTTATTCATGAATTTTTATCATTTAATCCATTCGAAATGCTACAGTCTATTTGCCCCAATTTCGAGGCGCGAGTGTTTTGTTGATACGTCGCTAAGGCAAGCATGACGTCACGAGGCGAAATGTCACGCTGCGCATAGTCCGTTTCTTGAAATATAATACACATATGTAAGATATAGCGAGAATTGAATACACATTATAACATCAAACCGGTATAAGATAAATATATATCTATATATATAGTATAAGTTAGCCAGAAACGGCCTTTTTGGGATCCGTGATGACCTAGAAAATATGAGTTCGAGCTGCGTGTATCTGAACTGATACGCATCAGGTATCACTCTATATATGTTATTAATATCACGAGTATATAGTCCCTGCTATTGGAGCCCGGGGACTTGGAGTGGCATTAGAGGTCTAAATCAGCCAAAAACGACATTTTCGGGATCCCTGATGACCGATAAACATAAGAGTTCGAGCTGCGTGTATCTGAAATCACATGTAGCAGGTATTACTATGCATATGTTATTAATATCATGAGCATATATAGTCCGTCCTTTTGGCGCATGGGGGATTTGGAGTGGTCTTAGGGGTTTCAAACATCCAGAAACGGTCTTCTGAATCCGCAATGACCTAGAACATAAGAGCTGTATTTGAATTCGTACATAGCAGGTATTATTCTATATATTTTATGAATATCACGAACATCTGGTTAGTATGTATCTGAAATCATATGTTGTATGTATTACTCTTGATATAGTATGAATATTACGAACACATAGTCCGTCCTATTGGCGCCCGGGGACGTGTAGTGGCCTTATTGGTCTAAAACTGCCAGAAACAGCCATTTCGGGATCAGTGATGACCTAGAAAATAATAGTTCGAGCTTCGTGTATCTGAATTTATTCATAGCCGGTTTTACTCTATATAGGTTATGAATACGAAGTTCTAGGCCGCCTCATTGGCGCACGGGGACTATATGTATGTTATGAATATCACGAACATCTAGTCCGTCACATTGCGCCCGGGGACCTGGAGTGGCCTTATATGTCTAAATCAGCCAGAAACGACCTTTTCGTGATCCGTGATGACCAAGACAATAGAGTTCGAACTGGTGCATCTGAAATCAGACGAAGCAGGTATTACTCTGTATATGGTATATGAACATCCAAAACATATAGTCCGTCCCATTGCGCCCGGTGACGTGGAGTGGCCTTAGATGTCTAAAACGTCCAGAAACGACCTTTTCGGGATCCGTGATCACCTAGAAAATAAATGTTCCAGCTGCGTGTATCTGAATTCGTACATAGCAGTTATTACTCTATATACGGTATGAATATCACGAACATATAGTCCGTCCCGTTGACGCCGGGGGACTTGGCGTGGCCTCAGAAGTCTAAAGCAGCCAGAAACTACCATTGCGGGATCGGTGGTGATATAGGCAATACGAGTTCGAGCTGGTGCATCTGAAATCATACGTAGCAGCTATCAGTCTATTTAAGAAATGGATGTTGATTTGCTTGCGTTCCATAGAGTATAGATGCAAGTTGGTCTGACATGTTGTGTGGAACGCGAAAGCGTTCCTCACATAAAAAATGTCAGACCAACTTGCACGCAACAAAATCAACATCCATTACTTATATTTCCACTCCACCCAGTCAACTGGCAGATTAGAAGAGCATTAGGAGCCCATTCCCAACGTTGTTCTCGTGTCGTGATGCAAGTTGCATCTACACTAAAATGGATGCAAGTTGGGGTCAGCGCGCGACGTCATGTGACGTAATTTCTACCAACCAACGTCCTGCATTCATGTTCCACAACGCGAATGCATGTTTGAGTGTAAATATATATGTTATGAACATCGCGAACATCTAGTCCGTCCCATTGACATCCGTGATGACTGAGAGAACATAAGAGTTCGAGCTGCATGTATCTCAAATCACACGCAGCCGGTATCACTTCTCCAAGGTACCAGTACAATGTTAACGGTACCGACACTGAGAGTTCATTACCACCGGTAGGCGGTACTCAAATTGCTAGACTGTATACGTGTGTATAATACAGAGTTAACAAAACCACACCTGGACCATTGTTGGTTATTGCTAAATAAATGTGTGTGTAACTCGCATTATACTCGCATAGTAGCAGACCCGAGTTCCAACTTTCCCCGACCAAACGGTGTCACAAAGAGTATCATGTTTTTGACACGAAGTTGGACAATTTAAATAACACACATCGACTACGTATAGATGTATCATCGCGTGACACAATCGGTCTAGGGTCCGCGCTTGACCGAAATTTACTTTTGCCAAATAATTTGCCAAATGAAAATATGTTTTGCCAAATTATTTTAGCAATTGCCAAATGCTACCCCAGATAGTATCATTTTCTGCAACCTTAAGTCTTATGTTTTGACACTCGCGGTTTGAACGACTTTTTATATCGATAGAAAAGCAGTTAGTCAATAATTAATTATATTCGCATCTCTATTGTGGTTAATCATACAACAATAAGCCGATAACCGAACAATACAATTGTAGAAGGGTTTCTCCATCACAGGAGGATTAGTAACCCCTCCAACCATCAGTACTAATGCTATGAGATTAACTGCATCTTAATACAGGTGTTAATGGTATTGATTGACCAGTATTTTTTCAAATTTCTTGAGGAATTAAAAAGTGACTTGCCAAAACTTTTGACAAATGAAAAATATTTTTTGCCAAATGTGAATTATTTTTGACATTGGCAAATTTGGCAAGTGGCAGCGCGAACCCTGAATCGGTCTTCACTCAAAGTGTTGATATACTGTTAGTGACGCTTATATGAAGCAATTGGCCTTCAAGGTTTGTGAAGCTATGCCCGTAAAGTTCAAATGGATAGAGAAAGATAAAGATATTCTAACAAAAGCTGGGCAGATTCATTTGTTAAGTGTGGCATATATTACATGCCCAGAACAAATGGCACTTTATTTTAAATGTAGTCTGAATAGTCAATTCCGTGGCATCTGGTTATCTAACATTGAAAACTCTAGTCGAGGCAGTACTTATAAAATATTCAAACATGATACACATTTCGAAAATTATTTTGACCATTTGGATACTAGGAACGTAATAACTCTTTGTCAATTCCGTACTTGTAACCATCGCTTGCCAATAGAGAAAGGTCGATGGAATGACACCAACATATTCCATAGACTATGTCCGCTGTGCACTAAAAGACATATTGGAGACGAACTGCACTACTTATTAGAATGTGAATGTTTATGTAAGGCCAGACATCGCCTTTTGCCTAGCAAATATACCAGCATAGAACATGCAACTATTGATATTTTAGATGACATTCTGAATTTGGAAGATGTGGCTTGTCTGCGCAGACTATGTTCATTCATCCGACTGATAAATCTTAAGTTAAATGATATTGACTAATATGCATTTTGTTGTTGTGGTTGTTGTTGTTGTTGAATATAACGATGAAAATGGTACTGGCGATTGTGACGACGAGTAGACGAAGACGTTAACGTGATGACAACGAAGACGGTGATGCTGATGACGACTGCCATGATGTTGATAATGATGACGATGAGGGAAGTTCGTTTATATATTGTACATATGCTGCAACATTCTCAATCTTTTGTATATATCTTCTAATTGTATCTCAATATCTATTTGATAAGAGAATAAACGTATTATTAGTTGTGGTCATTTTGACAGCCATTTCATGGCCACGATTGTATGATTTTCTGTGCGTGTCACTCTGTTCGCTCCCATACTATAATTTAACACAAACTGGTAACGGCGTAATTCCGATGCCACAATATATCGTATAATGACTTGTTTCGAGAACTGATGTAGTATAGATTTCATGTTGGACGCCATCTTGGATAACAAAGTTTCCCCAAAGCGGATTTTTGCGGATTTTGGATATGTTGTTCCTGAGTCTTTTCCGCGTCGAATGACACCAAAATCAGCTTGTATCCAATTTGTTCCGGGTTGATATCCAAATTCTGCTTCAACGACCACACTAAAACTGTTTTGACTAGTACAGATCGAAACAAACCAATTTATAATATTTTCATAGTATTCGTACTATTTCTATGTGACCATATTATTATAATCTGAACGCCCAAGAATGTGCGCCATTATGTGAAAACCATTTGTGTTGTCGCATTACAAATGACATATAAACACTTATCATTCTATTTACGACTATTTTATTCCCTAAGAAGACTGGTGATCAATAACCAACACAGTATACCAACGAAAGATAACTGTATATCTCAAACCGAAACCTCCTGCACCAACCAACCAACCAACCAAGGAAATACATGTACTAATTCCAACACACCCGCTTAATATGTTAACCACACAGGAACACACAACATACTGCAGTCATTCTATAAACACGATGCACATATATACTAGCGCATGTGGCGTAGTATTTGGATACAAATACAAATCGAAATGCATTTTTGCGTATTTGTCTAAAATAAACGACCAACTTTCTTTTCCGAAGCAGACCTCGTCCTTAATTATTACCATGATTAACACGAAAAATAATATTCCCAAATGAAAAGTATCAATACATTACAGATACAAGTCCACATTACATTACCAGATTTTGAATGCTGAGAAATAGTATTGCCACCTAAAATGTTCACCACATCTAATAACGACGCCGCTCGGCGCGCTTGCGCGCCCGAGCTCAGGTCGTGTACATGTAACAGGCGGGCGTACGTACTTGTGACATCACACATAAATTCAACTTTCAACTTTTTTATTCAGTCTTATAACATTTTACATTTTATAGACTGTATATATTCATAACATATTTACAATAATAAATGAGTCACGTGATATACAGGACAAATCTGTCCTAATTTGGAAAAACATTCCAAGAAGGCCACCGAGGGCACAAACCCGGTCCGCCAATGGTAATGTTCAGGAACTATCACCATCAGATGGCCGGGTCCCTGCCCTCCGCCGCCCTCCATGAATTGTGATTCCATGGTGCAATCACTGCACAGAATCACCCCCACAATATATAACACAAAGATCAAAATCAAATTATTAAGTAATATGTAGTACAACGTGTGGCACTTTTATGGGGATATATAACACAGATGTCACATACATACATACATACATACACATACACACATATGTACATGTACGCATGTGGAAACTGAGTAAATAAATGTGATCTAGCTCCATCTCCCATTTTGAGGTACGTCACTGCATTCAGATATTCAGGTCAGTTGATACGCTTAGCAGTATACTGTGAAGGTGAAATTTTTAGCGACACAACTTTTTCGCGAAAAAATCACGTGATTTCCGGTGGTGGTTTCACAAATTCGCGGAATCAGCAATGAAACGAATTTGTTACTGCACAACTTCCGATATGTGGCAATGGACAACTGAAGTATTTATTTATTTATTTATTTATTTATAAACAGTAAGTTGTTATGAATACGTCCTGCATAGGTTCATATTAGATCAGTTTCATTTGTTAGTTAAATGAAGGCAGTTACAGCGTCATGACGTCAACACGTCATGTGTCTCTGCCGGCCAGAATCCAGAATCATGATTGAACGTGTCATGTCGTCTTCGTGGACAACTGATTTCACCTCACTGTAGACTAGACATCTATTGATTGATTTATTGAGATTTTAACATCGTTTTAGCCGCTATGCCATATTTCACGACCATACTGGACATGTAAACCCTCACACGCACTTCAATTACTAGTTATATTATACCGGTTTCATTTAGAATTGTGTATATTAAATTTTAGCTACAAAATGAAAGCAGGAAAAAGGTCACCAAATCCACAGACCAAGAGTGAAGCCATGATCAATGATCATACACATGTAATCTGAGTTAATTATAATATCACATCAAGTTTTAAATGTACATGCAGCGAAGTGTTGATTTATTTCTGAAGTCAGCAGCAATAAGATGTTTTGTTTACTTCTTCCCACTTCATACCATATAGTGTCCATATATAACGATTTAACTACATCGTAATGATTATTTAAAGCACTCGTATTCAACAAAATATAAAGATCAAATAAACTGTGTTCTGTTTAATGTACAACGTACATTTTGTCGTGAAGGTCTCTAATCAACACATACATATTAGAGACTGAAACTTTCATCAGATCATGTATTTTACGAAAAACCGTTGTGCACGAAGTTAGTATGCGCGAATTCAAAACTGAGCGAAAAATATTACTGCCCGAATTTAAATACGAGTAAGATATATATATATATCTTACATAATTATGTGTATTATATTTCAAGAAATGACTGCGCAACGTGCATCAATAAAAACTATCGCATCGAAATTTGGTCATAATTTGTATTTACTACAGCATCTCGGAAGATTTAAACGAATACATTTATGCATATAAGTGTCATAAATAGAACTGTAGCTACATATACAATGCAACATGATTAAATGTTCCTAATAGAACTAATTGTTAGCTTTCACCTATACTTTCCGGTCAGTTTAGACGCTGTCATCGCAGAATGCTTGCAAAATTTACGAATATACGATGTAATATTGTACACTTTTCTCAGAATGTACATGGTTATCTTCAAGGTAGTGAATTCTGAACTATAATAGTTTAAAAGACTTTGCTTTCTGTTTGAGAACATTGTCATTTCATTTTCACATGTCCGATTTCTGAACATGGATGAATATTGAATCATGACTTATATTTTGTTTAGTGCCAACAAATCACCCAAAATGTTCCGTAAATCCGCGCGACCTCTTCATATCTATATATATTGAAACTGCGTATGCATGTGTAACGGGAATTACTCTTCGAAATGACCAAATTGTAGGTTGTTGTTGTCTCAAAACTGACATAAATTTGTCCGACATATAAAATGTCGACCGGCAAAGATAAATACAACAATAACATAGTGTTTTGAGATGTGTGCATGTTATATCAACTCGTTAGAAGTATGATTTATTATCAAAGGCCGATATCTAAACAATAGGATATAATAAGACATATATAATTATTATAAGACTTATATAATTACCGAAGACTACTCGCATCCAAAGCGATTTACATGATTAATAAAGCATTCGGTGACACGCACATAGACCTAATATATATGCATAGCATTTCATGACTATTTGCACGATCCTTCGCAGTGTCCGCCTTCTTACTATCATGCCTCGCATATTATCATATTATACCTCAATCATGGGTTGATGTTTTGTAGTGGTTGATTTGGCAGTTTCGAACTTAGTGTACAAAGTATGGGTGTAGGTTTTCAACTCTATCGATGGGTATACCGTTTTCCATTACGGGTATACCGTTTTCCATTATGTACGTTTCACTAATTGCAGACAGGACACAAAAACCTGCTGAATTACCATGTGTGCGCAATTGACATTGTTTTGTT
This sequence comes from Siphonodentalium dalli, assembly GCA_032622095.1. Lineage (NCBI taxonomy): Eukaryota > Metazoa > Mollusca > Scaphopoda > Gadilida > Siphonodentaliidae > Siphonodentalium > Siphonodentalium dalli. The sequence continues at coordinate 248,235,692 of CP136063.1, forward strand.
AACCAATATTGATAACACGCGGATTGCATAAACTTGAGAGAAGCCAAGTACTTCTTAATTCTTTGGTTGGCATTGCCGGATATACTTAATACACTGAAGCGTTGTACGAAGTGGTTCCACGTGTCGCACTTTTGTCATTGAATCTGAACGGGAAATTAGGTAAAGTACCCCGTTAACACAACCCTTAGTTAGTTTACATACTTCTGTTTGCAGTACGTATACGTATAAGTGGCTGAACCCTGCATAAATATGTGAAGTTTAAGGACACCGATGTTTAAGTCCCGGTTTCACGAATTATCTAGACAAAACAGTGAATTCAATGATTTTAGTGTAAAACTACTTCGCATAGAAAACACAAACACCTGTACATCAATTGACAAATTTTACCCGAGTCGGGTATATTACCACCGTGTTGTACCAATAACAGATACAAAATGGGCCTACTTTTTGCCGTTCATGCTGAGAAATACAGAGCCTTTATCGTTGATTTATCATAATATGGAAATTAGTTTGTATGGTAAGTTTAAAACTGCTAATGAATTTCTGTCACTTTTTTCGTGTGGCGGAAGGACCGTGCTGCGGATTAATTTAACTTGGATATATTATACAAACACCATATTGGACTGGCGGAAGCAATAACTGTGTTTAAATATGCAATAACGTCTTTTTGTTGCATCAATGAACATATAAAATTGTAAGTGGCCTAGCAACATACTGTATTGTTTCGCAAAGCGAAATTATGCCAAGTATGTTGTTCGGCCACTTACAATTTAATACTCCCAACAATTCTACAAAAAACAAAACAAAACGTTTATTGCTTATAATTACGCCCGGAAGGTTAATATCAATAAAATAGAAAGAAATATCTCAAATCTCGCTGTCTTAAAAAATTACAATGTCTGATAGAAGAGTATCGAGTTCGGTGGAATGTTTTTGCCTACGAAAAAACGAAAACAGAATTTCAAGGCCACTCAAGTGACGTCAACGTAAACAATGTGAAAGCGAACAATTGCGTCATTACCCATTAAATCACTTTCCGAATTGGGTAGTAAAATATGGATACTATATGCATTTGACGTGGATCCACCTGATGCATCGCATTCTGCAATTTGATGTCATAATATCGAATTTGAAACAGTAGTAGACTATTAACCACTTGATTAATACGATTAACACAAGTTATTGCCACATACATGTTATGTCGGCTACAATTGGTAGGGAAGCTACAATTTGGCATCTTTTAAAATTAATGCATGCAACGAAGCGAACGTTTAATTTGAAATTTACTGAGATTCTGTAAGTTTGTAAATAATGTATATTTGTTACCTATATTACTCTCTATTCACCACTTAATTATGGAGTTGAGTTAATAAACATTACTTCGGTAACTAAGGACAAGCATTTGCATTTTAGGTAAATTGGCCCCTGGAGCAATCGGCACGTGGACTTCTAACATTTCCGAACGATTACAAGTTACACCAGTGATTCGGCCACTTACATATTTAACATATTTAAGAGAACAATATATAGATTTAATTAGATAGACATGTAATTATATATAGAACCGCTACCTTAACGTTGTTTGGCCTAGAACAAATGCAAGATGGTGCTTGCATAATCAGACGCCAATATATGTATAAGTAACCAACTGTCACGTCAATTGTAGCGAATGTAATATATTTCCAGGAACCGCTGACATCAGTCTGAGATCCGCGGTAAACGTTCACCATGGGTCTATTCCGATTGCTACCCGTCGCAGTTCTGCTCTTATTCATTGTGACACCAGGTAAAATATAATTTATAAGTATAATATTTGTATATAACACTAACTATATACAACTATTATATTATTAAAACTGACTATTGAAAAACAGCAACTTTCCAATCATAAATGCGTGCATGCATTACCGCGAGCTGTATACCCATGATAAACTCGAGAGAGCCAAATCCACAACCTTTGGGTCGCAACTGATGCACTTCTCTGGGGAGATATCACTCTGCCCATTGTACTTATTGCCCCACGAAGTTGACAAAATATTTAACCGTTTCAGGACGGCAATTTTACACAAATAAGTTGGGTATTTCTCAACTTATTAGTGGTTGTATCAAAGTAAGTTGTACTCACTTTGGTTGGTTTTGCAACTACCTAACACCATTGGTGGGCAACATTAACTCAATAGAGTGTTGATTTAATAAATAATCGTCTTGTTAGGCCCACTCCTCCAAATAAGTAAATTGTGTTGCTAAATAAATGAAAGTTATCCAATAACAAAATGTAGCATATTGATACCATGGTTATATTAACAAAACTGTTATAATATTGTATTCTTAATATTATTATTATATTATTTGTCACTGCTTTGACCCTTTTCATTGTTTAATGACAAGTTTTCTTTTAAACTTTGGTATCTTATTGGACCAATTGGACATCGATCGGCAATGCCACTCCGATTGTAACATTACTGTTTACACATAGTTTTCAGATGTTATTAATAATGTTAATTGAACCATTGTAGATTATGCATAGTGAAAATATAACTGTGCACTGTTATCCGTGAATTGCTGTTTACAGTAATAATATTTATTTGCGAAGGTCTCGTGTGAATTGACAACTACGAATAGCTCATCGTAGTCGAACTACTGTCCATAGTTGCGAAACTACCCTAAAACATACAAATAAATAGTGATGTTTCCGGTAACGGAAGAGGAAAACATATGGTCGGGTGGGAGGAAATTAATTAAATTAATTGTTTTTTGTTTTTGTTTTAATACAGTCATTCTGATATATTCAAGGGCAATTTTGGGCATATTTATACATTGATTGAACATATTTATTGTGACTAGACAACTTGTAATTATAACATAGTATAATATTATAAAGTTATTATACAATGTTGTGTACAGTATGTGTTTTTCTTGTACGAGTCCAGGTTGTGGTGAAATGTCATATTGGACGAGACATGCCAGTGTCGAGTCCAATATGACTTTTCACCACAACCGGGACGAGTACAAGAAAAACTCATACTGTACACACCATTGTATAATGACATTTTTATTATCCATGTATTTTTATTATTATGTATGTTTATCCAAATTTTGGGAATAACATTTTTGTGGTTATATTTTGTATTTGTCGGCACTTAATTCTCTATAAAAAGCCTGTATATTGATCATCAGAAAGCATGATTTGGAAAAGTAAACACGGAAGTGAGAAAACAAAAACTCAATGCGGAAATGAAACGTCTGCTAAAATCCATCAGTGTTGCGCGCAGATCACAATTTCACCGATTCATTTCGCAATAGAGTTAATTCGTGACGTCACGGAGTCCCAACAAAAAGTGATATTGCACAGTTGGGAGTCCAATATGACTTTCGGGAGTCCAATATGACTTTTTACAGGACTATCACGTGGCGGCTTTTGCCCAATCGGAAATGGTGTTAGTTAAGGGATGGATAATAATAACATATATATAGACATGTTGAATGAGGGTGCACATGGGGATTTGAACACAAGTTATATAACTGAGAATAGTTCCTCTCCCAGTTCACTGAATATTTACATAAGAAATTTATGAAATGGGTAACGTATTGAATATGTTGAAAATATTATTCAGAATATAGTCAGTAATAATATTGCATGCGTCGCTGTGGTCCCTGTTGTTGCTACTGGAAAAGCACAATTTGTATATTCAGTCATGGGAAGCGGAATTAATTTGAAATGTAAGCCTGGACTGTTTCAAACAGGCGCGTGTTTAATTCCTAGCTGTAAGAGGCCATGCCATCAAGAAGGTCCTTCCCGGAAGTTATATATATGTTCAGGTTATTAATCTTAGAAATCATGTTAGTTCGGGCTTCGTTGTAAAAAGTGCAGTAAACAAAGAAATGGTTAGCATCCTCACATGGGTTATAATATTGTCAACAGTCAGTTGGTCCGAATTGTTTTGGACGCTATATCCGTTGTCGGCTTACATGCATCGTTTCATGTGTTAATCATTGATGGTGTAAATGATTATTGCCTATGTTTGGTGTTTAGAAATGGCGGTTCAAATCGGTGTTGGTTCCTAAGCGGATAACCAGACTTGTCTGACTTTCGTTTTACGGTCTGGGGAAGGTCTGAGATATTAGGGGACTTTTTATTATTTATTATGGACAGTGTGTCTGTCACAAAGAGGTCTCCAGCCCAGTTAAATTAGTGTCCTCTCTTCTGATGTTGAGCGTGTCGCGCCATTTATTATTCTGCCTGCGTCAACGTAAAGGCGGTCTAACCTGTCGACGAGGAATTGTGGGGCGCTGTCCCACATACGTCCCCATACTCCAATAAAGGCAGTACATAGGCTTTGAACATAATATCTAATGTTTGTCGGTTTACCTTAAATTTAATCCTTCGATGTTGTGATAGTTTAGATGCTACTCGGTTGCATATTTCATCGATGTGTATGTCCCAACGATTGTTAGATTGAATATTTACTCCGATATGTTTATGATTTTGGACTTGTTCGATTTGCTGGGCGTTAAATGTCATGTTAAGTGATTCTGTTGGTTGGGTTAGGGAGAAAGAGATATATTTAGTCTTGCCTTGCTCGCATTACAGGTCACAACCAACCATTGTCTGGACCATCTAGGTACCATTGCAAGGTCATTTGAAAGTTCACTTATGGAGTATTCGATTGATGGTTGAATACTGAAAAAAACAAGTGTCGTCGGCATACATTCGGGTTGGGCAATGTATGAGATTTGCTAGATCATTTGTGTATACTAAGAATAGGAGAGGTCCTAAAATGACCTTGTGGCACTCCTGCTGTTAATGTTTCAGTGTTGGAATGGGTATTGCCTACTAGTATTCGTTGATATTTATTACTGATATAATATATATTATACACCCTTGGCACAGCAGATGACTTTACTGTGGGTATTTATTTGAAGGGTTAGATACGCCTTGTCGGTATTTTTAATAAAACGATTGCAATCAGCACAGCATTTGAACTGGCCCGTATACACAAGCGGCCACTAAACCCCGATTTGCAGTGCAACTTATGGAGATCGGCGATTGGTAAGCATATATGTTTACTTCGATCGGAGATTGATAAACGTGATTGTTTTTTCCCGCTTATTGGATTTGTTATTTGTCACGGTGTTGATAAGGGTGGAGGTCTCTGCTATGAGCGGGCTGGTTCCCGGAAACCTCACTATTTTTCAGTCCTAATGATACCAATTTCGATTAATCTCAAACATACTAATCAGGCTTTCCATCTTTGGGATATGAATGAACACGACCAATGGAGTTGAACTCACATTTATGAAAGTAGAGTTAGAACCACTGGTGTCGTTGGCGTTTTCAATTGTAGAGTAACAAGCGGGTTGCATGTTGGTAATTATGACCGCTTTCGCGGAATGCTGCTTCCAGTAGAAGGCTATACACACTATATACGTTCTAGGTTTTATTCTATTGTTATCAGTGTTGATACATCTGTAATAACGGTATGTAGTCATTAACTAATGTTACGAAATAGTTCAATACTACCATATGGGCGCACAAAGCCTGAATTAAAAAATTGTATAATATTAAGTCAATCACCGATTCAATGACAAGCCGGGCAAATAACGCTAACGATTGTTTTCTTAGTTTTACCGCGTGTTTTCTCATTTTTAGAGGAAAGACCCTGTTAATTTCACCAGGAAAACATCCAACTGCACATGTAGACCACCGACCATATTAATGAATTTACCCTTCCTTTTTGTTGATCACAATTCAGCGCCTTTTTCAAATTCAATAAAGTTTATTTGATACTGATCGAATTATATATAATATATATATATAGCAGGACCCGGCAAAAGCTGGGCTTATACTGGCAGGGCCATTATTACATTAAAAAACCCAGCTACTTTGTTCTTCCTCGACTTTCTATTCTTCGAATATGCATGTTATACTATGCTTTACATAACAAGTCGACATTCGTAACCTAGAACGTTCATGTCTCCCAATGCATGTTAATTTGTATAGCCGTGTTATCTTGCACATTCAAAATAGAGTTATTGTTTTCGGTGCCGAACGATATTACTTTGATAATTCGCAAATCAAAACTATCCAAAATACATTCGTATCCAAAATACAGATAATTGCGCAGATAACATATATTATGTATATATACTACGTTATATTTACAGCGAAAACAAGTATTGTATTATAATAATCAATATGTTTGCTTACATCTAAGTTTAACTTTTTAACAACGCTGTACTTGACAGCTGTATATGACCAGGACAAAATCCACGTGCGCTAGCCGTGTCAAGGGCGTGTTTTTGCTGTCTGTCAGGGACTACCCCCCCCCCCCCAGAAAAACGTTCGTAAACAGCTCATTTATCGATATTTATCGGAATTGTTCATATGTATCAATGTAATGTCTACTTGTACTTTATCAAACTGTATTTTAAGTCGGTTAATGGACTCGCTAGAAAGACATTCGTAAACTAAATAGACTCGAGCTACGCCCTCGACATTCTAGTTTATGAAAGTCCAGTATCTCACATATATCGGGGAAGGGCTGAAGACGGAAAATGGTGCATATCATGATTCTCCGTTGTTTCTTCGTGTTTCAGACAATATTAAAATCATATAATTTATTGTCTATTCTCATGCTGCGACATATGCAGTGGTATTATCTCGTAGCCACACTGGTCTCATACTGCGACATTGCGGTATCATCTCATAGCCCATACTGGCCTCTGAGAGCCAGTGTGTTGATAATTAAACGATCCAGATGCAATTCATCTAAACTTTTAAAAACACGCCCAGTTATTTTGCTGACCGCTTTTACTGATTATAGGTCAACAATTTGTGACGTCGTGTTCGTGCTACGGTCTGTTTTATTGGGATATCAAATGGGTGACCCAATTGGCAGTTGACCAATCACCGAACAGGATTTAGTGTAGCACAGACTGGCTATGTAAATATTATGGCATTACATGATATATATATATATATATATATATACTAGAAGGTGACCCGACTTCGTCCGGGTTTGACCTTGAATTGTCTATTTTGAAGGCCAAGGTCAAGTGGGGTCACGATTTGACCCGTCCAAAACAGTGCCGGAACAAAAGTACCCGACAAAAGTACCCGTCGAAATCCATCCGGTTTTACCCGATTTGACCTTGAATTGACCATTTTGAAGGTCAGGTGGGGTCAAACACCAACACCCCAAAAATGGTGGAAATCGGCCCAGCGGATACCGGGAAATCGGCCCAGCGGATACCGAGATACCCTATGCATCAAATTTCGTCCGTAAAAAATCCGCCAGTTTAACCCGATTTGATTTCCACTCAAGTATATAAACGCGCCTCATACACACACGCTCATTAATTATCAAGTTTCAACGTAAAGATAAATTACCATCGGTGCCCGAGATATCGCCAAGACGTTTGAAACAGTCAAATGCATCGGCCGGTTAAGCGTTAACGTGATCTAACGTTATGACCTCTAACGACGTCATAGAAGTTACGCATTGTTTTTATCCCGATGGAAGATAGTACCACTTCTTCTTGATAATTGAGGCAGATAAATAAAACGGATACATACGCATTATATATCGTTGGAAAGAGGAAACACGAAAGATTCTCACAGTGTGATTATTATGACTGGAATTTTATTATTCGCGCTGTTTCGAATCGATTTGTAAGCACCGAACTCAAATGAAAGTCCCGTAACACAGCGTAAAAACAGATTTGACCTCGGCACGTGAAAAGTTTACCTCGGATCTGAAAATCAATAGGCCTATGTTACTCCTGACCCGAAAATACCCCCACATACCAAGTTTCATCGAAATCGGGTCGGCCGTTTTCGAGTTCATCGATTACACACACACAAACAAACAAACAGATCTTCCAAAATATATAATAGATATATATATATATATACTAGAAGCTGACCCGACTTCGTCCGGACTTTGACCTTGAATTGTCCATTTTGAAGGTCAAGGTCAAGTGGGGTCACGATTTGACCAGTCCAAAACACTGCCCGGACAAAAGTACCCGACAAACGTGCCCGTCGAAATCCATCCGGTTTTACCCGATTTGACCTTGAATTGATCATTTTGAAGGTCAAGGTCAGGTGGGGTCAAACACCAACACCCCAAAAATGGTGGAAATCGGCCCAGCGGATACCGGGAAATCGGCCCAGCGGATACCGAGATACCCAATGCATCAAATTTCGTCCGTAAAAATCCGCCAGTTTAACCTGATTTGATTTCCACTCAAGTATATAAACGCGCCTCATATACATGTACACACGCTCATTAATTATCAAGTTTCAACGTAAAGACAAATTACCATCGGTGCCCGAGATATCGCCAAGACGTCTGAAACAGTCAAATGCATCGACCGGTTAAGCGTTAACGTGATCTAACGTTATGACCTCTAACGACGTCAAAGAAGTTACGCATTGTTTTTATCCCGATGGAAGATAGTACCACTTCTTCTAGATAATTGAGGCAGATAACTAAAACGGATACATACGCATTATATATCGTTGGAAAGAGGAAACACGAAAGATTCTCACAGTGCCATTATTATGACTGGCATTTTATTATTCGCGCTGTTTCGAATCGATTTGTAAGCACCGAACTCAAATGAAAGTCCCGTAACACAGCGTAAAAACAGATTTGACCTCGGCACGTGAAAAGTTGACCTCGGATTTGAAAATCAATAGGCCCATGTTCGTTCCCGGATCGAATTACGTGTCCGTACCAAGTTTGGTCGAAATCTGTCCAGCCGTGTTCGAGTCCATCGCGAACACACACACACAGATCTTCCAAAATATATAATAGATCTATATATATATACATGACTATATATGTATACATGGCAATAAATACATAAAATAGGTCTTAAAAGGTGTTACTCTTCATAATTATTTATATATATATATAATACACTAGCCGATGAGCCCGACGTTGTCCGGGCTATTCAAAATCCAAATTTCAAGTCGATAGCTCTACCCAGCCCGACGTTGTCCGGGCTATTCAAAAACAAAATTTCAAGTCGATAGCTCCACCCGTTTCCGAGATCTGGTCTGCGCATGCGCGAAGCTGGCGTCGCACGGGCTCGGCGACCCGATAAAATTCGTATCCGGGGCAAGATACATTCACATAGCAAATTTCAAGCTATTCAAAAACCAAATTTCAAGTCGATAGCTCCACCCGTTTCCGAGATCTGGTCTGCGCATGCGCGAAGCTGGTGTCGCACGGGCTCGGCGACCCGATAAAATTCGTATCCGGGGCAAGATACATTCACATAGCAAATTTCAAGCTATTCAAAAACCAAATTTCAAGTCGATAGCTCCACCCGTTTCCGAGATCTGGTCTGCGCATGCGCGAAGCTGGTGTCGCACGGGCTCGGCGACCCGAGAAAATTCGTATTCGGGGCAAGATACATTCACATACCAAATTTTCAAGTCGATAGCTCCACCCGTTTCCGAGATCTGGTCTGAGCATGCGCTGCACGGGCGTCGCACGGGCTCGCCAATACGACAACGACCACCGCCTGGTCAAACTACACACACGTAAAAAGTTTCGTCCCGATCGGTGAGAATCGTAGATTTGTATTAATGACAGACATACAAACAGACAGACAGACAGACAGAGGTCTTCAAAATATATATGAGATGTAGTTGGTATCTTAAATTGATACCATTATTCCTCGCACAATCCAGAATTTTAACCAATGTCGCTTATGACGGATCAATGTGATATCTACCGTGCTGATTGAGCCACCTTTGTCCCATTCTAAACGTTAAATAATTATGATTTATTCCAGCTTCTGGTTGGGGATTTCGAATTCGACGAGTTGTTGATAAAGGTGTGAATACGGTTAAGAAAGGTGTTAATACGGTTAAGAAAGGTGTTAGTGAAGGTGTCGATGTGGTTTCGCGGACAGCTAAAAAGGCGGTCGCTGAATCAAAGCAATTTGCTAAGACAGCCGTAAAAGAAACAAAGTTGTGGGCGCAGAAAGGACTAAACGCCATAAGTACGTATTCACAAATTTAACCCTATCTTTACTAAATGGATTCCCCCAGTCAGTTAAACAGTGTATATCGGAATGGTCTATTATTGATTGGAGGGATATTTTCTTGACAAGCCGACGGCATGCAAATACAAGTGCAGACGGTGTCCTATTTATCGAGGGAAATGTTTCGATAATAAGATCAACAAATCGACATATGGTTGGACATTCTCGTCTTAACATTCCCCTTTGGACATTATCAACTGATTGCCATTAGTCAAAGAACATTTGCCCGAAAGTAGGAAAAGTTTGGATGTAAAAGCAATAAATTTCACAATAAATATTAGTCGGATATCACACGCATGAGAATAACTATATGCTGTATTCTCTATTTACATTCGATTACACATCACTTTAGTGTAAACATATTTTTATTTCCAAATCCAACATAATTTAATATACAGATGATACAAATATGCAAAATAGAAGAGATAATGTATGGAAATGAGGATCATACAACAAGCCCGAGGGCTTATATGAAGTCTTCTCCTCTTTTGGCGACATGTCCCTTCCCCAATAAGTGAGGGAGGGGCATCGATCAGACGGGAAAGGATTGAAATAATGTCTTTTAGAAGAAATGGAGATATATAACTAAGTTTGAGTTAGGGATGGAAACACGGAGAAGATAGCGTTAGGGGTAGCAAGAGGCAGGGGAGAGAGAGAGAGATATATATATATATATAGAGAGAGAGAGAGAGAGAGAGAGAGAGAGAGAGAGAGAGAGAGAGAGAGAGAGAGAGAGAGAGAGAGAGAGAGAGAGAGAGAGAGAGAAAGGAGTGAGAAAGTAGAAGACATCACTTTAAAGTATGATTCCATCTTGTTTATTGATGTACTAATTCTTATCGTATCGATATTATTTTATAATACGCGTTCGGCAATAATCAGGTTTAGCTATCCGTATTTGTTACGTATAACGTGTGTTGCTATGGCACTTTTTTATATTACACATTTGAAAAAAAAAATATATAGACTATTGTGATTGCAGATCCATTTGCGGAATGTACTCCGCGGCCGATATCAGAAATCAACCCGAAATTCTATTTCTACCCGAGCTACGGTAGAAGAAGTACGACTATTGGATACAGAGATATCAGAAATATAAGAAAACTGGCACGATTCAATCGCTATATGCCGACATTATTTGTGGTGCACGGCTACCAGTCATATGGACTCAAATTCCTAGAACTGAAAGACGAATACATGAAGAAGAAGGGAAAGGTATGTGTATACCAAGTTCAGTCGGTAAGACGCATGGTACATTAGACCAATATAACCAGCCTAGGGACGGCGAACAATTATTAGCTAAGGGATAGAATTTGAGGAGAAAATCAATTTAAGTTTCGTATGGTAATTGCCATAACTACCCAAGCATGAAGTCAAATACATTTTTCTGAAAAATACAGTAGTGAGTGAAATTGTTACGCACTAGGAATAAAATATTGATCTTTAGGTTATACTATATAGATGTTGCATATAACTTGGGAGCTGTCTATGCCAAAATAGTGGTCCTAGCGGAGGAACATTTGTCCATATTCTTCCGCGATGACCACTATTATGACATATATAGCCAACGACAAGACAGGCATTAGTTATTATGTTATTATATACTTTGAGTCTGTTGTTTAGATGGAGCGCCATCACGTGACATAGAGTAATTTTGAAATTGCCCGGAGAGCAAACTATCGCCCGAGTTAAAATATGGGAAACATTACCCGCCTGCTGACGTCACAATCTGGCGCTAGGTCAGAATTTGGCGTCATGCTATTAATCCGCCTGCTGTTTGGCACGAGGCGAAAATTGTGTCATCTATATCTATATTTGCGAATGTCTGTCTGTCTGTCTGTCTGTCTGTCTGTCTGTCTGTCTGTGTTCTATAGAAATTCACAGGGGACCATCTAGATGATGCCAAAGGGGTCTACTAGGAGTATCTTTTTACGAGAAAGATAATGGTCGGGGTTAGAATTTTCTAAAGTGACGCCGTTGTTGTCAGGGGCAGAAAAGGGGGAGGGGCAGAAACAAATTTTGTCGCCGATTGCCACCAAACTTATATATAATCATCCCCATAATATGAGGAATATAATGGCGTGGTTCAAATATGGCAAAAGTCGCACCGTTCGCGTCAGGGGTGCCCGGAAAGGGGGGGGGGCAGATTTTTTTTCTGTCGCCGATTGCCACGAAACTTACATATAATCATCCCCATGATATGAAGAATCCAACGGTGTGGTTTAAATATGTCAAAAGTTGCGTCGTTTGAGTCACGGATGAACGGAAGGGGAGAGGGGCACCAAAATTGATAAAACTAATTTTAGCGCCGATTTCCACCAAATTGATATATATTCTTCTTCATGATACAAGGAATCTAATTGTGCGATTTAACAACGCCAAATTGTTGTTTTTGGATGAGAGATTGGGGAGGGGTAAGTCGCCGATTGCCACCGCACTTTTACAAAATCATCCCCATGGTATGAGGAGTATAATGGTGTGGCTTTTATCTGTCAAATGTTGCCTCATTCGAGTCAGGGTTGCATTGAAAGGGACAGGAGCACCAAAATTGACGCACAATTGTTTTTAGGGCCAATTTCCACCAAATTGATACACGTTCTTATCCATCATACGATGAATCTAATCGTGATTTAAAGAGCCATAGTGGTGCTGTTTGGGTGAGAGATGGAGAGGTGAGGGATTGGCACCAAATTTGATAAAAAAAAATTGTTTAGTCGCCGATTATCACCAAACTTATAAACAATCATCCCCATGATATCAGGAGTGTAATCGTGTGGTTTAAGGATGTCACAAGTGGGGCCATTCGAGTCAGTGGTGTATAGAGATGAGAGGGACACAAAAACTTATATCTATATGTTTAGTGCCGATTTCCACCAGATTGATACATATTCTTCTCCGTGATACGAGGAATCTTATCGTGTGGTTTAGATACACCAAATTGGTGCCCTATGGGTGAGAGATATGGGGACCTTAAATTTGATACGAATTTGTATACTTGCCAATTTTCACCAATTTCTTATATATGCATCTCTAATCTCTAATGAGTCTTAGTGTGTGCAGCTTGAGTCCGAAATAGGGACGGGATGGTCATCAAAACTGATACATAACATTTTTAGTACCAATTACCATCAAATTCAGACACGTTCTTCTCAAATGATACAAGAAATAAAATCGTGCTGTCTGTCTGTCTTTTTGTCTGTCTGTGTGCGTTCTATATATAACTTCACGCGGTACAATCGAGATGGCACCAAGGCGTTCTAAGAGGGGTAACTTTTTACAAGGAAGATAATGATGCGGGTTAAAATTTTCTAAAATGACGCTGTTGGTTGGAGGGGAAATTAAAAAACTATGGTGAAATAGTTTTGTCGCTGATTTCCACCAAACGAATATATAATCACCTTCGCAATATGGCGTTGTTCGAGTCAGCGTTGCATCAACAATTGATTTAATAAACCAAATTCCACCAAATTGATACACGTTTTTCTCTAATGATATACCATGAATTAAATCACATTTGGTGTCGTTTGCGTCACGGATGGCGAGCGGATATGCACTATAATTGATAAGATTGCTATTCGCCGATATCCACATATTAGTTATATACAGTCACCAGGCCATCTCCATATCATTTTAAGTAGTTGGGCGTTCACATTTCACAATCCCGACATATGGTGACCCACATAAGTCACTTGAACAATTATATCTTCTTAACAGTCATGTTTATATGGGAATGGCAATCAAGGCATTCACACAATGAGCTACCAAAAAGAGATAACTAGAAGAAGCATTAAACGTATATTTATCATTCTATTGAAAAGATACATATATTCGTGCAAACTGAGAGACATCGAACCGTCAGAGGATTGCATATATATAATAACAACATTTAGTCTGTTCCATTCAATACAGTTTCCACAAAAAATTACAATTTGTCAAGAGATATGGAAGGCCTGTTCAAAAATAGTGGTCACAGTGTGCAGTCAAATATAGTTTCTTCTGATATACAAGAAAATGCAGTTAGTAGCACAAGACTTTTCAGGATCCTACCAATACTGACATTTGACAAGGGTTTTAGAACAGACTCATCGACTGACATAAACAACTCAAAATCTCGCTCTGTGCCTGGCACATGTAGCTGATATATGTGCGCAGCAACATTTCGTTTAAACTAAGAATATTTAGCCAATATATAGCACCATGAACAGAGGAGCACCTGGAAATTTCTTTGAAACATCTGTATCTTCATGGAGATATGACAGCCAGGTGTCCTCGAGATCTTAGTCCAACTCACTAGATTGATTGATACATCTCAATATGTAAAACCCAATTATCATCTTTTATCGAACTAATGTGTTTATGATGTTCATGTATCATATTATAACGTCTAATGTATACGCAGTTGTAAATAAATAAATACTTCATTATTGGTGGAACGGATTAATCGCGATAAACAGAATGACAATTGACAATGTGAGCCACTACTTATATTCCATGACTGTAATAATCATGTTTTGTGATGCTATTTGAATATACAATTTATGAGAAAACGTATAACACTTTAAGCAAGAGCATTCTCTATTCCCAACAAATATCCACAGCATACATTAACCTGGGCAACGCCGGGTAACCCTGCTAGTATATAATAAAACACCCCTGCGTTGAGCTGGAATAGCCAGCGCTATTTTACATCGGTTAATAGTCCTGCTTGTTGCTCAAAAGGCACCGCATCGGTTAATAATCCTGTCTGCTGTTCAAAGGGCACCACATCTGGAAAATAGTTCTCGCGTTTCCACACCGAGGCAGTAAATATGTTGATGACATAGAACGCTGGTCTGTGTCTGATTTTGTCACATTTCATTTTCGCGAATTTTGGAAACCGGTCTTATATCTTACAATTTACGGCAATCTGTTATCAGCGGCATGTTGAGCATACATTTGTTATTAGTTACTACTACACCACCCCTTTGTTATTGATTTATTTACTTCTATAAACTCGCCGTTAACAAAGGGGTGGTGTAGTAGTAACAAAGACAAATTCGGTTAAGGTTGAGAAGCTCATTATATGTTAATTTTCGATGAAATCCGACTGAAAAGGAAGTTATTCCAATCACTAGCACATTATAACTGTCTGCTTGCCAAACTAAAGGGACACACTATTTACATACATACAACATTTGTGATCGGACTATTGTAAGATCATTAACATTTATAAATAAATCTAATGGTATACGATATTGAAACAAGTAACGCACATGTACAGTATAGTTTCAGAATCTCTTGCGCTCAGGTGTCAATCCGGTAGTGCAAAATGAATGTGTTACTAATAAATATAAAAACAAAATATGTGTGTTGGCTGCATACTGGTGTACTGTCGAAAAATATTTCATCTCATCTAGACATGAAAGAATTCTGATTGGTCGAGGGCTGGGTCCTATGTGGTTTAGTGTTAGCACACTACAATATATGTGACCCGCCATATCAAATCCAGTCGGAAGTCGGGATTTTGTTTACCCTGTGCCAATGCATTCTCTTATATATGCGAATCGACCATAGGTCGCCTCGCATATATAAGAGAATGCATTGGCCTAACAATTTTTTACAATTTTAATAATTGTTTCTTGTATTCTTTAACAATTTTATAATTTCACCCATACAGAGCCCCAGACAAACATGAGCAGACGACACTGTTCTATATGCTTCTATATATGTGTGGGGCTCCCCGCAGGATAATGGATGCTTTTTATTTTATGTCCTAAAAATTGTCAGAAACATTTATTTTAAAAAAAAATGATAAAAAATTGTTAGGCCAATGCATTCTCTTATATATGCGAGGCGACCTATGGTCGACTCGCATATATAAGAGAATGCATTGGCACAGGGTAAAAAAAATCCCGACTTCCGAATGGATTTGATATTTGATATGGGGAGTCACATATACATAACTCGCACGCAACAAGCAATGCACATAGAGACGACAATCTCGATAACCTATATATATACACTAATGTGTCCACCAATGAACACGTTTTTCACATGCAGGAACGGCATCGACTTGCGAAGTTGAATTCACCTTGTGATACAGGTTCGGGTTGATTCAAAACAATACGTAAATTCTGCGCCTTTCGGATAATGGAACATGCTTACAACGATTCATATCTCTTATCTCTTGCTAATTATCGGTTAAAGGTACTCAACCCGATAAAACTCCTCTCAATTACTATTTCAATGGCTTCGGGGGTCAAAAATATTTGATTCGAGTCGAGGAAGTCACCCATCAAAGCTCAGATTTGTTAGATATCGATTTTAGAAATCTATTATTTTTCATTATCGGGAATTCTTTCTGGCCCAGAAGATAGTAAAATATTCGTTATTATTACCCACTTGATTATAGAGTTATCCATCCTTGTCTGTTTGAATAGAATTTTGGCGTAAAATCTCGAGCGTGTTACCAAATTGACGGCAGTTATAAGTACTCATCTCGAGAACATAAGAATTTTCAAAAATCAATATCTAATGACTCTGAGCTTTGTTTGATGGGTTCCTCGACTCGAATCAAATATTTGTTACCCCCAAAGCCAAAGAAATAGTAATATAGGACCCTCTGATCGGATTGTTGTTGTTGGAATCTGTTGAGATGGGGACCCTCTTTACGGGTTGAGTACCTTTAAAGTGGCACGTCGCTTAAATTTTAGAGAGTGAATGTCTTCATTGTTGACTGGGCTAAAGGAGCGGCAATGGGTTACATGCAATCAGCTGCTAATACTATGGTTGTCGGACGAACCATTGCGGACATGATACTTGCATTGGAGAAGTTAAAAGGAGCCAACCTAGCTACATTCCACTTGATTGGACACAGTTTGGGCGCCCATACGATGGGTTTCGCTGGTAACCACACTGGGGGAAGGGTCGGTCGAATAACAGGCAAGTATAATTATGCAATCATTGACACTGTTATTGATCAGCGGTGGGGACTTATTTGCTAACGAATGTGTAAGGAAGAAAACACCCACCTGCACATTTGACTTCATTGTTCAATTCACACCGAGCTATATCTGCAAAGAAACCGCCAAACAATAGGTTGATTATAGTTGTATAGTGTTCACAGTGTTCTCAACGTTCGACATTCGACTTTCATTCGTCACTAACACCACTAAAATCGTCTCCGGGGCAATTAACCCTTTACCCAACAAACCGGCCAAAACCGGCCAAATAAAGCTTCAACAGCCTAAAATATCTTCGGTCTGTCTCAATAGAACCATACAAATATGGATATCATTGGAACCGGCTCATTGACCACATTGTGATGGTTACAGTTATGCCCTGTGCCAATGCATTCTCTTATATATGCGAGTCGACCATAGGTCGCCTCGCATATATAAGAGAATGGATTGGCCTGAATTTTTTTTTTTTTTTAACACTTTTTACCATTTTTTCTTACATTCTTTAACAATTTTATAATTTTTAATGTGTTAAGCCAATGTATTCTCTTATATATGCGAGGCGACCTATGGTCGACTCGCATATATAAGGGAATGCATTGGCACAGGGCCGTTCTGTTGGGTAAAGGGTTAAATGGCGTAACGGACTAAACTTAGGTAATAACGTTGTATTCTCGTTGTATTCTCGTTGTATTATCGTTCGTTAACACTTTAGTGTATTGCTTTCCCGCGCATTGGAATTGGGTGGGAAAAGGCTTCCTCAGATCATTGGGTGTAGTTGATGTCGCGGGCTGTGGGGCGATTCACTTGGTGGATGGGGCTGATTGCAACATATTGGCCGAGTTATTAGTCCGACGTCTGTCGTAATGGTCCGTGACCGCAGGCCGAATGCCAATAAGACAGACCGAGTCATCATAACTCGGTCAATGTGGAAACCGAGTATTTGATTAATTAGCAATGGCAAATTGTGTTGTTTCACGGGAAAGAACATATCGAATTAAATGCATCATTTTGATGTTGTGTGTTTTACTAAATTAAAAATTATTCCAATAATTTGTATTACGGCGGACTATGTGAAAAACTTGAAGCAATTTCGCAGTGCTGTCTATTTCTACTGGGAATGATATTGATACAGATAGTTCTTCCGCGTATATAATATGGACATAACCAATTAATAACATATAATACAAATATACATCTACCAGTTGTGGCCACAGTAAGCCTATAATCAATATCTGATTTTATCTTGTCACTTGTTAACACTGTTTTCCCAAAGCTCACCAATGCACTAAGCGCTCATTGTTTGTTTCACTTTTATCATGTGATTTTTCCTCAGTTGCACGCTCAGTCCACTCAGTAGTATATACCGTTCGCACAATGAACGGCGACCAATCATTATTACGAATAGGGTACGACGTCACTAGAATGTGTGTTCTATATATTCGTTGTCGTGTTTCCATATTCGTTGTTACGATTACAGCTTCGGATGTTCAGCAAAACTCACAACTACATGGTATGGTAATAAGATTGATTTCATAGCCCACACTGGCCTGGGGCAGCCAGTGTGTTGATAACTAAACGATCCAGCAAATGTGACCCGCCATATCAAATCCAGTCGGAAGTCGGGATTTGTTTTACCCTGTGCCAATGCATTCTCTTATATATGCGAGTCGACCATAGGTCGCCTCGCATATATAAGATAATGCATTGGCTTAACATTTTTTTATCAATTTTTTTAAATAAATGTTTCTTACAATTTTTAGGACATAAAATAAAAAAAACACCTATTACCCTGCAGGGAGCCCCACACATATATAGAAGCACATAGAAGAGTGTCGTCTGCTCATGTTTGTCTGGGGCTCTGTATGGCTGAAATTATAAAATTGTTAAAGAATACAAGAACAAATTATTAAAATTGTAAACAAGAGCATCGCTATGGCGTGTCAAAATACGCCCTTTAGCCATTTTGAATTGTACTATCACAAAATAAGATAATACGTTGAGCTTACATTTGAAGAAAATCTTATATCCCTAATTTCAATGCCAAAATGTGGTCAAATTCTAAGTCGAAAAATGGCCATAACTCATGTAAAAATAATTAGACAGAACCTATATTCAAACTGGGCCTGTAGTTTTAGCTGGGAAATACACATACCAGCTTTGGTTCAGCTCAAATAATAAAAGCTGGAGTTATCGGTCGAAAACCAAAATGTTATGAAATTGGTCAAATTCTAAGTTGAATAAAAGGTCGGTAGACCTGATGTCCGCCTCTAAGTGTCGGCTTGATACGACCGTTGTTTGCGCATAAAAACCTGTCTTTAGTGCTAGTAAACCTACATACCAAATTTAATTTCATTCAGTACACAGTTACTAAAGTTATCATCCGGAAACCTCAAATTGGCAAAAATTCTAAGTAAAAAAGGGACATAACTCTGGTGAAAATTGGCGGGCGGAACCCGAATTCGAACTTGACCTGTGATTTGCTGGGAGAAAGACGTATACCAACTTTGGTTCAGATCAAATAATCCAAACTGGAGTTATCGGTCGGAAACCAAAAATGTTAACAGACGGTCAAATTCTAAGTCGAATCAAATTCTAAGTCGAAAAAAGGGCCGTAACTCATGTAAAAATAATTGGACGGAACCCATATTCGAACTTGTCCTGTATCTTTAGCTGAAAAATACACATACCAACTTTGGTTCAGATCAAATAATCCAAACTGGAGTTATCGGTCGGAAACCAAAAATGTTAACAGACGGTCAAATTCTAAGTCGAAAAAGGGCCGTAACTCATGTAAAAATAATTGAACATAACCCATATTCGAACTTGGCCTGTATCTTTAGCTGGGAAATACACATACCAACTTTGGTTCAGATCAAATAATCCAAACTGGAGTTATCGATCGGAAACCAAAAATGTTAACGGACGGACGGACAGACGGACAGACGGACGGACGGACGGACAGACGGTCGCCTCTTATATATGCGAGGCGACCTATAGTCGACTCGCATATATAAGAGAATGCATTGGCACAGGGTAAAAAAATCCCGACTTCCGACTGGATTTGATATGGCGGGTCACATATATACAAACCTTAGAATAAGTTATTTATACCATAATTGCCTACTCTATTGTGCGTATAATACATATTTTGTAAACTTCATATTTACATCCAACTGTGGGTATGAAACTTCCTATTGTGGGTATAAATTTCTACTGTGGGTGTAAATGTTTAAACTTAATTTCATTTGTTAAACGTTTATAACAATAGTATAACTGCATCGTAGTTAGGAAAATAGTTCCTGTGTTACGATTAGAGGTTCGGATGTTCAACAAAACTCACAACTACATGGTATGGTAATAGGTTCGCGATCGTTTGTCAACTCCTGCTTAAATTTCGATCGCCATGTGGCCTTAATTGGTATCTATTAGTGGCAATCAAACCATTCGTCGTCGTGAAACACGAGGCGCTTGCGAAGCAAAAAGCGATAAGCTATGAACTGATAACAGCATATTAATTAAGAACAAAATAATCAGGACATGCAGTCCCATAATACCCCTACTATTAGTAGCTAGCACCATTGTCTCACACACGGACTCGTTGTCATGAATTCTGCGAAAAAACATTTGGACCATCGGAAATAACTACGACAATAAATATCTATTCGTAATAATTATCTGTCGTCGATCAAAATTCAAATGGTATCTGTTATAATCTGTCTGGATAGACGAACACATATTTCGTTTCTGTGTGGAATTTGTCGCCTGGGTGGATCACAATATCACACTAAATTATTTCTGCCGATTTAGTGGCTTTCGTCTAGTTGGGTTTACCCTTTGCAAGCATCTGTAAGAAAACTAAGCCGTCTGTGGTAAGATGTGTTTGTTCGCACCACAAAGAACACGGATAAATATATATACGTTGTTTTATACTATATTTACGTATTTCGTATAACGCACGTTTATTGGACACTTTGCGCATAATGAACTACGACAAATGAGAATTATGAATAGGGTACCACGTCACTATAATTTGTGTTCGTTATATTCGTTGTCGGTTTCCCTTATCCGTGGTTACGATTACAGTTTCGTATTCTCAACAAAACTCACAAATACATCATATAGTAACAATTTCGCGATGTTCTTTCAGCTCATCAATGTGGGAGATGATTAAGAGAGTGTGTCCTTAAATTGTGATCGCCATGTGGCCTTAATTTTTATCTATTAGGGGTAACCAAATCAATCGTCGTCGTGAAACACGAGAATCTCGTGAAGCACAAAGTGCTAAGCGTGACTACGGATATTCACCGTAAACAACAATTAAATAAATAAACACACGCGAGAAACAGAACCGTATCCCCTTACTGCCATTGGTACGAAGTTTGAACGGTATGATTTTCTCACAAACGGGCTAGTGGTTGTCAATTCTGCAAAATGGTTTTTGGACCGTCCGAAAAAATTACGACTACAAATAGCTATTCGTAGTCGTAGTTCTTTATGCGAAAGGTGTTTAATGTATCAAGATTACAAAAGATTCGTCGCTTATTGTATATATTATATACGACAGGCCTAGATCCTGCTGGACCTGGGTTTGAGAATCACGCTTTCAATAAGAACATGAAAAAGGGTCGGGACGATCGCCTGGACCGTAGAGATGCCCTGTTCGTCGACGCCATCCACACGGACGCTGAGTCATCATTCGGTAAATTAGGTAAGTGTCACGTGATCTCATCGCACGGAGTTAGCATTCGGTAAATTAGGTAAGTGTCACGTGATCTCATCGCGCGGAGTCAGAATTCGGTAAATAGTATCTCAAGACATAATATGTTTGCCCAGCGAGGTGTTGACATGGTACAAAATATTGGTACATGTTACCATTTTAAGAATATTGGGTATCATCTTCCCGAGTGCGCGGAATGACACATCTTAATGTCGTTTCCAACCGATATAACATGCCTTCAAATCTCCGATAAGATACTTCAACAGTTTTAGGTCAACTACCCTGTCTCACTATGTATGATGTATGTATTTTGTGTATTGTTCTTGTGTTTGAATAAAGTATGTTTAAACTTAAAAGATCGCCTGTATGATATGGACATCACGTTTATCTTAATCATACGTTCGCGGTAACAAAGAATAATTATTTGTGGAACCATCTGTGTTGACCTGTGCTGTACTGGTTACAATTTCACACTTTGATGTGATTTAGGGTCATTATTCCATGACCCTAAATCAGGTCTTATCCGCAGTCCTGCTATCAGTAGCTTTTTCAAGTTATTCTGTTCTTACATAGTCTACAATTTGTATCTACCAACATCTGCCGATGTTGACGGACTGTTATTATATAAAGGCATATGCCATCCTAGTTATGTGCTGATTATAGAAGCCACGATATGGTGATGTGATATATTGATGTTATGGACAATACTTTCTGTCTATAACAAATTTACAAATAACACCACACAAATTAAGCTAACAGTAAACCATGCAGAATCAACAGTGCAGGTGTAAAAGTTATAAAAAAAACAAAATGTCATTGGACATGAGACTTCAACATTTGTTCTTTTCTGATTCGCATTATACATGCGCAAATCATCGAATTTGTTATTCATTCAGCAAATAAAAGTGGTGATATGGTAACTGAATCCAGAAAAAATGTGTTTGCTCCTAAAAATATATATTTTGCAGCAAATAATTTTAAATTGCATATTCTCATGGTAATATGTTGTTCTCGTCAGGTCAAGTGATGTCCTCTTATATTTAATACACACAGAAGCTAATTTGAGAAGATGTAGAGAAAATTGTAGCTGGTGCGTTTCCAAACAACCAGTTAAACTGACACTAATGACTTACATTAAGTAAGCTTTGCTTACATAAATGGGACATTATGATATTAAATGGGGAACGGTATATTCACATGGAAATTTCAGGCAAAAATGTCATATCACACTATCAATTTAAAACATGGAAAAATATGGTTGACACCACACAACTATGCATCAAGACTCAATCCCTGCTATAAACGTCAACATGTCATCATTAATAAACAATATTCTGACTTCCAATGGGCAAGTGTTTTGAAAATGCGGAGATAATCTATTTCAATATATCAGCCGTCCACCGCTAAACGAAACATCATGCATTGGCTAACAAAACCATTAAACGTGAACCGGGGTTATTGTGTAATTGTACGGTTGAATGCCGAAGTCCAAATATGTGGGCCATGAATTTTGTATGATACAAAATATAATAATTTTGACCGAGTTATAATTCGACGAATTACTTCACTATAAAATATGCACAAATTGTTGAACTAATCACTAAAACCGGTCAGCAAAATAATAGGGCGTGTTTAAAAACGTTCACCCGAATTTCATTTGAGCCAGTTATTTGTGTCGATAACGTGATCGTTACCGAGTGATGTTTGTAGCGGTAGAAAATGTTATCGCAATCGCCGTTCTTTTTCCACCCAACAAACTAAATGTCAGTTATTGACAGTGGGAGCAAACCATAAATATTTCATTACCATTAAAAAACATAGTTGTGATCCTATGAATTTCTCATATCACTTAATGCATGGCGCACTATAGTACGCACCACGAACTGACAAAATCGCCAATGCTAGTAGGGCTGACTTACAGTTCTGAGTGGGCTTGTTTCAAATTCTCGGCAGATTTTATGAAAATAAATAAGAATACATTCAGCTGTTTATTGTGCAACGTTTGTCCCAAACAAATTGAAGACAAACTACACTTTTTATACTATTGTACTATGTATAAAGACTTGAAAAGAAAATATGACATATTTCAACTGGGAGAAAATATTAACAACCCCAAGATGCTACTGAATCCAAAAACCTTCTCTGCAACAAAGCAAATATGTAATTTCATCAAAGAAGCCATAGATAAACGTAAATTAAACATACCCTCGAATTATTCTATTATATATTAACGACTAGAGCTATAGCTCATATAGCTCATATTACGAAATATTAACAAGAGGTTGGTATAGGGTGAGTTAACCAACACATTAAAACTATATATATATATATATATATATATATATATATATATATATATATATATATATATATATATATACCATATATATATATTACTGTAGTCTATAGGCAGTAATAATATATTAATGATTATATGTGAGACGATATTTATTTATGTATTATATTTTATTTTATTCTTGGATTACGCTAGAATGTGGTCATATCCAATACAGAATTTGAATTTGAATTTTTTTATGGGAATACATCACCAACAAGCAAAATAAATGTAAGAAATTGATGTAGTGGGTGTGTGTGTTATTTGGAGATACATGTACGGCGTTGTGGTCGTTGGGACACATTTAGTGTAAACCTCGTCGTGGTTTGCACAAGGCGCCCCAACGACAACAACGCCTTATCCCACAATAACAAACACACCCCAACACTACATTGATTTTTCAAAGTAGCCTTGTTGCACGATTGGCTCATATGAATACGTAAACTTATATATAATCGGTTTTTCGCAGGTTTTGGCATCCGTGTAGCTGTCGGACATGCGGATTTCTACGTCAACTGGGGAAGGGAACAGCCCGGCTGTCCGGCGAGAGCTCCATACGCAAAGCTGGCGGCAACAATGGCCGACACCATGTATGCTAGTAAATTTTCAGCAGGTAACACCATTAGCTTATAACGTCCGGACAAATCTCAATAGAGAAGTTTAATTAAATCACAGTTAGAAGTTAACATTAAATACATGGTGGGTTCACAAGGCCCACATCATTAACGAGACATTCTAAATGTGTTCAGTCACGAGGACAGACCACGTCTCTAATAGACATGCATCACGGTAATAAGGTTCCGGCATTCGCGGAATGATGTCCCAACTGAGGACTCCCCAGAGGGTTAATTTAGTGACGCTATCCACAACAGCCGGCTAGTATCGCTGCCCTATGTGGACCTCGTTCTGCTTAGGTCCATCTTCTCTGGGAAGTATCTTATTATTAATTTAAAAAGTCTTGTATAATTTCTCTAGAAACTTCTTAACAAAGATTGTTATTAAATGTTGTTTCGCTATATCCCAAAATTGCCAGACGACACATTGCATAATCGAGGTGCCCAATTGGTGCACATCACAATATTCACCATCTGGGAACTTAAATTGGAGTCTAGGGCTCCCATTCCAGATGAGGAATAGGCATAATAAGGCCCAAATGGTGTGAATTTAGTGACGCTAGCAACCGACTAACCTATGTCTTGGTGCCTATGTTTTACCCTGTGCCAATGCATTCTCTTATATATGCGAGTCGACCATAGGTCGCCTCGCATATATAAGAGAATGCATTGGCCTAATAATGTTTTATCATTTTTTTTAAATAAATGTTTCTTACAATTTTTAGGACATAAAATAAAAAAACATCCATTACCCTGCAGGGAGCCCCACACATATATAGAAGCATATAGAAGAGTGTCGTCTGCTCATGTTTGTCTGGGGCGCTGTATGGGTGAAATTATAAACAATATTAAGAACAATAGCGAGCCCTGGTATTCAGCCCTGATGCACTCCACAAAGTGATCATGCAGTCTACGCAATAGTGGATAATGACCCTAAGCGATGATATCCCTGATCGACTGTAGTCGGAATCGACAGCCAATTTAGTTTTATAGGTTAACCCAATACAGGTAAGTGGGTGCCTGACCAGGTGACACATATGTCCGGGTCAACGAAAATCAAACCTAGCCCTACGGAATGACAGTACAAAGTCAGAATGGAGCACTGGCTGACGGACCTTACGGCCTTTCCGTTTGTCAACATAAGTATAGTGAAAGAATTAACGGCTTTCAACCTATCCGTCATATAATTTCCCCACATAATGAAGGTGGTGCACAATTGTATGGATGTCAAAAGAAAGGGGAGGTTGTCTGCTAAAGGCATATTAAAGAAGATTCGAGGCCAAATGTGGTGATGACCAAGGTCCCAATTTCTCGCAGACAAATTGCTCCTCGTTCTGATGACATGAATTTTGAGGTGGAAGCTGGACCCTGCAGCGGTTTATTAAAATTTTGAATATAATTTTAGAACGTACCCCACAAAAACAAGATTCATTTAATGCCAAAGGTAGAATTTCTAGGTTTTTGAAAATTACTCCCAATGAGTTAAAAAGATGCCAAAATGTTTTGATAAGACAATCATCAGTTGTAGTTTGCTGACTATATGTAATGCTAAGCGCATGCCATATCATGTTTCGACTCGTTAGTCGGAATCGACAGCCAATTTAGTTTTGACAAGTGGTAGCATTGATTGAACATCATTTCAGAAATGTTAGTAACTAGAAGGGTTACCTGGTGTTGCCCATGTCAAAGTGATGTGGAAACCTCTGTGAACATTTGGTGGGAATATATAATACTCTTGCTCATAGCGTTACAAGTTTTGTCATTGACCGTATAATCAAATGGGCATCATAAAACGCCATTCTTGTACATAGATTATAAGTAGTGGCTCACCTTGGCGCAGTGATTGTTACTTTGGCTGCGGACACATGTACCACAGTAGCGATGGCATAGTAGATGCGACAATTAATTATGGTGGAGTTTGGTGACAATTGGTCGTAATAATTAATATGCCATAGCAAGCCATGTCACTCTCTGCAAATTCGCACAATGAGTCTACCAAGCTCTACCAGCGACGGTCGATCTCTCAAGGATGTGTCAACCTGAATGTGTTGTCGCTGTTGATCTTTACTCAACACACAGTGTTATATTTAGCATGCTAACACACAAGTCCACTTGATAACTTAATGAATAACCAATCTCTGTCAACAGCCATGATTTTTCTTACTATTGAAATTAATAAAAGTGGATAAACATGCATGCATTGAGATCATATAAAAACGTACCACATGCATGATATGTGAGTAAATGAGGAATTGCCACCAGGCCAAGGTCAAACACAATTCTGGACGATATATCGTGCAATTATATATATCGTAGCGAATACAATTTAGCAAAACGTAATGAGTATAGATCAACCTTGGTGAAACGCAATGGGTTAATTGGTCCAGTCTACTCATTGTGCGGATAATCAGCGGGCGACATGGCTAGCTATGGCACAGAATTATGACGGACCAATTGTCACCAAACTCCACCATAATAAATTGTCACACCTACTATGCCATCGCTACTGTGGTACGTGTGTCCGCAGCCTTTGTTTATCTCGATTAATTCGTCCCACCAATAAAGAAGTACATGTATTTATTTATTTACAACTGGGCGTTCTTCAGACGTTATCACCTTTAAAATCGAACAATCAACGTGGTTAGAATTGTCGTGTGTTTGTTGGCTTCGTTTATAATGTTTGTTTAGTGGTATCAAGCCATTAGTCCAGGAGATATTGGTAGACCTCAGCACCCCCACCAGGACTCAACTTCACCGCACTGATTTTCTTTCTTAATGTATCCTCTAGTTTTTTTCTGTTGTTAACAAGAAAACAAAGTGGCCGGTGAGACTCCAGACAAGATTGCGTCCATCATGACGGCCATTTTTTTTATATGCACCATTATAGTAAAGATGATATCATATGCGATATTGTTTTCCGTTCGATTCGTTATGGTAATATAAAATCCTTATAAAATAGCCAAAAATCCGACACAAAAATCCAATATGGCGACCAAGATGGGCGCCGAAATGTGAAAATATGCTATTTTTCTGACATTTCACCACCTTTCTGATCGTATAGAAGGGTCATTTGCGAACACAAGGGGACCATAATATACATTCATTGTTGGATATTTTTGTCCGATATCACGTTTTCCCAAATGCCGGTATAATCCGATCAAAGTCAAATCGACGCTAATAACGCAATATCTGTTTCGAATCAATGAATGTTATTGCTATGATAACAAAACACACTTCGATTTGACGATAAATGTATAAAATCGCGTCAAGATGCCAACATTTTCCCACAGAGACAAACGAAAGGTGGTGAAATGTCAGAAAAATAGCATATTTTCACATTTCGGCTGCCACCTTGGCCGCCATATTGGATTTTTGTGTCGGATTTTTGGCTAATTTGTAAGGGTTGTATATTACCATAACGAATCGAGCGGAAAACAAAACCGCATGTGATATCATCTTTACTATAACGGCGATCAAATAGACCTGGTGCATATACAAAAAAAAAATAAAAAAATATGCGAGTCTTCCATGAAGATCATCTACTACATATGTTGGGACTTCTGTCTGTTTGTCTGTTAGCTATGGTCGGGGAAAACTGCCGGACGGATTGAGCCCAAACTTCCTATCTAAGGGTACAATCCCACATGAAGTGTCATCGCACCGCCTCTGAGAACGTCGGAGCACCCCTTCTCCAATCCCAGTCACCAAAATCACCGTCATTGGCACTGTATGTTAATCGCGTTGATAGTTAAAGAGCGTTCGTATCCGCAGTGTCGTTGATAAAGAGCGTATGCGTGTAAAGTGATTCTTATGTCTGGGGCCAGACGTGAGTGTGTCTGTATCCAGACATGAGCGTGTTGTGTGATTCTTATTTCTGTCTTCGTACTTAGGGGTTCCAAAGAACGGGGGAGATTTTCATCGGGTAAGTTTTTCCGCCCGGGGTGATCTTCACCTTGAAACGGGTACCCACAAACGTACCACAGCATTGCAGAAAACAAACATCGTAATTCCCAATATACCAGAACCATCAACAAATGAACATTCATACGAAGAAGACCGGAAAACGCTAAAATAAAAGAGATGACGAATGGTAACCAGAGACGTGGTGACAGGGGGTGGGTGTAACCCCCCCCCCCAACTTTGGTCAAAATGTTCAACAGTTGGAAATTTCATACCTGCCAAAACATTAGTTGGAGATTTCATGCCGGCCTGCCTGCCAAAACATTAGTTGGAAATTTCACACCAGCAATCTATATATATATTTTGAGACTTCCGTATATATATATGTATATATGTGTGTATATATATATATGTGGGTACTTTATGGAATCGAAAACGTTGGACAGATTGAGCACAAATTTCGTGTATAAGTGTAAGAAACAACGGACACCGTAGTTGTCGCGTTTTGTAGAAGCTCTGAGCACCCGTTCTCCATTCCCAATCATCAAAATCACCGCAAACGCCACTTCGGGAGTTAAGGCATCAACGATCTTTATATTGACCATATTCGGAGGTGTTAAGGATCAACGCTCTTTATTACAATCGAAGCTGCTAAACGGCTACCCATGCGTAAAATTCTGATGCCAAACGAAACGCGGAATGCAATTATCTCGATTAAAAAGGCAGAATGGGTTGTTGGGTCATATATGTCCTAGGAACAGGGGAAGTTTTCATCGGGTCAGTCTTTGAGGGACGGGTACCATGAATTAATTCATGAAAAACAAAAAATGCAATGTTAAAAAATAAAAACAAAATTAAATACAAACAAAATAATTTTTAAAACGTCATGTTTCTGACCATCCACGCCAGTGGCGGGCTAACCTGCTAGTCTACTATATACTTTGGGACTTCTGTCTGTTTGTCTGTCTGTCTGTCTGTCTGTTTGTCTGTTTTGTTTGTTAGCAATGGCCAGGAAAACTGCCGGACGGATTTCGACGAAATTTGATAGCTAGAGGTATTTTGTCCGGGGAGTGTTTTGGACTGGTCAAATTGTGACCCCGACCTGACCTTGACCTTCAAAATGGTCAATTCAAGGTCATATCGTGCCTTCTGACGGATTTCGATGTTAGATCCGGATGAAAGCAGAGGGGAAACAGTCCGGACGAAGTCGGGCCCACCAGCTAGTCTCATATATAAGAGAATGCACTGGCTTACAAGAGCAATGTAAATATTGTTAGACCAATGCATTCTCTTATATATTCGAGGCGCCCTATGGGCGACTCGCATATATAAGAGAATGCGTTGGCGCAGGCTTTTCACGGCTAGGCATAATCTTGAAATTATTTATGTTACAGATAAGATGTCATGCAGTCACAGTAGAGCCACCCGCCTGTTCATCTCATCAATGCAATGCGACTTTCCCGCCAGTAAATGCGACTCAAGGCAAGTAGCCAGGAAAAGGCGCAACGGGAAATGTAAATCGACTCGTCAGAAGATGGGATATGCCGCTAGCTCCAACTACTCGGGATCATTCTACGTCAAAACTGGCGGAGTAAACGAGAAACCAGAGTACTGCCCTACTAATAACAAATCAATGGACATTAACGTAAAGGGGGAGGAAGCAGTTCACCCCATTATGAAACCTATTAACAAGGTCAAAACGGCAGTCCGAAATATCCGTTTCAAAAGATATAGAATACGGCTCGGAAGGAGACGTCGTCGCATCTGGGGGTAAAGCCAAGTATGTGACGTCAGAGGGACAATGTAACCGCCTCTCAGGATATCTATCATAATAAAATATCTCACGATGACACTCCTTATTTACGTCGGCCATTTTACTTATGTCGGAATGTAACGTGTGCCTGTCGGGTACGTGGTTACAGTGGGGACACCCATCTGGCAAATTTTATGCATGACAAAATATAGGTTGGAACTTTCAGAAAAAAATAAGCTGAAGTTATTCTGGTGGTTTGATATTCCAAGCATTAATTTATTGCTTTTCTCTATTTGAGGACACATTTGTTGACTGAAATGGTCATCAGTTGGAAACTTGCCAACCTTAGAGAGGTGTCTGACTGGAAAAGTTCATTAGGGATACGCTACTAGCTCCGATTACCCATGATCAACCTACGTCAAACTGGTGAAGACATCAAGAAACAAGAGTACTGCCCTGTGAATAAAACATCAACGGATTTTGTCGTAAAGGGTAAAATCCCGAGACCGCCCTTAATGAAACAACGTCGTAAAGGGTAAAACCCCGAGACCGCCCTTAATGAAACAACGTCGTAAAGGGTACACCACATAGACGTGGCGACAGGGGGGGGGGGTTGGGGGTGGTGTCTCACCCCCCCAACTTTGGTCAAACTTTTCAACAGTTGGAAATTTCATACGTGCCAAATCATTAGTTGGAAATTTCACACCAACAATAGGTTGAAAATGTTCTTGTAGTTTGATTTTCAAACAATTTATTGTGAGGAATTAATTGTTTTTGGACCAATTATTGCGTATTGTCCTATTTTTGGTCAAAATTTTGGACTGAAATGGTCATCAGTTGGAAATTTTCCAACATCAGGGGGTGACAGGTTGGAAATTTCCAACACTTGGAAAGCTTGTGTCCTGGTCCCTCCCACGTGGCCAGTCAAAAACTGCTAGCTAATTTAAGAAAACAATATTGTCATTCATTTGGTCAACATTGTCCTTGGAATTGTCATCAGTTGGAAATTTTCCAACCGCAATGGGGGTGTCAGGTTTGAAATTCCCAACTCTAGGAAGGCTTGAGGCTAGTCTAGATGCTAGGATTTTCTTGTTCAGATTTCAAATTTTCGCACATCGGTCCGAACCATGGTCGGCCAGGTGTGTCATTGTCCCTCCCCCGTGGCCAATACAAAACTCCCAATAAGTTTAACAAAACAATATTTTACTACATTTGGTCAAACTTGTGGACTGAAATTGTCATCAGTTGGAGAATTTTCCAACCTGATCGAGGGGGAGTATGACGTTTGAAATTTCCAACACTATAGGAAAGCTTCAGATGAGGCCAGTCTAGATGCTAGGCTTTGCGATTTACTTGTATAGTTTTCAAACACCGGGCAAAAACGACCATGATCAGCCCGGTGTGTCCTGGTATCTTGCCCGTAGCCGTGTGCATTTGTCTGGAATTAGACCACCAGATGTTAGAATTTGTGCAATATTTTTCAGGTTAAATATCTTAATGTTCTTATACCGGGTATATAGAACCATGGTTTATGAATATATAGGATATAAGGTCTGAGCATTGAGGAGGAAGGGGGTGCAAATGAAATTATGCAAAACTTGTGTTTGGTGATTCTGATTCAAGGGGGGGGGTGCAGTTGGAATTTTCCAAGGTGGATACCCCCCGAACGGAGACCCTCTAGCCACATCCCTGGTACAACCCCCCTTAATGAAACATTGTCGTAAAGAGTAAAACGCTGAGACCGCCCTTAATGGAACAATAAAAAACGGTCATAACGGCTGTGCGTAATAGCCATTTCTCAATATTTAGAATACTGCCCCGGAGTCGCAGCTATGTGTAACGCCCAACAGGAAACCTGTTAACCATTTTATGACGGGAGCTTCGCTGGTACATTATTAAATACCCTGTGCCAATGCATTATCTTATATATGCGAGTCTCACATATGCAGCCTCGCATATATAAGAGAATGCACTGGATTACAAGATCAAGGTAAATATTGTTAGGTCAATGCATTCTCTTATATATTTGAGGCTCCCAATGGGCGACTCGCATACGTAAGACTATGCATTGGCACAGGGTTTTCGCAAAACAACAGAAAACTCTAGCCATGACAGGTTAAAACAGTCGGGATGGCAGTCCCTAACATCCGTCTCTCAAGGTGTATATAAGTCAGAAGAAGTCGTAGTCCAATGTGGCATCAGAGTGACAGTGAACTACTGTAAACGACATTTAACCTAGAGATTTACAGTTGGTTTCGGTTTTTAGTCATATCGCGATATCAGTATTAATATCGTGTAGCCGGTTTCGAACACAAGGATAGTCGGTATATCGTTGGTAAACGTATGTTTCTAAGTTGAAATGTCTTCCTATACACAAAGAGGCACATGAACAGATGTCTCTGATCAGTCGCTGCCGGTGTGTTTTGTTTTACTGCAGAGTGCAGAGGGTTGTGTCAGTAAATGTATATTGTCAACCACATGTACATGCGGCCCATAATTATGCGTGTGTTTGCGTAAGTAATACAAAAAATCCTCAGTCCTCAAAACATATGCAATCGCGACATTAGTTTTTACAAGAGCTAATGTTATATACACGTAGTGTCAATTAGGACAAAATTAGCCACGTCGCGACCAGATAGCAATGTGTGTTTTGTTTCCCACCGATTGAATGTAAGCTTTATTATATGTCCTATGGGTATCAATCGCATAACGCATAAGTTGCCATTTTGTTTTGCAAATCGTAATATGTTGTCTTCAAATTAATTGTTGTTACAGCAATTTTCTAAAATGGCAATCGGCAGCGAGAACCGTTTAGCATTCTGACTAAAGGATGAATCGGTATCAGAGACCGATGGCTCAGCAAGTGGGCCCTGGTGTGTACCGGCCACTATACGTGCATGGACACCCAGCTAATCATGCAACCAGTGCCACACGTCCCTGTCAGCGTGCCAGTTGGTTATTAACCCTTTCAGTGCCAAGTCCAATTTTTCTATCAACCGATATTTCCTTGATCATTTTTCAAATTTATTGATTATAATAAAATGTGATACATTGATGGAAAGAGCACTGAGAGCTCTGTCCATCAATGTATCCAATTATTATAATCAATAAATCTGAAAAATGATCAAGGAAATATGGGTTGATACAAAAATCGGACTTGACACTGAAAGGGTTAATTTTACCATTTCTGAAACATCCCTCCGTGTTCGCAATATGTTAGTGCCACCGCACACGCTGCGATTAAAATCGTAAGTGGGGAAAATCGCAGGAGGAAGCATCCAATGAGCATGCCCACGACAATATCGTAGCCAAATCGTAGCAATCAAGCACTGTTTGATTTTACCAGGAAAATCGTGGCGTGGCCTTGGCAACGCGCGCGATCGTAGCTGTCACATGACCACTGTCGCACTGGTCATGTTGTAAATACCACGAAAAGAAAACATTCAAAAATGGCGCAAAGTTTACAAACTTCTTGCACTTACAAAAACGAGGCCACATTGGTGGAGATGTGGCACGGCAGGGAGTGCAGGCCTATACCACATATCAGGCAAGGAGTAGAAGGCTGCCGCAATTGTTGAAATTCAATTGGGGCAGCTGAGCCTGTTGAGTTGACAGGTACAAAAATGTCAAAATTAAAATAAATATTCAATTTCACTTGAACTTTCAACATCAACTTGTTAGTTTAGAACATTGAGATACATGCCATATGTATTTAGTTGCATAATGCGGAGAATGTGGTATAACATTTTGTTATCATGTGGTCGATCACGTTGATAAAATCGTAGCTGCAAACATTGCAGCAGCGTAGCGTCTGCGGGCAAGCTACGATTTCTCCACCTACGATTTTCCCCACTTACGATTTTAATCGTAGCGTCTGCGGTGGTACTTACTCGGTTAAATTTGTTTATAATAATGAACACGAACTATAGATCCCATCAATCTTTCCGACCAAAGGCAGACCATAACTTAGGTCTTAAATTTAAGATTATCTTAAGACACCTCACCACAGACTTAAAATTAAGAGCTTTTAGAAATTCAATGACTCCCTGCTGCACGAAAAAGAATATGCATCGAGAGTAAACACAATTATCCACAATAATATTGTTAGATGTGGCATTCTGCATGCATATCGCACTCCCTGTCAAAAACACACACTAAACAGTTGTTCATAACACACTGCTATTGGACATTCGCGTTGCGACAATTACGTGTTCCTCCAATCGCAAACGTGAACCGAAGCTCATAGAAAATAAACTGATAAGTAATCGAAAGAAATATAATTAAAAAGTGATTAGTCTGACAATTTAGTCTCGAAGAAAACAGTTTCCTTTTTCGACAACTTGATGAATTAGATTCTAAAATTCGAGATCTGTGAACATTCAGTGATGATTTCACGTCCCTCCCACAAATGCCCTTATACCCTATCATATTCTCCTGAACACCCCCCTCTGTTTTTCAAGCATTTTTTTCTAATAGGTTTCAATAAATCAGTGATATCACGTCCCACACGTACCAAATTCCTATTGGATGCGTTTGAAAAATTGATTATGGAGGCTTCTCGGGACCCAAAATGCCGAGCGTAATAATCTCCCCACTATAAATTCGTGGCGCTTTCACGTTATTTGATCGTCACAGGTTTCTGAATTCATATTTATTTAGTGTTCAGCGGGTCATTCATGGTAAACAGTGGTTATTGAGCCAACGTGTTTCTAGAATATTCTTTGGGTTTCTCCTATTGGGTGATATTATTTATATGGAAAAAATTGATTTAAAATATGTTCATGTGTTTCTCTGTGTTAATCCAAAATAATTCCCAGTTTATTTACCCCATCCCAAAAACTCAACGGCCATTATTCGTTAAGATACTATGGAATGAACACTCAGAGTTTTATGACCGATTCTCGCTATATGCATGTCTCCATTAATAACCTTCACGTACTGCATGTTAAATAATACAGCGATATTTGCTTGTGGAATCTTCAATCCAGTCAGGAGGCAAACACCCCAATGTTTTTCTTTCTAAACATCTTTAGGACAACACACCTTTGGTGGAAGAGTTTGTGCACTAATTAAGAAAATCATTGTTGGCAATGTTCTATACCCGTGTTAGAGGTCATAGGTCAAGGTCAAATGCGTATGCGCATTTCTGCCCTAGCCTGAATGATTCCACATATAGTATGATAATTTTTAGTAAGATCTATTGGTGAATGATATACTATATCAAGGACCAGTTAGGGTACGTTCATACACTGGCAAGTTTGCACGGCATGGTTGGCAGGCATTTTGTTGTTGAAAACGATATGGTGCCAAAATATGAACGGAAACAAGCACATACAGTGCATCTGTGCCACAGCTAACTACGTGCGGTATCAAATCTCTGTAGTTCCACTAGTAATGATGCTACTGGAATTTGCATGTAAATATCATGCAATTATCTCGCAAGAAAAAATCATACAGGTATTTGAAGGCAAATACCAATAGCACTGTTACAAGTGGAATTAGATAAATGTTACTTCTCCTGTCTTTCGCTTTGGTAAAGATGCATGTTATGTGCACGGTTCCGTTCATATTCTGGCACCTTGTGGTTTTCTATGACGAAATGGCTTCAAAAACACACCGTGCAAACTTGCCACCGTATGAACGTAGCCTTAGGCAATCTGATTGCTGATTGCTGGTATTCTTTAGCAACAGTTGCTATGGAATTGTTTTTCGATAGCAACCAGCATCAAAAGAAGGTTTATGGTCCTTGTTAGGCCACATAATACTGATAAAATGAGAAGAACTATACTTGGTGATGCTCTGGAGTGTGCATGAATGGAAATACATACAATTAATCCGGTAGTTCCAAGAGTTTGTCTATAAACAAATGGTTCTGTAACGTTTCTGATGTTTGTTTAAACAACAAAGCGTATACACGTGACAATAACATGCAAAATACGCGATATTTATGACTGGTATAAGAACAATATCTGTCTATTGTATAATATCTTTCTGTTTATGGCGGTTTAAGCGTATGTGACTAGTTTAACAGCTATACCCACTTCGAAGGCTGCCCGTATCATTAACCATTCAAATTATCAAAATAAAACACAATACTATGATTTCTTGAATTTATCTACAGGTAGTTACATGTACATGTAATAGTATTATGTAATCCAGTCGATAATTAATACAACGTTCTGAAAATCATCAGTAATATACAGTATATTGCTGTTGATATTCAGAACATGGCTTTAATTATCGACTGACTTAAAAAATACTATTACTTGTAGATATTCGTAATTTGTTGATCCGTTGAGATTTCTCCCAGTGGCAATATGGTACCATTCCCCACAACCCATAGCGGAAACCCTGATTAAAGTGACACTTCACTTGCACACACGTCATGTCATTCAGGCGACATTGTCCACTGTTACGCCACTTATTGCATTGATCGTCTTCAGCGAAGATAATCTACATGTATGTCATTCCATTCAGGCGACAATTTCAGTTTCTAAATCACTCGTTGCATTGGGTGTCTTTAATGAAGATAATCTATATCCGACTCAACTATTAAAGTGACATTCCAATTCCATCCAATCAACATTACATTAAAGCAACATTTTCCCTTTCTGCGCATCTCATTGCGTGCAACCATCTAGCCATCATTGAGGACATCGAAGGATGAAGATGGAAAATTCTAAAATCAAGTGGAAACACGGCCAAATTTCGTGATACTCAAGTGATAATACGGCCATATTTCGTTCAACAACATGTCGATAAATAAACACATTTTGGGAAATTGTATACCAAAGTTGACAATGGTAGCAGTATTTTGTTGTAATTAGTCGATTCTGATAACCAAACCGTATTTTGAAGAACTGTTGTTGTTGCTGTAACTTGATGATATGGTGACGTCTGGTCGGGTTTGAGGTCCTTTAAATTGTCAATTTTGACGCCCTGCATCAATTAAGATGCATAGTAATTTTTGAATAGCGTGTATTATGCTATTATGTTTTTCAGATGTCAGAATATAAAACAGCATTAGATAAATCGGAGACTTATCGGGCGGACTTACAGGCAGTGTGTCTATATTGTTTCAACTATATATACTGTATACTCGGAAACTCATCGTGCGGACTTACAGGCAGTGTGTCTATATTGTATCAACTATATATACTGTATACTCGGAGACCTATCGGGCGGACTTACAGCAGTGTGTCTATATTGTATCAACTATATATACTGTATACTCGGAGACCTATCGGGCGGACTTACAGGCAGTGTGTCTATATTGTATCAACTATATATACTGTATACTCGGAGACCTATCGGGCGGACTTACAGGCAGTGTATCTATATTGTATCAACTATATATACTGTATACTCGGAAACTCTTAAAGGTTCACAGTACAAATAGTCCACAATAAAGTAATGGGCTGCCATGGGGGAACAAATAAGAGACACGCAAGTCCATTTGTATTATTGCATTCCTGGTGGAGGCTGCCTTTGATTGGAGAATAACACAACACAAATAATTTATAACACAGATATATCGATTCTTCCTTTCAACTATTTTGAATTATTTCTAACGATCATTATATAGTATTTATACAGGCGCTAATCAGCTTTGTAGATGTGACACACACGAGTTGGTAAACCACGAGCTAACGGCACCATGTGGCTTAGTAGCTGTCATGATCTGGTGAGTTGATAAACCACGAACAAACAATTATATTGTATCAAAGTCGGTGTTAGCAACTCGGGATTAAAACCTGTTCGCCACTGTTCGCAATATTGAATTCAATAATGGAAATTAAACTACATGTAAAAAGATTGTTATTACCGTTGTTCGCTTTATACGTACTATTGGTACAATGTACATCGCAGCCTTTGTCTGTAGCAATGCGGCTACACGATGACCTTAAATCACGACGGTATAATCCGAAACTTCGGCCAGTTGTAAAATATGCAGACATTCTTGACGTTACTATTGGATTTGCACTTTCAAGAATAAACGAGTTCGATGAAGTCGACCATCATCTTTCAACCAGCGGATACTTCGTTATACAATGGAAGGACGAATTTCTTTCTTGGAATGCATCCGACTATAACGGAATTAAAACCATCCGATTTCGTAACGACGAAGTTTGGGTACCAGATTTCGTGCCTTACAACTATCGAGATCAGATGCAATCACTAACATCGGACTCCGCATATATTATGTTTTTTAGTAGCGGTGACGCGCTTATGGTGCCTGGAGGGGCCTACCGTACAAGTTGTCGGGCTGACGTAACTTATTTTCCATTCGACACACAGAAATGTGACATTGTGTTAGGTTCATGGAATTATGTATATCCAGAAATTAAATTGAAAAATCTAAGCGACACTACCCTAGATCTAGCTAATTTTGTAGAACACGGCGAATGAAAGTAACCAAAACAATATCATACTCACGAGAACAAATTTTCATGGAGCAGATCATACCACAAGTGGTTTTCACCATCCACTTAGAAAGACGTCATCGACATGTAGTGTTCACGACAGTAGTCCCGGTGCTTACTCTGTCGCTTCTCAACATTTTAGTATTTAAAATACCTGTTGATGCAGGGGAGAAACTATCCTATGCTGTTACACTTCTTCTTGCTCACACCGTATCCTTGACCATTACTGTTAGTTCCCTACCTAAAAGTGGAGAGACCCTATCTCTGCTACCAATGTACCTCGTGGTCGTGAATTTGATGAGTGCAGTCGTTGTCTGTTTGACGACTCTGTCAGTCAATTTACATCACAGATAAGGAGTGGTCAGACCACGGTGGTTACGACGATGCACTCAGGGAAGATTATCCAAGGTCCGCAATCAACGTCGTCGATCTGAAACCACGGTTCATGACATATATATAGTGCATAGCAAGGGCGAACAAGACGATGTCACGTGGCAACATCTCAGCCTCGCTCTCGACCGACTTTCGTTCTGGACTATCCTGTTAGCGTTTTCCTTTGTGACGAGTGGCTTTTTCGTGGGTTTGTTAGCATAAGAACACGTTGTATCACGAGCACAACTTTCTTGGAACTATAGACACAGTGTGTAAGCCTGTACTCGAGGATTTGCCTTTCTTCGGAGAAATGCTACTACTTTCTTCGGATTTGCATCACGCTTGACCAAACATACTGATCAAACGTGTAACAAAATCCGTTAATAAAGGGGTTAAATGTCGACAAGTGAATAAGTCAACTTAACCAAGCGACTAACCAATGATCGAAATTTGTTATTCGCACCAAAACAACTAGTTCAAATACATATGTATACAAATAAACGCCATGTGTATCAGATTGTGTGTTTAATTTTTCGCCCGTATAGGCGATAAAATTTACTCAAACTCAATGTACCTTAACTATATCCAGGAACAAATGACTTCTCAGTAAAACGCTATATATCCTCTCTATTGTTTTTAAAGCTTGGTTGGGGTTGACGCCAGGAACTTAGTAAAAAATGCAAACGAATTGGTCTACTAGTAGCTATCCTGTCTGTACTTCTGTTTGCAGACAAGCCAAATGACACTCTACTACTTTAGTCGCTTGGATGTGTTCAAATTGGGTTATGTGAAAGGCACAACGGTCTATACATTCCTACGTTTTTGTACTAATATACACTATATGCCTACGGGTTTACCACGTCGATTGTATTATTATACTTCCATGGTGTAACCAAGGAAGTATATTGTTTTTGTACTGAGGTCGTTTTCCGTTTATTTTTGAAATGCTCAGAAACTAATAAAGGTATATGCATACCGGTCCAAGGTTTCTAGACATAGTTATGGCCCTTTTACGATTATTTTTCATTATTATTATTATTATACTTGACACTTTTGCAACCCTTATTACTCGAAAAGTAGTATACTCAAACTTGGTACGTATGTTAGGGTCAAAGTGTTTTATGCCCTCGCCGCGTTTTCTCCGAGGAGTTATCTCCCTTTATCTGAAAAAAATTC
Organism: Siphonodentalium dalli; assembly: GCA_032622095.1. Taxonomy (NCBI): domain Eukaryota; kingdom Metazoa; phylum Mollusca; class Scaphopoda; order Gadilida; family Siphonodentaliidae; genus Siphonodentalium; species Siphonodentalium dalli. The sequence continues at coordinate 248,275,982 of CP136063.1, forward strand.
ATTTTATTACCTCGGAAATTATAAGGAGCAGAGCAGACCGTATGCACACCTCGATATGCCCTTACTGACCACGTGTCAAAACTTGTGTCCGCGCTTTCCCTGAGGAGTTACCACCCATAAATAGGGACACACTATACACCAGGATGAATAAACCGAGGTTTTTTTTGTTGTTGTTTTTATAAGTGCAGCGCTCTAAAAAAAATTTACATATTCCGAATTGGACGAGTGATCCGGACCCGAATATACCGCTTATACATGTTTTTCCCAGGACTTTCCACGTTACGGGGTACGGAAATATTGCAACTATTTCTCACGCCAAATCCAAACCGGCTAATTAAAGGGCAAGATAATGTCGTATCAGGTACGTTGACCTGCCCAACGGAGAATACGAGTCGGGGTGGGTTGAGACTTTAGGAAAATTGAAATATCGAGATAATTTTTTTTTGACGAGTACATCTGATGGGTAGTGTTCACGCGCATCTACAGTGCGATTTTCTAATTTTCAGATGGAACAGTTTACTCGTGACAATGCTATATAACATAAATATGTATACTTAAGTAGTTTATCACTAACCTATTTTTAGCCCCAAATCCAAACGGGCTAATGAAGGAGCGAGTTTAATGCAGTGGCATGTACGCCGGTATACTGTAAGTACGCCTACACAATTTGACCTCTCTACTATAAATGCAACCTGCTCAACGGAGTGTTTGTGTCGGGTTGTGTTCAGATTTGGCAAATTCCACAGAAAATCAAATGGGGAACATTACTCCGAAAATCAGATATTGAATTTAAAACTTTTCGACGAGTGGATGTGATTAGTAGTATCTAAACGCAAGATTAGTACGCTTTTCAAAGTTTCAGAAAAAATGAAAACAAATATAGAATGAAAGAAAAAATGATGAAAATTGATAAAGAATGTGAGAAACAATGATAAAACAGATAACATTGTTAAACCTTTACCCAACAGAAGGGCCCTGTGCCAATGCATTCTCTTATATATGCGAGTCGACCATAGGTCGCCTCGCATATATAAGAGAATGCATTGGCTTAACACATTAAAAATTATAAAATTGTTAAAGAATGTAAGAAAAAATGGTAAAAAGTGTTAAAAAAAGATTTTTTTAGGCCAATGCATTCTCTTATATATGCGAGGCGACCTATGGTCGACTCGCATATATAAGAGAATGCATTGGCACAGGGTATAACTGTAACTATCACAATGTGGTCAAGGAGCCGGTTCCAATGATATCCATATTTGTATGGTTTTATTGAGACAGACCGAAGATATTTTAGGCTGTTGAAGCTTTATTTGGCCGGTTATGGCCGGTTTGTTGGGTAAAGGGTTAAACCTGTACCAACCTGTGAGAACAATGAAAAATGTTAAGCATCGAAACTGTACAATTTCTAATCGGATTGAGTACCTATAATATTTACTTCTTTATTCAGGATTAAATTATGTTTTCCACCTTACCTTAATCTATTTGCACTATTATATGCTGACGATACTAAAGGAATGAAGAAGACGTTTCACGAATTTGGAAATCATTGTAAAAGTTGGAAATTATATATTAACTAGCAGGTGGCCCGACTTCGTCCGGGCTTTGACCTTGAATTGACCAAGTTCAAAACACTCCCCGGACAAAATTACCCGTAGTTTTCACGGCACAGACAAACATACAGACAGAAGTCCCAAAATATATATTAGATCATTTGTTGGTACCCGTTTCAAGGTGAAGGTCACCTTGGGCGGAAAAACTGACCCGATGAAAATCTCCCCCATTCCCAGGAACCCCTAAGTACGAACATAGAATCACACAACACGCTCATGTCTGTACACAGACACAACACGCTCATGCCTGGACACATACACGCTCTTTATCAACGACACTGCGGATACGAACGCTCTTTAACTATCACGCGATTATCCCATGAACTACCCATTGCGGTGGCCACTGGGGAGGATCTATTCCTTGAAATGTGGTGCTCTACCAAAGTTTTTAGCAATTTTTATCGTGACATTCCGGTGCTTTACTAGGGATTTTATATTTTCGCCGCACAAAAGTGAAGAAAAATTACAGATTATGTAAGTATATCGCAGGTTTCTTTTAACCAATGGATTATTTATATTGATGTTCACATTGATATGTGAGAAAATGTAAGAAATCCCATAGGAATGCCCGTAAATCGACATTTTATAATTATATTCCGATACTTTACAGAGTGCTCAGTGCTCTCCCAATAGTCAAGTGCTCTCCCCAGGATCATGTATTGTGCTATAACAAGCAAAAAAGGGAATAAATACTAAATATTATGCGTTTGGTTAGGGGGTAATAAACTTAATATGTTATTTTGCGTCGCATATACGTCCATAAAGGCATACTTTGTTCGTTTAATTACGTATTTCAGGGGTAGCAAACGCAATGGGGAGTATATGAATGAACTATGTAATCTATAATTATTTCCATGTGTTCTATTGGATATAACTGAAAACAAACGCTCAATTCTTGTTCAGTAAATGATTGTCGAACGTATTTTTATTGTGTAACTCTAATTGTGGCCAATCGGAATGTGACATAGTTGGTTGGTTTATGGCAATTAATAGGTCATTATCCTTGTTGTATCCCCAACAGAAACTGTTGCACCAGTGTTCACAAGTAGTATGTAATATATTAGATATAGTTTATTAAGTTGTCTATTTTGTGAGCATAAGCGTATTGTCAAATTAATTGACTTTATATTAACTACATATGGCTTGTATCTGAACAAATAATCACCAATGTGGCTTTATACGAGGTAGTTTTAGTAGGATTTCAGCACCGGAATAACGATTATTCAACTCACAAAGCACCGGAATGACTCAGTAAACCACCGGAATACACATGTGAACCTATTTTATGGTCGTTTTCTTCGATTTGGTATGTTATTAATGATATTTTCATGTTGCATTGACTTCAGGAATGTATTGAGGAACAGGCATTCAAAGTTACAATATACAGTATTCAGTATTAAGTCGGTAATACGCCGTTGAAGTGACGAATTTCCCAAAAAACGCAAAATATCGAGTAATTTATTTATATTACTGGGCAGTATGCCAATATAGTGGCATAATATTACAACATATATTACTCACCTTCTTTGCCACGGCCATCCCGTATACATTCGTCCAATATTTGCGTTTAAAACATAACTAAAATGCGTGTTTATTACCCACGCATGTCATCGCTGTCGCACAATGAGCCAAATGTGACAGAACACCGGAATATTTGCTCGCTAAGCACGTAAATATTGCTCGGGAGAACACCACATTTCAAGGAATAGATCCTCCCCAGTGGCGGTGGCGGGGATTGGAGAATGAGTGCTCTGACATTCTCAGAAGCGGTGCGATGACATTCCATCTGCGATTTTACCCTTAGATAGGACGTGTGGGCTCAATCCGTCCGACAGTTTCCCCACCCATACGTGTAGCTAACAAACAAACAGAAGTCCCAAAATATATATTAACTAGCCGATGAGCCAGACGTTGTCCGGGCTATTCAAAAACCAAATTTCAAGTCGATAGCTCTACCAGTTTCCGAGATCTGGTCTGCGCATGCGCGAAGCTGGCGTCGCACGGGCTCGGCGACCCGATAAAATTCGTATCCGGGGCAAGATACATTCACATACCAAATTTCAAGTCGATAGCTCCAACTGTTTCCGAGATCTCGTCTGCGCATGCGCGAAGCTGGCGTCGCACGGGCTCGGCGACCCGATAAAATTCGTATCCGGGGCAAGATACATTCACATAGCAAATTTCTAGTCGATAGCTCAACCCGTTTCCGAGATCTCGTCTGCGCATGCGCGAAGCTGGCGTCGCACGGGCTCGGCGACCCGATAAAATTCGTATCCGGGACAAGATACATTCACATAGCAAATTTAAAGTCGATAGCTCAACCCGTTTCCGAGATCTCGTCTGCGCATGCGCTGCACGGGCACCACACGGGCTCGCCAATACGACAGCGTCCACCGCCTGGTCAAACTACACACACGTACCAAGTTTCGTCCCGATCGGTCGAGAATCGTAGATTTTTATCAATGACAAACAAACACACAGACAAACAGACAAACAGACAGAGGTCTTCAAAATATATATGAGACTAGCCGATGAGCCCGACGTTGTCCGGGCTATTCAAAAACCAAATTTCAAGTCGATAGCTCCACCCGTTTCCGAGATCTGGTCTGCGCATGCGCGAAGCTGGCGTCGCACGGGATCGGCGACCCGATAAAATTCGTATCCGGGGCAAGACACATTCACATACCAAATTTCAAGTCGATAGCTCCACCCGTTGCCGAGATCTCGTCTGCGCATGCGCGAAGCTGGCGTCGCACGGGCTCGGCGACCCGATAAAATTCGCATCCGGGGCAAGATACATTCACATACTAAATATCAAGTCGATAGCTCCACCCGTTTCCGAGATCTCGTCTGCGCATGCGCGAAGCGGGCGCCGCACGGGCTCGCCAATACGACAACGTTCACCGCCTGGTCAAACTACACACACGTACCATGTTTCGTCGCGATCGGTCGAGAATCGTAGATTTGTATAAATGACAGACAGACAGACAGACAGACAAACAAACAAACAAACATACATACAGACAGAGGTCTTCAAAATATATATGAGATGTAGTGGGCGCAGCCGTTTCGGAACTGATTTGTGCACCTATGTAATTCCAGTTACAGTCGAGCAGCCACTTCATGACTGATTTGTGCACCTAGTGACTTACCTGCGTGGTTTATTCCTATTCGGACTTCTTAAATATCTTTCAATGAATTAATATGTAAGATTTCAATTGTGTATTGGATACATGACAATTATTATTTGGTATTTTCGATGTATTTTGTATTCATATTTGTATTTTGTGGAGCTACACGAACTCGCCATTTTGGTATATTCGCCTTCAAGTTGCATATCGTCTTCTCTGATTGGTTCAAAAAGTCAAGGCTTACCCAATCAGATCGTTTCGTTCATACTTGGTTAATTTTAGTGGTTTGCCATCGGATCTAATCGATAAACAATACATTTTGATCCAATCGCAACCCATGTTTAGGTTTTCACTTGAGATGTTAATATCCCTGTGCTTTCTTCTCTCGCTGTGCTTCCTTTCAAAACTGCAAAAAAGTAGGTTGCATCAGTTAAGGATTCACCGAGTCACTTGAAGTAGATAGCATGGGCCATGTTTCAATATTCAGTACAGACCTAAGCATGTCGTTCTGTTATTGACTCGTGTGCATTGCATAATATGGATAGGGCAGATTTCGTTAGAATTATGAATTAAATGACATATTTTCATGAATAAATATCTCCTCCATAGTTGGTAGACTTTCAAAATGAGCGTGACGTGAAGCATTTATCTATTTATAGAACTCGTGTGAAGTAGATCCGGTTGTAGTCTTTATAGATTGTGACGTCATTTAGTATCTATATTGGGATTTGGTATCTATATTGGAGATCTAGTTGGAATACTTATATGTTGTGACGTCATTTGATATATATTTGAGAAATATCTAGTGAGATTAATTAGATTAATTTAGAAATAGAACTTTCTATAGAATATTTAAAGTGAATAAGTATCATGTGTGTTAGATTTTTCACAACTTAATTTTATTGTTATCATGACCAAATGAATTGAATTGAAGTTACATACACACATACATATATTATTGATGGAATAAATTGTGTCCCCTATATTGTGGTTTATCTTATTTAAGAAATTCCCAGATTCGAACGTATACTGCATCACTGGCCAGTGCGGGACTGTTGTTTACATTAATATAGAAAAACAGTTAAATTATGACATTGGGCAAATAAAAAACTTATAACAAGCTCTAGTTTCCTCTGAATGGCTAGGCTGTTGAAACGATTACTCATTACAAGTACCAAGGGACAAATTTCTTCAGAAGAGAAATATTTTCTTATGAAATAACGAAATGTGCAGCACTGCCAAAACGTTATGTATTCCCTTGTTAATAAGGCAAGAAGCTCCAAGCTTACATTGGATTTTATGTTAGAGATATATGAGACAGCAATTGTACCCATAGTCAACTATGGTTCCGAGTTGTGGGGGTTTGGAAATTTGCATAACATAGAGAAGCTCGAATGTTGGTTCTTAAAATGTGTTCTTGGACTTAAAATGTCGATGGCTAATTAGTGTGGTCGTCAGAGGGTTAGACCCAGAAAAAATTGGTAAAAAAGCGGTTATGGTGTCATTCGACGTGGGAGAATCTCATGTATAACATATCCGAAATCCGATAAAATCCGCTTTGGGTAAAATTCAGAATTCAAGATGGCGTTCAACATGGCCGCCCATAATAATGAAAATCGTAAATATGTAGTTATTCACGAAAACCCACACGACAAAACGCCAATTCGGCAACAATATACATCATTGATTGAAATCGGTATGTTTTGTGGGTATGAGTAGCCAAACACGATTCAAAATTATAAGATGGCTACCCAATTGGCCACCGAAAAGTGTCGAAATTTAAGTTCTGCTCAGAGGAAAGCCGAAACAACACTTCGGTCGTGAGCTAACGATGCCAGACTCATTGAACATGTTACCAATAATATCTACTACCACATTCATTTCAGTGCGCAATGTTCCAACGAAGCATTATCTACTACAGGATCCAACATCATGTCCACGTATTACGAGGGCTATCTGGAAATTAATTAAAAAGAAATTAAATTGCGCACGAATCTGGATGATTTGCAAACACAGTGTCAATATTTCTACATATAACGACTATTCGGAACGTTTCCAGCAAATATATGAGCATCGGTGGAAGCATCAGGCTATAATGGTTCACTTAGAGATGGCGAAGCTGGAAAGTGGAAAGAGCGAATAATCTGGGGTTTACTTAATGGTGGGCAAGTTGGTTATCGGAGCTAGGTAGTTTCAAAGTAAATTTATTTTCTTCAATATCAAGAGGAAAAATGAAAATTCCGCACGTACATCGTATACCCTTCACACGCCAAGTGACAATTCCATGTCATGCGACTGAGGGTATATACATGTGGATAGAAACGTTCTAGTAAATATATATACGCATCGATATCTACTACACATCGAGTGAATTTCATCAATGATCTGTAGGCACAATGTACGCCACGGCTGGATCTGAACGCATTGAGTATTCCGGTCGATTTTAGCCTATTATGTATATGTTATGTGTAATTGCCTCCATATGTTCAGAATATGTAGTTTATTATCCCATTGCCAACAATAAATTATACTTAAAAAAACGTCATCATTGCCAACTAACCTCAACATTGACTACAACATTTGTTGTAGTTATGGCACTTTTAGGCATCTGTTATTCTTCCATGGATGTGTTCACTTTACTTAGTTTGATGTACATGTAGCATGAATGTCCTGAGATAATACGCCGTTGTTACAAGCTCTATCTGCTTCCCACTTCTGTTGTAAAAAGGCGGATATGGAGACAGGTATTTGCATCAATGATATCTATTGGCACCATCGTCCCAACTGCAAAATTAAGACTATTCACTGTACTTCGATTTAGACGTTTCTGCATCCCCAGTGCTTCCACGTTATTACAACTCTTCTACCCATATGCGTAAACGTATCAACCATTTAGCTTGGTTGAACTGGTATTTCAAGGTTGTCATTGGATAGAAATGCCACATGAACAAGGTGACCAACAATATGCTTGTCAAAGAAATGTGAACAACGAACAATGTTCTTTTCCGGATGCTACACAATCAAACTACCACAAAAGGCTTTCATCCATGCTGATCAGAGCACGAAATATGTGCAAATTGTTGACACGAAAACTATCTCCCGCAGACGACGTACTCTAAACCTACATCCAACGTCATTTCCTAGGAACTTTTACTGTTTGTAAAGACGGTTTCGAGTTTTGAAAATCACGCTTGTCCAAGAAGACCTCCACATACTTACTGATTCGATGTGTAAACAATGTATGGGGATAGTTTCCTCATACATATATGTATTTGGCCCAAGTATTTGCTAGGACATAAGACATCACCATTCACCGGAGAGTTGATATCTGAGAAGAGCTAAGAGTAAAACCACTTTTCGTACATGTCGAAATGGGGACTCCATAAGCTACATTTAGTTCCAGCTAGCACTAACAATGATGTCGAAAAATGAGCGTTCACAATCCGTTTAGCGGAAAGTTATAGTCATTATGTTTTACTTTCTATCGAAACCGTCCAATTAAAGAGATTTTTGTCCAGTGTATCTCAACCTAGCTATAAATCGGACACGATCCTGTTTTGGTAACCTTCTTAAGAGGTTGGGGAACATGATTTTTCATACATATTCCCGATTAAAACAATAATGTATTCAATAAGAGATATATATGCACGTCAAATTCTTTTTACGAAAAGGAACCAAAGAGCAAATATCCTATTTATGACTTATATCGCTGTCGGGAGGGGGGCATATTGGATGCCATCTCGGATCTTAAAGATTTCCCAAAGCTGATTTTATCCGATATCCGATAGGGTATTCTGAAGTCAAAATCTCTTTCTGCTTACTTATACTGGATCAACCTCTTTTGCGACTATCGTGACCGTGTTCTGTAAGTGTACGAAATGATGGCCGAGCCCAAATATTTAATATTTGCCAACCCGCGGGAAGCCACCAACAGATTGAACATAAACCAAGGCTCCAATATTATAAATATTAGTTGTATGTATATAAGGCACATAGATTAACCAACTATCAACTGCATCCACCAGTCACAACTTCCATTATATGACAAGCTGGACAGAGTCTACCATTTTCGTTTTTGAAGCCATATTATATTAGATAAAATTTATTATTTCTTTTGGTCCATTTGAGATGGAATGTTCACAAATAAAAGAAACACTCAATTATTTTGTAGACAAGATCTGCTCATCCCTAAATATCAAACGTTACCAGAACCCCAAAGCCGATTTTGATTAAATTTCATACCGCATTCGTTAGAACTAATGAGTGAAGGACTGGAGTAAACTATGGCCTAACCGATTACACATGTCAGTGCTGGAACGATCAGTTGACACGAGTATACCCATTGCATCCAGGTTCAGAGAGCAATAAGTCATAAAAAGAAGTGATAGAAAATAGTATATTTCACATCGGGTGGCCATTTTGGCAGCCATTTTGGGTACGGATTTTTAAGTTTTTCCATAGAGCTAGCACAATGGCATCATAAAGAGGTATACATTCCTATTTATTTAGTGAATTTTAGTCATCAACCACTAATTATAATTCAATGACACAATATCCGCCATTCTGCATATTTTTACAGCCATTTTGGCATCCATTTTGACTCTTTGAGACAAAGCGCCAGTTTGGGTTTCATTGAATTGGAGTATTCATAGGTAATGGTATGCCCAACTTACATTGTACAGTTCTGTCCATTTCTTGTTGATATATGACTGGAATCCTAATGGCGATTTTTGTGAAATTATATACCGCGTTCTGTAAAATCTAATCTTTTTAGGGTGTGGATGAGTCTGGGACCACATTTGTGGTATCTTCCATTGCTCCAATGCTGAATTAACATGAATAAGACTAAGCAAAGTCGCCAGTCTGAACCATTATCAAATAACAGGAACTGATCTTTAAGATATTAGGCAACAACTTCAAATTTTCGAGTTTAGGCCGCCATTTTGGGACGAGGGTGTATACATTTATATACATTTTACAACATTAAATTTTGTTCTCACTATAATAGAATTAATCTCAGTCAGAGTCTCTTTTGACTAACGGTGGCCATGTTGGAACCATCTTGGATCCTGGATTTTAGCGGATTTTGGATATGTTATACCACAGATTATCCCTCGTCCAATGACACCAAAATCGCTTCTTTACCAGTTTCATCTGGGTCAACCCACTTTGTTGCGTACGACGACAATGCTAAATGTGTTTGTATATGGAGAGACCGGGATCTGCCTCATCGCTGAGAAAATAAAACATAAATTTCTAAATTGTGTTATAAACTGTTATAAACTGTTTTGTATTGTGTATGATTTATATTGTTCGGGTCAGATTTCGAGTCCATGGCCAGATAACATACGTGACATGCTTAACGAAATAGGCATGAGAGAGTATTGGGAGTATCAGAGTATATCTCATCAAGCGCACTATCATTAATAATAACAATTTGATTGAGCTATACAGATTCATATACATCGAATATTGTATATTTTATTTCTGCCAGCATGCAACTGTTGCCATTAACTAGTTCAAATGTTTAGGAGATGAACGATGATACGCACTATTCTTACTTGGAAAATCAAGTTATAGCTATTCAGAAATTCGACCTTCATATTGTGAACACTGTAAACTATGTGGTTATCAATAAAATATGTTGATACATCCTAATATACGGAAATAGTTATATAACAATTCGACTAGTCATCTTAAAATGCGCTTCGGTAGCAATACACGATTAGAGTGTACTAAATTCGATTCGAAAAAAAGCTCGCCTGGAATCGAATTTAGGCCGTACTCGAATTACCAGACTGCATACGTGTGTGTAATACAGCGTTAACAACACCACATTTGGACAATTGTCGGTTATTGCTAAAAAAAATGGGTTGGAAGTCGCATTATACTCGCACAATTGCAGACCCGAGTTGCAACTTGCCCCGACTAAACGGTGTCACAAAGACTATACTTATTTTTGCCACGACGTTGAATAACTTATATAACACACATCATCTTCGTATATCATCGGGTGACACAATGCTGGACGACTTATGTTGGACTAATGCGCCTTGAATATCGGGATTCGAATCAGATTCACCATTGCTGGACGACTTATGTTGGACTAATGCGCCGTGCATATCGGGATTCGCATCAGATTCACCATTGTTGGACGACTTATGTTGGACGAATGCGCCGTGCATATCGGGATTCGAATCAGAGTCACCATTGCTGGACGACTTATGTTGGACTAATGCGCCATGAATATCGGGATTCGAATCAGATTCACCATTGCTGGACGACTTGTGTTGGACTAATGCGCCGTGCACCTTAACAACTGAGCCACCCGGGCCCCGAACTACCCTATGTTTGTAGACCTGTCTCCCTATATATCGCGTTCTCAAAATGAACATGGAATAATTAAGCAATCATTTTGCTCTTAATCCTAAGTGAATATAGATGGGGACTTGAGTTTATAGAAAGTATAGTCGACCTTGTTCTCAATCTGATGAAAATATTGAGTGTTTATAGTTGTTTTAATTCCGGTGACAATAAGCGCACACAAATCAATATAATAGCGTTTGGTGAAATGTTGTCATGTTTTTCCCTGAAAAAAAAACCAAATAGAAACATTTATGAATGTCGCTACTTTACGTCATTTCAATATGATATATATTCCCCATCGAACGATCAACATAGTACCATCACTAACATACAATAGGTCATATTGCTGTTCGATTTCTCAATTTTCAGAAAATCCAAACAATTTTAATTGTTAAGGAGCAGGGTTAATTTATGACGCATTTGATGGCTACTAATATGACATGAATGTTTGGTCGTCTTTTAAAACTATAATAGTAATACTGTTGATCGAAGCAAAATTCTTGAAATAACAATGATTTGAAGGGCCCAACATGATTGAATCGTCATGAAAGTTTGGGGGGGGATGTATGCAAAGGCTCCTGAATTATGTGAAAATAGAAAGGAGTATCCAGTCACATGACTATATTATCAGGTCAAGGAAGGAGAATAAATTTACATCAAGACTCAGAGTAGTCTCTCCTAGTTGTATCAACCATTGGACACTTGTTATAACCGGATATTACTATCTCTGTGACCAACAGAAAACGCCCGACATTTGATACGTACACTCTATACATGAAACAGGAGAGGGGTTGGGGTGCAACACAATCGAAAACTAATCGTCTTCTTGAAAATTGGCACAGTTGTGTAATTAAATCGTGGCCCATATCGTAGTATACATTGTATATTGTTTTTTAGAATATTTCTTGCCAAATATTTTAACCACATCAAGTATATTTTGATTTGACAGCTTCGAACTTAGTGTACAATTCACGGATCTAGTTAACCCTTTACTCAAATTGAACTATATCAGCGTGTGACCATGTTCTTTTATGATTCAATAGCTACAGGCAAGACACAAGAACCTCTTGAATTGCAACGTGTGTGCGCAATTTACATTTTAACCAATGTTGATCAAATGTGGACGCACAAGGCTTCAGATTTGCTAAACACATTTTAATTCATTGGTCGGTACTTCGGGATATACTCAGTACGCATAAGCGTTGTGCTAAGTGGCCCCATGTGCCGCTCTTCTAGCATTGAGTTTGAACAAGACAAATCAGATAAAGAGCCCTTACGAAAACCTTAGTTTATGTTAGGTTTTGTCAGTATGAAGTAAGATGCTGCACCTTGTTTAATTATGTGAAGATTAGGACGCCGCTGGTTAGATCCCGGTTTCGCGTGATTTGATAGACCGCGCAATGGGTTGAGTTGAGTGTATAACCATGAAAGTTCCCATATAAATCACAAAACAAGGAACTCAAATGACAATTGTGCTCTGATTCTGGTCCATTACTCAGGAACGTGGCGACAGAGTCTTGTTTTGCAGAACACCCTCAACCTTGATAAAATGTCCCAACATTGTTAACTTTATGTCAGACTCTATGCATATATCATATTAAAGAAAATAACCCTCTTTCTTTTAAAACATTAAGAAGTGTTCCCCCGTTAGTTGTGTTTTGTTTCGAGTTGTTTCATTTATAGTCTGGGTTAGTTTAGATTTTGTTTGTTTCATTTTGTTTTTACCTTGTTTTTTGTTTTTGTTTTTTGCTTTTGCTTTTGTCCATGTTGTTGGTTAGCTTTTTTCTGGTTTGTTCTGTTCTGTTTTGTTTTGTTTTGATCCAGTTTTGTTTGTTTCTGTTTTATTCAATGGTAACATAAATAGGTTTTGTCTCATTTCTGTACAAGTCGAAAAGTTTGTAAGACTTCAGTCTTTTCAGAGTACCCTATATATAATATATATTTATTTATATTTCTTGTATTTGTCGATCTATTTTGGTCACCGGACTCCGACATGCCGTATTACAGTTACATACAGTGTATATAAATAATCGTCGATACGGCACACGTGTCATCGCGGAAGGATACAACTCGAGGCTGTGACTCTCGTGTCGTATGGACAGCCCCATGTATACACTCGTTGCGTTCTGTTTATGTACTGTTTAATTATATTGATGAAACGCACTAGGCTCGTTCGAATCACATCATTGTCTATACAAGTTGTTAGAGGTAGCTCAAAACATACATACGCGGAAGATATTCGACCAAATTCGTCGATATATCGCTACAAATACGTGCTTGTTTCTTATATTTTCCGATAAATTTCAGATAGTAGTTTTACGTTAAGATAACGCAATATCCAGTTACCTTTTCCGGACATTCAGTCGCCGATTCCAAAATTCCAATGAATACAAATGTCACAGCTTTAGTGTGTCTTCCAGGGATATATAATGCTGGTTTAAGGTGGTTCAGGTATGAACCGACCTATTTCGATACCGGGAAAAATTCAAATGCGAATATCACTAAAGATGTATTTTGGAGCAACACGACGTGAATATAGACATCTTGATTTTAGTAGATTTGCAACAACTAATACAACCAATATTTAAATATTTCGCATTTGTTTTTAAATGTTTGATACACACGATTGCTTTTCCAGGAAATGTTCAGATTAACTGAACATCGCGAAAATGATAAAGTTAGAATTAGAAAGAATAACGGTAATCTTTCGTAACCACAAAATTTGCCCCAACAGCATCATAGCAATTCCGCAGGAGGTGAAAGCTGTGTGTGTGAATATTGAACCGATGCATTACCGTGGTGCGGCCTATATACTTCCAGTCAAGTTTTCGCAAAATATGCGCTATAGTCTGTGTAAGCAACAACCAGCTGTCACGCCCATCGTAGCGAATGCCATATAGGCCCACGAACCATTGCCTGGCATCAGTCGGAGATCCGAGGTCAACGTTCACCATGGGTTTATTCCGATTGCTGCCCGTCGCAGTTCTGTTCTTATTCGTTGTGACTCCGGGTAAGTGTACGTTCACACACTGGCAATTTTTCCTGGGAGCTTTATTTGCAAGTATTTCCTAAAACAGGACCATATGGTGTCAGAATAGAAACGGCATTATGGAAATAAAAGCATTTCAACAACGCTAACGGCACGGGAAGTAACATATACTAGTATGTAGTTCCAAATATAGCGGTGCTACTAGCGTTTGCCTTAAAATACATTTATATTTGATTCTTGCGAGACAGTTGCATGCTATTTACAGCCAATTCGGTAGCATCGCTACAGGTGGAACTACAAAGTTGTTACTGTTCGCGTAGTCACATGTACATGCATACAGTTGTGGTACAAATGAAATTCATAAGCATATTTTATGTTTATTGAAATTCCTGCACAAATTGTCTATTGTGTGAACGTGTCAATTGTTTCATTTAACCCACATGTGATGGGAATAGCGACGGTGCAGTATTAAAGAGCAGTGCAGTGCTAATGCATCACGGCCAATACATGCTTGTGTGCGATGATCCCTATGCCTAGAATGTTTGTTTCCCCCAAAATAAGCAGACATCTTCATTATATATCATCCTTAACTTGGTCCTGAATTCCATGGCATTAATAACCCGTTAATGACTGGAGCTTCCTGAAATTGTTGCAAAAACCCTGTGCCAATGCATTGTCATTTGCCTAACAATATTTACATCGACCTTGTAAGCCAGTGTATTCTCTTATATATGCGAGGCTCCCTATGCGAGACTTACATATAAAAGATAATGCACCGTCAAAGGGTCTTTCATGTTGCACCAGCGTGGCTCCCGTCATGAAAGGGTTAAGGTTGAATTCCGGATTTAAGCCGAGAGGTGGTGGTACATACCCTATCAGGGTTTCAGCCAGTGTCGATGTAATATCACTAAAATTAATCAATCAATTCAAGATATTTAATCATTTTTGGAAATGAGTTCGAAAATTTGTGTTCCATAAATTTAAGAAATAGTGTCCCTGTCTGAAATTTAATTATTATAACATATTCCAAAGTTCACTATTGACTAACAAGAAGAATTCATAGCATCAAAGACCCCAACTATGGTACAGTTGCACTCTTTGAAGCTATAAATGAAATGTGATTAATAATTTGGCTTTTTGGAGCTACATGTAGAAATCAATTTCAATGTACACATTACACACATATTATCAGCATAATTATATTATAGGGAAAATTTAACGCTCAAAGAATTCGGCATCAAATGAAATTTTATATTACTGTATAATAAAATATTGTACTCTATATACATGTATGGTAATGCACATACCGGTAGCCATGACGTGATGCACGGTATACAATGTAAATGTTTCATGTAATGGAGTACAAATTACTCGTAAATACCATACCAGTACAGCCAGTACAAAAGTTGGTTCAGAGCTAATGTTACAAAATAAAAAAATAATCATTTCAGCAGTTGTCACAGTTATGTCCCCCTGTACCATTATGTTCAATGTTTAGTGCCATGCACACACGTTCTTTGTATGAAGTAGAAGCAATATCAATCGGTACATCCATTATTCCCAGAGTACTGTATCTGTATATTTGATGAATATCATGAATTCATATATCTGCACAATTACCAGAGAACATGTTATTCTAATTTCTATATATATATATCTTTATTATCCTCCATGTATGGAGATTCATATATAAATGTTAATATTATGAGAACAAACACAATTTGGTACATAATACAGTGTATAAGAAATTTAAGATTACAAACATATCAACAACACATGTCTCAATATGTATGATGAACTAACTACACATGCACATATACACACTCATGCACTATATAAAGTAGACATTCCATTCTACAGCCATATCGTACTTACAGACAGAGGAATAGCATACTCCGAGACGACCAAGCCGGAGTTGGACCCAAATCAGGGATCTCTCTCTCTCTGGAAGACCCACAAACGCCAATGCCTTTGTGCAGTCTTACCGACTCGGAGCCGACCATTCCCCCCAGCACCGCTCATGTATATAGCCATATCGTACTTACAGACATACAGACGACAGTCAGACAAGCAGGCATACGAGACAAACAAACAAACGGCAGACGTACATACAGACAAATGTACCTACTGGTAAAACAATACACAGATATTACGAACACGCATATAACTGCATGTTATGATAGATTTTATATGAAGGTTTGGGAGACCTAGTCAGGACTTGGCGTCAGTCGATCAACATATACTCTCCAGAGGAATGCAGCTTTGTTCACGAAGAAGTCTATTAGTTCATTTTCTTCTTCGGGCGAACAATATATATTTTCATGTAGACCTGTAAGTAGAACGCGCGTTTTGGATTCTTCATCCAGTTTGTCATACTGCATATATATACGGTTTGTCATCTACCTTGAAACAAAAGTCATCTTGGCATGTTGGAGCTACATGTATGTCAGGCACATGCATACCATCATACATGTACATGTATATGTCCAGTAACACCACTTTCCTGCATTATTGTCCAATTGTTTATGCTATGATACATCTCTTCATATGATATCAGATTTCCATTGCAGTCCTAAAAATATAGACATATGTCATAAATATACAATTACATGTAGCACATCACTATCTTTTGTCTTTACACCAGTATCGGTACACACATGGTGTCAGGGTTTGAACTTGCATCCCCACATGAGCTAAAAAGAATGCTGCTGATACATGTATTATTTGTATATTCGGATATTGTTCTTATACTCAAGGAAAAAATTATGGACATTTAAAACTGTAGATCATTCTACAGATATGGTTACCTCTATCTTTTAAGTTATAATAAACGCTCTTTATTGCTAATTAGTAGTGCCTCTTTAAGTCATCTGCACCTATTTGTTAAGCCCATGACACATGTTCCTATTCACACATTCAAGAAAGTTGGGCAACTTCCACTGGTGGTAATTATCTGTATTTTACTTGAGATGGCCTCACACATCATCCATACATATACGTATCTGCATATATCTATGTCAGTTATGTTGTTCAGCGATGGAGCCTTCTCATTGTGTTTGTACTGTTCTGCTTGCAAGTGTGTTATGTTCAATCTATCCTCATCAGCTGTTTCAGGATTCGGACTGTGGAATACAAATTGATTCAAAAACTTTAATATTAATAGGAATACGCCACCACTGCTCATCAGGCCACATCATCACGGCGACTTGGGTTCGGGACCCAGCATAACAGCCACTTCACATTGACAACATCTAACTAGTATTTAGATCATGCCACAACGTCACCAAAGAGACACCCTGACAGACCGAACTGATGTCAAGACATGATCATTGTTAACAGCAATAACTATTCACGAATGCGTAATCACTCGAAAGAAATCAGAATAAGTTTTCTTTAAGTATTGGTTGAAAGATAATTATAGAAAAATTTACAATGGCTCCCCTCTTCCCAGATCCATGATGGCTGTGAAAGACCGATCGGTCTATTTTACTCTTTACCCCTGGCCAATCGGGCTAGTATAGTAATATAGATCGATCGACGATTCACCCATGCAGTCCCAGATCTATACGTGTACATGTAGCTGATTTTGTGTTTACAAAGGGGCCCATACTAGTAATAACATGATATGGATTAAATGTGTGTGTGTTTGTGTCAGACCTGTTGTACAAGTATATGGTATCCTGTTGCCCCCATACTTATTTCGCTTCCTTCGTTTGTTTCGGTTCCTTCGCGGCAAAGCAAGCGAAATAATCCAAATTATTTTGGTTCCTTCGTTTGCTTCATTTGTTTGTTTTTTTCAATTTCTTCGGTTCCTTCGTGCGACATTTTGTTGTTTTTCCGCTTTCGGTGGTTCCTTCACTTGCTTCGCAAAGTTTTTCTTGGTTCTTGTTGTTGGGTTTGGGCAGTTTCTTCGCTTGCTTCCGATACTTCGCGAAGCATGCGAAGAAACCATCGAAAGCGAAAAACCGATTGAAGCAAGCGAAATAACAATTTACAATGATGTTTTTTTGCTTGTATCGTTTTATTTTTTTCGCTTCCTTCCTTGCGAAGGAATCGAAGCAAGCGAAAATACCAAACGAAGGAAGCAAAAAAAGTATGGGGCGGAAACAGGACAACATATAAATACAACAAATTGATATAATTGGAACTGCCACTGGTGACACTGAAAATTTAATTTAGAAAGTTTTAAAAAAATCAATAGATCAACGATTTTTTACACTTCACCTGTTTTATTCTTCTGGAATATTCAATCTTTCAGTAGAACATTAACCCTTCTATGACTGGAGCTTCCTAAAATGTATCGAAAACCACGTGCCAATGCATTCTCTTATATATGCGAGTCGCCCACAGGGCGCCTCGCATATAAAAGAGAATGCATTGGCCTAACAATATTTACATCGATCTTGTAAATCAGTGCATTTTAATAACCGTTTAATAAACATGATATGACATGCGCTTAGCATGACATATAGTCAGCAATCTGCAACTGATGAAGGTCTTATCAAAACATTTTGGCATCTTTTTAACTCATTGGGAGAATGTTTCAAAAATTTATAAATTCTACTTTTGGCATTAAATGATTCTGATTTTGAAGGGTACGTTCTAAAACTATTTTCAAAATTCCAATAAACCGCTCCGGGATCCAGCTTCCACCTCAAAATTCATGTCATCAGAACGAGGAGCAATTTGTCTGCGAGAAATTGGGACCTTGGTCATCATCACATTTAGCCTCGAATCTTCTTTAATATGCCTATAGCAGACAACCTCCCCTTTCTTTTGACATCCATACATTTGTGCACCACCTTTCATTATGTGGGAAAATTATGTGACGGATAGGTTGTGAGCTATTGTTTCTTTCACTATTCTTATTTTGATGGATAGAAAGGCTTTGTGGTTCGTTACGACCGTCAGTCCGTCCTCCGTTCTGACGATACTTATGAATTAACTCATGAAATAACACGGGGATATATATTTGCGGATTGTACAGCGAAATTTTCCAGGTTCGACACCATAGGATAGGATAGGATATTTTATTTTAATATACATATATCAATGCATAATACATTTAACAAATATTGTATTATATATTCGATGGGTGGCATAGTCAGGCTAGACTGTCTTACTGCCACCATATGATATATGCATAGGCGGCAACATAACAAACGGCGCGACATCGGAAAGATATCGCGGGAATTCGGCCATTTTCGGAAAAGTTCGTTACTTCCCATTGATGACGGACATGATACAATTATACAACGGGAACGCGGCCAATTTGAATTTTCGGACAGGTTCTATACCTCCCAATTTTGACGGACATACCACAACTATGATTCTTCGGTCCAAGAGATCATTATTGATTGATATAACCTATACATAGTCCGGGGAATTTTGTGATATGCATATAATACTAAAATATCAGCCACGGAGATATAAACGTGGCTGTTATATGATAACGCGGGAATCTGTAAAATATAGCAATTCGTGCGGCTGCTGCGATCTCGGTGGATTCCGATACCTCTCGCTGACAACAACGGCACCTCCGAAGATTATATAAACAAAATAACCTGGCCACGACTGCGAGTGGGATTAAAAGTTGCACATGTTGTGCTTTGTAAGCAATTCATGAGATTCAGGGTTCTCTACAATTTTATTTATACTATTTTTATTTTTGACTGGCTAAAACTGCTCTGACGGCAGACTGTCTGTTCATCATTAGCGGAATGTAAGCTTCCGGTGAGCAAGGCAGGGTACCTTGTTTGTGGGCCCAGGACACTGTGGCATCACCCATTGCTCATTCTGAATATGGGCACCATAAAACAAAAAAAAATTGATATAATTGGAACTGCCACTGGTGACACTGAAAATTTAATTTAGAAAGTTTAAAAAAAATCAATAGATCAACGATTTTTTACACTTCACCTGTTTTATTCTTCTGGAATATTTAACGGTTGGTAGCTGATTTAGTGTTGTTGTGCATTATAATCATGCGCATCATTGATTTATCATACACTACACCTGTTTGAAGTGCTGTAAAATAACCTTTTTGCACAGATATCACAAAAATGCGAGACAAATTATAAACGATGCGTTGTTTCCCATTTAAAATTTACCAGTTGAGTTGCGGTTTCGTAAAAAGAGGCGAAAAACAATTGGCAGATGTTTAACCCATTCCTTAACCCGCAAAAGAAAACTTTAAAATACTTGCAATTGCAACCATTCGTATCACACAGGCATCCATGAAATCTACAAAATTACGTGCACGGATGATATATATGGAACTTATAATTGAGAACGTACATTATGATATGTTGGCATATATATACCACTTTTGGGCCATGGACTAATAAGTACGATCATGTTAAAATATCCTTTTTTGACAGTCGACACAATTTGACCGTCAGAATCTCATACTATAGGGCCTCATGGGTCGTTCTAATTATTTTGTGGACCGGTACATATAGAAAACGTACACATGTTAGTTACATGTATATTGTGTCAAATCTGACACAAATTTAATAAATACCACAGATATATATTGAATCCATACGGTATTGGACCATATTACATGAATAGAAATTAATATATATGCAAGCCTAGGGCATTTTCATGATCCGAGTTTCATAAGGAGGGTTTGTATCGATAGTAACTTGGAGAAATTTTCGATATCCCAAAGTAAATGAAACCTATAAACTGTAATAATAAAATAATTTATATAATCATAACTTTGTCGCCCATGTGACTCAAACGAATTACAGGAAAGAAACACTTTCTGTGGACTATAACAAATATATACGGCACAGTATAATATCACTCTAATATCTGTAGGCTAGGGCACATGCATGAAATAGCAATTTAGCTGACCAAGACAACACACGTGCATGACAAACGTGCATTTCCCAAAGACCATGCATATATTTGGAACATATAGAGATATCAATTTACGTTTCTGACAGCTCAGCTAGACTCAACGTTGAATAGAGCCTTATTTTAATCACATATTTATGGCATGCACATGTCAAATAACATATGGATGCAGAAGACGCGCGACTGATTGTAGCTGATAGCAGATTTACGACCCATGCACAGGTCTCCATGGATAGATTAATTTGGACACCCCACATATAACTATTATGTATGTATGTACGCTGCATCTGTGTGAATCACAATGAGTAGATTTACATTTAACTGAAACTCCAAGTCAACTTGTATCCCCACGGGTGGAACACTGGCGATCATTTCATATATATAGGCGATGTCCTATTGCGGTGATTTAACTGTATATCATGCTGAGAGCTCGCAAAGCTGTTACGGAAAGTGGTGTTATAAATAAATCAGAATCGGATGAGACAGGCGTTATATAGGTATGCCATCATACAGATTTCTCACCAAACAGCGGTATTAGAAACGATATTAAATATATAGTATTCAATGGCGTCCATCGTGGATTAGTACACATTGAATTTTTAAAATAACAATATCATTAAACTCAGACGCCCGATGTGTAATACATGTATATATATAATCAACCAGAATGAGAATCGAAAACTATAGTTACAATATAGAAGTTAACTTACCTGAACAAGTCAATTATTCCAACATATTAAGTGTCATCCTTTATGCCGATTCTAGTGTGATCTTCTTGAGATATTCAAAACAAAGAGCCAGTAAACATGTGATTCATTACCTAGTGTTCAAATTACGGTACAAAGTTCCATCAAGGTGATCACGGAACAATGTCTCACGTTGAAAACGGTACTATGATCCGTTTTCAAACTGAAAATAATAACAGTGTGGTTAACATCGTAGCTCGTGTTAATTGTACCTGTATCCTCTCGTGTCAGTAAATGTGCCAGTGTTTTGATAGTCTCAGCACTGCCAGTTTCTTCAACACTGAGTCGATTGAAGTCAGGTCACAGCCGACCTCTTCTCGAAGACCTCGAATACGGTCCAGTTTTCACAATTAAAGGGAAAATATCAATGATTAAGCCGGTGTTCGCAGAATTAAAACTTCGTGAGACACCGGTCTTGAGAATAACGTAATTACGGACGCAATATAAGACGGACCCGCATTAAACAGAATGAATATAACGGATCATTGTATTGAATACAAACAATTAATAATACATATTTAATATCAGCAGAGTCAGTTTCAGTCGTACTGTATGGAGTCATTGCCGTATCTAATTTGGTCGCCGATAAATATACTATTGAATTATGACGGCATGAACTTTGAATCACAATTTATTTTAACTTAGACCATTTTCATGGGCATATAAAACAACGATGATTCGCCGTACAACTGATGAAACGGTATGGGATGGTCGGATTTCTAAGAGTGTACTCACATAATATTTAGTATTCATGCATGTATGAAATGTGAAACATAATTTATGTCCAATATGTGTACCAAACACACAATGTGGATATATAATATATACAGTATAGTGTTAATAACAAATTAAATAAAAAATTACACCAAGTCTTCACACCGTACAGGCCCAGCGAGAATAGCCTATTTGAATCGAACAAACTTTGCAGTTGCTGCACAGCTTATGGCGACTTGATGTGTTAGGCACCGTGCTGACTGACCCACCTTGGTTTCATTCTAAATGTTAATTAATCATGTTTTATTTCAGCTTCTGGTTGGGGCATTCAACGATTTGTTAAGAAAGTTGGAAAAGTTGGAAAAGATGTTGAGGAAGGTGTCAAGAAAGGTGTTAGTGTTGTGGGTAAAGGTGTCAAAACAGCCGTAGACGAAACAAAGTCTTTGGTACAGAAAGGATGGAAGGCTATTAAAAACTTAAGTACGTATCGACACTAAACTACTGATCAGACACGATGCTAGAAGCCCGCGTATTTGTGGAGTGTCCACCTGGGAAACTCCGCCCACCCAATTGAATCGGACGTATATTTCCATGTTAGAGATATTTTTCAACTGCATGGTACATCATCTCTTTCAAAAGTTTGGAAATATCCAAAACGTAACCACCCCCGTGTACGTGGTATCGCCAAACCCGAGGGTATCGCCAAACCCGATAAAATGGGAAAGTCATTTTCTCGTATATGATATGGGGATATTTTTTTTTTATCATCGTAAAACAGACAACGTAAGTGTATTTCCACATGAAGCAGGAGTATTTAACCATCCGCTGTCAATCAGTTTTCCCAGATCAAACCATTTAATATATTTTGGCGAATTATTTCAATAGTGTTTTTGCTTTTGCTTACTCAAATTTTCGAGAACATCCACCCACTATTATAGTTCCTGGACTTCCACGCTGCCAAAACAAATGCCGGTATATAGTTGAATCTGTCAATGAAGCATAGGATTGAACAGAATTTAAAAAATCAGTGTCGTTCTCAATATCCCCCCGATATGGAGGGACCACTGTCAGCCCAGAAAGACGTTAACGTCGCAGATGAAGATGTCACCAAACGCCGACCTTCTGTGCAGTAAATATGCGTAGCACTTAAGGAGTTCTAATGAGTTTTCGAGTGTTTTATGTGTAGGTTTGGTGATACCCTTGGGTTTGGCGATACCACGTACACGGGGGTGGTAACACTCTCCTGTGGTTGCCAATTTTCTTTCCATTACAATTATATAATTATATCTCGGACATTTTACCGAATGTAGGCAAGTTTATGACTTTTTGATGTAACACTAACTAATACGGGTTGAAATATCAAAATTATCGGAATATAAGTAACCTAGTATTGGACTAAAATGTCCAACTAATATTGTATTTGACATGATAATTCCAACAATACTGTTGAAATATTTGGGCGAAGTTGGGGCGAATCCCGGATATTTCCCCATCGAACATTTCCCTACCCGCTCTAAATTACACACAACTGATATCCCCCAACCGGATGTTTACCTACTGGACATCTTAAGGGGAGACGCATGTTTTGCATAAATCCAGCCAAAAATGGCAAGAGGTTCTCAACAAAGAATTTCTCTGGATCTATCTGGCAAACAAATCTTGAATTTTACCTATCATCATCTTCATTGTATGTAGAATCTGAGCAATTATTAAGATATATTTACATACTAAGTGTTGTCATCACTAAATCCAGCATTGTGATTGGTCGGCGCCCACGTGGCTAGTTGCAGTTATTTCTCGGTGAATGCGCAATGGCTCATAACACCAAGCTCATAACACCATCGATACGTCATTGGGTTTGGAAAGACGAACGCGTAATTGACTTAATACATCATCGGGTTTCAATATGAATAGAAATTGTTCCTATTAACTTTTGCCAAGGGTGCTATTGGGTATTTTGGGCTGTTTTTGTCACGATACACTTTTCGATTTAAATACATTTACAAAAGTGGCTTTTTCGCTAAATGTATATAAATATAAGGATTAACTGTCATGTGAACTATTTTTATGGAGATGTAACTGTGAGGTAAGTGGTCATAACTTGTATGTAAAACCCTCTTCGGGTTTTACACAAGTTATGTCCACTTACCTCACGGTTACATCTCCATAAAAACAGTCCACATGACAGTTAATCCTTATATAAAAAAACAATGGATTTTAATACATTTGAGAGGCTGATCATTTTATTTATTTTTGTCCCCCCCCCCCCATCCCTTCGGTACCAAGAACTGCTAGAATTATTAATAATTTCACACAAAACTCCAATCAGCAAATAGCATATTGTCTTGGCGCCATGAGAGGCTTCATTTATATCATAAAGTTGAGTTAGATCTTTAATTGCATAGTATAGCATCATAGCTCCATATATTGTATTGAAGAATAAAGCGGTCACAAATATTCCAGCCCAATGCAAACAAATGTTGAAATGCAGTGGTGTCCACTCAAGCGGGTAGCAATCAACAGCAAATAGGCCACAGTGTTAAGAGATATTGTGGTCAGCATTAACTTGGTTATGAACCCATGCATGACCCACAACTCATCTCAGCCCAATTGTTCATTGATCAACAGGCATGGCGTGAAAATCCTCCAATATTGAAAATTATTTATGGGTAGTTGCCTCTCTTAATGAAGATAATCATTAAATTACACGAATAAAGAATAATTAAGTCTCCACTCATGCTCTAGATATATGATATCATGGATATATTAACTGCACTTTTGAAAACAATATATTTTAAAGAAGTTCTTAGTACCTGAAAAAGGTGAAATTTGAAACATGGCTCATGCAATACAAATAAAGTAATTGAGGTTATAATAATCAATTGCTCGACGGTTCTTAAATATTGTGTCACAATTATTGCTTGTACCAAATTTGACATAGATATTCCTAAGAGATTATGAGAAAATCCATCTTGATATACCAGTCAATTTTGGCGAAACGTGCGTCTGACCCTTAATATCAGAGGCGAAAATTTTCCCATCGAACGATTGGTCACCTTCTGTTGATTGGCCATTGAGTCCTTTGCGTATGTAATGAGGTAATATCGAATTTATTTCGATGAAAACATGATCACGCTGGCCATCCTATATATACCCGCTGCGGGCACGTGAACGCCGTTGCGGGCGTCAGTAGAACGCAGCGGGCCCGAATATATTAACTCTTCCACAATGTTGATTTAATTAGTTGCAAGTGGTGAATATAATGCTGTGTTTCAAATTGCACCCCCCGAATATGTGTATATATGAGTATGTAGGCTGCGACATAATTTCTGAGATAATTAAACTAACCATTCTAGAGAATCTTAGTCGAGTGCATCGTTTATTTCAGGGTAAATTAACTAATGTCAGCACTAATTGGCTACAGATATAAAGCTAGTTGTCTGACATACTCCTCTATTGATGTGTTTTAAAAGTAAACTCACACAATACCAATCCAGTAACTCGGATAATTCACTATTTCCAAACGTAACGTACTGCGGTGAAGTAAAGTGGCGGGCGGCAGTAAACCACATAGAGGCGACAGTAAACCCCGTAGCGGGTGGCATTTCACCCCGTAGAGGCGGCAGTAAACACCGTAGCGGGCGACAGTAAACCCCGTAGAGGCGGCAGTAAACTCGGTAGCGGTCGACAATACACCATGTAGACGCGGCAGTAAACCCCGTAGCGGGCGGCAGTAAACTCCGTAGACGCGGCAATAAAACCGTAGTGGACGACAGTAAACTCCGTAGTGGGCGACAGTAAACCTCGTATCGGGTGGAATTAAACCCGTAGCGGGTAGCAGTAAACCCCGTAGTGGCGACAGTAAACCCCGTAGAGGATGCAGTAAACCCCGTAGCGGGCGACAGTAAATCCCATAGCGGGTGGCAGTAAACCCCGTAGCGGGCGACAGTAAACCTCGTAGAGGCGGCAGTAAACCCCACAGCTGGCGACAGTATACCTCGTAGCGGGCAACAGTAAACCCCGTAGCGGGCGTCAGTAAACCCAATAGAGGCGGCAGTAAACCCCGTAGCGGGCGACAGTAAACCACTTAGAGGCGGCAGTAAACCCCGTAGCGGGTGGCATTAAACCCCGTAGAGGCGGCAGTAGACCCCGTAGATGCGAGAGTAAACACCGTAGAGGCGGAAGATACCCCGTAGCGGCCGGCAGTAAACCCCATAGCGGGTGACATTAAACCCCAGAGCGGGCGAGAGTAAACCTCGTAGAGGCGGCAGTAAACCCCATAGCGGGCGAAGTAAACCTCGTAGCGGGCGAAAGTAAACCCCGTAGTGGGCGACAGTAAACCACATAGCGGGCGACAGTAAACCACATAGCGGGCGACAGTAAACCCCATAGAAGCGGCAGTAAACCCCGTACCGGGTGGCATTAAACCTCGTATAGGCGGCAGTAGACCCCGTAGTGGCGACAGTAAACACCGTAGAGGCGTAAGATAACCGTAGCGGGCGACAGTAAACCCCGGAGCTGGTGGCATTAAACCCCGTAGAGGCGGCAGTAAACCACGTAGAGGCGGCAGTAAACCCCGTAGCGGGCGACAGTAAACCCCGTAGCGGGTGACATTAAACCCCGTAGAGGCGGCAGTAAACCTCGTAGCGGATGGCAGTAAACCCCGTAGCGGGTGGCAGTAAACCACGTAGAGGCGGCAGTAAACCCCGTAGAGGCGGCAGTAAACCCCGTAGCTGGCGACAGTAAACCCCGTAGCAGTTGACATTAAACCCCGTAGAGGCGACAGTAAACCTCGTAGCATGTGGCATTAAACCCCGTGTCGGTGACAGTAAACCCCGTATCGGGTGGCATTAAACCCCGTATAGGCTGCAGTAAACCCCGTAGAGGCGGCAGTAAACCCCTTAGATGCGGCAGTAAACCCCGTAGCTGGTGGCATTAAACCCCGTGGCTGGGCGGCAGTAAACCCCGATGCAGGCTTCAATCGAGCCTTCAATATTTCCGGTCACCAAACCGCACATCTCTTCATTTGATATCACAATTAAATGTTATCTCCAACAAGACTGTGCCGACTACATAACCCCACAGGGTCATATATTTTAAAAGCGTCAAAATCGTGACATATTTACAGACACACAAACACATAAACTCTTTTACATAGACTGATATGCAGAAAGCTATATTAAAATTGTGACAGGAAGAGATATGCCATCTTTAATGTAAGATGTACACGAATTATTCACGATATTAGGCAAAACTGATACGTAGAAAGCGGCTAGGGAATGGACATGGAGTAGATGAAGGGAATGTTTAACGCACGGTTCTCGATTAGTAAGCTGAACAAATCATACACGTATTGTTAAACCATTATTACCAAGACGAACACGAGAAGATTAAACGAACGTATTCGTCCTTTCATTATCAATAATCGTCGAATGACGATCTTCCGCACGCTGAAATCAATGTTTGTAAACAATTGACTTCAACTGTGGTAAGTTTGTGTGCGTATGTGGATCCACACACACACGCTATTTGTAAATAATGAATGGAACTGTAACACCATATAGACCTATGAGTATATTTAATTATATATATATGAGATGGTAAAACAATTCCTCCTTTATTCTGGACGAAATTTCACAGAGAAAGAAAGGCCAATGACTCTTCCAATGAGAGTCGTTGCATATACATTATTTTAAAATAGTATTGTTAGATAGTGCTTGTATTCAATCTGAGTAACATGTGCCACACGATGTTTGGATTGTATTTCAAAATGAGTATCATGGTCCAATGAATTTTGAGAAAAACAAAATAACGCCGTTATAAACTTCACCGAGTCACCACACCAAATTTGGTTGAACTATGACTAGGAGTATGGGAGAGGACAAACATATATTATGTTTAGTACACAAACATTGTGATTTGCAGATCCATTCGCGGAACGAAGTCCGTCGCCAATCGGGGATATCGACCCGACATTCTATTTCTACCCGAGCAACGGGAAACCCAACACGACTATAAACTACAAGCAGATAAACACAACACTGAAGGTGCCCGACTTCGAGGCCGATCTATGGACAATATTCATCGTACACGGGTACCAGTCCAACGCATTCAAGGAGGATTTCCAAGAACTCAAAGACGAATACATGAACAGGAAGGTATGAATGTACACCAGTTAAACAACAACCCCACCGTCACTAAATGTTATCTGGAGTTGGACTGGACCCTTCAATAATTATCTATTATTAAGGGGACCTCACCTGACATTGCCAGCACCACATGAGAATGGGAAACTTGAAATTATATGCTGCGAAATAAGTATGTTTTTTACTAGCAAATATATTTGTTTTGATTCACTTACTTTATCACCGCTTTTATTTGATATTTGAATATTTAGTCCCATGCAGCACATGTTTACAGTGAATCAGGAAACAAGACATTTTGTAGCGAAATTTTCCAGGTTAATTTCTTGCTTTTGTTATACAATTGCGACCCGCCATATCAAATCCAGTCGTAAGTCGGGATTTATTTTACCCTGTGCCAATGCATTCTCTTATATATGCGAGTCAACCATAGGTCGCCTCGCATATATAAGAGAATGCATTGGCCTAACAATTTTTTACAATTTTAATAATTTTTTCTTCTATTTTTTAACAATTTTATAATTTCACCCATACAGAGCCCCAGACAAACACGAGCAGACGAGACTCTTCTATATGCTTCTATATATGTGTGGGGCACCCTGCAGGGTAATGGATGTTTTTTATTTTATGTCCTAAAAATTGTAAGAAACATTTATTTAAAAAAAATGATAAAAAATTGTTAGGCCAATGCATTCTCTTATATATGCGAGGCGACCTATGATCGACTCGCATATATAAGAGATTGCACTGGCACATGGTAAACACAATCCCGACTTACGACTGGATTTGATATGGCGGGTCACAATTGCCATCTACAATGTTCCTTCTGCATCTTTTACAGATTGGTCAACTTATGTGCAATTAATTATAAATTTTAGATGGACACACACTTTTTTCCCAAGTTGATATCCCCTAAACCTTATCATTATACCAAATACTCAAAATGCTTACGTGAGTCCCACTTCGCGGTCGAGACAGTCCATTAAAATATAGTTAAATGTTCACGTGTGTCCTGCAATTGTCAGTCGCTGATATGACTTGCATTTATAGATAATAATATGATATCTCGATTAGAATGTTGTGTATGTAAGTAATAGCATATCAATTTATGTAAACTGGTGCAAATTGTCAGTTTGATCAGTATTTTAGATAATTAGATAGTTTCCTTACATGGCGTTTTGTTATAATTTCCGGAATAATGTTGAACTGTGATACTATTCAATGACCATGCACGTACACACATATGATTGTAAATACAATACAATATCCACAGTATTAGCATTGAACAACAATAACAACTGAATAAATACAGTTTACACCAAAACACCTCCAGTTATCAATTAACCCACTTTCTGAATACGATAAATTCCACATCCGCTGTGCTCACAGTACAGGACTTTGCAATGTCAATAAGCCTAAACTAAATGTTTGTTAATTTGAAGCCTCTGTCTGAGATCAAAATATGGGCCGCAGACCCCAAACGCATAAGTTTGATCAGTATTTTAGATAATTAAATAGTTTCCTTGCACGTGCACACATATGATTGTAAATACAATACAATATCCACAATATTAGCACTGAACAACAATAACAACTGAATAAATACAGTTTACACCAAAACACCCACAGTTATCAATTAACCCACTTTCTGAATACGATAAATTCCACATCCGCTGTGCTCACAGTACAGGACTTTGCAATGTCAATAAGCCTAAACTAAATGTTTGTTAATTTGAAGCCTCTGTCTGAGATCAAAATATGGGCCGCAGACCCCAAACGCATAAGTTTGATCAGTATTTTAGATAATTAAATAGTTTCCTTGCACGTGCACACATATGATTGTAAATACAATACAATATCCACAATATTAGCACTGAACAACAATAACAACTGAATAAATACAGTTTACACCAAAACACCCCCAGTTATCAATTAACCCACTTTCTGAATACGATAAATTCCACATCCGCTGTGCTCACAGTACAGGACTTTGCAATGTCAATAAGCCTAAACTAAATGTTTGTTAATTTGAAGCCTCTGTCTGAGATCAAAATATGGACCGCAGACCCCAAACGCATAAGTTTGATCAGTATTTTAGATAATTAAATAGTTTTTCTTGCACGTGCACACATATGATTGTAAATACAATACAATATCCAAAGTATTAGCACTGAACAACAATAACAACTGAATAAATACAGTTTACACCAAAACACCCCCAGTTATCAATTAACCCACTTTCTGAATACGATAAATTCCACATCCGCTGTGCTCACAGTACAGGACTTTGCAATGTCAATAAGCCTAAACTAAATGTTTGTTAATTTGAAGCCTCTGTCTGAGATCAAAATATGGGCCGCAGACCCCAAACGCATAAGTTTGATCAGTATTTTAGATAATTAAATAGTTTCCTTGCACGTGCACACATATGATTGTAAATACAATACAATATCCACAGTATTAGCACTGAACAACAATAACAACTGAATAAATACAGTTTACACCAAAACACCCCCAGTTATCAATTAACCCACTTTCTGAATACGATAAATTCCACATCCGCTGTGCTCACAGTACAGGACTTTGCAATGTCAATAAGCCTAAACTAAATGTTTGTTAATTTGAAGCCTCTGTCTGAGATCAAAATATGGGCCGCAGACCCCAAACGCAAAAAAGCCCGATAGGCCCCTCCGACGCTGCATAAAGGCTCCCACAAGGAGCCTGTTTGTTGTGGGAGCCTGTTTCATCTAGTTGATATATATATATATATATATATAATAGGATCTGTCTGTCCGTCCGTCCGTCTGTCTGTCTGTCCAGATTTGTCTCACAGATTGCCAGTCTGATTTCAACCAAATTTGAGCATGGAGGCCACACAAAGGGGCCACTTCCGTCGTCGTATATTGGAGCCTTTTTCGAGCGCATTACGACTTATGTTCCAACCCTAGGGGACTCTACCATGGTTCATCTTTGCTTCTATTTTAGAAAGCTAATATCTTCATGGTTGACTGGAATAAAGGAGCGAAGATGGGTTACATGCAATCGGTGGCAAATACTAGAGTTGTTGGACAAACCATTGCAGACTTGATACTTGTTTTGGAAAGCCGCATGAAAGCTGACCTGGACACATTCCACTTGCTTGGACACAGCTTGGGTGCCCACACGGTGGGTTTTGCCGGTCAATTCACTGACGGGAGGATCGGACGGATAACAGGCAAGTATAGTCCACACCTCAATAATGATATAGCAGCGCCTAACAACACGATAGCTTTCCGATGAATGGCAACAAGCCATATTTCCGACTAAATCCTGAAAAGTTACCCATAATTCTGCTGTGGTTAAGAAGTCGATTACTTGGAGCATTACTGTAGTCTAACAAATAGTCACCATGCAAGATATCACTATATCCATGTGTCTCATGCATATTACTGTTTTAAAGTGTGAACATGTATGGATTGGTATGTTCATTGAATAAAATAATTAATTCAAGTTATGTTTTAAATTCACCATGCGTCTTACAACTTTATTTTGATATATGATTATATATTTCAACACTCTACGACTCCTGAGGCATATGATAGTCGTCCATTCTGACATCCAACTGCAGTTTGGACTTAATGTGTTACATATTAACGATTTTTGGGGAAAAAATCGAAATTTAGTGTAAACATATTTTACTTCCAATCCTGTTGACATAAACCCTCGTTACACAGCTTTGTTGAACACCTTTAATTGTCATATAGTGTTTTTAAATATATAACAAACTGTATT
This sequence comes from Siphonodentalium dalli, assembly GCA_032622095.1. Lineage (NCBI taxonomy): Eukaryota > Metazoa > Mollusca > Scaphopoda > Gadilida > Siphonodentaliidae > Siphonodentalium > Siphonodentalium dalli. The sequence goes on from CP136063.1 coordinate 248,308,316, forward strand.
GTTTTACAATTTTATAACTGAGTGTACACGTATGTTGTGATTATAATACTATATTTATATGTTTGCCAGAATAAAATCAATTAATCAAACGAAAGTGTATATCTCACCATTCACATTTGACTGACTGAAATATTCGGGAAACTGCATGAACCCCGAAGAAGTGTTTATTTATCATAAATTCTGCAATTGGTCTTCATTTTAACCCTTTACCCAACAAACGGGCCAAAACCGGCCAAATAAAGCATTCAGCCTAAAATATCGTCGGTCTTTCTCAATAGAACCATACAAATATGGATATCATTGGAACCGGCTCCTTGGCCAAATTGTGATAGTTACAGTTATGCCCTGTGCCAATGCATTCTCTTATATATGCGAGTCGACCATAGGTCGCCTCGCATATATAAGAGAATGCATTGGCCTAAAAAAAACAATTTTATAATTTTTAATGTGTTAAGCCAATGCATTCTCTTATATATGCGAGGCGACCTATGGTCGACTCGCATATATAAGATAATGCATTGGCACAGGGCCGTTCTGTTGGGTAAAGGGTTAATCACGTGAGTTCTGGTTGTGATAATACAGACGACACATAATATGCCAGAAGCCCTTATTCACAGATGAGTTATTTGTCCAGAGCGACGACTATTTTGGCATCGTTTCCATGTGCATTTTAGTACACTGCTTCTCATTAGGCGCTTGAGATTTATATGCCAATCAGATGGTAGTTTTCTTCAGGTTAAATTTATACAACATTTTGTATTATTAGTGTACGTTCATACTCTCGCAAGTTTGCACGGTATGTTATGTAGGCATGTCGTCGTATAAAACCAATTGGTGCCAGCATAGGAACGGAAACGTGCATGTATGCACCCGTACAACAGCTAACCTTGTGAGTAGTAACATTTCCGATGTTTCACATGTAACTGTGGTTCTGAGATTTTCCTTCATATAAGGATTAACTGTCATGTGGACTGTTTTTATGGAGATGTAACGGTGAGGTAAGTGGACATAACCCCGAAGGGTTTTACATACAAGTTATGTCCACTTACCTCAACGTTACATCTCCATAACAATAGTCCACATGACAGTTAATCCTTATATTTATATACATTTAGCGAGAAAGCCACTTTTGTAAATATATTTAAATCGAAAAGTGTATCGTGACAAGATCAGCCCAAAATACCCAATAGCACCCTTGCTAAAAGTTAATAAGAACAATTTCTCTTCATATTGAAACCCGATGATGTATTAACTTAAGTCAATCCTGCGCGAGTCCAAATGCGCCCAAAACATTACGCGTTCGTCTTTCCAAACCTAATGACGTATCGATGGTGTTATTAGTTTGGTGTTATGATGCGTTGCGCATTCACCGAGAAATAACTGCAACTAGCCACGTGGGCGCCGACCAATCAGAATGCTGGATTTAGTGATGACAACACTTAGTGTGTAAATATATATTTGCAGTTATTTCTCGGTGAATGCGCAACGCCTCATAACACCAAGCTCATAACACCATCGATACGTCATTGGGTTTGGAAAGACGAACGCGTAATGTTTTGGGCGCATTTGGACTCGCGCATGATTGACTTAATACAACATCGGGTTTCAATATGAAGAGAAATTGTTCGTATTAACTTTGGCAAGGGTGCTATTGGGTATTTTGGGCTGTTTTTGTCACGATACACATTTCGATTTAAATACATTTACAAAAGTGGCTTTTCGCTAAATGTATATAAATATAAGGATTAACTGTCATGTGGACTATTTTTATGGAGATGTAACCGTGAGGTAAGTGGTCATAACTTGTATGTAAAACCCTTCGGCTTTTACACAAGTTATATCAACTTACCTCACGGTTACATCTCCATAAAAACAGTCCACATGACAGTTAATCCTTATATGTATGGCTGATATATCTCGTAACCAGATAAGTACTTACTGTAACAAATCACTGTAGTGGGTGAACACGCACTCATTTTGATCGGCCTTTGTACGTGTGCGTGCATGAGTCATTCCACATAGCACATGATATTACGTATCAAGATTATATTTTATGTTATATACATGTAACAACAGGCCTAGATCCTGCTGGACCTGCATTCGAGAAGCACGCGTTCAACCAGAACGTCAAAAAGGGTCCCAGTGATCGGCTTGATTCTACAGATGCGCAGTTCGTCGACGCCATCCACACTGACGCAGAGTCGTCATTCGGTAAATTCGGTAAGTATCACGTGACGTCTTCGATGTAGTGCTGTGCTACATATTATTTGTAATGTTACGTTATATTATCGACATAATGCTACATAATTATATTCGTTTAGTTTAGTATGTTTGTGTTTGTCATCGTCTTCTCCGCCATATAAGCTATGTCACAGAGTTGTAACCTTTACGGTGGCGGATAAGTTTGGCACCTGGACGTTTTGGAGGCTTATTGCGGCACTTCGGGACCGCAGATAAATAATCGTATCTCGTAGCTTAGTGTGTATGACTCGGGATATTTATATGGTCATTGCCATCGTTAGCATGTCTTCCGTCCTATGTTTTTTTTTTATCCACCATATACCCGTATCACATTTTATTGAAATAAAGAATAAATATAAACATAATTTCTTGGCATCACTGATAGTTTCGTTAGTCCGAAAAGTACCAGGTGCAAAACGTCCGAAGTACAGAACACTGACTGTGAAATCGCTCAGCAACCGATTGATTTTACTCACTGACTGAAAAATGTAAATTTCTCAACTAAGAAAAGGAGTTGACTAAGAATATGTGTTGTTAGAATTAGCGAAACTGAACTGGTTCATATATCCAGAATTAGCGGCCGAATCAGATTTGGAAATATCGGGAAATTTATGAAATTATAGTATCCGAAAATGGTCTGTTGGAAGATATTATCTTCTCGTCACATGTATTAGATTCGAGTCGACAAAAATCCGTCGTTTGAAACCAAGACGGATTTCAGACGCATCACCGACGAAGATTCGTCTGAATTGGACGGAGATTCGTCTGTGGTGCGTCTGACACGGATCTAATTGTTTCAAACGTCGCATTTAATACAATTGTGGGTCTGGTATTAGATTCGAGTCGACAAAAATCCGTCGTTTGGAACGGGCCTTAGGATCTTATGACTAAATGAGACCCACATAAATCTACAATGCTCCAATCGAGACAACACGAAGTCGCATACCAGATTTTCTTTGAATACAGAGTACCATTGTAGACAGGTTATGAATTATGAGTGCCGAATAGCAGCGCGGTATAAATCGCCCATACGCATGAAAATGGCATGCAGCCGGGTACCAAAAGGAGGGTGGCACCCTATTGTATGTTATTTAGACATTGTACATGTCATATATCACATAACCTTCATAAAATAAGCAGACATGGCGCCATTGTTGAGCAACGTTGGGGTGGGGTGACACATACCCCTGTAATTATGTCAAAACACCACGAAAAGCCACAAAGAGGTTTTATGTTATGTTGAATACGAGTATATATATGTGATCCGCCATATCAAATCCAGTCGTAAGTCGGGATTTTTTTACCCTGTGCCAATGCATCTTCTATATCTATATTTGCGAATGTCTGTCTGTCTGTCTGTCTGTCTGTCTGTCTGTCTGTTGTCAGGGGCAGAAAAGGGGGAGGGGCAGACAAATGTTTTTTTCGCCGATTGCCACCAAACTTATATATAATCATCCCCATAATATGAGGAATCTAATGGCGTGGTTTAAATATGCAAAAGTCGCGCCGTTCGCGTCAGGGGTGCCCGGAAGGGGGGGGGGGACAGATTTTTTTTCTGTCGCCGATTGCCACGAAACTTACATATAATCATCCCCATATTAAATATGTCAAAAGTGGCGTCGTTTGAGTCAGGGATGAACGGAAGGGGAGAGGGGCACCAAAATTGATAAAACTAATTTTAGCGCCGATTTCCACCAAATTGATATATATTCTTCTTCATGATACAATGAATCTAATTGTGCGATTTAACAACGCCAAATTGTTGTTTTTGGATGAGAGATCGGGAGGGGGTGGGGACTAAATTTGATAATAAGTCGCCGATATTGCCACCACACTTATACAAAATCATCCCCATGGTATGAGGAGTCTGATGGTGTGGCTTTTATCTGTCAAATGTGGCCTCATTCGAGTCAGGATTGCATTGAAAGGGACAGGGGCACCAAAATTTATGCACAATTATTTTAGCGCCAATTTCCACCAAATTGATACACGTTCTTATCCATGATACGAGGAATCTAATCGTGATTTAAAAACGCCATAGTGGTGCTGTGCGAGATGGAGAGGGGAGGGATTGGCACCAAATTTGATCAAAAAATTGTTTAGTCGCCGATTATCATCAAACTTATAAACAATCATCTCCATGATATCAGGAGTGTAATCGTGTGGTTTAAGGATGTCACAAGTGGGGCCATTCGAGTCAGTGGTGTATAGAGATGAGAGGGACACCAAAAATTATATCGATATGTTTAGTGCCGATTTCCACCAGATTGATACATATTCTTTTCCGTGATACGAGGAATCTTATCGTGTGGTTTAGATACACCAAATTGGGTGCCATATGGGTGAGAGATATCGGGACTTTAAATTTGATACGAATTTGTATACTCGCCAATTTTCACCAATTTCATATATATGCATCTCTAATCTCTAATGAGTCTTAGTGTGTGCAGCTTGAGTCCGAAATAGAGACGGGAGGGTCACCAAAACTGATACAAAATATTTTTAGTACCAATTACCATCAAATTCAGACACGTTCTTCTCAAATGATACAAGAAATAAAATCGTGCTGTCTGTCTGTCTTTTTGTCTTTCTGTGTGCGTTCTATATATAACTTCACACGGTACAATCGAGATGGCACCAAGGCGTTCTAAGAGGGGTAGCTTTTTACAAGGAAGATAATGGTGCGGGTTAAAATTTTCTAAAATGACGCTGTTGGTGGGTGAGGATATTTAAAAAATATGGTGAAATAGTTTTGTCGCTGATTTCCACAAAACGAATACATAATCACCTTCGCAATATGGCGTTGTTCGAGTCAGCGTTGCATCAACAATTGATTAAATAAACCAAATTCCCCAAAATTCATACACGTTTTTCTCTAATGATATACCATGAATTAAATCACATTTGGTGTCGTTTGCGTCACGGATGGCGAGCGGATATGCACTATCATTGATAAGATTGCTATTCGACGATATCCGCATATAAGTTATATACAGTCACCAGGCCATCTCCATATCATTTTAAGTAGTTGGGCGTTCACATTTCGTAATCCCGACATATGGTGACCCACATAAGTCACTTGAACAATTATATCTTCTTAACAGTCATATTTATATGGGAATGGCAATCAAAGCATTCACACAATGATCTAGCAAAAAGAGATAACTAGAAGAAGCATTAAACGTATATTTATCATTCTATTGAAGAGATATATATATATTCGTGCAAACTGAGAGACCTCGAACCGTCAGAGGATTGCATAGATATAATAACAAAATTTAGTCTGTTCCATTCAATACAGTTTCCACAAAAAGTTACAATTTGTCAAGAGATATGGAAGGCCTGTTCAAAAATAGTGGTCACAGTGTGCAGTCAAATATAGTTTCTTCTGATATACAAGAAAATTCAGTTAGTAGCACAAGACTTTTCAGGATTCTACCAATACTGACATCTGACAAGGGTTTTAGAACAGACTCATCGACTGACATAAACAACTCAAAATCTCGCTCTGTGCCTGGCACATGTAGCTGATATATGTGCGCAGCAACATTTCGTTTAAACTAAGAATATTTAGCCAATATATAGCACCATGAACGGAGGAGCACCTGGAAATTTCTTTGAAACATCTGTATCTTCATGGATATATGATAGCCACGTGTCCTCGAGATCTTAGTCCAACCCACTAGATTGATTGATACATCTCAATATGTAAAACCCAATTATCATCTTTTATCGAACTAATGTGTATATGATGTTCATGTATCATATTATAATGTCTAATGTATACGCAGTTGTAAATAAATAAATACTTCATTATTGGTGGAACAGATTAATCGCGATAAACAGAATGACAATTGACAAGGTGACCACTACTTATATTCCATGACTGTAATAATCATGTTTTGTGATGCTATTTGAATATACAATTTATGAGAAAACGTATAACAATTTAAGCAAGAGCATTCTCTATTCCCAACAAATATCCACAGCATACATTAACCTGGGCAACGCCGGGTAACCCTGCTAGTTCTCTATATATGCGAGTCGACCATATGTCGCCTCGCATATATAAGAGAATGCTTTAGCATAACAATTTTTTACAATTTTAATAATTTTTTCTTGTATTCTTTAACAATTTTATAATTTCACCCATACAAAGCCCCAGACAAACATGAGCAGACGACACTCTTCTATATGCTTCTATATATGCGCGGGGCTCCCTGCAGGGTAATGGATGTTTTTTATTTTATGTCCTAAAAATTGTAAGAAACATTTATTTAAACAAAATGAAAAAACATTGTTAGGCCAGTGCATTCTCTTATATATGCGAGGCGACCTATGTTTGACTCGCATATATAAGAGAATGCATTGGCACAGGGTAAACAAAATCCCGACGTACGACTGGATTTGATATGGCGGGTCACATATATTCACGATAAATCACCATACATGTTATAATAATAGTTGTATTTATTATATACTTGCCCATGAATTCAAAGGTTTTAGCAGTGAGATATAAGCGATATCCCACTAGTGAGATATCGATTTCTCACTGGTATTATTGCGCTGTATGGATCCTCATGTGTGTAGTGACTGTAGTCAGGTTATACTTCATAGTGAATGATTTCCTGCACACATCATGTACTGACATTCATTGGGGGCCACCGACTTACGACTGGATTTGATATGGCGGGTCACACATATATATATCAGCTTTTCGCAGGTTTCGGCATACGTCTTCGTGTTGGAGACGCTGATTTCTACGTTAACAGAGGGAATGACCAGCCAGGATGTCCAGAGAGAGCCTTTTCTGGAAAGCTGTTGCTAACACTCGCCGACACAGCACTTGCCAAAAAATTCAGCACAGGTATAACACTTTTATTTAATGACGCCATTTCAGTGGAACGAAATCTGCGCTATTCAGGAATCGAGTCGGAGTCACAGCTGCTGGATGACGCTATCCATCTTAATGACCAATTGTCCAAAGAAATAGTAATTTGGGATTGTTAATTCGGATTATGCATCTTTAATTCCTCTCAATCTATCCAGTGAAAACTCGTGAAAGTCACATATCAATATCCTCGTTGCCAACAGAGAGGATTGTAATACATATGATACCGAGTTTAACATGATACTTTCGTGTTTGTCTGTTTGGATGCCAATACATGCCACAATATGCAATAAATCATCATAAACATCCAATCGCCAAATAGGCTATTGTCTTGGCTCTGTGATATGAGCTTCATTTGTGTCTATATCAAGTTATGTTTCAATTCCCTTACTATGCACCCTACTAGATAGCGAACGATACTTAAACGGGGTTCACTGTCAGAGAGAGATTGATATTCAAACGGAGTAACATGTGACACGCGAGGTTAGGATTACGTTTCGAACGTAGTATCATGAGTTAATCGGAAGGGTGATAACTCTATATAGAACGTACTCTGACGAAATAAGGGAAATTTGTATAGAATTTTCAACACCACAATTGATGAACTTCGTTGAAATATAAGTCAAATTATCCTATAGTAATATGGCTGGGCCTGTTGAGGTTAGAGGCTCTTTAACCCTTTCAGTGCCAAGTCCGATTTTTGTATCAACCCATATACCCTGTGCCAATGCATTCTCTTATATATGCGAGGCGACCATAGCTCGCCTCGCATATATAAAAGAATGCTTTGGCCTAACAATTTTTCATCATTTTTTACAATTTTAATAATTTTTTCTTATATTCTTGAACAGACTTGTTTTGTAGGTTTAGTGCCAGGGAATCTTAAGTTTTTCATGGGCATCAAAATTATTACTATGAATACTTGGTGATAGTTTTGAGTTATAACATGCCCTTAAGGTTTTATCCAGTTTGTTTATAAATTCGCTATAGCATGCTTAAGCATACCCAAAACAAATTCAACCCAAAAAAATCTAAACAAAAAAACAAAAACAAAAACAATTATTTTTATTTTTTTTAGGGCCGATTTTACAGACCGTAAATTATGGCCGATGAGATCGGCCCCTGGCACTGAAAGGGTTAAAAACACTTATTCAAACACCTCCGTTACATCGGCAATAACCATAGCTCACTCCTAACCTCGCGTGTCACGTGTTATTGCGATTTATTATCAATCGCTATCTAATCGTGGAACCCCGATTAAGTTTCTTTCGCAATCCAATCGAGTGCGTATTGGCTGTTCAACTGCACGAAATAACGTCATACCACATGTATTGACCTGACAAACAAAGCAGCCAAAATACATGTATTTCAGCATAATAATCACGAATGTCCAAAGCAGGGAACAACCGGCTGCAAATAGGCAACAACATTAGAGGTACATTGTCAGCTGGGGAGTTGGTTATGGAGATATATGACCTAAAGGTTATCTCATCCCAATATTTCATTTATCGGCAGGCAGGCATAACATTCTCATAAATAAACAAAACGGTTATGGCTGCGTAATTGTCTTTCTAAATGAAAACCATTAGACAATATTATTGACTCAAGAATAACGTCCACTCTCACCATTTTTCAATTACGGTGAATGGTGGACGATACAACGTCACAAAATCGCAATGACGTTATTTAGGCCGGTTGAATTCCCTAGTTACCTTAACATTTATTTTGCAGAATTTATGTCGGCAGCACAGAGGCAACGAGCGATGGATGAAATATTTGTTTACGACTGGGCCGACATAAATTCTGCATAATAAATAATAAACGTTAAGTTTTTACGCTGAGGTAGCTTTATAAGGTTTGCACTACACATGACGTAATTATACGTGCAAATTACGGAGGTAACTAGGGAATTCAACGGGCCTAAATAACGTCATTGTGATGTTGTGACGTTGTATCGTCCACCATTCACCGTAATTGATACAGAATGCGTAAAAGGGTGTGTTTTCGCTGGCAAACACCATTTTAACAAAACCAGCTAGTTCGCTTTAAGCTGCACTCAGGTATGCCCACTAATGACTATATACTAATTAATGTATTTGATCTCATAAATGTAACGGCGTAATCGATGCAACCAATGAAAAACGTATGTAAATGACAGATTTACATATCCAATGTTGTATATATGCGATAGATAAATAAATATGTGTCTATAATGCCATCGCTTAAAGAGTTATATCCGCTCTTGGGATGCGGTATTTGTTGAACTCTGTAGAGCCTCGCCCGATAAATGCCCAAATCGCCCTCGCGGAGATAAAATAAGTGACGACATGAACTATATATTTGTATATGCATTATATCTTTAACATTAACCCTTTCTATACTAAATGTTCATCGATGATTAATTCCCAGGAAATGTTCAGATAATAATACCCTTATACCAAGGTCGTTTCTTGAACTTATTATCAGAACATTTGCCTCCAGTGATTAGGAATCTTACATTGACTAGTATAATCTTTGTTGGCTGCTCGTATTTTCTGAACACCCATCCAAAATGAATATATTAGATTGTAATTCAATTGAGTATTTGTCACTAAAAACAAGCATTCTGATTGGCCGAGAGTGGCTAACTTTCGTTTTCGATTCACCGACATCGGCCGCTTCAGTGTGCATCAAATCTGAATGTAGCACGGTCAAATTTCATCGGCGCAGAACGAGTAGCGAAACGAGCACACCCGCACGTTGTTGTCTATATATACCGTTCATCGGCCGCTTCATGGTGCATCAAATCTGAATGTGACACGGTCAAATTTCATCGGCGCAGAACGGAGTAGCGAAATGAGCCAACCAGCCTCACGGGAAATGGTTACGGAGCAGTGTTCCGAGTAACGCAATGAACAAACCCAATGATTTGTGCACGGTGACAACGGCGAAATTAAAGTCTCGATTCGTGTCATGAAAATGACTAAATGATACTTTTTATACAGGATTTTTGCAAATTCCTTGCTAGATTGAATTATAATGGAGATAAACGTACCCTGTTTCGTCGTACATTATGGGATTCGAGCATGAAAACAGTTTGTGAACTCGCCGGCAAACCGGCTCGTTCACAAACTGTTTTCATGCTCGAATCCCAGAATGTACCACTCAACAGGGTATGTTTATCTCCTAAATGTATACTTTTATAACCGAGTGGGAGAATGAATTTAGTATATAAAAGGTTATTATTTGTTACAGAGAAAATGTCATGCAGTCACAGTAGAGCGACCCGGTTGTTCATCTCGTCACTCAAATGCGACTTCCCAGCAAAGTTATGCCCATCATCTAGGACAGCCAGGGGGAAAACGAAGAAGCAATGTTCCAGTTCCAGGCAAAAGATGGGTTACGATGCTAACGACTCTTACCCAGGATCGTTCTACGTCACAACTGGAAGCACACAACCAGACTTCTGTCCTGATGGTTATACTCCACAAAAATCACTAAGTATTATTAATCAGTATAAAACGATGGCGGCAATCTTGGCGGTGGATGTTAAAGCGGCGGCAGCGGCGGCAGCTGCGAAAGTGAAAGCGGCGGCGGTGGCGGCGAAAGCGGCGGCGGTGGTGGCGGCGAAAGCGGCGGCGGCTAAAGCGGCGGCAAAAGCGAAAGCGGCAAAAGCGAAAGCGGCGGCAATAGTGAAAGCGACGGCGGCCAGAGCGAAAGCGGCGGCGGTCAGAGCGAAAGCGTTGGTGGCGGCTGCAGCGAAAGCGGCTGCAGCGAGAGCGGCGAAAATAGTGAAAGCGACGGCGGCCAAAGCGAAAGCGGCGGCGGCCAGAGCGAAAGCGGTGGTGGCGGCGAAAGCGAAAGCGGCGAAAGCAGCAGCAGCGAAAGCGGCGGCAAGAGTGAAAGCGGCGGCGGCCAAAGCAAAAGCGGCGCTCGCGGCGAAAGCGAAAGCGGCGGCGAATGTGGCAAAAAGATTATTCTCAAGGAGGAGGAGGAGTCGTCGTCGTCGTCGTTTCTGGGGTAAAAAATAGAGCCAAACATTAAACGTCAGCGGGACATTGAACAGTCGTAAATGATATTTATCCCAATAAAATATATCTCAAAATGAAGTTGCCTGTGTATCTCGGCCATTCCAATCATCTTGGGCAGTACCGCATACCAATAAGATATGTGGCGTCGGGATTGGTTGTGCATCACCCAAGCTTTGATCAAACTTTTTAATAGCTGCACATGTCATCCATGGCAGAAAATAAATTGGAACTGTCATACCAAAGATGAGTAGTAATTATTCTGATGTTTTATTTTCCAATCAGTATTTAGTGACAATTTAGTGTTTACAGTCAAAAAGTTGAACATCTCCCTGTTATGTATGGCTAAATGTTTTAACTGAAATGACTATCTGGAAATTTTCCAATCTTACAGAGGTTTCAGGTTGGAAATACTCAAAATAGCTCAGCATATCGTCATAACATACTCTCGTAAATAGGTTCATAAGCAACCTATACTATTTACATATGTTCATATTGGATTCTTTGACTCTGAAATGAGCCAACAGTGTACTTATATCAGTTATTCCGTTGTATGGTATGGGACACATTGAACACATATTTTAAAGGGCGTGAATCCGGTAAGTCATTTTCATTTCGTTCTGGACTCACAATGAGGCGATTCTAAGCCGATAATAGACCTAAAACAAATCCCTTTATAAAGCCCAGAACGCTGGGCAGTTGGACTCTTTCACAAAGTCGGGAATTTTGTTTTGGTTCAAGAGGGCGGTGTAATTGGAGACACTCTAGTCCTATATCTGGTGCACATTGGAATCCAGCCATTAAGTTAACCATCTCATGCATGACGGGAGATGCACTGGTGTGGCATTACATATATTGGCTTACACGCCCAAGATATATATTGTAAGGCGAATATATTTTCTTATATATTGAGGCTTCCTATTTGTGAGACTCGCACATATAAGAAAAAGCACTCGCACAGGGGTTTCGCAAATTTCTTTGGAAACTCTATTTTGCATATACTACTAGTAGTACTCATATGCATTATAGTGGCCTGCAATATAAGAGAATGCACTGGCACGTAATTTTTAATGCTGCACCAACGCAGTTCCCGGCACGAAAGGGTTAATACATAATTGCTCTGGATACATCTAGCGCAAACCCTTGAAGTTCACATACCAACGTTCTCATTGCATTTTGGATGCCAATACCTACCATCTGCTATATATTTTGTGACTTCTGTCTGTTTGTCTGTCTGTTTATTAGCAATGGTCGGGTAAACTGCCCAACGGATTTCGACGAAATTTGATACGTAGGGATAGTTTTGTCCGGGGAGTGTTTGGACGGGTCAAATCGTGACCCCGACCTGACCTTGACCTTAAAAATGGTCAATTCACGGTCAAATCGTGCATTTCGACAGGCGAAAGCAGAGGAGAAACAGCCCGGACGATGTCGGGCCCGCCAGCTAGTCTAATATATATTTTGGGACTTCTGTCTGTCTGTTTGTTTGTTTGTTGTCAATGGCCGGGGAAACTGCCGGACGGATTTCGACGAAATTTGATACATAGGGGTACTTTTGTCCGGGGGAGAGTTTTTTTGCGGGTCAAATTCGTGATCCCGACCTGACCTTGACCTTCAAAATGGTCAATTCAAGGTCAAATCGCCCCTTTCGACGGATGGAAACAGAGTGGAAACAGCCCGGACGAAGTCGGGTCACCCTGCTAGTATATATATATATATATATATATATATATATATATATATACGAGTATAGTATATGTCTATATGTCCGTCTGTCTGACATATGTTTGTCCCAGTCTGCTGCCCCGATTTCAACCAGCTTTGGTGTGATGACTCGGGTTACCCTGGCGGAGTTTATAATGGTGTTAGTTTGTCAACATTTTGATTTAAACAAATTTAATTAAATGAATAAAACAGCTCAGTATGGACCAATTCAACGCCAGACGTACGCTCTTTATATGTGTGTTTCCATTGTGGTCCGCGCCACCCAACTGAATAACTGTTACAATAGTCCAGTCAACATAGGGTTTGACATTTCTACAGAAATGATTTTATCATTTTTAGAATCAGTACTCAATTCCGATCAACATATCAAAAATCCTTTACGAGATATGTGTGTGTCGTTTCATAATCGAGTATATTCGGGGGTTACCCGATATCCGAAAAGTTAGCGATTATCGTCAATGGTACGGTTATGTATGGAGCGTATTTCGTGACAGTTTTTTTAGAAAAACTGGCCGCAAATGATTACTATAGCCAGATGGATCATCAGTAATGGAATATCATTGCGCTCAAAATCGAAAAGGCGCCTAAAATGGACAAAATCGAATAAAATTTACATTTTGGGAACATTGAACAGCTAGTCCTATACGAGTGGACACAGGCTCGAAGTATGCGAGGAAGAATGATTGCACAGTATAAGAGAAACTTTTGATAGAGATGTATGAATTCTCACTAATGTATATCACAAGAAGGAAGCGAAAGCAGGGTCTCATACAACGATTAAATGTGGACTTTTTGGCGTACAGAAACGGAAAATATCGAAGTTTTATTTGCCCAGTTCATCATGAATCGTGTGACTTTTGTGTAAATAAACAGTTAAATGGGATTTAGTTGGGATGCATTGAATCTGTGACCTTTTCCAGAAGCAGAATTATATATGTGCTCAGAGCAGTATCACGAATGTGACGGATCATCGTTTATTTTTATATCTACATGATACAGCATTTCGAAATCAACTAATATAGAACAGTATGCGATAGCATGTCATAGCATACTGGCTAAAATGTGTAGATAATATTGTCCCTGTCTCACAATAATAGTCATATTTGCCTCCGATCAAGTGATATACCATGCATATTTTGCTTTTATCACAAGATTGCATGGTGGTATCTTTAGATATGTATAGGCAGAGGCTGTGCATATACCTGGAAATAATATCTGGTTATATTCACCAACAACATCTATACCCGAAAGCTACTATACGTTTTCTGTAACCACATCACCGTGTTTACCCATTCTCCCTAATGTTACACATATTTGCTGGACTTAGAACCATAAATACCATAATTGAGTGAATTGTCAACATGGAAATAACAGCTTTAAGCGCTGACCACCTGATATTTAGCAAAAGTACGTGGTGGTATTGGCACAATATTTTCAAATAACAAGATACTGAAAACGAATAGTGTGCATTGTGCGGCAGCATATTCCAGTTGTAAAGTACCGGCTGAAGTTATTTGAACAAAATTGTCTACTAAGAAACCCATATCGTCTGTTACATACACGACCACATGTTAGCGACAAAATAGTTTGAGCAGAAACGAAAAAAAAAATGGATCAAGTTTTATACTGTTGTCCTAGTCTGGGGATGCACGTTGGCCAACCTGGTCCCCGGACTAAAATTCCAATTTTTACAATTTTCTTACATATTTCTTCATTTTTATCCAATATTAACGACTTTCCCTTATGAAGCGCATGGACATTTGGATATGTTAGTATTGGGTCACATTTGGCAGTCAGGGAACTCGACTGAGCGTTTTTATGGTTGGCAGATTTGTTTATTAAACAAATACCAATTTTCACCATTTTCTGTTTACATATTCCAGTCTTTTTACCAAAAAATGACGTCTTTCCCATCCTGGAATTCATAGCGATTTTGGAAATGTTATTATATGAGTATAGTCAAACTAAAAAAACACCAAAAGTCATTGCATACCAAATTTGCTCACGGTTGGGTGTTTCTTTCCATCAGTTTGACTGGACTAATAAGGAACTGCAAAATTTACACAAAACAGCCATAGGACCCCATTTTAATATCTGTAGAAAAATTTTCCCAAAGCGAATTTTTATATATTTTTCCCCAGATTATGTCCGACAAAATAACACCAACAACAACTTGTTACAATTTAATACAGGTTCACCTTACAATGCGAGTCTCAACCAGAAACGTACAATTTTCACCATTTTGTTTTACATATTCCGGAATTTTGACCCAAAAATGACGACTTTCCCACCCTGGGATCCATCGGAATTTTGATTATGTTATTATATATGGGTATAGTCACATTCAAACCCACCAAAAGAATTGCATAACAATTTACTCACGCTTTGGTGTTTCTTTCCATCAAATTGACTGGACTAATAAGGAATAACAATATTCACACAAAAAGCCACAAATGCGAGTCGCATTATGCGACCCTATTTCAAAAAGCAGTATAAATGTTTCCCCAAAGCGGATTTCAGTGGATTTTGGATATATTGACACCAAAATGACACTAAAACAGCTTGTCGACAATTTGTTCTAGGTTCACCTCAAAATCGAGTCCCAACTACCAGACTAACAGTATAATAAGTATTGCTTGTACATAGTGTATTATTACATACATACATAGTGTATTATTACGGAGAGTTTGACAATTCCGGAAATGTAACTGGTATTTATACGACAAGAGTATGCACGTCAGTTTCTGCATTACATTCAACAATTAATCAACATGCCGGATCAAACTGCCATGCAACCGGCTCCTTGACCACATTGTGATAGTTACAGTTATGCCCTGTGCTAATGCATTTTCTTATATATGCGAGTCGACCATAGGTCGCCTCGCATATATAAGAGAATGCATTGGCTTAAAAAAAATCTTTTTTTAACACTTTTTACCATTTTTTCTTACATTCTTTAACAATTTTATAATTTTTAATGTGTTAAGCCAATGCATTCTCTTATATATGCGAGGCGACCTATGGTCGACTCGCATATATAAGAGAATGCATTGGCACAGGGCCGTTCTGTTGGGTAAAGGGTTAAAAGTGGGGGGACGTTACGTCGAGCGCTGCATGCAAGAAATGATCATTTTTGACCGGACTTTTGGGTGTATTCTAAGCAGAAAACCCGAGTTTTTAAAGACGTAAATCAGTGGGTTTGATTTGCGTTGCAGTGACCTAAAAATTATTTAGATGGATCTGTTTTAATGGTCTGTGTATCTGTATGGCTATTTAACAAGTGACGTGGCTATTACCAACACGTATTGTTACTCCAATGTGGTTATTCAATATGTTGCTTTCGTCGCAGCCATTGTTGCGGCCATTTTGACAGCCATTTCATGGCCGCGATTGTATTATGTTGTGTCCGTTTCACTCTATTCGCTCCCATAATCGACGTTCACACAAACTGGTATAACTATGTAATTCCTATGCCATAATATATCGCATAATGACTTATTTAATTAACTGATAATATAGACATATAGTAATATAGACAACAATGTTGGAAGCCATCTTGGACAACAAAGTTTCCCCAAAGCGGATTTTTAGCTATTTTATACTGAAGACTCTCCTGCGACTTTTGACATAATAATTGCTTTCTTACCAATTTCTTCCGGTTTAACCCATTTGTTCGCGTACCACATCAGTACTATCAAATGTTTGCACTCTCTTACCTTTTTACCCCTCTGAGAGGATGTGACCTCTACATCAAAATATTGTCGGCCTTATGCCCAATCGTGATGGAATTAGAAATTCGTTTCCATCATTTTGATATATGACATGGCATGTTTGTGCGTTTTCATCTCTATACTCCTCAACAGAATCCACCGAAAACGTAATTGATGTCGTTTTGTGATGGGGTTGAACGTGCCGTCTACCTGCACATATGAACGGATGCATGCATTAAAGGTACTCAATCCGATCAGAGGGTCCTATATTACTATTTCTTTGGCTTCGGGGGGTAACAAAATATTTGATTCGAGTCGAGGAACCCACACATCAAAGCTCAGAGTGATCAGATATCGATTTTTGAAATTCGTTAATTTCTCGAGATCTGGGACACTAATTTAGTCTGCCTCGTGCTCAAACAGACAAACTGCGGGTGTAAGATGGATAACTCTAAAATCAAGTGGTTAGTTATTAACAATCTTACACCCGCAATTTGTCTGTTTGAGCACGAGGCAGACTAAATTAGTGTCCCAGATCTCGAGAAACTAACCATTGCAACCTTCAATATATGGAATTAAATTATCCCGTTACCTTGTATGACATTTCTGCATCACACACAAATGTGACAAAATCGACTAAAAGTTCCTAATTGTCAGAACAACCATCGAAAATAATCCATTAATAAACCTATACAATATCTGAAACACAGGAATATTAAGACTTTGAAAATCCAATAATTCATTCAAATTTCATCGATAAACTGGTATCTTGACAAAATACGATAACTTGTGACACAGAAATCATTTACATTATTTTCTCTCAACCGGAAACAACTAATTGTGATAACAATTTAATCAATACATTTGATTTTTGAGACAATGCAAATTTTTTGAGATTGGGTGGGATACGAACCCCGGCCCGACGGCGAGCGCGCCTTGCGACTCAAAGTCCGACGTCAATACCACACGCCCACCGAAGCAACCCATGATGTTTCGGAGGCATACAATATATAACATTGCTGCTGTGCCGAACCTCATATATACATATTCATTAACATCTAAAGTTACCCTCACACCATAGCGATCACCAGTTGCGTATGGTTGCGAATACAAAATAGTGGTCATAAGTTCCGAACGCAACTCACACGCAACTAATAAGTTGTATAGGCTTGAAGTACGCAACAAGCACGCAGGTGATCGCAGACACACGCAGACACACGCAGAGTAAGTTCGGAAATTTTGAACATGTTCAATAATTCTCTGCGAATGCCTGCGATCAATTTATACGCAACAGGGACGCAACAGGTACGCTACGCACGCAACACGATCGCAACAGGTACGCAACTCATAAGTTATGAACGCAGGTGATCGCAGGTCCCAATTTGAGGTATCTGGCCAGGTTTTGGTACCGTCCATGTTGCGAATGTGTTGCGTACCTGTTGTGATCATCTTGCGATCGTGTTGCGTGCCTGTTGCGATCATGTTGCGTGTATAGCGTACCCCCAACATATTGTGCTTATTCCCATCGTATCCCCAACCTATGCCCTGCGTGTCCAACCTATTAGTTGCGTGTGAGTTGCGTGTGAGTTGCGTACTACATGCGTGTTGAGAAATGGTATAAATAAACTTTTGGGGTCACTTTTATCTGATTTCTTGGTAGCTTTCCACATGTTGACTCTTCGATGACCAAATCAGTACTGAAGAAAATAATGAATCGGCAATTTTTATAGGTTTTTATCACGTGACAGATATTCGCAAATACCACGCAACTAGCACGCAGGTCAAACGCAACTTGTAAGTTTTGAACGCAACTCAAACGCAACTCGTAAGTTCTGCACACAACTCACACGCAACTAGCACACAACCCACACGCATCCCACATGCAATCCACACGCAACTCACACGCAACCCATAGGTCGAATAGGTTACAAATTGACAAAATTGTTGATTTCGCTTGCGTTTGGTGCGTATACAAATATTTTTTACACGCAACTCATAGGTTTCAGCATACGCTATGGTGTGAGGGTACCTTTAGCAATTGAAATATACAACTAGAATCCAAACAGCCACGTGAGATCATGAGAGAGATGCTTACAGTTGTTTCTAGAAGAGAGAAAATTCTCCTGTATTTTGGGAACATGGAATATACTTGAACTGATTTCTTTGTCTTAACTTAATTCATCCTGATTGGTCAAGCGAGGAGATAATTATGGACCCGTGTCCATGTGCCGATGATTCAGACTGACACACGCTCGAGAAAAAGCGTCCACTAAGCTAATGATTCGGTTGTCCCCATATCAAATTATTGTTACTATCCACGTGGCATAGAACAAAACACTAAATAGAAGCAGTCAATTTTCTATCTGAGATAAAATCTCCTTTTAGACATTTAATAAAATAGGAATCGTGGATTTTACAATGGTTCGATAAATTAACATATTAATGACCTGTGGGTGTTACATTCACGGACGCATCCGTCGTAGTGCAATGCATGGAGTTCAATGTCAACGGTTGGCTATACAGGCCTTCTGATTTAACCCTTTACCCAACAAACCGGCCAAAACCGGCCAAATAAAGCTTCAACAGCCTAAAATATCTTCGGTCTGTCTCAATAGAACCATACAAATATGGATATCATTGGAACCGGCCCATTGACCACATTGTGATAGTTACAGTTATGCCCTGTGGCAATGCATTATCTTATATATGCGAGTCGACCATAGGTCGCCTCGCATATATAAGAGAATGCATTGGCTTAAAAAAAATCTTTTTTTAACACTTTTTACCATTTTTTCTTACATTCTTTAACAATTTTATAATTTTTAATGTGTTAAGCCAATGCATTCTCTTATATATGCGAGGCGACCTATGGTCGACTCGCATATATAAGAGAATGCATTGGCACAGGGCCGTTCTGTTGGGTAAAGGGTTAAAAGTGACGAGACGTTACTTCGAGCGCTGCATGCAAGAAACGATCATTTTTGACCGGACTTTTGGGTGTATTCTAAGCAGAAAACCCGAGTTTTTAAAGACGTAAATCAGTGGGTTTGATTTGCGTTGCAGTGACCTAAAAATTCTTTAGATGGTTCTGTTTTAATGGTCTGTGTATCTGTATGGCTATTTAACAAGTGACGTGGCTATTTCCAACACGTATTGTTACTCCAAGGTGGTTATTCAATATGTTGCTTTCGTCGCAGCCATTGTTGCGGCCATTTTGACAGCCATTTCATGGCCGCGATTGTATTATGTTGTGTCCGTGTCACTCTATTCGCTCCCATAATCGACGTTCACACAAACTGGTATAACTATGTAATTCCTATGCCATAATATATCGCACAATGACTTATTTAAATAACTGATAATATATACATATAGTAATATAGACAACAATGTTGGAAGCCATCTTGGACAACAAAGTTTCCCCAAAGCGGATTTTAGCTATTTTATACTGAAGACTCTCCTGCGACTTTTGACATAATAATTGCTTTCTTACCAATTTCTTCCGAGTTAACCCATTTGTTCGCGTACCACATCAGTACTATCAAATGTTTGCACTCTCTTACCTTTTTACCCCTCTGAGTGGATGTGACCTCTACATCAAAATATTGTCGGCCTTATGCCCAATCGTGATGGAATTAGAAATTCGTTTCCATCATTTTGATATATGACATGGCATGTTTGTGCGTTTTCATCTCTATACTCCTAAACAGAATACACCGAAAACGTAATTGATGTCGTTTTGTGATGGGGTTGAACGTGCCTTCTACCTGCACATATGAACGGATGCATGCATTAAAGATACTCAAACCGATCAGAGGGTCCTATATTACTATTTCTTTGGCTTCGGGGGTAACAAAATATTTGATTCGAGTCGAGGAACCCACACATCAAAGCTCAGAGTGATCAGATATCGATTTTTGAAATTCGTTAATTTCTCGAGATCTGGGACACTAATTTAGTCTGCCTCGTGCTCAAACAGACAAACTGCGGGTGTAAGATGGATAACTCTAAAATCAAGTGGTTAGTTATTAACAATCTTACACCCGCAATTTGTCTGTTTGAGCACGAGGTAGACTAAATTAGTGTCCCAGATCTCGAGAAACTAACCATTGCAACCTTCAATATATGGAATTAAATTATCCCGTTACCTTGTATGACATTTCTGCATCACACACAAATGTGACAAAATCGACTAAAAGTTCCTAATTGTCAGAACAACCATCTAAAATAATCCATTAATAAACCTATACAATATCTGAAACACAGGAATATTAAGACTTTGAAAATCCAATAATTCATTCAAATTTCATCGATAAACTGGTATCTTGACAAAATACGATAACTTGTGACACAGAAATCATTTACATTATTTTCTCTCAACCGGAAACATTTAATTGTGATAACAATTTAATCAATACATTGCGTACAGGTAATTATTATTGAATATACACGAATACATGATATCTAAACTTGTATTTTGACAAAATACAGATAACTTGTGCGACATAAAATTGCATTAAAGCAATTCCGCTTGATGGTAAACAACTAAACATTACCTAAATGGACCACTTCCTTTAAGTCTAAATCTATTACTTCAAAGCTAAGCACATACCTCAAACCAAGCTATGGTATGTTTTAATGGATTCAACCATTTATTCCAGGAAACACATTCTATTTCTAAGCGGCATGGCCAATTTACACAAAAATTTAGACCAGATACAATTTACTCCCCAAAAAAACAAGGGAAAACTAAGACAAATCGGCCCAACGATAATTTCATTAGTTTTCAAAAACTTTACTCCTTAACCATGTCCAAACTATTGCAAAATTGATGCAATAATTTTACAGACAAACATGTGACTTACAGCGCGTTATGAAACAGTCAAATAAGCAAAGTGTCTCCTACTTTATTTCTATCCGAGACTGCTTGTACTCTTCCACCCGTGTCCAAGAATTACAGGTCGCGTCTTGCTCACGTGCACCAACTGAGATATATAAAACTCTTGGTTAGTCTCAGGTTCCCTCACAAACAATATTCATTAACAAATTTGATTTTTGAGACAATGCAAATTTTTTGAGATTGGGTGGGATACGAACCCCGGCCCGACGGCGAGAGCGCCTTGCGACTCAAAGTCCGACGTCAATACCACACGCCCACCGAAGCAACCCATGATGTTTCGGAGGCATAAAATATATAACATTGCTACTGTGCCGAACCTCATATATACATATTCATTAACATCTTAGCAATTGAAATATACAACTAGAATCCACCCAGCCACGTGAGATCATGAGAGAGATGCTTACAGTTGTTTCTAGAAGAGAGAAAATTCTCCTGTATTTTGGGAACATGGAATATACTTGAACTGATTTCTTTGTCTTAACTTAATTCATCCTGATTGGTCAAGCGAGGAGATAATTATGGACCCGTGTCCATGTGCCGACGATTCAGACTGACTCACGCTCGAGAAAAAGCGTCCACTAAGCTAATGATTCGGTTGTCCCCATATCATATTATTGTTACTATCCACGTGGCATAGAACAAAACACTAAATAGAAGCAGTCAATTTTCTATCTGAGATACAATCTCATTTTAGACATTTAATAAAATAGGAATCGTGGATTTTACAATGGTTCGATAAATTAACATATTAATGACCTGTGGGTGTTACATTCACGGACGCATCCGTCGTAGTGCAATGCATGGAGTTCAATGTCAACGGTTGGCTATACAGGCCTTCTGGTTTAACCCTTTACCCAACAAACCGGCCAAAACCGGCCAAATAAAGCTTCAACAGCCTAAAATATCTTCGGTCTGTCTCAATAGAACCATACAAATATGGATATCATTGGAACCGGCCCATTGACCACATTGTGATAGTTACAGTTATGCCCTGTGCCAATGCATTATCTTATATATGCGAGTCGACCATAGGTCGCCTCGCATATACATGTATAAGAGAATGCATTGGCCTAAACAAAATATTTTTTAAACACTTTTTACCATTTTTTCTTACATTCTTTAACAATTTTATAATTTGTAATGTGTTAAGCCAATGCA
The DNA here is from genome assembly GCA_032622095.1 of Siphonodentalium dalli. Taxonomy (NCBI): domain Eukaryota; kingdom Metazoa; phylum Mollusca; class Scaphopoda; order Gadilida; family Siphonodentaliidae; genus Siphonodentalium; species Siphonodentalium dalli. The sequence continues at coordinate 248,330,951 of CP136063.1, forward strand.
TTCTCTTATATATGCGAGGCGACCTATGGTCGACTCGCATATATAAGAGAATGCATTGGCACAGGGCCCTTCTGTTGGGTAAAGGGTTAAATCAACTGAACACATGTAGCTACTGAACAATTATTGAGGGAAATTTCGAGTTCATGTTTTATTTTTATAATGGGCTTCTTTTTCTTTTCGCTTACGTTTAGCCGAATACGCCCTGGTTTGCAAATTGACCACCTCTGATATAAAGAATTGGGTCTAGAAATAGTTTTGTTGCTACTTTCCCAGCTACTTGATAGGGAATCTGCTTCATCGCGCCGGATATATTGGAATCTATAATTGTTTGATTCTATAATATATCTAAGTTGTTCCACATACTTTTCTTTGCATAAGAGTGAAGTATTGAATTTCAAAAAATCTTGTCATTTCTTAATATTATTCAGGAATAAAGATAGGGTAATACTAGAGTGGTCTGATAACTATCCTGGAAATATATGCCACCCAGCTCATGTGATACGAATTAGGTCATTTGATCTAATAAAATAATCAGATCTTGCCAATCGAGATCTTCTCTTCAAAGTGTATCGCTTCTCATTTTCATTATTAAGCCCCCACACATATACGTCCAAAACTGTTAATGCTTTTGGGTTAGTTATATGGTTATAATTATAAGTATGCGCGTTTTGGTTGCTAGTTAAATCCCAGTCCCCACAGATAATAACTTCATGATGCGTTTTTGAGTTGGACAAATCTTCGTTTGGTCTGTAGATATTTGCAATAGTTATCATTATCGTTTCAATAGTCTTGCCGAGTATAATAAAGTTGTCGTCCGTTAATGCATTGCGTATATTAAAGCCAGCCACACATGCCTGCGTATGCGTTAGCGAAAATAATCGGATCCGTTCATCGGATCCGTTCGTCGGGCGAAAGTACCCACACACGTTTGCGTTATCGTTCCGTTGGGGTCATGCGAACGGTGTCCGATAGTGATCGTTTCAGTCACTTCACCATGGATTTACAGGAGGAGGAATTGTTAGTGATTGTTGCTGTGTATCATTACCATAGTAGGTTAAGAAATAAACGATCTTCTCAGGGGAGGGGTCTGGAAAAAATTGCACATATAGGGCCCAAAAAGGTTTTTTTTCCGACCCCGAGGGACCCACAACCACATTTGAGCATTTTTTTTCCTCCAAATTTTGGGGACTCACCCCCCTTTCTCATGTGTTTATCAAAATTTCGGAGGTTTTTTTAGCCGTTCTTCAATAACTGTGTTAACTGCCTTTCAATCCCATTCCACTATCCTTCTTTGGTGCAAACTCTTGCTGTGTAAAATTAAGACTCAAGCAATAACATGCTTAATTGGTAAATACAGATCAGAAAAAACGAAAAATAAACTATTTCCAGGTGTTTCCTGGTGTTTTCAGTATCTAACAACAATAATAAAGCATATAGTGTAGGTACACTTTATGTCACAAATCGCCCTAGACCCCATTATAGCCTTAATTAATATATCGAGTATGTTGTGTCTGACAGAGAACACTGATCAGTGTAAATAGTGGTAAACAGGTCAGGGGTTTCACAATTATTTGTGCATGACCAAATAACTCTTTAGTCTTATACACCGGGATGGGGTGGGAGAGGGGAATTGTTTTGGTTAGGTATACACATAGATATATGGTTATTATACCCTCGATATTAGTCGGCGGGTATATAGTTGACGTCTCGAGCCATCCGTGTGTCCGTCCGTACAAACATTTTGCATTATAACTCAAGAGTCGGTTGTCATATTTTGATGCTCTATGTTATAGTGAAGGACAAGAACTGGGGAACGAATATGCATAATATCACGGGTTGTGATCACCAATGTCTACCAGAGTTATGGGCCCTGTTCGACATTATGAAATTCAGTCCGTTGTATGTTTTTGCAATATAAGTTGAAATTTCGGTTGTCGAATTTTGATGTGGTTTGGTGTGGTGATAGACCAGAATGATAGAGGAAGGATGCATGCACACACATGTATTACTACATATCACATGTTTAGCCTGTCAATGCATACCAGAGTTACCGGCCTTGTTCCATCCGTAAACACATTTTGCATTATTATAACTCAACCATGTGTACATTTGTGCACTAGAGTATGCAGTATAGTCTCAGTCAGATTTTATTCTTGATTTTACTTTTAGTTTGAACTTTGAAGACATTGAAGAATGTCATTTCTCAATGCATCTGAATGCATCACATTATTTCAGTTTATCTATTTGTAAGCGATATCATTATACAAATAGTATTTTAGTTTAGTCTTGTTGAGCAGTAAAAATATCGTCACATTCAGTTGGGATTGTCTGAGCACTAAACAGTAACGGCCATTCATATCCAATTCAGTTTATTTGGATACGTGTTGCAAATTGACATTACTTGCAATCATTCAAGATGAGAAATAACCAGAAGGAATGAATTTGATTACATGCCAGAACAAGACAGTATTTTAGACATTAGAAATTTATGAGATACCCTTTTCAATTTCATGTTATGCAACAATCAGGTTAATGATATCTAGTCACCATTGAGTATTCACCATGTAGTATCCAATTTGTGATACAGTTTTTTTTATTTTATTACATTTATTCAGGTAATACAGCTGGATAATATATTAATTTTGTTACTAAATATTTCTTCCGTTGATCATAAGTTTCCTGAACGCTATTACGATGGTCCACTGTGAAGTGGGCCGGGATCCTGTGAAATCCAGAATGTTGCTAAATCTGAGGCTAAAGAGTCTCTATAGCTGCCTATATAGCCCTATACCAACACACATGGTACTAACATGCTTACAAACAACACTACATTAAATGCAACACTTGACCCCAGGGTACCCAACAATTATCGGGGTATCTCACTACTTAATACATGTAGCAAATTATTTACTTCAATCCTAAATAGTAGACTTATGCAACATGCTGAATTAAATGAACTAATAGTTGATGAACAGTGTGGTTTCAGGCCTGGAAGATCCTGCATTGACAATATCCATACAATATCCACAATTATTAAAGCTAACAGAGAAACTTTTGAAACATTTGTAGACTTCCAAAAAGCTTTTGACACAGTGAATCGTGAAATGTTATACAGTAAATTGGTCAGAATGGGGATTGACGGTCAAATTTATAATGCAATAAAAAACCTTTACCAGTCAACATTCTCCTGTATTAACATAAATGGTATACTATCAGAAGACTTCCAATGTACCGTTGGTGTCAAACAAGGTGATTTATGTCTAGTACCCTATTCTCACTGTTCATCAACGATTTAGTAATGGAGATAAAACAATCAGCGATAGGAGTACCCATCGGGTAATATGAACCATGTGGCATTCTTCTATATGCAGATGATATAGCCCTATTATCCAACAATGAAAATGATATGCAACAACTACTCCAAAGTTTGGATAAATGGACTACCAAATGGAGAATGGCTCTTAATAAAAACAAAACCAAAATAGTGCATTTCAGAGAGAAAACCCTTCCCAAGACACAGTATGACTTTAAACTGAAGAATAGCCCATTGGAAATTATAGACAGATATAAATATCTTGGGATAATACTTCATGAAGACAAATCCTTTACCCATACATCAGATATATTGGCTACCGCTGGGGGTAGAGCACTGGGGTCAATAATTTCAAGGATACACCCTTATAAAGACTTTGGATTCAAAACTTTTGATAAATTGGTATCTACATGTATCAACCCTGTTTTGGACTATGGATCTGGGATTTTGGGTTTTGGAAAACATACTAGCATTGACCTTGTGCAGAACCGTAGCCTCCGATATTGTCTTGGGGTACACAGATGTACACCGTTATTAGCTATAACAGGTGATATGGGGATCAGACCTTCCAGACAACGGAGATGGATAAATATGCTAAGGCATTGGAATAATCTAGTCACAATGAATCGAAACCGTCTAACATATAGAGTATTTGAATGGGATTACAGTTATGGACATGCTGGATGGAGTTCAGAGTTAAAGGGACTTTTTCAAATACTTGATAAAACTGACATTTTTGACAACCGATTGGTCTGTAATCTTGATGAAGCAAACAAACTTATTGACACATACTTTATTGACAAATGGGAAGAAAGCCTGAAACATGTACCAAAGCTAGGGACATATATATTTTTTTTTAAATTGAATTTAAAACTGAGGAATAGGTCTCAATGAATCTGGCCCGTTCAAACAGATCATTGTTGGCACAATTCAGATGTGGGGTACTCCCTTTGAGAATTGAAACGGGTAGATTTAAAGGAGAAAAACCTCATGAACGGTTGTGCACATTCTGCCCCGATACAAAAGATATTGAAGATGAGAAACATTTCCTCCTAAAATGCACCCTTTATTACAGTATTAGACAGGAACTTTTCGCAAAAATTAATATTTGAATTGCATCATTATCAGATTTCATCATTTCAGTTAGGTGTTCCTTCTTAATTTTTGCGAAAAGTTCCTGTCTAATACTGTAATAAAGGGTGCATTTTAGGAGGAAATGTTTCTCATCTTCAATATCTTTTGTGTCGGGGCAGAATGTGCACAACCGTTCGTGATGTTTTTCTCCTTTAAATCTACCCGTTTCAATTCTCAAAGGGGGTACCCCACATCTGAATTGTGCCAACAATGATCTGTTTGAACGGGCAAGATTCATTGAGACATATTCCTCAGTTTTAAATTCAATTTAAAAAAATATATATGTCCTTAGCTTTGGTACATGTTTCAGGCTTTCTTCCCATTTGTCATTAAAGTATGTGTCAATAAGTTTGTTTGCTTCATCAAGATCACAGACCAATCGGTTGTCAAAAATGTCAGTTTTATCAAGTATTTGAAAAAGTTCCTTTAACTCTGAACTCCATCCAGCATGTCCATAACTGTAATCCCATTCAAATACTCTATATGTTAGACGGTTTCGATTCATTGTGACTAGATTATTCCAATGCCTTAGCATATTTATCCATCTCCGTTGTCTGGAAGGTCTGATCCCCATATCACCTGTTATAGCTAATAAAGGTATACATCTGTGTACCCCAAGAAAATATCGGAGGCTACGGTTCTGCACAAGGTCAATGCTAGTATGTTTTCCAAAACCCAAAATCCCAGATCCATAGTCCAAAACAGGGTTGACACATGTAGATACCAATTTATCAAAAGTTTTGAATCCAAAGTCTTTATAAGGGTGTATCCTTGAAATTATTGACACCAGTGCTCTACCCCCAGCGGTAGCCAATATATCTGATGTATGGGTAAAGGATTTGTCTTCATGAAGTATTATCCCAAGATATTTATATCTGTCTATAATTTCCAATGGGCTATTCTTCAGTTTAAAGTCATACTGTGTCTTGGGAAGGGTTTTCTCTCTGAAATGCACTATTTTGGTTTTGTTTTTATTAAGAGCCATTCTCCATTTGGAACATCAAATAGAAATGCACGGGCACCCACACATGCATGCGGTTCCGATGCGAAATTATTGTGACGCTCCGAATGCCTCCGAGTTGTATCGGATCGAAAATACTCGTATTTTCCATCCGATAGAAATCGTCGCTCCGTTTGCGTTCGCAGCGGAATTCCCAATTATTTATAACGTCATTCTGGAAAAGCCGCAATTTTTCAAAGTAATAAAACATGCCGCGAATTAGATCTACGCCCATGCATACCATCACAAGAAGTGGAAGATTTGTGCCTTTCTAGTTAAACCCCGGGTCAATCTGTATGTGTGCCAGCATGTGGACTATCACGACAGTCAGAAATCATTTAATGCGTGGCAGGATATTTCCGAGAAGATCAGGGGGGAGGTCTGCCAAAATATTCCGTATATAGGGCCGGGGTGGGTGGGTTGTGGTCCAGAGGCCGAAAAAATCGTGCTTGTAAATGTTTTTCAAAATGGGTTTTGTTTTCAAACAATTTACAAGTACTGACCATGTAATGTTGTTTGTAAGCATGTTAGTACCATGTTTGTTGGCATAGGGCTATATAGGCAGCTATAGAGACTCTTTAGCCTCAGATTTAGCAACATTCTGGATTTCACAGGATCCCGGCCCACTTCACAGTGGACCACCGTAATAGCGTTCAGGAAACTTATGATCAACGGAAGAAATATATAATAACAAAATTAATATATTACCCAGTTGTATTACCTGAATAAAAGTAATAAAATAAAAAAAACTGTATCACAAATTGGATAAGACATGGTGACTAGATATCATTAACCTGATTGTTGCATAACAAGAAATTGAAAAGGGTATCTCATACATTTCTAATGTCTGAAATACTGTCTTGTTCTGGCATGTAATCAAATTCAATCCTTCTGGTTATTTCTCATCTTGAATGATTGCAAGTAATGTTAATTTGCAATACTTGTCCAAATAAAACTGAATTGGCCATGCATGGCCGTTACTGTTTACTGCTCAGAATATCCCAACTGAAGGTGACGCTATTCTCATTGAATTTCCGAACTTCATCTTGGAGCTTTACTGCATGCTCAACAAGACTAAACTAAAATACTATTTGTATACTGATATCGCTTACAAATAGATGAACTGAAATAATGTGATGCATTCAGATGCATTGAGAAATGACATTCTTCAATGTCTTCAAAGTTCAAACTAAAAGTAAAATCAAGAATAAAATCTGACTGAGACTATACTGCAGACTGTAGTGCACAAATGTACACATGGTTGAGTTATAATAATGCAAAATGTGTTTACGGATGGAACAAGGCCGGTAACTCTGGTATGCATTGACAGGCGAAACCTGTGATAGGTAGTAATACATGTGTGTGCATACATCCTTCCTCTATCATTCTGGTCTATCACCACACCAAACCACATCAAAATTCGACAACCAAAATTTCAACTTATATTGCAAAAACATTGTACGGACTGAATTTCATAATGTCGAACAGGGCCCATAACTCTGGTAGACATTGGTGCTCACAACCCGTGATATTATGCATATTCGTTCCCCATTTCTTGTCCTTCACTATGCCATAGAGCATCAAAATATGACAACCGACTCTTGAGTTATAATGCAAAATGTTTGTACGGACGGACGCACGGATGGCTCGAGACGTCAACTATATACCCGCCGACTAATATCGAGGGTATAATAACCATATATCTATGTGTATACCTAACCAAAACAACTCCCCTCTCCCACCCCATCCCGGTGTATAAGACTAAAGAGTTATTTGGTCATGCACAAATAATTGTGAAACCCCTGACCTGTTTACCACTATTTACACTGATCAGTGTTCTCTGTCAGACACAACACACTCGATATATTAATTAAGGCTATAATGGGGTCTAGGGCGATTTGTGACATAAAGTGTACCTACACTATATGCTTTATTATTGTTGTTAGATACTGAAAATATCTCTAATATGGACGTGACATTGAGAACAAATTATGTTTTTCGCATACTTGCTGACGCCACTACTAAGGCTTGAAATAATCCATATATGGAGTATCTCAAGCGTTAGTGGTGGCGTCAACAAGTATACCTATAGAACCTAAAACGTAACGAACGAAACATGTGTTTCAATCACTGGGTTACGATAACCTGCAATATTTCAGAAGATATGCTGCATACTTGATATATGCAACACGGCCTGTTGAATTGACTACTTATCTTGTGGGTATGGCATAAACAAAAGACATTTGACAAAGAATCTGCGTATATTTCAAATCCGGGGCACTCATGCGGCCAAACATGCCGCATGTTTCCAACACCGATGTACGGCGTATACAAGTGTTAGGACGCCACTGATCAATTACCAGTTTATCGTCACTAACGTCTAATTTCGGATGTCAAAGTCCTGACTCGTTACTACGGGTTTGTATATTTTGAACGACCATGGATTATTTTAATCTAATTTGTAGAAAAGGCTCTTATGCCAAACATTCCCCCGAATATTTTGGCTTTGTTTGACGTTTTGCTTTTAAATAAAAGATTTGATTCGGTGAACAATCATTGAGTCACAATTTGCTTCCAACTGAATCTGTCGTTAATATATCTAATTAGATACCGTCATAATAATTGGCTAATTCTAAATCGAAAAATTGTCATTTCTCGGATCCGCCAGAAAGTATCGGACCGAACTCAAATGCGAACTTGACATGTATTTTCATGTGGTTAATGTAGAGTAATGATCCCTGATACATACTAAACATATCTATCTCAACCGATGGGGGGGGGAGACAGGAATATACTATGTAGAGTAACGATCCCTGATACATACTAAACATAGCTATCTTAACCGATGGGGGGAGACTGGAATATAATCGAACTATAAGTGACCCCAACCAAATTGCCAAGGTCATACTCGGAGAGGCCGCGACCTATGAGTTATGCAATACTAGCCACAAAGGAAAGAAGTTCTGATGTAATAATTCCCAGTTCACCCATGGGTCAGTACAGACAAAGAGATGCACTAATGACGGCTACCAGTCATTAGCGATATATAAACCAGACATTAATCTACTCTGAAATCAGTTTCGGCACATCAGACTAATTGGCAGGCATCAACATCAGGTCGCTAATTAATAAGCGACGCTTTCGGTCGTTCTATGACATCTATGATTGATTCACAATTATGTATCATTTACCATCACAAGCTGTTGACTATACATTGATATTAGATGTGAATAAATGATATACAAGAACTGACTTCATTCTTCCACATAGATGAAATGATGCCGTTAAGCAGTTCTGCGTCTCACTACGACACAACGAAGTCCTAACGATCACAGCCAAACATAGAAGAGAAGCATGTATAAATTACTACAGAAGATTGCAGCCAAAACAAAGAAAAACTTTATAAATTGCTACAGAAGATTGCAGCCAAAACAAAGAGAAACTTTATAAATTGCTTATGAAGATCGCAGCCAAAAGAAGATAACATAGACGAAAAAGAAGAAGAAAAGACGACATAAACATTTCCAGCATAATCCAAAGACAAGAACAAAATAGACAATTTGCACTCGACAGTTGTGAGTCAGTTATTCATTGGATTCGGTGAGTCAAACTTTTTCATTTTTGCCAGATGTGCGTTTTCACACCTTGTTAGAGGCTTGATTATTAACACCCAATTCCACCCTAAAATTTTTTCGCGTGGTATGGCCCTTGTCCCCAAACAATTTTCAAACAAAACAGATAAAAGATTTAATTAACTTTCATGGAACCACCGCCACCCGAATCCGTGGAATATTCTAATCAAGATAGTTTATTTAATAGAACTTTCAATATGGAACGAGAATGCCACCTACACGCGGCCAGTAATCCAAACATGCAAGACATAAATATACCAAATCCATCCTTTCAAATTCCGAGCGCACAAGACACACAGAATACCCTCATATCTCAATTAACGCGAGAAATAGGTCAATTTAACATGACAATGCGTGAAACTTCGGCCGCCACCCATTCACAGGCCACAGTATCTGCCATTATAGGCATGAACGCAATGGTTACATCATTTGATGGCAAACCATCAGAATTTTCAAATTGGATGCACGAAATTGAGAAATATTCCTCGACACTTGGGGCAGAGGACGAAACAATAATTAAAATAGCGGCCCAGACAAGTCGTTCATCTGTTTCCGAATTCGTGCAACGATACATCAATGACAATACGGTTAACGGCACACTAACGGTCACATGGCCTGATTTGAAAGCGCAGTTGCGATCCCGTTTCAGCGCGATAAGTGACGCACCACAGGCTCTGGCCATGTTGCGAACATTAAAACAAACACACCAGGAAACACTACCTATGTTTGCAGAGAGAATTCGATCACTCGCAAACACTGCCTTTATTAATGAAATAAATACACAGGCGGTACAAACACAATTGGTAACATTTTTTGCGGATGGAATACGCGATGACCATATCAAATATACCTTAATTAAAGATGATCCAACGTCGCTCGACCGTGCCACAGAGATCGCAATGAAACAAATGAACATTAAACAGAGGTTCAAACTTCGCTATGGTGATAGAACATCGAGGTCAAATGAACAACACCAAATACACGACTCCTTCCCACAACCCATGGAGGTTGACCATTTTAGGCGACGTCCTATACTATGGAGACCGCGCAATAATATATCTAATAGCTATGCAACTAACAAACCAATGCACCGCGCAAATCATCAGCAAAACCCCCCATTCAGAATGCCATCCAATTTTCAGAATACTAACTTTAATAAACAAAGTAATTACATCCGCCAGGATCGAGTAAACAATATAGACTACAACTCAAACCGGCCAAACTTCTCAAATAAAATGAAACGCCAGTTTTGCACACTATGTAAGATGAACAACCACGATATACGAAATTGCCGAAGACGCATAGCCAATAACAAACATTATTTAAACATGTAAGAATGTCTTTGAAGAAGCCGCAAGGACATTCTAAAAATCATAATCATCATCATCATAATACATCACATCAGAGCGCGAGATATCAAACTAAAACCGTATTCAAAACACCGTCAAAACATATGACCATAAATAAATGTCCACCTAATTACCAGAAGCTAAGTAGTTATGCAACTAAACCAGCGACTGGTACCCTAAACACCAGAGCAGCACATGTTACTATAAAAGAACAGAGACATCGTTCAGACCAGGCCAATAAAGTGAAACCTAATACATCTTATCATGCTGATACGAGCACGAACAAACACGTGCATTCCCCAATTATAAATAGAAATTCCGCTGGTCACGTTAGAACCGATATGAATAAACGATTACATAAGATCGTTCCCAAACAAAAGGACATTAATAGTGAAGTAAACACTAAAACTCTAAACCAACGACAAGCTAATCGAATTGCAACGGTTTACCAAAATAATAATAATAATGAGCCGAGTAAAAACTGTCAAAGTATAAATAACCAGTCGGAACAGATGCAATTGCATACATTACCTAAACTCAAATACCATGCAGAGATTGCACAAGGACTGCAACAGCAAACGCCTTGTTCAACAATTATTAAAATTGGTAACCAACGCATTAGGGCATTACTTGACTCTGGGGCAAGTACAAGTTGCTTAAAATATGACGTATATCGCTCCCTTCCAAATAAGCCCCCGTTAATAAAAGAAAAAATAATTCTGACCTCAGCAACAGGCCAAAATATGCAAGTATACGGCAGTATACATTTGCCCTTCAAAATTGGATCAATGTCATTAGTACATAAATTCTTTATATTACCCAACCTAGCAAGATCAGCGATTTTTGGTCGCGATTTTTTAACAGACAAACATGTAAGACTCTATTTCGATTTGAATGCATTTAGAGTAGGCAACAAAACATTTCCCATGTTACAGGATTTACATATAGCATCATTGCTACGTTCGCGGCAAGATATCAAATTACCACCCCATTCATGTGCATTGGTGAACACAAAAATAATTGGTACACCAGACATGTATGAGACACCATATCTTGGAGTAAGTCACGCCGATATCGGCATATTTAAGGATGAACCTAATGTGTCCATTATGGACGGGATAGTTTCTGCATCAAAACGAGATATACCGGTCATGATCATGAATAATTCAGACTCGTATATGTCTATATTTAAAGGTAATATAGTTGCGAAAGCACATGGCCTAAGTTCAGACCAGATCTGTCAAACAAGGGCTAAGGTACCCACCACAAATAAAATGAATGATTCTCAAGAAGTATTTAGTATAGAAAATCAAACAAAAATATCTAAGGCTGGCCAGAAACCATTCAAATTGGACGATATATGTGCCCCCGACCACCACAAAATTGAACTACTTAAACTGGTCTCCCAATATCAAGATGTGTTTACAAACGATCCAAATAAGGTAGGATTTTGCGATAAAATAGTCATGCGTGTGGATACCAAACCAGATGCAGAACCTATCTTTTGTCGTGCGTATCCTACTCCATTACATAGACGCGAACACATGGAAAAAGCACTTCAAAAATTATTAGATGCTGGTATTATAAAGAAAACTACAAACGCGAGTTGGTCATTCCCTGCCTTATTGATCCGTAAGGGGATCGTAGATCCTAATGGAAATCAAAATTATAGACTATGTATAGACCTGAGAAAGCTAAATAAAATCACCGTCCCATTACGATGGTACCTCCCCTCTTTTATCGAAGTTTCCAGCCGCCTCCAAAAATCCAAAGTTTTTTCCACAATCGACATTAGCCAAGCTTATCATGTTATCGGTGTTCTCAAAGAACATCAAGAAAAGTTAACTATGAACACAGATTTCGGATTGTTTTCTTTTACAAGGGCCCCATTTGGCTATTGCAACTCGAGCGCGACGTTTTTGACATTAATCCATAAAGCATTGGAAGGGTTAAGTTTTGTTGACAGCTTCGTCGACGATTTAATTTGTCACAGCGAAACGGAGGCCCTCCATAAACAGCACCTCAAAATAGTATTCGAACGACTCAGAGAGTACGGATTAGTAGCACGATTAACAAAGTCCCAATTTTATATGAAAGAAGTAAAATTTTTAGGGCATATCGTATCACAAAATGGAACCCGCCCAGATCCCGCCAAAGTTAAAGCCATACAAGATGTGCCAGCCCCAACATCAGTGAAAGAAGTCCGTAGAGTATTAGGGATTTTTAATTTTTATCGGAACTATTGTAAAGATTTCTCCGACACTGCTGCATCATTAATTAAATTAACTGCTCGTTACGCAAAATTTGCATGGTCCGAAGAATGTCAAAATGCTTTTGATACACTAAAACAAAATTTGCTTAAAGTACCTACTCTGGCCTACCCTGATAGGAACAGGAAAATGATCTTATATTGCGATGCATCAATGCATTCTGTGGGGGGATCATTAGTCCAGCCATACCCAGAAAACAAATTAGAAACTGATATCAAAACCCCGGAATTTCCAATTTGCTTTGTTAGCAAAAAGTTGAATCACTCTCAACGAAATTACAGTACTACAGAGCGCGAAGCACTCGCCATATATGTATGTCTAAAGAAACTCAATTTCTATCTAGAAGGATCGGACGTAGAAATACGAACAGATCATTTACCCCTAGTTTCTATGTTTCAAAATACTCAGATGGCTAATAAACGTATTCAAAAATGGTTTATTGAAATTTCCGCATACAATCCAAAACTTACTTATATACATGGGTCTGAAAATATCGCCGCGGACTTTTGTTCTCGGGTGGACCCGACAAACCAACAGAGTATGTCAGAGTGTTCAGTGGAGAGCGAAGAGAAAACGCCATACGACATAGCGATCAATGACGGATCACTAAACATATTAGATTCACAGAAAATAAAAAATTACGTCAAGACAATAGGTAAACAAAAATTGCATACGTTGCCCGACACTATATTAATTTCCGAAAATGAACAACTAAATGTACCTACCAATATCGAAGAAATGCAAAAAGAGGACCATATTATATCAGACATAATTCGCAAATTAAAATCCGATAAACCACCGAAAAGATAACAAAGCAATATATATTGAAAGACGGAATTCTATACTATATGTCTGTATTTAATGAGCAAGCATCGGAACGCATTTATGTCCCGGAAAAGCTGACTAAGCAGATAATTTCTGAATATCATATTGTCGGTCATTATGGATCCCAACGAATGTACCATACCATACGTTTGCGATATTATTGGCCACGAATGTTCCCAATGATAGTCAGTTTCGCCAACAATTGCCACATTTGTAAACAAAGAAATCAAAACCCTGCCCGTATTCCAAATCAAATGACGGACATACCGAGCCGACCAGGGGAAATGATCGCGATAGATTTAATGGGAAAATTTAACCCACCCACAGCCAGCGGCAATTCCTACATTCTAACGGTCATAGATTTATTCAGTTTACACAAAATGGCATATGCGCTTCCCACAAAACATGCCGAAGTGGTCGCTGAAAGACTTATGACTCAGTATTTCACCATATTTGGTTATCCTGCCTGTCTGGTCTCAGATAATGGGAGTGACGTGTGCAGTGAGGTCTTCAAAATAATATCTAACTACTATGTTATTCAGCATCGCAAGACCTCGTATTATAGTCCATTCAGCAACGGATCAAGTGAACGATCTCATCGCGACTACAATGGAATATTAGCCAAATTAACTGAAGGAAATCCAACATCATGGGACCTATTTCTCAATTTCGCGTCAGAAGCCATGAATTTTCATGTCTCAGCAACGACTCAATTTTCTCCATATTTTTTAACTTTCTGCAGACACCCCCAAATAAATATTGACAAGATACTGACACCGCGACAGAAATACACGGGTGAATGCCTCATTCAACAGTTACTAGAGAAGCAGCACTTCGCATTTCAATTAGTTAAACAAAATATGAAACAAGTCAAGACGAAACGAAACGAAAACAGTAAAGGTAAAATACCGGAATTTCCCATAGGTTCCCAGGTCTATGTTAAGAATCACAGACAAACCCATAAACTAGGTATGAAATATGATCCATTTTGGGTGATACTTAAACAAACAGGACCAGTTTCGTATGTAATTCGTAATCAAATTACAGGCAGTTTATCTAAAAGTCATGCCAAACATTTAAAATTAGCGACGACTAAATGGCATACACCACAATTACAGGAGAACCAAAAAGTTCGGAAAAGCAGATTTGTATTCCCACATAAGTCATCAACACAAAGCTCCGATGCTGACATATCGAGTAATAGCAACAATTCGGACACCGAAAATGAGAACCACGATACAGCCCCTTTAACACAGTTAATACGACAAAACCGCGTCATCCGGGACGGATCGGATTCAAATGAACCAGTGCCCCTACCAGAGATGGCACACAAGTTGATAGCATCAAAGTGCGAACATGAAAAACAATCATTTTCATCAACCGAACCATATAACCCTTATAATATGCTAACGCAAAACGATGAAGCAAAAATGTACAATGCAAGTTCATCAACCGAGCCATACAATCCGTATGACATGTCAACCCAACAATTAGTACAACAAAACAAGCGTAAAAGCAAGTCCAGTTGCGATACATATAACATGTCAACCGAACATTATGATCCTTTCGATATAACCACTCAAACCGACAAAAATAGCACAGACGAACAGAGCATGTCGATATAGGAAAATAAAATATGTAAACAACTACCATAATTAGATAACATACATAATCATAAAAGCAACTAACCTCATACACTCAACTCTATATCCAAAAGCACGAAACGAAAACAGCTCACACATGCATAAACTTTAACTGAATAAAACTCAACAACTTAACTCAAGGAAACAAACTGACAAAGTAAAAATTACCAATTTCTAACAAAGACGACCAGATCTATACCGCGCGAAATGCAACGAATATTATTGGACAATCTCCACCTATCATAAATAAATAGCACCCTGTCGTAAAAAGACACAATACAAAGAGAGAATTGTCATCGCGCAAAACCAGGACTGCCAGACCATGTGCAGTGCATGTAACACGATATGGCAATCACACACGCACCAAGTGGGTGACATATTTCTTTTCACCAACCCGCCCAGATGCACAAAATCGAGGCTTAATTAATCAAAGAAACCGATCTGAACTATACAAAGTGGGTTGGCCAATAATACAGAAATTTAACGCCATGTACCCGTATATATCACGCACATGGCCCCCTCACAGCAAGGCAATATTTCATCTCCAGCAAGTTATCACCTGGCGGCCAACACGCTTTATTATCGCATCAATCAACAATTCGGGAGACGCGAATAACTTCGACCTCTTCAAATTTCAGGCGAATCGCATGCATTAATTTAAATGCTAAATCAAAGCAGGAAACATGAAGCATTTCCACTCATACAAGTTAGATGCCAAGTTCATAATTTTCAGACAGTTTTGCCTCATTAGCACTCAGATAATAGCATGTGTCACGACGGACACATATACTAATTAAATTATTCACGCCCCATCTTCGGAATAATTATCACAGACACCGAATAAACAATTACGTCATAATGAATCGTGTTAATCACCACAACGGTAATCATACACATAATCACGCGTAGTTACCACCCTGTGTTCAATCCAATGCAATAGCGACGATTCATAGCTAAAATTATCGCTGGTCCGGCCGGGTAGAATGTAGACCATTAAATTGATCCCGTACAGAAGTGCAGTCAAAGTCTGATCAACTTTGATTCCACATAGATCAAATGAACTAGTATAGAGGCCAGGAAACGCATCTCAACACATACGCGTAACCACTCTTCATATAAACATATCATGATTCATTATACTCCCAAAGATAGCTTTACCGGTTCAAGTTATCCAAATAATCACAATTATATACCGCTTGTAAAATATCTTAATCTCAAGTGTCAAAATCGCCCCACGCTACATCGACAAATACAATTGTCACATGGCGGGGTATGACAATAACATAGGCTGAAATGATGGCCTACATTAAGGGACAAGCGCATATATCTCAGTATATAACTTTAATTGTGATGTAGCAATGCCAAGCATCAATGATGACCGAATCAATCGATATTTTAACCGTACGCGCGCGATGTAAAACTTCAAACCCAAGTACCCAGTTAATATCGTACTCCAGTATAAATCATACGACATTATGTGAAAACAGATTTATTTCTATCTCAACCACAAATAAATATCACATGAATGCAAATGGCAGCCCATGTTTGAAGCAATCGCACAAATCCCAATATTTTTATACACAAAGCACGACTACCAACAGAGCCTACACCCCTCCCTCAATTTTTAAACCAAATGAGTCCCACCCGAATCATTTCAATGATGTAACAGTTCTCCCGATTTTTTTTATTATCATGATAATTTTAATCATTATTATCCAACCCCATTTCCAAGTCATTACAACCGAATGCCTCCAAAAATACAAGCTTTGCAAACGCACATCTTATCGCAATAATGAAACAGTTGTCCACAAGCCAGGAGCCGGAAGTGGACATTAGCGCTCGCCAATCGAGCACATCCATGAACTCTTGAACGAAGTATCGTTCACCCACTGATTGTTCAACATAATTATTATTGCATTACATGTATTCTAATGTCATTTATATTGATACCCTCTATATTATCACACTTATGTTACCTCATCATGCCAACCCTCTTCATAATGCATATGGCTTCAACATGTACATAGATATATATATTCAATTTATACAATTTTTGCTGATGACCACACATCGTAACTTATATGCATACCGAAGTATCCAACCCTTAGATTTTAACACCAGTAGTCAAAATCTGAAAATAAGGGGGACCTTATGTAGAGTAATGATCCCTGATACATACTAAACATATCTATCTCAACCGATGGGGGGGAGACAGGAATATACTATGTAGAGTAACGATCCCTGATACATACTAAACATAGCTATCTTAACCGATGGGGGGAGACTGGAATATAATCGAACTATAAGTGACCCCAACCAAATTGCCAAGGTCATACTCGGAGAGGCCGCGACCTATGAGTTATGCAATACTAGCCACAAAGGAAAGAAGTTCTTATGTAATAATTCCCAGTTCACCCATGGGTCAGTACAGACAAAGAGATGCACTAATGACGGCTACCAGTCATTAGCGATATATAAACCAGACATTAATCTACTCTGAAATCAGTTTCGGCACATCAGACTAATTGGCAGGCATCAACATCAGGTCGCTAATTAATAAGCGACGCTTTCGGTCGTTCTATGACATCTATGATTGATTCACAATTATGTATCATTTACCATCACAAGCTGTTGACTATACATTGATATTAGATGTGAATAAATGATATACAAGAACTGACTTCATTCTTCCACATTAATCTACATACTAAATTTGAAAGCTATCGGATAATCATAACCTGAGCTATCACCAGGGGCAACAAAACAATAAGTCGAAATGAGCCGTAACTCCGCCAGATGAAATTGAAATGGATACAAATCATTGCGAATTTACCATATGACGGCCACATATGAAGTGTCATCAAATTATGTCGAATAATGTTCAAGTTATCAGCCGGAAAACAAACGTTTCGGACGGACGGACACAATGAAGGTCGCCGCTCGTGTCTGTAGTCCCCAGAAATTGTTTTTATGGTACAACTATACATCATATAATGACAAATGTAATTAAAACGAAAATTACCATCAACATAGCTGTTATAAACTTCACGTGTTCCTGTTTCCATCAATTTCGGAAGTCCGCCGATAAAACGTACTCTACAAAGCTAGGAAGAACACTAACAAGCAATTACTATAAGATGTCCCCTTTGCATCGGATACATCTATATAGTATTATGTGTATGCATATTCATAATCTTGTTTGAATATAATTCTATATTTCTCAATATTCATTTGAAATTATGTGAATAAAGCATCATCATCACAAGTTCTGGTTTAAAAGACTCGACAGCTATAACGCTATACTGAGTCTGGAATATTTTGGGGGATCCATATTACCACAAGAAGGCATTACATCAGTCGCAGCCAATCACAACTCGGTATCAACAAAGAGATGTAGCCGTTATGCGACAGTTGGAATCTCTATACAGTCGCAGATTTCCACATAACTAAAAGTAGCGCCAATTTGAAGCATCGGATAATAATTATACAGGCGAAAACTGTCATTGGTAAAGGAATCAGGGAGCTAAATGTGTTCTAGAGTCGGGGAGCGAGTACACCGTGGAATGCTAAAGGTGAAGGTAACTGAATAATGACCTTCACCTGATACATGCGACACGTTATTAAAGGATGACATCGCGTTTATTTGATTTGTACATAATATCTAAATAATTTAAACTGGTGAATGAATGGGGGAATGGATTTTTGTGAGCGGGAAATTTATTTAACTAGCTGCTGTAGTCTTGGGTTTTTCCAGATCAAATTTGGCTGTGAGATAGCCCTGTCGTAGACTTGGGGATTTATTTTTAAAAGTAAACACATAACCTATGATTTTTCTTGCATTTTCGTGATCAACTGGTGTCAAACTGGCTGGGTAAACATCACTGGTATGGCCTGCAGGCTTCAATTCGGTAAATTTGGCCGAAACGTTAACACTGTCGCCTATGGGAAACCATTTAGTTCCGTGATTCCTATAGCTATGTATGTGCTGTGGTGTCATAATGCATTGGTCGCATAATAGGTTGTTTATGTCGACACAGAGCAATTTGGTAATAGGAGACACGGGCATTTTCCCCAGACCAAGTATTGAGTAGCTATTCGAGTCGGGTTTACCAAGAACTACATCATTTCTAGGGTCAGATGAAGAGAGGTGCACGAACTATGAACTTGCCTCTATACTCAGGCAAGTGTCATAAAACAATTTAAAATGGCTATAATTTGTTTTCAAATACATTTGTGTGAGACAAACTATATTTAATGTTTACCATATCAGTACTTTTCTAATAAGGAGCGTCCGTTTAATGCTGACGAACCACCAGCCCAGGTAAGACACTGTGAAACATAGCCATAATATACACGAAACGAAAAACACCGTGCGAATCACACGAAACATGGTACCCTCTCACCGTGCGAATCACACGAAACAGGTACCCTCTCACCGTGCGAATCACACGAAACATGGTACCCTCTCACCGTGCGAATCACACGAAACATGGTACCCTCTCGCCGTACGAACCACACGAAACATGGTACCCTCTCACCGTGCGAATCACACGAAACATGGCACCCTCTCACCGTGCGTATCACACGAAACAGGGTACCCTCTCACCGTGCGAATCACACCAAACAGGGTACCCTCTCACCGTGCGAATCACAAATCATAGCTTCGTTTGATTCGGTCCAGCTTGGCTAAATACAACCATTAACAAGCATGGGAAAGGGGGTTATACATTTTAAATAGGTGGGTCGCGTTTTTCTCCAATCCCATTGCTTATTTGTAGTTCTGTCATGGACGTGGCTACGGGGGTGTCTGAATCCCCCCTCCAACTTTGGTCAAAATTTTCAACAGTTGGAAATTTCATACCTGACAGAACATTAGTTGGAAATTTCACACCAACAATGGGTTGAAAATGTTCATGTAGTTTGATTTTCAAACATTTTATTGGGGGGATTTATTATTTTTGGACCAATATTTGCATATGTTCCTAAGGACTCCTACTTTTGTTGAAAATGTTTGACTAAATTGGCCATCAGTTGGAAATTTTCCAACCTTAGGGGGGTGTCAGGTTGGAAATGTCCAGATCGGTACTTACAGTATAACAAGAGTGTGTGATAAGATAAACACCCAACACCGGGGGTAGCACTATACGCCCACTGTGGATGACAGTGATTCATGGATACTGACCAGCGCCAACCAATAATTACAGCGATCAACCCAGCATCGCCGACACAAATCATGGATACTGACCAGCGCTAAACAATAATCACCGCTAACAACCCAGCATCGCCGACACAAATCATGGATACTGACCAGCGCTAAACAATAATTACAGCGATCAACCCAGCATCGCCGACACAAATCATGGATACTGACCAGCGCTAAACAATAATTACAGCGATCAACCCAGCATCGCCGACACAAATCATGGATACTGACCAGCGCTAAACAATAATTACAGCGATCAACCCAGCATCGCCGACACAAATCATGGATACTGACCAGCGCTAAGCAATAATTACAGCGATCAACCCAGCATCGCCGACACAAATCATGGATACTGACCAGCGCCAAACAATAATTACAGCGATCAACCCAGCATCGCCGACACTAATCATGGATACTGACCAGCGCTAAACAATAATTACAGCGATCAACCCAGCATCGCCGACACAAATCATGAATACTGACCAGCGCCAAACAATAATTACAGCGATCAACCCAGCATCGCTGACACAAATCATGGATACTGACCAGCGCCAAACAATAATTACAGCGATCAACCCAGCATCGCTGACACAAATCATGGATACTGACCAGCGCTAAACAATAATTACAGCGATCAACCCAGCATCGCCGACACAAATCATGGATACTGACCAGCGCTAAACAATAATTACAGCGATCAACCCAGCATCGCCGACACAAATCATGGATACTGACCAGCGCTAAACAATAATTACAGCGATCAACCCAGCATCGCTGACACAAATCATGGATACTGACCAGCGCTAAACAATAATTACAGCGATCAACCCAGCATCGCCGACACAAATCATGGATACTGACCAGCGCTAAACAATAATTACAGCGATCAACCCAGCATCGCCGACACAAATCATGGATACTGACCAGCGCTAAACAATAATCACCGCTAACAACTCAGCATCGCCGACACAAATCATGGATACTGACCAGCGCCAAACAATAATTACAGCGATCAACCCAGCATCGCTGACACAAATCATGGATACTGACCAGCGCCAAACAATAATTACAGCGATCAACACAGCATCGCCGACACAAATCATGGATACTGACCAGCGCTAAACAATAATTACAGCGATCAACCCAGCATCGCCGACACAAATCATGGATACTGACCAGCGCTAAACAATAATTACAGCGATCAACCCAGCATCGCCGACACTAATCATGGATACTGACCAGCGCTAAACAATAATTACAGCGATCAACCCAGCATCGCCGACACAAATCATGGATACTGACCAGCGCTAAACAATAATTACAGCGATCAACCCAGCATCGCCGACACAAATCATGGATACTGACCAGCGCTAAACAATAATTACAGCGATCAACCCAGCATCGCCGACACTAATCATGGATACTGACCAGCGCTAAACAATAATTACAGCGATCAACCCAGCATCGCCGACACAAATCATGGATACTGACCAGCGCTAAACAATAATTACAGCGATCAACCCAGCATCGCCGACACAAATCATGGATACTCACCAGCGCCAAACAATAATTACAGCGATCAACCCAGCATCACTTACCAATAATAGTATACGCCATTTGGATTTATTCCATGAATGTATCAACAAAATACATGTACTGTTAACTGATTAAAGATACTCAATCCGATTCGATGGTCCCCATATAATTATATTCCAACAACAACAACAACAACATTTTTGGAAATGCCGCTTCAGTTATCAGAATCGATTACTTTCCCAAAAATAATGCTAACCACTGTCAACTATAGTATACAATTGCCCGAAACGTGTTGTTTATCAACATGTTTTGGCCTTATTATCAACACAAAGCCTCTTGATTTTAGAGTTATCAGCAATTTGGTCCGATACCGTCGGCTCGTTGACTTTTTACTGGGTCACAAATAAGTCTCGATGGTAAAAAATAAAAAAAATTCAAAAATCGATATCTAATAACTCTGAACGATGGGTTCCTCGACTCGAATAACATATTGTTTACCCCGAAACCAACTACCTCTTTTTGTCTCAGCATGCAGGAGTCAAAGCTTACACGGCCTACATGTACATACATGTATTCCTAAAGAAAACAGCGTTGTTCTCTATGTGTAGATTCTTTAAAGCCTGCCTGTTCTCCCGTAGGTAAGGTCATATAGACCTTATTTCAAACAAATATTGTACCAAGCGTGTTAGAGCAAGTAATTGGTCAATCGCTATATAAAACGGGTCATTATTATTATAAACACAAGAAATAGGCCCATATAGGGATTATTTTAATCTGAAAAACTCTATATGAACCTGAATAGTCCAAGATCAAAACAGTCGTATATGAGATTATTTCAATTCCAAATAAGCCCACAGTGGGATAATTTAATCTACGTTTTTCATCGACACGACGTACCAGATGAACGCTCTTTATAATGTGTTTTCACTGCGGTCGCGCCATTCAACGGAATAACGGATATACGTTCTATATGAGCTTATTTCGGAATCAAATAAGTTCCACATGAACTAATGTGAATATTTGGGTCCAATATAAATATGCGAACCTATTTGCACGAGAATATGTTGTTCAAAGCAATATAGGGTGATACAAATATGAATTATGACTTGGTAAGTTTTTTTCAGAGTATATCAACTTTGTATATCGGTATGTCCTGTATTAGCTAACTTATATTGCCCCCACTACCAAACTATATACATACACATACTGCATTAAGTTAAATTGAGTAATGTCCGTTCAAGAACATTTTAAAGATATGATTGTGTGTTATCCGAATGAATGTGTTCCTTATTTATACCGAATTTTTGAGTCGGTGGTATTCCAGTTGGAATGTCCTAGAGACCTAGACACAGCTGGTTTTAAGCTGACATTTGCCAAAAGTTGTAGAACTCGATTTCCCGATCAGAAAAAGCTGGTTAAAAGTCAGTGGAATAAATGGAAATTATTTATGGCAAAACTGTGAGCAAATTGTTTGTACATGTTGGGCGGATGGAATGAGAAATTCCAAGATACATGTATATGACTCTCCCGATAAAAACTAAAAACTATAGAATCTTCCATGAGATAAACAACCAAACGTATTAGTAATTAATTTAGTATGGCCTAGAGAGTGTACGCTCTTTGCGTAATCATTTCGAATATAAGTGCACTTCACAAATGCCGACGGTTCGGTTATGGAGTTTTAACAACCACCTGCCACCATCCTTCTGCAGAACATATATAGTTCCACCAAACGTGCCATCTTTGCAGTTGGAACACACCGCGTCCAGAGTTCAACATGGTTCACGTTCGACTTCTGGTTTCTTCTATCATTCTTCTATTTCTTGCGACACAGGGTAAGCTTTACATACAGTACGAAACGAGTATGCGATAAGCAAAACACTCAACATCGTGATGGGTTTCTTTGGAGAGTCAGTAGAAAGGTTTCGCAACTCACGGATAGAGCAATGGATATATCGTTTCGCTATTAGTATCTCGTGTTTTATACTTTCATACCGATTGAGATTGCACGGAACGCCAAATGTGTTGCCACTAATTAATATTGTCATGTAAACTGCAGGCGGAGACATGATGGCAGGGACGTCGCGATAAGGGAGTCTTGGTGGGGGTATCTCACCCTGATCTTTGGTCAACATTTCTAGCAATTGGGATTTCATACCCGACACAATATCAGTTGGAAATTCACACCAGCAATGCAGATTATATACAGCGCGAACGATAATCTTCTTATCCATCGGCCAATTTGGGATAGTTGTCCAAAGCCTGATAAATGATGGCTGCATGATACAACAAAACAAATTGACCGAGTGTCTGTATTTTTAAATATATTTCTTTGACCAAATTTTGGGTACACAACTATTAAATTGATATTATATCCAGCACACGGTTAGGACATTACGACTACACTTAGAAAGTGCGCATAATTTGATTACGTATTTCCCAAAACGTCGCCCTAAACGTATCCGTTGCGCTATCCGTGAGTTGCGAAATATGTCTGGTCACGGCGATCCACTGAACAGGCGGAACGCGTATGTGGGAAGCGCTATAATAAATATGGCGGTGGCATCGTGACAGTTATATCCAAACCTCACTATATTACGACCATGAATCACCATGACACCGTGAATCACCATGGATCGCCGGGATACACCATGGAACACCGCGACACACCATGAATCACCGCGACACACCATGAATCACCGCGAGACACCATGGATCGCCGCTACACACTGTAAATCACCGCTACATACTATGAATCACCGCTACATACCATGAATCACCGCGACACACCATGAATCACCGCGACACACTATGAATCACCGCTACACACCATGAATCACAGCTACACACCGTGAATCAACACACACACCATGAAACACCGCGACACACCATGAAATATCGCGACACACCATGAATCACCGCGACACACCATGAATCACTGCGACACACCATGGATCACCGTTGATTATTGAGAAGTCTATATTTGCAGCGGGAATCTCATTGCATTGGTCTACAATTACCACAGATTGTCAGTTTCGAGACCATTAAAAGTGTAATGCCACAAGGTGGTTTACGCAACAAAATACGAATAATATTATTCGCTTTTGATTTTTTCCCGGTATCGAAATAGGTCGATAAATATCTTAACTACTTTTCTACGAGCATTCTGTAAACCAAAAAGACGCATTGAGGTAATGAAAAATGCAACTATGAACAAGGAGTTTGGGTCCCAAACAAAACAAATAGCCATTTGCAAGACAGATAACAGAAAAGAGCGTTATGTGTTATTTTATTCCTGATATGGTAGCAATAAAGAGCGTTTATCTGACTTCCGGCGAAAAATTGAAAACGATTGGAAAATGGTTGTGACAAGTGCTTTCCAAAGCACATGAAGCCGGCATGCCAATATTTCATGTATTTTTCGACCGATCGTGTCAGTCCCTCCAAATAACGTAGACCACATTTGGGGGTTCGAATGAGCCATGTCGTTTAAACAAGTCAAGACAAGATAACTGTCAATATTTCATTAATACTGTTGTACAATTAATTGAAATGGTGTAAACAATTATAAGTAGTTATCTGTATTGGGGCGATTCTCAATGGTTCGCGGTGATTCACAGTTGTTCGTGGAAATTCTCAGTTGTTCGCGGAGATTCTGTTCAGTCTCCATGACTAATGTTGACTGCTTATTTTTAATGTATTGTTTACGAATTAATGCAAAGTAATTAGCGTATGAATTAGTTTGCTATCAAAACGTACTCTATATTGAGGATAATTTCAACAAAATAGCGATGGCAAAAAGTTGTAACAACTAATCTAACTGGATTTTTCGCGTCATGTTACGCCGACAAGAGATCATATAGTAAATTTGCATGTCAATTCGTCTCTCTTGTGTCTCTCCTGAATAATTACCAAAATTAATGAATTAATGTTGACTTAAGGCGACGATACTGTATATAATACGTAACTACTACAGCTGTAGCTTTATATATATATACTAGAAGGTGACCCGACTTCGTCCTGGCTTTGACCTTGAATAGTCCATTTTGAAGGTCAAGGTCAAGTGGGGTCACGATTTGACCCGTCCAAAACACTGCCCGGACAAAAGTACCCGACAAAAGTACCCGTCGAAATCCATCCGGTTTTACCCGATTTGACCTTGAATTGATCATTTTGAAGGTCGAAATCACGACTCGACCAGTCCAAAACACTCAGTGGACAAAAGTAACCCTATGTATCAACTTTCGTGGAAATCCCATCAAAATTCGCGATTTGACATTGAAATGACCCTATTTCAAGGTCAAGGTCACGTCGCACGGGCAAATTAATAGGCCTATGCCACTCCCCGACCTAAAGTACCCCCACATACCAAGTTTCATCGAAATCCCGTGATATTCTGGCGTTTGACCTTGAAATGACCCGATTTCAAGGTCAATGTCACGTCGCACGGGCAAATTAATAGGCACATGTCACTCCCCGACCGAAAATACCCCCACACACCAAGTTTCATCGAAATGGGGTCCGCCGTTTTCGAGTCCATCGATTACAGACAGACACACAGACACACAGACACACAGATCTTCCAAAATATATAATAGACTAGAAGGTGACCCGACTTCGTCCGGGCATTGACCTTGAATTGACCATTTTGAAAGTCAAGGTCAGGTGGGGTCAAACACCAACACCCCAAAAATGTTACCGATATACCGATATACCCTATGCATCAAATTTCGTCCGTAAAAATCCGCCTGTTTAACCCGATTTGATTTCCACTCAAGTATATAAACGCGCCCCATATACACACGCTCATTAATTATCAAGTTTCAACGTAAAGATAAATTACCATAGGTGCCCGAGATATCGATGACCCGACTTCGTCCGGGCTTGTACCTTGAAGGTCAGGTGGGGTCCAACACCAACACCCCAAAAATGGTGGAAATCGGCCCAGCGGATACCGGGAAATCGGCCCAGCGGATACCGAGATACCCTATGCATTAAATTTCGTCCGTATAGAGTAGATATCGCCAATACGTCTGAAACAGTCAAATGCATCGGCCGGTTAAGCGTTAACGTGATCTAACGTTATGACCTCTAACAACGTCATAGAAGTTACGCATTGTTTTTATCCTGATGGAAGATAGTACCACTTCTTCTTGATAATTGAGGCAGATAACTAAAACAGATACATACGCATTATATACCGTTGGAAAGAGGAAACACGAAAGATTCTCACAGTGTCATTATTATGACTGGCATTTTATTATTCGCGCTGTTTCGATTCGATTTGTAAGCACCGAACTCAAATGAAAGTCCCGTAACACAGCGTAAAAACAGATTTGACCTCGGCACGTAAAAAGTTGACCTCGGATCTGAAAATTAATAGGCCTATGTTACTCCTGGCCCGAAAATACCCCCACATACCAAGTTTCATCGAAATCGGCTCGGCCGTTTTCGAGTCCATCGATTACAGACAGACACACACACACACACACAGATCTTCCAAAATATATAATAGATATACTATTTCTATATTAAATAATCTCAGACGAGTAGTTCCTTGTGACATGTTCAGATAGTAAATGCATGAAACACTCATATGTCGTTTGTTGAACTTATTTTTCTCAATATTTCCCACGAATGAATATGAATAATTTTGCTCTTATATTATCTATATTTCTCCATACCGTCTGCTTTTATTACCCGAACACCCTTCCAGATTAATAATAGTCGATTCTAACATATACTTGTATAACTGACTGGGAGAAAATACAGGGTAAACTGTTTATATTGGATTGTTAAATTTGATTTTATGATAACCTATGAACCTGAACGTATGCAGAAGACATCTTCGACACAAATGAATTGCTTTCTATATACTATTTATAGCGCCCGCTCTCCCGCGGCGAAGACGCGGAAGCGAAGCGACCTATAGGGTATACGTATGCGTATATGAGAAACTAACAACTTCATTGAAACTATGTTTGAAAATGGGTTCTTATCTGCAATTACCAAACCTACACGAATAACCGACCACTCGGCAACACTCATTGATAATATTTATACTAATAACAATGTTTCCCGTGCCGATACTGGGATTATCCTCTCAGACGTATCAGACCATTTTGCTACATTTTATTCCGAATGTCACGATCATAAGTATAAAAAAGCGAGCAGTTCTACAGAGAAACGTATAATAAGTAAAGAGAACACAGACAAATTTAAATCAATACTTCAACAACAAGATTTTCGATGTGTCTTCGATAGTACTTCACCAAACCAAGCTTATGACAATTTTCTTTCAATATATCTATGGGCGTTTAATGAATCATTTCCATTGGTCCGATCTAAACCACCAACTAAATATATTAAAAAACAACCTTGGATGACAAAAGGTCTCATTAACTCCTCCTTAGTCAAGAACAAACTTTACATAAAAAAACTAAAAGCTCCTTGTGACAACAACGCTGAGAAATATAAAACATATTGTCGAATATACAAATCCTTAATTCGGAAAAGCAAAAAACTATACTACGACAATATTCTACACGAAAATAGATTTGACATGCGTCGTACATGGGTCATCCTGAAAAATGCTCTTAAAGTAACAAATAACACTCCAAAAATACCAACAAATATATCATATGGAAACACTATAATATCGCAACCAGAAAAAATAGCTCAAGAATTTAACGATTATTTTCGACAATAGGTCAAAAAACTAGTGGCCAGGTGCCTTGTAACATCGGAATGACATTTTCAGACTATCTAACTGATTCCAATACAAACAATTTGTTCATGTTCCCAACAGAAACATATGAAGTTTTGAAACTATCGAATGACATCACTGGAAAAGGAACCAAAGATATTGATAACCTGTCATCAAAATTAATGAAACAGACCATACCCGAAACGTCCCCAGCGCTAACGCATATATTCAATCTATCATTTAAACAAGGCATTTTCCCCGATAGGATGAAAATATCAAAAGTAATTCCACTTTATAAAAGTGAATCTCCCGATAAAATAACGAACTATAGGCCAATAAGCATTCTGCCCGTTTTCTCGAAGTTGTTAGAGAAACTCATGCATAAAAGGCTTTTTTCGTTTCTCGAAAAACATGAAATTTTGCATAAAAATCAATATGGCTTCCGTAAGAATCACTCTACAATACATCCTTTGATGCACCTTCTAGATCATGTAGAAACAATAATGACAAACCAACTAAGGATTCTACATTAGCGATTTTCATAGACTTATTAAAAGCATTCGATACAATTAACCATGATATTTTATTGAAAAAATTAGAACATTACGGAATTCGGGGGGTTTCCAATGAATGGTTTAAAAGTTATTTAAAGGGAAGAAAACAATACGTTGATTGTCTTGGTGAAATGTCCGATGTTGCTAAGATAACGTGTGGTGTGCCCCAAGGGTCAGTTCTTGGTCCGATAATGTTTCTTCTGTATGTTAACGATATGCCCAAATGTACCTCGATGAACTTACTATCATTTGCCGATGATACCGCGCTTTACTGTTCTGGTCATGATAGGAAAGAGTTGAAAAAATCATCAATGGCTGAACTAAAAAATATTTTTGAATGGTGTTGTTGCAATAAACTATCTATCAACGCAACTAAAAGTAAATTCATATTGATCCACCCTAGGGGCAATGAGGACAAGTGGAGAAATTTTACACTGAAATTGAATAACATGGAACTAATTAGAGTCGGTAATCAAATGCGAGAAAAATTTATAAAATTCTTAGGCATTTTGATCGATGAAAACTTGACTTTTAATAACCATATATCAATGATACAACGTAAACTGTACCACACTCTCTACTTATTGAACAAAGTTAAAAACTTCTTACCAACAAAATCACGAAAAACACTATATCAATCGTTAATCCATAGTCAACTTAGTTATGGTCTCCCGATATGGGGACACTCGGTTCACGCGGGCGTACTATCTACCTTACAAAAAAGGGCAATTCGTATTATATGCAACACAAAATATAGGAGTCACACAGAACCGCTCTTCAGACAAGAAAATATCCTAATGTTCAAAGATATATACACAGTGAATGCATCTGTCTTCATGTACAACTGGTCCAGAAATAATCTCCCCAAATCGTTTAACAATATGTTCACGTATTCCCTTGGTGTTAACAGGCGGATAAATTAAGAAGCAAAAAGGCTAGAACATGTTTTTCAGAAGTTCTACCAAATCATTCATTTCCTAAAGTGTGGAACTCGATAAATTCCAAAATAAAAAATTGTAAATTTAGTTACACATTCAAAAAGTTATTGTCTATGGAACTAATAGGTAAATATACTCAAATGGTTATCTGTGCAAACAAATTACGCTACATTTGCAGTCGTCAAAAGTCCACTTGACTCAATGATCTACCAAGGTTAACTTTTTAACTCATAATATTATTCACTCCAGTTATTACCCTGAACATCCTATATAGCCATGTGTCACATGCACGGCGCTGTCTGCGAATGTGACACAGGACTGTCGCAACAACCTCACTATTTTTGTTACAAACTCTTAAACTTGTTCAAAAAATAAAATTCTCTATTATAGTAAAGTATTGTTCAAAATTTAACCCAGTCTTGATTAAAATTATCACATAAAATATTAGTAGGCACCAACCGGCCATCCAAATACCAAATAGTCTGTGTCAAATTATATACACGCTATCATATATTCATATTGCACTTATCATTCAGGGGCAGCAGGAAGACGGCCATCTAGGTCATGCTGCTCCTGTGCAATAATACAATTTTGTTCACTACTTTGTCAATGTATCGTATATTATTGTGCAAATAAAGATCTATCTATCTATCTATGAGATATACTAATCAACTTTTTCAGACTAATCTAAAAATAGATTGAACTTACGTAAAATAGAATAATTTATTCATAACTGAAGGGTCAGCCGAGTCCAACAAATTACTGTTGGCGACGGCCTCCATTTTGTATTGATTAATACCACATATCACAGTAACAAGCGGGCGCGAATTACGTTCACGTATGATCATATTACAAGAAAACTAAGATGCATGCATCAGATCGCCCGTGAAGTATTTATCATAGAATTCTTGTAGCTATCGATTATACATTTTGGAATATCTGTCTGTATGTGTGTGTGTATGAATGCATATATGTATGTGTGTTATAGACTCGCACACTGCTCGACCGATCTTTATTGTCATCGGCGTTGCTAAACGCTTGCATGTGCCTACGAAACTACGGACGAAAAAACGCAAAATGCATTTATCTTGATTATAAAGGCAGAATTAACTCATCGGAAAACAAAACATGCGTGTTGTGTGATTCTTATGCCTGTCGTTCCTAGGAACGCGGGAAATTTTCAATCATACATCTTTTAGGAACGGGTACTGCGTGTTGTGTGAAAAAAAATGCGTGTTGTGTGATTCTTATGTCTGTCGTTCCTAGGAACGGGGGAAATTTTCATCGGGTAAGTTTTTCCGCCCGATGTACCTTAAATCATACCTCTTTTAGGGACGGGTACTGCGTGTTGTGTGATTCTTATGTCTTCTTCACCTTGAAACGGGTACCCACACATTA
Source organism: Siphonodentalium dalli (assembly GCA_032622095.1). Classification (NCBI taxonomy): domain Eukaryota; kingdom Metazoa; phylum Mollusca; class Scaphopoda; order Gadilida; family Siphonodentaliidae; genus Siphonodentalium; species Siphonodentalium dalli. The sequence continues at coordinate 248,362,452 of CP136063.1, forward strand.
TATATATGTGTGTGTCCTTTATAGACTCGAACCGATTGAGCTCAAACTTGCTACCTACGGGAAGTGTCATGGACGGGTTAAATTGTGACCCAGACCTGACCTTGACCTTGAAAATGATCAATTCAAGGTCAAAATCGGGAAAAATGCACAATTAACTCATGTTATAAACAACAAAATTATATTAACTCATTGAAAAACAAAAAATTAAATTAAAAAATTAATTATAAAAATTAACTAAACAAAATAATTAAAAAATTAAATAAATGTCATGTTTCTGACGAAACGCCACCAGTGGCGGGCTAACATGCTAGTATTATCCATTTCTAGATTTAGTTTCTAACTTTATACCTGTATATTGTACAGAGAAATGTTTGACAAATGTATCTATATCAATATTACCATAAGGGTCATTAAAAATTAGATACGACGAAACAAAATTTTGAAGGGTGCATGCGATTGTGAGGAATAATAGGATCATAGGTAAATTTAATTCATGGACGCTTGTTAATTTTCATTGGACTACATGTATCAGGTAATTTTTTATATTTCAAATGATGACAGGAATGTGGAAAGTTGAACTACCCAAGTAATACTGGCTATACGCACGAAGTGATATACATGTATATAAAAAGCAAAATAGAAGATGGCTGCTGTCGACCATGTTTTCCAAAAAAATTCAAATCATTCGATAGCTCCCATCTAGCGGTCACCCCGAAGATCAATATGAAGTTTGGTGATTATCAGATGAGGGATGTGGTCTGTAGAGGTGCTAAAGAAAAGAATTCAGTTATACAAAGAGTAAGATACAAAATTGCTGTCTGTGGTCATGTTTTTAACGAAATTCGGAAAAAAAATAGACCACTCTCATCCTGTTTATCCAGAAGATCATTGTGGAATCTGTTGGCGATCGGACAATGTATGTCGTCTGTAGGATCAACCAAACTATTTAGCAATAAAAATAGTAAAACTCAAGATCACCGCTGGCAGTGATGTTACAAGGAAATTTTGAGAAAAAAATATGAGAAACAGTTCTCCAATAAATGCTGGCTGCAGGGTGCGCCAATTGATTCAAATTTGAAATTTGGCAGGGTGTACTGCTGGTGGCCATGTTTTCCCCGCAAATTTGATAGACTAATGAACAAAACCACTGAATCCGTTGAATCAATATACATATACACATATATATATGCATTGTTATCCACACTACTGGTATATAAAGGTACTGAAAATAACTATATTATACTAGTATACACAAAATAAACTATATATTATGGCAATGGGTTCTAATATCCGAACATAACAGCTGAGAACTTGGTGTGAATTGAAAAGTAGTGGGGTCTCAAGAATATCTACTCCTCCACGTTAGAAACATGCCATTAAACATCATAAGTATAATCCAGCTCGAAGACAGAAGTGATCCATCAAACCGCTCTTAATTCAACCAGGTCATCACACCCCATGTATGGTCGATCACATGATGATCTAGGTGGAATCGGGCTTCTCAAAGTACCGCCGGCACCACACATGCCGGTATCGGTATCGATACTTTGCTAGTACCGTGGTTCCTGTACCGGTACTGTCAAGCCATGTTATAGTTCTAGGAATATCTAGAGGTAATACAGTGCTGAAAATCACAAGCCATGTCAGAATAAAGAAACTATTTCGGGATATTAGATACCATTTCGGAATATACTAACAAACTTTCCCGTAGAGTTTAGTGATGCGCAAATGACAACATAGACAATTCAATCAACCAAAATAGAACTATTCGTTGCACACGTTTTGTGGTTTTAATTTATTGTTCTTCTGTGTGTGATAAACTGATAGAAAGTAACGCGACACACGTCGGTGGTTTTCACTTCACAATATTAAATCTGATTAAATGTATTTGCAAAGTCGCGCGGTCGGCCATTTTGAATTTAGACAATAATGAGTTAAGTTAGGCAACAATTTCTCTCCACGAGTTCCTATACCAAATATGAACTATCATGTCTATTCAGCAAATTACATGTACACTGTGCACGATTCGTGGATATTGGTTCCAGATTTTATTATATAACTGGAGGTTCCATGAGACACATTTAAATTCAAAATGGTCTACCTTATATATGCAAAATGATACGACATGTGAACGGGTACGTGTGTATGTGATTAATCAAAGCGTGTGGGCCATACTTGTGGGTGATGTCGTTGGTGAGTAAATGGTAAGAAATTGTAACTGGGTTTAGTGTATAATTGCCACAACTGGGCAAAAATAAAGGCAACAAAATAAGTTGCAATCACAAGTTCCCAACACAAAATAATCTTTGAAAATTAAAACAATATCACAAGGCCGTGCTTTCAAAGAATTGGAATTCAACCATTGAAGAGTTATAATAGACACATAAAAACCAGGAACCACCCTTTCGTGACCGACCTCTCACGCCATGAATACAATCACGATTCATGTGCATCGCGTGTAGTTTAAATAGCGAAACTTGATACTACTGTATTTTGCCAAACAGCCTGCTGATCTAAGAACGTGCATATATGCAACCACAGTACCGAGTACCGGCGGTTCTGCACACCAGCACCGTTACCGCAAAAAATGCCCGAGTACGCGGTACCGGTACTGCGTACCGTTGAGAAGCCTGGTGGAATTGTTGTATAAAAAACAGCACTACATGTAAATATAAAATAAAACAGTGCTACATCTTATTACAGATTATTTCCACATATAATCAGTGACTACAGGCAGTCTAACAAAATAAAGTTTCAGTGACACTCGATCCGAAGAGGGGGATAACTTCATCTGTTACAGTCAATGTAGCGATTATGAATCTGGAAAGCTGAAATTTCTAATTAATACTAGATATGGACATGACGAGTATAGTGTGTTTCAGAACGAAAACGTTGAATAAAATCAACACATTTGTAACTTTAAAAACAATTCAAATGTTATTGTATTCCATGTCCCAGCCCGGACATATACACCAAATTTCAATAATATTCATTGTGAAACAACGGACCAAACCCCATATAACACCCCGTATACATCTTTTATTCCGAGCCGGCCTTTTATTCCGAGTTGGCACACGTCGATTGGGGCGAGTTAGCCCTGGGGCGAGTACGCCGATTCCGGCACCTTCTCTATTTGCAGCAGGTATACGTTTACGCTGGTTTACGCGTAATTTAATTTACAAAGTTCCCCAATTAGTATCGTAAATAGAGCGACTGTATTTGACAGAGACTGTCGCTGTTATTGATTATCATGTTGTTATAATTAAAAAACGACAGATGCACATGCCGTTCAAACGTAGTAGTATATTTTCCCCCTGTTAAACGACATCCGCAAATAACAAATAACGCTAACCTACTGCAAATATTTTACACGACAACTGTTAACATATTTGGGCTGAATTCATCAGATGTGTTATGATTCCTCAAAATAAACAACAAACCATCGTTACTTGGAAATGTAGTTTGGAAATGTAGTTTGGGCTATACATTTACACAAATCCTCCAGCTCCTCTATCCTGACACACACGTCAGATGAAAAGCAGCCATTAGATAACCGCCCAAATTGGGCGAAATAATATAGTCATTGTTACCAGGGATTCATTAAAATTGACGTACATTCTCCATTTAAGTAATGGTTAGAGCACAAGAATAGTTCTTTACCAGAATCTAATAAGAAAGTTAAAAACTCAGAGAAAAAAAAATTAAAAATTAAATATTTTGTTTTTTAATTTAAAAAAAATAATATTTTGTGTTCAATCTAAACAAAAAAATATATATAAAATTTAATTTAAATAATTCTTTTATAAATCAATTTTTATAAGATCAAAATTTGCGCGAATCATATACATGAGTCTGTTTCTGCTAGTTGACGTAAGGGCGAGTGCTGATATGTTCGCTTCGGAAGTCGATATCGGGTAACAGACCATATTTACATGGATCAAGTCTTATTGTCGGTGGGCGGTACTACGCTGTGGGTGTGGCCTCTGTGGAAAGATCCATTGGTGTGCTTTACCAAAAATCAGTAAAATTGCAACAATGGGATTGTGCTCTAAACATAAACAATAGTCTTCGTATGGATGGATATTCAACTTGTCCTCGTGCAAATATATTTATATTCGACCCAAATGTTTTGATTATGAAACAAGCCGACAGTGGACTTTACCTCTTGTTCCATTAGATGTCGCGGGCACTGTGAAACAAGTTATAAATAGCATACACCAGTCCTGGTAAGTCGTGAGTTGGATTTTTCGCGTTATTTTTCAGACAATTCTCGTCAAAATAAGTATAATATGGGCTTATTTCATATTGGAATAGGTCAATATAGGGCTGTTTTAATAATCAGCGTTCATATCTATAGAACCCGTATTTGAGTTTTCAAATAACGCCAAGATAAAATTATTTCGCGCCATTATCAAATAAGCCCGTATTGTGCATATATCCACGAGAGATTGAAGGCTGGATAATATAGCTTTCTTGTAAAATCCGTATACCTGTTCAATATATCGCAATAAAATACACAAGCTTCATGCAACTCGTCGTAGATTTTTTCAGGATGCTTAACCATTTACCCATCAAACCGGCCAAAACCGGCCAAATAAAGCTTCAACAGCCTAAAATATCTTCGATCTGTCTCAATAGAACCATACAAATATGGATATCATTGGAACCGGCTCCTTGACCACATTGTGATAGTTACAGTTATGCCCTGTGTCAATGCATTCTCTTATATATGCGAGTCGACCATAGGTCGCCTCGCATATATAAGAGAATGCATTGGCCTAACCCTAACCCTAACCCTAACCCTAACCCTAACCCTAACCCTAACCCTAACACTTTTTACCATTTTTTCTTACATTCTTTAACAATTTTATAATTTTTAATGTGTTAAGCCAATGCATTCTTTTATATATGCGAGGCGACCTATGGTCGACTCGCATATATAAGAGAATGCATTGGCACAGGGCCCTTCTGTTGGGTAAAGGGTTAATGTTTCGTTGCAGCATCATCGTGGGGAGTTCCACGAATTATCAGCAAGGCAACTAGTTTTGTCAATGATGTTAAAAAGGAATCGGAAAAACTGGTCGATAAAGGGAAAGAAGGCATCGAGAAAGGCGTGAATGTGGTCAAACAAGGCATCAACAAAGGCGTTAACGTGGTCAGGACAGGGGTGCAGGCAGTAATAGATGAGCTAAGTATGTATCGACGTGAATGTGGTGCATGTACAGCTTATATACCTAATTCATATGATAATGCGAATCGCGGGGGCAAACTAACGCTACATAATATGAGGTCGGGCATTGTTTCTTTGTAGATGTGATAGTGGTACCCGACTAACGGAAGTCAATTGCTATCTCGCCTTTTCGTGCTAGTTTCCAAAATCGAATGGGACGTGTAATTCATATTGAAAAGTAGCTCAATCGGGCTATGATAGACGAAACGAGCTATATAGCTCGTTTTGGATGTGTGCCCGACCTGAATGCATTCGAGTCGGAAATGGTAATGCTGTTGCCCAGTATATATAGATACGTTTAAAAGCCAGCTCCTTTGTTATAACTCGATCTTCTATTTCTTCGAATTGACACCTTATAGAAATTTACACTATACTTTATTCCAAATATTTTAACATATACCACACGTCGACATTCGTAATCTAGAATGGTCATGTCTCCCAATGTATGCACAACGAGCTCTTATTGTGATATCTTATCTATCAGATAAATGGCTCGCTTCTTGAACCCTATCATGATAACATACACAGTTCTAATGAACTCCGCGTATTATATTCAGTTCCGATAATCCGTTTAGTGCATGGTTATATATTAGTCGTTGACGGCCGCTTTTAATCTGGTTTTTCTTCTCTCGACTATCATCCATCAACTGAAGTTAATAGTATCGCGAACGACGGTTGATCGCCACTTACGTTATATATGGTGGAACTTCATTGAAAGTTCATAGAACGTTTCATAAATCGTCTAATCGATGAAAAACTTGCCCAATTGAGAATGCAGCACACAGGTATGATTCGATATTCGATTCGATTTCGTCGATTCGATTCGATATTCGATTCGAACAAAATCTACAATTCGCAAAACCCTAGTGTAAACAGAGCAATAGATACATACATGTAATTAAGATCCGAGTAATAATCCCATCACAAAGTAAAACTGTTCGGAACCGAATTCAACTTCAAGCGAGACACGTACGTTCAGTTGGTAAAAAAATCGATTTAGCCGTGGACAATTTCCCTTAGATACACCTGTATATCTGATTCACGTGCATTTCAGTAGCCAGTCGCCAATCATAATCACACCGTTAACTGAATTAACAAATATTAAGCTGTAAATTCAACTATTTACCGGCCCGAATGACATGCATGCAGTTCAAGTGTGTCAAATGAGTCCAGCGCATCCGTTGCTAGATACTGTGTAACCACTTGGATTCGGTTCTGACATAAATTCGGTTCACTTACTTTAATTAATTACATGTCCGTTATGTGTTCCATGCTGCCGAATTTTAGTGTTATTCAAAATAATTGTATTATTCCGCAAAGTATACCAGATATTTAGTCATCGAGCAATAGATCTTAAGTCCTGCGTAGTTACACCAAAAAATCGTACATCTGCAAAATGTATACTGGTCTCCATGTATGTACATAACTTTGTGTTGAATTATTTATAATACTATCCCTTTATTCACAATAGGTTTGTGCAGTTATAATTGCCGACCGCGGCCAATTTCACGGATAAACCCGAACTTCTTGTTGTATTCGCACCGAAAGCGCCAGAATCCGGTATATATAAACCACGCTGAGGCACACAATCCACGCAAACTACGGTCAAAAATAAGATTCCGGAGCGGATTCAAGTTCTACTTGCCTACAGTATTCATCACGCACGGCTACATGTCCAATGAAAAGAAGTTCCAGGAGCTAAAAAACAAATATATGGACAAAGAGGTAGTGTATGTTGTTCACCAGTAGTCGCTATGGTTACAATTTCAGAATGTTGATTCATTGTTGCCGCATTACAATCAACGGACGGCATTAATTGAATCGAAGAATGAATTAGAGAATTGACAATACCAAGGGCGTTATTTATTGGACGCTGTCGTATTACATTAAAGCAGCTTAATTCATGATAAGCGGCAAAACTATGAGTGTGTTTGTGTTACTACGTCATTCTTATAAATAGCAGATAAATCTGTTTTATCGGGATCTCCCAGTCTCAAACATTGCTTATTCATTTGAGCATTAACCATTTCATGACTGGGTCTTCCTGAATGTTTGCGAAAACCCTATGCCAATGCACTAATATGTGTTTGTGTTACTACGTCATTCTTATAAATAGCAGATAAATCTGTTTTATCGGGATCTCCCAGTCTCAAACATTGCTTATTCATTTGAGCATTAACCATTTCATGACGGTCTTCCTGAATGTTTGCGAAAACCCTATGCCAATGCACTTTCTTATATATGCGAATCTCCCCCAGGGAGCCTTGCATGTATAAGAGAATGCATTGGCATACAACTATTTACCTTGACATTATCTTATGTATGCGATGCTCTATATATTGGAGATTCGCATATAGAAGAGAATGCCACGAACGTACCGATTCGGGTCATACATTCTTCAAATACAACGCATTATCTTGGGTATAAAGAGTGTTCCTTGTACATTTATAATGCGGTATAAATAAAGAGCGTATGTGCCATGCATTGATGTCAAAGTATAAATATCGAAATTTCGTGTTTTATCGACATACCTGTATATTATCCATATTGACAATGTATATATACATATTTAGTGTAAACAATATTTATTCGAAATAAAAATTAAACACATAACATAAACACAATACACAAACATATACGCACAGCTTACGAAAATAATTGGACAATAAGCTAATATTAGCTTCTTTGACTAGTTCTATCCTAAATCATCATTGATAGTTTTTATATAATAACAACTACCAACATCAATCTATTTAAACGATAAAGACAATTATATGTTGGCGGTTTGGAGTGGTGGGCAGTTTACTGAAATAAGCTATTATATTCCGTGACGCTGGGGAGCTCTTCGTTTGAGTCTGTGATTGCAGATAATGAAATGTAATGTTCATTTCATCTTGCTCGTTGCAACTATAAACTGTCGCCCACACGTGTCAATTTCAACGAAACTCGACTAGAAACAAAAGCATGTAGCTTTCCCGTTTACAGAATTGAAGTGAACACGAGTATATTCAAACCTCAAACCTCGGACACTTGTAGAATGAGGTCCCTAGAGTGTCGAATTTTGTGACGCTACCCCGCACAGCGGTCTAGTAACACTACATTTACCCTGTGGTGAATTATTTATATCATGGTGATAACTATATAGATGCATATACGTTTGGGGGGGTATCGGCTACTAAACACATTCTTGTCAAATTTAGTTCCTCCCCATCTCCGATCATGGTGAAGAATAAAGCGATTCTACTAATAGCCGATCGCACCAGACCGCACACGACCGCACCCGCCCGCACGTGACCGCGCCCGAACGCACCTCCCCCAGTGGTCAGAGCGAGATGTGGCAACCACTATCATGCAAAAATAGACATGTTTTACCAAAATTTCAATCACCAAGTCGATAGCTATAGAGGAATCGATACTATTAACCACTAACTTGCGGCCGGTTCCGTCCGGTACACAGAATCTATAAAATAAATCACCGACCGCACCCCACCTAGCTGCCCAACTACGAAAAGGCAGCGAATACCCCGCTGCATCCATGTGCGATCGGGCATGTCCCTATAGCTGTAGCGGAAGTGAATTAATTAACCCACATGCTCACTGGGGGGAAACTGTTTCACCAGAATCGATTCTATCGCCCTTCCGGTTCCGTCTCTATCGAATTAAGTTCCGACTCTTTCGCGATTTCTAAAACATGTTTTCAAAGTTTTGACCGTTGTTTATTGACTGAATGTCAAAACAGAATGTTTTCTCCAATAACAATCGACAGATTATGTCTTTATACGTGTTTATATTGATGACAGTAAAGCAAAATCGGCTGCATGTTGTGCACAGTTACAGACGTAGTGCGTTTGGGTGCATTTCCCATGAAAATTAAGCAGCACTTTGATGCTCAGATTATCGGCCTTGTCTACTTTAAATTGGACTGAAACTTGTCAAGTTTTATGGTTGAACATTAGATAATTATAATACAATACCTCCCGACGGTACCTCGCCGTACAATTCCTTCAAATTAGTGCCTCAAAAAGCAACAAAAGGTTCCGATTCTATTGTGATGTTTATGTTCACGGTCGGTTCTTTCGTTCCTGTTTACAGTACATTCATATTCGATCAGATTATTTGATTGTACATCTATAGTTGCCCAATGACAATCCATGGTCATATATGGTTTTAAATTGTAGCCATAAGTAAATCAATAGATGAGTTTTAGTGGTCCCAAACGATCATAGGTAAGATATTAAAGATGATCGACCGATAATCTTTAATATCCAACCTATGATGCTTTGGGACTACTGAACAACTCATATTGGTGTTGCTGTGACTATAGTTTAAACCATATATGGTAATATGGCAACTAGAAACACAAATGAACTCTATGGTCGAATATAATATTGCATTAAACGGGGGGCGAAAGAACCGATCGTGAACTTAAAAATCACATTAGAACCGGAACATTGCGTTGCTTCTTTTGGTGGATTAATTTGAGGGTCTTTTACTGTGAGGAGCCATCGAGAGCTGTGCTGTAATCGTGTCCTGGTGTTCGATCATACAAGAAGACATATTTCAGTCTAATTAAAAGGTAAAAAGGCCGATAAAAGGAGCATCAAAATGCTGCTTAATTTACAAAGGAAATGCACACAAACACATTACTCTTCTAAGTGTGCAAAAAATAGCCGACTTCGCATTATTATCACCAATAATTACGCACAAAGACACAATCAAGCGATAGTTTTTGTAAAATACGTTCTGTTTAGTGTATAAATGGAGGTCAAAACTTTGAAAACATTTGTTTCAAGTCGCGAAAGAGACGGGACGTAATTCGATAGAGACGGAACCCGATAGGCGATAGAATCGATTCTTGTGAAACAGTTTCCCCCCAGTGCATGCTGTTGTCGAATGCGCATTGTATATACATAAAAACACTCGCCGACCGCACCTTTCCCGTGAGTCCGAGCGAGATAATGCATGCTCTATCCTGCATATTAGACCTGCATGTACCAAAGATCCAATCCCCAAGTCGATAGATCGAGTGGGAATGGTAACTTGCGGCCGCTTCCGTCCGGTACGCAAAATCCAAAAGGGCACCGACCCCACCCCTGGCTGCCTGACCACGACGCCTGATGCAAGTTTTGGGTGAACGGTGCCGTTTCCGCTCAACTTTGTGTTTGGACCTGTAGTACACACATGTCTTTTCTGCAGGATAGTACATGCCCCATCTCGCTCGGGCCCCTGATGAGGTGCAGTCGGTGTTATTTTCGGCGTTCTTGTGTACATTCATAGCGAAATCGACAGCAGCGTATGGGTTATTATATTCACTTCCGCTACAGCTAGCAAATCGGCGGTCGGCTTTTAGTATGACTGGAGGGGGGAAATAGGCGCTAAAATTACTATGATTTCGGTGTGTTTTTTTCCTGAGTATAAAAGTATAAATATCTGAATTTTGTAAGTTATTGACATACCTGCATACTGTCCCAACTGACAATAAACATACACATATTTAGTGTAAAAATATTTATTCTAAATCAAAATAAATAATACAACATAATCACAATACACATGCAGATACACACAGCTTGAGAAGAGGCTGTGACAATAAGGTAATATTAACTTATTTAAACTGTCTGTACTAAAGCATCAGTGATGTGTAGTTATCCCGTAGCAAATGTTCAGATAGTAAGTTCAACAAACGACCATTGGTGGTAGTTTGTTGAACTTATTTAAACATTCCCCCATTAAATATGGCACCTTCTGCGCTTGTATTCCTCCAAATCAACAATATACCATTCCGATGTACACTTGTTTAGCTTACTGTGAGAATACAGTTCGCACAGACGTGGTTCATTCTCCAATGACCCACGATCTATTACTGAGGTATTAACGGTATTAAATGATTCCATTGCAGAATGTTAATATGTTCATCGTTGACTGGTATAAAGGCGCCAATGACGCCAACTTCATGCAATCGGCCGCCAATACTCGGCCTGTTGGGAAAAGCATCGGTGACATGATAACTGCGTTAGGGATTCGGGGAAAGATGCTCAAGAAAGTCCACTTGATTGGACACAGCCTGGGGGCTCACGTGATGGGCTTTGCCGGACAGGCTTTGAACGGGAAGATAGGCAGAATAACAGGTAAGATATTACATCGACCTATTTTGCTTAACCCTTTACCCAACAAACCGGCCAAAAACGCCCAAATAAAGCTTCAACAGCCTAAAATATCTTCGGCCTGTCTCAATAACACCATACAAATATGGATATCATTGGAACCGGTTCATTGACCACATTGTGATGGTTACAGTTATGCCCTGTGCCAATGCATTCTCTTATATATGCGATTCGACCATAGGTCGCCTCGCATATATAAGAGAATGCATTGGCATAAAAAAAATCTTTTTTTAACACTTTTTACCATTTTTTCTTACATTCTTTAACAATTTTATAATTTTTTCTTACATTTTTTATAATATTTTTCTACATTCTTTGACTATTTTATCATTTTTAATATGTGTTAAGCCAATGCATTCTCTTATATATGCGAGGCGACCTATGGTCGACTCGCATATATAAGAGAATGCATTGGCACAGGGCCGTTCTGTTGGGCAAAGGGCATCATCATATAGTAAATGAGAGATAATAAGTTCAACAAACGAACATAATTATGTCGTTTGTTGACTAATTTTCTAAATATCTCCTTCAATAAATATGGCTCCTTCTGCACTTGTATTTATCATTCCTCTGCGTTTATCACATTGACATCCATCCAAATCAATAATAGACCTTTCATTGTACACTTTTTAACTGATTTTGAGAATCTGTTTAGTATACAAAGGGTTAAACATATTTCGTCACCTTACACTTAAAAGGACAAAACGGATTTACAGGCGCAAACTCATTGCCATCGCGGCTCCAGCTTGTGTCAAATCGTTTCATACCTAGCTCAATTAAAACCTTATTGTTGTACCCCCTTAGATATTTTACTTTGACTTACTTGTTGATCTACGATGAAGAAACAGCGAGATGTGTCTTTTTGATACTAAAACGTCTTATGGTCACAGCAAATTCAACGAAATTTCTCTGGCAACAAAATTGTTACTTGCAGAACATTAGGTCGGTTACAGGTCGTATGAAGTTGTATATTATCAAAGGGCGCGTTTGTCTCTATTCAGACATTAGTTACACATTTTAAACAACATCCAAGATAAAATAAATAAGTTGTTTTTCTCTCCTGAAAAATGACAAAATGTGTCTGACAGGTGACGTTTCATTTTCCCGTAAAAGTAATAAAACAAAATACATCTGAGGATCTAATTACATGTTGACAAGTGCGACTTATATACATATATATACAGGTATTGATATGTATATCAACATATATACGAACATGTACATATATACAAGACGTAAACTTCCGGTGAAATCAATGTTACAGACATGTATAAATATGGGCCCCAAATGTTTGCATTACCTTGTTTCGCTATAATCCACGTTGTGTTTCAGAGGAGAACTATCCAATTTGACCATGCATCATATATGTTATGGACAATCCGCGATAACACTCGAGAGTGGCGTTGGAATTTTGAATAACTAACTTCCTGTATTGAGAATCTGTTCACTAATTACATTACATTATTCTGTCAAGTCACGGTTCGTCATTCTGATGAACTCGCAAATTTGCGAATATTATTTTTGTAATTCATTTCAGCAATTCACTGATGGCGATGGTATTTGGTCATTTACCGTTCAACCGTTGTAGTAATCTGTCGACCATTTGGACATTTGGGGCAAACAAACAATCACATGCAATTCTGTTCGTCGCCAATCAACGCATATCGAAACACGGGCGTTACGGTTGTTGAGAGTGGTGGCATCAATTTCTCTTGACGATATTCTAAAACAGACTCAAATAATTCGTGGAGGCGGAGACACAATATAATTCAAGCAAAATACGAATAATACTAGCTTGTATGCGCACATTATGTTTATATAATGTTGTATCGGTGCAAAACAAAACAACAGAAAAGCATATATAAAACCGAACGCAATTCGTAAGCACGAGCTATCGTCTGTGGAATTGAGTCTGTGGGGCTTACAATTTGATCACACGGTGGCTGTTGCTTCTCGGATTACTGCACATTCCACCGCAGCGGCCCCTTTTGATAATGTAGTCCAATATCACGGGTGTATAGTCTCGTAACACTTACATGATGTTTATCAGAGAATTTAACAACCCATGATCAGGATTGAGACGAAAAAATACGGGCCAAGTAAATGTTTCAGCATTAATGGTATCGGCATGCAACTCATGCCAAGACTTACTTCGAATATCGGATTGTGGACGTGGTAGCCCACTGGTTAGTGTGTCTGACTTGTAATGGTGTCAACGCACCGACATGCGTTCGCGCCCTGTCGGTGGAATATCGTCTCCACAACAGTGGCTTGGTCGGATTAAGCTGTGTGTGTGCTATAAATAGCCACACGCTGTTTCAAATCTCGCACCAGGTTATGACCCTTGGCCAAGGTCACTTGTACTGTGCTCGCTTCATATTACCTAGACGAGAAATAGGTACCTGGTTGTTGGGTATCCGTAAGCCGCTCCATTGAAGCGCCTGTAAAATGGCAGCAGGCATAAGACTCGGCATTACTCATAAAAAACAGCTGAGGGTAATAATGTAAGCGCTTAGAGCTACACCAGGGATTAAGCGCAATACAAATGGTATACATTATTATTATACTTCCATATTTTAACATGGAAGTATATTGTTATTCAATTTTTTTTTTTTTTCCAATATTATTATTATTCTTAGCAATTTTGTAACTGCTTTATCTCTGAAAGTACAATATATAGGGATCTGGAATTTCGTATGTATATAGACCTATACTAATATACAGAAGATGTTCGACATAAAATCAAAATTAATCGATAGAAGCATTTCTGGACAGGAGTCTTTGACTCATCTAATATTTTATACCCTGATAACAATATAATACATTAAGTACAGGGTTATGGATATGTGTAGATCAGGGTTATGTTTAGGGTTAATGTTATGGGTAGGATCAGGTTTATAAATTGGGTTAGAGTTGTGGATATTGTTAATGTTAAAAAAGGTGACGGTGTTATACAAAGGATTTGGTTTTGGGTAGGCTTGTGTGAATGACTAGTCTAATTGAAAGGGTTATGGTACGGTCCAATGTATGGATATGGTTTGCAGGAGGACAATGAATATGGTCATGGTAGTTTATTGGGTTAGAGTTAAGTGTTGTGGATAGGGCTATGGAAAGGATTATGATTATGGACTGGCTACGATTAAGGTTGTTCTTATCGAAGCATTTGGGTTATGGAGTGGTTTATGGGTAATGATTGGATAGGGGTGGGTAGAGAATTAAATTATGGATGGTGATCGGGGATGGGAAATTTATATAGAAGTATCAAAATTCTGCAGGCCAGAATTTTAGCCCTCTAGTTATTATTATTATTATTATTATTATCTGTTTCTCTATTATTTTTCACTCATGTGGAGGTCAGTAAGGTTACATTGTCTGTTCGGTAAACTACTAAGTCACAATGCATCTATATTGTTTTGATGGATGTAAATTTTCGCAGAATTCGGGACGTTCCTAAGATGGCTACTTTCTGGATTTCATATTTATTGAGAGGAGCTGGTATTTTCTCTATCCATTTGTCCAGACTTTTACTGATTGCTCCGGTGGCCCCTAGAACTACTGATATGATAAATGTTTTGAGTCCCCACATGCGAGTAACCTCTATTTGCAAATCCAGATATTTCCTTTTTTCTGCCTCTTTGTTGTACATTGTAATCGCTGGGCACGGCAATATCTATCAGAAGACATTTGTTGTTGTCACGGTCTTTGACAATAATGTCTGGTCTGTTGCAAGATACTGTCCGGTCAGTGTGTACCTGTGTGTCATATATTAGTGTGACGTTACCTTTTGTTTTCACGTTTTGTGGTTGATGTTCGTACCATTTGTTAGATATGTCCAATCCATATTGTTTGCATAAGTTCCAGTGAACATAAGCACAAACCCTGTTATGTCGCTCAAGATATTCAGTCGGAGCTAGTGTCTGACATGCTGACACAATGTGTTCAACTGTCTCGAAACTTTTGTGGCAGAGCCGGCATTTCGGATCAATGGTCTTATCTACGTGTATTAGTCTGTGTTCAAATTACCGGTGGTAATAGCTTGATCCGTGCTGCAATTAGCCGCGCTTTCGTTTCAGCATTCAGTCCTGCATATCTTAGCCATCCGTACGTTGCCTCCCTATCTATGCCTTCATTTTGTTATAGTTTTGACCATGCATATGTTTATCTGCATATAATTCTACTCGTTTTTCGCGGATTTTTCTTTTGAGTTCTGGTTTTATTCGTTTAGCATTTTCTATGACATCTGCATCATTTGCGTGCACTTCTTCTAGTTCGAATTCGTTTCTGACTTTCGTTGCTGTTTTCGTTATTGAGTACCATCCTTTGGTTTGGTCATATTCGCTAACACATCGCACATATCTGTTTTGTGATGTTTTCATGTATTTGTCCTGTCCCACATCTGCTGTTTTATGTGCTGTTATAATTTCAACAAGCCCCATTCGTCCCTCACCACGATTCTCGTACAACCTGTAAGTAAGAACAGGAATAGCTACCGTATTGATTGCCGTAATTTGTTTTTTTGCATTCAGTTCACTCTGTAGTACTTGTCTGACTCTTCTGTTATACTCTTTCACTATTTTTCTTTTCATATTCTCATGGTCTATTCCATCACTCTCTTCAACTCCTAGATACTTGTATGCTCCATCTTGGTTTCATTCTTTTTTCACTCCATCTGCTACGCGTATGTCTCCTGTTTTCTCTACCTTACCATCTATGCAAGATAGTTTTGCAAACTTCCTAAAACCAAACTCCATCTTGATGTCTTCACTAAACGTTTTCACCAGATGTATCTGATTCTCAATTTCAGCATCACTCTCTGTATATAACATGATGTCGTTCATGTACAAGAGGTGCGTTAATTTTGTAGTCATGGTTTTATCCTTCGTATTGCAACCCGACCCAGAAGCATTCAGTTCTGCTGATAGTGGGAACAAACTAATGCAGAATACTAGGGGAGATAATGAATCACCCTGAAAAATACCTCGGGATATCTTAATACTCTCTGTTTGAATTGTTCCATTGTCAAGGTGAAGGTGTATCTTGGTGTTCCATCTTTTCATAATGTGCTCCAGAAAATTGACTACAAGAGGGCTGGCTCGGTAAATTTTCAGGGATTCTATTATACAACTATGCGGCACACTATCGACCGCCTTCTTGTAGTCAATCCAAACAGTACACAGGTTTCGCTTCTTCCTGTGTTCCATTATCATCTTGTTCAGGAGTAGTTGGTCCTTGCAGCCATTGTGCATACACAGAGACAATGTTTTAGATTTTGTATATAATTATAGTTGTAAGGGCTATATGTACACTGTGTATACACTATATGCACAGTATTTATCGAATATAAATATAATACTATCGGGTATGTATGAAATTTAGCGCGCTCAACATCGCAATAAAGGCGCGCCTCAATATACCACTTCTTCTGACTTGTACGGTATTCTGGGACGTAAATCCAAGCGCCATATATGTATTACATCGTAATAATATAATTCTACTGCACTTTGTTCAATAATAATTATAATATTCGATTGTTATGGTCATCACTAAAATGGCATGATCAAACTAAAGATATTGACCACAACGACCATCCGATATAGGCTTCTGACTTAACCCTTTACCCAACAAACCGGCCAAAACCGGCCAAATAAAGCTTCAACAGCCTAAAATATCTTCGGTCTGTCTCAATAGAACCATACAAATATGGATATCATTGGAACCGGCTCCTTGACCACATTGTGATAGTTACAGTTATGCCCTGTGCCAATGCATTCTCTTATATATGCGAGTCGACCATAGGTCGCCTCGCATATATAAGAGAATGCATTGGCCTAAAACAAATCTTTTTTTAACACTTTTACCATTTTTTCTTACATTCTTTAACAATTTTATAATTTTTAATGTGTTAAGCCAATGCATTCTCTTATATATGCGAGGCGACCTATGGTCGACTCGCATATATAAGAGAATGCATTGGCACAGGGCCCTTCTGTTGGGTAAAGGGTTAAGAAATCCCATTTACATGAATATCGATAAATGCACAAACCACTTAGTCTGTTTCTTTTTGTCGTTTTAGTCGTACTATTTCTCTCTGTTTTAAATTTCGCGTACTGACGGGTGCACGAAAAATATTTCTGAGTGAATTTAAATATCCGATTAAAGGTAGTGTACATCGGAATGTTCTATTCCTTATTTGGCGAGATTAATTAATTCACGTGAAGGGGTGTTCATTAACATAGCCTGAATTTGCCAACCTTTCTTAACTAGCCGATTACATGTAGTTCCCTTAGAAAATGTTCCGCATCAACATTTAAGTAAAAACAGCTGTCCGTAGATCTAGCGCCGGATTAATGGTTGCAATTTTAGTTAACATTTTTCTAATTCGTTGAGTGGGCAATGTGTCAATGTACAAACTTTTCGGTTTTATTCACTGAAATACTCACAAAATTTCTTGAATTAACCGACATTGACTGTTTTCGTCATAGGTTTAGACCCGGCACAACCTGGATTTGAACACAGCAGAGCCAACCGTCGACTCGACAAGTCTCATGCCGTGCACGTGGATGTCATTCACACTGACGCAGAACCGTCTAGTGCTTTCGGTAAGTATCACATGACATGCGTATCGCGCACTCACGGTCATCCTCATCAGCATCATCATCAACATCATCGTCGTCATCATCATCATCATCATCATCATCATCATTATCATCATCACATCATCATCATCATCATCATCATCATCACCTTCATCATCATCATCATCATCAGCATCACCACCGCCGTCATCATCATCATCATCATCACCTTCATCATCATCTTCATCAAGAACGTAATCACCATAGTAATCAACATCAAGATAATCACCATCGTGATCATCATCACCGTGATCATTATCAACAACATAATCATCATCATAATCATCACCATCATCTGCATCTCCATCATCGTCAGCATGATATTCATCATCATCATCATCATTATCAGCATCATCATAACCTCCATCATCATATTCATCAAGAACATAATCACCATAGCAATCAACATCAACGTCATCATCATCATCAGCATCGTCAGCATCATCATGATCATTATCATCATCAACAACAACATAATCATCATCATAAACATCACCATCGAGAACATAATCACCATAGTAATCAACATCAACGTCATCATCATAATCAGCAGCATAATCTGCATCTCCATCATTGTCATCGTCAACATAATCATTAATATTAATCATCATAACCAACATCACAACATGAGTTTTGCGCACTCACCATCATCATCGCCGGTATCGTCATTATTAGTAGAGAAACATCGTCAGCGCCCCCGTGTACGTGGTATCGCCAAACCCGAGGGTATCGCCAAAGCCGAGAAAATGGGAAAGTATTTTTCACGTATACGTTATGGGGATATGTTTGTTTCTCACCGTAAAACAGACAACGAACAACGTATGTGTATGTCCACATGAAGCAGGGGCATTTATCCACCCGCTGTCAATCAGTTTTTCCAGATCAAACCATTTAATATTTTTTGGCGAATTTGTTCAATAGTATTTTTGCTTTTGCTCACTCAAATTTTCGAGAACATCCACCTACTAGTATAGTTCCTGGACTTCCACGCTGCCAAAACAAATGCCGGTATATATATAGTTGAATCTGTCAATGAAGCATAGGATTGAACAGAATTTAAAAAATCAGTGTCGTTCTCAATATTCGCGCGATATTCGCGCGATATGGAGTGACCGCTGTCGGCACCGAAAGATGTTAACGCCGCAGACGAAGATGTCACCAAACGCCGATCATCTGTGCAGTAAATATGCATAGCACTGAAGGAGTTCTGATGATATTTCGAATGTTTTTATGAGACTGATCAATTGGGTATGCGAATGTCATCTGAAATATTAATCCATAGCATATTCGAAAATTGTATACATATCTATTATGAATGTATTTCAATTGAAATTAATTGAACATCCATCTCAGCATTCAGATTTGCGATCTCAAAAGGTGAATTAATGATAACGCGATGCCTTGATCACACGCACGTGAATGCGGTCGTTCGCATGCATGCAGCTAACCGGATATTCGTTTAACATTAACACGCTTGGAGTTTGTATATAGACCACACATGCAGGACGAAACGCTGCAACGTATCAACGATTTGTAAACCGACACATAAATCGTCTACTCCAACAGATCAGACCCCTTGTATTTGCAAACAGCAGCGTGCTGGGAACCTCAGAAGAGACATACAATATTTTGTGAAGCATACGTTCTCGGAGCTTAATATGACATTCGCAGTCCAATTGATTGAATGCCGGCTGATACTGACCCTGGTTCTTGCGGACCCTGGCTGATACGGACCCTGGCTTTTACGGACCTCCGGCTCATACGGACCCTGGCTTATACGTACCGCGGCTTTTACGGACCCTGGCTTTTACGGACCTCAGTTGCATACGGACCTCAATTCAAATTAAATTGTTTTTTTTTTAAATTAGGTATATTTTTTCTTTATTTAAAAAAATAAAATAAAATCAATTAAAATACTGACAAAATGCATATCTTCCTCTGTATCCGCTTGTAAACAAAGCATATAGCCGGCACTGGATACTAGCTTTCTGTTGCCTTTCTTAAAACCATTGTCGATCTGAACTCATGTGGATTCATGCTGATCATCAATCATTGACCACTCATCATAGCGTGTCTGTTTATACAGCGGTGAAAGTATCAATTATACAAAAGTAAAGGGATTATAGGGTTACATAACACCAAAACCGGGCATTTATAGGACCTTCTCATTTTTGTCAAAATTCATATGTTCTTCGCATCGTTCTATAAAGTAGAGCACATGAGTGTATTTTGCACTCATCCATGGCTCATATTTATTCATTTGTTGCATACGTTCTCTTGGGTATAATATGAGATGGTCCCATAAATAGCAAACATTAGTGTTGAGTATCCCTTGGGGTGACAGGAATGACTTTTTCACCCCTGACAATATACATAAATATTTAGTCTACTCTATCTATTTGTATTTGTAATTTTCGTGTCTGTATTGTGAATGACATTATCCTATCCTATCCTATCATTCTAAAGTTCAGGTATGAACACCATTCAATAAATGTTTACAAGCCAGAACACAACGGAAATAAGTCAGTTATACCTCGTGTTCTCTTATAACAAGTGAGTAATAAACATAAATATAGTTTAAAATATAAGTTAATATAAGTTAAAAGGAAATAATCCGAAAATAAAAAAGTGAAAGATAAATTAAAAAGATATACCAAATTTGGATGATATAAAAAAATATATATATAAATAAAATAGATTTTAATTTAATTTGAATGGGGTCCGTATGCGCCGGAGCTCAGTACAAGCCAGGGTCCATAAGAGCCAGGGTCCGTATATCAGGCGCATACCCAATTGATCAGTCTCAGATACAGATAAAAACACTCGAAAACTCATCAGAACTTCTTAAGTACTACGCATATTTACTGCACAGATGATCGGCGTTTGGTGACATCTTCGTCTGCGTGCGACGTTAACATCTTTCGGTGCCGACAAGTGCATGGTCACTCCATATCGCGCGAATATTGAGAACGACACTGATTTTTTTAAATTCTGTTAAATCCTATGCTTCATTGACAGTTTCAACTATTTACCGGCATTTGTTTTGGCAGCGTGGAAGTCCAGGAACTATATTAGTGGGTGGATGTTCTCGAAAATTTGAGTGAGCAAAAGCAAAAACACTATTGAAAAAATTCGCAAAAAAATATTAAATGGTTTGATCTGGGAAAACCGATTGACATCGGGTGGATAAATACTCCTGCTTCATGTGGACACACACATACTTTGTTCGTTGTCTGTTTTACGATGAGAAACAAACATATCCCCATGTCATATACGTGAAAATGACTTTCCAATTTTCTCGGCTTTGGCGATACCCTCGGGTTTGGCGATGCCACGTACACGGGGGTGATCATTATCATCAACATCGCCATGGTGATGAAATTTGAGGATGCTCCGCAAAGTGACGCCAGATGTTGGTGACACAGTTAGTATAAATAACACAGTTCAAACGCCTATATTCTGGATCATATAAATCGAGCTTCTCGAATATATATCCTACATAATTGACTGCATATTAAGTTTAATGATTAAGTGATGCGTTATGTATTCAGACTATCGGTAACTGGAACAAGGGCTTTACCCCCATAATGGTCTTATAATAATTTCTTTGATCAGTAAAAACAACGTATATTGATGTGATTTTTTTTGACAATTTAGACCGTAAACTTGCTACATATAAATGAATTGCATATTATTGATATCATTTCTTTGTTGTCACTGGCTATGTAGCGATCCATTGCATTACCGTTATCTGCATCCTTTGTCAGAATTTGTCATCCGTACAGTTAGATATCTTGAGTTTGGGACAAACAAAGGTGCCTTCGTGCTTACATGTATGTCATAAATACGCGATGAGAATCGTTTAAATAATCAATGAATATACTTATATACTTATGCAGATGAAACTATTCTTTGTACATGCAGCTTATCTGATGCTATACGTTAACTTCTTTTACTATCACTTAGTTTTATACTGTTCATAACACACTGTACATTTAAATGTTATTAAGCATTCATACTGTCCTTATAAGGGTGTTATGCCAATAAACTTATCGTATCTTATCGTATAACTATATTAGTATTAGCACCATCGTTTATATACATGCATAGTAATATAGGTTATCTGCAAAGTTTTTGGCATTCTCCTGGCCTTTGAAGATGTGGGTTTTAACACCAAAACTGGTGCACATACATCTAGGAATGTATACATATCAATGTATTGCTATTACGAGCATCATGTATCATATATATATAGTAATAGTGTTATCTGCCTTTGACAGGTTTTGGCATTCTCCGGGAAATTGGTCATGTGGATTTCTTTGCCAACAACGGTCGAGATCAGCCTGGGTGCCCAGAGAGTACCGCCATGAAAGTGTTTGAATCAGTTATCAACCCGTCTTGGAAAGACAAATTCACATCAAGTAATATACCTATAATTATAATAATGTCCTATGGAATGTTTGACGTTTCAGGAAATGGATGTGTCGGCACCTGATTTGCGGCTCGGCACCTGTTTCTTTATGCACCTATATTTTCGGCAATATATTCAACCACTCATCCAATTCGAATGAGGATTCCCACAATATACACCTTTCCCATAATTAGCTACAACTGATGAGTATTAAGTAAAGCTAATATATATAGTAGCCGTAATGTTTCGGAAGGTCCTATTTTTTCCGCAGAATTGACGACTACGAGTCCGTTTGTGAGAAAATTGTGTCGTTCAAACTTCTTGCCACTCGCAGTAAGATGATATGATTATGTTTGCTGTGTTTATTGTGTTAATATGTTGTTATCAGGTCATAGTCAGTGGTAGGCTCTATGATTACATGCAAATCTCGCGTGCCATGTTTGGATAATACCCTGTGCCAATGCATTCTCTTATATATGCGAGTCGACCATATGTCGCCTCACATATATAAGAGAATGCATTGGCCTAACTAACAAATTATTTACTATTTTTTATAATTGTTAAAGAATGTAAGACAAAAATTTACAAAATGGTTAAAAAAACAAATTCGTTAAATAATGACTTTTTTTTATCATTATAAAATTCTTTAACAATTTTTACAATTAAAACAAAAATTCTTACATTCTTTAACAATTATACAAAATATTATATAATTTGTTAGGCCAATGCATTCTCTTATATATGCGAGGCGACCTATGGTCGACTCGCATATATAAGAGAATGCATTGGCACAGGGTTTTCACATTCTTGCCACCTGCAGAAATTGTGTCGTTCAAACTCACTCTTGGGGAACTACTCATAGCGACTTGGTTCTCTCGCGCGTTTCGTGAGCATTATCTAGTGACGTTTCCGATTCTCTGTCGATCAGTCGAGGCAAAACACGTAAAACACAACATCAGAACAGTGTCTCGTGGGTTTCATAGCGCTACCGTGAAATTCACTTTACCGCCAGAGCGGGGATAACCACGCCTGTCATAAATAGCCAGTCTGATTTACAGCAGGTTAGACATCACGCGTCGATATGTCTAACCACAAGGAACGACGTGTTTCAAATTTGGTAGACTTACCACCAGAATTCGCTGGATTTTTCTTCAATTCGACTTGTACTTCATTGATGTCGCGACAACAAGAATACAAGCACTTTAGTGAAGGCTACATACATTCAGTTTCAATGTTTATTTGCGACGATAAGCTCTTTATTGGGGATAATTACCATCGAAGCATGATGAAAAATGAACCTGCAAATGGCGTCGATTTTGAGATAAATTGTTCGATAATTTCGGATATTCACTGTTCTTGTCAAGCTGGATATGTAACACATAATAAATATTCAATGTTATTATAATATATCTGTTCACAATAGACACACGATCTATCAATTTATCGATGGTGTACCATACAATTTCCCTATTTCGATAAAAAATTCGAGGACTTGTATGTTTTCATCCGTTGTAGTCAGTTTTTGGTACTTTTTCGAAGATGCACCATACTGGTATCAAAAAGTGTTCCATGTCATAATTGATTGTTTTTTTCTGGATAACTGATTGTTTTTTTCGGGAAAATGATACATATTCTAATAGATAGGCAATATTGGATCATATACTGGACTTATGAACGTGAACGTATTGATCATATATGGAGATGGTTTTGTCATCGACCGCCTTCAACCTCTTTGACTAAACTATCTATATATACGTATGTAGCAGCCCACCATCCTTCCCGATACACCAAAGCATCTGCTATTTGTTTTTTTCTTTATTAACTCCTTAGTCACTAATTTAGAATTTGAAAATACCACGCCTATACAGAAAGTGGGGGCAATGCCATAGACATATGTTCCAATACATACAGCATATATTGCTATATAGTGTTTATATATGTCCTAGAATAATATAGGGACTGTTTGCCGTGTGCATGGAGCCTCTGTGTGTTGTAACTTGTAATAATTTTCCCACAATGACGTAGAGCAGACCACACTATTACCAAGAAGGGCGTTATGGAACAACATCTGTACAATATATAATAATCCTTTTATTTCAGACAAAAAAAAACGCCATTATCCCTGCCACATGGGTGTGTATGGGCTATGTAAAAACGTGACATTTAAATTTTAAAAAAAATGTTATAATAACAATTAATAATCTTCATAATTGGCACATTACGCGTATAGAACAAACATGTTTCAGTATATTGTGAAATTATTTTTCATATCACAGTTCCCAAATATTCCATTGGTCTGTCATAATGTTTGTGTATGTAAGTCCACGTATAAATGCCATGAATACCATTTATTCACAAAATATACCAATAAATGCTGTATAATGTACCAAATCTAACCATCACAAATCCGAAAGCTATCAGGAAGATGAGCCCTAATCAGCCTGTATTAGTCTACAACAGATGAATTTAACAGGTGCTGTCATATACTTTGGCCATTTCAGTGTCCCTCTTTCCCCAACAAATCATCCCTTGGAGATTATAACACTATGTGGTCCATTATCTCAAATGTGTACATAGTTTGATTTGATAGTTTTAACTAATAAGCTTATCTAGAACTTCATAATCCCCTCATCATATTTCCATTTGTCACCTCTCTGGCTCAGCGTGACATTTCCAACCTTCATAATTTACTAATCCAAAAAGCCCATATGACGAAGCTTTCGGATTCTGTAACTGTTATATTATTATATTGTGTCAACTTACATGAAACCAATTACAAAACAAAATCAAAGCGACATAGAGTAAGCCGGTAAAATGAGTCACATGTTGAGCGGCGGCCATATGCATTGACAAAGGTATTCAGATCCACTGGCACGTCCGATATAATGCAGCTGGGTCAAAAAGCACTTAATTCCAATTACAAAAGTTACACCAAGTGTCTCGCGCTGTATAGCGTCCTTTAATGGCCACTTATATTAATGACCACATGTTATGTCATCGCGAGATAGAGCCGAAAGTCATTATATTACAGAAAAGTTAAATCACAAGATGGATATGGAAGTTGCAGCCAGATATGGCACATTCTTATCACTAGAAGATTGGCTTCTTCTAGAAGAACTGTGGGCCATTTAAACCAATCCGAAGGAGCGACAAAACAGCAACAACAACAAAAAGAAAACAAAAAAATACTAAGCTCGTTGGTAGACGTATTTGCTTCACTGTGCCAAACAACTAACACGAGAAACGTATACTACCACGTATAATTCACAAAAAAAGTATCATAAGATACAATTGCTGTCACAATTGTTATACAGTTCTAATAATAGACACAATTCATGTCCCAGTTTATACTAAAATAAAATAAGACAAGTATTGCCCAAAGGCTAAAGTTATGATCCCTCTGGCTGAAACTTCTTATGCTATACCTCTCAATACAGAAACTTCAGGAACGAGATATGTCAAATTTACGTGCACTCGAAGATGAATAATGCCCGTAATAAACAACAATATGATATCGTGTGCTCAGTAATTGCTTGCATGTCGTAACTTTGTGAGATAGAGATATTCTAATTGTGAACAGATAAATGTA
Source organism: Siphonodentalium dalli (assembly GCA_032622095.1). Lineage (NCBI taxonomy): Eukaryota > Metazoa > Mollusca > Scaphopoda > Gadilida > Siphonodentaliidae > Siphonodentalium > Siphonodentalium dalli. Next base: position 248,388,481 of record CP136063.1, read on the forward strand.
TATACATGTTGGTAATATGAACCCTGTATGGAATATCTTGTTTAAACCAATAATTGTTTGAACATGATTTTGGCGTCAGATGTGGACAAGCAAAAACTACTCCGCATATATGTAGAGAACCGCGATTAAGTTGCAAAGAACCAGAGCCCTCAATAGAGAACAGGAACCTCCACCAGATTGTCAGTATAGCCTCTTTTCTAAAAAACAAAATTGCGAGTTAATATAGTTGATTGTATAGCATCCACAGTGGGTGCCACGGTCGCCATATTTTCAAATTAAGACGAAATTTTATTAGTATTCGTTTGTGAAAATTCAATCAGTAACCACATCTTGCACATATACTGTATTGAAAGGGTGAAGTAGCCCCAACTTAGACAAGTAGCGCCATCTAATATAAACACATGCACGATTTGTGCAAAATGTCATTACATGTCGAAATGGGCGTAATGCCGCCCACCCCAATACGATATAATCTTCTAAATGTTTGCAGTATAATATATTATGTTGACGGGAGGTGGCGATACGCCCAAGTATCTAAACCCCATGGGCGTGGCTTATCTAAACCACATGGGCGTGGCTTATCTAAACCCCCATGGGCGTGGCTTATCTAAACCCATGGGCGTGGCTTTGTTATCAGCCATATACAGAAAAACGATCGTATACGTCTCATTTATTGAGATTCATCGGAATTTGACATTTCGTCGCATCAGAACTATAACTTTGAAGGTCGTAACTCCATTTTGGCGAGAAATGAGTATTTGATATCATTCGAACCTTGAGAAAAAATCCAATTCGATGGGCCAAACTGTTTTTGCATTGGATGGCAAATATTCTCACAGACCAGTGATACAAATGTGGTATCTCCAGCGATCTTCACAATTATTCGTGCCATAATGTCGTATGTCCAACAGCAGCCAATCGGATCCTTCATGTTGTCCACGTGACTTCTGTTTTGCGTTTGTAAACTGTAAATGTGTGCTATATGGTCGTGTCTCCATGATAGTCACGTGATCATTTGGTGATTTAAATTTTGTGATTGTTCCACAAATTTTTGTATGATGATGCACATGAGTGAATGTTCATAATGTAGAATAGGCACTTTTTAGTTCATAGACACATGCGTTGCCACCATATTTAGCTTAATCTGTATTTATTAGCACAACTTCCTTATAGCATGGAAACCAATCGTCGTTGGCGTACGCTAAAGGTCGTATCTCCAAACAAGTTATTGCATTTTAAAAGAAAACGAGGGAGTAAACAGAAAAAAATATGTGGTTCAATGAACCGCTAATGCCAGTTTTCATTGGGATAAATACAACAGTACGTCATGCTTTGTCAACATTATGAGAAATGTTGTCTGAAAACTTCAACCTACATTTTCTCGGAAAGTTGAAAATGTGAGGTACGACCTTATAGTTCTGATGCGACGATTTGTATAAAAGTAATTTCCCCTTATATATTAGACATCTGCCCATGCACTGCCAAAAATATTTTCTCAATTCAGGAAAAAAAAAGACTTGAAATGAGAAATTATCTTGGGAGAATAGCTAGAAAAATAAGCACAACATATTTTCTAGGTCAAGAAATAAAAGGGTGGGAAAATTTCTTTTCTGAGAAAATTTCTTTTCTGAGAAAATTTCTTTAAGAAAACGCAATAATCTTAGTAAGATAATCCTAGTAAAAAAATCTTAGTATAGATTTTTTTTCTTAATGTAGGAAAGATTGTTTTTCTCACATAAGTTTATTTTTCTTGAAATAAGATAAGTTTAAGATACTGCGATTATCTTGGGAGAATAGCTAGAAATTTAAGAAAGCTATACAATTAATCTAGAACTAGAAATTATATTTTCTATAGTAAGAAATATCGTCAAGATATTTTTTCTTAAGTGATGCCAATTTTTTCTAGAATGAGATTTTCTCAAGCAGGAAAATAAATCTAAGTAAGGAAAACAAGTTTTCTTAACTAGGAATATTTTCCCCAATTAGGAAAGATATTAGAAAACAATTCTTAATTAAGAAAAACATTTAATTTTAAATTAATATATAATTTCAATTGTGTTTTAAAATATACAATTGACATTTATTCTGAACTAGCAGGGTTACCCGGCGTTGCCCAGGTTAATGTATGCTGTGGATATTTGTTGGGAATAGAGAATGCTCTTGCTTAAAGTGTAATACGTTTTCTCATAAATTGTATATTCAAATAGCATCACAAAACATAATTATTACAGTCATGGCATATAAGTAGTGGCTCACCTTGTCAATTGTCATTCTGTTTATCGCGATTAATCCGTTCCACCAATAATGAAGTATTTATTTATATACAACTGCGTATACATTAGACGTTATAATATGATACATGAACAGCATAAACACATTAGTTCGATAAAAGATGATAATTGGGTTTTACATATTGAGATGTATCAATCAATATAGTGGGTTGGACTAAGATATCGAGGACACATGGCTATCATATCTCCATGAAGATACAGATGTTTCAAAGAAATTTCCAGGTGCTCCTCTGTTCATGGTGCTATATATTGGCTAAATATTCTTAGTTTAAACGAAATGTTGCTGCGCACATATATCAGCTACATGTGCCAGGCACAGAGCGAGATTTTGAATTGTTTATGTCAGTCTAAAACCCTTGTCAGATGTCAGAATTGGTAGGATCCTGAAAAGTCTTGTGCTACTAACTGCATTTTCTTGTATATCAGAAGAAACTATATTTGACTGCACACTGTGGCCACTATTTTTGAACAGGCCTTCCATATCTCTTGACAAATTGTAACTTTTTGACGAAACTGTATTGAATGGAACAGACTAAATTTTTTGTATTATATATATGCAATCCTCTGACGGTTCGAGGTCTCTCAGTGTGCACGAATATATGTATCTCTTCAATAGAATGATAAATATACGTTTAATTCTTCTTCTAGTTATCTCTTTTTGCTAGCTCATTGTGTGAATGTCTTAATTGCCATTCCCATATAAATATGACTGTTAAGAAGATATAATTGTTCAAGTGACTTATGTGGGTCACCATAATGTCGGGATTGTGAAATGTGAACGCCCAACTACTTAAACTGATATGGAGATGGCCTGGTGACTGTATATAACTTATATGTGGATATCGGCGAATAGCAATCTTATCAATGATAGTGCATATCCGCTCGCCATCCGTGACGCAAACGACACCAAATGTGATTTAATTCATGGTATATCATTAGAGAAAAACGTGTATGAATTTGGTGGAATTTGGTTTATTAAATCAATTGTTGATGCAACGCTGACTCGAACAACGCCATATTGCGAAGGTGATTATGTATTCGTTTGGTGGAAATCAGCGACAAAACTATTTCACCATATGTTTTAAATTTCCCTTCCCACCAACAGCGTCATTTTAGAAAATGTTAACCGGTACCATTATCTTCCTTGTAAAAAGTTACCCCTCTTAGAACGCCTTGGTGCCATCTCGATTGTACCGCGTGAATTTATATATAGAACGCACACAGACAGACAAAAAGACCGACAGACAGCACGATTTTATTTCTTGTATAATTTGAGAAGAACGTGTCTGAATTTGATGGTAATTGGTACTAAAAATATTTTGTATCAGTTTTGGTGACCCTCCCGTCCCTATTTCGGACTCAAGCTGCACACACTAAGACTCATTAGAGATTAGAGATGCATATATATGAAATTGGTGAAAATTGGCGAGTACACAAATTCGTATCAAATTTAAGGTCCCCATATCTCTCACCCATAGGGCACCAATTTGGTGAATCTAAACCACACGATAAGATTCCTCGTATCACGGCACTAAACATATAGATATAATTTGTTGTGTCCCTCTCATCTCTATATACCACTGACTCGAATGGCCCCACTTGTGACATCCTTAAACCACACTATTACACTCCTGATATCATGGAGATGATTGTTTATAAGTTTGTTGATAATCGCCGACTAAACAATTTTGTTATCAAATTTGGTGCCAATCCCTCCCCTCTCCATCTCTCACCCAAACAGCACCACTATGGCGTATTTAAATCACGATTAGATTCCTCGTATTATGGATAAGAACGTGTATCAATTTGGTGGAAATTGGCGCTAAAAAAATTGTGCATCAATGTTGGTGTCCCTTTCAATGCAACCCTGACTCGAATGAGGCCACATTTAACAGATAAAAGCTACACCATTAGACTCCTCATACCATGGGGATGTATAAGTGTGGTGGCAATCGGCGACTTATTATCAAATTTAGTGCCCACCCCCTCCCAATCTGTCATCCAAAAACAACAATTTGGCGTTGTTAATTCGCACAATTAGATTCTTTGTATCATGAAGAAGAATATATATCAATTTGGTGGAAATCGGCGCTAAAATTAGATTTATCAATTTTGGTGCCCCTCTCCCCTTCCGTTCACCCCTGACTCAAACGACGCCACTTTTGACCTATTTAAACCACACCGTTGGATTCTTCATATCATGGGGATGATTATATGTAAGTTTCGTGGCAATCGGCGACAGAAAATAAATCTGCCCCCCCCCCCTTCCGGGCACCCCTGACGCGAACGGCGCGACTTTTGCCATATTTAAACCACGCCATTAGATTCCTCATATTATGGGGATGATTATATATAAGTTTTGTGGCAATCGGCGACAAATATTTGTTCTGCCCCTCCCCCTTTTCTGCCCCTGACAACAACGGCGTCACTTTAGAAAATTCTAACCCCGACCATTATCTTTATCGTAAAAAGCTACTCATAGTAGACCCATTTGGCATCATCTAGATGGTCCCCTGTGAATTTCTATAGAACACAGACAGACAGACAGACAGACAGACAGACAGACATTCGCAAATATAGATATAAAAACTTCTTTGTAAATATCATTGTTAAATATATAATAGAGACAATAAGGGGGCTTAAAGGCACGGGAGGCCTCAGTTGTCGAAAATATTCATATTTGTTTCAATAACCGTAAACAGAAAAACATTAAAACGCATACAGTTTTGTTCATATATACCATGACCATCGCGTAAACAGCATGCTATCATAAAGACCTACTATATTTTACATAAGCAAGAGCCTGATTGTGTTACAGAAGGCAGCACAGTGTTACTGGCTAACCACACACAAATGATATAAACGCTCTTTATTCGTTCCATATCAAAATTCAGCAACAAAGAACGCTCTTTATGTTTACCATCATAATATAAACAAACACCAGGAAAGTAACTTTTTATGCTTTTGTTTACATAACAATGGTCAAACATATGACAATAACATACTTGTTTATGCGATATTTCTTATTTGTATACGGACAAAGTCTGTCTACAATTTAATATTCTTTCTGTTTGTGGCGGTTTTTGACCGGTGGAAATATTTTCACAGCATACCCACCGCCAAGGCCTCCCGTACCTTCAAACTTTAAATATACAATCAACAATTTCTCATTACAGTTATGGGTTTCTAAAATTGCAAGTGGCCTAACAAGATACTGTGCACATTCGCGAAATGAAACTATACAAAGTACCTGTATCTTGTTCTGCCTCTTAAAATTGTATAAACCTATATACGCAACAAAAAATATATTGATTGCTAAAAATTACATCCCGACACATAATTTTCAATATATTTATCGAAAGAGTTATCTCAAATCTGTCGGTTGCAAAAAAAAATATAACAATTTCTGTTATTTGAGTATCCAGTTCAAAAGATTGGAAAAAAAATCACCACACATGACAAAACAAGCACTGTATGTGCCTTAATAAACATCGTAAGCCTGTATTTTTAAATGCACATATTCTAGGACGGGTGATGTGTAATAAACACAGAAAGACACTTGTATTTATGGATTTGTTGATACGGCACTTGTGCCATTGAGGAAAGATAGAACTCTAGGGTGTGCTGTTCATTGTGCGCTAGCACTCGTGTCATATCAACAAACCCATAAACAAAATTGTGTAATTATGTGTATATACAGCATGGTTTCAATAGCTGTTTCATGAATAATGCAGATTGCTGGTTTACTGTTCAGGTACTAGCCCAAGTCTTTTCTGTATGCATCAGCTTGAGATATCGAATACAGTAATGCCCTGAGTATAATCGACTCCTTAAACACAGTAGAATTATGAGTAACTTTTCAGGATTTAGCCGGAAATATGGCTTGTTGCCATTCATCGGAAAGCTCTTTGAGAGCTTTCCGATGAATGGCAACAAGCCATATTTCCGACTAAATCCTGAAAAGTTACCAATAATTCTGCTGTGGTTAAGGAGTTGATTACTTAGAGCATTACTGTAGTTGAAACTGTTTTGGATAGAGTCCTGTCCGGCTACTCTTCTATAACCTCTCAAGATTTTGAAGTGTTGAATGGGTCACCATGAATCACTCAATTAAACAATCGCAATGGTGTTGAGTGTTTTGCTTATCGCTCACTATTTACTGCTGTATATAAACAAACGATTGACGCACACAAAGTGTGTTTTGTGGATAATAACGCATTCATATGAACATCGTCCTATACTATTAGTATATTCTTGGGAAACTTTTTGTAAATGTTATTTATAGTGCTACAATCAAGATAACTTCAACCCACAATTCTGGGCGTAAAGTCCATTATAAAAGAGTATCGGGATGGGACTCGGTCCAAAACAGCATCAACCCAACCGATACCACAAGTTGTGGACAGGGAAAACTTGGTCTAAACAGGTACTAGTACATGCATGTATTACAAGCATTAAAGCCAATTTAAGGGGTACACTAAATCCGGCCATTTATGAGACCATCTCCTTTTATACTCAACAAAATATATGCAACAAATGAATGAATTTGGCCCATGGATAAGTGCAACACTTGTGTGCTCTATGAACAATGCAAACATGGTATTTATAATGAAAATGAATTAATGGCTGGAGTCATAAAATCATTTTCATTATAATTTATACCATGTTGTTTGCATATATTCTGCCGAGTATAAAAGGAGATGCTCTTAATGATCAGTGTAACACACTGTAAATATGGAACTTAAAGAGCTTTTGTCTATCTTCTACTGGAAACAACTGTTAAATTTATTAAGACTTTATCAAGTCTTTTCACAGTATATAGTCTACATGTTAGTATAGCACTAGTACTCCCAAGTATTTCCAGACTTTTTGTGATAAAAATGCGGATAAAAGTGCAGAATTATAAATTGATGCATTAAGTTGCAGAATTTTAAATTGATGCATTAAATGCATGAGCGGCTTTAGAGTTCTTTGAAGTGCGATCATGCAAAATAACATAAAAGTTTGTAAAACAAGGTACATGTACATACTATGATTATAGCGGTATGAAGTGTCTGGAGCACATTTGATGGATAAAAGCGAATGTAAACAGGCCTTAAAATTTTGCAAGAATCAAACTGTAGCATTTCTACATCAAATCAGCTGCTTTTTACGAGACTCAAACGAAGAATCATGATTCTGACTCTCATCACACTAAAATCCCTACAAAATAATCTACTGGTGTGCAGATATTTCATTGAGTGTTTCAAATCATTTTAAATGGACCCAAGGCACTCACATTGAGTAAATATGCCAAACATATAACATACAACAGTTCGTAAAAACATCACCACTCAGAAAAACATGAATTACTGATTCCTATATTAATTATTGAAAGTTTTCCAATAACGAAATTTTTCCTGTTGGAACCATTGCTATGTAAACAAAACTGTTACAGTGATTTGTCAACAAACATTGCTACTAATAATCGCGTAGAAGGTTAAACATATTTTAGTCTATTAAAATATTATTTTCAGAATATTTTTCAATGCTTTGGCCATGCAATGTTTAACCCTTTCGTGATGGGAGCTGCGCTGGTACAGCATTACATATCATGTACCAGTGAATTCTTGAATATGCAAATGTCTCACATAGGAAGCCTCACATGTATAAGAGAATGCACTGGATTACAAGGTGAAGGTAAATATTGTTAGGCCATGTATTCTCTTATATATGTGAGGCTCCATTTTGGAGACTCGCAAATATAAGAGAATGCATTGGCGCAGGGTTTTAGCAACATTTCAAGAATCTCCAGTCATGGAAGGGTTAAGTTTTTAATAAGCTTTGGCATCTTATTGGACTTATTCAACACTGGTTGGTAATGTCACTGTAACAGTGATGTTTATCAGAATTGCTAGCATGCAATGCCATTCTTTCATATAAATTAATTAACTCACAGAATATCGAAAGACCAGATGTGAGTATAATATAAATTTATCACCCCATTTTATGCAGGGATACAAAAAATAAACATAACATATGATATGTTATGCTTTAAAGTCAATATGGACAATTAAAGGTATTCTGATTTGATGGTCTCCATACCATCAGATTCCAAGAACAACATTTCTTAATCGATTAAATACCAAAACATAATGCTAACTACTGTCAACTCTAGTGTAACATTTTCCAAAACGTGTTATATATCAACATTTTGTTCATCGCAACTTGGTATCAAGATTAGGTCAGTCGGCTCGTTGAATATTTGCTAGGCCGGGAAATATTCAAGGCGGTGAAAAATAACAGATTTCAAAAATTTATATTTTATAACTCAGAACTTTAAAGGGTGTGTTCCTCGACTCGAATCAATTATTTTTACCCCCGAAGCCAAAGAAATGGTAATTGAGGAGCGTGAACTCGGATTATCTATCTTTAAATGTACATGTATGGTACATGTATAAGCCACTTTAAGCTCCTTGTACAGATTACTTGGTGATACAGCAGGTTGACAAAGATAAAGGAAATTAGAATATTTTGATTCTGTTATGGATGTTAAGGCCTGTATGTGTACATGAATCTGATTATATCGACATACTGCAATAATTTGTCACTTAAAAGTTCATATCCTTCAGATAAGCTCAGAAACAAGGCTTGAGACTGTTCCATGGGTACTGTTGTGCTTTGTGTGGAGATTTGAAACTGGTACACCTCCAAATTCTGGTCAATGTAGTATGAAATATAAAAAAGTTTATGCATACGCTGGATGCCATAGTGGACACGATGAAGCATACAGTCTGTTGTAGAATTGAATTCACTAACTTCACTTGCCAAGATTTTCACCACATAAGTCTGATAACATGTAGAGGTCACTGATCGGTCTCCATCAAGGAAGGAATGCATACATATATGTGTCATTTTTGCCTTTGATGAACACATTGATCGTCATTTGGTTATAAATTAAAGCCTCCCCTTCGCTGCAGTGTGCACTAGTTACAAGGCATGCATGGTACTGGATTCAGTGCATACCGTCCGTAGATATACATATGGTACATGTGTATAGCCAGGAGACTCTGGACTCACTGTCACACAGCAACAACACACATGTCATGCATGGACGAATACCGATAACATCTACAGTACATGTATCCATTACATGAACACCGAATAACATTTGAAATCCTTCCTCATCCAGTCTTGGACAGAATTAATAATATTGGTATTAAGGGTCACCATGCAGTGTCTGCAAGAAGCACTCTGACAGCAAACATGATTCTATGATTGGTTATCAGAGATCAGGCCTTGAATGAAATTTGGATGTCTCAATCCAGTCAAGCAGCTCCTCCTGTCTGAAAAAAAAAGGTTTGAATGATTGTAATGACATCAGAAAAGAGGAATGACTGATCATATACATATTATTAAGATACATCATCCAAATTGATCACCCGGGGGCCCCGAGTTATAACAGTAAATGATATCCATTCAAATGCTGCATGATGATCAGAAACAGCTACAACTACATGTATCATATACCAGTGTAACAGATATCTCCCCTTGGATATATCCCCCACTCTGGATACCCCCCCCCCCCATGAATGACTAAAATAAAATTTCACTCATTTGATATATGTTACTTGAACAAACAAAAATTAAATATAAAAAAACGAACTTAAATCTCATAAAACATTTCTTTCTGGCCATTTCGGGGTCAAACGATATTAAATGAGTGAATTTTCTTTTAGTCATACATGGGGGAAAATGCCCAGGGTGTGCGAGTGAGATATCTGAGGACATTCGCAAATAGCACTCCCCCATGGAGGAAGATATCCAGACAGGAGGAGATGACGTGTTACACCGGTACCTCGACCAAATACTTGGGGGGGGGGGGGCGGGGGGTGTAAAAAAATAATTCCGGCACGTATTGCCGGGGTGGGTGGGTGGTCGGACAAAGCCACCAACAAGCAATTTTTTCTGCAACTAAAACAAAACATTCCTGCTTTTTTTGTTTTACTGTTTTTGCAATGAGTTTGGCTTAAAACACCTTAAAATAAGAGAAATAATGTAATTCTAACTGGTAAACTGACTGCAGACAGTTATCGTGTTGTATTTTGTTGCAAATCTTGAAATCCAAGATGGCCGCTGGCAGCCATGTTTTTTTGGCCGAATGACCTCAAAATGACTCATTCCTATTTACATGTCCATGTTAACATCCATGATAAATAGTATGCACATAAATTCATATACAGCTGTTTACAGTGAATTTCCCCTCGCAACTCTCTGTTTTAGTGTTAAAACGGGGGGTGGGTGTCAAAAAATGGTCGGAAAAAAACTGCCGAAAACGGAAAAAAATTTGGCGGTGGGGGTGGGTGGGTACAAAAAATGATCGAAAGGGAAAAAATGCATGTACGTGCCTGAAATTTGTTTATGACCCCCTGGGGGGGGGGGGGAATTGGCATTCTAAATACTAATTAACACTTGAAAGCCTGAAATGTGGCACCCCAAATGTCAATATAACATTTGATTTTATCATCTTTACTTGAATTAGGTGAGTTCACAAATACTCTATTTCCATGCATATACTAGTAAACACAATTATACATAATCATTGGGGAATTGAACAAATTATACTGTATAATATACAAGCATAATTATGTATACTAGAAGATAGCAGCACAAACTAGTACTTCTGCATGTCAAATATCACACATACCAGATTATACCACTTATACTACGGATTGACTTCTTCAAAAATATTCGCCATCATATCAGGGGGGATTTCCGGGCACGTCTGCCGGGGTGGATGGGTGGTTGAACTTGATGGGACCAACAAACATTTTTTTCCGCAACTAAAATGTTTTTTTCCTGCAAGTCGTTTGACTGTTTTTGCAATGAGTTTGGCTTAAAACTCATTACAATAAGAGAAATACCGGTAACATAAATGACAAATTTCATGATGATCAGACAAACAGCATAGCTTGTAGCTCATGCTATTAAATGGATTGAATTTTAAAATCCAAGATGGCCACCGACTGGTGACCGGCAGCCATGTTTTTTTGCTGAATGACCCCAAAATGAGTCGTTCCTATTTACATGTCAATGTTAACATCCGTGACAAATAGTATGCACAGAAATTCATATACAGCTGTTTACAGTGAATCTCCCACCTCCCCCCCGCAAATCTGTTTTATTGTTAAAATGGCGGGGGTGGATGTTTGGACGCGGGGGTGGGTGGGTCCCAACAAGGGTCGAAAGGAAAAAATCAGCATACATGTACATGCCCGAACATTTGTTCTGACCCCCCCCTCACCCTGATCATATGGCCATTTTTCGTCTATTTTTCAAACTATACTTTCTATAGGACATGGGAACGCTTGATAGAAAATTTGTATTTTTATTCAAGTTGGGGGTTAAATGTACCACACCATGAACTTTGAAGTTGCCGACATTGTTTCTGGTATCAATTTATAAACCCCACGCATCGCCTGTTGTCAGGCCGCATTGATTGGCATTACACAAACAGGCATGGAAACACAATATAGTGATTCATCTTATACATGCATATATAAGTTCATTTAACGAGATCCTTGTGGTTGTAATAATTTTCTTTTGGTGTATCATAACTACACGGTACTGTAGCTCCACAACAGTGACCGTGGCTATTGGAATTGGAAGAAAAATATGCTGCATATACATGTATGTGAGATACGGATACATGTATTTTCATAATTTGCAAACATATTTATAAACAAAGTGTAAAGTTCATTCTTCCAACAATGTGAGCGTCCTCGGAAATTCAGATGACCATGATTCACCTGACAAAATCATGGATAGTTTGTTGACACGATTACGATGTCATCGCAGATGAGTATATTATAGGCGGTTAACCATGTGATTAACTACCCTATGTTTTTTCCATTTACTTTGTACGAATTTTAAGTACACACAGTTCTGATTTAGACACAAGTGGAGGTAACGAAGGATACACCACAATTTCGCATCTAAAATCAAACAGTGCTTGATTTAACTTTTTATCACTCGCGATCATGTCGTGAGCATGATCAGTACAACTACCGGTTACTACCCACAACGAAATCTTTCCTCTTACGATTGAATCGTGATCATCAGAACATTCACTTACTGAACGTTCAGACGACCACGATTGAAATTCGTAGGTCAAAAATAATATCAAGCACTGTTTGATTTTAGATGCGAAATTGTGGCGTATCCTTGGTTTGATACCTCCACTTGCGACGCAAGATTCGTAGTCATGTGTGCGTAAAAATTGTAGCTGGAAATTACCGGTGTGGTCAATCACATGCTTTAGGATGTTCAACATACGGTATAATCATGTAGGACGACATCGCAATTGTGTGAACAAACTATCCATGATCTTGTTGGGCCCCGATTCCTCCATTGAATCATGGTCATCTGAACGTACACTTAGTGTTGAATTGGCCACACAATAACGAGAGTGTGAATGCCATGGGCATTTTAATATTATCAGGTTCACATTTGTTCAAAATAATGCTATGAAGAAGTACCTTTATATGGAGCCACGGAGCTGACATCCGAATGTTTTTTTTAAGTCGTGGCCACGAGAATAAAGTCGTGGCCACGAGAATATGAAGTCGTGGCTACGAGAATATGGTTGTGGCCACGATAATAAAGTCGTGGCCACGAGAATAAAGTCGTGGCCACGAGAATAAAGTCGTGGCTACGAGAATAAAGTCGTGGCCACGAGAATATGGTCGTGGCCACGAGAATATGGTCGTGGCCACGAGAATAAAGTCGTGGCCACGAGAATAAGGTCGTGCCCACGACTTCATGGTCTCATGGCCCCGACTTAATATTCTCGTGGCCACGACTTCATATTCTCGTGGCCACGATTTCATATGCTCGTGACCACGACTTCATGTTCTCGTGGCCACGACTTCATATGCTCGTGGCCACGACTTCATATTCTCGTAGCCTCGACTTTATTCTCGTGGCCTTAATTCTCGTGGCCACGACTTAAAAAACATTCGGATGTCACCTCCGGGGCTCCATACCTTTATATATAATTGCCTTTCAAGTTATATTTTCAATAAATGTGACCTTTTTGTTTTCCAACTAGTATTGTCATATTAATCTCGACCGATAATACACAGCAATTATGGCTTCATGCCAGAATTTGATTTTGCAGAGTAAAGATTCCCATTTACGGAATACTTTACTTTTATGCACCATGGAAATTAAGCACAAATTATAATTTAATAAAAACCGTTTTTGCAAAGTTTCACAGTTTTGCGAATATTGTGTAGGGGTACATAGATATACGAATGATCAATGCCGAATAATCATGGTCCATCAGATGTTACTATTTTAACATGACAAATCATAACATATCACAACCCGATCATCGTATTCTAATTTTTTTTACATATTTCACGGACAGTAAAATTCACGTTGATTTCATTTGAAGAATATGAATAAATCACGCAATTTTAATCGTAGTTCAATTAACTATATCACTCGTAACAACATTGTCGTAAAGAGAAAACACTTCAACAGTTTACTTATTAGTTCACTTACCTGAATAATCATATCAAGTGTACTGTGAAGAGTTCATTTCCGACCTTGAAAATTTGTCAAAATGGACCAACCAACCTGGTGACGTGGCGGTAAATAAAATATCAGGAACGGTTGTTTTCGCGGAACGAAATTACACACATCTCTGTATCTGGTGTCATTTCTGCACAGATCTATACCATTTGCATGGTCATAAAATGTTTCTAGGGATTACTGGGATTACTCATATGGTGGTCCTAGATAGACTTGAGTGATGTGTTTTGGCCTGTGCCATTTAAAATTAATTCAGGGGGGGGATCAATGCATATTAATTTTTATTTGCGCTACGCTTAAGCATATATATTTGCGCTTAAGCTCAAATGATAGAGGTTATTTGCACTTAAGCGCAAATATTTGCGCTCAAGCGTAAATAAATAATACATGTATATATGACCATGGCGGGAATTGCGCTGACCAGTGCAGCATTAAAGACCATGTGCTAGAGCATTCTCTTATATATGTGAGTCATCCATATGGAGCCTCGCATCATATATAATAGAATGTACTGGTTTACAAGGCTTGCCAATAAACTAAACATTTCTCAGGTTATTGCATGCACTTTTAATACACAGGGCAAGGTAGATTAAATCATTTGATAGATATTCTAGTTTTTGAAAACTAACTTAAAGCCATATTTTATGCACCCTGTCTAGCCAACTGAACTATGAACTATAGACATGTTATTATTTTTATTACCAGAGACATGCCTTCTGCAAAGATATAGCCTTATACATTATAGACATGCAAATAGTTGCTTCATTTGGGCTAACTTCCATCATTTAGAGAGTCAAATATGAGGAAATTCTCTTAGTTTGAAAGTTGTAGCATTCCTGGCCTGCTGAATTGATGTCACAAACATCAAATGTTAGTACTTCTTTATTAGATGGATATCTCTGCCAATAAATTAAACATTTCTCATGATCATTGCATGGATTTTAATGTACAGGACAAGGTAGATTACATTATATTTTGAATATTTTACTTAAAATATTTTGAGGACACTACCTAAAAGCCATATTGTATGCATCACTGTATAGCCAAATGAAATACAACTATGGATATTTTATTGTTTATTTCATCAGAGACATGTATTCTGTTGAGATATAGCCTTATATATGTTATAAACATGCAAATAGTGGCCTCATTTGAGCTTTCTTCCATAATTTAGAGAGTCAAAGCTGAATAGATTCCCTTATTTCAAATTTATAAGATGCCAAGCCAGCTGAAATGGTGTATCAAACCTCAAATGGCAGTATTTCTTATCAGATGGACATCTCTACCAATAAATTAAACATTTATCATGGTCATTGCATCCATTTTAATATACAAGGCAATGTAGAAAACATCATTTGATGGATATTTTATTTAAAATAGTCTGTGGAAACTACATAAAAGCAATATTGTATGCATCCCTGTATAGCCAAATGAAATTAAACTATTGATATGTTATTGTTTATTTCATCAGAGACATGTATTCTGTTGAGATATAACCTTATATATGTTATAAACATGCAAATAGTGGCTTCATTTGGGCTTTCTTCCATAATTTAGAGAGTCAAAGCTGAAAAGATTGCCTTATTTAAAATTTATAAGATGCCAAGCCAGCTGAAATGGTGTATCAAACCTTAAATTGCAGTATTTCTTATCAGATGGACATCTCTACCAATAAATTAAACATTTCTCATGGTCATTGCATATATTTTAATATGCAAGGCAATGTAGGAAACATCATTTGATGGATATTTTACTTAAAATAGTCTGTGGAAACTACATAAAAGCAATATTGTATGCATCCCTGTATAGCCAAATCAAATTAAACTATGGATATTGTATTGTTTATTTCATCTGAGACATGTATTCTGTTCAGATATAGCCTTAAATATATTATAAACATGCCAATAATGACATCATTTAGGCTTTTTTTCCATAATTTAGAGGGTCAAAGCTGAATAAATTCCCTTATTTCAAATTTGTAAGATGCCAAGCCAGCTGAAATGGTGTATCAAACCTCAAATGGCAGTTTTTCTTATCAGATGGACATCTCTACCAATAAATTAAAAAAAATTCATGGTCATTGCATGCATTTTAATATACAGGAGAAGGCAGAAAACATCATTTGATGGATATTTTACTTAAAATAGTCTGTGGAAACAACATAAAAGCCATGTTGTATGCATCCCTGTATAGCCAAAACAAATTAAACTGTAGATATTTTATTGTTGATTTCATCAGAGACATGTATTCTGTTAAAATATAGCCTTATGTTTGTTATAAACATGCAAATAGTGGCTTCATTTGGGCTTGCTTCCATAATTTAGAGAGTCAAACCTGAAGAAATTCCCTTATTTTAAATTTGTAAGATGCCAAGCCAGCTGAAATGGTGTATCAAACCTTAAATGGCAGTATTTCTTATCAGATGGACATCTCTCCCAATAGATTAAACATTTCTCATGGTCACTGCATGCATTATGATATATAGGGCAAGGTAGAAAACATTATTTGATGGATATCTTACTTAAAATAGTCTGTGGAAACTACATAAAAGCAATATTGTATGCATCCCTCTATAGCCAAATGTAATTAAACTATGGATATTTTATTGTGTATTTTATCAGAAACATGTATTCTGTTGAGATATAACCTTATACATGTCATTAATATGCAAATAGTGGCTTCATTTGGGCTTTCTTCCATTATTTAGAGAGTCAAATCTGAAGAAATTCCCTTAGTTTGATATTTATGATCCCATAATCCCATGAAATGGTATTTTAAACCTCAAATGTCAGTATTTATTATCAGATGGACATATCAACTAATGAATTAAACATTTCCCATGGTCATGACATGCATTTTAATATACAAGGCTATGTAGAACACATCATTTGATGGATATTTTACTTAAAATAGTCTGTTGAAACTACATAAAAGCAAGATTGTATGCATCCCTCTATAGCCAAATGCAATTAAACTATGGATATTTTATTGTGCATTTTATCAGAGACATGTATTCTGTTGAGATATAGCCTTATACATGTTATTAACATGCAAATAGTGGCTTCATTTGGGCTTTCTTCCATAATTTAGAGAGTCAAAGCTGAAAAGATTGCCTTATTTAAAATTTATAAGATGCCAAGCCAGCTGAAATGGTGTATCAAACCTTAAATGGCAGTATTTCTTATCAGATGGACATCTCTACCAATAAATTAAACATTTCTCATGGTCATTGCATGCATTTTAATATACAAGGCAATGTAGGAAACATCATTTGATGGATATTTTACTTAAAATAGTCTGTGGAAACTACATAAAAGCAATATTGTATGCATCCCTGTATAGCCAAATCAAATTAAACTATGGATATTGTATTGTGTATTTCATCTGAGACATGTATTCTGTTCAGATATAGCCTTAAATATATTATAAACATGCCAATAATGGCATCATTTAGGCTTTTTTTCCCATAATTTAGAGGGTCAAAGCTGAATAAATTCCCTTATTTCAAATTTGTAAGATGCCAAGCCAGCTGAAATGGTGTATCAAACCTCAAATGGCAGTTTTTCTTATCAGATGGACATCTCTACCAATAAAGTAAAAAAAATTCATGGTCATTGCATGCATTTTAATATACAGGAGAAGGCAGAAAACATCATTTGATGGATATTTTACTTAAAATAGTCTGTGGAAACAACATAAAAGCCATGTTGTATGCATCCCTGTATAGCCAAAACAAATTAAACTGTGGATATTTTATTGTTGATTTCATCAGAGACATGTATTCTGTTAAAATATAGCCTTATGTTTGTTATAAACATGCAAATAGTGGCTTCATTTGGGCTTGCTTCCATAATTTAGAGAGTCAAACCTGAAGAAATTCCCTTATTTTAAATTTGTAAGATGCCAAGCCAGCTGAAATGGTGTATCAAACCTTAAATGGCAGTATTTCTTATCAGATGGACATCTCTCCCAATAGATTAAACATTTCTCATGGTCACTGCATGCATTATGATATATAGGGCAAGGTAGAAAACATTATTTGATGGATATCTTACTTAAAATAGTCTGTGGAAACTACATAAAAGCAATATTGTATGCATCCCTCTATAGCCAAATGCAATTAAACTATGGATATTTTATTGTGTATTTTATCAGAGACATGTATTATGTTGAGATATAACCTTATACATGTCATTAATATGCAAATAGTGGCTTCATTTGGGCTTTCTTCCATTATTTAGAGAGTCAAATCTGAAGAAATTCCCTTAGTTTGATATTTATGATCCCATAATCCCATGAAATGGTATTTTAAACCTCAAATGTCAGTATTTATTATCAGATGGACATATCAACTAATGAATTAAACATTTCCCATGGTCATGACATGCATTTTAATATACAAGGCTATGTAGAACACATCATTTGATGGATATTTTACTTAAAATAGTCTGCTGAAACTACATAAAAGCAAGATTGTATGCATCCCTCTATAGCCCAATGCAATTGAACTATGGATATTTTATTGTGCATTTTATCAGAGACATGTATTCTGTTGAGATATAGCCTTATACGTGTTATTAACATGCAAATAGTGGCTTCATTTGGGCTTTCTTCCATAATTTAGAGAGTCAAAGCTGAATAAATTCCCTTAGGTTTCAAATTTAAAAGAGTATCAAACCTAAAATGTCAGTATTTCTTATCAGATGGATAGCTCTACCAATAAATTAAGCATTGCTCATGGCCATTGCATGCATTTTAATATATAGGACAAGGCAGAATACATCACTTGATGGATATTTTACTTAAAATACTTTGTGTAAACTACATAAAAGCCACATTGTATGCTTTCCTATATAGCCAAATGAAATTCAACTATGGATAAATTGGATATTTTATTGTTTGTATCATCAGAGACATGCATTCTTCTAAGATACAGTCTTTTGTGTGTTATAAACATACAATAGGTGCATGGCCTCATTGGGCTTGCTTTCATAATACAAGAGAGTCAACTCTGAAGAAATACCATTGGTTTGAAATTGGTAGCATCTTCCATCCTTTTATAAGAGAGGTATATACCAGCTTGAAGTACCGGTTTAATTAATAGGTTCAATGCAAGGGGGCCACCAGAGAGGTTTGTCTAGTTCGGGATGGTGTGGCAAACCGCCAACTGGAGATTTCAAGGGAGGCCTCCTCAATGGCGACCCACTATATTGTGCAAACAAAATTTTATTAAAATTGTATAAATGTCAGCATGCCCTACGAGAATTGAGAAATAGATAAAAACACTTACTGACAGATTGCCAATACCAAAATTACATCTGTTGAAACTATTGTTATGTAAACAAAACTGTTACAGTGATTTGTCAACAAATATATAATTCTAGCTGTATTATTAGTTCAAATATTTAACTATGAATAACATTTTCAGAATATTTAATCAACAGGTTGCACCTTTTCCAATGTTATGTAAACAAAACTGTTACAGTGAGTGACTTGTCAACTTTTATATAATCCTATAGCTGTAGTATTACATGTAGTTCAAATATTTAAGTATGAATATAAATTTCAGAATATTTAATCAACATGTTGGACCTTTTTCAATGTTTACCATAAAATTTTGATCATAATTTTGCTCTCGTTGGACTTTTACAGTTATTCCAATACAGCAGTAATTTGTACATAACAATTAATTCTTGGTTTAGAGATATTTTCTTTAAGTATTTCTTAACTTAGAAAAAAAATCTTGAAACAAGAAATATATATTTAATTTTTGAAGCCATTTTCTTAGTAAGGAAATTGTTTCTTGTTTCAAGACTAAAATCTATCTTTTTTGAGAAAACTATCTCTTGTCTGGTGGGAGTTTCTTAAATTTTCTTGATGTAGCAGACTTGGGGGGTATATTTCCCAAAATAAGATTTATTTTCCTGTTTCAGGAAATAGTTTTTCTTGTTTCAAGATATTTTATCTTATTAAGAAATTATTTTTGGCAGTGCATGTGTTAAGTCGGTTAATGGACTCGCGACTGGACATTCGAAAATGAAATGGTCTCGCCCTTCGGGCTTGACAATCTAGTTTCTGAGTGTTCAGTTGCTCTTCCATTAATCCAGACAAAAGGGCTGCTTCGTCGATAGTGTACATCGAATCAAAGGTGATTAGCTACGTAAACACCACCGTCATTCATACACCAACATGATTCATATTAATGCAATCAGATGATAGTGTAACTATATATTTTGAAAGCGATGTTAACCTTTTCAAATCTTACAACGCAACAGTAATTGACATACTTCCCTGGAATAGAATCATGTCCAATAACCAATAATTTCAACACATTCTTGAGGAATTGATATTAAATCTCTTTCCAAACCAAATTTGACAAATGTTTTGTCAAATGTAAAATAGTTTTGCCTTGGCCTTGCCTTGGCCGATGGGAGAGCAGCATGTTTGAAACGGCTGACTCTGATTTTGCGAAACCTCTCTGTTATATTAGCTATGTTTATTCCAGAACGATTGTCATGCAGTCACAACAGAGCGACGCGTCTGTTCATCTCATCACTGGGGTGCAAGTTCCCGACCAAACAGAATAAACGTCAATTTATGGGATATGATGTTAATTGGAGATTTAGAGGCAGATTCGACGTCGTAACTGGCCAAGAAGATCGGCAGCCAGATTACTGTCCCAATGGTACTTCTCGAAAATCAATGAGTATTCGCGAAAAGGCGAAGGCGGAGGTGGAAGCGAAGATGAAACAGGTGTTGAGTCCAATTCGAAGTTTCGGAAGTAAAGTCCGGACGTTCAAATCCCGTCGTCCTTTGTGGGGTAAAAAATAGAGTCAAACATGTCGCATATGAGGTTAGTGCCAAACGCACGACGTCTGTGCGAAACATGACATGCTGATGAAGATATATATGTCTCAATAAAAATATCTCAAATCAGTATTTCTTGTTTACGTCGGTCAAGTGGGGTTAAGCTTCGTATGACCCACATCCTTGGATAATTACCCATGAATACACGACACGAGATACCGTGTCTTGCCAGCCGAACGCTGACATAAGCTAACGGACGGCAGAACATGTTTGTTGTAAAGGCAGCTTCAGAATTAGTAAAATATTTGAAATCAAATGAGAAAAGATTCCGCAAACAGATTCTTGGTCGTCAATTCTGAGAAATTGTTTTGGGACTGTCCGACAAAATACATATTCGTAATAAATATATGTCGTATATGAAATGGTTGTAAAATATATAAATGAAGAGAACCTTATGATATACAGGAACAAGCGATAACCAGTAACCGGAGGGACGTGGGGCTTACAAATGAAAGGACGTGTCCCACGTCCTTCCGTTAATTAAAGACCACCTTTATAAGCCCAATGTCCTTCCGTTTATAAAGCCCCACGTCCCTCCGTTTATTAAAGCCCCACGTCCCTCTGTTTATTAAAGCCCCACGTCCCTCCGTTTATTAAAGCCCCACGTCCCTCCGTTTATTAAAGCCCCACGTCCCTCCGTTTATTAAAGCCCCACGTCATTTCGTTTATTAAAGCCCCACGTCCTTCCGTTTATTAAAGCCCCACGTCCCTCCGTTTATTAAAGCCCCACGTCCTTCCGTTTATTAAAGCCCCACGTCATTTCGTTTATTAAAGCCCCACGTCCTTCCGTTTATTAAAGCCCCACGTCCCTCCGTTTATTAAAGCCCCACGTCCCTCTGTTTATTAAAGCCCCACGTCCCTCTGTTTATTAAAGCCCCACGTCCTTCCGTTTATTAAAGCCCCACGTCCCTCTGTTTATTAAAGCCCCACGTCCTTCCGTTTATTAAAGCCCCACGTCCCACCGTTTATTAAAGCCCCACGTCCCTACGTTTATTAAAGCCCCACGTCATTTCGTTTATTAAAGCCCCACGTCCTTCCGTTTATTAAAGCCCCACGTCCCTCCGTTTATTAAAGCCCCACGTCCTTCCGTTTATTAAAGCTCCACGTCATTTCGTTTATTAAAGCCCCACGTCCTTCCGTTTATTAAAGCCCCACGTCCCTCCGTTTATTAAAGCCCCACGTCCCTCCGTTTATTAAAGCCCCACGTCCCTCCGTTTATTAAAGCCCCACGTCCCTCCGTTTATTAAAGCCCCACGTCCCTCCGTTTATTAAAGCCCCACGTCCCTCTGTGTATTAAAGCCCCACTTCCATCCGTTTATTAAAGCCCCACGTCCCTCCGTTTATTAAAGCCACACGTCCCTCCGTTTATTAAAGCCACACTTCCATCCGTTTATTAAAGCCCCACTTCCATCCGTTTATTAAAGCCACACGTCCCTCCGTTTATTAAAGCCACACGTCCCTTCGTTTATTAAAGCCCCACGTCCCTCCGTTTATTAAAGCCACACGTCCCTCCGTTTATTAAAGCCACACGTCCCTCCGTTTATTAAAGCCCCACGTCCCTCCGTTTATTAAAGCCCCACGTCCCTCCGTTTATTAAAGCCACACGTCCCTCCGTTTATTAAAGCCACACGTCCCTCCGTTTATTAAAGCCCCACGTCCCTCCGTTTATTAAAGCCACACGTCCCTCCGTTTATTAAAGCCACACGTCCCTCCGTTTATTAAAGCCACACGTCCATCCGTTTATTAAAGCCCCACGTCCCTCCGTTTATTAAAGCCCCACGTCCCTCCGTTTATTAAAGCCACACGTCCCTCCATTTATTAAAGCCACACGTCCCTCCGTTTATTAAAGCCACACGTCCCTCCGTTTATTAAAGCCACACGTCCCTCCGTTTATTAAAGCCCCACGTTCCTCCGTTTATTAAAGCCCCACGTCCCTCCGTTTATTAAAGCCCCACGTCCTTCCGTTTATTAAAGCCCCACGTCCCTCCGTTTATAAAAGCCCCACTTCCCTCCGTTTATTAAAGCCCCACGTCCCTCCGTTTATTAAAGCCCCACGTCACTCCGTTTATTAAAGCCACACGTCCCTCCGTTTATTAAAGCCACACGTCCCTCCGTTTATTAAAGCCCCAGGTCCCTCCGTTTATTAAAGCCCCACGTCATTTCGTTTATAAAGCATCACGTCCCTATGTTTAATAAAGCCCCACGTCCTTCCGTTTATTAAAGCCCCACGTCCTTCCGTTTATTAAAGCCCCACGTCCTTCCGTTTATTAAAGCCCCACGTCCATCCGTTTATTAAAGCCCCACGTCCATCCGTTTATTAAAGCCCCCGTCCTTCCGTTTATTAAAGCCCCACGTCCATCCGTTTATTAAAGCCCCACGTCCCTCCGTTTATTAAAGCCCCACGTCCTTCCGTTTATTAAAGCCCCACGTCCATCCGTTTATTAAAGCCCCACGTCCCTCCGTTTATTAAAGCCCCACGTCCTTCCGTTTATTAAAGCCCCACGTCCTTCCTTTTATTAAAGCCCCACGTCATTTCGTTTATAAAGCCCCACGTCCTTCCGTTTATTAAAGCCCCACGTCCCTCCGTTTATTAAAGCCCCACGTCCATCCGTTTATTAAAGCCCCACGTCCATCCGTTTATTAAAGCCCCACGTCCCTCCGTTTATTAAAGCCCCACTTCCATCCGTTTATTAAAGCCCCACTTCCATCCGTTTATTAAAGCCCCACGTCCTTCCGTTTATAAAGCCCCACGTCCTTCCGTTTATTAAAGCCCACCACCCATATGTTTATTAAAGCCCCACGTCCCTCCGTTTATTAAAGCCCCACTTCCATCCGTTTATTAAAGCCCCACTTCCATCCGTTTATTAAAGCCCCACGTCCTTCCGTTTATAAAGCCCCACGTCCTTCCGTTTATTAAAGCCCCACGTCCCTCCGTTTATTAAAGCCCCACGTCCTTCCGTTTATTAAAGCCCCACGTCCCTCTGTTTATTAAAGCCCCACGTCCTTCCGTTTATAAAGCCCCACGTCCTTCCGTTTATTAAAGCCCACCACCCATATGTTTATTAAAGCCCCACGTCCCTCCGTTTATTAAAGCCCCACGTCCCTCCGTTTATTAAAGCCCCACGTCCTTCCGTTTATTTAAGCCCCACGTCCCTCCGTTTATTAAAGCCCCACGTCACTCCGTTTATAAAGCCCCACGTCCTTCCGTTTATTAAAGCCCCACGTCCCTCCGTTTATTAAAGCCCCACGTCACTCCGTTTATGAAGCCCCACGTCCCTCCGTTTATTAAAGCCCCACGTCACTCCGTTTATAAAGCCCCACGTCCTTCCGTTTATTAAAGCCCCACGTCCCTACGTTTATTAAAGCCCCACGTCCCTACGTTTATTAAAGCCCCACGTCCCTCTGTTTATTAAAGCCCCACGTCCCTCCGTTTATTAAAGCCCCACGTCATTTCGTTTATAAAGCCCCACGTCATTTCGTTTATAAAGCATCACGTCCCTCCGTTTATTAAAGCCCCACGTCATTCTGTGTATATATACAGTTACACGTCCTTCAGTGTATCAAGTTACACGTCCTTCTGTTTATTGGATATCGCGTTTTCCTGCATATCGTATGGTATACTATACGGTTCTCCGCATTTATATCCGTTACTACCATTTCATATGTATGTAGAAACCTTTCCCATAATGAACGATGACTGACAATTATTACGAATATGTATTATTTCGTTCAATCCAAACCTTTTCTCATAATTGACGACTACGCGTCCGTTTGTATGACAATCGCGTTTGTCACTAACAGACCGGTTATGGATCTGCGTACGGTGATTATTTTGTACTTAATTATGTTGCTATCAGATCATAGCTTAGCGCTTTGTGTTTCGCATGATTCTCGTGTTTCACGACGACGTATGATTTGATTACCACGAATAGAAAAAAAGGCCACATGGCGATCACAATTTAAGGACATAATTTCAGAGTCATCTCTCACATTGAGGAACTTAGAAACGATCCTGAACTTATGAATATGTGATGTATTTGTGAGTTTTGTTGATAATCCAACACCGTAATCGAAACACGATGCACTTATGCATGATATATAAAGAATAATAATGATTATCAGGTTTCATTTGAATTAAATTATAAGACTTTATATATTGAGTTATTAGTTATGGGCGTCTTATATTATTGTAATGCATTGTTTCTTTTAGTTAGGCTTCCTCACACTATCTCGGAATTTTGTTGTTGTTACTTTGTATCATTTCAATCCAGCTATTATCTAAATACGTGTTCGTCTCTGCTCTAATATGTACACACGCATTTAAATGAAAGTATATTCGGTCATAATATATATTTAGGGTGTGTTGGAGTGTTTGTTAGCAACGGGCGGGGAATCATTCTTCTGATGGCTACACCCTAAGTCTCGTTGGATAACATGTCTACTCAACACGTGGATTGATAATTTGTTGAGCGGTTTGTATTCAACGGCTGTGTGGTTTGTATTCAGCGGTTGACTAGTGAGTACACGATAATGACAAAACGGGATATATGTTTGGGATTTAATCAACACGTTGATTAAAAGTTCTAGGAACAATAACTCAATTACAAACACTTCGCATCTATAATGGTAGCCATTTCGAGATGTTTAATCTACCTTTCATATGAACTGTATTAAAGCCATATTATGGACTTGTTCGAGTTAGTATTCAGGCTTTAACCCTTTCAATCTCATCGGCCCTAATTTATGGTCTGTAAAATCGGCCCTAAAAAAATAAACAAATCCATTTTTTTTTTATTTTTTTTTATATAGATATTTTGGTTGAATTTGTTTTGGGTATGCTTAAGCATGCTATAGTGAATTTAAAAACAAACTAGATAAAACCTCAGGGGCATGTTATAACTCAAAACTATCACCAAGTATTCATAGTAATAATTTTGATGCCCATGAAAAACGTGAGATTCGCTGGCACTAAACCTACAAAATACATCTGTTAAACAATATAAGACAAAATTATTAAAATTGTAAAAAATTGTAAAAAATAATAACAAATGATGAAAAATTGTTAGGCCAATGCATTCTCTTATATATGCGAGGCGACCTATGGTCGACTCGCATATATAAGAGAATGCACTGGCACAGGGTATATGGGTTGATACAAAAATCGGACCTGGCACTCAAAGGGTTAAAGTATGCCAAACTGGAGAATGCAGCATTCTACTAACATCGCAGAAAATTTCAAAGAAATCGACCATACCACTCAATAGAAAACATCGTCATAACAACGCTCAATTGTAATTATTTACATCCGGATTCGGGACGCAAAAATCGGCGACAAACAAACACAAATGATTTCGCCATTCAGAGTCAGTGCATGTAATTACTATATCAGAATGACGGTGTGTGTTGGCAATTTAGATTAGTATTCGTAAAAAGAACAACTTTGAGCAAGATTGTTCTCCATTTCTATTGGATCACCCTGCCGGAGTGTTTCTCATTACTCTAATCGAATCATACCGCAGACCATTATCGGCTACTACATGTATATCTATATATTATATACCCACCGCCAACACCGCCCGTATCTTTGATATATTGATGACTGGAATTCCTGAATTTTTGCGAAAACCCTGTGCCGATGCATTCTCTTATATATGCGAGTCGACCATAGGTCGCCTCGCATATATAAGAGAATGCATTGGCCTAACAAATTTTATAGTATTGTTTTTATAATTGTTAATAAATGTAAGAAAAAATTAAACAAATTACGGAGGTGAATATTTGAACAGCATACCCACCCAACGTCGCCCGTATCTTTAATATATTAGTCCCGCAGCCAAACCCCGATGTTTAGATAACGCGTGCTTCCGCGTATCATGTTATTTTCTCTTCGGATTCTGGTGGACTAGGGTCCCCTTCTGAAGAATAATATATCGGCTGACCCGGGGTCAGCGTTGGTGAATTTGAGAAATCTGGATTAACAAAGATGACGGTCGCTGATTCTGGATATGTCATCCAGGTTAGTTTTGAGATTTCTTCCAAACATTAGTCAAGGTTGAGTAGTTATTGTTTGTATACAACAGCTGAGTAGCATTCACTCAAGTCATAGTCCTCAACCCAGAACAGTTTAATCAACGTATATGTAGATGCTGTGGGCAAACAATAGTTGATAGTGTGTTGGGTAAAAATTCACGTTGAATAGATATTCAATCAACAGTTGTATATTAAAGGCATGTGAGGCCTTAGTTGTCGAAAATATTCATATTTGTTCCAATTACCGTAAAAAGAAAAACATTAAAATGCATACAGTTTCGTTCATATATACTATGACTGTCGCGTAAACAGCATGTTATCATAAAGACCTACTATATTTTACCTAAGCAAGAGCCTGATTGTGTTACAGAAGACAGCACAATGCTACTGGCTAATCACACAAAAATGGCATAAACGCTCTTTATTTGTTCCATATCAGGAATTCACGAACAAAGAACGCTCTTTATGTTTACCATCATAATATAAACAAACACCAGAAAAGTTACTTTTTTGCTTTTGTTTACATAACAATGGTCAAACAAATGACAATAACATACTGTTTATGCGATATTTCTTATTTGTATACGGACAAAGTATGTCTACATTTTTATGTTCTTTCTGTTTGTGGCGGTTTTTGACGGGTGGAAATATTTTTACAGGATATCCACCGCCAAGGCCAACCGTACCTTTAAGTAGCAAACAACCTTTAGTAGTACATCTATATTCAACGTTGTGTAAATTGTATCCAACAAAACTGTGATCAAACATTTTACACAACGTAGATAGGTGCTGTGGGAAAACAACGGTTGATTGATTGCCTGCTGTGTAACATTTAATCCAATTAGATTTAGGGTGTAAAACATATATAATGCAATATAGTTTGGTTGATGTTGCTATGGTTAACACACATATACTCGACACTGTTACGATCCTGCTAATACATGTGGGGCACTTCGGTATAGGGAAACGGGACCACACACACAGGGGCCACCCACACCGATCGACCCGGAGCAACCTGATATGGGGAAATAATCGACCCGGGATAATCCGATCCAAATAAAGAAAAAAGTTTAGTTTTATTTAAAACTTAATTTAAAATAACAATAGCATATTGGGAAACACAATATCATATAGATACATTGGAACGTAATATGCCTTATGGTATATGAAATATGAAGAATATATATAAATACAATATTTGGTGCTGGATCAAAATATTCTCTTGCCAAAATGTTTGCCAAATGAAATAATTTTTTTTGCCAAATTTCAAAAATAAAATTGCCAAATTTAATTGACAGTATAATTGGGGAAATTGAAGGAAATTCTCGTTTTCATCATTGTTATATAGTGTTAAAAACTAACCAGAGAAACACGTAACATGAGTCAGTAAAGCAAGTTAGTATTAATATTAAAAAATATTGAAACATTGAAAATCGAATAATTATATTATAATAGACTTTATTGCGATCAACAATTAACCAGCCCAAAGTATGGCCGGAGCGGGTGGCCACGGCCAGAATGGCACACAGTTAGCCCGTTTAGAATGACGACCGGCGGCAGTGTGCCTTTATAGGCTGGTCGATAAACTCAAATTACAGGGTCAACCTAGAATAAATTTGGACTAAGTTGGTTTATATATCATTTTGAAGAGGAAGATATCCTCTATAACAATTTTAGCATAAAAAGGTGGCGTAATGTCTTAGCTCCACAAAAATGTATACATATGTATACCTATGACAAGATATTTTTACTATAATTGCATCAAATTACATCAAACTAACCTAACGGAAATGGCAGTCATCTTGGACGCCATCTTGAATTACAAAAAAATGCTCAAAGCGGATTTTAGCGGATTTTGGATATGTCATAGAGGATATATTCCTCTTCAAAATGGTATACATATCAACTTAGTCCAAATTTCTTCTAGGTCAAACCTTTTATCGACCAGACTATTACAGAGTGACAATAAACGATGTAATAATGCAACATGGCTGGGAATGTATTTGTATATGGTTTACGCATATTATAATATGAATATAGCATTATGCACTGATACGTAATTATCCTCTGGACACACACCATGCAAATATGCGTTAAATAGCAAGTCATCATATGATAATGACTGAAAACTGCATTATTTCAGCTAATGGATAGATTGAGGCCGCAGTCCGAGATCGTTCCATTCGTTGAAGTAATGTGCTGTTTAAATCTATTATCCGTCTTAAAATATGGCCGAGTCTGAAATTGGGTCAATAGCATTAGTACCATGTGGTCGGCCATATCCATCCGCTCATTGGCTGCATGGATGGCGCGATATCTCAACCAATTGTCAATTTAATAGATGAGCTGTACCCCATTGTTTTCCATCTGTTGATGGGACACGGCGTGCGGAAAATGAGCTCCTTCTGTGATAGATTTAACCAATAACTTCGGAGTTTTGCCCTAATGGTCGGAAATTGTATTAAAATATTTATTCGGCATTGTTTGGATTTGGAGTGTGCGCGCAGTATGCCTGGGATTTGACGATCTAGCAGTCACGTAGAACTGTGGTATCATGTTTCATTCACAGATTTAGCTTCCAAACGGCGTTTAACCCTGCATGTTTAACTAGACTGGGTTTAAACAGGAGATTACATATTTGGCCTTTGTTTCCAAGAGAGATATGTGGTGATTGAAAACAATTGACACAATTGACCAGGACGAGAACACACATACATATTTACATAACCCGACTGTGATACACTAAATCCATTTTTTTATAACTTTTTCTTACATTCTTTAACAATTTTATGATTTATATAATATAAATGATTAAATTGTTAAAGAATGTAAGAAAAATTGATAATAAAAAATGATAAAAAGTTGTTAGGCCAATGCATTCTCTTATATATGCGAGGCGACCTATGCATTGGAACAGGGATTTAATGTTGTGCCAGCGCAGCTCCGGTCATGCATATACATACCCAGAAGATTTCTCAACAAATTCGTCGATATAGCGCTGAAAATACGTGTTTAGCGGATTACCCGTCACAAAATGGCGAGTATATACATGTTCTTTGTGACTTTCTAGTGTCCGCAGTAATGTTTTCTTACATTCTTTAACAGCTATAAAAAAAATATTTGTAATTTGTTAGGCCATAGGTCGTCTCGCATATATAAGAGAATGCATTGGCAAATGGTATTTTGAGCGCTATATCGACGAATTTGTCACAAATGTTTAAGGACATAATCTCAGAATCATCTCCCACATCGAGGAGCTGAGAAACGATCGCGAACTTATTACTATATGATATATTTTTTAGTTTTGTTGAAAATCCGAAACCATAATCGTAACAACGAATATAAAAAAGTGACAACGAATAGAGGAACTCAAATTATAGTGACGTAGTACCCTATTCGTAATACTTATCTTGTGCGTTCATTCGTGTGTTTAATAATCGTGAATTGGGAACTTAGCTATTCGTGAATGTCCATTGTAACCCGTGATTTGTAGCTTCTAGGCAGTAAACAGCCATTTTCAGAAGCTTTCAAAGTTCAAGTTCAAAAGCTTTATTTATAAAGTCAGACATTTTAAATTACAAAACATGAGCATTAAGCTCTTAACTGACTTGTAAAACAATGAATATGTACATAAACAGTAACGTGAATAAAACACAACCTATCTGAAAAATTAATTACATGTATATTAGCTAAAACATTGTAAAAGACGAGTAAAATCCCTGAGGACAGGTAGCCCTGACTCGATCAAAAGCGTAAGACACAAATTTGTATATTCATATACGGCACAGTAATGTGCACAACGAGTCCATATTTCATTCATGGATAACACGTTTTGTTCCATTCAGAGATACCAGACCAGAAAATGAGGATTAAAATACAAAACATATACATATAATTAGGATATCCTAATATCCTACAGGCACTGCATTTACATTTAAAGCCATTCCAGGTTTGTAACATACATTCAAACTTTCAAAGTCTTTCATCGTCTCTGCGATTCTGCATGACTCTGGAAGAGAATTCCACACTTTAGGTGCCATGAATCTAACCGAGCTTAAACCGAAGGTAGTAGTATCAGGTGATGGCAGTTCCAGAGTCTCAGAATTTCTAAAAGAGTATAAACTATGTTTACGTTTCACCAGGCAGTCCAAATAGGAAGGAGTGCTAATGTCCTTCTTTAGTATTTTGAAAACTGTGAGTGCCATAAGTCTGAGTCTTTGAAGATGTAGATGCTCACAGTTTGCAAGCTTTAGGAGAAAGTCATAATCAGATGTGTAGTCATTATAGATAAAACGAAAGGCTCTCTCCTGAATTTTCTCCAGCCTGTCCGTAGAAGACACACTGCAGAAATGTCAGGTAAGAGGGCAGTAATTAAAATTTGATAGGATGAAAGATTTGAAGATACATTTTTTGCCTGAGAGGGTCAGCATATGTCCAAGTCTCTTTAAGACATTTAGCTGCCTTGATGCCTTTGAACATAGCGAATCGACGTGAGTGTTAAACGTCAATTAACAGTCCAGAGTTATACCGAGTAATTTAACTTCCTCGATACATGGGATAAGATGTGAAGCATTTATGCCAGTTATAGATTAACTTTTGGGACCCAATGATATTGCTTGGAACTTCTCTGGATTTGCCTTCATGCCATTTAGTGCGAACCACTCAATGAGATGAAGGCTATCAGAGTGCTCCGAACAACATCAGGGTCCTTGTGAGAGAAGGAAATTGTGTTATCGTCTGCATAATTATAAAGGGAGCAGTCCTTCACAAAGCCGAAAATGTCATTCATAAAGATGTTAAACATGGTTGGGCCCAGTACATATCCCTGTGGTACACCCTTCGCTATGTTCCAGGAACTCACACTGGAGCCAAGTTTAACGCATTGTCTGCGACCAGAAAGATAGCTCCCCACAATTAACAATTAATGATACACCATGAGCATTATACATTCATGTTGTATATCGCCAAGGGATTGATCGCGCGAGTTTATAACAAGTTATAACTCAACTAAACCCCACCTGCCACATAGTTATTATCCATTTAGTAACCATACTCTTTATTGATATTGCCAAAGTGTTCTTCCAAATCGATGTATCGAGTTGGTCCCGAATTGAGATTATTGGTTTGCGGTCTCTTATATTCATTGCCGCTACGATACAATATCATATACCCTACAAACTACACACCATCAGTACATGTAGCAAGTGGAACTACTCTATTGTCGACTTACATTCAAAATTATGTAAGTAGATTTTGGACATTTTTCAGGCCAGACAAATAATTTATTTTGACTTGACCACTGTTTAAAAAGTGTCACTAATGTTTGAAGAGAAAAAGCACGCCATTTGATAATACATAACTTGATTCCTAGCCGAGCTACTGTGCTGCGAGTACGGACATTCTTTGTTGAATTCGTTGTCAAGATAAGACGTTTTAATATCAAAAGAACACACCCGCTATTGTTCATTCGGAGAAGAACAATAGAGTAAAAAGTGAAATGTCTTATCAGGGATAAAAACAAGGTTATGATTGAGCTAATGGTGGATGTTTTGATTCCAGCTGAATGCATGGTGAGAAAGTATTATAATATGCATAAATCGTATTTTGCCCCAAAAGACCGACTTAGAATTAAATATGACCAATACCAGGTAAGTTACTGGACTTATCGGCCACTGTAATATAATTACTGATTAAATAGGATCTAACCATTAAGTTATTTTTTATGTAAGGCGACGCTATTTAACGAGAACAAATGGCAGCAACAGTTCACCGCTTCCAATGTTACTATTCAGAGAGCGGTATTTCTGTACGTGCGGTGGCGGATCTGGACAGTGACGTCGTCCTCTCGCTCTCTGAGTATTTCTGCTTCGTCCCTGATATTTTGTGACGCAGCTGGTTTAACACAGACCGGTTAACTATTATAGCCACAAACAGGAACACCCCAAGTGAAGCGTTAAGCAATATGAACAGGTACGAAAATACTTCGACACCTGTCCACTGATAAACGAATCCGAAAAGCCACGTACAACCTGTCACCGCAGACAGGCGGAAGTAAACGTGGAGGTAATGACGATCTTTTGCCACCATAGCGGATGCACGGGACTGTTTCTGAATAGTTACTATGACAACGATGAACATCACCGTGTTGCTAACGATTATAAGTCCAGCTGGCAACGCAAATAGAAGACCAACCATGATTGGTTTGTTGATGAAACAGGACACGCCCATATATCCAATTTGACTGTCACGGAAATAACTTGTAGCGACGACGACATTAATAACTATGAATAACATTGGCAGACCAAATGAGTACATGCAGTATCGAAACAGAGCGCGCCGTTGGTTCATTCTCACCAATCCATCACCAGCGAAAACTCGAAACATATGGATACAACATGAATTCTTCCAAAAGAAAACAGTGAGCCAAGAATAGTGGGTTATTGCTCCTATAGTCTCACAGATGGGAACAACGTCCGTTTGTCCTGCCCCGAACTGGAACAAGATCTGAGCCAGCAAAAGCGTTGCCATTAGGAACATGTTATTTTGCCCGGGAAGCGTGCGCATTCCTGGTAATAAGAAGTGGATGAGTAATGCAATAGCAAGACACAGTACTGACAAGCACGTACAGACGAGACTTAGAATTCCTTTGATCATCTCTTCGTGCCCAGGTCCTGATTCATCTTGATGGTCACGGTCGGGATGTCTTTGGATTTCGTCTTCGGGTGTGAAATAGTCATCCACGCAGACGCGGACTGCACTGGAATTCAACAAAGTGAACCGCATATAGTGAAGCGTTTGGTTCGTTTTGATGATGGTTAATTCTTTATCGTGCTGGGTGATATTGAACTCGTCGTCTGTTAGTACCACGAAGGGACAGAACAGCGTCGCTGTTACCATGACCTCCAGACCACGCGATGGGTGAAACACCAATCGTGGTCTCTCGTGCGGTCTGCCGTATAAGACTTGTGCCCCATTCCAGAATTGTGTTGATGTAGATATAAAGCTAAGATGTGACATATCGAGATCAAACTCTAAACTCAGATTACCTTTCTGGCCGGCGGCAGGGTTCGCTATTTGTATATGGTGATATTTATCAGGAAGGTTCAGCATTTCTTTGGCCACTGACTCTATGGCCTGGTCGTCGCTCATCAGGAAAACGATTGTGACAGATAGTCCAACTAGTTTAGTCACGAGTACTTCACTGAGGTGCATGGTCACTCTACCGTCAGATGACGTCACATCCATTGGCTGAAATTAGTGTAAATGTACCATCACATATACATGTACACATGGATAAATGAAGAGGTGATTGGAGAAGCATAACTTGCTTCCATACGTCTATACTTGCTTCCAATCTGATTGTAAACTTCTGGAAGGTAACAGATAAAAAATGAAAGAGTCGGGGAGAATAGAAGAGATGCACATCTGGGCATGGTTACCATCAAGGTGAAATAAATGTAATAGTCGGAAGAAAATAATAGTATACGAAGGCAGTATAGTGGTAACAAGAAAGATGGGAGAGAGATATAACAAAAAGAATGAGTGAGTTAAATATCAGACTGAAGAAAAGAAGTACTGTAGGAGACACATCTGCGGTTACGTGAAGTTATATTCTTTCATAGTCACAAATCATGGATGTAAATATATTCAACCGCCAACTTGTTGACATTTTTGTTCTTAATTGTTTGTATTTTGGAGAGTGGCATTATAAGTTAACAAAATTGTGCCCCATAATCCATTTTGTATTAAGTATACAAATAAAACATCTTTAAAGTCAACGCACAATGTTCAACGCAACACCGCTTAGATGTATTCACCCTGGTCAAGTAGTCCCCCGAATGTGCTATGGTGCTGGCAGATCCTGCTGAATTGCTATGGTGTTGTTTGGGCAAACTGATGCAGTTAAGAAAAAGTACCGTTATTTGTCCTAAAGTTGTCATTTTCCTGATGTTCTGATAATGTGAAAATATCCAGGAAAAGCCATTATGTGTATCAAACATTAAAAAACAATATTGCGAAATATTTTAATATTGGTTGTACTGGATATTGCAAATGGACTATAATCATATCGATATTAACATCGTTTTGTAATCACCAGCGCAGCCATTATGAAACTTAAATAAAAATATGTTTTCTTCTTGAATATGTTTTCTTCTTTCATATAGACACTGGCTTTTTCTCAAATCGCTCGGATTAGCGAAAATGACAAATTATGAAAAAAAAACAACGGCATCTGTTCGTAACGGCATCAGTTTGCCCTACCAGCATCATATCCATTCGGCAGTGCGCACCAACGTTATAGCCGACTAGCAGGACCACTTGGCCAGGGGTGATAGTATGGGGAAAAAACTCATTTGGGTGTGGAGACTGGCGCATACGTGCTTACTAACCTCGCACGATATGAATTGCTGAACCGTTAGTTGTTGTACACTTGTGTATTTCTGGTAATTACTCGACGCCATATTTGTTGCGAAGATGGAATGCATGGCATCTGCTATCGTGTCGTGGACGATCATGAATTCAAAGTTGGTGCTGCCGTTGCATACATCGACCTCGAACGGTGGTTGCACTCGATATACCAGGGGAACGGTGTATTGGTATGCGTTGTTCGTGTTAATCAGTTTGACACACGTGGCGTTTTTCAGCCACCGCCCAATGGGGCACTCCACGAGCCGACAATCCATCTGAAAATAAAACACAATCCAATTCAAGTTAATATACATGTATCTACATACAAGTGACAAGCATGTGCTACACTGAGTAATGTTCGTTAATTTGTCAACTTAATTGGAGTTCGGTAGCCCAGTGGTTAAAACTTTGGGACTTGTAATGGTATTAACGCACCCGCAGTTCGAGCCCGCCTATACAGTAATGCCCTAATCTCCTTATTTCCGATTAAATCCTGAAAAGTTACCCACAATTATGCTGTGGTTAGAGAGTCGATTAATTAGGGCATTACTGTATATCGTTTCCACAACGTGGCCTGATCAGATAAGGAGTTTTCTTTCGCCCACTAGCTGCACCGATATGATTCCTCTTTATCTATATTTGAATTATTTATATACTTAGCATGTTGGCCATGCATGTTTTCTTTTCATACGTCTCTTGTCTTTCCTCATTTATTTATTTCTGAATTTCATTCTTATTACATTTAGCCTATTCTATTGGTTGACTATGTTTTTGATTATGTATTGCATTCACATTGTATTCATGTTTGAATTTCTGGGCCCGGTTTGTGACGGAATGCTTTGTCTTACCATTGTGGTGGTGTGCAACACATTTGATGTATTTATTTTCATTTATTCTGATGTATTCATCAAGACCAACCATTGCACATTTGAATAAGGTTTCGATCTCAATGAGTCCGCGTCCTCCAGTATTACTAGCCATGCATATCATGCGGACGTCTGCTTTAGTATTGTGTGTGCGACGAGCAACGTTCGAGTTTTCTATCTATCTTGTTGAGTTCTGATGTGAACCAGTCAATGATACCATAGCTATATGAAATGGCAGGGACTGCCAGTGTGTTAATCACAGTTACATTATTTCGTGCATTTAGTTCTGAACGTTGTACTTGTCTCACACGCCTAATGTATGCACTCACTATACTAGCTTCCATGTCTGCATGTTTTATACAAGCTTACATGTCTGCATGTTTTATACAAGCTTCCATGTCTGCATGTTTTATACAAGCTTCCATGTCTGCATGTTGTATACAAGCTTCCATGTCTGCATGTTGTATACAAGCTTCCATGTCTGCATGTTTTATACAAGCTTCCATGTCTGCATGTTGTATACAAGCTTCCATGTCTGCATGTTTTATACAAGCTTCCATGTCTGCATGTTTTATACTAGCTTCCATGTCTGCATGTTTTACACAAGCACATTCGTCTAGACCTAGATGCTTATAATTATCTGTTGTTTCCAAGTTTTTATTTCTTCACCGTCTTTCAGCTTTACATCACTTGTAGATTTTGTTACAATGTCTAACTGCTCAGTTAATGCCTCATCCGAATCAGCATACAGTTTAAGGTCGTCTATGTATAGGCGATGACCAATTCGGTGATCACCATCACTACTCTTGCCTCTGTATCCTATGCCAACGGAGTCCAGTGCGTAGCTTAACGGATATAACGATTTGCAGGACAGAAGAGGGGAGAGGGAATCTCCCTGAAATATTCCACATTTTATCGGCAACTGGCTTGTTGTTAATACCCCCTCTGCATGTGTTAATGATATAGTTGTATCCAAGTGTGTCATAGCAACGTTTTAGGAAATTTCTGGTATACGAGCTGATCTTATAAATGCCCATATATTCCTTAATTCAACTGTGTGTAACACTGTCGAATGCCTTCCTATGATAAACCCAAGCTACGGACAGGTCTCTCTTAGACTTTCAACTTTCAATAATCATTTTTGTTTACAAGTAGTTGGTCCTTGCAGGCGTACGATCGCTTTTATGCACATATTTGTTGTGGGATCCACCCTTTAATTGTAGGTGGTTATACATTCGGTTGGATATTATTACAGTTATGAGTTTGTATGTCGAGGACAGTGATGTGATCGGCATGTAGTTCTACGGGTCCTGTGCGTTTGAATTCTTCGGAAGCAAAGTTGTTATGCCTGCAAGAAGCCACTCTGTTGTTAGCTGAAGGTTCTCGAAGATGTTACTGAATTCTCGTGCAAGGTCTGAGTGGTACGCTAAGAAATTTTTTATCCGAAAAACAAATGCACATTGTTTGTACCCGGCGCCTTCCACATTGTTTGTACCCGGCGCCTTCCACATTGTTTGTACCCGGCGCCTTCCACATTGTTTGTACCCGGCGCATTGTTTGTACCCGCCGCATTGTTTGTACCCGGCACATTGTTTGTACCCGGCGCCTTCCAATTGTGTGTCCTCTTGACTGCTACTGTTATATCATCAATCGTCACTTCATTCCAATATTGTTCTGTTATATGTTCTGTCCGCTGTTTTTTCCTGTTCTATCCATGACGCATCTTTATTGTGTTCTGATTCATTTCCCCATATCCTAGCCCAGAAATCTTCGACTTATTTAATACCTGGGAGATCATCAACAGTGATACTGGTTGTATTCAGCTCCCTATAAAACTGTTTAGCATTAGCATTAGTTGCGAACTGCTTATTTTGAAAATATTGTTTTGTTTATTTTGGTACCTCTTTATTCTTTTGCTTGGAATTTCTGATTTAACGTTTCTATTATTTCTTGCAGTTTTGTTTGATCGTTGATTGTGTATTTCTTCATTAGTCTTCGCTTTTTGCCAACTTTCACATTATCCTTGTCCATCTCTATCACAGCTGATTGGCCGGCTCTCTTTTTCTCTATTTGCTGCTGTATTATCACTTTCCACTCTGGTTCGATCTTTTGCTTTCTCTTCGTTTTGATTGTAACTCATAGTTTGTTTGCTACTACCGACGCGGCAGCGTATATCAGGTCTTAATTTGTGTCAGATTTTAATTTTGTTCTTCACTCAGTTTTGACGATATTGCTATATTAACACATTTGTTTCATATGTTTCATATGGTCATGTTTTATACCATTACTTTTTTCTACACATATATAGGTATGTATACATTTCACCGGGTTCGAGTTCCTTAATTTCATCATCGTCTTTTATACAAATGTTGTTTGTTGTTGACATAGTACCTCCTACCATTGTCAATTTAGAGTATTTTTAATTTGTATTATTATCATTATTATTATTATTATTGTTTGTATATAGTATTGTGATGATACTAATTGGGTCATGCGTTTTTCACCCAGTAAAACATCTATAACTCACCGATGTTACATATTGTTGACCATCATGGCTGAACTCGGAGCATTTTTTAACCGATCGATAGTTCACCGGTAGAGTAATGGGCGAACCGTATAGTGTATAGTATATAATGGGTGAACCGTATAGTGTATATTATATAATGGGTGAACCGTATAGTGTATAGTATATAATGGGCGAACCGTATAGTGTATAGTATATAATGGGCGAACCGTATAGAGTATATAATATAATGGGCGAACCGTATAGTGTATAGTATATAATGGGTGAACCGTATAGTGTATAGTATATAATGGGCGAACCGTATAGTATATAGTATATAATGGACGAACAGTATAGTGTATAGTATATAATGGGCGAACCGTATAGTGTATAGTACTCTCTAAAAAACACTGTAGAAACGCTACACACTTTGTACACATATATGTGTAACATCTGCTCCCCAACAATTATGTGTAGAAACTGTAGAGCAATTTTTGGTACACACAATATGTGTAGCTCTATACACACATGTATGTGTAGTCGCTATACACTTATGTGTAGTAAAAAGTTGGTAGACAGTTAATACACAGTTAGTACACAGATAATACACAGTTAGTGTGTACTTTATTTATACACATTTATGTACATAGTACACAGTAGTGTGTACTTTATTTATACACATATGTGTAACAACCTACACAATTTTGTAGTATATAGTACCCAGTATTGTGCATATTTGGTACACACACTGTGTACCAACTAATCTATACACTTTATGTGTAATAAATCTACATGCATTCTTTTTGCAAATATTGGACATTTTTGGGTGATGTAGCAACTGTAATGTCGAATCAGAATCGCATGGTTGAGACCACTGAATTTAGGCCATCACAGTAAGAATGTTGTATATGCTGAATGGACCTCATATTACATTGGCATTTACATGTACTGGTATAATAAATTTGCAATGACAATGAAATGGGCAAGAAAAGTTTAACTCACAATTTATCTAACTTTTCCGGTTCAATATAATTGTTTAATTGCCAATTTATTTTACAGGCAAATGACAATGCCAACTATGGGTGATGTTCGATCAATTAAGCTTACTGGATGTATATCTAATAGCACATTACTCGGGATTTTATTCTGGGTAATATGTTTCTGACAATGCTGTGTTTTCTCAACAAAATTTATCAATATGATACTTTCATTCTCAGTTTTTGAAGCCACTTCTTCAATTGACAGGGCACGAGGATTTTCGGATTGACTCCAAGCCACCTCTCCCATGTCAATGACATGAAGATCTTTCAAAAACTGAGAATGAAAGTATCATATTGATAAATGTTGTTGAGAAAACACAGCATTGTCAGAAAAATGTTACCCAGAATAAAATCCCGAGGAATGTGCTATTAGATATACATCCAGCACGCTTAATTGATCGAACATCACCCATAGTTGGCATTGTCATTTGCCTGTAAAATAAATTGGCAATTAAACAATTATATTGAACCGGAAAAGTTAGATGCAGTCAAGTTTATATTTTAATTGCTTGCATCCAGGATAAGGCATCGAAGTCACCTCTTCAATTGACAGGGTATGAGGATCTTTAGAATGACTCCAAGTCACCTCTCCCTTGTCAATGACAAGAGGATTTTTCAAAAACTGAGTGAGCATGAAAATATCATTTTGATAAGTTTTGACAAGAGGACACAACACTCTCCAAAAAGTATCAACCCATTAGTTATCATATACATGTATAACGGATTTGTGGAATGGAACTAACTTCAGAGAAAGTTGGCATTGAAATTCATATATACCGGTACAATAAAATGGCAATTACAACACAAACAATGCTATTATGAATAGAGTTACATGCATGTTACATGCGTTTTAATAATTGCTCTTATTCTGGAGTCAGCATCGAACTCACCTCTTCAATTGACATGGCATGAGGATCTTTGGAATGATTCCAAGCCACCTCTCCCGCATCAATGACATGAGGATTTTTCGAAAACTGAGCATATATTAAATTTATCGTTTTTATCTGTTTTGAACTTTTGACGAGACAGCACTGTCAGATAAGTACTGTTAAAATTTATGAAAGAAGTTACAAGTAAAAGTGGGACCAGCAATTTCTGTTGCGTTACATATACGGTAGTTATGATACCACCAGTCATTGAACAGGAATCACTTCTCTATTACTTTCATGGTGTATCATGGCAATTAGGATTCAGTATCAATGCTTACATTACAATTCAGAAGCAGAATACACAGAACACTGATAAGGTGTCATCACACCAAACACCAATATTATATATGGTCTCTTTGATGTTATTTAATTGTACACCCCACTGATTTATCCTATTTGTAGTAGATAAATAAACCCATATTATATTAAACTGACATCGTTTTTCAATACAATGTTACCACCATTACTTTGATAGAGGGAAGTATATTCTCAAAGAGTATAATTATTTTACGTGAACTTTATTTTAATGGTATATAACTTGATATCCAACAAATGAAGCTGAAAATTCATATTTCATGTGCTGCAGGAGCCTTCAAACTCTGGTTGACACTACAGTAACAGTTGAGGCACAAGCAGACATGTTCACTGGAGAAATGTTATTAGATAGTCCACTTCAGCTGTTTCAGTCAGTTAATAAATTAGAGGAATAATAGTATGACCACTGCTCCAATCCTGTAGTTAGCCAAACAAAAATCAAGGCTTCTTTTACCATGATTTTAATGAACAGAGAACAGAAAATTCCTTAGTTGAAGATTGTCAGATCATCAATTACAATAATGTGACTTATCATCCATCCTCCTTCACAATGATATATTACATGGTAATTTACAAAGCATGTGTATGATATTACACG
The DNA here is from genome assembly GCA_032622095.1 of Siphonodentalium dalli. Taxonomy (NCBI): domain Eukaryota; kingdom Metazoa; phylum Mollusca; class Scaphopoda; order Gadilida; family Siphonodentaliidae; genus Siphonodentalium; species Siphonodentalium dalli. The sequence goes on from CP136063.1 coordinate 248,429,906, forward strand.
GCTGAAGATTGTCACACATTTGAGAACTGGTCCATAAATACTGTTTGTTATCCACCTTGAATCGGAAATTCAACTCATGGCATTTTGAAGCTACAAGTAGTAACATATCATTACTGTATGATAGACCTCTACTTCCTGATATAGCACATTCTATATCTGATTCTGTGGTCATCCTGAAAAAATAAATATATGAAGTCAGAATTTTAAATTATTTTTTATGTATGTCATGGTTTGAACTGAACAAAATCTATTATAGCATGGATCTTAAAGGTACTCATTCTGATTAAGCACCCCTAAATTACCATTTCTTCGGCTTCGGGGGTAAAAAAAATAATTTATTTGAGTCGAGGAACCCATCCATCAAAGCTCAGAATGATCAGATATTGATGTTTTTTTAATTTGTAATTTTCACGAGATGTGTATTATAATTGCAACAGAAACATTTATTCAAAAGGACGAAGATGGATAACTCTAAAATGAAGCACTGAGAACTTCCTTTTGACGGCATGTTCTGGGCCAGAAACAAGAGATAACAAAACTTCAAAAATTGATATCTGATCACTCTGAGGGTTGATGGGTAGGTTACTCGACTCGAATAAATTATTTTTTTTACCTCAGTAGCCAACGAAATAGTCATTTATGAGGGTCTAATCGGATTGAGTACCTTTAACATTTAACCAACCATTTTCAGACATACCTCCCCCCACTTGTTGATGAAAATCCACAAATTAGGTTCCAGCTATCTAGGTCACTTGTACCAATGTTAATCATATTTCCCAAACATGAAATGACACACTCTATGATTTCCAGGCTTCAATTTTAAGATGAATGATCTGTTCCCACAAAAAGTATATAGTTTCCTCGGTATAACATAAGAGAAATGAATCAAAAACACCTACCTGGGAACACTACTATCAATTAATATTGATTTCCATATATAATGTGACTATCAAGATGCCATGTGGGACATATATTTGTCACTATTTTTAGAAATAGTTATTGCTCAGAACAAACACGAGCTGTAAACTGTTTAAATATAATCAACATTAAGTATGCATCAGATAAGTGCACAATTGTTTGCCTACTCCAAGTGCAGGTGTGGTTTGGTTTTCTATTTACTACACACCAATATTCAATCAAGTAATAATATTTGTCCACTATCTAGGCAAGTTAGTTATATATTGAACATGGCAAGAAATTAAATTAATTATCTGGTACTGGATAGGCTGTCATGCATGATGTCAAATATGTTGCGAGTCTCAATGACATCAGGATTGCACTATCGTGGACAAGCTCAAAAATTATACCAACAATGTAACTCAATTTACGAAATAGACCAAAATATTGCAGCTGTGTAATTAGAAGTAAAATAAAATAAAGCTTTATTCCACACCTATTGACTATTCAACCAAATCTCACCATTGAATATCTATTATTGTATGCCTCTAGTGGAATAGAAGCCGGAACTATTTTTGTTGATGTTGTCACCAAGAGAGGTGACAAACAGCTATTATAGGTACATTTAGTATGTCAACAATCAGCTTCAGGTGATGTCCCGATCATAACCAGTTATCCATCAGACTTAAATAACAATAAAGGTAGCTGACTCATGGATTGACACAATCGTATAGAATAAATACAGAACACAACTTGTACCATAATCAGCCATAATCTCAAATATTTTATCAAAATCATGGTGGACAGTGCATAATTACATTCTGCTCGAGTTTTGCTGTCGCAAAATATATCCATGCACCTTCTGCAACTCATTTGATGAAAGATTCTCGATGACACTAGGGGTAACTTAATTTTAGGATCCTGCAAACATTAAAAAAAATCATATTCAATTAAACATGCTGCTGCATGCGTATATGATTCATATTCGATTCAACATCAGCGAAGAATATATCTATATAATATCCCTGTTGAGCATCGCAGTGCTAAAATGAGTGTTCCGTAAGAAGCACACATCGATGGCATTGTCGTAGAGTCGTAGGCACCCCCTCATTATGAGAGTAGTTCATCTGGATGATTGATTTCAGCATCCTGACCGACTATACATGTGCATGTAGGTTGTGATACATGTGAGTCCGATCATGTAGCCCCAATGCCCCGCAAAATTAAAAGATTAGTTGAAATGCAAAGTAACATCATTATATTTTACTCACAGACACAGACTGCCATTGGAAATGTTTTGTCCTCTCACAAATTCCAGAATTATGGCGAAGTTGTCTTGCAGCAAATTCAGAGGATCACATCACTCATTCTTACGATAAGCTGAGGTTATCTGCAAAAATTAGTAAACACTTATTACAATATTGTTTTCATTAGAAAAAGCTATTACTCAGACTAGTTATTTAATTGCAATTGTATACATACACATGCAATCTGGAAATTGGCCACAGCAATAACTTTCAGGGCTATACAATCAGATATGTACTTCACCAACATTCATCAGGGACGTGGATGGAGCGTCACCATTGGGGAGGGATGCACCTTGAATTTGAAATGTATAAAGCCACCCTTCTCCACACCCACCTCCTAAAATATCCAACACATGTTGTATTATATCAGACAAGAAGTCAAATTTTCAAGTTGGAGCAGGGTACCCGGTGGTCGAATCGGTAGAGTGCCAGGTGCTTTACACCGTCACGGGCCGTCCAGCGCTGACGAAGCTGGTTCGAATCCCGTCATAGGAAGGGTGACTGGAATCGTGTATCTGGGCAAGGTTGTCAGTTGCTTTCTGGGGGTTGGTGGTTTCTACACGCAGTGAGACGATTTCTTGGTGAAATCAAGCCTCTGCGTGGTCTTTCCTCCACCAGTAAAATTAACAACGTCATGTGTGGCCTAGCGGCTAGAATGATGATAAACCCTAATAAACCAAACCAATCAAGTTGGAGCCAGTTAAAATTGTGAATTGGAACATAAGTACTAGTAGAATGTCTGCTGATCAGTCTCTTTAACGACAATAACTTATGATGAACTCATCTTGGCCATTTTTGTCGCAAGCATCCATAGCGACTCAACTCAAGTGTTGAGTTATGTTCTGCATGAAACGGGAAAAAAGAAGATAAAATAAAAAAGAGTATTCTCTATATGAGCTTTGGTAGCAAGTAAAGTGCAAGTGCACTCTGACCGACTTTAAATTCGCAGGTGTACAGATTCCCATGGTAATAAATATCTGTGCCATTTAAAAAAAATTAACAAAAAATGTAGGAATAATGCAGTTTCCCATGGTACTAAATGTCTGAATGTTTTGAAACAATTGACCAAAAATTATAGGAACAAAAGCTCAAAGTAATACCCCTGTATAATCTATTAAGAATTTTTTTAAAGGTACTCAATCAGATAAAACTCCTCTCAATTACTATTTCAATGGCTTCGCTGGCTTCAGGGGTAAAAAATATTTGATTCGAGTCGAGGAAGGCACCCATCAAAGCTCTGATTTATTAGATATCGATTTTAGAAATCTATTATTTTTCATTATCAGGAATACTTTCTGTCCCAGAAGGTCCCGAAAAAGCCGACCGACATACTCTCGATACTAAATTCCATTGAACAAAATGTTGCTATACAACAGATTTTGGGCAATTATATACGATAGTTCACAGTCGATAGCATTATTTTTGGATAATTATTTGATTCTGATAACTAAAGTGACCTTTGATAAAATTTTGTTGTTGGAATCTGTTGTGATGGGGACCCTCTGATCGGATTGAGTACCTTTAAGTCAAAACGGGGGATAACTAAAAACAATTGGACAGACCTCATAATCACAGGTGCACAGGTTATCATTGTGGTTGATGTTTGTGCCAAGTTTCATGGAAAATGATTAAAAATGACTGAGAAATACTCTGCACAAATTTGTGTCCATGGACAGAAGGAGGGCTAAGATGTTTCCAGTATAACCCCCCACAACTTGCAGGGGGGGGGTATAATAATAATTTTGGAGGGCATTCAATAATGTCCCGACAGTCAAGGACCACAAATAGGTCCAAGGGCTGTTAATAAAACATAACGCTCATGTACATGTCTGGAATTCAACGATATTTAGAACAGTTGAAAATTTTGACCAAGGTTGATGGACATAGGTTAATTGTAGCATTACCAGTCTCTGCCCCGGCTATAGGCTGATATGATATTCGCCGGACATTCGAAGGATATAGTTTACACGATACCCTTTTGCTGTAAACATTGGTCTTTATATCCAGTGATTCTGTCAGGCTACTTTATGCAAGTTTTCACAGACCTGCGACTGACGCGTGCGACAACTGAGGTTGTGGCTGATGCAGTTAAACCCATTCGATTTAAATATGTGCTTAACTGCATCAGCCACAAACCCAGTGATTTATATAATATATATGATTTGAAACATTGCGCCTGTATATATAAACCCATCTAGCCTCATGCATCAGTCGCATGTCTGTAATAGCAGCTTTATACCGACATGGGTTGGCAGTCTATACATTTGTATTTATTGAATTTGTGTGCACCAGTCTCTGTCGAGACTAAGTCTGCATTAAGTACATGTGACAATATTTATATACTGGTACGTATATACATCATTCCTTCGAGGAGAGGTCCCTGTCGGTAATTGCCGCACAGCAAATGCTGCATATGACATGTTCACCTGAATGGCGATCACCACCACCGGGCACTTGCAGTAAAAAGGGCAGTTCGTTCAAAGGGTATGAAGCCCCATGGCTACCCGTGGGCTTGCTATTGACAGTATTATAAGTACTAGTAGGGTGGAGATATTTATTCTTTCGAGGTATCGACACAAGTTTCCAACAACTGTGGTCTGTGATAACTTGTTCGAGCTATAAAAGGTGCAAAAACTAATTTTGGCTTTTGATGACTTGTGCATATTCCATTAATTCGAAATTAGGTGTTGTTGGAAATTGGAAATGAAATAATATTATCTACTTTGTGCTTTCAGACAACCACGATTCAATCATAAGTGGAAGGATTTTCGTCGTAGGAAGTAACCGATAGTTAGACTGCGCACGCTCACGTCAAAATCACAAGTCAAGAAATAATATCAAGCACCGTTTGATTTTAGATTCAAAATTGTGGCGTATCCACTTGTGACGTAATCGCAGTCGTGTGTACATACAAATCTTGGCTGGAAAGATCGCAGGGTAGTCAATCATATGCTATACAAACAACCTACTCAGCTGGACAAAACAAGTCTCCACTACTTAACCGTGGTGTGGTTAGCGTTGCCACCGCGGCCAAAATGCAAAACCTTCTACACCGATGCTCCACCTACTAACTACAGTTGGGCCGCAGTGTACTTGACATTCGGCCATGGTGTACATGTAGTTGCCACGGTGACGTTCATTAAACTGAAAAAAGACGATACAAACTAGAAATATAACCATGTTGTACATGCCATTCGGCCCCATTGTAGTTGCCTTTCGGCCATGGTGCACTTGCCATTCGGCCGCAGTGTATATACTTGCCGTTCGTCCGTGGTGTACGTGCCGTTCGGCCGCGGTTCACTCGCCGTTCGGCTGCAGTGCTCAACTGCTACAGTTACAAACTCTTCGACTCCGCGGCCGAACGGCAAATACAACGTGGTGCCAATTATTTTGTCCGAAAGTCCACCGGGTTCGAGTACTAGTTCGATATCATCATGTACGACAACATGATGTCAACATCGCAATCATGATCTCATTGGGCCACGATTCCTCCAATTACGTCAGTCAGCTGTCATATACGATTGTATCATGGTCGTCTGAATGTTCACTTATAGGCAGATATTAATAAATAATATAATTGTATTTTAATTATTTATCACTCACTGTTCAGAACTCGACAGAACTTTCACTGAAAGTTTCAGAATGCCTGTGCGTGCAGGTTGCCAGTGAACACACTTTACAGTTTTACACAGTCAGTGAGTGACAGCCTGTTGGGATTTTTTTCATTTAGATAAATGAATATGTAAGCATACTTCACATTGTTGAGAACGGAGTATAATTTAAAGAATAATATTGCAGAAAGTGCAGTATACGTGTTATCGAACACGAAATTATGCGAATTTTTACGGCAGAAATAGAAATGTCAAGGTTTCCGGTCGCAGGGAAAGGTAATTTCCGGACACATTTGTTCGATACATTTACCGCATTCCGGCTTCCATACTAGACTAAATAACTTTTGAAATTTGGATATATAGTTATTAGTTACTAGTATAAGATAACATTAATACCAATTGATGATGAGTCGAGTGTAAATTCCAGGACTAACGCATTAGCCTACTGTTTCGTCGAATTTACGTTCAATCAACATTCTGTACGAAGTATCTAATTACGTTCTTCGTATGTTTGCATAAATATTCTCACCTTTACTAAAAATATTCTTCTTGTATAACGGCTCAAATTCAGTGGTCTTGTTCCTTATTGGAGTCGAAACTGTGATCAACACCAACAAACCAATATGGCTTCCATGACTGAGACAACGTGCAGATGGAGTTTTATCAGTGCGCATGCCTGCGCCTCGATACACATATATGTTCAAGTGTTTACACATATATGTGTAAATATAGAAAAACATACACAACATGTGTATACACATGTATACAATACTGTATAGATATTGGAGGTACACACCATGTGTCCAGTGCCAATGGCATTCTACCTACACAGTAGTTTGCAGACAGTATATAATGTGTGAACTGTATAGTGTATAGTATATAATGGGCGAACCGTATAGTGTATAGTATATAATGGGCAAACCGTATAGTGTATAGTATATAATGGGCGAACCGTATAGTGTATAGTATATAATGGGCGAACCGTATAGTGTATAGTATATAATGGGTGAACCGTATAGTGTATAGTATATAATGGGCGAACCGTATAGTGTACAGTATATAATGGGTGAACCGTATAGAGTATATAATATAATGAGTGAACCGTATAGTGTATAGTATATAATGGGTGAACCGCATAGTGTATAGTGTATAGTATATAATGGGCGAACCGTATAGTGTATAGTATATAATGGGTGAACCGTATAGTGTATAGTATATAATGGGCGAACCGTATAGTGTACAGTATATAATGGGTGAACCATATAGTGTATATTATATAATGGGCGAACCGTATAGTGTATATTATATAATGGGCGAACCGTATAGTGTATAGTATACAATGGGCGAACCGTATAGTGTATAGTATACAATGGGCGAACCGTATAGTGTATAGTATATAATGGGTGAACCGTATAGTGTATAGTATATAATGGGCGAACCGTATAGTGTATAGTATACAATGGGCGAACCGTATAGTGTATAGTATACAATGGGCGAACCGTATAGTGTATAGTATACAATGGGCGAACCGTATAGTGTATAGTATATAATGGGCGAACCGTATAGTGTATAGTATATAATGGGCGAACCGTATAGTGTATAGTATATAATATAATGAGTGAACCGTATAGTGTATAGTATATAATGGGCGAACCGTATAGTGTATAGTATATAATGGGCGAACCGTATAGTGTACAGTATATAATGGGTGAACCGTATAGTGTATAGTATATACTGGGCGAACCGTATAGAGTATATAATATAATGAGTGAACCGTATAGTGTATAGTATATAATGGGTGAACCGTATAGTGTATAGTATATAATATAATGGGCGAACCGTATAGTGTATAGTATATAATGGGTGAACCGTATAGTGTATAGTATATACTGGGCGAACCGTATAGTGTATAGTATACAATGGGCGAACCGTATAGTGTATAGTATACAATGGGCGAACCGTATAGTGTATAGTATATAATGGGTGAACCGTATAGTGTATAGTATATAATGGGCGAACCGTATAGTGTATAGTATACAATGGGCGAACCGTATAGTGTATAGTATACAATGGGCGAACCGTATAGTGTATAGTATATAATGGGCGAACCGTATAGTGTATAGTATATAATGGGCGAACCGTATAGTGTATAGTATATAATGGGTGAACCGTATAGTGTATAGTATATAATGGGCGAACCGTATAGTGTATAGTATATAATGGGCGAACCGTATAGTGTATAGTATATAATGGGCGAACCGTATAGTGTATAGTATATAATGGGCGAACCGTATAGTGTATAGTATATAATGGGTGAACCGTATAGTGTATAGTATATAATGGGCGAACCGTATAGTGTATAGTATACAATGGGCGAACCGTATAGTGTATAGTATACAATGGGCGAACCGTATAGTGTATAGTATATAATGGGCGAACCGTATAGTGTATAGTATATAATGGGCGAACCGTATAGTGTATAGTATATAATGGGTGAACCGTATAGTGTATAGTATATAATGGGCGAACCGTATAGTGTATAGTATATATAATGGGTGAACCGTATAGTGTATAGTATATATAATGGGTGAACCGTATAGTGTATAGTATATAATGGGTGAACCGTATAGTGTATAGTATATAATGGGCGAACCGTATAGTGTATAGTATACAATGGGCGAACCGTATAGTGTATAGTATACAATGGGCGAACCGTATAGTGTATAGTATATAATGGGCGAACCGTATAGTGTATAGTATATAATGGGCGAACCGTATAGTGTATAGTATACAATGGGCGAACCGTATAGTGTATAGTATATAATGGGTGAACCGTATAGTGTATAGTATATAATGGGCGAACCGTATAGTGTATAGTATATATAATGGGTGAACCGTATAGTGTATAGTATACAATGGGCGAACCGTATAGTGTATAGTATATAATGGGTGAACCGTATAGTGTATAGTATATAATGGGCGAACCGTATAGTGTATAGTATACAATGGGCGAACCGTATAGTGTATAGTATACAATGGGCGAACCGTATAGTGTATAGTATATAATGGGTGAACCGTATAGTGTACAGTATATAATGGGTGAACCGTATAGTGTATAGTATATTTCATATTTCAGAAACAATAATTATATGCAGCTGACTTTAGGGAAATATGGTAGATGTTTTGGCACAGCATGCAGTTTATGGAAATATATAATGGAAATCTACTATTTATGGAAATATATAATGGAAATCTACTATTTATGGAAATATATAATGGACATCTACTAGAGTAGTACATTCTACATTTATTCAATTTCAGCATATCATTCAAATAACATAAATGGGCCGATATATAATTATGTGTCTGTTTGATATAGATATAATATATGGACGGGGTCACTACCACCCCACTCATGCGCGCTTATCGATCAACTGAGGGGTCGTTATGTTCACACGCATTCGCGCTTATCGATCTATGGATAGGTCCATATGACACCACACATGCGCGCTTGTCGATCTATGACCACACACATGCGCGCTTATCGATCTATGGACGGGTCGTTATGACCACACACGTACGAGTTTCTCGATCTATGGAGGTTTCGTTATGACAACACGCTTGCGCGCTCATCGGGATTCAAAGCAAGTTCGTCATCGGCAGACGGATTATGTTGGCGTTATGTTTCACCATATACGAACTGAGCAAAAGGGGATCCCAGAGGATCAGGGTCGTTGACTACACATTATGTTCTGCAGCTGCCCTACCCATTATTGAGAACTTTGTTGTACTTGACTACACCAATATTGCCTCAGATATTCACTGCCCAATCAAAACGGTGCTACACCTCGAAGATATAGACCGATCCCCCCAAAATTTACGCAATATCGAGTCCGCTATAATACCGTCTCGCGTAAAAAAAATGGGACCAAAATAGTGAAATGGAGTTTGTAGCAAATTTTAATTACGATAAAATTTTGACACTCAGCAATATGTTAACCGCCGCTTATACAAATTTTACTAGTACTGACCAGTTGAATAACATAGTTAGCTCAGTGACTGACATTTTGGTTTCGTCCGCTGAAAAAACACTGGGAACATATACATGTAAGATCCCCCCAAATAAGAAAGCGGCCAGGAATAGTAAACATAAAGCATGGTTTAACAAGTCCTGTCAGACTGCCAGAGTAAGATACCGACAAGCGACCCGACAACATAAAACCAAACGAAATAACCACACAGAACAAAATATGCGACATGCATGCCATGTCTATAAATGTGAAATGGATGGAGCAATCAAATCACATAGAGCATTAATATCGCAAGAGCTAGCTTCAATGAAAAAATCTGAACCTAAAAGTTTTTGGAAAAAAATGAAAGATTTTAAACCCCGATCCCATAGTGGGGTAAATCTCGAGATATTCAGTGAATACTTCAAATAAATTAATGCCACATCACATACCAATGACCCACAAATAGAAAATTATATCACTAAAGAATTTAGCACAGATACCAAAGATGATCTCAATAGACCTATTTCACAGGATGAAGTATCATTTGCCATAAGACAACTTAAAAATGGTAAGTCCTGTGGACATGACCGTGTACAGAACGAATACATTAAAGCATCTTCCAAACTGTTACTAAATGTTTATTGCCGAATGTTTAACATTATACTAGATACCGGGCAAATACCGGAAGACTGGGTTACTGGAACAATTGTTCCAATATATAAAAATAAAGGTGATGCCACAAATCCGAATAACTATAGACCTATAACAATTCTCAGCTGCTTAGGAAAACTCTTTACAAAAATTTTAACCATTCGACTTAACAAATTCACAGAAGAAAATGAAATTATTTTACCAAACCAAGCTGGCTTTCGTAAAAATTACTCCACTTCAGACAACATCTTTGCCCTCTATGTATTGTTCGAACTTAGCAAGAGGATGGAAAAGAGATTATTCTGTGCATTTATTGACTTCCAAAAAGCATTTGACACAGTATGGAGACAAGGCCTATGGTACAAACTTATTAAAACAGGAATTAATGGGAAAATATTCAGAATAATTACTAACATGTATAGTCAAGTAAAATCCCGCGTACAAATTGGCAGTGAGCAATCAACCTACTTCCCATGTCTTGCAGGGGTCAGGCAAGGTGAAAGTTTATCACCGTTGCTCTTCTCGTTGTACCTTAATGACCTCGAAACATACTTTCAAGCACATAAAATTAACGCACTGAGCACTATCAATAATGAAATAGAGAAAACACTCAATGAGTACATAAAAATCTTCATTGTATTATATGCCGATGATACAGTACTCATGGCCGAAAGTACAAGATACTTGAAATATCTGCTTGGCCGGTTTGAGGAATACTGTGACAAATGGAAACTGACAGTGAATGTGGAAAAGACCAAAATTATGTGTTTCTCAAAAAACTCACTATAAAAAAAACGAAATTTTATTTTAAAGGCCAGAAAATTGACGTAGTTACAAAATTTATATATCTTGGTATCACTTTATGTAGAACATGATCTTTTATTTCGGCAAAGAATATTTTAGCGGAAAAAGCCACTCGAGCAATGTACACAATAATAGGAAAAGCAAGGAAACATTCATTGACTATAAGAGTAGTATATACTGAGCTGTCTCAGCCCGAAGCGAGGAAGAGCCGAAGAGCCAATGTTTACATAACACGTTGCTATGTTGTGTTGTTAAGGGGGTATTTAAATTTAAAGGTAGACAATGGGTTTAAAGGGACAACAATAGAATTTAAATGGATGCTATTGAAATGTATTTAAAGGGAAAGATATAAGAATGAATCGGGTCATTGAATTTAATGAGTGTGTTGAATGGGTTGTAATTGATAGAGTATACAAAGAATGAATCGGGTCATTGAAATTGTTTCGAGTGAGATCGGGTCAGTGATTTATCTAGCGGGAGGTCTAATTTATCAATGGATAGAGTATACAAAAAATGAATCGGGTGATTGACGAATGATTTATCTATAATTGAATGACAAATATATAAGAATTTGCTCGAGTCAACGATTATATCAAGGGAGGTCGGGAATGTGAATATTCAGCATTAGTTCTGTCGGAGGACTATACTATTTAAGATGGCGAATAAATGTAATGAATGTGATTATGTATTCGAATCAAATGAAGATGAAATAAACCATAAAGAATTACATACGGGTATAATTGGACTGATATGTGGAAGCAACCTATCCGTAAGTATATGACTATTTAGACTTGGAGTTTTAAACAACCATAATTTTTTTTTATTTTTTTTATATAAATTAAGAATGAAACATTTGTTACAGGTTGGTGATAGAGAACAGCTATCCAGTTGCCACCAGTGTGAGAAGCGTTACAAGGATAAGAAAAATCTGAACAGGCATATTAAGAGCGTGCATCAAAACGTTGTGTTTGTTTGTAGCAAATGCACTAAAGAATTCGGGAGTAAGAGCAATATGCAGAAACATGAGAAGACGTGCGAGGAATTGCAATGTCATGAGTGCAACCAGAAAGTAATGGGTAGAGATAAGCTACGTCAGCATGTGAAAGAACGACACGAAAGAGTCAAATGTAATAGCTGTCCAAAAACATTCAATAATGATTTCAATCGACGTAGACACGAAAATTCATGCGAAGAAGGTGGTCATGTTTGTGTAACGTGCAATAAGAAATGCGTTACAAAGCGCGGTCTGCAAGCACATATTTTTTGTTCCGAAAAGACCAAGTATATATATCCGGGAGGTTTTTACAAACCTATGCAAAATATATTCCAAAAGTTAGAAGAACATGGAATCTATGTTTCCGAAAATGACAGAACATTTCCCTGGTTTATATGCTACGATTTTGAAGCACTTATTGAACGAATTGATGATAGAGTGACAGATTCCCTCAATTGGATCCAGAAACACATACTGATAAGTGTTTCAATTTGCAGTAACGTGGACGGTCACGAAGAAGCCATATGTATAGTCGAGTCTGATGTGGATACATTAATTTCAAAAATGATAAATAAAATGCGTGAAATTGCAGTTTCCGTGGAAATATTGGCTATAGCTAAATGGGAGTCGGTGATAGAAGATATCAAAAATAAGCTAGAAGAAGAAGAAGCTGATGATGATGATGATGATGATGATGAAGAAGAGGATAAAATTACACCACTATCGAGATTATATGGACAATTTAATTCCTATATAAAACAAACACCGATACTCGGATTCAATTTGAGTAATTATGACCTTAATCTGATAAAGAAATATGTGGCTAAACATGTGAATTTACACTGCACTGAATTGGAACCTTTCGTTGTGAAGAAAAACAATTCATACTTATGCATCGCCTCAGAAAATTTAAAATTTATGGATATATCACACTTCTTAGTGCAGGGTTCATCATATTCAAAATTTCTGAAGGCGTATGACGTGACTGAAAATAAGGGGAAGTTCCCATACGAATGGTTTGACGATGAGTCGAAATTATTTGCCACCACATTACCACCGCATGAATCATTTTATAATCACATGACTGATTGTAATATTTCTACGGAAGAATATGAACAGTGCGTCACAGTATGGAATGAGAATAATATGAGATTATTCAAGGACTATCTAGTGTGGTACAACAATTTAGATGTAAAACCTTCGTGACTGCTGTTGAGCGACTGCAATCATTCTACTTCAAAAAGAACATAGATGTTTTAAAGACTGCAATTTCAGTTCCTGGAATATCGAGACAGCTTCTGTTTTCAGCAGCGAGAGAAAAGAATGTAAATTTCGCACTATTCGGCTTTCAGGATACTGATTTATATGAAACTGTGAAGAGAAACGTTATAGGGGGACCTTCAATCATCTATCATAGATTTCAGCAAGCAAACAAAACAAGAATTAGAGGTGATAAACTATGCAAGTCTATTCTAGGATTCGATGCGAATGCGTTGTATCTACACTGCTTCGAAAAACTATTACCAACTGGGCCGTACATACGCAGAATATCCAACAACGATTTCAAACCGGAAGTTCGTGATAAATACATGTCTGCTTATTATTATATGGACTGGATAGCAAAAACTAACAAAATCTCAATCCACCATAAGTTAAATCAGGGATATGAAGTAAGGATCGGTAAATATCCGGTTGACGGTTTCGTGGCGAATCAAAATCAACCAACTGTGATCGAATTTAATGGATGCTACACGCATGCGCATACTTGCGAACTAACGAAAGACATAAAAAATGAGAAATGGTTGAAAAGGCGAGATGCTACGTATAAGCGAACGATTGAAAAGATGGAATACTTGCTGAAACGAGGATATAAAGTGGAAACTATGTGGAAATGTGACTTTAAAAAGTACTGTAGAGAGCACCCAGCTATATACGAATTTATCAACTCAAAGAGACCTCAATTCTACCGCAGGCACAGAGGGAAGACGAACGAAGAGCAAATATTAAGAGCTGTGTTGGGTGAGACTTTGTTCGGAATGTGTGAAATTGATATTCACGTCCCAGAAGATAAATATGAATATTTCCAAGAAATGTCCCCGATATTTTGCACGACAGAAGTCCCATTCGAAGCAATCGGCCAACATATGCAAAACCATGTCAGGGAACGAGGGATGTCAACAAAACCGCGACGTCTTCTAGTTGGTGGAATGAAAGCGGAACAAATATTAATAGCCACACCGCTTTTAAAGTGGTATTTGAATCACGGTATGATAGTTACAAAAATCTATCAGGTGATTGAATACCAATCTGACTACTGTTTTCAATCATTCGTGGATGAAGTTAGTAACGCTAGGAGAGCTGGTGATAGAGATCCTAACAAGCAAATAATTGCAGATACGATGAAAGTAATCGGAAATTCTGGCTATGGATCATTAATTATGAATAAAATGACGCACCGGGATATCAAGTACATTCAAGGTGAACATGAGACGTGCTTGAAAATAAACGACCCATTATTTCGTAAACTGGAGTGTTTGGACGAAGAAGACTCTTTTTACGAAATTGAAATGAACAAACGTCGTATTAAACTCGATCTTCCGATCCAATTGGGCTATTTTATTCTACAATATGCGAAACTGCACATGTTAAATTTTTACTACGAATGTTTAGATAAATATCTTGACAGGTCTGATTTTCAATATTGTGAAATGGACACTGACTCAGCATACATAGCTATAACAGGAAATAGCTTGAGTGACGTCATCAAACCGACAATGATGAAATCTTATGAGAATGGATTAAAAAATCATTGCAACGATAATGAAAAACAAATTGTTGGAGAGGATATGTGTTGGTTCCCAAGAACTTGTTGCGAAAAACATTCGAAATTTGACAAAAGGAAGCCAGGACTTTTTAAATTAGAATTTCAAGGAGATGAAATCATAGGGTTGTGTAGTAAGACGTATATTGTTAGAAAATCCATAAATATCAAACCCTCCAGCATGCAAATAGTGGGAGATATTTTACTAAGAAAAGCTATGGGCTTAAAGAAGAAGAAGAAGAAATTTATAAATAGACCTAAGAATGAATATAAATTTAGTTCCAAAGGGGTAACGAAAAGAAGAGTTACAGCACCCATGAGTAAATTTCGAAGGGTTATCAGGACGGGACTATCGGAATCATCCACAAATCGAGGTTTTAGAGCCAGAAACAATACCATATACACATATACTCAAGAAAAAACAGGATTTTCATATTTTTACTGCAAGCGGAAAGTTATGGATGATGGTGTTTCGACAGAGCCTGTAGATATTATTTTATCACCGAAGTAGAAAGAAAGAAGAAAAAAAAGAAGAAAAAAAGAAGAATTCACGGTGGGAAATACACCTATATATCTTAAAGCTATAACTGATCTCATAGATAGAAAAGTTATAGTTTGGATATATAGCTAGTCTCAAGTCTAGATAAAGTATGAGAGCCATCGTGGACATTATTATGTACAGGGTCCGCATATAGGTATTGCTTAAATGGCACAGGGTGGTTGCAGAAACAAGAGACTACTCGTGTTACAGAAGTTTACTCAACGTTCTTTATGTTTACCTAATATAAACATCATAAGCCGCCCGTATCTTTAAACACTATCAATCTTGCATGATATAAAATGCATTAGCGCCCGACATAGTCGTGCTGGTTCGAATTTGACTGGGAATTGAGACAAGAATGTGTTGTTGAAATTCTGATTTTTTATTTTAAATACAAAATGGATATATATGTTGTATATATGTATAGACGAATATATCATTGGAATATAAATTATCACCGAATATAGACTGAAAGTTTTTCATAGAAACACCATTACATTTAGCTAATAAATATAAAATACAATATTGTCCGCAAACATCCGTGTTGAAGTTTTGAAATCGTGTTGTGTTATGCACGATGGGTAATTTCAGTTTATTCAAATAATTGTATATCTCTGCACTGTATGTCCCCGGTGCTTGTCCGTAGCTATCGAAAATTTCCACACAATCATCACTCAAATATATCGCTAGCCAATGAAAACCTGTGTATCCTGCAGGGTCAGTGTTGACAATAAGTCCTCGTTTGTGTCTCTTAGCGGGGATTTGATCAGCTGGAAATACACCCTCCACACATTTCGATAAATTCGAGTCAGATCTGATACAACACTGTAATTGATTGGTGTTCATTCTGTGATTACGTTTCTTTGCTGATCTATCTGAAATAACGCTGGCGTTTCGCTGTAAATTATACAGGACACAGCTTCCGTTAATGCTTTACCGAATTCTACCTGTAATCTGATGTTACCGCGTTTAAGTAGTGGTAAAGACTCAGTACCGAAGTTAGGTTCCAAGTCATAGCAAAATAATGCATTACCATCGGCATATTCATCCAATGAAATACCATTATCACGATTTTGACGCCATACTCCGCTAAATTCCATCATATCTACGTAGGAATTTGTAAACATTTTACCCTCGCTCGAAGTGAAATTAAGCTTGGTGGGTCCTGATCTTCCGATCGAAATACCGTCTCGAGTCAAACTAATTTGACGAATATCGAAATTTTGAAAATTATACGGGTTCTTCGAAAATGTCCCTGTCACTGCAGAACTCGAAACGAAACCTAGTACTAGTCTGGCTGGAGAATAGCCTTGGAATAAATTTTCAAAAGATAATGAAACCTGACCGGTTTGAATTGACATCATCTTGACTTGGGAGCTGTTGTATGGATATTTCGCTGTGATGCTTGCGAGCGTTTGGTTATGTGCCAAAATAACTGATGGAGAAACCTTGACCTTGCAAGTTTCTAAGATCGCGTCTTCTATGTGTACTTTGTACGTTGCATCATCGCTGGTTGTCATTAGACAGAACGACGGGTTGGTGCGATACAGCCTCACGACAATGTCCACTTGATTAAGTATATAACGATTTTGCAAAAATACATCATGCAGTATCGGTCCGCATAAGTCTATAGTTTTGCTCTCTGACATGCTCTTGGAACGCTCTATGAGTCCGATGTTCAGTCCTTTCGTGTTCGCGTCGTCCATATGACCGTTTCTATCTTCGTAAAATAGCTGACTTTTCAGCTGCGTGATTTTCTCGCTCGCCCCGTATTTCAACAGCGTTTGAATAATACTCTTGTATTGGTAATTATTGGTGTTTGATAATACCAGCCTCCCAGACATGAAGACGTCTACTTGTTCAAACATTGAGGACATAAAAAGATTTACCGGCCTGACTTTATCAGTCGATGCAATCGACGTGCCGTCTTTTTTGGTAATTTTAGCTTTTATGTGTAATCGACTTCTTTTCAAATCCAGATATTCCATGGCATTCTGTCCCGATATATGGAACTCGATAGGTGAAATGGTACTTAATTGTGACACAGGACGAATTTCTTCAAAAGTTATACTTTGAACTCCCGTTTGATGAGGCGGCAACTCAAAAAGGTTAAGGGAGCTGGGCTGTGACTCACTGAACGCATCTTTGTTTAACACCGACATCATCGAACGAATCAGGCTTCCTTCTCTTGATAATATTCGGCGGCTTACTGACAACTGTTCGTTTATTTCCTGTTTTTATACCGCGTCTCTGTAGCTGACTCTTGGCTCGTTCCACGTCCTGTTGGGAGGGAGATACCAGTGTCACGTCGATATCACTTTTAGGCGTAGGGTGTTCCGTAGAATATGATTCGATAGGTATCATATAGGTTGATTGACTGTCACCTAAACCACCACCTCGTTGGACGTGATCTTGATAAGTGTTGGTTTTACCGCTGGCGATATTCTTGTAAAACCTCAACCATTTCTGCGTATCCGGTACATAGAGGTTGTCCATCATAAATAAAATGGATATTTCTTCAAGTGTAACGTGATTGAGGAAGGCTCAGTCAGAAATAAAGCTAAGTTGTTCATGTGGTCTTTTATATAGAGTTCTATATCATAAATCTCCTTCACTTTGACTGGTAAATATTGAGGTAATATAAAAGTATGGTTCCATTTGCCATTTCTGGACAGATACACAGCTCGCAACAATGGTTCAAACCCATCGCCGACTATCGACTCTGTGCATATATCGCTCATCACGTAAATGTGTGATTTCCCTTTATTAGTTTTGCTTTGTTTCGAGGACGCATCAATACCCACGATCGCCATCATCCAGTATCCATCTAATTTGAGCGGAGTGTTCAAATGAATACGGAAGTGATAGGGTGTGTTGTCTTTCCAATATTTCAGACTCTGGTCGCTTCGTATCGTTATATAGTAATCCGACTGCATTTTAATCTTGGCAAAATCGACTTCAATAGTATCGGTAATATATGTTGATATTTAGTCAATAATCGTCGCTGTTGGTTACGGGTTAATCGCTTAGACACTAGTCGTCGAATAACCCGTCTGTATTCGTACAACTTCTTTTTATCCGCTCTATTCATAGGACATACACCGAGGAGTACATTGTATACAGATTCGACTATTGCATGTAGCTGATTGTCAGATAATGTCCTTATAATTGCTTTTCGTTGTGCGTCCGACGTTCTGATTAATATTTCAAATAATGCCAAATATTTCTCGACACCCATCTTACTATGCCGAAGAGTGGAGTCATTATGACTTGTTGATTATTGTTGATTCATTATTTATAGATTTCAGGTCACCCTCCTTAATCCATGAGTCATATTTAGGACTCAACCATCCCTTCCAACTAACTAGATATTCAGTTTTTCCTTTTCTTTTGCGAGACTTGATAACCTTTTCCACAAGATAATTGTCTGATTCGTACGATATCCTCAACAGATTTTGATAGAAAGCACCTTTTATAATTTCACCAGAATAATCTTTTAATTTATATTGCGGAATACCTTGTCTCATATAACGTTCCGTTATTACAAATAATTCACGTGTCCAACGCTCGTCATATTCCCTTTGAAACTGTCTGCGTAGAAAGGAAATCCTGACAAGATCACCTACTTTAAATATATATTTTATTACGGTTTTCGCTTTAGCGGAATGATAAATTAATTTCCAAAGTGCCACAGAGTCTTCAGGCTTCACGCTCGCTGGTCTCCTTTTAATGGTTCGGTGGTATGTTTCGTTGTAGCTATTGGTAACAGCGGGGAGTACATCTATCCACTTATGAGTTTGGTTATGCGTCATGTACCGACTAAGTCGCATTTTTATGGATTTTATCGATCGTTCTGCATAACTAGCTTTACCTACGTTATTGGTAGTGAAATAATTAACGTGATTGGACTCGAGGTATCGCTTGAATTGAGAATTAACATATTCCGTCCCGAGATCCGAGCGTATGTTCTGAGCGATTCTCCCACCCGAAAATATCTTTTTGAAGGCCTCTACCATTTCCTTACCAGTCTTCGTTCGCAGTGGAACTGTCCATACATACTTAGACATAATATCTACCGCTAAAACGAAATATAAATAGCCATTATTTTCTCGCGCGTATTTGTCCATATATGCTGTATCTATGTCCCATTGAAAATCCACGTATGGAGATAAAATCTTTCTCCTTCTAAACTTCATTTTCTCTTCTTTGTGTACCGAATAACTTTCTTGCTGAGATAACCATTCACGTATTTTGTTTCTATTCAACACGAAACGACCTTCTCTGCGAACGATTCTATATAGCTTGTCCACACCTGCGTATGCCGCCGCGTGTGCGGGGTCATAATATATACTCTTTAAGTATTCTTCATACTTCATAGTTTTAACCATTTAAGTTTCTTCGGCATAGGACTGTCTCTCTTGCGTTTCACAGGAATTCCAGGGGGTGGTGGTAACTTGAAACCTTCACCAATTTGAGTCTCTGTATTGTCGGTTTGAGTAGCTTTATTTTTCTCTCGTGGTTTCTGCTCACAAATTACTCGCTCAGTGTTATATTCTTTTGGTTTGGCTGATGATTTTAACAGAAACTGATATCTTTCATTAGATAACAGATGCATTTTCTTCACCTCCATACCCGCGGCTCGATATATCTTTTATGGGATATATTATCTTATACGCTCTGATATATAACAGTATCTTCATCGGGAAATATTTTCGTTCTCACACGATAATCATCTATACCGACTGGTGAACAATCTAAAATCAAATATCCAAATTTCTCTGATGTTGCATCTCTATATGCCTCGATAATAAATTTACCTTTTCCTAAAAATGCTTGGCGCGCCAAACATTGTAATTGAGTTACATCACGTGGATTTTTCATAAATACATTTATATGGGTGTTCAAATTTATAGTTCTTCCATGGCGACCCTTGTTGAATTGGTTTTGATTCAAATAAATAATCGACAGGTTGCGATGATGAATTCCTTTAGTGAACAGACACTCCATTTCTTTTGATAACGTCACAGCTTCCATTACATCATCTAGTATAACTACGTTACATATAACGGGATCTGAGATATCTCCTAATTCCTTTTCAGTAGGAATACCATCATGAAATCTAACAAAGGGTAGTTTTCTCGCCATTTCATCGTATATAGGCTGGTATATTCCATAGCAATACAAAATATGTTCCGGTGGCTTAATAAACATTTTATCTTTATTTTTTAATAACCGATATAGCCAAGTTGTCTTTCCTGAACATGTCGCCCCAGTAATAGAAATAGACGTGTTGCTCTCGAAAGGATACATTTTGTAATAACTCCTCACATATCGCGACTATACTATATATACAGAGGGGGATAAAGTCTACCTCTGCGGCGGAAACCACGTGATATGTAGCGCCCACATGAAGACGTCTACTTGTTCAAACATTGAGGACATAAAAAGATTTACCGGCCTGACTTTATCAGTCGATGCAATCGACGTGCCGTCTTTTTTGGTAATTTTAGCTTTTATGTGTAATCGACTTCTTTTCAAATCCAGATATTCCATGGCATTCTGTCCCGATATATGGAACTCGATAGGTGAAATGGTACTTAATTGTGACACAGGACGAATTTCTTCAAAAGTTATACTTTGAACTCCCGTTTGATGAGGCGGCAACTCAAAAAGGTTAAGGGAGCTGGGCTGTGACTCACTGAACGCATCTTTGTTTAACACCGACATCATCGAACGAATCAGGCTTCCTTCTCTTGATAATATTCGGCGGCTTACTGACAACTGTTCGTTTATTTCCTGTTTTTATACCGCGTCTCTGTAGCTGACTCTTGGCTCGTTCCACGTCCTGTTGGGAGGGAGATACCAGTGTCACGTCGATATCACTTTTAGGCGTAGGGTGTTCCGTAGAATATGATTCGATAGGTATCATATAGGTTGATTGACTGTCACCTAAACCACCACCTCGTTGGACGTGATCTTGATAAGTGTTGGTTTTACCGCTGGCGATATTCTTGTAAAACCTCAACCATTTCTGCGTATCCGGTACATAGAGGTTGTCCATCATAAATAAAATGGATATTTCTTCAAGTGTAACGTGATTGAGGAAGGCTCAGTCAGAAATAAAGCTAAGTTGTTCATGTGGTCTTTTATATAGAGTTCTATATCATAAATCTCCTTCACTTTGACTGGTAAATATTGAGGTAATATAAAAGTATGGTTCCATTTGCCATTTCTGGACAGATACACAGCTCGCAACAATGGTTCAAACCCATCGCCGACTATCGACTCTGTGCATATATCGCTCATCACGTAAATGTGTGATTTCCCTTTATTAGTTTTGCTTTGTTTCGAGGACGCATCAATACCCACGATCGCCATCATCCAGTATCCATCTAATTTGAGCGGAGTGTTCAAATGAATACGGAAGTGATAGGGTGTGTTGTCTTTCCAATATTTCAGACTCTGGTCGCTTCGTATCGTTATATAGTAATCCGACTGCATTTTAATCTTGGCAAAATCGACTTCAATAGTATCGGTAATATATGTTGATATTTAGTCAATAATCGTCGCTGTTGGTTACGGGTTAATCGCTTAGACACTAGTCGTCGAATAACCCGTCTGTATTCGTACAACTTCTTTTTATCCGCTCTATTCATAGGACATACACCGAGGAGTACATTGTATACAGATTCGACTATTGCATGTAGCTGATTGTCAGATAATGTCCTTATAATTGCTTTTCGTTGTGCGTCCGACGTTCTGATTAATATTTCAAATAATGCCAAATATTTCTCGACACCCATCTTACTATGCCGAAGAGTGGAGTCATTATGACTTGTTGATTATTGTTGATTCATTATTTATAGATTTCAGGTCACCCTCCTTAATCCATGAGTCATATTTAGGACTCAACCATCCCTTCCAACTAACTAGATATTCAGTTTTTCCTTTTCTTTTGCGAGACTTGATAACCTTTTCCACAAGATAATTGTCTGATTCGTACGATATGCTCAACAGATTTTGATAGAAAGCACCTTTTATAATTTCACCAGAATAATCTTTTAATTTATATTGCGGAATACCTTGTCTCATATAACGTTCCGTTATTACAAATAATTCACGTGTCCAACGCTCGTCATATTCCCTTTGAAACTGTCTGCGTAGAAAGGAAATCCTGACAAGATCACCTACTTTAAATATATATTTTATTACGGTTTTCGCTTTAGCGGAATGATAAATTAATTTCCAAAGTGCCACAGAGTCTTCAGGCTTCACGCTCGCTGGTCTCCTTTTAATGGTTCGGTGGTATGTTTCGTTGTAGCTATTGGTAACAGCGGGGAGTACATCTATCCACTTATGAGTTTGGTTATGCGTCATGTACCGACTAAGTCGCATTTTTATGGATTTTATCGATCGTTCTGCATAACTAGCTTTACCTACGTTATTGGTAGTGAAATAATTAACGTGATTGGACTCGAGGTATCGCTTGAATTGAGAATTAACATATTCCGTCCCGAGATCCGAGCGTATGTTCTGAGCGATTCTCCCACCCGAAAATATCTTTTTGAAGGCCTCTACCATTTCCTTACCAGTCTTCGTTCGCAGTGGAACTGTCCATACATACTTAGACATAATATCTACCGCTAAAACGAAATATAAATAGCCATTATTTTCTCGCGCGTATTTGTCCATATATGCTGTATCTATGTCCCATTGAAAATCCACGTATGGAGATAAAATCTTTCTCCTTCTAAACTTCATTTTCTCTTCTTTGTGTACCGAATAACTTTCTTGCTGAGATAACCATTCACGTATTTTGTTTCTATTCAACACGAAACGACCTTCTCTGCGAACGATTCTATATAGCTTGTCCACACCTGCGTATGCCGCCGCGTGTGCGGGGTCATAATATATACTCTTTAAGTATTCTTCATACTTCATAGTTTTAACCATTTAAGTTTCTTCGGCATAGGACTGTCTCTCTTGCGTTTCACAGGAATTCCAGGGGGTGGTGGTAACTTGAAACCTTCACCAATTTGAGTCTCTGTATTGTCGGTTTGAGTAGCTTTATTTTTCTCTCGTGGTTTCTGCTCACAAATTACTCGCTCAGTGTTATATTCTTTTGGTTTGGCTGATGATTTTAACAGAAACTGATATCTTTCATTAGATAACAGATGCATTTTCTTCACCTCCATACCCGCGGCTCGATATATCTTTTATGGGATATATTATCTTATACGCTCTGATATATAACAGTATCTTCATCGGGAAATATTTTCGTTCTCACACGATAATCATCTATACCGACTGGTGAACAATCTAAAATCAAATATCCAAATTTCTCTGATGTTGCATCTCTATATGCCTCGATAATAAATTTACCTTTTCCTAAAAATGCTTGGCGCGCCAAACATTGTAATTGAGTTACATCACGTGGATTTTTCATAAATACATTTATATGGGTGTTCAAATTTATAGTTCTTCCATGGCGACCCTTGTTGAATTGGTTTTGATTCAAATAAATAATCGACAGGTTGCGATGATGAATTCCTTTAGTGAACAGACACTCCATTTCTTTTGATAACGTCACAGCTTCCATTACATCATCTAGTATAACTACGTTACATATAACGGGATCTGAGATATCTCCTAATTCCTTTTCAGTAGGAATACCATCATGAAATCTAACAAAGGGTAGTTTTCTCGCCATTTCATCGTATATAGGCTGGTATATTCCATAGCAATACAAAATATGTTCCGGTGGCTTAATAAACATTTTATCTTTATTTTTTAATAACCGATATAGCCAAGTTGTCTTTCCTGAACATGTCGCCCCAGTAATAGAAATAGACGTGTTGCTCTCGAAAGGATACATTTTGTAATAACTCCTCACATATCGCGACTATACTATATATACAGAGGGGGATAAAGTCTACCTCTGCGGCGGAAACCACGTGATATGTAGCGCCCATAGGTTATATTCGGTCGAGCTGGGAGTCCTAACCTGAGGCATTATGGAGTATAACTAATATTAATTGGATATTTAGGGGTTCAAAAGACCCCCAGTGTTTTGGAATTTCGCTGAATATTAATCATCAACTTCCGCTTCATATCCACTATCATAGTATAGGGATTCAATCACTTGAATATCCCAATCTATTTCCAATTCTATTTCACTTTCTGCATCGGGTGATGAAGCGGAAGATAACTCATAATATTCGGCATCCATTCTCCCGTCGAATTCATGCCAGAAATCTGAATTGGATTCATCTTCTGACAAGCAATCCGACTCACTCTCTGAGCTAAGATATAGTAATCTTACGCATTCTAACGCTGTTTTTTGAAAGTTCATAATGAGATGAATGTGCCCTAAAGATGTTTCGGAATTCTTATATATGGCATGTCACGTGATACTTTCATTCAATTTGCATCGTGAGAATTTATATGTTCTGGTTAAACCGATCTGATAGCCATCTTGTTTGATATACCTCCCGCCAGTTAAATCGTTGTGCACATCTCACTCGAAACATATTTTTCAATAAATTAGTCATTTGTTATATATATAGTTGTTTGATAAATCATTGACCCGATCATACTCGAAACATTAATGCAATGACCCTATCCACTTGTTTACTCTATCAATTACAACCCGTTCAATACATTCAAATTCTGTTCTCACCCGAAACATACTATTCAATTCCCACCATCAATGACATGCTTGTTTCCACTTTCACTCTCGGCTAATTCTATCACTAAATCGGAAACTGCCGAGAATTCCTTAAACATATACCACTGCGCATGCGTGAAATTCTGTCATTTCACCACATACCGGATCTCGACTGTGTTGTTGGGTCATCTTAATATATAACACGGGCCGCACTCACGATATTAGCGGGCGAACTAATATGAATCGATATGAGTGACATTAAAGGTACTCAGATTCCCCATATTCCAACAACCTTCGTTTCAACATTCTGTATAACCCTACCAATCAATGCTCAGAGTGATCAGATATCAATTTTGTGTTAAGTTAGTGGCCCAGAAACACGCCGTCAAAAAATGCGTTATTAATACACTTCATTTTAGAGTTATCCATCTTCGTCTGTTTGAATAAGTGTTTCTAGCTATAAGTACGCAAACCTGAAATTGAAAATCTAATAACTCTGAGCTTTGATGGATGGGTTCCTCGACTCGAATCAAATATTTTTTGCGATCATGAATTCGGATTGAGTACCTTTAATGGATACTCGAGAAGTATAGAATTACTAAACAACTGTGTGTAAACCTGAATTTATTGTGAGATATCCCTCTTATATATATATATATATGAACAAATATAGGTGGATTATAGTCATATTAGAATAAACCATTAATTTCCTCTCGTGTTAATGAATTGTCATCGAATTCCTTCTCGCTTAAATCCATTCCTATTTTTTCTGATTCTACTTTCGCTAGTTCATATACTCTGTCTTTATCAAAGTTCTGTATAGCTTCATCCATATATTTCTTTTCAGGACTCAAACATACATCATGGTCTCTTTGTGGTCCGCAATTGTTTAAACATCCAAAACAGTCTTTTCTCATATCTTCATCTGCTTGATTAGTAATTGTTCTGATGTATGCGTTTTTCACGATATCTCGCATATCCCATTGGGAACATAGCTCTCCTGATAAATGTTTAGCTTCTTCGTATTCGACGTGTGCATTTATATCATTCATTTGCTTCTTCAACTCGTCGTATTGACGAACATTTAACTGAATTCCATAAGGCGAATATGTGAGTTCATTTTCCTTGTTGTAATATAGCTTTCGGAAGTCAATTATCACTCCATATTCATTCCTCGTCACGTATATATAGTTCATACGTCCTAGGTGAATAGCACATTCTTGAACACTATCCAAAATTTCTTGTGCTCTGACCGAAATATTATTGTCTATTTCTCTCAGCTTGCTCTTCAACACGTTGAATTCATCAACATCCAACGCTATCCCAGTTTTCGTCCGCGTTAAATTATGTGTAAACTGTCTAACATGAATTTTAGATTTGTTGTTGAACTCGCCAACTTCAACGAATATATCCTGTCCCAGATGAAACATGTTTCTGCAATAAGGTATCAATGTGAACTGATTTTTTTAATTTTTCAATAACTTATATAGCCATCTCAAAAAACCAGTTTAGATTTTGTTCCACGCCCATTACTATTAAATTCGTCACGATACTTAATATAGCTTGCTCTTACCTCGATTTGATTATGTGGTATCTGATTTTGTTCCACGCCCCTTACTATTAATATACTTAATATAATTTGCTCTTACCTTGATTTGATTATGTCGTATCTGATTTCTGTTAGAACACGTCCCATCATGTTTTCACCGCGCCAATTTTTCGGATTCATAGCCGACTCATTATCAGACGACATACCAATTCCCCATGTAAGATCAAATATATTTGATTCACCGAGCTGTTTTGGATATGATTTAATCAACGCATTCTTTAAATCTTCATTTTGTTTGAATTTCTCTATATTTCCTGTTTTTATTATACCAACAGCTACATTCATCCATATTTTTCTATTGAAATTTTTAACTATTATCCCAATTCGTTTTTGCATGTAAGCCTCAGTTTTAGTCATAATATAAGAAGCTCTTTCTATATCACCGAAATATATAGCTTTTTGTTGTTGGTAATACTGTTCTACACAATTATACCATATTCCACATATTTCAAATTTGCATGGATAAAAATTTGACAATTTGTTTCCTTCGCCGTAAAACAACTCCACTCCTCGATCTCCCATTGCGTTCGCACAAAGCAAATTCTTATACTCGATGTCACTCGAAACATTTTCAATGACCCGATTCATTTGTTTTGTATACTCAATTACATCCATTTCTTATCCCATACAAGATACTATCTAATTCAGCTATGCGTTCGCACAAAGCAAATTCTTATATATTTGTCATTCAATTATATATAAATCATTCGTCAATCACCCGATTCATTTTTTGTATACTCTATCCATTGATAAATTAGACCTCCCGCTAGATAAATCACTGACCCGATCTCACTCGAAACAATTTCAATGACCCGATTCATTCTTTGTATACTCTATCAATTACAACCCATTCAACACACTCATTAAATTCAATGACCCGATTCATTCTTCTATCTTTCCCTTTAAATACATTTCAATAGCATCCATTTAAATTATATTGTTGTCCCTTTAAACCCATTGTCTACCTTTAAATTTAAATACCCCCTTAACAACACAACATAGCAACGTGTTATGTAAACATTGGCTCTTCGGCTCTTCCTCGCTTCGGGCTGAGACAGCTCAGTATATACTACTTATAAGTAATCAATTGGATTTATTTGATTCGCATGTTCTCCCTATCCTTCTGTATGGAAGTGAGATCTGGAGTTTTGGGAATAATGATGTTTTGAAGACTGTCCAGAGAAAATTCATCAAACATATCTTGAAGCTAAAACCCTCAACCCCTAACTTCATGATTTATAGTGAAACTGGTGTATTACCAGTTGATATCCACATTAGTACAAAAATTATTAAATATTGGTGCAAGGTTGTCAACAGCGAGCAAGAAAATTACCAAAATGTACTATTCCGATTATGCAGATCCATAATGGACAATACAGTAAATACAGAACACAAGTTTTCATGGCTTGACAAAGTTAAGGATATACTTAACCAATCAGGGCAGAGCCATATGTGGAACTGTAACCATATCACAAATACTGACCAATTCACAGCATATATTAAGTGCAGCCTCATCAATCAGTTTAGACATAGGTGTGAATCAACCATTAATAATTCAAGTCGCGGCAAAATCTATCGAATTTTCAAACATAACATGTCATTTGAAACTTATCTGAATAGGTTGAATGAAGGTAACCGAATTCCTCTATGCAAATTCAGAACTGGAAATCATAAATTGCCAGTTGAAACCGGTCGTTGGAGTGGATTGGAGATAAATAAAAGAAAATGCCCATTATGTCAATCGGGCCAAATTGGCGATGAATTCCACTATCTGTTAGAATGTCAAAAATTCTCAAAGGCCCGCCAACGACTTTTGACAAACTTTGTTAATCAAAGACCAAACACTATAGTAATGAGTGAAATACTTAATAATAACGATGCAGTGCACTTGAGAAAGTTGTGTGAGTTCATTAAGCTTGTAAGCAGAGAGTTTAAATTAAACTGAGTCTAGGTTGTTGTTGTTGTTGTTGTTGATGATGTGATTACTGAGAACATATGAGATAGTCATCAGTGGCACAAATGGGAAATGTCTGACCTACACAGGTGATATGCGTACGCTAACCCATAAGTGGGACCTTTCAGTGGGATGCATGTCATGTGTGTTGGTCTGACATGTCCCTGATGTGACCCTTAATATTATGACCGATACACTCCTGACCTTGTGGTAAATGTAGACAAATCAACTTATTTATTATTCCGGCATTCCCTTTATAAAGAAATGGTGATAATTGCCCCTCCCCATTTACTAATATTATTAGTAACATGACAGACATTGTCTGATTTTACCATTGTAGGCTCCAGTCGAATTAATTGTTTGTTAAGCAACCATTATTGTATAATTTCCTAATGTGTAAACCAAAATGTTGTTGTGTTATACATATATATATTTATATGACTGTATATGAGTAGTCTTATCGACAGATCAATGACTCATATTAATCAAATGATTTGTAACACAAGCAGCCTCATTCACAGTGTATGCATAATGTACCATCAGACAGTGCCATGTACACGTGTAAACACAAAATCAACGGGCAGACAGGCAGAAATAATCCTGAGCCGAAAATGAAAAATCTCAGCACACGTGGCAAATCCGACCACCCTGGCCCAATTCGCCTAACTTATCAAACTAATATATATTCTTGATAACGAAAATTTATTGAAACTTACAACCCATCGATTCATAATCGTGGAGAGTACCACGAAAACATCTAAAAAGTATTTAATGCGATTTTCTGGGATAAAACAGGTACATCGAATTTTTGAAATTTTCACGAATCCACGATTGTGTTCGAATGCCCAGAACGGAGTAACCCAGATGGACCCAACTGAAGCTTAGTAACCCTGTGCAGATAGTACTAAAAACCGAGAGAATACTTTTTAAAAGCTCAATCGAGGGCAGAGTATTTATATCAGCGCTAATAACGACAGAGTAAGATTATTATCGCTGTTGGATAATTATATACGGCATGTATGCATGGTACATATTGCAATAATCCCGCCTGCCCCATGTATATAATGTATATAACTATATGTCATGTAAATATGTTAAATGTCTCAATACCCATGTAATTTTGAGTGACGAGAATAAACAATTGAACCATTGAGTACTATATAATACTTACCATGTATGAATCGTAACGATATCCATGCCCACAACTAATTATTTTCTCTTCATCAGGTATCTCAGAGTCCTCTGCAACTTCATTGAAATTAAGAATAGAGTCAAATGACGTGAAGACAGTTTGATGGGAGACCTTCGACCTGCACGGATCCTCTGTGGTGGGCGGATTACACACTGCACAAAATAAATTGCGGTATTTATCCTTGTACACCCGCTCGTACGTTCGACAAGCACGGTCCACATCCGCGTTAAACGTCTGCCAAAGTCCTGTGACGTTACACTCGGAAATGAGGGAATTCCTGTCGTACACGTAACACGACCGGAAGTCGGGACCATCCGCATCACTAGGGAAAACGACACTGATGGTACAGCCAGGTTTGTCCCAAATAAGACCAGTGATTTCCGCATATGATTTTTCCGACGGGAGATTGAATACATTTAAACACACAATGCTGACATCAAATCCGACGAAACTTGACAACCCGTTACACTCGGCGCAGAATTTATTCCTGTACGTCAGCCGGCCGTCGCTTGATACATTGACTGACGTCACCGGTACTATGATGTCGAAGTCACGTGATCCATTATAATTCTCACATTTGTTTCGTATAAGGTCATCTGAATAATCAGGCGGACACGCAGCTATGGTTTGTATGCCTACAGTATTGACCTCATGTCCTTGTAGGTTCATATCTATGCATTTCCCAGTCTTCGTTTTTCTTTTTTCTGGACAGCAATCGCCGTACATTTCACACAAACCGTCATTCGAACACGGCTCACAGTAGTGACATTGATTGAAAGACTTATACCTAGACGGACAGTCATCGGACAGGTGAGGCTTGTAGCGGCACTCGTAGCACTCAATCCTGTTGTAGTATGTTACGTCACTTTCACCTCCGATCTTACTGTACATATCGAAAGTCCCGCCGTCTTCTACCTTCTCGATTATCACCGTGCCACCAACCAGAAATACTAGTCGTAATATGGGAAATACACCACACTCAAACGGTGCCATTCTGGAAACAAATAAAACGAAGTAGAATGATTAGCGGACTTAACGGCACAGATGGACTTCGTTGTAGGTAATAATTTACAAATCAAAGTTACCAAATTATGAATTTCCCCAAGAATATACTAATAGTATGCGATCAGTGAAATGGATTTTAACTTCGAAAGGCTAAACCAGTTTGAAACCGCGTCGTGCAAACGCTGGGTTAAATTTCCAAAAGCTCATTACAATCGCCATTTGGCTTGTTTTTGGTAGTTATATAGTTCGCTCTTCTTATTCCACAGACTTTCCTCCAACAGTTCTTGCACAGATTCATCGGTTCACATTATAATTTTAGAGGACTTATGCAACCAACTATATAAATGTCACAACAAGAAAAGTTATTTGGAGAACTGTCTTATTAAGTTATTTGGAGAACTGTCTTATTGTGCATGACATGTATGGATAAACATGCATTGAGTTCATATCAATAACATGGAATACGCGTGAGTGAATGTGTTAATGAACCTAACTCCT
This sequence comes from Siphonodentalium dalli, assembly GCA_032622095.1. Lineage (NCBI taxonomy): Eukaryota > Metazoa > Mollusca > Scaphopoda > Gadilida > Siphonodentaliidae > Siphonodentalium > Siphonodentalium dalli. The sequence continues at coordinate 248,461,470 of CP136063.1, forward strand.
CAGTGCTGTGGATTGCCACGATCGAGTAAAATTCCGAGCGATCGTGTAACTATATCAATAAGAAGAATACAATCTCGCTGCATGTTGAGTGGTGATCAACCTCCGTGAGTTGCAGCGGGTTAATTTGTCCAAGTAGACTCATTATGCGAGAAAATCGACGGGCGACATAACTAACTAGTAAATATAACTACCACTTGTCACTAAATAGGCAGCTGACATATTATGCCATCGCTACTATGGTACGTGTGTCTCCTGTCATTCTGAATGTTCGGTGGGGTGTTCGTAAATGTGTAAATATGAAGAAACGTTTAATGTACAGTTAAAGTCCTTATATTATTTCCCGTTATGGACAGAACATTGGCCCAGGCAATTGTTATTGATTTGGTTTTAACTCCGATAAAGCAATTTTTAAGCCGAGTTCGTGTGACCTGTCACGTCAATGGCTATATGGCTATGGCTACATTGTTGTACATGTATGTTTCATCAATTTCTAAATAATACGGATGGTCGGCTATATGAAATTTGCATATTTATGGCAATTCAAAATCCAAATTTCTCTCGGGCGGGTATTTATGTTCCTTTATGGGGGATAGGCATAATAATATTGTCGCTGAATTGGTCATTGTTGCATGGTTTCGTGAAAAAAGACACCCAGGATTTTCAAAATGTGAAAAAAAGAGACACCAACATATCCTAAACGTGCAAACAAACACAGGATCTTACAAACGTGCAAACTGTTACCCAGCATCTCAAAATCTAATAAAATAGGTCGATTTTAAATTAGTCACATGTTTAATAAATGATTACGATAATTGTTTGTTTGTTATTTGTTAGTGAAATTTGAACGGAATTTGAATGGGTAATCCATCCGCGTTGAGTTTGACTGTCGCAGGCGAACAGGACTTTGAGATTATTAACGCCACCGGTGTATACTGTTGGCCAAATATTAGAAAGACGTGGGCCGGTGTAGATTTTATAAATAGATTGGGTCGCTTTAAAAGCTGTATTGCTACCCCGAATGCGGTTATTTTGGGACGCGTTAAAGTTGTACTGCGACCCCCGAATCCGGTAAAAGCTGTACTTGGAATGTCCAAGTTCGTGAAAGTTCCATTGACTATGCCGATGATTTGAGAAACTTTATTGTTTTAGGATATTGTGGAAAGATTAATCTGGCCGTGTCAAATTGAGCTATAGCGATGGGATATCTCGCAGGACAACACATTTCGGGTTTTCGTGTGGTTTGTATTTGCTGGATGTCTTATGGTTGCAGTATGTAACCATTATGACCGCGTTAATTTCTTTCGACGTTTATGTATGAACAATGGCTGGGCCATGCACTCTTGGCGGGAACACAATACCTCTGATTTTTGATCCGCATTTAGAAGCTTTCTGGTGCGGTGAATGAGAAATCTGCAGTAATAAGCCGTAGTTTTTTTTAATAATTTGAAGGATTAGTTGTTTTAACGGAATTCTGAGGCGGTGCATTCATGTAACAAATATATTTTATATTATAATTTATATTTATGGCTAATAATATGATCTTGGTGGTGTTACCATTTCTGACTATGGTTTTCTTGTGTGTGACTGTTTGTGATATTTGGGAGACCATGTGGCATGTGTGTCTTTTTGCACCTTTGGGAGATCCTATATGTCTTGTTTGACGTCTTGCCCGATACCATGCGAAAATGATCTATTTTGATAATCAGAATACTAATAAATTGAATTGAATTGAATGACCAGCGCAGCCTTAGTGTCTGGCTATATATTGTTCAGTGTCGGGCTATATATGGTTCAGTGTCGGGCTATATATGGTTCAGTGTCGGGCTATATATGGTTCAGGGATTATGTGGAAGATGATTACATAGGGATTATTTACTGAATTCGTTCGGATCGAGCTTGATAGTTTTAAAGGTATAGTACGGTGATCTAAACCTCGTAAATAAGTATATGATACTCACGCGCATATATGTGGATGACTTCAGCGAAGAGTAGTGCTACTGACTCCGTTCAGAGGTGTCCGGTAATAGTAAATGTAACACAGATACGTACAACGAAGAGTATAGCCCCACTGACTCCGTTCAGAGGTGTCCGGTAACAGTAAATGTAACACAGATACGTACAACGAAGAGTATAGCCCCACTGACTCCGCTCAGAGGTGTCCGGTAACAGTAAATGTAATACAGATACGTACAACGAAGAGTATAGCCCCACTGACTCCGCTCAGAGGTGTCCGGTAACAGTAAATGTAACACAGATACGTACAACGAAGAGTATAGCCCACTGACTCCGTTCAGAGGTGTCCGGTAATAGTAAATGTAACACAGATACGTACATAAATTTCCCGTTTGAATGAAAACCCGGCTTGTTCCGTGAGTGCACGTACATTCAATGTATAGTTTCTTAGCTTACTACATGCATCATCGTGGCAGTCAATCCCGTGCCTACATTAACCCGCGTATATATAGCAGACCTTAATAAAATATATTCCACTGTGTATATATATCTCTTTGTTTTTTTTACTCCCCGGAGGACGACGCGTGCAAGTAATGCTGTCTTGACGTTAATGGAACTGTTTTGTTGATACGAAAACGATCACATTTATGAGAGCCATATATTTTAATAATTTCTTTATATCTCTATGTCAATGTTGTTTGATACCAAGTGAAAATGCCTGAGTGTGTGCCATGGGATTCATTCGCCGGGCGCGATGCCATTTCATATCGACACGACGAAGGCCTCTGGGAATCTATGTCCAGTAAAAGGGTCTGGTATAAAAGATACACTGATATGAATTGGAAGCTTTGAAGATATTAAGAGAGAACAATTCGATTGGGATATCACAAGAGATGAACCAAATAATCGTGCTCCCAAGAGAACGTGGGAATAACGGCCACACAGAACTGGACGCGATATCCCATTAGATCGCGAACTACTGAGATTGGGCTCATTAATGCACATGCGCACGACCGCTGGTAACCGGGGTAACATAACCGTCATCGTTTCAACAATTGACATTACATCTTTGAAGGCGCTCCACAGTTTGAAGCATCAATATGTTCTTAATCCTCGAGTGTGGTACACGTAGGCGTCATCTATCCCATTAAATCCTGAATCTCAGTTAACAGAAAGGCTGAAAACTCATTGCCAGTTAAGAAAATATAAGATGAAGGTATTTGACATACGAGAACTTCACCCATCCCCTCTCAATCCCGAATAAACGTTAACACAGGGAGTTAGTACTGAATTTCAGTTAAGAGAATATAGCTTGAATGTACATGTATTTGGAATACGATGGTTTCACACCTCCCCCTAAATCCCGCATATCAGTTAACACAGGGGGTGAATACTGAATACCAGTTAAGAGAATATATGTTGAAGGTATTTGGTATATATATATATATATATATATATATATATATATATATATATATATATATATATATATATATCTTTATTGCCTCCTTCTACGGATATATTGAATGTATTACACTATTTCACACTATTTTCATTACTTTTTCTCAATAGCATTCTTCCAAAATATACCATACTAGCCGATGAGCCCGACGTTGTCCGGGCTACGTTGTCCGGGCTATTCAAAAACCAAATTTCAAGCCGATAGCTCCACCCGTTTCCGAGATCTGCTCTGCGCATGCGCGAAGCTGGCGTCGCACGGGCTCGGCGGCCCGATAAAATTCGTATCCGGGGCAAGATACATTCACATACCAAATTTCAAGTCGATAACTCCACCCGTTTCCGACATATCGTCTGCGCATGCGCGAATCTGGCGTCGCACGGGCTCGGCGACCCGATAAAATTCGTATCCGGGGCAAGATAAATTCACATAGCAAATTTCAAGTCGATAGCTCCACCCGTTTCCGAGATCTCGTCTGCGCGTCAAATGACATACGGAGTGTGCATGAACCGCGGAGAGATTTGTTCAAATCATTCAAGTCATTTAATCTAGAAGCATGAGCTAATAAATACCCTGTAGAGAGACAAGTCTCGATACGACATGCATAATGAACATATAACTCCGACGGGAAACACAGAACAAAAATTGCTATATGTATATAAGACTGTGGTAATATTGTACAGGACTCCATATGCCGGATGTTTGTGTATTTCGCGACCTATATAATTATAAATTTACTATCCCTCTACTACCATAAACGTACAATATATTACAACTAAGTTCATTGTCCAATTCATTTGACGAGAAACACGACCGTAGCTGATGTATTCAAATTCATAAAGCGAACACTCTTAGCCAGCGTCATTTATCTATAAATTCTGCATGAATTATCAATCTTATATGGAAATTATTTGCGAGCAGACTCGCTTGTGAAGTGTGGTATCGTTACAATATTAGAAAGGCTATTGAACATAACATTGGATTGTTTCATGTATTTGAGATTCAGCAACCAGGTTTGGTCTTCAGCCAAATCCCAACTTCAGGTCTGCTAGACTTATGCATATTTTTACACATTTAAGTATATATCATTCGGGCAGCAATAACAACAGATTGATACCTGCAAATATGTCACATGACCACCATTTAGAAAAAGGCCTGTTTTCATTCGAATATGAGCTGATTTTTTTGGTCAAAAGTGGATATAATTGATCTTCAGATTGGCTTCAATTGTAAAAATACAAGTGCGTGTATTTCAACGGAAATTCGTGAAATTTACATGTAGCAAAACGAAACGAGCTAAACAAAATAAGCCACAAAAAGTATAGGATGTCAGTTTAGTTACTCGGCTAACAGGGAGGTAGTTTTGGAAGATCTGGATAGTAAGACACCATAATCTCGACAAACGTCAAGTGGTCAAGATATAGAGAATCAACAACGAGTTAATATATCCGGATATAAGATTTTATGAAACGACTTTTGTAAATTTGATTCACAGCGAGTCGTTGAGTTGAAGATCTTGTATATCACATGAAATACACTGGAGCTTTATGTCCGTGATCAAATAGAAATGGAGAATAATATTGTTCAGAGTAGTTATTTTTACAAATATTATATCTAAATTGACAACACACACCGTCATTCTTATATATTAATTAAATGCAGTGACTGCCGATGGCGAAATCGTTTTCGTTAGTTTATCGCCGATAGAAGCGTCCCGATTCGAGTAGTAAATATTTACAATTTAGCGTAGTTCAGACAATGTTTTCTATGGAGTGGTACGGTCGATTTGCTTGAGATTTTCGGTGATGTTAGTAGAATGCTACATTCCTCCAGTTGGCATAGCACCTGAATGAATACTAACATACCAGTTTCACGCATCCGAACAAGTACATAATATATCTTTAAAAGAAGCTGGCAAATGCATATATACTGCGTTGGCTGAGACGCTTCATAACCGTATATGACAGTATTGCTTGCACGCTCTAATGCTGTCGAGGAAAAATATAGTCACCCAATTTGCCTCTTTATTTTTGTGTTTATTTGCGTAAGGGGCAACGAAGTTGGTCAATAATTTAACTGCAATGAAGAAATCAATCTTTATCATTGTCGGGTTTTGGTGTCATGCGCTACTTTTCGAAATAGTATTATTCAACCTGAATCAAAGTAAAAACGAGCGGTCATTTTGTTGGCGCAATGCCAAATGATATGTAACTAATGAGAGATAAGGAAATATGTAAAGGCTTTTAATGATATAATAGGAGTTGCATTTGATATAGCAGAAACCAGTATAGAAGACAATTAACTCACCAACCAAATAAGCCTATATGCATCACCTGGTACTGTAACCATGACCCGATACTCATTTCTGTCAAGATAGTGTCTATATTCAGAATTCATGTATGGCTAATTCCAGCATTTTCAATTAACTGACGTTGGCATCGCAACGATAATTGAGTGTCAAAAACAACAATGAGAATTAATGGAAAATCTTATACAAGAACAATGTCCCATTAGACACAGTACCAAGCCACAAACACCTTGGTGTCGTTTCTTAAAACAATTGCTCATGGAAGGCCCACATACATTGCGTCTATATCTAAACTTGTATATGTTATCGAATATCAATGTTGCACAAATAAAAATAAGTGCCTAATAGAGAAACCCTAAAAATATTTTATTTCACTCTTGTATGAACAATCATAGAATACGCAAACGTTATTCGGGAAATTGCACATTAGCAGAATCTAACAAGTTGGAAGACATACAACTGGAAGCGGCGCGATCGTAACCGGATGAAGCGGCGCGATCGTAACCGGATGAAGCGGCGCGATCGTAACCGGATGTACCAGTTCCACGGGTAAAAATAAACTTATAATTGAAGCAGTTTGCAATTAGGAGACTCTAAATAAGAGACGCGTGAAAATTAAAAACTGTATTTTTATCACAATGAGATCTATAACTCGGCCCCGGAGTATATGTACCTCCAAAATTTAGTGCCCCCACTTGTATCTGAAGTATCGAAAATTAAAGTGATGTAAAACACTCCGGTATGGTGATCAAACATAATTGGAGAATAATCTTGTTCAAGTAGTAATTTTTACATATATTATATACAAATTGACAACACACACCGTCATTCTTATATATAAATTAAAGGCAATGACTATGGGTGGCGAAATCGTTTTCGTTAGTTTATCGCCGATAGATGCATCCCGAATGGAGCAGTAAATATTTACAATTGACCATAGTTCAGACGATGTTTTCTATGTAGTGGTACGGTCGGTTTTGCTTCAAATTTTCGGCGATGTTAGTAGAATGTTACATTCCGCCAGTTGGTACATCGCCAACTAACTGATCAGTTTCACGCACACGAACAAGTGCTTAATATGTCTTTAATACTCGTAACTCAAAAAGCTTTCGGCAACGCCAGTTTACACGACTGGTCATTCATATATAATACAGCAGCCCCATGGAATTCACTGCCGGTGACACACGCGACACTGCGGACTACGACGAATTTAGAACAATAAATACAAATCATATAAGTAGAAGAATGCACGCTTCAAATATTGTTACACAAGAAAAGCACAAGTAATCCACACACGTCTTAGAAACTATTGTAGTGATCTACATGTAAATGCTCACATATACAAATTTACATCCACTGATCGCTGTCTTTGTGGAGAAATATAGCTACCACTACATATTCCAATGTCGGCGTTACCGTTCCCACAGGCAAATTCTATTTGGAAAGATTCCAGACGCTATAATTCCCTCAGTTTATATTTTTCTCCATGGCGCGATGATAAAATAAGTCTATAAACGAATCTATCTATTTCTGAATAATTCCAAACGCTCATTTCCAAACACAACGATTTTAGTTGCTTAATTACAAATCGGTCACCAGCTAAGATCACCACACCTAACGTGTAACAAAACGAAGCATCCGTTACATTCCCCTCCATCATCTCCCCCCCCCCCCCAATCCTCATCTGCTTCTCCTGAATTCTCCTCTTATTCTTAATATCCAAAATATCCCAGAACACTTGTAATATCCGGTGTATTTATTTACTCTCGGGGCAGATATTAAAGGGATACTGTACTCAAATGTTGTTGTTGGTTTCTATATTCTCTGAGTCGTAGAATAAGGTAACCAGATTTCCATTATTTGAAAGTCTATTGAGTACGAAGTAATGTTACTGATGTCAGATTAGCCGCAATGCGAAATTACCAATTGTCGTCATCGAGTAATTTTTGGTAAAATGTATCAAATAAATGTTATATCATATGCCAGTCTATGTAAACATACACTCAGATTCATACTGATACTGAGTCTATTGCATTCCCATCAACTTTTCATTTTTGAACGGTTGTGGGCTTCCCCCAAATTACGTCACACCGCACTAAATATAAATCTGAAATTAGTTGTGATTGACAGGCGTAAACATGGTCACATGCCAGTGCCGTCATGGCCGCTTCAACCCTGTGAAGCCGATTCTAAGAATCGGAATTAATAGTTGCAGGGTTTGTGACTTTTCGTTCGGCGGTTGTTTTACTGACAATAAAGGGAAACAGCTATCTTCCGGGATCCAAAATAATATGTACAATAACTAAGACAGATCTTCTTGAAATTATAAAAAATGTCAATTTATGTGGATCTCTTGGACTCAGAACGAATTATTTTTTAGATTGGCCAGGCGATTTGTCGCCCATGTTGTCAAAAAATAACACAAATCAACGGCCACGAATCAAAAATACATGAATGTCGGGACTATCTGCTGAAACAACTACAGAACTAAAAAAAAAGTTAAATGACATAACAAAACGATCTATCAGTTCCCCAGTACCGGCAGTAGTACCACCGCAGCCAAAATGAGCGTAGAGCAACACAATTCTACCACCAACCCCACCGAAACCCTCCCGACCTTACCCAGCCGTATTATTAGCTCCAAAGATTGGCCAGTTGTACCCTAATTACAGTTGCCTGCAATCCAAATTCCGGTGATTCTTGATTTTAAACTTTCGACCGCTCGTCAACAATCTACTTTATTTGTCGATTTGTGAATTTCTCTTCCGGTATAACATGACGTCATGGATACTATTTTAACAACATTTAGCCACACCTTCGGAATTTCCACACCGAGAGCACGTGACATGTTACTAGGTTTTTTTATTGGGGCACACATTTCTTGGAGCTAAGTTTTGATTGGCGGTAATTACAAGGAAACCCGGGTTTGGGAAATGAAAACTGAACGAAAGGTCGTCAGACCCACTATTTTTTATATGTGGGTATGTAGTTTACTCCAGACTGATCATATGCATACTGGTTCCATATAATCACTTAAGGTGGGATTGCACTAAATTATGTAATTCACACCTATATATTTTTAAAACAGTCAAATTCTTCATAATATATTATGGACTATTTTACCGACCCGAATAGGTTAAATATATTAGATAGATATCACAGGACAAGACCATTCTATTTATTTCGGCATTTGAATGGAGTTTTAGGACAATTTCTCCAAACTTACAGTTTTTATACTATACCAATTCTAAAGTTTTAATTATATAAAACTTGTGTTATTTATAATGTGTGTATCCGATTATATCAACAGAATCGAATACAAGTCTCATATTAGTGAGGTATGATCATCATATTTCTAAAAAAAATGTACCAAACACGTGGTTTCGGGGGTCGCCATTTTTACGAACACGAGGTTGATCGTTGTTACGAAGATTACACACGTGACTTTCTATGGAAGGCAGATCTAGCAATCATACACATGACTGTATCTGAAGCAGCGACAAAAACACGTCCTTGTGATATTTCGTTTGAGCGAAATAAATCAGTGGTTGAACGCCGTTTTCTTCTGCATGCTTCGTATATTATGGGAAGCCAAATTAACATATACTCAAATATTTGGAGATATCTCTAAATATTTGGAGATATCTCTAAATCGGCACATATCCATAATTGAACCTGCAATTGGACTTATCTCTGAATGATTTAGATATATCTCCAAATTAATTTAAGATATCTCGAAATCATTTGAAGATATCTCGAAATCATTTGAGGATACGTTCTTTTTGAACATATGTCACATATCCGTAAATAAAATACTTCTCCATAATTCGATTTGGTGATATCTCCAAATAATTGGAGATATCTCCAAATAATTGGAGATATCTCCAAATGATTTAGAGATATCTTTAATCATATAGAGATATTTCTAAATGAATTGGAGATATCTCTAAATAATTGGAGATATCTCTAAATCGACATATCCACAATTGGACATATCCGCAAATAAATACTTCTCCATAATTCGATTTGGAGATATCTCTAAATATTTGGAGATATCTCCAAATAATTGGAGATATCTCTAAATGATTTGCACTTCTCCTCAAATAAGTACTTATCCGTAATAAAAGACGAACACTTGGAGATATCTCCAAATCATTTAAAGATATCTCTAAATACATTGGAGATATCTCTAAATGAATTGAGATATCTCCAAATGCTTTATGGATAAGTGGATAATTGAATTTATTAAACGCTCAACAGTGAATTATAGAAAAAAACGCGTTTAGATAAATATCGATATCACCCAGAAGGGGATATAGAAGACTATACTTTCACACTAGCTCGCGCGTGCGACCGATTCACTTGCGTGTACCAATGCGCTACCGGAATATTTCAAAATCCACGCGCATCAGTAGAGTTATCTTTCCTCTTCTATACTTTGTACGTCTGCATTGTTTACGTTTTGCGGAAAATATGGAAGGCCATTCTACACTCGTCGGAGATGATCTTTGGGGGAATTTCCAATTAGATGAAGAAATATCACTTGAGGAGTTATTTAAAGAGATTGATGAAGATTCGACAAAAACGGGAACAGTTTCTTTTGCTGGTGATGCTGGAAGTGGAACTGAGTTGGACACTGGGCCTAGCGGTATATTGTTTGATGAAATCGACGGAATTAACCCTCACCCTGCCCTGTAATCACTGCACCTTCAAGTTCAGCTTCAGCTCATTATGTGTACAGTGTTGGAAACCAGGGAAGGATGGACAATCTGAGGTTTGTAAAAAATGTTTGGAGGTGATGTTGATAATTTCAACCAAGAGCAGCAGAATGTGAGCACAAAAAGAAAGACTGAGTATGACTTGAAGTTGTTGAGTTTGTATGCTTTGGAAAGTGGTGAAACCAGAGTGATAGAGCAAATTCCACCGAATGAACTTTGTGAACTCATTTCTGAATTCCTGCTGTCGGTGCGGAAGAAGGATGGCTGTGAATTTGAGCCAACAACACTGCGCGCCTACATATCATCTTTTGATCGATATTTAAGGAGTAAGAACTATGAAGCGTCACTCATAACCGACCACAGATTTGCCAAATGCCGACAAACACTGAAAAACAAACAGAAGCAGTTAACATCTATGGGTCGAGGAAACAAGCCACATTCTGCAGATCCACTGTCTCAAACTGACATAGATAAACTTTTTGATGCAAAAGTACTTGGACCTCATAATCCAAAATCACTGCTAAATTCAATGTGGTTGATGTATACGCTACATTTCGGCATGCGAACTGGCCAAGAAACTTACTCACTGAGATGGGGTGACGTTGAAGTAAGAGAAGATGAGGCGGGCAGGAATTATGTGATATACACCCAAGAGCAACAAACGAAAACGAGGACTGGAGAAAACCCAAGGGATGTGAGGAAAGTAAAACCAAGAGCGTATTCAACAGAAGACAAATTGGAAGATCCCGTCACATTATATCAGCTATTTGCAGAAAAGAGACCAGCTGAAATGTGCGCGTCTGACTCACCATTTTTCTTGGCGATCAATCATCAAGGGTGGATGAAACTGGGAAAATCGTGGCACAAAAAAAATGCATTTGGATTAAATAACATCTATGCGATAATGAAGAATATGTTCACTGATGCTGGACTAGAAACCGACAAGCGAATAACAGCTTACAGTGTGAGGAAACACCTTGTGCAGTCATTGTGTGGTGAAGGTGTACCTGCCCATCAAATAATTCAGGTGTCAGGACATAAGAATGTTAACAGCCTCCTGAATTACAGTAAAATAAATCCAGAACAAAGTAGGCAAATATATGATATTCTATCTGACAATGACAGGCATTCAAACAACATTTCTCCAAGAATTCAGCCTGAAAGCAGTGAAAGTGCATGTACCTGTGTAGCTGTACCAACCCCAGTCTCTGTGTAAAGAGACCTGTTGAAATATCATTTCCAAATAAATCCTCTATATACTTTTCCGTAAATGCATTTGTGGATATCTCTAAATGATTTGTAGAGATCTTCAAATATTTGGAGATATCTCCAAATAATTGGAGATATCTCCAAATGAATTAGAGATATCCCCAAATATAAGAGATATATCCAAATATTAGGAGATATCTCCAAATGAATTAGAGATATCTCCAAATGAATTAGAGATATCTCCAAATATTTAGAGATATCTTCAAATGGTTTGGTGTCCTAAATAGTTAGGGTATGAATTGAAGAGCTCTCCAAATATTTAGAGATATCTCCAAATATTTGAGTATATGTTAATTTGGCTGCCCATATCGTATAGTGTTGAAGAAAAAAAGTTGAAACGAAATATTACTTATAAACTAAACCTAAACATATCTTATTTTATGCGCCCATTTAAACAATGTACATGTATTCAGGATGCCAGACCTCCAGTTACAACAACAACAACAATGTGAACCAAATGTGATTTACCAAAGTTTTCTAGCTGCCTCGTTCTGTTGAAAAAAATGTTGAAATATACTCGTGAAATATTACATGTATATAAAGTAAACCTAAAAATATATAATAAGATAGTATTGTTATTAACATATTATTTGTATACACTTGAACCTAAATACAAATTTAAATAATTTCTTAAAATATAGCCTGGTACCCTCAATTGATGCATCTATATTACATAATGGGCCGTACACAAAATGAGCCCGTCAACATAATCTCTATTCATACATGTATGTCATTTACGGATGATAACTTTAATGAACTAAATGGAAATTCAATACCACAAAATACAGGTACACTTCAATATTGGAAACCGGCCGTGCACTTTTAAGAGTTGCGACACTTTTATCAGATTGGGCTGATTTTTCCTTTTATTGCATGGTTGTCGGCTGATATATACATTGTGGTTATGGGAGGTAACATACATATTATAAGTGTCTAAGTATAGGTAACATACGTAATATAAGTCCATATAAGTATAAGTAACTGCCCTGCATGGTATAAAGAGGAACTGGTGTTGAGCTGTGTTATAGATATTGGTCGACCTCTGCACCCCCCCCCCCCCAGGACTTAACTTCACCCCACTAATTTTCTTCCTTAAGGTCTCCTCTAATTTATTTCACTTGTTAACAAGAACAAAAAGTGGCCGCAGAGACTCCAGACAAGATGGCGTCCATCATGGCGGCCATTTTTTTTAATGCACCAGGTCTCTTTGATCGCCATTATAGTAAAGATGATAGCACATGCGGTCCTGTTTTCTGCTCGATTCGTTATGCTAATATACAACCCTTACAAATTAGCAAAAAATCCGACACTAGAATCCAATATGGCGGCCAAGATGGCCGCCGAAATGTGAAAATATGCTATTTTTCTGTCATGTTACCACCTTTCGTTTGTCTCTGTGTGAAAATGTTAGAATTTTTGCGTCATGTTATACATTTATCATATAGAGGAGTCACTGGCGACCACATGGGGACCATAATATGCATTCATTGCGTGATAGTTTTGTCCGATATCACGTTTTCCCAAAGCCGAATCTCCGTTAATAACGCGACGTTATGTTTCGAATCAATGAATGTTATTGCTATTATAACAACACCCATGCATATATATTTGCAGGAGATTCTCGAGCTAGGATTCCTCTTATACATGAGTTGAGGAATATTTACCCAAATCCAAATCAATATTATGACAAAAAGTTGAAATTAGTATGTGATAATATCGGCTTCTTTTCAATTTCTGCCCGCCAGTTTGGCCGCCATATTGACTGTGAGTATCACTTGCCAAACCCTAATGAATAATTCATACATATCAACATGTAATGGTGGATAGACATCGCGAAACAATAACGCCCATCGTAAGAAAGTAAAGGAATGTAGACTTGTTTTCAAATTTCGGTCGCCATTTTGGCCGCCATCTTCAATTTGGAAAACAATTTCTTGCATGAGATGTAATGTAATTACTTCACCTCAGTATTTCCAACTCAATTGTAAGCATGGGTGGAGTTTGCTCGACAATAATGCCCAATGATGTGAATATGAGGGAATTTCGGTGATTGTTCAAAATCTGTCCGCCATTGAGGGCGCCATTTTGGATTTGGGGGACTTTTATTTGGATATGGTACAAGGAAGGTTCTTCGCCTAAGTGTTCCCAACTAACAATGGTAAGCAGATGTGGAGTTGTCATGACAATAATGCTCACTGATGTTAAAATCGGCGATTTTCGGCGATTTTTAATTTCTGGTGGCCATTTTGGCCGCCATCTTGGATTTGGGTAAATATTCCTCAACTTAGGTATAAGAGGAATCCTAGCTTGAGTATCTCCTGCACATATATATGCATGGGTGTTGTTATAATAGCAATAACATTCATTGATTCGAAACATTACATCGCTTTATTAACGTAGATTCGGCTTTGACGTATTATACCGGCATTTGGGAAAACGTGATATCGGACAAACATATCAGGCAATGAATGTATATTATGGACCCCATGTGGTCGCCAATGACTCATCTATATGATAAATGTATAACGTGACGCAAAGATGCCCACATTTTCATACAGAGACAAACGAAAGGTGGTAACATGTCAGAAAAATAGCATATTTTCACATATCGGCGGCCATTTTGGCCGCCATATTGGATTCTGGTGTCGGATTTTTTGCTAATTTGTAAGGGTTGTATATTAGCATAACGAATCGATCTGAAAACAGGACGGCGTGTGACACCATCTTTACTATAACGGCGATCAAAGAGACCTGGTGCATTTAAAAATAATGGCCGCCATGTTGGACGCCATCTTGTCTGGAGTCTCTGCGGCCACATTTTTTTCTTGTTATCAACTGAAAAAAATTAGAGGAGACCTTAAGGAAGAAAATTAGTGGGATGAAGTTAAGTCCTGGGGTGTGCAGAGGTCGACCAATATATCCTGGACTATTTACTCGTGAAATGCGACACAGACTCACACATTGTATATATGCGTGGTACGGATCTACACTCTCAGAACTGCATGCATGCGCACCAAGACTGCATATATATGTAGTTAAATAATTTAATCACTGGTGTATATATAGTGACATAATTTCCAATCCAACGTCATTTTATTCGCTGCCCTGTGACTTATATATCAGAATAGGTACGTGTTCTTTATAACTCGATCATTGTTCATTTGTTTTCGAATTTGTAATGTCGGAATGGCAGTTAAGTGGGATGTCCATCGATTCAGGCCAACGGTATATATTTGTGGTTGGGATTTCCGTACCGACCCTGTATCAACCCCTTTATATAGGCATTATGTAAGATTATTGTCAATGTCATATAGAATGGGTTCATTTCTCGGATATAGGATATATATTGTGTTTAATACAACTTATATACATAAATTTGCAAAATTATTTGAATCTTATACATACTTAGTATAGAATATAAGATCAAATAATGCATATACGAATGTGTCGAAATAATTAATTATTTTGTTTAGTCTTACCACCAGCGTACCAGTCCGCATCCATCCACTGATCTCTGAACTTTTGTTATTCTCCGGAATAGCTTTATCTGCGTTGAGAAACATATCAATATACCATTCCGATCGAAATATGAATGGCCATGAAATGGCATGAATGTCAATGATAAATAATATATTCTGATATATTTATTATTAGACATCATAATATCAATATCTAAAATGATAGCCACAAGGGCCTGTAACGCGCTCCGCTGCCACCCCCTTTGCGCTACCCATATACGCCGCCTCTATATACGCGCCTGTTTCACGTTAATGGTGGTATTATAATAATACTACCATTAACGCGAGAAAAATAAAAGCGACCACACGATGCCTATCCGAAAAAAAACACAATGTATGGACCTCACAGCATCACTACCCCTCCCCAAATAATTATAAATGAAAATAAATTTAAAAAAAAACATTATGCCGTAATTGGATATCGCACATGTAGGTAAAATGGTCTGGAGGGACGCTAAATGTGTAAGAAATTTTATTTGGGGAACCACACTTCTTCATAATTGGAACCACACTTCTTCATAATTGGAACCACACTTCTTCATAATTGACTGCAGTGACACACGCGAAAGTGGTTAACCCTTTACCCAACAGAAGGGCCCTGTGCCAATGCATTCTCTTATATATGCGAGTCGACCATAGGTCGCCTCGCATATATAAGAGAATGCATTGGCTTAACACATTAAAAATTATAAAATTGTTAAAGAATGTAAGAAAAAATGTCAAAAAAGTGTTAAAAAAAGATTTTTTTTAGACCAATGCATTGTCTTATATATGCGAGGCGACCTATGGTCGACTCGCATATATAAGAGAATGCATTGGCACAGGGCATAACTGTAACTATCACAATGTGGTCAAGGAGCCGGTTCCAATGATATCCATATTTGTATAGTTCTATTGAGACAAACCGAAGATATTTTAGGCTGTTGAAGCTTTATTTGGCCGGTTTTGGCCGGTTTGTTGGGTAAAGGGTTAAAGGCACGGTTGGCCTTAGTTGTCGAAAATATTCATATTTGTTCCAAACACCGTAAACAGACAAACATTAAAACGCATACAGTTCCGTTCATATATACCATGACCCGCGTAAACAGCATGCTATCATAAAGACTTACTATATTTTACATAAGCAAGAGCCTGATTGTGTTACAGAAGACAGCACAGTGCCACTGGCTAATCACACACAAATGATATAAACGCTCTTTATTAGTTCCATATCAGGAATTCAGCAACAAAGAACGCTCTTTATGTTTACCATCATAATATAAACAAACACCAGAAAAGTAACACTTTTTATGCTTTTGTTTACATAACAATGGTCAAACAAATGACAATAACATACTGTTTATGCGATATTTCTTATTTGTATACGGACAGAGTCTGTCTACATTTTGATGTTCTTTCTGTTTGTGGCGGTTTTTGATGGGTGGAAATATTTTCACAGGATACCCACCGCCAAGGCCAACCGTACCTTTAATAGGTGTATGCTGTTGTTGTAACTGGAGATGTGGAACCCTGAATTCATCTTTAACAAGTCTGCAATAATACGTTCACTGCCATGTATATATATACGGAACCACACGACGAACGCAACATTTATATATATCACGAAACAGGTTCTGTGCACGGAAAGACAAACGTTAAGTGACAACTATGGGCTTCCAAACATGAAGTGATACGGTGTATCCGCGTGCAGGTGGCAAATGAATCGACAAAATGGAATCCGAAACCACGTATTTAGACTAGTTTAGTGGGTTTCGTAAATTCGTTTCTGTGGGTAGTCCATGTGGAAAACGTTAATTATTTTCAAATTGAATTGTAGTAGGGACACGTGGCCACATGTCATAAAGTTATGTTTTGGGGTGAAATTGGGTTTTGTGTTGTTTGTGTACGAATGCCAAAGGCTATATTCGAAGACAAATTTCTGCCACTTAACTAACATTTTCCCAGAAAATGCCACTGGTTTCTGATACTGCAAACCTAGACCTACAATTTGACATATAATTTTAGTCTGAACTCGCAGTTTTTGTCGAGAACGAGCCTCCGGTCCTAACCCACTCTCGTCAACAAGGTATATACCTAACCCATGGCCAGAGAGTTATCCCGCCTTAAGTCAATAGCGAGTTTGCGATATCAAACCGGTACGGGTACGCGTACGGGTAGCTACCCGTACCGGTACACGTTTTGAAATCGCAAACTGTTTTACCGGTAGAATTCATCACATCGACTGGTAATGTATGGTGAGCCAACTGCAACAAAAAGGATATTATGATATAGATTGTTATTCGCGTTATTGGCCGATGTTATACTTAGTGTTATGGGTTGTTGGAAATTTGTATTTAGATTAGATGAGTCCCAGGATAATCAGTTGGTTTCATCAAGGACGAGCTAGGTGGCAGTTGGAAGACGATGTTGCTTTTCTTTCACTCATATTCGTAACATTTTCAACAATTAGATTCTACCAGTCATAGACCGATCGAGTGTTGACAATAAGTCGGTTGGAATTTTTAAACTTAGAAAATAGATTATGATAGCTCAAATACACAATTACGTTATATATAGTTAAACTGTCCAACCAATATTCGGTGTAAAATGTATTGTTTTAGACCAAGGGTCTAATATTGTCCTACATGTACTTTCAGTTCGATATAATACCGCATTTGTAACTTATTTTAGTCGGGGAATATTTAGTCATATTAAAGATGCATAATCCGAATTAACGCTCCGAAGTTACTATTTTTTTTACTTCGGGGGTAAAAAAAAATATTTGATTCGAATCGAGGAACCCACCATCAAAGCACAGAGTGATCAGATATCGATTTTTGAAGTTTTTTATTTCTTGAATTGTGTAATTATTTGTGGCACAGAAAAGAGTCATCAAACCGACGGTCTCGGACAAAATTGCGGATGAAGATTAGTAAGCATTATTTTGTTGTAATTAATCGATTCTGATAACAAAAGCGTATTATGAAATTTTGTTCTTGTTATAACTTTATGATATGGGGACCGTCTGATTGGTTTGAGTAGCTTTAAGTAAACCCTTGTTTGGAATATTTCAACAGATCGAATGGTCGGCCCGTCGGGGCAAGGGAATATTTATCCCAAGAATTGGGATTGTTGTCGGGATCTAAACCCGGAGGTTGGTTGAAATGTTTAACTTGGTAACAAAAAAGGTGTCAAAATGTAGTCTGCTTATTATACGGATTGAATAAAGAGCGTTTACTTCACTTCTGTGCGAAACACAGAAAACAGCTGAAACTCGCTCTGCTTATGCTTAGATTTTGTAGAGTATGTATAGGTATTTCGCGTATGCGCCATGTCCGTTCAGATAGTAAATATATATTAAAATGAGAAATAAGTCACCACCTACATACGATTAGGTAACTAAACGGTAATTGTATTCAAATGTGCAATGCATAGATAAATCCACGATATATTTATGTCCTTGTACAATTGGTTGAGACAGGGACGTGACGACATGGGTTTCTCAACCCCCCGCCCCAACTTTGGTCAAATGTGCAACATTTGGGAATTTGATATACCTGACACAACATTTGTTGGAAATTTCACACAGACAATAGGTTGAAATTGTTTTCGTAGTTTGATTTTCGAACAATTTATTAGTGGATAATTTGTAGTTTTTAGACCAACATTTTCATATTTCCCTATTTTTGGTAACACAATTTGGACTGAAATGGCTGTCAGAAACAGTTGGATATTGTTCAAGCTTTGGGGGGTGTGTCAGGTCTAAAAATGTCCAACAATTGTAAAGCTTGATGTCAGCCAAGGGGAGGGGATGGATTTACGCGCAAACTTGTGAATTTGATATGGTTAGAGATGTGTAGTTATAAATTCGAAGGTGGACACCCTTCCTAACGCTCAGACCATCTATAGCCATGTCCCTGCAATGGGCCGAGACTGCGCATATAGCACCATCTACTCACTCTATTAATCACAACCTGTCATTAATGCAGTGAACAAAGTTGTTAGTGAAAAACATCGGCCTTCCGTATTTATCTAAGTGCTAGAAGCCGCCTCGAGAATTTGAACACAAATCCTGGGTTAAAATGACAACTTTATCAATAATATTTGCCCATGCAATCTTTCAATAAATAGGTTAACGCATAGCTGACTGGAATTTCATGGAATTCATGGACTTTTGAGTGAGAAAATCGTAGTGAAAGGCTACCGGTCAATGGGAATAATCTACCCGTTTCAATTCGCTATCGCTTTATGTGCTGCATTGAAAGTACCCACGTGACCGTGACGATGTTCACATATTTACCCGTTCCCGGCGGACGGGTATCGCAAACTCGCTAATGTGTAGTCAATAGTCAGTGAATGGCTTGAGTTCACGCTCTGTATCAACATATTTTTTACACGACCATGTGTGCCACGCGTTGCCAAATCCACAATCCGTTCAATTCAATTCAATTCTTTATTCTCATGACCTATAATACATAGGTATCGAGATAACATTTGTACACTATTTACATATATCATGGTACAAATATAAGCATATTATACACATTATTATAAATAAATATAAATATGATTTTCTAAACTGGGATATTAAACTACATTCATGTATGAGATAAGTTGGTTGCTATCCGGTATCTGTTCCATGTGCCAATAGAGTAGTTGTCCGTTGTCTTCTAATATATTATAAACTTTATGTAACCAGGGGAATCTTTCGTCGTTTATATCGAACATCGAATGTGCTAGTTTGAAAATTAGCTTTTGATATCTACCGCCGTTACTGTTCATGATCTTACTCCAGAACTTCATCATTCTTGTATATATCTGTATTTGCAATGGTAGTCTTCCACATTCCCCGTACACCATATAATTTGGGGTTGATGGCCTAAGTTTTAGGACGTGTTTAAGAAATGTACGGTGGACTTTTTCCAGAACATCATTGTTGCCAAACCCCCATACTTCACAACCATATAGCAATATCGGGGTAACATGCAAATCGAACAAGTCCAGTTGATTTTTAACAGAAAGGCAGTGTTTGCGTGATTTCCCGATTAAGGAGTACATGGCACGAGTGGCTTTTTCTACCAATGTTTTTTTCGCCATCGTAAAGGAGCCGGATTTACAAAATATTATGCCAAGGTAATTAAAATTGTTAACGGTATCAATTTTCTTCCCTTTAAACAGAAACGAGACTTTCTTGGATAGACTCGCTTTAGATAAATTTAATATTTTTGTTTTATCCACATTGACTGTTAATTTCCATTGACTACAATATTTTTCAAAAATATCGAGTTGTTGCTGTAGCTCTTTAGGTGTTTCCGCCATAATAACTGTATCGTCGGCGTAAAGAATCATGAATATCTTCAAATAGTAGTTCAATTTGTCACCTATCTCCGCGTCTACAGTTTTCAGTCCCACTGTGCAGTTTTCAAGGAAAAATTCTTCCAAATCATTCAAATACAAGGAAAACAACAGTGGGGGTAAGTTCTCACCTTGGCGAACCCCCGCATAACATGGAAAATAAGCTGATAGCTCGCCATTTACACGGACACATGATTTCACATGGTTATACATGTTGACGATGACCCTAAACAATTTACCATTGATTCCACTTTTTACAATTTTGGACCAGAGCCCCTGTCTCCACACGGTATCAAAGGCTTTCTGGAAGTCAACAAACGCACATATTAGTTTCTTTTTCAATTTTCTACTAATTTCGAACAACAAGTGTAGCACAAATATATTGTCGAGGGTTGAATAATTTTTTCTGAAACCAGTCTGGTTTTCTGAGAGTATTTCATATTTTTCGACATATTGTGTGAGCCTATTTGACAATATCTTTGTAAATAACTTACCAAAACAACTCAAGATCGTTATCGGCCTATAATTACCTGGGTCACTTAAATTTCCTTTGTTTTTATAGAGAGGGACAATCGTTCCAGTTACCCAGTCTTCGGGTATGAGACCAGTATCCAGTATGATATTAAATAACTTACGGTATATGCTGACAAAGACTTCGGATGAGGCAATGATATACTCATTGACAATGCGGTCGTGGCCGGATGATTTATTGTTTTTCAAAGTATTAATCGACTGTTGTATTTCGAACTCGGTAATTGGCATGTTTAGTTCAGGGTTAGCATCAATGCTAAAGTGTGCCTTTATAGTTCTCTCTACAACAGGGTTATCATCGTGTCTAATAGCGTTGACATCGCGAAAATAATTAGCTAAGTCATCTAAATTAACACCAATACGATTAGAGTTACTGTCCCTGAGCCTTTTCCAAAATTGTTTTGGATTACTTCGCTGCATGGACGTCATTTCATAAGTCACAAGATCACGGTGCGATTTAATTGCTTTATCCATCTCTGATTTATAAGAGCGTGCAGCGGCTTTCATTTCTCGATCGGAACTGGCTGACCGCAGTCTATGGTTCTCCCGTTAATTAATTTGATTACGTCTTGTACACGGAAATTCGTAATTTATATCAAATTATTAACTTTGATTTTACGAAACCTATTATCCTGAACGCTTACATAATACATCTTCAACTAAAATTACTTATTGTTCTATATATTATCGATATTGGATCGTTGTTATCACCGGGAATTTATTGAAAATGGCGTACAGTACCCCTTTAACGTAAAATTCCAGGAAGACTTACATGTGTATCGATATTTTACAAGGCCCCTTGGTGATAAATGGGTCGGATGACATCCGAAAATCCACGTGCTTACTGTCGTTCCCCCTTTCTACCAGACACATAACAAATTACCATATCCAATATAACAAATTACCATATACATTATAACAAATTAACATAGCCATTATAACAAATTGCCATATCCATTATAACAAATTACCATACCATTATAACAAATTACCATACCCATTATAACAAATTACCATATCCATTATAATAAATTACCATATCCATTATAACAAATTACCATTTCCATTATAACAAATTACCATATCCATTATAACATATTACCATACCATTATAACAAATTACCATATCCATTATAACAAATTACCATATCCATTATAACAAATTACCATATCCATTATAACAAATTACCATATCTATTATAACAAATTACCATATCCATTATAACAAATTACCATACCATTATAACAAATTAAGATACCCATTATAACAAATTACCATATCCATTATAACAAATTACCATACCATTATAACAAATTACCATACCATTATAACAAATTACCATATCCATTATAATAAATTACCGTCTCCATTATAACAAATTACCATATCCATTATAACAAATTACCATGTCCATTATAACATATTACCATATTCATTATAACAAATTACCATATACATTATAACAAATTACCATACCATTATAACAAATTACCATACCATTATAACAAATTACCATAACCATTATAACAAATTACCATAACCATTATAACAAATTACCATATACATTATAACAAATTACCATATCCATTATAACAAATTACAATATACATTATAACAAATTACCATATCCATTATAACAAATTACTTTAACCATTATAACAAATTACCATACCATTATAACAAATTACCATATCCATTATAACAAATTACCATATCCATTATAACAAATTACCATATCCATTATAACAAATTACCATATCCATTATAATAAATTACCATATCAATTATAACATATTACCATACCATTATAACAAATTACCATATCCATTATGACAAATTACCATACCATTATAACAAATTACCTTATCCATTATAACAAATACCATATCCATTATAACAAATTACCATATCCATTATAACAAATTACCATATCCATTTTAACAAATTACCATACCATTATAACAAATTACCATACTATTATAACAAATTACCATACCATTATAACAAATTACCATATCCATTATAACAAATTATCATATCCAATATAACAAATTACCATATCCATTATAACAAATTACCATATCCATTATAACAAATTACCATACCATTATAACAAATTACCATACCATTATAACAAATTACCATATCCATTATAACAAATTACCATTACCATTATAACAAATTACGATATCCATTATAACAAATTACCATATCCATTATAACAAATTACCATATCCATTATAACAAATTACCATATACATTATAACAAATTACCATATCCATTATAACAAATTACAATATACATTATAACAAATTACCGTATCCATTATAACAAATTACCATTACCATTATAACAAATTACCATATCCATTATAACATATTACCATACCATTATAACAAATTACCATACCATTATAACAAATTACCATATACATTATAACAAATTACCATATCCATTATAACAAATTACCATATCCATTATAACAAATTACCATACCATTATAACAAATTACCATATCCATTATAACAAATTACCATATCCATTATAACAAATTACTATATCCATTATAACAAATTACCATAACCATTATAACATATTACCATATCCATTATAACAAATTACCATATCCATTATAACAAATTACCATACCATTATAACAAATTACCATATCCATTATAACAAATTACCATATCCATTATAACAATTCCTTATCTATTTCCATTTTCAATGTATTTTTATGTAACGATAATTATATATTTGGTGGATAAATAAACAATGTTTAAACCACCATTCACACAATAGGTCGAATATTTTGTCATGATTGATAGTCGTGTGCCGTTTAGATTTTTTACCCTGTGCCAATGCATTCTCTTATATATGCGAGTCGACCATATGTCGCATCGCATATATAAGAGAATGCATTGGCCTAACAATTTTTTATCATTTTTTTTAAATAAATGTTTCTTACAATTTTTAGGACATAAAATAAAAAAACATTCACTACCCTGCAGGGAGCCCCACACATATATAGAAGCATATCGAAGAGGGTCGTCTGCTCATGTTTGTCTGGGGCTCTGTATGGGTAAAATTATTAAAATTGTTAAAGAAAAAATTATTAAAATTGTAAAAAATTGTTAGGCCAATGCATTCTCTTATATATGCGAGGCGACCTATGGTCGACTCGCATATATAAGAGAATGCATTGGCACAGGGTAAAAAATTCCCGACTTACGACTGGATTTGATATGGCGGGTCACATATGTCTTATGTTGATGTTAAGCCGCCAATGTCGATCAGATTGATATCAATCGCTTATGTGAACAGTGTACAACGACGCGTTGTTACTCTAGATGTCGAATTATGAGTCCCATCACGTGTTGTCATTTGCACTTATTAGCTATCGATCATTGGGGGGGGGGGGTTCTGCCAAAACAAATTCGTTCGTATAGGGTTGAGTATATGTGACCGGCCATATCAAATCCAGTCGTAAGTCGGGATTTTTTTTACCATGTGCCAATTCATTCTCTTATATATGCGAGTCGACCATATGTCGCCTCGCATATATAAGAGAATGCATTGGCCTAACATTTTTTTTACAATTATAATATTTTTTTCTTGTATTCTTTAACAATTTTATAATTTTACCCATACAGAGCCCCAGACAAACGTGAGTAGACGACACTCTTCTATATGCTTATATATATGTGTGGGTTCCCTGCAGGGTAATGGATGTTTTTTTTATTTTATGTCCTAAAAATGTAAGAAACATTTATTTTAAAAAATATATAATAATTGTTAGGCCAATGCATTCTCTTATACATGTATATGCGAGACGATCTATGGTCGACTCGGATATATAAGAGAATGCATTGGCACAGGGTAAAAAAAATCCCGACTTACGACTGGATTTGATATGGCGGGTCACATATAACAAAACCTCTCAACCATGCGTCCATCACCCTCCGGATTCCTCCCTACTATGTTTTCCTCCAACAGATTGGGGACCCATCCCCTCTGTCCCCATGATGTGTACTGGATATCGTATCTTTGGCTGTACATGTTTTAAATTAGGAAGAGGAGTTTTGTCAGACTCAGCTAACAATAAGTAAAAGTTTGACATATCTGATCGAACCACTTGAACGCTCCACTTTTGATGATTTTGTGTGATAGTAATAATTATTTACACGTACGTGAAACTCCTGTAATCTGCGTTGTGATCGTATTATATATTGTGTTTTATACATTTCAAGTTGGAATCAATTAAATTATGCATCTTTTCCCACCTGCATGCGTGGATTGATCCCCCCCTATTTCTATCTTAGTCCTATAGGAAATACTTCTCCAGCTAATGACAAATTGACCCCTCAAAACTTATGTCATTGTGATGGCATGGCTCATGGTGCTCAACATACCTGAATAGACCTGATACTTCAATTCAATCTAACAGAGGAAAATAAAAGTAGCTATGTCAACATAATGGTCAGCCACCCACCGGGCGCTGTATATGAACGTTTTCGTCAGACCCCCCCCCCTATTGGAAAGAGAAACAAATTAGCACTGGGGTGAAGGAATACAATCGAATGCGGAGACGCTCGACCATAACAAAAGGTGACATATATAAAGCTGTGCCTAGGCGAACCTTGTTTTTTTTTACAATACTTTGTTAACCTATGTGCCGGACAATGTAATTTAACTAAATTTTGATTGACATGAATAGCAAAAGTTCGAATCGTGTGGACATGTACGTTGAATGAAGAGTATACGTTGCACAATACGGTCAGTATACACCGGCTGTTCGTGTGCGTATCTTATTCAATATAATAGTTTGGATAATGACGCTTTCATAGAAATCACTAAATGTTACCTTGTCATGACATACAGCACAACAACGCACTCATAATAAAACATGTGTCAAGTGTATGTCCCACAATGAGAGCTACTCCAGGTGAACATTCGTCACACGAATTGGGACTTTTAAACTGTAAGTACATATATGCACGGCTAATTCGTTTCTTCGTATAGTTTTGTTTTTCACTATTGACATCGCCTATACCATCTATACATCTATAACATGTGATAAGAGTGACTTGAGTGAACTTATATTTCACTAGCAGGGTTACCCGGCGTTGCCCAGGTTAATGCGATGTGAAATCCTCTGCATGCTGTGGATATTTGTTTGGGAATAGAGAATACTCTTGCTCAAAGTGTTATACGTATTTTCATAAATTGTATATTCAAATAGCATCACAAAACATAATTATTGCATTCATGGAATATAAGCAGTGATTCACCTTGTAAATTGTCATTTTGTTAAGCGCGATTAATCCGTTCCACCAATAATGAAGTATTTATTTACAACTGCGTATAATTCAGGCGTTATAATATGATACATGAACATGATACACACATTAGTTTGCAAAAAATAAAAGACGACAATTGAGTTTTACATATTGAGATGTATCAATCAATCTAGTGGGTTGGACTATGATCTTGAGGACACCTGGCTAGCATATCTCCATGAAGACACAGATGTTTCAAAAAAAATTTCCAGGTGCTCCTCTGTTCGTGGTGCTATATATTGGCTAAATATTCTCAGTTTAAACGAAATGTTGCTGCGCACGTATATCATCTACACGTGCCAGGCACAGAGCGAGATTTTGAGTTGTTTATGTCAGTCGATGAGTCTGTTCTAAAACCCTTTTCAGATGTCAGTATTAGAGGATCCTGAAAAGTCATGTGCTTCTGACTGCGTTTTCTTTTATATTAGAAGAAACTATATTGGACTACAAACTGTGACCAACATTTTTGAACAGGCCTTCCATATCTCTTGACATATTGTAACTTTGTTGTGGAAACTGTATTGAATAAAGCAGACTCAATTGTGTTATAATATATATGCAATCGTCTGACGGTTCGAGGTCTCTCAGTTTGCACGAATATATGTATCTCTTAAATAGAAAGATAAATATACGTGTAATGCTTCTTCTATGTATCTCTTTTTGATAACTCATTGTGTGAATACCCTGATTGCCTTCCCCATATAAATATGACAGTTGAGAACATATAATTGTTCAAGTGACTTAAGTCGAGATTGTGAAATGTGAACGCCCAAAACTCCTTAAAATGATATCGAGCTGGCCTGGGTGACTATATATAACTTATAGGTGGATATCTGAGAATAGCAATCTTATCAATGATATTCGTGACCCAAACGACAACAAATGTGATTTAATTCGTATATCATTAGAGAAAACGTGTAGGAATTTGGTGGAAATTAGTGTCAAATATATTTGTATCAGCTTTTGCCACTTTTGACATATTTAAACCACGCCCAATAGACTCATGGAAATTCGTATCAAATTTGAGTTCCCCATATCTCACACCCATAGGGCACCAATGTGGTGTATCTAAACCACGCGATAATATTCCTCGTATCACTGAGAATAATATGTATCAATCTGGTGGAAATCGGCGCTAAACATATTGTTATAATTTTGTGTGTCCCTCTCACCTCTATACACCACTAACTCGAATGGCCCACTTGTGACATCTTTAAACCATACCTATCGGCGACTAAACAACTTTTTTTTATCAAATTTGGTGCCCACCCCATCTCCATCTCTCACCCAAACAGCATCACTATGGCGTATTTAAATCACACGATAAAAATCCTCGTATCATGGATAAGAACGTGTATCAATTTGGTGGAAATTGGCGCTAAAAAATTGTGCATCAATTTTGGTGCCCCTCTCCCTTTCAATGCACCCCTGACTCGAATGAGGCCACATTTGATATATTTAAGCCGCATCATTAGACTCCTCATACCATGGGTACATATGTGTGGTGGCAATCGGCGACAAAACCAATTATTATAAAATTTAGTGCCCACCCCCAATCTCTCATCCAAACGACAACAATTTGGCGTTCTTAAATCGCACAATTAGATTCCTTGTATCATGAAGAAGAATATATATTAATATGGTGGAAATCGGCGCTAAAATTAGTTTTCTCAATTTTGGTGCCCCTCTCCCCTTCCGTTCATCCCTGACTCAAATGACACCACTTTTGACATATTTAAACCACACCGTTAGATTCTTCATAACATGGGATGATTATAAATAGGTTTCGTGGCAATCGGCGACAAAAAAATTATGCCCCTCCCCTTTTCTGCTCCTGGCAACAACGGCGTCACTTTAGAAAATTCTAACACCGATCATTATCTTTCTCGTAAAAAGTTACCCCTAGTAGATCCCTTTGGTATCATCTAGATGCTAAAATTAGTTTTATCAAATTTGGTGCCCCTCTCCTCTTCTGTGCATAGCTGACTTGAACGACGCCATTTTTGACATATTTAAACCACACCGTTAGATTCTTCATATCATGGGGATGATTATATGTAAGTTTCGTGGCAATGCCTCTCCCCCTTTTCTGCCCCTGACAACAACGGCGTCACGTTAGACAATTCTAACCCCGACCATTATCTTTCTCGTGAAAAGTTACCCCTATAGTAGACCCCTTTGGTATTATCTAGATGGTCCCCTGTGAATTTCTATTGAACACAGACAGACAGACAGACATTCGCAAATATAGATGTAGATTATATATCCACTCATTTTATATAGTTTATTAAGAGTCGATGGGGGACTTTTACCACAACGCTTTTTTGGTAAACGGTTTTTATTTACATGCATAATTATACTGCCACATCGGGAATAATTAGAAGGCGTACGTGCTCTGCTTTATTCGCCATATTTAACCCGTATTGTTGGAGAAGGAGCATAGTATCATTAATTTAGCTGAATTAAGTAGTTAATGAAACAACTGGAACCGTGTCATCGACGCCATGAAGAAACGACTGAAATGGGGAATCACTGGGAAGTCGCAGATACCTAGCGGGCATGGTGATAGAACAAAACATCGGAATGAGGCTCTGGGTCCGTCGAGTAGTGTATGGCTCCGTTTACATCCCGGCAGCCAAACTCATAAAGATAACAGACAACACGAGAGGACACCAGCAAAAGTACAAATTTCTTCCCTCGGACAATAAAGTGCTGTGGAACTGGAGGAACATTCCATCTTAGACGAGATGCTCTTCATGACTATGTTCTCTTTCCGTCCAACCACTCCACAAACTGTATCCTCGCCCAGCATAAGAACACAATAACCATGCACAGTACCTCCAAGACGAGGCAGCATCATTCCGCTCAACTCGGCGACGTCGCCGCGATTTTGAGTGGAAAGAATTAGTATCCAATGGCCATGGCAACTATATAATAATAATAATAATATAATAATATGAACACTTCCGACCCTTAGCACGTCGAGATAATACGCAAATGAAACTAATACGGAGGAACAACCATCAATTGTGATTTTAAAAATCACGTTTCGAATTTGAAAATACAAATTTGATACTACATGAATTTGCCAGAATCCGTGTGATGCATTTACATCCTGCAGTTATGTCATGAATTTTAAATTATGTTTTTGACAATTGAATTTGAAGTTTGCCAACTCGCAAAACTATATACTGTAAACGAAATCACTGAGTCGCGGCCATATTGGATTAATCCAGCCCCCGTTTCGCGGTTTAAGTGGTACAGGTCAAAGTTATGGAGGTGCGTTCCATGCATATATGGAACTTTCGAATATTCATGATTCCATATAATTATGGAGCTTTTGAATATTCGTGAATTCCGTATATGGAATAATGAATAATCAAAAGTTCCATATATGGAATGCATCTCCAGAACTTTGACCTGTAGCACTTAAACCGCGGCATGGGGGCTGGATGAATCCAATATGGCCACAACTCAGTGATCTCACTTACTAGACTGTAACCATCTGATTATCTACATCTATATTTGCGAATGTCTGTCTGTCTGTCTGTCTGTCTGTGTTCTATAGAAATTCACAGGGGACCATCTAGATGATACCAAAGGGGTCTACTAGGTGTAACTTTTTACGAGAAAGATAATGGTCGGGGTTAGAATTTTCTAAAGTGACGCCGTTGTTGTCAGGGGCAGAAAAGGGGGAGGGGCAGAATGTTTTTTTGTCGCCGATTGCCTCGAAACTTATATAATATCATAAGAACGTACTACGTTATTCGAAAACTTACTCCATCCAAGGCCATGATATGTAAATATATAATTAGATTAGATGAATAATAATTGTACCCGCACAGGTTGATACTTTGAAGTATATTCTCAAGTCGCATGTGCCGGTTTAAATCCGGTTGCAATGGTGCCGTGTATTTATATTTCAGGACATGTACCGGTACATAACAATTGAATGTATGTTCCACGCATTGTTACTGAAAGCACACATATCATTTGGACCTTATTGGTTAAGACATGGATGGCCTTCGTTATAGGTTATAATTTAGGAATACCAGTTACTAAATTATAATACCCTGGCCATGTATGTTGTAAAGAATATACTAATATTATACTATAATAGTATAATACTATGATAGTATGAATGCCATATTATCCTCAAAATACACATTGTGCGAGTCGAGCGTTTGTTTATATACAGCACATAGAGAGTGAGCAATAAGAACAACACTCAACACCGAGGAAATGTGTTTAGGATACTTATTCGCAGTGACTCATTCAACACCGACATCTTGAAAGGTGAGGGTTAGCTAGCGCTATACTGATACGTTATAAACAATTTGGTGGAATTTCTAACCAAAGTTCACTTAATGCATGCATGGGGTATATCTGGCGATTAGTGTTTTGGTTATCTCATACTATTTACATACTGTTAGTTTACATAAAATTGGGTTCATATACATGATTTAGAAATAGCATTTAATACAACTATTAGTTATTTAAGTCAGGCATTTAGGTTCATTGTACCTGTGTACATCTGGTGGGCTAAGTCCTCATTTTGGAAGATTCGTCAGGACTCTATATATCAGCCATTTATTAACTCTAAAATATGTTTGTAAAAGTAAAACATAAAGTGATCCAGACAGACTGATGGACAAAACAAACCAAAGCACTGCCACTGATGGTTATTTAAACCAAATATCCGGCTACCACCTTTGACCAAAAAATCTTAACAAAATATGTACCATGCAAATTTCCATTGCGAGCTATTTCCGAATACTGAATAGAACCTGGTATAAAATTGTCTACTGTGAGGGTTTACGAGCAGATAATTTAACCCATTCACAATACAAACCGTTCATAACACCATGCATACATGGCCTCAATAGCCCGAAGACGAGTGTGACTCGCCACACAGTAGTATTTCAACCAGGCTATACTCATGATTCATTCAATGAACTGGATATTGCATGTACACTTCTGCTACAGTGAATGGTACTTGATAGCACTATTGGTGCTAATGATATGATATTATATGCATATCGCGATTCAATTTAGTCTTTTAGACTTGGAAAAATTATTGAAATTTCAGCACGCAGTGACGAACGGTGACCTCGTATAATGATAATTTTGTTTCTCATTTATAATAGCATCCTATTCCACGCCTAAGCTAAAATAAACACTCTGTAACAAATGAATTTGGTACCCGGAGAAGTTCCAAAAAAAGGGCACACTATCAGTTCAGAATGTGCATTGCATGTACGCAGCAAAACACATTTCAAATAACTTGAATTATAGGTATAAACGGACTGAAATGTTGAAATTACAGTAAGTTTGCACAACCTTCCCCGAAGCAGCATGCAATTTGCCCAAAAGTTCCACAAATAGAGAGCGCCAATGTGTGGTAGGATTTACATGTCATCATGACATAAACTAGATCATGCCATGAATCTCTACTAAAGTAAAAAAAAAAATAACATGGGGAAATGTACTTCTTTGTTCATACATGTACCTGTGGCTTAATGGTGGATTATCTCTTTGTAAACATGTATTATATAGTTACCGGGGTATAAAATATTAGATTTGAATCGAAGACTCCTGTCCGGAAATGCTTCTATCGATTAATATTAATTTTATTTCGAATATTTTCTGGTCTAAAAAGGTGTGTTTGTTCAGCTGACGAACAATAGTGGTTCTGTTAACAGAGACCAGAAATTATATTGTGCAATTTTGTCACAAATAAACTTTAATTATACTCATTATCGCTTATATCTGTGGAACAAAACAATACAAACAACCAATCTGTGACATTTGACATTCGTTGCGTAGCCGTAGGAATAGCCCAGTGCTCTATATCGCAATACGGTCTCATCCGAATGGTCGGTTCTAAAAATAATAACATAAACGGGCCCGATTTAATATTCGAAATAAAATCAATATTAATTGATAGAAGCTTTTCCGGACATAGGTCTTCAGTTCATATCTATTATTTTATACCCACGCAACTATTTAAAATTTGTTATTTAAAGAGATAATCCATCTTTAATGATTTATTCATCGGTACGTGAAGATCCCAGCTCAATGTTACAGAATTGCTTTCGCGTTATGTCGCTTAGGCCAAAGAAAAAGATTGTATGTTTCCGGTGACGGAGCGAAAAAATTAGGGTAGGTAGTGAAATTTTTGTTTTTAATTTTATTTAGATATTTGTTATCCAGCTGCAGAAATATTGAACTACATCGACCGAAGTGACATAAAATGCCAACCCGTGTTGTGGGGAAAGTATTACTTGATCAACACAGTGGAAACTGGAAATATACATTAAAGTTGATAAAAAAAAATCAAATTTCATGCTTAGGTATGTTTTTTATTATTCACATACATGACATGTAGCACATTTTCATAAATTTGGCTATAAACTTGGTAGGAAATTGATGTCACTAACTTTTTGTTGGAATTTTACCAATAATACCGCCATTATATATACTGTACTGTACTTGTATTGTGACGACTACATCCCATTGTCTGGGGGTAGCCAGTCCATCCACCGAGCATGCCTGGTTTTTGAAGACAGTAGCTATATCCCTATCATATGTGGTGATAACCTCTCTACATGTATATATACACACACCATGTCTGTTGATAGTGTTCCATAAGTCCCAAACAAGACATAAAGCACTGTAAAAGCAGGCATGAGATAGTCTGAGATAGACTGTAGTACACTCTCAGAAAATTAAAATTGCAAAATGTATGCCCATCAATCCACAACTCATCACACACATGGGGCCTTTGAGACAGCCGTCAATTCATGGTCACTTTTCACAGGGATATGTTAGAAACCATGTGTTTTGCACACTAAAAGTCATCAATATTTATGAGCATTAGTGGTAAAAAACAGTAACCCCGCCCCCATTCTCACATCCAAACGACACCAATTTGGCGTCTTTAAATCACACAATTAGATTCCTTGTTTCATGGAGAAGAATGGTATCAATTTGGTGGAAATCGGCGCTAAAATCATTTGTGGATGATTTTGGAAAAGTTTTTGTATAAAATTGCGAGTATACAAATCCGTATACAATTTAGGGCCCTCATATCTCTCAACCAAAACGGCACTAATTTAGCGTATCTAAACCAAACGATTAGATTTCTCGTATCACGGAGAATATATATCAATCTGGTGGAAATCGGCGCTAAACATATTGTTCATCTTTTTTGTGTTCCTCTCACCCTCTATGCATCCTGACTCGAATGGCCCATGTGTGACAGTTTGCGACATCCTTAAACCACCACTTAGACTCCTCATATCATGGAGATGATTATTGATAAGTTTGGTACCAATCGGCGACTAAACCAGTGTTGATCAAATTTAGTGCTCACTAGCCCCCAACTGTCACCCAAACAGCACCAACATGGCGTCTTTAAATCACACGATTAGACTCCTCGTATTATGGATAAGAGTGCGTATAACTTTGGTGGAAATTGTCGCTAAACTTATTGCGTATCAATCTTGGTGCCCCTCTGCCTTTCCCTGACTCGAATGACGCCACTTTTGACGGATTTAAGCCACACCATACCATGATGATGCTAAGTATAAATGTGGTGGCGACTAAACCCATTCAAATTGAGTGCCCCTTCCACAAACATTCATCCAAATGACAGCAATTTGGAGTCTTTAAATCGCACAATTAGATTCCTGAAAAAGAATCTACATCAATTTGGTGGAAATCGGCGCTAAAATTAGTTTTATCAATATTGGTGGCCCTCTCCCCTTCCGTGCACCCCTGACGCGAATGGCGCCACGTTTGACATATTTAAACATCACCATTATATTCCTCATATCATGGCAATGATTATATAAAAGTTTCGTGGCAATCGGCGGCAAAACTTTTGTCTGCCCCTCCCCTGTTCTGCCCCTGACAAACGGCGCCACTTTAGAATATTCTAAGCCGCACCATTATCTTTCTCGAAAAACGTTACCCCTAGTAGACCCGTTTGGTGCCATCTAGATGGTCCCTCGGCGCTAAACTTAGTTTATTAATTTTGGTGCCCCTCTCCCCTTCCATGCGTCCCTGACTCGAACGAATTTACTGTTTTTGACATATTTAAACCATACCATCAGATTCCTTATATCATGAGGATGATTATAGCGAGCCCGAAACGAGACCCCGCAGGGGTCTCGTTCGCGAGCGATAAGCATATACGTGTACGCGAAATCAACGCTATACTATTCGATGTTTTGGCGGGAAATCTATAAATATCGATTTGTTACTAAATATACTGACCTATTTAAATTAACGTTACTTATCAATTGCCAATCAAAATTAACGTTACTTATTAGTTACGACGTTGACCTAGTGACCTAGAGACTACAGACTCCAGTATCCGGTTCCACCTCAAAGTTTATAATAATTAACATAACTGATTAAAGTGGTCAGGAGCAAAGGTGAGTTAGACTCCATTATAAATATCGAAATATTGTAAATTTGTGGATGATATTTTTCCATAAAAATGTCAACAACTTACATTTGTTACAACTTACAAGAGACGATAAGTGCTGAAATTCGAAACGGCAATTGTAATTTGTAGTAAGTTGTAATTGTTCTGTAAAGGTTTTGTGTTCATATTTCATTCAATTATTACAAATATTTGACTCGAAACACAATTCTAGTTTGCCTATTGTACATTTGGAGCTTGTCTTTAATTTTCTATAGACGTTTTCACATAAAAGATTGATGGATTAGTGTCAAAGCTCGAAGCCAACAAACCGGAATTATATTTATAACTTAATCAACCAATATTCAGCGGTTCCCCTTTAAATCGACGGTTACCAAGGAAATCCAAAGTACTGCTCATCTTAACATCGGCCAGATAAAAAATAGTTCGCAACATTTTTATCATTTGAGTCATTATATTCACACAGGAAAGAAGGAATATAATTATGTAGTGTATTAAATTGTTGGCCAAATTTGTGTTTTTGTGCAAAAGCGAATGAAATACAAGCTTGTGCAATTTGTGGTGAATTATTACGCAAAACAATTATGTCAATAGTCCGCAGACATGACATTGAAATGTCTATTTTGTGTAATCTGATCGACAGAACACGAATATTTGTCAAGACGGAGAAATGCACATCACTGTCACTGTGGTAAGCATTTTGTGCCAATTTACGAACACCATTTGAACATGATATTTGATAGAAAAGTTTAGCCAGACAAGCCACAACTTGGCACAAGAATGTTCAAAGGTTGCCGACGATTTTCAATTTCAGCGATTTCGCACAAAAAATAACAATGGCAATGCCTTTGACAAATGACCGCTAAATTGCTAATCATGATATAAATTGAGAAATGATGTTTCGCAAGATGAACTACATGTAGATGTACTATTTTAATGTATGCAAAATAGCATGACAATACGAATAATCAGTAAATAGAAGTTTATGCATGTTTAAAATTATTTTTCCTAAATTCGCTGCATCTGGACTGTAGCCTGTAGGTCACTAGCTCAGTAGGACAGTAGCTGTTGTCAGTGTTTATATTTCAGTGCAGCAACCAATTCTGGTTAGAGGCACACTGGTCCCGGTGCTACCATGGCTGAGTAACTTTAAATTAACCCCTGTGGTACTGGTACAGTCAGTGGTAGGGCCTGACGAAGATTCAATTTCAATTCAATTTCGAATCTTAGTTCTTACATTCTGATTTGAAAGCGGTCGTGTGATTAGGGATATTTCGAATCTTTGTATACCACTTACAAGTCTTTTATCACCGGGAATAGACTGCATAATACATTTATATCAAAAACATCATTATACTAGTATCCCCTTGAGTCTCCTTCCACGACCATCGGGGACCTCCGTATAGTCCAATGTGTATCTATAGTATAGGCTAAGTTGCCCAATAGCCCACTGCTCATATGTATTGGCCTCCCAGTCCCTGCGCTGGTTACTCGTGGAAGGTATGTGTGTTACTCGTGCAACCTGCAGGTACCGGTAGGTCTGTGATGGTTCACGTGTTCATCACGGTTGTACCATAATCGTGGCGCAGTCTAGTGTTGAAACGATTAGTGAATTTCAAAGTCGACTAGTCGAGGCCCAAAAGTCACGTTGCGTCGACTAGTCGGTACCTGATATCAAAACTTTCAAACATAACATGGTACGGAAAATTCATTGTACATGGCGTACACTGATGACTGATGCAATGACGGTCTATTGCATAGCGCATTTCCCTGCATAGACACCAATTTATTTGGGAAATAATACAGTAAACATCTTAATATTTATCCAACACACTGAATGTAATTATATAATTAGACATGTGGTGGATAATGATTAAAAACACGATCATTTATACAGGTTTTAAATTTATTATCGGCGTTCGAGATTTCGTTTAGGGATCACCAATAAACTGGTGCCGAGCGGTGTCACTATAAAATGTTAATGTTCCGACTAAATACGCCCTATAGTATAGGCTACGACGTTGTAGAATACCGGTACGATAACCAGTTCTTAAATCCAGTATCATTTATATACGGTAGCACCAATGACGTCACCTTAACTTCATCCTTAAGCGACCTTCACACAGATCGCATCATAACCCGACGGTTCGAGATCAATTTAAATATACACAGTGTCTAGATCAAAGCGGTCTCCGACAAACGATAAAGCCGCATCAATCATTGCCATCATGTCGCAGTGATGTCTTTGACCTCAAACGACGAGTGAGACATTGTCTTGTCAATTTCATTCTTTCAATTAATAGTTGGGTCACCATCTATATTAGTACTAGTAACACTGTCAATTCCCGGGTGCCACCAAACGTTATACTTACCGTAACTTACACGCAGTTTACAGCGTTTATGCCGGAATCGATCTTGAAAATGTTATACATGTAACTAATACACTTTGTCCCCACATCCGGTTGTAACTAGCTGAGTGGCTACAACGCCAATCACCATGTCCCCCGTCACCCTTGACGGCGGGGTATAAGAGAATGTGCGCCAAACATCGGGGGTATATGAGCACGTGAAACATCAGGGGTATATGAATGACCCTTGAACTCGCAGTTTCCACCAATCGTGATGTTGCTCTCGCACTCCGAATTTGACGTCACCTGACCCCGGGTCCTTAGGTCAGCTACTGAATTATTAGCTCAACTTACTTTGTAAGTTTGAGCTATTGCCATGGGTTGGCGTCCGTGTGTCTGTGTGTTTGTCAACAATTTCCTTGGGCGCGGGCTACAGGTCATACCTTTGGTTTGATCTTTATGAAATTTGTCAAGAATGTTGACATTGACATGCAGATGGGAACGAGTCATTTTGGGGTCATTCGGCCAAAAAACATGGCCGCTGGCGACCATCTTTGATTTCAAAATTAAATCCATTGGCGCAGTCTACAGGTAGTAATGTTCGTCTGATCATCATGAAATTTGTCACGGATGTTAATATTGACATGTAGATGGGAACGAGTCATTTTGGGGTCGTTTTGTCAAAAAACATGGCCGCCAACAGACATTTTGGATTTTACTCTTCGCATGACTAAATCCTTTGGCGTGGGCTGCAGGTCGTAGCTTTAGTCGGATCTTCATGAAATTTTCCATGGATGTTAACAATGAAATGTAGATTGGAACGAGTCATTTTGGGGTCGTTCGGTCAAAAAATATGGCCGCCAGCAGCCATCTTGGATTTTACTCTTTGCATGACTAAATCCTTTGGCTACAGGTCGTAGCTTTAGTCGGATCTTAGTGAAATTTGTCATGGATGTTAACAATTACATGTAGACGGAAACGAGTCCTTTTGAGGTTATTCAGCCAAAAAACATGGCCGCTGGAGGCCATCTTGGATTTCAAAATTAAATTCATTGGTGCGGGCTACAGGTCGTACTATTCGACTGATAATCATGAAATTTGTCATGGATGTTAATATTGAAATGTAGATGGGATCGAGTCATTTTGGGGTCGTTCGGCCAACAAACATGGCCACCAGCAGCCATCTTGGATTTTACTCTTTACATGACTAAATCCTTTGGCGCGGGCTGCAGCTCGTAGCTTTAGTCGGATCTTCATGAAATTTGTCATGGGTGTTAACAATGACATATAGATGGGAGCGAATCATTTTGAGGTCATTCAGCCAAAAAACATGGCCGCCAGCAGCCATCTTGGATTTTACTCTTTGCATGACTAAATCCTTTGGCACAGCTACATGTACATGTAGGTTAGACATTTCAATTAGCACCTTTCCTATTCCTCCATTTACTGTCAACCATTAAATTATTCCCTTACCTAAGTTGAGCTACAGTGTCATTGACACTTTCATTTTTATTGGTGTGAATTAATCCGATAAGGACTAAAAAAAAATTATCCGTGTTTCTGCTAACCCGACCGACCCATGTTCAAAACCCCCGACCCTAATTTTTCCGGACTGTAATTTGTTTTTTTTTCCTGAACCACGGTAATTTCTTTGCTTTTGCCTGTCCAAATGTGCAAAATAATCTTCCATTTTCTTTTACTTGCAGTCATGAATTTAATTCAATTAGTCAATTAGTCAATATACTAATTAACTGTGAAAAGCATGCTCACAAAACCCATCAAACCGGGGTTAATTGGAAACATACTTCCAAAAAATGCGAATTTACGGACTACCTCGAAAATAGGGAACATTAAACAAACATAAAACGATGTCTTTTGGTCAATGTTTGAACCTAGATATACCTTTATTAACTTTGATATGTGAAGGAGTGTTGGTTGATAGAACTTAAATGAGCTGGGACATACATGTATGTGACAAGTGATTGTTTGTAACTTTGTTCAAATAAAATATTGTTAAATTAAACTAAGTGATTGTTTCATAGAATTTCTCAACATTCTGCCGTTAAATATGAGTGATAGATAGGCAGTAAAATGTGTAACACTGGTATTGATGCAAACATTGAGCATTTGTGGGAGGGTGGGATTTTTTTGGGCAGGTCTAACTACTCACTTATAACAAGATCATACATGTACATATAATAAACTATTAATTTGAATATAACAATTACTACTAACTACTGTATTAGAGTATAGAATATCACATAGCAGCATTCATGGCTCATAATATTTAACACAGTTTTATTATCACCATGTACCTCTTGTGTTTGCGAACTCCAGTGGCAAGATGACTTCTTAATCTGATTTTTGGAGACTTTTTAATATCTATATCTGCTATTTTGTAATACTCAGCCAATTCCTGTCAAAATTGATATGCATGTATAATTGTATATAACTAATCACCTTATTGAGCTGGATTCAGTTCTTTCCCCACATAATACATAGACAGGCTCCACATATGCGGATACATTTAAGCATTAATGGTCTAGACATATTGCTTGCTTTAAAATTAAAAAAAAAATCCCTTCCTGTCTACCTGGTTCCATATTATAGGAAATAAGCAAGTTTTGTTTTTGTCTTAGCTACAATATAGCTACATGTATTCATGTCATGATTGATGTACGGTCAATACAGTTGCATCTTTACAGCATTGTGATCAATACTGAGTTCATCTGATTTCAGTGATTTGCATGCCACAGACAGTACAAAATACATCGTTGTCAGTTTTAACATAACGCTGGAATTTTAAAGCCTAAGAAATAATTTTGATACTATTAGTTTTATTTTAGACAATATCAAATTTTAACTGGGTATGGTGACTATGGTTGATTAATCGGGAAACAATCAGCGACTAAAATAAAATATAAATACAGCTTTCACAGTGACCAATCTAGTTTAAAACTAGATAACACATTCCTATGTATTCATTGTTTGGAATTTGGCGGGGAAATTAAATGGTCACTCAGGAAAATGTATAAGTTTGTGATTCCCATTGGTGTGAAGTGTCAATGGGTCACAGCCAGTTGTTGCAAGGAAATATACAAATTGAATACATACATGTACTGTTATAAAACGGAACCTGTCTCAAATCAGTCTTTATAGCGGGAATTCATAGTGACAAAATCATTCATTTGACCCATATTACATGCATGGAGGATAAACACAAAAAACGGTCAATAATAGTTTCGTTGTCCAGCCTGGGTCCCCAAACACAAACAACGGCGCACATGTTCCCATTTCCCGCCAAAACTCAATTATATTTTATAACACGTTGGCTAAAATTCTATAGCAGCAGTCGTCAGTTGTTGGACTAATACAGACTATTGACAAGCTATGCGTTCCGAGTTTGAAAGATTTGGCTACCATTCGTATTTCGCCATTATAAATATCTCCTGCAGAAAAACCCTGCAGTATATATGACGTCACAGTGCACAAATAGTTTTACGATTGACAGAATACATGGAAAAGTCAGTTTCATTTTCACGGAAGCTACTTGAAATTCTAGGAAATACTTAATTCAATTATCCCAGCTAGGTAGTATTGGACAATGCATAGATGCTTTTTTGTGTTTAGTTTCGTTATACGGAATCTTATTGTAAGTTATAAATTTGTTAACACTGTAACTTGTAGCTTGATATAGTATTCAATCAGACGGCAGTCTTACGTGCGTAATTATATGATTAATTATCTGGATACCATCAACATAATTAATGCACCCACGGAAAATGATCGACTTGCGTAATATACGTAGCTATGGATTGCTTTGTGGGACACTCAGGTGCAAGGAAATGGCTACTTTTCAATGTCAAATAACAAAATTTTCGCCCGACAGGACGAACCATGGTTATGTGTTTCCCCAATACGGACTCATTAATTCCCCTTGGCGGAACCCTGCATGTATATATTTGGTTAAGATTTTTTGGTCAAAGATGGTAGCCAGAAATTTGGTTTAAATAACCATCAGCGGCAGTGCTCTTGTTTTGTCTATCAGTCTCTCTGGATCACTTTATGTTTTACTTTTACCAACATTTCAGAGTTAAGAAATGACTAATATATAGGGTCCTGATTCATATTGTTATTCTGATGAATCTTCCACACTGGACTTAAAGAACTAATAGTTGTATTAAATGATATTTCTAAGTCATGTGAATAAACCCCATGTTATGTGGACAAACAGTATGTGAAGAGTATGCAGTAAGCAAAATACTCATTGCCGCAGATACCCTATGCATTAAGTGAACTTTGGTTAGAAATTCCACCAAATTGTTTATAACATAACAGTATAGCGCTAACTAATTTTAACCCTCACCTTTCAAGATTTCGGTGTTGAATGGGTCACTGTGAATCACTCTCCTGAAACATTTCCACGGTGTTGAGTGTTGTGCTTATCGCTCACTCTTTACATGCTGTATAATGTATATAAACCAACGTACGACTGACACAATGTGTGTTTTGAGGATATGGCATTCATACTTTCATAGTATACCATTACTATATTCTTTACAACATGTTATAATTTCTTAACTTTTATTTCTAAATTATAATCTATAATGAAGGCCAACCGTGCCTTTAACCAGCAAGGTCCAAATGACATGGTTTCAGTAACAGGGCATGGCAGACATTTAATTTTTACCGGTATATGTCCATGAACTATAACCATCTATACAGTACCAATGATACCTGATTTAAACTGGCACATTAATTAATGCGACTTGAGAATATATATACTTCAAAGTATCAACCTGTGTGGGGTACAATTATTATTCACCTACATGTAGGCCTACATTGTATAATCTAATTGTATATTCTAATTTTATATCTACATGTACATATCATGGAATTGGAAGGAGTAAATGTTCGGACACGTTATTATCATATTAATAAATGACAAACAGTCACTATGCCAGACTTGGATGACAGTACTATTTTCACAGGCAGGGTATTTGGGAAAGTTCTTGTTTTTCCTCAAAATGATGTCTCCTTGTCTCTAGCCAGATTCGTATATGACCATTTTGACTGTTCAATTTGTACAAAAAGTTAACCATTGGAACTGGAGAAACGCCGTTTGGGGACATGATTTTTTGTCACTCTACCGCGAGTAAATTCTAACAGCTAAAATTTCTCTACTAATGACAAGATCTTTGTTTATTATTGATTATTATGTGTGAAAAATATGAAGTTTATCCATTCTATGGCCGGTGAGTAATTATTGATCATCTGGAGGTAGGGTGCAATCCGCGGTGGCCATCTTGACCAAACTTTACCATCCCCTTAATGATTTGTTCATCGGTAAATGAAGTTCCCAGCTCGAGATTATATTATTTACGTGACTTTTGAGACCCGATTCCGCGATAAATATTTATTTTATTCCCTGTCACGAAAATTATGGTCATACGGCCAAAGTAAAAAAATACTATGTTTCCGTACATCGACCGACCCTAAAATAACCCGCCGACCCTAAACTTTTTATTGATATTTAGAGAAAAACCCACTAGATTGATTGATACATCTCTATATGAAACCCAATTGTCGTCTTTTATTTTTGCGAACTAATGTGTTTATGATGTTCATGTTATAACGTCTGAAGTATACGCTGTTGTAAATAAATAAATAGTTCTTTATTGGTGGGACGGATTAATTGCGATAAACAACATGACAATCTCTCCGATCCGACAAAGTGAGCTACTACTTATATTTCGTGTGTAAGAATCATGTGTTGTGATGCTATTTGGATATATAATTTATGAAAATATGGGTAACGGTTTGAACAAAGAGTATCCTCTATTCCCGCCATATACCCACAGTATGCAGATGGTTTCACATCACTTTAACCTGGGCAACGCCGGGTAACCCTTCTAGTAATATATATATATATATATATATATATACACCGTTGAAGACAGTTATCACCACAGCCATGTTGTTTTGGCAATAATTTGGAGATAAATTGAGGTTTGGCGACTTTTGTTAAAAAAAAATGTAACAAAGCGATCAGCTTTTAGTTTGAATCGAACACGTTTAATTCATTTAGAAAGGGTCGGTCACCAACTCGAAGGACACACCATAAACAGTATAGGTATTATTTATTCGCACCGGGGACAATTGGCTCGCGCGAATGTTAGACCATTCCGTAAGTTGTAAGTGACCCCATTGTATATATGTATATATCCATGTTCTGCATTAATTTGCAGCGTTGACAATGAAAGCATTCATTCGGGTACGAAAGTCGCACAGTACGTGTGTTCAGATTTTGTCTGAGATTCTTTTGCTTCTGGAATCGTTCTCAGGGCACCGATAGTGGCATTGATGGTTGATCCGTGATGCCCATGGTACTTGTGGTGGAGATGTCGATACAAAGCCCGACCGATACTATGTCGGATTTGAATCCTCGACCGTGTCGAAGGATTAGCTCAGGTCGGCCCACCAAACCTATGTAGTCCGGGAGCTAATAGGGGTACCCTTGCACCCCCCCCCCCCTGGGACTTAACTTCACCCCACTCATTTTGTTCCTTATTATGTCCTTCAACTTTTAAGCAATGTTAACAAGAAAAAAAAGTGGCCGTGTAGACTCCAGACAAGATGGCGTCCATTATGGCCGCCGTTTTTCAGCCCAGACCCTAAGTCAGTTTTATGCAAATTATAGCGGGAAAATCTTGTAAAATGTATACAAATGTATATATTTTCGTGAAGCTGAGACATAATGACACATTTTTGAGCCAAAATTTAAACTCACCATCCAAGATGGCCGCCAAAATGGCCACCGGAAGTTGAAAATATAACATTTTTTCACAAATGTCTTCTAGATCAATTCATGCTGTTTGGAACTGGTTGAGCAATGCAACTTTATTTTGTGTTTTGTATCTTAACTGATCATTAGAGCAACGAAATATGCAATTATTGGGGTCCTAACCCCTTCCGATCCCTCAAAAATTCGATTTTACAGAATGCGGTATAAAATTTCACAAAAAATCACAATTGGGATTCTAGTCATATTTCAACAAGAAATGAACAGAACTTTGTAATGTAAGTGAGGCATATCATTAACTATTAATATTCCAAATCACTGGAACCAAAATTCTTACTTTGGCTCAAAATGGCTGCCAATATGGCCGCCAAAATATGGAAAATGGTAAATATTACACCAGCGTATCCTGCAATCGCTTACAAGTTGTGGTTGATGTACACAATTGGCTAATCTGTATTCTATACATTGCATACTAACATGTCTAATGCACCATGGATCATTTTTACTATTGTCACCACTGACATCACCAGAAATATGGGATTTTTCTCTCACAAACTTGACCAAAATATTGGCAAAAA
Source organism: Siphonodentalium dalli (assembly GCA_032622095.1). Classification (NCBI taxonomy): domain Eukaryota; kingdom Metazoa; phylum Mollusca; class Scaphopoda; order Gadilida; family Siphonodentaliidae; genus Siphonodentalium; species Siphonodentalium dalli. The sequence continues at coordinate 248,506,081 of CP136063.1, forward strand.
TTCACTTTTCAGGGATCGACCATTTGTTCAAGTAAACTGTAACTATCTTTGGTATCAAAGGTGTTTATTGTTTTGGTCTATCTTAATTGTGTCACACTGTGGTGTTTAAAGACTGAAATGCTCAAGATGGCTTCCAAAATGGCAACCAAATTTGTAAAAGTTAAAAGTTAACATATCCTGCACATTATTCTCTGCGTTATCCGAAAAAGATAGCAAATTGTGACTCACTTGGTTATTTTACGTATTAGTTAATTAACTGACAAATACGTTCTATTATATTTGTTCCAGTTCCGTATGGGGCATGACAAATTCATTTTAAAGTTGCAGTATGGAATTTTGCGGAGAACCTCTTTTGTGATTCTGGCCATATTATTGAAAGGCAATGAGCAGAACTTTGAGACGGAACTGAGATTAATATGTTTACCTGGATTGACTCTATGTGTATGGCGAATAGGTATACATGTAGCGGCTGTATGGTCCATGGTGAGGTGAATATGTATACAATGAGTGACTGTGTGATCGTGAATGTAGTGAATATGTATACATAGAGTGACTTTTTGTCATGCGTCGGGTGTAGGTGTATACCTGGTGGTCATGCATGGTGACTCGTGGCTGTATCGTCATTTGTGGTATGTACGGGTATAACCAAGAATGGCTGCGTGATCAGGTGTACGTGTATAAAGTGGGTTACTATGTTGTCATTTGTGTGGTGTTTATGTACATATGGAGTGATTTGGGTAATGGTGGGTTATATCTTGGTGGTAATGGGTGGGTTGTATCTTGGGTGGCTATCGCTTTCTACAATAACTCAAGAGTATGTTAATCAATAAAGAGGTCATATCAGAGAGTTCTCCATCTTGATGATGTTTATGTAGATGGGGTGTTAAGCGTGGAAAGCGATAGCCACCCATTAGCACACAGTCATTACATATATACATAAACACCACATACATAACAATATAGTGACCCACTGTATACATGTACACCTGATCCATGACCACGGATGACCATACAGTCATTCGTCACAATGCAGGCACACCGGGTATACTCCTAAACATGACCCATAACCATATAGTCACTCCCTGTATACCCATTCATCTCACCATTGGTCATAAGGTCACCCCTGTATACCTATTATCCAAACGCATGGTCAAATAGACAATCAATATCTACATCAACACCACAACAATGGCCATAAAGTCATTCCGGTATACATATGCACCTCACCAATGGCCATATAGCCACTCGCTTCATACTCATACCCTCACCCATGTCACCTGGTATACTCCTTCATCTGACCATGGCCATATAGTCACCCCGTGTGTACCTATTCAAAACATTCATACATGATCATGGTCAATCCTTGTATACATATTCGCCTCAACATTGGCCATGTCACTCCTTGTATCCCTATTTGTCACACCATAGCCGAATAGCCACTCAAGATATAATAATACACCCCATCCATGTCACTATGGTCACTCCGTGTATGCATGTGCACCTCATCCATGGCCATATAGCCACTCGCTATATACACATATCCCTCGCCCATGACAATAAAGCAACACGTGTTATACTGGTATAACCTACACATGACCATACCGCCACGAGTCACCAAACAGGGGCACCAGGTATACTCATACGCCTGACAGATGACCATTTAGTCACCCCCTGTATACATGTTCATTACATTTGTGACCATACAGTCAATACTGTCTTGTATACCTACATGTTCTCATCTCACTATTAACCATACAGTCACTACTTGTATATACACATAGTCATATAACCACTCGATATACATATGCAGCTCGCCCTAGACTATAGATTTACTCCAGGTATACATGTAAACCTCACTAATGGCCATTCAGACCTTCCAGATATACACAAAAACCGCACACACGACCACTCAAACACTCCATACTTGCATATACACATCACACATGACAATTCAGCAATTCACTACAAAATCATACACGCCATCCATGATAATACAGCTAAGCCTTATACACCCACAAATGATAATACATCCACGAGATATATAAATATACATCCCACCATTACCACACGGACACTCCCTATATAACCACACCCTCGATAATGTCCACCCAGCTTACTCCAGGTATTCATATTCAATCATGACCGTACAGTTATTCCATGTATACCTGTACACATTACCCGTAACCATAACATCACTCCCTATTTATCCACACACCCCATCCATGATCATACAGACAACACATGTACATACCTCCCAGGACCTTACAGTCACTCCATATATACATAATCAACACATAGATGACAATGTAGCTATATCCATACACCACACCAATGACCATACAGGTACACCGGTTGCACCCGTACTGAATATACACAATCATACACCATAGAGTCACTCCATGCATACCGATTGACCTCACACCTGACCATGACCTCTCCCTGTATACCTAGATGCATCTTACCATGGACAACCCACTAATAACCATATAGTCACTCATTGTATACCTACTCACATCAGTCATGACATACAATAACTACCTGTATACCTATTCACCTCACATATGATCATAGAGTAACTCCCTGGCTATGATCTTGGCATCCACACTGTATCATGTTGACATTTTTTTTCTTCATAATGGACCAGAATAGCCAAAGATTATGATCCATCTCAGTTCTGTATCAAAGTTCTGCCCATTTCCTTTCAATAAATGTGGCCAAAATTACAAAAGAGGTTCTCAGCAAAATTGCATACTTTAAAATGAATTTGTCATGCTCCAAAAGGAACTGAGACAACCAGAATAGAACATGTAGTTGTCAGTTAATTAAATAACATGTATAATAACCAAGTGAGTCACAATATGCTACCTTTTCGAATAATGCAGAGAATGTTCGGGATATATGTAAAAAATTAACATTCTACAAATTTGGTTGCCATTTTGGAAGCCATCTTGAGAAATTCAGTCTATAAACACTGTAGTGTGATACATTTAAAATAGACCAAAACAATAAACGCCTTTCAATCCAAATATAGTAATATTTTACCTAAAAAAATGGTCCAAACCTGAAAACTGAATTTTTGCCAATATTTATGTCAAGTTTTTGAGAGAAAAGTCCGATATTTTTGACGATGTCAGGGGTGACAATAGTAACAATTAACCATGGTGCATCATACATGTTAGTATTCAATGTATAGAATGCAGAATAGCCAATTTTATACATCAACCACAACTTGTAAGCGATTGCAGGACACGCTGGGGTAATATTTACCATTTTCCATATTGTGGCGGACATTTTGGCAGCCATTTTGAGCCAAAGTAAGAATTTTGGTTCCAGTGATTTGGAATATTAATAGTTAATGATATGCCTCACTTACATTACAAAGTTCTGTTCATTTCTTGTTGAAATATGACTAGAATCCCAATTGTGATTTTTTGTGAAATTTTATACCGCATTCTGTAAAATCGAATTTTTGAGGGATCGGAAGGGGTTAGGACCCCAATAATTGCATATTTCGTTGCTCTAATGATCAGTTAATATACAAAACACAAAATAAAGTTGCATTACTCAACCAGTTCCAAACAGCATGAATTGATCTAGAAGACATTTGTGAAAAAAAATTATATTTTCAACTTCCGGTGGCCATTTTGGCGGCCATCTTGGATGGTGAGTTTAAATTTTGGCTCAAAAATGTGTCATTATGTCTCAGCTTCACGAAAATATATACATTTGTATACATTTTACAAGAATTTCCCGCTATAATTTGCATAAACTGACTTAGGGTCTGGGCTGAAAAACGGCGGCCATGATGGACGCCATTTTGTCTGGAGTCTACACGGCCATTTTTTTTTCTTGTTAACATTGCTTAAAAGTTGAAGGACATAATAAGGAACAAAATGAGTGGGGTGAAGTTAAGTCCCAGGGGGGGGGGGGGTGCAAGGCCGAGTCCGGTAAAACGTGTAGTTGGGAATTTCAATTTCGGTTATTGTCGTTAACATTATGTCAATAAATGTTGATTTTTGATAAGCTATGCCAATTACAAATAAAGGAAATGAAAAAGATAATTTGTAGATCTTATATTTCAACTTTTATAGACATGTTTCGTTCTGCAGCCCACTGGGGGTTGTGGTCGGAGACGACCGAGTCGGCCGCCGGTTCGTTAATTAGGTGCTGGTTGTTATTGTTATTTTAACGGAATTCTGAGTTGGTCATTCGCATAACCAATATATTGTATAATTACAATCATGGGTATATAATATATGATCTTGAGCGCGTTACCATTTCTGACATTGGTTTTCTTGTATATCCTAATGTTATGTGACACCAACTACTGGTAGTTACAGTAATACATCGGTCTATCATGCAGCCCCCTGTGTTTATGAATTGAGACCGCGCGGCTAGCTACAATGCGATTTATTATGATACAGTCCCAATAATAGTGTGGTGTACTGAACTGACGGTAACACTTTGAAAGTATAGGAGATCTGCGCCGTATGTATAATTAAATATCTATACAATTGTAACAGAATATAGTGCAACCCAGAGCGTGGCATACGTCCAACAATACAATATGCACACGATTGAATAGATACATATACTTAACCCTTTCATGACTGGAGCTTCTTGAAAACCCTGTGCCAATGCTTTGTCTTATATATCCGAGTCGCCCATGGGGCGCCTCGGATCTATAAGAGAATGCATTGCCCTAAACATATTTACATTGACCTTGTATGTCAGTGCATTCTCTTAGATAGGCGAGGCTCCCAATGGGAGACTCGCATATATAAGATAATGCACTGACACCGGATCTTCAATGCTGCACAGTCATGAAAGTGTTAATCGGGTTCATGATTATATATGGATCAATATACAGTCTGGGTCACACGTGCCACGCGATAATTATAGGGATTATATTTCAAAAATATATATCCTGATTTAATCGAAGAGGGATTATAAGGGATAACCCAATATATAACTTATGTTGACGAAATAACGGAGATGTATCAGATAGTATGCAACACCATAATTGTTCAACTTGAGAAAAAACACATCTCTGTGAAAAAAACACTTCTCCTGCTGTGGTCGCTCTTTAAAAAACACCTCTCTTTAAAACATCTCTTTCTCGCTCTCTTTAAAAATAACACGACTCCCGTCTCCTGTGAGGTGCGTTGAATAGAAACATATTTTTTTTATTATTTCTGAATATCTCCGTTATTTAGTAAATGTAATAAATCCATAAAAGAAGTAGTTGCCAGTTGGTTCTGGTTACAATCGCGAAGCTCGATGACATATATTATTGTTTGATATTATAATCAAAGGCGTATTGGCTGCCCAACAATGCTAAAAGTTTGTGCGGAAGATCAGTTTCGTATTAAGTCTAAATGGTCCGTAAATCTGGTGAACAGGACTGTATACATCTCTGTCTAAACCATTCACATATATTGTCAACCATTAAAGACTATCTTGTACATTATCATTCAGATTTATTTTTATTTCATATATTAAAATCCAAATAACACTGAATATAAATTCGTCAATATATGTTTTCATCTACGCCCGTGCCCAGGGGAGGTAGGGCGGGCCATATAAATGCAACAACCTGACAGAGCTAAGACAAAATCTCACAGTGCGTTTGGTCTGTATTGGAATCTCTATAGGTTGGCACATTGAATCACACGCTTTGCCTTGCAATTGTTTAGCGGCTTGAAAAACTAACAAACTAACAATACAAACTAATACCATTTTAACATCATAACACGGGCCCCGTTCCTTTTTTCAGCGCACCACTCGACACGCTCAGCAACAACAAAAACATCAAATGGACACACCGTGAATCCCCACATACCCTGTATTAAAGCTCGTGGGCCTTTTCCCTAGCAACCCAATTCAAATCAATCCAATTCAAGATATAACATTTAATTCAATTATATTCAACTTTTGCCGTGTTCAGACATGACGATTTTCTATGTGCTATATCTCCAACAACAACAAACCGTGGGGTGAAGGAGAAGATCACTCGATCTTTTCGACCAGAAGCGCGCCCATCTACTCACTTATATGAACAGGACTGGCTCATGTGCAAATCGAACTTTCTAAATATATTTTTGTCGAAGGATTTCTCTTTCAAGCAATACCGCACACGCCCCTCTCATTAATTCCTATCCACACAGATCCGAAGCATTTAATTTATTTTTAACAAGGGCGTCAACTCTCCAGGTTAAAGTCTCTCAAACTATCAGTTGTCGACCCCTTATAAAACAATTTGATAAAAGCCCGACAAACCTTGATATGCCAGGCTGTACTTACTCAGGTAAACAATTATATAATCCTGCAAAACACCCCGTGTACCTGGTATCACCCACCTGAAAGGTATAACCAAACCTGACCATGCGGTTTTTGATGAATAAACATATCATCCCTCAGATAAATGTATTTATCGCCCAGTTCAATGATGATATCCACTATTAAAAACATACTTTCGTAAAGTGTAATTTGACCTCAACGGGACAGTGACCATACACTGTCTGAAAAATGATCGTCAGTTTAACGGTGTCAGACCTCGCAACATCGCTGCCAACCTTGGACCATAAGAGGTATAACACCGTAAAAGGCGCTCGTATATAGGTAGTACCCATCCACCACCCCATCCCGCCACCCATAGTATATTATGCGCCGCAGGCGCTCGTATATAGGTCGTGCCTACCCACCACGCCATCCCGCCACCCATAGTATCTTATGCGCGGCAGGCGCTCGTATATAGGTAGTACCCACCAACACCCCATCCCGCCACCTATAGCATCTTATCGCCGCAGGCGCTCGTATATAGGTAGTACCTACCCACCACCCCATCCCGCCACCCATAGTATCGTATGCGCCACAGGCGCTCGTATATAGGTAGTACCCACCAACACCCAATCCCGCCACCCATAGTATCTTATGCGCCGCAGGCGCTCGTACATTGGTAGTACCCACCCATATATGCGGCGCATAACTTATGCGGCGCATAAGATACTATGGGTGGCGGGATGGGGTGGTGGGTACTACCTATATACGAGCGCCTGCGGCGCATAAGATTACCTTCCTTCCTAGCAATGTTCATGAATTTTAGAAGTCGCCTGCATGTTCCACTTCATTATCTGCATATATAACACTATTGTCACTGATACCAACGCGCCTTCGCATTGTTCAGTTATTGCATCCATACGTTGCTGATATATATCTTGACTGACACAAAGACCAAATGCTAATCTTTAAAAACACATCCGCCGAAAGGAGTCCGAAATGTGGTTAACTCTTGACTATATGGATCTAATTTCACACCCTAGTAACCTGATTTGGCATCCTGTTTTGAGAAAACCTTTGCACTGGCGAATTTTGGTGTTATTTCTTCCACTGTGGGAATTTTATGAGCACATCACTGAAGAGCTTGATTGGGTTTATGGGGGTTTAAACAGAGCCTTAAATTGCCGTCCTGTTTTGGTAACATAAGTTATTGAAGAGCACAATTGTGAATGGCCAGTTACTTTTCGCATTACATCCAGGTCTTCCATTTTCTGAAGAGCTTCACGAATCTGATCCTGTATGTGTACAGATATACGTCGTGGTGGGTCGATGAATGGTACAGCATCCGGTTTCAAATATAATTTGTGTTCGTCTTTGAAGTTGCCGATACCATCAAAACAGTCAGGGAACCATCTCCGCAGATCATCAATGGATTTTATTATCACACCGTTTGGTGGAAACTTTGTATAACTCTTCAATTTGTTCACATGAGGCTGTCTTTTTAAGCTACTGGCTGCTTCATGGAATTTTACTGACTGCATATCATAACTAGTTTGGTGATAATCCTCTAATGTTGCTATGTCACATGCAGATGGCCCACCATAGGTTACATCGCGTGAATCACATATGTATGGTCGTTCATTGTTTCTCATATCACATCCATGTGGTCGATCTTTAACATTGTTCACCATATCACACCCATGTGGTCGATCTCTAACATTGTTCACCATATCACACCCATGTGGTCGATCTCTAACATTGTTCACCATATCACACCCATGTGGTCTCAATTTGCTGAAACCATCGTCCGGATGTTCTTGTGATCAATGCGGCTGTTCTGGATAATATTGTGCATCGGTGTCAACCTATCCTGAACGATTGTTATTAAATGTAGTGTCATTTGGGGTGTTTGTAGCAACTTTCAATATATCATATGCAAATTTACTGATCCCGGTATCATCGGTTAGGTTAACCCTTTACCCAACAAACCGGCCAAAACCGGCCAAATAAAGCTTCAACAGCCTAAAATATCTTCGGTCTGTCTCAATAGAACCATACAAATATGGATATCATTGGAACCGGCTCCTTGACCACATTGTGATAGTTACAGTTATACCCTGTGCCAATGCATCCTCTTATATATGCGAGTCGACCATAGGTCGCCTCGCATATATAAGAGAATGCATTGGCCTAAAAAAAAATATTCTTACATTCTTTAACAATTTTATAATTTTTAATGTGTTAACCAATGCATTCTCTTATATATGCGAGGCGACCTATGGTCGACTCGCATATATAAGAGAATGCATTGGCACAGGGCCCTTCTGTTGGGTAAAGGGTTAAATATATCAAGCTTCCCACATACTGGGAGTCCCAAAATAGCAGACCCAGTCACATCAACGACATAGAACTTCTGTACAATTGTGCAAGGTGAACTTGGTTTCGATATTTCAAATTCAATTGATCCGAAACACTTGATGTTTGTACCGCTATATGAAGTCAACTTGACAGTCGGCTCAAAGTTCAATACTTTCTGAAATGAATTATATGCTTATATGTCCTCAATGGGAGTGTATTCCCCCCAGAGCCCAGAGACCTGACATATTGTGTTTTTTATTCTGTACAATCACTGTAGTGTACACTTACATACGCGCTGGTAGCTGGAACGTTACATCACTCACTGTAATGCTATAATACTGCTGGCCTATCATGTGATCACCTGTTGGTTTATTTTCACCAGCACTGAAATTTACTTCATTATGTGACGTCCTGCTGCAAAACTGTTCAACATTGTCTGGTGTTCTGCCTTTGCTGTGAGAACGTCTACGCGGGCGATTTCAGGAAATTGACTGCGACCTGAATCTGTTGCGTGATTTGGATATGTTTCTCGGTTTTGATGCTTGACCTCGATTGTACTGTTTTTTTCCTACAAAACTTGATCCAATGCCCAACCGATCGGCAAAATTCACAGGTGGAGTAATACGCTGGACAACATTTCGGTTTGTGAGATAGTCCTGTTTTTAATGCCAACCGAGTCGATATTGTTGGAGCAGTTAATGTCTTTCAAAGACTTCCTTTATTTGTGTATCGCCTCGTATTGACATCCTTTTTTCGATGCCTCTTTTATGGTATAACCATGCCTTTGATAATGGTTCTTTACGAAAGTCATCAAGTGGGTGGATATTATCAGCATTTCGATAATTCGGTCAGTCAGTTCTTCATCTGAGAATTCGCACTTTGCAGACTTTTCACGAAGTCTGGAAACATAGTCTCGTATCGGTTCGCTTTACTTATGTGTGCAGTTTACGCATGTGTGCAAACTTGAGTCTATGCACTCGAAAACTGATGTTAATGGACGCATCTAAATGTTGTTCTAGCAGTTGCCAGATTTTGTCGGGGAATTTTTCCGGTCCTTCTCGCTCAGACCTGAGGCAAGAATTGTTATCTCAGTTGCTTGTTCCGTAACATGAGTAACACCATTGTTCTCGAAAAATAATTCCACACGCGCCTTGAGTGCGCGGTATGAGTCAATCAAAGGTTCATGGGCCCAGTTCAGCTCATGCATTTTGGTCGCCATGTTCTTGCTTCAGTTTTGTCACCTCGACCAGTGTCGACACTTTAAATATACTCGGAAGTCCAGTGATGTGGTTGCCGCACATGTCCACCACTGCCACCATGTTGTAGTATCGGGTTCTTATGGAGTGTAAGTTTGAATGAACGAAGAACAATATGATTTATTAAAAACAAACATGGCTACATCAACATGGTCACGATGTACATAATCAAGTTTCGTTACAAATTTGGTTCTTCCAAACAGTTCCACTTATTGAACATTTCTTTTGAAACATAGTCCTAGTACAACAGTGCTCGGTGTTGCGCACCAAGTGGGTTCGTTACAAATTGTGTAGCCTTTAATTAGGATGCAACGAACCCACCACCTGGACGGCCCACCACCCGGACAAGGAGTCCATCCACCGGGGCATGACACATTGAGCACATTACTGTCGTTAATTATTGGAAGGGATATATTAGCTATCGCAGTTTTTAATGCTCTATCTACATTCAGCCTATTTGAACTTCCGGTGGGCAAGGCAGTGTGCCTCTTTGCGGGTACTCAATGTGTTATTGTATTTCTCGTGATTTTCTCCACAGCCCAGGATTGTTACCAGACTATCTCATCCATACTGAGTTGTTTCAACGATGTCTGCCTATCCACCTCATCGCAACAATGGACGAACACCAGCACGAGGTGAGTTGTCAAACTGTTCAATTTACCCGTTCTACACTAATTGCCCATCACTCCAAATTATAAAATAACATAATGGAAGAGTCTTTTGCTCATTTGGAGGGTTGAACAGGAAAAACTGAGCAGATTACAATATGACGAAATGATAATACAAGTGAAGATTTAATCCTACATACTGGTGGGGAATTGTTCAGATTATAAGTTTTGTTGAACTTAACACTTGGACATTTCCTAAGCGAACTGCTCGTTGATGAGTTTTTAGTGTAGAACGAGTTAACAACAGCCTTATGCTATTTGAATTTATTATCACACTTATTAGCTAAACATTGCCAAAGGGATAACTGTTCGTCAATGACTATTTGGTAAATTAGTAAAGAGAGGGTTAAGGACTGTGGATATACAATATTTGGGAAATAATGGACACATTAGAGCAAGCTCCAGGCAGAGTTATCTCCCATCGCTTCGCTGATATATCACTGCCATAAGGACATTTGGTAAGGATTATGACGAGTTCTTAGTTCATATGTTTTAAGATTACAATTGTCTATGTCTGGCTCAGATCATATCGAAATAATTCCCATTATTGCAAACTTTTGGTGGTCAAAATACGATATACGGTGTGTATACCTGTCCGGTGGCTGGACAGAATCCTCCTTGTATTTATCTACGGTGTGTGTACCTGTCCGGTGGCTAGACAGAATCCTCCCTGTATTTATCTACGGTGTGTGTACCTGTCCGGTGGCTAGACAGAATCCTCCTTGTATTTATCTACGGTGTGTGTACCTGTCCGGTGGCTAGACAGATTCCTCCTTGTATTTATCTACGGTGTGTCTACCTGTCCGGTGGCTAGACAGGATCCTCCTTGTATTTATCTACGGTGTGTGTACCTGTCTGGTGGCTAGACAGAATATCCTTGTATTTATCTATGGTGCGTGTACCTGTCCGGTGGCTAGACAGAATCCTCCTTGTATTTATCTATGGTGTGTATACCTGTCCGGTGGCTGGACAGAATCCTCCTTGTATTTATCTACGTTGTGTGTACCTGTCCGGTGGCTAGACAGAATCCTCCTTGTATTTATCTACGGTGTGTGTACCTGTCCGGTGGCTAGACAGAATCCTCCTTGTATTTATCTACGGTGTGTGTACCTGTCTGGTGGCTAGACAGAATCATCCTTGTATTTGTCTACGGTGTGTACCTGTCCGGTGGCTAGACAGAATCCTCCTTGTATTTAACCACGGTGTGTGTACCTGTCCGGTGGCTAGACAGAATCTGCTACATGCTTGGCGTGGTTATTATCGCTCGAAATCATCACAGGTGTATTATTCAATTTGTAAACAAAAAATCCTCGGGAATGTTTATTAAAACCATGTTGTCCTTTCGGCTTCGTGTATCAACCTGTCCGTGTGTTTCAGTGCTGATACATTATTTCATTTTAATCTCAATCTGACCATCTAATTTCTTCCGCATGTCCAATGTTTCTGTTTTAAAATAGTCTACCATCGTCCATTCTTTCGCGTGTTATCTTATCAATTTCCATGAGTGTTTGTCTATTTTCAAACACCTGTTTGTGTTCACATCATTCTGTCTATGCGTTTTTCGACTTTTCTCATGGAATCTACAATTTTGTGTAACCGGCTTTTCTGTTGCATTTGTTAGCAGATTCTGTTCTTTTGTTTTTCAATTATGTTGTTAAACGTTGTGTCAGTTTGTGATCATATTATACATATTATTTCTAGCGTTACGCAGCATAGCGTGAAATTATTGTCTGCGCGGTGCGATATGGGTTAATGTTAATGCAAGCACGCTGAGTCGTGCTAGGCTGATTGGCTCGTGAAGTGGTACTCACTCGCTCGTTTTATGTGATGACGTATTGTGGACAGTATTGTCACTCTAGTCGACGTACAACTGCGAATCGGCTGCGATTTCAGAATGGCTTTGGATCCGAGAATCGGCGAGCAAATAAGACTACAAGTACATGAGTCTGTTAAGGAAAGTCAGAATTTCCTACTGGACAGCATGAAGCATCTGTTTTCTTCGCAGATGAAGGATTTGCAGAATTCTGTTCAAGAGAACCAGAAGGACTTATCAAACGTTCAGTTGGCAAAAATCGAAAGCCTACGTTCAGATACTCACCAGTTCAAAAGCGAAGGAAATAAGGATCAGTATCAGCATGGGTTAAAAGTGTTGGAGAAGCTGCACGAAGCAGAGGTCGAGTTGGATGAAGCTTGTCAGGGTCAGGCAGATGTGGATACCCCGCAGTCTTAATGTCAGAGCAGATGAGCTCAGTAAGTCGCGAGACACTGATAACTGGGCCATAAAACCAGAAGTGTTTAATCTTGTCAGTTTTGAATGGGGCAAACACGAAGTTGATAGATTCGCGACCAGCAATAACGCGAAATGCGAATTATTTAATTCAAAATTTCCATGTTCAGGAACAAGCGGAATAAACGCTTTTACTCAATTGTGGTCTGGTGTGAGAAATTGGTTAGTCCCTCCTCCAAAGATGGTCCCTAATGTTTTGAGAAAAATGGAGAAAGAAGCGGCTTTCGGCACGCTTTTGATTCCGCATTGGATCTCTGCGGCATACTGGCCAATGATTTATAAAGGCCATGGTCAATTTCACGATTTTGTGAAAGGAGTAATGTTTATGGGTGATGTCGTATGTCAGGAGCAGAGTCTGTGTGGTTTGTTCAAATTTAGACCGGAAACAGAATTCGCTATACTAAATATAGACTTCCGAGAATTTATTTGAACTCGGTTTAACGATTATTGTTTTTTTTGCAGATGTCAATATAAAACGGCTAGTGTTGGAGGAGCTGGAGAATGTTGGCATTGACTCGGTAGAGCTGCAGCGGTTGGCTGGGAAAATGGTTGATTTTCTGATAAAATCCAGGAGTGACAATACGGTGACAAAATATCATTATGCATATATGAAATGGAAAGACTTCATCCTCAATAAAGGGGGATGTCCGTTGCCTGCTGCGCCTATTCATGTCGCTTTGTATCTCACAGAGCTGTTGGACAAAGGCAAGACATATAGTGTTGTGACTTCAGCATCGTGTGCCATAAAATGGTATCATGACATTTGTGGAAAAAACGATCCTACAGCTAATTCTTTTGTCAAAAACATTGTTGAATCTGCTAAAAGGCATAACAAACCTCCAGTTTCAAAGAAAGACCCAATCAGTTCAGATATGTTGATTCAAATTTGTGATATTCATGTGGAAAGCCAGGATTTGGCAATTATTAGAGACCTAGCTATGTCGGTTCTGGCTTTTGCCGGGTTTTTGAGGTTCTCTGAACTTGTAAATTTGAAATTATGTAATATCGCATTCGAAAACGATTTTATGAGAATAATAATAGAAAAAAGTAAAACAGATCAATATCGCCAAGGAAATGAAATTTTGATAGCAAAAGGTGAAACAAATGCATGTCCATATGTTCTATTGCAAAGATATTTGAAATTAGCTCGCATAACCGAGGCAGATAGTTATGTGTTCAGAGGAATGTATAGATCTAAAACTTCCACTGGTTTACTTTCCACTAACAAACCTCTGAGTTACACCAGAGCAAGAGAGTGTATATTGGGTAGATTACGTGGCTTTTTTGGTCCACTGAACATCGGGCTCCACTCTTTCCGAGCTGGAGGTGCCACTGACAGTGCTAATTCAGGCGTGTCAGATAGATGTTTTAAAAAGCACGGACGTTGGAAGTCCGAAACCGCCAAGGACGGTTATGTCCTAGATTCAACGGAGAGCAGATTGAATGTGACAAGAAAACTAGGTTTATGATGTGTATTTGCATGACATGTATTTTTCGAGTGCTACCACGTCATTTGGCAACAGTTGTTTATGAAACAGATGATTAATTTGGATTTACAATGATTTTTTGAAACGAAGTAAATGTTAAGTTACAGCAGTCACAGGTTTACCAATTTTATCGGAAGAAACAAAATATAAATTACCTTTTCCATGTCTTTTTGGCTCTAGCGTCGCACTAATGCCAAATATGTGTTTGAGTTATTTTGGTTATTTCCAAGGGAACATGACAGTAGCATAGGGAAGACATATTATTTCTAGCGTTACGCAGCATAGCGTGAAATTATTGTCTGCGCGGTGCGATATGGGTTAATGTTAATGCAAGCACGCTGAGTCGTGCTAGGCTGATTGGCTCGTGAAGTGGTACTCACTCGCTCGTTTTATGTGATGACGTATTGTGGACAGTATTGTCACTCTAGTCGACGCACAACTGCGAATCGGCTGCGATTTACAAAGCACAGAAAACACATTGCAAATTGCAATGCATACACTATTATGTTTTCCAATAATTTATCAAAATACAAGTTGATAATAATTTTTATATGAATCATAATATTTTCAAAAGAAAAATAAAGATTAGTAATAATAATCATTGGAATAAGCGTTGAACGACTCCGACGTTCTTGATCTTGAGGCCGGCTGAAAGCAAGCATCGGATGCAGGTTTCCGGGAGCCAACAAAAGAAGCCATATTGAAATGTATGGTCACTAAAAGATGCATCCGGTTTTTCCTGAGCGGTTTTCACGGCCGATGAAAGGTAGTTTATTCTTATATTTTATATAGCACAGTATAATTCGCGTGCATGAAGTATATTTTGCATCACATAGGCGTGTTCTGTAGTCTGTACATGACCGATTGCTCTTCGCTTTCACGTAATAAGAATTATAGTTAACAATATGATCAAAATAATGAAATATTTGATATTGTTGTTCACATTTATGTGTGATTAATTAATTTAATTAATAAATGTGCAGCCCGATCTAGCGTCGCACTAATGCCAAATATGTGTTTGAGTTATTTTGGTTATTTCCAAGGGAACATGACAGTAGCATAGGGAAGACATATTATGATCACACACTGGCACAACATATAATCGGTAAGGGGTACAAATCCAAGCCATTTCGCCCTCCAGTGCTAGCGATAGGGGTTCAAATCCTCATTTTTCCATCGTGGAGTTGCCAATTACTCGCCGATGGCCGGTGGTTTGCCGCACATGTCGACGAGTATATCGGCCATTGAACTCACTGTTAGATTAGCCGTAAGTGTGTCGATTTCCTCTACCACTAAAACTGACAATGTCGTTATATGGCCTTAGTTGTTGAAAGCGACATTAAACCCCAATCAATCAATCAACCGTCGGTAATTCAAATACAATGAATGCTAACTAATTGGCTATCAACAATTTTATCTCATTAATAAACGACATATATATATATAAGCATACGTATTTATGCTCCAACGAGACTCCACATATTGTCCGCCGTCACAATGGCTGCAGACACACGAACCCACAATAGTGATGGCATGATATGTGTGTCATCTTATTATGCTGGAGTTTAGAGACAATTGGTCGTCATAATTACTATGCCATAGCTAGCCATTTTGCCCTCTGAGTTTCCGCACAATGCATCGACTGGACCAATTAACCCATTGCGTTTCGCCATGCAAGGTTGATCTCTACTCACTACGTTTTGCTAAATTGTATTCGATATGTATATAATTGCACGATATATCGTACTTAATTGTGTTTGACTGTGGCCTGGTGGCAATTCGTCATTGACTCACATAGCATGCATGTGGTATGTTTTTTTATATGATCTCAATGCATGTATTTTATCAACTTATATTAATTTCACTTACAATTTCTGAGAAATTACACGGGTGATTTGTTCTTAGTAAGAACAATCATGGCTGTTGACATAAATGGGTTATTCATTAAGTTATCAAGGGGACTTGTGTGTTAGCATGAAATATTTATAACACTGCGTGTTGAGTAAAGATCAACAGCAACAATACATTCAGGCAGAGATCGACCGTCGCTGGTAGAGGTTGGTAGAATCAGTGTGCGAATTTGCAGAGGGCGACATGGCTTGCTATGGCATATTAATTATGACGACCAATTGTCACCAAACTCCACCATAATAAATTGTCACACCTACTATGCCATCGCGACTGTGGCACGTGTGTCTGCAGCCAATGGCTGCACCTCGAGTTATTATAAATTTTACGGGAAAAGCATTAAATTGGTCAACATTCTCAAACGCGGCCTTTACCGTGATCCGAGAATGTTAAATATTACAATGCTATGCATCTCTAAAATCTGCTTGACCCATATACTAGACAGCAATGGTCATATCACCCAATCGCCTAATATTGGTGGTTAATGTAATATATTGTTCTGAAAACAGAGGGATATATTGTGAAGTTGGTAAGATAAATTCCTAAAAATGTTGGAAAATAGTAAACTGCAAAGTGGATATTACATGGAAATTAAAAATCGAAAATATGAATTATACACGTAACTCCAGAATAAGCACGGATTGAATCACGGACATCGATCTACATATGTTGACAAAATCACTATTAAGTTTTCAAATCGTTGCGGCAGCAGGGTTAGCGCTGTCACTTGCCATATTTGCCGATGGCAAAACATATCATTTGGCAAAAACAAATTAATTTGGCAAAAAAATTGGCAAGTGGCAAGCGAAATAATATCTATGCTTTGATGACAGCCTTGGATATTTGTAGTTTGATGACTGTTGCAATATTAAACGTGGTTTCCGGGGGTCACTTAGATATTTATTGCTACTTTGGTATTAATAATTAATATTTACTTGCTTTGCTAGCTCATTTTACCTGTGTCTGTGGTTAGTTTATACAGTATATAACACATATAAAAAACGAGAATTTTCATCAATTTCCCTAAGTATACCCTCATTTGAATTTAGCAAATATTTTTTTAATTTGGCAAAAATTAATTTCATTTGGAAAAATGTTTGACAATAGAAAATTTTGATCCAGCGCGAACCCTGTGCGGCAGCCGAGTATTTGTTTTGCAAACGTTCATCCTATATATTCACTCATTATATGCTGTATACCACAATTAGTTTCTAGATTCTATCCTATTCGACTTATTTCGTGCCATACGATTTCGCTGGACGAACATGCTCTCGTTACTCACATAATACAGTTATAATGTTTGTCTGTTAGTAGCTTTTGTAATGTTTTTGTTATTGTTTCTTATGATTTGATTTGTTTTTGTTTTCTATATAATCTTGTTTTGCTCTGTTTTGATTGTGTTTGTTCATTTTGTTTTTCTTTCAAATGCGCTATGTTATCTATTTAACAAATGGATGTTGATTTGCCTAAGTTTTATGTGTCTGTCATTTGCAGAATGAAGTCCCCAAAGTGTGAATTTAGAGACATTATCCCGCATATCTGACAATCTGAGTCGAACGCGAAAGTAGGAGTCTGTGTGCGACGTCACGTGACGTAATTTATATCGACTAACGTCCTCCATTCACAGCACGAATACACGAGTGAATGTAAATATAATGTGTGTGTGTTTTTTTTATTATTCTTGTGACGCACATGTACATGCAGTGGAATTTAAAATTGTTGTGTCCCGCACTCCGTTTAGGTGCTGTTGCTCCGACCAGTGGACAGACCATCGTAATCGACCAGCCGTCATACAAACAGGAGCGAGTCCACACTATATGCCCACAGTGCAGGTGTAATATCATATCGGTGATTGGGTACAAGAAAGGAGTGATGACATGGGTAGCAGTCGCTGCCACATGCTTATTTTGCCTGTAAGTTATTGTCGGTAGTTATCGTATTATGCTAGACTATATATATATATATATATATATATATATATATATACTAAATACTCATTGATGAGTACTTCCCTTAGAAAATGTTCAGATACTAATTGCAATAGGTCGTTTGTTTAACTTAATATCTTAACATTTCCCACACATGAATAATGAATATGAATAATTTTGCTCTTGTCTTTTATTTTCGCATGGCTGTCTTATTTTCTATTCATTGAACACTCCTCCAAATGTCTACTAGACCGTTCCATTGTATATTTTATAACTGAATGCGGTCATTCATTTAGTATAGAAAGGGTTAACTGTCACATATTTACAAACGACTTATCACAAATGTCATGCGTCCGTATTTTTAAATAAACATTCAAATTCTTACTGTTTTGTACAAAATAATTATTTATATATATAGCATTTAGTACATGAATGGTTAAATGCTTAATCTGTTTTCATTTTGCAGTTGGTGCGGCTGTTGCCTCATACCATGTTGTATTCATGCGTTTAAAGATGTAACACACAACTGCCCTAACTGTGCATTCGAATTAGGCCGGTGGGAGAGAATGGGCTAAAAGTTATGTTTGTTTTATTTTGACTCCGCTGATTGACTGTGTTGATTATACAATGCATGTTCCCGGGATGGATACGTTGTGGCATTCTGATCGGCTGTGTTGATTATACAATGCATGTTCCCGGGATGGATACGTTGTGTCATTCTGATCGGCTGTGCTGATTATACAATGCATGTTCCCGGGATGGATACGTTGTGTCATTCTGATCGGCTGTGCTGATTATACAATGCATGTTCCCGGGATGGATACGTTGTGGCATTCTGATCGGCTGTGCTGATTATACAATGCATGTTCCCGGGATGGATACGTTGTGTCATTCTGATCGGCTGTGCTGATTATACAATGCATGTTCCCGGGATGGATACGTTGTGTCATTCTGATCGGCTGTGCTGATTATACAATGCATGTTCCCGGGATGGATACGTTGTGTCATTCTGATCAGATGCGCTGACCATATAAAGCGTGTTCGCGGGATGGATATGTTGTAGCATTGTGATTGCTTGTTGGTGACTACATTGTGAATACGCAGGTTCGCGGGATGGATAGTTTGTGGTATTCCGATTGGTTATGCTGACTGTATAATTCAGGTTCAAGTGATGAATACGTTTTGGCATGCTTTTTAGTTACGTTTTCCCATCTGGGAAGTTTCTATATCCCCTAATTTGCAGAAGATAAAATCCATAATCGAGGCGCCCAAATGGGTGAACATCACCAACTTCAACTGGGGAGCTTCAATTTGATCCTATGTCTGCCATAGCAGTTGAGCGCCTAATAATAATGTATATCATTTATATAGCGCTTAATCCCTGGTGTAGCTCTAAGCGCTCACATTATTACCCCAGCTGTTTTTTATGAGTAATGCCGAGTCTTGTGCCTGCTGCCATTTTACATGCGCTTCACTAGAGCGGCTTATACGGATACCCAACAACCAGGTACCTATTTCGCGTCTAGGTACGACGAAGCGAGCACAGTACAAGTGACCTTGCCCAAGGGTCACAACATGGCGCGAGATTTCAAACAGCTTGTGGCTATATATAGCACACACCGCTCAATTCGGCCAAGCCACTGTTGTGGACACAATAGTCCACCGAGCGAGACGCCTAAGCAGAATGAGGTCCCCAGAGGGTGAATTTAGTGATGCTAACCCGCTATGCGGGGCAGCGTCACTAAATTCACCCTCTGGGGACCTCATTCTGCAAATGACAGACACGCTATTTGCAGGCTTGCTGGGGAGCAAATATGTTCTCTCGTTGTTTCATCATGGGAAGGACTGGCGGTACATTGTAAATTAATGTGAAATATTTAAATTGTTCCTGAGTCTGTTGTATCATGTTTGACAAAACAAAATAAAAACAAATCCCGGTAATAAAAGATGGATAACTCTACAATCGAAAATGTGAAAAACCAGTAAAAACCAATATTGTTCTCAATTTTTAAAAAGTCACGATGGCTTTCATCGATACCAAAGGCCATTCAGTCAGTATACGCAGTAATGACTTTGATTGCTCGCAGGTTACCTCTTGGGTGTTCTTCTATTATTTGAGCCTATTATTTGTGCCTATTATTCGTGCTTATTATTTGTGACTATTATTTGTGACTATTATTTGAGCCTATTATTTGTGGCTATTATTTTAGCCTATTATTTGTGCTTCCTGTTGGTGACCTGAATCGTGTTCTCTGATTTATATCTATTGTTTCACTGTTTAGGAACTGTTACATCGGAAATCGTTCTATCGCCAGTTTGTGATGGTTCTTGACTGATCTGTAACGGTTCCTGATGATCGAAATTATATATTTGCACGACGTTTTGACATTTAAAACGCAATCTTGAGGCATCTAGGTGATAATTCGATTAGTTATTTTCGATCCCATCACAATCTGTGGCACCAATGAGCGTGTTAATAACGAAAATTTCATTTTGCGTGTCATAACAACGACAAAAACCGCGAATTTTGATAATTGTTTGGGTTCTCTCCTGATCGAGTCGGTTCTCTCCCCATGTATTCGTTCTATATGGGTAAAACTATGGCTAATAATTGCCATGGTACATGGTTCAAACTGCCAATTTGTGAAAGTATACAAAGATAAACACAACAAACTATGCATTAAGTTGAAATTTGCACCACTTGTCATAAATGTTGATGAATTACATTGCCTTCCTATGCTTATTCAATAATATGTGTCACGTCTATCAAAACTGACGAAGTCGCTAGCTAGTTTGAAAAATAACGCACATTGTAGGCCCAACATTGGCATGAGTCAATTGCCGGTTAACTGTAGTGAAATTTCGTAGTACTGGAGCGTAGACTTCGGAAAGCGTGAGCGTAAACGGGATATATAGAGTTATCTGCCTTTATTTTATGTTGTCTACTTCCGTTGAAGGATTTCAACTCAGAAAAAAATGCCAAAAATAAGAAGTTAAAAGTTCGTTGACACCCATTCTGATTACGCAATTTATGAAGTTTATGTTGGGCATCCGCTTGCTGTGTGCTGATTACACAGGGTGGGTTGTTTGTTGTTGTTGTTGTTGTTGTTGTTGCTGTTGAGGTGCTAGCATTCGTTATTTCTTTGCCGCACGTGTTCTGCTATTCGCCACTACGATCTGACCGGCAATCACTCAGGGTTTGCTCTCTAACTTCTATAAGCCTCTAGACAGACTCAGATTCCCGTTAAGAGATACCTGGTAACAACCACTGACGCAACTAATTGTATTCCGTCGCCTGTAAGATGGAATAATTTCTTTATACCAATAAATTATATCTTGCTTAATATTATAATTCTTAAAGTTATGTGAAACATTCAGGTAGGGTGATCAATTAGAACTATAGAATAATCTTGATCAAAGTAGTTATTTTTACGAACACAAATCCAAATTTACAACACACACCGTCATTCTTATATATCAATTAACTTCAATGACTCTCGTTGGCGAAATCATTTGCGGTCATTTATCGCCGCTTGTTGCATCCCGAATCGAGATGTAAATATTTACAATTGCGCATTGTTCAGGCGATGTTTTCAGTGGAGTGGTGTGATCGATTTCGTTGAGATTTTCGGCGATGTTAGTAGAATTTTATAATTCACCAGTTGACCCAGCGCATGGGTACTAACTTGGCAGTTTAATGCACCCGAACATGTCCATAATATGTCTTTAAATAAAATAAAACATTTGATGAAGTGAAAACAATTTAATATGGCCACATGCCTTTGACTTACTAGTAGTCGCTCCGACCATGCAAAATCACCCCTGGACAACTGATCTTGACTCTTGGTAGTCAGGCATCCTCAGGGATAATCCGGAAACAGGTAAATACCGGTACAAATACTAAACCTTTAACTGTGACTCAATCAGCCAATAGATGTTTTACAAAATCATGTGACCATTATTCAAAAGAGAACAAGGAAGTCGACCTCATAATTATGAAGATGACCCAATAAAAAGATGACCCGATGCGAAGTCGACCACAGAGAAGTCGGCCCCGATGATTAGATGGGCATTGAATTTTCCCAAATTTTCTTTCCAATATAATCTGCTTAGTCTAGTTATTTATATTTTATAGTGTGGCTTAATGCATTAAGTTACTGTGCTGAAAATTTGGGTGGAATGTTTTAGAATTGATATCAATAAAAAAAATAAAGAATGATTTTTTAAATATTATGTCATTCATGGGGGGGGGGCGAGTTCACATGGGTCAACTTTTCCCGATACCTATCAAAGTACTCATATACCTATGTCAGAAGGGAATATACTCAAAACCAGCAATGAGGGATACTACTATAATCAGTAGTAACACAGTTTACATCATTCGTGGTGGATCACTCACTACTTAGTATATGTATACCTAATTTGAAGTTATTAACCCTTTCATTGCTGGGTCTTCCTGAATGTTGGCAAAAACCCTGATATAAGAGAATGAATTGGCTTAACCTTGATCGTGTAAGCCAGTGAATTATCTTATATATACGAGGCTCCCTATCGCATATGCAAGAGAATGCACAGGTAAATGGTATTTAATGCTGCACCAGCGCAACCCCCGCCTTGAAATGTAAGTAAGCCGTCATTATTGTTTTTATTTCCCTGACCTGTCAATTTTGGTTCTGTAAACATGTTTTTTAGGGTTGTTCAGAGGTGTGAAATCCTGGCAGAATACTTTATTTCAATATCTCAGGAAACAGATGTTGTGTTTTTGTTTGAAGAGTTTTTATGGTTATATTTGTCTTTATTTTTTAATAAACTAATTTCAACTACAAAAATAATGTCACTTTGCCCACTGTTTATCTTTGTATCTGGAGGTAGTAGAAACTATAATGTCAGTTCCTGTATTCAGTTTTAAAATAAGTTCTACAAGTTCTTCAAATACAGGTTCAACTATAATTTTGACTTAACTGTGAAGTTACGTTATTAATGCATCTACTTTTCATATGCAACTAGTATAGCATATACAACAAGCACGACAGCCTTTCACTCAATCATATTTTAGATTGACTAGGGATCTCTGATTGTTTAATAGAAGATATAAAAAAGCAAAGAATCCTACAGTTACAAATATTATTATATGGATGTTAAACCTTCGGTTACTAAATGCGCTGTAATGAGAATTGACTTGAATCCTATTAATTAATTTGTAGTAATGCATAGCTATTAAGTTCAACAAGCAGTAACATATAAAAAAGAGAAAAGAATCATGCAGTTACAAATATTATTTTATGGATGTTAATCCTTTGGTGACTAAATGTGCTGTAATGAGCAGCGACTTGAATCCTATTGATTCATTTGTAGGAATGCTCAGCTATTAAATTCAACATGCAGTAACAGATTGTTTGAATTATTAGCAAAGCATTCATACAAATGAATCATTAACATCAGTGGTATGGGTGTCTGAACCTGGCTATTGTAAGGCACATTATTATTCCTCGCTGATAACGTGTCAAGTGACCAGGGACGTGGGCTGAAGGGTCTCCAATGTTGGGAGCGTCCACCTTGTAATGTCCAACCGCACCACTCCCTTGAAACAGACCAGATTTATGCACAAGGCGCCCCCCCCCTCTTTGTGTCTGGGCTTTCTTTTTTCCAAACTACATGACACATTATAGCTCTAGATTGTATGCTATTCTGAAGTGAAATGATCAGTAGCTTTTGATTGGCCACAATGCAAACCGGGGGAGAAACTCAGGATATATGGGCCCAGTGAGAAAATATGGATATCTGAACCTGAAAATTGCAAAAATCATCTAGACTGGCTTCAAGATTCCCAAGTGTTGGAAGTTTCCAACATGGTGCCCCCAACCCCACAAGATTGGAAATGTTTCCAACAGATGGAGATAAGAGATTATTTATTTTGTAAAAGAGCATACATTATTAATACAAATCATATTAATTAAATGGAGTTAGATTCTGTGTCCATTAAACCAGTTTCTTGCCAATTTGGGGGGGGGGGGTAAATGTGATATAGAAAACTAGATCACACCAGCTCCCAACCTCCTGTCCACCCATCATGAGTTTTGGATCAACTCTAAAGAAGAGGTGTCCATATGTATATGTCAAATATGGTTGACTACATGGTTAAAGTGTAGGAAAGTATGCAAATGTTGGTCTAAAAACGACAAATTCCCCACTATTAAATTGTTGTAAAATCAAACTAAAAGAACAATTTCAACATATTGCTGGTGTTCAATTTCAAACCAATCTATTGTAAGATAAGAAATGTGTAACTGTTGAACATTTTTACCAAAGTTGGGGATAGACACAAATTAAGCACCGCCTCCCAAGTCCCCCACCCCACCACACAAACCACGTCATAACATATCAATGATTCAGTTGAACGTGATTTCATCAGTTATAATCATGTCTGGACGACACACATGTGTAAATGTCCCTCGGGCGGACTTCAGAGGAGGAAATATGATGTCGCTGGCATTGAAATATTGTCACACCTGGAACTTTCAATAATGCCCAGATTAAGTAAATGAATATAACATCTCATATTCTCTTGAGAGTAGTTTTGTATTACCATTGGTCATTTATATAGGCGGGCATGATTATGATACTATACTCATCGGGACTTTCAATATTTTATTTATGCCTATTATAATGTCACTTAATTTCCCATATTAGGTATTTACTGAGTTATATCTTAATATACCTGTTCTATTATGCAAATTACATAAGCTACAGTCATTATCTGGTTTAAAATGTCAGATACACAAAACGATTTTCGAACCAAAGTGCAGAAATCGTTGGAATAAATTTCATGTACAGAACCGTCACAGCCATGATTGGTTTGAAATAGAACCGTAACACGCACCCGTGTTGATTACGAGGCCACAGCTCCAATTATCAACCCATATCGGGATACTTTCTCAGCTATTTTACAGAAGAATAACACGGGTATACTTTATAGTCACTGTTTGTCTTCAGAATGCGTTTCATATTTTATACGCCACGAATAACAAAGGAATTGCGTCCACGTGGCTTGAGTTTCAATGATAACATGTTGACATTTACGCGTTAACTCGCTAACACCGAGTTAATTGTGGTCTTGAGTTCAGGTTTCGATAACACGGCACTTTTGCAGCCTCTGTTCATTCGGGAAAGTATAATATATTCAAGATATGTATAATTATGCGTGATTTTGTCATCAGGAACCGTAACAAATCAGACAAGAACCATCACAATACCGGCGATAGAACGACTGCCGATGTAAATGTTTCTACACAGTGTATTGTTTGGCGTTTTATTATCAGATTTACCCTCATTGCAGCACCTTTCACCATCATCAGTTGTGTAGAAGAACGGTGCTTCCGAGGTGGCTCGTGGAAGTCTGGATTTCTGAAATAATAATGTTCTTCTAAAATGGATATGCATTTTAACATATCACATGTATCAATGCTGTTAACATTATTTGTTCCGATTGATTGATATCAGCAATTAAAATTGGGTAAATAACTATGTTATAAAATTGTGTAAAGAAATCACGGATGGGTCAATTACTTGAACAATTCTAAAATAGAGTGTAATATTATAGTTCAACAACTCTGAACCACCTGTGTTATGCTGATGACATGTGCATAATATCCCCGTCATTGATGGGTCTCAGACGTCTCATTGATATAGTTTAGTCTGAAGCTGCTAAAATAGACTTAGTTTATAATGCTTCTAAAACAGTTGCCATGGTTTTTATTCCTAAGACCATGCAAATTAGATCTTTTCCGAAACTATTCCTTAGTGGCAAGGAACTCAAATTTGTATCTTCTTGGTGGAGATATTGAACGACAATACCTTGCTATCTGTATACGGTCTAATAAGATAATTAGGCAATTTTCTAAATGTTCTAATCAAGTCAAAATTATTTTATTTTAGCATTATTTTTCTCCGTTATACTGTGCCCATCTTTGGGTACAATTCACAAACGCTGTTTCTATAAATTAACTGTGTGTTTTAATAATGCGTATATGATGTTAATGGGTTAGGAAAGAAGATGTAGTATAGTGGTATGTTTGTCAATGATCGACTGATGTCGCTTGGGATATTGAGGAGAAAGTGTGTTTTCAGTTGAACAATTCAATCATTTATATGTTTTTCAATTCAGATTTAAAATACTTTTCCAAAATATTTCATTGCTGGAACGATTTTTTGTATATTATATGCTTGATAAATAATTACTGATATATACATGTATAACATACTCATGACATGGACAAACAGTCTGAAATAAAGCTAGAATAATAAAAATAATAATAATATTGTTATCTTGTCCTTACTATATTTCTGTTAAATATGTCATAAATATATGTGTATATATATATAAATGTTTGTTACATATTGTAAATTCCTATTTCAATTATCATGTGATGATAAGTATAAAGGATAAATGATCGGAAAACACTAGAGGGCACTGTTCTGATGGGCAAAATTTTGCGCGACAAATAAATATAAGTAAACATCATTTAGAACAAAATATGTCATATCCAAGTGCACATGATTCACCTACAGTAAACATAAGTTTTTCTATAATGTGTGCCATTTTAGTTTGTTTCTCAAAAGGCAGAACAATATATATATATATATATATGTGTGTCTGCTAACGTGACCTTGCCATGGTAGCTTTAATACATGTAGTTAAGTAGAACAATATTGGGGTTTTTTTTTCAAACTTAGATTGAACTATTT
Source organism: Siphonodentalium dalli (assembly GCA_032622095.1). Classification (NCBI taxonomy): domain Eukaryota; kingdom Metazoa; phylum Mollusca; class Scaphopoda; order Gadilida; family Siphonodentaliidae; genus Siphonodentalium; species Siphonodentalium dalli. The sequence continues at coordinate 248,532,997 of CP136063.1, forward strand.
TCTACACCTGAAGCATTCATCACTTGAATAGTGATTTGATTTTCCTTCAACCAGTGAAAGGTAGTCATGAAAGTATTTGTTGCACAGGCAATAAATCAAAATTTTATTTCTTGGGATCATCCTTTACAGAATCAAGATAATAGTTTACAAACACAGGTACTGTGTATATAAGCTATCATTTTACATGTACGCACTAGATGATGATATATCAGTGTCATGTCAGGTCGGAATTAAATTATCAGTGTAGGGGTATCATACATACACTGTAGTACATATCTTATTAGGAATAGTCGAAATTTATTGAAGGTCTAAGGGTGGATAGACACATACATGTAAACTCTGTAAATATTTGTATTTGGCGTTTTACACGGATCATACACACCTGTAATATGTGTCCGTTGACAGCCCAATAATTGCGTCTATGTTTGACCACAGTGAGTCAAGCTCTGAACGTGCAGAGAGCCGTTGACTTGGACGAAGTCGTCAGGCCGCTTAAAATAATTATTCGCGCGATAACCCAAATGGTGGACGTTCTGTTTTAATCATTGTCAGTCTTCTCTTGATGTTTATACCAGTGATGGCCTCAGGATTTCCCCAACGCATGGGCTATGATTCCCAAAATGGGGGCCATATTATCCCGGAAGCTACCGGACTGACCATTGCATATTTCCTCGATAGGGGGGGGGGGGCATGCATGCATCACCCTGAGTCCTGACCGCCCTGATGCTACTCCTGATTTATAAATATTGTAGTTGACTACAATTAGTAGTGATTAATCTAACAATGCAGCATTTTATGTTATTCATGTAATTAAGAACATATTATTACAGCTTTAACTTTGAAGGTACAGAAGGTGCTGCTGATGTGTGTCTTCATTCGGGAAAAGGGTTTTCTAGCTACGAATTCCCAACTACGTCACCTTTGCTCTCGTGTGTTATTCATGTATGCGCAAAATTTACAACTATGGAATATTTAAATAAATCATTATATTGTACATTATAACATACGCAGATAATCCCGGCTGATACATTCAACTAACTCCCTTGGTTATTCGAATCTTTCGATAACCAGCCCCCTCCCCAAACCATGGATTATGGTACAAACTGTTATAATTCAAGTCTGTACAGGCTAAAATTATGACATTTAGGAACATGTTCAACTTTTGGCTTGAGAAACATATACTGTTTGTTCTGTAAATTATGTGTGAAAAATGGGGGGGGGGTGTCACTCTTTTTAATTTCAACGCTGTACCTGTATTAATATTTTTGGAGCTCTAATGGATATCCGCATGGCAATTCCAAGTGAATGTTATCACATGAGCTCGCTCTCAAATTATCAGAACAATTTCAACAAACCGGTATCGTCCTAAAAGAGCTTCAAATTCTGCATATTTTATTTTTGTTTTGGATTACCCTGTTTCCAAGAAATGACGAGAAAAATCAAGTATTCAATCGACGGACTCAAATTCACTTTTCGAAATGAATTAATATAAGACTCGTGAAAAACAGCAACAGATATCAGACAAGATTTATTCATTTCGGCATCCATGAAAGAAGGCATGTTTATGACTGGCCTGAAATTTCTTGATTGCAGTTGGTTTGATAATAGCTTATAACTACTCACCTTTTGAAATTGACCGATCGCGCGCATGCCATTAATGCAAACAATGATTTGTGTGACCATGTAAAATACATGGAATACATGGATTTAGTTAGAGAAATGACACACAAGTGTGTATCCACCCTAATCGGTCTTCACTTATTGTATGGGCATATTCGAGAATGTGGACACATACATTCATAAGTATGTCTCACAAAACTGGAAATACAAACTTGTCATTGACTACTAATAGTACTAGTAATCTGCTATCCTACAACCAATTCATTATTATATGTATTCAGGAGACTCCAAAGGCCCGTTTCAAACGACGGATTTTTGTCGAGTCGAATATAATATACAGATATAAGGGGCATGGATGGTAGCAACTGATTAATAATAATTCGCATAAACCGGTATTCCTTATTGTAAGATATGGGTGGTAGTCTCTGATTTATAATAATTCATATATACCGGTATTACTTATTATAAGGGATAGCGACGGTAGCCTCTGATTTATAATATTTCATATATACCGGTATTACTTAATATAAGGGCAGGGGTTGTAGCCACTGATTTATAATAATTCATATATACCGGCGTTACTTATTATAAGGGATATGGGGGGTACCACTTATTTATATTTACCGGCATTACTTATTATAAGGGATAGAGGGTGGTAGCCTATGATTTATAATAATTCATATACACCATTATTTACATATACATGGTATACACATACATGGCAAATGGTTGCACGGTATAACATTTATTTGTAGCGCCTATTATAGTATAGTAAATCCCTATATGTACTATATACATCCTCATATACATGTGCACATACGCATACCTGACATGTTGGTGAATCACATGACAGCCAATAGATCATTTGACATGAAGATGACATCATGACATAAGTTATGCATGGTATACCAGCAGGTATTTTCAAACGTATAAGTAAAGAAACAGTTTACATTCAGCCAGCTGGAGCCCCCAGGTCATGCCGCATTCGTGATCCACACAGCCATGCAACATATGCCATGCAAGTTATTTAACTGTTGACAAAATGTCAAAAACTTAGAATGTTACATGCATTTGCATGTATGTGGGTAAGCCGTCCGGTATGAAGTTCTTATTTACATGGTGATAAGTTTTGATGTACGTAATATGTAATATGTATTGCCTTTCAGAGATTATCGGGCTAGATCTAGGTTGGCTACTGGCCGTGGAAATTTGTGTTTAAGGACGATTTGAAGTATTTGGTACGATTGGCGCGAGTGTTAATATAATTAGCTATTGTTAGTATTTGTATTATGGCGGTAGAAACAATGAAACACTTGTATTCGATTTTTGGTTACTGTTGTGCTCAGGAAGGCAATACAGATAACTAATCAGAACGAAATGTTCGAATGTGAGGTTTGTCCATATGCGAAGTGGCTGCCACGTAACACAATTTAATTCCGGAAGCAATTTTAAGTGGATTCGGAAGTAAAACAAATAAGACCATATGATTCAAAATTATCGTCCAATTAGTATTCTTCCCACATTTTCTAAAATCCTAGAGAAAGTGGTATGTAACAGGTTAGTGGAATTGTTCCATGATAAATTCTATAAAGAACAATATGGCTTCCGGAGAGGCCATTCTACAGTTCACCCATTAATCCGACTTCTTAACGACATTGTGATTAATAATGACAAGAAATCAAAAGATTGTACATTAACAACTTTTATTGACTTCTCAAAAGCTTTCGATACCATAAATCACGATATACTATTATCTAAACTTGAATTTTATGGAGTTCGAGGCAATATAAAACATTGGTTCGAGAGTTACTTAAGAGATAGAGTGCAATATGTAGATTTAGACGGTTGTGTATCAAGTGAAATCCATATTACAACTGGTGTCCCTCAGGGATATATCTTAGGCCCTTTACTTTTTCTTATCTATGTGAATGACATGCACCGGAGTACATCATTATCCCTTTTATCATTTGCAGATGATACCACTGTATATGCGTCTCATCATAATTTAGATTGACTTTTTAAGCGCACAAATATTCAACTTGAATTACTCAATAAATGGTGCAAGGCAAACAAACTGTCATTAAATGCCAAGAAAACCAAATATATTTTATTTCAACCAACTGGTGGAAACTATAATTGTACGAAACATACTCTACAGATAAATGGTCAAATAATTGAAAGAATAGGAAGCAACTGCAAAGAAAAATCCTTCAAATTCCTTGGTATTCATCTGGACGAAAATTTAACATTCAACAACCACACGGCTTTAATTGCAACAAGAATGTCTAGAGCTCTATATGCAATTAACATAGTTAAACACATTCTTCCAGAAAGGAATTTACGACAGTTGTATTACAGTCTAATTCATAGTCACCTAACATATGGCATAGAAATTTGGGGAAATTCGAATACGTTTAATAAATTAATAGTATTGCAGAAAAAGGCAATTCGCATTATACATAATAAAAGATATAACAGCCTCACCGATCCACTTTAAAAAAAAAGTAATATACTAAAAGCTCACGATCTTTATAAATTACGCAACCAACTACCTATCTCATTTCAGAACACTTATCGCATATACCACAACCCAACAATGGTAACAAGACAAAGTGGCAAATTAGGTGGAACAAAATCTAGAACATCCTTCACCGAAAACCTCCCTTACCATATCTTCCCGAAACTTTGGAAACGAGACGTATCTGAAGATATCATAAGCAGCTATCTTGACAGTGTTCTTTGTAAAAACCTACACTGTTTCGACTGTTATCCGTTCATGGATGAATCAACTATATATATGTAATAATTGTTAAGTGAATCCAACGCATGTACGCCCATTATGTGTGAAGAATACAACTATATCATCAGTCTTATATTATACCAAAATTTATATTATATGTCATAATTGAACAATATTTTACTGTATTGCCACTTAGGCTGTGGAAATAATTAAACCACAAAAGTATCGTTGTCTACACTACTATAGATAAAACAAACTTGTATCACCATTATATGCTGTCATTTTGGGATCAGAGTCGGAATATAATTATCTAAGTTTGGGAGTGTGCAGGAAGACGACCAGTAGGTCATGCCATCTCCCAGTAATATATACTATATTTTGTTTGATTTTTGTATTATACATTATCATGTTTGTTATATATTACTAAATAAAATTGAATTGAATTGACCATTTAGGGATCAAATCGCTTAGTCACTGCAATATATTGCTGTGTGATGAGATATAATTTCTTATTTTTTTGGGACGAGACATCGGGTATTCCACACATGAGTTCTGCAGTATCGATTATTGCGATATTTTCACGGGTCAGTTTCACTAGAAATTCGGAGCGCCTCTTTGGTACAATGGGCACATGAAGAAATAGTGATAGGCGTCTTAATATCGATTTCCACAGGGACATGCGGGGCTATCAGCGATGAAATTGTTGAACATATCAGATCGGAGTTCACTACAGAAGGTACGTATGCGACAATGAACAATGTTGTATTTTCTGCGTCCAGTAAACAGATTGGCAACATAAACAGCGTACATAACATATAATTATTTTCATATAATTAGTTATAATTACCATTACCTGTTTTGCCTATACAGTATAATACATTAAAATAAATTTGAGTAGGATGTGGTGAGTCTTGAGCGCGAGTGAATTCGTTAGGATTGATGGTTAGACGACATTTACCAAATAATTCTTTTACAATTTGAGAAGAAAACATGGACATTTTTTGCGTATCCCCTGCCCTATATATTTCACGTCCCCGTGATTTCTCTTTGTCGACACAGAGTCACCAGATAATAAACTGCACCCAAGTTGGCCGTTTCTGCTCTCGTAGCGCAGTGTATTGCTCAGTTCGACGTTAACCGTATTAGGGGAACGATCGGTATATTCCCTTTGAAGTTGGGGACATTCAAGGTGTACAATAAGCTGGAAAATCAATAAAATGTTGTTTTCGCGACATCGTCCTTAATATAACGGATAACTGACATAAATAACAAAAAACATTTTCGACGCAACGCGCGACAATGTATTCCAAATTGTAATTACAATTATGTGGAACTACTCGCCCCGGGGGGGGGGGGGGTAAAATTAACCTTTAACTACATGTATGTGTGGACTACTCGTTCACCGGAATACGATAACTTTTAATTATTTTGTGCGTACTATTCATCCAATGGACTACGATAACATATAACTACATGTGTGTAACTACTCGTCACGCAGAAGACGATAACCTGTTAATATATACATGTATATTCCTTATATTGTTATAGCGTGTTACATTTACATAACTGGTGAAGAACCAGCCGTTCTACTATCCTAACTATTTTTCTTGACATGTAGATGGCCGTGGGTTCATTCCTTCCGGTTGGCAGTCGACCTATCACGCTGGCGTTTTATCTGCCTGCTCGGTGGGCCGGTGTGGCCATGTGTACCTTGTCCAAAGTTATCAGATCTGACACCACCTTTACCATATTGGCATAAAACATAAAACACAAGAGAGCTAACGTTATTAACCCTTTACCCAACAGAAGGGCCCTGTGCCAATGCATTCTCTTATATATGCGAGTCGACCATATGTCGCCTCGCATATATAAGAGAATGCATTGGCTTAGCACATTAAAAATTATAAAATTGTTAAAGAATGTAAGAAAAAATGGTAAAAAGTTTGTTTAGGCCAATGCATTCTCTTATATATGCGAGGCGACCTATGGTCGACTCGCATATATAAGAGAATGCACTGGCACAGGGCTAACTGTAACTATCACAATGTGGTCAAGGAGCCGGTTCCAATTATATCCATATTTGTGAGGTTCTATTGAGACAGACCGAAGATATTTTAGGCTGTTGAAGCTTTATTTGGCCGGTTTTGGCCGGTTTGTTGGGTAAAGGGTTAATACATCCAGAGTACACCACAGCACATGGATAGGCAATCTGGAGTTTAGTCCCTATGTAGGCATTACCTTACAGACACAAGGACGTAAGTTGATAAACTATATGTTTAAAGAGAGGCAAAACGCACACTTTGAGCATATATAACTTGATCTCTATCCGACCAACATGTACTGTAATGTGCGGCGAGTAATCACGCAAATGATTTTTGTTACGGCTTTTTTTCCCCAGATTTATTTTATTTAAGGTGTCAATATACGACGTTTTAGTATGAAGAAGACATATCACGCTACTTTTTAACCGTAGATGAACAACAAGTCGATGTCAATTGTTTGATCATGTATAAACAATAAGCATCGGATTGAGCTAGATGTTGTTCCTGGGTCTTAGCTGTCCATTGGGAATATCCAAGAGGTAGTGGGTGATTGAACGAGCCTCATAAAATTTCCAAACAAGGCAGTTTCTGTATAAAAAAAATTATAACAAATTATAACAAATGTAAGAAAAAATTATTAAAAAAAATTGTTAGCCTGTCAGCAGTATCCCATCGATGGAGCTGGCCGTGGCGATCCCACATTCCAATATTGTAACAACAGTTGTTATGTGATTGATTTATGATAACACTGATTAAAGGCACATATGGCCTTGGTTGTCGGTTATTATTTAGAAATAAAAGTTACCAAATTATGAAAATGTCCTCAAGTATATACTAATATGATCATACGCAAGCGTAATTAACGAACCAAAGCTTTTAAAAAAATCACATAGGGGTTTCTGCATGTAGCGTTTTAAATCAATTCTTGTCAAAATCACTTTATAGATTCTCACCAAATAACATTCACATGCATAAGGCTTATGTTTGGTGGGGTAATTATAAATAGTTATATATGTTGTCGAGAGTGCATGGAACTGAAACTAACCATTAGGCTTATATTACTTGGCGTGCTGGGGGAGGATGTTCATTTCAATCAAAACATATCATCATGTCCATTTCAACGATATTAGACAAACAACATCATCGTGTAACTTTTACCATTGACCGAATTCGCGTGGAACTGAATGTATCTTCTGCTTTGTTCATAAGTATGTGTTTTCATTCAATTCAAGAAAATAGGATATATATATATGTGGATTATCAGATGCATGTAAGTATGCAGACTTATGATAACAATCAAATCCACATTAAATATTATCTTATTCAATTGTTGTTATATATATACGAGCAAAAATAAATTCTCTATTCAGCAACGCTATGCGGATGTTCTGTTTATCCACCGAACAATATTAAATGTATTTTATCGCAGTCAAAAAACATCGCAAAATTCACAGACTCCTTATAGAGAAGAGATGACCTACTTACGACTTTATCTATATAGTAGAGACTAATTTTGTATTCATGCGACGGCGCCGCGAAATTGTCCGCCTAATAATTTCTAAATTATGCCGGGAAAATATCATAGCATGGTGTAATTTCTAATGAAATCTAAAGGATTTGCGTAACTTTCAAATCTAAAACTGAAATGTACGAGTATAGCAGTCATGTGAATTTGGATGTTTGTGCTTGAAACTCATTAATGAATTGACAGTCTTAACTTTAGCAGTAGCACCAGCGCCAAGATCGGCAGTTCAAATGCACCAGCCCACGGAAGAATATCTTATACCGGTACTTTATAGTACCAAACTCCCAATTGCTTAATCGAGTTATAGACTTCACCCACTGAACATTGAACAATTATATTTGAATGCGTTTTCGGGCGCATCGTTTGATTATTCAGAAAGGTGTTGCCACCGATTGCACGAAAATACGTTGTGGATGTTGACGTTTCTAAGGACGCTGTGGTTAACAACGGAAACCAGCATGGTCCGTTCTAATGATGCTCATTGCTCCCTAACGTTGTTACGACCCAGTGACGTCACTCACGAACTGCTGGAGGTTAACTGGTCCAAGTTCTTGTAACCTTTCTTCCTCGCATACCATTAAGTGTATCTGTCTAGTAGATGATGCTTTATCTGTCTAGTAGACGGATAGAGGCGTGGTTTACTGATGGGCTATATATGTATAGTAGACATGGGTAGGTGGTCGATAAATATATAATATGTAGCTAGTTTCGTCGCTTAAACTATGTATGTCCGTGAGGGGGTTTGAGCATCTATTGGGCGAGGCTCTGCCTCATCCAATAGATGCTAAATCCCCCGAACGGACATACACAGTTTACGCGACAACATTAGCTACCTATTCTATATTTATCCATCGCACAACACTTGCCGTTTGTGAGGTAAATCTGTCATTTTCATCAGTTTTACATTCGTTATTTTGATGACACCCTTGCATTTATTAGGTCAAGCAAACTAATTAATTCAAGACGTGCAAAAACCTGAGTGCAACCAAGAGCGAAATAGTTCGTTAGATTTGTTCATATATACTTATTCTAAACTGGTTTTGTACTAATGGTTTATATATGTTTTAGAGCGAAACCACATATCAGTTTACGAAGTTTGTATCTATTGCATACAATAAATTATATTATCTACCATTTCCTATGAAATTCCCTGATAAAATTGGCGATAACGAATTGGCGATAAAAACATCTGTATCGTTACTGTAATTGGGATACAAGGCGCTCGTGACGTCGTTGACTGGTTCAAAATCATGAATAAACTAACGTCACATCAATCGCGTGAAAAATCAAAACATTTCAACGTATATTCTTGCGTACTATATAAACAAATAGTTCCTGGGTTTTAACATTATTTGATTATCATGGGTATAACGGTATCACAAAGTAACTAATATGTATCTGTTCAGTATTTATTATAAATTATATAAAACATACGAGTGTAAGAGATTTTGTCCATTGAATTTAATTTCAGTAATATATATTTCTTTATTGCCTCCATCTGGGGAGAGTATATTATATACAATATTATTTACAAACAGATAGCATGAACACAAATCCAACAATTTTGGCATTTAAGAAACTCCTAAAATGTAATTTGTGCGGTGGATTCTGTCACACCAATGGTAGATAAAACATAGTCGTAAAAAACGACGTATTTTATCGCACAGGGTTATAGATGCGTAAACCTAAACCAAAAATTGGCGAAGTATTTGGACGAAAATAAAACATAATTATAAAGTACAAGTATTTTGGCAGTATTGCTATTTAGTTAGCGAATGGGGAAAATTTGAAGAGCAGAATCATAGGAACTATATATATATATTTGGCCGGGGGATGCGCGCAGTTATACTGCGTTAAACATTCTTTCCCGTAATTTCTTTGCCGAAGACAGTCGCTTGTGTTGACAACCCTCCCTCCCTGTTTTGTTTTGTTTTGGGACATACGCATTCGATTGATGTCTCCCCCTTTTGGCCTACATCTGTATAGGCGGTTATTGTGCCTCAAAAAATTGTCACCCACGTGTTTGTATTGGTTAAGTACTACTACATTTATTGTATCGGCTTCCTGTAAATAATTATGATTTTCTAAACAGGTAGCTATAAAACGCATTCCAGTTGTTGTCTTTCACTCCAACCCTATGGGATAAATGTGTTATATATACAATCTGTTTATAACGACGGCTAGTTTTTGTGGCCACATAGCGACTCGGCGACCAAGGTCGCCTCGTCGCTATATGGCCACGAAAATTAGCCTAGTCGCGATACATAAATCGATACAAACACATCGTGTATATAACATATATGTATCATACAAGTTAGTTGCAAATAGTAAGATGCGATTTTATATTTCGAAACATCGACTTTTAAAACTTTGATTTAACGGATAACGGACATTAATAAAAAAAAAACACAACTTTTGACACAACACGCACAAAATGTATTCCACATCGCTAGCATAAGAGATTCCAACGTTTGACACAAGAGGGCTAAAGTCTTACATGATGGCCATCACAATTTTTTTATCACAGAGAGCTCATGTCATGCATTAATTGGCCAAAGGAGCTAACATTTCACAGTGGTCGCTTAATGAATCAGCAAGTCGTGACTTGGCTAACCGTTGTGTTTGAATGTATACCGTGATTTCAAATGACATGAATAACACTCATTCGAATCGGGCGGACACGCGTACGTTGAATTGAAGAGTGCGCTGCGCAATTATACAATCTGTAAACAGAATAAAGATATAAAGAATTTGGCAAATGCACATTTCAAAGGAGCCATGCGCTTGTACACACGAACTAAGGCTAACCACCAGCAGAGGCTTTCATAGCACAACAATTAAATGATCAAATAGAACACTATTGGGCAATGTTTGTCTCGAAGGTCGAGCTATAAACATTCGTCACACGAATTGGGACTTTTAAAATGTAAGTACACATTTACGGCTAATACCTTTATTGGTAGTTTGTTTTCGCTATGACCCATCACGATCATCTATATATATGTAATATATATGTATAACATAATAGTACTTGAGTGAATATACATGTCATTAGATATTATAAATTTATTGCATTGTTTTGGGGTTACCATGAGGATTTATTAACCCTAGGAAGTTAATATTCACCGAGGCTGTTTTATTATATGATCTGCCAATGTTACGATGCACAACAATGGGATTCAAGAAGTCAAAATTTAATAAACAGGATTACATTTCCTTTTAATAACTCATGACGTCGCGTGGTCTTGTTATTAACGCATCTGTCCTATTTATAGGACACTCCAGTAGATATCATGATTTATCAACTCATTTTCCGTATCATTTAGTATGGGACTTTTGCCCACCATTTAGTATGGGACTTTTGCCCATCATTTAGTATGGGACTTCGAGTAGAAAGTTTGTGATCATATAATAACGACTAATGCAGCTTATTCAGAGTCGATGAGATATTTTTACCAACAGGATTATTGGGATACAAACGCTCTTTTGATACAAGGTATGTATTTACATTTATCACATGATTAGCACTATTTTCCAATGTAATATTCGAGCGTAATAGACACGTGTAATATCGTCGCGTGCAATGACGTCACGCTGCTCTTTGTGACAAAGTTCGCTGGCTGTTAATTATTGTTCTTTTCGATAAAATTTTAGCGATTATATGATCATGTGATAAAAAGTATCTCAAACTCGTTCTATTTTATACGTAATTTATCAACCTCGTCCACTAAATTATATTTGAGCCTCGGTAAACCTCGGCTCAAATCGAATTTAGTGAACTCGGTTGATAAATTCCGTATAAAATAGTAACTCGTTTGAGATCCTCTATGTATTTACTGCCACATTGGAAATATAAAGAAGGCACGCTCCGACTCTTCGCAATATTGTGTTTGAGAATGAGAATAGTTTCATTAATTTAACTGAAATAAGTTCTTATTCACTGTATGTCAAATAACTACTTCGTAATGTTTTTGTTATTACCTACCATTTATAATATAGTAATAACTTGCGTGAACATACAATCATGTCATTGGATATCGATATATGACCGCTTTCAAAGAGTTGCAGTACAATTTGATTGTTTCACGCTAGCAAAATTCAAATCATTGCCTCTGATGAAGAGCGTGAATTTTTCCGTCTGATAATAATAACATATAATAAAGAGCGTTTTCGGTTGATATTTTATACTCGCTTTCAACGTTAAACGGATGGATGTTTGTGTGGATTGCCGCGATACTTGTGCCATATAAATGATGGTGATTGCAATTATTTCTCACGATTTCCCTTCTGTCGTTTAAAGGTACTCAATCCGATTCGATGGTCCCCATATAATCATATTCAAACAACAATAACATTTTTAGAAATGCCGCTTCAGTTACCAGAATCGATTAATTGCTAACCACTGTCAACTATAGTATAAACTTTCCCGAAAGGTGTTATTTATCAACGTGTTGTTAGACGAAATTTGGCCTTATTACCAACAGAAAGCCTCTTGATTTTAGAGTTTTCCATCTTCATCCGCAATTTGGTCCGAGACGGTCGTTTCGTCGACTGTTTACTGGGCCACTATAATTCTCGATGGTCAAACATAATATATTTCAAAATCGACATATTATAACTCCGAGCTATGACAGGTGGGTTCCTCGACTCGAATCAGATATTGTTTACCCCCGAATCCAAATAAATAGTAATTGAGGGGCGCTTAATCGGATTGTGCATCTTTAAAGATACGGGTGACCTTCGCAATGGGCATTGCTGTTAAAATAGTCACATATGTTAAAACAACCTTAAACGGAAAGCATAATAAAATATAGGCATATATTGTTCTTATACCAGTCAAAAATATCGCTTACGCATGTTATTGTCAAGATCGTACGTCGTGTTAGTAAACAAAAGCCATGTTATGTTACAGTACAGTACATAAAGAGAGTGTGACAAGCAAAACACTCAACACCGGGGAGACCCCACTATATGAACTCTTGTTAAAACTATACCATGTTGTTTACAACATACCCTTATAGCGCTTGCTAATCCTCGCCACTCAATATTTTGTCGTTGAATGGGTCACCGTCGTGAATCAATCTCCCCCACCCCCCAAACACGACGGTGTTGGGGGTTTTGCTTATCAAACAATATTTATGGGCCGAACATAAACAAACGCTCGGCTTATACACCATGTGTTCTGTGGACAATATCCTATTCATATTAGTATTATACTTTACTATCTCATATATATTTTGAAGACCTCTGTCTGTATGTTTGTTTGTCTGTCTGTATGTTTGTCATTTATACAAATCTACGATTCTCGACCGATCGGGACGAAACTTGGTACGTGTGTGTAGTTTGACCAGGCGGTGGACGTTGTCGTATTGGCGAGCCCGTGCGGCGCCCGCTTCGCGCATGCGCAGACGAGATCTCGGAAACGGGTGGAGCTATCGACTTGAAATTTGCTATGTGAATGTATCTTGCCCCGGATGCGAATTTTATCGGGTCGCCGAGCCCGTGCGACGCCAGCTTCGCGCATGCGCAGACGAGATCTCGGAAACGGGTGGAGCTATCGACTTGAAATTTGCTATGTTAATGTATCTTGCCCCGGATGCGAATTTTATCGGGTCGCCGAGCTTCGCGCATGCGCAGACCAGATCTCGGAAACGGGTAGAGCTATCGACTTGAAATTTGGTTTTTCAATAGCCCGGACAACGTCGGGCTCATCGGCTAGAAATTAGGTTTTTGAATAGCCCGGACAACGTCGGGCTCATCGGCTAGTCTCATATATATTTTGAAGACCTCTGTCTGTTTGTCTGTATGTCTGTATGTTTGTCTGTATGTTTGTCATTTATACAAATCTACGATTCTCGACCAATCGAGACGAAACTTGGTACGTGTGTGTAGTTTGACCAGGCGGTGGACGTTGTCGTATTGGCGAGATCTCGGAAACGGGTGGAGCTATCGACTTGAAATTTGGTATGTGAATGTATCTTGCCCCGGATACGAATTTTATCGGGTCGCCGAGCCCGTGCGACGCCAGCTTCACGCATGCGCAGACGAGATCTCGGAAACGGGTGGAGCTATCGACTTGAAATTTGGTGTGTGAATGTATCTTGCCCCGGATACGAATGTTATCGGGTCGCCGAGCCCGTGTGACGCCAGCTTCGCGCATGCGCAGACCAGATCTCAGAAACGGGTAGAGCTATCGACTTGAAATTTGGTTTTTGAATAGCCCGGACAACGTCGGGCTCATCGGCTAGTCTCATATATATTTTGAAGACCTCTGTCTGTCGGTATGTCTGTCTGTCTGTATGTCATTAATACAAATCTACGATTCTCGACCGATCGGGACGAAACTTGGTACGTGTGTGTAGTTTGACCAGGCGGTGGACGTTGTCGTATTGGCGAGCCCGTGTGGCGCCCGCTTCGCGCATGTGCAGACGAGATCTCGGAAACTGGTGGAGCTATCGACTTTAAATTTGCTATGTGAATGTATCTTGCCCCGGATACGAATTTTATCGGGTCGCGAGCCCGTGCGACGCCAGCTTCGCGCATGCGCAGACGAGATCTCGGAAACTGGTGGAGCTATCGACTTGAAATTTGGTATGTGAATGTATCTTGCCCCGGATACGAATTTTATCGGGTCGCCGAGCCCGTGCGACGCCAGCTTCGCGCATGCGCAGACGAGATGCTACATAGTGCTACATAGAATGCCCCGTCCATAGATCGGGTGGGATGTTGGTATTTATCCAATTTTATATAAAAATCTGTTGCTCTTGTGGGTATAACCTGTGTGTCTCCCATTCCGGTGGGGTGATCCATCTCTATTCTGACTGTGGCGGCGTTCTGTGTAGCACCATTACACACTGCCTGCCTATACACATTCGAAGATATGGTGCCTATACTGACACCCATTCTTACCGAATGTGTATTACTTTACCATTTAATCATGCTTACTACACGGTATGACACCATGACAGTCCCTGAATGCGGATGCTTGTCTATATATTAACAAAATAAATATACTACTGTTCCTCTATAAGAAACGTGTATATTTACCTACTTTCTAACTACATCTGTACTACTGTAATCTAGATAGAAAAATACCCCAGGTTAAACCCAGGACCAGCTGGACTACAGGTGATCCTTACTAGATCATTTCAGCTATCTCCATGGGTGAATCCTAAGCCTTTCCTGATTGGTTGGCTGTTAACTTGACTCTACTATAACATTATGCGATAACCTTAGAGTACCACTCCGTTTTTGGAAACACTCTTAATATCGATAAATAATGGCTTCATGTGGCATCGACTTCTCGGAATTTTCTGAATTCAATGAAGATCTGGATTTATCCATGGAGGATATGACCCTTGATTTGACGGAGACTGGACCTCACAAGGTTGTTGACTCGCCTTCATCCCCGAGTTGTGCACAACCTGATTCGGCTATGAACACTTCGAGGTCAACTATTGACCGATTGATCACTTTACAGGCGGACATGAAAGATTTACATGTTGCGCGTCAACCACTTCTGACATTAAAAGCCAGACTGCTACACTACAGGAGCAAACATGAGCTCCCTGGATTCCTGAACATTAGTATGGATTACAATAAGATCCACCTTGGCGACCAGCACATTCGAAATGAACTCACTTCTCAATTTAAGGAAGTTATACTGTCAACTAAAGACAAGACGCTTGAAAGATTGTTGGACGTCATAGACGCCAGAATCAAACTCTTGGATGACAACCTGAACAACCAATTCACAGAAGTGAAAAAATACCAGGGCGACTGATGAACTCTCTGTATGTGTTAAAGCAGTCAAGGACATGAAACATCAGTTTCAAAGAGACATACTGCAATACAAACATAAACTTGATAATGGAGACTCCAAACGCGCATTCTCTAGAAACAGAGCTCCCGTGACAAAACAAAAAAAGAGGAAACTCAACGAGGACATTAGTCCAGAAGACGTCAAACAATTTAAAATGTTTAGAAAATTCATGGGACAATAGGAACAACTACCCATACATACCGGACTTTACTTCCTATATAGGATCGCCGTGTTCACTACAACACTGTGTGCAGTAACTAATATTTCGTTATATATACATAAATATTAATCTGTACCTATGAATTACTTATTACTTTAACATATCACATTGTTCATGATACCCACTACCTGCTAACTACCTCGACATAGCTCCTACCTAATTGTTAAACGAGTAAGCATATATGCACAATTGTCTAAACTGACATATATGTCGCCTATCACTATGATTCTTTAAAGAATTATGCAGACGATTATATATATATTGTATATATGTATGCAATATGCACAACTTATCAATATTTACTAGCGTGCATGTATTTATACACGCCTGACATACAATTACACTACGTATGTCAATTACAACCTTATATTTGATATTGAACTAATTTTACATTAATTTGATTTGTTTAGCATATATAAACAATATATGAATCTATGTGTAGCACTTGGTAACCGACACCACTACACACTGACAGTATAACTTGTTTATATGTATTAAATATTCACAACTGATCAATCTTACTAGCGTGCATGTAATTTATACACGCCGTACATACAATACGATATGTACGTATATTACAACTGTATATTGTTCATTGCAACAATTTTATGAATTCGTAATGTTCAGCATATATACAAATATACTAATGTATGGGCATAAGCACATGGATACATATATAATACCCACGGACAGAGTAACTACTATACTCTTAGTGCAGTTGTCTGGTAGCTATTTATCTAGCTACATGTACAGCCTTATTATATTCACGTACAACCACCAGAGTGATGCCATATTATTGAGATGTACCGGGGGGTACAACCACCAGAGTGTTGCCATTTTATTGAGATGTACCGGCCCCACCCCCCTTTCTACACATATGGACATCATATCACGTGACCTGTCTACCCACCAACGCCTACCATGCAATAGTGTGGCAGTCTTTACACAAGCTACTGTGTGGCTGAACCGTCTGTCATTGGGTTATAACTATCGCCCTGATCAGTCGCTCTGTACAAGCTCTCAAACAAACTGAGAAATGGGTCGCAGACTCATTCGCAAACATGCCGACAGAAGCAATGTACGCAAAATTGAAAAAATGAAGGCCTTAAGGTCACACCATCGCAATACAGCTACTAAGTTGCTCAAAGCAAACTCATTTATCAGAAACCTTTCTGATCATCGTCTGAGCGATGATCAAATTCACTTACTGGGTTATGGATCGAACTTTATTCCGGCCACCCGGGTAGCCACTAAATCCACAATGAAGGACTTTAAGGCCTTCGAACGAAACATGAGGATCCAATACTTGATCAAAAGCTCTGACAATTGGACGAAAAAAGAGCACCCTTTTAAAAAACCGTCTGCATATGTACCACCATTAGCAGGCAACTGCCTTGAGGATTACCTATATGCATGTAAATTGGAACTATGTGACTACAAACAAACGTTCCATGATAATCTTACGCCAGGCCTACGACAGGCGATTACAAGTCTTAAAAGAAATGACAACCTGATTATAATGAAAGCAGATAAAAATAACACCACAGTTATTTTGAATACTGCTGATTATATAACTGAAGGGCTCACCCAACTCCAAGATGGGATACACTACAAGGAAATATCATCAATTGATACAAAAATTACTCATTCCAAAGTACTTACTCTAGTACATGACATGCATGAACGTGGATCAATTGACGACTCCACCTATGCCTATTTATTTAATAGACGTGAGGAGATTATTACCCCACATCTATACCTACTCCCTAAAATTCACAAATTAGGGAACATACTTAATGATATAGATCCCGCCTTTAACGATAGCGGTAAAAAACTCGTTCCTCCAGTTAGGCCGATTATATCAGAAAACAAAGGCGCAACTGAAAAGTACGGACGATTTTTAGACTACTTCCTAAAGCCGATTGTTCGCCTACAAGAAACCTACCTATGTGATACCCGGCAATTGATTGAAGTGATTGAAAAAACCGTCATCCCTAAAGATGCACTACTTGTGACATATGATGTCTGCTCTCTCTATACAAATCTGAGATTCTCTGAATTATTAGATTCATTACGCTTCTACCTGAACTCAACAACTGACATGGTGTATGATATCACTAGACCGTCAACTGACGAACTTGTCAGAATAGCTGAATTATTACTCACATGTAATGAATTTACATTTAATGGAAAATGCTATCGACAAATAGTGGGCGCACCACAAGGTGCTGTACCATCACCTGAAATTTGTGATTTGGCCATATACAAGCACATCAAAACGCTTATGGACAACTTTGAGCATTCACACAAATGCATACTAAATTTTAGATACAGAGATGATGGCTTTCTTATCTGGAATGCTACGCGCCAAGAGGTGCTTGACTTCTTCTCTATGGCAAATCATGCCCATGACCTATTAAAATTCACATATGAAATTGAGGAAAATGAAGTCAGTTTCCTTGATCTTGACATATATAAAGGTCCGACATTTATGAATACTGGAATACTTGACATGAAATGTCACATAAAAAAGACTGAATCATTCCAGTATCTACATAGGAAGTCCAACCACCCTTCCAGCTGTTTCAAATCATTTCTCATAGGAGAATTCACTCGATACCTACGAAACTCATCTACTGAAACGGAATTTATAAACCGTTGTTCCGGGTTTCAACATAGGCTAAAAAACAGAGGCTATAGCCCGAAAGAAATATCGGCGGCCCTGCAGACATTGACATTTAAAGACCGACGTGCTAAACTAACTAAGAAGCACCGGCTCATTGCATCAAATAAATCGTACTTTTGCACACAATACCATACTGGTGCATCAAGAATACAAGACGTGTTGAAAAATAACTGGAACATTGTTTCAAAATCCACTCATGAGAGCTACTCTTCAATGCAATCTCCAGCGCTCGTCTTTCGCCGAGGGAAGAAATTGGGAGAAATGCTATCTAAAAAACGTATTATTCTGTAAAGACTATACGAAAGATATCCATACTACATGTATATGCACACCCGTGCAATGGATAAATTACTCATTGACAAAGAAAACACATGGAACGTGTTGTTTGTATTTATTCATCTTTATATGAAAGCTCCCCTAGACGGGAATGAAAGACCCCCTGATGGGCTAAAATTTTAATTCCTGTTACACTAAACGTAATATGTCTTTGAGCACGATATGTGACTGCCATGACTTTTGAAAAAATGGGCTTTTAACGACGCGCAGCCTGTTGAAGAGCAAACTATTTAATGTTGGTATCACTTACAACACCTGCTAATGAGATTACAACAATCTACACTAATTGATCAAAGGAAAGTGTGAACACCCGTGATCTGACACTTGATATAGCTCTAATCTGGCGCAGCTTTAACTGTATGCCACCACAACCTTACGCAACTGTTACATGACTCCATGGGGAATGTTTGCATGAGATACATGCAAATATATCTCATATAGTTCCGTAGACATGGTTCTCGCCAAAGTATCCCGATATATCTGGACAGGCACATACCAGATACATGATACATGTATATAGATGCTACATCACACACGCACTCTCTTACTGACCAACTAATTCGGTACCGAAGAACGTATCAAAAGTGTATCCAAACTATATATGTACATGCACAGACATGAAAGTTGGATATGAAACAAACTTAATGACTCTCCTATAGCTGGATACATGTACGCCACTTTTACGTATATTAGCTACATGTTGCACACGTTAAACTCCTACACTGTGTCATGATATACTGGCGGGACTCTGTACGATCATATATATCTTGAAAATTACTAACAAGAACGTGTGCTTATTGTCCTTTACATATTTGATCTACATTTACTTGCACAATACTGCTTATATACAAATATAAAAAGACAAAAAACTAGATTGACCTAAGATTTGGCGAGATCCAGAAAAAACTCCACAGTATATTAGGTTTCTGAAGTGGATGTGTCAATCACACCCAACGAACCTATGAAATTACGTGTTTGCTATACTGCCGTATTACACAAAGAACGGTGGGCGTACCCGAGCACGTGCTGTTTTGACAACCAATATTCTCAACATATTAAGTACTGACCACGCAACCTCAGTCTGCATTAACTTGCACTAACTGATGCTTCCGACTTATTGCCATTTCACAAAGATTGACGCAATTTACCCACGCTTATTATAATAAGCATGGTATACTCTGAACAAAATGTGAAGCTTTCTCAAAGGCCATCGCTCAACTCAGCTGTCATCAGACAGACTGTACCTACCATTAACACATACGCACATACATGTATGTGATGAGCCCTCAGTTACTTTGAGGATTCTCACTTCCGCTCTCTCCTGATGAGACCTTGCGGGTTAACCAATTTCTAAATTGGTTGACAAAATAGGACGAAACACTAATAGGCAGTGTAGAGTGCTACATAGAATGCCCCGTCCATAGATCGGATGGGATGTTGGTATTTATCCAATTCTATATAAAGATACGAATTTTATCGGGTCGCCGAGCCCGTGCGACGCCAGCTTCGCGCATGCGCAGACGAGATCTCGGAAACGGGTGGAGCTATCGACTTGAAATTTGGTTTTTGAATAGCCCGGACAACGTCGGGCTGGGTAGAGCTATCGACTTGAAATTTGGTTTTTGAATAGCCCGGACAACGTCGGGATCATCGACTATCGACTTGAAATTTGGTTTTTGAATAGCCCGGACAACGTCGGGCTCATCGGCTAGTCTCATATATATTTTTAAGACCTCTGTTTGTCTGTCTGTATGTTTGTATGTCATTGATACAAATCTACGATTCTCGACCGATCGGGACGAAACTTGGTACGTGTGTGTAGTTTGACCAGGCGGTCGTCCTTGTCGTATTGGTGAGCCCGTGCGACGCCCGTGCAGCGCATGCGCAGACGAGATCTCGGAAACGGGTGGAGCTATCGACTTGAATTTGATATGTGAATGTATATTGACCCGGATACGAATTTTATCGGGTCGCCGAGCCCGTGCGACGCCAGCTTCGCGCATGCGCAGACCAGATCTCGGAAACGGGTGGAGCTATCGACTTGAAATTTGGTTTTTGAATACCCCGGACAACGTCGGGCTCACCGGCTAGTCTCATATATATTTTTAAGACCTCTGTTTGTCTGTCTGTATGTTTGTATGTCATTGATACAAATCTACGATTCTCGACCGATCGGGACGAAACTTGGTACGTGTGTGTAGTTTGACCAGGCGGTCGTCCTTGTCGTATTGGTGAGCCCGTGCGACGCCCGTGCAGCGCATGCGCAGACGAGATCTCGGAAACGGGTGGAGCTATCGACTTGAATTTGATATGTGAATGTATATTGACCCGGATACGAATTTTATCGGGTCGCCGAGCCCGTGCGACGCCAGCTTCGCGCATGCGCAGACCAGATCTCGGAAACGGGTGGAGCTATCGACTTGAAATTTGGTTTTTGAATAGCCCGGACAACGTCGGGCTCATCGGCTAGTCTCATATATATTTTTAAGACCTCTGTTTGTCTGTCTGTATGTTTGTATGTCATTGATACAAATCTACGATTCTCGACCGATCGGGACGAAACGGGTGGAGCTATCGACATGAAATTTGGTTTTTGAATAGCCCGGACAACGTAGGACTCATCGGCTAGTCTATTATATATTTTGGGATATCTGTCTGTCTGTCTGTATGTTCGCGATGGACTCGAAAACGGCCCAGCCTTAAAAATGAACAATTCGAGGTCAAATCGGGTAAAACCTGGTAGATTTCGACGGGTACTTTTGTCGGGTACTTTTGTCCGGGCAGTGTTTTGGGCGGGTCAAATCGTGACCTTCAAAATGGACAATTCAAGGTCAAATCGCGCAATTCGCCGAAAAGCATAGGGGAAACAGCACCTGCTAGTCTCCTATATATTTTGAAGACCTCTGTCTGTATGTATGTCATTTATACAAATCTACGATTCTCGACCGATCGGGACAAACCTTGGTACGTGTGTGTAGTTTGACCAGGCGGTCGTCAACGTCTTATTGGCGAGCCCGTGCGGCGCCCACTTTGCGCATGCGCAGACGAGATCTCGGAAACGGGTGGAACTATCGACTTGAAATTTGCTATGTTAATGTATCTTGCCCCGGATACGAATTTTATCGGGTCGCCGAGCCCGTGCGACGCCAGCTTCGCGCATGCACAGACCAGATCTCGGAAACGGGTGGAGATATCGACTTGAAATTTGGTATGTGGATGTATCTTGCCCCGGATACGAATTTTATCGGGTCGCCGGGCCCGTGCGACGCCAGCTTCGCGCATGCGCAGACCAGATCTCGGAAACGGGTAGAGCTATCGACTTGAAATTTGGTTTTTGAATAGCCCGGACAACGTCGGGCTGGGTAGAGCTATCGACTTGAAATTTGGTTTTTGAATAGCCCGGACAACGTCGGGATCATCGACTATCGACTTGAAATTTGGTTTTTGAATAGCCCGGACAACGTCGGGCTCATCGGCTAGTCTCATATATATTTTTAAGACCTCTGTTTGTCTGTCTGTATGTTTGTATGTCATTGATACAAATCTACGATTCTCGACCGATCGGGACGAAACTTGGTACGTGTGTGTAGTTTGACCAGGCGGTCGTCCTTGTCGTATTGGTGAGCCCGTGCGACGACCGTGCAGCGCATGCGCAGACGAGATCTCGGAAACGGGTGGAGCTATCGACTTGAATTTGATATGTGAATGTATATTGACCCGGATACGAATTTTATCGGGTCGCCGAGCCCGTGCGACGCCAGCTTCGCGCATGCGCAGACCAGATCTCGGAAACGGGTGGAGCTATCGACTTGAAATTTGTTTTTTGAATAGCCCGGACAACGTCGGGCTCACCGGCTAGTCTCATATATATTTTTAAGACCTCTGTTTGTCTGTCTGTATGTTTGTATGTCATTGATACAAATCTACGATTCTCGACCGATCGGGACGAAACTTGGTACGTGTGTGTAGTTTGACCAGGCGGTCGTCCTTGTCGTATTGGCGATCCCGTGCGACGCCCGTGCAGCGCATGCGCAGACGAGATCTCGGAAACGGGTGGAGCTATCGACTTGAATTTGATATGTGAATGTATCTTGCCCCGGATACGAATTTTATCGGGTCGCCGAGCCAGTGCAACGCAAGCTTCGCGCATGCGCAGACCAGATCTCGGAAACGGGTGGAGCTATCGACATGAAATTTGGTTTTTGAATAGCCCGGACAACGTATGACTCGTCGGCTAGTCTATTATATATTTTGGGAAATCTGTCTGCCTGTCTGTATGTTCGCGATGGACTCGAAAACGGCCCAGCCTTAAAAATGATCAATTCGAGGTCAAATCGGGTAAAACCTGGTAGATTTCGACGGGTACTTTTGTCGGGTACTTTTGTCCGGGCAGTGTTTTGGGCGGGTCAAATCGTGACCTTCAAAATGGACAATTCAAGGTCAAATCGCGCAATTCGCCGAAAAGCATAGGGGAAACAGCACCTGCTAGTCTCCTATATATTTTGAAGACCTCTGTCTGTATGTATGTCATTTATACAAATCTACGATTCTCGACCGATCGGGACAAACCTTGGTACGTGTGTGTAGTTTGACCAGGCGGTCGTCAACGTCTTATTGGCGAGC
Organism: Siphonodentalium dalli; assembly: GCA_032622095.1. Lineage (NCBI taxonomy): Eukaryota > Metazoa > Mollusca > Scaphopoda > Gadilida > Siphonodentaliidae > Siphonodentalium > Siphonodentalium dalli. Next base: position 248,556,611 of record CP136063.1, read on the forward strand.
CCGTGCGGCGCCCACTTTGCGCATGCGCAGACGAGATCTCGGAAACGGGTGGAACTATCGACTTGAAATTTGCTATGTTAATGTATCTTGCCCCGGATACGAATTTTATCGGGTCGCCGAGCCCGTGCGACGCCAGCTTCGCGCATGCACAGACCAGATCTCGGAAACGGGTGGAGATATCGACTTGAAATTTGGTATGTGGATGTATCTTGCCCCGGATACGAATTTTATCGGGTCGCCGGGCCCGTGCGACGCCAGCTTCGCGCATGCGCAGACCAGATCTCGGAAACGGGTAGAGCTATCGACTTGAAATTTGTTTTTTGAATAGCCCGGACAACGTCGGGCACATCGGCTAGTCTACTATATATTTTGGGACTTCTGTCTGTCTGTTTGTCTGTCTGTTAGCTATGGCCGGGAAAACTGCCATACGGATTTTGACGAAATTTGATACCTAGGGTTACTTTTGTCCAGGGAGTGTTTTGTACGGGTCAAATCGTGACTCCGGCCTGACCTTGACCTTCAAAAAGGTCAATTCCAGGTCAAATCGGTTAAAACGAACAGATTTCGGCGAAGTTTGATACCCATGGGTACTTTTGAACGGGGAGTGATTTGGACGGGTCAAATCGTGACCCCGACCTGACCCTTACCTTCAAAATGATCAATTCAAGGTAAAATCGCGAATTTTGACGGGATTTCGACAACATTTGATACCTAGGATTACTTTTGTCTGAGGAGTGTTTTGGACGGGTCGAATCGTGACCCCGACCTGACCTTGACCTTCAAAATAGTCAATTCAAGGTCAAATCGCGCATTTCATCGGAAAGCAGAGGGGAAACATCCAGGACAAAGTCGGGTCCACCAGCTAGTTAGTATATACTTGAGGACATTTGGTAACTTTAATTTCTATTATAACCAACAACTAAGGCCATCCGTGCTTTAAGCTGAAAATGACTGCAGGGAAAGCAGTCCATTCAGCTGCAAATCAAACCTAATAATCGTATAGTTTCACCCTTTCATAACGGGGGCTGCGCTTGAGCAACATTAAATACCTTGTGCCAATGCATTTTCTTATACATGCGAGTCGACCATAGGTCGTCTCGCATATATAAGACAGTGCATTGGTAACAATTTTTTATCATTTTTTATCAATTGTTCTTACATTCTTGAACAATTGTGTTATCATTTGTATCATTGCTTCTTACATACTTTAGCAATTTGTATCACTTTTATCATTTTTTTCTCACACTCTTTAAACAATCTTATCATTTTTAATAATACGTTCTTACATTCTATAACAATTTGTATCATTTTGTTCTTATAATCTTTAACAATCTTATCATTTCTTATAATTTTTTCTTACATATCTTTATCATCTTTTATCATTATTTCTTACATTCTTTAACAATTTGTTATCACATTTTTACATTTTTTAACAATTTTAAAAAATAATATAAAATGTGTTAGGCCAATGCAATCTCTTATATATGAGAGGCGACCTGTGGTCGACTCGCATGTATAAGATAATGCATTGAAACATTGTTTTCGCAAAAGATCCCGATGCTTCCGTCATGAAAGGGTTAACATGCATTTGACTAAAAAGTTCCCTGAAGTATGTACAAATTAAGTGTTAATGATAAACCCCAGGTACACAAGTGCATGTACATCAAGGTTTATTGAGCTGCATCGTCGCTTAAATCACAAGGCAATGTCACGACGTGGTCAGTGTTATGAGTGGAGGAAAGACCGTGCAGAGGGTTAATTTCACCGGAAATAACTCACTGCAGGTATAAACTACTAACACCGGAAAGCAAATGACACACATGCGCACTCCGCAGATATACACATATAGAATATACGATAGTATGTCTGAAAAATATATTTACATCATGAATGAGATTGCCGGTCTACCCCACGAGCCTTGACGATTGAGGTATAGACCGACTGTCTCAAGAGCGGTGTAAATTGATTTTCAGACATACTATATGTATATTGTGTTTATGATACGATCATTTACAGTATAAGAACGTGTAATGCCACGAAACGTGACGAGAGCCCCTTTATAAAACAGTTAGTGGGTTATGTGGGTTGAGGACACCTGGTTATCATATCTTCATGAAGATAAGATGTTTCAAATACATGACCAGGTGCTCCTCTGTTCATGGTGCTATACTGAATTACCCCGTTAAACTCCTTTGGTGCCATCTAGATGACCCACCGTCACGTGAAGTTATATAGAACACAGACAAACAGACATGTTCAATTATAGGCACCAAATGTGGAAATCGGCGCTAAAAATATATTTCTCAATTGTGGTGCCCCTCTCTCCGTCCATTTATCCCTGACTCGAACGGCGCCACTTTTGACATTTGAAAACCACATCAATAGACATCTCATGTCATCGATATGCATATGTATATGTTTGGTACCCTTTCCCTGTTCCTCCCCTAACAAGAACAGTGTCACTTTAGAAAATTCAAACACGCACCATTATCTTCCTCGTAAAATGTTACCACTGCTGGGCCCCTTTGGTGTCATCTACATGTATGTGGTATCACGTGACTTTCTATATAACACAGAAAGAGCGACAGACAGACTTTCGCAAATATAGATATAGATTGAAAGTTCTCCAACAACAAAATGTCGCATATTGAAACCGTTGTTATGACAACAGAACTGTTACAGTGATTTGGCAACAAACATTGCTAATAGCGAAGTAAGTTCACATATTTTAGTCGAAATACTTTTATCACATAATTTGGCCATAAAAGCAGTTTCATAATTATCGGTAATAGACACGTTTAATATCAGCGCGTCCGATGACGTCACGGCGTTCTTCAAATAACTTGCGATCGCTGTAGTTTATGATTGTTGTTTTCGATGAATATTGCGCGTTGCTTCGGGTTTATTTGATCATGTGATAAAAGTTATCTCACACTCGTCCTATTTTATACGTAATTTATCAACCTCGTCCTCTAAATTCTATTTGAGCCTCGGTAAACCTCGGCTCAAATCGAATTTAGTGAACTCGGTTGATAAATTCCGTATAAACTAGAAACTCATGTGAGATCCTCTATTTATAATATTGTTCAATGCTTTAATCTTTTCCAATGTTTAATGTCGAGATTTAAAAACACTTTGGTATCTTATTGGACTAATTAGACATTGACCGGCAATGCCACTCTGACTGTATCAGTACTGTTGACATAGCAACAGAACGCTGTAGAGTGCATTCTGAAAAATCTCACTGCGCATGATTATCTACGAATTACTGTATACAGTAATTATAATCGGAGTAATTATGAAATGGTTTTCGTCCCACGTGAATCTGCAACCACGACTAGCTAAATGTAGTCGTAACCCTATCCGTGAGTTGCGAAACCACCATAAGGAATACAAACAAATGGTGATGACTCCGGTAATGAAAGGAAAATTATATGGTTGGGGCATGCGAAAATTAATATTTGTTTTTTAATTTTGTTTGGATTTCTGAATATATGCCATTGACACAACATATGATATAACATGACACACTGAGCACATTACTGACGGTAATTATTTGAAGGGAGAAATGCCTTCGCAGTATTTCTAATTAGAAAGGATCGCGATCAACCCCAGCGGTTGATCTGGTCCATTTACACAAAGGCTCCACCAAACCCCGATAGCCAGTGCAAATATTGCAGGTCGGCGACTGATGAGCACAATTATATTACGGCGAACGATTGATAAACGAAATGATCGTTTTGTTTAATTTGTTCACGGTGTCGATACAATTAGTTGGGGTGAACGTCTGGACTATATGGGCTGGCGGGTTACCCAAAACATCACTAATTGTTTAGGCCTAATGATTCTAATGGAACTTTACACAGAGGCCACACCCACAGCGGTATAGTACCACCCACTGGTAACAAGACCTTATCCGTATAAATATTGCCTGTTACCCGAGATGGACTTCCAAAGTGAACACATTAGCACTTGCCATGTTGTTAAGTAGCTGCAGTCATGTATATGATACGTGCAAATTGTATCTTTTAAACAGTTTGATTTAAAAAAAATATTTTTTTGATTTAAAAAGAAAATATTAATTTATTTTTTTATATTGTTCAAAGTTTTTAATTTTCTTTTTAGATTCTTAGACAGATAAATATGGCTTGTTGCCATCCATCGGAAAGCTCTCACTGAGAGCTTCCCGGTGAATAGCAACAAGGCATATTTCCGACTAAATCCTGACAAATTACCCATAATTCTGCTGTGGTTAATGAGTCGATTATTTAGGGCATTACTGTACTATCACTGTGCATTGATCACAAATTAGAAATTGTCGAGATTTTAACCAGCTTCAACATTGCTGGGTGGTAAATTTTTATCATTAGGTTTTATAATCTTTAAGAATGTTATAATTTGTTCTTACATTCTTTATCAATTTTTAAACATTATTTATTACATACTTTAACAATTTGTTATATTATTTTTCATTTTTTGTTACATTCTATAACAATTATAAAAAATACTATAACATTTGTTAGGCCAATGCATTCTCTTATATATGCGATGCGACCTATGGTCGACTCGCATATATAAGAAAATGCATTGGCACAGGATTTTCACAAAAATTCAAGAAGCTCCCATCAACTTACTTGCACTGAGCCACTGAGGTCCCACACGACGAGCACAGTTATGTCATTTGCTTAACAGTTCTCGTTTTGTTAAACTCATGCACATTTATGGGTAAAGGGGGTACAATAGTTATATAATTATCATGGCACAAAACGATCTCCTTTCCGTTATCAATGAATCATTGATAACGGAAAGGAGATCGATGGTGTATCATTGACAATGATACACCATCAAACACTTTGAAAATAAGATACAATATGGTACGTACAAGAAAACGCGATAGCCAATAAACGGAAGGACGTAAGGCTTTCTCGCTCAGGGTGCTCTATCTGCATTTAGCCTACGTCAGCTTCCGGTGGCTAAGACAGGGTGCCTCTTCACGTGGACTCAAGGTGTCATTACATTTCTCGTGATTTTCCCCACAGCCCAGGATTATTACCAGAGACTATCTCATCCATACTGAGTTGTTTCTACAATGTCGGACAGCCCACCTCCTCGGAACGTGAACGGCCCACCACCGGGACAAGGAGGTCCTCCGCCTCCCAACATGATCGGTCCATCACCGGGACAAGGAGTTCCTCCGCCTCCTATGATGTACGTTCCACCACCGGGACATGGAGGTCCTCCGCCTCCCCATATGTACGGACCACCACCGGGGCCAGGAGGTCCTCCGCCACCAGGATACTTTCCACCACCTCCCAATCAGGGGGGACGACCACCAGCACGAGGTGAGTTTTAGAACTCTTCAATTAACCCTGTCTACTCTAAATTGATTATCTCACCCAGTTATATAAAAGTAAATAATGGAATATTCTATTATTCATTTGGAAGGATGCTGAGGAAAATATGACGAAATGGTAATACTATTTAAGTACAGATGTATTCATACTCTTAGGTTGGAAATAGTCAGATGGGGTGCCTCTCGACTCTGTGTTGTTGCTTTCGCATATCTGTTTTCTGCCTTCATTCCGGGAATACACTTCACCGACAGCTAGTTATGGACCAACAGTCTAAAAGCGAACGCTCCCGTGGCGATCATACCTGGAAAAGGTCGTGCAATCCAATAAAGCAATGAGTGTGTTTTCGAAATGTTACGGACGAACCATCGTGAACAATGCGACATCGAAATACACAGGGTATGGCTTATCGGTACAAATTATGAAGTTTGTTTTCCTTGTGTGTAGCTCACATTATATCCATACATGTACATATATCATTGGGCGAAAAGCATCTGGCCATTTATGTTTGAACTATGTTTTAAATAGACGCACTGCTTTATCCTATGTATAATTTGCGCAACAGCAAGAGCGTGTGCAAATCACCGGCAGTTATATAGACCTTAAATAAAAAAAAACGCACCGGCGCCGATCACACGATGACGTCATACAGTCCTTAAAGACACGGTTGGCCTTGGCGGTGGGTATCCTGTGAAAATATCTCCACCCGTTAAAAACCGCCACAAACAGAAAGAACATCAAATTTTAGATAGACTGTGTCCGTATACAAATAAGAAATATCGCATACACAGTATGTTATGGTCATATGTTTGACCATTGTTATGTAAACAAAAGCATAAAAAGTTACTTTTCTGGTGTTTGTTTATATTATGATGGTAAACATAAAGAGCGTTCTTTGTTGGTGAATACCTGATATGGAACTAATAAAGAGCGTTTGTGCCGTGTGTGTGTGATTAGTCAGTAGCATTGTGCTGTCTTCTGTAACACAATCAGGCTCTTGCTTAGGTAAAATATAGTAGGTCTGTATGATAACATGCTGTTTACGCGATGGTCATGGTATATATGAATGGAACTGTATGCGTTTTAATGTTTTTTCTGTTTACGGTGTTTGAAACAAATATGAATATTTTCGACAATTAAGGCCGCACGTGCCTTTAAAACGATAAATGTGTTGTCGAACTGATACGGATTACCGATCTGCCAAATAACGCGACCTCGGAATATACGAGTGTTACTATGGCTCGAATATACGAGTGTTACTATGGCTCGAATATACGAGTGTTACTATGGCACGAAATCATCAACGGTCTAACATTCAATCTGAATCAACCATTTAGTTACAAATTAGCAAAGTGAAATCTTGGTCATCTAAGACATGCAAGTATATGCTGACAAATAACATATCCGCTGCACGGTTAACAGGGGAATAACGTTATAGCCGCACCAAATAATTTATCACTGAGATATTTGTATACATTAATCATTGTTAATGTTGATGCTTAGCTATTACAATTGTCATCATACAAACGTTGTGAGTTATTTAATTAAAAAAAACAGCTCTAAATTTAAAAATCATGGAAACAGTGGGGTGGGTCCCAATTTGTTGCAGGAAACAGATATGTTTGCACGTAATGGGTGTGGAAGAGCGAGGGGACCCGGTTCGATCTCTCAATGATGTATCTACCTGGATGTCTCGTCTATGTTGATCTTTACTCAACAAGCAGTATTATATTTTGCATGCTAACACACAAGTCCACTTGATAACTTAATGAATAACCCATCTCAACAGCAATGATTGTTCTTACTAATGAAATTAATACAAGTAGATAAGCATGCATGCATTGAGATCATATAAAAACGTACCACAATAGTGATTCAATGAGGAATTGCCACCAGGCCATGGTCGAACACACTTCTGGACGATCTATCGTGCAATTATATATATCGTCGTGAATACAATTTAGCAAAACGTAATGAGTATAGAGATCAAGCAATGGTTAATTGGTCCAGCCGACTCATTGTGCGGAAAATCAGCGGGCGACATGGATAGCTATGGCACAGAATTATGACGGACCAATTGTCACCAAACTCCACCATAATAAATTGTCACACCTACTATGCCATCGCTACTGTGGAACGTGTGTCCGCAGCCAATCTGACTCTGATACCGATCACACTTATCCCAGATGGGATCATATACGCATACTCGTTTAGGGAAAATAATAAAATTTTCACACTTCACCCTGATACTATTCGAAACGACTATATAGGCGTTGCAGCAAAGATATTTATATTCCCGATCAGATTATTCGGTTTAATCAACGGTGAGTCAAATAAAATTAGCCGATATAACAGGGGGGGGGTCGGAAAACATTTCCAGGCACGCATGATCATTTTAATTTTTTCCGGCCTCGGGGGGACTACCCACCCAATTTCTTCCGTTTCCGGCCTTTTTTCCAGGCAATTTTGGACACCCACCTTTTTTTCCGTTTCAGGAATTTTTTTCCGGTCAGTTATGGACACCCAGCCCCTAAATTTGAGAACATTATCAATTGACAAACCAAATGTCTGAGAGCCGTCTGTCATAGTTTATTGCGCGAGATTTTAATAGAGCAGTGCATAATGAAGATAACGATACTATTTGAATTTATCATATCAGTGTCATTAATCAAGAAATGTGTCAACATAATCATTTCTAGGGATAGGCAGAGTGCCAAAGTTTTTATTAACATTCATTCTCATAATATATAGTCACATGATCTAGTCACATAATCACATTTGAGTATTCTACAGACTACTTGGTACAACACATTTCAGATTAATTGATATTTTGATATTTGCTATGTGATATATTGCTTGAACCAAATTGTTTATCAAAACATGTGGAAACACAACTGTTCATCCCAGTTCATCCCAGTTTTAAGAATAATGCTAATACCAAACATAACCATGATATACCCGCATGACTCTTCTTGGGGCATCTCAGAAACCAGAACTGAGGAAACAAGTTATTGCGTGTAACGGCAGGCTGGTAGCCACTGCGTGAAGTAATAGACTTCGTAATAATTGGGAATACCATATGGATGGATAGCCCAATCTCACTTCTTTTTTGCTCACGATATCAGTGACGATAAAATCTTTGTTACTGTGATTGTCAAAAGTCTATTTTATTCCATTATTTATTATATCTTTATTTCCATGTCACATATGGTCAAGTGTGCTTTCATTTTATTGCTTATTTTCAGCTGAGTTCTGCATGGTTATTCTTATTTTGTTGTATCAGTAGATGGAATCGTGATTAAATTTTATTTGTCCAAAAGCGCAGTTTCTTGTTCTATCAAGTTGAATTTGGGTTATTGTTGGCCATTGTGCAACTGATCCAATTTCTGATAACCTCTATATATCGTATAGCATTGCTATTAACTATATATGACCTGTTTCTGTTCAAAACACATCAAAATAAGACTCAATAGCAGAACCCCCCCCCCCCCCGGATATAACAGAAATCGCCACATTCACATCAATCCATTGTATATTGTCTTTGTGCACAGAATGCACATTAACCCTTTACCCAACATAACGCCCAGAAAAATAGCCCAAATGAAGCTGCAATAGCCTAAATTATCTTGGGTCTGTCTCAATAGAACCATACAAATATGGATATAATTGGAACCGGCTCATTGACCACATTGTGATAGTTACAGTTATGCCCTGTGCCAATGCATTCTCTTAAATATGCGAGTCGACCATAGGTCGCCTCGCATATATAAGAGAATGCATTCTTTAACAATTTTATAATTTTTTCTTACATTTTTAAACAATTTTTATAATATTTGTCTACATTCTTTGACAATTTTATCATTTTTAATATGTGTTAAGCCAATGCATTCTCTTATATATGTATGCGAGGCGACCTATGGTCGACTCGCATATATAAGAGAATGCATTGGCACAGGGCCGTTTTGTTGGGTAAATGGTTAATGATCGATCTACATCCCCTGACAGAATCGTATATCGTTATTATGGTTTCCATCGTTACGGCAGTCGATTATTTAGTTTTCCAGGCGTGTATACTACATATTCACTCTTGATACGCTCGTTGCAACGATTCGTTTTGAGATTTGATGCTATTCGATTTTATTGATGTGAATCGATTTCGCTAGACGAATTTGTCTCTCGTTACTCACAAAGGATGTTATACGTTTAGTGTTTGCTATGTTTTGTATTGTTTTTTTTGTTTTTTTTTTGTCTCGTCTTGTTTTGCATTGTCTTGATTGTTTTGTGTTTCTTTTAAAGTTGTTGTGTTATCTATTATGTGGTTTTTTTTAATTCTTGAAATATAAAGTGTGACGTACATGTAGCGTGATTAAAATATCGTGTTCCCTGTAATCCGTTTAGGTGGTGTGGCCCCGTACGGTGGACCGAGTGTGATATTGAACCAGCCTTCATACAGAGCGGTGCCAGTCCACACGGTGTGCCCACAATGTAAAGCTACCGTCATGTCGAGAACTGCCTACGAGACAGGAACGATGACATGGGTAGCGGTCGGCGTAATATTGTTTTTCGGCGGGTACGTTGTCGGTATTTATGGTAACACTATACATAATACCTAAATACCATGTCCATAACTTAAAGATGCATGGACTATCTTTTCCCAGAAATTTTTGTATAGATAGTCTCGGGGGGTTTCAATTACTATTATGAGTCAGGCAAACCAGTCGACTGGAGCTTCTGCCACTTGGAAATTCATGTTTCTATGAATTTTTTATACTATGAATCTGGGCAGTATAAATCATGGTTTTTATAATATTTTCTGACATGCTTCAACAATTTTATAATTTTCTATCATTATTTCTTACATTCTTTAACAATTTTGTACCATTGTATTCATTTTGTCTTACATTCTTTAACAATTATAAAAAATATTATAAAATTTGATAGGCCAATGCATTCTCATATATATGCGAGGCGACCTATGGTCAACTCGCATAGTTAAGAGAAAGGATTGGCATAGAGTTTTCGCAAAAATTCAGGAAGCTCCCGTCATGAAAGGGTTAAGATGGGGTAAACGAACGTTACACATTACTACATATTGATTCGCAACAACTTATCACCGATGTCTTGCGTAAGAATTCGCATCATCAAATTGCTATTGTTTTGTACTTTTGAAAACAAAGAAGAAATATTGCATGATAAACATTATGTTGAACGACAAATACATTCGAGTTAGCAATTTTGTTATCCTATTCATTGTTCTGTATATAGAAATCAGACTCTTTTGGCTAAATCTGAAGTCACGGCCAATCTGAAACTATTTATTGTACGTTCCTTGTTGCAATATCGGTATATCATTAGAATTATTGATGAATTATAATGTACTTACAAATGTTCGATCATATATAGCTATCCAGTATATTAAATAGTTGTCCGTTTAGTTTGGCAAGAGGGCAGTTGCTGAGTGAATGGAAAACAATGTAACTTCATTTTCCGTTTACATCGAAGAAATAGTTTCTCAAATGTTACTTAAATGTCTATGTTATTAGATGATGCAATGCATCTCTATCCTATATCTACGCCCGTTCAGATCATATTCCACCAGTATAAAACCTGGAATAATTATCGCAATAAACATCAGAAAGTTCCCAAAGTCTGAACCTGTAGAGAATGGTCTCTGCGGGAGTATATATATATATATATATATATATATATATATAAATATATATATATAGTATAGATTCATGGCATGATTTAGCCATGGATATTCAGTATTGAATTAGTTAACATGTCTTTATTTTCCAGTTGTTGCGGCTGTTGTTTAATACCATTATGCGTCGATTCACTCAAAGATGTAACACACGACTGCCCTAACTGTAACATCAGGCTAGGCCAGTGGGACAGAATGGGCAGTTAGGCCGGCGGGAGAGAATGCGCGATTAGGTCACGGGAGAGAATGGGCGATTAGGCCGGCGGGAGAGAATGGAAGATTAGGCCTCGGAAGAGAATGGGCGATTAGGCCTCGGAAGAGAATGGGCGATTAGGCCGCGGAAGAGAATGGGCGATTAGGCCGCGGAAGAGAATGGGCGATTAGGCCGCGGAAGAGAATGGACGATTAGACCGGCGGGAAAGAATGGGCGATTGGGCCAGAGGGAGAGAATGTGCTAAACGTTGTACTTGTTTTGACTCCACTGATGGCTGTGCTTATTATACAATACATGTTCCTTTGATGGATACGTTGTGGCATTTTGATTGAATGCGTTGATTATAAAATACATGTTCCCGGGATGGATACGTTGTGGCATTTTGATTGAATGCGTTGATTATAAAATACATGTTCCCGGGATGGATACGTTGTGGAATTTTGATTGGATGCGTTGATTATACATGTTCGCGGATTGGATACGTTGTGGCATTCTGATTGGATGTGCTGATTAAATATTATATATTTAGTTGGTTGCACAAGTCGATACATTCTGGTTTCGGCGATTGGCTGCATGCTACAGTCGATTTATATACGGGCGCGGACACCATTAACCCACATTAAAAACCAGCTCCTTTGTTCTACTTCGACCTATTTCTCCGAATTGGCACTTTATAATATGCTTTATACCACAAGTCGACAGCCGTTATATAGAATGGTCATGCCTCCCAATATATGCACAAAGAACTCCCACGGGGACCTCTATTCGAGAAATAGATCGCTTCTAACAAACTACACACAATAACAAACATTTGCTTATGAACCCCAATTCCTTGTCAGAAAAGGCAGCATGTTAATTTGCAAACATATTTTATATATCACATTCTAACATAACACGTCATCATAATAGAGTTACTGTTCTTCGCATGTGCAGAACGATATTACTTTGATAATTTTCTTCAATGGTGTGGTTTTGTTCTCAGCCGATGACTATTGTGTGAACATAAAACGTTCTATATGTCTCATTTATCAAGATTTATCAGAATAATTCATCGGTATGAAAATACAGCTCATCGTTGTATATTTCAAACTTGTGTTTCCGAATGTCCAGTCGCTCGTCCATTAACCCTGACAGATTCATTACAATGAACGTTACTGGGGACGTACATATTAAGTAACAATGAACGAAAACAATGGTGGTGTTTTCACTTTTGTTGTAGATAACTGATGATACAGGGCGGGGGTAATTGCGTTGGGTAATGGCGTCACTGCATGTTGAAAGCAGATGACAATGGAAAGGAGATAGTCATTACAGTCGAGCTGAGCTCGCTCGCACAGATACGTTCGTTCGATGATTATTGCAATAAACATGCCACATGCCAATCTGGCGACCGTGTATTTAGAATAGTTTGTATATACGCACGTGTAATAGTGTGTACATTCACGCAGGTACTATCGTGTACATACAAACACGTACTATTGTGTACACAAAGGCCTGTATTCTCTATATATACAAGTTAAAACTGTTTAATATATATAATATATTATACAATATTAATAACAAAATGTACTATACATAGACGGAAAATAAGTATACTCTACATGTATATGTAACATTTCAAGGACCCACTTACCAGTCTTGGTGTTGGATATTCTAAATGAATAAATTTACAGCAATTAGAAGATTGAATAGTATCAGATAAATAGTATCAAAACTAATTGCACATGTTAATGTACTGTGATATTATTGTCTCGAAGTATTAACTCTTCATCCACAAACCTGAAAATTCAAACTCAAATGGCCTAAACAATTGGTTTACCCTAGCTGTTAAATGGAAAACACTCCCTATTAGCAATGCGTGTGCTTTTTATATACACTGGGGCCTGCTGATATTCAAATTGAATTCATCCATTCATTTGGGTAATTCAATGTGTACCATGTTCCGACTTACCTATAAGACACATAGGGCCTACTAATATCATATGATATTATGCTCTGTCTTGGTGAATATACACACATGCGGGCCAACTAGCATGCACCATTATCTCAACCCATATATCTGTGATGAGAGGTGTGTGGTATGCTTGATCAAGCTACCATGGAATTAACATATATCACCAGATGCCAACAAATATGGCGCACTATACACAAAATTTATCTGAAATTATTCACTATATATACAATGTATATGCTCGATGTGTCAAAACATCTAAAAACAAAACTATGGAACTTTTGGGCCTATTCCCACAAATTAAAAACATAAAAATTTCGACAAAATTTCGAAATCTCTGTAATATATTATCACAAGACAGAGGCTATACCTGGAATTATTCCCAGAGTGCCATGGCAGATGATGCAATGCAAACACCATTGCAAGCATATCACAGAGTGATTAATTACCACTGGAAATCAAACAGAGTAAGAGTGTAAAATTTCCATCATTAAAGCTACACATGCCATGATGTCCGCCATTCATCTATTCATGTAACAGTTTGAACCAGTTTAATCTAGTTCTAGCGAGATTACAGGGTGCACTCAGTGTATAAAGCCTGTAACTTATAGACTTCACACTTAACGTGTCCACCTTTGAAAAGCGCTGTCGCCGACAGGTCATGCGATTCAAAGTTGCATATAATATGCAAATACAAAATATTCCGCATATAAAATGCGCAAAATAGGCATGTACTATGCTTGTTAAAACTATGACTGATACAATTGCTCTACTAAATTAGCAGCATAAGTCACGCTATCTAAATTGATGGAATCTATCAATTCCGGTCTCAGAATAATCATTAAAGTGGCATGTAATATGCTCTATTATAGAATTGGCACACATCGTGCACGACCATGGAAATTGTGCTACTGGCCTCGACAAATCAGGCCATTCACATTTAAAATAGGCATATATTATGCCCATCTATTTAACAGGCTGTTCCCTGATGAAATTCCGCGTTACCACTAACATACTATAGTGGAAAAGTGAATCGAAACATATGCTCAATTTAAATCATGACTATCCGGACAATGTAGGAACATGGAACACAGACCACTAATCTGTTGCTTAATTGTTGGGTATATTTCACAATCAAAAATTCTAACTGATGATACAGGGCGGGGGTAATTGCGTTGGGTAATGGCGTCACTGCATGTTGAAAGCAGATGACAATGGAAAGGATATAACCATTAAGGTCGAGCTGAGCTTGCTCGCACAGATACGTTCGTTCGATGATTATTGCAATAAACATGCCACATGCCAATCTGGCGACCGTGTATTTAGAATAGTTTGTACATACGCACGTGTAATAGTGTGTACATTCAAGCATGTACTATTGTGTACATACAAACACGTACTATTGTGTACATAAAGGCATGTATTATCTTCATTTCGCGTAAGACCAACATCAGCATTTTTTTCTGTGTTTTGTTTTGGTCCGAAATAGCCATCATTAGTTGGCCATTTTTAATTTTCAGGGCGTGTTGGAAATTTCCAAAAGTTAGAAAGCTTGAGCTACATGTACCACGGCTGGGGAGGGGTGTAAATGGAATTTTGCTAACCTGAATGAGAGTTTGGTCTGGATCAAGGGGGCAGTTGGAAATGTCAAGGCGAACAGCCCCTCCCTCGAACGGGGACCCTTCTTTAACCACGACCCTGACCACATGTCAATGGAAAGTAAAGAACCAGTAAGGTAGCATGTACGTGTATATAGTCAACTTAAAAGACAGCAGTAACTTTATCCGAAGATTGTCATGCAATATGTTATGTTTACCTTAGCTGACTAATAATTAATTTAAATGATTGGAAGGGGCCTTATAATTTACTCATTGTGTAATCGCGCAACGCCGGGACCCAGCGTGTTTAATATAATTTAGGCAATTCCCACCTTGGAATAATTATTTTTGTCCATCTAAATAAATTACCTATGTTTTTTTCCAAATACATCTGAATATACTATCGCGAAAATAATTATGTTTAACCTAACGTTAGTGGTAATAAGTGCCCCAACATTAGTCGATCTGTTCTAATAATAAAGTATTTATTCACCAATTTTGGGTACAAAAAATCGCCCACACAGAAGGAAAGTTAATATGGGGCAAATTGTTACCCTGCTATGAGTAAAAACATTGCCCAACATTTGGGTAAAATTTTCACAAATTGGGTAATATATGTTTTAAGCAACAAAAAAGTAAAAATTAATAAACGTTCGCGTGGTGCTCTATGCACTATTGTGTTGGGTAAACAATGTACCCAATCTGGGTAAAATTTTACCCAACACGAATTAGAGTGTATGTTTCGCGGTGTCCTACTCCTTCAACTTTGGTCATTATAATTTGTCAACAACGAGAAACTTCGTGCTTATATCATATATGTGTGAGCTGCATGCATGTCTCAAACCGAAATAGGCTGAGTATGTTAGAATAGTTATCCGGCCAATGTTTAATTTAAACGGATATGGCTCGTTCGCACCCCATAATGATGAATGCATAATTTGGTTTGAGTTATCTCAAAACGTACCAACTCGGAAGATTTAGGAATAAGTTCGTCGATATATAGCGCTGAAAAACGTTCTTTGTTGTGAGGTGTCAGACCCCGGAAGGCCAATATCATGAAAAATGTTGCAATTTCCCTACTGATACAATCATCAACTTACCATGTTTAAATTAGTGGTAAATCCGTAAACACATATAACCATTGTTTATCAGGTCAAGCACATCCTGAATTCCACTATTATAGCGATATTCCACTATTATAGTGATATTTGACTATAACATATTCATGTTTCCTTTATTTGTGACGGGAATAGAAGACGGCGCATACCAGTGCAAGCCAAATGTCACTCATAACAATATCGCAGCTAATGAACAGTCTTCCGACAAAATTCGTTGTGCAATCTTTTGCGCCAGCTTTGATATTCAATAATATTATACAATTACTAATATATCCCGTTCTAAATGACAATAGCAGGATGACTCAATCGCTCCTTCATAACAATATTTCAACTAATTACATGCTAATTGAGTTGCTTATCGTGTGCCGTCATGATTAATAATTCTCCTGGACAAACTATATGCATGGTATCGAGTTAGTGCGATCTGATTTTGAATAATATATGTGGGAAATATGATTTTGGATTATCCCTCTTTTATCAAATTAACAAAACGGTAATGGTCAAATACCACTATAATAGTGGAATATCGCTATAATAGTGGAATTCAGCATTTGCCTGACCTGTTTATTGCTGGACAACTAATCCGACCCAAACTACTTGCGTCCGCGTGGTTCTTGCATATACGTTTAGTCGGTGGCGGTATATTTGTCCGGATATCAGTAGACATTTTTCTGATATATCCAAGGACGTGTAACTAGAGGGGTTCTGTTGGGGTGTCCAACCTATAGTATTCCCAATTGCACTCTTTCCATTTGAAAACAACAAATTAAAATGCCAAAGTCTGGTACATACCATTTGAGACCATCCAAACCACTCCCACCTCCCGGTTGGATTTGTTATTCTGACACATGAACATGACCTTCAAACTTCCTGTTGGAAAATTCCAACCAAACACCTCTAAGGTTGGAAATTTGCAACTGATGGCAATTTCCGTCTAATATACCTCTGAAAGTAGAACATATATTATAACATCTGTCCAAGCACGATTCTAGATTTTGGAAAGAATATTAATCTGCATGCATTATGAGAACAATCCGAATCTATTGTTGGTCTGAAATGTCCAATCAGCCGCCGTTAATTCAGTATCACCTTCCCATACCATTTTTATAGGATTACTTAAGAAATGACTTGAAGCCCGATTTGAGTCATTGGATTTTGACCGACAGAGTAATCAAACAAACTTTGTCTAATTATTCTGCCGGTCAAAACCAATGACTCCAATATAGCTTCAAGTCATCTCTCATAACCACATACCAGTAGATTTCAATAGAACATTAATAACATTAACAATTTTTCAAAACCACGTTTCAAAATTCCTGCACCGTCTCCTAATACGAACAACACGCAGCCAGCGCGTGCACATGATCAAATTGAAGTGACGTATGTGGTTCATCGCGTTTTATGAAGTGGACGCTGCATGTGTTGGTTGATGAACCTCGGAAACGTTCTTTTAAGCTGTATGACGATTTGTACTGATTCTGACGGGTGCTATTTGTGTTCATGTATAGAGTGTGTGTCATTATAAATAAATACTTAATCGGATGGTTGATTAGATGTTGTTTAATATATATTCCCAACCACATGGGACATAATAGGAAAATTTGACTTAATAACCCTTTGAGTGCCACGGGCCGATCTCATCGGCCCTAATTTACATTGTGTAAAATCGGCCCTAAAAATAAAAAATAATAAAATTAAACATTTTGTGTTGAATTTTTTTTTTTGGGTTGAATTTTTTTCGGGTATGCTTAAGCATGCTATAGAAAATTTAAAAACAAACTGGATAACACCTTAGGGGCATGTTATAACTAAAAACTATCACCAAGTATTCATAGTAATAATTTTGATGCCCATGAAAATAATTTGATGCCCTGACAATAAACCTACAAAATAAGTCTGTTAAAGAATATAAGAAAACATTATTAAAATTGTAAAAAAGATAATAACAAATGATTAAAAATTGTTAGGCCAATGCATTCTCTTATATATGCGTTCGGATTAGCGTAGATAGGCAATATTGACTTGAAACGTATTTTATTTGCAAATAATACAAAAGGGATTGGGGCACAAGTTTTTTCAACTTATGAAGCCCCTCTCCCAATACAGTCGATTTAAATACAAAATGTTTACAAGATGACAGCTGAACATATTTACATGCATGATTGAGTTATTTTATGGTGATTGATGTAGTGCCTTCCAGATCTATATGGGTTATGGCTGATTTGGTAGCTATAACATTTGGCGGGGTTTGTGTGATTTGTGTTTGTTTTAACTACTGTTGGAGCAGGGTTTTGTGCAAAGGGGTATTTTCTTCATGTCTATATATATGCTAGTCAAGTGTTAGTCAGCTACTCTCGAATACAGTACATACGGTAGATCAAGGTAATAGAGAACTGGTGATTGGGTGGGGGAGTAGGTCCATAAGTGGGTAGCCAGTAGATTACTAAACTGCGTAGTTCCTATATTTACAGGTGTACTTATAGACAATTTGTAGTCCTTCCTTGTGAATGTATTTTGTTTTTAAATTCAGTTATCGAAACGCTTTGTTGCTACAATATATTGCTGAATTATATCGAACAGTTTCTTATTACTTTGGGACGAGATATATGGTATTCCGAAAAGAATGTTGTTAATATTGATAATTTGAAGGCTTTCGCGAGTCAATTTATCACCGAGGACGGCTCGCTCGGACTGATACAAGGGACAACTAAAGAAAAATGAAAGGCATCTTCGGATGGATTTCCACAGAAGCACACAGGGCTATCGGAGATATAATTGCTATACATGTCAGAGCGGAGTTCGCTACATCTATTTCGGATGCGACAGTGTAGGATGCTGTTTTTTCGTTGACCTGTGTAGAAGTACAGAGGAGGAGCGGTGAGGGGTCCAATAGTTGCAAATTAGTTTTAAATATCGAAAATTGGCCTACGTCAGTGATTATTTTGGGAAGTTTATTCCACTCAGTGGTTGCCGACGGAAAAAAAGACTTTTTGTAATGTTCCGTATTACAGAAATATGAATAAAATTGGCCGGGTCGCAAACATATACAATCGCACAAACGTGTCTCCTGGCGATTAGTATATTAATTCATATTTAATCTGGGCCGAATTAGATGTATTTATACCAAACGCAATGGAAATCAGATGCAAATGATATATAAATATCTATATAGTTTACGGAATGGATAAATGCAGAACTTTCACAGATCGAAATTGCTTTTTTGGTAACATGAAGGGACATTAGAGTAACACGATGGACGTCTATTGTCTTGTCGGACTAATATACCACATAAATTGTTCATTGTTCCGATGAGGTTCCGTGCAAGAACTGAGCAAAAATTGCAACTACAAATCGTACAACACAAACGGAGTATGCTACTCACAGTGGTCATAACCTAGATTACCATGGGTGTATACAGATGTATTAGTGGGTGGGTCTAAGGATGCATAATACACGTCCACCCGTTAACAACAATGATGTATGCGAAATTTGATCAGCGTACATGTACCTTGAAGTAGAGCCATGTCGCATACGGCTTACATAGCCCGAACATCGGACGTTTGTTTTTTTAATTTTGTTTAACTGGAAAAATAACAAATGTGTGCTTTGGCATTACTGTTAATAATCACTGATAAAATATTTAAAAGCATGTATTTATGGTAACAGTAATGACATGCTCCAAATATACTGTCGTGACACTCAATTCCAACACATCCACGTTTAAATATGTGTGTCATACTACGCCTTTCTTCTTCGATGCATTATATCGGTTAACCCAACGATTGATGAGCTGGAATTTCTGGCCAGTTATCATTATATCTACATAATCTACGCCATCTACACCTAGCCGATGGACTATATATATGTGAGTAGAATCTCCCTACTGGACAAACGACCAAATGTTAGCATTTACCGACCCATTGTCAACTCAGGGCCCTTTTAATGGCAGTTGTCACATGTTAGCAACACAAAACAACAACAAAAACCTCGAACCCTCGTTGGCAGACCAACGAATCCTCAATGAGCGTAAAGAATCATCGGATCATCATGAATTGTGACGCTATATGTTAACTGGGAAGACGATTTAAACCTTTGTCGTTAAGAAGTTCCCCTAATTTGATATATATAACTGGAATCCCAATTGTGATTTTTTGTGAAATTTTATACCGCGTTCTGTAAAATCGAATTTTTGAGGGATAGGAAGGGGCTAGGACCCCAATAATGGCATATGTAATTGCTCCAATGATCAGTTAATATACAAAACCACATAATAAAGTCATATTACTCGACCAGTTCCAAACAGCATGAACTGATTTAGAAGATATTTGTGGAAAAAACGTCATATTTTCAACTTCCGGCGGCCATTTAGGCGGCCATCTTGATTGTTGAGTTTCAATTTTGCCCCAAAAAAGTGTCATTATGTCTTAGCTTCAGGAAAATGTATACATTTGTATACATTGTACCAGATTTTCGCGCTGTAAGTTGCATAAAACCGACTTAGGGTCTGGCCTGAAAAACGGCCGCTATGATGGACGCCATCTTGTCTGGAGTCTATACAGACACTTTTTTTTCTTGTTAACATTGCTTAAAAGTTGAAGGACATAATAAGGAACAAAATGAGTAGGGTGAAGTTAAGTCCCAGTGGGGGTGCAAGGGTACCCCTATTAGCTCCCGGACTATTCCAATGATTTCGCGTTGAGAAGATAGGGCTCAAGCCTATACTCTTTCTTGTAAAGACGATATGTTCTGAGTTTATTGCTGCCTGATTTTGAGCAGTTGTCACTCAGGCTGGTTTGGAAGAACTCGTTGTAGCTATTTTGTAAAGATTTTCGGAAATTGTTCGTTACCATGTCGGTGGCATTACATGACCAGTCTCGGGTAAAGTTAGCCCTAAAGATTCGACTGATTTGAAAATTGATTTTGTAGATAATACCGTCCGTTGTTCTTTAACCGCATTTCGTAGAAGTTCGCAGTCCGAACGCGAGGTGACACTGGTTGCATAATTCGACATTCTATATACAGAGGATAGCTGCCTAGTTCAGCACGGCCAGCATTATTTGATGCATATTTTCTGCACCTAGTAAACGTTTGCAAAATTTAATATGAACTGATTCACAGGCTAGGCTATCGTGATTTTTAGATGTTATTTCTACACCCCATAGTTCACTTCCATACAGGATTATTGGTTTGATCAGTTTATGGAAGAGTTTGAGTGACGTTAACAATGGGATAGGTGATGTATGGTTATACGCATTGAATAGTGAGTGCATCGCTTTTAGCCCTTTAGCACTTAAGTTTGTGATAGCTTTTGTGAACTTGCCATTACTAGAAAAGGTTATACCAAGGTAAGTATATTCCCTGACATTTTCGAGTTTGGTCTCAGAGATATGAAAGGATGGAATTATTGTTGTTTGTCTCGCCCGAAAAATCATGCAGTTAGTTTTTTCCGCGTTAACCAGGGGGGGGGGGGGGTCGGAAAACATGTGCAGGCACGTATGCTGATTTTTGACTTTCGACCCTTGTTGGGACCCACCACTCCCGCGTCCAAATTTTTTTCCGTTTTCGGCAGTTTTTTCCGACCATTTTTTGACACCCACCCCTTTTTAACACTAAAATAGAGATTTGAGGGAGAATTTCACTGTAAACAGTTGTATATGAATTTTTGTGCATAATATTAGTCATGAATGTGAACATTGACATGTAAATAGGAAAAAGTCACTTTGGGGTTATTCGGTCAAAAAAACATGGCTGCCAGCAGCCATCTTGGATTTCAAAATTCAATCCAGTAGCATGGGCTACAGGCTATACTGTTTGTCTGATCATCATGAAATTTGTCATTTCTGTTAATATTGACATATAGATGTGTTTTAAGCCAAACTCATTGCAAAAACAGTCAAAAAGACTTGCAGAAAAAATATTTTTGAGTTGCGGAAAACATTGTTTGTTGGTCCTATCGACCACCCACCCACCCCGGCATACGTGCCCGGAAAAAAACTTTTTTTCCACCCCCCCCCCCCCCTGCGTTAACTTTAAGTTCATTCGCATCCGTGTAGAGATGCAGTTTGTTTAGACAGTTTTGGAGTCCCGTGGAACTGTCAGACAATAAAACGAGGTCGTCAGCTAAAAGAATATGATTGCATTGACTATCCCCGATCGTCACTGGATCACACGATTCGTCAAATATATTCCTAACGTCATCGATGAATATTTTGAATTAATTCGGTGATAATATATATCTTTGTCTGACCCCAATGGTCGATAAACAAGCAGGTCCAAGTCCTCTATTTGTCTTAGTTGTTTAACAACTTGAAGAATATAGTGAACGGATTATACGCAGTGATTGACCCTCAACTCCGATGTGTTGCATTTTATCGAAGAGCAGTTGTCTATTCACGGTATCAACGGCCTTTCGGAAATCTACAAAGGCAGCATACAGCGGTCGGTTCAATGACTAGTATATCGTTGAACTATGGCATGCAGCACAAACGCACTATCAAGTGTACTCTTTCCTTTACAAAACCCGAATTGATTTTCATAATAATTCTATTTTTTACAAGAAAATATGTTAATCTACGGTTTACAATTTTATTAAACAGTTTCCCAATTGTGGAGCTTAATGCTATAGCACGATAATTATTCGGATCACCATTGTCGTCTTTTTTGTGGATTAAGCTGAGATTTGACTCGCTCCATGCAGTTGGATAGTTCCCTGTGTGAAGAATTGTGTTAAATATTTTGGCAAAGCCATCACTCATTAGAGGAACAAGCACCTTTAAAAGCTCATTCGAGACCTGGTCTGGTCCCACTGATTTATTCGATTTCAATCCTTTAGTGGCAGACAGAATTTCCTTTACCGTGATAACTTCATCCATCATTTTCACAGCAGGCAATGTGCCCGAGTAGTTCATGTTTTCGTCAATGTAAATATTAGGTGATCCTGTACAAAAAAGTGACCTGAAAAATTCAACTGACCTATCAGCGTCTAAGTCATTTTCGGTGACTGTATTTTTTCGCAATTGTGATATTATTTCCCAATATTTCTTGGGATTATATGTTTCTAGGGTATCAAAGCTATCATATAAGCACTCGTAAAAAACGCGCTTTTTCTTCTTCAACTCGCGTTTGTATACCTTTCTATTCATGTGGAATTTTATCCGGAGTTTCCCGTCAAAGGGATTATTTCTCATATCAATAATTATTTTTGCTAGGTCGCGTTTCAAATCTTTACATCTACCGTCAAACCACGGTCGTTTTCTGGGAGTAGTTTTTCGTTTGAGTGATTTTCGAGCGCATGCATGAATGTTAATGTCATTTATTAATTGCTTGAAGTCCACTGTACCAAATGTGGTTCCTTGTTTATCTCGCGAGTACTGATAACTGTTAAAGTCTACCTGTCGCTCGTGAATTGACTGTGTCTGCATTATGTCGTATACTTTCTGTCGACTTAATTCGGTCCATTTTAAGCGGAGTTGTGGTTTTGTATATCGGAATTTCGTAGAAGTCTTGGAACATCGTTTGCTTGGGTGTTTTAGGTGGTTTTGACAGATCTTACTATTTGAACAGTAATACCCAGGAAACCGGAAAATATTTGTCGGCAGAGTTTCCTTTTTTTTCATTCACTCTCTTGCTCATTATTTATTCAGTTTTATGGAAAGAAAATACCTCAATTTATTTTTTTAAATTTGAGTAAAAACGATCGTAATCAAAACTCATGTGAAATTTATGAACAATTTTGAAATTTGTCAATTGTTGTGATGGTGCTGTATAATTTAATGTTATCCCCACCGCTAGCGCCTGCGTCTACTTTTTTCAACCCAAATATTCGTAAATCAGGTTCTTGTGGCCTAATATAAATATATGTGTGTGTGTATTTAACACAGAATAATTCCAAACACAAAGGTACGACAACATAGCTTTAACTCTTTAATGACGGGAGTTGCGCTGTTGCAGCATTGAATATATATGTATTGTGCCAGTGTATTATCTTATATATGCGAGTATCCCATATATTCTCTGATATATGCAAGGCTCCCTATGAGAGACTTTTATATATAAGAGAATGCACTTGACTAACTTGACTAACCTTTGTGTTTGAATGTATACTATGGTGTAGTTAACGAATTTCAAAAGACAAGAATAACACTCATTCGAATCAGGTGGACAGGTATACGTTCAACTGAAGAGTGCGCTGAACAATTATACGGTCTGTATACAGAATAAAGATATAAAGAATTTTTATTCAATATAATAATTTGGCAAATGCACCTCTCAAAGGGGCCATACACTTTTACACATGACCTAAGGCTAACCACCAACAGAGGCTTTCAGAGCACAACAATTAAACGCTCAACAACAAAACTATTGGGCAATGTTTGTATCGAAGGTCAAGCTTTAAACATTCGTCACACGAATTGGGACTTTAAAAATGTAAGTACATATTCACGGCTAGTATCTTTCTTGTTAGTTTTTTTTCTATAGATATGTATAACATACTAGTACTTGAGTGAATGTACATGTCATTAGATATAGACTAATATCACGCAGCTTATTCGGGGTCGCTGAGGTCTTTTTACCACCAGGATTATTGGGATACAAACGCTCTTTTGATACACGGTATGTATTTCCATGTATTTACTGTCACATGGGAAATATTAAGAAGGCACGCTCCGATTCTTCGCAATATTGTGTTTGAGAATGATAATAGTTTCATTAATTTTACCGAAATAAGTTCTTATTCACTGTATGTCAAATAACTACTTCGTAATTGTTGTGTTATTACCTAACATTTATAATATAGTAATAACTTGCGTGAACATACAATCATGTCATTGGATATCGATATATGACCGCTTTCAAGGAGTTTCAGTACAATTTGATTGTTTCACGCTAGCAAAAAACGATTGCCTCTGATGAAGAGCGTTCATGTTTCCGTTTGATAATAATAACATATAATAAAGAGCGTTCTCGGTTGAGATTTTATACTCGCTTTCAACGTTAAACGGATGGATGTCTGTGTGGATTGCCGCGATACTTGTGCCATTCAAATGATGGTGATTGCAAATATTTCTCATGATTTCCCTTCTGTCGTTTAAAGGTACTTAATCCGATTCGATGGTCCCCATATAATCAGATTCCAACAACAACACATTTTTTAGAAATGCTGCTTCAATTACAACTATAATATAAAATTGCCCGAAAGGTGTTATTTATCAACATGTTGTTCGACGAAATTTGGCCTTATCACCAACAGAAAGCGTCTTGATTTTAGAGTTTTCCATCTTCATCCGCAATTTGGTCCAAGACGGTCGTTTCGTCCACTATTTACTGGGCCACTAATAATTTTCGATGGTGAAACATAATATATTTCAAAATCGATATATTATAACTCCGAGCTATATCAGGTGGGTTCCTCGACTCGAATCAGATATTGTTTACCCCCGAATCCAAATAAATAGTCATTGAGGGGCGCTTAATCGGATTATGCATCTTTAAATATACGGGTGGCTTTCGCAATGGGCATTGCTGTTAAAATAGTTACATCTGTTAAAACAACCTTAAACAGAAAGCATAATAAAATATAGACATATATTGTTCTTATACCAGTCAAAAATATCGCTTACGCGTGTTATTATCAAGATCGTACGTCGTGTTAGTAAACAAAAGCCACGTTATGTTACAGTACAGTACAGTACATAAAGAGAGTGTGACAAGCAAAATACTCAGCACCGGAGAGACCCCGCCATATGTGCTTTGCATGGTTAAAACTATACCATGTTGTTTACAACATACCCTTATAGCGCTCGCTAATCCTCGCCACTCAATAGTTTGGCGTTGAATGGGTCACCGTAATGAATAAATCTCCCCCACCCCCACCCCAAAAACACGACGGTGTTGAGGGTTTTGCTTATCAAACAAACTCTCGGCCCACAAGCAGTATCACTGGGGGGAAACTGTTTCACCAGAATCGATTCTATCGCCCTTCCGGTTCCGTCTCTATCGAATTAAGTTCCGACTCTTTCGCGATTTCTAAAACATATTTTCAAAGTTTTGATCGTTGTTTATAGACTGAATGTCAAAACAGAATGTTTTCTCCAATAACAATGGACAGATTATGTCTTTATACGTGTTTATTGGTGACAGTAATGCAAAATCGGCTGCATGATGTGCACAGTTAGAGACGTAGTGCATTTGGGTGCATTTCTCATGAAAATTAAGCAGCACTTTGATGCTCAGATTATCGGCCTTGTCAACTTTAAATTGGACTGAAACTTGTCAAATTTTATGGTTGAACATTAGATAATTATAATACAATACTTCCCGACGGTTCCTCGCCGAACAAGTCCTTCAAATTAGTGCCTCAAAAAGCAACAAAAAGTTCCGATTCTATTGTGATGTTTATGTTCACGATCGGTTCTTTCGTTCCTGTTTACAGTACATTCATATTCGATCAGATTATTTGATTGTACATCTATAGTTGCCCAATGACAATAAATGGTCATATATGGTTTAAAATGTAGCCATAGTAAATCAATAGATGAGTTTTAGTGGTCCCAAACGATCATATGTCAGATATTAAAGATGATCGACCGATAATCTTTAATATCCAACCTATGATGCTTTGTGACTACTGAAAACCTCACATTGGTGTTGCTGTGACTATAGTTTGAACCATATATGGTAATATGGCAACTAGAAACACAAATGAACTATCTGGTCGAATATAATATTGCATTAAACGGGGGGCGAAAGAACCGATCGTGAACATAAAAATCACATTAGAATCGGAACATTGCGTTGCTTCTTTTGATGGATTAATTTGAGGGTCTTTTACTGTGAGGAGCCATCGAGAGCTGTGTTGTAATCGTGTCCTGTTGTTCGGTCATACAAGAAGACATATTTCAGTCTAATTAAAAGGTAAAAAGGCCGATAAAAGGAGCATCAAAATGCTGCTTAATTTACAAAGGAAATGCACACAAACACATGACGCTTCTAAGTGTGCAAAAAATAGCCGACTTCGCATTATTATCACCAATAATTACGCACAAAGACACAATCTAGCGATAGTTTTTGGAAAATACGTTCTGTTTTAAAATTTAGTGTATAAATGGAGGTAAAAACTTTGAAAACATTTGTTTCAAGTCGCGAAAGAGACGGGACTTAATTCGATAGAGACGGAACCTGATAGGCGATAGAATCGATTCTTGTGAAACAGTTTCCCCTCAGTGAGTATGTTATGTGGACAATATCATATTCATATTAGTATTACACTTTACTATTATATAGATAATGAATGGCTTGGAGTATACGAGCCGCGGGCGAGTGGACTATTCCTCCCCGAGGACCACTATTTTGGCATAGTCAACGACAAGACATGCATTACTTATTATATTGTATCGAACATTGGTGTCAATTCTTTGACAATTTCTGTGTCTGATTTTGTCACATTTTATTTACCGAGGATTGTGGAAATCGGTATAAGATTTTACAATTTACGGAATTCTTTTTACGATGACACAGGAGCATAACTATTGTTGTTATTTACATCTAACAGCATCTCTTCATGATTCATGTATTTATTTCTATAAATACGTCATTAGCAAATACATTTTGGCGAACTTTTAGAAAACGGAAATGAAGTTATAAATAACGTCTACTGGCATTACAAAATTATGACTGGTCGCTTGCCAACTAAACGGACAAACTATTAAATACATTGGATAGCTGTGATCGGACATTTGTAAGCTCTTTACAATTCACAATAAATCTAATGATATACGGATATTCCAACAAGACAATATCGTACAAGGTATAGTTTCAGATTAGCCTTATCTTCAGAGTCGTTATTTCGTGAGAATCCGGATTCAGAATCTAGATTAAGATTACAGATTAGTCCCCGTACGACGTGGTTCGGTAAACGAACAGACCAGAATCAGTAAACGAACAGACCGTAATCGTAATCTCGTGGTAATCCAGAATCCGATTCCGATTCCGATTACGGACTCAAATGTTCGAAATGCAAACAAACCGAGATTTTGCCACCTCGGAGTTTAAAAACATAATAAAACATAAGAATCCGTCCCTCGTGTACAAATTATTGCAGAATATAAACGATCTATATCAAAGAATTTTAAATGCGGAGACAAATTTGAGTTATCGAGTGTAAACGGGAAGAATTTTACGGAAATTAGCAAAATAGTAATGTTATTGATAGTAACGCTGGGGGAGCACTTCGGTTGATGGCGACTTGAAGCAAAGCATTGTCAATTTCATTGTCACTTTCATCATATCATGTTCATTTCATAATTCCATCCATAAAATACCGCCCGAACGCATGTCGATATCAAATTCGGCGGATACGTCACCATTGACCGAATTAACGTGAACCTGCATGGATATGTCTTCTACTTTGTTCGTTATCATATGTTCCTTCTTATTCAAGAAATAGTAGGATTATATTATATCGATGAATTATCAGATATACGTATGTACTATCTAGTCTTATAGCAATTTCATATTTAAAATGTGTTGTTTCGTTAAATGCAGTCGTTTTTCACAATAGTCTCTGTATGGTGCAGACACACAGGCATTTTGACCAACGTGGTGAACAGTGGTTGGAAAATAGAGTTTTGCCCATGAAGCTAATGTTGTGGCCTTGTGATCGCACGTGAACTCATTTCCCAATCGCACAAACACAAATGTAAAGCTTATTCTAGGATCTCAGGACTATATAGTGCAAATGTCAGTCAATTTATTGATTAAGTACCCACACGTACAAGTTCTAGGGACGTGGCTAGAGGTTTCCTCAAAGTTCCGACCAGTTGCACCCCCCCCCCCCCCCCTTGAACCAAACATTAATCTCACAGGTTCGCAGAATTCCATATTCACCCCCTTGGAAATATCCAACTTGACACACCCTAAGATTGGAAAATAACCAACTTTTACTGGTTGAAAAATAATCTAACAATGAGATCAATTCCAACCTATATATGGTGTCAAATTAATGTCCAACTAATGTTGTGTCATGCATGACATTTCCAACTGCTGGAAATGTACCAAAGTATAGTTTAGACACATTTATTTTAAAATATTTGTCAAATTTAGATAACACATGATATATAACACATACATCTGTTTATACAGGCAATGGGATTGGAGGACAAGAGCTGACGACTCACTTTATGGTACCCCCTCTCCCATAGGTTATAACACTGAAAAATAAATAATTAGTAATGGCAAAGCAACATGACTACATAAACAAGTTGAACATATATACAGATCACCGGTCACCCCTCCCCTCCGAGTTAGTCATAAGTTTGTATATGCATTTATCTAAAATCGGGTTTGTTTGTAGCGTTTGCTGGCTTGTACGTATCATTATTTGGAACAGTTAGTCAAAATAATCCTGATTTGCCTCACGTATGAATGACTGTACAGCTAAGAAAATTGTACCAAAGTTCGGGGGGTGTCGAGACACCATAACTAACCCCTGTCGCCACGTCCCTGTACAACTGACAAGTTTCGTGTGTTCACCACAACGTCTTCGGAATTTGATTCAGGAGACCTAGAGCTGTTAGAAATGCTTGCCCTCAACAATAAACACACTTTAACTTGAAAAAAAATGCGATTACGTCGGATTTGCAGCTAATTAGGTGCCATGTATATACACATAGAAGCAAAGCATGACATTCACAACAAACGTGAACTTTATAAATATAAGATACAAAATGATACTTGTGTCAAATACATGAGCCATGTTTGACGCTGGGAGAGCATTAAGCATAGTATCGAAGACCACGTGGATTTCAAAATCTGACATAGAATCGGGAATAAGCCCCGCCCCCGTAATCTGAATCCGGATTTTCACGAAATAACGACTCAGGCGGCAACTCGATTTCGCGAAATGAGTTTGTTACTATAAATAGAAAAATAATAATATTAATATATAATTGATGATATTTGGTAACTTTAATTTCTAGTATAACCAACAACCAACGCCATCCGTGTTTTAAGCTGAAAATGACTGCAGGGAAAGTTTGACTATTTGATCTAACATCTGACGGTTCACCTCTAAAGCGGTCCAAACAGCTGCAAATCAAACCTTGTAATCCTATAGTTTATCAACCCTTTCATAACGGAGCTGCGTTTGTGCAACATTAAATACCCTGTGCCAATGCATTTTCTTATACATGCGAGTCGACCATAGGTCGTCTCGCATATATAAGAGAATGCATTGACCTAACAATTTTGTATCATGTTTTTATCAATTGTTATCATTTTTGATAATACGTTCTTACATTCTATAACAATTTGTATCATTTTGTTCTAATAATCTTTAAAGAGATAGACGCAACTCCCCGCACTTTGGTATCATTTATGCTTTTTCGAGTTCACCCCGACCCTCTAACATCGAAAAACAAAGCCCATAGTAAACGATTATTCTGTTCCGTCATTCCGGGCCGCGTAAATCGACCGGCATCAAACCTACCCCGGAACGTAAATTTTGGAGTCTCTTTTGGGCGATGACGTCACTTGGGGACAACCTTCAACATTGAAACAATGGCGCACTGATGATTTGTTTTGTAAAAGTTCAAGCGTTTCATTAGCCAACGATGGCGATGGTAGTGAGGACAGCGTTACAGAAAGTGTATTAAATGAAGCTAATGTTAGCAGTAATATGCTCGATACAGACATTTAAGAAGATAATACCGGCGTTTAACCACTAAACGAAGAAATGTGATGGCAGATCGGTGTGTTGGCCTGAAGAATGACCTGGTAACAACGGTGAATGAAACTGGAAAAGGAAATTTTCGAAATCACATGGACGTGCATATGATATACATATCAATAATGTCATAGTATTCTAATTGAAGTGGAATTGAAAACAAGTGAAACCGAGTACTGCATTTTTTTTTTTATAATTTTAGTGTTTTTTTAAATCTGATGTGATTAAAAAAATAAAAATGAATTGTCAATGGAAAAGATAATAATTTTATCTAGATCTAGATCTCATCATTGCCATCAATGGTGTTATGTCTTATGACAGTTTGTTCTACCCGGTATCTGTCTACTCTAGTTGTCTAACTTATAGTATATTTGAAGAGTAATTAAAGTTATATTAAACAATTTAAACTGTTACAAAAATTTCAGGTTTGCCTGAAAAAAATAAATATAAAATTTTCAAAATGTCTGATCCAACGGTTGTTGGGTCACAGTGGGTAGTGGGAGTTGGTGTAAACATTTATTTAGTATCCCAGATTTATACAACAATTTACAAAATGATGTTAATATATATATGTAAGTATGATAAGCCATGCGCTTCTATGGAGCCATCTCCTTAGAAAAGAACAGTACATGTATTGCGTAGTGAAAAGATAATATCAGAGATACTGAGTATTGGGAGTTAGTGGGACCACCCAAACCCGATCTACTCGGGACAACCCGACAATGTCCAACATGAGCTAAGAATATATTTACTAGTCTCATAATTGTGTTCTGTTTTTTTTTTATAACCCACAACATAATTTTGCTAAAAATGTAAATATAAAAATTATCTCTTTGGCAATTGGCGATAAAATCTCGGCCTTTTTTCGTACATTTCTGTTTCAATTGTCAACTTATGTCAAGTACCGGTATGTGCGTCCAACATACATGTCACTGGTCAGTTTGAACATTATATTAATTTCTTTTTTCTCTCACGAAATTGTAGTAAGACATGCTTACTCAATGCCCCCCCCCCCCCCTATGTACTCAAAGCTATATTACGTGTAAACATATTTGTGGAAGTCCAAGTGACCGATTATAATCATGAAATATACTTTTATGCCAGTTCTGCCTGGGGATTATTGATGCAAGATCTTAATCTTTCTACAATCTTTGCCAATTTCAGGTGTTCCTGTTCAAATTGCATGGCAGAATCACCTACTGTACAACTAAGTGTCAGGATTGCTCAGAAGACGGCTCAGCATATCAAAATGACTACAGCTGCATGACATAGATTGGTGCATTCTTGAATCGGTTTCTGGTCAGCAACAATGTGGTCACCCTTTGAAGGTCCATTATATGATGCATGAAGTATACATTCTACTGGCAGTTCAACCGATGGTGCCGGGACGTACCTTGGACATCGCAGTAGATGTTTAATGCCATCATGTATTCTGTACCCCGGTACAGGGAAAGACAGGAGTTTGCTTAAGTGTTGTTTGTACAGCAGGTTAAGGGCGGGCTGACAGACATGAGAGATGTTGTTTGCTTATTAAACATCAAATTTAATGAAAGCCTTTGTCACAACTTTTCTACCCATGATGCACTTGTCATGTTGCAATATCTTATTTTTATATATTTTTAAAGGCTGGAAAAAGGTAGCTGCTACCTGTCCTGAAAACAGTGAAATTTTGAAGGAATTCAATGTCTTTAATATCAGTGGAAATTACATGATTACTTTCTATAGTTTTCAGGTAATTGCTCATTCCTGGAATATATTTCAATTTCAATATAGTCAAGTTTAAAGTGATTTGATTGAAATATTATTATATAAATTTAGAATATCAGAATTTTTCAGACAATTATAGACAATCTGACATTTTGAATATATTCAACCAGCTGTAATCGAATGTGTGGGTATTATTATGACATGACAGTTTGTATGGCTATAACAGGGTTGTTATCGAGGGGATCAAACATTTTCAAACACCCCATCCCCTACATGTACCCATGGCA
Source organism: Siphonodentalium dalli (assembly GCA_032622095.1). NCBI lineage: Eukaryota > Metazoa > Mollusca > Scaphopoda > Gadilida > Siphonodentaliidae > Siphonodentalium > Siphonodentalium dalli. The sequence goes on from CP136063.1 coordinate 248,589,263, forward strand.
TATTTGCATCTTAAGAGATGGACCACATGAAATGTCATGCCTGACTGATATGTTCCAACTAGGATTAAGGTTATGGTTAATTAATGTTATGTTTACCATCAATCGCGCATTTTCTTTTTCTATAATTAAAATTAATGAATTTCACATATTATTGGCACAATGCACGCTTTGATTGTTTGATATATCATTCACATAGAAATAATATAAACAAGATTGGTGTTAATGTTTATGTTATAATTACATTGTACTATATACATCAGTAAGTAATGTCAGAAACCCATCAGGAATATAATTAATAATGAAAAATCCCCTCATTTCGCATTTAATTCTCAGAATCCTGGATGATGCTAAACATAAACTTTATTAACCATGGCCTAAACTTGGCATTGCTCAATAATTTCGGTAATACTGTAACTGCAAGAGCTGATAGACTTGTGTCATTAAGCACTATAAACAGAATATCCATTATTATTAATTTATTGCTTTCGATCAATATTTTGTCAGGGTGGAATTTCACAACAGTTTGAAAGGAGGGGTTGGTTCAAATGAGGGGGTGGGCCTGTGGGACAAATATAGAAATTTCGAGCTGAACCCCCACACAAATCCTCCAACCACATGCCAAACATTTAAGTTTCTGAGTTATTTAGTCAAAATTTATTATATTATCTTTTATCCCACCAATGTCAACTCGCTTTGTAGAAATAGTAATTGCCAGTCATATAGTAACAACTTGTGGCACTTGTACGTGTTGAGAAAATTTTTTGAACCAAACAACTGGTGGATATCTTTGTTGCCATTCCTCCAAGTTTCAGGACACTGGCTTGTAACACGCTTATCTGCTCTTAACATGCACTGCCCTTATGCACCATCACTATATATTGTATAAGCTTATACGGAACGCTCTTTATATCCCATATGAGTCAAAGGCACCTATCCCATGATATTCTCCAGGTGAGGTGACACATGTGCAGCAATATTCCTACATATTGTCTAAGCTGATAAGGAACGATCTTTATTACCCATATTTGTTTATTGGTGCCCCTTTATGTTGCCTGTCAGATGTAAACGGGACCTATCCCACGAGACTCATCGTGTCAATTTGGCGCTGTGAACCAATGATATCCAACGACCAACTTCCATTTTAACTATATAATTAATTATTTGGTTCAATTAATGCCCTTTTAAGACATCTGAGGTCAACAGACCTATCTAATACGATATCCTGGGTCAAATGTAGAAATATCCGACTGGTCCAGCTGTTTGGTCGCCTATAGCCCAAACAAACAAACCAACTTGAGTTTTATTAGTATAGTTGATCTCACATACAATACTGTACCAAATTTGCTTTATTGAGTCTCATTAAAGTATATTTCAACTAGTCCGCCTAATGATATTACCTGGCACATTCAGTCTATCCAACACAGACAGGGTTCAACATCAACTTGAGGGTCTCCGTTGGGGTGGGTTGTGTCCACCTTCCGCATATCAAACGCCATGTTTGCGAAATACCTGGGACTAGTAAAACATACCATTCTATATTATATAGTCACGGCAAATGCCATTTAGATTATAATTTTCACAACTGTATTACTGCATGGTACCTCAAGTTTACACCTCATAATTATGTGTTGAAAATTTCCAAACTGTAACCCCCCCCCCCCCCCCCCCCCCCCCAGAACAAACGTCGCACTACCGCCGACTCATTTACAATTTTTTTAATTCGAGTCGACAAAAGTACGTTTTGTTTCAAATAAATGCGAAGTGGAAGCACTACCGACGAAGAATGCGTGTAGGCAACACGAATCGTGTTGATACGTCTGAGATCTGTTTGAAACAAAAGTCGCACCTCCGTCGACTCGAATTTATATATCGGAGAAATACAAACGAACTGCACAATAATATGCTAATGAGGGAATTCCAACTGAAACTGGAAAAACCCAACGAACGTGACGTAATTTGGCAGTATTTTAATTCGAGTCGACAAAAGTGCGACGTTTGTTTCAAAATAAATGCGAGTAGACGCACTAAATAAAATGTTATTACGTTTGGATATTAGTGGCGACTGTGTGGGTGGGTGGGGGTGTCGCTGGTAAAATTTTCAACAGTTTGAAGGTTCATATACTGGAAATTTCACACCAGCGATAGGTTGAAATTTTTCTTATAATTTGATTTTCCAACAATTGATTTGTGGAGAATTTGTTATTTTTAGGCCAACATTTGCATAATTTCCTACTTTTGTTGAAAAGTTTGACTGAAATGGCCATCAGTCGGAAATTTCCAACACTTGGGAGGCTAGTTTCTTGGTCCCTCATGACCCCGTGGCCATTCAAAAACCGCTAATTAGTCATCCGTTGGCAATTTTCCAACCTTAATGGGAGTGTCAGGTCGGAAATTTCCAACATGTGGAAAGCTTGCATTAGGCCAGCCTATAAATACTATAGGAGTTTGTGATTTTTATGTTAAGAATTCAAAATTTTCTCACGCCATGCCCAACTATGATCTTACATCATTCATTGACAAAAGAAAGCTGAGTCTATTTGCTACCTTGTGTAGGCTTGATGTTTGTAAAACTGCCAAAATGTTATTCCTGATGAGATTGCACAGTTATATTATTGAATTATGTTGTAATCAGAAATCATTCATTGCAGATATAGTCCATGTTTTACATAAATACAACTTACACGAGTACCTCGCAGTCTTTGCACAGACTGGCATCTTTCCATCTAAAGAGTCGTGGAAACATACCGTGAAAACTGAAGTACACAAATCAGACGACGAACGGTGGAGATCTTCCATAACTGCAGAAAATAACTTAAGACAATATGGGCTAATGCAAGCCTCTCTGACGTCTTCACTCATATGGCGAACGTGTAGGCTATATCCGGAGGAGAAATTCACTTATCTCTTTCTTGTCCGGTTGATAGCTCACACAGCCTACGGTGATAGTGGGTGTTGTAAATTTTGTAACAAGCTATACCAGTGCTTAATTAATCATGTATTAATAGAATGTGCATCTATTGCAAGTGCACGCAACGCAATTTGGTATGATATCATCAACACATTCGGAATAAACGTCTTCATATTCCTAGATTCCCTACCTAAGTGCTCGCAACTAGCAGTATTTTTGGGAAAAGTTCCATCTGAAGTTCTTGAAGATGGAACTAACTCTTTTCATTTCGTCTTGCGATTCTTTGCAAAATCGAGCATAAAACTATGGTATTGCTTCCACCTTCAACATGATGGTCGTTATTCGGATACCATTATACCTGATCAACAACCACTTGATGTATAACTACCAATAGAAGCAGCTAGTGCATGTAGTGTTCTCTCATCTGTTGTTTTGTGTGAATGTTTGTCTGAGTGGACAACATGTGTGTGCGTTCGTGTGTGTGCGCGTGTTTGTATGAGAGAGTGTGAGAGAATGTGTGTGATGCTGGGTATACCAGGTGTATATGTGTCAATGTTAGTGGATGTCTCTGCGTGATTGCGGTATACATGTGTGACTTCGTATTTTGTGCGTGCCAAAACTAACTGTAAATATTTTGGATATTTCCTTATTATTATGTAACATTTTGTTCATGTCAGTACTTGTATATATGTTTGCTTTTGTGATGCTACTGTGATAAATTGTATTTATATTATATAACAACTCTCCACCAATGGAGGACAATAAAGATATATATATATATATATATATACTATAGGAGTTTGTGATTTTTATGTTAAGAATTCAAAATTTTCTCACGCCGTGCCCAACTATGATCGGATTTTCAGGTTCAGATCTGTAATTTTTCTTACACTAGTAGAACCATGGTCCGCCCAGTGCATGGTCACAAGTCTACTCGGAACCATTCAGAATGGAATATCATCCAAGCATGTGAGGGAACAACCGAGGCGGATGCAAATAGAATTATCCAAAGTTATGAGTCCCCCCCCCTCCTCCACAACGGAAACCCCCAAACTATACGTCCCTGTTCACCATGCATGTTGATTTTTAATATCACGCGGTGTTATATATATAGGCCTATACTGACGCAGTATAATGTTATCCAGGCCGCGTTGAATTCGACTGTTAAATTGTTAAAAACTTAAAAAGGCAGAACGCTCTCGTTTCTAAAATAAACTGGACCTGATTTCTTTCAGACTTTCACAAGTTCAGAGCAAAATACCACATATAAAATCAAATCTCTAATATTAACAAGGGTCTTTCGTCGCTTGGATGTCAAATGCCATATCTTCTCACTAAATTTTACGTTTTAGAATTTATATAATATAGAGAAATTGTTTTTATTTGAATAACCGTTCCATTGATATATATGTATACTATTTCAGCCGTTTTGACGAATACCCTCAATCATGAACGCTTTGTGCCCTTTTACAAAATAATTTAAATTCGTCTTAAATTAAATTCTACGTTTGTTTCAACGGACGAATTTAGAATTAAACTCGAGTTTAATTGGAATTGAATTCGATTCGTCGGTATTGCGACGTGTGCATGTTCCAAGGTTTACAGAACAAATTCCAAGCCGACCAGCCAGATAAATATATTTGTTTTCAATACCGCACAAAGTCACACCAGAAATATTTGCAACTGTCACGGTAACATCTAGTCAATTGACCTCCTTATAGATATAAAATGTTTTATTTCAAAATACCGTCGGATGACAAATAGTTTATTTCACAAGAATCGCAATATTTCTCAGAAAGACGGACAATGCCGGTACTAATATTGTCAGGTAATTCAGGGTAATTGATCACATCCAATATGCCATTCTTTGTGTGGCTGCGCCCATGCAGTGACAACATATTTGTTCGTCATATCCATAGTGATTGCCAACTGAGTTTGATCATCAAAACAATCTCCACACAAATCGATTAAAACCCGCAAACAACAGCACCAAATTGTAAGCAGAGAAGACGTATTCGCCAGTGTCTCATGTGTCCCCAAGTGACGTCGCGCACCAGAGTTGGCTGGATTCACCGTGACGCTGTTTTCGTTTCAGGCGCGCTTTCTGAGCGACGTCAAACTGGACATTTTAATTCGCGCTTTGCTTAGGTCTTTGCTTTGCGATCGTTTTGAGGGTACAAATGACTGATTTAGAACAAAAAAGTGTGGATTTTGCGAGTTGCGTCTATCTCTTTAACTATGTTGTTATTTCTTATCCTTTTTTTCTTACATATCATCTTTGATCATTATTTTTTACATTCTTTAATAATTTTTTATCATTTTTTTCATTTTTTCTTACATTTTTTAACAATTATAAAAAATAATATAAAATTTGTTATGCAAATGCGTTCTCTTATATATGCGAGGCGACATATGGTCGACTCGCATATGTAAGAAAATGCATTGGCACAGGAATTTTCACAAAAATTCAAGAAGCTCCCATCAATTTACTTGCACCGAGCCACTGATGTCCCACACGAGCACAGTTGTGTCATTTGCTTAACAGTTCTCGTTTTGTTGAACTCATGCATATTTATGGGTAAAGGGGGTTACAATGTGTATACATACATCATGACACGAACGATCTCCTCTCCGTTGTGAATGATACAACATCAAACACTTTGAAATAAGATACAATATGGTACGGGACAGGAAAACGCGATAGCCAATAAACGGAAGGACGTAAGGCTTTCTCGCTCAGGGTGCTCTATCAGCCTATAGCATATATGTCAGCTTCCGGTGGCCAAGACAGGGTGCCTCTTCACGTGGACTCAAGGTGTCATTACATTTCTCGTGATTTTCCCCACAGCCCAGGATTGTTACCAGACTATATCATTCATACTGAGTTGTTTCTACAATGTCGGACAGCCCACCTCCTCGGAACGTGAACGGTCCACCACCGGGACAAGGAGGTCCTCCGCCTCCTAACATGATCGGCCCACCACCGGGACAAGGGTGTCCTCCGCCTCCTATGATGTACGGCCCACCACCGGGACATGGGGGTCCTCCACCTCCTCACATGTACGGACCACCACCGGGACCAAGAGGTCCTCCTCCACCAGGATACTTTCCACCACCTCCCAATCAGGGGGGACGACCACCAGCACGAGGTGAGTTTTAAAACTCTTCAATTAACCCTGTCTACTATAAATTGATTATCTCACCCAAGTTATATAAAAGTAAATTATGAAATATTCTATTATTCATTTGGAAGGATGCTGAAGAAAATATGACGAAATGATAATACTATTTAAGTACAGATGTATGCATACTCTTGGTTGGAAATATCCAGATGGGGTGCCTCTCGACTCTTTGTTGTTGCTTTCGCATATGTGACCCGCCATATCAAATCCAGTCGTAAGTCGGGATTTTGTTTACCCTGTGCCAATGCATTCTCTTATATATGCGAGTCGACCACAGGTCACCTCGCATATATAAGAGAATGCATTGGCCTAACAATTTTGTATCATGTTTTTTAAATAAATGTTTCTTACAATGTTTAGGACATAAAATAAAAAAAACATCCATTACCCTGCAGGGAGCCCCACACATATATATAAGCATATAGAAGAGTGTCGTCTGCTAATGTTTGTCTGGGGCTCTGTATGGGTGAAATTATAAAATTGTTAAAGAATACAAGAACAAATTATTAAAATTGTAAAAAATTGTTAGGCCAATGCATTCTCTTATATATGCGAGGCGACCTATGGTCGACTCGCATATATAAGAGAATGCATTGGCACAGGGTAAACAAATCCCGACTTACGACTGGATATGATATGGCGAGTCACATATTTGTTTTCTACCTTCATTCCCGGAATACACTTCACCGACAGCTAGTTATGGACCTATATACTCTAAATACGAACGCTCACGTGGCGATCATACGCGGAAAGGTCGTGCAATCCAATAAAGTAATGAGTGTGCTTTCTTTAAGAGAGAGATAAAGTGGCAACATTTAAATGGGGAATTCAGTGTTAATTTTCAAGACAAAATTACTCAATATATACAAATCGTAGAATAATAGTTCACGTCTTGTAGGAATGTTTGAGCATATGTCTAGTGACAACGCAAAGCAGATTTTTAATTTTATGTTTTGTTTTATGACATTAATTTTGATGGAAATATTATAAACAATGATAAACAATGGTGACATACTTTTTAATAATATTCAATAATATTCAACCTGGGATGAAAATCAAAAATCCGCTTCGCGTTGTCGCTAGATAAGTCTTCAAACTTTCCAAAAATGTATGATATGGCCACATGCGCTTTGTAAGGTTTGATCAATCTTTTCTAAAAAATTAACTCTGAATTCCCCATTCAAATGTTGCCACTTTACCCCCCTCTTAATGTTACGGACGAACCATCGTGAACAATGCGACATCGAAATACACAGAGGCGTTATTTCGCTAAAATCCTGATTCAGAATCTGGATTCAGATTACAGATTGGTCCCCGTACGACTTGGTTCGGCAAAAGAACAGACCAGAAATTGGCAGAATCAGTAAACGAACAGACCGTAATCTCAATTTCGTGGTAATCCGAATCTCGATTCGGATTCCGATTACGGACTCAAATGTTCGTAATGTAAATGTGGTAGAGCACAGGGTGGGTCTTAAGTGAACCATGTCGCTATCACAAACATTTATGGGCTCTGAGTCTTGGTCATCAGGCAGGGTCTATTGAAACACTACGCCTACCTTAAAAGTCTTCATCATGCATTTAATCGAATACGAACGGAACACATCCAACAAGCATCACAACATGGATAACATCACAACGCATCTATACAGACAGCTTGACAGCAACATCACAACATCACATCGAGCATCAAACATCAATCGAGAGATGTCCAACGAGAAAAGGACCCTGGTGAACAAATACATAGATTGTAGTTGCTACCAAAATATATATCCAGAATGGATATAAATAAATATGTGAAATGTGATTGTGTCAAAAACCAACTTCCCTATTGTCGATATAAACAACTATTTTGACACAATCCTAACTGTAATGAACAGTTAGAAATAAAATATATATTGCTAGTATAAAAGGGAGATTACGAACGCAGCATGCGATTTCCACATCCCTAAACTATTGGGCAAATATATATTGCAAATGTGACGTAATTCTAAACTTCCAAAACGAAGACAATAGTATTAAAATACAAGATATAATAACGGGTAAAAACGGGTAAAAACAAATATTACATACCATCCTTTGGAAAGCATAGGTCAGATGTCATAACGTAGTATTCATTTAACTTATACTTTTACATCCTTCAACCATTTGAAGAATTTACGCTACACTTAGTGTCAACAAAACTAACGATGTGTACTCGACGACGACCAGATACGAACTGACAAAAGGCGCGAAATAACCTTACCTGTGATTGGCTGAAATCCAGTGGTGTCTAACAGTTTGATCTAATACTGGGCGCTGAACTAGAAAGAGGAAGACTTAAGCGGGTGAGAGATTGGGCGTAGATAGAAATAGGAAATAGCAAAATAGAGATCAGGAACCGAACTAGGAACGGGAAATTAAAGAACAGAATAGCGCGAAATGGAATGAACCAAGTACGCGGAATGAAATGATTACAATGCGGCTATAAAATGTATATTAGTGAGTTAGGTTTAATAACTTAGTTAGTATACATGTGTAGCATGTAATAAAGGCATATACTGCTTTTGTATATAAAATAGCACTGTCACATAAACAAACCGAGATTTCGCCACCTCGGAGTTTAAAAACACAATAAAACATAAGAATCCCTCTCTTGTGTACAAATTATTGCAGAATATAAACGATCTATATCAAAGAAATTTAAATGCGGAGACAAATTTGTTTTATTGAATGTAAACTGGGAGAATATTACGGAAATTAGCCAAATAATAACGCTATTGATAGTAACGCTGGGGGAGCACTTCTGTTGATGGCGAAGCAAAATTTAATCATTGTTGATTGTCACTTTCATATGTCCATTTCATAATTCCATCCATAAAATACCGCCCGAACGCATGTCGATTTCGAATTCGGCGGATACGTCACCATTGACCGAATTCATATGAACCTGCACGGATATGTCTTCTGCTGTGTTCGTTATTATAATGTTTCTTCTTATTCAAGAAATAGTAGGATTATATTATATCGATGGATTATCAGATACACGTATGTACTATCATCTAGTCTTATAGCAATTTCATGTTCAAAATGTTTTGTTTCGTTAAATGCTGTCGTTTTGCACAATAGTCTATGTATAGACAACAGACATATGTTCTAGGGACGTGGCTAGATGTTTCCTCAAATTTCCGGCCAACTGCACCCCCCCCCCCCCCCATTGAACCAAACATCAATCTCACAGGTTCGCAGAATTCCATTTACTCCCCTTGGAAATATCCAACCTGACAAACACTAAGATTGGAAAATTAACAACTTTTACTGGTTGAAAAAAATCAAACAATGAGAACAATGCCAACCTAGATATGGTGTCAAATTAATGTCCAACTAATGTTGTGTCATGCATGAAATTTCCGACTGCTGGAATGTACCATGGTTTAGTTTAGATATATTTATTTCAAATATATGTCAAATTTAGATAACACATGATGTATAACGCATACATTTGTTTATACATACAAAGGAATTGGGGGACAAGTGCTGACTCACTTAAGGGTACCCCTCTCCCATATGTTATTACACTGAAAAAATAAATAATTAGTAATGGCAAAGCAACATGACTACCAAAACAAGTTGAACATATATACAGATCACTGGACACCCCCTCTCCCGAGTTAGTCATAAGTTTGTATATGTATTTATTTAAAATCGGGTTTGTTTGTTGCGTTTGCTGGCTTGTACGTATCATTATTTGGAACAGTTAGTCAAAATAATCCTGATTTTCCTCACGTATGAATGACTGCACAGCTAAGCAAATTGTACCAAAGTTCGGGGTGGGGGTCGAGACACCCAACCAACCCCTGTCGTCACGTCCCTCTCCAACTGACAAGTTTCGTGTGTTCTTCACAACATCTTCGGAATTTGATTCAGGAGGCCTAGAGATGTCACGTTTAGATATGCTTGCCCTCATCAATAAACACACTTTAACTTAATAAACAGAAGATGCGATTAAGTCGGATTGGCAGCAAATTATGTGCCGTGTATATACACATAGAAGAAAAGCATGACTTTCACAACAAACGTGAACTTTATAAATATAAGATACAAATGATACTTGTGTCAAATACATGAGCCATGTTTGACGCTGGGAGAACATTAAACATAGTTTCGGAGACCACGTGGATTTCAAAATCTGACCTAGAATCTGGAATTAGCCCCGCCCCCGTAATCGGCTTCGGATTCTGAATCCGGATTTTAGCGAAATAACGACTCAGGGTATGGCTTATCCACACAAACTATATATGGAGTGTGTTTTCCTTGTGCGTAGCTCAAATTATATCCATGCATGTGCATATATTATATTTGGCGAAAAGCATATGGCCATTTATGTTAGAACTATTTTTTAAATAGACACACTGTTAATCTATATCTATATTTGCGAATGTATGTCTGTCTGTCTGTCTGTATTCTATAGAAATTCACAGGAGACCATCTAGATGGCACCAAAGGGGTTTTCTAGGGGTAACTTTTTACGAGAAAGATAATGGTGAGGGTTAGGATTTTCTAATGTGACGCCGTTGTTGTCAGAATAGGGGGAGGGGCAGAAAACAATTTGTCGCCGATTGCCACGAAACTTATATATAATCATCCCCATGGAATAAGGAATCTGATGGTGTGGTTTAAATATGTCAAGAGTGGCGCCGTTCAAGTCAGGGATGCACCGAAGGGGAGAGGGGCACCAAAATTAATAAACTAAGTTTAGCACCGAGTGACCATCTAGATGACACCAAACGGTCTACTAGGTGTAACGTTTTACGAGAACGATAATGGTGTTGGTTAGAATTTTCTAAAGTGATGCCGTTGTCAAGATCAGAAAATGGGGAGGGGTAGAAAAACATTTTGCCGCCGATTGCCACGAAACTTTCATATTATCATTCGCCTGATATGAGGAATCTAATGGTGTTGTTTAAATATGTCAAACGTGACGCCAATCGCATCAGGGATCGTGTGATGTAAAGACGCCATATATGTGCTGTTTGGGTGAGAGATGGGTGTTAGTAGGCACTAAATGTGATCAAAATTGGTTTACCAAACTTATCTATACTCATTGCCATGATATCAGGAGTCTAACTGTGTGTTTAAGGATGTCACAAGCTGCCACAAGTAGGGCCATTCGAGTCATCTTTCAATGTCATCGCCACGGTATAGGGTTACCAATTCAAAGAGATTTGACTGTTGATCCCCGGTTACATAAAATCATGCCCATATCAGTATGGATTTCGGTTAATGTTAAATCATGTTCAACCTGTGAAACAAAACACACCACTGACGAAAGGAGTTCTTTTTTAGTTTAAGGGATTCGTCGATTTTCCCCGAAATTCTTTAAAAATCAGGACCACCAGCAGCCATTTGCTATTTCAAATTTGAATCAATTGGCACAACCTGCAGCCCGCATTTATCGGACAAATATTTTGAAAACTTAGAGGCATGTTCAGTATCACCTCTAGATGGGAGCTATCAATTTTTTAACGAATTTGAAAAACATGGCCGGCAGCGGTCATCTTGAATTTTACTCTTTTCGTGACTAAACTGTTCCTTCGGCACAATCTACATGTACATGTTACATCCCTTATCCGATCGTTACCAAGCTTCAAATGGTTCTTCGGGATGACCTCTAGATGGGAGCTGTCAAAATTTCCGAAATTCGTTAAACAACATGGCTGCCATCAGCCATCTTGGATTTTACATATGAATCCATCGGCTCACACTGCAGCCCACATTTATATAACGGATGCTGAGAATCTTCTTGATTTCAAGGATAACCTAAATATGATAGAACCCACCAGAAACCCGCCTAAATATTTTGAATCAGGAAATCAAAAATATATATAGGATACGAAACTCTTTCAGCGATCTCCGCTTAGATATGTTCGAATATTATATTGCAGATACCACAAGCTGTAGATGTGGACAATTTACTATAACGCGCTGTCTTCAATTTTTTGAAACCAGCGGCAGGCAACAGTGAAATATAACGAAACCTATACAGTGAAATAAGGACATCGTATTTCACTGTGGCTTCTAAGAGATACATACCGATATCTACGTTTCTGTAATTTCCCGCATTTTATAGGCAAGCATATAATAAAAGGAAGACCACATACACGATTGAGCTTTTACGATGCGGAATTTCACGATGCAATCCACATCCTGATGTTTATCCACCGCTCACTACCTGTATTGCCTACATAAAGCCTGCCTAATAAACGTTACGTTTATTACGTCAAAGTAGCTTTATTAGATCAACGTAGCTTTATTAGGTTAGTACTACTTTTATGACGTAATTGTATATGCAAATTGCGCAGGTAACTAGGGACATCAACCGACCTGAATGACGTCATTGTGATTTTGGGACCTTTTTATCGGCCACAATTCATCGCAATTGATACAAAATATTCGTAATCGGATTGGTGTTTTCGCTCGAAAACATCTATAAACCATTGGCTAAAATCCAGCTTAAAATAACTATTAAAATAACCCAACGAACTATTTCGCTCTAAGCTGCACTCCGGTGTTTCAACGTCATGAATGCTAATTAGTTTGCTTGACCTAATAAATGTAAGGTCGTCATCGAAGTAACGAATGTACAACTGAGAAAAATGACAGATTTACCTCACAAAATGCAAGTTTTGTGCGATGAATAAATAATATATGTAGCTAGTGCCGTCGCTAAAACTGTTTATGTCCGCTCGGGAGATTTGGCATCTATTGGACTCGGCAGAGCCTCGCCCAATAAATGCTCAAATCCCCCTCACGGACATAAACAGCTTAATCGACGACACTAGCCACATACCGGTGTTTTCGCTCGAAAACATCTATAAACCATTAGCTAAAATCCAGCGCTTAGAATAACTATTAAAATAACCCAACGAACTATTTCGCTCTAAGCTGCACTCCGGTGTTTCAACGTCATGAATGCTAATTAGTTTGCTTGACCTAATAAATGTAAGGTCGTCATCGAAGTAACGAATGTAAAACTGAGGAAAATGACAGATTTACCTCACAAAATGCAAGTTTTGTGCGATGAATAAATAATATATGTAGCTAGTGCCGTCGCTAAAACTGTTTATGTCCGCTCGGGAGATTTGGCATCTATTGGACTCGGCAGAGCCTCGCCCAATAAATGCTCAAATCCCCCCTCACGGACATAAACAGCTTAATCGACGACACTAGCTGCATATGTATAGGATAATGATTGGAAATTGTACATTATTTCAGGGAATGGATCGATCGAGACCGTAGGTCGAGATCGTTCCATTCGCTGAAATAATGTACAATTTAAACCTATTATCTGACTTAAAACATGGCCGAGTCCATTTGGTGGATGCCTCACCTCTTAATAGAATGGAGTAACCCGAAATTAGGTCAAGTCACCTGAGTTGTACCATGTGTTCGGACCTATCCACTTGCTCATTGGCTGCACGGATGGCGTGACATCTTCACCCATTGTCAACTTAACGGACAGGCAGAATACCATTGTGTTTCCGACCGTTGAATGAACACGACGTACCGACCCTGAGTTCCTTCTGCGATAGATTTACGAATATCATCGGGAGTTTTGCCCTTATATTTCGGCATTTGCATTAAATTATTTATGCGGCATATTTCGGATTTTGCGGAGAATTATACATCGAATGGCAGATTGGGCGATCTTGTAGTTTGAGATCGCGGGTAATACTGAAGATCGAATGACTACATTTGCATGCATATTTTACGTTTTATCGTGAGTGGTGCTACAACATGACACATGGGAGCGGATTCGAGAAATTTTAACAGATGCAAACTTAATGCCTATTCATGAAACGACATGCCTGGAATTTAAAGTTGTACGCCCCACCCCCCCCCCCCCCCCATTTCACCAAAATCCTAGAGACGGGGCTCTTATATAAGTTTGTCCTGTTCTAGCAATCAATCAGAGCGATATTATACTTGAAAATTGTTGTCTATAGATAGCTACGTGCATTATGGTATCATACATGCATGTCATATAAAATTAAATCGTTCGCAGCAAAATTAACCGTTCATTAAATTGGATATTGAGCGTCCAATATTAAAATAATGAATCGTTGTTTGAAAAATAATGTACGATCTCGACAATAACCATCCATTATTCTATAAACTGGACTAGGTGAACAAAGGAGTGACGTCATAGCCATGTTTTAATATATATTATTTGACAATGCGATGTGCATCACGATACATAATTGCTTTTTGCCACAATGGATTCATTCGGCCTTTGTTGCACGAATCAAGTTGTTCACTGCCCACAATCATGGCAATTTCAACCTGATCCATGCAATAAGGAAGTCTACTGTATATTCTCCGTGCAATCCATGTGGGGAAATAAATGTTGACAGACTCAATACTGGATTGTTGTCACTCAGCATTTGGTGAGTTTTTAATGCAAAAGCACGTTTTTATAAATAGTCATGCAGCACATAAGACATTCCCGATGCGATGCATACATAAATACTCGCGATGTATATTAAAATAACGATAAATCGTTGCATCCTAATAGACGCTATAAATGAAGCTAAATCTCGTAAAGAGTGACTTAACCCAACCGGGGAATGTTACGCATAAGTGCAAGTCACTGTTCGAATTACGTCAATCTGACACTGATACTGGTAACACTTATCCCAGATTGGATCATATACGCATTCTCGTTTAGGGAAAACAATAAATCTTTCACACTTCACCCTTATACTATTCGAAACGACTATATAGGCGTTGCAGCAAAGATATTTATATTCCCGATCTGTTTATTCGGTTTAATCAACGGTGAGTCAAATAAAATTAGCCGATATAACAGGGGGGTGTTGGAAAACATTTCCAGGCACGTATGATCATTTTAATTTTTTCCGGCCTCGGGGGACCACCCACCCAATTTCTTCCGTTTCCGGCCTTTTTCTCCAGCAATTTTGGACACCCACCTTTTTTCCGTTTCAGGACTTTTTTCCGGTCAGTTTTGGACACCCACCCCCCTAAATTTGAGAAAATTATAAATTGACCAACCAAATGTCTGAGAGCCGTCTTTCATAGTTTATAGCGCGATATTTTAATAGAACAGTGCATAATGAAGATAACGATACTATTTGAATTTATCCACCGCTCAGTAATTCCGTTACCTACATAAAGGCTGCCTAATAAACAATAGCTTTATTAGGTCAACGTAGCTTTATTAGGTCAGTGTAGCTTTATTAGGTCAGTACTATTTATGCAAATGCGCTCGTGAGCTGGCGAAACTCTGCTTGCTGATTGGTTGAGCCGTCATGGTTAAGCCAATCAGAAAGTGCCAATTCGCCTGGCTGAGTTACCTTTCTTTGAGCGTCCATAGATACACAAAATATTCGAGTCAACTGAAGACAACTTTTGACAAATACTGCGATGATTAATTGCCATTTATTATACAAATAAATTAATGTTGATGTATTCACACCAATGACAAAATAACAAAAGCTAGGATCGCAGGAGAAAGTCCGTTTCAGCTTTTGCATCGGGTCAGCGCAGATCAATGTTTTACCTTCGCTCAACCTGTAGCCTGTACTACTCGCACTCACTCAAATCCCAGGTGTTTCTACCTTCGAGTTCGATCGAGGTGGTGAAAATCCTCGATGAAATAGGGAAAACATCTAAATAAACACATAGTAAATAAAAAAATTTTTTAAATAAATAAAGGGTCATGGGATAGAGCATAAAGATGTCTATTAATTGTTGTTTGATATAGAATATAAAATTAATGGAAAAAATATAGTTTGTGCTAGTGTTTGGACTAGAGGCTAGACAGGCTAGCCGTCTGCTTTTTGCAAAGGCAATCAATTTTATAAAATAGGCAGAAAAACGTTGCACATCATATCCATAATTTTAAAATGGCAGAAAATATCCCAACATATCTCATGAATGATGAGTTTGACTGGGTTGAACTTTTTGCACCATTTGCTGAGGAAAACACTGAAGACTTGGAAGAAGCAAGTGTTGCTGAATCTGTACAAGCATCAATTGACACCGGTGACAGCATCTCTGACCCAGTTGTTCCACCTCATCAGGCTCTAGTGACTGTAAATGCAAGTGATCCAGTTTTGAATTCACATGTAATTTCAACCGACACAGGTATATCTCTCTCCGAACTAACGAACATTAGCAACGAGAATTCCATATTTCTAACTGTAACCGAAGAAGCCGTTGAAGAATTCATCCTGGAACAGGAAAACAAGAACACCCTGCTGAAGTCACATTATGACATAAAACTCATCAAACAGTTTCTTTCACAATCATGTAATGAAACACGTGAGATTTATCAAATCCCGCCAGAAGAGGTAGATCTTCACATGTCAAAGTATTTGCTAAGTGTACGGAAGAAAGACGGTTCAAACTACGAGCCATCATCCCTCCGTGGCATGTTGTCGTCAGTTGATCGACTTCTGCGCCGTCATAAATATGGATCGACGATAATGAATTCCAACGACGACTCCTTCATCATCACCAGGAAGACGCTGAAAGCAAAACAGAAAGAGCTGAAAAAACTTGGTAAAGGAAACAGAGAAAATAAAGCCGACCCGATCAGTGATGACGAAATTTCAAAGCTCTACGATATCGGTCAGCTTGTCTGCAGTTCTCCAAACAGTATCTTTAATACCCTGTGGCTAAATAACACCTTGCATTTGGGATTGAGGGCTAGTACAGAACATTATAATTTGAGATGGGGAGACGTTGTTCTCAAAATTGATACGAAGGGAACTGAATACTTGGAAATTGTCGAGCGTCAAACAAAAACACGCACAGGAGAAGATATCCGTAATGTCCGCGACAAAAAACCAAGGATGTATTCAACCGGAATAGATGATGAAAAGAACCCCATCTATGTCTATCAGATGTATGCTTCGAAAAGGGCGAAGGACTGTTGTAAACCGGATGACCCATTTTACATCGCCACGCGGACTGTTCCGGTTGAGCACGAGGGCGATCGCTGGTTTTTTAAGCAGCGGATTGGAGAAAAGAAAATTGCTGGTATTATGAAGAAAATGGCAGGTGTAGCCGGTCTCAGTTCTGGAAAACACTTAATAAATACCAGTGTTCGAAAACATACTGTTCAAAAACTTCGAGAAAATAACATTCCACCAACTGATATTGCCCTTGTTACAGGACACAGAAACATTGCATCCATAAACAATTATTCATATATTTCTGATGCTCAGCAGGAGAAAGTATCAAACATCCTAAGTGCACATACCTTAGAATCTGCAGCTGTTGTTCCCTGCAGTACTGCCAGTACTTGCACACGTGGTTCCAGCACTGATGTAAACAATGGACCCCGGGAAAGTATGTTGCCTCTCACATCACGAGCAATTACTGAGAATCAAACTGTCAATATTCCTGGCATGTCACTCTCACAAAATAGCAGCGTTCAAATGTACAGTTTCGTGCATCCTATGTTGACAAGCTTGTTTCGGAACAATACAATTCATATTGAGAAGTTTAATGTTTATACTGGTACCCGGCAGCCAGTGAACGTGTGCAGCTTCCAATTTCGGAATTTCGTGACGTTTCACTGACAAATCAACAGGCTGTTTATTGCGTTCTCGTTGTCATATATTGCACACTTTTAAACGATAATTTGATGCTATATGTTGTTAATTATTAAAATAATAGAATGTGAATTCAGTTGTAAATTTATATATATAAAAAGACTATCAGTTTGGATAGATTGACCGTGGGGACTATTTTGTTTGTTCAGCGCGCATTGATTGACTACTAATTAGACTTGTCCTGCTATTGAATATTAATAAGGCTGTGTCACCATGGCTCCTGTATATTAATTAGATGTCGCGTAGCCTAATAAACTGTCAATTCTTCTAGTTTCTTGGTGAAAATTTCGACGAAATGTTCGTCTAATTCAGTTTTTAAAAACTGTTGAAGCGGTGGATAAATAAAATATGTAGTTAGTGTCGTCTCTGAAACTGTTTATGTCCGCTCGGGGGATTTGGCATCTATTGGTCTCGGCAGAGCCTCGCACAATAGATGCTCAAATCCCCCTCACGGACATAAATAGTTTCAGAGACGACACTAACTACATATTCTATATTTATCATATCAGTTTCATTAATCAAGAAATGTGTCAACATATTCACATTTCTATGGATAGGCAGAGTGCCAAAGTTTTTATTAACATTCATTTTCATAATATATAGTCGCATGATCTAGTCACATAATCACATTTGAGTATTCTACAGACTACGTGGTACAACACATTTCAGATTATTTGATATTTTGATACTTGCTATGTGATATATTGCTTGAACCAAATTGTTTATTAAAACATGTGGAAATACAACTGTTCATCCCAGTTCATCCCAGTTTTAGGGACATGACAATCTGCGGGATGGGATGGGATATGGGACAAAACGACAATCTGCGGGACAGAATTTCAAATTGCGCGGGACGGCCGATATCTCGAGGAATACAGGGCGTAGGGGGCTCATTTTGGTGTCTAACGAAAGGCCCACATTCGCCCTATCCACACATATTAACCCCGCCACTGACCGGACACCAGAAGTTGCATTATTTGATCGACAACTGACCTAACATGGGGTGGAATTTGGGATAGCATGACAATCTGCGGGACAGGATTTTCAAATTGCGTGGGACGGCCGATATCTCGAGGAATACAGCGCGTAGAGGGCTCCTTTTGGTGTCTCACGAAAGGTCCACATTCGCCCTATCCACACATATTAACCCCCGTCACTGACCGGACACCGGAAGTTACATTATTCGGTCGACAACTGACGTAACATAAAATGCCACAAACACGAAAAACTGCGTTCTCGATGAATACGCTAGAAAACAAAAAAATTTGGGTATCAAATAACGCAGTGGAATACTGTGCATTGGTTTTTAGCTACAATATGGCTGTTTTAGTGCGAATATTGTAATGGCGAACACGCAAACATGCTCCGATAAAACAGCTAAAAATGGACTCGATGTTTACAATTACAGAATCGATTTCAGCTGGTATATTCAATATAATGGGACGTATGGTATATCAAAATGTAGGATTAGACACAGGGAATGTATTTTTTTTAAATGGGTCCCACCAGGCGGTGAAATTGTTGCAGAAATTCGCTCCAAGATATTCTCACTTATTTTTATTTCAGTTGTGACTAAAAGCCCAGATGCCGGAGCCCAGTGACTAAAAGCCAAGTTACAAAATAGATCAACTGGTTTGAACGAATGAATATGTCAATGGTAAGACTATTCAAAAGAATATTCAAATCAAATAGTGTTTATAGACTTAAAAACTTATGTGTCTGCCATTCATATGCGGTGGAGGTTCTCATATTATCTACCAGTCATACGCGGGGGAGGTTCTCATATGAACATATTATCTGCCGTCATACGCGGTGGAGGTTCATATTATCCGCCGGTCATACACGAGGGAAGTTCTCATTTTATCCTCCGGTCATACGCGGGGGAGGTTCTGATATGAACATATTAACTGCCGGTCATATGCGGTGGAGGTTCATATTATCCACCGGTCATACGCGAGGGAGGTTCTCATATTATCCTCCGGTCATACGATGGGGAGGTTCTCATATTAACATATTAACCGCCGGTCATACGCGAGGGAGGTTCTCATATTATCCACCGGTTATATGACCGGCGGATAATATGTTCATATGAGAACCTCCCCTACGTATGACCGGTGGATAATATGAACCTACACCGTGTATGACCGGCGGATAATATGTTCATATCAGAACCTCCCCCACATATGACCGAAGGATAATATGAAAACCTCCCTCGCGTATGACCGGCGGATAATATGAACCTCCACCGCGTATGACCGGTGGATAATATGTTCATATGAGAACCTCCCCAACGTATGACCGGAGGATAATATGAGAACCTCCCTCGCGTATGACCGGTGGATAATATGAGAACCTCCCTCGCGTATGACCGGCGGATAATATGAACCTCCACCGCGTATGACCGGCGGATAATATGTTCATATCAGTACCTCCCCCACATATGATCGGAGGATAATATGAGAACTTCCCTCGCGTATGACCGGCAGATAATATGAACCTCCACCGCGTATGACCGGCGGATAATATGTTCATATGAGAACTTCCACCGTGTATGACCGGTGGATAAAATGAACCTCCACTGCGTATGACCGGCGAATAATATGTTCATATCAGAACCTCCCCCACGTATGACCAGAGGATAATATGAGAACCTCCCTCGCATATGACTGGCGGATAATATGAACCTCCACCGCGTATGACCGGCAGATAATATGTTCATATGATAACCTCCCCTATGTATGACCGGAGGCTAATATGAGAACCTCCCTCGCGTATAACCGGTGGTTAATATGAGAACCTCCCTCGCGTATGACCGGCGGATAATATGTTCATATGAGAACCTCCCCATCGTATGACCGGAGGATAATATGAGAACTTCCCTCGCGTATGACCGGCGGATAATATGAACCTCCACCGCGTATGACCGGCGGATAATATGTTCATATGAGAACTTCCACCGTGTATGACCGGTGGATAATATGAACCTCCACTGCGTATGACCGGCGAATAATATGTTCATATCAGAACCTCCCCCACGTATGACCGGAGGATAATATGAGAACCTCCCTCGCGTATGACTGGCGGATAATATGAACCTCCAACGCGTATGACCGGCAGATAATATGTTCATATGAGAACCTCCCCTATGTATGACCGGAGGCTAATATGAGAACCTCCCTCGCGTATAACCGGTGGATAATATGAGGACCTCCCTCGCGTATGACCGGCGGATAATATGTTCATATCAGAACCTCCCCATCGTATGACCGGAGAATAATATGAGAACCTCCTCGCGTATGACCGGTGGATAATATGAGAACCTCCCTCGCGTATGACCGGCAGATAATATGTTCATATGAGAACCTCCACTGCGTATGACCGGCGGTTAATATGTTCATATGAGAACCTCCCCTACGTATGACCGGTGGATAACATGAACCTCCACCGTGTATGACCGGCGGATAATATGTTCATATCAGAACCTCCCCCACATATGACCGAAGGATAATATGAGAACTTCCCTCGCGTATGATCGGCGGATAATATGAACCTCCACCGCGTATGACCGAAGGATAATATGTTCATATGAGAACCTCCCCAACGTATGACCGGAGGATAATATGAGAACCTCCCTCGCGTATGACCGGTGGATAATATGAGAACCTCCCTCGCGCATGACCGGCGGATAATATGAACCTCGACCGCATATGACCGGTGGATAATATGTTCATATCAGAACCTCCCCCACATATGATCGGAGGATAATATGAGAACTTCCCTCGCGTATGACCGGCGGATAATATGAACCTCCACCGCGTATGACCGGTGGATAATATGTTCATATGAGAACCTCCACCGTGTATGACCGGAGGATAATATGAACCTCCACCGCGTATGACCGGCGGATAACATGAACCTCCACTGCGTATGACCGGCGAATAATATGTTCATATCAGAACCTCCCCCACGTATGACCGGAGGATAATATGAGAACCTCCCTCGCGTATGACCGGCGGATAATATGAACCTCCACCGCGTATGACCGGCAGATAAAATGTTCATATGAGAACCTCCACTGCGTATGACCGGCGGATAATATGTTCATATGAGAACCTCCCCTACGTATGACCGGTGGATAATATGAACCTCCACCGCATATGACCGGCAGATAATATGTTCATATCAGAACCTCCCCCGCGTATGACTGGAGGATAAGAAAACTTCCCTCGCGTATGACCGGCGGATAATATGAACCTCCACCGCGTATGACCGGCAGATAAAATGTTCATATGAGAACCTACACTGCGTATGACTGGCGGATAATATGTTCATATGAGAACCTCCCCTACGTATGACCGGTGGATAATATGAACCTCCACCGCATATGACCGGCAGATAATATGTTCATATCAGAACCTCCCCCGCGTATGACTGGAGGATAATAAGAAAACTTCCCTCGCGTATGACCGGCGGATAATATGAACCTCCACCGCGTATGACCGGCAGATAAAATGTTCATATGAGAACCACCACTGCGTATGACCGGCGGATAATATGTTCATATGAGAACCTCCCCTACGTATGACCGGTGGATAATATGAACCTCCACCGCATATGACCGGCAGATAATATGTTCATATCAGAACCTCCCCCGCGTATGACTGGAGGATAATAAGAAAACTTCCCTCGCGTATGACCGGCGGATAATATGAACCTCCACCGTGTATGACCGGCAGATAATATGTTCATATGAGAACCTCCCCCGCGTATTACTGGGAGATAATATGAGAACTTCACCGCATATATGAATGGCGGACACATAAGTTTTTAAGTCTATAAACACTATTTGATTTGAATATTCTTTTGAATAGTCTTACCATTGACATATTCATTCGTTCAAACCAGTTGATCTATTTTGTAACTTGGCTTTTAGTCGCTGGGCTCCGGCATCTGGGCTTTTAGTCACAACTGAAATAAAAATAAGTGCGAATATCTTGGAGCGAATTTCTGCAACAATTTCACCGCCTGGTGGACCCATTTGGAAAAATTATACATTCCCTGTGTCTAATTCTACATTTTGATATACTATACGCCCCATTATATTGAATATACCGGCTGAAATCGATCCTGTAATTGTAAACATCGAGTCTATTTTTAGCTGTTTTATCGGAGCGTGTTTGCGTGTTCGCCATTACAATATTCGCACTAAAATGCCATATTGTAGCTAAAAACGAATGCACAGAATTCCACTGCGTTATTTGGTACCTAAAACTTGTTGTTTGCTAGTGTATTCATCGAGAAATCTAAATTCTAAACATTAATGTCGAACGCAGTTTTTCGTGTTTGTGGCATTTTATGTTAGGTCAGTTGTCGACCGAATAATGTAACTTCCGGTGTCCGGTCAGTGGCGGGGTTAATATGTGTGGATAGGGCGAATGTGGACCTTTCGTTAGACACCAACAGTAGCCCTCTATGCGCTGTATTCCTCGAGATATCGGCCGTCCCACGCAATTTGAAAATCCTGTCCCGCAGATTGTCATGCTATCCCAAATTCCACCCCATGTTAGGTCAGTTGTCGATCAAATAATGCAACTTCTGGTGTCCGGTCAGTGGTGGGGTTAATATGTGTGGATAGGGCGAATGTGGGCCTTTCGTTAGACATCAAAATGAGCCCCCTACGCCCTGTATTCCTCGAGATATCGGCGGTCCCACGCAATTTGAAATTCTGTCCCGCAGATTGTCGTTTTGTCCCATATCCCATCCCATCCCGCAGATTGTCATGTCCCCAGTTTTAAGAATAATGCTAATACCAAACATAACCATGATATACCCGCATGACTCTGCTTGGGGCATCTCATAAACCAGAACTGGGGAAACATGTTATAGCGTGTAATGGCAGGCTGGTAGCCACTGCCTGAAGTAATATGCTTCGTAATAATTGGGAATAACATATGGATGGATAGCCCAATCTCACTTCTTTTTTGCTCACGATATCAGTGACGATAAAATCTGTGTTACTGTGATTAACATTACAAGCTGATCCACATTAACTTGGAAAACAATTTGAAATTGTTCAACCTGGCCCGGCTGGCCTTCCGTTTATATGTTAAGATTTTATGTTTTACGTTGTCAAAAGTCTATTTTATTCCATTATTTATTATATCTTTATTTTCATGTCACATATGGTCAAGTGTGCTTTCATTTTATTGCTTATTTTCAGCTGAGTTCTGCATAGTTATTCTTATTTTGTTGTATCAGTAGATTAAATTGTATTTGTCCAATAGCGCAGTTTCTTGTTCTATCAAGTTGAATTTGGATTATTGTTGGCCATTGTGCAACTGATCCAACTTCCGATAACCTCTATATATAGTGTAGCATTGCTATTAACTATATATGACCTGTTTATGTTCAAAACACATCAAAATAAGACTCAATAGCAGAAATGGAAAAAAAATTGCCACATGGAAAAAACTGCTTTTCAGGCCCGAGAGACACCCACCCACCCCATCATAAGTGCCTGGAAATATAAAAAAATCCGACCCCCCCCCCCCCCTGGATATAACAGAAATCGCCACATTCACATCAATCCATTGTATATTGTCTTTGTGCACAGAATGCACATTAACCCTTTACCCAACAAAACGCCCAGAAAAATAGCCCAAATTGAAGCTGCAACAGCCTAAATTATCTTGGGTCTGTCTCAATAGAACCATACAAATATGGATATCATTGGAACCGGCTCATTGACCACATTGTGATAGTTACAGTTATGCCCTGTGCCAATGCATTCTCTTATATATGCGAGTCGACCATAGGTCGCCTCGCATATATAAGAGAATGCATTGGCCTACATTCTTTGACAATTTTATCATTTTTAATATGTGTTAAGCCAATGGATTGGCACAGGGCCGTTTTGTTGGGTAAAGGGTTAATGATCGATCTACATCCCCTGACAGAATCGTATATCGTTATTATGGTTTCCATCGTTACGGCAGTCGATTATTTATTTTTCCAGACGTGTATACTACATACTCACTCTTGATACGCTCATTGCAACGATTCGTTTTGAGATTTGATGCTATTCGATTTTATTGATGTGAATCGATTTCGCTAGACGAATTTGTCTCTCGTTACTCACAAAGAATGTTATACGTTTTGTGTTTGCTATGTTTTGTATTTTTTTGTATTTTTTTGTATTTTTTTGGTATTTTTGTCTCGACTTGTTTTGCATTGTCTTGATTGTTTTGTGTTTCTTTTAAAGTTGTTGTCTTATCTATTATGTGTTTTTTTTAATTCTTGGAATATAAAGTGTGACGTACATGTAGCGTGATTAAAATATCGTGTTCCCTGTAATACGTTTAGGTGGTGTTGCCCCGTACGGTGGACCGAGCGTGATATCGAACCAGCCTTCATACAGAGCGGTGCCAGTCCAGACGGTGTGCCCACAATGTAAAGCTAGCGTCACGTCGAGAACTACCTACGAGACAGGAACGATGACATGGGTAGCGGTCGGCGCAATATTGTTTTTCGGCGGGTACGTTGTCGGTATTTATGATAACACTACATAATACCTAAATACCATGTCCATAACTTAAAGATGCATGGACTATCTTTTCCCAGAACTTTTTGTATAGATAGTTTCAAATACTATTATGAGTCAGGCAAACCAGTCGACTGGAGCTTCTGCCACTTGGAAATTCATGTTTCTATGAAGTATTTACCATGAATCTGGGCAGTTTAAATCATGTTTTTTATATTTTTTTCTTACATACTTCAACAATTTTATAATTTTTTATCATTATTTCTTACATTCTTTAACAATTTTGTACCATTTTATTCATTTTTTCTTACATTCTTTAACAATTATAAAAAATATTATAACATTTGATAGGCCAATGCATTCTCTTATATATACGAGGCGACGTATGGTCAACTCGCATAGTTAAGAGAAAGCATTGGCATAGAGTTTTCGCAAAAATTCAGGATGCTCCCGTCATAAAAGGGTTAAGACGGGGTAAACGAACGTTACACATTACTACATATCACCAATGTCTTGCGTAAGAATTCGCATCATCAAATTCCTATTGTTTTGTTCTCTTGAAAAAAAAAGAAGAAATATTGCATGATAAACATTATGTTGAACGACAAATACATTCGAGTTAGCAATTTTGTTATCCTATTCATTGTTCTGTATATAGAAAACAGACTCTTTTGGCTAAATCTGAAGTCACGGCCAATCTGAAACTATTTATTGTACGTTCCTTGTTGCAATATCGGTATATCATTAGACTTATTGATGAATTATAATGTACTTACAAATGTTCGATCATATATAGCTATCCAGTCTATTTAAAAAGTTGTGAGTTTAGTTTGGCAAGAGGGCAGTTGCTGAGTGAATGGAAAACAATGTTCATTTTCCGTATTCATCGAAGAAATAGTTTCTCAAATGTTACTTAAATGTTTATGTTAGGAGATGATACAATGCATCTCTACCCTGTCTACGCCCGTGCAGATCATATTCCACCAGTATAAAACCTGGAAATTATTTATGTTATGGCCCGTTCGGACATGCTTGCAGGGAACTGTGTAACATTGAACAAACACGGCAGGGAATATATTGCTTTGTTAACAATTGTACCTTAATAATCTGTTTCACAGTATATAGGGGTGGTCCCGGCTCGAGATTGTACCCTTATAATCTGTTGCAGAGTATATAGGGGTGGTCCCGGCTCGAGGTTGTACCTTAATAATCTGTTTCACAGTATATAGGGGTGTATATATACAGTATATAGGGATGGTCCCAGCTCGATTTATAATCTGTTTCACAGTATATAGGGGTGTATATATACAGTGTATAGGGGTGTATATATACAGTATATAGGGGTGGTCCCAGCTCGATTTATAATCTGTTTCACAGTATATAGGGGTGTATATATACAGTATATAGGGGTGGTCACAACTCGAGATTGTACCTTAATAATCTGTTTCACAGTATATAGGGGTGTATATATACAGTATATAGGGGTGTATATATACAGTATATAGGGGTGGTCCCAGCTCGATTTATAATCTGTTTCACAGTATATAGGGGTGTATATATACAGTATATAGGGGTGGTCCCAGCTCGATTTATAATCTGTTTCACAGTATATAGGGGTGGTCCCAGCTCGAGGTTGTACCTTAATAATCTGTTTCACAGTATATAGGGGTGTATATATACAGTATATAGCGGTGGTCCCAGCTCGATTTATAATCTGTTTCACAGTATATAGGGGTGTATATATACAGTATATAGGGGTGGTCCCAGCTCGATTTATAATCTGTTTCACAGTATATAGGGGTGGTCCCAGCTCGAGGTTGTACCTTAATAATCTGTTTCACAGTATATAGGGGTGGTCCCGGCTCGAGATTGTACCTTAATAATCTGTTTCACAGTATATAGGGGTGTATATATACAGTATATAGGGATGGTCCCAGCTCGATTTATAATCTGTTTCACAGTATATAGGGGTGTATATATACAGTATATATGGGTGTATATATACAGTATATAGGGGTGGTCCCAGCTCGATTTATAATCTGTTTCACAGTATATAGGGGTGTATATATACAGTATATAGGGGTGGTCCCAGCTCGATTTATAATCTGTTTCACAGTATATAGGGGTATATATATACAGTATATAGGGGTGGTCCCAGCTCGATTTATAATCTGTTTTCACAGTATATAGGGGTGTATATATACAGTATATAGGGGTGGTCCCAGCTCGATTTATAATCTGTTTCACAGTATATAGGGGTGTATATATACAGTATATAGGGGTGGTCCCAGCTCGATTTATAATCTGTTTCACAGTAT
Organism: Siphonodentalium dalli; assembly: GCA_032622095.1. Taxonomy (NCBI): domain Eukaryota; kingdom Metazoa; phylum Mollusca; class Scaphopoda; order Gadilida; family Siphonodentaliidae; genus Siphonodentalium; species Siphonodentalium dalli. The sequence continues at coordinate 248,616,832 of CP136063.1, forward strand.
ATAGGGGTGTTTATATACAGTATATAGGGATGGTCCCAGCTCGATTTATAATCTGTTTCACAGTATATAGGGGTGGTCCCATCCCGAGATTGTACCTTAATAATCTGTTTCAGAGTATATAGGGGTGGTCCCAGCTCTGTTTCACAGTATATAGGGGTGGTCCCAGCTCGAGATTGAACCCTTATAATCTGTTTCAGAGTATATAGGGGTGGTCCCGGATCGAGATGGTACCCTTATAATCTGTTTCACAGTATATAGGGGTGTATATATACAGTATATAGGGGTGGTCCCGGCTCGAGATTGTACCCTTATAATCTGTTTCACAGTATATAGGGGTGTATATATACAGTATATAGAGATTGTACCCTTATAATCTGTTTCAGAGTATATAGGGGTGGTCTCAGCTCTGTTTCACAGTATATAGGGGTGGTCCCAGCTCGAGATTGCATGTTTTTTTTTAAAGCCGTTATCGCAATAAACATCAGAAAGTTCCCAAGGTCTGAACCGGTAGAAAATGGTCTCTACGGGCGTATATATATATAGTATAGATTCATGGCATGATCTAGCCATGGATATTCAGTATTGAATTAGTTAACATGTCTTTATTTTCCAGTTGGTGCGGCTGTTGTTTAATACCATTATGCGTCGATTCATTCAAAGATGTAGCACACGACTGCCCTAACTGCAACAACAGGCTAGGCCAGTGGAATACAATGGGCGATTAGGCCGCAGAAGAGAATGGGCAATTAGGCCGGCGGGAGAGAATGCGCGATTAGGTCACGGGAGAGAATGGGCGATTAGGTCGGCGGGAGAGAATGTGCTAAACGTTATACTTGTTTTGACTCCACTGATGGCTGTGCTGATTATATAATACATGTTCCCTGTATGGATACGTTGTGGCATTTTGATTGGATGCGTTGATTATACAATACATGTTCCAGTGATGGAACAAACATCTGCATAGTGCTTATGAACCACAATTCCTTGTCAGAAAAGGCAGCATGTTAATTTGCATACATAACACATTCAAACATAACACGTCATCATAATAGAGTTACTGTTCTTCGCATGTGCAGAACGATATTACTTTGATAATTCGCGAGTCAAATACTATCATAAAATGCATTCGTGCCCAAAAGACAGATAATTGCGTCTACTGTAGATATTACGTATTTATTATACTATATATTTACACCGAAAACAAATATGTTATATTATATGTTTGCGTATATCGACGTTTAATTTCTAACAAAGCTGTACTGGGCAGCTGTATATATCTATACATTTGTTATCAGGGCATAATACACGTGCACCCCCCCCCCCCCCCCCCCACTCACACGATTTTCGTCAATGGTGTGGTTTTGTTCTCAGCCGATGACTATTTTGTGAACATAAACCGTTCTTATATGTCTCATTTATCGAGATTTTCCGAATAATTCATCGGCATGAAAACACCAGGTGAACATAACTCGTGTACATATGTGTTTGATAACTGTTTTTATTTTTATCTTAAAAAAACAACAAAAAAACAAAAACAACAAAATACTAATGCAAATACTCTTTGTTGATAATATTCTATCTTTTATAATGTTTGGATCACTAATTAAGCACCTTAGTCTCATCAATATTTTTCGTTCCAATTTTACGCTTTTCCCGATCTTTCCCCATTTTACCCCCCTTTTGATGTTATTTTTAGCTTGTTACTCGTTCGCCATTTTACCCCCTTTTTTCGCTGTTAGCATTTTTTTTAGCATGTTATCAGCCCAATTTACCAGTAACTTTTTAATATATTTGTTTTTTCTTTTTTCGATTTGTAATTTTATGCGCTTTTGTATTTCTTTGTAACGTCTCACTTATAGTTCTACATTTTTGTTGATGTCCATAATTATACTTCCATGGTGTAACCAAGGAAGTATATTGTTTTTCTATTGGGGCCGTTTTCCGTTTTATTGAAAATACTCAGAAACTAATTGGAGGAGGACCGTGAAATCTCTAGGGAACGTAGGCATCTAAGGGATACTGAAAATGAAGGTATCGCGATGTCGCCAGAATGCTTCGCCACGGAATGAAATTAAAAAAATATATATTTTTCACTATTATTATTATTATTATACTCGACACTTTTGCAACGCCTTAATATCTGAACATATGGGGAGTATCGAACTGAAAGTTGGTACTTATGTTGGGGTTAATGAGTTCTGTGCCTTAGACGTATGACCAATATTGTCCGCGCTTTCTTCGCAGAGTTATCTCCCTTTATACGAAAACATGTCATTTTATTATCTCGGAAATTATAAGGAGCAGAGCATCGAAAATTGAACCGTATGCACAACTCGATATGCCCTACAGACCAACGGCATCAACACTTGTGTCCGAGCTTTTCCTGAGGAGTTACCGCCCATAAATAGGCAAACCTCAAATTGGTTGTACTCAGCTTTTCTTTTGTATCATTGTAGATAACCGAATTCGGTTTTCGCAGTCCTCTTGGTAGTTGTCAGTTCATTGCGAAAACAAAAACTGGACAGGGTCGGTCATATATTTTTACATTGGGGTAGGGGCAAAATTTTCGAAAAAAAAAATTCTTAACGAAAGTAGTCTATTAAGGTATGCGCATGCCATGAGTGAAGTTGATTATACAGCAAAACGAAATTTTGAAATCCGATTAGAAACACCAGAGTTGTTGGTCCTGGAAATTCGCGTTTTTGCGCTGATCTGCTAACGACCGCAACTCCTCTGAAAGTATATGACATTAAAAGCCGTATCACACGCTGATGTGACCGGAATAAAGAGCGCAAGTGGTGCGCCAAAATATGCCAGGTTCGGTTCAGTAATGTGGGGTTGGGGAGGGGGTGGTCACAGGTCCCAAATATTTTTTGGTCTCAGAATCAGATGAAACTTGGAATATAACATCTACCATACAAGCTGATTAGGAAACTGAAAACAGATCGTTAATCCGTTGAAAAATGTCTGAGATTTGGTCCCTCAAAGTTTCAAATTCGGCACATATGCTTGTCAATTTCAAAAATGTTATTCGTCTCTGAATCAGATGAAATCCATACCATTGCATCTCTGAGAGCAGCAGATCACAAAACAAACTGAAAACAGTTTTAAAATTCGTTGGTAAATAACGAAGTTACGGGCCCTCAAAGTTCGCATTTTGAGCCCAGGTTGACAATGTGCTTATCCCGTCACACAGTTTCGAGGCAGGGGAGGGGTCACTCCCAAACACTTCAGATGAAAATACAAAAGCCAGGATAACATATGGTCACACAACTGAATATTTTGTGTTACTAAACTGCGATTCTTTCATCTCAATATTTTCTCTATTATTATACTTCCATGGTGTAACCAAGGAAGTATATTGTTTTTCTATTGGGGCCGTTTTCCGTTTTATTGAAAATACTCAGAAACTAATTGGAGGAGGACCGTGAAATCTCTAGGGAACGTAGGCATCTAAGGGATTCTTAAAAAAGAAGGTATCGCGATGTCGCCAGAATGCTTCGCCACGGAATGAAATTAAAAACAAATCTATTTTTCACTATTATTATTATTATTATACTCGACACTTTTGCAACGCCTTAATATCTGAACATATGGGGAGTATCGAACTGAAAGTTGGTACTTATGTTGGGGTTAATGAGTTCTGTGCCTTAGACGTATGACCAATATTGTCCGCGCTTTCTTCGCAGAGTTATCTCCCTTTATACGAAAACATGTCATTTTATTATCTCGGAAATTATAAGGAGCAGAGCATCGAAAATTGGACCGTATGCACAACTCGATATGCCCTACAGACCAACGGCATCAAAACTTGTGTCCGAGCTTTTCCTGAGGAGTTACCGCCCATAAAAATGGACACACTATACACCGGGATGAATAAACCAAGGTTGTTTTTTGTTTTTTGTTTTTTTTTATAAGTACAGAGCTCAACTTTTGTTATTGCATATTCCGAATTGGACGAGAGATTCGGACTCGAATATACCGTTTAAAAATGTTTTTACCCAGTACTTTTCGCGTTACGATGTACGGAAATATTGCAACTACTTTTCCCGCCAAATCCAAACCGGCTGGTTAAAGAGCAAGATAATGTCGTAGCATGTACGTTGACATACTTTATGTACGTCCCAGAAGTTTGACGGCTATACTATACATGTAATATGCCCAACGGAGAATGCGTGTCAGCGTGGGTTGATACTTTAGGAAAATTCCACGAAAATTGCAAAGGGGGGAAAATTCAAACATCGAGATAATTTTTTTTGACGAGTACATCTGATGCTAGTGTTCACGCGCATCCAGAGGGCGATTTTCTAATTTTTAGATGGAACGGTTTATTCGTGACAACGCTATATATCATAAATATGTATCCTTCTGTAGTCTATCACTAGCAGATTTTTAGCCCCAAATACAAACGGGCTAATCTAGGAGCGAGTTTAATGCGGTGGTACCTAAGCCGGTATACTGTAGGTATGCCTCCAATATTTGACCTCTCTAATATAAACACAACCTGCTCAAGGTAGTGTTTGTGTCGGGTGGGTTCAGATTTGGCAAATTCGACCGAAGATCAAATGGGGAAAATTACTCCGAAAATCATATATTGAGATAAAAACTTTTCGTTGAGTGGATGTGATAAGTAGTATATAAACGCAAGATTAGTACACTTCTTAATAATTTATATTGAACGGTCTAACCCTGGTAGCGTATAACGTTGTAACGGGTGATATATATTACTCAAATTCAAACCCTCTATTCATGACGCAAATTCAAACTGACTTATCAAGAAGCAAGGCAAATGCATGAATATGCTCACCGATATACTATATATGTATGTCCGCTCTACTGTAAAAGTAACCTATTGTCACGATTTGACCTGTCCAAAACACTCCCCGGACAAAAGTTTTCCTAGGTATCAAATTTCGTCGAAATCCGTTCGTATTACCCGATTTGACCTTGAACTGATCATTTCGAAGGTCAATGTCAGGTCGGGGTCACGACTTGACCCGCCCAAAAGACTCCCCGGACAAAAGTACCCCTAGGTATCGAATTTCGTGGAAATCCGTCTGTTTTACCCGATTTTACCTTCGATTGACCCTTTTGAAGACCAATGTCAGGTCGGGGGTCACGATTCGACCCGTCCAAAACACTCCCTGGACAAAAGTATCCACATTTATCATTTTTCGTCAAAATCCGTCCAGCAGTTTTCCCGACCATAGCTGACAGACAAACAAACAGACAGACAGAAGTACCAAAATATATATTAAATTTAGAAATCTCAATGCAAGTCCACCATCGGATCGTAATGCACCAATATGCATTCGCACGAAGAGGAACACACATATACGCATAACACTCACATGGGATGGGATGGAATACCATGGACGTATATCTGATTCCATGGAATCTGACCTCTAGTTATGTCTTATATTTGCAATTGTATTTTATGTTTAACATGTCAAGCGTTTTAGAGCACTTCGGTGGATTTTACGCTATACAAAACTGTTATTTATTTATTATATTATTATTTATTTATCGTTGTATATTTCAAACCTGTGTTTCCGAATGTCCTGTCGATCGTCCATTAATCCTGACAGATTTATCACACTGAACGTTACTGGAATACAGATTAAGTAACATTGAACGAAACAAAATGGTAGTTTTTTCACTATTGTTGTGGATAACTGATGGTACAGGGCGGTGTAAATTCATTGGGTAATGACGTCAATGCATGTTAAAGCATATGACAATGGAAATGAGATAACCATTAAGGTCGATTCGAGTGTTGTCTGATCCTTTACTACCAGGTGCATTCCCATGGTTTCAACAGTTCAATTTGTTTGTATATGTCTGGTGCGAAGAGATTTCACGAGATCAACGAACAACCATGCACATACAAATAACAGTGTCGCAAATGATCTATTTATAAATATATTGCATAATCTCTGTGATAATGACTGCTGCGACTGCAGGGTTCCAGGAACTGCGAGTCACATGGGAATTACTTTCAAACTCATCCTGAGAACATCGTTAACCTCCACACTGTAAAATACAATTGTCCAAATCGGCATCTCTGGTTTAGACTAGGTTTTAGACTAGGTTTTATTCTAGACCTGGTTTTACTCCAGTTTAAACTAGGTTTAAGTAGGAGTTAAACTTGGTTTTACTGTAGTAAAACTAGGTTTTACGTGAGTAAACTGGGTTCTAGTTTAGTTAAACCCAGTTTTGTGATAAACACAGTTTTAGTTTGTGGAATTCGATTTTAATTTAAAACTATAGGTTTTATTGATGTGATAAAGTTATGCATGGGGAAATGTAACCATCGTTGTCTACATGCCCCGTGTGCGCAACATCTCAAATGAAAAATCCAGTCTCTTGTACTAGTATTTGTAATTAAACTATTTGTATAGCATTTGTTATTTAAATTTAGAAGAGCCATAATTTTGTTTAAATGTGCAGATCTACATGTATGGTAATAAGGCTTAAGCATCGTGCAGGGTGGATTTTTCTCATAAAATTAATAAACATATAGGTACAATTATTTGGCACACAAGAGTAGGCACTTTGCTGGAGTCTGATGATGTTAGATGCTGATAGTCTAAAGGGTCAGTGTCTGGTTGTTCGGCTTGTTCCCCTTGCAGAGGAGATATAAATGGGTTCACGACATTTTGGATCGTCTTAAGTCGTTTCGTACCATATTTTTTGTAGTTTCGCACCATATTTTTTGTAGTTTCGTACCTTATTGTTTGGTCGTTTCGCACCATGTTGGAAATCAATTCGTCTTTTCATACCAATGATACCATATCACTATACATGTACATGTATGTCACATCATAGGGAAACAAATAAATGATTTTCTGCAAAGTACGAAATAAACAAAAGTAACCAAAAAATATGGTATGAAACGACCATTATGTATCGGATAGTGAAATAATGAAGAAGTCACTATAGTTGTATATCATTTATATGGTCACAATATATATAATGCAACGTGAAAGTTGATATGACATCTGTTCTGTTCGACTTCAGGTGTACTCAATTTCTACTCCGGCAATGTTCAGAATCATATCCATTGATAATCCAACGACACTGGTTTGAAGCGTCTAGAACTTAGAATCCATATTTAATATAATTATAAATCCTTCAGACGTTCAGTGTTACCGATCTCCAGAATCAACAACTGACTGTTCAAGGCGGTTCCACTCAATGGTTGTTTTTAAGAAGTCATCGTAATGACTAATGAGTAATGTACAGTGCTGTTAGCACTTGTTACACACCTCCTAAGTTCTCCACCAGATTTTGACAGACACTCCCTGCCACACTGGTGACAGTACTAACACTCACACTGACAGTGAATATGCCTACTGGTAGTCGAAAATCTACGGGATACTAGTCAATTTTGGACTAGCCTACTGCAGAACTGCCACTACTGGTAGTGACGCAGTCCTCAAATTTGGTTGCTTTATTTTCCTTGTCTTCTTCGAATTTTTTTTTTTAGAGTTAGATGTAGATTATTCATTTGTAGAATAACAATCAATTATCATGACAATCGTCGTCAACAATGAATGACATTGATAATTTGATCGATTCAATGATTGTTGACACTGTGACTGCGACTTGGTGAATTTAAATTTTAAGTCTCGCTGTCCTTGCTATTACATGTATCTTCGTCGGCTGGTTCGTGTAAAATGGGCTAATATTAAAACGCAAGCCATCAAAGGCATCTTCAGCATCTACCATAGATGCAGTATCATCCGCAACACGTAACTCGTCGTCATTTTCGTGATCAGAGTCACTTTCAGACGCGGAAATACTGTGTGCAGAAGCCATTTTTCGTAAACAGTTCGTCTGCAGGGGTAAGTCCCACGTTGACGTCACGGGTTTGGCGGCCACGTGACTCGAGCAAAATCAGCTAAGAAATAATAATCGATTTTTAAAAGTCGCTAAAAACACGTTTATCGATAAAATTATATCTAATTTTTTATTGGATGTTATGTTTGAACCTTATTCACACCAAACTAGCGATATAACATTGAAATGATAAACATTTAACAGTTCCCATTTAAGATAAGTTTATGTGGTTTGGAACAGGTTGAGAATTGTGACTTTATTTTGTATATATCATGTTAACTGACCACTGGAGCAATGAAAACCCGACCCCTAGAAGTTGGAAATGTTACCACTTCGTGAATACACTAGCATAACTTCTTATCTCATTTCATTCCATATGTCCATGGAAATGTCTGCCCAATTGAATGTCAATACATTGAATACAGTGGGCATGCATATAAGTAATTCAATTGGTAGCGCCCTCCAACGGATTTTGCGCCAAGATGCAGGAGAAAATAAGTGAATCGCCCATCTCGACCAGAATAATATATTTCTTAGGTAATACCTGCATGTTCACCGGTAATAATCATGTACCGGTATTCCACAGTCCCAGCTCGAGATTGCATGCATGAAATAGGCCAATTTGTTGAGCCAAGTCTGATTTGCTTCCCTTACAATCCTGGCATTTCTTCCGCGTAATTAATGCAATGTTTATTGGGATATCGACGCACAAACGTGGCAAAACACATGAAATCTGGAGTTGGTACCATGGCCCCTACTGCGAAGTTAGTTATTAAGGAACACGTATACTAACACAACAGAAACAGAAATATATTCCCTGCTGTGTGTTGGATGCTATAAGGTTCGCTGTCAGAACATTTAAAAGTTCTCATATTTTAAACGGGTGGGATATTATCTCTATGTGCGTAGCCAGAGTAGAAATTCACGACATGATCTAATACTTGACGACCCATTCCTATATTATATAAGAGAGATAAATAAATTCAGCACATGCTTTGAAAACAGACAATCATAAATTTTGCTACCATATATAGGCTTGAAATACAAAGCATTTATTATTATATTGTTATTACTATTATTAGGTTCCTGTCTAAAATACCTGTACTATATATGCAATTTTAAAATAAACAACCAAATTATTGTCATCTTGTAGCGACCAGTGTCCTCACATCCAAGATCCAACAGAAACGCCGAATCGCGCATCGAAATAGATCGCGACGCTGGAAAAGCTTGCGAGAACAAATACGTCATACCAAACTGGCGGCGCTTCCCATCGAGATGGGCGAATTCCAAACCCGACGATATGATTTTTTTCATGCATACACTTTGCACAGGTGCCAATCCTGGTGAGCATGTACTCATTTACCACAATTCATGGACACTCAGTGTTGCAGGCCATTATATGTTAAAGATACGGGGGGCGTTGGCGGTGGGTATGCTGTTAAAATATTCACCTCAGTCAAAAACCGCCATAAACAGAAGGAATAGTAAGATATTGACAGCCTTTGTTCTTTTGCCAATCAGAAATATGGCATATACAGTATGTTATTGTTATGTAAACAAAAGCAAAACACGTTACGTTTCCTGACTTTTGTTTAGATCCGGATAAGGTAAACATAAAGAGCGCTGATTGTTACTGTTTTCCTGATATGGAAATAATAAAGAGCGTTTATATCATTTGTGTGTGATTAACCAATATAATTGCACTGTGTTATGTAAACAGAAGCACAACTTCTGTAACACGATCAGGTTCTTGTTTACGTACACCACCGTACGTCTTGAAGACAATATACTATTAACGCGCTGATTATGTTTGGCATATGAATGGAACTGTATATATTTTGGTGTTCCTTCTGTTGATGGCGATTTGAACAAATATAAATATTTCTGCAACGAACGCCGCCCGTGCCTTTAACACTGAGGCCTTTGGAAAATAAATACTCCACTGTATCCTGTACACAGCATCTGACAAGATGCGATATTGTTCGTCTCTCGCAAACCCCTATAATAATGGAAAGCGGACAAAAATGTAATCCGTGAAAACAATGTTTTTGATTTTGATTACATGCACCGAAATCAGCAACTTTAAAACAAAAATTGCCCATATATGCGAATCCCACTAATTAGTGGCTACACTCTTATGACTAATGTGTAGGTTTTCTACACAAAATGTGTAGCCCTGCTACACAATCATTATTCAATTTTGATCTTAAACATATTTGTGTAGTATATGTGTAGTTTCATATTCGTACACATATTGTGTAACAATTTTCACACATAAATGTTTACACATTTATACACAACTGTGTGTATAAAATCAACACATATCCCTTACACATTTTGTGTAGGTTCTTACACACACGGTTCGTAGACAAGAAATGCAAGTTCAGTAGTCCGACCTGTGGGTATAGTATTAAAGATAAATGCAGATTTATATGTTAAAACTTTCATGGCACATAGTGGTATGTAGTATTTTGTTATGTACTGTGGGTTTTTGCTTTGAATGAACAAACCAGGGTCGAGGCGTGATTGCATAATATTAGTATTATTACAACAATCATAACAAGAGTCTAAGGGCAGTAATCGCCAAGAAAGTTTTAGCAAATAAATCCTCATATACTATTAATACTAAACCCACAAATTGGAATTCTGAACTTACATCCTTGTCTACGATCGCTGTAGATTGTATTCCAAAAAATATACTCAAACAATATGGCCGTCACGTAGCAGACTATGAAACTGAAGGCACCGCAATGCGCATGCTCTACGTTCTTACACAATTGTGTCATTTGTGTGTAACAACATATACACATTATGTGTAGAACGGCACTTGGTCAATGTATTTGTATGTAAAACTACACATTGCTATGTGTATTAACCGGGTTTACACATTTGATGTGTAATCGTTTCTACACATTAGTTATAAGAGTGTAATACACCACTATACGCTATCCCCACACTATACGCTAATACCAAAATAGGTGCTAATACCGCACCATATATCAGACAATGCTTAGAGATATTAATGAATCATACAATCGATGATTTACATAAATTAATCTCATGGTGAATGTTGCCCAACCACATATCGATCACAATAATGCATGTGCCGGAGTACTGAACGTGACAATGGGATCAGGATACAGTGTAGCGCAGAACCTTGGCAGCAAGGTAAACGGATCGATCTCATAAAGTTAAATCCACTCCCGTGTATGCGAGCATTGTGTTTTTAAAACAATATCATTGTCTACCACAGTTCAACGTTGGGATTTAAGCGTAGAAATTGTGAGTAATCATAAATACATTAAACATAGAGTACAAGTACACTAATTATCTTTCCGATAGGGTGGTTTAGGCATGACTCCTATCATGGACGCTCGTGTTGGGTAAACATACACATGCACGAGTACAGTAATGCTCTAAGTAATCGACTTCTTAACCACAGCAGAATTATGGGTAACTTTTCAGGATTTAGTCGGAAATATGGCTTGTTGCCATTCATCGAAAAGCTCTCGGTGCTGTGGTTAAGAAGTCGATTAATTAGAGCATTATACGGTACATGTACCTATAACTAAATGGTTCCTTTGGTGTGTTTTCTGGATAATTTATGATATCGGCATGCTGATGTAAACATACATATGAACATACATAAATACGTAAACTGTTTATTGTCCGGAGAATGTGGTGTATGAACACGAGGTGGCATTCAGAGCAGGGACGTGGCTAATGGGATCTCCGTTGGGGGGGGCGTAGGTGCTATATAGGATCTGCGTTGGCGCGTCCACGTTGAAATCACCCAAGTTCGGAAATGTACATGTGTAGCTCCTACCCCATTTGACCCCCACCATTTTTACCCTCCCCCCATTTTTTCATGATTCTAATCTTGGGTTAGAATTATCGAACCTCCATTAGTATCCCAAATTTTCAAAGTGTTTGAAATTTGCAAACTTGACACCCACTTTAGGTAAACAATGTCCTCTTTTCATACTGATGGCCATTTCAGTCAAAATATTTAACCGAAAGTAGGTGAATTACGCGACTGTTGGGCTAAAATGATTCCCATGCACTATATATACTGGTTGTGCTAATCAAATTATATGAGGACAATTTCAACGTATTTTTAGAATGAAATTTCCAACCAATGTCAGATACGTCAGGAATGACATTTCCAAATGTTGAACAATTTTACCAACGTTGGGAAGGGGTGCACGAGACACCTACAATCCCTGCACATGTTGCTACGTCTCCGACCGAGATACCGTCATATCCAGGTAAACCTGTTCTACGTGTAGACTAATTACTCATTGACGAGTAGTTCTCTTGAAAATTTTCAGAACATAAGTTCAGCAAACGGTAATAGGCAGTTTGTTATAACTTGTATAACTGAAACGCGCGATCTAATAACTCATCTTTAACGGCTAGTGGACATCTTTAACGGCTAGTGGACAAGTTTGAAGACACATTGTGTGCGTGTGCTCTGAGTTACATTAACTGACAATAATGTGTGAGTACGGCTGCGCCTTGTCATCGTAGCGGCCATGTGTGGGAGTTCACCTTAGGCCTATAACATTCACCTCACAATTATAATGGCAGATGTGTACATAGAGTGTGTCAAGTATGTTGGTCAATGCCTTACATGTATCATCCTCGTGGACTGTGCAGTATATCAGTGATTGTTTGATTTCTTATGTGTTTGTCTACCATCATATTTATACTAATAAAACATAATATTGTTGTTCGTTTGCTTATCCGACTATAGGCGACTAAACGGCTGGACCATCGGAGCTGATTATTCGTATATTGCGGCAATTTTACCCGGATAAGCTTATTAGATTGGACCCGTTAACACCAGATGACTATAAAAAGACCAACTGAGACTCCGCACAGAAAGTTGTTAACAATGTGCTGCACATAAGCGAGCAGAACGTTCTTTATTCATATCGCATCAGGGATACATCAAAATGTAACGCTCTTTATCGTTAGTCTACATGCACGGACTCCGCACTCGGCGTCACACGTCGCCTTGAATAGAATAAGCGACGATAACGCTCTTTATCCACACCATATCAGGATTAGATCAACGTTTTCATTGAGACAATCCGGAATAGATCAACAGCGATAGCTATCAACAAGATTCAGGGGCAATCCCTCAAGATCACTAGACTTAATTTAAAGACTTATTGTGGACTTCTTCAGGTGCGTGAAACTTTAAATTTAGTATTCCGGTGCTATACCAACTGGAGGAATGTAACATTATATTAATATCGCCGAAAAGCTCAAGCAAATCGACCATACATTCCACAGAAAACATCGTCTGAACTACGCTTAATTGTTAATATCTACTTCTCGATTCGGGACCCAACTATTGGCGATAAACTAACGAAAACAACTTCGCAACCGAGAGACACTTGATTGGATTAATATATAAGAATGACGATGTGTGTTGTCAATTTAGTCTACTATTTGTAAAAATAGCTATTTTGAGAAGAGTGTCCTCTATTAATATCTGATCACCATACCCGTGTGTTTCCACATCACTTTAATATCGCCAGCTCTACGTTTGGTGCTCGAGTGTTGGATCATCAAAAAACATATTCATCCATGCAGCAGGAGGGACGACTACCAATGTGGTATACATGTACAGAGAAGTACTTCGAAATTGAGGAAATGCATGTCAAATCGCTTCCAAGTTGTTTCATACATTCTTTACCCGAGCAATGCATGGGTACCCGGCTAGTGCAAAATAAGATGGCGTTCGTAACCAGTGACTGGTGTAAAATGCTCAGAGGGCAACACATGATATTCTTATCTAATTTATTACCTGCAAACCTAGCTAGCCAACTCGAAATCGTATCACAATAGGCCAAACACTGGCAGGTATATCAACTTCAAGCTAAGACCAAAGTTAAGTCGTATTCCATAAATGACCGAGCCAAAACTGTTTGTTCCAAGGTGAAGAAATAACATTTATTGAATCATATGAATACCTGGATCTCGATATCCGAGCAAACTTAAATTGAAATGATCATATTGAAAATATACGTGGACGACTAGCAGGAAGAATATATATCACAACTTAGAAGATTTAATTGCAGTATTGATAGAAAGACGCTTGAACAAATCTACAATACCTATATATTCTGCATATAATGGATTATTCCGATATTGTATATGGGAATGCACCAAAATCACCCCATGCATCCGGACATGCTCGTATCGGAAGACATGCTCGTAGCGGAATAACCAAATGGCCCGCGATTTGCACATCGTCTTTAGTTGTAGTAAGTTATTTCATAAAAACACGGTTTATTTTACCTTGATTTTGTTTAACGTTAACAGCGATAATCGGTCTACAGAAATGAGCGGTTGTGGTTTCCGCAATTTGCATATTACTGTTCGATAATCGGGTTTTATACGAAACTTATGACCTGAAATACTTACTCGATATAAGTTTTATCAAATTTTAATGAATCTTTGCATTGACACATTATATAACATACAGTCTCTCAAAGTATGATATCTCAGCTTCACAATGAATTGGACATGTTTGCGATGTCAATCATATATATTAGTGCCCGAAAAATTTAGTTTCCATGAAGGCATTCACTCGATTTTGGGGAATGTCTATAGCAAACGTAAAACTTGCTATGATGTGCTCGTAGTATCGGGTGATATGCTCGTAGTGTTATATAAAATATGTGTATATGCGAGAGAATCACACTTTTGTCAACTAAAAAGAGAGTCTAGATAGTGCTAACATATACATATGTCACATGAATGACAGGCTATTTTGTACCACGTAAAAATTAACCACTTCACGCCGTTTACATCATTTAACGTGGCTAGTGTCCGCTACGGGAAACGCTACATTATATAAACATTCACATTGTAAATTGCAATCATTGCATCAGTATATTTCACAGTTTAATTTCTTAAATCAGTATATCCGGAAGGTTGCATGCATGTGCTAGTAAATTTTGGCTATAATTAATATTTGTATAAAACAAATGTTATCAATATGGGAATGGCTATAATATTAATTTAGACGAAATATGTACATATATTACATACATGTACGTGTTAATTGAGACGGCACCTGTGTCCCTTGACCTCGATTATCATAATTTGTGTAACGGTGAAGTGACACTAGGACTTTTGCAGAACGCCCTGGTATCACATAATAAGCGATCATTGTGGTATTGTAAAATAGAAACTATCGGAGGCACCAAATATCTGCTTTTAGACTAAGTGTTACAAAATACGATATCAAATTTTAGTTCCAAATATCTTCGAACAATCGTCAGTATGGTATACACTTTAATAATAGCCCACATGTGCTATGAAGAATATGGTCAAAAGAATTTAATGGCATACAATTAGTTTGATAGTCAATGAAATGGTGGAATTAACGATCTAAATATATATATATATATACTAGCCGATGAACCCGACGTTGTCCGGGCTATTCAAAATATATATAAGAAAAATTTGTACCCGGCGCAAGATACATTCACATGCCAAATTTCAAGTCGATAGCTCCACCCGTTTCCGAGATCTGGTCTGCGCGAAGCGGGCGCCGCACGGGCTCGGCGACCCGATAAAATTTGTATGCGGGGCAAGATACATGAATTAATTCATGGTACCCGTCCCTCAAAGACTGACCCGATGAAAAATTCCCCTGTTCCTAGGACATATATGACACAACAACCCATTCTGCCTTTTTAATCGAGATAATTGCATTCCGCGTTTCGTTTTGCATCCGTATTTTACGCATGGGTAGCCGTTTAGCAGCTTCGATTGTAATAAAGAGCGTTCATCCTTAACACCTCCGAAGTGGCGTTTGCGGTGATTTTGATGATTGGGAGTGAAGAATCGGTGCTCAGAGCTTGTACAAAATGCGACGTCGACGATCCCCGTGGGGTTTTACACTTATATACGAAATTTGGTCTCGATCGGTGCAGCCGTTTTCGATTCTATAAAGGACATACAGACAGACAGAGGTCTTCAAAATATATATGAGATATATAGTTTACTACCGCAAGGGTGTGATTATACTCAGACAATATTATGGATTAAAATGTTGGCGGTATAGATTGCAAGCCCAGTTTGGGTCTTCCATATGAAGTGTATCTGATCAACGACTGCATTGATTAAGAGAACCTACCACCACTTCCAGATCTCCCTCGTTGGATTTTATGTCTCCGATTCTACTACGGGTACGACCAGACTTGTCTATTATAGCTTTTATATATTTATGCTTCGTAAAACAAACGTGTAGTCTTAGTATCCCTTTTAATGCGAATGCCTCATATTTTAGTTGTAAATTCCGTTTATTTGTAATCTGAGATAACAGCATTTTTTATACCTTTATTGTTTATTTTAAAAAGCAAAATGCCTTATATTTTAGTTATCAAATACGTTAATCTCAGATAAGAGCCTTTTTTATACACATATTATATATTTTTAAA
The DNA here is from genome assembly GCA_032622095.1 of Siphonodentalium dalli. Classification (NCBI taxonomy): domain Eukaryota; kingdom Metazoa; phylum Mollusca; class Scaphopoda; order Gadilida; family Siphonodentaliidae; genus Siphonodentalium; species Siphonodentalium dalli. The sequence continues at coordinate 248,633,142 of CP136063.1, forward strand.
AGCAGATTGCCTTATATTTTAGTTATCAATTACGTTTATTCATTTTTAATTTAGACAGAGTCTTTATATACATTCATTAATTTATATTTTTTAAAGGCAAATACCTCATATATATTATGTTTCTCGGGTGAAAAGTAGTTTTCCGTTCTTTTATTATTATTATTATTAATATATATATTATTAATATTATCGTATTAATATATACTGTACAATAGTAGTTTATAGTTTTATTGAAAAAAATCGCCTGCGATAATTGAAAACGTTTGTTATGAACATTGCACAAGAGGGTGTAAAGTTATCAATCATCCTTTAGAAAATCCTTCCGAAAAAGTTCGTCTACAGATTGCTCAGAATAAACATTTAAACGATTAGTGACCTCCGTGATTTTAATAGTATTTCACAGTTATGTTATATATTCAAATAAATAAAATGTGCAATTGCAAAAAGTGTCTGAATGATACCGATACACAGCTGTTAATCAATTGTTCAAAAATATGTTCGCGCGAAAACAGACGCGTGTGGAACATCACCAATTTTGCATCTTTTCAATAAACTTTGTTGTCAAATCCCAATATTATATTACTAATTTGCGATTTAACCAATAATATAGTGTCCATACATGAATACGAGCATGCATGTCATTTTGAATGCCACTACTTATTTTTCATACATTTAACCAAATGACTCGTTCGACTCGGGCTTGATTACTACTATCCACATGATTAGCGTTGCGTTTTAGCTTTAAAAAAGGTTCTAGTTGTTGAAATTATCCTAAAAGCAAATCTGCTACGAGCACATCATTATAAAATCGCTGGTGCTATAGACATTTCATACCACTGCTATAGACATGCCATATTTTCTAGCTATGACCTACATATATGGTTATTTTTTACTATGAAAAATGTAGATACATGACTGGAAATGTTGTTTATTATATTAAGGGAATATCCGCGGAAATAGCAATGTATGCAGAGACTAGATTGTCTGGGCTGTTACCACAGAAATCGTAATTTTATGTAAGAAATGCAAAGTTTTCCACAATTTTTGGCCTAACTTCCCGGTAAAATAGGATTAAACTGCGTCCATGTTTAACGAAGTTTGATGTACAGTTGGGTAAATTATAGCCACAAATAATACCACCACCGTGAACCACTGGTATGTGTTGGTTTCGGTGCAACATGTGTCTAACCATGAACGGTGTGCAAATCGCGGGCCATGTGGTTATTCCGCTACGAGCATGTCTTCCGCTACGAGCATGTCCGGATGTCATGATTATAATATAGCGCTATATTATAATCATGAGTGTCCAATCTGGTGATGCATAGAGTGTTATCTATAGTCCCGGATATTGACATATTATACTGAGAAATGATGCAGCAGGTATAAGCGCTAGTAAAAAAACTAAGTGATATAATTCCAATACTTAAAGGCACGTGTGGCGTTCCTTGCAGAAATATTCTTATTTGTTCAAATCGCCACCAACAGAGGGAATAGTAAACTGTATATACAGGCTCGTGTTACATAAGTTGTGCTTCTGTTTACATAACACAACGCAATTCTATTGGTTAATCACACAAATGATATAAAAGCTCTTTATTATTTCCATATCAGAAAACAGTAACAAATAATGCTCTTTATGTTTACCATATCCGGATCTAAACGAAAGCCAGGTAACGTAACGTTTTTTGCTTTTGTTTACATAACAAAGGAAAATAAATTGACAATAACATACTGTTTGTGCCATATTTCTGATTGCTATAAAAACAAAGTCTGTCTATATTTTACTATTTATGGCGGTTTTTGACGAAGGTGAATATTTTAACAGCATACCCACCGCCAACGTCGCCCGTATCTTTAATGTTTCCGTAGTAATCTTTGATAAATATGTTGATTGGAAAACATTTGCATCACAATTGTTTTCCGACCTCGAACCAGAAATGTGAATCTTTAGACTTGTCCTTTATTTCGTACAAGTGATATTTAACGAAATCTTATTTCATACGCTGGCAAGTTAGCACGGTATGTTTTTGCGGGCATTTCGTCATAGAAAACCGAATTATATATGCCAGAATATGAACGGAAACATGCACATAACATGCAAACGACATGAGAAGTAAACTTTCTGTAGCCCCACGTGTAACGGTGCTACCGTACTTTGCTTTCAAATGCCTGTATATGATTTATTCTTGCGAGATAATTGCATGCTATTTACAGGAAAATCCCGGTATCATCGCTACAGGTGGAACTACAGTGATTTTACTTCACATGTAGTTAGCTGTGGTACAGATGCATCTGATATGCTTATTTCCATACATATCCTGGCACCATATCGTTTTCTACGATAAAATGCCTGCAAGCCATACCGTGCAAACTTGCCAGTGTATGAACTCATTCTATCTCTCAGTTATCTCTCATTTTGAAAACATAAGTTTTCTTTACATTGAGCTGCGAGAGGGCTAATGTCATCCAATGCTAACCCGCCATTCGACGATAATAATACAGAAAAGTGCAACCACGGCGATCATACCATTTCGGAAAACACAACGTCAGAACTACGACAATTGTGAATATATACACAGTCAGTCGGGATGAAATTATCTCGTAAAACAAAGGATACTAATTTTGTAAACAATTATCGGCGATTGTTGTTTATTATATATACGCATGGATCCAGGGGATATAACAAGCAACATCAGAGACGTGGCGACAGGTGTGTTCGGGGTGTCTCACCCCCCCCCCCCCCCCCAACAGTTGGAAATTTCATACCTGCCAAAACATTAGTTGGAAATTTCACACCAACAATAGGTTGAAAATGTTCTTGTAGTTTGATTTTCAAACAATTTATTGGGGAAGTAATTGTTTTTGGACCAATATTTGCATATTTTCCTGTTTTTTTGTCACAATTTTGGACTGAAATGGTCACCAGTTGGAAATTTCCAACACTTGGAAAGCTTGTGTCCTGGTCCCTCCCCGTGCCCAGTCAAAAACTGCTAATTAATTTAAGAAAAAAATATTGTCTACATTTGGTCAACATTGGAATTGTCATCAGTTGGAAATTTCCAAACTAAGTGGGGGTGTCAGATTTGAAATTTCCAACTCTAGGAATGCTTGAGGCTAGTCTAGATGCTAGGATTTTGCCATTTTCTTGTTCAGATTTCAAAATGTTCGCACACCGGGCCAAACCATGGTCGGCCCGGTGTGCCATTGTCCCTCCCCCGTGGCCAATACAAAGCTGCTAATTAGTTCAACAAAACAATATTTTACTACATTTGGTCAAACTTGTGGACTGAAATGGTCATCAGTTGGAGAATTTTCCAACTTGAGGGGGAGTATGAGGTTTGAAATTTCCAACACTATAGGAAAGCTTCAGTTGAGGCCATTCTAGATGCTAGGATCTGCGATTTTCTTGAATAGTTTTTAAAAATTTCTCACACCGGGCCGAAGAACCATGGTCAGCCCGGTGTGTCCTGGTCTCTTGTCCGTAGTCGTGTGTATTTGTCTGGAGTTAGCCCACTAGATGTTTTGATTTATGCAAATTTTCAGGTTAAAATATCTGAATGTTCACATACCGGGAATATAGAACCATGGATTATGAATATATAGGATATAAGGCCTGAGCACTGAGGTGCAAGGGCGTGCAAATGGAATTATGCAAGACTTGTGTTTGATCTGATTCTGATTCAAGGGGGGGGGTTAGAATTTCCCAATGAGGACACCCCCCCCCCCCCCCCAACGGAGACCATCTAGACACGTCCATGAGCAACATTCATATTACTAGAAAAAATATCAGCTCCGTAAATGTTTTGTTCAGTGTCTGTTTTCTAAGTTTTGGAACAGTTTATCCTATACTTGTGTCTTGGCGTGATTATGTAAATCTCACATACCTATATACTGGTTTATTAAGATTGAAGAAACTGAAACACTCCGGTATGGTGATCCAATAGAAATAGAGAATAATCTTGTTCCAAGTAGTTATTTTTTACAAATCTTAAATCCAAACTGACAACACACTCGGCCATTATCTATATATATATTTTGAGACTTCCGTATATATATGTGTGTGTGTGTATATGTGTACTTCATAGAATCGAAAAGGGCTGGTCGGATCGAGCTCAAATTTCGTATATAAGTATAAACCGCAAACGCCACTTCGGGGGGTTAATGCATCAACGATCTTTATATTGACCATATACGGAGAATTAACGACGAACGCTCTTTATTGCAATCGACGTGGATAAACGACTGGCCCTATGCGTCCGAAATAAGGATGCGGGACGAAATGCAATTATCTCGATTAAAAAGGCAGAATTGATCTAAGAAGCGTTTGTTTACAATTCAACGCAACCTTATCGCTCGAAATATTATGCAGAGAGATTTCACGACGGGATTAATTGACTGTCCGCTCTTTTCGGGGACTACGGGGAAGTTTAGGACGGGTACCATGAATTAACTCATTGAAAAACAAAGAATGCGTTGTCTGTCGTTCCTAGGAAGGGGGGATTTCATCGGGTCTATTAGAATAAAAATTAAATAAATAGGTCAATTAGAATAAAAATTAAATAAATATTAAAACATTTAAAAAAACATAAATTAAATTTAAAAAACATTAAATTAATATTAAAAAATTAAAAATAAATAAATATTAAAACTTTTAAAAAATAATTACAAAAATGTCATGTTTCTGACCAACCACGCCAGTGGCGGGCTAACCTGCTAGTCTACTATATAATTTGAGAACTACGTATATATATATATATGTGTGTGTATATATATATATGTATGTGGGTACGTCATGGAATCGAAAACGCCTGGACGGATTGAGCTCAAATTCCGTATATAAGTGTAAAAACCCACGGGGATCGCCGACGTCGCATTTTGGACAAGCTCTGATCACTCCCAATCACTCCCAATCAATAAAATCACCGCAAACACGGTGGGGGTTAATCGGGTTGATATTCGCTCGCGATCCAAGAGGAGTAACTCTACATTTTTTTATATCTGTATATGTATATTTTTATATCCATATTCACTTCAAACTGCTAAACCCGTTGAGCCTCGAAAAATATAGAATTTACATTTTCTGATGTATACATTTTTTGTTAAGGCTGAAAATCTTAGTCTATTTCCGAAACATTCAGATTTTAAAGTATAAACTTACACACCACAATTCCTGCTAACTGACGCAGCTATATGGCTGCTGAAATTTAAGTGAATCCGAGGCACTGCGATACGTCCCGAATCTGACGGGACTTCCACTGCCCCAAACCGTGAACGCCAACGACATTGTTGGCGAGAAAATAGCCCCCAAGCCGTAAATATCAACAACAACGACATTGTTGGCGAGAAAATAATTAGTTAAAATTACTAAATACACGCAATCCTATTTTTCCTTTTCGGCAATGTGAGATTTTTCTGGGAGCCGTGATGCCAACAACAACGACCCGAAGCCCTGAATGCCAACAACAACGACATCATCGGGTCAGTTTTTTAAGTGAATCCGAGGCACTGCGATACGTCCCGAATCTGACGGGACTTCCACTGCCCAAAACCGTTAACGCCAACGACATTGTTGGCGAGAAAATAGCCCCCAAGACGTAAATATCAACAACAACGACATTGTTGGCGAGAAAATAATTAGTTAAAATTACTAAATACACGCAATCCTATTTTCCCTATACGGCAATGTGTGATTTTTCGGGTAGCCCCGAGCCGTGATGCCAACAACAACGACCCGAAGCCCTGAATGCCAACAACAACGACATCATCGGGTCAGTTTTTTTCCGCCCGATGTATCTTAAATCATACCTCTTTTAGGGAGGGTACAATAATTTCTCTTAAAAAGGCACGATTAACTCATTGAAAAGCGAAAAAAAATGTCATGTTTCGGACCAACGCCGCCAGTGGCGGGCTAACCTGCTAGTCTCATATATATTTTGAAGACCTCTGTCTGTTTGTCTGTTTGTCTGTCTGTCATTTATACAAATCTACGATTCTCGACCGATCGAGACGAAACTTGGTACGTGTGTCGTCGTTGTCGTATTGGCATTGGCAAGCCCATGCGGCGCCCGCTTCGCGCATGCGCAGACGAGATCTCGGAAACGGGTGGAGCTATCGACTTGAAATTTGGTTTTTGAATAGCCCGGACAACGTCGGGCTCATCGGCTAGTTTCATATATATTTTGAAGACCTCTGTCTGTCTGTATGTCCTTTATAGAATCGAAAACGACTGCACCCATCGAGCTCAAATTTCGTATATAAGTGTAAAAACCCACGGGGATCGTCGACGTCGCGTTTTGGACAAACTCTGAGTACCGATTCTCCACTCCCAATCAACAAAATCACCGCAAACGCCACATTGGGGGTTAAGGGCTTAAGGCGTCAACGATATTCGGAGGTATTAAGGATTAACGCTCTTTATTACAATCGAAGCTGCTAAACGGCTACCCACGCGTAAAATACGGATGCAAAACGAAACGCGGAATGCAATTATCTCGATTAAAAAGGAAGAATGGGTTGTTGTGTCATATATGTCCTAGGAACAGGGGAATTTTTCATCGGGTCAGTCTTTGAGGGACGGGTACCATGAAACAAATCTACGATTCTCGACCGATCGGGACGATACTTAGTACGTGTGTGTAGTTTGACCAGGCGGTCGACGTTGTCGTATTGGTGAGCCCGTGCGGCGCCCGCTTCGCGCATGCGCAGACGAGATCTCGGAAACGGGTGGAGCTATCGACTTGAAATTTGCTATGTGAATGTATCTTGCCCCGGATACGAATTTTATCGGGTCGCCGAGCCCGTGCGACGCCAGCTTCGCGCATGCGCAGAACAGATCTCGGAAACGGGTGGAGCTATCGACTTGAAATTTGGTTTTTGAATAGCCCGGACAACGTCGGGCTCATCGGCTAGTCTCATATATATTTTGAAGACCTCTGTTTGTTTGTCTGTATGTTTGTTTGTCTATCATTTATACAAATCTACGATTCTCGACCGATCGGGACGAAACTTGGTACGTGTGTGTAGTTTGACCAGGCGGTCGTCGTTGTCGTATTGGCGAGTCCGAGCGACGCCCGCTTCGCGCATGCGCAGACGAGATCTCGGAAACGGGTGGAGCTATCGACTTGAAATTTGCTATGTGAATGTATCTTGCCCCGGATACGAATTTTATCGGGTCGCCGAGCCCGTGCGACGCCAGCTTCGGCAATGCGCAGACCAGATCTCGGAAACGGGTGGAGCTATCGACTTGAAATTTGTTTTTTGAATAGCCCGGACAACGTCGGGCTCATCGGCTAGTTATATATAAATTAAATTCAGTGACTCTCGATGGCGAAATCGTTTTCGTTACTTTATCGCCGATAGTTGCGTCAGAATCGAGAAGTAAATATTTACAATTGAGCATATTTCAGATGATGTTTTCTATCGAGTGGTACGGTCGATCTGCTTGAGATTTTCGGCGATGTAATAGAATGCTTCATTCCTCCAGTTGGCATAGCGCCTGAATACTAACTTAACAGTTTAACGCACCTGAGCAAGTCCATAATATGTCTTTAACTGACTTCATTCAAAGTACAATACGTATGTCCAACTGTTGAATACGTTGGTGGACGTGATATCCACCCGCCCTTACTGGTATGACTATTACACTACTATTATTTTTTTACACTTTATACGTGACTGTATAACATGTATGCTGACTTTATTCAGGGACCAGGATCATAACCACATTAACAGACACAGGTTGAGGCGTGCTTACTATGTCAATTGCTCCACCCCCATACATGTCATCCGATGGTGGCGGCCCGCCTCCTCCTGCTTACAGTGGTCCACCAGCTCCTGCCAATTATGGCCCGCCTCCAGCCAATAATGGCCCGCCCCCAGCCAATTATGGTCCGCCTCCAGCCAATTATGGTCCGCCTCCAGCAAACTATGGACCACCACCACCTGGTAAGTACATGTCATTGCATGCATATATAATTATGTTCACTCTGTCGTACGAAACACCTACTGTGCATGGACAAATACTAATCAACTCACAAACCATACAAACGCTCTTCAGTGGAACAAGAAAACCATAATCAGAAATGGTAACGCCCTCAAGATCATATTATTAGCCATAAATATAAATTATAATATAAAATGTATTGGTTACATGAATGCACCGCCTCAGAATTCCGTTAAAACAACTAATCCTTCAAATTATTACAAAAAACTACGGCTTATTACTGCAGGTGTCTCATTCACCACACCAGAAAGCTTTTAAATGCCGATCAAAAATCGGAGGCATAAGCATGGTCAGACCTATCATCGAATACTGTAACTCTGCATGGAGCCCACATCACAAATATTAAAGTATTGTGTTAGAGAAATACAAAGAAAGGCAACGAAACTAGTTCGTCAAATCAAAACTCTATGCTACCGAGACCGAATGATAAGACTCAATCTGATGTCTTTAAAATATCGAATATTTAGAGGAGATCTAATCGAGGTATATAAACTGTTGAATGGCCATTACAATATCAATGCCTGTGACCTATTAGAAAGACATGCATCAGGAAGAACAAGAGGACATAATAAAAGGCTACATATGCCCATTGTTAACAAGGCCATAATAGAATATTTCTTCACGATATAGGGTGGCAAATAGCTGGAACTCTCTGCCAGACTTCGCTGTTAAGGCGATCAATTCAAAATATACATAGACTCATTCTTGTATAATGTTCAAGTGACTCACAAGTAAATATCGAATGACGATACCTAATTACCTATATTTGTAAACAAGCATTGCAAATAATGTTATTGGGACGAAAAGTCGCAAGACTTGTTCCGTATTATGATGATAATGATGATGATGATGATGACGATTATGATATGATTGATAGAACAAACCACTTTTATGATGATCGTGTCGTTATTTGTTTAAAATACGTATCAATTGACATATACGCACCCGTTCCCTCATTAAAAGCATCATATTTCGACAATTTTAGGGGATCTCCGCGAATTCGGGGAACTTCGCAAATAGACATCCGCAAATAGCAACCTACTGCGAATTGTCACAACCGGAAAAACCCATTATATATTTATAAAATGCCCAGCGAACCACAGCTTTCTAAAATCTGTACCACAGTATACACCCGATGGGTCGTTAATTATAGCATCCAAAAGTGGGTTGAAGGAGAGGGCTGATAGCCCTTTCAAATCTTCCAGGGTATCAGTTGGTGTCAACATTGCCAGGCAAATGGACGTGTTCACAGATGGTTTCATTTCGCACGATATCTTACGGAAAAGAGAAGACGAGTGTTTTATCGTTTATTGGAGCGACGAAGTGTCACATTTATTTTACAATCCATTATTGGAGCAATGAAATGTCACATTTATTGTACAATCCATTATTGGAGCGATGAAGTGTCACATTTATTGTACAATCCATTATTGGAGCGATGAAGTGTCACATTTATTGTACAATCCATTATTGCACGCGACGAATATCTTGTCAATACAACTTCTCATTTGTATTCCACACCCATTGACGTGAGTCACTTGTATTCAACGGAATCCCAGCCATTGAATACATATTAGTGTATACCTCTAGTGGAATACAAGCCGGAACTATTCTTGTTGACGTCGTCGCCAAGATATAGACAGAACACAACGCGCATCTTAATCGAGACTCTTTTATCGAATGAGTTGCGGATGGCGCAAGGATATATTTCGCGAGACCGTAGCTCGAGCGAAATATAACTTTGCGCCGTCCGCAACGAGTTCGATAAAAGATTCGAGATTATGATGCAAGTTGTGTTCTGTATTTATTCTACACCGTTCAGTCAGATAAGTTCAATCCATGAATGTCACCTGCATTGTTACTATAGCTACCTTTATTGTGATTTAAGTCTGACAACTAACCAGTACTTGTGGGGGGGATCACCGGAAGCGGATGATCGACGTATTTTTGATAACTATGATGTTGTTATAATATGGGTATAAACGTTTAACCCATGAAATGAAGTTTGGACATTGAAAACCACAGTATAAAAATTTATACCCAGAGTATGGTGTAAAGCTGAAATTTACCCAAACAAAATTGTTATACCCACACTAACATAATGATATCGAAATTATGGTGTAAAATAATTTTCAACAACTGTGTTTTATGTTCCGTATAGGTGCTTACGTTGCGCCTCCAATGCACACTAACATCATAGTGACGCAACCCGGTGCAATGGTGATGGCCCATGGGATGTACAGAGGGCTACCTGTTCGTACAACATGTCCACAATGCAGAGCAGAAGTAGTCACGGCAACCAGATACGAGATAGGGACAATGACCTATATTGCGGCTGCAGTCCTTTGCTTCGTTGGCTGGTAAGTTTTAACAATTCCATGACTGGAGCTTCCAGACATTTTGCGAACACCCTGTGTCAATGCATAGGGATCATCGCATAATTATATAAGATAATTCATTGGCCTAACAATATAAACCTTCACCACGTATACCAGTACATTGTATTATATATACCAGGCTCCCAATGAAGGGTTGAATATACAGAAGGCATTTGCGGTCGGCAGCTTATATCAGCACAATCATACATCAATTATTAACAAGGAGAATAGCAAACAATTAGAATTAGAATCCAATTATGTATTAACCCTTTACCCAACATAACGGCCCTGTGCCAATGCATTCTCTTATATATGCGAGTCGACCATAGGTCGCCTCGCATATATAAGAGAATGCATTGGCTTAACACATTAAAAATTATAAAATTGTTAAAGAATGTAAGAAAAAATGGTAAAAAGTGTTAAAAAAAGATTTTTTTTTGGCCAATGCATTCTCTTATATGCGAGGCGACCTATGGTCGACTCGCATATATAAGAGAATGCATTGGCACAGGGCATAACTGTAACCATCACAATGTGGTCAAGGAGCCGGTTCCAATGATATCCATATTTGTATGGTTCTATTGAGACAGACCGAAGATATTTTAGGCTGTTGAAGCTTTATTTGGCCGGTTTGTTGGGTAAAGGGTTAATGGTCCAAGAAAACTAAGCATCTTACACTGCAGAATTCGCAACTACTGTAGTGATATGTACAACAATTTTATGTCTGATACCTCTAAATGCATAAGTGGATACGAAGTCGAAGATGCCTTTCATTATTTCTTTGAGTGCCCCTTGTATGCAATCGAAAGATGCGAACTTTTCAACAAGATTGGAGCCCACCAATTTATAATATCTAACAGTTCCTCCTTACTCACAGGGATATCATCAGAATCGAATCGACGCAATGAAATTCTTTTCCATTTTGTTTATTCATACATTTCATCAACGAAACGATTTAATTAGTCCCCCTCTGCTAAAAATATTGGCGATCCTCCTGTGCGTTACAAATCTTGACTACCTCAGATGAAATTTCAAATGCAGGATAGGACTGACAGAAATCACAAACACACCACACATCATCCTGTATATATGTTATGTTCGTGATCTACGTTGTATTTGTTAAAATGTTAATGGGAGAGGGGCGGATGTAAGTTGTCAAAACTTGTGCCCCGATCCCTCTTGTAATATTATATTACAATAAAAATATATTTAAGCGAAAGCACTAAATTCGTATCGAGCCGAGATTTAGCTATTATTGTCACTAGTTGTGTGGGATTAAGAATCTCATTTGAGAACAATGCGCAATGACTACTATAATATATGATTTATTGGAACAAATCAATGAATAGATTGGTGGTTCAATTGTGCCATGAATGTTTTAGTGCGGCAATGCGCCAGTGGCACTCTTCATGATCGCATTACTTATTTTGAGTCAAGCCCCAGTCTTATTCAAAGAGCGATTGGTGTGCGGTGAATTTAACCCTTTACCCAACAAACCGGCCAAAAACGGCCAAATAAAGCTGCAACAGCCTAAATTATCTTGGGTCTGTCTCAATAAAACCATACAAATATGGATATCATTGGAACCGGCTGATTGACCACATTGTGATGGTTACAGTTATACCCTGTGCCAATACATTCTCTTATATATGCGAGTCGACCATAGGTCGCCTCGCATATATAAGAGAATGCATTGGCCTAAAAAAAAAACTTTTTACCATTTTTTCTTACATTCTTTAACAATTTTATAATTTTTAATGTGTTAAGCCAATGCATTCTCTTATATATGCGAGGCGACCTATGGTCGACTCGCATATATAAGAGAATGCATTGGCACAGGGCCGTTCTGTTGGGTAAAGGGTTAACATGTTTTATTTCTAATGATATCCGTTATTTATAGTCAATATAATCATTCCAAAAATATTTATGCAATATCTATATTTAGTAGTGACCATAGTTGGTTCCGGTTATTCCCCCTTCCGATTAGATTATATTGCTAAGCTATATTCTGATATTTAATCGCACATCGCGTGGCATGTCTTACTCAAATTGAATATCAGTATATATCTAATCGTGAACACCGACTAGATATTGTTTTATATATAATCCTTGTCCCATTGGCTCTCATCGGAGAATAAACTCAATACGAAAATGAGAACGTTCTGGTAACCTTTGTCTTCGACTGTATTTGGATCTTATTGTGTGTCCAAAAGTCGCTGTCAGTGTTCATGGTGGGCCGAAAAATCTTATGGCGAAACTAAATGCTCATTTTCTGGTCTCACAATTAATGAATATTTTCGTTTTATTTAACATCTAGTATTCAATATAGCTATGACCATACATGCATGGACCTGCAAATACCATGTTTAGACTTCTTTAATCCCACCATTGTTACTTGAAAATATACCATTCAGCCTTATGACAAAGGATTCATTGGTCTTAATCCTCATAACTGTTTTATTGCGTTTGGTGGCGCATTGTTTGATAGTCCACTGCGATGAGTCATATTGTTACGCTTTAGCATGCACCTAATCAATTAGCAGATGATCATACCACAATTTTATTCTTCTGCCGCTCCCGTAACAAAATTAAAATGGCTTCTTGAATTCAATTCAATCAATTTATTATTGTAAACTCATCGTCTAATTTGACATCCATGAGTACTATTGTCCTCAGTTACAATTAAAGAATAATATAAATACATATCAAATACATATCAAATATGGGGAATACACAGAAGAAAGTATTTATCATATTAATATCATCGAGGGGGTGTATAGATAGATTTATTTCTTATACCATACATCAATGGTTGAAAGAAAACATGTTTACATATGTATACATAATATCAGAGGCATTGTTGGATGAATAAGGAATATATCAATTCAATACAAATATATTGTTCTGGCTGTAATCTATCAGGGGCAGGGTAAACCAGTCACTGGATAAGACCAACGAGGACCCCCACACCATACCAACCCAAGGCACAGCCGTGGGGAGGCATAGTATGCGGCCTCTTCCTGACCTCATCACGTAACTAGTCGACCCTCCATAATCTTGACAAATTTACAGAGTCTCCTAGCTATCGATGGTTTTCTCGTGGAGAACAAGATTCTTAGTTTCATTGGACTTGGGTAATTCCAATATGACTTGTGCAACAGCATTTTTCGCTCTGTTGATAATGATTGACTGTAAAACATATAGTGAATTTCGTCACCGATTTGGCCGTTGTTACATAGTGTACATATTCGATCATCACGGGGTGTACTATGCCACCTACCCTTTTCTATTGGTAATGAGTGGTTGCTTGTTCTGAATCGAGCTAGGGTAAATTTTATGTCATCACATGTGTATGTGGACTTCCATAAAAATATATGTGTGTGATAATGCTATCGTATAATTATTAGTGATATATGCTGTATGTTGGACGATTCCCTGTACATATGTTGTATGCAGGGTTGGCGCTGGACCCAAATTTTCTCTTGCCAAAATATTTGCCAAATGAATTTTTTTTTTGCCAAATGAATTTTTTTTTTGCCAAATTAAATCGAAGGTCAAATTGGGGAAAAATAAGGAAAATTAGCGTTTTTATCTTTATTCATATAAAACGTAAATAGATACAGGTAAAATGACAACAAATCAATATTAAATGTTAATAGAAGACACAATACATTTAGACAAGCAATTGTCAAATACTAGTAAACATAAACCTATAGTATGGTAATGCACATTAATATTAAACATGAACAATTCTACGAGACTTAACATCAACCCACTTCAAAAATGCAGCAGCAAAATCAAACTCAGACACAGATGGGATGAAGAAATGTCCGTAGATTCGTCTAACATGATGCTGTAAACGGGTGATTGTCGAATTTCGTTGATGCAGTTTGTGTCGATCACAGAAACAATGGCGTCATGGAATTCAGCGACACTTTGGTGATGGGTGTACGTGGTATGTTTGTCGACTTTTAGTGCTGCCAAGTCGCTGTTACCCTGGTCGATGCACAGTTCGTTGAGGTCACCTAATAGGCTGTTGGGTAGCTGATGCTTTGCTATGAAGTAAGCATTTTTCATAGCAGCGACAACGGATTTCTCGGCTTTGACGACGGCAGTTTTGTGGACTTCTTTCATGTTTTTTGATTCGTTGATCATTTGTACGGCAATGTTGTGAGAATTTATGCCTGAAAATTAAATATATCCACATATACACACAATCATTAAAATAATTTTGATGAGCTAGAAGTATTTTTATATATATTTTTTTTTTTTTAAACATTATAAAATAATTTCCACGAGCAGTCCTGCTTTCTATGATATACTTTTGCCACGTTCTCTGGTGTTAATTCGTTTACAATCTTTGTGGCTCAATTGCCGTTAATTAATCTTGGATTATTTCATTTCAACATGAGACAATATATATATCAGAGCAGCTAATATTTATATTAAATCATTTTTGAACCATTACATTTAAAATAGTATCAGATAATGAGTTTTTCCATTCGAATATTAATCCACCTCGAATTTATAGAGTTATTGTTCTTGTTGCAGAACGTACATAATACGTTTCGTCGATTACCGCGAAATTCATAATTTTTTTCTTCTTCATAAAACGACAAATAGCCATAAAATATATGCGGCATATGCCTGATTCACATTTGGCTGATTAACCTATTGTCTTACACTTGGTGCTCATAAACCTTGACCGTCATAAATACAATGTCATCATAAATACGCATTGTGCAGTAGCCCCGTGAGTGACCAGACAAACAATGGGTGGGATTAGAGGATTAAATGTAAAATAATTACCTTTTGCTGTTTCGTGCAGAGTGACGTAATCTTTCTTCAGATTAAAACAGCCTGCTACGAACAAATTGCTTATACCTGCGTCGGTGCACACTTGTATGAGGGTGGGTATTTTTAATTGAGCCTCAGGGGTGGATCATTAGTGTTTGCGTCTTTTTTAGATATATTGATACATGTAGATTTACTATGATCTTTCTGTTATTTGTATCGAATTAGATTTCCGATTTTGGGGTAAGCAAAAACATTGGCCAACAGTTTGGCCAAATTAAATTTTATTTAGCCATTTTATAGAAAACAAATGGCCATTGGCAGCGTGAACCCTGGTTGCAGTGTTATATTGTTCCACTGCACGACCATGAACACTGGCATTTTTGCTATATATGTTTAAAAAGTGTTAAATGTTTTGAAAACTCTTTTGAAAGTCGATATATGGCCATAAAACCTCCTAAAATGAGCTCATCGATTCGATATAGAACACGTACATATGACGAGTGTATGCATGGTGTCCAATCGGACAGGATATTTGTTATAGATGCATGGTTCGTCTCTTCCGAGTCTCAATTACAACAACTATATAATTAGTATAAAACGCGGTTTCATTACAAAACTGAAGAGTTGGTATATTTAGTATATCGAGTGTCTATATAAAGTCATATATGTAATATTGTTTTTTATGAGATCGCACTTCGCGGTGAAATCTCTAGTTGTAATGCAATTTGTCGTGATTGGTGGGTGCTAACGAGATGGAGTTATACATGTATCTCTTAATACGCTCTAGGTATACTCCGAACGTTTTCGCGCGGCGGATTTCAGCTATAAAAATAGCCCACAAGACTGTGCCACATAATAAATGTGATAAGAAATTATAATTAAAATTTATATGAATTGATAGACGCCTTTCCGGATATGTGTCATCGATTCACATCCATTAATACCTCGGAATCAATAATTATAACACTCTGTTTTGCTATATACCCATTGACGAGTATTTATCCCTCAGGAAGTTTTCAGATAATAAGTTCAACATATTGTTAGGTCGTTGTTGAAATTATTATCTGAACATTTCCCTGCAATAAATAGGACTCTGCCATGTTCTTGACAACCCCTCCAGATGATTTATAGACCATTCCGATATATATACGTTTACATCTGAGTGAGATAATCCATTTTGTATTGAACAAGTTTCACTTTATATTTCAGCGATCTGGGTTGCTGCCTCATCCCGTTCTGCGTTGATTCTTGTAAGGATGTGGCTCACGATTGTCCGAGCTGTCAGACTCGGATCGCCATGTGGAGCCGGGCGTGAGGGTCCTCATCGAGTCGACAAACTAAGTGAATAAGCTGATTGGCTGTGATCAATGTACATGGCTGGTAAACTGCAAGGCAGAGTTATGTCCCCTCGCTATTCGTTGATCAAACCATCGCCATCTCGTACATAAAGTACGTTTTTCTCACATTTGTTTTTGCACTAAAGACTTGTGACGGTAGAGAATCCATTCTGCATCACTGAGATTCCAAGATATCATATTCAATTGGAAATTCACCTAATACGCACACGATTAGATAGCTAAATATACTTAATCGGGGTTCACGATTAGATAGCGATTGTTATCCAAACACAGCAACATCCTAACAGGTGACACGAGAGGTTAGGATTACATTTCGAAAGAAATATCCAGAGTTAATCGGACGGGCGATAACTCTGTATATATAGAACGTACTTTGACGAAATAACGGATATATGTATGAAAGAATTTACAACACCACAATTGGTCAACTTTAGTCAAATGTAAGTCATTTTCTCCCATGGGGGGGTTGTGGGAGGTTAGAGAAAAACACTTGTTCAAATACCTCCGTTAGTTCGTCGATAATCTTATAGCTAAATCCTAACCTCGCATGTCATGTGTTATTGCGATTTAATATAAATCGCTATATAATCGTCAGTGTTTGTTAACAAACACTCAGATTCATAATCCCGGGGTTGGGAAATGAAAACTCTACGAAAGGTCATCAGACCCACTTTTATATGTGGGTATATACAGTAATGCCCTAAATAATCGATTCCTTAACCACAGCAGAATTATGGGTAACTTTTCAGGATTTAGTCGGAAATATGGCTTGTTGCCATTCATCGGAAAGCTCTCACAGAGCTTTCCGATGAATGGCAACAAGCCATATTTGCGACTAAATCCTGAAAAATTACCCGTAATTCTCCTGTGATTAAAGAGTCAATTATTTAGGGCATTACTGTAGTTTACTCCAGACTGTCTAATCGTGAACCTCGATTAAGTATATTTCCCTATCCAGTCGTGTGAGTATTGGCTGGGAAATGGGTCGAATCGGAACACATTGGTCGGAAATTGTCCACAAGACAAATACAGCGCTGATTGACCATTGTTCCAAAATTAGGCACGTGATCGTAGTGATCTGTGTAGCGTGTCGAGGGGTCAGAACTCCGTCTTGCAGTTTGGCTGGTTGGTTCATCCTTGTCACGTGGTCATGCTATATAAGACAGTACTTGGTCCTGTAGTCGAAGTCTGCACGTACGTAAACCAGCTAGGATATGTGTATAGCGAGATGCTATACTTTACGTCCGAGAATGCTCACATAGGCATCTTATAATTGTTAGTGATCAGCTCACATAAAACAACAATACATGTAATGGAATATCACAATTGCGACAATAAACAGATTTATTCCGTAGAAAACATAACAATTGTTCTGAACACCACATCAGTTGTCAATTGAAAGTGGTAATTTAATGTGAGATAGGACGTTTACCGCATTGTTTACATATTTTAAAAGTATGCGAACTCAATTGACCAGGCTCACGAAGTGAACATCGGCAGTTTCCGGTGAAAATATTCGCACCACCCCCAGGACGACAAATTTTCCATTGTACACCGTATATACTGTACATAATCGTAATTTCGTGTATCATATGGTTGCCAATAAATAAATATAGTACATAGTAAATATCTAAATCTAAAAACTTTAGTCAATTTTGGAAACTCACAATGCTTTGAAAATTTAAAACATTACAAGCAATCAACATTCGATTAAACATGGGCGCTGCCGTCTTGTCTGTTGTCATCGAGCCGAAATTCATATCGGCAGAAACAAACTCCGAACTATGTCGAGTGTCTTCGTTAGTTCGAGCAAACCGGAATATGCTATGTATAATTTAACAAGAAAGTTATATTATTATACAACAATATGACCATAAAATATCGCTCTTTCTGATATATACAGGTAAAGCATCATTTATTGATTTGTTGGGACAAATCGAGTAAAATAGACAACAATTCCCGTCACCAGGTATGGGCGTAAAACCCGTTATATGATGCCTATAGAGGCGTTCTCTGACGTAAACTAGCATCACGCTATCTCAATTTCCTAGCTACAAGCACACTATGGGTCCTGCTGATTTAGCTATGCTGTTGGCGGGGTAAATTAAAGTAATGTGAAACACTCCGGTATGATGATCAAATAGAAATTGAGAACAATCTTGCTTAAATTAGTTATTTGTTACGAATGTTAATCAAAATTGACGATACACACCGCCATTCGTATCTATTAATTAAATGCAATGACTTTCGATGGCGAAATCATTTGTGTTAGATTATCGCCGATAATGGCGTCCCGAATCGAGATCTAAATATTTACAATTGGGCGTAGTTCAGACGATATTTTCTATGGAGTGGTGTGGTCGATTTCCTTGAAATTTTCGCCCATCTTAGTAGAATGCTACATGATCCAGGTTGGCATAAAGCCTGAGTAATAACTTGTCAATTTCACGCACCCGAACAAGTCCATAATATGTCGTTAATTTTGTTGAGGAAATGAATAACGGTATTATTCTTAGAAATGGGATTGTCTGTGTTGTTTGTTGCGAATTGTCTATGACCAAGATTGCTTTCCCGATCAGTTGTGCATCAACTGATCTGTTTCGAACCTTTCATACAGACATGAACTGACTGTTAAAGGGGTACTGTACACTAAATCCGGTAATTTACCGGACCATCTCCTTGTATATACTCAACAGAATATATGCAACAAATGAATTAATTTGAGCCATGGGTTAGTGCAAAATAAACTCATGTGCTTTCTGAACGATGCAAACAACGTGGTAACTATAATGAAAATGAATAAATAGCTGAAGTCATAAATTCATTTTCACTATCAATACCATGTTGTTTGCATCGTTTATAGAGCACATGTGTATTTTTGCACTAATCCATGGCTCAAATTCATTATTTTGTTGCATATATTATGTTGAGTATAAAAAGAGATGGTCCCATAAATGGTCGGATTTAGTGTACAGTACCCCTTCAATTAAATACCCAAACATTACAATTTGAGACAAACAACCGTACTTTTTTTCTGAAAAACATCATTTTGTCCCGCCAACAATAAAAGGATGGGACAACTCACACAAAAATGCGTCCACGCGGCGTGTCCGGCGTTCACACGCTATGCAGTGGTTTGTTTCACATATTTTTTTTGAGGCTGCAAACGAATGGATACGTTGATGATTCTGTTAAAGTTCCTGTTTCGATAGTATATTTTTTGAAATAAATCATTTAATATTCACTTTGTGATATCGCGAATACAGCCAGTAGTTTGAAATTAGATTGGATGAATATTTATTACACATATATTGCCAATGGGACCCACGTAATCCATGAAGACTCCGCTACCGTTATATTCTGCATCTCTCGTGCGATAATGGCTGCGGACACACGTACCACAGTAGCTATGGCATAGCAGGTGTGACAATTTATTATGGTGGAGTTTGGTGACAATTGGTCGTTACAATTAATATTACATAGCTAAGCATGTCGCCCGCTGCATATTCGCACAATGAGTCGTCCAAAGTTCGTTATGATCAGCCTTGTTCTTGTTTTGGTCATTGTGTATATTGTTCGCTTTGTTTATTCCAGATAATTTCTTTCAGCTGCATTTCCCCGAACAGTTCCGACACAGGTTCATCGGCCCACGTGATAATGTTAGCGGAATTATGCGTAGAACTAAACGTCGCAAAATTAAAAACGCAATTGGGGGAACTGTCTTAATACGCATGACATTAATATAAGTAGTGAGATCATATCAATAAAATACTATACGTGCATGATATGTGAGGGAATGGGGGATTGCCACGGTCAAACACAATTCTGGACGATCGATCGTGCAATCATATCTATCGTAGAAAATACAATGTAGCAAAACGTAATGAGCAGAGATCAATCTTGGTGAAACGCAATGGGTTAATTGGTCCAATAAACTCATTGTGCGGAAACTCTTCGGTCAACATGGCTTGCTATGGCACATAATTATTGTCACACAAATGTCACCAAACTCCACCATAATAAATGGTCACACCTACTATGCCATCGCTACTGTGGTACGTGTGTCCGCAGCCAATATGTGACCCGCCATATCAAATCCAGTCGTAAGTCGGGATTTGTTTACCCTGTGCCAATGCATTCTCTTATATATGAGAGTCGACCATAGGTCGCCTCGCATATATAAGAGAATGCATTAGCCTAACAATTTTTTATCATTTTTTTTAAATAGATGTTTCTGACAATTTTTAGGACATAAAATAAAAATCATCCATTACCCTGCAGGGAGCCCCACACATATATAGAAGCATATAGAAGAGTGTCGTCTGCTCATGTTTGTCTGGGGCTCTGTATGGGTGAAATTATAAAATTATAAAATAGATGCAATTTAACTGAAGTATATCAAGGGGATGGTGTGTGTAATAAATGAGTAACATAATTGAGAAGCAATCTACATAACTCATGGAAGCTGCCCTGGTTACATGTTTCATATTTTTAATGAACGCTTGCATGTATTGCCTAGCATGTGCCCTCGAGTCTTATGACACTAGCAACGTGATTGGACGATTACTGCTTGTCAGATAGTCGCAGGTTAATTGCTGCAAATGTCAGTATTATGGTAATTGTGGAATTACCGAGGTTTCGTTGACGTTATAATGCGATTAACTGATCAGCACGAAGTTTAGAAACCGCGCTTTTAGTCAGTATTCTACTCGAAAATTGCTCGTTAAGACCGCTCTTCTATAATAATATATTAAGTCAACCCTTGCATGACGGGAGTTGCGCTGGCGCAACATTAAAGACACTGGGTCAATGCATTCTCTTAAATATTCGAGTCGACCATAGGTCGCCTCGCATATATAAGCGAATGCATTGGCCTAACAATATGTTATGATTTTTATCAATTTTTCTTACATTCTTTAACAATTTTTATAAATTATTTTAATAATTTTTCTTTCATTCTATAAGAATTTTTATCAAGTTTTCATATATTCTTTAACAATTTTTATAATTTTTTATCATTAATTACGCACACATTCTTTAATAATTATTTTTTTATCATTATTTCTTACATTCTTTAACTATGTTTTATTATTTTTTTTATTTTATTTTTTACATTCTTTAACAATTATAACAAATAATTATAAAATTTGTTAGACCAATGCATTCTCATGTATATTCGAGGCGGCCTATATGTTCGACTCGCATATATATAAGAGAATGAATTGCGACAGGTTTTTCTAAAAAATTCAGGAAGCTCCAGTCATGAAAGTGTTAATACATTACAATGTCCATACACTGTGTGTGCCTTCAAATGTATTTATTGTCACACCTTATTGTATTACTATTATATCATATTATGTGTTATTGTTTGTCCTATTCGTGATAAGACCGTTAACTCTATTAGGGATCGGGAGGGGTCTTATTCTTTCTGAAATGAAGATGATTTATATTTATTCGAAATAAATAAACTGTTATTAAACAAAAATAATTATGTTGGTAATTGATGAAACACCTTGGCTTGTAGTCTGGTAGCAGTTAAACGAACACGATTCATTCGCTATACACATACACATAATCATTATTTAGTGGGAGAATGCTGATTCAGATTACGGATTACAATCCATACAATGTGGTTCGGTAAACGATCAGACCAGAATCGATAAACGAATAGACCGTAATCGTTATTTCGTCGTAATCCAGATTCGGATTCCGTAATCGGAATCAAAACATTCAAAATGTAAACAAACCGATATTTCCCCACCTCAGAGTTTAAAGACACAATAAAACATAAGTATCCTTGGGTACAAACTATTGAGAATATAAACTATCCATATCAAAGAATTTTAAATACGGAGACAAATTTGTGCTGACGAGTGTAAACGCGGAGAATATTACTGACAATAGCCAAATAATAATATTATTGATAGTAACGATGTGGAGCGCTTCGGTTGATGGAGAACTTGAAGTATGTCAATTTCATTATGTTCATTTCATAATTCCATCCATTAAATACCGCCCAATGCATGTCGATTTCAAATTGGGCGATAGCGTCATCATTGACCGAATGCAGGTGAACCTGTATATGTCTTTTGCTTTGTTCGTAATTATATGTTCCTTATATTATTCAAGAAATGGTAGGATTATATATATATGGATTATCAGATACACGTACATGTATGTACTATATATAGTCTTATAGC
The DNA here is from genome assembly GCA_032622095.1 of Siphonodentalium dalli. NCBI lineage: Eukaryota > Metazoa > Mollusca > Scaphopoda > Gadilida > Siphonodentaliidae > Siphonodentalium > Siphonodentalium dalli. The sequence continues at coordinate 248,655,877 of CP136063.1, forward strand.
AATTCCATATCTAACATGTTTTGTTTCTTAAATGCAGTCGTTTCTTACAGTAGTATATCTGTGGTGCCGAAACACCGGCACTGTTTTGCCAAAATGTTGTGCATTTGTTGGAAAATAACTAAAGCTGTAGGTACCGCAACATACATAGCTAATGTACTTGTGATCTGCATCTCCCAGTCACACAAAACATAAATGTAAATTTTATTCTAGGATCGCAGGACTATAATCGAAAAGTCAGTCAATTTATGTGATTAAATACCCACACGTACAAGTTATAGGGACGTAACTAGAGGGTTCCCAGCCCACCTTGACGTGTCCAACTGCACCCCCCCCCCCCTTAACCCTTTACCCAACAAACCGGCCAAAACCGGCCAAGTAAAGCTTCAACAGCCTAAAATATCTTCGGTCTGTCTCAATAGAACCATACAAATATGGATATCATTGGAACCGGCTCCTTGACCACATTGTGATAGTTACAGTTATGCCCTGTGCCAATGCATTATCTTATATATGCGAGTCGACCATAGGTCGCCTCGCATATATAAGAGAATGCATTGGCCTTTTTTTAACACTTTTTACCATTTTTTCTTACATTCTTTAACAATTTTATAATTTTTAATGTGTTAAGCCAATGCATTCTCTTATATATGCGAGGCGACCTATGGTCGACTCGCATATATAAGAGAATGCATTGGCACAGGGCCCTTCTGTTGGGTAAAGGGTTAACCCTTGGACCAAACATCAACATCCCAGGTTCGCAGAATTCCATTTGCTCTCACTTGGAAATATCCAACCTAATGACACTCTCTTGGTTGGAAAATTGACTATTTCATACACTAATTACTGCTAGGAAAAGCACACAAATTTATCATAGTTGGGGGGGGGTAGACACTCCAACCAACTCCTGTTGCCACGTACCTGTACAACAGTTTTTGTTTCGTGTTTCGTGTGTTCTCCGCAACGTCTGCGGAATTTGATTTAGGAGAGCTGTTAGAAATTCTTGCCCTCATCAATAAGCAAACAAATTTGCAACTAATTATGTGCCACGTATATATATACAAATAGAAGAAATGCATGACTTTCACAACAAACATTAGCATAATAAATATAAGGTACAAATGAATTCCTGTGTCACATATATGAGACGCTTGGAGAATAGTAAACCGCGTACCGGCGACTACGATGATTTCAAAATCTGACCTAAATTCCGCGTAATCTGAATTTGGCCACGCCCCCGTAATCAGTTTTGGATTCTGAATCTGGATTCTCCCACGATATAACGACTCTGGGGATCATCGGACACAAACGAAACCCGGAAGTAATAGAGTCAAATTGCTTTGAAATTTTGTTAACAATACAGACTCAAGTTCCAACTGCAATACGAGTGGATGTTTATTAACAATACAGACTCAAGTTCTAACTGCAATACGAGTGGATGTTTATTAACAATACAGACTCAAGTTCTAACTGCAATACGAGTGGGTGTTTATTAACGCTACAGACTCAGGTTCTAACTACAATACGAGTGGATGTTTATTAACGCTACAGACTCAAGTTCTAACTGCAATACGAGTCGATGTTTATTAACACAACAGACTCAAGTTCTCACTGCAATACGAGTGGATGTTTATTAACACTACAGACTCAGGTTCTAACTACAATACGAGTGGATGTTTATTAACGCTACAGACTCAGGTTCTAACAGCAATACGAGTGGATCTTTATTAACGCTACAGACTCAGGTTCTAACTGCAATACGAGTGGATGTTTATTAACACTACAAACTCAGGTTATAACTTCAATACGAGTGGTTGTTTATTAACGCTACAGACTCAAGTTCTAACTGCAATACGGGTGGATGTTTATTAACACTACAGACTCAGGTTCTAACTGCAATACGAGTGGATGTTTATTAACACTACATACTCAGGTTCTAACTGCAATACGAGTGGATGATTATTAACACTACAGACTCAGGTTCTAACTGCAATTCGAGTTGATGTTTATTAACACTACAGATTCAGGTTCTAACTACAATACGAGTGGATGTGTATTAACACTACAGACTCAGGTTCTAACTAGAATACGAGTGGGTGTTTATTAACGCTACAGACTCAGGTTCTAACTACAATACGAGTGGATGTTTATTAACGCTACATACTCAAGTTCTAACTGCAATACGGGTCGATGTTTATTAACACTGCAGACTCAGGTTCTAACTGCAATACGAGTGGATATTTATTAACGCTACAGACTCAAGTTCTAACTGCAATACGAGTGGATATTTATTAACGCTACAAACTCAGGTTTTGTCAGTTACAATTAATTCTGACTTGATCTAGACTGTGACAATTTTCAAATGAATATGGACAGTTCAATTTCTCTGAATAATGCAGAATGAATTGTAACCTACAAAAGTCCCAAATAAATAAATGTGACATTTTTTTACATTACGTGTAGGTGCGGGCGTCGGTAAGTCGTGCGCAGGGGACTGGAACTCTGCATAGAGCTTGATAAGGTATTTGTGTTGACAGCATGTGAAATTCCAATTGTTAAAAATGAGGTGACGAACAAAAATAGATGGACAGAATGTGCACTCCCTTCTCAATGTAAACAAATAATTGAAATCATATGCACTTTCTAATCGTTATGGTGTATATTACGGACAAGGTAAACATATTCTATAGGTAATACATCTTACCATATCACCATAACATTTTGTTCATTCAAGTTGTGCCATGCATGGGTTCCAATGTGTGTTTTATATCTGTTGCCAATTGCAGTTCTCATGTTGGCTATCAAAAATTCAACGCCCCGCACTCGACAAACACTCAGTTTCCGAGTTTCCGAACGCAAAAGATCTTGGATTTCAAATTTGAATCCATCGGCACACCCCGGAGCCCGCATTTATTGGAGAATTAATTTGAAATGTTTTCAATGACAAACTTGGCACCGGCAGCCATCTTTGATTTTACTCTTTGAATGACTAAATCCTTTGGCACACCCAACAAACCATATTCCTAATCTGATGACCACCAAACTGAATATGTATTTTCGGGGTGACATCTAGATGGGAGCCTCCTATTTTGACTGAAATTTGTTGCAAAACATGGCCGCCAGCGGTCATCTTGGAATTTACTCTTTGTATGACTAAATCATTTGGCGCATCTATAGACCACATATCTCATCCGATCATCACCAAGCCTCACATTATTGATCTTCTGGGTGACCTCTAGGTTTACATTCCTTCTTTATCATTCTATTCATTGCTCGGCAAAAAAATAACTCTTTCACAAGTTGAGCTACAGTGTCATTGACACTTTTATTTGTCCTTGTAGGTACCAAGTAACTGCTCAAATAATATATAATTCCACAATTTAATTGCATGATAAATCATCATACCCCATATATTACAAAGAAGAATAAAGCAACCACAAATATTTCAACACGACAGCAAAATATATAGTAGTATCGAGACTAGTCTACTCAAGCAGGGAGAAATCAACTGGGAGTCGGAATGAGTTGGAATATCCATAAAAATAGAAAGCATCGTTTACATTGCACAGTTCTTCTAATTTCTTGATGAAATATTACTAGAATACCAATTGTGATATTGTGTGATATGTTATACTGCGTTCATTCAAATAAAATTTTTGTGTGTTCGGAAGGGATTGGGAGCCCATGAATAGCATATTTCATTGCTCCATTGGTCAGTTAACAGGCCAAATACAAATAAAGTCACATTTCTGAACCAGTTTCAAACGGCAGAAACTTATCTTAAAGATATTAGTGAAAAAAAGCGTAAAATTTCCACTTCCGGTCGCCATTTTGGCGGCCATCTTTGACGAGGTGTTCCAATTTGGCACAAAAAGGTGGCGTTATGTCTTAGCTTCACAAAACTGTATACCTGTGTATACATATGACAAGATTTTCTCACCACAATTGCATCAAACTGATTGAACGGAAATGACAGTCATCTTGGACGCCATCTTGAATTACAAAAAAAAACTCCTCAAAGCGAATTTTAGCGGATTTTGTATATGATATAGAGGATACATTCCTCTTCAAAATGGTATACAAACCAACTTAGTCCAAATTATTTTCTAAGTGAAACCTTTTATCGACCAGACCAGATCAGAGATAATGCCAATAATAATTCAGAAATCGATATCATTATTCTGAGCATGTTTCAACAAGAATTACGTCCGAGTAAAAACCAGGATATATATTAACGAACAAGCTGATGTGCCCGACTTCGTATTTAGGGATTTCTCCGTCTGGGCAGAATATACAACGTCTGGATAACTACTGTTCGATCCGTTCAGAAACATGCCTATATGAGCGTATATGAGCGAAGGTCAAGGACACTGTCGCACGTGAAATTGGACCCATCCATATTTTCCCCGGGTTCAAAGTAGGCCTACATACCAAATTTGAGTCGGATCGGTCGGGGTCCAGAAATGTGCTAAAATGAACGTATATGAGCGAAGTCAATGTCAATGAAACGGTCGCACGTGAAATTGGACCCCCCCCATATTGTTCCCCATACTGTTATATTAGTCCCAGGTACAACCACCGTTAATAAGAAGACCATGAGAAAATAGATAGAATTTGTTCTCATTTATATTATACAGAGAACAGTTACTCTTCAATGACGAAACATCGCGCGTGTCGCATTTATTTATGCCTCCCCCACCCATCCACAAGAAATTATGACGATTACCAACAGTGGCACAACCTGCCATACTTATACATAGAGGATCTCAAACGAGTTACTATTTTATACGGAATTTATCAACCGAGTTCACTAAATTCGATTTGAGCCGAGGTTTACCGAGGCTCAAATAGAATTTAGTGGACGAGGTTGATAAATTACGTATAAAATAGAACGAGTTTGAGATACTTTTTATCACATGATCAATCATATAATCGCTAAAATTTTATCGAAAAGAACAATAATTAACTGCAGCCATCGAACTGCGAACTTTGGCCCAAAGAGCAGCGTGACGTCATTGCACGCGACGATATTACACGTGTCTATTACGCTCGAATATTACACAGGAAAATAGTGCTAATCGTGTGATAAATATATTTATGCGATAAAATAAGCGAAAAGCTTTATATCTACTTGTGATGCGGTCCTCTGTGTTTATATATACTCCCTCATCATTCATTACAGCATCATCATCGCTCAATGTCTATCTGGTATGAATAATGTGAGTTACAATAAATATTTTACAACCATAGCATGTAAAGTTATTGTTACAACACGAGCTATTTCATCAACAAACAGATTAAAGAATTCTGATAAAATTACAGGGGTTTACATTGCATACGGCCAGAACAATGGAAGCTATTCCAGAACACACATATTTTAACTGAAACATTTCATTAGTAAATACATTTTGGTGATGATTATTGATAAACTGACTTTCACTGTAGCTGAACTGTTTACATAACAATGGTCTCAAAATGCAAAATCTCGTCACCGGAGAGTTTTAAATAATAACACAGAACACAGTTTATCTTTCTATGTGCCCATGTTCTTCGTATAGTGATGATGATTTTACAAGCTTTTCGATTTTATCAGATTCACCTACTGCGAGTGCCTTTAAGCCAAACAGTAGCACCCTGACGTCGCGTTCCTGTGATCAAAAATGGTCAGTAACTATTTATTATAACTGTAACCCATACACGGACTTTATAAATAATAAAATAATTAATTAAAAAACCTCATAAAATAATATATCAAAACTCCCGAACCATATATCCCACAACTTGTCACAAATAACTTGAATAAAGAACGTCCCTTGGTCCGTTTTCCTGCGTTTCTGTTTTCAACTTCATGTGGACATTATGAGCAGAATTCAGAGGAATTGTGAAGTATATTGATGAAAATTGTAATATAAGTTTGTTGGTAGAGACACACTCCCACCTATTTACTCATAATACATACTGCCATTAACATGAAAAATTGTGTTTTTATTTTCATTTTTAATAATTTTCTAATCAATATATTTCGCATGTCAAAACCATTGTCATGTAAACAGTCGAATTACCTATACAACTCCAATTGGTCTAATAAGATACAAAAGTTAAATCAAAACTTGACGGTAAACATAGGAAAGAGATAAAAGCATTGGAATATGATCTGAAAAATCATATTCAGACAAAAATATTCGAACTAATAACAAGATTAGCAATGTTTGTTGACAAATTACTGTAACAGTATTGTTTATATAACAATGATTTCAACATGTGACATTTCGTTATTGGGGAACTATCAATGATGAATGTATAAGAAAAAAGTTTGTTTTTTTCTCCATCTTCCTAATGGTGATGTTTTTTTAGAAACACCTTGTATGGCAAGCAGGTCCGTTTGAGATATAACCCATGAGTGTGACTATTTATGGATTGGAGGTTGACAAATGTTGTTGACAACACAGTTCGCACTGATATGATTGGACACATATAACCCATACATGCCAGGTCCCAACCAGTCATAAAGCAAAGACATCTATCATTTGTCAACAACTGCATGGTTATAAGTACATTTCTAAAAGAACGCAAACGAAACGTGAATACTTTTAACAGTACATAATTCTTCAGTGTTCAGTGCAATTTCCCATATTTGTTTAGTATTTATGGAATTTTTATTTCTTGGACCAATGTATGTAAAACTATTTTTTTAAATTCGCTATGAAGTTCATGTTTTGTATTTCTAACATAATCCACCATGAATTATTCTCTTAAAATATTGCATCGATGGGCATGGTTGCTGTGATTACTAATATAAGTGAATGGAATCATTTATTTTGGACTCCCATCAAGTTCCAAATCACTATTAACATTTCCAGTTATTTGTCTATACACAAACTACCATTTCGTGGTATGAACTCGTTTCGAGGAAATCCGTGATAAGTATAGAACTTTCTGGTTCGACTTCAGTTTATGGATCACTTCCCACGAATACGACACAAGCGAAGTTACTCTATCCGGAATACAAATTTAGACTCGCGATTGCAGTGAGGATTGAACACTCAGAAACGCGGTCCTGCTAATATGCTGTGATGTGGTGCTGGACTATCCTGCGGATTTATAGCTATTATCTTGGGGGGAGACCATTTCAAGATTGTCGCATAAATAATCGCACACTTGATTAGAAACCACAGCAACACTTCAGTTGGGTGGCACTTTCAGCTGTTCCTAGAAATTAGTTTGATGAAACCGCGCTTATAAAATGGAACATGTATATACACAAATCAGATGACAGGTATGAAGTAATGTGAATCAAACTCCAAGACAAAAGTATCGATGTCAAATGGTCAATCCGCCAAGTCAATGCTCGACCCATGAACCCTCTCTGTACGAAATGGTTTACCGAACCCAGTTCATTTGGAGGGGTGTTCGGGGAAAATGAGTCGATCACAGACAGACGTGGGAAAAGATGATATACATGCGATTAAGGATCCTTGTTCGGGGAAATGTTAAGATATTAAGTTCAACAAAACTCTTATACCGTTTGTTTAAATTAGTATCCAATGAGTATCTAGTAATGAGAGGGTTAATACATACCCTTGTATATGACGTCATTCTGTCCTGAACGGCTACTTTTGACTATGAGCTTTTTTCTCGAGAATTATCACCCCCGTGTACGTGGTATCGCCAAAACCGAGGGTATCGCCAAAACCGAGAATATGGGAAAGTCATTTTCACGTATATGATATGGGGATATGTTTGTTTCTCACCGTAATACAGACATCGAGCATCGTATGTGTATGTCCACACGAAGCATGAGTATTTATCCACCAGTTGTCAATCAGTTTTCCCAGATCAGACCATTAATTTGTTTTGGCGATTTTTTTCAATGGTGTTTTTGCTTTTGCTCTCTCAAATTTTCGAGAACAACCATTCACTAGTATAGTTCCTGGACTTCCACGCTTCCAAAACAAATGCCGGTATATAGTTGAATCTGTCAATGAAGCATAGGATTTGACAGAATTTAATAAATCCTTGTCGTTCTCGATATCCGCGCGATATGAAGGGACCACTGTCGGTCCAGAAAGATGCGAACGGCACAGATGAAGATGCGCCAAACGCCGAGTTTCTGTGCAGTAAATATGCGTATTACTTAAGTAGTTCTGATGATTTTTCGAGTGTTTTTATGTGTATCTGAGACTGATCAATTGGACTGCGAATGTCAACTGAAATATGAATCCATAACATATTCGAAATAATGTGTGCATATTATATTATGAATGTATTTCAATTGAAATTAATTGAACATCCATCTCAGCATTCAGATTTGCGATCTCAATAACGTGAATGAATGATAACGAGATGCCTTGATCACACGCACGTGAATGCTGCCGTTCACATGCATGCAGCTAAGCGGTTATTCGTTTAGTATTAACATGCTTGGAGTTTGTATATAGACTACACATGCCGGACGACACGCTACGGCGTATCAACGATTTGTTATAATCATGTTTATTTTACAGAATTTATGACTCGTTGCCACTCGAGTAGACCGTTACGCGACAATGAAACCGAATCATCTTATCGAATATACATATATCGTATTGCTCCAAATTATGCATTTCTGGTTTTTTTAAGAGTAATTAGATAAAATAGAAATTACAGCAACGTCCAGCGCTATATGACCACGCCTATAAAAAGTGTGCCTAAAATGTACATGATAACTCTTAGATACTTCCTAAGATATAAAAGGGAATCCACTTGTTGCATCATCATTGCTTCGGGTAGTACTGCCCTGACAATACCAAGTACCAAGTACCATAAGTACCAAGATATTTCAACACGTGCATATTATTGAAATTGAAACCAACTACTCGTGATACAGTCGAAATAAACAAGACCACGTGTTGCAAATGTTGATCAATTGAACAGTGCGTGCATACATGTTAACTGGCCAATCAACCTCGACGAACTTATGACGTTATTAGATTGAACGATAATGTGATTGTTTTGAGTGACAACGTGTCACAACGGCTGTATATGACTTGGTTGTCGGAAATAATATCAAACTTTTGCGGTCGTTTTAATTGTACTGTCTACTTTGGCGGTTCTCTTGTGAAATAACGCGTGGCATTATAAGAAATAAATATTCATATTAAGCCTATGCAGTTATAAGACAAATTTACCATATAACCGGATGTGCGTTGTATAATTTGTTTTCAAACTTTTCGGTTATAACTGCAGACCATTAATCGAAACAAGAGTCATTTCGGACCTCGTTAAACTAAGAATGATAACGTTAAAATATTGAATCTACCAAAACAATAACACATGTATATCCCGTACGATGACCTCATGTAATAGTTCCCAAGACGATGGAGATTTATGCATAATTTCATTTAGATTGTTGTGTGCAAATCTTAGCTATATTACTTTTTTTCAAAATAAGTGAAAAAGAATAATTCTAGAACTTAACAAGCCGAAAACTAAATCTGCGAACAATACGAATTGAAAGTCATCTTGACGCTGAACATCCATAACAATTTTGGTCAGAACCATAAACCAAACTCAGGACGGAGACCCTGATAAGATAAGATTCATTTCGGTTAAAAATACATATCAATTACAGTATATGCAACCTATACGATAACATAATGAAGTCTTGTGTAAATATTATGCCCACAAAATAGGTGGTCCTATGGGCTAAATTAGAAAAGTTATAAACTATTGTGTAATTTACATGTGCACATAACAATCATGGCAGTATACACATGTTCCACAGTGAAGTGTTTATTATAAATAGCAGTAACTTTTTTGTTGTGTGTTTGTTCATATATGTTCGGATGTTTAGTGTGTTAACATAGAATCGTTTCAATTTTATCTGATGACTCTTAAAAAAGCCAGAATTGCATAATTTGGAGCAATATGATATATATATATATATTCGATAAGATGATTCGGTTTCATTGTCGCGTAACGCCGTCTTTGTTCTGGAGTATTCCGGATGCCGGTGTCAGTTTTAAGCCGGATGCCGGATTCCATGGGGAGGGGGGTCGTTCCCTCATTTATAGCTATTATCTTGGGGGGAGGGCACAATTTCAAGATTGTCGCATAAATAATAGCACACTTGATTATCAACCACAGCAACACTTCAAAATGTTGGTTGGCACTTTCAGTTGTTCATAACTGTTTGATGAAACCGCGCTTATAAAATGGAACATATATCTACCTATACATAAACATGTTAAAAAATCAGACGACAGATATACTTTATAATGTGAATCCAACTCCAAGAGAAAAGTATCGATGTCAAATGGTCAATCCGCCAACTAAATGCATGGCCCATTAACCCTCTCTGTACTAAATGGTTTATCCAACCCAGGTATAAAAGTATACTTCGGAATGGTATATTATTCATTTGGAGGTGTATTCGGGAAAAAAGAGTATATCACAGTCAGACGTGGGAAAAGATTATAGGTGCATGCGATTAAGGATTCTTGTTCGTTAATGGGAAATGTTCAGATATTAAGTTCAACAAAATTCTTATACCGTTTGTTTAACTTATAGTATCCAAGGAGTATCTAGTAATGAGAGGGTTAATCCACACCCTTGTATATGACGTCATTCTGTCCTGAACGGCTACTTTTGACTATGAGCTTTTCTCGAGCATTATAGTCGACGCTCCACAATTTTGTCAAAGATAAAAGAGCGTTCCATTCAAAACTATTGTCATCGATCTCCGACAAGCTACCCGCAGACATAGCATCGACAAAGAGATTGTTACCAATAACACATAACCATCGAGGTTTCTTCAGGTCTGCGCATATTTAGCGACAACTTACAGAAATCAATTAATTTATTCCTGTTTAAAATATGAATTTTACACTTCGAAAATAGTTTGAAGAACAAAATTGTGAATACGACAAAAATATTATTTAAATAAACCATGGGACAACCCCACCAGGAAATTCAGGACAATCCGATCAAAAATACACCCTGGTCGGGTTGTCCTGCATCCGTCCGATTTCATGTGCAGCATGTCAAATTATTACTGTAAATGTATGTTGTCTTTTTTCAGTGACGAGGCAACATTGCGCAATTCGATACAATATGTAGTTTTGACGTTTTCCGCAGACTTTAATGGTCTTTGTCACTCGGGATAAGGTGGAAACGCCCTCTGACCATACATTTTCAAAACAATCCAATCAGAATTATCCTACCATGAACTTTTCGAAATTTTAGAATTAACGAATTTTTTTAGCGTGGAACCCTGATACAACGTCATAAAACATGATTTTTTTCCCGGAAAAATGGCATTCTACTTGAACAATAGACTTGTTATCTGTTAAAATTACATGTACATATATGTAGCCGAACCCGTAGATTACTATTATGCAAAACAGTTATTTCATGTATATATCATATATATGTAATTCGGTAGTAGAGATAATATATTATACAGAGGATCTACAACGACTCCCCAGTTTATAGCGGAATTTACAAAACGAGTCCAGTAAATTAGGTGGGGACCGAGCCTTTGGCGAGGTCCAGACCTAATTTACTGGACGATTCTGTAAATTCCGCTATCAATATATTTAATGACATAACTTTTCAAACTCATCATTCATTATAGTTTGCTGGAAAAATATCGGAAGCCATAGCATTTTGTGACGTAGCGTAATAAAGATAAAGATATATCTATATAGTGGGTTTATTGAATGAGATAACGGTTAGATCATTTAATAGATATATTTGCGAATTTCAGTATGTGTGTTTCTGTATGGTGCTGGTGTTTCTTGAGGACAATAACGGTAGTTTTCTTTAACAAATACTTTACCCAGTGACAGTATAGATAACTCAACTAATATTACTGACAATGTCTATCACATCGATCGTCCCACTGTAGATAACACAACACTCAATCACGCATTTGGTCCTTAAGTCGGATTTTCTTTTGCGAACAACAAACAGATACCACTAAATGCACATGTGGATATGAAGTCGAAGCTGCCTTTCATTATTTCTGTGAGTGCCCCCTGTATGCAACCGAAAGATGCGAACTATTCAACAAGATTGCAGCCCACCAATTTATAATATCAAACATTTCCTCCTTACTCACAGGGATATCATCAGAATCGAATCGTCGCAATGAAATTATATTCCATTTTGTTTATTCATACATTTCATCAACGAAACGATTTAATTAGGCTCCCTCTGCTAAAAAAAATATTGGCGATCCTCCTGTGCGTTACAAATGTTGACTAACTCAGATGAAATTTCAAAAGCAGGATAGGACTGACAGCAATCACAAACACACCATACATCATCCTGTAGATATGTTATGTTCGTCATCTATGTTGTATTTGTTAAAATGTTAATGGGAGAGTTGCTAAAACTTGTGCCCCAATCCCTCTTGTAATATTTATTACAATAAAATATGTTTTTTTTTTAAACAACAACAACAAACGGCAACGAATCTGCCGAATAGAGTCGCTGTGTCTAGTTAAAATGTAACAGTAACGTTTCTCGCTAGTTTTAATATAAACTTCATGAAAATTACTACTTGATTTTCTTTTCCCATTCAGTCGTTCCATCGGTGTTGCAGGTCACTTTAAAATTTACTTGACAATCAACTCTGAGACATGAAGTATAGAGTAAAACCACGCAGTCAACTCAATGTATGTCCCATTAAACCTCCCCCTTATATGTGATGATATTCCCACTGTCGTAAACACTTATGGCCATAACTCTGTATCTAGGATGAAAGCAGATACTCCACGGATTTGTCATAGATAGAAGAGTGCTACAGTTTGATCCATTAACATCAATCTTCAACACGTTATCCGCTCCATAATTAGCGACGTAGATGTCGTCGTTACCGGCCACACATAACCCTCGAGGGCCATTCATGTCTGGATGTCTTATTGTTCTTAAAGTCGTCGATAAATCCGCAGACAGGACCACGATGGTGTGTGAGTTAGGATCCGATACGTATACAGCCTCGCCATTCGTTGATACAACCAGAAACGTAGGACCTTTAAATTTATAATTTGATTTAGCAGTGATTTCACCCTTGTGTGTGAGTAAACAGACGTAGTTCGCAAAGAAGCAGGCTACGACAAGTTTGTCCGAAATACCATCGAGTCCATAGCATCCGCTGCCACTCGGCATGGTAAACCTCGCAATCTCTGTTAAGTTATCCAGTGTGTGGACTGTCACACAATCGTCATGATTCAACGTGACAAACACCTTGTTGGCTTTGACGTGCAGATCAATGGGCCTCCCGGTTAATTCCACTTCTTCGATCACCTTACCCCCCTTACCGACAAGCATCAGTTTATTAGGGCGAGTGCTGACCACGACGAGTGGGGAGCCTCTCGAGTCACTAGAAAAACGCATCGCAGACAGGCCACCCCCGACATTGATATCCCGTGTTTTGACAAACGACTTGATGTCAGCTCTCTTCTTTGTCACTTCACATGATTCTTTCACGATGGCTCTGATCGTATCTATGGATCGTGGATCGATTCTGGACTCTATGAGAGATAAGTCGACAGAGTCTTCCTCTAATCGAGCCAGAGTCTCTTTATAAATCGAGATGATATGTTTCGTGTCCATAGATGTGATGCTTGTATTCTGTACTAATATGGCTGCCTCTAATGATGAGGAGCCGCATCCAGAATTCCTACCGAAATCGTTATTGTCGTCTGCTGCAAGGGCCGAACCCTCGTGTGCGTTATCTGCCGCTACGTGACGTCTCGATCTCATTACTTCCGCTTGTAAATCGGCAATTTCTTGGTTGATTCGATCTGCTTCCGATCTAATTATCGCCATTTTCCGGTCACTTTCCGATACGGCAAACCTCAGTTTCTTGAATTCTTCTTCAACTTCTCGGATTGCTTCCTTTTCTGAGTTATCTATGATTTTTCTTATATCGGCGTAAAACCTCCGTATTGAGGACACTGCTGACTGCTCTTTGCTCTCACATAAATCATGTGTTTGTTTCTGATCTTTGGACTGTAGACCACGTAACTCCCCCTGGAGATCTTTGAGTCCCCGGATTAGATTGTCTGCCGCGTCAGTAATCGTGATCACCCTGCATTCTTTGTAAGATATCTGGTGACACGCCATACAGCACGGGATAGTATGATTCTCACAAAATCCATCGACTGTGTCGTGCACAACGCACAGTCGGAGTGTTGATCTTGGTCCGCGCGTTGTCATAGTTACAGCTGAATCTGAAAGAATAACATCTAACATAAAACACACATAAAACTAAAACACAAACCAACAAATACTAAAAAGGAATCGCCGGCTCAATCTGACTCTGGAAGTGTAAAATCCAAAATTTAATTGAAGTTTTTATTAGTAAAGTCAACATCTAATTGCAACATGCTATACAACTTATATACATATATACAAACAATGCATAACATACATGTACATCCTTAAATGAGTCCATCATATTATATGATATTAATAATAAATACAAATAATGCTAATGCATTCAGGAATATGTTAATATTTACATTATATATAATATAATATAATGTAATCCTTACGTCATGATAACTTTATAAACGCTAATTTTAAGAAAATGCTCACACTTTTCAATATGCTTATATTAAGCGGGTAGGGTTCTCTATTCCGAAGGTTCATTATTCCGAAGGTTCGCTATTCCGAAGGTTCGCTATTCCGACGTTTTCTATTCTGGGCGTACTTAACCAAAAATGAATCAATTTTTTCACCCCCCCCCCAACAAAAACCACACGAGAAATGAAAAATACTTTCGCTAGTATTCACATATAGTACAATTATACACCCCATTCTAATTCCCAAATTGTCCCAGATGTCGGTTATTAATAGCAAGAAGACAGTATCAGTTTATCGTTTATTATGGAAATTTTAAAACACGATGACCGCGTGACTGAAATAAACTACATGTAAGAGATACAGTCTGTCCGAACTGGCAATCTGTACTTGAAAGAACCATCAACATTAAAGGCCCAGGCCTTTCGAACCCCCAAATCACATATCTATAATATAAGTAATATTACACACCATTTGAAATAGGAAGCTCTCATTGTATTATCAACTTATCCGGTGTAATAAACTGTAAACATGTTGTTTTTTGTGAGTTACCGACGTGTTTTTGTGCTTAAGTTTCATCGGGTTTTGTCGCTCAAAGTATATTATTTTCAATGGAGGGGAATAACTATATTTTAAAGATAGAGTTATTCCCCTTTCATTGAAAATACATTTTTAGTTTGAATTCTGTTGCATTCTGGGAGCCATAACGGGGGAATCTTGGGAATGATTTCAGCTGTTTTCTATTTCTCATTGGGCATCTTCCGAGACACAGACGTTTCAAATTGTGATGAATTACAGTATTTTAATCATATGTTATGGCATAGATTGTTATTAAAACCGTATATCAAGGCACTATCAAAAATAATAGGTGAATCGGAAATTAAGTGGGCATTAAAGTCAATACAACGTCACAATTGCAGTTACGTTCATCTCATATCCGTCTATTAGCGATATTCTGCTATGCAGTATCTTATGGCGCTCCAGTATTCATTGAGCGTTATAGCCCCACTGTTATAATCCGCCTTTAGCTGGCGTATTCTTATTATTGAGATATAACGTCAAACGCAGACATTAAATCGTATGGAAACATACCAATTGCATGTGTGGTCTGCTTGATGTGAATATGTATTGAGGAAACACGTGATACGTAATGACATTAAATCCCAAGGAAACCCGCGAAAACAAACAAAATCACATTTAATGTTCTATTGTTTTAAGTTATTTCTTTCATAAAAGGAGTTTTCGTGATAAAGAACCCTCTCAATACTTTAGAATATAGAATTAACCTATAAATTTTTTTTTTTTTAAACGGAATAGCGATCCTTCGGAATAGAGAACCTTCGGAATAGCGAACCTTCGGAATAGCGAACCTTCGGAATAGTGAACATTCGGAATAGCGAACCTTCGGAATAGAGACATGTTTCCATATTAAGCAGTGACAGCAATCTGTAAAATTTATTTCTGTTAGGATTTTCCCAGTAATACTTTTAGGTTATAGGTTTCTCGCAGGCCGTTAAGTTCTGTACACTAACTAATAAAATGGTATTCATCACTGACATTTTCGCAACATAACGGGCATTTCGTGTATTTACATGTACTTTTATTCCAACTGCATTGCTCTACCGGTAGTCTGTCATTGGCTGTTCTAAATTTCAGTAAATAAGTAGCCAGATGAGAGGACATATATACTAAGTATCGGCTCAATCTGACTGAATCCTTTGTTTCGATAAAATATGGCACGGCTTGAGATAGACATATTTAGATTGCCGAAGAGGCAACCTGCGTGTTGTTCTATTAATTTCGCTTTCATGCGTTTCATGTCTGTCGTGCTTAGGGGTAACTGATTCTGCCACGCACTTTCCATATTTACTTCGCGCAGCGTTTCTTTGATAAAGATTTAATCTTGTTTTGTAATATGGCATCACTATCATTGAGATACTTGAGTAGAAGGAATATATTTAATCTTGTTTTGTAATTTTGCATTACTATCATTGAGATACCTGAGTAGAAGTAATACATTTAATCTTGTTTTGTAATATGGCATCACTGTCATTGAGATACATCAGTAGAAGGAATACATTTAATCTTGTTTTGTAATATGGCATCACTGTCATTGAGATACATCAGTAGAAGGAATACATTTAATCTTGTTTTGTAATATGGCATCACTGTCATTGAGATACATCAGTAGAAGGAATACATTCTTAGCTAGTTCAGATCCTTCTTGTGATACACACAGAAAATAAAAACATTAACAATGAAAGTGTCAATCACCCCTATTTGACCTGGTGAACCCATTTCATCATATCTGAATCCCAGTCATCCAAGGACTATCTATACCAAATTGTATGCTAAATATGCCAAATGGTTCTTGAGAAGATATTTTAAGAATAACAAATAAGGGAAAGAATTATGTACGTGGCTCTTACCCCATTTGACCTAGTGATCCATTTCTGAATCAAATCTGAATCCTAGTCACCCATACCAAATATAAGTTGAATAGGCTTGGTGGTTCTAGATAGGAAGACATTTTAAGAATTACAATGTATGGACAAGTTATATCCCTGGCTCCGCCCTTATTTGACCATGTGACCTCATTTTAACACATCTGTATCCCTGTCACCCAAGGACTTTCCATACCAATTATAAGCTAAAGAATTACTATGGATGGAAATAGGTCCCTAGCTATGCCACTTTTTTGACCATGTGACCCCCATTTGAACAGAACTGAATCCCAGCCACCTAGGGACCATCCACACAAAATATGTCTCAATTGTTCATCTCAGGTAAGCTAATAAAAATGCTGTAAAATTCATCATTCTCACTTGACCTTGGGAGTTTGTTGTCATAAGCCATAGGGCATTTATATACAAACATATACAAAGATAATTTTAGGGTATTAATCAATGGAGCTGTCACTGCAATCAGATTTTGTTACCACTGCCATTTGATTTATTACTTTATAATCAATGTGACTTCTATAAAATGTTAAGTAAACATTATGTGATTGCAGGCACCTTCCTCATATCTCATAGAGATGAGAGTATCTGCTGTTTGCATGTTCTTGATTTTAGACTGATTTAAACCATATATGGTTGAGTCACTCTGGTGGATGTTATAATGGTGTTATTTCTTCTTTTAAATTGATCAAGAAATTATTCTGAATTAAAATAAACAAAATTAGTTTGAAAAACAAAACAAATATTTTTTGGTTAAATTGAACAAGGAGTTCAATCTAAAAAAAAAAAATTAGTTGTGTCACTGGCTCAGCCCCTATTTGACCCAGTGACCACATTTGAACAAATCTGAACCCCAGTCACCCAACGACCAGCCATACCTAATATAAGCTAAATCGGCCCAATGTTTCTTGAGAAGAAGTCATTCTAAGAATTACTATGGAGGAATATAGTTATTGCCCTGCTTTCGTAACTATTTGACCCAGTGACCTCATTTCAACAAATCCGAATGCGAGTCACCTATGGAACATCCACACCAAATATGAACACATTCGGTCTTATGGTTCAGAAGAAGATGTTTAAAGAATTGTTGAGGGACGGATGGACGGACGGCCGGACGTGTGGACGGATGGACGGACGATGGACGAGGAGTGATGACTATAGTTACACCAGAGACTTCGTCTCAGGTGAGCTAAAAAACCACATACGTACATCACTCATGAAATGGTAGTTTGTATTATAGACTAGTGATGTGGAACTCTTTGTGCATATCACCGCTTAGTTTAAGGCACTCGCAACTCGCAGTACTGGTAGAAATGGCGTGACTCAAGCGGTCTGTTATAAAGATCAAAACTCTGCATGTGGTTCCAATTACGAGGAAACAGCACGTTACATTGTACTATGTATATAAACGTAATTTCTCGGACATCAAAGAGGTGCGACCAAATAGTCACCCATGAGCGCACCACAGTCGTTAGCAGGTAAGCCATTGTGTATACATATAAGCTGTGTGTACAGCGTATGCACTGAACACTGCTAAATAATACAACATCTTATATATATTAAAATGACAAACGATCGACTGCGGTGCGCGGAATCTGATAGAAACTAAAGATTCTCACCTTTATAGCAAATGAATTGTGAATTTACTCAAAATTGAAAATATGTGACCAAGAATACAAGAATGGACTCGTTTCGTGGAAATCCGTGACAAATATTGAACTTCCTGGTTCGACTTCAGTTCGTGTGTGACTTCCCACGAATATGACACAAGCGAAGTAACTCTATCCTGAACACAAATTTAGACGCGCGATTGCAGCGATGGTTGAACCCACTGTAACGTGGTCCTGCTAATATGCTGTGATGTGGTGTTGGACGGTCCTGCGAATACATAGCTATTATCTTGGGGGGGGGGGCACAATTTTAAGATTGTCGCATAAAATAATCTTTTTGTTCCAAATATTGGAGATTGTGGGCCTGGGTGTGCTATTCTGCCTCGGCGTTTCGAGTGGGCCTGAATGTGCCGTGCTGACGTTTCAAGTGGGCTTGAATGTGCTGTGTTGCACCGCAGTTTCGAATGGACTTGAATATGCTGTGCCGCCTGACGTTTCGAGTGGGCCTGAATTAGTTGTGCCGACGGACGTTTCGAGTCAGCCTGAATTTGCTATGCCGCCGTGAAGTTTCTAGTGGGCCTGGTCGAATGTACTAAGCCGCCCTGATGCGTTATTTCGTGGGATAATTGTATTAAGTACACTCCGTACACACGGGTTCGTCGTTAGAGACTACACCATGGAGTAGACCCAAATCGTAACTCCATCGTTATGTCGTGGGATAATTGTATTAAGTACACTCCGTACACACGGGTTCGTCGTTAGAGACTACACCATGGAGTAGACCCAAATCGTAACTCCATCGTTATTTCGTAGTAATTAATTCAATCGTACTCGTAATCCGACATTCACATCTCCACTCCTCGCATTTAAAAAACCAATACAGCATAATAAACCGTCCCTTTGAGTACAAATTGTAGCATATAAACGACCCAAATCAATGTAGAGTATTTAAAATACGAAGACAAGTTTGTGTCGTCGAGCGTGAGCGGTAAAATTTAACTGAAATTAGCCATTGCGCATAGTAGCGCTGAGGAGTATTTCGTTTAAGTTACTAGGTGGAGAAGCTTGTCGATTTCATCATGTTCATTTCATAATGTTCATCCATATAATATCGCCCCACGCATGTCGATATGAACGAAACTCAACGAGTGACGTCACCATGTAGCTTTCACCATTGACCGAATTCACGTGCACCTGAATGTATCTTCTGCATTGTTCGTAATTGGATTTTAATTTCTGAATCAAGAAATGGTAGGATTATATTCTATTCCATGCTTCGCCATTAAAGAGTGGGGAATTGCCGCAACATAAATATCGTATTAGTGTCCAGACCAACAGTAAATATATCATTTTGTTATTTAAAAATGATATATTCACTGTCTGTTACTTCCGGTAAAATCACCGAATAACAATGAACGAATATCAAATCGCGACTCAACTGCCTATGTTAACACCCAAGTCGCCATGAACTCTCAGACCTTTGACCTGTTAGTGAAAGTCTCTGTGAGTCATAGAGTTACTGCTCCTCCATTGTTATTAAATTTTCGTCTGCTTTACAACTGCGGTTTAAATGCGATTTTCGTCACACATGACGATTCAGCAACTCACTGTACACGCCATCCATGATCATGAAGCTAATCCCTTTACACCCACCAATGATAATACATCCACGAGATATATAAATATACATCCCACCGTTACCACAAGGACACTCCCTATATAACCACACCTTCGATAATGTCCACCAGCTTACTCCAGGTTTGCATATTATACACTTCAATCATGACCGTACAGTCATTCCATGTATACCTATTTATTTATACTCCCTATTTATGCAAACACCCCACCCACCATCATACAGACGACACATGTACATCCCACCCATAACTTTACATTCCATATATACATAATCAACAGATAGATGACCAAGTAGCTATATCCATACACCACATCAATGCCCATACAGGCACATCGGGTGCACCCGTACTGGATACACACAACCATACACCATAAAGTCACTCCATGCAGACCGATTCACCTCACACGTGACCAAGACCTCTCCCTGTATACCTATTTATAATGTCACCTGGTTGGATGGACCAATGAGGACGCTCCGCCGGTTAGTAGAAGCATCTTGTTTTAGTTAAATTAAATCGCCGCTTCAATTAAACATAATCTTGTATTTGTGTCGATGATCAATGTGCAATGCCTTGAAAATCTGTCTGTCATTTCGGGGAAACTGATATGAGCACAATATTGCGAGTATTGTTACTGATCAAACACGAAATACGCACAATCTATTAGTTTGACTCTATCAAATTTGGGTTGAAATTGGGTTAGCAAAGTCCGTAACTGTTCCAGCCGTATAAGTGTTTTCTTATAAGGCTGGGCCAAACAATTGATAATTAATTGTCAATTAATATTGTCAATAAATATAAGCTGTGTATACAGCATATGCACTAAATAATACCACATCTTGTATGTATTAAGGACTTTGCTAACCCAATTTCAACCCAAATTTGATAGAGTCAAAACAATAGAGTGTGCTCACTTTTATTAGTAAGCACAGCCACCAAACCCACCGATGCAGAATTGTAACAGTATAATTCATAGTGGATTATCTTAGAAATACAAAATGTGAACTTTATAGAGGTTTTAAAAAATATTTTTTGTTTGGTAATTATGTATAAATTTTTATTGTTCATCATTCTTCAGTGTTCAGCACACATTCCCATATTTTTTTCTTAGATATGGACTTGTTGGATTTGGGTTCGAAAAAAAATATATTTAAAACCTCTATAAAGTTCACATTTTGTTTTTCTAAGATAATCCATCATGAATTATAGTCTTAAAATGATGCATCCATTGGCTTGTTTACTGTGATTTCTAATACAAATGAACAGAATCCGTCAATTTTACTCCATCAAATTTTTGAGAAAATGGGTTGACAAAGTCCTTAAAATGACAAACGATCGATTGCGGAGCGCGGAATCTGATAGAAACTCAAGATACTCACCTTTATACCAAATGAATTGTGAATTTACTCAACATCGAATATATGTGATCAGCTGTAGTTTCTCCGTATAAAATAATGAACTCGTTTCGTGGAAATCCGTGATAAATATAGAACTTCCTGGTTCGACTTCAGTTTATGGATGACTTCCCACGAATACGACACAAGCGAAGTAACTCTATCCTGAATACAAATTTAGACTCGAGATTGCAGTGAGGATACAGGTTACACACAACTAATTATTTTCCATAGGCGACAGTGTTAACTAAAAGTCCCGCCGGCCATGGGTTAAGCCTATTTGAACTTCAAGTGGTCAATTTTCCCTTAGAACGTCAACCGCTGCATCAGTCTGTGACAACAAACGCGCACTTTTCGGTATTTTTTTTCAAACAATAATCTTGCATTTCCACAACTACCCAATTTACTGCACAAAAATCAGCAGCATAAAAATACCCAGACCCCTCCCGTAACTTCTGGACACCACCATACTCTTCCTGGACATCTAAACATACACGATCGCCATATTTACGTAGGCTATGATTTTCTGTTCCCGATTAGGGATATTTTTCTCAATGATAATCAACAAATCAGCAGCCAGATTTTTTTTTATGCTGACTCGGGTTTCCCTACACAAATTCAAGATGCGTAACTCTATATAATTAGTTGCTTGTAACCTTGAACACGCAGTAACGTGGTCCTGCTAATGTGATGTGGTGTTGGACTATCCTGCAGATTTATAGCTATTATCTTGGAGGGGGGGGCACCATTTCAAGATTGTCGCATAAATAATCGCACACTTGATTAGCAACCACACCAACAATTCAGTTGGTTGGCACTTTCAGCTGTTCATAGGTGTTAGTTTGACGAAACCGCGCTTATAAAATGGAACATATATGTATGTACAAAAACCAGATGACAGGTATGAAGTAATGTGAATCAAACTCGAAGACAAAAGTATCGATGTCAAATGGTCAATCCGCCAAGTCAATGCTCGACCCATGAAACCCTCTCTTTACGAAATGGTTTACCGAAGCCAGTTATAAAATATACTTTGGATTGGTATATTATTCATTGAGGGGGGGGGTCGGGGGAAATGACTATAGGTGCATGTGATTCGGGATTCTTGTTCGTTAATGGGAAATGTTCAGATATTAAGTTCAACAAAATTCTTATACCGTTTGTTTAACTTATAGTATCCAATGAGTATCTAGTAAACAGAGGGTTAAACTACACCCTTGTATGTGACGTCATTCTGTCCTGAACGGCTACATTTAACATACGAGCTTTTCTCGAGCATTATAGTCGACACTCCACAATTTTGTCAACGATAAAAGTGCGTTCCAGTCAAAACTATTGTCATCGATCTCCTACAAGCTACCCGCAGACATACATGTAGCACCGACAAAGAGATAGTTATACCAATAATCAGAATTATCCTACAATGAACTTTTCGAAATTTTAGAATTAACGAACAAGTTTAGCATGGAACCCTAATACAACTTCATAAAATACGATTTTTTTCCGGAAAAATGGCATTAATACTTGAACAATAGACTTGTTATCTGTTAAACTTACATGTACATATATGTAGCCGAACCCGTAGATTACTAATATGCAAAACAGTTATTTATATGTATATGTAATTCGGTAGTAGAGACAATATATAGTCCCCAGTTTATAGCGGAATTTACACAACGTGTCCAATAAATTAGGTGGGGACAGAGCCTTTGGCGAGGTCCAGACCTAATTTACTGGACGAGTTCTGTAAATTCCGCTTCAATATATTTAATGACATAACTTTTCAAACTCTTCATTCATTATAGTTTGTTGGAAAAATATCGGAAGCCACAGCAATTTGTGACGTACCCGGTAGCGTATACGGATTGTAAACAGACGACAAACCGGAAGTCAAATGTCACCTGGCACTATTTCCTGTTATTAAACGAACGTTTAATATCGCAGTCTATAGAGTAGGTTTATTGAATGGGATAAGGGTTAGATCATTTAATAAAATTATTTGCGAATTTCAGTATGTGTGTTTCTGTGTGGTGCTGGTGTTTCTTGAGGAAAATAACGGTACTTTTCTTTAACAAATACTTTACCCAGTGACAGTATTCATCAGAAAACTAATATTACCGAAAATGTCTATCACATCGATCGTCCCACTGTAGATAACACAACGTCGTAATCACGCACTTGGTTGTTAATTCGGATTTTCTTTTGCGAAACAAACAAACTGCCGAACAGAGTCGCTGTGTCTAATTAAAATGTACAATAAAACTCTGAGACATTAAGTATTGTCAATCATGTAGTCAACTCAATGCAAGTCCCATTAAACCTCCCCCTTATATGTGATGATATTCTCTCTGCTGTAAAACCCTATGGCCATAACTCTATCTCTAGCATGAAAGCAGATACTCCGGGGCTGTATCACAGATAAAACAGCACTACAGTTTGATCCATTAGCATCAATCTTCAACACGTTATTAGCACCATAATTAGCGACGTAGATGTCGTTACCAGCCACACAAAACCCTCGTGGGTCCTTTATGTCTGGATGACTGATTGTTCTTAAAGTCGTCGATAGATCCGCCGATATGACTACGATGGTGTGTGAGCTATACTCCGAGACGTATACCGCGTCACTGTCAGTTGATACAACCAGAAACATAGGACTTTTAAATTTATAATTTGATTTAGTGGTGATTTCACCCTTGTGTGTGAGTAAGCAGACGTAGTTCGCACGGGCGCATGCTACGACAAGTTTGTCCGAAATACCATCGATTCCATAGCACCCGCTGCCACTCGGCATGGTAAACCGTGCCATCTCTGTTAAGTTATCCAGTCTGTGGACTGTCACACAATCATCACTCCCAAACGTGACAAAAACCTTGTCGGCTTTGACGTACAGATCATATGGCTCCCCGGTTAGTGCCGCTTCCGACATGATCTTTCCACCCTGACTGACCAGCATCAGTTTATTAGGGATGGTGCTGACCACGACGAGCGGGGAGTCTCTCGAGTCAAGAGAAAATCGCGTCGCTGACAATTTACCCCCGACACTGATCTCCCGCGTTTTGACAAACCACCTGATGTCAGCTCTCTTCTTTGTCACTTCACATGATTCTTTCACGATGGCTCTGATCGTTTCTATGGACCGTGGATCGATTCTTGATTCTATGAGAGATAATTCGACAGAGTCTTTCTCTAATCGATCCAGAGTCTCTTTATAAATCGAGAGGATATGTTTCGTGTCCATAGATGTGATGCTTGTATTCTGCACTGATATGGCTGCCTCTAATGATGAGGAACCGCATCCAGAACTCCCACCAAAATCGTTATTGTCGTCTGCTACAGGGGCCGAACCCTCGTGTGAGTTATCTGCACCGACGTCACGTCTTGATCTCATTACTTCCGCTTGTAAATCGGCAATTTCTTGGTTGAGTCGATCTGCTTCCAATCTAATTATCGCAATTTTCCGATCACTTTCCGATACGGCATACCTCAGTTTCTTGAATTCTTCTTCAATTTCTCGGATTGCTTCCTTTTCTGAGTCCTCTATGATTTTTCTTATATCGGCGTAAAACCTCCGTATTGAAGACACTGCTGACTGCTCGTTGCTCTCACATAAATCATGTGTTTGTTTCTGATCTTTGGACTGTAGACCTGTTAACTCCCCCTGGAGATCTTTGAGTCCCCGGATTAGATTGTCTGCCGCGTCAGTAATCGTGATCACCCTGCATTCTTTATAAGATGTCTGGTGACACGCCATACAGCACGGGATAGTATGATTCTCACAAAATCCGTCGACTGTGTCGTGGACAACGCAAAGTCTGAGTGTTGATCTTGGTCCGCTCGTTGCCATAGCTACAGCTGAATCTGAAAGAAAAACATCTAACATAAAACACACATAAAATTAAAGCACAAACCAACAAATACTAAAAAGGAATCGCCGGATCAATCTGACTCTGGAAGCGTAAAATCCAAAATTGAATTGAATTTTTTATTAGCAAAGTCAACATCTAAGTTGCAACATGCTATACAACTTATATACAGATATACAAACAAT
The DNA here is from genome assembly GCA_032622095.1 of Siphonodentalium dalli. NCBI lineage: Eukaryota > Metazoa > Mollusca > Scaphopoda > Gadilida > Siphonodentaliidae > Siphonodentalium > Siphonodentalium dalli. The sequence goes on from CP136063.1 coordinate 248,681,596, forward strand.
ACATAACATACATGTACATCAATAAATGAGTCCTTCATATTATATGATATTAATAATAAATACAAAATAATGCTAATGCATTCAGGAATATGTTAATATTTACATTATATATAATATAATGTAATACTTGCGTCATGATAACTTTATAAACGCTAATTTTAAGAAAATGCTCACTATTTTCAATATGCTTATATTAAGCAGTGACAGCAATCTGTAAAATTTATTTCTGTTAGGATTTTCCCAGTAATACTTATAGCCATATAGGTTATAGGTTTCTCGCAGGTCGTTAAGTTCTGTACACAAAATAACAAAATGGTATTCATCACAGACATTTTCGCAACATAACGGGCATTTCGTGTCTTTACATGTACTTTTATTCCAACTGCATTGCTCAACCGGTAGTCTGTGATTGGCTGTTCTAAATTTCAGTAAATAAGTAGCCAGATGAGAGGGCATATATACTAAGTATCGGCTCACAATCTGACAGAATCCTTTGTTTCGATAAAAATATGGCACGGCTTGAGATAGACATATTTAGATTGCCGAAGAGTCAACATGCGTGTTGTTCTATTAATTTCGCTTTCATGCGTTTCATGTCTGTCGTGCTTAGTGGTGACTGATTCTGCCAGGCACTTTCCATATTACTTCGCGCAGCGTTTCTTTGATAAAAGAAATGCATTTAATCTTGTTTTGTAATTTTGCATCACTATCATTGAGATACTTGAGTAGAAGGAATACATTTAATCTTGTTTTGTAATATGGCATCACTATCATTGAGATACCTGGGTAGAAGGAATACATTTAATCTTGTTTTGTAATATTGCATCACTATCATTGAGATACATGAGTAGAAGGAATACATTTAATCTTGTTTTGTAATATGGCATCACTATCATTGAGATACCTGAGTAGAAGGAATACATTTAATCTTGTTTTGTAATATGGCATCACCATCATTGAGATATTTGAGTAGAAAGAATACATTTAATCTTGTTTTGTAATATGGCATCACTATCATTGAGATACCTGAGTAGAAGGAATACATTTAATCTTGTTTTGTAATATGGCATCACTATCATTGAGATATTTGAGTAGAAGGAATACATTTAATCTTGTTTTGTAATATGGCATCACTATCATTGAGATACCTGAGTAGAAGGAATACATTTAATCTTGTTTTGTAATATGGCATCACTATCATTGAGATACCTGAGTAGAAGGAATACATTTAATCTTGTTTTGTAATATTGCATCACTATCATTGAGATACCTGAGTAGAAGGAATACATTTAATCTTGTTTTGTAATATGGCATCACTATCATTGAGATACATGAGTAGAAGGAATACATTTAATCTTGTTTTGTAATATGGCATCACTATCATTGAGATACCTGAGTAGAAGGAATACATTTAATCTTGTTTTGTAATATGGCATCACTATCATTGAGATAACTGGGTAGAAGGAATACATTTAATCTTGTTTTGTAATACGGCATCACTATCATTGAGATACATGAGTAGAAGGAATACATTTAATCTTGTTTTGTAATATTGCATCACTATCATTGAGATACTTGAGTAGAAGGAATACATTTAATCTTGTTTTGTAATATGGCATCACTATCATTGAGATACTTGAGTAGAAGGAATACATTTAATCTTGTTTTGTAATATTGCATCACTATCATTGAGATACACGAGTAGAAGGAATACATTTAATCTTGTTTTGTAATATGGCATCACTATCATTGAGATACCTGGGTAGAAGGAATACATTTAATCTTGTTTTGTAATATTGCATCACTATCATTGAGATACTTGAGTAGAAGGAATACATTTAATCTTGTTTTGTAATATGGCATCACTATCATTGAGATACTTGAGTAGAAGGAATACATTTAATCTTGTTTTGTAATATTGCATCACTATCATTGAGATACATGAGTAGAAGGAATACATTTAATCTTGTTTTGTAATATTGCATCACTATCATTGAGATACTTGAGTAGAAGGAATACATTTAATCTTGTTTTGTAATATGGCATCACTATCATTGAGATACTTGAGTAGAAGGAATACATTTAATCTTGTTTTGTAATATTGCATCACTATCATTGAGATACATGAGTAGAAGGAATACATTTAATCTTGTTTTGTAATATGGCATCACTATCATTGAGATACTTGAGTAGAAGGAATACATTTAATCTTGTTTTGTAATATTGCATCACTATCATTGAGATACCCCAGTAGAAGGAATACATTTAATCTTGTTTTGTAATATGGCATCACTATCATTGAGACACCTGGGTAGAAGGAATACATTTAATCTTGTTTTGTAATATGGCATCACTATCATTGAGATACCTGGGTAGAAGGAATACATTTAATCTTGTTTTGTAATACGGCATCACTATCATTGAGATACATGAGTAGAAGGAATACATTTAATCTTGTTTTGTAATATTGCATCACTATCATTGAGATACTTGAGTAGAAGGAATACATTTAATCTTGTTTTGTAATATTGCATCACTATCATTGAGATACCTGAGTAGAAGGAATACATTTAATCTTGTTTTGTCATATTGCATCACTATCATTAAGATACTTGAGTAGAAGGAATACATTTAATCTTGTTTTGTAATATGGCATCACTATCATTGAGATACTTGAGTAGAAGGAATACATTTAATCTTGTTTTGTAATATTGCATCACTATCATTGAGATACATGAGTAGAAGGAATACATTTAATCTTGTTTTGTAATATGGCATCACTATCATTGAGACACCTGGGTAGAAGGAATACATTTAATCTTGTTTTGTAATATGGCATCACTATCATTGAGATACCTGGGTAGAAGGAATACATTTAATCTTGTTATGTAATACGGCATCACTATCATTGAGATACTTGAGTAGAAGGAATACATTTAATCTTGTTTTGTAATATTGCATCACTATCATTGAGATACCTGAGTAGAAGGAATACATTTAATCTTGTTTTGTCATATTGCATCACTATCATTGAGATACCTGAGTAGAAGGAATACATTTAATCTTGTTTTGTAATATTGCATCACTATCATTGAGATACCTGAGTAGAAGGAATACATTTAATCTTGTTTTGTAATATGGCATCACTATCATTGAGATACATGAGTAGAAGGAATACATTTAATCTTGTTTTGTAATATGGCATCACTATCATTGAGATACATGAGTAGAAGGAATACGTTTAATCTTGTTTTGTAATATTGCATCACTATCATTGAGATACTTGAGTAGAATGAATACATTTAATCTTGTTTTGTAATATGGCATCACTATCATTGAGATACCTGAGTAGAAGGAATACATTTAATCTTGTTTTGTAATATTGCATCACTATCATTGAGATACCTGAGTAGAAGGAATACATTTAATCTTGTTTTGTAATATTGCATCACTATCATTGAGATACATTAGAAGAAGGAATACATTTAATCTTGTTTTGTAATATGGCATCACTATCATTGAGATATTTGAGTAGAAGGAATACGTTTAATCTTGTTTTGTAATATTGCATCACTATCATTGAGATACATTAGAAGAAGGAATACATTTAATCTTGTTTTGTAATATGGCATCACTATCATTGAGATATTTGAGTAGAAGGAATACGTTTAATCTTGTTTTGTAATATTGCATCACTATCATTGAGATACATTAGAAGAAGGAATACATTTAATCTTGTTTTGTAATATGGCATCACTATCATTGAGATATTTGAGTAGAAGGAATACGTTTAATCTTGTTTTGTAATATTGCATCACTATCATTGAGATACATTAGAAGAAGGAATACATTTAATCTTGTTTTGTAATATGGCATCACTATCATTGAGATATTTGAGTAGAAGGAATACGTTTAATCTTGTTTTGTAATATTGCATCACTATCATTGAGATACATTAGAAGAAGGAATACATTTAATCTTGTTTTGTAATATTGCATCACTATCATTGAGATACTTGAGTAGAATGAATACATTTAATCTTGTTTTGTAATATGGCATCACTATCATTGAGATACATTAGAAGAAGGAATACATTTAATCTTGTTTTGTAATATTGCATCACTATCATTGAGATACTTGAGTAGAAGTAATACATTTAATCTTGTTTTGTAATATGGCATCACTATCATTGAGATACTTGAATAGAAGGAATACATTTAATCTTGTTTTGTAATATGGCATCACTATCATTGAGATATTTGAGTAGAAGGAATACATTTAATCTTGTTTTGTAATATTGCATCACTATCATTGAGATACATTAGAAGAAGGAATACATTTAATCTTGTTTTGTAATATGGCATCACTATCATTGAGATATTTGAGTAGAAGGAATACGTTTAATCTTGTTTTGTAATATTGCATCACTATCATTGAGATACATTAGAAGAAGGAATACATTTAATCTTGTTTTGTAATATGGCATCACTATCATTGAGATATTTGAGTAGAAGGAATACGTTTAATCTTGTTTTGTAATATTGCATCACTATCATTGAGATACATTAGAAGAAGGAATACATTTAATCTTGTTTTGTAATATGGCATCACTATCATTGAGATATTTGAGTAGAAGGAATACGTTTAATCTTGTTTTGTAATATTGCATCACTATCATTGAGATACATTAGAAGAAGGAATACATTTAATCTTGTTTTGTAATATGGCATCACTATCATTGAGATATTTGAGTAGAAGGAATACGTTTAATCTTGTTTTGTAATATTGCATCACTATCATTGAGATACATTAGAAGAAGGAATACATTTAATCTTGTTTTGTAATATGGCATCACTATCATTGAGATATTTGAGTAGAAGGAATACGTTTAATCTTGTTTTGTAATATTGCATCACTATCATTGAGATACATTAGAAGAAGGAATACATTTAATCTTGTTTTGTAATATTGCATCACTATCATTGAGATACTTGAGTAGAATGAATACATTTAATCTTGTTTTGTAATATGGCATCACTATCATTGAGATACATTAGAAGAAGGAATACATTTAATCTTGTTTTGTAATATTGCATCACTATCATTGAGATACTTGAGTAGAAGTAATACATTTAATCTTGTTTTGTAATATGGCATCACTATCATTGAGATACTTGAATAGAAGGAATACATTTAATCTTGTTTTGTAATATGGCATCACTATCATTGAAATACTTGAGTAGAAGGAATACATTTAATCTTGTTTTGTAATATTGCATCACTATCATTGAGATACTTGAGTAGAAGGAATACATTTAATCTTGTTTTGTAATATGGCATCACTATCATTGAGATACCTGAGTAGAAGGAATACATTTAATCTTGTTTTGTAATATGGCATCACTGTCATTGAGATACATCAGTAGAAGGAATACATTTAATCTTGTTTTGTAATATGGCATCACTATCATTGAGATACCTGAGTAGAAGGAATACATTTAATCTTGTTTTGTAATATGGCATCACTGTCATTGAGATACATCAGTAGAAGGAATACATTTAATCTTGTTTTGTAATATGGCATCACTATCATTGAGATACTTGATTAGAAGGAATACATTTAATCTTGTTTTGTAATATTGCATCAATATCATTGAGATACCTGAGTAGAAGGAATACATTTAATCTTGTTTTGTAATATTGCATCAATATCATTGAGATACCTGAGTAGAAGGAATACATTTAATCTTGTTTTGTAATATTGCATCAATATCATTGAGATACCTGAGTAGAAGGAATACATTTAATCTTGTTTTGTAATATTGCATCAATATCATTGAGATACCTGAGTAGAAGGAATACATTTAATCTTGTTTTGTAATATTGCATCACTATCATTGAGATACCTGAGTAGAAGGAATACATTTAATCTTGTTTTGTCATATTGCATCACTATCATTGAGATACCTGAGTAGAAGGAATACATTTAATCTTGTTTTGTAATATTGCATCACTATCATTGAGATACCTGAGTAGAAGGAATACATTTAATCTTGTTTTGTAATATGGCATCACTATCATTGAGATACATGAGTAGAAGGAATACATTTAATCTTGTTTTGTAATATGGCATCACTATCATTGAGATACATGAGTAGAAGGAATACGTTTAATCTTGTTTTGTAATATTGCATCACTATCATTGAGATACTTGAGTAGAATGAATACATTTAATCTTGTTTTGTAATATGGCATCACTATCATTGAGATACCTGAGTAGAAGGAATACATTTAATCTTGTTTTGTAATATTGCATCACTATCATTGAGATACCTGAGTAGAAGGAATACATTTAATCTTGTTTTGTAATATTGCATCACTATCATTGAGATACATTAGAAGAAGGAATACATTTAATCTTGTTTTGTAATATGGCATCACTATCATTGAGATATTTGAGTAGAATGAATACGTTTAATCTTGTTTTGTAATATTGCATCACTATCATTGAGATACATTAGAAGAAGGAATACATTTAATCTTGTTTTGTAATATGGCATCACTATCATTGAGATATTTGAGTAGAAGGAATACGTTTAATCTTGTTTTGTAATATTGCATCACTATCATTGAGATACATTAGAAGAAGGAATACATTTAATCTTGTTTTGTAATATGGCATCACTATCATTGAGATATTTGAGTAGAAGGAATACGTTTAATCTTGTTTTGTAATATTGCATCACTATCATTGAGATACATTAGAAGAAGGAATACATTTAATCTTGTTTTGTAATATGGCATCACTATCATTGAGATATTTGAGTAGAAGGAATACGTTTCATCTTGTTTTGTAATATTGCATCACTATCATTGAGATACATTAGAAGAAGGAATACATTTAATCTTGTTTTGTAATATTGCATCACTATCATTGAGATACTTGAGTAGAATGAATACATTTAATCTTGTTTTGTAATATGGCATCACTATCATTGAGATACATTAGAAGAAGGAATACATTTAATCTTGTTTTGTAATATTGCATCACTATCATTGAGATACTTGAGTAGAAGTAATACATTTAATCTTGTTTTGTAATATGGCATCACTATCATTGAGATACTTGAATAGAAGGAATACATTTAATCTTGTTTTGTAATATGGCATCACTATCATTGAGATATTTGAGTAGAAGGAATACATTTAATCTTGTTTTGTAATATTGCATCACTATCATTGAGATACATTAGAAGAAGGAATACATTTAATCTTGTTTTGTAATATGGCATCACTATCATTGAGATATTTGAGTAGAAGGAATACGTTTAATCTTGTTTTGTAATATTGCATCACTATCATTGAGATACATTAGAAGAAGGAATACATTTAATCTTGTTTTGTAATATGGCATCACTATCATTGAGATATTTGAGTAGAAGGAATACGTTTAATCTTGTTTTGTAATATTGCATCACTATCATTGAGATACATTAGAAGAAGGAATACATTTAATCTTGTTTTGTAATATGGCATCACTATCATTGAGATATTTGAGTAGAAGGAATACGTTTAATCTTGTTTTGTAATATTGCATCACTATCATTGAGATACATTAGAAGAAGGAATACATTTAATCTTGTTTTGTAATATGGCATCACTATCATTGAGATATTTGAGTAGAAGGAATACGTTTAATCTTGTTTTGTAATATTGCATCACTATCATTGAGATACATTAGAAGAAGGAATACATTTAATCTTGTTTTGTAATATGGCATCACTATCATTGAGATATTTGAGTAGAAGGAATACGTTTAATCTTGTTTTGTAATATTGCATCACTATCATTGAGATACATTAGAAGAAGGAATACATTTAATCTTGTTTTGTAATATTGCATCACTATCATTGAGATACTTGAGTAGAATGAATACATTTAATCTTGTTTTGTAATATGGCATCACTATCATTGAGATACATTAGAAGAAGGAATACATTTAATCTTGTTTTGTAATATTGCATCACTATCATTGAGATACTTGAGTAGAAGTAATACATTTAATCTTGTTTTGTAATATGGCATCACTATCATTGAGATACTTGAATAGAAGGAATACATTTAATCTTGTTTTGTAATATGGCATCACTATCATTGAAATACTTGAGTAGAAGGAATACATTTAATCTTGTTTTGTAATATTGCATCACTATCATTGAGATACTTGAGTAGAAGGAATACATTTAATCTTGTTTTGTAATATTGCATCACTATCATTGAGATACCTGAGTAGAAGGAATACATTTAATCTTGTTTTGTAATATGGCATCACTATCATCGAGATACTTGAGTAGAAGAAATACATTTAATCTTGTTTTGTAATATCGCATCACTATCATTGAGATACCTGAGTAGAAGGAATACATTTAATCTTGTTTTGTAATATGGCATCACTATCATTGAGATACCTGGGTAGAAGGAATACATTTAATCTTGTTTTGTAATATGGAATCACTATCATTGAGATACCTGAGTAGAAGGAATACATTTAATCTTGTTTTGTAATATGGCATCACTATCATTGAGACACTTGAGAAGAAGGAATACATTTAATCTTGTTTTGTAATATGGCATCACTATCATTGAGATATTTGAGTAGAAGGAATACATTTAATCTTGTTTTGTAATATTGCATCACTATCATTGAGATACCTCAGTAGAAGGAATACATTTAATCTTGTTTTGTAATATGGCATCACTATCATTGAGATACTTGAGTAGAAGGAATACATTTAATCTTGTTTTGTAATATGGCATCACTATCATTGAGATACCTGAGTAGAAGGAATACATTTAATCTTGTTTTGTAATATGGCATCACTATCATTGAGATACCTGAGTAGAAGGAATACATTTAATCTTGTTTTGTAATATGGCATCACTGTCATTGAGATACATCAGTAGAAGGAATACATTTAATCTTGTTTTGTAATATGGCATCACTATCATTGAGATACCTGAGTAGAAGGAATACATTTAATCTTGTTTTGTAATATGGCATCACTGTCATTGAGATACATCAGTAGAAGGAATACATTTAATCTTGTTTTGTAATATGGCATCACTATCATTGAGATACTTGATTAGAAGGAATACATTTAATCTTGTTTTGTAATATTGCATCAATATCATTGAGATACCTGAGTAGAAGGAATACATTTAATCTTGTTTTGTAATATTGCATCAATATCATTGAGATACCTGAGTAGAAGGAATACATTTAATCTTGTTTTGTAATATTGCATCAATATCATTGAGATACCTGAGTAGAAGGAATACATTTAATCTTGTTTTGTAATATTGCATCAATATCATTGAGATACCTGAGTAGAAGGAATACATTTAATCTTGTTTTGTAATATTGCATCAATATCATTGAGATACCTGAGTAGAAGGAATACATTTAATCTTGTTTTGTAATATGGCATCACTATCATTGAGATACTTGAGTAGAAGGAATACATTTAATCTTGTTTTGTAATATGGAATCACTATCATTGAGATACTTGAGTAGAAGTAATACATTTAATCTTGTTTTGTAATATGGCATCACTATCATTGAGATACTTGAATAGAAGGAATACATTTAATCTTGTTTTGTAATATGGCATCACTATCATTGAGACACTTGAGTAGAAGGAATACATTTAATCTTGTTTTGTAATATGGAATCACTATCATTGAAATACTTGAGTAGAAGGAATACATTTAATCTTGTTTTGTAATATTGCATCACTATCATTGAGATACTTGAGTAGAAGGAATACATTTAATCTTGTTTTGTAATATTGCATCACTATCATTGAGATACCTGAGTAGAAGGAATACATTTAATCTTGTTTTGTAATATGGCATCACTATCATCGAGATACTTGAGTAGAAGAAATACATTTAATCTTGTTTTGTAATATGGCATCACTATCATCGAGATACTTGAGTAGAAGGAATACATTTAATCTTGTTTTGTAATATTGCATCACTATCATTGAGATACTTGAGTAGAAGGAATACATTTAATCTTGTTTTGTAATATTGCATCACTATCATTGAGATACCTGAGTAGAAGGAATACATTTAATCTTGTTTTGTAATATGGCATCACTATCATCGAGATACTTGAGTAGAAGAAATACATTTAATCTTGTTTTGTAATATGGCATCACTATCATCGAGATACTTGAGTAGAAGGAATACATTTAATCTTGTTTTGTAATATTGCATCACTATCATTGAGATACTTGAGTAGAAGGAATACATTTAATCTTGTTTTGTAATATTGCTTCACTATCATTGAGATACCTGAGTAGAAGGAATACATTTAATCTTGTTTTGTAATATGGCATCACTATCATCGAGATACTTGAGTAGAAGAAATACATTTAATCTTGTTTTGTAATATGGCATCACTATCATTGAGATACCTGAGTAGAAGGAATACATTTAATCTTGTTTTGTAATATGGAATCACTATCATTGAGATACCTGAGTAGAAGGAATACATTTAATCTTGTTTTGTAATATGGCATCACTATCATTGAGATATTTGAGTAGAAGGAATACATTTAATCTTGTTTTGTAATATGGCATCACTATCATTGAGATACTTGAGTAGAAGGAATACATTTAATCTTGTTTTGTAATATTGCATCACTATCATTGAGATACCTGAGTAGAAGTAATACATTTAATCTTGTTTTGTAATATTGCATCACTATCATTGAGATACATGAGTAGAAGGAATACATTTAATCTTGTTTTGTAATATGGCATCACTATCATTGAGATACTTGAGTAGAAGGAATACATTTAATCTTGTTTTGTAATATGGCATCACTATCATTGAGATACTTGAGTAGAAGGAATACATTTAATCTTGTTTTGTAATATGGCATCACTATCATTGAGATACTTGAGTAGAAGGAATACATTTAATCTTGTTTTGTAATATGGCATCACTATCATTGAGATACCTGAGTAGAAGGAATACATTTAATCTTGTTTTGTAATATGGCATCACTATCATTGAGATACCTGAGTAGAAGGAATACATTTAATCTTGTTTTGTAATATGGCATCACTGTCATTGAGATACCTGAGTAGAAGTAATACATTTAATCTTGTTTTGTAATATGGCATCACTATCATTGAGATACCTGAGTAGAAGTAATACATTTAATCTTGTTTTGTAATATTGCATCACTATCATTGAGATACATGAGTAGAAGGAATACATTTAATCTTGTTTTGTAATATGGCATCACTATCATTGAGATACTTGAGTAGAAGGAATACATTTAATCTTGTTTTGTAATATGGCATCACTATCATTGAGATACTTGAGTAGAAGGAATACATTTAATCTTGTTTTGTAATATGGCATCACTATCATTGAGATACTTGAGTAGAAGGAATACATTTAATCTTGTTTTGTAATATGGCATCACTATCATTGAGATACCTGAGTAGAAGGAATACATTTAATCTTGTTTTGTAATATGGCATCACTATCATTGAGATACCTGAGTAGAAGGAATACATTTAATCTTGTTTTGTAATATGGCATCACTGTCATTGAGATACTTGAGTAGAAGTAATACATTTAATCTTGTTTTGTAATATGGCATCACTATCATTGAGATACCCCAGTAGAAGGAATACATTCTTAGCTAGTTCAGAACCTTCTTGTGATACACACAGAAAATAAAAACATTAACAATGAAAGTGCCAATCACAATGTAGCTCAACTAGGAGAGTGGATAACGTCATGCATTTCAGTCAATGGAGCGATAAGGAATACGGGAATTTTAAATGTTTAAACAATACCTGAGTTCAACACAAAGAACCATATGAAGTTAAAGATCAATTGGATGAAAAATGTTGATTGTAGGGCGTGACTGATTATTTAGTCATACAAAGAGTGTAATTCAAGATGGCTGTCGGCAGACATGTTTTTTAAATCTAAAATAGTTCAAACTCGATAGCTTCCATCTACATTGTAGAGGTGGTCCTGAATATTCGAGTAAATTTAAAAACATTTCTCCAGTAAATGTAGGCTGCATAATATGTCGATTGATTGAAATGTGTTCTTATTTAAATTTTTTAATAATTTTCTAATCAATATATTTCGCATGTCAAAACCATTGTTATGTAAACAGTAGAATTACCGATATAACTCTAATTATTCCAATAAGATACAAAAGTTTAATCGAAACTTGACGGTAAACATAGGAAAAGGGTCAAAGCATTGAATCATAATCAGAAAATCATATTCAGACAAAAATATTCGAACTTACAGAACAATGATTTCAACACGTGAAATTTCGTTATTGAGAGAACTATCATTAAGGAATGTATAAAACAAAGTTTATCTTTTGCTCCATCTTCTTCCTAGTATTGATGTTTTTTTAGAAACATATATTTTTGCACATTTCCCCCTCTGTCGGTATGGTATATCACAGGGGCGGATATAAGACATATACTTACGAAAAATGAAGTTCCAATGTCCTTTTTGCATTTTCCAAACTCCACAAAACATTTACTGATCACAGTTAGTCAATCAATACAAGACAGCCAATGACTGTGGAGACGCTCACCAGACTGTGAATACTGAGAAGACTGGGATTCGGAAGACCATAAGAGTTAGTACTTGTCTAATTCACTTAAAACAAGTACTCCTAAAGAGGGACGTAGCCTAGGGGGTATCCGTTGAGCAGTGGGTGTCCAACTTGAAATATGGTCCAGATCCCCCACCCCACATTGTCTGCTCCCTCCCAGTTGAAGCAAACATACTCACAAGTTCGCAAAAATTATTTGCACATGTTGGAATTTTACAACTGAAACCCACACTTTCCTAACTATGGCAAAGTTACAACCTGACATGCCACCCCCCCCCCTCCTTTTTTTAAGGTGGACCCCATTCTAACAAATTTTGATCCAGCTCTCCATAGGCCATATTCACCAAATGCCATTTCTTGATTGGTCGAACCCATTTTTACAAATATGTAACCAGTCCCAAGTAACACAAGGACCCCCATACTAGTTACTACATATAAGCTAAATAGGCCTGATTGCTCGTGAACCTGTTTCAACAAATCTGAATCCCAGTCACACAAGGACTATCTATACCAAACTGTATGCTAAATATGCCAAATGGTTCTTGAGAAGATATTTTAAGAATAACTAATGAGGGAAAGAATTATGTCCGTGGCTCTGACCCCATTTGATCCAGTGATCCATTTCTGAATCAAATCTAAATCCTATTCGCCCATACCAAATATAAGTTGAATATGCCTGATGGTTCTTGATAGGAAGACATTTTAAGAATTACAATGTATGGATAAGTTATATCCCTGGCTCCGCACTTATTTGGCCAGTGACCTCATTTTAACACATCTGTATCCCTGTCACCCAAGGACTTTCCATACCAATTATAAGCTAAAGAATTAATATGGATGGAAAGAGGTCCCTAGCTATGCCACTTTTTTGACCATGTGACCCCCATTTGAACAAAACTGAATCCCAGCCACATAGGGACCATCCACACAAAATATGTCTCAATTCTTCATCTCAGGTAAGCTAAGAAAAATGCCTCCTTCTTTCTCATCCAGTTTCCCATATGTGATTGCCTGAGAAAACAGATATTTAGTTTTACTGTCCTAACTGTCAGATTCATCATTCTCACTTGGCCTTGGGAGTTTGTTATCATAAGCCATAGGTCATTTATATACAAACATATACAAAGATAATTTTAGGGTATTAATCAATGGAGCTGCCACTGCAATCATATTTTGTTACTACTGCCATTTGATTTATTACTTTATAATCAATGTGACTTCTATATGGTGTTAAGTAAACATTGTGTGATTGCAGGCACCTTCCTCATATCTCATAGAGATCAGAGTATCTGCTGTTTGCATGTTCTTGATTTTAGACTGATTTAAACCAAATTTGGTTGAGTCACCCTGGTGGATGTTATAATAGTGTTATTTTTTCTTTTAAATTGATCAAGAAATTAATCTGAATTAAAATAAAAAAAATTAGTCCCTGGCTCTGCCCCTATTTTACCCCTAATCTGAACCCAGTCACCCAACGACCATCCATACCAAATATAAGCTAAATCGGCCCAATGTTTCTTGAGAAAAAGTCATTCTAAGAATTACTATGGAGGAATATAGTTATGGTCCTGCTTTCGCAACTATTTGACCCAGTGACCTCATTTCAACAAATCCGAATGCGAGTCACCTAGGGAACATCCACACCAAATATGAACCCATTCGATCTTCGATGGTTCAGAATATGTTTAAAGAATTGTTGACGGTCCGGACGGGCGGACGGTCCGGATGGACGGACGGACGGACGGGTGGACTGACGAGGAGTGATGACTATAGTTACACCAGAGACGTCTCAGGTGAGGTTAAAACCACAAACAACAACAAAGAGGTGCGACCAAATAGTCACACATGAGCGCACCACAGTCGTCAGCAGGTAAGCCATTGTGTATACATATAAGCTGTGTATACAGCGTATGCACTAAATAATACAACATCTTATATGTATTAAAATGACAAACGATCGACTGCGGTGCGCGGAATCTGATAGAAACTCAAGATACTCACCTTTATATCAAATGAATTGTGAATTTACTCAAAATTGAAAATATGTGACCAGTTGTAGTTTCTCCGTATACAAGAATGAACTCGTTTCGTGGAAATCCGTGACAAATATCGAACTTCCTGGTTCGACTTCAGTTCATGTGTGACTTCCCACGAATATGACACAAGCGAAGTAACTCTATCCTGAATACAAATTTAGACTCGCGATTGCAGTGATGTGGTGTTGGACGGTCCTGCGGATACATAGCTATTATCTTGGGGGGGGGGGGGCACAATTTCAAGATTGTCCCATAAATAATCGCACATAATTAGCAACCACAGCAACACTTCATCAATTTGGCACTTTCAGTTGTTCATAGCTGTTAGGTTGATGAAACCGCGCTTATAAAATGCAACATTTGTTCCAAATATTGGAGTTTGTGGGCCTGGTGTGCTATCCTGCCCCGGCGTTTCGTGTGGGCCTGAATGTGGCGTCCCGACGTTTCGAGTGGGCCTGAATGTACCAACCGACGTTTCGAGTGGGCTTGACTGTGCTGTGTTGCACCGCCGTTTCGAATGGACTTGAATATGCTGTGGCGCCTAACGTTCGAGTGGGCCTGAATTTGTTGTGCCGCCCCGACGTTTCGAGTAGGCCTGAATTTGCTGTGCCGACCGACGTTTCGAGTCAGCCAGAATTTGCTATGCCGCCGTGACGTTTCTAGTGAGCCTGATCGAATGTACTTAGTCGCCCTGGTGCGTTATTTCGTGGGGTGATTGTTAAAAAATACACTCCGTATACACGGGTTGGTCGATAGCGACACTTATCATGAGTAGACACAAGTCATCTTAATTTCGTAGTAATTAATTTAATCGTACTCGTAATCCAACATTCATAATTCCAATCCTCGCAGTTTCAATTTCAATTCAACACAAGAAACCGTCCCTTGGTACAAATTAGTATAGCATATAAAGGACCCCAAATCAAAGTATTTAAAATGTGTGTTGTCGAGCGTGAGCGGTGCGTTGTCGAGCCTGAGCCAGGGGGGGGTGAAAAAATTTCTTCCGGCACGTATGCCGGGGTGGGTGGGTGGTCAAAGCCACCAACAAGCAATTTTTTCCGCAACTAAAAAAAAAATTCCTGCTTGTTTTTTAGTGTTTTGGCAATGAGTTGGGCTTCAAAACCACTTTGAATCAGTTTGAATGAGAGAAATAATGTAATTCTAACTGGTAAACTGACTGCAGGCAGTTATCGTGTTGTATTTTGTTGCAAATTTTGAAATCCAAGATGGCCGCTGGCAGCCATGTTTTTTTGGACGAATGACCTCAAAATGACTCATTCCTATTTACATGTCCACATTAACATCCGTGATAAATAGTATGCACAGAAATTCATATACAGCTGTTTACAGTGAATTTCCCCCCGCAAATCTCTGTTTTAGTGTTAAAAGGGGGGGTGGGTGTCAAAAAATGGTCGGAAAAAACTGCTGAAAACGGAAAAAAATTTGGCGGTGGGGGTGGGTGGGTACAAAAATTGATCGAAAGGGAAAAAATGCCATACGTGCCTGAAATTTTTTTCCGACCCCCCCCTGCCTGAGCGGGGAAAATTTAACTTAAATTAGCCATTACACATAATAGCGCTGAGGAGTATTTCGTTTGAGATACTAGATGGAGAAGCTTGTCAATGTCATCATGTTAATTTCATTATTTTCATCCACATAATATCGCCCCACGCATGTCGATTTCAATGAAACTCGACGAGTTACGTCACCATGTAGCTTTCACCATTGACCGAATTCAAGTGAACCCTAATGTATCGTCTGCTTTGTTCGTAATTATATGTTCCTTTTTCATTCAAGACTAGAAGGATTATATTGTATTTTATAAACCGGTTCACACCCCTCGGCCAATCAAATTGCTCCAATTCATGAACAATATTTCTTGTATGAATCTGTATTTCAACGGGGCCAAAATACAGACTTGAGCTAAATAGCACACATACATTGACATTAATTGGATAGTAAGCTGAAAGGAGATCGGAGCAGTAGGTGTGAAATTCTAACAATGCGCCATGATAATGATCGCACCTGTCACTCGGGAAGTTAAACACGGATCATTCCATTATTAGCGGACATACGTACCTATATAGGGGTGGTCTGCATGGGTGGGGGCCCAACACTTTCGGTTGAATATGTTATGGTTTGTCGAGAGGGGTGGGTGATTGGAAGTAAATTGAACGAGATCCAAACCTGTTTCGAATGTATAATCCACAATAATCACTTAATGATCTTTTGACTGGTACATTGCGAAAATTTCACAAACTGTTCACATTTACATGCATCTGCGTGGAAAATACAGGCACTATACACAGGTTTGCTTACGTCTTTTGTTATGAATGCCGGTGATATTTCATCACACAAACTTTATGCAATGTGGAATAGTTTCACTTCCGAGTCCGAACACAACCAGCACATTGTCTTCTGAACGATAATTCCATTATGGCAACAAGGCGAAAAATAACATAAACAGCTGAAACAGTTTATTGTCACAAGGAATAATATTTTTTATCAAGAAACACGTTATCAGTATAAAACGTTCTCAAATTCGGACACAAAATGGTTTACCAATGCTGATATATAATGCAGACGCATGCAACTGAGCCGATTGTCAACGGACATTTGACTGATTATTCAACAGGAGTATAGCGAACACCACAATCCATTCAGTTAACTTTTGATTAGGTAATCATCGAATGTGGCTCAATTGTGTTTGCCTTGGGGTGTGAACCGTTTTATAAATATGTCATAACCCCCTTGGCTATCTGTACAAGGAATACAGACCGCAGCCGCTTTGCGGCTTTGGTATATATTCCTTGTACAGATAGCCAAGGGGGTTATAACCTATACATATGCTTCCCCGTTAAAGAGTGTGAAATTGCCGCAACATAAATATCGTATTTTAGTGTCAACGAGGTTTATTAAACTGAAATAATATTATTTCGTGATTAGAATATCATCTTATTGTTATTTGGGATGGTATCCGTCCATAATTATGTGTCGCTTTTAGTGATAATTAGTTTTTCTTTAGCCGGCGACTATAAGTTCTCGCCATTTGAAAGTGGTTCGTTGGCTATCACCTGGCGAACAATAAAATTCTGTTTTCATCTGAAATTGTGTGTACGCTTTGTGAGAAATTAATTGCCATTAATTAAGGAATATTAATACAGTAAAAATAATTATCAACATGGTTATATCATATAATAAATAGAACATGTATGGTGTTTGGAACGAATCCCATATGATATAATTCATGACTATCAGTGGAAATATCAATTTTCAACAAGCGACCGCATTGATATCTCCACTGCTTGTCACTCATGAAATAATTATGGTATTCACTCAGAAACTATATATATCCTCTATATATTGTCTTAGAAATGACGCTGCTGTCGTATTTTGAAAGGATATTGTAGCATATACACCTAGGTGGTCTGAAACTCCGAGATCTCGGACGTCGGGGTCTATTACACGGAGACAGTTTGAGGTGATAATTGGGTCAAGCAAGGTGCTGGCCACTTTAGTGGGAACTATTATTGCATTTTTCGTTGCCTGTTACCAGTTTTGATATAAACATCATGAAAATTACTACTTGATTCTATTCTCCCATTCAGTCGTCCCATCAGTGTTGCAGATCACTTTAAAATTTACTTGACAATAAAACTCTGAGACATTAAGTATTGTCAATCATGTAGTCAACTCAATGCAAGTCCCATTAAACCTCCCCCTTATATGTGATGATATTCTCTCTGCTGTAAAACCCTATGGCCATAACTCTATCTCTAGCATGAAAGCAGATACTCCGGGGCTGTATCAAAGATAAAACAGCGCTACAGTTTGATCCATTAACATCAATCTTCAACACGCTTCCCGCTCCACAATTAGCGACGTAGATGTCGTTACCAGCCACACATAACCCTCGAGGATCCTTCATGTCTGGATGACTGATTGTTCTTAAAGTCGTCGATAGATCCGCCGATATGACTACAATGGTGTGTGAGCTATACTCCGAGACGTATACCGCGTCACTGTCAGTTGATACAACCAGAAAACAAGGACAGTTGAATTTGTGATTTGATTTAGCAATGATTTCACCCTTGTGTGTGAGTAAGCAGACGCAGTTGGCATCGCAGCATGCTACGACAAGATTGTCGGAAATACCATCGATTCCCCAGCATCGGCTGCCACTCGGCATTGTAAACCTCGCAGTCTCGGTCAGATTATCCAGTCTGTGGACTGTTACACAATTACTATCCAAAAACGTAACAAATACCTTGTCGGATTGGACGTACAGATAAAACGGGTTCCAAGTTAGTACCGCTTGCCGCATCATCTTACCACCCTGGCTGATGAGCATCAGTTTATCAGGGCGGGCGGTGATCACGACGAGCGGGGAGCGTCTCGAGTCATTAGAAAAACGCATCCCTGACCATTTACCCCCGACACTGATCTCTCGTGTTTGGACAAACGTCCTGATGTCAGCACTCTTCTTTGTCACTTCACATGATTCTTTCACGATGGCTCTGATCGTATCTATGGACCGTTGGTCGATTCTTGATGTTATGAGAGATAATTCGACAGAGTCTTCCTCTAATCGAGCCAGAGTCTCTTTATAAATCGACAGGATATGTCTCGTGTCCATATATGTGATGCTTGCCTTTTCCACTAGTCTTGCCGCTTCGAGTGATGAGGAATCGCATCGAGAATTCCCACAAAAAGCGCCACTGTCGTCTGCTACAGCAGCCGAACCTTCATGACAGTTTTCTGCCTCAACGTCATGCCTCGACATCAATCTTTCCTCTTGTAAATGGGTTATTTCTTGTCGCATCGACGTCGATCTTTCCGCTTGTAAATGGGTTATTTCTTGGTTGAGACGGTCCGCTTCCGATTTAATTTTTGCCATTTTCCGGGCACTGTTCAACACGACAGACCTGAGTTTCTCGAATTCTGTTTTAACTGCTCCGATTGCTTCCTTTTCGGAATCATCAATTATTGTTCTTATTTCGGCGTAAAACATCCGTATGAAGGATACTACTGACTGCTCTTTGCTTTCACATAAATCATGTTTTTGTTTCTGATCTTTTAACTGTAGACGACGTAACTTCCCATGGAGATATTTGAGTCCCCCTATTAGTCTCTCTGCCGCGTCTGTAATCAGGATCACCCTACATTCTTTGTAAGATATCTGATGACACGCCATACAGCACGAGATATTATGATTCTCACAAAACCCGTCGACTGTGTCATGCACGGCGCATAGTCTGAGTGTTGATCTTGTAATGTGGGTTGTCATAGTTACAGCTGAATCTGAAAGCATAACATCGAAATTAAAACACAGTCAAACAAATAATAAAACAGGAATCGCTTGTGGCCATCGATAGAGCTGAATATGACTCTACAAGAATATCATGCAAAGTAAAACACACACAAAATAAACAGTAATAATGAAGGTGTCAAAGGCATTGTGTCTCAACTTATGGGGGGGGGGGTAATGCTATACAGTGCAGTCAATGGAACAATAAGGAATGCGGGCTGTTTAAAAGTTTAAATAATACCATTACAAATATGGTTCGAAAGTTTTGGCAGGAGGAAATGCCAAAGTATTTAAAGATGCAAAGAATAAAATCCAAGATGGCTGCAAAATTCGATAGCTTTCACCCGGCAGTGAATCGCCAGTGATATACTGAATATCCTTGTAACATTTTAAACTATTATATAACGATAAATGTCGGCTGCATGGAGTGCCGATGGATTCAAATGTGAAATACAATATGGCCATGTTTTTAACGAAATTTGTAAAAATTTGATTGTTCCCATCTACTGGTCATCACGAAGATCAATAGTAAGTATTTAGCGACAATCGAATGAGGGATGTGGCCTGTACAGTATGGCTAACGATTTGATCGTGCAAAGATTTAAATCCAAGATAGAAGTTGACGGCCATGTGCCTCACCAGAAAATCCATATAGAGTTTGGTTGCGAATGGATGAGGAATGGTCGACAGGCTGTGATAAAGAATTTAGTCACACAAAGAGTAGAACCAAGTATAAAAGGGTCACAACTCCGTAAAAAAAAAACTCGGATCGGACCTATATTCGAACTCGATCTGTATTTTGGGCCGAGAAACTAATATATAAAATTTGGTTTCAATCTGATAGAAAATATTTGAGTTATCGTACCATCCCTTATAAAAACAAGACAGTCAATGACTGTGGTGACACCCACCAGACTGTAAATACGGAGAAGACTGGGACCCTGAAGACTACAATAGGCAGTACTTGTCAAATCACTTTAAAACAAGAGGTTTTAAACAGGGACATTCTTCGTTTGACAGTGGGAGGGGACATGGGGGATGTCCACATTGGAATTGCTAACTGCACACGCATCCCCTCCCACAATAGATCATTGCATATTACCTCCCTACTGGACCAAACTAAATAACAACTGGTACTTCAAGATCTCCAACTGTTAAGAAATTTATCAAAAACCTTACTGATAATACCGATATATTTCAAGATTATTACATGTAATATAGTAATATATATACAAGTACAGGTGTGTGTGTCTGTGTTCGCAATGAACTCGAAAACGGCCGACCCGATTTCGATGAAACTTCGTATGTGAGGGTACTATCGGTCGGGAAGTGGCATAGGCATATTAATTTTCAGATCCGAGGTCAACTTTTTACGTGCTGAGGTCAAATCTGTTTTTACGCTGTGTTACGGGACTTTCATTTGAGTTCGGTGCTTACAAATCGATTCGAAACAGCGCGAATAATAAAATGCCAGTCATAATAATGACACTGTGAGAATCTTTCGTGTTTCCTCTTTCCAACGATATATAATGCGTATGTATCCGTTTAAGTTATCTGCCTCAATTATCAAGAAGAAGTGGTACTATCTTCCATCAGGATAAAAACAATGCGTAAGTTCTATGACGTCGTTAGAGGTCATAACGTTAGATCACGTTAACGCTTAACCGGCCGATGCATTTGACTGTTTCAGACGTCTTGGCGATATCTCGGGCACCGATGGTAATTTATCTTTACGTTGAAACTTGATAATTAATGAGCGTGTGTATATGAGGCGCGTTTATATACTTGAGCGGAAATCAAATCGGGTTAAACTGGCGGATTTTTACGGACGAAATTTGATGCATTTATAGGGTATCTCGGTATCCGCTGGGCCGATTTCCCGGTATCCGCTGGGCCGATTTCCACCATTTTGGGGGTGTTGGTGTTTGACCCCACCTGACCTTGACCTTCAAAATGGTCAATTCAAGGTCAAAGCCCGGACGAACTCGGGTCACCTTCTAGTATATATATATTTTGGAAGATCTGTATGTCTGTCTGTCTGTATGTGTGTTCGCGATGGACTCGAAAACGACCGAACCGATTTCGATGAAACTTGGTATGTGGGGTTACCTTCGGTCGTGGAGTGTCAAGGCCTCATGGGCCTGTTAATTTGCCCGTGCGACGTGACCCGGTTTCAAGGTCAAACGCCCGAGCATCACGGGATTTCGATGAAAATTAGTGTATGTGGATACTTTCGTATGGGGAGTGTCGTAAGCCTATTCGTTTGCACGTGCGACGTTACCTTGACCTTGAAATTGGGTCAATTCAAGGTCAAATCGCGAATTTTGATGGGATTTCGACGAAATTTGATACGTGGGGTTACTTTTGTCCACTGAGAGTTTTGGACGGGTCGTGACCCCGACCTGACTTTGACCTTCAAAATGATCAATTCGAGGTCAAATCGGGTAAAACCGGATGGATTTCGACGGGTACTTTTGTCGGGTACTTTTGTCCGAGCAGTGTTTTGGACGGGTCAAATCATTACCCACCTGACCTTGACCTTCAAAAAATCGTGACCCCGACCTGACATTGACCTTCGAAATGATCAATTCGAGGTAAAATCGGGTAAAACCGGATGGATTTCTACGGGTACTTTTGTCGGGTACTTTTGTCCGGGCAGTGTTTTGGACGGGTCAAATCGTGACCCCACCTGACATTGACCTTCAAAATGGACAATTCAAGGTCAAATCGCGCAATTCGCCGAAAAGCAGAGGGGAAAACAGCCCGGACGAAGTCGGGTCCACCTGCTAGTATATATATATACAAGTAACAATATATTAAAGAAGTTGAAGTGAGTTCATTTTCCTTAAAATAAGTTACAAAATTTATGGAAGGGTTATCAATGTAGCACCTCTGATAATTGTTCCTTGAAATCATCAGCATAATAAATAAGACATATCATTATCACAGATGAAAAGGAGTTAATAGCCTATATAAACATAATAGTGTAACACCTGCCCGTGTAACTGCATAGAACGCAGCATATAGGAATTAATCTAATTTAAATTGATATAATTGACAAAAATAAACATTATCCAGCCATTTATGTTATTTGTTTATTAAACACTGTCAGACAAAATAAGATCTCATTTCATACACAAGATACATTGGAGCAAATGACAGGCAGACAAGATGTATATTGTTGTCAGTGAAGGAGATGACTTCTCAAATAATATTGTGGCTTTAGGAATATTAAAGAACAACATTTCTAACACGGGTACATGTACTTACTGTGCCCTTCAATGGCAAGGGTGATGATCTGTCTGTTCATCATTTTTCTCCCAGACCCCTGGTTTTCAACTGAATTTGGTGGTGTGAGTTGGTGTACCATGACCATGGCGGATGTTATAACATGGATAGTTTTTCAAAATTTAAATTTAAAATAAACTAGTTATGTCGCTTGCTCCGCCCAAATTTGACCGAGTGACGTAATTTGAACAAATCGGAACCCTAGTCATCCACGGACCCTTCATATCAAATATGAACCCATTCGGTCCGATGGTACTAGAGAAAAAGTTGTTTTAAGAATTAATATGGAGGGAAAGAGCTATGACCCTGGCTGCGCAACCGAGTGACCTCATTTGAACAAATTTGAATGTGAGTCATCTAGGGGATATCCAGTCACACCAAATATGAACACATTCGGTCTTACGGTTCCGGAGAAGAAGATGTTTAAAGAATTGTTGACGGACCATGGTTTACCAGGCTCTACTCTGGTAAAATGTTGTAAAGTCAGGTTTACAATGAAATAATATGTTATAAGCCATGTAAAAACCCATGCAATAATGACACACCCTTGCATATTCCAAGTAAAGGCATGATAAAGTCAGGTTTACAATGATATACTCTGGTAAAAGTCACGTTAAAGCCATGTAAAATGGACATACCCTTGTGCATTCCAAGTAAATCATAGTAAAGTCCGGTTAACAATGATATACTATCGTAAAAGCCACTTAAAAGCCATGTAAAATGGACAAACCCTTGAAAATTTCAAATAAATCGTGGTAAGTCAGGTTAACAATGCTATGCTCTGGTAAAAGTCGTGTAAAACGGACACAACCTTGTAAATTCAAAGTAAATCATGGTAAAGTCAGGTTAACAATGATAAACTTTGGTAAAAGCCATATACACACATGTAAAAAGACATACCCGTGTGAAGTGTGTACCACACTTTACTTTCGTAAAATGCTAGTGAAACAGGACATTCGTGGTTATAACCCATGTAAATCAGACCACACTGTTGTAAATCACATATTCTGGTGAACGCTCTTTAAAACGCTCTTTAAATGTCTATTATTTTTTTCATTTCTCAATACATCCCTTATTTAGTCAAAATAGATTTCTCCGAGGAAATAATGCGCTCTTTAAAAAACACTTTCTATTTCAAAAGTGCATGGTCGGTTACTTCTAAACATGGCGCTATACGATCATGGTGTTTTTTATATGGGTTGGTTCCAGTCAGAGATGGATTTTGTAAATAACTGAGTTCTACATTCTCTAGTATTAATGTTATGTGGCAGCTAATAACACGTATCGTTTGATTTAGAATGAGGTGAGGTCTATTATGCCATACAATAATATACAAGTAATGCAATTGGAATGGCAGTATGAATCTTAGCCCTACTTCTACTACTTATATTGCCCTTGTAGCGGTTCAGACTTACGCTATACCGATCCTACAAACCGAATATCAACCAGGAACACGAATTTAGGTTGTTTTTTTGTGTGTATATTTGTCCAAAACGGAAACAGCTCTGCAAGGTGGAGTCCAACCAATCTCAAAATTTATGGTACATAGGCACCCATGTTGGTTAATAGCTTGTATGTAAAGGTAACACAGCAGGATTTAATTTACCAGAGTGTAATGTAAGTGGGGTACGTCATGCCTTTACTTGGAATTTACAATGGTGTGTCCCTATTATGTGGACTTTACTAGTACATGGCTTTTACCAGAGCATGTCATTATCTACCTGACTTTACCATATTTTACCAAGTAGAGTCATGTAAACCAACGTAATTTAACAGCACATTTCTCACCTGATGTGTTTTCCGTCCCTTTTGTGAGAATAAAAACATATTCTGTTCGTTAATCAGTGGAGAACAAATGTACCCGAATGGGACAAGAATATTCTTATAAATAAGTAGGCTAAATCCAGAAGAGTTTAACGCCTTATGTAATCACATGTGTGATTCATGTAGCCCCAAAGCTGTTATCTCAAATGTTAAAGATCTGAAAGTGCACCCTACTACCGTGATAACGTTACAATAATATCAAGGTAAAGTATCCTGCTATAATTACTCTGGTAAAAGTACTCTAGTAGAATCCCACATGCATACTTACATCCCAGTAAAATACCTTGGTGCACAACACCAGAGAAAAATACATGTGTGCGTATAATATTATGACCATTCACTAGATGAATTTTACCAGAGTGATATTATCTGGCGCTCCAATCACCCTGGTAGAATACCACATAATACCAGAGTGTTTTACCGTGGTTTACCAGAGTGTTTTATAAGGGATGCGTAAAGTGTCTACGAACACACAGACGCCCCGACACACAGACAGACGGACGTCGACACTATGATTGTGTACCATAATGTGGTATGGGTACACATAAAACGTCATTATCCGGACACCAAATAGGGCGACCAACCAGTCATCCATGAGCGCACCATGCATACATGCTGTCCATGCACAGTCGTCGGCCATTGTAATAAATATAAGTAGATACAACTTATTATAAAGAATACCACATCTTATATTTATTTATAATGACAAACGATCGAATACTGGAGCGCGGACTCGGATATAAAGTTAAGATATACTCACAAGTATTGCAAATGAATCAGAATGAATTGTGAATTTACACAGCATTGGAAATATATGGCCAGCTTTATGGTTTCGCCGTAAGAATTAACTAGTTTCGTGGAAAGCCGTTATAAATGATCATAAATATAGACCTTCCGGGTTAGGCTTCAGTTGACTTCCCGCGATTATGATACTTGTAGAGAAGTAACTCAATACTGAATATAATTAATGTATGCATTCGATTGCAGTTACGATTGAACCCGATTGGTCCTGCTATATATATAGTACTATGAGGTAACGATTGAACTCGATTGGTCGTGCTATATATAGTACTATGAGGTAACGATTGAACCCGATTGGTCCTGCTATATATAATACTATGAGGTAATTGAACCCGATTGGTCGTGCTATATATAGTACTGTCAGGTAATGTTGGAATCTGGATGGTCGTACTAAAATGCTATAATGTGGGGTGGATGGTCCGTCTGATTTATCTATTATCTTGAGGAGGCACCAATTCCAGATTGTCGCAGAAAAAATGCATGCAGTGTTAGCACCTATTTAGCTACACTTCAAACATTTAGCGACCATGCCATGAATCTCTACAGCAGGGGCTAATCTAGGCCGTATTTGGATCCGTAAAACGGGTTTGGGCGCCGGTAGTTTGGGCGCCCAAACGAAATATGCCTCAGAGTTGTAAAACAACATTTCCCAGTCAATCAGGAATTTTTAGATAAAAAGAGACTGCCAACTAATTTTAATACGATGGAAATGTTAATTGAACGCTTATACAATGAAAGAAAACATTGCTATTTATCAACAAATTTGATCTACCGACGGAAAACGACCCATTTTAATCATAAATATTAAGTCAGTCGGTTGTTTCGCGAACGAACAAAACATATGTCTTCCTCTTCCGGTTTGGGTAAATAAATTAAAATTCTGAACGCGCTGAAACGAAACTACTGAAATCCGCAAAGATCCGTATGGATCTAAAACAATTTCATTTATAGATCAATCTTACGGTACTTACCAAAACTCCACATCGAGTGCTTGCCGTTACGTGTGCAATTAAACCTTTAAAGCGCTTGAAATGTTATTTCCACAACAGTTAAATTTACGATAGCATATCGCGGTACGTGATTACGCGGTACGTTTTTTAACATAACGTGAATTTATAATTAAAACTAAGAGATATAAAGTTTAACCAGAAGTTCATTTCCGCGAATATTTAAACAAGATGCCGCGACCAAAAAACCAGTGGTGTAAGAGTTTCTACTCTCATCCACAATTTTAACACAGGGTAGGTAGAATATATATTTTTATTTCAAGGAAATATACATATTGGTATAAAAAGGGTGAAACTGAAACATTAAAAGTGAAACAAATCTTTTAATAAACAAAAGAATATTTCAGCGTGTTGTACAATGATTAAGAGTAGAAACAAACTAAGTTTGGTCATGACTTTTAGCTATCAGATCAATGAGTATGATAGTAGAAAATCACAAACAATTAAAATAAATTGTCTATATTATGACTAAATTTACCAACCTGAATAGCACAATATAAAGGTTCAGAATGCCCCAGATTCACTCTCAGGGCATTGGATTTTCAAAAATTTCCTGGGGGAGTACCCCCAGACCCCCCTTGACAGTCCATAAATTGTAATAATTATGTTCTCAATAAAATGTAAACCGCGGCTACGAATGAACTTCACTGTGCGTAATTCCGATAGTAACTATACCCTCATTTTGGAACGCCGTCCATTGAAGGACGCACACGTTTATTTCAGATTACGACATTAATGCTTTAAGCCCACCGATCTACTGTGCGACACAAGAGCTCGCAAAAATTCAAAACAGCAGTGTCGTATTAGATCATAATTGGTGACGTCACAAAATACGATATAGTCTATATACGACCCAAAGCGTCCGGCTTTGGTTCGTTAATACAATACAACAATACAATAGCACAGTTACGTATTATGGTTAAGGGGGACGCACGTTTTGCATACATCCAGCCAAAAAATGGCATATCAACATCTTCATTGTATATAGAATCTGAGAAATTATTGATAGACGATAAAAACAATACATTTGGTATTGTTTTACCCTGTGCCAATGCATTCTCTTATATATGCGAGTCGACCATAGGTAGCCTCGCATATATAAGAGAATGCATTGGCCTAATAATTTTTTACAATTTTAATAATTTTTTCTTGTATTCTTTAACAATTTTATAATTTCACCCATACATAGCCCCAGACAAACATGAGCAGACGACACTTTTCTATATGCTTCTATATATTTTTGGGGCTCCCTGCAGGGTAATGGATTTTTTTTATTTTATGTCCTAAAAATTGTAAGAAACATTTATTTAAAAAAAATGATTTAATATTGTTAGGCCAATGCATTCTCTTATACATGCGAGGCGACCTATGGTCGACTCGCATATATAAGAGAATGCATTGGCACAGGGTAAAAAAAATCCCTACTTACGACTGGATTTGATATGGCGGGTCACATATGGCCCTCATAATAACATATACATTTGAGAGGTTGAAATGTTATTTTCTGTTTGTCCCTTTCAGTACAAAGGATATGGCTAAATATGGTCTCCATTTGTGGTGTGGTATAATTTTATGGCGAACCAAAACAAAATTAATAAAGTTTACTGCAATGTGTCCGTGAACATTCCACAAAAACTAGATTTCCCGCAATATTTCTGCAAACATTCCTCAAAGCTGTGTCCTGCAATTTTTTGCAAACATTCTACAAAAACACAAGTTTCCTACATTCTTTCTGCAACCATTACCGACATTGCTGCAATGTTGCAGCTAGCCTCACATATCTGCAACTATTTAATTTAGTGATACTAATTTAGTTGCCACCGAATGCTGCGCTTGCGTTACTGTCATTGCTAGCTTCAAAATGCATTGTTACCCTCCTCCTTATTTTACCCCTTCCTGATTGGCACAATTCCTGTAACGTGCCGGGCGACAACTCACACTGTCGCCTGCTGAGCCTGGAGACATTGTTTTTGTCGCCCGCCTGATTTTATAGTGCAAGATGATCTCCAAGCACACACATACACAGACTCTGCAGTATAATTCAGCTACTTCACATTACTACCATATATATAGTGAAAACATTGACAAAGCCTAGATCCAGTTTGTACATAGGGAAACAAATATCATCCATAGCATATCATATGGGAGCCGGCTTACATGGTGAGAACGGTGTCGACCCTGTCACATCATTTGCCTTATTCCGAACATTCATCTTACCCTTATACACATATGGACTAGATCTCTCTCTCTACGATCTGGAAAGACTCCTGGTCAACGGGAGAAGCACCATATGCGGATTTCTAGACAATTACTTTCTCTATCGAGTAACGCGACCAATGTTTCCGTGTATATACTATCTGGACTCCTACCATTGCAAGCCGTCATCCACAAAAGAGCAATGGGTCTATTTGGGAATATATCGCGCCTGGCTGTAGACTGTTGCGAATATAAACTTACCACGAGGCAGCTTTCATTCAAGCCATTTACCAGCAACAGTTGGTTTATTGCTGTGCAACAAAATGTAGCTACATACAACATCCCAGATCCTTTAGACATACTTCAACATCCTATGGGTAATATGGAAATGAAGAATATGATTAACAAAGCAGTCAACACATACTGGAAAGAGCAAATTCTAAACGATGCCAACATGTACCCATCACTAAACTTCTTATCTAAAGAGTATTCTCCTGGAAAATGTCATCCAGTAATTACATACAGTACCATAAGCAGTAGAGACTACACTCGCATCCAGGTGAAAACTAAAATAGTAACTGGCTCGTATATTCTGCAAACTAATCGGGTGAAGTTTAATAAGGCCGAAGCTGATCCTACCTGTCAACTCTGCAAGCAACATCCAGAGACTTTAGAACACATGTTACTGCAATTAGATCACCTGAATGGCGTGCGTAATGGAGTGATGCCACATATTATACAACTGATCCAGGTTGCCAGCAGGTCTCATCCCAAGATTCTACAGCACATCCTGCTATAGTGATTGATGCTAATCCGAATGCAGCCATTTATAATGGTACCACTCCATCTGAAGAGATTGGTCTACTCCAATTCCATACACGTAGACTATGCTACAATGTACACATACTACGATACAACGGTATCAAATTGACAACCAACTCTTCGGGTGACACCCATATATGAGTCTTAATTATCACTGATATTTTAGCAGAATTTTTAACTTGTACATAGAATCATAGATGTACATGTAGAAGTAATAAACTGTGAATAATAACGAAATGATGTGCCAGGTATAGTATAAACATAAATCTTATATACCCCACAGATTCGCAAAAAAACATCAGTTGTGGTGTTTTCTAATTTGCATATATTTAGTGAACACTAATATTCGAACTTTTAAGTTGAAACTGATATCGAAAAAGTGTTAGTATGCACTGTCGGATATGCTCGTGTCGTCCTTTGTGCCACCTTGGCAACATTTTATTTAGGATTGACTAAACACTCACTATACATGTATATGCTAAAAGAAGAGCTTGTGACCTTTTAAGTTTTCCACAATTTGAGCATAAATAGCATAGAATAGAATTTGTTGAAAAAAAGCACAATTTGTTCGTTTCGTAACAAAAACAATCTGAATGTTCTGTAAAATTTAAGATATTGAAAGGAAATATCAGAAAACGAAAACATTTTAGGAAAACAATTCCAGTATGTATTATAAGTTCCAAGTATTACAGTCTAGAAAAATAGTTATATTGTTTTAAACGTTGTATTTGACCTACTTGGAGACATCTCCGGAATATTTAATTGGATTAACTAAATTGCTTTGAATTCCGGCCGCGTTATGCGACAGCATGATATTCCCCACTATATATGTAGTACTAAATGCCTTGCGATAACGATTATTTTGTATGCTATCTACTTGTTGTTGTCCTGTATATACTTGAAATGATTCCACACGAAGGACGCTGCGTTATTTTTCAGTTAACACCCTTGAAATAGGAATTGTCCTGTTTCGGGTCACAGAAGATATATAGTCCACGACATATTTTGATTATGGACACTCGTAGATGTGTGTGTTTGTTTAATTATTTTTGACGGATGTAACCAGTTATCATTGTGATTGACCCCCTCCCATGGCACCTGACTGTGATTGACCCCCTCCCATGGCGCCTGACTGTGATTGACCTCCTCCCATGGCGCCCGACACATGACGATTTCTATAGACGAGCATAATTTTTATCACGTAACAACCCAATTATTGAAAGCTCCCCATCATCACTATCTCACGACTTCATCTGTCCCATCTTGTCTTCTCGTCCCCCCTCTCTCTCTCTCTCTCTC
This sequence comes from Siphonodentalium dalli, assembly GCA_032622095.1. Lineage (NCBI taxonomy): Eukaryota > Metazoa > Mollusca > Scaphopoda > Gadilida > Siphonodentaliidae > Siphonodentalium > Siphonodentalium dalli. The sequence goes on from CP136063.1 coordinate 248,712,851, forward strand.
TCTCTCTCTCTCTATCTGTCTGTCTGTCTCTGTTATCCCTAACAATATCTTCTCCCCTTTTTCCCATCCCTAACTCAAATTCAGTTATATATCTCCATTTCTCCTTCAAAGTTCAAAGTTCAAAAGCTTTATTTATAAAGTCAGGCATTTTAAATTACAAACATGAGCATTAAGCTCTTAACTGACTTGTAAAACAATGAATATGTACATAAACAGTAACGTGAATAAAACACAACCTATCTGAAAAATAAATTACATGTATATTAGCTAAAACTTTGTAAAAGACGAGTAAAATCCCTGAGGACAGGTAGCCCTGACTGGATCAAAAGCGTAAGACACAAATTTGTATATTCATATACGGCACAGTAATGTGCACAACGAGTCCATATTTCATTCCTGGATAACACGTTTTGTTCCATTCAGAGATACCAGACCAGAGAGTGCGGATTAAAATACAAAACATATGCATATAATTAGGATATCCTACAGGCACTGCATTTACATTTAAAACCTTTCCAGGTTTGTAACATACATTCAAAGTCTTTCATCGTCTCTGCGGTTCTGCATGACTCTGGAAGAGAATTCCACACTTTAGGTGCCATGAATCTAAACGAGCTTAAACCGAAATTAGTAGTATCAGGTGATGGCAGTTCCAGAGTCTCAGAATTTCTAAAAGAGTATGAACTATGTTTACGTTTCACCAGGCAGTCCAAATAGGACGGAGTGCTAATGTCCTTCTTTAGTATTTTAAAAAGCTGTGAGTGCCATAAGTCTGAGTCTTTGGAGATGTAGATGCTCACAGTTTGCAATCTTTAGGAGAAAGTCATAATCAGATGTGTAGTCATTATAGATAAAACGAAAGGCTCTCTCCTGAATTTTCTCCAGCCTGTCCGTAGTGAACACACTGCAGAAATGCCAGGTAAGAGGGCAGTAATTAAAATTTGAGAGGATGAAAGATTTGAAGATACATTTTTTGCCTGAGAGGGTCAGCATATGTCCAAGTCTCTTTAAGACATTTAGCTGCCTTGATGCCTTTGAACATAGCGAATCAATGTGAGTGTTAAACGTCAATTTACTGTCCAGAGTTATACCGAGTAATTTCACTTCCTCGATACATGGGATAAGATGTGAAGCATTTATGCCAGTTATAGATTTACTTTTGGGACCCAATGATATTGCTTGGAACTTCTCTGGATTTGCCTTCATGCCATTTAGTGCGAACCACTCAATGAGATGAAGGCTATCAGATTCCAGAGTGCTCCGAACTACATCAGGGTCCTTGTGAGAGAAGGAAATTGTGTTATCGTCTGCATAATTATAAAGGGAGCATCCTTCACAAAGCCGAAAATGTCATTCAGAAAGATGTTAAACATGGTTGGGCCCAGTATGGATCCCTGTGGTACACCCTTGGTGATGCACCTCCAGGAACTCACACTGGAGCCAAGTTTAACGCATTGTCTGCGACCAGAAAGATAGCTCCCCATATAAGACACCGACTTTTCACAGAGATTATATGCACGTAGTTTCTCTAACATAAGATCATGAGGTAGGCAATCAAAAGCCTTTGAAAGGTCCAGCATTACAGCGGCAACACTTTCATGCTTGCCAAGTGCCCTGCGCCAGTCTCCAATGGCACTTAACATTACGTCACTGCATCCACGATGCTTCCTAAAAGCTGAGAGAGCGGGGTTAAAAATAGATTCAAAATGCATTTGTAGCTGTGAATTTATCGCTTTCTCAAATAATTTTGAAGTAGGTAAAATACTAACAGGCCTGTAGTTTTCCTTACTCAAAATATCATTTTTCTTGTGTATAGGTGTCACTTGAGCAACTTTAAGGCTATCCGGGAAAGCAACGATAGACAGAGAGTGGTTAAAAAGATTACTCAAAGGCACGTGGATTGCTGAGTTACATATTTTCAGCATTTTTGCCAGTAGCATTTTTTGAGTTTAGCTTACATATCTCTTTGGAGAAGAACTCTTCAGAGATTGGTTTCAGGCTAAAAGTCTCCGGCGATATACAGTTCTCTTTGATTTTGACGATGGTTGGATGTTCCTTATTTACAGGATGGTTCATGGGTATAAAAAACAAACATTATCTCCAACCCTTCCCGTCTGTCCTATACCCCTCCCTCACTTATTGGGGACGGACATGTAGCCAACAGGAGAAGACTTCATATAAGCCCTCCGGCTTGATGTCTGATCATCCTCGTTTCCATACATTAACTCTTCTATTTTGCATATATATGTGTCCGAAAAATTACGACTAGCTATTCGTAATAACGTTATGTCGTCGTTCATTATGCGAACGGTGTCTGATAATTTCACCAATAGCGAATGCCTTGAATGCCTTTCAATGGGCATGTCTGTTGTTAGTTTTCGTTCACTGAAATAAGCACATTGGCCCCTACTCTGTCTTGAAATTCATACATAATGCATTTACTGCCTTGCTGCTTGGGACTTTCAACTCTATATGTACCTCAATTGTATCAAATGTGTGACTCATCATAGTACCAAAGGGATCCGGGAACGTTGTTTTTTTTTATAAATATTATATATTAAAAGGGTGCCAGATCGATTATCGAGGAAATCACACCACGTCTGGAAAAATGGCGTCAAAGACACTTTTATATCAATATACAACTTTTGTTGAAAAACATTCCCCTCCCTTAGTGAACGTTCAGAGGACCACGATTCAATCAAAAGTGGATAGAGGAATCGGCCCCGACAAAATCGTGGATAGTTTGTTCATACGATTGCGATGTCGTCTAAAATGAGGATATCGTAGGTTATTTGTTAGGCTAACAACGAGATTGACTGTTCCATCTACGATTTTTACGAACATACGACTGAGATGCCGCTGCAAGTGGTTCGAGGTATACAAGGATCCACCACGATTTCGCATCTAAACTCAAACAGTGCTTAATATTATGTTTCTTTACTCGCGATCTTGCCGTGAACATGCGCAGTCCCACTATCATTTTTACTACCCAGGGCGGAAAACTTTCTACTTACGATTGAATCGTGGTCGTCTGAGCGTTCACTTATAGATATTATTCTTCAAAAAATTAACAGCCATAAAATATGATACAGCGAAACCGCTTTGAGAAAATCTAACCCGAAATCCAAAACCTGATCGATTAAAAAATGTCAATCTTTTGTTACTGCAGATCATTCCCCTGTCATTGTAAGAGGTTCAAGTATAAGGGATAACTACTCGTCAACAAGTTTAAATTTAGCTAAGAAAGGATTAAAGTTCAACAGTAAGATTTGACATGTAATAATTCAGAATCACCCAGAGTAATATAAGCCGATTACAAGGCAAAATAATATTAAAATACTTGCTAACACCATCATTGGTATCACCAAAAGGTGGTCTTTCAAAGAACGATCATATAATTCGTTTTATTATATACCGGTACTGCTTTTGGGCAACGGAAGCATATCGACTCTCTTTATAAGAGGCGATCATGGGAATTTTTGCTAGGCTGACAAAAATAAATGTGATCAAACTCCATCTTTTGAAAGTTGATATCTCGATCACCACCAACACCATTTATTGGCTGATGGGTCCGAACTAATTATTTTCTGGTACAGAAAACGTACATATGGCGGTTTTGTGGTGTCAAATCGGACAGTAAATCTTTAACTCTTTCTATACTAAATATTCATTAACGATTAGTTATTTGATTGGCAAAATTTCAATAACTTTCTATCTACATGTACACACCATTCACTTCATTGCTGCTTGTGGACCTCCAACTCTACCTCGAATGTATTACATGTCTGTCTCGTCATCTTCCGCATTTTAAATGTTCTCCTAGCAGTTCCCACCAATGCATCAGGAAGTGAGCTTTCATCGCCCTCTTGACTTATTATATGTCACCGCGGATTCTTCCTTTGTAATTGTAAGAGGTTCAAGTATATGTGACCCGCCATATCAAATCCAGTCGGAAGTCGGGATTTTTTTACCCTGTGCCAATGCATTCTCTTATATATATGCGAGTCGACCATAGGTCGCCTCGCATATATAAGAGAATGCATTGGCCTAACAATTTTTTACAATTTTAATAATTTTTTCTTGTATTCTTTAACAATTTTATAATTTCACCCATACAGAGCCCCAAACATGAGCAGACGACACTCTTCTATATGCTTCTATATATGTGTGGGGCTCCCTGCAGGGTAATGGATGTTTTTTATTTTATGTCCTAAAAATTGTAAGAAACATTTATTTTAAAAAAATGATAAAAAATTGTTAGGCCAGTGCATTCTCTTATATATACGAGGCGACCTATGGTCGACTCGCATATATAAGAGAATGCATTTGCATTTGCACAGGGTAAAAAAATCCCGACTTCCGACTGGATTTGATATGGCGGGTCACATATTATCTTATTGGCACTTTATTTGGCACAGTCATTACATTGATTTATGGCTCTTAACCATTTAAATACTAAATTGACTGATGGGGAGGGGAGGGTAATATAACATTTGCATGAAGGTATTCTGGGGTGGGTGGATGTTCCGCGAGGCAAATAAATCCACATTTTTTACAACTCATGCAATTTGTTTACTGAAGACCTTTTGTACCCATATTTGGTAACAGTTTAAAACATTATAATGCAAAAATACCATATGACTATGACTATGATTATTTATTCATAACTCATTCATATAATATATACAATTATATACACAGTGTAATATTATAACATTCAATGGGCTATCGGGGACAGCATAGCCAAGAGGGTTGTCTACTTGCCGTCCCCGTTGAAAATTAATATAACTATACATGTAATAATAATTTTATTTTATCTAGGTTTTGTCTTGTTAACTTTAAACATTGGTATATAAACGTCTGTTTTTATAAAAAATATGAATGTGTATAAGGCCAGCGGAGAACCATGATAATAATTGTTTATCCAATGGGTTGAATAAGGCATTCATATAAGGCATTCGAATAAGGCATTCGAATAATACATTCCTGTATTTCCTGCGTAATATGTTACTGGGACATATGCGTCTTAGAGAGAGTGGAGATGACGTTAAACTATGGTATGATCCATATGGAACGGTGAGGTAAAAATAAACTTCCTTCCCGACACCCTTCGGACAGACGCTTCGATTAAAACTGAAATAAATAAACGTGCCCTGATGTAACTAATACAAGTAAGCCTACATCGTTGTGTGTATTGAAAAAGAGCGAGCATCTGCCTCAAACATTAATGTGACTATCAACGACTATAAAATAACTGTCATCGGTGCAAGCCAATCAGTGAATTATTGCATGTCTACCAACTTAGATGATCTGCTACTCTCTGCCTCATACCACCTAAAGTATCAAAGTCAGGCAAAGTGACTGCTTGTCATTTAGTACAAGAAAACTAAGATGCATGCATCAGGTCGGCCGTGAACTATCTACCATAGAATTGTTGTAGCTATCGATTATACATTTTGGAACACCTGTCTGTATGTATGTGTGTATGCATGAATGCATGTGTGTATGTGTTATAGACTCTAACACTGCTCGACTGATCCGACTCGGATTTGGTATTTAACGTGTCAACTTGACCTCGCTCATAGGCATGTTTCTGGACCTTGACCGATCCGACTAAAAAATTGGTGTGTAGGACTACTTCGATCCCGGGAGCAATATGGACGGGTCCAATTTCACGTGGGACCATGTTCTCGAACGTGCTGATGTAGGCATGTTTCTGGACTATTTGGACGGGTCAAATCTTGATCCCGACCTGACTTTGACATTCAAAAAGATCAATTCAAGGTCAAATCTGGTAAAACGGAAGTATTTCAACGAAATATAATACCTACTGTTACTTTTGTCCCAGGAGTGTTTCGGGTGGGTCAAATTATGACCCTGACCTGATCTTGACATTCAAAATTGTCAATTCAAGGTCAAATCGGGTAAAGCCGGGCGGATTTCGACGGGTATTTTTGTCGTGACTTTTGTCCGGGGAGTGTTTTGGACGGGTCAAATCGTGACCCGACATGACGTTCACCTTTAAAATGGTCAATTCAAGGTTAAATCGCGCAATTCTCCGAAAATCAGAGGGGAACATCCCGGACGAAGTAGGGTCCACCAGCTACTATTATATATTTCTAGATTTAGTTACAAACTAAATACCTGTATATTGTACAAAGAAATGTTTGACAAATATATCTGTATCAATATTACCATACGGGTCATTAAAATAGATACGACGAAACAAATTTTGAAGGGTGCATGGTATCAGGTAAATTTTTATATTTCAAATGATGACAGGAATGCGGAAAGTTGAAGTACCTACGTAATACTGACTATCCGAATGAAGAGATATACATGTATATAAAAACCAAAATAGAAGATGACTGCTGGCGACAATGTTTTCCAAAAAAATTCAAAGCATTCGATATCTCCCATCTAGTTGTCAGCCCGAAGATCAATATAAAGTGTGGTGACTATCAGATGAGGGATATGACTGTACAGTTGCTAAACAATTCAGTCACGCAAAAGAGGATCAAACAGTAAGATACCAAATTGCTGCCTGTGGTAATGTTTTTTAACGAAATTCGGGAAAATTAGATTACTCTCACCCTGGTTATCCAGAAGATCATTGTGGAATCTGGTGACGATGGGACAAGGGGTGTCGTCTGTAGGATCAACCAAATTATTTAGCCATAAAAATAGTAAAATTCCAGATCACCGCTGGCAGTGATGTCTTCACAAGGACAGCTTGAGAACAAAACATGGCTCACATCTAGCGGTGACCCAAACTATCCACGTGAGAAAAAGTTCTCCAATAAAAGCTGGCTGCAGGGTGCGCCAATTGATTCAAATTCGAAATTTAACAGGGTGTACTGCTTGTGGCCATGTTTTCCCCGCATATTTGATAGACTTATGGACAAAACCACTGAATCCGTTGAATCAATATACATGTATACATGGATTAATTTATATGCATTGTTATACACAGTACTGGTATATAAAGGTACTGAAAATAACAATATTACTAGTATACACAAAATAAACCATATATCATGGCTATCGGTTCTAATATCCGAATATGACAGCTGATAACTTGGTGTGAATTGAAGAGTGTTGGTGTCTCAAGCATATCTAACCCTCCACGTTAGAAACATGCCATGAAATGTCATAAGTATAATCTAGCTTGAGAACAGAAGTTATCCATAAAACCCCCCTTAATTCAACCAGGTCCTCGCGCGATGTATCGTCGATCACATGATGATCTAGGGGGGATTAGAATTGTTGTATAAAAACAGCACTGCATGTAAATATAAAATAAAATAGTGCTACATCTTATTACAGATTATTGCCATATATAATCAGTGACTATACAGACAGTCTGACAAAATAAAGTTTCAGTGACACTCTATCCGAAGAGGGGAATAATTCCATCTGTTACAGTCAATGGAGCAATTATGAATCTGGAAAGGTGAAATTTCTAACTAATACTAGATATCGACATGACGCGATAACATATAACGTAAATGTAATATGGCCGCTGGCGACCATTTTTTCCTATAAAATAAAAAAAATATTTGATAGCTCTCATCTGATAGATCAATATCAAGATAAATATCAAGTTTAGTGATGATCGGATGAGTGAAGTGGACTGTGCTAAACGGTTTAGTAATGCTTAAAAAGATTTTTACCTTAATATTTTTATGTTCACTTTATAAACTTCACTGAGTCATCTTTGTCATGTATTGAGTTTGATATCTTTTGTTAACAGTTTATAAATCATGTATGTCTCATGTTTGTTATTTTAATTTATGTGTTTATTATCATTAAATAAAGTTGCATTCCTTAAAAAGATTCTTACCTCAATGTTTTTATGTTCACTTTATAAACTCCATTGAGTCATCTTTGTCATGTATTGAATTTGATATCTTTTGTTAACAGTTTATAAATTATGTATGTCTCGTGTTCGTTATTATATTATATAGACTTTATAGTGTGTTTCAGAACGAAAACAAAATGAATAAAATCAACAAATTTGTAAATTTAAAAACAATTCAAACGTTGTTGTATTCCATGTCCCAGCCCGGACATATACACCAAATTTCAATAATATTCATTGAGAAACAACGGACCAAACGCCATATAACACCCCGTATGCATCTTTTATTCCGAGTTGGCCTTTTATTTCGAGTTGGCACTCGCCGATTGGGGCGAGTTAGCCATGAGCCGAGTACAGCGATTCCGACACCTTTTCTATTTGCAGCAGGTTAAGTTTACGCGTAATTTAATTCACAAAGTTCCCCAATTGGTATCGTAAATAGAGCGACCTTATTTGACAGAGAATGCCTCTGTTGTTGATTATAAAGTTGCTCTACATTAAAAACGACAATTCACATGCTCGTTCAAGCGCAGTAGTCTATTTTCCCCATGTTGAAGGACATCCACAAATACTAAATAACGCTAACTTACTGCCGAATGTTTTACACGACAACTGTTAACATATTTGGGCTGAATTCATCTGACGCGGTATTATTCCTCAAAATAAACAACAAAACCATCGTTACTTGGAAATGTAGTTTGGGCTAACATTTACATAAATCCTCCATATCATTATTCCGACACACACGTCAGATGAAAAAGTCACATGAAGTAACCGGCCAAATTGGCCGAAATAATATAAGTCGCTCCAGTAGACTAACAAAAGTGGTATGGAATAAAGATAGATACTGGGCTGGTTGACAGACTGATGGGGAAATAATTAGAAATTATGGAATAGCGTGTATCATGCACAATGACCTGGGTTTGCAGATATCAGCAGTTTATACAAATAATAGCAACACCAGCGTGCCGCATGTGCGCATGGTTGTTTATAGCAACCACCAAGGGTGCTTTTACCTAAGGCAAGTGAATGACGTCATATCATTTTTTAAATATCCATCAGTGATTTTTCAAAGACCGCGGGTATGGATTTTGGAGAAATTGTCACGTGACTTCCGGTTATCAACTGTGTGGAGATAACCAAAAACGCGAAATCGGGAATGGACCTATTTCGTTGGTTAGCTTAATGAAAACTATTAAGTTCTAGTGTGGCTATGTTACCTGGTGAGAAACAGGTATGTCCTCTCTGCAGTCGCGAACACAGCGACGTTGTTAAACATACCATATGTGAATGCACGTCAATAACATCGGAGAGGAACCTTGTGGAATTCGACATTTTGAACAACTTTGATATCGAATTCTACCTAAAATTCGATAAACTGAGTCCAGAATCTAAAACTCGACTTTTTCTTTCTGGATTATCAGATTTTATGACGATTCCACTGGAATATACGGAAGACCCAATTAATTTTTTTGTTAAAAAATCCGCTGATCTATGGAAACGCTATGTTGACTTAATAATATTATCTGAGAATGCAACGAATTAAGCGACATTATCAGCTCCAGCACGTCAGTGAAGGTTGACATATTCAATATACAACTAAAGGAAATATACATGCATACATGTATTATAACAGCTATGTTCGGGTGGGCGTTATTCGCAAATACCACACACTTATGGCACCAAATGGTCGCAAAACATTGAGGTTGTTTTCGGCGATACATTTACCCGATAATGCTTGGATTACATTTACATCGACAATCATTTTATGTATATGTGCATGTAGATCATGCATTATAGGTTCGTGTAAGCTCACATGGTGCATACATGTGTATGTAATCGATCATGACCGTGCCAATGTTCTACTTGCATTGTATCCCTAACATACTTGTGTAAATTTCCGAATCTGATTATGTATGTCTTACATTTTGCTGCACTCCGGTTGGAGATGTCATGAACTTATATTGACATCTTGGCCTAATCTGTGCTAGACCGGAGTAGCATCCATGCATGGTGTGTAGTAATACACGATAGTTGTGTGAGTGTATGTGGGCTAAGGTGTGTGTGCGAGATATATATATATATATATGTATATGTGTGTATATGTGTATGTATGTGTATGTGTGTATATATATGTGTATATGTATGTACATGTGTGTGTATATAGCTATATATATATATATATATATGTATATATATATATATATATATATATATGTATGTATGAGTATATGTATATGTATGTGGGGATATATATATGTGTGTATATATGTGTGTATGTATATGTATGAGTGTGTATGTATGTATGTATATATATATATATATATATATATATATATATATATATATATATATATATATATATATATATATATATATATATATATATAATATGTATATATGTATATGTATATATACATATATAATATATATAGAGGGAGGGAGAGAGAGAGAGAGAGATGTCAGGCACGCTTTGAAACAAGAATTGTTCGATTTACAATATTGCTATATTTTTATCATTTCATTGTGAATAAATAATATATGGCGCTATGTCCTATGTGCTTATATTGCCATTTTGTTGTTGATATATTTGTTTTTGTGTGAATTAATTGTATTGTATCAATGATCTCCCATGAGGAGGAAATAAAGATATATATATATAAGTGGACCAATCTTTTGATTGAACGCTCGGGAGTGCATCGTTGGTCAATCAATGAGTGTTGCGGGAATACAATGCCAATATATATAGGCATATATTATTTTAATCACGACATGCCGTTTCGCAGCACATGCGATGACCTAAAGATCTTTGCAGTAAATAACGGTCGGTCACAGGACCTCAATGGATATAATTTATAATGTATTTTCTAAATCGAAACTGCTGTGTGTTTGTGTGTAAGACCCACCATAATGGTCGAGACAACTTGAATCGAACCCAATGTCTGACTTATTGTCTCAACAATTGGATATTTGTAATATCCAACAGTTGGATATCCGTAATATCCAATCCAAATGTCTGACTTGTTGTCTCAACAATTGGATATTTGTAATATCCAACAGTTGAATATCCGTAATATCCAATTGTCACACCCATATATCCAACGCTTGTGTCAATTACACATCTATACAACAATCCCATGGTGTCTATTCGTCGGGATAGACACCTGCTACAAACAATGGATGACGTCACGGAAATGTTCTAAACACAAACAAACAGCAGTATAATTTATAAAATACATTATAACGCCAATGTAATTTATCGATTGAGGTCCGGTGGCCGACCGTTATTTACTGCAAAGATCTGTAGGTCATGGCATGTGCTGCGAAACGGCATGTCGTGATTAGAGCCCGAAGCCGCCATCGTACGCCGCCGCCAGCAATATTAGCCACAAGCCGCCGCCAGCCATATTATCTCTAACGCCAGCCAAATAAAAAAATCTCCGCCGCCGGAATTGTAAAATGGCTGACCCGTTGCATAGGCTTATATGTCAAGCAGAACTAAAGTGTTAATAAACTTAATCGCAACGAGCTAAACCGCATTGCCTAATATTGGCATAGCCACATGGACAAGGCATGGTTGTTATATTATCAGAATACCCGGGCCTGTCTTCAATGTGGAATAGACTATTCCAATGCATGGGTTAAAGTATACATTGTTTATTTCGACACGACTCAGTCTCAGACATCGCTGGCATTTGTCAATATATGCACATAACATGCAGGAGAGAATAGAAAATAGTTTGAAATTTATCATTACTATCGGATTCATTTTATGATGTATGGATATATCTCAAGATGCCTGTGATGATAGCAGTCTGGAGTAGACAGAAGTCCCAATGTAACTTATACCGATTAGATAGGAAACTACATAGTACATCCATGCCATAATGGAAAAGCCCAACACCAAAATAGCACGTGTGGTCTGGAATTCTACGGGTACACAACAAACGCTAAATTAAACTACATAACTGGGGATTAGGAAAATTCCGGAAACCAAAATACGCTGAATTATATACGTTTAGACTGAGCCGCCACGTTTCCTCAGCCACGAACGTCGCGACTGAGCCGACTTAGCTAGCTAACCAGCCATGAAATTGTTCGAGCCAGCCGCGAAAAATATTTGTCGTGACTTCGGGGTCTAGTCATGATTAAAATAATATATGCCTATATAGGCATTGTATTCCCACAACACTCATTGATTGACAACTATGCACTCCCGAGCATTCAATCAAAAGATTGGTCCACTTTTTAGTGTTACAGATATGCGCTGTTACACCAAGTGTTCTTACAACAAGCAAATGCAGGGGCGTATCGACATATAAATTAGAATAAATATAAATATAGACACATCATTCCAAATATTTAAATGTTAATAATCCAAATCAGTTTGTAATTTCGAGTACGCCACACTAGAACTTAAGTGGAATAATTACGTTGATTACATGGAATTTCATAACATGTTAATAATTTGCAAGTCAAAATGCGGAAGATCGTTTTAAGACAAGCAACGACTACTTATATTTACAGTAAAAAAAGGTCCGTCACCTGCGTCACCGGACCTCATTCGATAACTTACGTTAGTCAAGAACTGCTTGTAAATCCAACTTCGAATTCATGGAATAAATAAATCCGATAAGCAGGAATACGAAAACGGCTGCTCGGAAGAATTTCTATTATGTTTATTCCAATAGTAACAGGGGGGGGTCGGAAAAAAATTCAGGCACGTATGGCATTTTTTCCCTTTCGATCATTTTTTGTACCCACCCACCCCCACCGCCAAATTTTTTTCCGTTTTCGGCATTTTTGTCCGACCATTTTTTGACACCCACCCCCCCCCCCTTTTAACACTAAAACAGAGATTTGCGGGGGGAAATTCACTGTAAACAGCTGTATATGAATTTATGTGCATACTATTTATCATGGATGTTAACATGGACATGTAAATAGGAATGAGTCATTTTGAGGTCATTCGGCCAAAAAAACATGGCTGCCAGCGGCCATCTTGGATTTTAAAATTTGCAACAAAATACAACACGATAACTGCCTGCAGTCAGTTTATCAGTTAGAATTACATTATTTCTCTCATTCAAAGTGGTTTTGAAGCCCAACTCTGCCAAAACACTAAAAATACAAGCAGGAATTATTTTTTTTAGTTGCGGAAAAAAATTGCTTGTTGGTGGCTTTGACCACCCACCCACCCCGGCCCGGCATACGTGCCGGAAGAAATTTTTCACCCCCCCCCCCCCCCCCCCCCTGATAGTAACGGAAAGCATCAGTTGGGTCATCGGCCGGATCGTTATTAACCTCCCGGCTTGTGATGTTTATTTGGCTTATAAAACGGACGCCATGCTGATAACATATCAATCAATCAATCAGTTTATTTCTCATAAACCTATACATACATAGGTATGGAGATAATAACAATTTAAATATATACAATATGTACATAAACATGTGAGCTTCCGGGTGACAAATGTTGTATATATGGATTATATTACATAACCTTCATCGCTACATAGATGTATAATACTGTAACATGTATATGAATATTGTAAATATATATAAGCATATACAACTAAATAAGTTTATTGTATATGCTTACATATACATATTTATAATTATATATTAATAACTATGTGTATGCGTCAATCGGTATTGTTCTTGCATAAATTATGATAATGCTTGTTCGACTTATTGTCTAGCTGAGTTATTCGGTCATTTCTCGATTTACAAGCTTAATAAATTCGCACAACTTGCGGAGATGTGTTACATTATCGTCATTGAGTAAATCACTCATCAATATTGTATAAGGGCGTCGGCCAGTTAACATTGGTAACAATCTGCGCCGGGCGTTGGTCGTTTTTGTACATACGAGAAGGTAGTGAAATTCGTCGCCAATTAACCCTGTATCGCATAACACGCAAGTGCGGTCATTACGTTCGGTATTGTTCCACCGTCCCGTTTCTATTGGTACCTTATGGTTACTATCACTAAGTAAAATCAATTTAGATAATTTCGGCACGGAACGTTTAGAAAATTACTTCGTTCGTCTTCGCCGGACGAAACTAGCAGTGTCAAATACACATGCAGAATCAGTTTTGACAATAAGTCAAACATTACTTATCTGGAATGCTAAGTCCAACTTTAAGTCACCATTTCGAATGCGGAGTGTGGACCTGTGTGGTCGCGTCACGTTTTGGAGAAAATTAGCAAATGAGTGCAACGTACGCCGGGTAGTATTTTGTGACGTGTGCATACTGTAACTGAGTTATACTCAGCCTATGCTACTGGCAAAATTCACTCTTCTCACCCGTGCTGATATGGAAATGAGTAGCCGATTGAGGACATTCAATGGGCAAATGCGCACGACAACAACGCGTTAATTAGTTAGATTAATGTGTGGGGTAAGCTAATCGCCGACATAGACAATATCATGCTTGGAGCTCGCGAAGGGGGTAAATAGAATATATTAATTTCATTTTCAAAGTTTATATATTACACAATCAATTAACATGATCTGCTTCTTTCTGGTATCTGGTTTCTGACACCTACGGCCCTCAACGGTGTTGTTTCTCCCGCATATCCAATACCAACTCGGTGTCTATCTATAACATATCAGCCTCTGGTGGGTTACTGTATTGTCAACTGAATCAATGCATTAGCATTTCAACTTAGCAGTATGGAATTTGACCCATCATCCATGCGCACATAGCATACTTTCATCACACACTGACCTGGAAACTCCAATGCATATATGAGGTAGACACAATGCCTATCAGCCAGTATTTGAAGTATTTTGTCAATTAAAACATGTTAAGAAACATGTTAAACTGTTATTTGAACTAAAGAATATAATTGCCCAGTCATATGAGTGGTAGATATTAGTAGGGTTTTATATGGATTTAGACCAAAATTACTTCAACTTAAGGTTTCGGTTTCAAATATTGTGAGTAAAAAACATTTTTACCCCCCCCCCCCCCCCCCCCCCCGTTCAAATTTCCTCTTTTGAACATCGATATTTCGATCACTACCAAAACCTTTAATGGGCTAATGGGTCCGACCTAACTATTTTCTGGGTCAGATAACGAACATATGGCGTTTTGTGGTGTCAAAACTTGAGTAGTTGATTGTTGGAAATTTCAATAACTGTCCATATATATCCACCTAGCATTTACTGTCGTGCTGCTTGGGGGACCTTAAACTCTACCTCGAATGCATTGTATGCCTGACTAATCATATAACTGTACTAGAAATTGTATCTTCTGCATTTTAATTTGTCCCTATTAGTAACTTGCCACCATGGGACCAGGAAATGAGCGCTCATTGCCCTCTTGACTCTCAATATGTTACTGCGGATTCTTCTTCTGTCATTGTAAGAGGTTCAAGCGTATTATCTTCTGTGTGTTATATTTGTCAGTCTTGACTTAGATGTATTGGAATTTATATGTGATTAACCATTTCATGACGGGAGCTGCGTTTGTGCAGCGTGAAAGGGAGTCTCGTATATATAAGTGAATGCACTGGCTTACAGCGTCAATGTAAATATTGTTAGGCCAATGTATTCTCTAATATATGCGAGGCTCTTTATGGGACACTCGTATATATACGAGCATGCATTGGCACAGGGTTTTCGCAATATTTCTAGGTGTGGTTAACCCTCTCTGTACAAAATTAATTCTCCCGTTCAGTTTTTGTATTATATTTTGGACTTGTCTAGTATTCATCTTGAAAATAGATATATTATATACAGATAATACAATTACAGATCGAAGGAATCCTATTTTTGGTTGGAAATGACCTATATATCTGATCATTTCC
This sequence comes from Siphonodentalium dalli, assembly GCA_032622095.1. NCBI lineage: Eukaryota > Metazoa > Mollusca > Scaphopoda > Gadilida > Siphonodentaliidae > Siphonodentalium > Siphonodentalium dalli. Next base: position 248,728,530 of record CP136063.1, read on the forward strand.
TGAGGGATGTGATTTCATAAGATCAATGGTCAGACATGGCATCAAATGATTCGGAATTACCCTAATCCGATAACAATGCAAACGAAAATTAAAAATACTTACAATCACCATCATTGGAATGCCACAAATATCAGTTCTTGCAGAGCTCTATCAAACCAGAATTTGGCCGTCGCTAGGCCTATACCAAGTCTTCTCGGTCCACAACATCTTTGGGATATTGGTTGGGTTGATGCTGTTTTGGACGTCAAAGTAACGATATTTATAAGTAAACAGAGCCTTGTTTTCCGGAGAATTCGATTTGACCCGCTATCAGAAAATGTATGTAAACAACATATTACACGATCATATCATCACTTTACCTTTTTATATCACGGTAAATTATATATTTTAAAGACATATTAATTGCAGACATGTCAGATTATTATAATCACATTCAGGGGTTCGTGTGAATGCCCGGCTCCATGTGTATATTTAGTACACCTTTACAACGAAAGTCTGTTATATAAGAGGAACAGGACGGGATTCGGTCCAAACAGCATCAACCCAACCGATATATCAAGCTGTTGTGGTCTGATTGACTGGGAAGATTTTGTCTACGCTAGGCCAAGCAAAGTTAATTAGTTGCCATACCTAGTAGATGGCTGGGGTTACGAGATGTATATTCATGTAGATGAGTTTAACGCATATTTCCTTATTATCATATACCTTTATATGTGAATATTTATGTCGGTGATTATTGATATACATTGCGAGATGCACGCAATGTGTGTTATCCTAAGCTTGGAGTATGTGTTTGCCTGCATGTTCTCACATAGCAAGACTGGACACACACACGTGTACCTGTCTTAACCGAACTTAATTTTCCAGAAACCTGGATGTATTTGATGTCAATGAGGTTTTTGCATTAACGGACCACTGTGTAGCTGGAGTTTAACCCTTTCAGTGCCAAGTCCGATTTTTGTATCAACCCATATACCCTGTGCCAATGCATTCTCTTATATATGCGAGTCGACCATAGGTCGCCTCGCATATATAAGAGAATGCATTGGCCTAACAAATTTTCATCATTTCTTATTATTTTTTACAATTTTTTACAATTTGAATAATGTTTTCTTATATTCTACTCTCTTTCAGTGCCAGACTTATTTTGTAGGTTTAATTCCAGGGAATATTACGTTTTTCATGGGCATCACAATTATTACTATGAATTCTTGGTGATAGTTTTGAGTTATAACATGCCCCTAAGGTTTTAACCAGTTTGTTTTCAAATTCGCTATAGCATGCTTAAGCATAACCAAAAACAATTCAACCCCAAAAAAAAAAACAATCTAAAAAAAAAAAAAAATAATCATATTATTTTATATATTTTTTTTAGGGCCGATTTTACAGACCGTAAATTAGGGACGATGAGATCGGCCCCTGGCACTGAAAGGGTTAAAGGGAAACTGTCTCAAATTCTAAATGTTCAATATCTGAGCGATTTGTTTAACCTGAATTAACAATTAATGAGGACATTAACAATACGCCATGTGTGATTGTCGATGGGAACGGACGTCGCTTTGTAAGAAAATACGGTTGTAGATAAACAATATACAACTTTCAATTTGACCTGACGATACAAGATTCTGCCTGGAGTTTGAGTACGATATTCGAATCACTCACTGGTGCATTTCACAGATGATGAAAAAACATAATACATAATTAATATGGTCGCCAATGAGCTCTTCTGATTCTGCTGATACTATGTGCCAGATAAAATCATAGATTTATGTCAACAAATCCAGGTATTAATACATTTTTGATAAATCACCAGCGGATGTCATGAATTATATGTCATATTTCATGATCGATTTTTCGATCTGCACGACGTGTGCTTATTTTCTAAATATCCAATTCCATCGTGCGTTATTTAATTGTGGTTACGTCGCAAAACATGAAACATACTTCAAATTATATCTTAATCGAGTCATAAACTCGATCTATTTAATTTAATTTTCATGTTGATATATCCGGCTCTTTTGAGTATGCGTGTATATAAAGCATGCATCCTCCACTCAAATTAATTCATTTGTAGCATATAGTTTCCGTTGAATGAAGTGGAATGCGTCTAATAAATGGTTTGATTCGAGTACATAATTCCTTTAAGTCAGATATTCCACTCACACTTAGGTATTCGATCAAATAAACCCACAGCTTCGCCTGAAGATTATTTCTTAGAATACCCTAGCTGGCATTCGTGGAATATATACCTACCCCTGAACTGATACGTGACAGCTAGCATTAGCGCGAGGAAAGAGCTATATGTCGTCTTTAAGCGATACACTAATATACTGATGTATCGTCTAAGTACTGCGGCATTATGGTTTCTCGTGCATCCCGTATTAAGACGAAAACAGGAAATCACTTTATTCAAGATGCCCAGTGATACTCATATACACTCATGTATCTCGTGTTCTCAACGTATTTCTCATTATTTGACTGTACACAAAATGGATAACAGTATACACATGTTTCATGTTATGTTAATCGTGTATTTCTACTGGATGGTAGACACCGATGGTGAGATTTATTATATTACTATTATTAATCCTTGCTATACTATATCAACTCTTCCACTCTTTTATATAGATTAGTGTTCGGTCCGAATATTCAAATATTCGAATATTCGCTCGTAAAAATAAATTTTCGAATATTCGAATAATTATTTGACTATTCGAATATTCGAGAATATTCTCCGGGTAATTGTTTCCTGGTTTGTTATTAGTCTGAGGGTCTGTTAAAAGTATAGTCTATTTTCCACTGACCATAAACGAATTAATATGACGTAACTGTAACGTTCTGATTTGATTGGCGTCATGACGTCGAAACAATTTTATTGGCTAGGTGTAAACCAGACCGTGCTTGCATGTGGTCATAGGAAGCGGACCTATAAGGCATCGTTTTGTTTTGTTTGCGCGTTGTCACTTTACCCCGAAGTCTCCAAATTAGCTTAAGTTCCATCTCGGTATACCGGCCACCAGTGTATCGTCTACCGCAGGGCTGATCTCTACTGAAAAACGCAACCGGTTGAAGCCGCAGACTGTCCGAATGTTACACTTCTTGAACAAGAACCTTTAAGCCATGCATGGAACATTGACTACTTCAACTTCATAAACAGATAAACTCTTGCTATTAAGCCAAAAGACTTTTTTCTTCTCTCTTTTTTGCGTATAGCATGTGCATGGATAAATATGCTATTTCATTAAATAATAAATTGGTTCCAAAATATGTTATCTATATAATTTTATAATTTATCTAAATATTCGAATACTATTCGAATATTCGCTCGTTAGTCGAACCGAATATTCGAATACCGAAATCCGTCGAATACCGAACACTAATATAGATAATGAATGGCTTGGAGTTGACTATGCCAAAATAGTGGTCCGAGAGGAGGAATAGTCCACGTGCCGCAGGCGAGTGGACTATTCCTGCTCGAGGACCACTATTTTGGCATAGTCAACGACAAGACATTCATTATGTATTATATTAATCGAACATTGGTGTGAATTCTCTTACAATTTCTGTGTCTGATTTTGCCACATTTTTATTTACGGTGAATTTTCGAAACCGGTCTCAGATTTTACAATTTACGGCATTCTTATGACGATGGTAGGGGAACAAAACTATTGTTATTAGCTACATCTAACAGCATCTCTTCATGATTCATGCATTTATTTCTATAAATACGTCATTAGAAAAGACATTTTGGCGAACTTTTAGAAAACGGAAAGGAAGTTATAAATAACGTCCACTGGCATTACAAAATTATATTATAGGACTGGTCGCTTGCCAACTAAACGGACAAACTATTAAATACATTGGATAGCTATGATCGGACATTTGTAAGTTCATTACAATTCACCAATAAATCTAGTGATATACCGATAATGCACCACGCATCGTACAAGGTACTGTTTCAGATTGACCGTATCTTCAGGCGGCAACCCGTTTGCGCCAAATGAGTTTGTTACTATAAATAGAAAAATAATAGTAGGCATGTAGGAATCCTACTGGCGTACTATTATATATATAATGAATGGCTTGGAGTGGACTATGCCAAAATAGTGGTCCTCATCGAGGACCACTATTTTGGCATAGTCAACGACAAGACATTCATTATTTATTATATTATATCGAACATTTGTCGGCATTGGTGCCAATTCTCACAAAATTTCTCTGTCTGATTTGTCACAATTGTATTTACCGTGAATTTTGGAAATCGGTCTCAGATTTTACAATTTACGGCAATCTTTTGACGATGGCAGGGGGGGGCATAAATATGTTATTAGTTACATCTAACAGCATCTCTTCGTGATTCATGCATTTATTTCTATAAATATGTCATTAGCAAAGATATTTTTAGAAGTTATCTTGCTTAACTTCGACTACAACAGAAATAACGTCCACTGGCATTACAAAATTAGAGTTGGCTGCTTGCCAACTAAACGGATAAACTATTAAATACACTGGATAGCAATGATCGGGCATTTGTAAGATCATTACAATACGCCAATAAATCTAATGATATACATGTACCAACATTGCAATAATTATCGTACACGTTATACTTTAAGATTGGTCGTATTTTCAAGGCGGCAACCCGATTATGCGAAATGAGTTTGTTATTATAAATAGAAAAAGAATAGTAGGCATGTAGGAATCCTACTGGGGTACTATCGTAAAATGGTATAGCAGTGTGTAGCCAATTAGAACGCGAGAAAGTCACGTGAGATATAATATATATATATAATATATAAAATAGTATACATTGGAATGGTCTATTATTTATCAGCCTGTATTTTCGGGAAAAATAAGCAGACAACAGGTAATACAATTATAGTGTTCAGATAATAAGTTCAACCAATTATAATAAGAACAATTCATATGGGAACCACTCGCTAATGAGTATTTAGTAGAAAAGGTTAACACAGTATCACGTTAAGCTTGGACATAGCCACATGTATGAATGCGATACCTTTAACATAGACACACATGTATGAATGAGATACCTTTAACATAGACACATGTATGAATGATATACCTTTAACATAGACACATGTATGAATGAGATACCTTTAGACACGTGTATGAATGACTCAAGGAGATACCTTTAGACACATGCATGAATGAGATACCTTTAGACACATGTATGAATGAGATACCTTTAGACACATGTATGAATTAGATACATTTAGACACAGGTATGAATGAGATAACTTTAGACACATGTATGAATGAGATACATTTAGACACATGTATGGATGAGATACATTAGACACATGTATGGATGAGATACATTAGACACATGTATGCATGAGATACCTTTAGACACATGTATGAATGAGATATATTTAGACACATGTATGAATGAGATACATTTAGATACATGTATGAATGAGATAACTTTAGACACATGTATGAATGAGATACCTTTAGACACATGTATGAACGAGATATATTTAGACACATGTATGCATGAGATACCTTTAGACACATGTATGAATAAGATACATTTAGACACATGTATGAATGAGATATATTTAGACACATGTATGAATGAGATACATTTAGACACATGTATGAATGAGTTACCTTTAGACACATGAATGAATGAGATACCTTCAGACACATGGATGAATTAGATACCTTTAGACACATGTATGAATGAGATAACTTTAGACACATGTATGAATGAGATACATTTAGACACATGTATGAATGAGATACATTTAGACACATGTATGCATGAGTTACATTGAGACACATGTATGAATGAGATATGTTTAGACACATGTATGCATGAGATACATTTAGACACATGTATGAATGAGATACCTTTATACACATGTATGCTTGAGATACATTTAGACACATGTATGAATGAGATACCTTTATACACACGAATTAACGAGATACCTTTAGACACACGTATGAATGAGATAACTTTAGACACATGTATGAATTAGACACATGTATGAATGAGATACATTTAGACACGTGTATGAATGAGATACCTTTTGAGACTTTTTTATTTCAATATACGAGCCGTTCTTGTGATATTGATCAACCGACGTGATACAGGACTGCCCATACAAACAATGGATCTCTCTATCCCAGTCAGCTTTGTACGGATTTGAATGTTCTTTGATACTGTATGTTCATGAATGAGCAAGGGGACTGATTTCATCGATTTATTTCTGAATGAACTGTGTTAGTTTATGATTTGTTTTTTGAATGATCTTCGATACTCTATGCTGATGAATGAACAAGCGGACTGATTTCATCGATTTTTTTTTTGAATGATCTTTGATACTGTATGCTCATGAATGAGCAAGGGGACTAATTTCATCGATTTGTTTCTGAATGACCTTTGATACTGTATGATTTGTTTTTGAATGATCTCCCATACTCTATGCTGATGAATGAAAAGGGGCGGATTTCATCGATTTGTTGTTAAATGATTTGTTTTTGAATGCTCTTCGATACTCTATGCTGATGAATGACCAAGCTTAAGCGACTGATTTCATCGATTTGTTTTTGAATTATCTACGATACTGTATGCTGATGAATGAGCATGGGTACTGATTTCATCGATTTGTTTCTGAATGACCTTTGTTACTATATGATTTGTTTTTGAATGATCTTCGATACTCTATGCTGATGAATGAACAAGCGGAATGATTTCATCGATTTGTTTTAGAATGATATTTGATACTGTATTATTTGTTTTTGAATGATCTTCGATACTCTATGCTGATGAATGAACAAGGGACGGATTTCATCGATTTGTTGTTGAATGATATTTGATACTGTATGATTTGTTTTTAAATGCGCTTCGATACTCTATGCTGATGAATGAACAAGCGGACTGATTTCATCGATTTGTTTCTGAATGACCTTTGATACTGTATGATTTGTTTTTGAATGATCTTCGATACTCTATGCTGATGAATGAACAAGCGGACTGATTTCATCGATTTGTTTCTGAATGACCTTTGATACTGTATGATTTGTTGTTGAATGATCTTCGATACTCTATGCTGGTGAATGCACACGGGACGGATTTCATCAATTTGTTGTTGAATGATTTGTTTTTGAATGATTTTTGATACTGTATGCCCAGGAGTGAGCAAGGGGACGGAATTCATCGATTTGTTTTTCAATGATCTTTGATACTGTTTGCTCGTGAATGAGTAAGGGGGCGGATTTCATCGAATCGTGTTTATCCGTTAGAGTGAAACATGCAACCGTTCCAACTTGTTTTCTCTTTCTATCACACACAATAAAATTAAGAGAACGATTAACGGAACTTTGTTCACGATGATGGAAACAGCACCACACAGATAATATATTTTTAGTATATTTATACATATTCTGTGTGTTACACTGAATCCTGTTCGGTGATTGGTCAACTGCTAATTGGATTATCCAAATAAAACACACCTTAACACATCTTGGTATCCAAACTGCGGAAAGATTTGTAGAAATTAAAAACAGCTATTAAAAATGAATGTGATTACAAGTGCGTTTTATTAAGACTATTGCTGTGGCCGTCATATCATAGTGTGTGTACCCAACGTCCACCGCGTTATACCATTCAATAAAATACTCAAACTACATTCATTACGGCCACAACGTTATGCCATTCAATAAAACACTCAAACTACATGCATTACGGCCACAACGTTATACCATTCAATAATACACTCCAACTACATGCATTACGGCCACAACGTTATACCATTCAATAAAACACTCAAACTACATTCATTACGGTCACATCGACATACCTCTCAATAAAACACACCAAACTACATTCATTACGGCCACAACGTTATGCCATTCAATAAAACACTCAAACTACATTCATTACGGCCACACCGTTATACCATTCAATAAAACACTCAAACTACATTCATTACGGCCACAACGTTATACCATTCAATAAAACACTCAAACTACATTCATTACGGCCACAACGTTATGCCATTCAATAAAACACTCAAACTACATTCATTACGGCCACAACGTTATATCATTCAATAAAACACTCCAACTACATTCATAACGGCCACAACGTTATACCATTCAATAAAACACTCAAATTACATTCATAACGGCCACAACGTTATATCATTCAATAAAACACTCCAACTACATTCATAACGGCCACAACGTTATACCATTCAATAAAACACTCCAACTACATTCATAACGGCCACAACGTTATACCATTCAATAAAACACTCAAATTACATTCATTACGGCCACAACGTTATACCATTCAATAAAACACTCAAACTACATTCATTACGGCTACAACGTTATACCATTCAATAAAACACTCAAACTATATTCATTACGGCCACAACGTTTTACCCTTCAATAAAACATTCAAACTACATTCATAACGGCCACAACGTTATGCCATTCAATAAAACACTCCAACTACATTCATTACGGCTACAACGTTATACCATTCAATAAAACACTCAAACTACATTCATTACGACCACAACGTTATACCATTCAATAAAACACTCAAACTACATTCATTACGGCCACAACGTTTTACCCTTCAATAAAACACTCAAACTACATTCATAACGGCCACAACGTTATGCCATTCAATAAAACACTCCAACTACATTCATAACGGCCACAACGTTATACCATTCAATAAAACACTCAAATTACATTCATTACGGCTACAACGTTATACCATTCAATAAAACACTCAAACTACATTCATTACGACCACAACGTTATACCATTCAATAAAACACTCAAACTACATTCATTACGGCCACAACGTTTTACCCTTCAATAAAACACTCAAACTACATTCATAACGGCCACAACGTTATGCCATTCAATAAAACACTCAAACTATATTCATTACGGCCACACCGTTATACCATTCAATAAAACACTCAAACTACATTCATTACGGCCACAACGTTATACCATTCAATAAAACACTCCAACTACATTCATTACGGCCACAACGTTATGCCATTCAATAAAACACTCCAACTACATTCATTACGGCCACAACGTTATACCATTCAATAAAACACTCAAACTACATTCATTACGGCCACAACGTTATGCCATTCAATAAAACACTCAAACTACATTCATTACGGCCACAACGTTATATCATTCAATAAAACACGCAAACTACATTCATAACGGCCACAACGTTATACCATTCAATAAAACAATCAAATTACATTCATTACGGCTACAACGTTATACCATTCAATAAAACACTCAAACTACATTCATTGCGGCCACAACGTTTTACCCTTCAATAAAACACTCAAACTACATTCATTACGGCCACAACGTTATGCCATTCAATAAAACACTCAAACTATATTCATGTCTTCAATGAAATTATTCCTGAATACTTCGACATCTTTGGTAAGTTGTTCCATTTGTAAATTAATTTCGCAGTGACTCATGGGCATTCTACCAAAATATAGTCTGGTCGATAAACGGTTTGACCTAGAAAAAATTTGGACTAAGTTGGTTTTTATTCAATTTTGAAGAGGAATATATCCTCTACAACATATCCAAAATCCGCTAAAATCCGCTTTGAGCAAACTTTTTGACTGTGATTTTTAAAAATGCTCATTTTTCGACCTTGTGAAGTACGTTTTTCTACAATATCCCTCATCGGCGACACCAGAACGCATTAATCCTCCATCCGATATATACCAGTGTGTGTAAAAGAGTATAGGGGCGAATAGAGTGACACGGACAGAAAGCAATGCAATCGCGGCGATGAAATGGCTGTCAAAATGGCCGCAACTACAATCCATGCTACGACGAAAGCAACATATTGGATAACCCCCTATAAGCGAAAATACACATTTGTAATTAACAAGAATGTTGTTATATATCTTTAAAGGTACACATATAATTAAAACAGATATTGATTTATCGATCACTGCTACGCACGTTAACCCAATGATTTACGTTCGGGTTTTCTTATTAGAATACATCCAACAGTCGGACCAAAACCAGTTATTTCGGGCATGCAACACACGAAGTAATATTTCGTCACACAGTGCGTGGTAGTTTAGTTTTAGAATGATGATTAATTATTGAATGTAACGCAGAAACTTAAGTGCCCACCCTATCTGTGTAAATACTAGTTATATTTCCGGAATTTTCAACACTCACCGTGACAATAAACCATACACGTATGCCGTAATGCTGATTATACTGTAAAGAAACACTTATCTCTTCAACAGAATAGTACCCTATCTCACTGGATCGAAGAGACTGTGCATGGTACATTTTATTTAGTACTAATTTTCATGGTGCTCCCAAACCGGTTTCTTAGTAGACAATTCTGTTCAAATTACTTCAATCGGCACTTTACAACAGGAATATGTACCACGCAATGCACACTATTAGTTGTCAGTATCTTGTTGTTTGAAATTATGTTACCGTTGCCACCCACATATTTGCGCTAAATATCAAGTCATCGGCGTTTGCAGTTATTAGTTCTGCATTTACCATTCTCTCAATGTTGCTATTTATGGTTTTGTATGCAGCACATATGTGTAACATTCGGGAGAATGGGTAAACGTGGCGATGCGGTTGCAGAAAAGGTAGTACGTTTCGCGTATATGTGGTCTTAGTGCATTTATGTGCACATAATTTCCAGGTATAAAGACAGTCTCTGCCACAGAGTATGTAGGCAAATTTGGTTAAGTTGAGAATTTATTGAAGATAGTCTATTGTAATCCTTTGTATTTTGATAAATTGCGTTCATGGTATACCACCATGTATTTGTGAAATATTCGTGTTTAATCACTTGGCTGGAGGCAACTATGGCTACTTTTTTAAGACACGGACAATAGGATCTACACGTTTTACCTAGTACCATATGAATAGCTCTCAAACTGTTCTATAGTAGTGAATTTTGACAGATTGTGTGTTGTAGATTCAAAAATAAATGATTATCGGTCACATTCGTGGGAATGTTTTCATTACATATATTTCTGCTTCTAAAAAGGTCACACAATGAATACATCCATATTAGATCACATTTAACTGTTTTAATGCAGATATATTACACGATTCAAGATAAACAGTACAGATAAAACTGTGTTATTCTTCTATTTCTTGGCGCCCAAAGAGTCCACATTTAATCGTTGTATGAGACCTGGCCTTTGGTTGCTCTCTCGCGAGATACATTAGAGAGAAATATTACATACTTTTATTAATAGCTCCCCTTATACTCTGAAATCATTCTTCCTCGTATAATTCGAGGGCCTGTTCGTTCTTGTATGACCAGCTATTCAATTTTCCGAAAATTGTAAATTTCATTCGATTTTGTCCATTTTGGCGGCCATATTGGACAGACATTCTACCGATTTGGTTTACGACTAAGCATTGTTTGTGTGAATTTTATTTTATTACTAATTTGGTATTTGTTGGCGCATCTACCACCGATATTCAGGATCTTTCTATATCTACTGCCATCGTGGACGCCATCTTGTATAACAGAAAATGCTCAAAGCGGATTTTAGCGGATTCTGGATATGTTATAGAGGATATAATCCTCTTCAAAATGGAATAGAAACCAACTTAGTCCAAATTTTTTCTAGATTGACCCTAAAATTTTAGTTTATCGACCAGACTAATAGTCTATACACAGGATTGAACAAATAAATTCCACACAGCCAAGGAGCCACACCCTGTGTGGATTTTTTGTTTATGTTTCCTCCAACAAATTGGGGACTCACCCCTCCAAATTTTCCCATAACTTTTTGTATATAAAATAATAACTATTCCAATTTGTGTAGTTTGTCTACCATTGTAACTAATGTTAACCCTTTACCCAACAGAAGGGCCCTGTGCCAATGCATTCTCTTATATATGCGAGTCGACCATAGGTCGCCTAGCATATATAAGAGAATGCATTGGCTTAACACATTAAAAATTATAAAATTGTTAAAGAATGTAAGAAATAATGGTAAAAAGTGTTAAAAAAAGATTTTTTTTAGGCCAATACATTCTCTTATATATGCGAGGCGACCTATGGTCGACTCGCACATATAAGAGAATGCATTGGCACAGGGCATAACTGTAACTATCACAATGTGGTCAAAGAGCCGGTTCCAATGATATCCATATTTGTATGGTTCTATTGAGACAGACCGAAAATATTTTAGGCTGTTGAAGCTTTATTTGGCCGGTTTTGGCCGGTTTGTTGGGTAAAGGGTTAAGGGGGCTACAACTTTTCCAGTCACAGACTGATGCAGATAACGTTATACCTGCATTGAACTGTTTAGTGTCCGGTGCCTGCATATATGATGGTATTATTGCGTTTTTTATAGAATTTGAATTTTAAATCAAACATGGATATATAATTTTGTACATCTGCATATAATTGACCGACTAGATGAAATTTACCATGGTCAATTTGGTGACAAGTTACACATTTTCACATGCTGGAGTATACTTGTTCTACCCTAGCAGTATAATAGTCATCAGTTCTTTAACCCTTTACCCAACAAACCGGCCAAAACCGGCCCAATAAAGCTTCAACAGCCTAAAATATCTTCGGTCTGTCTCAATAAAACCATACAAATATGGATATCATTGGAACCGGCTCATTGAACACATTGTGATGGTTACAGTTATGCCCTGTGCCAATGCATTCTCTTATATATGCGAGTCGACCATAGGACGCCTCGCATATATAAGAGAATGCATTGGCGTAAAAAAAATCTTTTTTTAACACTTTTTACCATTTTTTCTTACATTCTTTAACAATTTTATAATTTTTAATGTGTTAAGCCAATGCATTCTCTTATATATGCGAGGCGACCTATGGTCGACTCGCATATATAAGAGAATGCATTGGCACAGGGCCCTTCTGTTGGGTAAAGGGTTAAGATGTTTGGTTGATATTTCGTTATTGGTGATATAATATAAGATCAAATGTAATCAATGTCTCCATGTTCATCTTAGCGGGGATGTTGTGGCAGACATTTATAATTTTATCCACTGCGTGTGGCTTGGTCCCTTTAAGATGTAGTGCATTTACGTATGATTCTATCTGCTAATATTATTTTTCTTTTATCGAGATTAGGTGAAGCTGTGGCTACTGATATTGAATGTCATTGCTTGGATGATGGTCAGTGTCCTGGCGAATGTTCTCGGTGTGAATCAGCTGTATACTCAGGACCTTACTGCCAAAAACGTGAGTATTATAACCAGGACTACTTGTGAAGATATTATTCAACATGTAATTGTAGACAAATTGCAGTTTTATTTGTATTAATCATTCAATGATTAAAGGCACGGGCGGCGTTCCTTGCCAACATATTCTTATTTGTTCAAATCGCCATCAACAGAAGGAATATTAAAATATTTATAGTTTTATTCATATGCCAAACATAATCAGCGCGTAAATAGTATATTGTCGTCAAGACGTATGATGAAGTACGTAAACAACAGCCTGCTCGTGTTACAGAAGTTGTGCTTCTGTTTACATAACACAGCATAATTATATTGGTTAATCGCACACAAATGATATAAACGCTCTTTATTATTTCCATATCAGGAAAACAGTAACGAATAACGCTCTTTATGTTTACCATACCCAGATCTAAACAAAAGCCAGGTAACGTAACTATTTTTTTGCTTTTGTTTACATAACAAAGGAAAATTAATTGACAATAAAATACTGTTTATGCCATATTTCTGATTTGTGTAACAACAAAGTCTGTCTATATTTTACTATTCTTTCTGTTTATGGCGGTTTTTGACGGAGGTGAATATTTTAACAGCATACACACCGCCAACACCGCCCGTATCTTAACATACACACCGCCAACACCGCCCGTACCTTTAAAGTGATTTGGATAACTCTGCTCGTGACAAACGTACTTGGTCAACGCAGGTATTTCAATAAAATGTGTATCCAAACGCCATAACTTCTATTCACTTGTATTGGTGATATGTTAGGGACGAACAAAGCACTGTTTCTTTATGTTCAATCGTTGACAGTAATATTTCAAGTTAATTGCGAATTATTGTATATTGGCTATTGTGGCTATATGCAGTATTATTGAGAGCATACTCACCCCCGTGTACGTAGTATCACCAAGCCGGAAGGTATCACCAAACCAGACCATACGTTTTTGATAAATGGACATATCATTCCTCAGATGACCCTATAGATCTCCCAGTTGAATGATGATATCCAAAACATAAGTTCGTAAAACGGAATGATCACTCAATGAGATAGAGACCACAGCTTTCTTTCACCCCGATAAATGTAATGGAAATTCCGGCTCATTTCCGATGTTGTCACAAATAGTAGACACTTTTTGACGTTCGGTAGTTCGTTTGACACATATGTATCAGCCACTAACAGCGGATAATGCGTGTATCAATAGACACATATATGTTTAAGTAACCATAAAATTGTCTACCCTACAGTGCGGTTCGAAAAAATACTATTCGCGACCAAGTGTGGGTACCCATCATAATTTTGGATGTCAAAGCCGCGGATCTATCCTGTGATGAGATGTCACCAAACCGGAATTGGGATGTAAAAGATGCGGATGATATACTTCGCATTTTGTCCGGTTCTATTTGAAAATATCCCAATTATCTTTCGGACAGGCCGGCACATGGACCATATTTCTGGTGATGGTGCATGTACAAGGGCGTATGCGTGTATGATTGTATGTGTTTTATGTTCTAATGTCCTATTATATAATAGTGTAGGCTATTCTCGGCTATTCGATTACAGGCCCGGAACTGTACAACGAATGGAAACATTAAATCAGTGTAAATCATGAGTTAGCAGGGACGTGGGTAGTCGGTCCCTATTTGGGGTGTTCACATTAAAGTTTCTTAATGCACCCCCTTCAGGAACTTATATTTGCATACACACTCCTTTAGGTTAGAGTTTTCATCGAGTTTACATCGGTATCTTCCAGTTGTTGGATATGACAACCCCTAAGTTTAGATTTGTTCAACTGGTGACAGTTCACAAATTTGGTGGACATTATTTAATTTACCTTAATATGCGGGTAAATAATAAACAGTGTAAACCAATTTTAGTAAGAAATTTCTAACTGAGATTGTGTCGGACAAGACATATCCAAATGTTGAAAATGTTGACCAACGTATATGGGTATGTTACAACAACACACCACTGACTCATCCCTGTATGTGAATGAGTGGATGAATTACCCGACTAGGAGAACAAAACATGTGAGCTTCGGATGTAGCCCGGTATCTTCGTGGATGTAGAGCACGCATAATTATTTATCTTCTCTTGCGATCAACACTATCATTGCAAATTGTTCGCTTGATTGTCACCTGTCTCCTGTGAACTATTTGACATATGTTGAAAGAGAACTGAAATTTGAAACCAACAACTCGTTCTACAGTCGAAATAATCAAGCATACATGCTGATAAGGTGGATCAATTGAACAGTGCGTGTATACAGGTCTACTAGCCAATCAAATGCGACGAAATGATGACGTCAATTGATCAATCGATAATGATATTTAGACGTTAAATCATTGAATCTGCTAAATCATCAACACCTGTATACCCCATGCGATGACCTCGTGTAATATAGTGTCCACGATGATGGAGATTTATTCACACTTCCATTTAGATCGATCTGCACACGTCTGATATATATGAGCGGTATTATTTTTTTTAAATAAGCGAAGAAGATTAAATTTAGAACCGATCTGTTGAACACTTCTAGTTTACACCCATTGAAAATCCTTTATGATCGAGCATGCATACCAAATTGTTTTTAGATCCATTAACTCGTCGCTGAACTAGTTACAAGGAAGGACACACTATTTCAAAATAGTCTGAGCAAACAATACGATTAGAAAGTCATCCTTGAACATTACACAAAAAAAACATTTCTAAAATGGGTAATATTGTATTGAATATGTTGAAAATCTTATTCAGAATATAGTCAGTAATAATAATGTGGCATACGTCGCTGTGGTCCCTGCTGCTGTTATTGGGAAAAGCAAGATTTGTCATGGGAAGCGGAAGGAATTTTAAATGTAAGCCTGGACTATTCCAAACATGTGTGTGTTTAAGTCGTTGCTATAACAGGCTATGCCAAAAAGAAGGTCCTTCAAGGAAGTAATATAAATGTTCAGGTTATTAATTTGAGAAATCATGTCCGTTCGGGCTTCGTTGTATAGAGTGCGTGCAATAACAAAAATGGTTAGCATCCTCACATGGGTGTCCACATGCTTGCGTTACGGAAATATAATTCTTAAGTTTAAGCCGCTGCAGTTATTTCTCAGCTTTCATTGTAACATAAGCAGTCGTCTCTGACCTGCATTATGAAAGGGTTGTGGTTTTTGGTGGAGGGGTTGAGAAGGGGGGTTGTCAATATACATGTATATAGGTAAGAATGTCGTCAAAATTCGGTTGGTCTGAATTGTTTTTGGACGCTATATCTGTGGTCGCCTTACATTCATTGTTCCATTTGTTAATCATTGATAGTATAAACGATGATTTCATATGATTAATGTTTAGAACGGGCGTTTCAAATCGGTGTTGGTTCCTAAACGGATACCCATACTCGTCTGACTTTGGTTTTATGTTCTGGGGAAGAAGGTATGTACGATCTTGGAGGACTTCATTTAAAAAAAAAAATTTACTAGGTGCGTAATTTGTGGATAGTGCGTCTTTCAGAAAGAGGTCTCCAATCCAGTTAAATTAGTACCCGCTCTTAACCCTTTACCCAACAAAACGGCCAAAACCGGCCAAATAAAGCTTCAACAGCCTAAAATATCTTCGGTCTGTCTCAATAGAACCATACAAATATGGATATCATTGGAACCGACTCCTTCACCACATTGTGATAGTTAGAGTTATGCCCTGTGCGAATGCATTCTCTTATATATGCGAGTCGACCATAGGTCGCCTCGCATATATAAGAGAATGCATTGGCCTAAAAACAATCTTTTTTTTAACACTTTTTACCTTTTTTTCTTACATTCTTTAACAATTTTATAATTTTTAATGTGTTAAGCCAATGCATTCTCTTATATATGCGAGGCGACCTATGGTCGACTCGCATATATAAGAGAATGCATTGGCACAGGGCCCTTCTGTTGGGTAAAGGGTTAACTGAGATCGAACGTGTCAATGACATAACAATTACAGTATATAAAACCTATAGGATAACGTAGTAAAGATCTATGTAAAACTTATGCCCGCTGTGGTCCTAATGCTATATTACAAAAGTGGGCAAACAACCCATGTAGTTATGTGAACCGTCTTCGCACAATTTATAGAAGCTGCTGTCAGTTTCACGTCCAATTTATTGACTTAAGTATGTTTTATGAAAGTTTTGAATCAAGTAATAAATAGAATCTACAATTCAGGGACTTGCTGTAGATCCTGCATGTATGTGCAAATGTATACTTGAAGATACAAATTTCTTAGACGGTTCAAAACAGTTCGAATTTTGTACAATTTGAAGAAATTTAAATAGGTTTTTGTTGTAGATGTAATCACTAAACACCTTGGAGGATAAATTATATAAAATGGTTTTGAAATTGTGTGATATTATACCATACGTCCATTTCTATTCATGTACTAGATATCCACACATCTATTACTGCTTAGTATTCTCGGGTAAAATCAAACTAAAAAACTTCCCTCTGCTAATTCAATTATATAAAAAGTAATCAATTGGTTTCGATGATTGCGTGACATAATTCACGAGGGGGGGGCGTGTCTGGTAAAACCCGAATGAGCGGACCGGCTCCCCGAGTGAATTATGTCACGCAATCATCGAAACCAATTGATTATTCTGTTTATTACACACTTTCAACCACTAAAAGTCGCTAATTCTAAAGAAAAGATGTGACAAAATAGGCCCAGATAAGCTGATTCTCCCATTTTGAACCCAAACGTACAGTTACGCGTGCTGTTGCGCGGATGGACACATAATTTAAATAATTGTGACGTAACGATACCGATTGACCTCATTATTTTCATTCACTTCGGCGCGATTCATTTTTTAAAGTTTCGGAAATTATAGGATATTTTCAGTCAAAATTGTGTTTATTCTGATCAAAAAAGCATGACACTTGGAACGGAATGTTGTCAAGATTCTGTTGGTATGTGTAAATAGTGTTGGTCCTTACAGGAAATGTTTGGAAATCGTTCTAAAAGTAGAAAACTTAATTTCGAAGTGACGATATATTATAATCATCGTAAACAAACACTTGGAGAGGAACACGTGGAAGTTCAGCTCGGAGCTGGATTTATTTACGGTTCACATGTGGAATTTTCATAGCTCATTCGACTGGAATATGCCGTCATCCTCATCATCTGAGTCGATAATTGGTAATATTCTTCTTCGTTTTACGGGTTTATTTATAACTCCTTCCGCATAATCGTTGGCAAGTCCTTTTTGTTGCTCAACTTCAACCATGCTTGATCAGTAGAAATTGAAGTGGAATGTGCAGTCCCTGTTATCTCTTATCACGACTCTTTTATTAGAGTCCATGCCTGATTTTGTTACTGTCATTGACTTTTGGGAAGAAGCGACAAAGTTTGTGTCCAATTCAAAGTTTTGGTTATTTGTTGACACCGATGATGTCGAAATACATGTGGAATCATAATTCATTTCATGTTGAGCTTAACGATTCATACTAGTAACAGTAGAACATGATGCAGAAGCATGATTCTGAGATACTGGTTTTGGTGCCGTTGAAGTTGATACGGAACAACCGCAGAACTGTCTGAATCCAAGGGGCGTATTAGAGAAGTTGATATCGCTTTCTGTTGCTTTCCATTCAACTTACTGTAATTATTGGCACTGCCTACATTCTTGTGTTCACTTATTTGGATAGTACAATTAGCAGGAAGCCCCATATCGTTACATTCCTGCATCATATGTTTGCGTACATTGTGATTTGTTATTTTCTTCGCATCTTCTTTCTGCATTATTTCATCACATTTTGATTTCATTTTCTTTACTAGACCGTAAATATGGTTCACTCGCATAGGACAGTTTTTGAACCAAGGTAGATTGGGATTTTTCGTATAGTTTATCTCAAGGAAGAATGGCGAGTCAGGTGTACACATGGCAGGAGTTCTTTTGTCTCTATATATTTTGTAAGCCCGTACTGGACAGCGTTGCATATCTTCATATAGTGCCATGCCTTTGGTTTAAATTTCCTAATATTTGTTGGATATGTGTTTGTTCGAGTTTTAGTTTGCCGCTCGCGTACATGCTCCAAATATTCACCACCATCCGCATCTGTAGAAAGGCTTATGTCGCCCCATGTTAGGCTACGTAGTTCTCTACCACCGCGCATTCCAAGAACCATTGAGAATATTACATGAAGGAAATTCACTATCTGGTTGGGTGTGTCGGTTCCCATCTGACATGTCTTGAAGAAGTTTTCAATGTCTTCATCAGTCAATTCATCTGATTCATTCGGTTTATTACCACGACCAAGAGATTTTAGATCTTTCATCTTCGCAACAACCGCCTTGTTACTGTGTGGAAACAGAGGGTTCTTATTGGCGGTGTGGGGATAGTGCTGTGAACGTAAATAACGCTCCAAACTGGACACAAATCCTCGAATAGTGGAAGGTTCATAATCGTTCCCATTGGTTTTTTCGCAACACTGAGGAAATTCCCAAATAACAAGTCCAATGTTTGAGTTTCCATTAGATCTGGCTTGGTGTCTACTCCCTGCTCATTACAGGACACACTAAAAAGACACATGTCACTTTCAGTTTTTGTTTACGTGTGTTCATATTTTCTTGGTCAGCAATAAAGTCTGAAATTGCTCCCTGATCTATCAGCCCAAACCGACTGTTAGTAGGCCTAACGCCTCAGCTAAAAACACCTTCACCTTGTTGTTGACTGTTCATTTCGGTACGAAGTCGAAATGTACCAGTTTCACTGTCAGAGTTCGAGTCGGTCATAGGTGGTATCAGTTAATTCTGGAATTTCATCAATGTTGCTTGCAAGTGGTCATTTGGAGTTGGAAGCTCTTCAAATTCAGATAAAATGGAACTATCTCGTAAAATCGTCGATGTCAGTATTGTCAGACATTTTGACAGCGCAGATGACAGCTCAAACACGCGCTTCCTGTTTACGTAACCAAAAATAGTTCCGGCTTAGGGCGGAACTACGGAACTGTCAAAAATCGCGTCCTCTCACCGGTGACGTAATTCACAGGTGTGACATTATCACTTTTAATTCAGCGAGAAATCTTTATAAATCACGGTTAAGTGTGTAATAAATATATATAATATGGGAACACATGCAGGCATATATTTTGTATGGCCTTATGTTTTTGTTTTACAGTAAACATAGCTTTCAAAAAACCTACTGGTCAGAGTTCTACCTATGGTCACTATGGTAGTGATTTAGCCGTGGACGGCAAAGGATTGGATGGCGTATTTACCTCCCAGTCATGTGTGCACACCAACGCCAAGCCTGGACTTCAGTGGTGGTATGTCGATCTCGGAAAGATGTACAATGTGACGTACATCAACATTGTTAACAGACATGATGGTGAGTGTAGTGAAATAATGTGCACAAAATATGGAAAATGTATTCAACATTCAGTGCTATACTGCCATGCTTAGAGCCCGGTGGAAATGTGAATTATCGTGCTACTCTCATGCTTAGGGTCAGGTGGAGATGTAAATGATCATGCTACACTGACATGCTTCGGGCCAAGTAGAAATGTGAATGACCATGCTACACTACCATGATTATGGCCAGGTGGAAATGTGAATTACCATACCATGCTACACTGCCATGATTAGGGCCAGGTGGGAATTTAAATTACCATACCATGTTACATTGCCGTGCTTAGTGCCAGGTGGAAATGTAAACTATCTTGCTACTTCAATTTGATTTCCGCGAAATGTTGCCACTGTTTGAACCCCAAACTTTCACATAATTCCTTATATTCCTGTTCAAGTCTGCACACAGTTTTAAGTGGCAAAAACACGACATTGCTTTAATATTAATAACTTTGTTTTCCTTTAAGGTAATTTGGATGCAGAATTTAGCAAACGATTGGAGGGCTTTAATGTGTATGTATCACTGTCACATAGCAGTACTCAGCGACCAGACAACTTGTGCTTCGCTGACAATGAACAAGAAGCTCACAAGAATTACGAAGTTACTTGTACTAGACCTATGGAAGGACAGTTCGTGGTCATACAAGTGAACAGGAATTCTGGAGAACGCAGAGCAATAAATTTCTGCGAAGTACAAGTCTTCAGTACGTAATTTTGTATTTTTATTGAGATATCGTATTGGCAATGGATTTCACCCGAATCACACCGTGGATCGCCGGCATTCCCTGCGAAACTATTATGTGCGCAACTGGAATCTCATGGCATATTTATGTACATGTAAAAAAACACGAAGTTTGCAAAGAGTCCACTTGCACTTAACATTCGAAATAAGTGATCGAGGGACAGAAACAATCCACATAATAACAAACGATTATTTATTGATACATGCATGTAACTGGTTAAACCTCTGGCATTTTAAAATATCAACCATAATATAAAAAATGTACAGCATACGTTTCAAAATAAACTACAGTAAATTGTTGCCGCTCTGGCTCTGAGGTGTAGTAAATTACTATTATTTCGGCTTCGAGAGTGAAAAGCCTTTTAGTTGAGCCGATGAACCTACCCTTCAAAGCCCAGAGCTATTAGACTATGATTATTTATTTTTTTCTACACCTCACATTTTTGTTAGCCTAGCAAAAATTCCACCGGAAATATTATGGACGTTGTAACGAGAGTTTCGAGGATAACGCTTGGTTGTGTTTAGCGATGACTTGGTGGTGATTGTAAATAAATATAGTTATTCTAATAATAATAACTAGAATGCACTCACTTGAGCTGCCTATACTTGCGCCCATCTTACATTTGGCATGTTTTGTGATATCTTGCCAACAGCAGTTTGAACCACGGGTGCTGGGCCCTCTTTTGAGAGATCGATAGAAAATCTAGATATAAAATTTAGTTCATCCACCACTGAAATATTTGTGTGTACGGACAGAATACCTCTGTTATCTCTAGTTGACATATTCCACTAATTATGGTCTTAGTAATACCGTGCGAGTTGTCTGACATATTTATAGAACAATATAGATATTATGAAGGGTGTAAAGATGATTGGTTGCCGATGATGCTATATATTATATACCAATTGGGTTTCATTACTAGTTAGACTATAATAATTTGTGTATGTCATTGCACTTCAGCGGCAAAAACATCAATGTCCATTTAAAATGCCGACACGATTAAATAAAAGACACGCGATCATATTGGCTGGTCTTTGATTAACAATGCGATGTGTCAATGTGAACATGTCCTTAGTGACTGATCGACAGTTTTCGGCAGCACCATCAAAATGTCAATTGCGTTTAGAAAGCTTGTTTTCCCAGTTAATTAATAAGGCGTTTTAATAATCCATGTTCCACATACACATTTTTCAGTACAATTTTGTTTCAATAAAACACCATGCGCTGGCGCACATGGTTTATATGCACCTGCATTTTTCGGAAATGTTTTGAACTTCGTAGAAAGTTTCCAGAAATATGTTCTCACGTCACTGTCTGCGATAAAAAAAAAAGATTCCGCACGCATCTTTTAGACTTTATCTCAACTCATTTTCCTAGTTTCAAGTACTATTGTCCACTTTTATTTTCCATGCAGGGTATATATATATATATATCTATTTATAATAAAACACGAAGCTGTTGGTAGTTTGATCGGTTTAGCCTGTCCGTGTACTAACATGTACGAGTCTCAGCTGTCTGGACATCGACGCAATCATGTCTGGTGTTTTCCGCGCCCATGTAGCTTGTGACGTCTGGTGTGCGTTGTGACGTCATGGCGTCTTTATCGGTTTCCAGAAAGCAATCTTTCAATAGTGTTCTTTTGTGAACAATTTATCACCAAAATAAAACCAGATAACTATGAAAATTAAGTATAAATGTGGATTTAAATAACAATTAGTGCAACCATTTCATAATATGATCATACGTAAACGTAATTTGCGCCCGTTCGTTACTATTCATGGGATTATCGGATGAATGTTTATCTTTAGACGGATTTGATGATAAACCGTAACGGGACACAAGACAATCATATGTATCATATGACTCAATCATTATTTACGTTGGAAACTATGTCATAAATCAATTTCATATCAATTACTAGTTCATATCACCTTCCGATAATTTGATTGGTTTATTGACAAAAAGTGTGTTCTGATTGGCTGAATGGCAGCCGGGGGCCGAGCCGCATCTCTGACTAAATGCAGGTCAAATTCGTGCGCGTCAAATACACGAATCAACGCGATGCCGAAATTCTCGCAATTAGAATCTTTAAATATATAGTTTTGGACATTGTTATACGATAAATAGAATATGTAATTCGTATTTATCACAAACTGAGAACAGAATAGCGCACTTCGCGTGCATATTATTTCTCCTAGTTCACCAGGTGTACTTGGGCTTCCGGTGCAATGAAGTGAAGTCCCATTAACCTTTTGCTGCCGATGTCATATAGCTATTTAGTTATTTGTGTGCGTTTAAGACATCATAATCAATTTATAGGTGTCATATGATAAATAGAATATGTAATTCGTGTTTCTCTCATATGATATTTATGAAACTCGTCACGAATTTTCAGTTTTCTCTCGCCAGAAGCTCGAGAAAACTGAAAATTCTTAGACCCGTTTCATAAATATCATATGAGAGAAACACTCATTTCATATCCTCTATATATGTAAATAATCATAAGTAGACATAACATATCACGTACCAGATCACTTATATATACGTTTTTTCTGAGCATGGTCGATATGAAGTAGGCGCCTTTTCCTGCAACCAATTCCCTTCCAAGTTTAACTTCGTTATCCTACTGTTGGTATGGAATGGAAGATAAACAGACAAAAAAACAGAAATCCGGACAGACCGAAAACATTACGTGCGTCCAGCATAGACTGGTGGAAGTAATAATGAATGTCTCAGAATAAAAGACAACACAAATTATCGCAAGAAACTAAAATTACAGTATCTTCTGTGATAGTTGGCATGCCGATATGTAGGTTTACTTATTCCCGATTTAGTATCGTAACATAAATTATTCATAAAAATATACAATTAATAATATCATGTCAATCATATGCAATGTATGATAGATGTTGTGTATTAACATGTGTGTTGACACGTGTTGGGGAATTCCAGTTCGAACCAGGTATCACCATATATAGAATTCGAGGTGTAGAAAATAAATTAATTTAAAATATCAAAATTGATTTGCTCTGAGCTTCGATGGGTGGGTTCCTCGATTCAAATCAAATATTTTGAAGCCGAAGAATTAGTAATTTAGTTAACCCTTTACCCAACAAACCAGCAAAAAACGCCCAAATAAAGCTTCAACAGCCTAAAATATCTTCGGTCTGTCTCAATAACACCATACAAATATGGATATCATTGGAACCGGTTCATTGACCACATTGTGATGGTTACAGTTATGCCCTGTGCCAATGCATTCTCTTATATATGCGAGTCGACCATAGGTCGCCTCGCATATATAAGAGAATGCATTGGCCTAAAAAAATCTTTGTTAACACTTTTTACCATTTTTTCTTATAATATGTTCTACATTCTTTGACAAATTGATCATTTTTAATATGTGTTAAGCCAATGCATTCTCTTATATATGCGAGGCGACCTATGGTCGACTCGCATATATAAGAGAATGTATTGGCACAGGGCCGTTCTGTTGGGTAAAGTGTTAACTGAGTTAGGGTGTTAATTAAAGATGGATTATCTCTTCCTAAGTACTCCGGGTATAAAATAATAATTATGGGTCGATGTTACCTGTCGCTTCTATCAATGCATATTGGTTATATATCGATATTTTTTAATATAATGCGATAATCAATTTTAGAACAGACCATCATGAAATGTTCAGGTGATCTTAGATAGCGATAGAGTTCTCCCGCTTGGTGTGCTCCAAAAGTTTCATCGAGCGCTAAAATGTACCAACATGATTTTATCTATTATACCAGAAAATTCGAAATAATATTAATATTAATTGATAGAATCGTCTCCGGACAGGAGTCATTTATTCATAGTTATTATTTTATACCAAAGAAACTATAAAACGTGTTATAGGAGATCGACCATCTTTAATTTACACAAAATGAAAACAAACACCCAAAAGTAGCAAAATGAAAATACACACCCAAAAGTTACAAAATGAAAACCTACACTCATAAGTAACAAAATGAACACCCACACATAAAGGTAACAAACTCAAAACCTACACCAATGGTAACAACACGAAAGCTCACACTTAAAAGTAACAAATTGAAAATCCACACCAAAAAGCAACAAATTGAAAACCCACACCCAAAAGTAACAAAACGAAAACCGACGCCCAAAAATAACAACATGACATATATTTATAGGTTGCTCCCCTGGTTGGTATGGAAGCGATTGTGACAAGAAGTGTTCCAGTCGCCACTGTCTCAGCTCGTCAAGTATCTGTGATATCAGCAGTGCGGCCTGTGATCCTGAGGCATGTGAAGACGTGTGGAAAGGTCAAGAGTGCAACTGTCCTGTAAATTGTAGAACATGTGACGGAGGAGGCGGGTGCACATCAGATGGCTGTAAACAAGGCTATTATGGGGAAGTCTGCACGAAAACATGTTCAGCTAATTGTAAGGGATGTGATCAGGACACTGGGTCTTGTGCACAATTTGGATGTGTAGATGATGGTTATTATGGATCACATTGCAATGAATCGTGTCCTGGTAAATGTAAAACATGTTATCAACACATCCGGTCTTGTGCATCATGTCAAGATGGATTTTACAAGTTAAACTGCACAGAGAAGTGTGGACTAAACTGTGACGCCTGCGACAGGAGCACTGGTTCCTGTTTGAGATGTGATAGTGGGCGATATGGGAACGATTGCAGTGACACCTGTGCTGATCGACAATGTGATGGTTCCCAGGATTGTTCAATCACAGGTAAAGTTCATAATGTGATGGTTCCCATGATTATCAAATGTCAGGTATGTTTATATTGTGATGATTCCCATGATTGTCTGAAATCAGGTATGTTTATATTGTGATTGTATGATATCAGATACGTTTATATTGTCATGGTTCCCATGATTGTCTGATATCAGGTATGTTTATATTGTGATGGTTCCCAGGATTGTCCAGTGTCAGGTATGTTTATATTGTAATGGTTCCCAGGATTGTCCTATGTCAGGTATGTTTTTATTGTGATGGTATGCCACAGGGGCAGTATGCCACATGTGTGGTATGTAACAAGGGTGGCATTCACCGGGCACCAACCCTGCTCTTGTTACCCATGTTTAATGTTTTCTGTATATAGCGATGCCTGTTTTTGCTCGCTAATACAAAACTTGAACTTCCATAATACGGTTTTCTATTGGGGGGGGGGGGGTACTCTTTTTATTACCCATTTACAACATGTCTATGTCGTCAATCCTTTGTTCATCGAGTTCAGTTTATAGGATAATGGATGGTTATTACGGAGATCGTACATTATTTTACAAACAGCTATGCATTATGTTAATAACGGACGCTCAATATCCAAATGAATGAACTGTGGACCATTTTATATATGATTTGCATGTATGACACCATAATGTCTGATTTGACAGAAAATAACAGAAGGGATGTACATATAGAACCTCGTCAGTCTTGGGGTTGTGTCTAACTTCAAATGTCAGGCATGTCGTTCAGGGACTTGGCTAGAGGGTCTCCGTTGAGGGTGTCCACTTTGGGGAATTGCACCCCCCTTGAATCCGACTAAACACAAGGTTTGCATAATTCCTTCCATTTTCACCCCTTGCACCTCGGTGCTCAGGCCTATATATTCATAAACCATGGTTTTATATACCAGATATGAGAACATTCAGATATTTTAACCTGAAAACTGCATAAATCCTAACATCTTGTGGTCCAACTCCAGACAAATGCATACGGCTACGGACGAGAGACCAGGACACACCTGGCCGACCATGGTTGTATGGTATGGCCCTGTATGAAAAAAAAATTGAAAACTAAACAAGAAAATCACAAGATCTTAGTATCTAGACTGGCCTCAAGCTTTCCTAGTTTTGGAAATTTTAAACCTCATACTCACCCTTAGGTTGGGAAATTCACCAACGGATGATCATTTCAGTCCAGAATTTTGACCAATTAAACTAATTAGCAGTTTTTGATTGGCCAGGGGGAGGGGCCTATATATTCATAAACCATGGTTCTATATACCCGGTTTTAGAACATTCAGGTATTTGAAACCTGAAAATTGCAAACCTAACATATAGTGGTCCAACTCCAGACACGGCTACGGACAAGAGACTAGAGGGACTCACCGGGCCGACAATTGTTGTTCGGTCCGGGTGTGAACATTTTGAAATCTGAACAAGAAATTCGCAAAATCCTGGCATCTGGACTAGCCTCAAGCCTTCTAGTGTTGGAAATTTCAAACCTGAAACCCACTCTTAGGTTAGAAAATGTCCAACTAATAAAATTCCAATGACAATGTAAACCAAATGTAGGACAATATTATTTTCTTAAATTAACTAGCAGTTATTGACTGGCCACGGGAAGGGACCAGGACACAAGCTTTCCAAGTGTTGGAAATTTCCAACCTGACACCCCCCCCCCAAGCCCCCAAATGTTGGACAATTTCCAACTGATGGCCACTTCAGAAAAATATGCAATTATTGGTCCAAAAACAATAAATTCCCCCCATTAGCTGTTTGAAAATCAAACCACAAGAACATTTTCAACCTATTGTTGGTGTGAAACTAATTTTGTGTCAGGTTTCACGTATACATAGGCATTCAATGTTCAACTGTTTAAATTTCTCGAATCTAATTCCGTTCCGGGTGTAATTGTGTACCCCCCCCCCCCACCCCCCTCACGGTAACTAAAGTATAGTAATTTACATGTGTAAATGTAGTCCTTCGAACTTCAGCATAATGATCTCAATCAACACGATTGCCAAATCTCCGATTAGGCATACTGCGCGCACCAATCAGTCATTCAGTTTATTATTCTCCGCCAAATCCGAAATATGCCGAAATTAATACAAGTGCCGAAATATAAGGGCAAAACCCCGAGGATAATCTTTAAATCTATCGCAAAAGGAACTCGTTGCGTGGACGTCGTGTTTAGTCAACGGTCGAGAACCCAATTAGTTACTGGCTGTCCATTTAGTTGACAATGGGTCAATATGTCACGTCATCCGTGCAATCAGTGAGCGAGTGGATAATGTCCAACACATGGAACAACTCAGGGGTATTGACCCAATTTCGTGTTAATACATTCTGATCAGAGGACGCTTCTAACGCATGGACTCGGCAAAGTTTTAAGTCAGATAATAGCTTCAATATGTACATTATTTTAGCGAATGAAACGATCGCAGCCTACGGCCTCAATCGACCCATTCCCTGAAGTAATGTAAAGTTTCCATCCATTATCCTATACGTAAATTGATGTCCTCTCTTATTATAGCGAAGAATATTTGTGACGGCTAACACGAAACTTGAACTCGCAAAATACAGTTTTCTATCCGGGGATACGCTTTTTATTACGCGTCTAAAATGATGTTTTCTCACAGGGTTCCGGGAACTTTTAAACAAAATTTGTATTATATATTACAAGAAGGGGGAATTTTGGGGAAAATGGCTTCAAAAACAACTGTTCTCAAATTACCAATTTTTTTCACAGCTCTATACCCTTTTCCACATGACGTTTATTTGAACAACCTCAAACTGAAACGCGGGGTACGCACTGATCCGCACCGCTGGATTATGACACCGATATAATGCTGCGGCAGCATTTTCTGCGATTCGCCTGCATTGCACGCCACTTGTAGCAGTCTTTGCCTCCAGTGTGTTCTAATTCGACGAACTGCATATATCATGTGGCATGCCGCGCCAAAACAAAAAAACGCCGCGTGGAAGGGCCTTCCTCAAAACTAACATAAAATAAGTTTGAGAAAATAAAATCACAAATTCAAAACATGATCGATTTTTGGCCGAAGATGATGAAATTCGTTAAAACATTGCCACCAGAGGCCATCTTGGATTTCACTGCTCGAAAATTGTGAGCAGACATGTGCAAGAAATGATATAAACCTTTGGGCTGAGATGAATTTTAGATTGTAGGTCCATATCCAAATCCCCAGCTTACCAGCGTCTCTAATAATGTGGCATAATGTCCAGTTAATTGTTCCCCGCTGGCTCCCAGCTTGAGTGGACAAGCATGCATATTTGTATTCATTGGGCTGGTTCTTAAATGATCTTAAACATATCCTATGTTCTTTTTGAACCGTAATATCTGAACATCGCTATAAATGAATGCCTGGTGATTCACATCCCTACAAACAAAAATAGGCCATTCTAGTGCATACTGTATAGAGAGAGATAGGAGGTTCCAGACGAAAATCTTGTGGTTTCAGGAAGATGTCAGACTGGGTGTCCGGAATGAAGGTTTAAAGATGGATGTCTTGTGATTTCAGGAAAATGTCAGACTGGGTGTCAGGACGGTTGGTTCGGTGCTGAATGCACGGATCTGTGTGGCCAAGGCTGTGACTCCTGCGATCGGAACAATGGCACCTGTTTGAGATGTAATAGTGAGCGATACGAGAAAGATTGCAGTAAAACCTGCGCTGATCGACATTGTGATGGTTCCCAGGATTGTCCGATGTTAGGTATGTTTATATTGCAATGGCTCCCAGGATTGTCCTATGTCAGGTATGTTTATATTGTAATGGTTCCCAGGATTGTCTGATAGCAGGTATGTTTATATTGTAATGGTTCTCAGGATTATCCGATATCAGGTATGTTTATAGTTTAATGGTTCCAACGATTGTCTTATATCAGGTATGTTTATATTGTAATGGTTCCCAGGATTGTCCGATGTCAGGTATGTTTATATTGTAATGGTTCCCAGGATTGTCTGATAGCAAGTATGTTTATATTGTAATGGTTCTCAGGATTATCCGATATCAGGTATGTTTATAGTTTAATGGTTCCAACGATTGTCTTATATCAGGTATGTTTATATTGTAATGGTTCCCAGGATTGTCCGATGTCAGGTATGTTTATATTGTAATGGTTCCCAGGGTTGTCTGATAGCAGGTATGTTTATATTGTAATGGTTCTCATGATTGTCCAATATCAGGTATGTTTATAGTTTAATGGTTCCAACGATTGTCTTATATCAGGTATGTTTATATTGCAATGGTTCCCAGGGTTGTCTGATAGCAGGTATGTTTATATTGTAATGGTTCCCAGGATTGTCCAATATCATGTATGTTTATAGTTTAATGGTTCCAACGATTGTCTTATATCAGGTATGTTTATATTGCAATGGTTCTCAGGATTGTCCAATATCAGGTATGTTTATATCGTGATGGTTCCCAGGATTTTCCAACATAAGGTATGTTTATATTGTAATGGTTCCCAGGATTTTCCAACACAAGGTATGTTTATATTGTGATCGTTCCCAGGATTGTCCAATATCAGGTATGTTTATATTATGATGGTTCCCAGGATGATACGATATCAGTTATGTTTATATTGTGATTGATCAATCGGCAGTGCAACCCGTTAATATCAGTGTCAATCTAACATTTAAGGCTAGGAAATAATGATCATATCAAACAGTCACGCCATACCATGCAATAGGAGGTCGTGAGTACACTCACAATGGCACTATATATTACATTGCATTACTTGAGCCCAGTCCTTGGAATCGATGACAATATAAATATAAAAGCTTTAAAATAAACATTGAATTTCTAATAGATAATTTTGACCCTTTAGTTAGAAAAGACGCTGAGTTGAACGCTCCCAGAAAAAAAGCGAACAGCCCAGACAGTCGAGGTAGACATACCTGAATTAGCATTAAAAGTAATATGATAATATGCTGGGCATATACAACGGCAACGACACAGTATACAGTGTATATATAACAGGGAAAAGAACGTGCGAAGTATCGTGTAAATGGTCTATTTAGGCCCATTGCATGGTAACGACTCCAATGCATGATTACTCCGGTTGATTGTTTTGATGCAAGTAAACAGCGATATATATGCTATAAGTGTCGCCTATGGTTTACACATCACGTGTGATAATAAAGGCCTATCGTGTAATAATATATGTAGTGAATGTTCTATACAATGTATCTGTCGCTGTAATTAAGCCGAAGATTAAGGACGCCACTTTAAACCGAAGTTCAGCCCGATATTGCGATACAGGTAGGTTACATCGTTAAGTAGAAACATAACTCGAAATCAAGGATAATACGGACACGGATCCGCTAGGATCTGCCCTATTTCCAGTTAAAGGCATAGTCCGGTTATTTTCTAGTAGCCTAAAGTTTGCCAAATGTTATAGCGTCACTTTCACTTGGAGTGACTTTCACATTGAATTGATCTTTGTCGAATTCGGCGTTCTGCAATCAAGCCCAGCAAGTGCTATATTCAGAAATGACTGTCTGCTTTTGGACATAAAATTGTGGAAAAGTTCAGTCGAGTCACAGAGAAGGAATATATTGTTGGACTTTTACGCTGCATATATGGACTTGTACTCAGGTATAATTCAATTAACGGTTGTTCACAGCAGTGAAAGTCACTTGACGATCAAATTTGTCAAATTTCATGCCACTCGAAAATAACCGGATTATGCCTTTAATTGCTCCATGCTTGAGTGGAAAAGCCTCCTTACCAACATACCAACAATGTTCTTTTCCAACTTTAACATTTTAACATCGCTACAAATGAATTACTGGGGATTCACATCCCTAGAAATAACAATAGGCCATTACAGAATATACTTTAACAACTGAATTCCAACGAAATCCAATGTTTACATATGAATATCTTGTGATTTTAGGAAGATGTCAGACTGGGTGTCGGGACGGTTGGTTGGGCGCTGAATGCACACAGAGGTGCGATCTGAACTGTGATGCCTGTGATAGGAACAATGGTTCATGTTTGAGATGTAAAAGTGGGCAATATGGGAATGATTGCAGTGAATCATGCGCTGATCGACATTGTGATGGTTCCCAGGATTGTCCGATTTCAGGTATGTTTATTGAATTATTCAACTACAATTTAAGTTACACAGCTTGTGTTTCCCGTTTTGGTTACCTGGAAATGTTGATTTTTTTTGTCAGTCAGACTGAGAATCTCAGCCATGAGTTATCGGAATTATACACACGTGTATCCAGTGGGTACACACAAGTAAAACTTGTTCGTTCCTTTGTAACGACAAGACATTGTATGTGTATCGCCATGTCACTTGTATAGGCAATCGGTTGTTCGTACTAACGGATAACACAACACAGTCATCAGCTGAAAGGCATGCACTCGGTGACTCCGTGGTTATAACACAGGTCGATGCATGCATGTGAGGTATATGTAAATATACCAGAAATCAAAATTCCGAAAGCGAAAAACAATGTGCCGCGACCAACCTTATTGTCACGTGACCTAG
This sequence comes from Siphonodentalium dalli, assembly GCA_032622095.1. Lineage (NCBI taxonomy): Eukaryota > Metazoa > Mollusca > Scaphopoda > Gadilida > Siphonodentaliidae > Siphonodentalium > Siphonodentalium dalli. The sequence goes on from CP136063.1 coordinate 248,761,183, forward strand.
CAGCAACATCGCGAATCGGCAATATAACCCGTTGATCTCAATGCCAATCTTACATCTTACACCCAAGTTTAGGAAATGATGATCCAAACAAACAGTCATGCCATACCATTCAATGGGAGGTCGCGGATACCCTCACAATGGTGCAATGCTCAATCAATATGTGACCCGCCATATCAAATCCAGTCGTAAGTCACGGTAAGTGGGGATTTGTTTTACCCTGTGCCAATGCATTCTCTGATATATGCGAGTCGACCATAGGTCGCCTCGCATATATAAGAGAATGCATTGGCCTAACAATTTTTTATCATGTTTTTTAAATAAATGTTTCTTACAATTTTTAGGACATAAAATAAAAAACATCCATTACCCTGCAGGGAGCCCCACGCATATATAGAAGCATATAGAAGAGTGTCGTCTGATCATGTTTGTCTGGGGCTCTGTGTGGGTGAAATTATAAAATTGTTAAAGAATACAAGAACAAATTATTAAAATTGTAAAAAATTGTTAGGCCAATGCATTCTCTTATATATGCGAGGCGACCTATGGTCGACTCGCATATATAAGAGAATGCATTGGCACAGGGTAAAAAAAATCCCGACTTACGACTGGATTTGATATGGCGGGTCACATATTTTACTTGTGCATTGCTTGATTATATGGCGTGGAATGACGTATACACTCGAGTATAATATACAAGCTTCGTATATCTCGCTTTTAGTGTATGTAAGAGTGAGTATAGAATATTATGTGGAGAGTTCGTTTCGCCATATCTGCACGCTGCTTCATACTTGTCGCTGAGAAGAAAAACCCCACGAAGAGAGCTGATCTCAATGAAAGTTCCAAATGGTCAAGAAATAAGATGAAGACAGTATTGATTTATTGAAGTGCGATACATAAATTCAAGAGGGTCATTATTGGTCAACTTTGTAATGAAAACTGAAAGGATTTGTAGCCTCTTAAACAATGAAACTTGTAATCCTGCCACAAGAACAATTACACTTTTATTGTGTTCCAAATTCAGTTTTTTCAGTGAATATGCACAAATAAATATTTTGTGTTGTCTGTTTTTGCAGTATACGTGCGTACTCATAAGTAATAAAATCATTTTATTTCAGGAAGATGCACAGATAAATGTGTAAACAAATGGTATGGAGAGATATGTTTAAAAGAATGTCTTGATTGCGATGAATGTGGAAGAACGACAGGTATCTGTACAATCTGTCCAGAAGGAAAATTCAGCATAAATTGTTCCAAAGAGTGCACTGATCGCAAATGCAAGAATCCTAATGATGAGTGTACTATAGATGGAATATGTGAGTCTGGCTGCCAACCGTCGTATGCTGGAATAGGATGTATGTTCCAGTGTGGAAACTTGGATCCTAATTGCATTGAGTGTACAACAACTACAATGATAAGCATATGTACGCAATGTAATAAATTTTATTACAACGTTGTAGGTGAAAAGGGATGCCACAAGTGTCCACAACAATGTAGTGAATGTTCATCATATCGGGAATGTTCTTCGTGCCATGCGGGTTATTTTGGACAATCCTGTATTGATGTATGTCAGAAAACTTGTGGTATATTCAATGGTTCTGAGATAATTTGTGATAAAGATTCAGGTGCTTGTCTTCATGGCTGCAAACAGGGATATTACAGTAATAAGTGTTCAACAGCGTGTCCTGTTAAATGTCTCAATAACATCTGTCAGCAGTCTGGTGGCAATTGCACCGCAGGATGTGTGGATTCATACTATGGACATTCATGTAATGAGGAATGCTCTGAAAACTGCACCGTCGGAGGAAATCGAACATGTGACCAGCTAACTGGGAGATGCATCCGCTGTCAATCAGGCCGATATGGTGACTTGTGTGAAAATATATGTGGCGAGAATTGTGCAGTTGATGACGCAGGTCTTGGGCCATGTCACAAGGAGACGGAACACTGTGAGCTTGGTTGCCTGCGAGGTCGACATGGTTATCGTTGTGAAGGAAATTGCAGCAGAACGTGTTCCCAGTCAACATGTAACCAGACGACAGCCGAATGTCAGATGGGATGCGTAGACGGATGGGGCGGGCCTATGTGTGAAGGTATATAATATGTGACCCGCCATATCAAATCCAGTCGTAAGTCGGGATTTTTTTACCCTGTGCCTATGCATTCTCTTATATATGCGAGTCGACCATGGGTCGCCTCGCATATAAATAAGAGAATGCATTGGCCTAACAATTTTTTACAATTTTAATAATTTTTTCTTGTATTCTTTAACAATTTTATAATTTCACCCATACAGAGCCCCAGACAAACATGAGCAGACGACACTCTTCTATATGCTTCTATGTATGTGTGTGGCTCCCTGCAGGGTAATGGATGTTTTTTATTTTATGTCCTAAAAATTGTAAGAAACATTTATTTAAAAAAAATGATAAAAAATTGTTAGGCCCCATGCATTCTCTTATATATGCGAGGCGACCTATGGTCGACTCGGATATATATTAGAGAATGCATTGGCACAGGGTAAAAAAAATCCCGACTTACGACTGGATTTGATATGGCGGGTCACATGTGTTTATCATTATACTCACACTCAAATACTGTGGGATATATAGGTGCCTATGTTTAAAATGATATTAGATTCAACCTCAGTATATTTGAATTGACAACTGATGCGAATATCTATGTTTATCGTCTTCTCCATGATAGTTTATGTTTATTGAATAATCTCCAAATATCAATGTATTTAGGCGAGAGACCAGTTCACATTAAAATTAGACTGCCGATCAAGCTACGCTTTAGAGTCTAAACAAAATAGCTGGAAATCCATTACCGCTGCTATAAATAGCTCCTGCATGCAAATCAATTTTGCTGTATGACGTCACAGCACACTAACCGTTTTACGATTGACGTTTCCGCTGTCGCATTAATGTGTTTTATGTGTTGTCGAGTCAGATTTTATGTTTGAACTATGTCTGAATTAACACATTTTTATTCTAGAATTTGCATAACAGGAGCTCGAGGAAATTGCACGCCATGTGTGTTTAAGGGTTTAAGGGTTTTTATAGATCGAACTTTTCCTTTTTGCTGAACTTTATTTTGTATACTTCGATAAATACTCAATGGTACAAAAAATAATTTAGTGTTTCATAAAGTTCATACTACAACTGTTTTAGCTGTACAAACATAACCGAGATTAGATTTGACACAACGAAGTCAGCCGATTGAAACCCTGATAGACTCCATTGTTTCACATTTCTGCAATTACGGGCGCCATCTTGCTTCTCGTGACCTCTCGTTTCGCGTTATTTCACATAATTCGCACTAGCGGTTGTAGGATGTAAACACATGTCATACGAGTTTTGTTAATAATTAATATACAAACATGTGAGTTCATTAAATCCTAAATGTTTTGCCCAACGGTACACACTATATAGATTTATATCATAATAAAGCTCATAATCTTGTTTTTAAGCTGGTATAAGCCAGTGGTTTGCGCGATGCCGCGCATTTTAGTTATTGGTGGGGCATTTAGTGAATACCCATATTTTGTTTTGGCTAAAACCCATACAACGTCATGTATTTACGTTGGGATTGCGACTTTGCGTAACATTTCTTTGCAGTTTTTATAATAAATCCAGTCAATTTTCAATTTGTTATAGCTTTTTCTGGATTTAAGATATTGAAGTGGATTTTGCTGTGCTTAATTCCGAATTTAATAACTTTGCCAATGCTATAAAAAGTATGTGGCACCACATGGACATAACCAACAACATGTGCATGTCTATAGTAAGTCAAAATACCACTGGGAGCCCACGGACAGGGTGTTTGTCGTTGTGGGGAGCCCACGGACAGGGTGTTTGTCGTTGTGGGGAGTCATGGTTCCAAGGGTTAAGTTGTCGTTTTCGCGGTGTTTGGATAATCCAGGGAAAAAAAACATTGTGTGTATCAAACAGTCAAAAACATTGTGTGTATCAAACAGTCAAAAACATTGTGTGTATCAAACAGTCCAACACATTGTGTGTATCAAACAGTCAAAAACATTGTGTGTATCAAACAGTCAAACACATTGTGTGTATCAAACAGTCAAACACATTGTGTGTATCAAACAGTCAAAAACATTGTGTGTATCAAACAGTCAAAAACATTGTGTGTATCAAACAGTCAAAAACATTGTGTGTATCAAACAGTCAAAAACATTGTGTGTATCAAACAGTCAAAAACATTGTGTGTATCAAACAGTCAAACACATTGTGTGTATCAAACAGTCAAAAACATTGTGTGTATCAAACAGTCAAACACATTGTGTGTATCAAACAGTCAAACACATTGTGTGTATCAAACAGTCAAAAACATTGTGTGTATCAAACAGTCAAAAACATTGTGTGTATCAAACAGTCAAAAACATTGTGTGTATCAAACAGTCAAAAACATTGTGTGTATCAAACAGTCAAAAACATTGTGTGTATCAAACAGTCAAAAACATTGTGTGTATCAAAAACATTGTGTGTATCAAACAGTCAAAAACAAATATATATATATTTGAATAATGGTTGAATTCGTTGTTGCAAATCGAATATAATCAAGATGGCTAATCACATTTTTGTACACGTTGTATCTCTCCCTCCCCCGAGTCCAGACCTTGGTCAAACTTTTCGATAGTTGGAAATGTCATACATGACACAACATTAATTTCACACCAACAATAGGTTGAAATTGCTCTCGTAGTTTGATTTTCCAACAATTTATTTGTGGAGAACTTGTTTTTAGTTTTGGTCCAAAGTTTGGTCTGAAAAGTTCCAACAATTGGAAAGCCTGAGGTCAGTTCTCATCCTTGTATTCAAGGCCCTCCCCAGTTGCCAATCAAAAACTGATAATTAACAAAAACAATAGATCAAGGCTTATCGATACCAAATATGGAGTGTGTTTTCCTTTTGTGTATATTCTTGTGTGTGCGGACTATATATTCCTTGATAAATATATGACGTCTATATATGCGGACTATATATACCATTGCAGTTTTTTTCTTTTTTGAAGTATTAACTATTATCAACTTAGAAAGTTTCCAACTTCCATTCACCTTTTTATAGCATTTGACAAAAAGAGCGTTCGTTATTAGATTTATCCTGATTTGGTAATAATAAAGAGCGTTTATCTGGAATATTTGAATATCTGTCACTTCGTTTGTCTTTCAATGTTTATAGAATCTGTATAGAACAAAACTTATCCTAGCTATCACCAGAATGTGACGAAAACGAGTAATCACTGTATCTATTTATAGAGTCGCTTTAATTAATAAGATACTCTGTTTGATTTAACTGTTTGATCTAACACCCCCTAATTTACTATTTCGTCGGCTTCGGTAGTGAAGAACGTTTGATTTGAGTCGAGTAACCCAACCTCCAAACCTCACAGCTATTTGATTCAGTTTTTATCTATTCCACCGAAAATACATATGGACATGCACGGCCATCGTAATGAGTGTGTGTGGGGTCAGAGACGTGGCGACAGGGGGGGTTGGGTCAAAAACTTTGGTCAAAATTTTCAACAGTTGGAAATTTCATACCTGCCAAAACATTAGTTGGAAATTTCACACCAACAATAGGTTGAAACTGTTCTTGTAGTTTGATTTTACAACAATTTGTTGGGGGTAATTAGTTGTTTTTGGACCAATATTTGCATATTTTCCTATTTTTTTGTCACAATTTAGACTGAAATGGTCATCAGTTGGAAATTTTCCAACCTTAGGGGGGGGTGACAGGTTGGAAATTTCAAACACTTGGAAATCTTGTGTCCTGGTCCCTCCCCCGTGGCTAGTAAAAAACTGCTAGTTAATTTAAGAAAACAATATTGTCATACATTTGGTCAACATTGTCATTGGAATTGTCATCAGTTGGAAATTTTCCAACCTAAGCGGGGGTGTCAGGTTTGAAATTTCCAACTCCAGGAAGGCTTGAGGCTAGTCTAGATGCTAGGATTTTGCGATTTTCTTGTTCAGATTTCAAAATTTTCGCGTTCAGATTTCAAAATTTTCGCATACCGAGTCGATCCATGGTCGGCCCGTTGTGCCATTGTCCCTCCCTCCTGGCCAATATACAAAACTGCTACTATAATTAGTTTAAGAAAACAATATTTTACTACATTTGGTCAAACTTGTAGACTGAAATGGTCATCAGTTGGAGAATTTTCCAACCTGAGGGGCAGTATGAGGTTTTAAATTTCCAACACTAGGAAAGCTTCAGTTGAGGCCAGTCTAGATGCTAGGATTTGCGATTTTCTTGTATAGTTTTCAAAATTTTCTCACACCGGGCCGGATAACCATGGTCGGCCCGGTGTGTCCTGGTCTCTTGCCCGTAGTCGGAGTTAGACGACTAGATGTTAGGATTTATGCAATTTTCATGTTAAAATATCTTAATGTTCTCATACCGGGAATATGGAACCATGGTTTATAAATATATAGGATATTAGGTCTGAGCACTGAGGTGCAAGGGGCGGGGTGCAAATGGAATTATGCAAAACTTGTGTTTGGTCTGATTTTGATTCAAGGGGGGGGGGGGTGAAGTTGGAACTTCCCAAGTTGGACACCCCCCCCCCCCAAACGGAGACCCTCTAGCCACGTCCTTGTGTGGGGTAGTGCTGTGTCATGTTTAGCGATGACTGGTGAGACTTCGAGAAAAACATCAGTTTCAGTTATAGCTGTATCGAAAATACTACTACGCATGTCCTTTTCAATTAAATTCAATGTAGCGGCAACGAATGCTTTCAGTGTCCAATACAAATAAAATATTTATTTCTTGTAATTTATTCATTGAATTAACTAGAAACTCTACCTCTCCAAAATAGTTCATGAAATTAGACAAGAGTTAAGTTCCATATAACCCAGATAAAACATATTAACCACACATTTACTTTTTCAGTCACTGCATGTCCACCATTTTCATTCATTATCCACCATTTTGCAAATTATTGGTAGTACGATCTCTCATCCATGATTTGGTGGAAATTTGACATCACATATCCTGGCCATCAGTATCTCCAATGTACCATTTCCGTATTCAGCTAGCTGCAGCTCATCTCGAAGTCACCCTTGGTGCCTTTTTGGTGGTGATTGGAAATGACTATCAGAATACAAGATGACGAAAATGATCGTTAGAAATAAAATTGACACTAAATTGTGATAGTTGGCATATGGATAGGTAGATATACTTATTCTTGATTTAGTATCGTATCATATTTTATGCATGAAAATAGACACGTTATAATATCATGCCGATAACATCACAGTTACTGGACACAAAATCCCAAAAAGCAGGTTTTATTTGAATTTCTCAACGGTATATCATTAAGGGCGCTCTTAGTGATTAGTGACACCATTTAGAAATTCAAATAATATCTAATTTTTTGGACTTTATGTCAAGTAACTGTGATCACATATGAAAGATGATGTTTGTTTACATTTGCGACGACATGTGTTGGAGAATTACAGTTTTATCCAGTCATTGCCATACAGTAATAAAATGAAAATGCACACACACATGTAACAAAATGAAAACCCTCACCCAAAAGTAACAAAATAAAAACCCACACCCAAAAGTAACACAATGACATATATTTATAGGTTGCTCCCCTGGTTTGTATGGAAGCGATTGTGACAAGAAGTGTTCCAGTCGCCACTGTCTCAGATCTTCAAGTGTCTGCGACATTAGCAGTGCGGCCTGTGATCCTGAAACATGTGAAGTTGGTTGGAAAGGTCGCGAGTGCAATTGTCCTGTCAGTTGTATATCATGTGACGAGAGAGGCAGGTGTACGTCAGATGGCTGTATAGAGGGCTATTATGGGGAAGTCTGCATGGACATATGTTCAGTTAATTGTAAGGATTGTGATCGGAACACTGGGTCCTGTAACGGACTCGGATGTGAAGATAATTATTATGGATCACATTGCAATGAATCGTGTCCTGGTAAATGTAAAACGTGTAATCAAGACAGCGGGTCATGTGCATCATGCCAAGTTGGATTTTACAAGTTAAACCAAAATTGTACAAACCTTTGCTCTGAAAGACAATGCAGTACAGATATGAATGATTGCCCAGAGAGTGGCATCTGCAGTTATGGATGCATCCCTGGTTGGTATGGAGGATCTTGCACAAAGCAGTGTAATACTGGATGTACAGTATGCACAAGGTATGCTGGTTCTTGCAGTGAATGTGTCGATGGGAAATATGGGACTGATTGTGACAAAACATGTGAAGGAAAATGTGCCATATGTGCAATGTATGTTGGTACCTGTCAAAAATGCCACCAGGGATCATACAATCGGAGTTCTCATTGCACGAAACTGTGTCGTGATCGGAATTGTAAACAATTTAGCAACATTTGTGATGAAGATACTGGCGCATGCAGTGGAGATTGTCAATCTGGTTACTATGGAGATGATTGCCTGACCTCATGTGACGATAAATGTGCAAACTGTTCAAAACAGGATGGACGATGTTCACAATGCCGGGATTCATGGAACGATCTCGATAATAATTGCAGCAAGTCATGTGATGATCGTCATTGCCTAGAGAAAGAGACTATTTGTGATGACAATGGGCGATGCCTGACTGGGTGCCAGGATGGTTGGTTTGGCGATAAGTGCTTGCAGACGTGTGACCTGAATTGTGATGCTTGCGACGCCTGCGACAGGAACACTGGTTTGTGTTTGAGATGTAAAAATGGGCGATATGGGAATGATTGCAATACAATATGTGCTGGTCGACAATGTGATGGTTCCCAGGATTGTCCAATGTCAGGTATGTTCATATTGTAATGGTTCCCAGGATTGTCCAATGGCAGGTATGTTTATATTGTGATGGTTCCCAGGATTGTCCGATATCAGGTATGTTTCTGTTGTCAGATGTCAGGTATGCTTATATTATGATGGTTCCCAGGATTGTACAATGTCAGGTATGCATATATTGTGTTGATTCCTAGGATTGTCCGATATCAGGCATATTTATTTGCTGATGTTTCCCAGGATTGTCCTATGTCAGGTATGTTTATATTGTGATGATTCCCAGGATAAATCCGATATCCGGAATGTTTATAGTGTAATGGTCCCCAGGATTGTCAGATGTCAAGTATGTTTATATTGTGATGGTTCACAGGGTTGCCCGATATCAGGTAACGTTCATATTGAGCAAGTTTACTGAAATATTAAAGATGGTCCATCTATTCCAGGCCACAACTAGAACAACATAATTTTACTACTACTTACTAAAGTAGTGGGCCAATCGGGTGGTGTATGCTTACATCCGCCCTGTCAGGGAAATGTGCAAAATCCGTCGGGGAGCATACCCGAATAATTATGCATTTTTAGCACCCATGATCCGCGATGCTCCCCGACGAATATTACACATTCCCAGTTGAGCCAGGGGGAGTCGGAAAAATATTACAGGCACGTATGCTGATTTTTGACTTAGAACCCTGTTGTGACCCACCCACCCACGCGTCCAATTTTGTTTCCGTTTTCGGCAGTTTTTTCCGACCATTTTTTGACACCCACCCCCTTTTAACACTAAAACGGAGATTTGCGGGGGGAAATTCACTGTAAACAGCTGTATATGAATTTATGTGCATACTATTATTCATGGATGTTAACATTGACATGTAAATAGGAACAAGTCATTTTGGGGTCATTCGGTAAAAAAAAAACATGGCAGCCATCTTGGATTTCAAAATTCAATCCATTAGCATGGTCTACAGAATATACTGTTTATCTGATCATCATGAAATTTGTCATTTATGTTAATATTGACATATAGATGTGTTTTAAGCCAAACTCATTGCAAAAACAGTCAAAAAGACTTGCAGGAAAAATATTTTTGAGTTGCGGAAAAAATTGTTTGTTGGTCCTATCGACCACCCACCCACCCCGGCATACGTGCCCGGAAAAAAATTGTTTCCACCCCCCTGGTTGAGCAATCAAAAACGATACACAAACGCAAGTAGCAACGAGTACCAGTCACATAATAGTGTGCTTTAGAAATAAACTGAGAGATGGTGCTAGCATGCGCAGTGTTAAGTTGGTATGAATTGTATATGATTTTAGAACAATACTATCTAATCAGGTCAATGTGAGGTCATTTGCTAATCAAAATTTCATATTAAAATTCTTTTAAAAAGTCTATATCTGGCCACCAGAACCTCATATTAATCACCTCATTTGTCCCATCTAAATATTTTCTGGTATAGTGAGCATACATATGATGTTTTATGGTGTCATGGGAAAGCCCTGTGCCAATGCATTCTCTTATATATGCGAGTCGACCAGAGAATGCATTGGCCTAACAAATGTTATATTATTTTATATAGTTGTTAAAAATAATGAAAAAAGAATGTAAGAAATGATAACGCCGCCCGTGCCTTTAAAACCACCAAATGTTATGTGGTATGTTCTATATTTAGCCTGATTCCAGGAACTTAGTGTAAACAGTATTTAATCCATATAATTCATAAAGTAATTACAACATAATAACAAGTTATGGTATGGACGGGATTCGACAGCAAGCTGAGAGCTTATATGTGTCGTCTCCGATTACGGTGTGACCAAGCCCACATCGTGAGTATGCTTGAATTAAGTGCGATGTGAAACTCATTTTTAATCTTCAGACTTCAATATTTGTTTTTGTTTTATATTGTTTCTTCTTTTCTTTTTTTTTATTATTATTATTTTATTTTTTTTTGTCAATCGGAGCATTTTTAGACCCTATAGCATATGTTGATAATATCATGCAGATAGTAATGTTGTATTACCTGACCTAGCTCATTTTAATTGGCAATTTTAAACTTAGATTGTGTTGCTTGTATATATTTATTGTTTTACCACACTCCACGTTGTATTATAATTGTAAGCGTTTTAGAGCATGTCAATGTATTTACGCTATATATAAATAAATTATTATTATCTCAAGAATGTTAACAAAATGTTAGTTGTGTGCTGGAAAATTGTGAGCAGCCATTTGTAAGAACAGATATAAACCTTTGGGCTTAGATGAGTTTTATGTCATAGGTCCATAGCCAAATTAATAGCTTACCAGCTATCACTAATACCTATTTCCTGTTGATTACTCCCTGCATGAGTTGACAAGCCTGAATACCATCATTTGTTTTCATGTGGCTGGTCCTTGAGCACAATTCTTTGACACGCTAACAAAATACATATAAAAACTTGAAAATAGATATTGAACTTCTAATATATATTGCCCTTTAGTTAGGAAAGAGGCTGTGTTCGCCACTCCCGGAAAAAAGCGAAAGCCCAGATTGTCCATGCAGAATGACCTGAATTGGCATTAAAAGTATTATTATTGAAATAATTATTGTGTTTAAAGAGATTTCATCTATCACAGACTAGTTAGAATGAAACTGGCAACGGACTTTGATATGAAAAAGATCAACAACTCAATGCATGTAAGAATTGCAAGTGAAAATCTTGAAAAAATATCTCAAATCGTATTGCCCAATTTCAGTAGATCAAGATAACGACTGCTAACAAGAGCACAACTTTGTTCTGGGGGTGATCAACTCAGTGTCTTTCCTAACTAGTACCATTACTATATAAAGCGTATTATAAATTCAATATTTATTTTAAAGTTTCTATACGCCTGTTATTAAAAAGCGGGACTAGTTGTGTTATTTGTTTTTCTGTCCGTGTGTCTGTCCGTTCGCTTTTTTTTCGTTTCCGGATGATAACTTCAGTAAGTTTGTACTGAGTGGAATGAAATTTGGTACGTGAGTTTACTAGCCAAAAGAAAAGGTCATGTTCCGCCTGCTAATCGTCACCCGACTTATTGCCCTGTTTGTTGAAATTATCACGGGCATATTTGCCACGCCCTAGGGATTCTCTTGTTACAGTTGTATTATGCATAACTGCCATGAAAAGTACATGATCGAAACTAGTGAAATGTTCGAATAACTATCTAATTGAGAGCAACACTGTTTCAAGAATGTTAGTTGTGTTCTGGAAAATTGTGAACAGTTATTTAAAAGATTCGCATGTATACATTTAGGCTGAGATGAGTTTTAGGTCATACGTCCATTGCCAAATCCCCAGCTTACCAGCTATCTCTAATACATATATCCTGTTGATTGCCCCCTGATTTAGTGGACATGCATGCATACATCAATTGTATTCATTGGGCTGGCTCTTAAACCATCTTAAGCATATCTTATGTTCTTTTTTGCTTGATATCTGAACATCGCTACAAATGAACGAATAGAGATTCACATGCCTACAAATCAAAATAGGCCATTCCAGTGTATACTTTAAAAACTGAATTATATTCCGAAATCGAAGGTTCGCAGACGAATATCTTGTGATTTCAGGAAGATGCCAGACTGGGTGTCAGGACGGCTGGTTTGGCGATCAATGCACGGAGCTGTGTGGCTGGATATGTGACGCTTGTGATAGGAACAATGACACCTGTTTGAGATGTAATAGTGGGCGATATGGGATATATTGCAGTGATAACTGCGCTGATCGACATTGTGTGGGTTCTCATGATTGTCGTCTATCAGGTATGGTTGTTGAATTATTCAATTATAATATAAGTTACACATATTGGTGTGATATGCCCTGGTTAGGCAATGCAATTTGGTATTGATGTTTACCACTATGAGGACAAGGGTATTAAATTTTCTTGTATGTGTTTTCCGTTTTGGTTTTCTAGTAATGTTTAATGTTTTGCGTCTGTCTGCTGCGTATCCCAGCCATGGGTTCATGATGAAATTTCATATGTACGAAGCTTGTGCATTATACACACGTGTATACATATGATATACACAAGCAAATCTTGCTCGTTATTTTGTAACGACAAAAGATTGCATGTATATCCTCATGTCGCTTGTATAGGCAATCGGTTGTGCGTATTAGCTGATAGCACAGTCATATTATATGCATTAAGCTGATGTACATGTACGCTGTGACTGCGCAGCGGTGAAACAATGTTTGCGAGGTATATGTTACTATACAAGAAATCAAAATGACGAAAACGAAAAACAATGTGCCGCCATTTATCAACCTTCGTATCAAGTCAGGGTGACAATAACATCGCGAATCTCACACCCAAGGTTAGGAAATGATCCTATCAAACAGCCATGCCATATCATTCAGTGGGAGGCTGTGGATGCACTCACAATGGTGCAATGCATACGTCACGTATGCATTACTCGAGTATATGGCGATGAATGACGTACACGCTCGTACATACGCCTTTGGTGCATGTAAGTGTGAGTCTAGAGTGTTTCGCCATTCAGCTCGATTTAAAACGTGTCATGAGAAGAAAACCCACACCGAGAGCGCTGATATCAATGAAAGTTCCAACATATTGCGGTGCGATACGTCCATTGAGAGTGTCATACTGAAAGCCTTGGTACTCTCTCATATAATTAAATAGTTGAATATTTTGTGTTGAAGTGACTAGTTGAAGACATTATTAATTTATTGCGGTGCGATTCCATTCAAGGGGGTCAGTATTGGTCAACTGCGTAATTCAAACTGAAAGGTTTTGTACCATATTATATAACGTTTAATCCTGCCAGGGAAATATTTATTAAAACTCCAATAAGTTTAATTTTATTGCGTTTCAAATTAAGTTTTTCAGTGAATATTCAGAAATATTTGAATATTTTGTGTTGACAGTTTTGAGGTATATGCATACACGTAACCATTAAAATTTTACTCCAGGAAGGTGCACAGATAAGTGTGTAAGCGAGTGGTTCGGAGAAACATGTTTACAAAAATGTCCTGCTTGCAACGAATGTGATAGAACGTCAGGTGTCTGTACAGTCTGTCCAGATGGAAATTTCAGCACAGATTGTTCCAAAGAGTGCAATGATCGAAAATGCAAGAATACTAAAGATGAGTGCCCCATAGATGGATCTTGTAAGTCTGGCTGCCAAGTGTTGTATTCTGGAACAGGATGTATGTTCCAGTGTGGAACTATGGATCATAATTGCATTGAGTGTAAAATAACTTCAAGAACAAGCATATGTACGAAATGTAATACATCGTATTACAATGTTGTAGATGACAGTAAATGCTACAAGTGTCCACAAAAATGTAGTGAATGCTCATCACTTAGGAAATGCTATTCATGTCATGCAGGTTATTTTGGACAAACCTGTACTTCTGAATGTAAGGACACTTGTGGCGTATTGAACGGATCTGAGATAATTTGTGATAAAGATTCAGGTGCTTGTCTTCATGGCTGCAAAGATGGATATTACAGTGATACATGTTCCATAGCTTGTCCAGTTAAATGCCTCAGTAACATCTGTCAGCAGGCTGATGGCAATTGCAACTTAGGGTGTGTGGATTCATACTATGGACATTCCTGTAATGAGGAATGCTCCGTAAATTGCACCGTCGGAGGAGAGCGAATATGTGACCAGCTAACTGGGAGATGCACCCGCTGTCAATCAGGCCGATATGGTGACTTTTGTGAAAACAAATGTGGCGATAATTGTGCAGTTGATGACGCAGATCTTGGGCCATGTCACAAGAGAACAGGACGCTGTGAACTTGGTTGCCAACGAGGTCGCTACGGTTACAGTTGTGAAGTAAATTGTAGTAGAACGTGTTCTCGGTCAACATGTCACCAGATGACAGCTGAATGCCAGATGGGCTGTGTGGATGGATGGGAGGGGCCTATGTGTACAGGTATGTACTATATGTTTAGTATCATACATTTTATCAGTATATGCACTAAAAGATTGTGGGGAGTATTTATGTAGGGATCTGTATATATTCAGCATTAGTTGTTCACATTGCAAAAAGAGTGCCCAATATGTGCAGCTTTATTCGTGTTCTACGTCTTAATTTTAACAATGGGAAATTTACATGCTATACGCACGATTAACATGACCAACTTATCAGCTACATACTATGATGACATAGATACGAACACAACCATTAACCCTTTACCCAACAAACCGGCCAAAACCGGCCAAATAAAGCTTCAACAGCCTAAAATATCTTCGGTCTGTCTCAATAGAACCATACAAATATGGATATCATTGGAACCGGCTCCTTGACCACATTGTGATAGTTACAGTTATACCCTGTGCCAATGCATTCTCTTATATATGCGAGTCGACCATAGGTCGCCTCGCATATATAAGAGAATGCATTGGCCTAAAAAAAATCTTTTTTTAACACTTTTTAACATTTTTTCTTACAATCTTTAACAATTTTATAATTTTTAATGTGTTAAGCCAATGCATTCTCTTATATATGCGAGGCGACCTATGGTCGACTCGCATATATAAGAGAATGCATTGGCACAGGGCCCTTCTGCTGTTACAAAATGTCGAACCGGATATCGAAAGTGGAACCGGATTGTATCGATTGCAGCTTGTGGAGTTAGATGATCATACTGCTAACAAGCTGAGCTAACACAGATCTTAAACACACTATTTTATTCTTGTACTAATTTATCTTACACCGACCGAATTTATCATTTTTAGGCACTTTATGTCAGAATTGAGACAAAACAAACTACATTTTTTTCTTTTCGAAGAGCATTTCATGTTACACAGTTACAGTACATGTGATGATATGGGACATGACACTCTGCGGGATGGGATGGGATATGGGACAAAACGACAATCTGCGGGACAGAATTTCAAATTGCATGGGACGGCCGATATCTCGATGAATACAATGCGTAGGGGGCTCATTTTGGTGTCTAACGAAAGGCCCACATTCGCCCTATCCACACATATTAACTACGCCACTGACCGGACACCAGAAGTTGCATTATTTGATCGACAACTGACCTAACATGGGGTGGAATTTGGGATAGAATGACAATCTGCGGGACAGGATTTTCATATTGCGTGGGACGGCCGATATCTCGAGGAATACAGCGCGTAGAGGGTTTCTTTTGGTGTCTCACGAAAGGTCCACATTCACCCTATCCACACATACTAACCCCACCACTGACCGGACACCGGAAGTTACATTATTCGGTCGACAACTGACCTAACATAAAATGCCACAAACACGAAAAACTGCGTTCGACATTAATGTTTAGAATTTAGATTTCTCGATGAATACACTAGCAAACAACAAGTTTTGGGTGTCAAATAACGCAGTGGAATGCTGTGCATTCGTTTTTAGCTACAATATGGCTGTTTTAGTGCGAATATTGTAATGGCGAACACGCAAACAAGCTCCGATAAAACAGCTAAAGATAGACTCGATGTTTACAATTACAGGATCGATTTCAGCCGGTATATTCAATATAATGGGGCGTATAGTATATCAAAATGTAGAATTAGACACAGAGAATGTATTTTTTTTCCAAATGGGTCCACTAGGCGGTGAAATTGTTGCAGAAATTCGCTCCAAGATATTCTCACTTATTTTTATTTCAGTTGTGACTAAAAGCCCAGATGCTGGAGCCCAGCGACTAAAAGCCAAGTTACAAAATAGATCAACTGGTTTGAACGAATGAATATGTCAATGGTAAGACTATTCAAAAGAATATTCAAATCAAATAGTGTTTATAGACTTAAAAACTTATGTGTCCGCCATTCATATGCGGTGGAGGTTCTCATATTATCTGCCAGTCATACGCGGGGGAGGTTCTCATATGAACATATTATCTGCCGGTCATACGCGGTGGAGGTTCATATTATCCGCCGGTCATACGCGAGGGAAGTTCTCATATCATCCTCCGGTCATACGCGGGGGAGGTTCTGATATGAACATATTATCTGCCGGTCATACGCGGTGGAGGTTCATATTATCCACCGGTCATACGCGAGGGAGGTTCTCATATTATCCTCTGGTCATATGTTGGGGAGGTCCTCATATGAACATATTATCCGCCGGTCATATCCTCCCTCGGGTGTGACTGGTGGATAATATGAGAACCTCCCTCGCATATGACCGGCAGATAATATGTTCATATGAGAACCTCCAACGCGTATGACCGGGGGATAATATGAACCTCCCCCGCGTATGACTGGCAGATAATATGTTCATATCAGAACCTTCCCCACCTATGACCGAAGGATAATGTGAGAACTTCCCTCGCGTATGACCGGCGGATAATATGAACCTCCACCGCGTATGACCGGCGGATAATATGTTCATATGAGAACCTCCACTGCGTATGACCGGCAGATAATATGTTCATATGAGAACCTCCCCAACGTATGACCGGAGGATAATATGAGAACCTCCATCGCGTATGACCGGCAGCTAATATGAACCTCCACCGTGTATGACCGGCGGATAATATGTTCATATGAGAACTTCCACCGCGTATGACTGGTGGATAATATGAACCTCCACTGCGTATGACCGGCGAATAATATGTTCATATCAGAACCTCCTCCACGTATGGCTGGAGGATAATATGAGAACCTCCCTCGCGTATGACTGGCGGATAATATGAACCTCCACCGCGTATGACCGGCAGATAATATGTTCATATGAGAACCTCCCTTATGTATGACCGGAGGCTAATATGAGAACCTCCCTCTCGTATAACCGGTGGATAATATGAGAACCTCCCTCGCGTATGACCGGCGGATAATATGTTCATATGAGAACCTCCCCATCGTATGACCGGAGGATAATATGAGAACTTCCCTCGCGTATGACCGGCAGATAATATGTTCATATCAGAACCTCCCCCGCGTATGACCGGAGGATAATATGAAAACTTCCCTCGCGTATGACCGGCGGATAATATAAACCTCCACCGCGTATGACTGGCAGATAATATGTTCATATGAGAACCTCCCCTACGTATGACCGGAGAATAATATGAGAACCTCCTTCGCGTATGACCGGTGGATAATATGAGAACCTCCCTCGCGTATGACCGGCGGATAATATGTTCATATGAGAACCTCCCCATCGTATGACCGGAGGATAATATGAGAACTTCCCTCGCGTATATATGACCGGCAGATAATATGTTCATATCAGAACCTCCCCCGCGTATGACCGGAGGATAATATGAAAACTTCCCTCGCGTATGACCGGCGGATAATATAAACCTCCACCGCGTATGACTGGCAGATAATATGTTCATATGAGAACCTCCCCTACGTATGACCGGAGAATAATATGAGAACCTCCTTCGCGTATGACCGGTGGATAATATGAGAACCTCCCTCGCGTATGACCGGCGGATAATATGTTCATATGAGAACCTCCCATCGTATGACCGGAGGATAATATGAGAACTTCCCTCGCGTATGACCGGCAGATAATATGTTCATATCAGAACCTCCCCCGCGTATGACCGGAGGATAATATGAAAACTTCCCTCGCGTATGACCGGCTGATAATATAAACCTCCACCGCGTATGACTGGCAGATAATATGTTCATATGAGAACCTCCCCTACGTATGACTGGAGGATAATAAGAAAACTTCCCTCGCGTATGACCGGCGGATAATATGAACCTCCACCGTGTATGACCGGCAGATAATATGTTCATATGAGAACCTCCCCCGCGTATTACTGGCAGATAATATGAGAACTTCACCGCATATATGAATGGCGGACACATAAGTTTTTAAGTCTATAAACACTATTTGATTTGAATATTCTTTTGAATAGTCTTACCATTGACATATTCATTCGTTCAAACCAGTTGATCTATTTTGTAACTTGGCTTTTAGTCGCTGGGCTCCGGCATCTGGGCTTTTAGTCACAACTGAAATAAAAATAAGTGAGAATATCTTGGAGCGAATTTCTGCAACAATTTCACCGCCTGGTGGACCCATTTGGAAACAAATACATTCCCTGTGTCTAATTCTACATTTTGATAAACTATACGCCCCATTATATTGAATATACCGGCTGAAATCGATCCTGTAATTGTAAACATCGAGTCTATTTTTAGCTGTTTTATCGGAGCGTGTTTGCGTGTTCGCCATTACAATATTCGCACTAAAACAGCCATATTGTAGCTAAAAACGAATGCACAGTATTCCACTGCGTTATTTGATACCGAAAACTTGTTATTTGCTAGTGTATTCATCGAGAAATCTAAATTCTAAACATTAATGTCGAACGCAGTTTTTCGTGTTTGTGGCATTTTATGTTAGGTCAGTTGTCGACCAAATAATGTAACTTCCGGTATCCGGTCAGTGGCGGGGTTAATATGTGTGGATAGGGCGAATATGGACCTTTCGTTAGACACCAAGAGTAGCCCTCTATGCGCTGTATTCCTCGAGATATCGGCCGTCCCACGCAATTTGAAAATCCTGTCCCGCAGATTGTCATGCTCTCCCAAATTCCACCCCATGTTAGGTCAGTTGTCGATCAAATAATGCAACTTCTGGTGTTTGGTTAGTGGCGGGGTTAATATGTTTGAATAGGGCGAACGTGTGCATTTCGTTAGACACCAAAATGAGCCCCCTACGCCCTGTATTCCTCGAGATATCGGCCGTCCCACGCAATTTGAAATTCTGTCCCGCAGATTGTCGTTTTGTCCCATATCCCATCCCATCCCGCAGATTGTCATGTCCCGATGACATCGCGGGTTTATGCAACATTGAGGGTGATTTGTCAGCGAGACAAAATTTAATTATAGTTCCTGCTGTGATATTTATCCATGTTCAGAAATCGGAACTGTGAAATTTTCAGATTATCAGATGTCAATGTTTTAACATCTACATTTAAATTAACCACAGCACGCAAATATAATGTAAACTTATCAGTGGAGAAAGCTGTCTAAAATGACAGAAAAATAATGTAAGCTAACATTTATTCATATAAGGAACTTTTATTCATGTTTGATGGGATGTAGCTTTGAAACTGTGTTTATGTTAACAAATGTCAATTAATTTATTGATCCAGGCCATTCGAAACTCTAAATAAATATGAGAAATGTGCGAGACGAGCGTTAGTGTTGATATGACCATTCCACGTTTAAAGTGAGAAATATTGGACATAATTTGAGGCTACAAACTGCCATGGGTCTTTGACTAAATGAGAACTAATGCATTTGTTTTACTTTCAGAGGTCGAATGTAGTTCGAATGATACCGTATTCATTGTTGTCATTGTCCTGCTTGTCTTGTTGGTTGTTGCTGTCTTGGTTGCTGTTTTTATATACAGAAGGTATGTAGTATGTGAACACCTCAAAATAAGTAAGTTCCCCTGACATATTGCGTTGTATCTAAATAATACTCAGGCTTGTGTGCTGGTTTTATATTCCGAAGGTATGTTGCATGTATATATTGTATATTATGAGCGACCGGATCTTAATGATAATGTTGTTTTTTTATATACACAGAAGGTATGTATCATGTATAGCTTCACTGATTGTATATCGCGACAGACGCTTTGTTTTTATCCCAGCTTCAAATATATTGGAGGCTTTTTTAGCTCAACTTGACAAATTGGATTTCACTCCTTGTATCACTAAATATGTTGGCACACGCTACATGCCACAGCCAATCGTCACCAAACGGCATATTGATCCTCATGGTGACATCTAGATGGGAGTTTTAAAAAGTTACCGTTTTAAAACATGGCATCCAGTGGCCATCTTGGAGTTTACTATTTGTGTGACTAAATCTTTTAGCACACCCTATAGGCCATATCCATCATCAGATCGTTATCGTGCTCCATATGGATCCTCGTGTGTGACATCTAGACGGGAGCTTAGCATTTGTTCCGAATTATGTTTAAAACATGGCCGCAAGTTGCCATCTTGGATTTCACATTTGAATCCATCGGAACACCATAATTATTGACAACATGTTTTGTAAATTAACAGGCATGTTTGGGATCACCTCCAGCTGGGAGCTGTTAAATTTGAATATTTTCGAATTCGATGAAACACATTGCCGATGGCATGTTGATATTTAGTATTACATAGACATACCACATTCCTTATTTCCATTAGCACACCATACAGGTCACATCCCTCATCCGATCATCACCAAACTTCATATGGATCTTCGTGGTGACCTCCGAAATTCCTTAAAAACATGGCTACCAGCTGCCATATTGGATTTCAAAATCAGGACACCATGCACTCATTTATTGGAGAAATATTTTGAAAATATAGAGGCATATTTAGGATCACATATGGATGGGAGCTATTGAATTTGAACAATTGTCGATGAAAAACATGGCCGCTAGCATCCATCTTGGATTTTACTCTTGGTATGACTAAATCATTTGGCGCACCCTACAGACCACATCGCTCATCCGATCATTATCAAACGTCATATGGATCTTCAGGGCGACCGCTAGATGGGAATATTTTTTTCCGAATTTCGTTGAAAACCATTGCTGCCAGTGGCCATCTTGGATTTTTCTCTTTGTATGACTAAATTCTTCGGCACACCTTTACAGGCTACCTTCCTCATCCGATCATCATCAAACTTCATATCGATCTTCAGTGCGAAATCTAGATGGGAGCCATCATTTTTTTCCCGAAATTCGTTATAAAACATGGCCACCAGCAGCCATGTTGGATTTCATATCTGAATCCATTGGCACACCCTACAGCCTGCATTTATTGGATAATTGTTTTGAAAATATACAGGCATGTTTAGAATCACCTCTAGGTGGGAGCTTTCGAATTTGCACATTTTCGATGATGAACACATGGCCGCTGGCAGCCAACTTGGATTTTACTCTTAGAATTATTAAATCCTTTAGCACACCCTACAGACAACAACACCCTTCATCTCATCACCACCAACCTTCATATTATTCGGGGTGCCCACCAGTTGTCATATTTGATTTCACCAGCACACCATGCAGCCCAAAATTATTCCCGAAATGTTTTGAAAATGTACGGGAATGTTTGGGATCACCTCTTGATGTGAACTTTTTAATTTGAACGATTTTCGATGTAAAACATGGCCACCGGCAATTATCCTGGATTGTACTTTTTACATCACTAAATCCTTTGGTACACGCTTCATGCCATATAACTCACCCAATCGTCACCAAAATTCATATTGATTCATTGGGATGACCTCTAGATGGGAGCTTACCATTGTTAGCTCAACTCTACTTTGTAAAGTTTGAGATATTGTCATGGGTTGGTCGTCCGTGCGTGTGTGCGTGCATCCGTCAACAATTTATTTTGGGAAATCTTGGATTTTACCCGTTTGTACTCGTCTCTACTGGATTGCCGCTGACAGCCATCTTGGATTTTGCTCTTTGCATCACTAAACCATTTGATACGTCGTACAGGCCACATCACTCATCCGATCGTTACCAAGCGTCAAATGGATCATCGGGGTGACCTCTAAATGGGAGCTTAACATTTCTTTTCCGAATTATGTTAAAACATGGCTACCAGCGGCCATCTTGGATTTTACTCTTTATATGACTAATTCCGTTGGATGTTCAGTATTACATAGACATACCAATTTGCTGCATTCCTATCGCTCCATTAACTGTAACATTTGACAATAGCACAGAGGCCTGTAACGCGCTCCGCTGCCCGCACCCCTTTGCGCTGCCCATATACGCCGCTTCTATATACGCGCCTGCTTCACGTTAATGGTAGTATAATAGAGACAAGGGGAACTGTAGATATTCCCCGTTTTACCATCGCTTGGGAATCGGACAAATTTAGCCCAGCTCCTCATTATAATATTCATTACGACCTGACCTTTCCATGACTGCCATAGTAGAAACAGCCAATCAGCGCTCAGTATTATAATCGAGGTCAGGTCGTAATGAATATTAAAATGAGGAGCTGCGTGAATGGTAAACGAAAAATGAAAAACAATTAGAATTATCGACAGATTTCTCCTCTATAAAAATTGTTTACTGACGATGTGTTGATTTGTATGGGTAACTGAATTATTAGCCGACAAGAAATCACTGAGCGCTAGATGTTTAGTTGATCGTTTGACCGATTTTTAGTTATAGTAAGCGGTAGGGGTGTGAATTTAGAGGAACATATCGGCCATTGTTCTCTGAGTAGGATCAATCCGAAAATTTACGCTCTCCGGAGACAATATTTTGTGGTAAAATAATTATAAAATGCTATGGATATAAATGGTTCTGAGGGCCCAATGAGGGTAGCTTGTGGTATTTATTGACAGATGAATCATTCGCCGACACATCCGTGGCTATATCGATAGCATTACTCGGGTAAATGGGCTAAATTTTTCCGATTCCCGAGCGATGGTAAAACGGGAAATAACTATCGTTCCCCTTGTCTCTATTATACCACCATTAACGTGAAGCAGGCGCGTATATAGAAGCGGCGTATATGGGCAGCGCAAAAGGGGCGGGCAGCGGAGCGCGTTACAGGCCCCTGTGACAATAGCCACTTTCCAAATTGAGCTTCAGTGTCATTGACCCTTTCATATTGTAAAACTCTCGAATATCTGTAACTTTTGCAAAACTTTTGTACTTCTGTAATTTTGTAAAACAAATCGGAATGCGAAATAGGTGAGTGTTTCTGTATTTGTATATACCCTGTATACCCCCATCACAGTTGAACTGCTCATTTACCGTAACAGCTAATTATCGCATTAACATTATATGCCCTCATTTAACTTATTTCTGGAGGCGCTCTGTTGTTGCGTATGGTTATTAGTGTGTCGGAATTATCTTCCATGGCAACACATCGAAGCCCGCTGGTGGATTATTGAGTTTCTCACAACAGTTTCTGTATTATATCAGTATTTGATCACCAACGGTTGACACAAATTGTTATGTTCTGGTTGTCTGATTTCAGGCATGTCATTTTGAGAGAAAGGCAATCCCAAATCGCCAATTACACAAGACCACACTCAACTGTGGACAATTTGGAAGTACAATGCAACACCGCGGTTGGAGATTTGTGTACGGAAGATGACGTCAATGACAAAATAACAGATGCAGATACATTGCTGTGATATCCGGACAAGGAGGAAGTGACAATGGATGTAGTGACAAGTCACGTCCTGTAGCAACAGCGGATATAATATATGCAAACACAACACCAGTCTGATTAAACCAGCCTCGAATCAGCTTCGTGTTATATAGTCTAAAGAAAATGTGTTTGTTTTCCATTACAACCAGCAAGCATTATGTCAGTGTCAGCCAATCACAATATCTTATCAGTAAATCGATGCAGCCATTCGGGTGATCGTCGGAATTCCTACACAACGGTGGCTTCGCTACAAAGCGCAAAATACATTTTCTGTCACATTGATAATTTCACACAAAATATAGCAATTACGATAACTAATTCTATACTACAAGGATGCGCGAAGACTCCATTATTGACCATTAATACCTAATAAGGCGAATATAACTATGTATATTGCCAATAATGACAACAGTTAAAGGTACTCAATACGATCAGACGTCCCCATACCATCGAGATACAACAACAACAACATTTCTTCAAAATACGCTTTAATTATCAGAATCGATTTATTGCAACAAAATAATGCTAACCACTGTCAACAGTTATCAAATTTCCCAAAACGTGTTATTTATCAACATTTGTGTTCAACAAAATATGGCCGTCTACGTCCTTCGGACACGGTCTGTGGCCGGAAATAACTCAACTACTATCCAATAAAGGTTCCAATACCTTGCCGACCTAACCTTAGCCCGTGCACATGTAGGTAACCCCAGCCTCGTGTATGAACTATGATACCTGAGGAAACCTAATCTCAGTAAACAATAAAACACCCGACACGCGAGGTCGATTGTAGGTAACGCGATACTAACCCTGAATACATTTCAAACAAACGACTCCAGTAATCTAGAACATATTTCAGCGGCCCACGAAACAGGATCCCAGACAGGGGCGTGTAACTTTCTAAAGGGCTCTTGTTGTTGTCGCAGAAGATAGGCGAACACAGTGGATTGGCCACGCACCGTGCGGCTATAGTGAAAGTCTTCAAATAGACACAGCCTTCGCCCCAACGACATAAAAGATACATTCCACTAACAAAAACAAGGAAACATCCGCAACAGTGACTAAATAACGCGACTGTACACTGGGTGGGACCTGCTGTGAATTTCGCACTGCGATATGTCATTAATCATGTTACATATCGATTAATTATCTCCAATAATTATTACAAATTGCTAACCATGTAGCTTCCTTTACATAAACTAGCGCTCGTGTTTAACACATTCCAATGCACCATATAACACTCACAGGCACCTTTGTAGAAAACAATGTTTACATAAAACATAGATATAGGGAAGGCCGGACTCTTCCGGTTTCCGATTCCATAAATTCGTTGCATTTCTGACTCGCTGAATCGATCATGGCCGAGCTACGGCAGTGTCGCTTGTTTTTCTTCTTCCAAAAACAAATAGAAAAACCTCCTTACACTGTCAAATGCAAATGCAGTGGATGTCCAAAAAAACCTTTTGTATACTTTGAAGTGAGAAAATTGCTTCCTGGCGAACCATCGGCATGCACTCTATGGTTGGCGTAGTTCGGTATAGCTCAGGGGACTATCGAGCATTTCGTACTTCACTTCGAATGTACACATTGACCTGCGACCGTATTAAGGGGTTTGTTGTTGTCGGTCAAACTTTTTCAAAAATCGAAATAAATGATCGAAGAAATTATCATTGTCTGAGTAATCAGACTCACCAAAAATGACAGAATCTGATAACAACTCATTTTGAGACATTGAAAAAATATATCTTGAAAAACATGAAAAAACCATTAGGGTATGGCGAGTTTTAAATAGGGTAGGTAGGGAAACCCAAACCACAAGTATTTTTTATGAAGTATTCTTTTAAGTATTTTAAGTAATCCATGATAAATTCTACATATAGCCTGTAGTCTGCAAGAAAGCTATTCCAAAATATCATAGCTCTGATGTGGTAGCTATGGATTATTTTTCTGTTAAAATTAACTATATTTCCCCCACTTCCTATTTCAAAAGATAGACTTAGTAAATTCAAGTTTGTAATAGCTGGAGGACTGAGCTGGTTGAATTATACACTCTGGAACTATTGTTATAATAAAATAGCTATTCAATTATCATTTCTAGATTATTCCATGAATATCTGTCTGTTATATGTGTTAAGGGTGCGTATTGTGTAGTTATAACATAACTTCCACGAATCTCCATTTAAAGGGGGACCGTCACCTAAATCCAGCCATTTATGGGACCATCTCTTTTTATAATCAAAGAATATATGTCTCCCGGCACATTCAAGATGCAAACCTTTATAGCACACCGCACACGCAACACCTGTATACTGTCCTCGCTCACCGCAACTATATAAGCAACAAATGAATAAAAGTGATTCACAATGAATCTAATTATACTGCCAGCAATTAACAGCTACGGCATTCCTCTTTGCCAGAATGAGTTCATGTCGATGGTCGCCGTGAACGATTTATACCACTTGAAAGTATAAAACAGGTTTATATCGCATTCCACAGCATTGTACATGGTAAGGAGAGTTTCTATCACTTTTTGGAAGTAGACATATACGCGACAATACCGATTACCCGACCATAATCGTTGCATTGAGTCAGAATTTCAAAAGTGAAGGCTGTACCACGCTATTCCGTACCGAACATTGTCATCCCCTTTGGTTTCTGTGTAAGGTGTAAGGTGATAATACCCACCAGCGCGATCGGGCGTGGAGACCGACACAGCACTGACTGAAGTGAGGTGCACATTAACTACAGACTTACAAGCTCCCCGTGATAATACCCACCAGCGCGATCGGGCGTGGAGACCGACACAGCACTGACTGAAGTGAGGTGCACAGTAACTACAGACTTACAAGCTCCCCGTGATAATACCCACCAGCGCGATCGGGCGTGGAGACCGACACAGCACTGACTGAAGGGAGGTGCACATTAACTACAGACTCACAAGCTCCCCGTGATAATACCCACCAGCGTGATCGGGTGTGGAGACCGACACAGCACTGACTGGAGTGAGGTGCACAGTAACTACAGACTTACAAGCTCCCCGTGATAATACCCACCAGCGCGATCGGGCGTGGAGACCGACACAGCACTGAAGTGAGGTGCACATTAACTACAGACTCACAAGCTTCTACCAGCTCACCCGAATTATATCAAATCAATTAGCGCTATCTATTTAAATATACAAATATTAATGTACAAAATATGATAACAATTTTGTTAACATTAAATTTACAACTTACTAACAAACAAAAACAATACAAAAAACGATCAATTCAAAAGATGTGCTACGATATCATGATCATCACGTTCAGGTATTATATATATATTAACTGAGTGAATCAGGTATTACACATAATAACTGAAAATTTCAGTTATTATACATAATAACTGATAACACTTATTAACTGTAACATATATACATTTATCACATAATTTGGCCATAAAAGCAGTTTCATAATTATCGGTAATAGACACGTTTAATATCAGCGCGTGCGATGACGTCACGGCGTTCTTCAAATAACTTGCGATCGCTGTAGTTTATGATTGTTGTTTTCGATGAATATTTCGCGTTGCTTCGGGTTTATTTGATCATGTGATAAAAGGTATCTCACACTCGTCCTATTTTATACGTAATTTATCAACCTCGTCCTCTAAATTCTATTTGAGCCTCGGTAAACCTCGGCTCAAATCGAATTTAGTGAACTCGGTTGATAAATTCCGTATAAAATAGAAACTCATGTGAGATCCTCTATATGTCACATATTGGTGTTTCAGTATAGTGTTGCTTCACTATTTAGTCGCGCCGAGGGGTCATTGGGCATACACGGAAAATGCTACATCTGGACAGTATTTTTGACAGAAATTAGTATTTGATCATGTTTATTATACCAAGGTATGTAAATAGGCTTACTTGGCGTGTGGGTTAATTGTCTATAAGTTTACATACTGATTGTTGCCATTTTGGTGAATTCACCTCTTTCAATTAAGCCAGACCTATGGTGCTTCGACGTCCAAATCAGCCAAAATTACCTTTCTGTTTTTCTATGAATCCAGATGTGTCATGCAATTGAGGATTTTGTGAGAAAAATAAACGGAAGACCTATTCTTGTGGCTTATATTCAAAGTATTATGCCTTACATTTAAAGTGAAAATGCAAAAACAGTTATTTTTTACAATTTTGGGTCAAACATAGACAATATTTGAAAAATATCAGCTCAAATAAGGGGGAAAACAGGCACTTTTCTAAATAGCAGTCATGTGACATATTTTCATATTGCTACCTGTTGTTATTGTTGCAACATATGCCAAAAGTTATTTTTATGAACTAAAAAGTCATCAATCAGTTTGAAAATATATATAACTCTAGTATACATGAATGTTCGTTATGACTGAAGCCCAAACATGGCTGATGAATCTCAAATGAATGAACATCTAGGGTGACGTGAAATAGCCTTGACAATAGTGTAACGATACCTATAAAATTGTACAAAAAATTACTTTCGATTTTCATTTTATTAATAATAATCTGAAATAAACAAAACCTTTCAAAATTAAACAACTTTTTGTCCCCTCACCCACTCTCCCATTGCTATAACCACATCAAAAATCACCAACGAACGATATCGCTTGGAATCGTTGAACCCCAGTGCACGGTGGCATGGTCGCTCGAAAATATAAAAAGCGTATTTTTGATGTACTCTAGTAGGTCATGAGAGTAGATTGTTTGCTTGAACTTACTTTTTACTAAAGATATATTATACAAACTAAACACAGTTGATATATCTAACTATTAATATATAGTGTCAATAACAATTTTATTATGAACCTGGGCCGCCCTAACTATATGTATTGTCTTCATAACATAGTTACGCTGTATGGTTTATAAGAAAACAGTATTGCATTCGAAACAAGTTTCATTGTTGTATTTTGTTGTTATTTTTGTTGTTGTTGTTGTTGTTGCTGAGGTGGTGTCATGGTGAGATTTGGCAGCTTTAAAAGCTATCTCTATGGTGGACATGTAGGCCTATTGCAGAAGATAAATTTATAATTGACAGAAGAACGTATATTCCTGCTTGTCACATGGCTTGTCGCTCATAGCATACATTCCTTTTGTGCTAGATGTATCCTTGGTGTCATATTTGGCTTCTATGCAGTCTTTTCCGTCGGGATTTGTTGGTATCCATTCCAACCAGGGCAGAGGGCGACCGTCCCACGTGCTGAACGAGCTGTTGCCACTTGGGTCGTAGGCGTCAATCCACATAGATACTGGAAAACAGACGTGTAGGAAGTAAGCATGCAACAAGATGCAGGCGGTGCTACCCCCACCCCCCCCCCCCCCGAATCATAAATACCAGATAACAGAGGGTGCGAATACTGAATAACTGTTAAGAAAATATATAAGAACATACATTTCACGCTTCATTGCCTTCTATTTTATTCAATTTTCTCAATTTTTATCTGCCAAACTGTATCACATTAACCCTTTCATGACGGGGGCTGGGAAGGTGCAGCATTAAAGACCCTGTGCCGGTGCACTCTCTTGTATATGCCCGTATCACATAGGGAGCCTCGCGTAAGAGAATGTACTGCCTTACAAAGTCGAAGTAAATATTGTTAGGCCAATGTATCTAGATCTATATATGCGAATGTCTGTATTGTATATACATTCACGGGGACCATCTAGATGGCACAAAGTGGCCTAACAGGGGCAATGTTTTACTTAGAAGATAATGTTGTGGGTTAGAATTTTCTAAAGTGACGGTGTTGTTGTCAGGGGCAGGAAAGGCGAGGGGCAGTAAACAATGTTGTCGCCCATTCCCACTCAAACGTATACATAATCATCTCCAGGATATGAGGATTCTAATGGTGTGGTTTAAAGATGTCAGAAGTGGCGCGGTTCAAGACAGAGGTGCACGGAAGTGTAGAGGTGCACCAACATTGATTACAATAATTTTAGCGCCGATTTCCACCAAATTGATACACATTCTTCTCAACGATACGAGGATTGTGAAGAAAATTTCCCTCCCAGTATTAATGCAGATAGTGATTTATCGCGCATGAAAAGGAATATTCCGATACCAAAGTGATTGATAATGAATTCCCAGTAGCTATTTCTGAGATACAGTATGACTTCTGATTGGCAATATCGTACAGCATGGAGGATTTCGTTGTTATACTGCTGGTTACAAGCATTACGTCTCATATTACTCATGTGTGTTGTCTTTTTGAGTAGGGCCTAAGTTTCGTAGTTGTGCTGAACGGGATATTGCTTCAGAAGTTTCGATGTTCAGTTAGTTGTGGGGTCTGTATGGTCAAATCGGAAATTATTAAGAGATTGGTTACTTCGACAGATAATGACCAGGCAGTCGAAACTGCTTTCTTGTAAATATTGTTCCATGCTGCTTCTGGTGGAAATTGACCAGTATAGGTGAATGTGTCGAGGAAGTCGTAGACTTTATACACTTGGAGGACATGGACAATATCTGACCAGTTTTCAGTCGGTCGAACAGAATGTACTGGTAAAATCGTTGAAGGAAGATTTTTAAAAGGTACCTGGTGTGTTTGAGGCAGGTGAGTCAAGTGTCAAAGTAAGTTCATCATTTTCATGTGAATTTCTCATTCAAGTGGGAGGAGACCCAACACGCTGAGAGCAATGCCGGTCGGTGTGCGTTCAGAGAGAGTTTCCATGTGTTTCACACAACAGTGGAGTGCTCGTTGTAGGCAGTTCGTCGGGTGGGTGCTCGTTGGCATGAACTAGCTCCCGCAAAGCGCCTTGGGTAGACTTGGGCATAGTCCCCACTGTTATTGTAGAGCATAAATTAAAATGTATGTTTCTAACAGAGGCGAAATAACATTTTCCCAGTTTAGGTGTGGCTTTTGTGCAAAAGACTTTAGAAGAATTTAACTTTGGTAAATATTTCATTAAATGGGTTAGTACACTGATGTATACTCGTCAATCAAACAATATGGTCATCTTCCGGACATTCGTTGTTCTTTGTGTGGAGATACTGTTAACCCATATTATAACAAACAATAGCATACGCGGAATTAAAGTAGGTGATAGCGAAATAAAGCTGGCACAATGCCGATGACACATGTGTCTCCCTGACGGTTCTAATCCCAGCATCGTGCATTGTATCGACTCTATAAAACGGTTTTATGTAATATTTGTACTAAAGATAAACTTCAATAAAACGAAACTTGTGTGAATTGGATAAAAGAAAGAGAAGTGTCAGACCCACCACCTCCAGCTGTCCAGGACTAAATTTCTATTCAATTCAATTTATTGGATAACTCATCGTCGTATAGTGACATGCATGGGGCGACAATTCAAATAAACTAAATATGATATTGCATATACATGGTATATATTTAGGTATGTTTGCACATATAGATATAGATATTTGAACATATAGTACATGTATGTGTATACAAGTTGGATATGAATATGAACAAAGAGACTTTAAATGTGTTGATAGATTGAAATGGGGGGGGGGGCAAAAACAGATTATGCTGGGTGTAATGATTTATGAGCCTCAAGAGTTAGACATTATAGTTTGGGCTTGTGTTATATATAACGCGAAATTTACCAGTGTTCGTCTATTGCTACAATTAACAATTCAGCTAGTTTCAGCATATTCGGTATTCTGTAGTAACAGGGTATCACATAGTTAACTCCCAGTTGATGGGCAGACTTAGAATAAAATGACATTCATCCCTTATAGCCTTTTCACATAAAGTACATAATCTTTTGTTGTATGGGTACTGTAGCCTCTTCACAAAGTACATAATCTTTCGTTGTATGGGTATTATAGCATCTTTACATAAAGTACATAATCTGTTGTATGGGGTATCTGTCCATGATTTCGATTTGCAATCGGTGCTTTCTGGTACTAAATCATATAATATGAATCACAGTTTGATTATTGTCTACTGACATATATTTTGGTCTGTTAATATGTTGTCTGATTGATATATAAAAGACTTACTTATTTGAAATATTTAAGTCACTTCACCATGTCTGGTTATAGGTGTCTATCGTTGTTTGTTTCATAGCCGAGGTGAATACATTTACGCTAGGGACCACTTGTTCATTCCAAACATATGACATGCCCATTTAATTGAAATTATTTTGTACAAAATTGAGCCATGGGTTTTTCTGATTATTGTTCATAGCCGCGTTCAGAAGTAGGCAACAAAGTGGTAGAGTTGAGCATTCCCTGGTGATAATTCTACTCCAGTAACGTAACTTTGGTAATTAATTACAATATAGTTCATTTAATATCGACTTCTAGTGGATCGAACTGTCGGAATAACACGACACCTAATCTTGAAAGTGTTGTTTTGAGAGAAATACAAGGTCAATCGTGGGGGTGTATCTAACCCAATATATTGATATCAGTTTGTCATACACTATTATGATCTACAGTTTTCTTCATAGCTCTAATTAAGATGGAGATGCACGTGTTGCATAAATACAGCCAAATATGGCAAGGGATTTTCAACAAAGAATTTCTCTGGATCTATCTGGCGAAAAATCTTGAATTTTACATATCATCTTCATTGTTTGTAGAATCTGAGCAATTATGAAGAGGTGACAAAAACAATGGATTTTAATACATTTGAGAGGTTGAAAATATTATTTTCTTTGTTGTCCCTTTCGGTACCAAGAACTGCTAGAATAATTAATAATTTCACACAACACTCCAATAACCTAACAGCTTATTGCCTTGGCTCCATGAGAGGAGGCTTCATTGGTATCATTGTGTGGAGTTAGATTTTTAATTGCATAATATAGTGTCATACCCCATATATTATAATGAAGAATAAAGCACTATTCCAACCCAATGAAAACTAATTTGTATATCTAGTGTGGTCCACTCAAGCGTGCAAAATCAACAGGAAATTAGGCCACACTGTTAATAGCTATGGTAGTCAGCTTTAACTTGGTTATGAAGCCATGACCCAGAGCTCATTTCAGCCCAATTTTTCATTGAACAACATGAATGACATGAATATTCTCAAATATAGAAAATTATTTGTGGGCAGTTTGTGAATCAAGAAATATTAAGTCTCCTCTCGTGATCTTCATATTTGATATCAAGGATATATGGACTGCACTTTTGAAACAAATCTAAGTTACAGAAGTTCTTTGTACCTGAAAACGATGGAATTTTTAATATTTTCCAAGCCATAAAAGTGAAGTAAATGAGATTATAATAACCGATTGTTCGACTGTTCTCAAATATTGTATCACAATAATCGCTTATACCAAATTTCACAAATAAATTCCTGACAGAATTTGAGCAAATTCATTTACAAATACCAGGAAATTTTGGCCAAACATGCATCTGCCCCTTAAGAACCAGTTTTTCTCAAATATAGTCAATTTCATATGACAATGTGCATTGAATTTTTCGTGCAGATATCTGGAGTGAAGTTCTACTAAAAATGACTTTATAGATAAGTTATCAGGATTAAATTTTGTTCTGAAAATATATTGTTTGTTTGGGAGCCAAAAAAAGATCGTCATAGAGTTATCTCCCATATACCGTTTAGTTTTCCCATTCAGTAATATCCTTCAAAAAGCTTCTCACAAGTGGGCAATCCCAGTAATATGTACTGTGTCCTCAATGGCAGTACCACAACGGTTACATTGATAGTTCGTTCGATATTGATTATTTTGAGGAACTTTTTCGTGGACAGTATTCTATGATATATTCTATACTTTATCCACCAACATTTTGAGTCAGGCGTGGTGGTGCAGACGAGGCTGTCATATATTTCCCAATGGGCTTCGCTATCGCCAATTATATAATGCCACTGTTCGTGCGATTTTGGTACTAACGTCGGATCTTGAAGAAATCCTGTCCCCGCGTGCATTACAGTATTGCTCTAAATAACGACCCCTTAACCACAGCAGAATTATGGGTAACTTTTCAGGATTTAGTCGGAAATACGGCTTGTTGCCATTCATCGATGAATGGCAACACGCCATATTTCCGACTAAAGCCTGAAAAATTACCCATAATTCTGCTGTGGTTAAGAAGTCGATTACTTGGAGCATTACTGTACGCAGTGGAATGAAGAAGTTATTTGGAAGAATAATACTGTCTATCCGTGCTAAGGCTGGTCGAGCTTTTTTGACATTGCGATGGTTTGCCGACGGAGGCTGTTTAGTGTCAAAACATCAGTATGTATAATATTTAAATAGACTTTCTTGTCGATGAAAATATCCATTATATTGAAGTAAATCACCAATTAAGTTCACCAAAATAGATGCCTTTTCTGCGCTAAGATGCGAAATTTATTGTATGCCCATCGATTTTTAATTCTGGGTTGTTCCAAATAGTACACGACTGCATTCGGAATATTTCACTATTTTTATCTAACACGGTTGCACAAGCAACCAGTACATCGTGTCATGGAGGGTTTTTAATGATACTAGCTTTTTGATTGTTTCAAAAAACGTACGGTTATAGGTTAGGAAGAGAGGGTCTGTAAGGACAGGAAGTACAGCCAGGGGAGTCCATTTTTATTTTATTTTTTATCAGCAAACGTCTCACCCAATTGATTGTCATGGACATCATGAAATTATTCACGTCTACCATTTTGAGTCCGCCTTTGGGTAATCTTGACATATAAGTTTCCTGTTTACTCGGTCGCGTTTAGAGCCCCATGGGAAATTAAACAGTAGGGTTTCCAGATTTTTCATGAAATTGTTCTCTTGGTTTGGTAAAGCGCTAAAAAGGTTACTCAATTTGGGAATGATTAGAGATTTTATGACTGTTATCCGGCCATATGGGGTGAGAAGTCGATGATTTCAGGTTTCTATTAATCGTTTTACTTCAGCTAGATTAATATGTGTCTATTAGCAATGAGAAAAGTTTACATTTTTGTAGAATATAGAGAGCCATTTCTTCATCGATTCACTAAAGTTGAAAAGGCATTTGTACATAAAGCTTTACGATACAGAGTTAAAGGCCTTTTCAAAATATAAAAGTGATAAGACGCCAGGAATTGTTTTCAAATTATTTAATTACTCCAGTAACATTACAGCTTTTGTGTTATCCTCATAGTTATCGGGTACAAACCAGTTTCTCCATATACAAATTTATAAGAAGTTGATTTATTAAGGTTCAGCATAAATTGATTGAACTTTTCGTGTCTCCAGATTTCCGCCTCGTATGTCATTATTGGTATAATTGATTTTTCTTATATTTCAAAAGTATATTTGATTGACCATTTCTTAATTAATTCCATGCACTAACCTTGTTCTATTCCGAGAATTTGCTCCAGAAGATCGGCTGTGTCATTCATCATGGCTCGACTCTCGATCGTATCCACATGGCTGCCTTGTTGGTGGCAGAACGTCCTCGCATCGCCTCCCATGATCGAACTATTAACGAATATAAGGCAGCACCCAACGTTACCCAGCGTGTAGTACGTGTAATTAGATTCCCTGCAAACGACTGAAAATAGATGGGTTTCGAAGCATTAATGGTGGACTTGCATTGACATTTCTAAATAAGAAATATATTCCAAAGTTTTATGTTATGGTGATTAATGACAACCTAATGCATCATGGTTCTGACAACTGAGTCAACATGCCCCCTAAAACTGAGCCTTGTGGAACTCCGAAGTGAAGCAATTTATGTTCCAAGAACAACCCCTGGTTAAGTGGTCCTGCTAATTTTATATGATGCTGGTTGGGCCTGCTGAATTGATACGATGATGGCATGGCAAATTGAAGCTGATAAGAAAAAGTTCCATTGAGTTTTCTAAAGTTTTCATTTTCGCAGTCTTTGGCTAATTAAAACGAATCGAGGAAATGCCGTTACATGTATATAAACAACTCAAAAGCATGTACATTGTAAAACATGTTATTAATTACTGTGTTGGTTGATGCAAACCTAACACAATACAGATATATATATATTCCGGTCGTGTTGCATGCACCGCGCAGCCATTAATAAACAGTTTAAACAAATATGTTCTTGCACGTTTCATGCTGACACTGGCTTTTTTTTAAATCGCTAGGATCAGCCAAAAGCTGTTCAATTGACAACTTAAAAAACCATAGCAGTACTATTTCTTTTTTTCAAACAGCAGTTTGCCCTATCATAGCAATTCAGCAGGACCAATCAGGGTTTTCGAATTTTGTATATGGACTAATTCATGATAACCAGTCGCGCTCTAACATACTCACATGAGGTTGTCGTTGTCATTGAAGTTGTTGTTGTCGTCGATGTTGTCGTCGTTGATGTTGTCGCCGCCGTTGTTGTCGTTTTTGTTGTTGTCGGCGTCGTTGTTGTTGTTGTTGGTGTCGTTGTTGTTGTTGTAGCTGTTGTTGTCGTTGTTGTCGTAGTCGTTGTTGTTGTCGTTGAAGTAGTTCTCGTCGTTGTTTTTGTCGTCGTCGTTGTTGTCGTTGTTGTTGTTGTCGCCGTTGTTGTTGGTGTCGTTATTGTTTTCGTTGTTGTCGTAGCCGTTGTTGTTGTCGTCGTTGATGTCGTCGCCGTTGTTGTTGTTGTTGTTGTTGATGGCATCGTCGTTGTTGTCGTTGATGTTGTATTTGTTGTTGTTATCGTTGTGGTTGTTGTTGTTGTTGTTGTTCCTGTTGTTATCATTATCGTTGTTGTTGGTGTCGTTGTTGTTGTTATCATTATCGTTGTTGTTGTTGTTGATGTCGATTTCGTCGTTGTTGGCATTATTGATGTCGTCGTCGTTGTCGTTGTTGTTGTTGTTGTTGTTGTTGTTGTTGCTGTTGTTGTTGTTGTTGTTGTTTTTGTTGTGGTCGTTGTTGTTATTCTTGGTGACATCGTACCTTTCATGGAAATGATGGATAATTATGACCCACCATTCGTTCAGATCAACAACCGCAATTTTGAATGACAAAAGATAACAAAAGATTTATCAACTTCATGTCCGCACTTTTCGAAGAAGATATAGGCAACAAAAACCCAGAGATGAACGAAGTGAAATAGCTAACACACGTCTGTATTTTTTTCAACAGTTTCCGCAGACCATCTACTTTATTCACCTTTACATGACCAAGAAAACGTGGCCACTCATGACTAATGAAAACTTAGTCAGACTTTCTTGTCAAACTGACCGATCTATAGTAGTGACAGTGACTAATTTTGCTCGTTATTCATTTTGACTAGGAATAACTTTGTTGGAGTTTGGACAAACTGTTTGACTAACCTATCATAATAATCCTCAAGGGTTTTTTCTCAGTGAATGACTATTCGGAGTTTGTGAGAGCTGAGCAAATTACCCTTTATTGATATAAAGTGTTTATGCGTCTAAATCTTGTTATTGGTACAAAACATTGCTTAATACATTATATTTACATACTAAGTGTTGTCATCACTAAATCCAGCATTCTGATTGGTCGGCGCCCACGTGGCTAGTTGCAGTTATTTCTCGGTGAATGCGCAATGCCTAATAACACCAAGCTCATAACACCATCGATACGTCATTGGGTTTGGAATGACGAACGCATAATGTTTTGGGCGCATTTGGACTCGCGCAGGATTGACTTAATACATCATCGGGTTTCAATATGAAGAGAAATTGTTCCTATTAACTTTTGCCAAGGGTGCTAATGGGTATTTTGGGCTGTTTTTGTCACGATACACTTTTCGATTTAAATACATTTACAAAAGTGGCGTTTTCGCTAAATGTATATAAATATAAGGATTAACTGTCATGTGGACTATTTTTATGGAGATGTAACCGTGAGGTAAGTGGTCATAACTTGTTTGTAAAACCCTTCGGGTTTTACACAAGTTATGTCCACTTACCTCACGGTTACATCTCCATAAAAACAGTCCACATGACAGTTAATCCTTATGTATGCCAAATAGCAGGACCCCTAAGTTACTATTTCTTTTGATTCTGGCAGGGGATGTTGGGGAATAAAGGTCTGAACACATAGGTTATTTTTTTCATTTCGACCTATCCTGGCACCCACCACCCCCATTTCTTTTTTCAAAACAAAAATCCGGTGTATTAAAAGAGACCCACCCCTTTCCTCGAAGGTCTGTGACAAATACCTACACGATAACACAGCCATTCAATCTCACATTTCGTTATTGATACTGTAGAATGCTTTGTTACACATTTCGAAGTGTTTAGTTATTTTTTAAATACATTTTGTTTATGTTGTATGTGTTTCGTTTATATCACCTTGTTCGATACTTTACATGCACACCTTTCTTTTCCAACTTATCCTGACTACAATGTGCCTACAGTTATACACATTGAACATTAAGAAATGCACTGAGGTCATAGTGATTGTACACGTTAAAATGTTCTTAACCCTTAAATGAAATTTTGCAAAAACCATGTGCATTCTCCATATATTCGAGAATACATTGGCCTAACAATAATTACATTGACCTTGTAAGCCAGTGTATTATCTTATATAGAGGCTGTGGGAGATTCGCATATATGTGACCCGCCATATCAAATCCAGTCGTAAGTCGGGATTTTTTTACCCTGTGCCAATGCATTCTCTTATATATGCGATTCGACCATAGGTCGCCTCGCATATATAAGAGAATGCATTGGCCTAACAATTTTTTATCATGTTTTTTAAATAAATGTTTCTGACAATTTTTAGGACATAAAATAAAAAACATCCATTACCCTGCAGGGAGCCCCACACATATACATGTATAGAAGCATATAGAAGAGTGTCGTCTGCTCATGTTTGTCTGGGGCTCTGTATAGGTGAAATTATAAAATTGTTAAAGAATACAAGAAAAAATTATTAAAATTGTAAACAAATTGTTGAGAATGCATTGGCACAGGGTAAAAAAAATCCCGACTTACGACTGGATTTGATATGGCGGGTCATATATAGGAGAATTAACTTGCTTAGGATCTTTAATACAGCACCGCATAGCTCCCGTCATCAAATGGGCAATGTCCTTAATTGTCTTACCAAATCGTCAAATCAAGTCACGCAAAACACATCCTCTGAGTACAATAGAATGAAATGTAACTGTTAGGTAATATACATGTACACATGGGCACATCATTTTATGCCAGTGTGTGGCCCCGTTCTGTGCATGGTGAGGAACATCATAAATGAAGATGCGGCAGAACATCAAACAGTTTATAGAATTTAATACACGAGTCTGTCATCCATGTCAAGCAGTGGCAGGCAATATCTTTTAGTTTCCACTTCGATTAGCACAATGTGACATGATGTACCTAATTTTATATATAATGTTATCATTTTTTTTTACAAGTGTTTTTATGATTCGCATCCGGTAGTGCCAAATATTTTTTCGAGTCACAATCCGAAACAGTGATGAATTCCATGCACCCAGCACACTGAGTAGCCTATTGGCTCTGAAGTGAACCCACTCATATATAACAATATATGCTGATATATGAAGTATATACTCCGTATACAATCTTTATTGCCACTTCTGGGACAAAATTGAAGATATATTTTGTTTAAAAGCGCATGAGGAAATCACATTTCAGCTTGCGGAAAAAAATGATTTTTGAGCGGATGAAAACCCACCACCCCGCCTACGTATCCGGGACTGTTGTCCACCCCACACCCGGTTAAGGGGTAACAATAATTTAATTTAATTGAGTAACTCACCCGTGAAAGCTCTGAGATATCAGGTTTCGAATTTTGAAACAGTTAATTTCATCAACCTAGAATTTTTGTCAGCCTAGCAAAAATTCCACTGACCTCTCCTAGAAATATTTGGGCATGCGCAGACTAGTTATACTCAGCCTGTAGCCGCACTTTTCATGATTTTTACGGGGCAGTGCTTTCCAGGGGCAGGGTGCAAATTGAATTACGCAAACTTGCAAGTTTGG
Organism: Siphonodentalium dalli; assembly: GCA_032622095.1. Lineage (NCBI taxonomy): Eukaryota > Metazoa > Mollusca > Scaphopoda > Gadilida > Siphonodentaliidae > Siphonodentalium > Siphonodentalium dalli. The sequence goes on from CP136063.1 coordinate 248,800,934, forward strand.
TGTGGTCAAGGGTTGGGGTGCAGATGAAAATATCAATGTGGCCAATCACACCCCTCAACGGAAACCCTCCCTCTAGCACGCCCCTAGTGCCAAGTATCCCAGACTCAACCTGGAGTGCCCTCTGTAACACTATCTACTGATAGCTAGACGCCGCGTGAGTATGGTTAATCTATATAAAAGGTCATTGCCCTTGCTCTATAATTTATACATTTATATCCGTGGGAAGGCGACCCTGGGTGAAAGACTCATTTCACCACGGATCGTTAAGCCTACAGAGAATATATGTATATTAAACATGTTTGGACGTACCGTGTACGTGGTCCAATCGGAATGTGACACGGGTTTGAACAAGGGTGTTGGCCGTATGGATTTATAGATATATATATTTTGTAAGAGACCAGTCTCTCTGACTCTCTTCTACGCACTCTTCCAGAGAAGATCAAACATATATATTGTTCTCCGTGACTGCTTGTTTAATTCTTATACATATCACATACAAAATAAATATTGTTCGCCATCTCAAGAATTCATATCTCGTGAGGAACCTGGGATCAGTCCTAGAGTGGTACACCTCGCAACTTTAGTTTTTGAATGTGTTTCTGTCCTAGAATACACTGCATCGGTGGCTATATATATACATATATGGACCATACACTAAATGAAAACGCATCATTGTCCATCACACGGTAAGAGTAAGCTTTTGGATATATAGTTTTCGTGTGTAAGTGTTTCACGAATTCGTCGAGCTAGTTTGACCCCCGGAAAGTTTACATAGTATATACTGGATTTGATCGCAATGTCGAGATTACAATACGTTTTGAAACGTCCACTCACTTGCTACATCCAGAAGCTGACATCGCAATCCATCGGAGCCTGTCACGATGCACATGGCGGAAGACCCGCATGGATTTCCGAGACAAGGATGAGATGATTTCTGAAATGTAAACAAGTTTTAGAAATTACAATAACATGTGATCAATTTAACAAAACTGATGCTGATGTTCTTGCATTCTATTGAGTATGGATGCATTCCACACAGGGACGTGGTGACGGGATGACGTGGGGATCTCACCCCCCATCTTTGGTCAAAATTTAGTCAACAGTTATAAATATCATACCTGACACACCATATGTTGGAAATTTCACGCATGAAATAGGTTAACAGTTCATATTGTGATTTTACAAACAGTTTATTGTGAATTGTGTTTGTTATTAGACCAAAAGTCGCTTATTTGTATACTTTTATTTGGACAATTTGTTGGACTGACTTGGCCATCATAGATTTCCCCAAATTAGACATTTAGATCACTATAATTCTACAAACACTCGTATCTGTAACCATTTAGCCAGACCGCAACACTGCGACTTGACTATTAAAACACCACTAATAGTCACTAATACTAACTATACATACATTTAACCCATCTCGTATCAATGTGTGCTTTATTCCGAGCCAAGGGAAGGGAACCCTTACTAAGTTTTATAACTTGTGTTCCAACCCCTTTGCAGAATCTGTACATCATCCATGCATATATCAGTGCCATTCAATGGGTAGGGTGGTTGAGGGCTAAATATGCCCACAAAAACTTCATAAAAATTCGATGGAAATGCAAAATGACCATCTGGGATCCAACGTCAAGTTGATATATGTGACCCGCCATATCAAATCCAGTCGGAAGTCGGGTTTTTTTTACCCTGTGCCAATGCATTCTCTTATATATATGGGTGAAATTATCAAATTGTTAAAGAATACAAAACAAAATTATTAAAATTGTAAAAAATTGTTAGGCCAATGCATTCTCTTATATATGCGAGGCGACTTATGGTCGACTCGCATATATAAGAGAATGCATTGGCACAGGGTAAAAAAAATGCCGACTTCCGACTGGATTTGATATGGCGGGTCACATATATAGTGGGTTAATTAGGTCGCCTGTGTGCATTTATGTCACAACAGTTTCTTCGCTAAGTAAAAATGTCCTTGAATTTGGACGAACTACAATGTTTATCTTTATCAAGAAAACACAATGTGCATTTTGAAGCGAGGCAGACGAACGTATGCTCTATATATGTGCAATAACTAGGCATAGAGCATTATAACAGCAATAAAATGTCTGTTTTCTTACATGCGTACTAATTCTTATCGACAATTTCCGGGTAGCCTCGTTTTTCCGGAAGTTGGATCTATAGGGTGTTCAATACCTGGCTGTTTGAAGTAGATTAAGCACCAGCCGACTCAATAGCTACACAACTGGGCTACATACACCGGTATTCTATAATCATGAGTGTCTCACCTGGGGTGATGTATATAGTGCTCTCTGGTCACTAATATGGGCATCTCATACTCAGAAATGATGCAATAGGTAAGCACAGTACACAACTAAGTGATATAACTCCAAAAGCTTAATGTTTCTATTATATTTTTCGATAAATATGTTGATTGGAAACAATTTGAATCACACATTTTCCCGACCTCGAACCATTACACCTATCCACCCCCTCCCTATGTCTGGAATTTTTCTGCAGACACCACCCCCCCCCCCCCCCCCCCGATACGATTTATATTTTGACGTAAAAAGTTGATGAAGATATAAAAAACATTATTCTAAAAATAAGAACATTACTTGCTGTAGTGGACAAAAAAAGTATGCTCGTTTTGTGATAACAATATAGTCGTCACACTATATGGATTGCTTCTTACAGTGGTAGATTAATGTGAGCGATGTGAGAGGCTGTTACAAAAGTAAAACAATCGCTCTTTATTAATTCTACATAAGGATATACTAACAATGAACGCTCTTTATTGCACTTCCATAGAACCAGTCCAAATTCCCCCAAAATTAGTTTTTGTTTTCCTTTTCCACTTTGAACCTGATCCATAAATAAATATATGGGGGGGGGGTAGTCCAACACTAAGTGTGCCTTTAATGTCTAACTTGGTCTGGAGCACTAAATCAGGTTCGTCTTCTGTTCTACACTAAACACATGAACACTTTAAAAGGAAATGATTCCAATCATCTTTTGATGATGGTGATGATGATGATGACTATTATTATGATGATGACAGACAATGAATATATACATGCTGATGTTGAAACACTCGCGACGATGATGGCGCGTAGGATGATGATGGTGGTAGTGGTGATGATGATGATGATGATGATGATGGCGACGACGTCGGCGACGACGATGATGATGATGATGATGGCAATGAGGATGATGATTACGACGAAGGCGACGACGACGAAGATGGTGATGATGATGATGATGGTGATGATGATGATGACGATGATGACGATGATGAAGATGTTGATGATGATGAGGAGGATGAGGATGTTGTTGATGAAGATGACGATGATGGTGATGATGATGATGATGATGATGATATGATGATGATGATGATGATGATGATGATGATGATGATGATGATGATGTAGAACACGACGAATGACACTTACGGACCTCGAACGCCAAACGCAACGGCCATACTAACATTGTGTACATAGCTCTGTATATACGTTTTTCACTCTGTATCTCATACAATTTATATGATTGAGTGAAATAAAGCAATTCAATTCAATTCATTCACATCATATAGAACAAATGGTGACGAGACTAAACGTCGATACTCCTATTGTTGTTGGAAATAAATGCTGGGGCGACTTCCAATCGTAAACGAACGCATTTCTGTATAAAGGCGCCATAATTAACCATCGCTGACAATACGTGCACGTGTCCTTAACACTGCATTATATGTTAGAATAAAAAGGTTTCCGCTGGATATAGCTTACAATTGCTTTACATTTCGGAATCCATTTATTCCACGGCCTCGCCGATGGGTTGAACACTGATTTATCAGTTCAAATCGCGGTAACGAACAAAGACATTTCGCGCCATTGTGAATCTTAAAGATGGATTATCTGTTCCCATAACAATTTTGAAATAGTTTCGTGGTAAATATGAATTGAAGACCCATATCCGGAAACGCTTCTATCAACTACTATTGATTTTATTTCGAATAGTTTATTATAAAATGAGATGATTAAATGTGACACTTTATTGTTCTTTTTTTAGAACAGATCATCCAGGCGATACCATATAGCGATATAGATCATTATTGTATTCTCATAGCTATGCTCAGAACGTGAAATGTTCCACACTCACAGAAAGTTTGGTTATCCGGGGAACCAAAACTGGTTCCTATGTTTGTCCCAGTAGGGGAACCGAACGAAGAACCAAACGAACATGTTTTGGTTCATCACGAAGAAACAAAATAAAGAACCAAACATGTTTTGGTTCCTCGAAGAACCAAATTAAAGTACACAAAAGACATTTTGGTTCGATATGGAACCAAGCTTGTTTTGTCCAGAGCATGCTGAGATCAATGTGACCTGCCTTTGTTCTCTAATTGTCAAATTGCCCATGCAGGTTAGTCCGTCCCCGAACCCGAAGGCTGGAAGTCTGTCAATTCAGTCAGTCGTGTCCACTCGTCCTCATCATGCTGCGAACACATCCTGTGTAAATCCGTCCTCATCATGCTGCGAACACATCCTGTGTAAATCCGGAATGTGTGTAAAACAATCATAATTTAGAATAACATGAAAAAATAGATAGACTGTGTTCTTATCATCATCATCAACATCACCGCCATTACCTTCACCTTCATCATCAACACCATCATCAACATCACCGCCATTACCTTCACCACCATCATCATCATCAACATCACCGCCATTACCTTCACCATCATCATTATAATCATCATCATCCCCACTATTTTCATTGAACAATATTGTTACAATGAAAGTCATTTTACCATCAAACATAACAAAAATAAAACCAAATGCATTACCGCCATTACCTTCACCATCATCATCATCATCATCAACATCAACATCACCGCCACTACCTTCACCGTCATCATTATAATCATCATCATCATCATCATCCCCTCTATTTTCATTGAACAATATTGTTGCAATGAAAGTCATTGTACCATCAAACATAACAAAAATAACCTCAAATGCATCACCGCCATTACCTTCACCATCATCATCATCATCAATATTACCGCCATTACCTTCACCATCATCATTATAATCATCATCATCATCATCCCCTTTATTTTCATTGAACAATATTGTTACAATTTTCATTGAACAATATTGTTACAATGAAAGTCATTGTACCATCAAACATAACAAAAAAAAAAACCAAATGCATTTTAGCAAATAAATATTTTAAGTTTACCTTCCTGAATTCATCAGAATTTGCGGAATTGTTTGTTGATACAAATGACTAGTATTGTATCAGTAACGTTTATAACAGTTATTAAAAACGCGATGTCTCGTCATTGAAGGGCTATCAACAATAAATAAGGATTAACTGTCATGTGGACTGTTTTTATGGAGATGTAACCGTGAGGTAAGTGGTCATATTTGGGTTTTACATACAAGTTATGACCACTTACCTCACCGTTACATCTCCATAAAAACAGTCCACATGACAGTTAATCCCTATATTTATATACATTTAGCGAAAAAGCCACTTTTGTAAATGTATTTAAATCGAAAAGTGTATCGTGACAAAACCAGCCCAAAATATCCCATAACACCCTTGTCAAAAGTTAACAGGAACAATTTCTCTTTATATTGAAACCCGATGATTTATTAAGTCAATCCTGCGGCGATTCCAAATTCGCCCAAAACATTACGCGTTCGTCTTTCCAAAGCCAATGACGTATCGATGTAATTATGAGGCTGCAGTTATGACCCGTTGCGCGTTCACCGAGAAATAATTGCAACTAGCCACGTGGGCGCCGACCAATCGGAATGCTGGCTTTAGTGATAATCACACTTAGTATGTAAATATAAATGAAGTAACAGTGTCTCATTTCCAATTGCATTGTCCGATTTACCGGAGACAACGAAACGAATGCTTCACCGGAACTTCTCGAAATTTTGCTTTTGATTCCGCACTGAAAGGAACAAATACAAAAAGCTTAGGTGAAAACATATCTACATTTAAAATAGTGCAGAAATGTATAACCATGACAGAACGTTTTTCGAACTAAAATAATGAGGTAGCAGCCATGGGTGACATAACAAGCTACTCAGGGGTATTACGTGCACAATTATATATTCTGCTCTCATTGTTCTCAATCCAAATTTATACATACCATGATAAATGAGCGTAAATGAGTTACTTACAAATAGCAAGATGATTGTAATCAAACATAACAACGCAACATATAAGGATTAACTGTCATGTGGACTGTTTTTATGGAGATGTAACGGTGAGGTAAGTGGACATAACTTGTGTAAAACCCGAAGGGTTTTACATACAAGTTATGTCCACTTACCTCACCGTTACATCTCCATAAAAATAGTCCACATGACAGTTAATCCTTATATTTATATACATTTAGCGAAAAAGCCACTTTTGTAAATATATTTAAATCGAAAAGTGTATCGTGACAAGATCAGCCCAAACTACCCAATAGCACCCTTGGCAAAAGTTAATAGGAACAATTTCTCTTCATGTTGAAACCCGATGATGTATTAAGTCAATCCTGCGCGAATCAAAATGCGCCCAAAGCATTACGCGTTCGTCTTTCCAAACCTAATGACGTATCGATGGTGTTATTAGCTTGGTGTTATGAGGCGTGCGCATTCACCGAGAAATAACTGCAACTAGCCACGTGGGCGCCGACCAATCAGAATGCTGGATTTAGTGATGACAACACTTAGTGTGTAAATATAATAAAATAAACTATCAATTAAACAGAATAAATTCAAACAATTTGTTACGACCTGCTGCGAATCATAAAATGTTATTTACAAAAATAAAATTTGAAAACAATAAAAATAGAACTAGACACATCTTATCACATTATGCTAATCAAAATGAAAACTGGAAACAGCAAATATTGCCTGCCACTTCCTGGCGTATATAACAGACTAGACTGCAGTATTCAATTCTATCAACTTGTTTGATGTTCTATCGCATCTTTATTTATGATGTTCCTTAACTTCCTCACCATGCACAAAACGAGGCCGCAAAGGTAATAAAATTCGTATAAAAAGTTATGTATATTAGTAAACAGCTACGTAGGAGACAATTGGCTTCCAAAAGTTACCTAACTGTCTTAACTAAGCATTACACAGTACCAATAACTAAAACATATGTGATACGTTGAATGAGTATGTTATCTTGTAGATATTAGTCACAAATCTTCAACAAAGGGGTGGGCCTCGGAAAATACACCGGAAAGAAAGAAACACGGGGTGGCGGGTGCCGAAATAGATCAAAATGAAAAAAGTGCCTGCGCGTCTGGAACTGTTTTCGACTCTCAAGCAATTCTCACCAATAAACTAGTTACTTGTGTACGTATATGACAAGCAGGTTACATATATAAACTAGTTACTTGTGTACGTATGTGACAAGCAGGTTACATATATAAACTAGTTACTTGTGTACGTATATGACAAGCAGGTTACATATATAAACTAGTTACTTGTGTACGTATATGACAAGCAGGTTACATATATAAACTAGTTACTTGTGTACGTATATGACAAGCAGGTTACATATATAAACTAGTTACTTGTGTATGTATATGACAAGCAGGTTACATATATAAACTAGTTATTGGTGTATATGACATGCAGTGACGTGGTGACGGATGTTTGTGCGTCTAACCCCACCCACCAAACTTTGGAAATGTCACGCCGGATACAACATTTGTTGGAAATTGTGCACCACATCTGGGTTTAAATTGTTCTCATTGTTTGATTTTCCAACCAGTATTTAGTGTTAAAATTTGTTGTTTGGAAAATCAGCAATAGCATATTTTTCAACTTATGGTCAAAATGTTTGTCTCAAACGCCAAGCAGTTGGAAATTTTGGAAAGCTAGAGTTACCATTTGGAAAGTTCCATCACAAAGTGGTGCAAATGATACTATGCGGTGTTTGGTCGGGCTCAATGGGCTGCAGATGGAAGGTGGATATGACCCCCTGGTCACGCCCATGATGACCAGTTAGTGCCTTCTCTGGCCGAAAAGAGTGTGGAGTATGGAACTAAGCGTAAGTGGTATGTAACAACACACATTTGAAGGATGTCAACGCCAAACGAAAAGTCTGATTATCTTATAGGAGAGTTATTTCACTAAAATATATGAAATTATATGCGCGATCACTACAAAATGTGTTCTGTACTATTCCTAAATATCACGGATTACATGGACTAAATAACAATTCGAATAAAAGGTACGGAAAAAGTGACACCAGGTTGTAAAACTTTTCGCCATCCAGTCGTTAAATATTTGAATTACCTAAGCCACGCCCTCGCCTAGAAACTGTAAACAAACATGGCGGCGACTGGCGAAAATCCGATATCGACAGACGATCAAACATTCGGGGATATACCCAGTGCTATTCGACAGAGTTTAGATGCTGTAAATAGTTCACAAGATCCTACTGATATAACACAGGATACTAATGCATTAAATCAAACGCTGATCAGTGAAAATACACACCAAACCGGAGAATCCGACATGGATACCCAAACTCGGTCAAATTCCACATTTGGCGAAACCCTCCCAAGAATTGAACCTGAAACATTCACTTTTGGAACAAACCCTGCGCTTGGCAGCAATTTTACATCGACAGACGAGCAAACTTACCAGGGACCACGTCATATCCCACACTCTGCGTCGCTCGATGATGTATCCATATACAGTAGTCGCATGAGACTACCCGGTCCACATGACACTCAAGATTCCAAAATTAACTTCCTGGTCAATACTCTGGTACGAGTGAGCAATAAAGTTGAGGCCATGGACTCCCTCTCAAAAGAAGTGCGCGAAATGAACCAAAAGCTAACAAATATAGATAGTGCAATACAGTCAATCACCGGCCGCGTAGGATATTTAGAAAATAAACAATCACAACTGGAACAAAGTGTGCAGGAAAACAACATTCGACAGTTTAAGGACAGAGCTATGATTGAGCTAATTGATAAGCGAACTCAGTACGTGCTGGAAAAAGTGACTGACCTACAAATTGAAATGAAACAGGATAGCCTAATTATCAGCGGAGTGGAAGAATTAGAACACGACTCTGACGGCAGTATGTCAACACTGAAAGTAACGGCAGATTTCTTTCGGCAAATGCTCAACATAAACAATCGGATTGAAATAGGCAAAGCTTATCGAATGGGACAGTACGCGGAGGGGCGGTGCCGCCCGATATCTGTAAAATTTGTAAATTGTAAGGACAGGGAGTTTAGGAAAAGTGGACTACTAAAGGGGTCGGACTACTACATAAATGAGCATCTCCCGAAAATTGTCAATACATACAGAAAAGAGGTGCTTAATCCAATGGCTAAAGAAGCGCGCGACCGAGGAATGGAAGCGAGGGTCGTAGTTGACAGGTTGTATGTTGACAATAAAATAGTTAAACCACAGGGAACCCACCCCTACAGACCGGATTCTATAAATGACGTCCCACCAGTGAAAGGGCCACACCGTCAGTTACAACAAAATAAAAACACAAAACAACAACAACAACAACAAAGTAAACAGAAGCAAGTGAGTCAACAACAGGGACAGCAGCCACGTAAATTACAAAAAGGAAGCGCTGCCAGCAAAACTAGTGAAACAAAAAACTTACAGAAGTCAACAAACACTGTGCCGAAGGGAGTGTCGTTCATCCCCCCCAACATATACAAGTAAATTCAGAGGTCGTGGTGGTATAAGAAAACCTCAAGCCAGTTCGACTAACAATAGAACAACCATGGATAAGGGCCGTGTACCCACACCTGGCACATTAGGACACAGTGACAAAACTATAAACTTTCGTAAATGTGGACCAAAACCCCCCACCCCAGTTTTGCAAATGAGCACACCCAATGCCAATGCCACATCCCAGCCCAATTCTGATGCAGGGGAGGTTATTACATAGGAATGCCCGGGAGTTACCATCAGTGACCTTAAATTATTATCAATAAATGTATGTGGGTTACGATCAAAACTGGATGACCCAGAATTCACAGAATTCTTAAATGAATTTGATATTGTTTTCCTACAGGAAACAAAAACTGACAATATCGACACGATAGAAATAGAGAACTTTCACACACTCGGGGGTCAAAAATCGTAAAAAGATCTCTCGTGTAAGATCAGGTGGTTTATGTATTGTAATTAAAGATCAATACCGAGAGCTCTTCACGATTGTTGACGACGAGTGTGAGACAGTACTCTGGTGTGTATTCCGTGGCGAAGACGGTCAGTCTTACGCGATGGGGAACATTTATGTTCCCCCGGAAAATTCCATCTATTATAAAGATAACATGTTCGAAAACCTAACGATATCATTTATGGAAAAATTCATAAATTATGACCACATAATTACCGCCGGAGATTTTAACGCCCGAACCGGAACGCTTAGTGACACCAAACACGCGATAAATATAGCAACGAAATTCGGAATTAGTGACATCGTTATCGATAGAGTAAACACTGATCCCCGGTCGAACAACTCAGGCGGTAAACTAATGCATTTATGTGATCAGGCAGACATGGTGATCCTGAACGGACGCAAAGGCGTTAATTCGGGTCATAGTACATGCAAAGATGTGAGTACTGTTGATTATCTGTTATGTTCCCCAAACACATATGAAGTAATCACCCGCCTGACTATTCTAGAATATGAAGGCACTAGGTCAGACGTTCATTGTGGACTCGATATAAGTTGTAAATTTGAATGCATCGCGCGTACCGGTAGTAAGCCGGTCACGCCTGCTACACCCCAGTCAAAACACAACAGGACCAATCAGCCAAGACCCCGCTTCAACGCACAATCGTTCACCGACTATCTCCAAACAAAGGCTGGTGAATTGACCAACCTTCAGAAAAATATTACGCAATTAGCAGAGCAAAATAACACCGACGCACAAGCTGAGATAAATAGAATTACCGGCAAACTGAAAAACTTACTTCTGTCATCGACAAAAGTTAAACAAACGGGTAAGCATGTCATAACAAACAAAAGAAAACATAGCCGCCCTTGGTTCGCTTATGACTGCGCGCGCACGCGAACGGCGTATAGAAGAGAACGTAAGCGATACCGATCACACCCAACTGTCTCCAACAAATTAAATATGATTAAAAGTAGACAACAATACAAAATGGCATTAACCAGAAGTAAAATGAAATATAATGCGGGTATAAGAACAAAGTTACATAACTTTCGCACTAATTCCAGCAAAGATTTCTGGAAACTTCTTAAAGAAATTAGTGGACCCAAAAAGACGCGTGAATTATCACGCCCCACAGTAGAGAGCTTTAGATCGCACTACGAAAATGAAGAACTCGAGTTATCGGCTATGGCAGATACAGGCGTCAGCCAAACCAATAACACAACCAGCGTCCAACCCGGAATCACGACAGATGACAATTCTTTGAACGGGCCAATTTCTAAAACCGAAATAGAGAACGTCGTTAAATCGTTGAAATCAGGCAAGGCCCCGGGATTTGACAAAGTTGATAACTCATTTATTAAACATAGCTGGCCATTTCTAGGCGACTTTTATACATCTTACTTTAATGTTATATTCGATAGAGGTATTATTCCAACCGAATGGAATATTGGAGTTATTAGCCCCATCTTCAAAAATAAGAATGACTCTTCAAATCCAGATAACTACCGCAGGATTACACTATTGAGTTGTATATCAAAAGTTTTCACCAGTATCCTAAGCAAACGCATATCTGCTTACATGGAACAAAATCGCCTCCAATCAGAATTTCAAGCTGGTTTTCGCAAAGGGTACTGTACAATAGACCATATGTTCAATCTGTACACCCTTATCAACTTAGCAAATATCAACAGGGAGAACCTTTTCTGTGCGTTTGTTGATTTCTCCAAAGCTTTCGATCTAGTTCATAGAGAAGGCCTTTGGGCCAAACTACACAGTTGCAATGTATCAGGCAAAATTTTGCGAGTTATCAAAGGCTTGTATCACAATATGAAATTATGCGTAAAGGACCGCGATTCGACGCCAACGTCCTTTGAAAGCTACGTAGGTTTGAAACAAGGAGACAGCCTTTCCCCGATTCTTTTTTCCATATATCTAAATGACTTACATGAATACCTTATGAGTTGTGGATGTAACGGTTTCAACTTGCAAAAAAATAGAAATTCGGACACCGGCTTTTACCTTAAACTTCTCCTTCTGTTATATGCGGACGATACCATACTTATATCGAATACAAAGGAAGGGCTACAACATTCATTAAATAAATTCACAGATTATTGCGATATCTGGAAGATGAAAGTAAACCTCTCGAAAACAAATGTTGTAATATTCGGAAGAAGTCGCAAGAAAAATAAGGAAGCACAATTTAGTTTAAAATCTGAAAAAATAGAAGTTGTAAACAACTATAAATACCTCGGATCGGAGTTCAACAAATCAGGTAGATTCACCAGGGAAAGAAACATCAGATGTAATATCGCAAAAAAGGCAATGTACGCATTAATTAACACAGCCCGCAGTAACAAACTATCGGTCGAATCTACACTCGAAGTTTATGAAAAATCTATAGGACCCATCATTACATACGGCGCCGAGATCTGGGGGTTTGAAAACCTTGAATGTTTCAGAAAAATAGAAACATGGTTTCTACGTTTTATTCTTAATTTGAACAAGTCGACTTCCCGAACATTTATATACGGAGAGCTTGGAATCCTACCAATCGTGACGAAAATCAAGGCAAAACCCCTAATATACTGGAGTAAGATAATATCTATGGAAAACACCAGACTCCCCTATAACCTTTACACCATTATGAAAGAATCAAGTGCGAAGGAATCGGTAAATATCCCATGGCTAAAATTTGTACGAACTGAACTAAATAACCTAGGTATGTCTTATACATGGCAGAATCAATCAGTGAGTAGTGTCAAAATATTTTCTTGTGCTGTAAAACAGAAACTCATGGACGCATACATAACCGAATGGTATTCGTCTTTGGATACATCAAACAAATTTGCGTTTTATAGATGTATAAAACCGAACTTCGGTAGACCGAAGTATATATCCTTAGATGACAACAGCGCCTTATTGACCATCCTAAGATTCAGAACTAGAAACCACAAATTACCAGTGGAAACTGGTTCATGGATAAATACCCCGTATTCCGATAGAAAATGCACCTTATGTATGGAAGCGCTAGGAGACGAATACCACACCATTCTTATATGCCCGCAGTTAAGAGACCTGAGATTAAAATATATTAAACCGTACTACTACAGTCGACCTAACGTTATGAAACTTCATGAACTATTTAACTCTAGCGGTACGAAAGCTATGAAAAAACTATCAATATTTATCAAAAAGGCCCAGCCTGAGATAAACCACTCCTGAGGCTTAACAACTTGTTACCCCCCCCCCCCCCATCAACCCCATCCCCCGGACGAAATCTATACACATGGCTGCCAAACTACGCCAACAATTCTTATGAATACACAAATGTCCCGTTTACTTCCAATATATTCATATATCCATATATATCATTGTGTAATACATGCACTATAACACATCTGTTCTCAATATGTATTGTTATACGATGAGAGTATCAAATAAATTGAATTGAAATTGAATTGAATTGACCACCAGAGCTTCAATGCGTGCTTATATGTGTAGAAAACACATTAGCCCCAAAACCCTAAGTTTGCGACCGTGCGTGTTACTTGTAAATGTGCTTGAGTCCCATTAGACATTACATTCATCGATTTATTGCACAAACTATCGCTGTGAACACGCTAGGATTCCGAACTAAAACAGCGTTTTGCTTCTTAAGAGGGAGGGCAAGTGGCAACATTCAAATGGGGAATACAGTATTAATTTTAAGGACAAGAGTACTCAATATCTACAAACCGTAGAATAATACTTCATGTTAGAGCATATATCTAGTGACAACGCAAAGCAGATGTTTCATTTATTTTTTGTTTTGTGGCATTTGATGGAAATATGATAAATAGCGACACACAATGGTGACCTACTTTTTAATAATGTCCCATAATATTCAACCTGGGATGAAAATCAAAATTCCGCTTCTCGTTATCATTAGATAAGTCTTCAAGCTTTCCAAAAAGGTATGATATGGTCACCTGCGCTTTGTAAGGTATGATATGGTCACCTGCGCTATGTAAGGTATGATATGGTCACCTGGGCTTTGTAAGGTATGATATGGTCACCTGCGCTTTGTAAGGTATGATATGGCCATCTGCGCTTTGTAAGGTTTGATAAGGGCACCTGGTTTCATGCTCAACGATTCAACAGTTTTTCAACTTACCGAAATATATGACAATATATGTCGATTATTAGACGACGGAAAAGAGGTCCGGTGTATATTCTGTGACATAAGTAAAGCATTCGATAAAGTCTGGCACCGTGGCCTCTTGAACAAACTGACAAAAATTGGTATAAGAGGAAACTTGTATAACTTGATGAAATCGTATCTAGAATGTAGACAACAACAGGTTGTCATAGACGGCACACGTTCGGAACTACAAGATGTAACAGCAGGTGTGCCGCAAGGCTCAGTATTAGGCCCACTTCTGTTTTTAATTTATATTAATGATATAACCGAAAATATACGGTGCAACATTCGTCTATTTGCTGATGACACTTCTCTATTTCTTACTATCGAAGACCCCACCATGGCCGCAAAACTAATCAACGATGACCTCGAAACTCTCATGTGTTGGGCATCAGAATGGCTTGTAAAATTCAATCCCCTGAAAACGGAATCTCTCCTAATCTCCAGGAAAGAAACACCAGTATATCATCCACATTTGACCATGGGAACCGCGACAATTGTTGAGGTTGACAGCCATAAACATCTGGGACTTACTTTCGACAACATGGGCTCTTGGGGTATCCACATCAGATCTATGCTTGACAAAGCATGGAGTCGAGTAAATCTAGTACGTAAACACAGATACAAGCTAAGCAGAGTAACGCTTGAAAAAATACATTATACATTTATCCGACCAATACTGGAATATGCCTCCCCTGTTTGGGATAACTGCCCTGATTATCTTAGTGATGACATTGAAAAGGTTCAGTATGAAATGGCCCGAATAGTAACAGATGCAACCATCAGTACGAGTAACGCGTGCCTTTTGTCAGAGACTGGCTGGGAACTCCTCTCTTCGCGCCGTAGAAAACACAAGCTATGCCAATTTTTTAAAATGATACGAGGAACTGCTCCATCAATTTTAAGAAATTATGTACGACCAATTCAGGCAAATAATTCCAGATATAACTTAAGATTTGAACATATAAGACTACCCTCGAATATTAATTATGACTATTATATGGATTCTTTCTTACCATCTGCAATTACCGAATGGAACAAACTGTCAGAAACTACAAAGAGCAGCAGTACAATCGAAGACTTCAAAAAGGAACTGAACAGTGACAATATACGTCCCTTTTTATCATAGTAAATGTCGTAAATCTCATATCCTCCATACCCGGTTAAGATTGAACTGCAGCCACCTAAGTGGTGACCTGACAGATAACCATGTAAAAATTTCCCCCTTCTGTCTATGTGGGGAATTTGAGACAACTTACCACTATCTTTTTGAATGTACATTTTATCAAGAGCCCAGAAGAGAACTATATGACTCCCTACCAAATGTTGCCTTATCTGAGAATACACTAATGCGGGGGTCAAGAGAGCTTAGTCTTCGCGAAAACAAACAAATATTTAATGCAGTACAGACATATATTATGAGAACAAAAAGATTTCCATGATCTGTATGGGTAACAAATTGCTTTGGATTCCGGCCGCGTTATGCGGCAGCACGATGTTCTCCATTATATATGTAGTACTAAATGTCTTCCGATAACGATTATTTTGTAAGTTACTTTACTTGTCACTATCCTGTATATACGTGAAATGATTCTACGTGAAGAATGCAGCGATATTCACAGTAAACCCCATTGAAATAGGAATTGGCCATTGCGATTGACCCCCTCCCATGGAGCCTGACGCATGCATATTACTACGAGCATAATTTTCATCACGCAGCAACTAAATTATTGAAAACTCTGTCCCCTCTACTTTCTCACTCTCCCTCTCATTCTCTCTCTCTCTCTCTCTTCTCTCTCTCTCTCTGCCTCCTGCTATCCCTAACACTATCTTCCCACTGTGTCCATCCCAACTTAAACTTAGTTACTTCTCCTTTAAACAAATATTATTTCTATTATTTCCCGTCTGATCGATACCCCTCCCTCACTTATTGGGGAAGGGGCATGTCGCCAAAGAGGAGAAGACTTCATATAAGCCCTCGGGCTTGTTGTCTGATCCTCATTTCCATACATTATCTCTTATATGTTGTATATTTATGTCATTTGTGTATTATGTGTATTATGTTTGGATTTGGAAATAAAAATATGTTTACACTAAGGGCACCTGCGCTTTGTAAGGTTTGATAAGGTCACCTGCGCTTTGTAATGTTTGATCAATCTTTTCTCAAAAATTAACACTGAATTCCACATTCAAATGTTGCCACACTAACACCATCTTGATCCGACCAGCCACTTGCCGTGCCAATAGCTCGTGAGTTACCATATGTTACTCCTCATATGACTTAGATTGCCCCCGTACCGTCCAGTTAAAAGAACAACGTCATGCCATCAAAAGCCGATTTAGTTTTCTCAATTAGTGTATTATCAATAAATACCCACAACAACACCAAGCACCATATCATATTTGTCAAAAAGGGTCCTATAATAACGTTTTCTTGGAAGTTAGAGGGTGGGCGAGTGTGGTTTACAACGTCCATTATATGGCAATAGTTCAAATTTGAATTTCCCAACACGTGTGATCGCAAATGTAAATATAAATATATTTCCAGCATGGTGCTATATAACTTGTCTATTTGTATAAATAAAACAGGATTACCGATTCCTGAATAAGTATGTGTATGTAGCCACAAGCCCACTATCACAAGCTACCTTATTTTATGTTGCTGGCGACACTTTTTATCGTTTTATACTCCGAATAAATATTATTGGGCCGTGACTATTCGTGACCTCTCGAACTCTCGTAGCGGGGTCCGCGCAAGTCCGTATAATTCTTGAACAAATCAGCGGAATTTTTGCTAGCCTGACAAATATACGAGGTGGATCAAATTAATAGATTTTAACAATCGAAATCTGATAACTCTCATCTTTGATGGATGCGTCGACTCAATTTAAATATTTTTACCTCCGAAGCCTAAGACATAGCAATTTATGGGCGTAAAATCGGATTATGCATCTTAAAATATACCAGCACAGTCGTGCGGAAAACTGGAGATTTATTAGATAGTTCTGAGTCTTAGTTTTGACTGAGCTGACTCTACATTGAGTAACATATTTGATGTCCGTACAGTTCAAAAATGCGATATGGTAAAATGAACATTTGAATAGTAGACTGGTCGAAAATAAGGGATATACCGCCAATTGAAACCATTGTAGGGGTATTTAGAGAAAATGTTGACAGGCGCAATTGTTAACCCTATTTTGAGTCTCCTGAATACATCCAAACCAGCGTGACCAATATTTGACCCACACGATTGACGCAAAATATGTGGACCCCTTTTTTCATAATTTAAAATTAATTCAAATCAGTGTTATCATGTGTTTCTGCAATAAGAATCAAATGACATGTTCTATAGCGACCACATATTGAGGATGGGTGATATAATTGTTAATTTGAGCTCAGACTAACATAACCTAAAGCTTATAAAGCGTTTATAACTACAGCGCATCTTCTTTTAGAGAGTATTTACCTTTTATAGAGCCCTTGATTATTATATGATTATAGAGAGTATTATGTTTGAATAATTTTTCATCTAATATGTTTTGGTGGTGCATCTGCTGGAAGTGTAATTTAAAATAATAGATCAGTCTATAATATCGCCTGACCTTTCATCTGAATGCGCTAAATCCGCCGTCGCTGATGGTATAATAGATCATAATAATATGCGATTGACTGCATATACACAACATATAATAACAGTTTATGTCAAAGGTCTATTCATTGACAAGACTTTTGCAGGGAGATACAACATGTGTGATGGTGATCACAAACATTGCTTGAAACCTAAAATGTATGCAAACAGTAACTCGATCTATGACAAACATGCGGTAAAGAATCGCTAATGTCCGATACGGATTATGGATTCATAATTCAAATATTTAAGGCCGATAAACATTTTTATTCCACTACCATTGACGTGAGTCACATGTATTCAACGGGATCTCAGCCATTGAATACATATTAGTGTATACATCTAGTGGAATACAAGCCGGAACTATTCTTGTTGACGTTGTCACCAAGAAAGATGACGTACATTACGTCGATCGTCCGCTTCCGGTAATCCCCCCATAATTACTGGTCATTTGTCAGACGTAAATCACAATAAAGGTATCTATAATAACAATGAAGGTGACATGCATGGATTGAACTTATCTGACTGAACGGTGTAGAATAAATACAAAACACAACTTGCATCATAATCTCGAATCTTTTATCGAACTCGTTGCGGACGGCGCAGACTTATATTTCGCTTGAGCTTTACGCTCTCGTGAAATATATCCTTGCGCCATCCGCAACTCATTAAGATGCGCGTTGTGTTCTGTCTATGTACAAGTTGGTGTAGATATAAATACGTGTTCATGGTACGCAACAATATCTCAGAGCATTTGTTGTTACGTTGGTTTCATTTCAGAAGTACAAATTTTGAAACTTAGAAAACATATTCCTTGAACTCATTTCAAGCCAATGAGTTCACAATGTTCATTAGAGCACAATCCCATTGTTACAATCGTTCCCTGATTTTTGCTAAAGCACATCAATTCTCAAGGCCGGTGAAGGAATGGTTCAATGATTATCCCATTGTTCGGCACACGCAACTCATAACAGACAAATCGCATGGGCGCTTCAAAGAGGGACCAGTCTGTGTTGTTTCGGACAAATTTATTTACATTCAACGGCAATCAGTTCATGTTAAGTACGTTGTTGAGCGTGGCTAACCGGTTATTGCGTCCAATCGCGGTCAGCGCACGGATTGTGCGTCGTGATCAAAACACGCTCAACGGCACATTTCCCGTTGATTGCATTATGTGGGATCAATTGTGCGCTAAGTCGGTCAGAGCACGCTAATAGTTCTTTACCAGAATAAATCCAGGCAATTCTTCAAGGATTGGCCATTTATAAATGAACAATCGGAACCCAAAAAGGCCATTAATATATGGTCAATCGCAACCACGCGTTGCACGCGTGGTCGATTGTCTATTTAGAAAGAACCATTAACGCTAATCATTTAATTTAATTTGTATTAACTAAATAACGGAGATATTTGAAGAAGTGTTTTTGACGAAATAACTGAAATATTTGAAGAAGAGCTTTTAAAGAGCGTATTAGAGATAGTTCATTGATTCCATCAGCGTCTTTCGAACTTACAGTATGGAATGACTGGAAATAGCGCTTTCGTACTCTTATATGTGAAAATCTGAATTCCAGCTAAATTCTTAGGTTAATATAGCACAGAAAATGACATAATGTGCGCGTTTTGTACTTTGGAATGATTTAAAAACCTAAAAACCACTTTAGCACTCATGAATAAATCTAAAGTGTTGAGCAAAGTGTTTTGTCTCCAAACACATGTCAACGAATTACAAGAATAATACTGACATTTAAAACAAGACAATTTAAACAGATTAGTTTTTCGTTTCCGGGGATACAATGAAAAGAACATTAGGTGAAAATAAAGCAGACATAAACGAAAACCAGGTGGTCACATTTTCAAATCAAGTTTCCCACAAAAAACTAAAAATGGATATAGAACATTATAGAACCGATGCGACGATTATTCAGTAAACTAAATAGCAGATTTTTACCAACGACCCTAACATGTCGTTACAATAAAACACAGTTTGTCATCCAAAGTCCATTAGCTTCAAATCATATTTTCTTGTCTAACTTTTGGCAAATATAAACGTAGTTGATTCAAGTTTACGCAACATAAGTACATCATAGAATACATCCAAATTGCTACAAAATGAAGTTTGTGAGACTTAGCGTAGGCCGTATACTAATTCCGCGTAGGAATTGTCGGGCGGACTATTTTGCGCAGCTATATTGGACTATTTCCGACCAAGTTGATCTGATCGGACCGATTTCCAATTTAATATGGACAGCTCAGTATCTCAAAATAATACATGATATCAGTGGTCAGACCAGCGTAGTGAGAACAAACTGCGACTTGCAGTTTGACAACTTATGTCGAATAATACTTGAGAAAATTCCTCAGAAAAAATTGAGCTTCCCGACCAGTAAGAAGGACTTTTGTAGAAATAAATATTCTGGATATTGCACATACCAGTTGTAGTTTGTTGGCGAATATATATTCCGGACCGCCGAGAAATGATCCCTTCACCGGGTTTTAGCAGATAGCAAGTCCGGTTCTTGATGTTAAATGCTACATCTTCACAGTCGGATGTGTGTGCGCATGCGTCCTGGCAACGAAGAATATTCCCGATGCTCAAACTGTGCAGAACTATCACTGGGGCCAACGGAGGATCATTTAGTGTCGGCGTCCGGCAAACATCGGCGCATATTTCTATCAAGGCCAGCGAAATTATGCATATAATACATACACGCCCGTTGGTCCTCTTTGCCAGAAATATTCTATCCATTTGTGTTCAATTCGATCTTCTTAATGACTATTTGTTTTAATTTGTACGTCCACAATGGCACCATATATTAGGTGCGTAAACTGTCGTCAGTTGATCGGTTAGTAGCCTATATATAGCTCACTTGTCTTTGGCGTCTGTCGCTGCTGAAACCCAAGTAGCCTTTAACAATCCGTGAAAGATATCATCACAGACACCCACATAGTCGATCCATTGTTGCCGATTCGCTTTCAGCTTTCAGCTCTTTAGTTGGTCTATCCCAGTATGATTATTGGAAATTTGTCACTGTGTTTGTGTAGCGCTAATGGCGTCAGAGTAAAACACTGTTGTTATGGAGAATACTTCAGTCATAATACCACGATATGTCGCATCAGTGACATTATATGTTGCAATTAGAAGCAAATATGGCAAATACACCCTACAAGCACCACAGGCACCTGTAGAAAAACACAAATACCACTATACCCTACTAGCACCACCGGTCCCTGGAGAAAATAAAATAAAATACCAATATACCCTAGTAGCACCACAGAGCCTTGGGGAAAGAAACAAAAATACCAATATACCCTACTAGCACCACAGGCCCATGAGGAAAAACAAAAATACCACTATACCCTACTAGCACCACAGGCCCATGGAGAAAAAAAATACCAATATACCATAGTAGCACCACAGGGCCTTGGAGAAAGAAACAAAAATACCAATATACCCTACTAGCACCACACGCCCATGAGGAAAAATAAAAATACCAATATAACATACTAGCACCACAGGTCCCTGTGGAAAAAAAATACCACTATACCCAGGGGGATGTTGCCAGCGAAGGGCTGAATTGGTCATTTCTTACAGCTTTTCTGGAATAAAGTTACTCAGGTTCCCTGAATTGTGATAATGTTACCCAAGTTGTGAATAACTGTAATAAAATTACCCAGATTAATGTAGCTGCAATAAAATGACCCATATTAATGTATAACATATGTTATATAGAGAGGATCTCCAACGATTCCCCAGTTTATAGCGGAATTTACAAAACAGGTCCATTAACTAATGTCAGGACCGAGCCTTTGGCGAGGTCCAGACATAATTTACTGGACGACTTTGTAATTTCATTATAAACTGGGGACGAGTTGTAGATCCTCTATATATAAAACTGTAAATTATATTTATTACATGTTCCAAAACCTCGATAAAACATACATAAATAACGAATTGGACGTGAATCTAATACCAGCTTCTAAAAGGCATGCGATGACGTTTCACGTAAATATGCGTTGTTTGCCCGCGTAAAGAAATAGTCCCAGAAAAATGGAGACTCTTTGGTGTAATTAATACGTCATATGACCAAAACGCTCTCAGTTGATTATCGACTCAAAATGAGGCGATTCTAAGCAGATTATCGACCTAAAAAGATAGCATAGATCTAGTATAAGCATATAATGTGCGGGTTTTGGGGAGAACAGGCTGTTCTTATTTAATAAAGATGACACGCAATAAATTCGCCAAACTTTATTCAACAACACAGTGATCGTGCACAGTAAGATCTAGAACGTCCAATGAAATTAAGAAATCAATAATTGGATAAGCATATGAACTCGTATGTGTATGGCCATTCACATATTCCACGATAAAATTGAAAATTATTGTCCAACGAATTATTAGTGGGGAAGTTGTTGTTTTTATTTTTATATATTTTCCTGCTTTTTGGTCAAAACCTTGCACTGAATTGGCCATCAGTTTGATATGTTCTAACCTTCGGGGATGTCATGTCCAACAATTCCAACACTTTCAAACATTTTCTCCCACTGGATTGAGGGGTTCTGATCCCTCACCGATTGTCAGTCAAAAACTGCTAATTAATTGTAAAAATTCTAGGCCTGATTTTGCCTGGAGTTAGACCCCCAGATACTAGAATTTTGCTATTTTTATCACAATATGGCCAAGGGGAGCTGTTCCCTCACCGGTGGCCAGTTAAAAACTGCTAATGGATTAAAAAATAATCTAAGCCTGAATTTATTAACTCATATTTGTGTTCATGTATGAAAGAATTGGCTATATTTGGCTGTAAACATGTTCTTGTTATAAAAACTATACACCTTTCTTATTTTCTACAGGCTAGAAGTTTATGAGACATAATGTCATTACAACTGTACATTGCCCAATCAGATAGATACTTTTGTGAGCTGGGCTAAATCTGTATATTTAAAATGGTTACAACTATATACACTACTCATAACAAAGATCAAATTGTCAGTATGAATAAACTGTTAATTGGACAGCCAATTTCTCTCCAGATAAAACTATTATATACCTGCCTGAGAAATAAACTACTAGGATAACTCATAATCTTGCAAATGGCTACCCGTGGTTTTGTCAAGCGACCGGCTCTAGTCCTTTGTGGAATCAACTGAGACAAACATTGGTTGTTTACAATATTGGGCAATATGTCAGAGTTAACTGTCTGAGAACTAATAGCAGTAGCATTTGATTCAACCAAAGATCTGCTACCTTCATTTTCTGACAAACTGAGAGTTGATCTTGAACCATTTCTCACATCATCACCAGTATGAGCAAGTGAACAGGCATCTGATACAACAGTCATGGATTCAGATGGAACTTGACAAACCTCATTTGGCTCTCCTGCAACTGACATAGTTCCCTGCTCAGAAATATGATTACCATCGGTATTTCCTTTCTCCATCCAACATTTCTCCTGTAGCATAACATCATGACTAAATCTCCACTGTTGTGTAATGGACCATTTCAATATTTGTCACAGAGATGTTACTTCCGTTCATGTGCCAGGGGTAACAATCCCGGTGTGTGGTCATTGCGCCCCTTGGATTTACCACAAGTCGTACATGACAAACAGCATTCTTCAACATCCTTAACCATACCATACCAATAAAATCTGCTTTGCGACTTGGATAATGTTTTGTCAGCACATAAATGACCACCCGATATTCCATCATAAGCTTCTTGCTTGACATCTTCTTTGAAAATGATGTATGATATTAAAGTTTTCCATAATGTTATTTGACCTGTATCGTTCTCCCATTTCTGGTGCAGGACTCCTCACTCCATCGATTGTCGACTCCTGTTTTGGGGCTACAAACATTTGAGTACTGTGCTGCACCCAACAAGCCATTAAGGTTGACTGATGTCTTGATCAGCCCATTGCTTCTCTCATCAATTGAGCATTGTGTTATAGTCCTTCCCTGTTTTCATCTTTTTCAGATGCTGATCTCTCCTTCTGTGAAGCGGCCATATGCTGCCTCATCAGTTGGAGCGGAAAAAGCAGAACAATGAAACTCGTTCTGAGAGGCGACCATATGTTGCCTCACCAGAACTGTCATCAGGGAAGGCTCGAGATAATTCATCTGCATTACCTTTATAAATAACATTGTTATGCTTGATTGTGCAATCATAGGCAGAGGATTCCATTGACAAAGCTCACGTCTCCCCGTTTGGGTCTGGTCCTGGTTTTATCTCTCAGATATGGTCTGAAATTTATAACAGCACATAGAACACCCCCACCATTCCTTGCCATGTGTACTCTTTGATATAGCTGAACTAGCATATGATACAATGTTATACGTCATTTATCTGATGTGACAAGACAGACCCTACTGACATAGTTGATGCATCTGTTTGAATAAGGAATGGTTTCCTAAAATCCGGATATGCTAAATTAGGCTTTGATGTCACATTTGTTGTCACATTCTTTATTCCATACAAATTCAATTCTCGGTAATGGATAGGCATCTTTTTGCGTGATACTATTCAATCGGCGATAGTCCACACATAAGCACAGTGTAGTGACCCATCCTTTTTTGTTTAACATCACTATAGGCGAACACCACGGACTGGGCATATGCGATATTTCTTCCTCCATCTGCACTCTAAGATAACATGTTCTGCCGAACATAAGCTCATATAGAACTTATTTCAAACACACAGCTAAGCCAACATAGGCATTATTTGAATCCGAATTACGCTCTGTGTGTACCTAAATGGGGTAAAATCAAAACAGTTTTATATGAGCTTATTTCAATTCGAAATAAGCTGATAGTCCAGCCTGTTCTCCCGAAAATTCGTACATTATCTGTTTACAATAGAACTTGTTTTAGGTTGATAATCTGCTGAGAATCGTCTCAGTTTAGTCGATAATGTGCTGACAATGGGAGCACTTTAAAATGAGCCGACTCTAAGCAGATTATGTGCGCACAATGACACATATATGCCAGCTAACGACTTTTCAGGTTTACGCTCATTTACACGTGTTTTGACTGTGGCCCGCGCCATAACACGAAATAACGGACATGACTCCATTATATGCTTATTTCAGAATTAAATGATCACATTATGTACCTATTTCACGATTAGGTGCGTATTTCACTTTATAGGTCGATTAGGTGCGTATTTGTGCGAGGATATGTGCATGAGGATAGTCACAATTTAATCTACTTTTTTCATCGACACGACTTTCCAGATGAACACTCTGTATCATGTGCATTTTAATGGAATATCAGGTAAAGTCCTGCATATGCTTATTTCAGCAGAATTAAATAAGTCCAAAACGAACCTATGTTAAGTTGAATCTTATATGAACCTAATTTCACGAGTATATGTTATCTAAGACCATGGGGGGTCTAGAACTATTTCACTGCCGATCGAGACTACAGTCGAATACCCATATACTGCCGATAGCGAAATCGGGTACATGCTGCCAGCAGGATGGGTACATGTGGTGTAAATATGGCCGTCCAGTGAATATGACGCATATGAGTTCCAGTGATGGGCACATACATGACATTTATATAAGTTCCAGACTATATGACACACGGAAACGTGTGTAATTCGTTTATAACAGTGATGCTGTTTTCTGACTTCTTGGATTTAAAATTTATGAAAATAACTTATTTAATAAATAACACTTGTTTCGATTAAGGTTATGCAGTTATAACCGGACAGTTTGAAGATAAATTCTATAACGTGCGTAGTGCAGTTATAGAAAACTAGCAGATTAGCCCACCACTGGCGGGATTGGTCCCATGGCTTTGGTCGATCCATTCATTTTAGTTTTTAAAGGTAACCCCGTACGTCGCTGCCACCGCTGATGCCCGAAATATCACCCAAGGTGATTTGCGGGTACCCGTGTCAAGGTCATGTTGGGTTGGACGAAATAACCCGACAAAAATATTTCCCTCCCGAGTTGACCATACATAACAAATTTCACATCGATGTCACCGCTGACTACCGAGATATCACCAAGGTCATTTGTTGGTACCCGTTTCAAGGTCACCTCGGGCGGACAAAGTGACCGGACGAAAATCTCCCCCCCCCCCCCGTCCCTTGGAACCCCTAAGTACGAAATTACGTCTCGATATCCCCAGTTTCCGAGCGAGACGGTCAAATGCCGTATTTTCACTAAAGTAGATAAACGCTCTTTAATAGCGACGCCTCATATACAAACGCTCATTAATTATCACGCGATTAACCCATCAATCCCCATTACTGTGGCAGTTGAAGGGTGAAGGAGTGCTCGCACGTTCTCAGAAGCGGTGCGATGACACTTTCATTAATATTTGTTTTTCAAGGTAACCCCGTACAGGCACTACCCACACGTCCTACAGGGTCAATGACTTCGCCCGTTAAAGCAGCACCCTTATGACGTCATACAGATAAAGCCTCTCGGCGATGACGTCAATAACGGTATGATTACGGACAAACTCAAAAATTATGCTAGCACCCCCCCCCCCCCCCCCCCCCCCCCCCCGCTGCTGAAAATTACAATGTATTTTACATGTCTGGACACAGACAAAAGTATCAAACTACACAAAAACAGGCTTGTGTGATGTAGGCGGAGTAACTCTAAAATTTCGGCAAGTATTTAACCCATCGATTCCAAGGACGGAGGCAGGGGGAATGGTGAAGGAGTGCTCGGACGTTCTCAGAAGCGGTGCGATGGCACTTCCCGTGAGTTTTTACCCTTAGATGGGAAGTTTGGGCTCAATCGGTCGAGCCTTTTTCGAGTCTATAAAGGATATATATATCCAAGCTATTGAGAAGGCAAGATGTGCCGAAACCGGTATAGCTGTATGTACATACATGTAATAAATATTCAACAATGAACGGATACCTTTCTTAATTTTCAAACTATATGTATAAATATATATATATACGGAAGTCTCAAAATATATGGTAGATTTATCTTCTAACTTTTCGGTTATAACTCATAACCTTAATCGAAACAAGAGTTATTTATCATAATTTAATCCGGCATTTCACATGATAACCACCTAAAAGTAGAAGTTGGAAGTATAACGAGCTTATAACATTGAGACTATTTCCGACAAAAAAGACACGTTAAGTTGAAAGAGACGCCTGTCACTCAAAGCTGGTGTTCATCGAGTGATGAAATCGCGTCGTCTATTCAGCGTTTTTGATTGGCTAGTCGCAACTGATCATGGATCGCGTGCAACCGGGCAGCTGCAACTTGCACGTGGTATTGATATATTCGAACGCGATGACACATACCCGTGCACACTAAATCTCGAGTAGCTAAATTTGGGTGGTTAGAATATTCCAACGACTTTTATAGCATTATAAGCTACTTAAATATGCTATTTTTGCTACTTGACAAGTAGTTACAAGACGGATCGGGGATAGTTAAGCGATGTCTATTCGTGATTGGTTCTATAACTGCACGTGACAACCTATTCAAATGGCGGCTTCCCAGTCGAGTCGAGAAAAGGCACAATTACTGTTTCTGTCAATCCAGCTAGACTAAAATTTGAAAGGCGTAAAATGTATAACTTCTGTGTGACAAGTCATGGTTATTTATAATCTTAGGTACATGCAGGACATCCGGTAACGAATTTACCAATTATTGATACGACATTTAGACGTCACCATATTCCCAATTCATTCATTCGCAATTTATTTTTGAAATTTGAATCTGTGACAAGGAGAGGTAATATTTGCGCTCATGTCGCTTTTGTTTCTATATTGACGTATATATATATATGTTCTGTGTTCACATTGTAGCCTATAAATCATATAAACATAATTCCACTAGTTCAAGTAGTCAGGTCTGGCAAATGTGAGAATACAGCTACAATAGCTGTATTCAGCTAACCTAGCTGTATTCAGCTATATATTATACTCTCAAAGCGGCTGTTTTTCGATAATAAACTAGAAGCGCTAATTTGCGCATCAAAATTAGGCTACCCTATTCTCCGGTCACCCTCAACCAAATCAAAATCGTCGCTTGTGTTCTGACAAAGTGTTGCCTTTTGTCGGCACGACGATGGTGATTATGTGTGAAAACTTACTATGGCGGTCGATGTCGGTCATAACGGTTAATAACTCTCTTAAAAGTATGCAATGCGGATACCTTGAAAAATACAATATTTATCACCGAAGATGGAACATCTTAATCATTCCCGGAAGTATCAATATGTCGATGCTGGTAAAACTCAGTTTGGTTGGTGCGTTAAAACAGGTAAAAAGGGGAACATCTCTAGCCAGAGTTTAACCGAGCGAGTTCCACTCACTGCTTGAGCTGATTCTCTCCAAAAATACGGAAACGCATACATGTATGTCGAATCGCGAAAATACAAATACCAATGTTATGTTTAGTAAGTTTTCACACATTATATATTTTCCCGCCAAAACAGATTGAATAGTTCTGACTCGCTAACGACCAGGACTTCATGTTTGAAATACTTCAGAAATTATATAAGTCGCATTTTCATTTCAGTTGTCCCTATGTTGTGCCATACATTTGCAATATGCCGCACAATATCTGTATATATACCGTTATGAATAGATACCAGTATCGCTCACAAACCGCTAGTGGTATTAATTCTAAATGCTCGATATAGGTACACCATTCTAACGCCCCCTACCGGTTTAGCATCGGGAAGAAGTAAACGAGTGTTTGGGATGAATTTGATCTTTATTTTATAAGTTAGTTAATGAATGCATTTGCAGAAAATAGTCCCCAGAATATTTACTGACATCGACCACCGTAGTAAGTTTTCACACAAAATCAGAATTGCCGTATCGACAAAAGGCAACACTTTGTCAGAACACAAGCGACGATTTTGATTTGGTTGAGGGTGACCGGAGAATATGGTAGCCTAATTTTGATGCACAGCCGCTTTGAGAGTATAATTTATAGCTGAATACATCTAGGTTAGCTGAATACAGCTATTGTAGCTGTATTCTCACATTTGCCAGACCTGGTAGTTGTATAAAAAATCCGCGACAATAGGTGAAATCAGCTATAGGGCCTACTGATTCCAGTCTGTATAATATTTATGTCCCAATGTTTCCCAAAATCATGCCAAATGGCCTCACCAGGCCAGATAGCATCCCTATGTTGATCCAATGTAAAGACTAAAGTAAACGGTTGTATCAAATTTTGTTTCAACGTTGAATTTGAAATAACGTTGGCGATTGGTCCAGTTTGCTCGTTGAAGTGAACATAGAAATATTAGAATATACATTTGAGACAACATTGAAAAACTAACTTTGAATATTGGAATAATATTGGGAAGCTAACGTTGAATTTTTTGACATTCGCTCAACGTTAAAATAATATTGGAATAAAAAAAGTATTTTTTTTGTTATGTTCGCTCGATATGATCAACAACATTGAATTGAAAATGGGATAATTTTGGTAAACTAATGTTGAATATTGGGACGATCACTCAATTTTGAAATAGCATTGGAATCCTAATGTTGATTTTGTTTTATGTTCGCTCAGCGTTGAAATAACGCTGGAAGCCTAATGTTTAATTTCTGGACATTAATTTAGCGTTGAATCGACATTGGGATTACGTTTGAAAGCTAATGTTCACTTTTGTCAAGTTTTGTGATGTTCGATCAACATTGAAATAATGTTAGAAATCTAACAGTTTAAATTTGGACAATCGTTCAACAATGAATCAATGTTGAAATAAAGTTGGAAACCTAATGTTGAATATCGAGATGTTATCTAATGTTGAATTAAAGGTACTCAATCCGATTCGACGGTCCCCATATCATCAGATTCCAACAACAACACCATTTTTTTAAATGCCATTTCAGTTATCAGAAAAGATTAATTGCCCAAAACAATGCTTTAGAACCACAGTCAACTATAAAATTGCCCAAAACCTGTTATTTATCAAAGTTTTTTTCAACAAAATTTTATTGGTTGTCAAATATCTGACACAAAAAGCCACTCGATGAGTCGATTTGAGAGTTATCGATCTTCATCCGCTATCTTGTCAGATAAGTTCTTCTTGCTGACAGTTTACTGGGCCACATATAATTAAAATACTAGATTTAAAATATCGATATCTGATTACTCCTACTGTACCTTGATGGGTGGGTTCCTCGACTCAAGTTAAATATTTTGTACCCCCGAAGCCAATGATATTGTAATTCGTGAGCTTTAATTCGGATTGAGTACCTTTAATGTGGGAAACCTAACACTGAATGTTGATACATGCTGTACGTTGAATCTAAGTTGAAATATCAATTATCATGCCCTGACCGAGACGTTGCATGCAATTTTTTTATATGCACGATTTACTTTGCTTTATACACAAAACTATAGTCCATTGTAATTGTTATAAACCACTATCTGGTAGTTTGATGAAACTTTTAATTTCCGATTCGATTCCTTTATTTAGGAACCACCGGCGGTCCATCATACATTCCTACTTTTATATTGTTTGTATATATTTGGCTATTCATAACACTGAAATTAATCGCTAATGAACCCACAAATATTATAACCATAACATTGCTGAGAACTGTGATGCTAATGGTATTCAATACATTGTGCTCATTATACCCCCTGCAACAATGTTGGGGTGGTATAGTGAAATCAGCTCGTCCATCGTTCGTGTGTGGACACAAATTTGTCCGGAGTTTTTCTCAGACAGTCGTTTTTTTTTATCAATTTCCGTGAAACTTGGCAGAGACATCAACCACCATGGGAACCTGAGCACCTGCGATTATGGCGTCTGTCAGACTTTTTTGGTGGAGTTATCTCCCTTTTTCGACTTTAAACATATGGGGTACCGTTTGTGAGTCGTGTGGTCAAAAATTGCACAACATTCTCAATCTGTCAATTAAGCCATGTTCCGAATTCTGTTGCATGAGATTATCTAAATTGTACCCTCAGACTATCACCCCATGCCATCACTATTATAAGGCACCATCACTATAAATTTTTTTTAGGTAAAATACCACCTATCTATGATTTCAGTTGTTTTTTATTTCTCTGTTGGCCAGAGGCGGACTGGCCGATCGGGAGGCCGGAAAAATTCTGATTCCACGTGATTTTCTATCAAGCGAGAATCCGAGTGTTTTTTTACGGTTTGGGGGGGGGGGGGTATATCATATGTGGTTGGGCCGCCCAACCACAACTTGGGCCGCAAATGAAACCGACGTGGGCCGCCACATGTGTTGTTTAACCAGCCGTGTATCCAATAAGATGGTACTCTTCTCACATACATTCATGAGGGCAGAGGCGGACTGCATGGCCGATCGGGAGACCGGGAAAATTCCGGACGTGGGCCGCCACATGTGTTGTTTAACCAGCCGAATTGGCTAATCGTAATTTTGACATTAAATGAACTTGTCGGCATCATATAACACCACGTAAAGACCCCATTAATCTCGAGATTTTAACAGTAACTCCCAGCTGTAAATCCCAAAAAAATTCTTACGCACCCCTTCCCCAATTGAAATTTACAAGAAAATAGGAACGCTTCAGTTGATGCCAGTCTAGTTTATCGGATTCGAGATTTTCATGTATAGTTTTCAAAATGTTCTCACCCCGGGCCGAACAACCATGAACAGCCCGGTGTGTCCTGGTCTCTTGTCCGTAGCCGTGTGCATTTGTCTGGAGTTAGACCGCTAGATGTTAGATTTTATGCAATTTTTCAGGTAAAAATATCTGAATGGTCTCATACCGGGAATATATAGAACCATGGTTTATGAATATATATGATATTAGACCAGAGGTGCAAATGGAATTATGCAAAAACATGTATTTGGTCTGCATCTGATTCAAGGGGGGATTTAACTCTCACCACCCACCCTACCTGTATGTATGCTGTTTGATACTGGTATAATAATATATAGATTCCTATTGATTTCTAAGCTGCCTGGGTGGAGGCAATGAGGCTGTAGATTTGATTTTTCAACCAGTAACAGTCCACATTTTCCTACTTCGGGTTAAACTGTTCGACCGAAATCGCCACAAATGTTAACAGGTCTATTTTGCTGATATTTAGTATGAAGGGTTCTTTGGTGTCTGGTATTGAAATTTATTCAGATGTGGTCACCAGGTTAAATAGGGTGGGACCAGGGACATAACTGTATGTCTCTATAGTCATTCTTAAATTGTCTTCTCAAGAGAGGTTGGACTATTTAGCTTACATATAGTATGGATGATCCTTTAGTGACTGATATTCAGATTTGTTAACATCAGGTCAACCTGTTAAGAAATGACGGGGGCTATGGGGAGTTAACAATTTTGTGTTTAAAAAATCATTGAAATACCAAATTCATTAAAACATCTTCCTTGGAACTACCTAACTGATTAATCTGACATACATGTATGGTGTTTTGGGTCCATGGATAAATGGGCTTCAAACATGTCTAAATGGTTTTATAAAAAGGTGCTTGTGAGATTGGAAATTTCCAAAAATTGAGAAAGTTTGAGATGTCGGTTGTGAAATTCCAACCCAAGACTTGGGAGTCTGGTGCCCGATCGGGAGGGGACTTGTTGAGCTGGAGGAGGGGGGTGATCAGTAGTGAACAGTGGGCAATTTCATGGTGGATATTCACCTTGAAATTACCCACTGTACACTACTGAAGCCTCTCTATGCTTATGAAAAGTTCTGACTATTGTGGTCTCCAGAGTCCCAGTCTCATCAGTCTTTGCAGTCTGGTGAGCGACCCCACAGTCTTTGACTGTCTTGTTGGTTAACCCATTGCTTGTTCACACCGGATAAAATTGTTAACCAAATTTTGTATATGCCAGTTGCAGCCCTCTTAATTCAGATTGTTTGGCTTCGGCAATCTGCTACAGCAACAGTATGCCGTGGCCCAGTTTGCTTCAGCAAAATGCTTCGGCAATGCTGATTGCCGTAGCCAATTATGAAGGCTGCTGAGTTGTATTATGTTATTTGTCTGTCAGTCCATTTGTTCATCCATGCTAACATTTGGCAACTATGGGGTAATTATGGTATTTTGTCCAGCCCGTCATGGTTTTTTTATTTTTAAACTTAGCTCTACTAGGGCCCTGCGAATCTGAGTTTACAGTCAAATCAAATTTTGAATTCAATTGGGGATGAGGTTCGCGAATCAAATCTCAATTCGAATATATACAGCTACATGTATGCGCAAAATAATTGACCCCTTTAACGTGGATGTAGGCCGGTAGTTACCGTTCGTACCACCAGTAAACCACAATCAAGTGGTATTACGTCGAATAATAGCGACTGACATGTGGTGTCCATCGGTAGTCTTACCACGGTAATGATTTTTAACAGCGATAACCCAGTAAATAAATGCCAAATACATTTTTTGTGACTGCAATAACGGTAAATTCAATCTAGAAATTTTTAAACTCATCCACATTTGACCTACTAGTATGCCATGTTCAATCGCAAAGTATTTAGTTCACAAATACCATATCAGGGTATCTTTATTTTCATGTTAACTAAACACCTAGTAATTCAGTACATGTACATTGTTTATTCAGCATAAATGTATATGTATGAGGTTGGTCACTGCAACATTGCAATTGCATCAACAGTGCAGCTACGATTGTCCGTGTCTTTGAATATGTCAGTGGCTTGAAAGACATCTGACATTCAATTTGGCAGGTGTAGAAAAGTCATACCCACTCGCTTTTTGAAGCCTATTTTTCTGAGTTGTATTGCTATCTGTTGTTAGGAGTATACCACCATGTGTGGCCAGGCTATAATCACAGAATAAAGGGTGCAGGTCTTATATTTCGGCGAGAATCCAATTCTAGATTCTCGTAAATATTCTCGCAAATTACCCTGGATTCTCATGAAAAAGTATGTATAGATTCTCACAAAATCAGATGAAATATATGCCCTGGGGTGATTGTGTTAAATTTGACACATACTAGTACCAGTACCTGTCCATTCTGTTTTTATTGATTTAAATGCCCGCAGCCTTATGAAACAAAAAGTTCTGGCCATAGAGGTATGCCAGAGACTGGTCTTGTCAGCCAGAGAGGCAGCACATCGAATGGTAGGTGTACTACCATGTGGAATTAGCTCAGTTAAATTAACCCATAAATACCAAATGTTGGTTCATCCGTCCATATGTTCGCTTTTGGTTGATAACATTAGATAGTCTCAACTGAAGGGAATGAAATTTGGTATGTGGGTTGTGTCCACAAATTTTAACGCAGGTAAGTCCCTTTTTGTTCAAATTCGCAATAAATTTTCATCTCTCTAGCCCAAAAATACAAGTCAAGTTTAAATATTTGGGTTTTGACCACCAATTTTCACCAGGGATATGCCATTTGTTGGAATTGCCACGACCAAGTCTAAATCGCCTGAGATAACTTGAGCAACACTTTTGAAAAAATGTTCAACTATCACATAACATTGCACAGTGAGTTTATGTGGTCAGCCATTCAAAATGTATCCACATGGCACATATTACTAATTAGCCCCTTCTAGATTTCAGTCAATGCTCAAAGGGGCTCGAGAAACAAATGATGAATAAATTTGCCAATAATATAAAAGTCCATATAAGAGTACATATATATATGTCCATATTTTGCTGTGGGTGTAGAGTATTCTCGGATAGAATAAATATACCCAAAGCAAAACTAAGCGAGGGGCACCTAATGGTTAATCTGGGATATTTGGCACTTAGAACGTGGCTAGATGGTTTGGTGGGGAGGGTCGACATCTTGGTACTTCCAACTGAAGCCCCCCCCCCCCAACCCCTTGAACGACACAAACTAAGTTTGCGTAATTCAATTTGCAAAACCCCATGGGGCTTGATTTTTCTGAACTTTTCCATCACAGACTACTACAGTAATGCCCTAATTAATGGACTCCATAACCACAGCAGGATTTAGTCGGAAATATGGCTTGTTGTCATTCATTGGAAAGCTCTCGGATAGCTTTCTGGTGAATGGCAACAAGCCACATTTCCGACTAAATCCTGAAAGTTACCAATAATTATGCTGTGGTTACGGAGTCGATTAATTAGGGCATTACTGTAAATGGTAGCATATTCTAAATGGATCAGTAGTCTTGTGGCCACTATCCATGCAGGGGATGAAAAGAATGGTTCGGCCCAGTATGCGAATTTATTTAGATCTGAACCTGAAAATTACAACACCTAATTGTCTGCAATATTGATGAATGCCAGGAAAATTCGCACCCCAATTTATTGTGTTTTAAAAAATTAATTAACAGCTTTAACTGGCCACTGAGAACATCACAAGACAAATAGGTCGGACGGCCCGGTGGTTCTGAATATGAAAATTGTTCATTCTTAGCATCTAGACTGGCCTCAAGATGTTCAAATTGGGGGAAATTTCCAACCTGATACCCATCCAAATGTTGGAAAATTGCCAACTAATCAGGGGGGGGTCCGGGAAAACATTTCAGGCACGTATGGCATTTTTTCCCTTTCGATCATTTTTTGTACCCACCCACCCCCACCGCCAAATTTTTTTCTGTTTTCGGCAGTTTTTTCCGACCATTTTTTTACACCCACCCCCCCCCCCCCTTTTAACACTAAAACAGATATTTGCGGGGGGAAATTCACTGTAAACAGCTGTATATGAATTTCTGTGCATACTATTTATCATGGATGTTAACATGGACATGTAAATAGGAATGAGTCATTTTGAGGTCATTCGGCCAAAAAAACATGGCTGCCAGCGGCCATCTTGGATTTCAAAATTTGCAACAAAATACAACACGATAACTGCCTGCAGTCAGTTTACAGTTAGAATTACATTATTTCTCTCAACTCATTGCCAAAACACTAAAAAACAAGCAGGAAATTTTATTTTTAGTTGCGGAAAAAATTGCTTTGACCACCCACCCACCCCGGCATACGTGCCGGAAATTCCCCCCCCCCCCCTGAACTAATGGCCATTTGAGTCCAAAGTTTTGCAAATGAAAGGAATATATGCAAATGTTCTAAAATAAACAAATATGTCACTAATAAATTGAACATTGGAAAATCAAACCTAATTTTGGTATAATTTCCAACTAAATGTTGTGTGAGGTTTGGCTATGGGGGGTAAGACCCCTGCATAACCAGCCCATGTCATCACGCCCCTGTCTGGCACCCCATGACAAAGGTGTGGTCTTGCATTCACTGATGATGAGAAATCATCAATATTAGATTTTGTTGGAAAACAGGATGGGACCACAACCCCTAGCTTGTCCATGAGGGTTGGCCCCATCCCCATCGGGGAGATCTGCAGTAGTCTGCCCGGTAGATATAATTGGGAGATATCCTGGTGCCACCCATATTGGAAAAGATATATTTTTAAAGTAGAAAAGATACAGAAATCAAGGGGACAATAAGAATGTGCTCTCATAACCACAAAACTACACGAAAGTCATCACAATCAACTCAAATACTATATACCGGTACATATATAATTTCATTATCTCTATATAATATATATTTTCGGTTTCTAAAAGCCCTTAAAGTGATGTGAAACACTCCGGTGGGGTGGTCAAATAGAAGTGGAGAATAATCTTGTTCAAAGTAGTTATTTTTACAAATCTTATATCTAAATTGACAACAAACACTGTCATTCTTATATACTAATTCAATGCAGTGACTGCCGATGGCGAAATCATTTTCGTTAGTTTACCGCCGATAGATGCGTCCCGATTCTAGTAGTAAATATTTACAATTTAGCCCAGTTCAGACGATGTTTTCAATGGAGTGATACGGTAGATTTGCTTGAGATTTTCGATGTTAGTAGAATGTTACATTCCTCCAGTTGGTGTAGCACCTGCATACTAACTTATCAGTTTCACGCACCCGAACAAGTACATAATATGTCTTTAAACACACTGGACATGCGATGTCCTTGCGCTCCTGTTGCGCAAATTCTAATATAAAAAGTGTTTTCTATTTCAGACAAAGCTCAAACATACCGGTAACATCTGACCAGACAAAACATAGAAACCGCTAAACTAATTACCAGTCAAACAAGATAACCCTTCAAAATATAAGATAACACGGCCAACCACAGCAACATACACCATGGATAATACACTGTCAAAAGCACAGCATTTTTTTTTAACGGTAAAATCTGGCATATACCCATAGTTATATATAAACAGGCTACGGGCATCTGACCACAGGTCATTTGCATAAAAAAATTATATAATTCTTTCATTCCATCAAGGTACAAGTATCTTCAAAGGATTAAGTTGAAGTTTTGGGGCTGATTAAGATTCTAAGAGAGAAGGTGGAATATTGACTTGAGAGCATAAAATATAACAAGAAAATGACAATCATAGCCCAAATTGCGAAAAGTTGCCAAAGTGTAAGTATAGCTACATAGGCCTAAAACAAAAAAATTTTGTTTCCGGTAACATATGGTAGAAAAGTAGGGCAGGTGGAATTCAATTGTTTCATTATTTTTTGGAAACGACCACAATAAGATCATATGTGGATTGTGGAATATATTCATTCTGAAAAATATGCCCATGGCAGCACAAAGTATATAACGGGACACAATTGGGCTGAATGGGCATATCGCACATGTATTGGGAGGAATAAATTAAACCTATTATTTTTAATCAAAAATGATTGCGACATCAACCTCAGATTGAACCAGGCCTATCAGTATGGTACCACTGTAATTAAAACACTGACTGTCAGAGTAAATAATATAGATGATAACTGATCGGCACATGTATTAAGTACTTCGATCTGAGATATTTTGCACCAACATCATAAGGATCTCCTGGGCATTATCTCTAGTTGGGAGCGAATGATATCTTCCGAAATTTGTTAAAGAATATGGTCGCCAGTGGCCAACTTGGATTTTACTCTTTTCATGACTAAATTCATTGGCACACCCAACAAGCCACATCCCTCATCATTCATTAACTACAACACACATAATCATTCTCCTCATAGTCATACTTGAAACCATTTTAATTCAGCCCTTTCTATACTAAATATTCACTAGCTACTAGTAGTAGTTTCCTCATATTATGTTTCAACAAAATTTCAACAATTTGGAGTTTTTAAAATTACAAAGAAGTAGATGAGTTGGGTGCCAAATGGTACATGCTTACCTCCCCAGTCAAGAATCAAATTATATGGCATGAATTTGTGTCAAGATGGTAAACACATACCCTCATTCAATCAGGTTTTAGTATTTTCAATTTATAGTGAGAAATAGTAGGAAGTGAAAATGAAAAAATAGAGTAGTTTCTATGGTGTTGAATTGAAGGGGGAATTTGAAGAGTGCGAAATGTTTGAATGTTTGACCTTTGTTATTTCCAGGAGAAAGGACACATGTGCTATATCCCTAGTTGTTCCAAAATTGAAGCTGCATGCATTTTAAAGAATGTGATCAAAGGATTGTAGACTTGTTTTTGAGTTTTCATACAGTAAGTATACATTTATACTTTACCATTGGGACAGGCACACCACGAGAGAGTGAGTAGTTGGGCGCGAAGCGCCCGGGATGGTCGAAAAGATCGAGTGATCTTCTCCTTCACCCCATAGGCACACCACCGGTAGCTTTACCTCTTTTTATACTAAATACTCATTGATGAATAGTTCCCTTAGAAAATATACAGATAATAAGGTCAATAAACAACATCTGATTTGTTGGAACTTATTATCTGAACATTTCCTTCTATTAAATAACTATTTTGGCACTGATATTATCTGTTATTATGTGATGATTATTCATGAACACCCCTCCAGATTAATAACAAGGAATTCCAATGTTATTATGTATACTTTCATAACTGATTAGGGAAAAGACATTAGTATAGAAAGGGTTAATGCTCTGCAAATAATACTGAGTAACAACTAACAACTGACTTTCATGTCAAATCCCAAAATCATCAACAAATTCTTAGTCTACTAGCAATGGAGCAAATATATGCCTGAGAGCTTTCCGATGAATGGCAACAAGCCATATTTCCGACTAAATCCTGAAAAGTTACCCATGATTCTGCTGTGTTTAAGGGGTCGATTAATTAGAGCATTACTGTACCACTGCAGCTCCCGTCATGAAAGGGTTAAGTTCCCTTATATTCAGAGTGTGTGTGTTCACATTGTACTGTCAGAATAGCTATTGAATGTATGTCGACAACAGATATCTGTGTAGCTATCACTTTGTCCGAATAATGATGTTCAACAATATAATTAGTTACTACAAAACATAATTATTGATGTATTATTCTACCCATATTATAAGTTACAGATGCTTAGTGGTCGGATATGTTGTCATGTTTTTGATTCAATGTTTATTATTTTATGCCCTGGAAACTATATACAACTTATTCTCGAAGAATATATCGTCATTAAAATTGAAAAACATTTTTGGATATATAGGCAATGATCCAGGTTTCATGTTTGGGCACCATTTAGGTACTGTCCCGATGGCCACAGTCCTATGGCCAGAAATGGTGATGGCTTGTGCTTGGGGGAGGGGGTGAATCTGTGTATGTTCAAAAGCCTTAAAAGTATATTGTGCTATTATGTTGGTAGATTGTCATATTTTAGATAGCAAATTCTTAACCCAAAACCCAATGCACATATGACCAAAGTTATTCCCTCCAGCCAACATTTAGCCATAATTTCTTGCAGCGTCATTTTGACACACAAAGAAATAACACCATTTGATTTGCAATGTCATTGATGCGCATTGTAAGTCATTGCGTAATTATGATAAGTGGTACTCTCAATTAACAAGACCCAAACAATTCTGTCACAGATTTAAAGTATCTTTTATTATTCTTTTCAGTATGTCATAATATTATACTCAAGTTGTATCATCAAATTGTTCATTTTCCCAAAATTTGATTTATTATCAATGGCTTTCAATATATCAATTAACAATGATACTTACAAAAAATAAAAAAAATAACTTCACAGTTAAGTTGGTAATATTAAGGAGTATATATATAGACTCAAATTTCCGATAAATAATGTCTCTAAATTTCATTTTTATTTGATTAATTTATTTAATTTAATTCACGCTGATGTAAATTGGTTCACACTGGCAGGGCAGAACATAAAATAATTTCTAATGGCAATGTTTAATGAGTTATTTACTATGTTTTATGTCAAAAGTTCTTGATCATTTCACATATGTGTGTGGCACATTACTTCTATTATATTAGTATGTGAATGCTCAAACAATTGTGCTTTAAAACCAAACAGATATCAATATAATTATTGATTAATAATTATTCAATTGTTAAAATCTAGCTCCTTTGTTCTACCTCGACTTTGGGCATATTTATCCACTATTTGCAAATATCTTCTCGTGGCTAAGAGATATCTCCTCGTGATTAAGACACGACAAGATGCAATTAAAAAAAAAAAGATCAGTAAATTCATCGATTCATATCCCACGTCAGTGACTTGTAATAACCCATACTGCCCAGATTGCACATGTTAACGATGGCACTATAACTCTTAAATTCTGAATGCAAGCACAGTTCGTTTTAGATTTGTTGATCCCGATTTGCTACTTAGTATATGCGTGACACTTCAAACCCGTATGCACCGTGCAGTGACTCCACCCCTTCCATCACATTCAACAATATACTGTTTTAGCGTTCTATTTGGATCTCGTCTAACTGGCCTGGCGGGTTTCTTCAAAAATGAGGGTAACCTTGGTTTACATAAATCTCTATTTAAGAAACCCGCGGGACCACATGCCACACTCCCTCGGGTCCGTCAAATTAAGAAGAACAT
The DNA here is from genome assembly GCA_032622095.1 of Siphonodentalium dalli. Lineage (NCBI taxonomy): Eukaryota > Metazoa > Mollusca > Scaphopoda > Gadilida > Siphonodentaliidae > Siphonodentalium > Siphonodentalium dalli. The sequence goes on from CP136063.1 coordinate 248,841,690, forward strand.
ACACATACCGTATGTCTGCTATATAATAAGTATCACGTTTAATCGTTGACATAACCGGAGTTGACACAATACATATTATGATGGGGTCAGCAGGAAGACGGCCACGGACGAGGTTATGCCAACACCAGACTGAGTGCACCCCATTTGGGAGTCAGCATGATGTGGATCGTCATATACCGGTATCCATATCTTGCTGACCCTCAACTGGGCAAGTAACTGATCTTATGCACTTGATGATTCAATCCTATTTATGATTATTTTTCTATATCCTGTATTCTTGTATTTTGAAGACCTCTGTCTGTCTGTATGTATGTCATTTATACAAATCTACGATTCTCGACCGATCGGGACGAAACTTGGTACGAGTGTGTATTTTGACCAGGCGGTCGTCGTTGTCGTATTGGCGAGCCCGTGCGGCGCCCGCTTCGCGCATGCGCAGACGAGATCTCGGAAACGGGTGGAGCTATCGACTTGAAATTTGCTATGTGAATGTATCTTGCCCCGGATACGAATTTTATCGGGTCGCCGAGCCTGTGCGACGCCAGCTTCGCGCATGCGCAGACCAGATCTCGGAAACGGGTGGAGCTATCGACTTGAAATTTGGTTACCAGATCTCGTAAACGGGTGGAGCTATCGACTTGAAATTTGGTTTTTGAATAGCCTGGGCAACGTCGGGCTCATCGGCTAGTCTATTATATATTTTGGGAAATCTGTCTGTCTGTCTGTGTGTTCGCGATGGACTCGAAAACGACCAAACCGATTTCGATGAAACTTGGTATGTGGGGGTACTTTCGGCCGGGGAGTGGCATGGGCCTATTAATTTGCCCGTGCGAAATGACCTTGACCTTGAAATCGGGTCATTTCAAGGTCAATCGCCCGAGTATCACGGGATTTCGATGAAAATTAGTGTCTGGGGATACTTTAGTATGGGGAGTGTCGTAAGCCTATTCGTTTGCCCGTGCGACATGACCTTGAAATCGGGTCAATTCAAGGTCAAATCGCGAATATTGATGGGATTTCGACGAAATTTTATACATAGGGTTACTTTTGTCCACTGTGTTTTTGACGGGTCAAATTGTGACCCTGACCTTGAGCTTCAAAATGATCAATTCAATGTCAAATCAGGTAAAACCGGATGGATTTCGACGGGTACTTTTGTGGGGTACTTTTGTCCGGCCAGTGTTTTGGACGGGTCAAATCGTGACCCCACCTGACCTTGACCTTCAAAATGGACAATTCAAGGTCAAATCGCGCAATTCGCCAAAAAGCAGAGGGGAAACAGCCCGGACGAAGTCGGGTCCACCTGCTAGTGTTATATATAGCTACAATGGCACTGTTTATTGTTACATCCAATATGCTTTTTTCGCATTTAATTAGATCTTTCAGCGTTTTCCCAAATAAAATTAATGTACAAAAGCATGACAAATTCTGAATATTACGGTTCGGTTATACTTAATTTTGGGAACCCAGGCTCCGGCAACCCAAACTTATTATAACGGGTCGGCATAAGGCCTAGAACCGTGTGTGATACCGGGGGGTATATCATGAATCCGCTTAACAGAGGGTATACTCTTCAATCCATCACTGGAAATTTCCATCTTTCCTCCATCATTCCATGAACTTCTGTGAGAATTATATCTCATGTCCAAGCTGAGCTACATTAGGCCAAAAAAGAGATACTATGTTTCCGTACATCGACCGAACCTAAAAATAACCTGCCGACCCTAAACTTTTTATTGATATTTTGAGAAAAAGTTAATGCTCATAAATATTGATGATCTTTAGTGTGCAAAACACATGTTTTCTAACATATCCCTGTGAAAAGTGACCACGAAGTGACAGCTGTCTCAAAAGCCCCAGGTGTGTGTTGGGTTGTGGATTAATGGGCATACATTTTGCAATTTTAATTTCCTGAGAGTTGATCTCCTGCCTGCTTTATGTCTTGTTTTGGGACTTCTGGAACACTATCAACAGACATGGTGGGTGTGTATCTGTATATATACATGTATATAGGTTATCACCACATATGTTAGGGGTATAGCTACTGTTTTAACAAACCAGGCATGCTCGGTGGGCGTACTGGCTACCCCCAGAAAAAGGGATGTAGTTGTCACAATACAAGTACGGTATAATGGCGGTATTATTGGTAAAATTCTTATAAAAAGTTAGTGACATGAATTTTGTACCAAGTTTATAGCAAAATTTATTTTTAAAATGTGGTATGTGAATAATAAAAAACTTACTTAAGCATGAAGTAAGTTTAATCTTAATGTATATTTCCACTGTTAATCAAGTAATACTTTCCCCACAGCATGGGTTAGCATTTTATGTAACCGGAGTTGACAAAATACATATTATGATGGGGTCAGCAGGAAGACAGCCACGTACGAGGTTATGCCTACACCAGGCTGAGTGCACCCCATTTGGGAGTCAGCATGATGTGGATCGTCATATATCCATATCTTGATGACCCTCAACTGGGCAACATCAGTCGAGGTATTTCTGCAGTTGGATAAAAAATATCGAAATAAAATAAAAATTCCTTACCGACCTACCTACCCTAATTTTTTCGCTGGCCTTAACACTTTTATTAATCTATATCATCTATTTTGGCCCGTTATTTGCAGGTACAGTGCAGGAACATGTTTGGAACTACATTGGAACTACAGAGAATAATTCATAATATGATCCCGATCTGAGCTTCAGGTAGTGTACATGTAGTACGATGTTCGTACTAAGAATTAAAAGTTCAGCATCATACCCACAGGTTGCATCTATGTACATGTACCTGTGTATGTACAGCAGGAAATTCTCTAACGTGGTGACCAGGATGAAATTCATACAATGTTCCGCTTCCAGTAAGAAACCGCATCTTTTATTGATCGGAGAGTCGCGCAGCATATCCCATGTTTACGCCTGGAGCCATCAAAATAACGGAAACATGTTTGGAACTACAGAGACGAAATTCAGCGCAAACGCCTAATATGATCCTGAGCTTGAGTTTGATGTTCGTACTAAGAATAAAATGTTCAGCATCGTACCCACAGGTTGCATCTACTAGTATGTACCTGTGTATATACTGAAGGAAATTTTCTAATGTGCTGACCAGGATGAAAATCATACAATGTTCTGCTTCCAGTAAGAAACCGCATCTTTGATTGGTCAGACAGTCGTGCAACATATCCCATGTTTACGTCTGGAGCCATTAGCATAACGGAAACCAAGACCGCTTCATCGTCTCTCGATGGCCGTTTCATGTCATATGTTGGAGAGAGGTTTAGGAGATTTTGACATTTTCTGCTGATCATTATGCGGAATAAGTGCCAAATTAATGTGAATGACCAGGACTGTTGGCAGAACAAATACATGTACGCCATTGTGGTGGATTGATGGTAACATGTCATGACATTGACCACTTTTAGCTTGTGTTCAACCTTGTCGCTTTGTGAATCGGTTGAACATAAACCTGAAGTTGTCAATGTCACGCCATGTTACCATCAATACACCACAACTAAACTTATATTAATACAGGAAAGTTTTCAAAATATCATGTAAATCACATATTGAATGCATACAATGTGTTCAATTTATCTCAGATTTAGAAACCTGAACAATACGTTGAAAATGTTTGGATCTTTAATCTACAGTTAAAGGTGACATATGCAACCGGTTTGGCTAAATAATGAATTTAATTGGTTGCCACTTCGGTCAGATGCGATATTTTAGAAATGCTCCTATCTAGTGATGTTTGGCGTAACATTTCAATGTTTTGAGATATGTTTCGCATTTTGGGCGAAAACTTCATGACCTAGCTATCTCCCCATATTTTGTCACATCACCGATTGAGGATAAAGCCTTCGCTGTTGATTTCTACCAACACATAGCATATTTCTGCAAAATGAAAAGTCAAGTGATACATGTATTCATTCTTTTACAAAGTATATCTTATAATTCTAATTGAATACAGAGCCAATGATACGATTTGACCAGAAAAGGAAGAGTTTACGGACTGTCTCAAAATTGTTTTCAAAATCTGATATGATCAAATAGACAATTTTGGGGCTATCCCCTATGGGGCTATGGGCCTATTGTGCGACACGGATATTCCGCATGTGAAATAGTATTCCTTGAACTCATAAAATATGGGTTGGATTCTCATCTAACTGAAAAGTGTGGTAGTTACACAAACACAACCTACACTTTTCCACTTTTTGGGATCAGATGTGGGGGCCCAGATCACTCTAAAACTGTTGCATGTCACCTTGAAGATTTTTTTTCTATTATTTCATATATTAATTTCAGTATCATCGAGATGTGTGAAGTGTGTGTATTACATAAATACAACAGTTCTAACTAAATTACACTCTTGAACAAGCTATATAAGCATTAAAGATTCATGAAGAAAATATCTGGTATTTCCATTATCCCCAAGAATCTTTACATCAATGTCAGTCAATCACAACATTTAACAGTGATGAAGCCAATCAGTATATTGACGATTTTCATCGGCTCCAGAGTTTCTCGACACATAGCTAAAATAGCATAATAAGTTTCCTGTCACAATGCTTATTTCAGTGTTCACAAATTTGTGATTACAACTAATTTAACACTAATGTGTGTCCATTTGAAGAGTCCAGAAATTATCAATAATAGCCATCAAGGAGAATAGAATTAAGTATTTCCAAGAATTTCAACAGTTAGCACCCGTTTTTCTTATTCGCCAAAATTCAAGTAACAGGAGATAATTACATTCTGTCAATCGTAAAACTGCGCTTTGATGTTATACAACAGGAATTGCATGCATAAACTATTTATAGTGGCGGTTATGTGACTTATAGTTACATGTGTATATTCATTAGGACTGTTATGTGTAGCTTATTCCAGCCTGAGAGCCTAATTTTAATGAGAACTGATTATACACATGTGTATCCAGGTGATATACACATGTAAAACTTGATCGTTCTTTTGTATTGACAAGACGCAACAGGTGTATCCTCATGTCATGGCTGATTGTCATCTGTATCAGTTGATAGCACATGCATGTCATGAACATCTGATTAGAATCAGGGACATTTTCATTGACTTTATAAGCTCTTTGTAACTATACCAGAAATAAAAAATTCTGAATGCAAAACATTATGGGCGCAGTGCATGTTCAGCTGAAGTTAGATTGAGATAAAAATAATATTATTCATCCTGACCTGAGGTGTGGGGATGGAAAGATCTCACCCCGAGAGGCAAGATATTTCGGCCGATTGTCCGGACCCAATAGCTGGTCCCGAAGATGAGATTTTTCTATGCCCACATCCCAGGTCATGGATTATTTTTCTCCCAAACCCAAGAGCCACATACTCAATGTTTTGTCTTATACCCAATTTTGGCACATTTCAGTAGTTTCATAACGGTACATCAGGGGAGAAATCTGATGTCACATTTATGATTTTATTTGATGATTTTGGTATATACTGGAAAAGCAAAGCACGATACCCACACAAGCTTGGTTAATTGGTTTGAGTGAAATATACATGGCTAGTGAAAACGACATGGCTATGTCATCATTGTCCCTAGCATGTCATGAATTAAAACACATCTAGTCATATATTTAGACTGCCAGTCATTGTTAAATTTTCGGAATGACGTGTGGTACCATGTCATTGACCAATATGGTACTAAAGGTGTCCTCTACCTGGACCAATTACCTCGTTTGCAGCTGGTGTCCACAATTCTGGGATCTCCAAGAGATCTCGCTCTACTATCAGATGTCAGATCACTGACAACAATTGAGTCGCTTGCTGGTTAGGTCGGCCCCATTTATGTGGAAACAGTTTTCTTTTGATAATGGTGATTGGTGATGATGTTCAATTGCCCTTATACATTTACTTGTTGGCGAATCTGTACCCTGCGTAATTCATCCCAAGAGAATAGCGACACAAGGGGAGAGAGGTACGACTGTTGTCACTCCCGGGCAGCGCATCGGTGAGTTGGTTGAATGGTTAAATATAGAATATCCATACAGTTTTATGAGATATAAGGTTTGTTTTCGCGAGTATGATTCAGCAAATGCCAAATGGGGAACCAAGCTTTAGCAAGGTCCCCATTTGGTGAATTATATATACGAGTGAAAATAAGCCTTGTATCTCGTTAAACTATATGGGTATTATTTTTATCCATTCCCAAATTTTAAATATCATAATGAAATTATGTCAGCCTCTGTGCAATTGTTGGCAAAAAAGTATGTTTTCCTTGTAAACATTGAGGCAATTTGGTAAATAATATTTTTTTCACTGCATATAACAACTAGAGTGGTGTGTTTTACCTCAAGTGGACTACACAAAATTATAAAATGATCTTTTGGCTAATGGCTATGCGAGGTGCGAGGGCTGTTGTGACTCTACTCAACTGAAATGGTATGAAATAGACTATTTCGGATGCCACGCACCTGGTGTTTCGATGCTCTTAATGAATGAACAGGGAGAGTGGCTCCGCCCAGTGGTGACAAGGGATACTAATCCATGCCCGCAATGTTCTCTGGGTTGAAGACTGATATCATGTCCGAATGGTGCTTACGTCTTTTTTATTGTCGGTTAAAGTTATAAAACAATATTTTGAACATGTACATGTATGTTCTTTGGAATTGTTTATAGAGTCTTGTGTAGTCCACAACCCCATATAAACGACACAACCATTAGTTCATGCACTCCCATTAGTATTGCAAAGCCAACAGAGTGAACTTTTCTGTTTATATATAAATATCTTTGAACAAATAAATATCTCTAAAATAGATCAAAATGTCCCAATACGACATTTTTTGGAATAGAATAAAGACCCAGTATCTGGGATAAACAGCAGCTGCAATATAACTCCGGATAAAGTTACATCTATTAAGTGGATAATAAATGCTCTTTATTGCTGATTAGTAGTGCATCTTTAAATATTTGATGCCCACAGCATCAATCACATGATATTAACCATGCATTATTTTACTTTTGTGCAATTTTCCCCTCTTCTTCTGAACTGATAAAAAACGCTCTTTATTTGTCACATTATTTTTTTTGCCCACCCCCCCCCCCCCCCCACTTCATTTGAGGGACAAAGGCGCTTATACCCGCAATTTTCCGACATATTTTCTAATGTGATAAGGAACGCTCTTTATTGCGTCCTTAAGACGTCAACAGCATCGATGAAATGACACTGCCACAGTGTGATATAGTTTTCAATAATTTGATGCCCACATCACCTATCCCATGACATTAACAATGCATTATTTTACATTTGTGCAATTTTCCACACATATCTTTTGAACTGATAAGAAGCGCTCTTTATTGGTTATATAATTTTTGGAAATCCCCCACCCCTTAGTCATCTGGGGGTCAAAGGCATTGTTACCCGCAATATTTCTACATATTTTCTAATGTGATAAGGAACGCTCTTTATTGCTCATTTTGCTTCTTTAAAGGAATTAGTCTGTCAAAAAAATATTTTTTTTATCGTCATAATACTAATAATATATGTCTAACAGACCCATTTCGCCAAGAAAATTCAAAATCGAGCAGATAGTATTTTTATTATTATGATATTTAAAAAATCGCGGAAATATCCGAAGTCAGTCACGTGAGTGCGATCACATGACCACAACGCGGTCACATGACCGATCATCTGCATCGACACTTACCGATGACAGCGGTGGGTGGAGCTTTAAATAATTCCGCCAATCGCGTAACGAGTTGATAAATTACGCTGGTTAATTACCTAAGCCTTTACGATAAATAGCGATTACGGAATAAAACTGTTTGAATGTGCTGAATTATGAACTGGCTTTGCTAGAATGTTGGATTATATAACGAATAATGATGGCTAAAATGTACTTTGAGGCGATAAAAGTTGTTTGAAATGAGATTAATTTATGCAGAAATGCAATGAGCGAGCGGAATTTCGTGCGAAACTAATTTAACTGTTTCTGAAAGAATACAAGTTAGGCCATATACGGGTACTTCATTCTTCGTTGTATGGTACCAATTTCGGAAGCTAGTTACGTTTTTATGGCACATATTGACTTTCTAGAGAGGATTTTTTTGAATTGTTAGCATAGAAAAACTCCAATGATTGCCTCTAACAAAGAGCGTCCATGTTTTCGTCGCGATAAAGACAATAAAGAGCGTTCTCAATTATGAACGTGCTCTATTTCGATATGTCATGGGTCATTTTGTATGTGGTATTGTGACAATTAAATATAAAGAGCGGCCATGCTTCCGTCTCCCAAAAGCGGTAGACAATAAAGAGCGTTCTAAATTACGCACTGTGTTGTCTTTTTGGAGGTACTAAATAATGGATCGCTAGCCCGCCCAGAACTGAACACACTACATCTACTAGGCATCTTGGAATATGTGGAGATGACAGATACTCGGGATATTTATATCGAAAGTAAAACAACAAACAAACACAAAACAAAAGCGCCTAAATAGAGTTAACATTATTCAGCCCAGTGTTTATATAAATTTGGGCGCTTCTTATATATGTATGACCAGAGAGATAATGTTCTTTCTATTCACTTTGTGGCATTTTAGAGTGCAAACAAGTTCGCGACTGACACTGATGAATACTCACTGAGTGATTACAAATCACCTAGTGAATACGCGAGACAATCGAAGCACTAATTACTGCCATCTATTTACCAAAACAGACACGGGCCGGCATGTTATTAATGGCTACAAAAACAACAACGATTCTAGGCGCTATTAATTACTTTATTCACATAATTATTGTCTTCTATTCCAGATAAACGGCCAAAGCGTAACGTAATCTATACACCACACGCGCACATACGACTCCGCATTTTAGTATCGGCTGACTTACGATTACGTCATCGTAGTCTGCATAATAAACTCCGGCTCCGAATCTGTGTTTTTAATTTGCTCCCCACAAGTACGTCACTCGTAGTTTAGTCACGGAAATCTCCGAATACCGGTGGTGGTATTATTTATTTATTTTACGGGTCATTTATTATGCGATCGGAATGGGACTTTGATCATTTTAATCACAACAGGGAGGGCTTTCCGATTGCGTTTTGTAGTTTCTAGACCGAATAAATCCTTTAAGAGTGATTTCAACAGAATCTACGAAATGACACTCCATTTCAGTTTATTGCTGTTTTTAAAATTTGACGACCCTTTTGGGTACATTATCAATTATTTAGATAAAATAAGTTTCAGTGTCTGATGTCTGAAAAGATTCCCTTGGTCAAATTTTCACGAAATTTACATTGTTTTTTTTGTGTGTAGGCTAATGTACTTATTCCTGGTAAGAGGCCTTGTGTTGCAATTTATTTTAAGCTAAAAGCACAAATGCTCTGAACTATATATATTTGTTTATTTTGAATAAATATTGAAATTATTTTCTCCATTGTCATATTTTGTGGTCCACATGTCATTAATATCTTTAGAGGCAATATTATCCACTAAAAGTTGATTAAATAGCTACTTTGAGTGATTAGATTGGACCCCTTTGAATACCTATTAAAATAGCTAGAACAACCACTCGAGGTAGAATAATTTCCCACCAATAGTAGTTATCAGATTAACTACCCGCAGGTAGCAAAAATTCCCACTCGCAGGTAGTAAATTTAAATACTGGGTAGTTCATATTCATCCCACTACCTAAAGTAGTTAAAATTTAGCCTACCTTTGGGTAGTTAAAATAGCCACAAGAGGTAGTTATTTCAACCACTGAGGGTAGTTATTTTAACTACCAAAGTTATTTAATTTTTTAGCTACCCGCCAGGTAGTAAAATTAACCTCCCAAGGTAGCGGGATGAATACGAACTACCAAAAGTAGTAAAAATTAACTACTTTTGTGGTTAATTTAGCAACTTTTTATTTAGTGAGTGTTGGTTTTAATTTCAGTGTTCATTTCTTTGCAATGTTAAATCTTGTTGATTTTTCTGGTTACTTGTGCACTGAATATTGGCATCTGGTACGGTTATTGTCAATACAGTCATACCCGAAGGAATTATGATGCAGCACCGAAATTTCATGTTAAATCGTATGAAGTATCGAACATATTCCAGGTACATTTTTTAGGCATGCGGTGTAGGCGTGGTCACTCGACGTTGCTGTCATTTAGCGGGAAATTAATCAAGACATTTAGGTTATCGAGAAATAACCTAACTCACAAGGTGTGTGACAGCCAATTGTTTCACAGTATTCCGTGGATTGACAGCTTATGATTATTATTATTTTTAAGTACATGTATATATGTTATTCAAAGTCAGTCACATAGTTTTAATATTTTCATCAACTGGATTGGTCTTTGGCATCTTAGAATCATCGTTCATATTTCAGTAATTCGGTTTTAATCTCACGTCGCCATTGGACTCATGAATTTTCTGAGTACCTTGGTTGGACTCAGGAACTTTCTCAACCATAGCTATTGTTGGCGTCCAATTTTCGAGGGAACAACCCATTGGTTTCATGAACTCCGCCCAAATGTATATAAGTAAGGTCGTTTTAGCGGCCAGCGTCTCTCAGTCTAGACCCCGGCATGCCAAGTTGCAGACGATCAATCGCCATATACTATACGTTACAAAGTCCAAATTATACAAGTCCAAATTATCTGTATGTGAAGTTCCAAGTGCGCCATGGGTTGCATCCTGGTCAGGAATATTTCAGGCAGTTCTCAGGAGAGGAACTTGTCATTAATTCCAATCTCCGATGTTCCTGGCCAGGCATCCTCTTGAGTATTTCCAAGGCGATTCTCAGGAATTTCTCGGGAATATCTCAGGAAATTCGAACTTCTGCCCGTTTCCACGATTATAACCCCAGTTGTTTGTCAACTAGATGTTGAAAGTTGATAATTATCTCACGGGAATTCCTCGGGAATTCTATACTTATTCGAGTCTTAGTGGCATGCATTTATCCATTAAACAACTCAAGTTTATCACAATTCAGTTTATCTGCATAGTAGTGCATATATACGTTCATTGCTTGCGTAACAATGTGCGAGTCATTATATAGAGGATCTACAACGAGTCCCCAGTTTATAGCGGAATTTACAAAACGAGTCCAGTAAGTTAGGTCTGGACCGAGCCTTTGGCGAGGTCCAGACATAATTTACTGGACGGGTTTTGTAACTTCCGCTATAAACTGGGGACGAGTTATAGATTATATTTATTACATTATCCAAAACATCGACAAAACATACTTAAATCAGCAAATGGGACGCGAAACTAACATCGGCTTCAACAAGGCATGCGATGAATGTTTCACGTAACTATTCGTTGTTAGCCCGCGTAAAGAAATAGTCCCAGATAAATAAAGACTGTATAAGGTGTATTTAATGGCGTATATTTAATGACATAACTTTTCAAACTCTTCATTCGTGTTAGTTTGTTGGAAAAATATTGGAAGCAATAGTATTTTGAGACATAGCGTACGGAATGTTAACAGAGACATACCGGAATTTAAATGTCACCTGGTACTATTTCATGATATTAAACGAACGTGTAATATCACAATTTATAGAATGGGTTTATTGAATGGAATAAGGGATAAGTGTAGGATCATGTAATAAATAATTGTATTGCCTTGTCAATTGACATCATATATACTACAAGTTAGTGACTTGTATTGGTTATGGTTCATCTCCGCATAAACATGTTCCACGTGGTGCCTAACATTAACTATTTTATTTAAGAGGTGTGCTGCTCATGATTGCTCAACAAATTGTGCATTAAATTATCGTTAGTTAATTCTAATATCTTATATATAGTAGATCGGTCTATCGACGGTAATGTCTCCGAGAGCTAACCACATACATGTACGAGCCCCATTCCCTCAAATGGGTTATGCCCTGTACGGGCGAGGTGCATAGGTTCACGGTGCAAGGCGATACCTATGTTCGGGACATATTGTGACGACTTAACCGCCCGATGAATCTGCTACCACGTATTCGGTTTCGACGTCACCGACTTCAATTGACAGTCCAAGAGAAGTCACTCTACATAATAATCGATGTGCGCACGTCGATAACTCATTCTGGACGAAGATGACCACTGAGACGACCATCGCAAAGCCTTTCCGTCTTTTTGTTGCATTGTGTGAGGTCGGGTCTGGTTCACCTATGCACAACTTACCTCTCTACAGTCCTTAGTACTGGTGTATATATACCCCATATTTAATATAACATATTTAACCAAATTCCTGTAATCACACTTGTGGGGAAAATGCCCACTTAAGCCATGCTGACAATTTTCATATGTTTTATTCATAATGTACCTTGGGTATTAGGCCCTATTGGTTAAACAACATCTAGCTTTATAGAATGTGCTCGCTTGAAAGACGGGTATACCCAGATATTTGTACTCTTTTAATCATTTCTATGTCGGTCTCACCAATTTTGAACTTAAACTTCCCTTGTTTTCGGTGGGTTTTCGCAAAAATTACTACTTTCGTTTTTGTAGTGTTGACTGTCAGTCTCCAGTCACTGCAGTATACTGAAATTATATTCAGAGCAAGTTGGAGATCTTCTGCTGAGTCCGCGAGCAGCACCGTGTCGTCCGCGTAAAGAAGCAGTAATAACTTGAGGGCAATACATATGTTCTACTCATAGTCTGGTGATGTTAACACCAGCACCCTGGCGTTATATTTGACTAAATATGTCTCAAGATCTTTCAGATACAGGCAAAATAGTATTGGTGATAAATATTACTCCTTATCTCAGTGTCACAATTTAATCGAAAAATATCATCCATCAGCCGGTTTACGCAGATTTAGAACTTGACCGGTTCACACAGAAACCGGAAACGGATAGACTTAACATCACTTAACCACTGTATAAGTCAGCTGTAGAACTTGTCCGATTCACATGTAAATCGGAAACAGACAGTCTTAACATTAGTCCACCATTGAAATATTAAGCTTTTCCCAAAAAGCAATAGTTTACAGCGATCAGGAATTCACGATGACACACGACACTTCCGATAACTGTCGCCGCCGGAATGTATTGCACTGAATTATCATGCCGGATAAATCAGCTGGAATGTATTGCACTGAATACAAATACGTAATAGAACAGGGAAATATCAGCAGTCAGATTTAGCCACACTGTATGTAGTCTTTTCCGTGTATAATTGCGTCACCGATAATACTGTTGAATTTTGACGGCATGAATTTGGAATCACGCACAATTGTAACTAAGGCCATTTTCAGGGCGCATAACGGGGATTCCCCATAGAACTGGCGAAACGGCATGTTCGACACGTGCATTAAATGCATAGTATGGACGTGTTCGGGTGTGTGAAACTGATACGTTAGTATTCAAGCGCTATGCCAACTGGAGGAATTTACATTCTACTAACATCGCCGAAAATCTTAAGCAAATCGACCTTAAAACTCCATAGAAAACATCGTCTGAACTACGTTCAGTTGCAAATATTTATTTCTTTAATACTTACTTAACTTTATGTGATAAAATGGATCTCATATTCGTCGCAATTCTACACGAAATCGATTAACCGCGTCCAAATTCGATTCGAGCCTCGCAAAAATCGAATTTATTGCACTCGGTTAATAAATTTCGTATATAATTGCGACTCATTATAAATCCTCTATATGTGAATATCGCGAACATAAGGAGGAAATTGATCGACTTGCTAGTGTTAGTATATTATATATACACATGTATACCCATTATACAGCGAGAAAATTGATTTCGAGTATATGGATGGGATTTTTTAAAATGACTGCATGCGGGAAATATAAGATATAATAAAATAGTTATCGCATTCTGTCTTGGTTGACACGAGTAAAATGTCAGCCCTCGGAATTCAATATTCACCTCGGCCTACAGCCTTGGTGAATATTGAATTCCTCGGGTTGACAGTTCATCGTGTCAACATCGAAAATGCGATGATTGCATAATGATGAGCCGTATCATCGTCGCAGTATTATTGAAGTATTCTCCAAAACAACAATGTGTTCCACTTTTACGCTACACATTCTAAAGACACAGTGACATGTTTCCAATAATCATTCAGGGATATAGACCAAGTATAGAGCTGTCAGCAAAGCAACCACAATGAATAGACGAATGTCTGTGGCGATATTGTTACACGTCACGATCTGTTTATTCGACATTAGACCTTGTGCACGGATTGTTAAAGGCCAGGTGGGTTTTCAGAAACGACAGTTGCCAAAGGCCAGGGAACTAGGCTACACCAACCTATCCACTGAAGACAGTTTACACATCTCATACTTGGCGCCATTGTGGTTGAACCAAAAAAAAAACTGGTCACTAAGGAGTTAGAATTGAATAAAAATGGATGGAGCATATCTGGCAAAAATGTACTACTCAGTACCGGTACCGTGAAAATTGTCCAAGTACCGACGGTTCCGGTAGCGGTACTGGTACCGTTGAGAAGCCTGAATGAGGCTATTAATTGAGCTCTTCATATAAGTGCTATACCAGCATTCCCTGGCGAGTAGTCAATTTCTTGGTATGCTCTAAAATGCAACATCTATATCAGAATCACCGAGTATTGTTTTTTCTAGCACAAATGGCGATACAAACATTACATAAGGTTTTTTTTTTGCTCAAATGGCGGCCATTTTGAATATATCCATATACAAAAGGTATATATTCTAACAAGTATACAATCTGATGCATGCCCAATTCAATTAGATGCATATTAAACAGTTACCCATGAGGTTATACTAGGCATTAGCATTAGCTGTGTAAATTTCAATCTTCGGATCATATCCAAAATTACTTATGATGCGTTTACCTTGAATTCATGCTTTATTTCCTCTACCCGTCCACTAATTTGTGGTATTTGTTTATTGGGAAAAGAAATTTGTCATCTTAGGGTGGGTATAGGCCAGGTCACATGTTTTGTAAAATCTCTCACACAAGTAATAATTATCCCCTATGGATATGATATATGGGTCAAAATAAATTTTATGATCTCCAGGAAGTAACAAAATAGCCATATGATGCACAGATTGAGAGAAATTCATCATAGGGACAAATAATATGATGTAAAGTGATACAAACACTAATGCCCTTGACCTTTCACAGTGACATTGACACTTGCTATGAGTACTGGCGGTCCCTTAAGGAGAATATATACATATACATGTTATTATATAAATATATCCACCAAAATGTCCACCGTCATCACAAATATACTTAATATATGATCATTTTCAAGAATTCTCCGAAATCACACACGGTTGCTATGGTAACACTATATTGTAGGCAACCAATGTCTCCAGTATGTGGGCTTTACGAAAAAATATGTTCCACAAATTTTTTTTCGAAACCCGTTCTTTTTCTTCTTTTTTTTTACAAATGACAGGCTACTATCTGTATGAATAACCTTAACAGCTACGGGGCTATCCATGTGGATTCTTCTGGTGCCACCACCAGTCCATGTAAAAATCACAAACTAGGTCATGTATGTTCGTCAAGCTGTTCAAACATTGTGCGTAAGTCGTGTTCAAAATACTGAAAAAAAATAGTTTTCGTTGCTAAATCGCCTCTGTATACATAACCATAACAGCCACGGAGCGATCCTTGTGGATTCTTCCGGTGCCATCACAAGTACATATAAACATAACAAACTAGGTGATGTAAGTCGGTCCAGCTGTTCACAAATTGGGCGTGAGTCTTGTTTGGCGTAAAATAAGATATTGAACAATTTGGCAATCTTTATCAAACTAGGATTGAAACATTTCCTATAACCAGAGCACACATACATGTACGAAAGCTGGTTAAGATCTCAGCCCCATGATTTTTCAACGAAAATAATGTATTTGTATTTTTAGCTTCACTCGGTGTGTATGTTATTTAATGTTGCATGTTCGTGTAGTCCACTGTATTGCACGCACATATACGATGTTACAGCTTAATAAAATCTGTTTCGTAATGGTATCTATAATTCAGTTCTTTAAGGAAAACATTTAGCGATAAGTTAATTGGCTTGAATTTAGTCCTATATATGTGTTGTGTAATTAGGAGCCATAGCATGTTCGTTGTAAAGTTCGGATTCGTTGGTGATGAGCCGAGAATCATTGTCATCTGTTGGGGACAGAGATCAATGCTGTTAATTTTACCCCAATCGCTGAGTTCCTTTATGAATTCCCGAACGTGAATACAATTCCAAAATATGAGGGAGATGTCTTCTGTCTCGCTTTTACATCTCTATCACATTTATCACCTTGTCGTAAATTGGACATTTTAAGAAACTTGTTAATATTGATAATATTCGTGAGTTTTTTCGGAATTGTAGCCATTGCAGCTTCTTGTCACGCGTCGTGAGAATAGGTAGTTTATCTAATTTACACCATTGCATTATGTTGTCAGGAAATAACGCTTGCCAATTTCTGTGTGCCACTGTAGAAGTTGGAATATCGATTAACATTTTATAAAAGACTTGTCCTCCTCCAGTTTTTAAGCCGTTTAAGGAAATTATTTGATAAACGGGGGATGCAAGTTCTAGTTATAGGCTGGTCAAGTTATATTGTGAGTAATTGTATCTGATGTTGAATGTTATTAAGAGTGATGAAGTTTGTGCGTATGCTATAAATCTTTAGTAAATCGTCTCGTGTAAGAAAGCGGTCATTTTTGTCCAGCATATCATTTAAAAATATAATCCCCTTTTCTCACCAGGAGGTAACATTTATTACTTTTCCATACTGATTATGTTTGGGATATTCCATAACGTGTGCTGATATTTGGCGATTGTTTCTATCTTTCTCTAGAAATTTTGTGAATGCCATCAGGACATCATGCCAAAAAGGATTGGTTAATTTCTTTGCCTGTTTTTCTATGTAAGAATAGTCTTAAGTAAGGAACATAGGGTCATCGCGTAAAGGTATACCTATTAAGGGGATCCAATTGGCACTTTTAGTTACGAGGCGCCTCACCCAAGTTATTTTCATGGACAGCATAAATTTGTTTACATTAACCATTTTTAATCCGCCATTCTTATAATCCTGACAAATAACTTTGAGTTTATCTCGATCAAGCTTCGATTTCCAGAGAATATTAAAGAGTGTCTGGTCAAGATTTTTCATAAAAACATTACTGGGATTTGGGAGAGCTACAAACTGGTGCGTTAATTTTGGGAGTATTAGTGATTTTGTCACCGTTATTCGACCAATGGGTGTAAGTAACCGGTGTTACCGTGTTTCTATCAAACGTTTGACTTCAGCAAGTTTTCCATCATAAGGTTGGTATCAAAGTGTATTCCAAGGAGATTGAAAGTACTATAAAATTTTAGTCCAAGAGCTGGGCATATAATATCCGCACGCTCCGTACAATAGCCAATCCACGACGCCTGACACTTGCTATTGTTAATTTTCAGGCCTGAATAATCTGCAAATGAGTTTAAAACAGTATATACTTCCCTGAGGCTTTCTTCGCTACCGTCTTAAGATGAGAGTCGTGTCTGCACACTGTGCAATTTTGTATTCTAAATTGCCGAGGTTGACACCTGTAATGCGGTCATTGGACTTTATCACAATAGCTAAGATTTCAGCGCAAATAAAAAACAATATACGGCGAGACTGGGTCACCCTGTCGACAGCCACGATATAGTTTGAAACTCTGAGATATATGCCCATTTATTAGAATAAATGAGTTGATATTCGTATAACATATAGAAATCCACTTCTTCATGGCATCTCCAAAATTAAATAAGTTAAGGCATTTATGTATATATTTCCATGATACTTAATCAAAAGCATTTTCGAAGTCTAGGAGGAGCAGTAACCCAGGTTTACCGGCCAATTCCGGCTCGTGAATAGTGTCATAGATAAGTCTGGTATTATCCCCGATGTAGCGATGTTTTAAGAATCCCGTTTGATCCTCACTTATTATATACTAGACCGGATTACGCGGCGTTGCACAGGTTAAAGTGATATAAAACCCTCTGCATGATGTGGATATTTGGTGGGAATAGAGAATACTCTTGCTTAAAGAGTTACATGTATTCTCATAAATTGTATATTCAAATAGCTTCACAAAACATGATTCTTACACATGGAATATACGTAGTGGCTCACCTTGTCGATTGTCATTTTGTTTATCCACCAATAAAGAAGTATTTATTTATTTACAACTGCGTATACGTCAGGCGTTATGACATGAAACGTGAACATCATAGACACATTAGTCCGCAAAAATAAAAGACGACAATCGGGTTTTACATATAAGAGATGTATTAATCAATCAAGTGGGTTAGACTAAAATTTTGAGGACACCTGGCTATCATATATCCATGAAGATACAGATGTTTTAAAGAAATCTCCAGGTCCTCCTCTGTTCATGGTGCTATATATTTGCTAAATATTCGCAGTTTAAAAGAAATGTTGCTATGCACGTATATCAGCTACATGTGCCCGACACAGAGCGATATTTTGAGTGGTTTATGTTAGGCGATGAGTCTGTTCTAAAAAAAATAAAGAAATCCGATGTATCGGGCAGATATACCCTTGTCAGATGTCAGTATTTGAGGATCCAGAAAAGTCATGCGCTACTGACTACGTTATCTTTTATGTCAGAAGAAACTGTATTTGACTGCACACTGTGAGCACTATTTTTTTAACAGGCCCTTGATACATTTCCATATCTCTTGCCAAGGTGTAATTAATTTTTTGGAAACTATATTGAATGGAACAGACTCAATTGTGTTATAATATTTCCACGGTCCATTCTAATAATCAATCCTCTGACGGTTCGAGTTCTCTCAGTTTGCAAGAATATGTGTATCTCTTAAATAAAATGATAAATAAGCTTTTAATTCTTTCTTCTATGTATTTGTTTTGCTAGCTCATTATATGTTTTAACACGCATGATTTGATTCCTCGTATCATTTGAGAAGAACGTGTATGAATTTTATGGTAATTTTGTGACCCTCCCGTCCCTATTTCTGACTCAAGCGGCGCCACATTTGTCATCATTAAACCACAGACTTAGGCTCATTATGGAAATGCATATATATAATATTGGTGAAAATTGGCGAGTATACAAATTCGTATCAAATTTAGCCCCCCCCCCCCCACATCTCTCACCCAAACGGCACCAATTTGGTGTATCTAAACCACACGATTAGATTCCTTGTATCACGGTGATGAATATGTATCAATATGGTGGAAATCGGCGCTAAACATATTGTTTATCATGTTTTAGTGTCCCTCTCACCCTTTATGCATCCCTGACTCGAATGGCACCACTTGTGACATCCTTATACCACACAATTAGACTCCTGATATCATTGAGATGATTATTTTTAAGTTTGGTGCTAATTGGCAACGAAACAAATTCTGAACAAATTTAGTGCCCACCCCACCCTCATCTCTCACCCAAACAGCACCAATGTGGTATGGTTAAATCACACGATTAGACTCCTCTTATCATGGATAAGAATGTGTATCACTTTGGTGGAAATTGGCGCTAAAATCTAATGCGTATATCAATGTTGGTGCCCCTCTGCCTTTCAATGCACCCCTGACTCGAATGACGCCACTTTTGACAGATTTAAGCCGCACCATTAGACTTCGTACGATGGGGTGATATTATATAAGTGTGGTGGCAATCGGCGACTAAGCTCATTCTTATCAAATTTAGAGCCCACACTCCCCAATCTTTCATCCAAACGACAGCAATTTGGCGTCTTTAAATCACACAATTAGATTCCTTGTATCATGGAGAAGAATATATATCAATTTGGTGGACATTGTCCTTCTATTCTGTTGGCAATGTTTAATATGGATCTAATTGAATTGGGCATGCATCATATTGTATACTTGTTAAAATATATACCTTTTGTATATGGATATATTCAAAATGGCCGCCATTTGAGCAAACAAAAACCGTATGTAATGTGTGTATCGCCATTTGTGGTGGAATTTGTGTAATTTGTTTTATTTTTCAAAATAAAATTGTGCTAGAAAAAACAATACTCGGTGATTCTGATATAGATGTTGCATTTTAGAGCATACCAAGAAATTGACTACACGCCAGGGAATGCTGGGATAGCACTTATTAATAGCACTTATTAATAGCCTCATTCAGGCTTCTCAACGGTGCCAGTACCGCTACCGGAACCGTCGGTACTTGGACAATTTTCACGGTACCGGTACTGAGTGTTGAGTACCGCGGTACACGGCACTAGGCGGTACTCGAATTAGTGGTCTATAAATATTTGTATAAGCGATGGATAACTTGAAAATAGTTGTTATTTGCAGCGTTAACTAACCCAAATTTTAACCACATTCTGTTATTGCTAAATAAATTATTCTTATGTACATATGGTGACAATATTCGCATGCAGCAAACCTGGTTTGCAACTTGCCCCGAACAAAACGGAAGGCAATACGATATATCGATAGTCGCAAATAGTACTTATTTTGTCGCGAAGTTGGACAATTTAAATTATATACATCGTTTGCTTATATCATCGGGTGCCACGATAGCCTCAACCCAAAGTGACAAATTAGCAACCATTATATGACTACAGATCATACACATACTGTGACCTAAACATAAAAGACAATTACAAGTGACCAATCGCTGACTGAGCAACAAGTCACGATGCACTTGGCCCCGACTGATGTAACTGCAGCTGAATCAATGTTGAGGTGGGTACACCATGTATATTTCTATACTTCAATCGAAGTTCAAAGACATCAAACGATCAATCTGCAGCTGACATGCACTTGTCCTAGAGGCTCGATTGTAATGATTGTTTTGTGTAATCTGTTCTTTTATGTTGAAATAATTTAAATAATTGGTTAACCCTTTGAGTGCCAGGGACCGATCTCATCGGCCCTAATTTACGGTGTGTAAATTCGGCCATAAAAAAAATTAAAAAAAAAATTATTTTTTTTTAGATTTGTTTTTTTTTTGGGTTGGATTTTTTTTGGGTATGCTTAAGCATGCTATAGTGAATTTAAAAACAAACTGGATAAAACCTTAGGGGCATGTTATCACACAAAACTATCACCAAGTATTCATAATAATAATTTTGATGCCCATGAAAAACGTAAGATTCCCTGGCACCAAACCTACAAAATAAGTCTGTTAAAGAATATAAGACAAAATTACTAAAATTGTAAAAAATAATAACAAATGATGAAAAATTGTTAGGCCAATGCATTCTCTTATATATGCGAGGCGACCTATGGTCGACTCGCATATATAAGAGAATGCATTGACACATGGTATATGGTTTGATACAAAAATCGGACCTGGCACTCAAAGGTTTAATACAGACAGCTTCAGCATTACATCATTGTATTTATTTGAATCGGATTCCACAGTCACAATTTTAATAGTCAGTGAACCTGTGTTCGTGAATATAAACTATTCATCATTACTTATATTGGATCGCTGAGGAAGCTTTTTCGACAGCTTTGTACAAATACCAAAGCAGAAAAGCTTACCGAGTACCGATCCGCCAACCATGTTGAATATTCGCTATATATCATATTCATACATAGGAATGGTGTTGCTTGTTAAATATTTGGATATAAAATCAATTACATTTATGGCGACTACGTCATCTACATGTACGCCCATTCGACTCATCATCGACTCATCGACTTTACAGTTTACCGCTCCAAAACAAAGCGACCATGCAGTTAGCGATGCTTCTTTGTAAAATGGAACCTTACACTCATTGTTCAAAGTGCAACAATATTAGTATCACTATCAGTATCAGCAATAAGGGCACAGTCTATTTCTTCAAAATGTTCACTTACACAAAAGTAGGCATTGTTATATGTCAGAGTTTCTTTGATGTATATTACTTGATATTAATTAACAACAATACTAGTGGAGGTTTCAGGTATGTGCATGTTTCTCTTCGAAAATGTTTTGGAATGCGAGCCAGATGATCCTATCATCCGAATATTTTGCGAAATATATCTTCACAGACTGGACTGAAGGATGAAACTGTGCAGCTTTGCGTATAAATACTGTCGGGATTGGGAAGCAATAATGGATTAAATCGGAATAAGAGTTATGTGTGAGGGAAAACTAGTTTCAATGGAAACAACCTTTAATATTTGGTTAATAACTTTAAACAATGCAATCAATGGCTTGTTAGCTCAAGTTAGTTTGAGGTATTGCCATTGGTTCGCGTCCGTCGTCCGTCCGTCTGTCGTCCGTCCGTACGTCAACAATTTATATTAGCACACCCTACAGGTCACATCTATCATCTGCTCGTCACCAAACTGCATATAGATCTTTAGGGTGACCTCTAGATGGGAGCCTCCTTTTCTTTTCCGAAATTCGTTAAAAATATGGCTACCAGCGGCCATCTTTAGATGGGAGCCATTTCATATTTTACTCTTTCTAGTAATATTACTGCATCCTTTGGCACTCCATACAGCCAAAATTTTCATTCGATTAATCCCCAGGAGTCGTATTCACCAGCTGGGTTTATATATAGTCCAGGTAGTGTATACGAGGCGACGCTCAATGCGAACCTCTCCGGACATCGATGGGAAGACATCGCCGCGCGGTATAGGATTATTCAATCAAGCTGGTTGGGGACAACAATGGATTTACCACCGGTTACGTACATAAAACACGCTGCGCATAGCAGCGTAACGGTACATGTTTGGTTCAGTTCAATCGTGAGTAACCGATGGAAATGATTGGGTACACAACCGATGTGCGCAACACTTTTTGAGCATATAGTACATTGGAACATCAACATCCTTGAAAACAAAGAGACCGAAACCATCCACCCCGTGCCGGAAAGCAATTTCTTCGGAAATGTTAGGAAATAGATCATGTCTAGTATTTGGATTGTGCTTAAATTCTAAAGCGTCCAACAAACCTCCACTCATCATGTGACGACATGGCGACATGGTTTTTTTTACGAGGGAATTCGTTGTTTTTTACCAACATTTGCATATTCTGATAATTTTAGTCAAAATGATTGACTGAGAAGGCCATCAGTTGGAAATTTAACGACCCTATTTGTGTGTCAGGTTGGAAATTTCCAAAACTTGGCAAGCGTGTCCTTGTTCCTCCTCCGTGGCCGCATCGACTTGGGGGTACTATACTAGCATGCATGCCCCATTGGAGCGTTTAAATTAGTCGTTAAACAATAAGGATGTATTCGGATTGACAGCAGCACTGAAGACTAAGGAACCATTCAGATTGCTATACGACCACTAGCCTGGAAGCTTAGTTTTGTATTTAAATAGAATGAATGGTAAACATTCTCTTACAAACTTCAGAAATCACTCAGGTGTCCAATGTCAATGAGTCCAAACTATCATCGTAAAATGGTATATTGCTCTGTTAACGTCTTAATATACTATCAAAATTACGAAATAATTATCTTACAAATTAAAAAATCACTCAAATGTCCAATCTCATGTCGTAAAATGGTATATTTCTCTATTAAAGTGTTACTATATTGCATAGGAATGCTTCAAACTTACAGTCTTCTCCTTCTCGATAGAATGCTGAACAACAATGACAGTTCCAATGACACTGTAGCTCAACTTTGAAATGGGATCATGTCTTATATTACAGTCCATAGAGCGATATGGAACTCGTACGGTTTACATGCTTAAGTAACTAGAGGTTACCCTGAAGATGCATAAACAGTTGCATGGGGTCGTATTCACCGAGTGGGTTTATTTTATAAACCAGGTAGTTTATTTGGTAGCGGCTGAACGCACAAGGTATCTTCGGTATAGCGTTAACGACTCACGCTATCGATGATGTGATTGACCCAAATCTATAAGATTAGCCGTTTGTATTTGTCAATGTATTATGACTAAATCTCGAGCACTAACCGGCCACAATCCGCATGCATAGCGGTGACATAGTTTTGGTGACATAATGGAGATTTTCGAAATGGCACAACGTGAGGAAGAGGAAAAAAACCACGACAACATCTCAGTTAATTATAAGGGATGGGTCCAATCCACTAGAAACATCAGTGACGTGGCTAGAGGATCTCCTGTGTGGGGTGCATGCCCACCTTGACAACCTCAACTGCACCACCCCTTCAACCAGACCAAACACATTTGCGTAATTCATTTGCACCCTGTGGTCACTAGCCGGGGGTATCAAGATAATCTACTGGGTGTGAGAACATTTTGAAATCGGCACATGAATATCGCTAAATCCTAGCATCTAGACTGGCCTCAAGCTTAATTTCCAAGCGTTGTAAATTTCCAACCTGACATCCCCTACTACGGTTGAGAAAAAAACGAATAATTAGCAGTTTTTGACTAGTCTCATTTTTTTAACGCTGCGACCTGTCCACTCAAAATCGCGCCGACTTACCGCAAATCGCCGACATCTAAACGCGGCGACGTCTCCCTTTTTTACTTCTTTTTTTTTTAGTGGAAAGGATTAGTATTCAATGAGCATCGCTACTTTTTCGCCGCGAATCACCACGGAGCACCGGCACGCGCCGCGAATGCTGCTAACGCTACAAATAGACCATCTAGACCAGGCTGTGGCGGAGGTAGGTGCCACCGGAGAGCGCAGAAATTGCGACTGGTATTTCTTGATAGGTATTTTCCAGGTGCATTATGACATTGGAGCATAGAGATACTACAGCCTGTTTACCATGTTTTTCTCTTAAAATTTGCCGAAGATATTTTAATTCACTAAAAAATACATATAAATTCACAAGTTAGGTTTAGAAACATATTCCAAGCGTTTTTATATTGCACAAAGTCTTATCTTAAGTTCAATAAAGAACAGATAGTTTTATTTCAGGCAAAATATATTTTGAGAAAATGTTTTGTGGTAATGACTTTCCCGCGTATGATTAGGAAGGATGGCGAAGTAAACGTGTGTTTTAATTTTATTTTATTCAATATTTTTCAAATTAGTCATGTCGATCACTGATGCATTAGGCTATATATGCTATTGAGATTGTGAAATTACGATGCACTATACAGCAATACGGTAGGAATTTGGTTTGACTGGTTGAAAACCCATAAAATTTGAGTTTTTTTAAATAATTAGGCATATATATTCCTAAAGTGTGTAAGATGTGGATTGTTTACACTTGAATACATCCATTAACGAATTAAATTCGTAAAAACATACCCAATTGTCCAATATTTCGCCAAAGAATTCACTTTTTGTAATTTTTTGAAAAATCTCGAAACAATCAGAAAGTTTGGGGTAGGGGAAATATTTCTTAATATCTCAGCTAAACGGATACGAATTGCACATTGGTTCTGTGTACATCTTATAGCATAATCTTTGTGTCAGTTTCTAATGCACATTCAGAGCCTTATTCTAGTTCGTTTAGAAGTTATCGCCTCTTATGTGCGGGCAAAATTGGGAAATTTTCGATATTTTTCATGAAATAAATAAGATGTTTTAGCAAAAAATATATTTTGCCTGAAATAAAACTATCCGTTCTTTATTGAACTTATAGATAAGACTTTGTGCAATATAAAAACGCTTGGAATATGTTTCTAAACCTAACTTGTGAATTTATATGTATTTTTTAGTGAATTAAAATATCTTCGGCAAATTTTGAGAGAAAAAAAATGGTAAACAGGTTGTAGTATCTCTATGCCCCAGCAGATCGCTGATCACCTCCAATGTCATAATGACCCTGGAGAATACCTATCAGGAAATACCAGTCGCAATTTCTGCGCTCTCCGGTGGCACCTACCTCCGCCACAGCCTGGTCTAATCGTATATGTCGTCCTTTGTGTTATGGCATCCATACGAGTACAGCAGATAAGCATTTATGTAGTCATAAATGTGAGAAGATATACGCATAGACTATGAAGCTTACAATATGACTCCAGACATCTGGACCAATTTCAACCAAATTGTATGTGGTGGCTCGGGATACCGCGGTGGGTGTTATTTTTGTTCCGTTAAATTTTTATTTAAAACGATTTTGTTAATTTTTAATTTAAAACGATTTTTTTGATTTTTTTAGCAAGAAGTTTAAACACTTCTTTTTTCTTTTTTTTTAAATAGCGTTCTCTTAAAGTGATGTGAAACACTCCGGTAGGGTGATAATACAAATGGAGAATAATCTTCCCCAAAGTAGTATTTAAAAAAATATATTATATCCAAATTGACAACAAACAGAGGTGAATTTATAGAATTCTATAGAAACTTCTTCACATAGATTTCTTTTTTAGTTTAGTTTCTCTATATCCCCAAATTGGCAGACGACACATTGCATAACCGAGGTACACCAAAAACTATTCACCATTTTGGAACTTCAATCTGAGTATGTCTCCCATAGCAGATGAGGCCATGCAGAATCTGGTTCAAGGGAGTTATGGTTCTTCCCCGACCAATCGAGACCATTTCGGAACATATCTGCTTTATGCTGTCATATGTGTGATTAACCACGTATATGTGATGGAAATAATCGACATGTTTGCAACTACATGAATATGCCATATGGAAGCAACCATCAGTCGACAATGTATGAATATCCGCTTACACCACAAACGTTGCAAATGCATTAATTCATAGAACAATTTGAGGTTCCCTGATCGTTAAGTCATTGATATTTACATGCATTATTTCATTCACGTCAGGGGCTGACATGCTGCCTGGAGGAACTGATCCAGGCTAGCCTGCAAATAGTGTGTCTGTGATTTGCAGAATGAGGTCCCCAGAGTGTGAGTTTATTGATGCTAACCCACGCAGCGGGCTAGCATCACCACATTCACCCCATTGGAACCTCATTTTGCTTAGGCCTCATCTTCTGGGAAGTATCTAGTCTCAAATTAGCATTGTTTTAGTTGCTTTTTCTCTTCTCTTCAGTTTCTATATCCCTTACTTGTAGAAGATACAATGTATAATCAAGTTGTCTAATGTGTGAACATCACCAAATTCAACTGGGGAAACTTCAATCTGATCCTAGGTTTCCCATAGCAGTTGAGGCCTAAGCAGAATGTTCCCAGAGAGTGAATGTGGTGAAGCTATCCAGTAATGCATGATAGTGTTATATCAGTAAATTAAATGTCAGACACAGTTTATCCAGACCAAAAGGGCGGTACACACATTTGTATATGCCCTCACTTCGAAGATCGACCTAGGGCTGTAACCATTCATTGTAAATGCAATGCCTCACGA
Source organism: Siphonodentalium dalli (assembly GCA_032622095.1). Lineage (NCBI taxonomy): Eukaryota > Metazoa > Mollusca > Scaphopoda > Gadilida > Siphonodentaliidae > Siphonodentalium > Siphonodentalium dalli. The sequence goes on from CP136063.1 coordinate 248,868,792, forward strand.
TACACTTTCAAACGATACTGGTAAAATGTATAATCGAGGTGACTGATGGGTGACCATCACCAACTTCAACTGGGGAACTTCAATCTTATCCTAATTAAGTCTCCCATAGCAGTTGATTCCCCAGAGGGCGAATTTGGTGACGTTAGCCCGCTGTGCGTATATCATCACTAAATTCACCCTCTGGAAACCTCATTCTGCAAATGACAGACACACTACGTGCAGGCTTGGATCCAGGACTTATAGAGAATCCACGACACAACGGAAAGCAGTCGATGCGAAGACGCAGTAAAGATGGTTTGGTCTCGAATGTATCCAATAGTTCAGATTCGACAAAGACATCAGATGATGCAGTTTCTCTTGACGCTTTGCATACTGACATTGAAGTGGTTGGTTCTTCGAAGAAGGAAAATAAAAATAGGAGAGTTCTGGAGTGGCTTGGACATCTTCAAAAATAATCAAGGAGAATACAGGTCTTGTGTATGTTCCTATAAATTAGCGATTACCATTATCCCGAGGGATCATCTTCGGTCTCACGACGAAATAGCTGTGACGTGTCCATACTGCTTAAGCACGCATACAGCAGTTGACAAGTTTGCTTACCATGTCAATCGACACATGAAACCAAGTTGTAAATACTGTGCAACGTTATTCACGGATAGTAAACAGCTCACAACCCACGTTCAACAGTGTAGAGAAGACAGTTGAGAGATGGAAAATGCCCCTAGGACGTTGCCACATGTGCACGATAGGTTTCGAAATCCTGAAGGTGGATACACATGCTTTCTATGTTCTGGCGAATAAGAGTTCCTTGGGTAGCCATCTCCGTTTAGTTCATTTCGAAGAACTTCTACCATATCCGGAATGTGATGCACCGTGCGAGAGCAGTGAAAATTTGTTTATCCACTTGTTTTGCGAACACTATTCTCGCAAATGTCCGACTTGTACGAAAACTTACACATGCTGCGAAAGTCCTGTATCTGATGACAGTTCAGTTCTTAATCGTTCCTGAAGATACTTGCGTGTATCAAAGATCATCACAGCGATAATTTACATTGACTAACATAAATACATGCATCATCAATTTGTGGTGATGTTGGACCGAAATAATAATTCTGATATTTAAATAGTTATGGACACTTAAACAGTGTAGGTAAAGAATATCGTCCACCCCATTTCTACATGTATACCTGTAATGATATATACATTGTATTTTTGTATACAACTCTTCTGTAATGTCTATATTGACGATCTGAATAAACTTAATTGAATTGAATTGAAATAGCACTCCGACAAAAGAAGTAAAACCGCACCGCGCAGACTGCCTAGTTAAAACACAATTAGCACGTCTTGCCGGTGTGTACTTAAATTGTTGGGTTGACATATACATGTAAATAACTCGGACTGTATGACCACGGAGTCGCACATGGTTTTGGATGACGTGCTTCCGTGCACCTTCAGGCTGAAGTATGTGTATTTTACCATGATAGCATTTCATATGAATAATGGTGTTGATACAGGGCAAGTACATATAATTGTCTATTCAACTTTCCACGATGTGCGTAACACATTAGCAGAGCCCCTTTTTTCCCTTGTGGTTTGGTCTAAAATCATACTAATTTTTGCTCAATTTTAAATTACCGCACCAATCTATGTGCGAAAAATAGTACTGCGCGAATTTAACTACGAATAAGGCAGGTGAGTGAACTTCAAAAGAGGCAATTATTCGGAGGCTGGAAACCGTTTACGGACAGGAGCTTGAAATTCTGAATCATGAATTCCCGACAGAACAATATGCCATGCAGGGCCATAAGGGGGTATTTTATACGCGCTCTAAATCCATATACATACTGCTCAATTTGGGCATATACATCACAAATACCAATTACAATCTAATTTAAATGGCGTATAAATCATGCTTGCTACCTAAAATCACCTACTATATGTACATATGTTAGTAGTAATCACTGTCTCTGCATTTTTCTATCGATACACGTATTCCCCGCCGCCAATGGCTAATAATTATGTCACAAACGAACTACCTAATGTCAAACGGTGGCTATTATTAATGATAAAATCGGAAATGAGCCGGAATTACCGACTAATTTTGATAGTGCCTTGATATACGGTTTTAATAACAATCTATAACATAAATATGATTGCAATACTATAATTCATCACCATTTGGAACGTCTGTGTCTCAGAAGGTGCAAATAGCTGAAATCATAGAAACATGTTCCCCGTCTCGCTCCAAGAATGCAACAAAATTCAAACTAAGATATAGAGTTATGCCCCTTCCATTGAAAATAAAAGACTTTGCATAAACTCATGCATAAAACAATGTCACGATCTCAACAAAAACAACATGTTCACAGTTTATTACAAGGGATAAGTTGATAATATAATGTTTTGAAGCTTCCTCTTTCAAATGGTATATAATATGGCATATATTTTTATATAATATGAACAGGGGGTTCAGAAGTAAAGTGGGCCTTTAAATGTGTCGGTGTGAGAGAAAGATATGATCGCTATCCCATTGAGGGAAAAGTGGATATCATCGTTCAACTTGGGAATAAATACATTCATCTGAGGGAACTATGTTCATTTATCAAATACCGCATGGTCAGTTTTTGTGATACCTTCTGATTTGGTGATACCAGGTACACGGGGTGATCATTCACGACCTTATACGTTGTCAGTCAAACGTATCGGCACGATTTGTGATCTCAGGTTTAAACCTGGTCTACGTAAACCTCTAGTTTTAAATCGCCGTGAGTCAGCTAAGTCTGTGGTTTAAACCCGCGACCGCAGGTCTAAGTGACGCATTCGTTTAAACCTGTTCCAGCCAGACCAGTGGTTTAGCAGTAGTGTCTTTGCGTCTTCAAGATAATTAATCCTACTTTCCTAATGCGGACCGCCTCGTTTTATTGATTGCGAAAATCAATAATTACGACAGCGACCATATTTTGATTGGAAATTTATAAACGAGAAGCACTCACACCTATAAAGTGTGTGGGGATAAGTTTTTGTCAATTTCGATATTTTCTGTCCAGCTAAACCAGCTTTACCGAGGCTAAACTTGAAATGACGAATCCGTCTTTTCTTCATCACGGTTTAGAATTGTCAAACAATCAGTCAAAGAGTGGAGCTGTAGTGAGGACGTGTCTAAGTGGCGGCTGCCGACTGGTGTTATCATGTTACAGTTGATTCATTCGCACGCGAGCTTTGCTCAGATATGGACATGTTCCTTCAATATGATTTTGACAACTATCTTGTGGGGGGTTTTTTTTCGGCTTGTGGCAATCACAAATGTGTTTTCTACGAATTAATTTGAAGGGTTCAATTTTTTTAATTTTGACACCAAAACGTTGCTACTGCATGACCAGATATGCTATACACATAGTTTGCAATCCTACACTTATAAATATATTGGTATATGAATCAAATTTGATAACTTATTTTGATGTAGATCATGCCACAAAGATCTACTCTGGCTCCGCTCATAAATTCCCATAATATTCCACCAGTTCAAAACCTTGGAAATTTTAGATTTTCTGCAAGACGGAAAATTTATTGCATTGAAAAATAGCAACGTATGTAATATATTTCTTTATTAAAAGCTGTTCCTCTGCATGGTTGCCAACTTGTGTGCACTCATAAGATGCCGCTTCTGGTGGGCACTCATGAGCAAATTGCTTTTACTTGACTGACCTCCTGGTCCAGGATTGACCTCCAGGATTGACTCGATTATGGAGCCTTTAGTCAGCGTCAGAGAGGCCTGCGTCACAGGAGCCTGCGTCACATTTGCGCACATTTTGATCATTTGAACATTTTAATTAAAACAAAATTTAACTCAATTTTAAACAAACAAATATTAATATAAATTTTAAATATTGTTTCTTGTTAGATACAACTCCTTACTCAATTTAACAACACAATTTTTTAATTTTTTTTTAATTAAACTTTTCTTATTTTCAAACCAGTTTTAGAACAGTTGCGAACAGACTAACGGACAAACAGATAGACAGCTCCTATACCCTTTAATATGTACATATATTCATGTAAATACACTAAATTTTGTCTTTGCGGGTAAAGCATCTTGCAGAAAATCTATCACAAACAAAGTGATAAACAGCGCGTGAAACTCGTGTTGTGAGACATGCCCTTTGTGAGATTGATTTAAACCCACAACATGCACAAAGAGATCGGATTAATGGTCCATGAGCGATACTTATTTCTCAATGAATAAATCAAATGAGCGTGCACGCGTTCGCGATAATTTATGACATGTCAATAACCATTATATCGGCCTGTCTTTTGGTCCGATAGGTAAGAGGGTAGTTCGACTATATGCTCATATATCACCAAATCGAGTTGTCAATTAGTTGGTAACTGAACGACAAAAACGCCCCCTTAGACCCCCAATGTAGCTTTAAACCAGGTTTAAATTCGGAGGTTTAAACAGGAGATAACGAATCCGACCATCGCGTTCAAGCGGGGAGTACAAAATATAATTTGCCCAAGCGTCTATCACCTGTGATGGTTCCCTTGGGGTTAATCAGTTTACTTCAAACAAGTTGTAGGAAGAAACCCCACTTCCGGTGCACCTTTTGTTGAACTCGCGGTTTAATTTATTTATATCGATTTCCGCTAAATTATCGAGGCGGTGGTCAACTTCACTTTTTATTATTAGCAGTAATTTCTCCTTTGACTGTCTCAATTGGCGCTGATTGAATATAAGATTATGGAACGGGCTGTTAATCTCGTTAATCGTGCACATCGAATGTCTCCATGCTGTCGATCATCATGCATTGTCGGGATCAGTAATTCTAGTCGTTATCTTATTAAATGATCAGTTGACGAATATATAAACCTGTGCCAAAGTGACAATAGCATCCTTTAATTACAACTTCTCTGTTATGCACATGCGTACGATCGTGTGGGGGGGGGGTCTCAAAATCTGCTACATCATGCCATGAATCTTTACTCTGGCTAATGCCCCTAGAGATCATATACCATCGGTTCAAAATCTGAGAACTTTTTGAAGTTTTGACAGGAAACCTTATAAAGTCGAAACAATAACGCGGAGAATTGATTTTTTTGTTAATACATGTTGCTTAATAATTTATACATCAGTAGGCGAATGTCCCAGCTCGAAATTACATTATTTACGAGTCTTTTGAGAGCCGATTCCGAGATAAATATTTATTTTGTTCCCCGTCAACAAAATCAACAACCCGATATCGTAAGCGACCCAACTATAAGAGTAAGATCAGTCTGTCTGTCCGTCTGTCTGTTCGGATCTTTCTCCAGACCCCTAGACCGATTTCAACCAAATTTGGTGTGGCGACTCGGGGTACCTTGGCGTTAGTTTTTAAAATTTTGATCTAAAAAAAATAATTAAATAAATAAAGAAAAAAACACACAAATTAAAATAATCTCACTATGGGCCTATTCCAGAATAAAATAAATGTGAATATTTAGGTTGAATATAAACCTATTTGCCGACCAGATGTACACTCTTTATGTATATATGTGTTTTCACTGTGGCCCGCGCAATCCAACAGAACAAGTGGGTATAAGTCCACTATGGGCTTGGCTTATTTAAGAATCCAATAAATCCAATATGAACCTATGTAAATATTTAAGTTCAAATGTGTTCGAAGCGCACACATGGACCGCAGGCACCTGACGCACAAAGGGGCCACAGCCCCCCCCCCGACGCTGAATAAAGGCTCCAGAAGGGAGCCTGTTTCAGCTAGTTTAATTATAGTTAGCAAACTTTTGAAAGTGTATCTTAACTGTCTCTAAATACTGAAAGGAGCATAAATATTATTGTATATAATTTATAATTAACATATAATAAATATATATGTGTGTGTTCATATTCGGGTATAAGTCCACTATGGGATTGGCTTATTTCAGAATCAATTAAGTCGAATATGAACCTATTTGAATATTTAGGTCCAAATGTGCGCTTCGCGCACACAGGGGCAACAAGGGCGCATGTCGATATATGTAGGGGCGGCAGGCCGCTCCGACGCCGAATAAAGGTTTAAGCTAATAAGTTATAAAACCTCAAACAATTAATTTTCATGCATTTCGTGTGCACGGTACACGATCGAGTGCCCTGCTATAAGATGAATTTGATTATTACTAAATAGTAAAGATGATCTTGAACATGTTTACACGCAGATCGCGCGTTGTCATCGGCTATGAGCTACATAATATGGTACATCAGGGAAATAATCCGAAATATTGAGGACTGTTTTGATATATATACGTGTTTCAGGGCTTGGCGCCCAAATTTTAGAAGCCCAAATATCCCTAGTTTTCTAGTGAAAAGTACGTGTATGTACACTAGTTATAGAAATGCATCTTTGTCTGAAGTTGTAGTGTGCCATTTAGTTCCATGTTTAATTTTACTATCAGTAATATTATGTCATCTGAAATGGGGATATCTTCATCTTGACAGCACGTCTGCCAAACAGCTATCTAGATTCTTCCATGTGGTACTTTCAAGTTGTTGGACACATTGCATGGGTTGGTTGTTTCCTCATGAGAGCTATACTACGTCAGTCATTTTTTATAGGGTCAAGGATGTGTTTTTTATTTTTAATGTGTCCACAGACACGAGCTGTTCCAGCACAAACTTTTTGTGGATAAAGGACCAAAGATGTATGAAATAAGAGTTTATCATGCTGCGGGTTCAGAGTGCAACTTGATGATTTTCCTAATGAACCTTTGAGTTGTTAAATGCAGCCCGGTAACTTCCTCAAATATTAAAACGGCGTACATGTAATTATCTTTAGCTTCGCCAATTACCCGACGTTATCCAAGGCAAGGATTTGTGAGGTAGAACACGATAGAGGAGTGGTTTAACAAATAATTAAATAAAACAAACTGAACAGACGACGAAAAAGGAAGTTAAAATCCAAAAGTAATAATTAATATAATCGCAACAGAATCTGATTTTTGAAATTTTTAATCAAGGCCGTACATTCTGGGGTGTATACGGGTGTGACAACCCCAATACTCAGTTAGTGCCTTCGCCGGGCAGTTGTCGGACATATACATTGTAACTTTAATCATACGAGGTGGATTGACATACAGGGGTAAAATAGTATTCCTGAAGGTGCCAAACATAAATAGTGTACCAAAATCTTGAGCAGCGCATTAGAATACAGTAAATTGGCACTTAATCTGTGTCGTATTGCCCTACAATAAATTTGTCACCAATGTGTCAATTTCGCATCAGATATATTAGATGTAACTGTTAAAATGGCATTTTCTATAACCTCCAGCTGGGCCAGTACCAGGAACTATCTTACATAACTGCCTGAAAATAGTTTGGATTATGGATGGAGGACCCTGGAATTTCTTAGCAAAACGATGTTGCTTCATTAAACTTCTTGTATTTACACGACAGGTCACCCCGATTAACAGAACGAGAATCAAACAATTAATATCATTCTCGCCATAAAATAGTACAATTTGTGGTCATCAACGTGACGTGTACCGGTCTATTATTGAACCCCTTTCGCTTGACAATTATTGTTTCAGCATCCCGACTTGCATACGATATCGTGTGAATAAAATGATATTACCGGCTGTATCCCCTTTCTCTATCTTTAAATATAATGTAAGTCACTTATTATAACTTTTAAAACGTACATGCGAACCGGCCTGCATTGTATGATCTGACGACATTTGTTCCATGCAGGTAGCTGCGCGTCTGGTCCAATATGACTTTTCACCACAACCTGGACTCATACAAATGAAAACACATAATGTACACAACATAGTAAATAATAACTCTATGTAAGGGTTAGAGCACAAGAATTGTTCTTTACCAGAATCAATCGAGTCGAAGACGAGATTTATTCTGCATGGTAAAGAACTATTCGCGTGCTCTGACCGACTTAGAGCACAATTGATCATGCACATAATGCAATCAACTGGATATGTACCGTTGAGCGTGTTTTGACGACGACGTACAATCCGTTCGCTGACCGCGATTGGACACAATAGACGTGATCAATGTGATTAACATGCTCTGATCGCCGTTGAATGTGAACAGATATGTCCGAAACAACACGGACTATTCCCACTTTGAAGCGCCCGTGCGATTTGTCTGTTATGAGTTGCGTGCGCCTAACAATGGGATAATCACTGAACTATTCCTTCGCCAGCCTTGGGAATTGGTGTGCTTTACCAAAAATCAGGAAACGATTGTAACAATGGGATTGTGCTCTAAAAATCATTATCGGTACAATTCCATCGCTTCGTCCCACTTTGTCAAACTGTTAAGAAATGGAACAAACGGTAGGATGTTCAATGTTGTTCATAATACGTATCAATCCACGAAATCTTGCGTATTTAAAGATTATTTAAGATCTGAGTATTTCTCCTTTAATATTGGTGTTAAACAAGTAGATAACCTGTCATCTTTACTCTTTTCGATGTATTTGAATGATCTTGAATTTTATTTAGAAAGTTGTGCTATTGATGGACTCAAATATTTGAATGATCAAGTCTCTAAACAGATTGGTTGCTACCTCAAACGTTGGTGTATCTTGTACGCTGATGACACCGCTCCATTGGCGGATAGTCCTACATATATGCAGAGATCGCTTGACACATTTGCAGACTATTGCGAATCGTGGGAGCTTTCAATCAAAACGAAAAAGACAAAGATCATGTTTTTGGCAATAAACGTCTCCAAATGCTCCCAAGGTTCAACTTGAATGACAACGAACTCGAGATCGTTGATGAATTTAATCTACCTTGGTGTAGATTTGTTCTTTAACGGTAGATTTTGCCGAGCAGTCAAAAAACGAGGATAAAAACCACAACGGCGATGTATGCGCTACTGTCGAAAGTACGCAATCTTCAATTATCTGTCGATTTGTCTTTGAAACTTTTTGACTACTTAGTCCAACCTACTTTCTTGTACGGTTTGTTAAAATTTGGGGGTTCGAAAGTATTATCAACATCGAGATGGTACGCCTAGCATTTTGTAAAACATTGACGAATATGAAAAGCAGCACCCCAAGTTATATGGTTTATAGAGAATTAGGCCGATGACCACTCTCTGTCGAAATCAAGAAGATAATGATCTCATACTGGTGTCGAATTGTCGAGAAAGAAATGGGTATCACATCAGTACTATATGTGACCCGCCATATCAAATCCAGTCGTAAGTCGGGATTATTTTTACCCTGTGCCAATGCATTCTCTTATATATGCGAGTCGACCATAGGTCGCCTCGCATATATAAGAGAATGCATTGGCCTAACAATTTTTTACAATTTTAATAATTTTTTCTTGTATTCTTTAACAATTTTATAATTTCACCCATACAGAGCCCCAGACAAACATGAGCAGACGACACTCTTCTATATGCTTCTATATATGTGTGGGGCTCCCTGCAGGGTAATGGATGTTTTTTATTTTATGTCCTAAAAATTGTAAGAAACATTTATTTTAAAAAAATGATAAAAAATTGTTAGGCCAATGCATATATAAGAGAATGCATTGGCACAGGGTAAAAAAAATCCCGACTTGCGACTGGATTTGATATGGCGGGTCACATATAACTTACTGTTAGAAATGCACAAAACTAAACACGTAAGACATATTGATTCCAGTAGTTATCCAGTCTGTGAATCCTGACGATAACTGGGATAACCAACCTCCTCTATCGTGTGGCTCCTTTAGAAGTATTAATGCAACACCAATTGAATAGGTTAGAATCCAGTGGCGTAGCGATGTTGGTTCCTCAGAAAGAGGGAAGTTTTATAAAATATCTGAAAACACAACCCTCACAATACGAGCACGCCATTTGACATGATCCACGTTAAGACAATCCGAACATCCAATCATAAATTGGGTATTGAGACCTATAGGTGGAGAAAACGGAAATGCAAACAAAAAACTATCAGCTCCATGAATTCCGTTACTAGCTCCCAGTTACTAGTTCACAGTTCTAAAAGAAAAATAATAATCGTTGCTAAACCGCCTCTGTATGAATAACCTTCACAGCTACGGGGCTATCCGTGTGGATTATTCTGTTTCCACCAATAGTACATATGAAAATCACAAACTAGGTGAATGCAGAACCATAACAGCCAATGGGCTATCGGTGTGGATTATTCTGGTGTCATTACTAGCCCATATACAAATCACAAACTAGGTCATGTATGTCCGCCCAGATGTTCAAAAACTTGCCTTAAAAAAGACATGTTTGGGATCAAAATACTGAAAACACATCCATTTTTAACAGCTGGACCGACTATACATGACATAGTTTGTGATTTTTATATGGACTAGTGGTGGCATAGGGAGAATTCACACGGATTGCTCCGTAACTCTTATGATTATGCATACAGAGTAGATTTAGCAATGAAAAATGACAATTATTCATTATTTTGACACCAAACACGATTTACGGCCAATTTTTGAACAGCTGGACGAACATACATGACCTTGTTTGTGATCTGTATATGGACTAGTGGTGGAACCAGAATATCCCACATGGATAGCCCCGTAGCCTGTTATGCACACGGAGGCGATTTAGCAACGATTATTATCTCTTTTAGAACTGGGAACTAGTAACGGACTTCGTGTATAGCTAAAACTAAAAGCAAAGACAGTTCTTGCTGACTATGCAACGCGATGGTATGCGATGAATTGGATTTTATATTTCTGTGGCCCTTTACCCAACAGAACGGCCCTGTGCCAATGCATTCTCTTATATATGCGAGTCGACCATAGGTCGCCTCGCATATATAAGAGAATGCATTGGCTTAACACATTAAAAATTATAAAATTGTTAAAGAATGTAAGAAAAAATGGTAAAAAGTGTTAAAAAAAGATTTTTTTTAAGCCAATGCATTCTCTTATATATGCGAGGCGACCTATGGTCGACTCGCATATATAAGAGAATGCATTGGCACAGGGCATAACTGTAACTATCACAATGTGGTCAAGGAGCCGGTTCCAATGATATCCATATTTGTATGGTTCTATTGAGACAGACCGAAGATATTTTAGGCTGTTGAAGCTTTATTTGGCCGGTTTTGGCCGGTTTGTTGGTTAAAGGGATAAGTCATGTAATGATGCACCGTTCTCAGCTCGACCAGCCTTGTGATATTGAACAATTTGGCAATCTTTATAAAACCAGGTTTTAAACATTTCCTAACACCAGAGCACACATACGAAAGCTAGTTAAGATCTCAGCCCCTTGAGTTTTCAACGAAAATAATGTATTTGTATTTTTAGCTTTACTCGTTTGCATGTATTTGTATATGTTCGGTGTGTATGTCATATAATGTTGCAAGTGTGTTTAGTCCACTGTATTACAAGTAGCTATACGATGTTACAGCTGAAAAAAATATGTTCTGTAATGTTTCTGTTAACCGCCAATCGTCTAAGTGTAAATAGTGTAAATAGCTGTCTCCTGTGCCATGTAAATATTCATTCAACTTACTTACTACTGAATATCTATTATACAGACTAAACAAAGTTGATATATCGAACTATTAATATTTTGTGTTGAATAACAACTTTAATACAAGAAAACCATAGTCAGAAATGGTAACGCCACCAAGATCATATTATTAGCCATAAATATAAATTATGATATAAAATATATTGGTTACATTAATGCACCGCCTCAGAATTCCGTTAAAACAACTAATCCTTCAAATTATTACAAAAAACTACGGCTTATTACTGCAGGTTTTTCATTCACCAAACCAGAAAGCTTCTAAATGCGGATCAAAAATTGTGTTCCCGCTATAAAATCTTCAAGTGTGCATGGCCCAGCCATTGTTCATACCTAAACATCGAACGCAATTAACGCGGTCATAAAAGTTACACACTGCAACTATAAATAGACATCCAGCGAATACACACCCCACGAAAACCCGAAATGTATTGTCCTGCGAGATATCCCATCGCTATATTGACATGGCCAGATTAGCCTTCCTACACTATCCTAAAACAATAAAGCTTCTCAAATCATCGGCATGGTCGGTAGAACATTCACGAACTTGGACATTCCAACTACAGCTTTTAACGGATTCGGGGTCGCAGTGAACATGAAGTGGTGTCAGGACATAGAAGTTCTTTAACATATATCTGTACAATCTATGCAGGACATGTAGGCCTATTGCAGAAGAGAAAGTTATAATTGACAGAAGAACTTATATTGCTTGGTGTTACATGGTTTGTCGCTCAAAGCATACATGTCTTCTGTGCTAGAGGCAGCTTTGGTGTCATATTTGGCTACTATGCAGTCTTTACCGTCCGGATTTCCCGGTATCCATTCCAACCACGGCAGAGGGAGACCGTCCCACGTGGTAAACGCGTCGGTGCCACTGGGGTCGTCGGCGTCAATCCACATAGATTCTGAAAAAAGACGCGTACCAAGTAAGCATGCAACATCATGCAGGGTGGTGTTGCCCGATCCACCCCCTACATCCTAAATACCAGATAACAGACGGGGTGAATGCTGAATACCTGTTACGAAAATGTGTGATGAATAACATAGATTTCACGCTTCCTTATCATCTACTTTCCCACTTTTCTCAATTGTAATCTACCAAACTGTAGTAGTGTGTATCCCTATATCCACACTTTAAAACGGTAACGGTTTTGATATGTTTATTATTGGGGTACTGTGTCTCCATGGTGACAGCGCCTGAGACTCTCTCTATATATAATGTATATATATGATGTTTCAGATGCTATAGCGACACATGCGTCATCACCCAGGCTGTATATACTTAAAATATATTTGTCCCAATACATAAACACAAATAAAGGTAATATGATAACAATACAAGTAATAACAATACAATAATTAATAAATAAGTACTTGCGAACATGACATGTCTGTAAACAAACGACCTATGCATATATGGTCGTTTGTTGGACTTATTATCTGAACATTTCCTGTGGGATAACTATTCATCAATGATGCTTTAGAATATAAAGGGTTAGCGCATTCCTGAGAGTATCGATTCGTATCTTGGAATCTAGATGTTTAACACATAATCGGATAAAGGTCATACATCTGTCTGTCATGTGCGCGAAGTCCACACAGGGGCTATAACGAACAAAGAAAGTGTCACGGGCCCCTCTGACGCTGAATAAAGGCTCCCGAGGGAGCCTCCTGTTTCAGCTAGTACTATATAAACATATAGTTTTCAATCCTTTATATCGCTTTCTGGATCCAATTTGTCAACTTGTTTTAAAGTAACATGCTTGAGTAAGAACAGTTTAGCTGAGTAAAACATAACGCGACACTATCTTCCCTGCATGTGCTACCAGAGGAAACCTGTTAAAAAATTAGTTAACACATGTCTTATCGTTGTCGCTTGAGCTCCGTTCTCCTTGCTTTCAAACAGTTTTATTTGCAATATTGATCCAGAAATGTGTTCATCATGCGCATGCGTAGACATGCACTTTATTCCGTAAAAGTTAAGTTTCACGAAAAGCTATTATTAAAAAAAACTAATTGTTCTTTTAAATGCAGTGCAGTGGAAACTTGGAGGGTTGTTGCCCAATTTCGCACATTAGACTCATCCTTGTCCCAATAAGCGATATCACTGAGTCGCGGCCGTATTAGATTCATCCAGCTCCGTTCCGTTGTTTCATATATTCATCCAGCTCCGGTTCCGTGTTTAGAACTACAGGAGTAGCATTTCCATATATGGAACTTCATGAATTCCATATATGGAAATGCTACTGCAGAACTTTGACCTGTAGCACCAAAATCACGGAACCAGGCCTTGTGAATCCAATATGGCCGCGAGTTAATGACAGAGCGTATTAAACCAGCCGCCCGATTAGTAGTAACTGGATGCTTTTAGCACCACTAACGCTGGAGGAGTCAGGTGACAACGTTTCAATATTTTTGCAGTTTCGACTAGGAACCAGTCTATTGGGTACAGTACGTTAGTCCGGGGGTTCAATAGTCCAAGGGTTCAATAGTCCGAGGGTTCAGTAGTCCGAGGGTTCGATTGACAGATGATTCAATAGTCCGAGGGTTCGATCGTCGGCCATACACATTTTTAGACAACAACGTGCAATTATGTGTGGTTTCCTGTTACAAGTCGCCATGCGTTAACAATTATGAGTGACAAGGGATGCAAAATGGTGTCGACCACAGTAATTTGTGAGATGCCCATTTGCGTTCTCATGTGAGTTAATTTCATTTAACGCAAAATTGAACAAGAATCAGCCACCTGAAATCCGTGTTTAACAGCGGGACAATAATGTAGGTGGCGTATTCGAACGCCGTTTACCGCTAGAAAGCGACATGTTTTATAAGTTTGAATTGTCATGTTGTGTTTATGTTTGTTTAGATGGATAGATATTTGCCATGGAACCAGGCAGGGAGGCACAATATCACCCTTTCTCTATAATTTATTCATTGACGAATTATTAAACATACTAGATGAGTCCGGATTTGGTCTACACGTGCACGACATTAACTGCTCTTTTGTAACACATGCTGATGATATGGCAGTATTCTCCTTAACGAAGCTTGGTCTTCAATCGATGTGTAATTTATGTGTACAATACAGTAATAAGTGGAGATATCGCTTTAACCCAATGAAAACACACGTTATCGTCTTTAATGAAACAGACAATGAAGCATCTATAAAGCGAAAAGATGTTGGCACCTTGGAAAAAGCCAAATAATGGAAACAGATGAAGTAACACATTTGGGGATACCTCTCAATAAGTCCCGCTTGATGAGCTCTTTCGTAGAACCATTGTTGATAAAATCAGATAAGTTTACTTTATGTTGTCCAATTGTGGCGTGTACTCAGGTGGTTTGACACCTATTAGCTCTAAGAAAATTTATGAATCAATAGTTTTATCTAAAGGGTTGTACGGTTCAGAAATACTCGCCGGTCTAAATTCAACAGACTATAATCGCCTTGAAAAAAATCATAGGATGTGTTTGAAGCACATCCAAGGTTTTCATACAAGAACCAGAACTGATATGGCATTGGGTTTCATCGGAATGCCACCACTGCGTGTTTACATTGAACGTAGAGTGTTATCACTATTATGTGCATTATGTCATGTTTCTCCTTACAAGAGAGTGAAAGAAGTATTCATATGTCGTCTAATAGATGCATTGTCTGGTCTTACTTGTTCACAATCATTTTGCAATAATGCTTTATATGTTTCAAATCAGCGTAATTTGACAGAACATATTGTATCTTTTATAGACACGTCCACCTTTATGAATAAATCAATGTGGAAAGAACTTATTAAAGTTTCAGAAGTATCCAATCAACGTGACTGGGATAATAGAGTATCATCCGACACCGAATTTTCACGTTTTTTTGCGATCCATCCAGCACCTGTTCTTTCTAATCTATGGCGCATTTGTCATAAGCATCCTCGCGATAAACATAAATATGTGCTTGTTGCGCAACTTATATGTTCATCAAATAACAGACTTACTCAATGCAACAAATGTGAAGTGACCATATCGGATCTAGCGGAGCATCTCTTGGACTCATGCAGATTTCTCACATCTATACGAAACAATATATGGTATGATATCATAAATATATTCGGAATTTCATTTTATCACGTACTAGATAACATGAGCCCGGAGCAAATTATTCATGTGTTTTTGGGTCATATGCCCCTCACATTAGAACCATTCGTCGAAGACAAGCTTGAATATGTGCAATTTTTTATTAACGCTACTTACTCACTGTGGTGTCGATGGTCGGATAATGTATGTCAGGATTTATATGTCGCACGGTAACATTTGCCACATTATCCGCTGTTACGACTGAAGTTTTGTGGAATCTGGTTTGTTAGTCCAGCCCGAGTACACCGGAACACTGAATGATTTGGGGCAGCTGTAGACCACAATGGGGGCACACATATATGCATCCCTGCGGCTTGCACAACTCCTTATACATCAAGTGTTCCGGTGTGTCTCCATGGGGTTTTGCATGCCAGGTTCACAGTTTATAGAAACACAGAATCGTGAATATAAACTTTTTTCTTTTTTTTTCATTTCATTACATGTTAGTCTGTAAATATTTATTGCTTATTCCATGTATGTTTTTTGTTTGTTCAGTTATACTCTCCTGAATTGGAGGAAATAAAGATATATATATATATATATATATGAGAATTTGGATTCTACAACCCTGATATATTGCCTTCAAGCTGTTGAAAATGTTGATCAAAGTTGGGAGTGTGACCAAAACCCCGCCGCCGCTTCTATAGGACCATTGGACTACTGAACACTCGGAATATTGAACCCTCGATTCGAAGCCTCGCACTATCGAACCCTCGGACTATTGAAGATTCGATCTACGCCGCTTTAGACTAACCCTCGCGGACTATTTAACCCTCGGACTATCACGCACTGTCCTCAGTCTGTTCAACAATAGACCTTGAGTGTGCATGGAGACGAAAACTTGTTATTAAAATGTATTTTTACTTCCAGCTGTTGAAAATGGGAATGTGACCCAAAAACCCTGAGATTATTGAACACTTGGATTATTGAACCATCGGACTATCGAGCCATCGGACTATTGAAGCCTCGGTGTGTGCCGCTTTATACTAACTATTGAACCCTCGGACTATTGAACCCTCAGACTAACGCCCTGTCCCCAAGTCTCTTCAACAAGAAACATTGAGTGTGCTCAAATAAACATACATGAGAGTAGCACAAACAATGATAGGCAACAGCGAGGTAGCATTTTACTAATTATATCGACTTTGAGACGAAAATCCGTTATTAAAATGTGGTTTTACTCCCGTAAAGTAGAAACCTAGAGGTGTTGCCGAATTCCCACTAACCTTGTTCTATTCCGAGAATTTGCGCCAGAAGATCGGCTGTGTCATCCATCATGGCTCGACTCTCGATCGTAATCACATGGCTGCCTTGTTGGTGGCAGAACGTCCTCGCATCGCCTCCCAGGGTCAGAGTATTAACAAAGAGAAGGCAGCAACTCACGTTACCCAGGGTGTAGGGTGTGTAATTAGAGTCGCTGCACACGACTGGAAATAGAGAGGTTTCGAAAAAATAAAAAGTATAATTAAAGACATGGTATGCTCTTATGTTAGTGATTCAGTGTGATTAATTAAAGACATATTATGCATATAGAAATATTTTCATACTTATTTTAGTGATTCAGCCTGATGAGAGAGTACTCATGCGGGCATTATACCGAATTTCCAACAAGAGTACCTTAGGATTGTTAAGTGTATAATTATGAAGTAATGTCTACCTTGGTAGAGTTGGCAGAGTTAACGTTTATATGTTTTTTTTTACTAGACATATTCAGCCAATAAGCGTCTTGAAGTTCAAAACAATGGCTCTTTCTTCGGGGAAACTAAAACATAACGGTCAATTTTATATTGCTGAATATATGAATGAACGTACGTATCTATAGAAATGAAATCCGCACGGAAGTTGGAAGACGTGGTCATCTCGCGATATTTCGATTTGACGATTTTACGAACGATAACTCTGCAAAACATTTCTCCCTCTCTCTCTCTCTAATCTGAATCGAGGAAAAACCGTTGTATGTATAAAACATTCAAAAGCACGTGTATTGTAAAATATGTTACTAACTACCGTGTTGGTTGTTCCAAACATATCATAATTGAGATCAATATTCTTGTCGGTTGCAGAAACCAGCGCAGACATTATTAAAGTAGTTTTAAATATACATATGTTCTTGAATGTTTCATACAGACATTGACTATTTCTCAAATCGCTCGAATAAGCCAAAGACTGCGAAATTGACAACTTTAGAAAACATAATGGTACAATTTGTTAACATCATCTGTTTTCCCTACCAGCATCATAGCAATTCATCAGGACCCAACATAATCATAGCGTATTAGTGGGACCACTTAACCAGGGGTGTCCACTGCTCTTTCCGAATTTGGTATGTGGGAATAGTTCAAGATAACAAGTCGCGCTCTAACATACTCACGTGGAGTTGTCGTTGTCATTGTCGTTGTCATTGTCGTTGTTGTTGTTGTTGTTGTTATCGTCGTCGTCGTCGTTGTTGTTATTGTTGTTGTTGTTGTTGACGTTAATGTCGTAGTCGTTGTTGTCGCTGGTGTTGTTGTTGTCATTATTATCGGCGTCGTATTTGTTGTTGCTGATGTTGTTGTTGTTGTTGTCGCCGTTGTTTTTGTTGTTGTTGTCGCCGTCGTTGTTGTTGTTCTTGGTGACGTCGTACCTTTCAAGGAAATGATGGATACTTATATCAAAATACAGATTCAAATCCTGTTTTCGTGACCCTCAATAAAGATATTTGAAACTGTGAGCTGAATAGCACAGAACATTCCACTGCGCACGCATACGTGTGCCACAAAAAATGTTGTACACACTGACTAAATGCTAAGAACAATAACTCAATTTACACAGTTTTAACAGTCCTTTGCAGATGAATAACCACTTCTATAATAAAAACTGATTGACGAGTAGTTCTCATAGGAAATGTTAATATAACAAGTTCAACAAACGTCGTTTGTTACATTTATAATCTGAATATTTTCTACCAATGAATCATTCTGTACCTGTATTAGCTTTTGGTCTGTCTGTTGTCTGCTTTTATTACCTGAACATCCCTACATGAATAATATACATGTACTATTGCCGATGGGGTCATTGACACAAGGCTCCGGTCACATTCGTAGCCAGCTTTTTAAATCGATCACAAATGTAGCCAGCTTTTCACCGGCGATCACATTCGTGGCCAGCTTTTCTAATTACATGCTTTATATGGCGCGAAATATGACGTCATCGCGTTCGTGACTAAAATATCAACGTCAGGCTCCAAACCTGACTTCGTTCATCAACTTATATTGGAATATAATTCGAGCATCTAACGACATTGATCGGAAACCTCAGGTTATTAGATGAACTAATATAAAAATAAAATTTATATTGTTTTTCATTCATCAACTCAGAAAAATGAGACTAACCTAATCTTGTTCATTGACGCTCGCATGAAAAGCTGGCTACAAAATTAATGTGATCGTCGTAGAAAAGCTGGCTACAAAATTAATGTGATCGATTTAAAAAGCTGGCTACTAATGTGACCGGAGCCTTGTGACAATGACCCCATCGGCTGTACTATTCCAATGTATACTTTAATAATAACTGGGTATGCTAATCCATTCAGTATACACTATATGTTGTCCCACAATTCGTTTAGATCAATAACTGCAATATTGAATGGTAAAAGATAACAACAGATGTATCAACTTCATCTCCTCACTAAAGACTGGAATTGTCGAAGAATATGTAGGGATAACTGTCATGGACACCACAGACAATCCAGAGATGAACTATGTGAAATATGAAAGTTAACGTCGGTTAAAGTTTTCAACTCTTTCTTTAGACCATTATGGGACTCGGCTCTTAGGGAATTTGATTTTCCGATATTTCCAATTCATTGTTTTTGGTCACTGATTCTGGATATATTATCTGTTTCAGTGGATATATCATCTGGTTCAGTTTTCGATATCGAAATACACCAATCAACTTGTTGCCAGCCAAGTCGCTTTATTCGCCCTTACGTGACTGAAAAAACTCAGTCACTTTCACCAAGTAAAAAAAACTAGCTTTAACTTAGTGCGACTGTGGACAAACTGTTTCAGTAATCACTATTAGTAATGTTGACCAAGGGTTTTTTTTCTTCCCCCGAATGTCTTTCGGAGTTTGTGAGAGCTGATCATGTGAGCCTCTGTGGATATAGAAGTGTTGAATATGTCTAAACAGTGTTATACAAAATATTGCTCATTAAAATTTACACCAAATAATAGCGTAAAATATGGTTAATTCGATGCGATCTTGTTGTTAATTATTTATTCATGAACTGTTTCAAAAGTCTGTTTCAATAAATAGCAAACATACAGAATACTAGCTGAAACAGGCTGAAATGAAACGTTTTAGCTTTAGTTTATAAAAACTAACACAGTTATAACTTCCTCCTGGTTACCTCGAGTCACCGCACAATAATTGGTTGAAATCGGTCCAGGGATTGGGAAAACATCGCGAACAGACAGATGGACGGAGGGACGGATGTACATGTAGCTAGTGCTGTCGAATAAACGGCTTATGTCTGTCTGAGATAATTTGGGGATACATATCTCTGTTCATCTCGAGGCTTGAATGCCTTGTTTTATTCAGATGCGATAAATTGTGTGACTACAGTGAGCTTTTTTCTTCTTAAATATGTAGTTGTCGCATGTAAGTGTTTCACGAATTTGTCGAGCTAGATCACCGGGCGGTTTACATAGTATATATACCATGGGTTTTATCACAATGCCGAAGATTACAATACGCTGTAAAACGTCCACTCACTTGTTATATCCAGGAGTTGACATCGCAGTCCACGGGTACCTGTCATGACGCACATGGCGGAAGACCCACACGGGCCTCCGAAACAAGGATGAGAAGATTTCTGAAATGTACAAACAGTTTTTAGAAATTACAAACACGTGTGGCCAACTTGACAAAATGGATACTGCGTTCCATTTATTACAGACTTTGGTCAAATTTTCCAACGGTTCAAAATATCATGCCTGAGACACAATCAGTTGGATATTCCACATCTGAAATAGGTCTAAATTGTTGTCTACATTTTGATTTTACAAACAGTATTTATTGTCAAATTTGTTGTCTTTAGATAAAATAAAAAAAAAGTAGTATATATTTTTTACATTTGGTCAAAATGTTGGACTGGAGTTGGTCATCATTCGCAAAATTTCCAACATTATGGGAGCGTTAGGTTGGAAATTTCCAACAGTTGGATAATTCTAACCCAATTGGGCGGGAGCAAAATTAATGGAATTTCCCCACGTTAGAAATTTCACCTATAGGATGGGTGCGGAACAATACGCTCTTTTAAAAAGATGCATGGAACTGGAGGTTAGCCCCTCCCCCATTTAAGAGGTATAACACTGCTGTCACAGTTCTAATTATCATCCAGAGCGCCATTATACTTAAACATCGTTAACTGTATAGAATAGCTGCATGCATGTGTTATGGTATCATAAATCCAAGCCATGTAAAATGAAATCGTTCACAGTGAAATAACTGTCCATTAAGTTGGATATTGAGCGTCCGTTATTAAAATAATGGATCTTTGTTTGTAAAATAATGAAAGTCCTCGACAATAACCACTCAGTATCCCATTAACTGGAACGACGTCTTAAGGGATCATTCACAATTCTCAATGAATATTAAGCTATTACTTCGGCCGCCAAGACCCAAATACAAGTACTAGCGTATAAAGTTTGTTTTCTCAGCGGAATCCGGTGGTCTAGAGTACCATTATGAGGCTTTCGCCTACCAACTAGCTGGCAGCCTTGATGAAATTCAGAAATTCTGGTAAAACCAAGATGGTGGTCAAAATGGCTGTCCTTGCAACGAGGAGATTGCCACTAACTGCAGAAGAAGCTGAAACGCATAGCACCAGAACATCGACTAATATTCTAGAATCGCTTTGTGTTATTTCAGCAGGGTTTGCGATGATGGTTTCAAAGATGGCTGCCAATATGGCGTCATGAAGTTGCGAAAATCCAACCATTTCCATAAAAAACATCCGTATCGGCACGCATAATTCTATTGGCCATAAATGGATATATTGTCAAACTAATGACTCACTGTAACATAAATATATGTGACCATATAATTGGCACCTTGGTCGGTGACCTCTTGTGTAGACGAACATGAACCTAACATACATGTACGCAAACGGGGTGGAATAACATGTTATCACCTTATCATCTTGGAAGAAGTTTGGTATTATGGTAAGATAATGAATTAAGAGCCCTGTACAGGTACATGTCTACATATTGAATATTAATCTCGGCTATAACAGGTGGATCAACATGATGACACTACCCATTTATGTAAAAGGTTATAACTGGTGTATCAATATTATAACACTTCCCATCGATGTGAAAGGTTTCATTCTCTTCAATGTGTGTTCGTTTCGTCATTATTTTGGTTCATGACAATATGGTGCACGCAAAGTATGACGTCATGCAGTTGGCCCAGAGGTTATGTGTGTCCGCTGACTCAAACATCAACATATTATCATATGCAGAGCTGTAACTATTGCTAATGCGACGTATGCTGAAACAAATATTAACCGGTCATGGGGACCTTGAGTTTCCATCCTTGATGAAACCAAACTCCATGGGATACACATTTGACTGGTCGATATTTTAGGTATTCGAATTGATTATGCTTGAAATGTGTCCGCTTCATATTGTCTGTGGATGACGGAGTAGCAATGAACAGCAGAGATTGGACATATTTCACCATTCAGATGTCGAAACAATCCTTTCATCGGTCAGTGTGAAGTGCTATTTTACACCCATAGCAAGCACGCACGAAGATCGTGTGTTGTCGTAAAACATCAACACAGTGAGCCTCTATATAACAAGAAGTGGTACATTAGCGCGACATATTCGGGCGCAATACCGCAATACTATTGCAAGTGGAAACGCTTAAAAGCGCACCGCGTGCAATATCATTGCAATATTTCGCGCTTAATATCGCAATATTTCGCGCTTAACATTGCGATATCTCAAGCTTAATATTGCGCTCAAAATTCTAACATTTAGCGCAAATTATTGCATCTTCTATATTGTTTGTGCAATACACACATGTATCATGGTGATTGCGAAACGTTTTCGTTTTTATGTTTGAAGATTGAAGATTAATCTAGATGTTCACTAATATAAGTTCACAAACTTGGAAAGGGCATCTCTAATAACATCTGGGTAAAATTGAACAAAAATAATCTTTGTCAGTATTTTGAACTCCTCGTCCTAAAATTCGTTACATGGATGTTATGAAATATTGAGAAAAAATATACTTTGGTGAAATTATACATAAAAAATTAATCTGTCTCAAAATGAATTGATTGCACAGAAATGGCATCGTGTTTATTACTGTTTTAACAGAGACAATCAAAGATGAATATCAGTAATTATCGAGAAAAAAAAACAATTATTTTTTGTTTTTAATTACACCGAGATAATGAGAAAACAATTCGATTTATTTCGGAATTCACGAAAACCGAAACATATGTAAGTCAATATAAAGGCGTATCGTACCCACATTAGAATCCACCATTTTACGTTGAAATCGATTACAAAAATTCGCAATTAACAACACTCTTTATTATCTTTCGCTTTTGGGCGACTGGAACATAGACACTTTTTATAAGTGAATGTCAGTGAAATTTTTGCAAGGCTAACTGTAAGCCTAGCAAACTTTCCAATGACCTGCGCCAATAAAGAGCGTGTTTACTGACCGATGTTCACTGTTGAAGCGTCAAACCAATACTTATTGTTTGTCGGTTTAGAATTGCCCTGTTTATTAAAACGTATACTTTCAAACGGGAAAGATCACATTTTAACTATTGTGGTTGTAGTTTGCCAGTGAACATTATGTTATCGCATTGATTTTCAAAATGAGAATTTTATCCTTCTATCAGTCTGGCAAAACTTACAATACTCTATTCTCATAAATAGTGGCAATCGTCACACACAAGAAGTGGATAATATAGAGCTTTATCGACTGTGGCATTTGCCGTTTGGTTTTCGAGGCGTTATACTCGTGGATGATTACGTGATTTGCGATACCTGTGCCATACGAATGACTTTGATTTAAGGTACTTTACTTTTCGTATTATCAGATGAAAATCGATTTTGGCAATTTCGTCAAGTTTCGGTATCAAATCGGGCAGGGCATCATTAAACAGATACAGTCAAAATAAGATGGCATCATTAAACAGATTCAGTCAAAATAAGATGGCATCATTAAACAGATACAGTCAAAATAAGAACGTCGATCAAAAACTCAGTTTGTCTAATTATGCACCACAATTCGTGGACAAAAATAACTATTTTTTGAAAATGCATCAGGAATTCTCCATAAGCAATATATTGTCAACAGTCGGAGTTCTCGAAAAAGAGACACAGTTATAAATATATTGTTTTTAAATTCGAATTACCATATTTATTAAAACGCATAATTACAGACAAGAAAAATCAAATTTTAACAGTAGTATTGTAGGTATAGCTTGACAGTGAACATTACGTGATGTTACGTAATTATAATAAGAGCAGTCTGGCCGGATTCATTTTACACAACGTTTACCATTTCAGAGGGGTAGGCCCAAAAGGGGCGTGGCATTTCTTTACAATAAAAAGACACTGGGGAACAAGATATCACTTTTAGATATCCATGATGATAGAATCTTAGGAATCCAATTGCAAATTACCGATTGCCAATATATTTATATCTTTCAGATATATATGCCATCAACTAACTACACCGATGAATACTTCAAGGAATATTTCACCAAATTGTCTAGCATATGCGACAGCTACAAAGGGTTGGGCAAAATCATCGTAATGGGAGATTTTAATGCCACACTGTACAAAAATGATCTCAGATCTATCACAATGAAAACATTTTATAAAACATTTGAACTTGTGGCATTGACCGATCCCATAATTTGGTTACGTAGCGTTTTTCCGAAGACCCATAACTCCGAAGGTCCGATTCTCCGAAGGTCAGATTCTCCGACGCCCCGATTCTCCGAAAGCCCATAACTCCGAAGTCCCGATTCTCCGAAATCCCATAACTCCGAAGACCCATAACTCCGAAAGCCCATAACTCCGAAGGCCTATAACCCCGAACGCCCATAACTCCGAACGCCCATAACTTCGAACGCCCATAACTCCGAAGGTCTATAACTCCGAAGGGCCGATTCTCCGAAGATATAATGTTTTATCGCTTATTAAATAGTGTACAGTCCAGTGGCGGAGTCAATTGGGCCCTAGGGAAGACCGCCCCCAAAAAACATGTCAAATGTCATGTAAACGTCCGGAAATCCCTCCTAGGCATTCAAATATTCACAGTGTTCCTGCCCAGGGGAGCCCCCGGACCAACGATTGGGGGCGACCCCTCCCATGCAAATCAGGCCTTCGTGATATGCTTTCGGCATATCATATGCATGATATATCCCCAACATATCCCCCACATATGCTAATTAATGTGCACCCCTAAATGGGAACCCTGGCTCCGCCACTGGTGTGCACCGGGTATATTATAACGAAACGCTGCAAGAATGTCAGAGTAGCCTAACATGCACAGGGGCGAACGGGGGCCAAAGGGGCAGAACTCGCCCTTTTTTCTCGCCCCTGTACATTTTACTCTGGCATCTCATGGGCCAACGTAACGTTATAGTATCTGGTGTATAGTCAGTGGCGGGGCAGGATTCCCATTTAGGTGGGGGCAGTAGAAAAGGTTTGAATATTTTGATGCCCCATGAACGATTTCCGGGCGTTTACTTGACATTGGACATGTTTTGGTAGGGGCCCATATTGTCTGAAATAGCAAGTAGAGGTTTAATGGGGGCAGTAGGAATTTTGGGACCCCTTGGCTTCGCCACTGGACTGTACACTATTTAGTAAACGATAATACCCCGATAAAACAAAATCTTCGGAGAATCGGACCTTCGGAGTTATGGGCCGTCGGAGAATCGGGCCTTCGGAGTTATAGGTCTTCGGAGTTATAGGTCTTCGGAGAATCGGCCCTTCGGAGTTATGGGCTTTCGGAGAATCGGATCTTCGGAGTTATGGGCCGTCGGAGAATCGGATCTTCGGAGTTATGGGCCGTCGGAGAATCGGGTCTTCGGAGTTGTGGGCCGTCGGAGAATCGGGTCTTCGGAGTTGTGGGCCTTCGTAGTAATAGGTCTTCGGAAAATCGGTCTGAAACCCATAATTTGTCAAAATCTTAACAACCACATTGGTATCTGCTTCAGGTGGGCATGGATCCGTCATAGATCATATTCTCATTCCGGAAGTTAATCTTCCTGATATCCAGTTTGTCACAGTTTTAGATGATCATGCATTGAATGTTTCAAATCACCGTCCCATCTATGCTCAGGTTAACCTTAACATGTCTACGTTAAAATCGCGAACAAATAATCTCTTTGAGAGACCAAAATTCAATTGGAAGCGATTTACTTCAGATCCAAATCAGGTCTCAGCTTATCAAAACGATTTAGAACATTCCCTTCCAAGATACAATACCCTCAATCGGGAAAATCTAGATTCGTTTTATGACAATATAGTTGAATCCATTGATAAATCTGCAAAAAACAATATCCCAATGGTAAAAAATAAACCTTTCTTGAAACATTTTTGGAATCCCCGACTCAGTGGTTTACACAATATTATGTCATTTCACAGAAATCAATGGATCAATGTAGGTCGACCTTCAGATCCAGAGAATGAGCAATATAAAGCGTACAAAGAAGCCAAATGTAATTTTAGACGTGAGTATAGAAAATGCTCATCACAATTTTTATCAACCTTTAACGATGAAATTGATCAAAATGTTAAATCTGATCAAGAAACCTTTTACAAACTATTTAACGCTAAACGGAAATTAAATGGATCAACATCTTGTTCAACCTTCATTTTTGAAGGTCGGTCTCTCAGAGATCCACTGGAGATCGTAGAGGGGTGGGCAACATACTATAAATCAATATTTTCTACTCCTTTGTCGGATGCAGCATTTGATGATATTCATTACGAATCAACTAACGCCTTCATTGAATCAGAATTGTCAAATAGTGAATTGAGCTATATTGACAAGCTAACCACATATCCTGTCACTACTTCTGAAATTGTCTCAATTATTTCCACACTCCCTCACAATAAAGCTAACGGTTGGGATAATGTCAGCTATGAACATATTATACACGGTGGAGATTCACTTGTAGAATGCATTGCATATCTTTTCACAAATATGATTGATCTCGAATATATGCCCTTTAACGCAAAACGTGGTATCATTTTCTCGCTGTACAAAGGAAATGGTAAGCCCAGAAATTCATTTGACAGCTACAGGCCGAAAACACTATTGCCAAACTTGTACAAATTCTTTGAAAAGGTTATACTTCGGAGACTTCAAGCTAATTCCCCAAAGGCGCTAAGCGTTCACCCTATGCAAAATGGATTTCAAAGAAATGTTAGTTGCATAATGTCCTCTTACGCTGTGACTGAATGCATTTCCTACACATCCGAGATGCAAAGCAAGTTATTCACGTGCTTCTTGGATGTTTGGAAAGCATTCGACACAGTATGGATAAATGGCCTCTTGCGAAAACTCTATGATCGCCATATAAGGGGGAGAACTCTAAGAATTTTCAACATGCTGTTAACAGGCATCAAATGCTCTGTTTCTTTTCAGGATACATTTTCAGAATGGTTCGAAGTCTGCCATGGGGCCAGACAAGGAGGCACAGTTTCGCCATTTTTATACAATATTTTCATTGACGATTTGATATATCAACTAGAAACATCAAATTATGGTCTTCGTGTGTATAATAATATTAATTGTGCTTGTCTGGCTCACGCTGATGACATGGCATTATTCTCATTAACTCGAGTAGGACTTCAAGCTTTGTGTGATATCTGCATTCAATTTAGTAATAAGTGGCGGTACCGCTTTAACTCAAAAAAAACATTCGTCGTAGTTTTTAATGAAACTCCACGTGACGCACGTACCTCTAATAGATCATGGAGACTTGGTGACGATACAATTTCTGAAGTAACTGAGGTAACACATCTTGGTATTCCTCTGAATTCTCAAAATCTCCAAAACAAACTCGTTGAAAATATGACCAATAAAATAAGATCTTCGTACTTCATGTTATCTAATACAGGTTTATATGCGGGAGGAATTACTCCAGTTAGTTCAACAAAAAGTTATGACCATATTGTCTTGCCTCGAGGTCTGTATGGGGCAGAATTGTTACACAATCTTTCATCTAGTAACGCAGAGCGTTTAGAACGAATGCACAGAATGTGTCTGAAAAACATGCAGGGTCTTCACACGAGGACTAGGACTGACATGCTACTCTCCTTAGTAGGTCTTCCACCCTTCGAATATTACATCAGAAAGAAGAAATTATCACTGGTATGCGGTCTATGTCCACTGTCACCTGGAAAAACAGTTAAAGAGTTATTCATTATGCGCATACTGGACACTTTAATCGATAGGGTGGACACTAAATCTTTCTCACATGATTTATGTCCAATTTTTCGAGATCAACACCTTTTTGATTACCTGGAATCGTACATATATACTTCAATTTTCCAAGTAAATTAGTGTGGAAAAAACTCTGTAAGGAATCACTAAGTGTTCAATATACTTCTGAATGGACAACTCGGGTAACATTTAACTCTGAGTTTTCCAGATTCATTTCTGTGCATAATAAGTTCACTATGTCCGAATTATGGCAAACATGTTCAAAATTCCCTAACGACAAATTCGCATTCATTCTAGTTGCACAACTCCTTTGCCTGATTCCAGGCTCTTCTTGTCTTTGCACACTTTGTAACACTTTATATGTTGATTTGTTATTGCATGTTATATTAGATTGTCAGGAAATATGTGGCGCCAGAAATTCCGTTTGGTACAGATTTATTGATCAATTTGGCATTGACTGTTTTGTTCACGTAGATAACTTAACACAAAATCAAAGACTTGAATTATTTCTTGGCAAATTTCCTACTTTTATTCATACAGACGTGGATGCTCGCGATTGGATAAGATTCTTCGTCAAATCAACTAGGTATTTGTGGGACTTATGGACAAGTCGATCGCCCCAACCTGCTATTGGTGAAAACCATACATAGACGTTCATAGACACGACATATATATTCACTATTTAAAAACAACATTGATGACTCGACAATAATAACAATGTTAATTAATATGCGGCTAGTACATATTACATTATAACATACATACGAATTACAGTATATATATATACGATTATAGACAGTAGCTAAGCTCCAGTTCCAGGAGCTTACTGATGCGCGCCACAATACACAGGCATTACTTTAATCCGGCGCCATTTATTTTTATCTCGCAAATCGATGATGACCTCGCGCATGTAAATATGTTGCTTTAGATTTGTATTTTTTCCTTTACTTTTTTTTTTCATGTCAATTTTGTTTTATACCTTTATACCACATTGTTTTAATTACTTCATTTGGGGTTTTTTCTTCTTTCGATTTAATATTTACTTTTTTCTTGCACTTTCATGTTTGATTAGAGATTATTTTGTATATCTTTATGTAATTGTGTTAGTTTCCTGTGTGTGTCTGAAACTCTCCATGTATGGAGGAAAGAAATAAACATATAAATACGTGCATTTATGTATTAATGTGTACCTGTTGATATCCAAGTTACCACGGAGACGACGCGAAATATTTTTTATATAGTAAATCATACGGACATATACAACACAATGAGCTGTGACGATTTGATGTTTTTGGTATCATGACCGCCCCGTGTACCTGGTACCACCAACCATGAAGGTATCACCAAACTGAACCATGCGGTTTTTGATAAGTGAACATATCCTCCCTCAGATGAATGTATTTATCGCACAGTTGAGTGATGATATACACTATTCAAAATACACTTTCGTAAAGCGTAATGTTCCCTCAATGTGATAGCGACCATAGCTTGCTCACACCCCGCTATGTACAGTTAATGAAAATTCCGGCTCATATCCGATTTTATCATAAATACTGGACACTTTTTGACGTTTTATAATTATGTAGTTCGTTAGGCATAATTATCCACCACTATATAACGGCGGCGAATGCGTGTATCAAAAGAAACATATATGTTCGAGTAACCTTCTTAAGTTGTTCCACTCTACAGTGCGATTCGCAAAACAAAATATATCCGCAATCAAATGTGGGTACCCATCATAACTGTGGGTGTCAAAGCCGCGGATCGATGCAGCAATAAGATGTCACCAAACCGGAGTGAGGACTCAATGCCAGTCACGCATACTAATGAATAGATTTTGAACTATTATAAAAATTATCTAATATATATTAAGTCATACATCAATATAAACGCTATCAACTGTGTCAGTTATCCACTTATGTATTTATGACGGTGGCGTTGTCCATATAGGATGCAGATCGTCTGACATTTCGTTAAATCACTGCTGAAGCTGGTTCCGCCAGTTTGGATTCGTGTGCACAATATAAAAGTCGGGGAATGGCATGCACTTCAGGCCTTGAACTGGTACAAGTTTGACAATATCCTCATTATCTTTCGGACAGGTCTGCGCATGGCAGATGTTTCTTTGTTGTTGTGTATTTGGTGGGAGGGGAGGGGTGCGTGTGTGCATGGGAGCATATTCGTATGTGTTTGTGTTTTAATTTCATGGTAATACATGTCGATAGTAGGATAATTTCAATAATATATGCCCGGAACATGGAAAGGGAACATTAAACAGTGTAAATTGTGGTTGGACGGACTTGGATGTAGGAACTCAGTCCACAATAGAGTTTCTATGCGACATATATGGGCTCAACCTGGACAAAATATTTACAGAATTTATTTTATTCTTAATGTGTGCAGGGGCTTCTTCCCGACAACATATTAAAATTCGCTGCAAGATCTGTTTGTAAAGTATGGAAATTGTAATGGTTTCTCGCAATTACCATAGTTCTTTTCGATCGCATTTATTATAGGGGTACGTAAATTGACAAGGACCCAACAAGAAGTGCATTTAAATAGAGAGGACATGTGATATACCAACGAAATGGTGTGCAATTCTCTATACACTAGGGTGGCTCTGGTTGTGAATATATTATCAAGGTCAGCTAGGCCAAAAGTACACAGAGTACAAACTTAAAAGCCGGATTCTGTTTTCCGGATGCTAACTAGAAAAGTGGCCTCTTAGACTCCAGACAAGATGGCGTCTGTCATGGCGGTCATTTTCTTGATATGCCCCAGACTATAGTATAGTAAAGAATGTTTCATATATAGCCGATCATTCTTTCCACACGATTCGCCACCTTCAGAAAATTGAGCCAAAAAACCCCGACTGAGAGAACAGATTAACTTCAGATGTAGCCCGATATATTCATGGATATACAGAGGACGCATTATTATTTATCTATTGTTGCGAAGTTTTGCCGTATCAGAATAATCATTGCATTTGTTAATTTGATTGACCCCACACTATACTAACTAGATTGGTCTTCCTGTCGAACAGTTTGATCGAGGTTGGGCGCGACACCACCCAAGTAAAAATTAAAAAATACAAACCATGTCTCTGTTGAGAAAATATAATGCATGGTAAGTAAGATGAAGTGGTTTCATTATATATGGTAGAATGACCTCCTTAGTATATTGTAATAACCGTCTTAAATACCCACCATCGTATCGTATCGTTTCGCCATGTAGGGTCACAATACAAACCCGATTCGAATACGACTAAACGGATATTCGAAACCACGCGTGTTCGTGTAGAGTTCGTGTGATCGGGGTCTTATATATATATATACTGCTATGCCGATGATACAATTATCATGGCAGATACCCCCAAATCACTACAATCACAATTAGATCAATTTGAAAAATATTGCGACAAATGGAAATTAACAGTTAATGTGGAAAAAACTAAAATTCTTAACATATCAAAAAGCAGTCTCTCGAAGAAAACGAAATTTATATTCAAAGGACAAAAACTAGATGTGGTAACCAACTTTAGCTACCTGGGCATACCATTTACTAAATCTGGCTCTTTCATGCCCGCGAAAAGAATGTTGGTTGACAAAGCCACAAGGGCCATGTATTCCATCATTGGAAAATCCCGCAAACATTGCCTCTCAATAAGGAACCAACTTGACTTATTTTATGCTCACGTTGTACCAATACTTCTATATGGCTGCGAAGTATGGGGATACGGTGATAACGATTTATTAGAAAGCGTTCAACGAAAATTCTTAAAGCACATACTTCGTCTTCGACCATCAACCCCAAATTGTATGATATATGGCGAAAGTGGGAAAGTGCCGTTAAGTATACTGATTACAACCCGAATGTTCAAATACTGGTGCAAAGTCACAAATAGCGAACCTGAAAGATTCCCAAAAATTCTACTGAATTTAATGCAGTCAATGATATGCGATACCGAAAAAGGTGAAAATATTTCCCCCTGGTTGAGTTGTATTCACGAGTTAATAGACAAATGTAATCAACCGCATATATGGTGCGCAGGTCACGTTACCAACGTAGATCAGCTAGTATCATATCTAAAATGTTGCCTTATTTCCGAACAAAGAGATTCTTGGGAATATGATATGAACAACACAAGTCGTGGTAATATATACCGGATTTTCAAACACGACTTTGATTTTGAAACTTATCTTGATGTACTTAGCGACCAAAACCGAACACTGTTATGCAAATTCCGAACCAGTAACCACAAGTTACCAATAGAAACGGGACGTTGGATCAATACCGACCGGGATGATCGCACTTGCGTGTTATGTGATACAGGGTTAATTGGTGACGAATTTCACTACCTTCTCGTATGTAAAAAAAATGACCAACGTCCAGCGCAGATTGTTACCAATGTTAACTGGCCGACGCCCTAATACAATATTGATGAGTGATTTACTCAACGACGACAATGTAACACATCTCCGCAAGTTGTGCGAATTTATTAAGATTGTAAATCGAGAAATGACCGAATAACTCAGCTAGACAATAAGTCGAACAAGCAATGTCAAAATGTATGCAAGAACAGTACCGATATACGCATACACATAGTTATTGATATATAATTATAAATATGTATATGTAAGCATATACAATAAATATATTTAGTTGTATATGCTTATAAATATTTACAATATGCATATACATGTTATAGTATTATACATCTATGTAACGATGAAGGTTATGTAATATAATCCATGTATACAACTTTTGTCAACCGGAAGCTCACATGTTTATGTACATATTGTATATATTTAAATTGTTATTATAAATTGTTATTATCTCCATACCTATGTATATATAGGTTCATGAGAAATAAACTGATTGATTGTGGATGTTCAATTAATTTAATTAATCCACCCATAATAGATGTGTATACATGATTCGAAAGTGTTATGAATTCATATTCTGATGAGATACGTAGTCGAACTGACCAGTCTCAGATGCACACGGAAACTCATCTGAACTCTATAAGTACTACGGCTATTTATTGCACAGAAGATCCAGTGTTGGTGACATCTTGATATGCGACTTGACATCTATCTAGACCGACAGTGGTCCCACCATATCGCGCTCATATTGAGAACCACACGTGTTTTTGAAACTCTGTTCAAACATATGCTTCATTGAAATATTCAGGTATATACCGGCACATTGTTGGCAGCGTGGAAGGCCGACCAGAGATTATACTGGTGAATATATTTTCTTGAAAATTTGGGAGAGCAAAATAAAAAAAACACAATTGAAATAATTCGCTAAAAATTGGTAAATGGTTTGATCTGGGATAACCGACTGATATCGGGTGGATAAATATTCCTGCTTCGTATGGACGCACAGATGTTTGTCCGTTGTTAGTTTTACGATGATAAATAAACATACTCGCGTATATTATATATGTGAAAATTGCTTTCCCAATTTAGTCCGGTTTGGTGATACGTTCCGAGTTGGTAATACCAGGCACACGGGGATGTTGAGTGCTAACTTATCAATTTCACGTACCCGCAGACCACAATATGTCTTTAATATAATTTATAATGTCAAATGGGCGGGAACGCGTCGATGGATTTTCCGGATTCCTTTGGATTGTTCTGTTTATTTCAATTCGATTGAATTTTATATCGTCATGGTAGCGGAGTACAATTTATGGGAGGAAGTGATATGGATTGTTTGTAAAATGTTAATCATGTCCAGTGCAGCAACTCTCTGGCATAATTTTGCGATTTGTGTGATTTAGAATGGGGATAACATGTATGCGTCGAGTGATTTGGAACGTTTATTGGTGTGTTTTCTGATGGAAAATATCCTTATCACTGGCTCCATGTAAAACTGCATAATTGAAGCTCTTTGTATTACCATATCAGGAATAGACTAACAAGAACGATCTTTATTGTTCTTTGCTCTGAGAAAAATATGCACCCAACTTATCTATGACTTGACTAACATCCATACGTCGATTTTCAGGCTATTGGTGCGGACCCCTATTGAAATAATGCCTCCCGGAGCATCATTAATTATCTTCTGTCTTCTGACTTTGCTCAAATATAGCTTTCGTGTTCAATCCTGTAAACGAATGAGAACATTTTAATGAGAAATAACGCCGCCAGTTACCAACTTTGTGACTTTTCGATGCTGACAATTTGGGAAATGTCCTCGTGTTTAGAGCATATATGCATGCCCCCGTTGCCCGATGCCGATGCACATTAAGCGGCCATGGCCGTTCATACTTCCATATATTCGGGAGGAGGGAAAGACGGGTCGCTAATTACACGAATTGCTTATCGAAAAAAAGTGTATAACTTAATAAATCTTTCCAAAGTAATATCAATTTGCCAGCTGCTTTCAAACGTTAATATAACAAATGAACGCTCTTTATTTTACCAAAACAGGAATAGAGTCCCCAATCACCCAGCTCCGTAAAATTATTATATTGTTTTGACATTGATTGCTATTAAGGTGGTGCCACGCTCTTTATTCTTCCATTCAGCTCGGAAGAAAAATTGACTCAAACTAATCGGTGACTTGAGTAATTCTTTCTGTGAGTTCGTTAGTCCAAGTTTCCTTCGACGTGAACCAGCTAGTGAAATATGTTGGGATAATGCTAGTTTTATTTTTATTACGTCGACGTCTCGTGTAAACAATGTATATCTTCCTATATCAGACTTTACGCCCATGCAGATACATTGGTTGGGGGTTTTGTCACTTTAATCGACTTTTATACCCCCGCAACGAGTTATGGGGTTTTTCTTAAATCAGCTTGTCCGCCCGTCTGTCTAGCCGTCCGTATGTCCGTCATTCTGTCCGTCCGTCCATTTGTCAAGCCGTCCGTCCGTGGACACAATTTTGCCCGAGCTTTTATTCCTACAATTTGTGGTCAATGTTTTTTAAACTTTGCACTGATATTATTACCATGGGAACCTGTGCACCTGCGATTATGAGGTATGTCCGACATTGTCTGCAGTTTATCCCCCTTTTTCGACCCTGTATTTTCAATAAGGGTATACCTTTGTCCGAGCTTATATTCCTACATTGTTTTGTTCATTTATTTGGAAAACTTGGCTCGGATATTTAGTACCATGGGAACCTGTGCACCTGCGATTATGAGGTATGTCCGATTTCTTTTTTTTGTGGAGATGTCCCCCTTTTTCGACTTAGAACAGTTTCAATACGGGTATGTACCTTAGTCCCACCTGGGACAAGCTCATCCCTAGTTAATAATGGTGGCTGTCTTCAAGCTTTGAGATATAACATTCACTCTTTATTTTTGACTATATCATGAATATATATATACTCTTTATTGTTTCATATATTCTGAAGAAAATCGTCATCGAACTTGGCTATGACTTTCTGATCTCAAACATATGAATCCGTATACAATTAAATCACCAATATCTGGTGAAGTTATACATTGATTTTCATGTTATTAGTGCGGACCCCTATTGAGATAATGATTCCAGGACCACCATTAAAGATGTCTTACCTGACCTCACTCCACTATAGTTTTCATTTTCGATGCTGAATACTAATAGCCACATTTTAATGAGATATTTACGACACCAGATATCGACATTTGTGACTCTTCGGTGCTGAAAATAATGAGCAATGTCCATGATATATTTAGAGCGTACATACTCTCCGTTACCAAATATCTGCACACATTAAACGGGAACGACTCGTATGAACCTCCAAATAATGTATCGACGAGCAATAGACATTGGCAACATCGGCATCAAAAGGTTTTAAGGTGCCGAATAGAACCTGACATGTTTTACACTTGACAAAACAAGCTACATTTTATATTCCATAGTTATTCTCCAAGCCAATGTTTACCAGTGTTATGAAATGTTACGCAATACATTTATTTACTTTATTATTATAATACCAACGGCACCATCATGCATGTCCTGAATATTGCCAGACTGGCTGAAAACGTGAGGCTCCCTACAGGAATATTTATTCAGCATCGGAGGGGCCCGTGACCCCATTGTGCGTTAGGGATATGTGCGCATTCAAACAAAATAGTTTTTAATTTTAATTTTTAATTTTAAATTAAAACAAAACATGGAATTTTGTTTTTAGATTGAACTCCTTGCTCCGTTTGACCAAACACACAATTTGCTTGATTTCTTTTCAAATTGAAATTTTGAAACGACGCGTTTGGCATAATTAGAGACAATGTTTTAGAATTGTATATAATGGTACATATTAAGCGCGACAGGTTTTCTGTATTGCGCTATAATCGCGCCTTTTTCGAAATTAAGCGCGCTCAATATCGCAATAAATGCGCGCTTCAATATACAACTTCTTCTGACTGATACTGTACCCCAGTAGATTCGTCTCCAACAATTTGACAATTTAGGGACAATCAGCCTTATGTTAGAGGTATCGCATCTGTCATGTGTCAGGAGAATAAATCATTGCATCGTGTTGGATATACTTCTTGTAACTACCAACAGAGCTTCAAGTCAGTGAGTTTGGTTAAATATACAATAGTTATTGTCTGGAAAGTCTTTATTCAATGGCAGTGACCGATTGACCAGAAGTGGACGGTTTAACATATATCGCTTGTCATCACACATAGGCTTATTGGCAACCAGAATGGTAGCGTACACCAGTGTTTGTTTAGCGCAAATAGTTATGTCCCGAATCTATATGTAAATATTTACAATTGAGCGTAGTTCAGACGACGTTTTCAATAGAGTTGTATGGCCGATTTCTTTTAAATTTTCGGCGATGTTAGCAGAATGCAGCTGAATGCTACATTCCTCTGGTACTTCCACCTGAGTACTAACTTATCAGTTGCACGCAGCCGAATACGTACATAATATGTGTTTAACATGGACAGCTTAGTATATCAAAATAATGCAAAATGAAAAGTAACCTTAAAAAGTTTATAATGCCTTATACATTTGGGGGCCTCTGTGGCTCAGTCAGTTAGGGGTACAACTCCAAGCCGTCTCGCCCTCCAGCGCTGTCGATGAGGGTTAAAATCCAGATATTTCATCATGGATTTTGTAACTCGAAATCGTTATCTGGTGGATTTGCCAGTTACTCGCCTATGTATGGCCGGTGATTTGCCACACATGCTCGACGAGTTTATCAGCTATTGAAATCACTGTTTGATAGCCGTAATTGTGCGGATTTCCTCCATCACTAAAACTGGCAATGTCGTGATATGGCCTTAGTTGCTGAAAGCGACATTAAAACCCCAATCAATCAACATTATACATTCAGTTCGTAATAGCTGTTGTCAGATCAGCGTAGCGAGGGGATAGAACTGTGCCTTGCAGTTTGATTACTTGTGTCGAATAATTCCTTAGAAACATTGTGGTCCACCCGATCCATAAGGACTTTTGTACAAAATATATTATGGCTATTGTACATACCAGTTGCGGTTTGTTGGCGAATATATATTCCGGACCGCCCAAAAATGTTCCATTACCCGATTTCAGAAGATAGCAAGTCCGGTTCTTGATGTTGAATGCTACATCTTCGCAGTCGGTCGTGCGTGCGCATGCGTCCTGACAACGAAGAATATTCCCAATGTTCAAACTGTGCAGAACTATCACTGGGACCAGCGGAGGATCCTTAAGCGTTGGCGCCGTGCAAACATCGGCGGAAGTTTCCATCAAGGCCAGTGAAATTATGCATAGAATGAATGCACACGCGTATGTCATTTTTACCAGAAATGTTCCATCCATTTTTGTTCCACTCTAACTCCTTAATGACCAGTTGTTTTTTTTATATTTGGTTCGACCACAATGGGACTAGGTATCAGACGTGTAAACTGTCTTCAGTGGATATGTTGGTATAACCTAGTTCCCTTGCCTTTGACGACTGTCGTTCCTGAAACCCACGTAGCCTTTAACAATACGTGCACAAGGTCTAATGTGGAATGGAAATATAGTGACGTGTATCCTCACAGACACCCACCTAGTCGATCCATTGTGGCTGCTTTGCTGACAACTCTTTACTTGGTCTATATCCCTGTATGATTATTGGAAATTTATCACTGTGTCTTTAGAATATGTAGCGTTAATGCATGGCTTCAGCGGAAATCATTGTTGTTTTGGAGAATATTTCAATCATACTGCCACGATGATGTGCCTCATCATAACAAAATATGATATTTCCCTCATTTTTTAAAAATCCCATCCATATACTCGAATATCAATTTGCTCGCTGTATAATGGGTATATATATATATATCTATATTTGCGAATGTCTGTCTGTCTGCCTATCTGTCTGTGTTGTGTAGACATTCACGGGGGACCATCTAGATGGCACCAAATGGGTCTAATAGTGGTAACTTTTTTTACGAGGAAGATAATGGTGTGGGTTATATTTTTTTTAAGCGATGCTGTTGTTGTTGTTGTTGTTGTCAGGGGCAGAAAAGGGGAGGGCAGAAAATAATTTTGTCGCGGATATCTCCGAAACTTATACATAATCATCTGCATGATATTAGGACTATAATGATGAGGTTTAAAGAAGTCAGTAGTGGCGCCGTTCGAATCAGGGGTGCACGGAGGGGAGAGGGGTATTGAGCTAGCAGAACAGACACATAGAAGAAAGTGATGGACTTTGTATTATAAATGGTGTTTTATTGTAACGCCCTGTTAGGGAAGTCGGTAAATGAAACCAACTTTTTAGTTTTACAAAATATAAGTTTGTTCTTCCAAAGTTATAGTTGTCTAGTACATTGCAAATAAAATGAGGGACATTGAACCGTAAGAGGGTGGTTTGTTAGAATGACTCATGTTTTATAATTTCCCATAAACGATATTTTCCACAAAAAAAAGATACAATTTGTCAAGAGATATGGAAATGTATCGAAGGCCTGTTCAAAAATAGTGGTTACATTATGCAGTCAAATATAGTTCTTCTGAGAAAAAACACAGTCAGTAGCACATGACTTTTTAGAATTCTCCAGGGCAAAACTGGTCCGTTGGCACCAAAATTGATTGACTAATGTCAGGAAACCCTTTAAAATGCCATCAGTATGTAGTATAATTGTCTTTGTATAGTTGTAGATATCATTGAGTAATTGTGGAAAGCGATATCCACCCAAAAGTACATATGTGAACCCACCAATGACGATACAGTCACTCCATATGTGCATAAACACCACACCGATGACCATGCAGCCACTCGCTTTATACACATACACCTCACCCATGACCATACGGCCATACTTGTATATACCCGTATACCAACACATGACTATAAAACCATGCATGAGTCAATACGCAGGTACAACAGGTCTACTACTGCACCCACCCGTGACCTTATAGTCACACGCTGTATACCTATTCACCACATTCATGACATTGCAGTCACTTCTTGTATACATATTCGCCTCACTATTGGCCAGACAATTTCTCACTGTACATATATTTGCCATACCATGGCCATGTAACAACTTAATATTTATTCATATACACCACACCCATATATTTCCCCAGGTATAAATATACACGTCACCAGTGGTCACACAGTCCTTCTAGATATACCATTTGCACAATTGGTCATACGGGCACTCCGTGTACACATATTAGGCCAAAACGGGTGTATCTATATGCATGCCATACACTCTTTAAGTGGAATTAGTCAAATCAGCCGCCCCAGAGACGTCGGAGAACAGGGCAGATACGTTAATTAAACTGGCTAAATATTTCTGACGGTCGTCTTTCTCAATTGCAGCATCATCAGTATATGTTGAGATTGGTTAGTGTGCCAGGATATTGCCAGAATACCGTTGTCCTATGTCCAATCAAATGACAACAGAACTTCAATGGTCAAATCGTGTTGACGATTTACCATTTATTTTAAACACATACAGTATCGATATTAAAGGCACGGGCGGCGTTCGTTGCAGAAATATTCATATTTGTTCAAATCCCATCAACAGAAGGAATATTAAAATTATATAGTTTTGTTCATATGCCACACATAATCAGCGCGTAAATAGTATATTGTCGTCAAGACGTACGATGGTGTACGTAAACAAGAACCTGCTCATGTTACAGAAGTTGTGCTTCTGTTCACATAACACAGCGCAATTATGTTGGTTAATCATAAACAAATGATATAAAAACGCTCTTTATTATTTCCATATCAGGAAAACAGTAACAGATAACGCTCATTATGTTTACCATATCCGGATCTAAACAAAAGCCAGCTAACGTAACGTTTTTTTGCCTTTGTTTACACAACAAAGGAAAAACAATTGCCAATAACATACTGTTTATGCCATATTTCTGATTGGTATAAGAACAAGGTCTGTCTATATTTTACTATTATTTCTGTTTATGGCGGTTTTTGACGGAGGTGAATATTTTAACAGCATACCCAGCGTATCTTTAAATAGGGCCTGTGTTCTCGGTTTCTATAAATCTGGCTCATACGTTATTTAATTTTGAAGTTGACTATATTTTGACTCGTTTTATTATCAATCATACTATATAAAGAAAAAACATGAATGTCTTCATAAATTCATCTCAAAGTAATACATCAAACAGTATTTGAATAGCTTTTTACTTTTTTAGAAGTATTGCATTTGTAATCAAATATATCAACTGGAAATGTGTATGTATTGTATTTTAATCATCATATTGAACAGTATATGTATTTTAATCATCATATTGAACAGTATATGTATTTTAATCATCATATTGAACAGTATATGTATTTTAATCATCATATTGAACAGTATATGTATTTTAATCATCATATTGAACAGTATATGTATTTTAATCATCATATTGAACAGTATATGTATTTTAATCAAGTACTATAAGCATGTAATCGCCCCATCCCTGACACAGATAATTGTTGTTATATTATTATTATTAGTTCGGGTTATAAAACGACAACTAACAATAAAAACAAAAAATAACAATAACATATATCATCATAGCCATTTGTACCCAAACAATAGCATAGCTAATTCATCAAGATCATCCAACAGCATAGCTTAACAGAACCATCCAGGCGTATTGTCCCGGTCCCGACAGAACCATCCAGGCGTATTGTCCCGGTCCCGACAGAACCATCCAGGCGTATTGTCCCGGTCCCGACAGAGCCATCCAGGCTTATTGTCCCGGTCCCGACAGAACCATCCAGGCGTATGGTCCCGGTCCCGACAGAACCATCCAGGCGTATGGTCCCGGTCCCGACAGAACCATCCAGGCGTATTGTCCCGGTCCCGACAGAACCATCCAGGCGTATTGTCCCGGTCCCGACAGAACCTTCCAGGCGTATGGTCCCGGTCCCGACAGAACCATCCAGGCGTATGGTCCCGGTCCCGACAGAACCATCCAGGCGTATGGTCCGGGTCCCGACAGAACCATCCAGGCGTATGGTCCCGGTCCCGACAGAACCATCCACGCGTATTGTCCCGGTCCCGACAGAACCATCCAGGCGTATGGTCCCGGTCCCGACAGAACCATCCAGGCGTATGGTCCCGGTCCCGACAGAACCATCCAGGCGTATGGTCCGGGTCCCGACAGAACCATCCAGGCGTATGGTCCCGGTCCCGACAGAACCATCCAGGCGTATTGTCCCGGTCCCGACAGAACCATCCAGGCGTATTGTCCCGGTCCCGACAGAACCATCCAGGCGTATGGTCCCGGTCCCGACAGAACCATCCAGGCGTATTGTCCCGGTCCCGACAGAACCATCCAGGCGTATGGTCCCGGTCCCGACAGAACCATACAGGTGTATGGTCCCGGTCCCGACAGAACCATCCAGGCGTATGGTCCCGGTCCCGACAGAACCATCCAGGCGTATTGTCCCGGTCTCGACAGAACCATCCAAGCGTATTGTCCCGGTCCCGACAGAACCATCCAGGCGTATGGTCCCGGTCCCGACAGAACCATCCAGGCGTATGGTCCCGGTCCCGACAGAACCATCCAGGCGTATTGTCCCGGTCCCGACAGAACCATCCAGGCTTATTGTCCCGGTCCCGACAGAACCATCCAGGCGTATGGTCCCGGTCCCGACAGAACCATCCAGGCGTATGGTCCCGGTCCCGACAGAACCATCCAGGCGTATTGTCCCGGTCCCGACAGAACCATCCAGGCGTATTGTCCCGGTCCCGACAGAACCATCCAGGCGTATTGTCCCGGTCCCGACAGAACCATCCAGGCGTATTGTCCCGGTCCCGACTTAACAGAACCATCCAGGCGTATGGTCCCGGTCCCGACTTAACAGAACCATCCAGGCGTATTGTCCCGGTCCCGACAGAACCATCCAGGCGTATTGTCCCGTTCCCGACAGAACTATCCAGGCGTATTGTCCCGGTCCCGACTTAACAGAACCATCCAGGCGTATGATCCCGGTCCCGACTTAACAGAACCATCCAGGCGTATGGTCCCGGTCCCGACTTAACAGAACCATCCAGGCGTATTGTCCCGGTCCCGACAGAACCATCCTGGCGTATTGTCCCGGTCCCGACAGAACCATCCAGGCGTATTGTCCCGGTCCCGACTTAACAGAACCATCCAGGCGTATGGTCCCGGTCCCGACTTAACAGAACCATCCAGGCGTATGGTCCCGGTCCCGACTTAACAGAACCATCCAGGTGTATTGTCCCGGTCCCGACAGAACCATCCAGGCGTATTGTCCCGGTCCCGACAGAACCATCCAGGCGTATTGTCCCGGTCCCGACTTAACAGAACCATCCAGGCGTATTGTCCCGGTCCCGACAGAACCATCCAGGCGTATTGTCCCGGTCCCGACAGAACCATCCAGGTGTATTGTCCCGGTCCCGACTTAACAGAACCATCCAGGCGTATGGTCCCGGTCCCGACTTAACAGAACCATCCAGGCGTATGGTCCCGGTCCCGACTTAACAGAACCATCCAGGCGTATTGTCCCGGTCCCGACAGAACCATCCTGGCGTATTGTCCCGGTCCCGACAGAACCATCCAGGCGTATTGTCCCGGTCCCGACTTAACAGAACCATCCAGGCGTATGGTCCCGGTCCCGACAGAACCATCCAGGCGTATTGTCCCGGTCCCGACAGAACCATCCAGGCGTATTGTCCCGGTCCCGACAGAACCATCCAGGCGTATTGTCCCGGTCCCGACAGAACCATCCAGGCGTATGGTCCCGGTCCCGACAGAACCATCCAGGGGTATTGTCCCGGTCCCGACAGAACCATCCAGGCGTATTGTCCCGGT
This sequence comes from Siphonodentalium dalli, assembly GCA_032622095.1. NCBI lineage: Eukaryota > Metazoa > Mollusca > Scaphopoda > Gadilida > Siphonodentaliidae > Siphonodentalium > Siphonodentalium dalli. The sequence goes on from CP136063.1 coordinate 248,912,133, forward strand.
CCCGACAGAACCATCCAGGCGTATTGTCCCGGTCCCGACAGAACCATCCAGGCGTATTGTCCCGGTCCCGACAGAACCATCCAGGCGTATTGTCCCGGTCCCGACAGAACCATCCAGGCGTATTGTCCCGGTCCCGACTTAACAGAACCATCCAGGCGTATGGTCCCTGTCCCGATTTAACAGACCCATCCAGGCGTATTGTCCCGGTCCCGACAGAACCATCCAGGCGTATTGTCCCGGTCCCGACTTAACAGAACCATCCAGGCGTATGGTCCCGGTCCCGACAGAACCATCCAGGCGTATTGTCCAGGTCCCGACAGAACCATCCAGGCGTATTGTCCCGGTCCCGACAGAACCATCCAGGCGTATGGTCCCGGTCCCGACAGAACCATCCAGGCGTATGGTCCCGGTCCCGACTTAACAGAACCATCCAGGCGTATTGTCCCGGTCCCGACTTAAGTATCGTTTTCTACTTGAGTGAGTATGTACTGGATGGTTTGTTGAATGTCAAGATTACGCTTTTTAAAGATTTACTTGTTTAAAGGGGTACTCTACGCCATTTTCAATAAATTTCCGGTGATAACAACGATCTAATATCGATAATATATAGAAACATAAGTAATTTGAGTCGAAGATGTATTCTGTAGACGCTCAGGTTAATAGACTATCTTAAAATCAAAGTTAATAATTTGATATAAATTTCATTTATGACTGGAGCCATAAAATGGCGTAAAGTAAATTACGAATTTCCGTGTGCAAGACGTAATCAAATTAATTGAGGGATACTGGATTGGTAAACGGATGACACACGCGATCGTTTAAAACATTATGATGATACGGAGAGAAAACCCAAGCCACTCACTGACTAGTGACGATACAATAACTTAAATGAGTATATGGGACTAGTATGCATATAATATAACTTTTATTTGATACATTTGGTTGAAAACTGTACAAAAATTACTCGACAACGACAATTTGTATTTTTGCATTCCGGTAAATTTGTCATCCGTAACATTACTTCGTACTCAACAGACTTTCAAATAATGGAAACATTGTTACCTTATTCTCCGACTCGGAGACTATAGAAACCAACAACAACATTTGGGGTACAGTATCCCTTTAAGTTCGCTCCTCATCATTGCATATGTGAGTATAGATATGCATATACTGTGGTGCTAGTTACAAACATAATGATGACAAAAGTATGAACAGTTACTGTCGATATGATTGTGTGTTCCGACATACTCGGCTCTTATCTCGAGTAATGTACATGTAGCTTCCGCTTAATATGTTGCAAGAAATTACAAACCAAGCTTACATGTATGAGCATAACAACTCCAAACTTTTTGCCCGTATTTAGAGTTTTCGCATAGCTATAGGTCATAAAGCTGGTCACAATATTCTTCCGATTGCAATTGATGGAAAAGGTCAATGTACAAGGTGGTCACAGTTGTCTGTGTACTTTGATTTCCCTATAACTCGGGATATAATCAGTGTTAATTTTGAACAACTGATGGAGCTTATAATGAGAAGGATTGACAAACCAATAATTTTCTATAATTTATTTTCTTAAGTAAATCAAAATCTGGCGGTTGAGGATAAATTATATCATCGCAAAGCGCGTTACCACAGATGTGGCATTTCAGTTCTAATTAAAATTATACTCTCGAACAAGCTACGGGAGTCTAAAGAAAATAGTGGGGATTTCCATTACCGTCAGAAAATCACAACATTTAACAGTAAACCGAAGAAGCCAATCAAGCGATTGTCGGCCCAGTTTCCCCGTCATACATAGCTAAAAATGGCGTAAGAAATCCCCTGTCGCTTTGTTGATTTCTCTGTGTTTACACATTAGGATATTACGTCAATTAATTACATTTAATCACTAAAACGCGTTCACGGCGAGAATGGCTTAACTATATTAAACACGCATCATAGGAGAAGACCATTCTACTTATTCCGACTTGTGAATAGAGTCTTAATGCAATTTATTTGACTTACAAGTTTTATTCACCTATAATGTAGTTCACACATACTTTTCTAGCAGTAGAATACTTTACAATACATTTTTGTCTATTTTTGCCTGCCAGAATGGGTTAAATATATTAGATAGACATCATAGGAGAAGACCATTCTACTTATTCCGACATTTTAAATAGTAGAGTTTTTAAAACAAGCTAGAAACAAAACGATGGCTATGTTTACGTTGTTAATTATACCAGTAAATTAATAGCAAGCATTCGGGCGTTGTTTCTAAATGTATAACGCGGATTAACATATCAAAATGACTATCATTATAAACACCTCAAAAAAAGAAAGTCCCCTCTAATATATTCGGTAATATTTTATGAGATATTGGATGGATTTTGACGAAACTTTACGCAAATGTTTAGTGGTATCTGATACACAACCTACCTGTGTAAGGCACCGTCCTGTGAGTTATGTTATGGCCGGCTGAGCATGAATTGAATGGAACAGTGGTGCTTTTCAAAAGTTGCAAAACACTGACGTAGAGTGGACAGGCACTCCATTGTTCCATTGTTTACACAAGTTGTTACTGGCTGTAAATGTGGTCTAAAAGTGATACTGTGAATACACGATAACATGTGTGTCATCTTCGGGACATAATGTTTCTGCTGCATGCCCAGGCCATTCAGACTAACCACATTCCTTTGAAATGACAACTTGCATTTTCATGCTGTGAGTTATTGAAATCAGTTTCTTTGAAGCCACTTTTCAGTAAACCATGTTTCCCACCATGTAGGCCATTGAGGTACCAACAGATAAGGATGTTCCAAGCCTGTGCGAGAAGTGGGGACCAAGACACAGCTGCATGCCTCTGATCACTCTACCTGTGTTTTTGCAAAAGTGCCCCTCTTCCATTCAATTTGTGATAACTCAGCCATATCTCACCTCACAATACAGTAATTTGCACACTTGATGTCTTTGGTACAACAAATAATTTGTGGAAAGTTTCATCAAAATCCATCCAATATCTCATAAAATATTACCGAATATATTAGGGGGGACTTTCTTTTTTTTTAGGTGTTTAGATGAAAAGTGTTGGAAATTGAGTTATTGTTCTTTGAACTTTTAGTAAACGTGTTGATTAAATCCGAAACAGATATTCTCATTTGTTATTGTTGACTACTCGTCACCCAACCGCTTAATAGCATCCGCTCAGTAAATGGTAACTCAGCGTGTTGAGTAGTAATTTTAGTTTACGATATTTCCAGTGAAACTAATTTGTGCCAGTTGTACTAACCTGAACATGCTCAGGCGCACTGAGCGCGTACACGACGGAATCTTCAATTATCATCGTCGTCGTAGTCATCATCATCATCATCATCATCATCATCATCCTCATCGTCGTCATAGTCATCGTCATCATCATTATCATCATCATCGCTGTCGTGGTCGTAGTTATCAACATTGTCATCATCACCATCGTCGCGTTGCAGTCACCATCATCTTTATCGTCTTCGTAGTCATCATCATCTTTATCGTCGTGTCATTATCATAATCGTTATCGTCGTAGTCATCATCATCATCGCTGTCGTAATAATCATCGTCGGTGTCGTCGTCGTGTCATTATTATCGCTGCCGTTGTCGTTGTCATCAGCATCATTGTCGTCATCACCATCATCATCATCATCGCTGTCGTCGTGGTCATCACCATCATCGCTGTCGTCGTAGTCATCATCATCATGATCGCAGTCGTCGTAGCAATCACCGTCACCGCTGTCGCTGTCGTAATCATCAGCATTGCTGCCATCGTCGTAGTTATCATCGTCATCGGTGTCGTCGTCGTCGTGGTAATCATTATCAACGCTGTTGTAGTCGTGGTCATCATCATCATCATTGTTGTCGTCGTTGTCACCATCATTGCTGTCGTCGTTAAAGTAATAAATAGATGATGTTGTTGACGATAACGACGAAAACGAGGATGGCTTTAATGCGTGCGGATAGTGAATGTGATAGCGATGATGGTGACGACAACAACTGTATATACGACAACTTCGACGGTGATCGTAATTGATACAGATGGCGTCGATGAAGTCGATGACAACGATAATGAAGATGATGATGATGACGATGTCGACATCGATGGCTATTATAATGATGTTGACCATGTTGCTACACGACGACGGTGATAATGGCAATAATTAGGATGATGCTGGCATGCTGCAAATAGCGGATATGACAACGACGACGATGATTATGATGACGACGATGATTATGACGACAACGACGACAGCGACAACGAACAGCGAGTATGATGACTACGACGACAACATCGATGATGATGAAGATGACTACGCCGACAACCTCGATGATTATGATGACTACGACGACAACGATAATAATGATGATGACTTAGACGACGACAGCGATGTTGATGGTGACTTCGGCGATGACAGCACTGATGATGATGATGATGACGACTACGACCGTACGACGACGACAGCGTTGACGATGACTACGACGACAGTGGTGATGACAACGGCTATTATGATAACTACGACGACAGCGATGATGATCATGATGATGACGACGAAGACGACAGCGATGATGGTAATGACTACGACGACGGTGATGACGGTGACTACGACGAAGATAGAGATGGTGATGGTGATGATGATAATGGTGACGAAAGCGATGATGACGACGGCGTTGACGATGACGATGAAGATGCTTACAATGATTACGATGACGACGATGATATCGACGACGATTATTGAAGCTTAGTTGTAAATAATCCGTCTGTCCACTTTTGGTTCTTCAATTCTCAAGAACCAAAAAAGCAGTAATTGTAGGTAATTTTGGTTCTACAACTGTTTTTGAAGCACGAAGAACCAACTACTGGTTCTTCAGCTTAGTTCCTGAGCCTCTTTTCTAACAGTGTAGGGTCACACTGTCTATTGATTGGACGAAGTGCAATAACGTGTCAGATAAGTTTTGACCACTGTCCGACGACCGAATTATCACACGGTATATTGTTTTCGAAATATTACCCGCCTGCGGAGGTACAATTCTGAAAACCGTGAAAATTCTGGCGCCAAACCAGATTTTTTGCAAGTGAGTTATCGCCCGGGCTATGGTTGGTGCGCGGCGACCATTGTTTCGTGTATAATAACACACATATTGATAGCCTTGGAGTTGTATCGTCTGAACAGCATGGAGGACTATTGAAAGAGGCCGCAGACCGAAGTCACTATTCTTGCTTGCTGTTCAAAAGATACCACCTCGGTAAAACAGTTCTTGCTGTTAGTGTAAACATATTTTATTGCATAATAATATCGCAACGGGATTGAGAAACAAGTTTTACAACTTACAAATGGTCTCTCTCCCCACATAATTGTATTACACAAAATGAACATAAAATATAATCACACACAAACATTATAATTCATATGTACAACATCTTTTCCCTTATAACAATATAATGATATAATCGCGAGTGTGACAATAACGGTGGATATTTCTCTTTATGGGGGGTGGTTCGTCCTGTGGGTCGGTGGTCCAGACGAGTCTTCGCCTTCTATATATGTAGTGATAATACAACATGTTACATTTGCAGCGTAGGTTTGCACATCAAGATGTTTAATAAAATTTGAACCGCGATGTCGATGTTATGTATAATTGAACAGCCCTAAATATGCTCCGGTTTTGTGTACTATTCAGGTTAGTATCTCCAAGGAGGAGTTTCTCGAGATTAATAGTTTGTACACCAATGGTAGCGAGTTGGTGAAACAACAAACATCGTTGATCTGTGTAAAATGAAAAACAAAAAAATAATGATTTGCTTCTTCGGCCGGGTGACCACAACGACAGCTTGGGTTGTCCGATATGAAGTTAGAAAATTTGTCAGCGTTTAAATCGCTACAGAAATTTCGAAGTTTGCAATGAGTGATGTTTATCGCGCGATTTCCTAAATTAAAATAGTCTGGTGGCGCAAGAACTGGATCAGTCGTTAGGTATTTTGTTTTAAAAATACTAATGGAAGATGATTCTTTTATTTTATTTGACAGGGTATTCCATTCACTAGTTGTATTTGGGAAAAATGTGTGTTCAAAATGGACAGTTCTTTTGAATGAGTATGGAGGAAAACTTGTTTTATCTCTAAAATCATATCTAGCAGCTGATTCTGGGCGGGTGGGTAAGAGATTGTTGAGATATTTAGGGGTCTTGTTATTAGTTATTCTATACATGATATTTATTCTATGAGATTTCCTTCTGTTTGTTAACGTTTGCCACCCCAATTCTACTAGCAAGTTTTTCACAGGAACGGATCGCGTGAGACCTGTAACAAATTCGACCCGCGTCCGCTTGGATGCGATCTAATTTTGAAATTACATTTGCTGGGGCGGAGTCCCAGACAACGTCAGCGTAATCCATCAGGGGCAATATGTACGCTCGATAAATTGTGTCTAAGGTTTTCCTATTTAAAGAATATTTCAATTGTCTTAAATATGCAAGGCGGCCATATATTTTCTTTGATAACTCATTGATAGGTTTGTCCCAGTTTAGGTCACTCTGTATGTTCAAGCCAAGGTGTTTGTGTGATTCTACTTGGGTTATAGGTTCACCACTAAGAAAAAGATGTATGTCGGGCTGGGCACCGGTATAAGAGAATGTCATGGACTTAGTTTTACTACTATTGAACTTTACTAGCCATTGTTTTGACCATTTACTTATGGCTAAAAGATCAGTATTTACACCATCCTCAAGGTCCTGGAGACTTCCATTGCTAGCAGTGAGGCAAGTATCATCCGCATACATTCTAGTGAAGGATTTAATATTTTCAGCGAAATCATTAATATATACCAAGAATAAGAAAGGGCCAAGAATAGACCCCTGGGGACACCAGCGAGTATCTTTTTATATTCTGAAGACGTGTTATTTACCATCACCCTTTGTTTTCGATCTGAGAGATAATCATTAATGAAAGCAAGAAGTGGTCCGGAAATTTCACATCGTTGAAGTTTATATACCAGTCCCTCGTGCCAGACCCTCTCGAATGCCTTAGATATATCACAAAATACAGCACATGTATGCAGTTTATTCTCGAGGGCCTGGCTAAGGGAATGGTTAAGTTCTAACAGTTGGAATATAGTTGAATGCCCAGGAAGGAAACCCGATTGGAAATCGTAAAAGAAGCCTTTGGTCTCGAAATGCTTAAACAGATATTTAAGAACAACTTTTCCAAAAACTTTCGCCAGTGTCGGCAGTAAAGAAATCGGTCTGTAATTCTTAGGATTTGAGAGATCGTCATTTTTAAATATTGGAATCACATTAGCTTTTTTCCATTCATCGGGGAATTTACACTCTTTGAGACATAATTCGAAAATAATTTTGAGGGGCTGAACGATGGCATATTTTGTTTCAAGAAGCATTCTTGCACTTATTCCATCGTGACCGTGTGCCTTGTTAGGTTTAAGAGATGAAATAGCTTCCAATATATCTTCCGTCTTTACAGGCACATTACTAATGGTGGGGGGGGGGGGGTACAGCCTTAATAATGTTTGGTTTGGCGGTGGGCAGCGCGGAGTTGCCGATAAAACTGTCATTTAGCAGAGTTGCCTTCGATAAATCGTCGACAATAATTTCATATGAATCGTTCCCAGTTAGTAACTTAAGCGGGGGTAGGGATCCGTTTTTGGTTCCGTTCAGAATATTATTAACCATTTTCCAAAAATACCTCGGGGAGTCTGCTGATGTTAGATTATGCTGTAGATTGTTTTCAATTTTTTTTTCATATTATTCAAGGTATTTCGCGCCTTTTAAAAAGTGTTCCAATCAATTAAATTTCCGCTATGAATAGCCTTTTTCCTCAGTTCTTGCTGTTGCACCCGAAGCCAGTCAATATGAGTAAACTAATCAACAAATGAAATGATATAATAATGAGGGCGTTGCTGACCAGTCTTTGTTTGTTCGTTTCCATCAGACTTTCATCACACCAGAGTAATATATCTCTCATATCAATCCTTTGATATCCCTATAATTATGTAGATTAATCAATATAAAAACTTACAAAAACGTTTTAACATGATAAGTAAGGATACCCTGCCGATTCATGGGGATTGTAAACATTCCTGCAACGTATTGGTACGCGTATAAGTAAATCGGTCGCTCGAGCGAGATAGCACCATAATCCGGGTTATGGACAATCGTCTAGCTGTGACTTTTCCGAGAATTCGTTATTGAGCGTGTAATAAAAAAAAGTGATAATTAATATCACCACTGGCTTCATCCCATGCACTCTGACCTAATTTTCAATTCTCAATTTGTTTATTTCACTCGTTTAAATCACATGAAATATATGAGTAACATAATAAATTGCATGTATATAACACATTGATTTGATTTGTGGTATTGGTGTACATGTCTCGTTGTGGAATAATTGTGGTTTTGATAGGCGGTGAATCCAACATTAGTTCTATTTTCAGTATAAATTTACTCAGTTTTCGGAGTATAATTATTTCATCACTTTGCATTAATATGATTGAAATTAAAAGTATTTATATCAAAGGGGTAATACAGTTGGGAAGTAAATATTGGCGCCCAGACTGCAACGCATCACATACCATAACATATTGGTACTCATCACCAATTACATTTTGATTACACTTTTTACATTACCTATCTTTGAGCAGTATATCATTCCACGACCCTGTTTCGATTGGAAATTGTGATTTGAACATCTAAATCTCAAAATATCAGTGCATCTGCTTTATGCAATTTAATTAAATAATTCTCTAATTTCATTTGGTCTTTGAATATTTTGTAATTCCGGCATTTACTATTTTTCTTCAATCGCTTTACGCCATTCCGTGCGGTATTGGTCTTTCAGTGAAATTTAAATCGTTCGTTTTAACCATTCAATATCTATATCCAACGAACCTAAGAAGTAAGCAAGTGCATTATCTGAAAACTCTGGAACGGTAACTAATGATGTATAGAAGCATGCTGCGATTGGCGATTGTTGTTATACCTTCATAAAATCGGTCTATGTTGCCCGGCTTTGTTGCCTACTGTACCATCAGTGCAGCACTCCGCCTGGAATTACGTACTAGAAAAACGCGTACAATTGTATAGCAAATATAAAAAGACACCACAATTAAAGATACGGACGGCGTTGGCGCTGGGTATATATGCTGTTAAAATATTCACATCCGTCAAAAACCATCATAAACAGAAAGAATAGTAAAATATAGACAGATCTTGTTCTTATACCAATCAGAAATATGGCATAAACAGTATGTTATTGTCAATTTCCCCCCTTTGCTATGTAAACAAAAGCAAAAAACGTTTCGTTTCCTGGCTTTTGTTCAGATCCGGATATGGTAAACATAAAGAGCGTTATTTGTTACTGTTTTCCTGATATGGAAATAATAAAGAGCGTTTATATCATTTTTGTGTGATTAACCAATAGAATTGCGTAAACAGAAGCACAAATTCTGTAACACGAGCAAGCTCTTGTTTATGTACAACATCGTACTATTTACGCGCTGATTATGTTTGGCATATGAACAAAACTATATATATTTTAATATTCCTTCTGTTGATGGCGATTTGAACAAATATTTCTGCAACGAACGCCGCCCGTGCCTTTAACTGTTCTGAGTAGCGTATCGTCAAAAATAATCCTCCGCATCTCACTCGGGAAGAAAAGCGATACCCTGCTCAGAAAAGCAATACCCTGCTCATAAAAGCGATACCCTGCTCAGAAAAGCGATACCCTGCTCATAAAAGCGATACCCTGCTCAGAAAAGCGATACCCTGCTCAGAAAAGCAATACCCTGCTCAGAAAAGCGATACCCTGCTCAGAAAAGCGATGCCCTGCTCAGAAAAGCGATACCCTGCTCAGAAAAGAGATACCCTGCTCAGAAAAGCGATACCCTGCTCAGAAAAGCGATACCCTGCTCAGAAAAGCGATACCCTGCTCAGAAAAGCAATACCCTGCTCAGAAAAGCGATTCCCTGCTCAGAAAAGCGATGCCCTGCTCATAAAAGCAATACCCTGCTCAGAAAAGCGATACCCTGCTCAGAAAAGCGATACCCTGCTCATAAAAGCGATACCCTGCTCATAAAAGCGATACCATGCTCAGAAAAGCGATACCCTGCTCAGAAAAGCAATACCCTGCTCATAAAGCGACACCCTGCTCATAAAAGCGATACCCTGCTCATAAAAGCGATACCCTGCTCAGAAAAGCGATACCCTGCTCAGAAAAGCGATACCCTGCTCAGAAAAGAGATACCCTGCTCAGAAAAGCAATACCCTGCTCATAAAAGCGATACCCTGCTCAGAAAAGCGATGCCCTGCTCAGAAAATCGATACCCTGCTCAGAAAAGAAAAGCGATGCCCTTCTCAGAAAAGTTAACTATTGTGTATTTATGTTGTTAACATTTGGAGGCTGGGGTCATGCATACCAATAGTCAATGTAAAACTGGAGGGCCGTGGATATAAATACTCACTGTGACCAATTGGCTGAGCAGTATCCCCAGATGTTTCTCCAAAAACATTGTATCAACAACTCCAGGATATATACTCTGGAAATTAAATCGAGTTTAAAGATGGTCTATCTATAATAATAGATATAAATCGTGGACGCATGGCCTGAAACTTAATCATTAATATCAATGTTATTTATAATGTCATTACTTCAGTCGGCAAAGTGGTTTGGGCCAATTACATATACATAAATCCGAGCGAATAATTGCAGAGCATATCAATAACGTACCAAGAAGGAAAACACTATCATGTTAGCAACCTCAATCACGAACAATTCTATTTCAACTTTTGATTTACCATGATCATACGATCGGAATAAACCACTTTATTCCTTTAATGATAATAAACACATTCTTCGGTTTTATCTGTATTTTATTCACCAACTAGCTATTTGTAGTCTAGAAATCGGGATTTATAAAAAAAAATATGTTGTTGTAATTGTGGCGCGGACCAGATAGACCATACTTAACCCTTGTTTAACGGTTAATAATACATACACCTGGATGATTAGACTACACTTAAAGTGCAAACCACAGCAACAAGCAATTCATTTATGGAAGTTGCTTATTTTTCAACATATTCTCGCGCAAATGCGAACATAATCGACCTGTAACGTGCAAAATAGGTTCATATTGGATTATTTTATTCTGAAATAAGCAGGTAATGAACTCATATTCGTTATTCCGTTTTATTGGCCACAGTAACAACACATTTTAAAGAGCGTACATCTGGTAAGTTATGAGTTGGTTTGTATGTGTCATTGTCCGCACATATTGAACCTATAATGAAGTCATTATGAGTCGATTTGACTCAAACGCTTTAATTTTCAGTTCATTATTGACTCAAATGAGGCGATTCTAAGCAGATGATCGACGTAAAATCAAATTCTATTATATATGCAATCAACGTTGTTTTTGATGCATCCATCGGCGTATAGAAGTGTCGGATGCCGAACTACATACTGTATAATTTCGCGAAGCGATATTATACTAAGATTGTAGTTCGGCATCCGACACTTCTATACGCCGACAGATGCATCAAAAACGACGTTGATTGCTTATAATTACGACAATCCGCATGAATTAGTTGCTGATTATGACTATTTTTTTAAAGAAAATATACCAAAAAACACCATATCGTAAAACTACCAAAGTGATACTTGTGTCTGGACTTCATAACGGGTCGAAAATAAATTGGGCGACTTTATAATTTGGCAAGTTTATTAATAAAAGTTCAATGTCAAGGATAAACAACGAAGTCATGGAATATGCATCGTTTCAATTCATAATCATGGAATCTGCATCGTTTCAATTCATTTGTGGAAGTGAAAATGGAAATTACATGTGTCAATTGTTGCATTTGTTAACAAGGCGGACTTGAAGCTGGACGAATGCATAAGGTTCTTTTCAAATATACCGCACTAATTTTCGAAGAAACCCATATCTAAATTCAGCCTTGATGTTTAATGATAACAAAAAATGTGTTTCTTATTAGAAAGTGGTGTTTTATTGTCTAATTTAATTTATTTTTGTTTAATTAATGTACTATTTTGCTGTTTAATCGGCGACAATTTTTCGCTGAGAGTTGGCGTCTTGGGTTACCACCAGAAACGGAAGTTATTTCTTGCGATTTGATTGGTGGACTAAATAAAATTTCGAGTAAATTCTCCCCATGGATATTCGACTTTGTTTGCGAACTTTTTAAAGTATCACTACATCCAGTGATGCGGGAAACGACACGTCCCTCGGCTGATAGAGACTGTCGCTACCAATTGTATCTAAGGGCCTTGACCAATCAAATACACGCATTTAATTGAAAGCGAAACCATCGCAACATCAGTGGGATGTAAGAAAGGTCATATTGATATCGCTGTCAATGAAATGAGTGCCAACACTATGAGAGATTGGAGTTTCTATGAGAGCGCTTGTGGCAAGTCTTGACTGTCATCGATTACCAACACTGTCAGAATCTCACAATTATTGAATATACGCTCACACTCTCCACCATAAAACCGGTGGCATGATATCCGTAAAATAACTTACCTTCCTGGATAAAAATCCTACTCTTCTAAAATTATAATTGGAATTTGGAATCAATGAGCACTTGTAATATGCTAACAGTACACACGTCACATTGAGTAGGACCAAGACCACAATACTGTCAGTTCCCATATACACACTTGAATAGCCGGGCAATATATCCGGTCCATGTACAATAACCAAAACCCAATATATTGACATGTACTGTATGATACAACAATTTCTTTGACAGCTGAATAAAATTCATGTGTCCTTGTAATGTGGTGAATGTAATGAACGCTCAGCACTGCTGCGTTCATGGTTTCCGTCAATATATACCATGGTTGTGACAGGTTGTCGATCTTACCAATATTCATGAATATCGGTAAGATGGCGCCATATCATAGAGATGATTATATATAAGTTTGGTGGAAATCGGAGACAAATATATTTCAACATTTTTGCTGCACCTCCCTTTTTCTGCCCCTGACGACAACAGCGTCAATTTAGACAATTTAAACCCACACCATTATTTTCCTCGTAACATTTTACCCCTATCAGACCCATTTGGTGCCATCACGATGGTCCCCTGTGAAGTTATATAGAACACCGGACAGACATTCGCAAATGTATAGAAACCAAATGTGGCGTCTTTAACCCATGCGATTTGATTCCTCGTATCATTGGAGAAGAGCATGTATGGAATTGGTGGAAATTGTCGCTACACATCCTATCCCTATCCCCGAATCAAGCCACGCCACTCTTGTCATCTTCAAACCACACAATTAGACTCATTATGAAGATGACTATATATAAAATTGTTGGAAATCGGCGACTAACTAAATTCGTATCAAGTTCAGTGCTCCCATTTCTCACCCAAACAGCGTATTTAAACCAAGCGATTAGATTCCTCGTATCACGAAGATGAATATGTAACAATTTGGTGGAAATCGGCGCTAAAATAATGTTGGTGCCCTCGCTCCCTCCATGCACCCTGACTAGAACTTTTGACATCGTTAAACGACACAATTAGAATCGTGATATGTGGTAAGGTGACACTCCACAGTTTCGAATGATCAGTAGGGGTGATTTTATAGATATAAAGTGCTAGTGGTTTCTGGCACCATTCATGTGGTATGTATATTGAGACAAAGTGGGATATGAATTTGTGTAATTTTAGATTTATTTAAGAAGGTGTTCTAGACTGATGAAAAAATTAAATGCAAGTGACCTTGACCCCACCCATAGACAGCAGTAGCGTTTTCTACGAAACAGTGGCTCTAGATACTGGGTCAATTTTTTAGCACCCAAAATTTGTCATCTGCATTAAAATTTGATTTTCTGGAATTGTAAACGGCGAAAGTTTGAAATTTTTTCACATTGATGTTGGAAGCCAGATGCCTTTGAACCAACATAGGTGACCATGCTTGAAAAAATCTGGTATTCGTGCCCCTTGAGTATGAAAATGCAAATTTTTGTCATTTTTTTAATAAAAATCACATTTTCGATCAAAAGATCAAGGGCCATAACTCTTGATAGCCCATATATTATGGAAATTATGTATGAAATTCTGAATGCCTATTATGTACTAATTTCAGGCATATATATATTGTCTACATGGTTTGGGATCATAATCCAGATAAATTTCAATGAATTTAGGGGCCCCCTATGTATGGGCCCCTACCTGTTGAAACTGTGGAGTGTCACCTTAAAGATCTGCCTAAAATATCACTACTGTTGTCATTTACTTTACTTTAATTCACTAAATAAAGCTCTGTTGTGTAAAATATCCCATCCAAGTGGTAACGTTTATAATATGTGTTTCCTTTTGCCATAGAGCCCATATTAGTTGCCAACTTTACTAAAGTAGTGTAGATTGGCTATTGGATTGGGGGGGGGGTGACAAATATCACTTGCCAAGATTTGGTGTGTGTTAAGTGACAATCCATATAAAATTCTACAAATCAAGTTCAACATTCTGGTGCAAGTTTCTGTGTTAATCTACCGGTACTTTAGTATTTATGAAAAAGATCTATATAAGTGTAAAATTTGGTTGAGTTTTCATCCACACATAAGAGTTTGTGCCCAGTGTCAGTGGGGTGGGGGTGTTGATAGAACGGTGGACATTGCATTAACCAAGAGCATGTCAAAAATATTGGCGAAATGGGGGGGGGGGGGGTCATTGTCAGTATATGCTGTTACCCCTAGATAATCACAATACATATGCCAGTTTTTAATAATCATAACAGCTATTTATTATCAGAGGCAGCTTTAGGCAGACTGAGGAGACACCCAAATACTTCAACTAATTCCAGAAGTTCCTTCATTTCTCTCTCAATCATGTATGTTGGAATCTAACTGACAATTCAGTTAGCTGACACAACATAGGCTACACCATTTACATGTGTGTCTTCATTGCATCATGTTTTATAGCCGAAAAAAAAATAATGTAACAAGGCGCAACACAATGAAATTATCAGAATATTAAATTTTGAGCATATCAATGACTGCGATTGATCAAGTTATGTTTTCCAAGCTATGTTTCACTTGACAACATATTGCCTATGTGATGTCACAGTCTTAGAGACTTTAAATGGTTTTCTCTTTATATTGAATCAGGCCTGAACCCAATCAGTGTTTTTGGGAATATATGAATTAACATAGTAGTGACATGATTTATTATGATGTAACATGATTATTGAAGAAAAAAAAGCATTCTGAAATAATTTATCATCTGCATTTTAACATTTTATAACATTATCAAGCCTCAATTAGTGGTGGAATGTTCCTATTTAGCCAGTACGTTAAACAAGACGTCATTGGCTTTGAAATTTAACAAAATGGGGCAAAAGCATGGGGGTGACCATAAAACCCCAACTTATAATTTCTAATAATTGAAGCAATACATGGGGTGTCGTATATCATTTTAATCGGCATAACTCCAGAAATATGGTTATGTAGTCCGGATGACCGGAAAATGATATTGCATATCTCTTAAGGTGACACTCCACAGTTTCGAATGATCAGTATGGGTGATTTTATAGATATAAAGTGCTAGTGGTTTCTGGCACCATTCATGTGGTATGTATATTGAGACAAAGTGGGATATGAATTTGTGTAATTTTAGAAGGTGTTCTAGACTGATGAAAAAATTAAATGCAAGTGACCTTGACCCCACCCATAGACAACAGTAGCGTTTTCTGCGAAACAGTGGCTCTAGATACTGGGTCAAATTTTTAGCACCCAAAATTTGTCATCTGCATTAAAATTTGATTTTCTGGAATTATAAACGGCGAAAGTTTGAAATTTTTCACATTGATGTTGGAAGCCAGATGCCTTTGAACCAACATAGCTGACCATGCTTGAAAAAATCTGGTATTCGTGCCCCTTGGGTATGAAAATGCAATATTTTGGTCATTTTTAAAATAAAAATCACATTTTCGATCAAAAGATCAAGGGCCATAACTCTTGATAGCCCATATATTATGGAAATTATGTATGAAATTCTGAATGCCTATTATGTACTAATTTCAGGCATATATATATTGTCTACATGGTTTGGGATCATAATCCAGATAAATTTCAATGAATCTATGGGCCCCCTATTTATGGGCCCCTACCTGTTGAAACTGTGGAGTGTCACCTAATCGGCGACTAAACAAATTCTTATCAAATTTAGTGTCCCCCGTCTCTCAGCCAAAACGGTATCAATTTGGCGTCATTAAATCACACAAATTTTGGAGCCCCTCTTCCCTTCAGTACACCCCTGACTCGAACGGCGCAACTTTTGACAGATATAATCCACACCATTTGACTCCTGGTATAATGGAGATTATTATATATAAGTTTGGCGGTAATTTAGTGCCCCCACCTCGCATCTCTTACCAAACGACACCAATTTGGCGTCATTATAGCCCACGATTAGATTCCTTGTATCTTGGGGAAGAATGTGTATCAATTTGGTGAAAATCGGTGCTCAAATATTTTATCAGTTTTGGTGCCCCTCTCAACGCCCGTGCTCCCATGACTCGAACGGCGCTATTTTTTTTACATATTTAAACCACACCATTAGATTCGACATATCATGGGGATCATTATGTATAAGTTTGGTGGATGTCGGCGATAAAAAGTTGTTCTGACCCTCCCCTTTTCTGCCCCTGGCAACAAAAGCGTCATTTTAGAAAACTCTAACCCGCACAATTATCTTTCCCGGACAAAAGTTACCCCTGTTATACCCCTTTGGTGCCGTCTACTTTGTCCCCTGTGAATTTCTATGGAAAATTAAGAATTTAAGACTCCATCTTTAAATCCAATGCTGACATAAGTTCTTAAGGTGACGTCAGTTTCTTGGTAACGGCTGGCGTTTCACACAGTGATGGCGATGATAATTTCCCAGGAAAAATGATTTTCTGAATCGGTTGTGTGAAACGCCAGCCGTTACCAAGAAACTGACGTCACAGTGAGAACTTATGTCAGCATTGGATTTAAAGATGGAGTCTGGTGACAGGCGAGATCCTAGAAAGGCCTCACTCCAAATAAATTCTTAATTTTCCGGACTACACTGAATTCATTCTTGATTCCTATATATATCTGCACGCATGCATTCTTCAATTCAGTATATTCTATCTGCGTCTAAGACCAGTGTGACACCGGAATTCCTGACAAAGATGGAACCAGGACGGATCTGATAATCTAAGAAAAATGGAGCCGAGAGAAGAGCAGTCAGAATGTGACAAAGATTCACACAGGTACTGTTCCCGATATGCAGTATCAATAATACTAAAATCGGACCTCTCGCAAGCCATTCGTCAACCGATCCAGAAAATCATTTTTCCTGTGAAATTATCATGCCATCACTGTGAAACGCCAGCCGTTACCAAGAACCTGACGTCACAGTAAGAACTTATGTGAGCATTGGATTTAAAGATGGAGTCTGATGACAGGCGAGATCCTAGAAAGGCCTCACTCCAAATAAATTCTTAATTTTCCGGACTACACTGAATTCTTTCTTGATTCCTATATATATCTGCACGTATGCATTCTTCAATTCAGTATATTCTATCTGCGTGTAACACCAGTGTGACACCGGAATTCCTGATAAAGATGGAACCAGGACGGATCTGAGAATCTAAGAAAAATGGAGCGGAGAGAAGAGCAGTCAGAATGTGACAAGAATTCACACAGGTACTGTTCCCGATATGCAGTAGCAATTATACTAAAATCGGACCTCTCGCAAGCCATTCATCAACTGATTCAGAAAATCATTTTTCCTGGGAAATTATCATCGCCATTACTGTGTGAACGCCAGCCGTTACTAAGAACCTGACGTCACAGTAAGAACTTATGTGAGCATTGGATTTAAAGGTGGAGTCTGATGACAGGCGAGATCCTAGAAATTCCTCACTCCAAATAAATTCTTAATGTTCCGGACTACACTGAATTCTTTCTTGATTCCTATATATATCTGCACGCATGCATTCTTCAATTCAGAATATTCTATCTGCGTGTAAGACCAGTGTGACACCGGAATTCCTGACAAAGATGGAACCAGGACGGATCTGAGAATCTAAGAAAAATGGAGCGGAGACAAGAGCAGTCAGAATGTGACAAAGATTCACACAGGTACTGTTCCAGATATGCAGTAGCAATAATACTAAAATCGGACCTCTCGCAAACCATTCATCAACCGATTCAGAAAATCAGTTTTCCTGGGAAATTATCATCGTCATCACTGTATGAAACGCCAGCCGTTACCAAGAACCTGACGTCACAGTGAGAACTTATGTCAGCATTGGATTTAAAGATGGAGTCTGATGACAGGCGAGATCCTAGAAAGGCCTCACTCCAAATAAATTCTTAATTTTCCGGACTACACTGAATTCTTTCTTGATTCCTATATATATTTGCACGCATGCATTCTTCAATTCAGTATATTCTATCTGCGTGTAAGACCAGTGTGACACCGGAATTCCTGACAAAGATGGAACCAGGACGGATCTGAGAATCTAAGAAATATGGAGCGGAGAGAAGAGCAGTCAGAATGGGGATCTACTAAAAGACGGGACGGGACGATTTTCCGGGACGGGACGGAACGATTTGTCTAAAAGACGGGACGGGACGGAACGAATATTTAAAAGTCATTTTATTCGGAAATGAAAGAGTTTAGAGGCACAAACATGGTCTCAACTTGTTTATTGGTATCTACTCTATACGAATGTGATGTTTTCCGATAAAATTGAGCGTATGCTGAACGGTGGGCGTTCGAATAACGAAGCGTCGAAATTAGGGAAATTTATCACTTCTGGGACGATAATCTAAACACTAAAAGTCATATTTCGTTTACATTTTCATGTTTGGGTGACGGATTATTGCAGAAAATGTTTGTCTAATATATACTAAATAGTAAAATAGAAGTTTGAACTTGTTTTCTGATGGTAAAAGTAGTGTTTTTATCGACGGGACGATGACACCTCCATTCTTGAAAAATGGCCATTCCGCCGAACGAAAATGTAGGGCGGCCACATGATGTTTACTATTTAGTATATATTAGACTAACATTTTCTGCAAAAATCCGTCACCCAAACATGAAAATGTGAACATAATGCTAGTTTTTTCTGTTAAGATTTTCGACGATTTTCGTTCGGCGGAATGGAGATTTTTCAAGAATGGAGGTGTCATCGTCCCGTCGATAAAAACACTACTTTTACCATCAGAAAACAAGTTCAAACTTCTATTTTACTATTTAGTATATATTAGACTAACATTTTCTGCAAAAATCCGTCACCCAAACATGAAAATGTGAACATAATGCTAGTTTTTCTGTTAAGATTTTCGAAGATTTTCGTTCGGCGGAATGCAGATTTTTCAAGAATGGAGGTGTCATCGTCCCGTCGATAAAAACACTACTTTTACCATCAGAAAACAAGTTCAAACTTCTATTTTACAATTTAGTATATATTAGACTAACATTTTCTGCAAAAATCCGTCACCCAAACATGAAAATGTGAACATAATGCTAGTTTTTCTGTTAAGATTTTCGACGATTTTCGTTCGGCGGAATGGAGATTTTTCTCAAGAATGGAGGTGTCATCGTCCCGTCGATAAAAACACTACTTTTACCATCAGAAAACAAGTTCAAACTTCTATTTTACTATTTAGTATATATTAGACTAACATTTTCTGCAATAATCCGTCACCCAAACATGAAAATGTGAACATAATGCTAGTTTTTCTGTTAAGATTTTCGACGATTTTCGTTCGGCGGAATGGAGATTTTTCAAGAATGGAGGTGTCATCGTCCCGTCGATAAAAACACTACTTTTATCAGCAGAAAACAAGTGCAAACTTCTATTTTACTATTTAGTATATATTAGACAAACATTTTCTGCAATAATCCGTCACCCAAACATGAAAATGTAAACGAAATATGACTTTTAGTGTTTAGATTATCGTCCCGAAGTGATAAATTTCCCTAATTTCGACGCTTCGTTATTCGAACGCCCACCGTTCAGCATACGCTCAATTTTATCGGGAAAACATCACATTCGTATAGAGTAGATACCAATAAACAAATTGAGACCATGTTTGTGCCTCTAAACTCTTTCATTTCCGAATAAAATGACTTTTAAATATTCGTTCCGTCCCGTCCCGTCCCGGAAAATCGTCCCGTCCCGTCTTTTAGTAGATCCCGTCAGAATGTGACAAAGATTCACACAGGTACTGTTCCTGATATGCAGTAGCAATAATACTAAAATCGGACCTCTCGCAAGCCATTCATCAACCGATTCAGAAAATCATTTTTCCTGGGAAATTATCATCGCCATCACTGTCTGAAACGCCAGCCGTTACCAAGAACCTGGAATGAAAGATAAAACAACCTTTTCGCGCATGCCCTCCGACAAAAATTATAGTTCCCACGATTCTGCTCTGAATTATTGCCATTCGCAAACTAAATAGCATTACTGCCAAAATACTTGTATGTTATAATTATGTTTTAATTTCGTTTAAGTACTTCGCAACATCAGTGTATGGCTTACTTATCTGAAATGTCATGCGTTATGGTGTAGTGATATATGCAGTGAAAGATCTCGCTACCAAACATGTTTGTGTTTGTACCCAATTTTGGTTTAAATTCATGCATCTGGTTAACCCTATGGGATAAAATACGTCGCACTTATACGATTATGTTTTATTCCAAAGGGTTAGAGTGAAAGACAACAACTGGAATGCGTTTATAGCTTCCTGATTAGAAAAACATAATTATTTACAGGAAGCCGATACAATAAATGTACTAGTAAGAAATACAACATGTGGGTGACAATTTTTTGAGGCACAATAACCGCCATAGCCAAAGAGTGGCGTTTTTTCCGATACTCAAATATTGAGCCGGCCGGGAGGACAGTGCCTGGAACAAACCCAGAATTCAAGTCATTGCACATGGATGCTGAATCATTGATATGAATGAAAAGTCATGAAAAAATACTGACGTAAGAATCCCTGCAAAATACAGCTTCCCCGCATGGGAACAGAAATGTGTACTACATAGCTAAATTTAACTACAACCCAAAAAGACTGAAACAGCTGCCACCCCGATCTTTCCCAAAGGTAACTTTCTCACGCAAAGATTGTGATACAAACCCGGAGATACTACCTCGCTCATGCGTAATGCCCCGGTTCCATATTTTCTGTCCCGAATTAGTATATTCGGCACCAATTCGGGACCAGACCAAATCGGCAGCATTCGAGAGAATTCTGGACGAGTTTTATTCCAAAAGCCGCCGTTTGGGTAAATAGGATACCACAGTAGACAGTCTGATCGGATTGAGTACCTTTAAAATATTCATGCTGCTCGAAAACTTCCGGAGTTAGCACAAGATCTATGGTGTAGACGAAATCACGCGTCAGATTCCTGACGGTCACATGAAAACAAGGAATATAGTAGATCGATCATGGTAACCCGTGGATAACGCATCGATACCCATTGACAGCACACGCAAACCGATCATGAATACGATCGCGACTCATGAAGTTTGCCGCGTCACGGAGAGAACACTGCGCGTTCAACAACTACACCAAAATACGTCGCAGTTCCCGTAATAAAACGTCTGTAACGTGGTATTCTATGTATCGCGATGTGTTGTTATTATAAAGCCATGCCCGTAATTTAGTGATGGCCAACTGTCACAGATGAACACCTGTAATATTCTTAAGAATGTTTTACCACGATGTGTGAATACCTCGTATAATAATTAATGTAGAGTGGTTCGGTTTTACGCACATTTATCTAAATGGGCATAAACATATGTGCTTGGGTTTCACGAATGTTTGTATATATATATCATATTCATATAGATTGCATATATGAGAAAACTTGCAAAGTGAAGTGGTCTAGACATTGGTCAGCACATAAACATTCCAGTTTCTAGATGATAGTATAGTCGTGTGGCAAAAAGAGCGTTTCGTTTCATTCTATCGGAACCCAGGATAACCAAGATAATTTGGTTAATTGTTAATTGTCTAAAACACTTCTTCAAATATTTCCGTTATTGCGTCAAAAACAGTTCTTCAAATATCTCCGTTATTTAGTTAATAAAAATAATTTCTTATTTCTATAATTCGCGCTATTTAGTCATTTCGATGCATTTTTTATTCCGCAATTTCGCTGTATTTTCCTATTTCGCTTTTTCGATGCATTTTTTATTCCGCTATTTCGCTGTATTTTCCTATTTCGCTTTTTCGTGGTATTTCATATTTCGTTAATTCGATATATTTGAAATATTATGGGATATTGGCATGCCTCAACGGCTGGCGTGACATGCCACATACCCTATACCACCACACCGTGTAATCGATATGGGCGGTTCCGGCTCTGCTTCCCGGCATTTAATCCAACCCAAAGTCTACATGGCGGATAGTATTCGAAAAGTAACTGAATAAGTATTATTTTTACTAATAATTTTACGTTTTTATCAAGTAGAATGGTATTTAATGAAGATATGGAACTCGATACCAATTATGTGAAACAGTAGTTAGTTGGCGAAAAGTTAAACACAAAATGATATTCTTAAATAAAACGGCAAAATATATGCCAAAAACGCGGTCGGTATTCGCGTAAAAATAATTGTATGCCCGGATATTGGTACATAAGTGTGGTTATTGTGGTGAATCTGATACTCGTTCACCATGTCCAATACAATTCTGCCTATAAAACATATCATAAACGTAGTTTTCCAATATACTTGTTCTTCGTTATTGGCAAAAATTGACAACGCCCAGATCGGAGTTTGACAACGCTGTGAATTGAAACGTTATTTTTATAATCTGTCCAATTTCGTGTTCAGGACAGGTATAAGTGCATTTGTTTTTGCCTGTGTATTCTAACCCCATTGCCCAACCTCATCACATATATATATATACCTATCCAAATACTAGTAACCGAACCACATAATTCTGTAATTAATAAATTAATGTTCGCATGTTTAATATAATAATTAGTTTTATCCCATGTGTATGAAGGATAATTTCCCCGTACTCCACAACAATGTTCTCCCAGTACGCTGTACACAACCTTGTATGGCCATATAATAATGGAACATTCCAATTAATGTGGTGTCGCTAACATGTTGCTAAACATGATTCTTATAATTGAGGCCCGCAAATTACATACAATACGTTACAAAAAACATTCATCAAATGTGTTTTATTAAAATGTATAACAAACTTCAATACATATGTCATCAAAAACATAAAATAAGTTCCCCGAAAATCTTTCATCTAATTTTTTGAATATAAATTAATAACAAAAATTAAAGTTAGCGATTGTTCTTCGAATGATGTTGAATAATACACGTGTATACAGTTTAAACATCTACATGTTGATAGAGACCACTCGAAATAACCCCACCACCACGGGGGGAGAACAGCGACGTGAGGATCGGTTGCATTCCGATAAAGAGACGGTGGAAATCCGATAAACGAGACGGTTGTTTGTCTCGGTCTGTACCAGTCAAATCAGTTTGTCCCACGGTTCTCAAATAAGATCCTCTTCAAAATAATTCTGTCTCGGTCTGTCCCAGACCTTTCTACTGGGACAGGAAATATCAAAGTTAAATAATATATTTAATATGAAAACATTAGGAATGTGTTTGTCTCGGTCTGTACCAGTCAAATCAGTTTGTCCCACGGTTCTCAAATAAGATCCTCTTCATAATAATTCTGTCTCGGTCTGTCCCAGACCTTTCTACTGGGACAGGAAATATCAAAGGTAAATAATATATTTAATATGAAAACATTAGGAATGTGTTTGTCTCGGTCTGTACCAGTCAAATCAGTTTGTCCCACGGTTCTCAAATAAGATCCTCTTCAAAATAATTCTGTCTCGGTCTGTCCCAGACCTTTCTACTGGGACAGGAAATATCAAAGTTAAATAATATATTTAATATGAAAACATTAGGAATGTGTTTGTCTCGGTCTGTACCAGTCAAATCAGTTTGTCCCAGGGTTCTCAAATAAGATCCTCTTCAAAATAATTCTGTCTCGGTCTGTCCCAGACCTTTCTACTGGGACAGGAAATATCAAAGGTAAATAATGTATTTAATATGAAAACATTAGGAATGTGTTTGTCTCGGTCTGTACCAGTTAAAAAACTGATTAATCTGTCGCAGTCAGAAAAAAACAGCGGGTAGTTTTACTCAGAGAACAGGGACCAAACTGATTCTACTGTGACATGAGCGAGACAAAAAATAACAGCGGGCAGTTTTACTCAGAAAACAGGGCCAAACTGATTCTGCTGTGACAGGAGCGAGACACAAAAAAACAGCGGGTAGTTTTACTCAGAGAACAGGTACCAAACTTATTCTGCTGGGACAGGAGCGAGACACAAAAAAACAGCGGGTAGTTTTACTCAGAGAACAGGGACCAAACTGATTCTGCTGGGACAGGAGCGAGACACAAAAAAACAGCGGGTAGTTTTACTCAGAAAACAGGGACCAAACTGATTCTACTGGGACAGGAGCGAGACAGACTATATAGGAGCGAGACAGACTATATACTTTATTTTTTGCTGTCTCGCCTGTCTCGGCTTGTCCCAGGACTTATGACTGGGACAAAAATGCCGATGTATTTTCTGTTGGCCACGTTTCTTGCCATATATGTCGCTTTCGGCGACAAACGAGATTTTCTTCGTGTTTGGGCATTCAAACGGAATTGCCGTGACAAATCAGGTTTCATATCATGATATCGTTATTGTAGTTACTAATATCCATCAATATCTAGACGCTACACTGAGTAAAACCAATAGCATCGCCATTTAAAAGTCAGGCGACGGTTCGTTTTCCGATAAAAAACGAACAGTCGCCTGTCTTTTATCGGAAAACGAACCGTCGCATGACTTTTAAATAGCTATTCTCTTGATTTTATTCACCGTAACGTCTAGATTTTGATGGATATTAGTAACTTAAATAACGATATGATGATATGAAACCTGAGGGGTCACCGAAATTCCATTTGAATGCCTGAACACGAAGAAAATCTCGTTTGTCGCCGAAAACGAACCGTCTCAGATCGAATAGCCACCGTCTCGTTTATCGGAATTCCATGCACCGTCTCTTTATCGGAATGTAACCGATCCTCACGCCGCAGTTTTCCCCCCGTGACCACGTAAACACCGATTCCAAAATTCCTATAAATGAAATCGGTATATCCGACATAATTATGTAATACTACATCAATGACTATGACATTTGAATGTGTACATAAGTTATGTTTACAAAAATAATTGGCATTAATTGCTCATTGCCATCATAGTGCTACATCTTAGTGTATTGACATAATGGACAGGAGGGGCCCTCGCCATTTGCAGGCAGCATCACCTCCCAAAACTCACATCCCTTTCCAAAATCACGAAGTACAATATTGTTACAGCGAAGAGAAGATTTAACCCCTATACCGGGCCTCATTCGGAAGACTTTCATTCAGATCACAAGTCAAATTGTATTTTAACTATGCGATATTAAATGGATTGAACCATTATTAACTGGGTGTGTACGGTAGAACGATCGGCAAAGCAGTCAGGATGCAGTGGGAATTTTATTTTAATAGAAATTCTCTTCATTTGCGGGTCTCAATTATAAGAATCGTGTTTAGCAACATGTTAGCGACACCACATTAATTGGAATGGCTATACAAGGTTGTGTATACAGCGTACTGGGAGAACATTGTTGTGTAGTACGGGGAAATTATCCTTCATACACATGGGATAAAACTAATTATTATATTAAACATGCGAACATTAATTTATCAATTACAGCATTATGTGGTTCGGTTACTAGAATTTGGATAGGTATGTGATGAGATTGGGCAATGGGGTTAGAATATACAGGCAAAAACAAATACACTTACCTGTCCTGAACACGAAATTGGACAGATTATAAAAATAACGTTTCAATTCACAGCGTTGTCAAACCCCGATCTGGGCGTTGTCAATTTTTGCCAATAACGAGGAACAAATATATTGGAAAACTACGGTTTATAATATGTTTTATAGGCAGAATTGTGTTGGACATGCTGAACAGTATCAGATTCACCACAATAACCACACTTATGTACTAATATCCGGGCATACAATTATTTTTACGCGAATACCGACCGCGTTTTTGGCATATAGTTTGCCGTTTTATTTAAGAATATCATTTTGTGTTCAACTTTTCGCCAACTAACTACTGTTTCACATAATTGGTATCGAGTTCCATATCTTCATTAAATACCATTCTACTTGATAAAAAAGTAAAATTATTATTAAACATAATACTTATTCAGTTACTTTTCGAATACTATCCGCCATGTAGACTTTGGGTTGGATTAAATGCCGGGAAGCAGAGCTGGAACCGCCGCATAGCAGATTTTACGCCGATCCGGCGGCCCATATCGATTACACGGTGTGACCACTGAGGAATTTTAACTAATAGTTTTGTATTACTGCAGAGTAACATTGGTCTGTGTCAGGTGGTAATTTATCCCAACGCAGTAACATTTATTGAATTATTGCTTAAAAGATACAATTGAAAATTAATCACTTTTATAATATGCCCAACTGCAATGGAGATATTATATAGAAATCTTAGCCCGGCACAAAGTATATCACATAGAGACTTAATGTTACTTGTTGGCATGCTGCCATATAGTTATTCATCTACCCACGCATGCGCAGCAGATGCTGTGCTTGTAACATCACCATACGCCCAATGCATAATATTGGTGACGTCATATAGGTATACACAATGAACTCTGATTTGAAGAAACCACTGAATATTATTTGGAACTAAGTACACAACGATCAATTTAACAAGTGAAGAGCAGACATGCTGCATATTGGCACACCGGATCCGCCGGGCAGACAGCAACACATGGGGGAGCAATCAAAGGTAGAAATGAAATGGAATTAAAGATTGATACAAGTGAAACAACTGTAAATGTTATGGTACGGTCCGCAATGTCAAATTCGATTTAAATGGTGGGGTTATGTCGAACCCGAAAACTTAAACTATAATATGCTCCGAGAGATCACAAACAAAGATGGCGTATTGAGTTTGTGACAAAAATACTGATGGGAATTTAATGCACAATCTCGCAAATTGCAAAGGCATCATACATCAGGAAATAACATACATGGGCAGCGATAATTGACGAAACTTGTATCTGAAAAAAGTGAGTGACACCAACGCCATTTTTCAAAGAAATTCGGTAATTTAACTAGCTTACCCATTTTCGTGGTAAATATGCCAGATAAACACCAGCAAGTTTCCACGTCCAGTAATGACGAAAGCTTTAACACTGATAATAGTAAACAAGCTCTCAAAAATAGGAAAGCTGCTACAGCAACAATTAAGAAGCAGAAAACGGATACAGTCATCACATCAGGCCAGCAAAAACTGAACTTTAATCCTCATAAACCTGAAATGTCTACAGGAATCGAAGCGAGTCTAGCACTCATCAACCAAAAGCTAGATACACTGGTCACAAAGGAACAGTTGGATGAGTCCTTAAAACCATTCGTGAGAAGGGATGACTTCGACAGAACTTTGGAGAAATTAAAATTGGACCATGATAAGAAAATAAATCATGTCAGAGATCATTTTTCTGGAAAGTTATTTGACATTGAACAAAATATTGACTCATTGAGGGATGAAGTGAAATCACTGAAACGCACGTCTGATGAGAAAGATGAAGAAATGATGAAACTGAAAGGTGAGAACAAATAACTGAATGAGAAAGTTAACAATCTAGAGCAGCAAACTAGGAAAGAGAGTGTGAGAATCTTCGGTCTTGAAATGTGATTCCAAAGACGAACCCAGACTCGATTGTGAGAAAAAGGTAGTGGAAATGTGTATTAAGAAACTGAATATGATATAACCCTTGCATACATAAGTATTGCACACAAACTGGGACAGTATGGTACTAACCAAACATCACCCAGAGCAATGATCTGCAAATTTGTGTCAAGAAGATCGAAGAATGACATAATTTCTGCAAGAAAAATTCTCAAAGGCACAAGATTAGTGATCAAGGATGACCTAACTCAGATGAACAATTCTCCACTTAAAGCATCCAAAGATGCCCAGGGTGTTCAGGACTCTTGGACTGTAAATGGCAAAATATTTGTTAAGTATGAAGCTGCTGGGAAGAGCATCAAGGAAGTTAAATCAATTTCTTATATATAACCATGTAAATCCCAAAATAAACCCCAAAGTAATTGCTCATTTGATGTTGAATGTCTGAGATATATAGTTGTAAATTCCAATGTGACACCCATATATTGAATAATATCTACAATGTAATTGTTCATTTGATGTTGAATGTCTGACATGCTTAGTTGTAAATTCAAATATGACACCCATATATTGAATATCTACCCATAATGTGAATTCCAATGTAAAACCCTCATATTCAGCAATGACTAGTTATAGATAAAAAAAATCTATGTATTTCACACTCAAATATAAATAAACACAACATGATTGTGTTATATCACAGATATATAATATGATCATATGTAGCCAACCACCCCATGCATAAAAACAACAACAACATTGTTTGGTGCATTAAGGATGTAAACCAACAAGTGTGATCCACCCTCCCAACATTAACAAATATAAAATGTTTGGCAAACCACTGAAATATGTGTGGCCCACCACTCAAGTATGACAAACAAGAACACAGAATTTATAAAAAAAATAATAAAATACGACACACCATTCCCAAATATCATTATTATAATTGTATTTTGATCTGGTTGCAGTCTGGTCATCATATACAATTTTAAAATTTGAGCATGTGTGAACCACCTCCCCAACATAAAGACAACTTTGATTTGCTCAGAACTGATGTAAAATAAATAAATACAAAAAATACGTATAATTCCTTGGCATTGGGTTGATATAAAATAAACAAAAATAAAATAATCAAAGATGACACACCCCTCCCAGATATGAATTAATAAAACATTGTTTCACTGTCTTGCCTAACATAAATATGTTGTATAGTCACCCCATCCAATATGAAGACAACTTTGATTTGCTCAGAACTGATATATAATAACTAAATACAAAAATATCTATAATTCCTTGGTATAGGGTTGATATAAAATAAACAAAGATGACACACCCCTCCCAGATATAAATTAATAAAAACTTTGTTCCACTGTCTTGCCTAACATAAATATGTTGTATAGTCACCCCATCCAATATAAATAAGCACATCATTTATGGATCACCACTGAAGTGTCAAAATTATATAAAATATTATAACTGTTTTTGGTCTGGTTGCAGTCTGGTCATCATACAACATGTTAAAATTTGTGTGACCCACCTACTCCAGCACAAACACAACTTTGTTTTGCTCAGAACTGATGTAAAATAAACAAACACAAAAAATGTGAATAATTATTTGACACACGATTTATATAAAATAAACAAAGATGACCCACCCCTACCAAATTTAAATTAAGAAAACATTGTATCACTGTCTTGCCTAACATAAATATGTTGTATACTCAATATCTTACCCACCCAAATATTAATATTTGTGTAATATCATAGATACTAAATGTGATCATGTGTTTGGTTGTAGCCGGATCACCATATGTAAATAAACATAAAAACCACTGATGGCTACCGATAGAATAAGTCTTGGTGAGCTCCAGGGTGACAATTACACTTTCGCATCTATTTATAAGGGAGATGATTGTGACACTGAAAGTACAATTTACGACATAATTAATCATTCTTCAGACTATTACGCTCCATCAAAAATAAGAGAACAAATACCCTCGAATGGGAAGACATTTCTAGGTCTAAACTGCCGAAGTTTGAATGCAAACTGGAACTCGTTTGTAGATCTTCTCTGCAACATTCAGCCACGGTCATGTGGAAACATATTCGATGTTATCGCCCTCTCCGAAGTCTTTAAAATAAGAGACACCTTCTCATTAGAAGGGTACCACCCCTTTGTATATAAATCTAGACCAGATGATGACGATGGACACGGAGGCATCGGGCTTTTCATAAAAAGCAATCTAAAATATAAACTGCGCCCTGAACTATCGATATTTATCCCCCATGTAATCGAAACTTTGTTTGTAGAAATAAACCCAGGAAAGAATAATTCGTATGTCGTTGGATCCATATACAGACCAAATAGTGCTCCACTAGCTGACATCTCGGAATTTTCGGACCAACTTGATAATATCATCATACAAATAAACGAATCTAATTCTAAAGCATATCTTATAGGTGATTACAACATTGACTTATTACACACCAATAATCATAATAAAACCAGTGAATTCATTAGCAAAATGTTCGAACGAGGATTTATGCCATTGATAACCAAACCAACGAGGGTAACGGAGTTCTCAGCAACTTTAATCGAGCATATATACACAAATAACATATCAAACTGCAAATTCACCAGCGGAATAATACTAACAGACGTTTCCGATCACTTTGGAACGTTTCACGTTGAGACCACTACTACATGCGAAACGTCGTCAGAAAATAACTCAACGCTAATACCAATTCGGATAATGTCAGAAAACAACGTCAGAAAGTTTAAAAGTATACTAAATAGCTACTCGTTTGAAGAAGTATTCAGATGCCAAGATGTTAATATCGCATATAACTCGCTCCTTAATATTTATTCACTTGCTCAAGAGGAGGCATTTCCCTTAACAACCAAAAAACTGCCAAATAAATATATTAAGCGCGAACCTTGGATGGCAAGGGGTCTACTAAAATCTTCAATAGAAAAACATAAAATATATATCAATAAATTAAAAATTCCATCCAACCAAAACATTGACAAATATAAGAATTACTGCCGAATATACAATCAGCTAAAAGAAAATGTAAAAATCAATATTACGACTATGCACTAAAAGAAAATCAATGTAATATGAGACGAACATGGTCAATATTGAAAGATGCATTAAAGATGTCTCATGACACACTTAAAATTCCAACTGAATTCCTAGTAAATGGAACCACGAAATTATCCGACCCCATATCGATAGCATGTACTTTCAATAACTACTTCTCAGACATAGTATCTTAATGGGGTAAACTCTGGAATGTTAACAATGAAATACGGTGTACCACAATGGTCTATTCTTGGACCCTTGTTATTTTTAATTTATGTTAATGACATGCCGAAATGTACGTCCATTAAACTCCTCTCATTCGCCGATGACACTACCATGTGAACATCTGGAAATAACTGTCGCAAGGTGTAGAATACAATTAACGGAGAATTAGAAAAACTTTTTAGATGGTGTTGCAGCAATAATCTATCAATTAATGAGTCTAAGGGTAATTACATGCTCATACACCCCCAAAACAACGACTCAAACTTACCCGTGTTGGAAACCAATACAAAGATAAATCTATCAAATTTCTCGGGGTGACCATAGACGAGAACCTCACATTCAAGTATCATATATCCATGATCACACACAAAATTTCTCATGTAACATATTGCTTAAACAAGGCAAAACGATTTCTCCCCAAAAAACGCACTCAAAACCCTTTATTTCGCTCTCATTCACAGTCATCTCAAGTACGGCTTAATAATATGGGGCCATACAAATATAACAGGATCATTATTCAAGTTTCAAAAGAAAGCTATACGCATTATATGCAAGACGAAATATCGTAGCCATACCGAACCACTTTTTAAGAGGGAAAAGATCCTCAAACTGCACGATCTGTATCATCTCCAAATTGCATTATTTATGTATAATTGGAAAAATAAAACTCTCCCATTATCATTCGTAAAAACATTCAAATATACACCCATATCTATAACCAGACAAGCTGGAAGTTTGATGATGACAAAACCGAGAACAAATTTCTCATTAATACTTCCAAAACACGCTTTCCCCAATGTATGGAACTGTTTGAACGCTTCGCACAGAAATTCTCCAAATAAAACACAATTCAAAGCGTCTATCACCAATAATCTATTATCACAATATAGTAATGATACTATTTGTAAAAATCGAGAATGTAAATCCTGCAGAGTAACAACTTGAAATTACTGACCTGTTATTGGCATGTCCCAACAAGTATGAGTCACCCTGGTACCCTCACCTTTTATGGGCGATTTAATAATACGTATATTTTCATGCACGTACATAATTAGCTTAGCCCCAACATTAAACACATATTCGAATGTTAGACTGTCCTATTTTATATGAAGATTTCTCATCGATAAACCCTTCAACGCTCATCATTGTTGTAAATACTCATTATTCAGCTATGAACGCCATCTTAATCACACATGTAATGTTATATTACAGGGGTGGCAGGAAGACGGCCTGTACTGGCCATGCTACCCCTGCACATGTAAATCTGTATACATATAATTATATATTACTGTATTGTATAAATGTGCAAATAAACATTCAAACAAACATTCAAACACCACAGCATACCAGGAAAGCTACGCATGTTCCCTGGTAAAGATATAAATATAATTGATAATTAATAGCAGAAATTCTGATAATCTGGCCACACAAACAATGGTGGGCGAGTAAAGAATAAAGATAAAACAACAAGCATGCCACAGTGGTGGAAACCATGCGAGCGTGCATCACGTGAACTCTCAAAATTTAATGTTTGAAACTAGACGCTACATGTTCAGAGAAATCATCAGCATCGAGAGACCATCAGCCGAAACATAATTTATATGAGCAGACGGGGGTCTGTCGACCCACGAAGCTGCCAAAGACGCCCCCGGGGGACGAAGATGAGAAATAGCATGTTGGCACCATATTAAAATAGTCAATATATATACTCTACACGTGAAAGTGATTTGAGCAGACGGGGGTCTTTCTACCCGCGAAGCTGCCAAAGACGCACCCGAGGGGATGAAGGTGCCTAATATCATGTTGACACCAGATTAAAATATTCAACATGCCACAGCGGCATCATCTGGCCCTCGGTATATAATAACAAAAAGTCTAATATTATAGCCACACAAACAACGGTGGGTTGAGCAATGATAAAATAACATACATACCACCGAAGTGGAAACCATATACTTCAGTGCATTTTGTGATCTCTCGAAGTTTAAAGTTTGATAGTAGCACATGAACATCGTGCTACATATGAAAAATTGAAAAAATACATAATGAACTTTGAAAATGCCCTGTCGATAAACACGGAGAAGACGAAATGCTTGATTTTCAGAACGAGGAAACCAAAAGTTCACCCTCAGTTTTTCCTTGACGATAATCCCTTGGATCTGGTTAACGAATATACATATCTCGGAATAACGTTTTCCAGCACAAGAAAATTCACGCAAGCCGTAAATAATTTGAGTGGCAAAGGACGAAAAGCTCTTTATTCAATATCTCGTGCATGTGCAAATAAAGCGCCCCTCCCTCTAAAAACTTCCCTTAAACTGTTTGATAAGTTAATCAAGCCTATACTTCTATATGGCAGTGAATTATGGGCAAGTGAATTAACAATAAAAAATCACGATCGTTATCCGTGTGAGAAACTTCATATCACACATTGCAAACAAATACTTGGAGTCGGTAAATACGCTTCAAACAATGCAGTCAGAGCTGAATTAGGGAGCTACCCGTTATATATTGACGCTTTATGTAGAATGGCTTCATATGCGGTTAAAATCTCATCCAGATGTACGAGTGGCATATTAAATGATGCAATGCGCGAACAGCGCAGCGGGGTAGCTGGGAATTCGATATTCAAAAGTCTGGAGTCATTTGGCTTGACTATACCCTCCGACATTACTAACAACAAGCCTCTAATTAATAAGCTTCTAAAGTCATTTAAACGCCAGCTTCGTGAAAATCACACTGAAATCTTCAGAACAAGTATGCGCGATGGTGTTTCAAAAACTGGTAAAAATAAATTAAGAACATATCGACTTTTTAAAAGAGATATTGTCCTAGAACCTTATCTTTTAAATACAGCGTCGCTAGCTGACCGCTCAGCATTTACACGTCTAAGAATAAGTAATCATTCTCTTGCCATTGAAAAGGGTCATCACGCCCAACCACCGATTCCTTTAGCCAGAAGATTATGTGTTTTGTGTAATGACGAAGCCATCGACGATGAGAGGCATTTCCTAATTGATTGTCCAACATTTCTTCCTATACGGAATGAACTCATTAAAATTATGGATGACAATTTTTATCAATTTTCGATTGATGAGTAGATTGGACCAACTCACACATATATTAGCCAATGACACAGCTCAAATATGCTCCCAAATCTGCAACGTAGTCAAGCGGTTATTCGAGGCCAGATCACAGTTAAACTAGACAAATTACGTGTGTTGAATCATGTAACATAACTCACTCTACATATAAGAATATACGCAATTAATGAATATATATATATTTGTAATTCAATTGAATATTTGTCACTAAAAACAAGCATTCTGATTGGCCGAGAGCGGCTAACTTTCGTTTTCGATTCACCGACATCGGCCGCTTCAGCGTGCATCAAATCTGAATGTAGCACGGTCAAATTGCATCGGCGCAGAACGAGTAGCGAAACGAGCACACCCGCGCGTTGTTGTCTATAGATACCGTTCATCGGCCGCTTCAGTGTGCATCAAATCTGAATGTGGCACGGTACAATTTCATCGGCGCAGAACGGAGTAGCGAAACGAGCCAACCCGCCCCACAGGAAATGGTTACGGAGCAGTGTCCCGAGTAACGCAATGAACAAACCCAATGATTTGTGCACGGTGACAACGGCGAAATGAAAGTCTCGATTCGTGTCATGAAAATGACTAAATGATACTTTTTATACAGTTTTTTGGCAAATTCCTTGCTAGATTGAATTACAATGGAGATAAACGTACCCTGTTTCGTTGTACATTCTGGGATTCGAGCATGAAAACAGTTTGTGAACTCGCCGGCAAGCCGGCTCGTTCACAAACTGTTTTCATGCTCGAATCCCAGGATGTACAACTCAACAGGGTATGTTTATCTCCTAAATATATTATGATATTATCACTATTATTCAATGTATGTAATGTCAATATATTGTATGATGTCACGTGATACACTGTTAATATTATTATACATGGCAACCTGTCCCTATAATGGGGCGTCTTTTGCTGAATAAATCTATCTATCTATCTATCAGAAAGTGTTGCACAGCGCATGATTATAAAGGACGACTGTCTGTCTCAAACCGACTGTTTGAAACCGATCTCGACAATTCACGAACGGGTCACCTCTTTAAGATATTACTTAATATATACATGTATAAATTACTTAATATATACATGTAGCAGGAAGTTGCTGCATCCCTTTAAAATGGAAAGTAATGAATTTCGTTTCTCCATATACTCAGTTTTGAATAGAATACTGACAAGTAGTGGTATATACTTAATAATTACTTAATATATACATGTAGAAATTACCTAATATATACATGTAGCATGAAGTTGCTGCATCCATTGAAAATTTAAAGGTGATGAATTTCGTTTTACCATACAATCAGATTTGAATAGAATACTTACAAGTAGCGGTATATTCTTAATACTTAATATATACATGTAGAAATTAATTAATATATACATGTAGCAGAAAGTTGCTGCATACCTTGAAAATTTAAAAGTAACGAATTTCGGTTTACCATATACTCAGTTTTGAAGAGAATACTTACAAATAGTGGTATATACTTAACAAATACTCAATATAGAAATGTAGAAATTACTGAATATATACATGTAGCAGGAAGTTGCTGCATACCTTGAAAATTTAAAAGTAATGAATTTCGTGGTACCATATACTCAGTTTTGAATAGCATACCTACAAGTAGTGGTATAGTATTAAAAACAAACTCAAGTGGAGCAACACAATTAGTTATCATAAAACGGTTTCACCTGAGCACATGTTTACCTCAGAAATTATTTATCATAAAACGGTTTCACCTGAGCATATGTTTACCTCAGAAATTATTTATCATAAAACGGTTTCACCTGAGCACATGTTTACCTCAGAAATTAGTTATCATAAAACGGTTTCACCTGAGCACATGTTTACCTCAGAAATGGGCAACGTGATTGGAGACTGCTAATTTAGGCATAACATGTCAGTAGACTTCAGAAAAAAAATATCTAAATTGAATAATTTCATAATAGTGATGGATATACTCGATCCTGGCGGAGATTATTATTAATAGCCAGTATAAAATTGACTGCAAGCAGCACCAACGAAGATTATCTAAAAATATCTTTACAGACATATTATGGACTTAACTACACTTAATTGTAAATATTTACATCTCGATTCGGGAAGCTGCGATCGGCGATAAACTAACGGAAATTATGTCTACAACGAAAGTCAGTGCATTTAAGTAATAAATACGAATGACGTGTGGGTACTGTAAATTTGGATTAATATGCGGGAAAATAACTACTTTAAACAGTATTTGTCTCCGGTTCTATGTGATCACCCTACCGGGGTGTTTCACAGCACTTTAATACATTGATGATGGACGTTTATCCAGTATTCCCGAAAATAGAGCAGCGATATAGACACTATTGTTGTAAAGTCTGACAAACATACGCAGTCAGCCATCAAGTCTATGTCTCCGATTTACCATGACACGCTGAGTGGCCATGGACAAATTCAATTGTTTTGCAAAATAAAGCCACCAGTCCTGGGGAAACGCTCGTTCGCGGTCGGGACCACCACGATATAAGCATGCACCAAAACGATTCACCAATGAATGTGAAAGAAAAAGCATTGGAACCATGCTGCAGAGCGAATTATACCTGTTTCAAAATAAGCGACCGTCTTCGCCGATAAATTTATTGGAAAGAAAGATAACACAACATCTTCGCGCATCCCCTCCGACAAAAATTATAGTTCCCACGACTCTGCTCTGTGAATTATTGCAAACTAAATAACATTACTCCCAAAATATACGCTTACTTATCTGAAATATCATGCGTTATGGTGTAGTGATATATGCCAGTGAAAGATCTCGCTACCAAACATGTTTGTGTTTGTACCCAATTTTGGTTTAAATTCATGCATCTGGTTAACCCTATGGGATAATCGCATGTCTTGTAGAAGCCGGTGTTAGATTCACATCCCATTTGTTGATTTAATTATGTTTTATCGAGGTTTTGGATCGTGTAATAAATAGAATCTACAACTCGTCCCCAGTTATAGCGGAATTACAAAACTCGTCCAGTAAATTATGTCTGGACCACGTCAAAGTCTCGGTCCAGACCCAATTTACTGGAATCGTTTTGTAAATTCCGCTATAAACTAGGGAATCTTTGTAGATCCTCAAAAATAACATATGTCATACATTGATCTGGGTAATTTTATTGCACCTACATTAATCTGGGTAACTTTATTTCAGTTATGCACAACTTGGTTAACTTTATCACAATTCAGGGAACCTCGGTAATTTATCCCAGAAAATCTGTGAGAATTACCAATTCAACCCTTCGATGGTCACATGCCCCTGTATGTGGGGGTTTTACAAACCTGTAGGGTATAGTGATATGTTGTTTTTCCCATGTACCTGTGGTGCTAGTAGGTTATATTGGTATTTTTATTTTTCGCCAGGGGCTTGTGGTGCGAGTAGGGTATATAGGTATTTTTGTTTTTTCTCCAGGGGTCTGTGGTGCTAGTATGGTATATTGGTATTTTTCCCAGGGGCCTGTGGTGCTAGTATGGTATATTGGTACTTTCGTTTTGTTTTTTTCACCAGGGCCATGTGGTGCTAGTAGGGTATATTGGTATTTTTGGTTTTTCCCAGGGGCCTGTGGTGCTAGTATAATATATTGGTACTTTCGTTTTGTTTTTTTCACCAGGGCCATGTGGTGCTAGTAGGGCATATTGGTATTTTATTGTTTTCTCCAGGGGCATATGGTACCAGTATGGTATATTGGTATTTTCCCCAGGGCATTTGGTACTAGTAGGGTAAATTGGTATTTTTGTTTTCCCCAGGGGCCTGCGGTGTAGTAGGGTGTATTGCCATATTTGCTTCTATTTGCGGAATATAATGTCACTTATGCGCCATATCATCGTGGTATTATGACTGAAGTATTCTCCAAAACAACAGTGTTTTACACTGGCGCCATTAGCGTTACACAAACACAGTGACAAATGTCCAATAATCATACTGAGATAGACCAACTAAAGAGCTGAAAGCGAATCGGCAACAATGGATCGACTAGGTGGGTGTCTGTGAGGATACTCGGTTGCACGTCATAATCTGTTCATTCAATGCAGGGCCCTGTTCACGGATTGTTAAAGACTACTTTGGTTTCAGCAACGACAGGCGTCAAAGCCTAGTGAGCTATAGGTTACGAACCAATCAACTGAAGACAGTTTAACCACCTAATATCTGGTGCCATTGTGGATGTACAAACTAACATAAATTCGTCATTGCGAACAGCGAATTGAACACAAATGGATGGAATATTT
This sequence comes from Siphonodentalium dalli, assembly GCA_032622095.1. Taxonomy (NCBI): domain Eukaryota; kingdom Metazoa; phylum Mollusca; class Scaphopoda; order Gadilida; family Siphonodentaliidae; genus Siphonodentalium; species Siphonodentalium dalli. Next base: position 248,950,659 of record CP136063.1, read on the forward strand.
CTGGCAAAGATGACCAACGCGGGAGCATGTATTCTATGCATAGTTTCGCTGGCTTTGATAGAAATATGCGCCGATGTTTGCCGGATGCCGACGCTAAATGACCCTCCGCTGGTCCCAGTGATAGTTCTGCACAGTTTGAGCATCAGAAATATTCTTCGTTGCCAGGACGCATGCGCACGCACAACCGACTGTGAAGATGTAGCATTTAACATCAAGAACCGGACTTGCTATCTTCTGAAATCCGGTTATGGAACATTTCTGGGCGGCCCGGAATATATATTCGCCAACAAACCACAACTGGTATGTACAATAACCAGAATATCCTTTCTACAAAAGTCCTTATGGATCGGGGAACCTCAATTTTTCTAAGGAATTTGTTCAAGTATTATTGGACAAACGTTGTCAAACTGCAAGGCACAGCTCTGTTCCCTCACTATGCTGGTCTGACCACTGTCATGCTTACATCCATACACATGAGCTATGAGAACACTGATTGTATTTGACGAGTAGTTACTATATTTCCATTTGTTTTTTTTGTTGTTTTTTTGGAGGGGTGGGGGAACTATACAGCAATTCCTGGATAGGAATATTAATACACAAGAACGCAGAGTATGAAAACTTTCTAATACTTAAATTCACAATATGATCGCTTCTTACTACCCATTTTCTCTCACATCGCGAGTTAATGCCTAGATCGACATTTCAGTAATATTTATTATTGACTAATTGTAGATCATTCTACAAAAATATTCATGATTTATAACTGTTGCTGCATTTAACTTTCAATACACAGTCCAGCTCGCGACTCATGTGCAGTTGATAAGTTTCTATTTCATATATTATAGTGAGCTGGAAAGCCTGTAATTATGTACATTTGTATTTACTGGTACTGCATCCTTAACCACAGTGATTGGGTGTACTTTGTCAGATAAAATATAAGACTTTACTTTACATCTTCAGCAGCACTTAATGACACATTCAAATTTGACAAGTTTTAATGACGTTTTTTCAGTCATGGTTTATGTTCTAACTTGCAGTACATACCAGTACATATAGAACAGTGATATCAATAAACTCAGCCAATTCCAAAAATTATGTTCATCTCCAATTGGTTCAGTAAGATACATTACATTATATGTGACTGAACATTCTTTTTATTCAAGAACATTGAAGAAATTTTCATTCAAGTCAACTAGTGTTTGCATACTGACGTAACACGGCCCACTATACCATATGAAATGGTTCATATCATGTGCATTTACATATTTGTGTATATACATTCTTGTTATTACATTTCACACAATTGTTTGCACTCGCACATTACAGTTTCACTGGCTGAAGGGACTCCCTGCCACATAAGTATTCTCCGTATGACTGTTCCCATAATACAAACTTTTCCTGACTATCTCCCACCATGATGGGCATAGTTTTAGATCAATTTAGAGCAGTCATAGGTTTGTTTAATATTGTTGCGCTCCAGAGGTCTAAGAAAAGATATTATTCAAGAATAATGGTATCAGTATTTCTATAAACATTCAGTTTGTCCTACTTCTTTCATTGTTAGTCTTGTTAGCTGGCGACGTTCACCCAAATCCTGGGGTTACCCAAGATCCCGGCCATATTTCTGTATATCACAATAACATTAGGAGTATTAGGAATAAACTTTCCTCTATATCTGATATCATAAGCCAATACGAGATAATTTGCTTCACTGAAACTCACCTCAGCGTCGACTTTCCATCAACAAAATTTTTAATACAGTCATTCTGTCCCCCGATCAGGAAAGACAGAAATGAGCGAGGATGTGGGCTATGCATGTATATTTCTCAAAACTTATCATACTTTCGACGAGGCGAATTAGAGAGCGAAGACTCTATATGGGTAGAAATTATGTCCAATAAGACTCGCTATGTTATTGGAGTGTCATATCGGTCAGACGATTTTGCGGCACCTAATTATTGGAAGCAACTTACTAATTCTATCCGTTCAGCACTCGACGTAACAACAAACGTTGTACTTCTAGGAGATTTCAACTCTGATCTTCTCAACCCCAACTCAACCCTCAAAGGTATTATATCACACTTTAACATGAGAAATCTTATCTCTAGTCCTACCCGCGTGGCACAATCATCACAGACGTTGCTTGACCCTGTTATTGTCAGTGATACCGTCGTTTCGTACGACGCGGATATGATTGATTTAGCTGTCTCTGACCACTATGGGGTTTATGCAATTCTGTCTTTCGATTTCGTTGTTGATGAACCATTTTATCGCGACATAGGGAAATACGACTTAGCTGACTTTTCGAAAGCACGTGCTCAAATTTCAAATATAAATTGGGTCGATAAGTTACGACCACTACATTTAGATAATGCAGTATCGGTGTTTACTAATACTTACATGCAAATCATGAATGATAACATTCCGAAACGTAAAGTATTAATTCGCCCGAATGATAAGCCATGGTTCACGTCCGAATTACGATGCGAGATGAGGCGCAGGGATAGATATAGAAAATTATTTATTAAATCGAAACGATTAACGGACCGTGAAAAGTTCAAACGAACTCGGAATAAAGTAAATAATATGATAAAGTATGCCAAGAAGTCATACGAAAATAATTTACAAGAACATAAAGAAAACTCCTGCTCGCCTAAATATTTTTGGAACCTGACAAAAAGCCTGATGGGTAAAAACAAAACGACCGCGATTTCCCCGCTGTATACATCAGATGTGTCAGACGGCACTACAAATCGCCCAGTAGCAACAGATGATACGATAAAAGCTAACTTGTTGAATTATGCTTTCATACGGAATGGTCAAATCAACGAACAAAATAAAAGTGTACCAATATTAGTACCAAAATGCTCGAAGCAGTTAAATACGATTAAATTCCAACCTGAAGATATTCTACTAGAAATTTGTTCCCTAAACATAAATAAAGCACATGGACACGATGGAATCAGCCAGAGAATGCTAAAAGAAACTGCGCGTGAAATAACCTCGCCATTGTTGATAATATTTAATAAATCGATCGCGACTTGTCGTTTCCCAAGCTCATGGAAACTTGCCAACGTAGTTCCAATATTCAAGAAGGGTGACCCAGCGGACACGAATAATTATAGACCAATATCTCTCCTATGTTGCCTCGGGAAAATATTTGAAAAACTAATATTGAAAAACCTATTGAGCCATTTTAAAGAAAACGAATTAATATACTCATATCAATCTGGCTTTTTACCTTCGCATTGTACTACATTTCAACTTGTCGAACTGTATCATTCTTTGTGCTTGTCACTTGATAACCGCACACACACTTGTGCCGTGTTCTGTGACATTTCTAAAGCGTTTGAAAGGGTTTGGCACAGAGGTCTTTTGGCGAAGTTAGAATCTTATGGAGTTGTGGGTGAATGTTTGACCTGGTTATCTGATTATATAAGCAATCGCAGACAACGTGTCCTCGTGGGGACCACCTTTTCCGAAAACAAGCCTATTCATGCTGGAGTCCCCCAGGGGTCTGTTCTGGGACCTTTCCTATTCCTTGTATACATCAATGATTTGGCAGATAACTTACACTCTCTGGCGCGATTATATGCTGATGACACTTGCTTAACTGTTAATCACAAAGAGCATGACGAATTATTGTATACGGTAAATAAAGATCTCAGTACAATACATAACTGGTCCTGCACGTGGCTTGTCAGCTTCAATTACCCATATAAAAATGTACCTGGGTAAATCTTGGTGTTTACCTAGGTATACCCCGGTACATATAGGTTTTACCCTGGTTCCACCCAGGTCACACCCAGGTTACACCCAGGTAAATCAGGGATTTATATAGATTTACCCAGGTGTTTTCTATATATGTTAGGTATAAACCCCAGTTTACCCGGGTTTTTACGGATTTACACCCAGGTATTTACACCAGGTATTTACACCCAGGTATTTACACCAGGGTTTCGCCCAGGTATTTACTACAGTGTTCACCCGGATATATACACCTGTGGTATTTTGTTAAACTGTATAATCTGCATTGAAGTCACCTTATTAACCCTTTCTATATTACAGCACCATTGGCGTGTAGTTACCTTATTAACCATTCTATATTAAATCATTAATTGACAGGTAGTTACCTTATTAACCCTTTCTATACTAAGTAACATTGGTGAGTAGTTACATTATTAACCCTTTCTATATTAAAGCACCATTGATGTGAAGTTACCTTATTAACCCTTTCTTTATTAAAGCATCATTGACGCGTAGTTACCTTATTAACCCTTTCTATATTAAAATATCATTGATGTGTAGTTACAATGTTAACCCTTTCTATAGTATAGCATCATTGGCGGGTAGTTGGCTCCTTAACTCTGTATATACCAAAGTATCATTGTCGTATATAGTTACCTTATTAACCCTTTCTATACTAAGTACCGTTGGCGTGTAGTTGCCTTATTAACCCTTTCTATATTAAAGCATTAATTGACAGGTAGTTACCTTATTAACCCTTTCTATACTAAGTATCATTGGTGAGTAGTTGCATTATTAACCCTTTCTATATTAAAGCGCCATTGGCGGGTAGTTACCTTATTAACCATTTATGTATTAAAGCATCATTGACGTGTAGTTACCTTAGTATAACCCTCTCTATATTAAAGCATCATTATTGCTGGGTAGTTATCTTATTAACCCGTTCTATACTAAGTATCATTGGTGAGTAGTTACAGTATTAACCCTTTCTATATTAAAGCATCATTGACGTGAAGTTACCTTATTAACCATTTCTGTATTAAAGCAGCATTGACATGTAGTTGTTAACCCTTTCTATATTAAAGCATCGTTGACGGGTAGTTGCCTAATTAACCCTCTATATACTAAAGTATCATTGTCGTGTAGTTACCTTACCAACCCTTTCTATACTAAGTATCATTGGCGTGTAGTTACCTTATTAACCTTTTCTATATTAAAGCATTAATTGACAGGTAGTTACATTAAACAACCCTTTCTATACTAAGTATCATTGGTGAGTAGTTACATTATAAACCATTTCTATATTAAAGCGCCATTGACGGGTAATTACCTTATTAACCATTTTTGTATCAAAGCATCATTGACGTGCAGTTACCATATTATAACACTTTCTATATTAAAGCATCATCGACTGATAGTTACCATATTAACCCTTTCTATATTAAAGCACCATTGGCGTGTAATTACCTTATTAACCCTTTCTACGTTGAAGCAATAATTGACAGGCAGTTACCTTATTAACCCTTTTTATAATGAGTATCATTGGTGATTAGTTACATTATTAACCCTTTCTACAATAAAGCATCATTGACATGTAGTTATCATAGTAGCCAGTTATATATTAAAGCATCATGGACGGTAGTTACCATATTAACCCTTTCTATATTAAAGCACCATTGGCGTGTAATTACCATATTAACCCTTTCTATATTAAAACATCATTGCCGTGTAGTTACCCTATTAGCCCTTTCTATATTTAAGCATCATTGACGTGTAGAACTTTATCTTATTAACCCTTTCTTTATTAAAGCATCATTGACATGTAGTTACCTTAGTAACCATTTCTACACTAAAGCATTATTGACGGGTAGTTACCTTATTAACCCTTTCTATATTAAAGCATCATTGACAAGAAGTTAAATTATTAACCTTCTATAATAAGTATCATTGCCGTGTAGTTAGTTACCTTATAAAACCTTTCTATATTAAGACGTCGATCATTGACGGGTAGTTGTTACCTTATTAATCATTTATGTATTCAAGCATCATTGACGAGTAGTTACCTTATTACTTGAAGTTTATTATGACAGTATGACAATACACTACCCCGGACAAATGAAGCAATATCATACTTTATCTAACAGCCTAGCTATAATTAGTGAACATTAAACTGACAAACAGACAATTTTCAGGGCCATTATTTAATATTAAAGGGATACAAAATAAAGAGATTTCTAATTATCAGTAAGAATTATTCTCTAAGTGATACTTATTATTTCAAATAAATGATTGCATATACTATAGTAGACCATATACCAACAGGAAAATATTAGTGAATACAATTATTGTGTTTCAAAATTCGTTTCGTTTCGTTTCTGCAGCCAAATTACAATCTTAACTTTTAGTTATCGTTCTTCAAAATGAAGCGCGGATTATTCCTTGTGGTATTTTGAGTTAATTTTGTCGCGAATCAACGCGGATTGACAGAAGGAAATGGTGTATTGGCTACAAACGGATAAACTGTGGACTTATATATAAGATTCGCCGATTTCTCCCCATGGATGTGCGCAAATATCGAAAAAGACTGAATTTCATGTGACAAAAAATATTTCAATTCCCGGAACAGTAAGAATTAAGCTGCGATAACGAAACGGATCAACTATAGTATTGAACAGTACCTCAGCTACCTGGCCATAACCAGAATATTTTCTCAAAATTGAATTTGTGGTACCGGTACAATCATGATGTAGTGCCAGTGGCCTGCTCATAATGCACCTGTCCAGAAGAAGAAGAATTGAGAAGTTTGAAGATCATGGACTACGGAGACACCATCTGGGACCCCTACCAACAAAATCACATCGACAAGCTGGAAAGAATCCAGCGTAGAGCAGCCCGTTTCATTAAAAGAGACTATAAGAGCAAAGAAGATGGATATATGACCAAGATCCTCTACGAGCTAGATTTACCAACATTGCAGAAACGGCGGAAAATAAATCGGCTTGGATTCATGAGTAAGGTGGTGGGTGGATTGGTCCCGGCTATACCACCTAATCAATACTTTACACCCGAAACAAGGCGTCTTAGATCGCAGAGCAAAGTTCTGACAGGCTACGTCACCAGCCAAATTCCTCGGCACCTAATTTAAAGGAACAACAGTCAGTGCTACGAGGCTATACCATACGTGTCAGCTCAGTTCGCTAATTCCACATTTGTTCGAACTATATGCGACTGGAATCAGCTGGAGGAATCCTTAATCCTACAACAACAGCCTGTGGATTCCTTCAAGAGTGCGCTGAAGGAAAAGATCTGAGACTCTCTCGCCCGCTGCGAAATTACCATAATTGGGATCTGCAGCGTAACCATTCAGATTCAGATTGATCCACGATAGTAAGGGGTCAGTACATGTAGTAAGTACTGATAGTGATAAGCCTGCTGTACAATAATACTACTTTTGCTGTTTTACTGGTCTTAACTGAGTACTGTGTCAATGTGACATTGTTAATTCAGTTCCACTCTAATGTACATTAACTGGCAATGATGCATCTGACGCTATTAAAGGCACCGGTAATCCCTAAATACCAGGAGGACGCGGCGTAGAAACTTGGTACAACAGTTGTTACACGACAAAGAAAATTATCAACAAGCTTAGTGAGCGTCGTCATCAAAATTGCAAATTAAAACACGGCAATGGTAAATTGGTAATCCCTACATACCAGGAGGACAAGGCATTGAAACTTGGGACAACAGTTGTTACACGGCAAAGAAATTTAAAACACACTGTGCACAGATGAATGTTTATACATGTACTGTGCAGTCGAGATCACCTGGACTACAAATATTTGAGGATTATACTATTTGATGAGTAGATGCGTGACTGATAAAAGAATTAGAGACTCCATATTTACTCGGAAGATAACAGTATACGATGCCATACAGTTGTTCCATAACACCTCAACCTTTGGTGGATATTAACAGTAAAACTAATGAAAATGATGACTCAAGCCAGACTCAACATCAAGACAACATGTGCATGCATAAGTGACGGTTCAATGATTTTGACTCCATCAGATGATATTTAAGCGACACCAATTTTTAAGTCTGGTTTACGATGTGGGGAGAAAAAAAGTAGATGCAGGAGGGAAAAAAATAAAAATAAAAAAGATTGTCCCCCCAATTTATATCAAGTAAATCGTGGAATTTTACATAAATTTTACAAAAATTGTGAAAAAATGTTTTTGAATGAAATTCTGTTCAAACCAAACAAGACATATCTTGTCATGAAATACATGAAAATATGGATCTGTAAATGATCATAAGCAGAACCGGATGCGACAGCACATGAAAATCAGTACGCGTGTAAAATATTTTGGGACAAAAAAATTAAAAAAAAAATTCATGAAATGGAAACAAAGTTGTAGGAGGTGTTCGTAAACCAGACTTAAAAATTGGTGTCGCCTTAGGCTCATGTTAACACAGGATCACATATTCTCAAAATAATTGTCTCCCTCAAGTTGGCCTCAACCATACTAGTATTTATATTTGATAGAACCTCAGTGAGACCATGTTGAAAATTACCATCAATGCAGTTCCAGTGTTGACGCAACGCGGTCATGTTACTTCAAACCAGTTGCAATGTTCCTTAGGCCAAAGAAAAAAGATACTATGTTTCCGTACATCGACCGACCCTAAAAATAACCCGCCGACCCTAAACTTTTTATTGATATTTTGAGAAAAAGTCAAAATTTTCGCAATTTTAATTTCCTGAGAGTGGATCTCCTGCCTGCTTTATGTCTTGTTTGGGACTTATGGAACACTATCAACAGACATGGTGGGTGTGTATCTGTATATATACATGTAAAGAGGTTATCACTGCATATATTAGGGGTATACATCTACTAGTAGCTACTGTTTCCAAAAACCAGGCATGCTCGGTGGGTGTACTGGCTACCCCCAGACAATGGGATGTAATCGTCACAATACATGTACGGTATAATGGCGGTATTATTGGTAAAATTCTTATAAAAAGTTAGTGACATCAATTTTGTACCAAGTTTATAGCCAAATTTATGAAAATGTGGTATTAGATATAATAAAAAACATACGTAAGCATGAAGTAAGTTTGATTTTTTATCAATCTTAATGTATATTTCCACTGTGTTGATCAAGTAATACTTTCCCCATGGCACGGGTTGGCATTTTATGTCACTTTGGTCGAGGTAGTTCAATATTTCTGCAGCTGGATAAAAAATATCAAAATAAAATAAAATAAAAAAAATTCCCTACCTACCTACCCTAAATGTTTTTACCGGAAACATACAATCTTTTTTCTTTGGCCTTTAGCATGGTAATTCGTGAAAATAAATGTCAATGCAACTTACTCTCAGGCTCCAAATAAAAGTGCAGGCCCAAATAATAATGCGGGGGGGGGGAAATTCCATTGAAAGTTAATAAAAGTACAGACCCAAATAATAGTGCAGGGGGAACTCTGAGCAAAACATCAACTGTGGTTAACCAAATAATTTTTATACCAGGTTCAGGTATACGAGTCAACATGTAGTACAGGTACATGTATGTATCATGTGGTGTTTTTTTGGTTTGCCACATACTTGAATATGTACTACTCTTGAGTGCCTAATGTACGATTATTAAAATCGAGGTAAAATTCCCACCTATACGATCGTTATTTGGTCCTGTACGTTTATTAAATTAACCAAAAGAAATAATTCACCAATCTTAAATTGTGTTATTCATATAAGAAATGAACGGCGGTTTCAATGCGGTCATGGGGTTTTGACCGCGAGAAAAAATCAGCAAACTTCGGGGTTCATGCAGAGTTTGCTGATTTTTTTAACGCGGTCAAAACCCATGACCACGTTGAATCTGCCGTTTATTATTTATATTTATATACTTAAATTCATTATGAACTAGGATTGTATGTCTTTCCCATTATTTATTCATCTATTTAAACAAACGCATGGAGTTCAGTTCAGACAGTTCGAATCCTTGTTTTTTGGAAAACCAAACATTTTGAGAATCCGTTCATGGAGAACGGAAGAAACGCAATTTCACAGTAAAGTATAAACATATGACAAAATGTCTTGTTTAGCTAGTAACTAATGTAGACGTGTTGATCATTTTTACATCTGAATCATATATAAATCTTGAATTTGTGCTGATTTAAATTTTCATAGCTTCAAAATATTAATAAACGTGCAGACCCAAATAAGCACTGTGCAGGGGGGGGGGATTTCCCAAGAAAAATAATAAACGTGGATGCAGCTGGTGCATGCATATTTATTTGGAGCCCAAGAGTAAAGAGGTGGAGGTGAATGTTACATGTAAGTTGTTATTAACGAAATGGAACGATGCCTTTAATAGGTTCCACCAGCTCGCGACTTCTTTATATTGGCCTGACAGATTGGTTTTTGTTGGCGTCATGCCTGTCGACCATTATGATGGCCACATATATTGTCATATAACAGCGATTTACGATCTGTCTTGTTGGCTCATAATATAAATTATGAAAGTGGCCTTGTGTTCGTTCCTTGCGTAAACAAATATTTTTTAGTACAAACGTCCTCATTGATTGTGTCCCTCGACTCCTTGTGTAATTGGTCAAGTAACTTACATGTATGTACATGTACAGACCACTCACAAATTTCTTAGAAAAGCGACCACATGTTCGAATATACTTTGCGATTTTGGAGCAACGCATTTGTAAATGCGTTCATATTTTAACACATTTACCTTGATTTATTCACAAACAAATGTCTTGATGCAGGCCTTAAAATCCATCAGATTTTTGGCAATAATCAAAATGTTAAGTGTTTCACTTTCTACAGGGAATCAAGACTTTTTACTAGAATCAAAATGAGAATCATGATTCTCATATTCTGATTATAAAACAATTAATGTCAACAGTGTTTATTTATGTTTATTCCATTTTGAATGGAAAACTACATCATGAATGTCCGATTCCGAACATATACATGTACACCAGGAGTGGGAAAATAACACAGAATTATTCAGATGTGAATTTAAATTAAACAAAATTATAACTAAAATTGCAAAATACACTATCGTATCGTTATTTGGGTGTTCATACTAGTATACTTTTTCGGCGCAATGATCGGTAATTTCAATGCGACTGCGATTATTCCCAATGCAGTGCATTTAATTTAAATGCTGTCATTAAGGAATTTACAAAGTGGCGTGACACAATGCACCCTCAATGCATTTTAAATGCAACAACCGCATTTCATTGATCCACGTTGTAAAGGACATTTATTTTTAGAATACATGTATGTACGTGTATATAACCACAAGAATAAAGAACAAATCAACTGTTTTTATTACTTTGTAAACCTCTGATGTTTCCCATACAGTATACATTTGTATATTATAAACCATGTTACAGTAATTCTAGAGCTAATTAATCGACTCCTTAACTACAGCAGAATTATGGGTAACTTTTCAGGATTTAGTCCGAAATATGGCTTGTTGCCATTCATCGGAAAGCTCTCACCGAGAGCTTTCCGATGAATGGCATCAACCCATATTTCCGACTAAATCCTGAATAGTTACCCATAATTCTGCTGTAGTTAAGGAGTCGATTAATTAGAGCATTACTGTATATCCTCTATAACTGTTTATTCAACATCACGTGCTGCAATCCATAAATGCGGTTCAGATTTCGATGTCCGGTTCAACATTATTATCATATGGTTTGATAGCAGAAATACTCAGTTTGGAATGTTATACCATACAAGTTTTACGAGTTGCTCTTGCTCAAGAATGGATAAATTTATAAACCTGATTTTTGGCGCATTAGTTAGAATTATATTTTTGCACAAGAACACACCACAAATATCGAACTGGACATCAAAAGCAGAACCGGATTGTATCGATTGCATAAACATAAGAAGTTGGTCACTGACCGACAATTGCTATTCTCTGGTGTGGTTTATAGGACTACCGTATGCAATGCCGACTTAAAAATAAAAATTCACATAAACTTCGCATGAAGCGGTCTATCCACAAACTCAGGTATTCGGTAATTCCAAATGTATGAACTATCACCATGATATCCCGGTATATCATTGTCAGGACTGTTTGTACAAAAGGTTGTTATTCTACTATGCATAATTTTGCTATATCATTGTACTCGGACTGTATTGCAATGTAATATATCAGTACATGTACCGGTATACTGGGTGCACATTATATACATGTAGGCCTACTTTCACTTTAGTACATGTATGTGTCATAAAAGACTCATGTTGTTAAATTGAAAAAAAACATGTGTGAAAACAGAGAGAATACATGTACATGTGCCGGTACTATATACCTCTTTGTGTGCTGTACTACCGGTACTATTCATGTACATGTACTACACTACAATAAGAGAAATTTTAATTGATTCTGCTGCCCTTGTGCCACAGGCCTCAAACACGCCAAACAAGTATCTGTAGCCAGGCCCACCAGTACCAGGCTACTAGTAAATGAAGTACTGAAAGTGTCACATCATTAATCGAGCCCAATCTTAGTTATACTAGTCTCTTGTGTAGTTTGGGTTACTATTAATAAGATATTTAATGAATGTTTGGAATGTATGGTAGCATTCTTACCTGGATCAACATATGCCATGCACAACGTTGGTCATCATATCATCACCGCTGTTGGCAGTAAACCGCTCATCGGGCTATAACAGTTAGAGTTTTTCATACCAGGGCTAATCTAATCAGTTAAAATTAGTCATTTTAGAGGGAATACCAACCAGTGGAAGACGTACAAAAAGTCATGTATATTCAGATATCAGTTTTCGAGAAAAAACCCATCTTAGTCGAGCGGACTTAGAATATCGGGGTAAACTTAAATTTCATTCAGCAACACTTTCACAGCAGAATATAAAAATAGTACATTATAATCACTTACAGTACATGTACATGTAGCCCAAGTGCAGTGCTAGCCTATATTATATACTACCAAAACTTTTGGTCAGTTTCTCGATGACTGACACTTGTAAACGCTTGAACAGGTACTATATAGTACATGTACATGTACATGTGTACCGTATGTGAATTAAAGATCTTATTAGTGACACAACAGGAGGCTAGACATACATTTGTAACTACAGTAATGCTATAATTAATCGACTCCTTAATCACAGCAGAATTACGGGTATTAAACTCGGGGAGAGCTTTCCGATGAATGGCAACAAGCCATATATCCGACTAAATCCTGAAAGTTACACATAATTCTGCTGTGGTTAAGGGGTCGATTTCTTAGGGCACTACTGTATCTGTTTTAGTGCACATCAAATGTATTTGTTGTCTTTCCTCTTGTAATTTGTCTTTGGTTGTGTTCGCCATTTCGATGGACAACTACATGTACTGACATCAAATGACTGAAATGAGTCAAAATTTAGCAGTGCAGCCAATTATATAGATAAACAGAATTAAATAGCATCCAAATTCCAAATGAGCATAAATGATAAAACAAACTTTATTGAGCACTCTTTTAATACTAGTAATTACAGCTACAATGAAAGCACCTAATAAAAATTCTAAGTTTGGTAAAACTGTCTGTATACAAAGTTTATCTGGCCGTGATGAATAAAACCTATAAATGGGATCATATACATGTATGTTAGATATCATTACATGATTATTTGAAAACACATATCCGTATGGAAAACAAACTATTTTACCACTGGCCAAGTGGTCCTGCTAATATGCTATGATGCTGGTGGTCCTGCTGAATTGCTATGATGCGGGTAGTGCAATTCATAGCAATTAAGCAGGACCCAACCGCATCATAGCACATTAGCAGGAACACTTGAACAGGGTATATTTACAGTGTCAAATCGAATGGGCATCTTTTAACAATATTTTTGAACAATTTCCTAGAAGTGTTCGAAAATTGAGAACTGAATTTAAATTTTTTTTTATGAGGTTTCGATTGAAAAATTTCTAACTTAGCTCATCAGGATTAACATTGTCGCACAGCTATATTCTCTTTCCCAACAAAGTCTATAGAACATACATGTAAAATTACAGCTATGCTTTAATTAATCAACTCGCCTTATATTACTCGGGTATTACTGCAGTATTCAGGCGTGTTCATGCGATCAACCGCAGTCAGTTATACCGCCGCAGAATGTGGTCCACCTCACATTTGCAGTTAGGCTGTATTTTTCATGCGATGTTTATATGAATTTTGTTTTAAAGTTGACATTGTAATCACACCACAATTAACTCGGTTATCACAGTTAACACATATTACTGTGGTAAGATTACCAGCGGATACCGCATGTCAACAGGGACTGCATGCTCTAATTAATTATCAGGTTTAACATGTTTATACTGGATACAGTTCATTTAAAGGTACTCAATCCGGTTCGATGATACCCATATAATCAGATTCCAACATCATACATTTGTATTTAGAAAGGCTGCTTCAGTTACGTTATCAGAATTGATTAATTGCCCTAAAATAATGCTAACCACTGTCAACTAAAGTATACAATTGCCTGACATATGTTATTTATCAACATGTTGTTCTACAAAATTTGGCCTTATTATCAACAGAAAGCCTCTTGATTTTAGAGTTATCCATCTTCATCTGAAATTTGGTCCGAGACCGTGGGCCACTATTAATTCTTGATCGTGAAAAATAGTATATTTCAAAAATTGATATCTAATAACTCTGAGCTTTGATAGGTGGTGGGTTCCTCGACTCGTACCAAATATCTTTTACCCCCCCCCCCCCCCAAGTCCAAATAAAGAGTAATGTGCGAGCATTAATTCAGGGGGCCCTTAATCAGATTATGCATCTTTAAATTCAAATACAGTTTAAAGATGCATAATCCGATTAAGTGCCCCTCATTTGCTATTTACATATACATGTATATGGAATCGGGGGGGGGGGGTAAACATATTTTAATCAAGTCGAGGGACCCACCTACATGTATCAAAGCTCAGAGTTATTAGATATCAATTTTTGAAATTTTAATATTTATCACCATCGATACTTAATAGTGGCCCAGAAAAATTTGACGAGCCGACGGTCTCAGACCAAATTGCGGATGAAGATGGATAACTCTAAAATGAAGAGGCTTTGTGTTGATAATAAGGTCAAACTTCGTCGAACAGCATGTTGATAAATATAACGTATCAGGCGATTTTATACTATACATGTAGTTGACAGTGGTTAGCATTATTTTTTGGGCAATTAATCGATTCTGATATTACTGAAGCAGCATTTCTAAAAAAAATGTTGTTGTTGGAATCTAATTATATGGGGACCATCGAATCTGATTGAGCACCTTTAATAGTTAGCTATATGAGTTATATACACATAAGGCGACACCAATTTTTAAGTCCGGTTTACGAACACCTCCTACAACTTTTTTTCCATTTCATGAATTTTTTTTATACTTTTTTGTCCCAAATTATTTTACACGCGTACTGATTTTCATGTGCTGTCGCATCCGGTTCTGCTTATGATCATTTGCAGATCCATATTTTCATGTATTTCATGACAAGAAATGTCTTGTTTGGTTCAGAATTTCATTCGAAAAGTTTTTTTTCACAATTTTTGTAAAATTTATGTAAAATTTCAAGATTTACTTGATATAAATT
This sequence comes from Siphonodentalium dalli, assembly GCA_032622095.1. Lineage (NCBI taxonomy): Eukaryota > Metazoa > Mollusca > Scaphopoda > Gadilida > Siphonodentaliidae > Siphonodentalium > Siphonodentalium dalli. The sequence goes on from CP136063.1 coordinate 248,966,048, forward strand.
GGGGGGGGGGACAATTTTTTTTATTTTTATTTTTTTCCCCTCCTGCATCTACTTTTTTTCTCCCCACATCAGCCCACATGTTCGTAAACCAGACTTAAAAATTGGTGTCGCCTAATAGACATTTAAACTTTGAAAATTGTAGGTTTCCGGATGATAACTTCAGTTTGTGTGATCATATCTGAACCAAATGTGGTATGTAAGTTTATCAGACCAAAATACAGGTCAAGTTCGAATATAGGTGTGCTCCGCTCATTTTTGCGAGAGTTATGGCCCTTTTTCGACTTAGAATCGTGTTAATTTCTGGTTTCCGCATCATAATTTTAGTTTGTGTGATCAAATCTGAATCAAATTTGGTATGATAGTTTATTATCCACCATTTCATGGGACACTGGTTGGATTGTTCTGAAATGTAGTATCGGATTTAGGGGACCTTGATATATTTTTCAGACAAGCTGATGCCCCAAAGAAGCCACTTTTTCTCACATTTGCTGAAATAGTATCCAAAACATCAACATATCAAGAGCCATTAGACTGAATTAGATAAAAATATATCACTTGGGTCTGTTTAAGCTGGAAAATACTCAAAATTTTTATAATTTTCTGCTATTATATCTGCATACTAGCCTTTTTGCTGAATCGTGAATGCCGGTTATATTGCCGTGTGAAATCCTAGTACCAGATAACATTGGGTATGTACATGTATATAGCATACCACCTGAAAATGGCTTGAATATCACATACCAAAGCGGGGTGGGGGTGTGTGTGACACCCTCCTTGATCATAGTCTGTATTCTACAGGGTATGTTAACTGTTTCGAGTTGGTGCAATTAATGTGATTGTTTAATCTCTACCATCTGAAATCTATTTATAGCATATTTTGCTATCTGATCAATATTGCTACTTAGTACTGATATAAAACAGGATAAAGATGGTGTGTCTCTTTCCCGAATGTTCTGTTTACATGTACATTTGGGGGTTTATGAGTCAAATAATATCAGACAACATGTCCTTCTAACACTAAGAAATAATATGTTCTTATGAACCAGGACAAAATATGACTATTTCTGGAGCATTACAGCACATTATTACAAATCTATATTTGTAAGCAGTAAGATAATGACAGGACTCGGAAACATGTCCTCAGACTAAGAAATAATGTTTTGGTGTGTATTTCACACCACAGCTCATGTGTATACTCACATTAGTTTATGTCATTCAAAGGGAGAAACCCATTTAGAAAGTTTAAATGAGACAAAACTACCTCACTGTAGATGTAGTTGCAAGGTACAACATGTACATGTATTCTGGTAAATGACATTGGAACTAAAATAATGATTTTTGTGTCCACCGGTATGTCATGTACCGGTACTAGTATACATTGCAACTACATGTACATGTAACTTGCCTAACATACCATATACATGTATGAAGAGGGACTTTGCCAGTGTTTTTTAATCAAAATTTTAACCCAACTCTTGTTGTCAGTAAGTTTTAACCCATGCAGTTTAATGAGTTTATATATTTATATATTACATGTGTTTCTATACATGTATTTTATCTTTAGTTAGTTTGTTGTCCTTGAATAAACTTGTATTGGTGCACAATCAGTTTCCTTAATGTTCTATTATACTAAAACAACTCCATTGATAACAATACCCCTGCATCCCATCAAAATCTACTTCATTGCCATCCTCATCATTTCACTTTGGTATCCCCACCCAGGTGTACCTTGGTGTTATTCACCCAGGTGTTCCTTGGTGTTTCCTACCCATGTGTACCTTGGTGTTTTCTTACCCAGGTGTACCTTGGTGTTTTCTTACCCAGGTGTACCTTGGTGTTTTCTTACCCAGGTGTACCTTGGTGTTTTCCTGCCCAGGTGTACCTTGGTGTTTCCTTACCTGGGTGTACCTTGGGGTTTTCTAACCCAGGTGCATCTCAATGGGAAATCCACCTGGGTAAGAAAACACCAAGGTACACCGGCGTAAAAAAAACACCAAGGTATACCTGGGTTGGAAACATCAAGGTACACCTGGGTGGGGAACACCCAGGTAGGAAACACCAGGGTACACCTGGGTGAATAACACCAAGGTACACCTGGGTGGGAAACACCCAGGTAGGAAACACCAGGGTACACCTGGGTGAATAACACCAAGGTACACCTGGGTGGGAAACACCCAGGTAGGAAACACCAGGGTACACCTGGGTGAATAACACCAAGGTAACCTGGATGGGAAACACCCAGGTAGGAAACACCAGGGTACACCTGGGTAAATAACACCATGGTACACCTGGGTGGGGAAACACCCAGGTAGGAAACACCAGGGTAGACCTGGGTGGGAAACACCCAGGTAGGGTACACCTGGGTGTGGTCACCTGGGTAATTACACCCAGGTTTACCCATACCAGGGTTTTTATCCAGTTTCAGGTGGGTAAATCATGGTAAAACCCAGGTTTCGCGGGGTCTTGATGGTTGGTGGATGTCTTGGTAGATAGATTTTTACCTGGGTTTCGGCCCAAAAAACCTGGGTGGATTTACCCAGGTACATTTTTATATGGGAATCCTTTAAAAACAAACGTTTTACAGTTTTCAGTCTCATCCAAAGCAATTAAACATGACTTAGAAAAAAATATCGAATTTGATACCACATTCCTCCCAATATCTGAATCACAAAAACATCTGGGGCTACAAATCCAATCGAATTTGGGCTGGGATCTTCAAATAAACGATATCGCACAAAGAGTTGCTGCACGCTTATCAGCATTAAGAAAGCTTAAATTTAGACTGTCAAGGAAAACATTGTTGCTAATATATAATGCATATATATTACCACTCTTCGATTACGGTGATGTTATTTGGGATTGTGCACCAAACAACCTCCTCGACACTCTTGATAAACTTCAGTTTGAAGCTGCTAGAATAATCAGTGGGTTAACACGTTCTGCTTCAAATAAACGACTTCTGATAGAAATGGGTTGTATATCACTCGCAGAGAGAAGACAAACACACAAGTGGGTGCTCTTCACTAAAATTCTAAGTCATAAAGTCCCTTCGTACTTGACTAATATTTTGCCTCAACGTGTAGGGGATAATAAATCTCATAAGCTCAGATATCCTGAGAAATTTAAGTCATTGGGAGGTATCACTAATTATTACCAAGATTCATTTTTTCCCGCTATGGTAAAACAGTGGAATTCGCTTCCAGACGAAACGAGGAAACTTGAAACAACTAATCAGCTCATGTCAAAGGTTTGCGAGAAAATCTTAGTTATTAAACCACCGGAATGGTTTAATGTGGGAGATCGAAAATCCAACATAATTCATTGTAGACTGCGAAATAATTGTAGTAACCTAAACTTCGATAAATTTCATAATTATATTCACACATCCCCTATGTGTACTTGTGGATACCACGAAGAAACCGCATTCCATTTCATTTTCATGTGTCCCCTGTACCCATTAGAGAGGCAAATCATGCTTGACCGTTTTAATCGCCTTGGAATAAGAGTCTTAACAACAGAAAAAGTACTTTTCGGTGACCCAAGCGTCTCTTATGAAACTAATACTGAATTATTCAAGATAGTACAGTCATATATCAATGCTACCAAGAGATTCGAAGAATGACCTTAATCGTATATTAAAACCTCAAACAGTGCTCTTCAATTCAGATGGATATGTGGTAGAGAGTCCCTTCCTGTCGCCAGTGGATCACGGACGACGGTTTTTCTCCAAATTTACTTGCTTTGATTGTTTTTGTATCGTGCTGTAATTGTCGTCTTTTGTATGTATATCTATTATTTGTAACATTTGTAGGGAGAGGAGCAACCGTAAGTTTTGTAACTTGTGCTCCGATCCCTTAAGCTGAGTTTAGCTTAATAAATATGTTTAAACTAAAACCACTGTCATTATCATGCATTATTTAATGCTGTCCATATTAAATTGGAAATCGGCCGAATCAGATCAACTTGGTCGGAAATTGTTTGATATAGTTGCGCAAAATAGTCGCCCGACAATTCCTATGCGGAATTCGTATACATGCAGTCTACGCTAAATCTCACAAACAACTTAAATTTGTAGAACTTTAGGTGTACTCTATGGTGTACTTATGTTGCGTAGGCTTGAACCAACTACGTTTATATTTGCCAGAAGTTAGACAAGAAAATGTAATTAGAAGCTGATGGACTTTGGATGACAAACTGTGTTTTATTGTAACGACATGTTTAGGGGTCGTCGGTAAAGAAAACCTGCCTATTTAGTTTACAAACTATAAGTTCGTTTTTCTAAATTACTTTACACTTCCAATGGATATTGGCCTGATTATAACACGGCAGTGTCCACATACGTTGCATTCCATAGAGCCAATACAAACTGATCATGGACCAGCAGCCACAGGCTCCTGAGTTCAATTTTGCCACGTCACGGTTGATGCAAGATAAGTTTGAGATTATAGTCGACTGAGTGGATAATGTCCGTGACTGCCTTTGTTTGGGGTTTCCAGAGAAATTAGATTAGTAGTATTCCCGCGAGGGGACCAAACTATATCTTATAGTATGATAATTTGATATACTACAATTATCTGGCACATTCCAAATGCACATTGTCCCATATGCGAAGTTGGTATTGAGTTATTTAATTTGAGGGCAAATTTTGGGAGCATGTCTGAACAAAAACAGAATGATTGTCGCATCCATCTTATTTCTGCCGGGTTCTGTCCCATAATTAAGTAGTCAAAATTTCCTTCAACATAGTGAAATTGGTATGCATAGATACTACTTTTCATCGCCTATGCCTGTCTATATAGCGGGGTTTGAGTGTGAATTGCCCGCCTATCTAAAATGACAAATAAATGTGACAAAATTTCACAATTGTGACAGTAAACCGGTTTATTCCACAGAAGACATGATATGATAGTTGATATAAACGTCACACGAATTGTCAGTTGAAAGTGGTAATTTAAAATAAAAACTATATTTTATCAATCTCTACATATTTTAAAAATAATACGAACACGTGATCGTCGTTCTGTAACCGTAAACGATGTGTGGTTACTCTTAATTTCATGACGTATTATGTGCATATTGAAACATTACAGTTAGATTATAATACATTATATATTATGGCCGTAAGATTGATTTCTGGCTAAGATTCTATCCGTTTTAGTCGGTTAGTGATAACAATAGAGTGCTTATACTTCACCAGATAAGAATTCAAGCTATCTGGCGTTGCATCTATCCCGTTTTTTTCATCTTCTGGATAACAGGTTCACTACAAGCAATACAAGCACATGGTTGTCGTATGGATTCTAATTAGCTCTGCAGTTAAGTCAGATGTTTACCTAGGACCATGCCATCATGGATGATTGCCTTTCAACAATTAACTTGAGCCATACCAGCTTCTGACCTGTGCACATGGGTCAGTTTGCTTGACTCGGATTAGCTTCTCACCAATGACAACACATCTTAATTAACCAACATGTAGTGTTGTAATATATAGTTTATGACTTAATGAGACGTGGCAACGGGTCTCCGCAGGGGGTGGGGGCAAATTCTCAAATTTGCACCCCTATTTTTTTTTCAACTGCATGGCACCCATATATGGCACCTCGTGGTGATTTGATTTTTTTTATCTGTTTGACTGTTCACCGTGAGAGACCAAGGTCCATTACCAGACCGACCAAATGTTGAAAATTGTTATATTTCTGGTGTCAGTCATATACTACCTCATATTTTTGTACTTCAACATAACTCAGGAAAGTGCAATAATTTCTGATGTTGTTATACTTACTGTATGGGTGAAAATATTGAGACTACTCGAGTTTTGAGAACTTGTGCACCGTTTCAGTGTATAAGCTATCCATGATAATAATCCTTCAAGTTGATATTGTGGTTTAAAGGTACTCAACCCGATAAAACTCCTCTCAATTACTATTTCAATGACTTCGGGGGTCAAAAATATTTGATTCGAGTCGAGGAAGTCACCCATCAAAGCTCAGATTTGTTAGATATCGATTTTATAAATCTATTATTTTTCATTATCGGGAATACTATCTGGCCCAGAACTCAGTCAAAATTGCGTTAAAATTACCACTTGATTTTAGAGTTATTCATCCTTGTCTGTTTGAATAGATTTGAGGTACACATCCAGAGCAGATTACGGCAGTTATTGGTACTCATCTCGAGAACATAACAAATTTGAAAAATCAATATCTAATAACTCTGAGCTTTGTTTGATGGGTTCCTCGACTCGAATCAAATATTTTTTACCCCCAAAGCCAAAGAAATAGTAATATAGGACCCTCTGATCGGATTGTTGTTGTTGGAATCTGTTGAGATGGGGACCCTCTTTACTGGTTGAGTACCTTTAAATATACGGATGTACATTGAAGCTGCGGCGGTCGATTGCGTTGGCTTCTTTCAAATGTGTTTGTGTTATGTACCGCTAAGTGCGCCTATGCTCTAATTGTTGGGATAGAGAAAGCAATTTGAGTAATTTGTTTACGGGTCGATATTACTTTATGAGCTTCCTGGTCGCATTCGATCGACGGAAGGAAGACAGTGAGTGAGATGTGGGCGCCACTTCATTCAGCATAATATAATCATAATAATCATCATCATCATCGTGCCCACCATTTTCATTGAACACTATTGTTACAATGAATGTCATTTTACCATCAAACATAACAAAAATAAAAACAAATACATTTTTTTCAATCAATTCTTTTAGTTGAAGATCTGTGTTTTCTTACTTTTGTGGGGTTGACCTTCCTGAATTCATCTGAATTTACGGAATAATTTGTTGATACAAAGGACTAGTATTGTATCAGTAACGTTTGTATAACAGTTATAAAAACGCGATGTCTCGGCATTGACGGGCCATCAACAATAAAAATGAAGAAACAGTGTATCATTTCCTATTTCATTGTCCAATTTACCGGAAACAACGAAACGAATGATTCATTGGAACTTATCGAAATTTTGCTTTTGAGTCCACACTGAAAGGAACAACTACAAAAAGCTGAAGTGAAAACATATCTACATTTAAATAGTTCAGAAATGTATAACCATGACATAACGTTTTTCGAATTAAAATAATGAGGTCGCAGCCATGGGTGACATAACAAGCGACACAGAGGTACGTGCATTATTATATATTTTGCTCTCAGTGTTCTCAACCAAATTTATACATAACATGATAAATGAGCGTATACATTCCCTGTCTCAAAGAACCACCAAACACCCAACTGAGATATGGTCACTGGTAAAGACGGAAAATATAAGCATTACAGGCTTCTAGCCGAATCCACTTCCCCATTCAACGCAAGGAAAACAATATTGCTTATGATATTGTATTATACATGATGTGGTTTGAATGGAATAAATTATTAAATAAAAAGAAAACACAATTATATCTATCAATGTTCCTTGGGCTGACCACAGGAGCTTGGAATTTGGTCAAAACCACTCTTTTATTGGCGGAACCACCACCCGGGACCAAAGGTCACGGAAGGAACGAAACAGAAAATTGTTGCCACCTATTTTGAACTCAACTGTATTCCTACAAAACATATATTTTCACTAAAAACTTTTGGTACCTCTTACACCTTAGATGCCAATCTACAACATTCCATAGGTATATTTTTCCAGTTCTTCGAAAACCTCACTTTATTTCGGTAATGTATTGTAAATTCACCAACGAACACAAATCTGCTACACCTACATCACCCGTTCTAGAATCTGAATGACAAATGGCACAAAACCATTTTTCCGGAATAACAAAGTCGGAACGAAATAAAATCGAAACCTAAATTTAAAGCCCGCGAAATTCAAAAATATTTGAAAGTGCGTGCGGTTTTCGAACTTAGGCGCCAGAAAACTTAAATCTGTTTATGTTTGCGTCATACTATGCGCGTTTTTGAAGATCTAATCCTGATGTTTTGTGCATTTTCCTGAAAATTTCTGTATTTTTCTGTGTCTGCTGTTCTTCATTAGACTGAATGGTAATTTGTACATATATTTCATATTTAATTTATTTCTATTTATGGCACGACCACCTGGTATTGTTTTTTTCTTCTTGTTTTATGTTTGTTATGTACAGGTAGGCCTATATGTACTACTTGACTTTGTAATGCTACTGGTTGCAATGATTGGTCATACAGGGACCAAAACTCTCTAGCTCCCTCTCTCTCTCATAGGAGCTTGTGTCGCGCTCCGTTGTATAGGCCTAAAATATCCATCATATTATAGTAATAGTAATCAACCAACTGATTACTGGTCGAATATCCCGAAGTAGAAGAAAAAGATATATAGACTCACGGGGAGGCCTGGTATATATGCCTATGCATGAAGCGATTCCTTTGTGCGTTTTGGTGCAGATTCGTTGCCAGAATATCTTAATTATTTCCACATCAAATGCTGTTTTTTACTAGTTCTGACGAACAAATATATGTCTTAGTTGATGAGAGAAGACATTTTTCTTGAGTTAGGTAACGATATTGGCCATGCATATTGTCAATGTAGGGTACAAAAACTCGCCATTAATATGCCAAATACAGTAACAAAATGTAATAAGATTCTTTAATGTAAGAGCACAAAATTAACCTGCGTATTCTTCACAGTATACGTTTTATTTGTGCGTTTGCAAGTTGTATATAATACAAACTGGTTTACCGAATAACTAGTTTATAAATTTGAGTTAGTTATAAACTCGCTAACATAAATTTTATTTAATAAGCAACTATAAGTATTGTCAACTGTACCGGTACCAGGATCTATAAATAGTATTCGTGACTCGTGTGTCGTAACGAATCAGCACCAAAACTCTCAAAGAATGGCTTTATGCATATGATTATATAGCCTGTGCTCATGGATTGGAAATTCAATTTTTAAATTCAAGACAGCTAGCCACCATCGGCATTGTTTTTCTCAAAATCAAAAATACCAAAAAAATATTTAAAACATTACTTAATGTAACTTTCGCTGATGGGGTCACTGTCACAAGGCTCCGCGATCCGATCACATTCGTAGCCAGGTTTATTAATCGATCACAAATGTAGCCAGCTTTTCTATGGCGATCACATTTGTAGCCAGCTTTTCATATTCAGGCGAGCCTCAATGAACACGATCAGGTTAATCTAATTTTTCTGAGTTGATGGATGAAAACAACTTGAATTTAGTTTTGATATAAGTTCATTTATAACCTGATGTTTCGGATCAATGTCGTTGGAATGCTCGAATTATATTCCAATATAAGTTGATAAACGAAGTCAGTTTTTGGAGCATGACGTCGACATTTTAGTCACGAACGTGATGACGTCATATTTCGGGCAATATAAACCACGAATTAGAAAAGCTGACTACGAATGTGATCGCCGGTGAAATAAGCTGGCTACACTGGCTACGAATGTGACCGTCACTGACCGGAGTCTTGTGACAATGACCCCATCGGCGTAACTTTCATGGTCGATGAAACGAGTGGCTGAAATCCGACGGCGGCCATGTTTCTATGGCTAATTACACGACGATCGCACCAATGTTACAGTCTCTAGCAATGATTCGTTCTCATTTTAATACCAATGTCATGACCCATGAACAATTTAACGATGATCGGTTCATCGACATAGGCCTAGGCTCTAGACAGTGTTATTGATTTAATTATATATGCGGTGTTGTCGCTGAAATCCGACGGCGGCCATGTTTCTTTGAGAATTCACAGCAAAATGACTCGTTCCCATCTATATGTCAATGTCAACCTCCGTGACAAATTTAATTATGATCGGACCAACACTGCGACCTCTTGCCCACGGTGCTAAATGGTGCAATTTTGAAATCCAAGATGGCTGTTGGCGGCCATTTTTTCCATGCAAATAAGCCCAAAATGACTCGGTGTCGTCTATATATCAATGTCATGATCGATGAACAATTTCGTGATGATATAGGAGCATCGACACAGGCTCTAGGCTGTGTAATTGATTAAGATTTATCTAGTATTATCACTTAAATCTACGATGGCTGCCAGTGGCCATGTTTTTATGCAAATGAGCCCAAAATAATTCGTTCCCATCTAGACGCCAATGTTATCATCCATCAAAAAGTTCATGATGATCAGTGCATCGGTACGGTCATGTAATAAACATGTAATCAGCAGCTATGTTCGAAATTATAAACGGTACTTTCATGCTATCCATCTCCGGATCATAGTTTTAAAGTTTCCGCATATTTTGGTACCAGTTCCGCTACTCAGATTCTAGAACGGGTGATGTAGGTGTAGCAGATTTGTGTTCGTTGGTGAATTTACAATACATTACCGAAATAAAGTGAGGTTTTCGAAGAACTGGAAAAATATACCAATGGAATGTTGTAGATTGGCATCTAAGGTGTAAGAGGTACCAAAAGTTTTTAGTGAAAATATATGTTTTGTAGGAATACAGTTGAGTTCAAAATAGGTGGCAACAATTTTCTGTTTCGTTCCTTCCGTGACCTTTGGTCCCGGGTGGTGGTTCCGCCAATAAAAGAGTGGTTTTGACCAAATTCCAAGCTCCTGTGGGCTGACAATGGTTGTACACACGTTTATGATTGTTCAAACATTAACCACAGCGAGTGGCTTGTGTCCCATTAATAACCCGAATGTGCAGGGGGGGGGTCGGAAATTTTTTTTAGGCACGTATGGCATTTTTTCCCTTTCGATCATTTTTTGTACCCACCCACCCCCACCGCCAAATTTTTTTCCGTTTTCGGCAGTTTTTTCCGACCATTTTTTTACACCCACCCCCCCCCCCCTTTTAACACTAAAACAGAGATTTGCGGGGGGAATTCACTGTAAACAGCTGTATATGAATTTCTGTGCATACTATTTATCATTGATGTTAACATGGACATGTAAATAGGAATGAATAATTTTGAGGTCATTCGGCCAAAAGAACATGGCTGCCAGCGGCCATCTTGGATTTAAAAATTTGCAACAAAATACAACACGATAACTGCCTGCAGTCAGTTTACCAGTTAGAATTACATTATTTCTCTCATTCAAAGTGGTTTTGAAGCCCAACTCATTGCCAAAACACTAAAAAACAAGCAGGAAATTTTTTTTTAGTTGCGGAAAAAATTGCTTGTTGGTGGCTTTGACCACCCACCCACCCCGGAATGTGAGGCTCATCGTGCTGTCGCACTTCGAACCATTTATTGTGCGCATTATATACACGGCATTATATACAGTGCTTTATATATGGTGCATTATATACAGTGCTTTATATATGGTGCATTGTATACGGTGCTTTATATACAGTGCTTTATATATGGTGCATTATATATGGTGCACTATATACGGTGCATTACATACAGTGCATTGTATACGGTGCTTTATATACAGTGCTTTATATATGGTGCATTATATACGGTTCATTATATACAGTGCTTTATATACGGTGCATTATATACTGGCATTATATACAGTGCTTTATATACGGTGCTTTATATACGGTGCATGCTGTGGACTATTCTAACCAGCATGAAGATAACTTAAGTATTTAATAACGAATATAGAGAATTGCATGTGGGAATTATTGACATGTAATTCATGGTAAAATCTTCGCTGTGGCAATGCGGGTAAGAAATACCATACGAAAGCATATCACTAACGGGGCGCGATACTGCACGATATATTGGCGTGAATATTGATGAGCTCTGTAGGCAGTTTAAGCAGCTAAATATACCACACGATCCCAATGATCCTCATATATAATTAGACCGTGCTAACGGGGTATCGACTGAAAACTTAACGCATCCATTACTGAGGTTGAAAAGCCACTTGTTCATCCGATACACCCATTACTGATGATGAAAAAGCCACTTGTACATCCGATGACGGAATCCGCAACGAAAACCTAAAAGGGACGATTAGCCACTTGATGAGGTCGGAGAGATGTCACATACTATACCTCCACACGGCTGGTCTGGTGGTGGTATGGTGTGTGGTCCTTTTTGGCCTTATCCAGTGACTGGTTTACCCTGACCTAATATGTACATGTACAGGTTACATCCATATAATAATATATTACTGAATTGATACTTTCTTTTATTCGTCTCGCAATGCCTCTGATATTATGTATTTTATGTTGTGGATATGGATAGATTTTTTGATAGATTTATTCCTTATACCATACATCAATGGTTGAAAGAAAACATGTTTACACACACACACACACCCTCCCTCACACACACACACCCCCACAGATACACACACACACACATATATATATATATATATATATATATATATATATATATATATATATATATATATATATATAAAGGGTGTGCGTGTGTGTAAACTGCATTCTCTTATGTATGCGAGTTTCACATAGTCAGCCTAGCATATATAAGAGGGTCTATTGCCTTACAAGGTCAAGGTAAATATTGTTAGGCCACTGTATTATCTTATATATGCGAGGCTCCATATGGGATACTCGCGTATATAACAGAATGCATTGGCACAGGGTTTAAGCAAAATTTTCAAGAGGCTCCAGTCATGGAAGGGTTTGAATAATCTATAGCTGGAAGCATCATTTGAATTATGAGTTGCAAGCGAGCATTATATAGAAGCTACCATGTATTCATCTGTACAAATGTGCAATACATATACACAAAGCAAATTCACAACTGTCCAACATCCAATGCTTATCACATTCTGACGAATACAACAATGCGAAAGCTTAAAGGGATACTGTACTCAAATGTTGTTGTTGGTTTCTATAGTCTCTGAGTCGTAGAATAAGTTAACCAGATTTCCATTATTTTAAAGTCTGTTAAGTACGAAGTAATGTTACGGATGGCAGATTAGTATAGCCGAAATGCGAAATTACCAATTGTCGTTATCGGGTAATTTTTGGAGAGTTTTCAAGCAAATGTATGAAATAAATGTTATATTATATGCATACTGGTCGCTCATTTAAGTTATGCTATAGTCACTGGTCAGTGAGTGGCTTGAGTTTACGCTCCGTATCAGCATAATTTTTTACACGATCATGTGTGCCAATTCCACTATCCGTGAATTATTTTGATTACGTCTTGTACACGGAAATTCGTAATTTAATTTATGGCTCCAGCCATAAATTAAATTTATATTAAATTATTAACTTTGATTTTACGATAACCTATTAACCTGAACGCTTACAGAAAACGTCTTCGACTCAATTTACTTAATGTTCTATATATTATCGATATTAGATCGTTGTTATTACCGGGAATTTATTGAAAATGGCATACAGTACCCCTTTAAGGGCGGTCTATCTCTTTGTAAACATGTGTTAGATAGTTTTACTGTTAACCGGGGTGAAAACAAATATTAGATATGAATCGAAGACCCCTGTCCGGAAATGCTTCTATCGATTAATATTGATTATAGTTCGAATATTTTCTGGTCTAAAACCGTGTAGTTGTTTAGCCAACGAACATTAGTGGTTACTCTTAACAGAGACCAGAAATGTTATTGTGTCATTTTGCCACAAATAACCGCTAATTAGACCCATTGTCGCGTATAACTATGTAATAAACCAATACAACCAACCAGTCTGTGACATTTGACGTTCGGAGCATAGCTATGGGAACACCCTAATGATCTATATCGTTATATGGTATTGCCTGAATGATATGTCCTAAAATTAGGACAATAAAGTGTCCCATTTAATCATCTCATTTTATAATAAAATATCCGAAATAAATTCAATATTAATTAAAAGAAGCGTTTCCGGACATGGGTCTTCAATTCATATGTATTATTTTATATCCACGAAACTATTTCAAAATTGTTATATGAAGAGATAATCTATCTTTAATGGCGGGAAATGGCTTTGATCGCTACCGTGAATTGAACTTGATAAATCAGTGTTCAACCCTTCGGCGAGGCCGTGGATAACAACAATAGGCGTATTGACTTTAGTTTGGTCACAATTTGTTCCATATAATCAGATATAATGGCAAAAGATGATTGGAATCAATTATTTTTAAAGTGTTCATGTGTATATTGTAGAACAGCAGACGAACCTGATTTATCTTTATTTAGTGCACCAGATCAAGTTAGCCATTAAAGGCACATTTAGCCATGGGCTACCCCCCCCCCCCCCCGAAATATTTCTTTATGAACCAAGTTCGAAGTGGAAAAGGGAAAATAAATCCTGATTTGGGGGGATTTGGTATAGTTCTAATAGTATAGTCGTTGTAGTGGTTTTGAAGAGTGAACCTAGAAAAAATTGTTATAAAGCCAGTTTTTGTGTCATTTTGACCGGGAATATTTCGACAACAATATATCCAAAATCCGCTAAAATCCGATTTGGGGAAATTATTTTACCGACATTTGAATACATGCAGGGATTTTCGTCATTATGACACAAAATTGCCGATTGCAGATAAGATACATGCAGACAGTTTACTTGTGTGAGTTCGCAAACCACGCATCAGTGGCAAGTTTGCGTGGATAATTGTCATATGAGTATACGATAGTACGACCCACAACAGTATAGGCCACCCGTGCCTTCCACTAATAAAGAGCGTTAAAGTAGAACTCAAATGCACGCGTGCGTGCCACAATAAAGAGCGCGTTCTACGAGCGTTGGAGGACAACGCCATTATACACGTAAGCCATGTGTGCGCTCAAGTAATAAAGTGCATGCGTTATCATAGAACGCCATAACGCATGTCACTTCAGTTGTGTAAGCAATAGTTCACATTGTTCGCAGTTGTTTCTCATTTATCATTTCGATTTTATAACTCTAATTGTGAAAGTAGTGAAAGTTGTTTTAGGAGTCGGTCACAGGTTTCCTGTTGAAACCTAACGGTGACAACATACGCAGATTCGTTATTACGTGGGAGAATCCAGATGATTGATCATGGTTTACACGCCATATAGTTCCGTAAATGAACCGACCAGATTACACTCTGTCCAATACAGTTATGCATGTAAACGAACAGATCCTAATCGCTATTTCGTGGATTTTTGTGGATTTTCATGGATTATTGCAAATATATACGATCCATATCAAATAATATAAAATATGTAGCTGAATCTGTGCTGTCGAGTGTATTGATAGTAACGCGAGGGACCACTTCGATTGGTGGCGAATTTGAAGCTTGTCAATTTCAACATGTTCATTTCATAATTATATTCATAAAATGTAGCCCACACACATGTTGATTTCAACTAAACTCGGCGATTAACGTCATCATTTACCGAATTTGAGTGATCGAACCTAAATGTATCTTCTGCTGTGTTCGTAATTATATGTTCCTTCTTACTCAAGATATAGTATGATTATATGATATCTATGTATTAACAACTAAGTGTATGTACTTTATATCTAGTATTTAAACAAAAAATCCATATTTAAACTGTTTTGTTTCGTTAAATGCAGTCATCTCGCAGTCTCTGTAGTGCCTAAACACAGGCATTTGTTTGGTCAAAATACTTTGAAGATAAAGCTTACTCAAGATTTTAATTCGGTCCTATGTCAAGAAGAATAGCATCGACCATGCCATTGTGCAGGGCGCGTGTCCACGTTTGGTTATAACACCATCACTGTTCGGACTCGGCATAGAAATGAACCATGTGTTTGTTTCCAAGTGACTAGTGAACGAGTAATCTCGGTTGGGATTCTCTGTTACCAACTTTGATGACAGGGGATGATTGCAATTTCAATGATATGTGATCATGAGACAAAAGCGATTGAGGGTTGATGAGCTCGTGATTGATAAAGGAGTGTCCATCCCTAAATATGTTGATGTTATTGACAAAGGAATTTCCAATATCAAACTGAAAACTCTTCTTCGTTTGGCCACATCTTACACCCTCCCATCTGATCACAGCACGGAACGCATGTGGCCATCATCATGTTTTTTCAGTAAGAGTTGAGACCTAGCTCGAGCTGGTCAGGATTCGTGCAAAGTGCTTGCTCGCTGGACGACACTGACCGCTGAGAAATCAGATGTTCTGTTCCGTCCCATCATTTACTCTACACTCATGTATGTTGAGGAACATGTACGTAGATTGAACACACAAACCCCGTGTATCCATTTCGGCCATATTTTGTGGTTCAAGGCGGTAAACACAATAACCTCTAAGTCAATGAACATAGTGAGTTGGCTCGGATGATTTCATACTGTAGTGACCTTCATGGAGTATCGCCTCGATGATGAAGGGGTTGGTACAGTGACCCATGATATATTGAAATGCAGTGTCGAGGGTCTTGCTTGATCTGTACCTAGTTGATTGTGCGCTTTTCAATAAGTTGATAGCTGAAGTTGTCCCAGTCGAGAAGGACATCAGTTCTGCGGACAATGAATTGATAAAGGAACAAGATGGCACAGTAGCATCACAAGTAAAACAGGCTGATGTCCACGTTAATGTTGGCGAAAACACGAATTGGCAAAGGCTCTGACTGATTTCGTTCTAGAAGGCGAATATTCACAGAAGGGAATTGACGCCATTCTTGGTAGCGAAACTGTTCTCCATACAGCGAAGTGGATCAACAAACTCAACATACAAGGAAGTAGCCATATGCGTTATCGGAAGTAAGTCCAAACAAAGAGTATGGCTCGAGTTCCATCGTGTTCGATGGTTCGGTCATAGCTCGTCTATTAAAGATCACGAGCACATCCGGCAATCTGCAAAACGTGCCGACGTTCGGGTCACTGACAAAACAGTGATCCACAATAACCAGAAAATTTTCCTCCCAAATGAGAGAAACAAAAGTCAGTTCATCAAATTGAGGGGCGCCTCTGATCGGATGATGGGCACGCAGTTCACTGCAGTGGTGACGTTGGTACTTTGAGAGTTTCTCGTGCCCCAGCGTTTGAATCCCATGGAAGAAATATCATGGCTATCGCGGACGATACAGATCTGATTCTTCTTTTGAATCGTCACTGGAAATCGAACATGGCCGACAATCTGATGCTCGGAAACTAGCAAAGGTGGTGCGGCCATATAGCGATTCGGCGACACAGTGCGCAAGGCTGGACATTTTACAACTTCCCATATCCTGTTTGCACATGTATGTGGATGCTGTGATACCACCTTTGCATTATTCGGACATGGGAACATGAGTCTGGTGAAGTTCGCAAAAATATTAATCACGCAGGAGTCCATTGCAAATCAGAAACAATCGGCGAGGCCGACATGCGGCTTTACCTTGTGTGTGGTGGTAAGAAAGAAGACTAAATAAATACACTTCGCCATGCGAAGTTTATGGACATGGTATCTTCTAGCAAGACTGACTGCGTTAGAGCCCAAAAACTACCAAACGAAAGAGCGGCAAACTATCACAGTCTCAGAGTTCATCTGCCGGTCTTGAATCGGAGAACACTGAATAACGACGTATTGAATCATGAGATATGGGGTTGGGGACTTCGTGTCGCGGAACATGCCCAGTTATGAATGACCAGTATGAAGCCCAATGCGTATTGCTCAACTCGGTACAGTGCAAGTGTAAGATGACACAAACAAAACATGTGATATGTGTGCATCTGTCTCACATGTGTTATCGCTTGTAGAGAGGGCTGCATTCATTTAAAAGAAATACTGGTAGGAGATGACAAGGGTGAGGTTTGAGTATATTGATATATCTGATACACAAGTCCGAAATTATGACTCATTTCCATATGCTGGTCATCACTGGCCGATCTCTATCAACAAAATAAAAAATACATAATTGTCATTTTGGTGGTCATCTTTGTGGCCATCCTTCTGGCTCCCTGTGACCGATATTTGGTCAATGTGACTCCTGTGGAATCTTCTGTCAAACGTGATGACATTTCTTCGAAAGCAATATCATTATCTCTGCCTGACAAAGGACTAATGCTGTTTTGGGAATATTTTTCATTTTTGGCCGCCATCTTGGACGCCATCTTGAATCCTGAATTTTCCCCAAGGCGGATTTTAGCGGATTTTGGATATGTCATTCCCGATACTTTTCCACACAAAATGATACCAAAATCAGCTTTATAACAATTTGTTCTAGGTCCAAGCTCCCGACGACCACACTATAAGGGGCTGCAATAAAGAGAGTTAATTGTTAGTCTATCCTTATGCAGAATGAATAAAGAGCGTTTGTTTTACTTTTGTAGCAGCATCTCACATTGATCTACCACTATAAGAAGCAATCCATATAGTGTGATGCTACAGCAAGTAATATTCTCCTTTTTAGAATAATGTATTTTATTATATAACATCCGCCATGGTACCGCGAGTCACCACACCAAATTTGTTTGAAATCGGACCAGGGGCATCTACAATTGAGCGTAGTTCAGACGATGTTTCTATGGAGTGGTATGGTCGACTTCTTTGAAATTTTCTGCGATCTTAGTAGAATGAACTTTCTCCAGGTTGGCATAGCGCCTGAATACTAACTTACATGCATCTGTTTTCCGCACTCGAACAAGTCCATACTATCTTTTGAACACAAAAGATATGCGCATATATCAAATATAGAGCGAGTGAACATAGAATTTCCACTCCAGCAATCGACTGGCACAAGTCACCTATTGGTAGAAGATATCTGAAAGTTGTGAAAATGTCCATTATGACAAAGGTTTCCGCCCAGATCAATTGACGAACCCGCCCCGCTGAAAATTTGTCTACATTAAACATATTTAATTGTCCCTAAGTATGTATACATGCATACATTACAAAAGAAATGCAAATGATAACATATGATATATGGATGATGTATAGATGGGATTGGAACACAAGTTATAAAATTGGAAGGGGTTCCTTTCACTTTGCTCGGATACAGCACATATTGATACGAGATGGGTTAAATGTATATATAGTTAGTATTGGTGACTATTGGTGGTGTTTTAATAGTCAAGTGACAGTATTGCAGTCTGTGGCTATATGGTTACAGATAGTGTTATGATAATCGGTTCAGGAAGCGACGTGACGCAGATATATAAGGATTAACTGTCATGTGGACTGTTTTTATGGAGATGTAACGGTGATGTAAGTGGACATAACTTGTGTAAAACCCGAAGGGTTTTACATACAAGTTATGTCCACTTACCTCACCGTTACATCTCCATAAAAATAGTCCACATGACAGTTAATCCTTATATTTATATACATTTAGCGAAAAAGCCGCTTTTGTAAATATATTTAATTCGAAAAGTGTATCGTGACAAGATCAGCCCAAAATACCCAATAGCACCCTTGGCAAAAGTTAATAGGAACAATTTCTCTTCATGTTGAAACCCGATGATGTATTAAGTAAATCCTGCGCGAGTCAAAATGCGCCCAAAGCATTACGCGTTCGTCTTTCCAAACCTAATGACGTATCGATGGTGTTATTAGCTTGGTTTTATGAGGCGTTACGCATTCACCGAGAAATAACTGCAACTAGCCACGTGGGCGCCGACCAATCAGAATGCTGGATTTAGTGATGACAACACTTAGTGTGTAAATATATGGGATTGAACGATCGAGACAAAGGTTACATTGTTGCTCGTTTCTATAACATGATATTCCAATATGTCCTTGGCAAAAAAACGAGAATATTTGACTGCTCTAATTTAAGCCACATGAGGCTTCTATAGGTTACACTGGTGTAAATGTTTTCCATAGGCCTCAGTGCTAACGTTTTAGCGTTACTCTAGTAGCTGAGGGCGTTTTGTATGCACTTTTATGTCCAGAGCAAAACTCTTCACGAATCCACTAATTGAAGGTACACGAACAATATTTGGTTGGTGACACATTTCCCATTGAGGGCGAAATGGGTCAAATGGCCACGCCCCTTTTTGCGCGAAGTACTACCACCCGCCGTGACTATATATCCAGAACCGTTGGCCAAAGGGGGTCGTGTGACCACTCAAAATGTGCGGAATGGCCACATTATGGGGGGTCATTAATACATTTTCATATCCAAAAGTCAATGGTGTTTAAGATAATTGCCAAAAACCAAAAAAAATCCATTTTAAGGGCCCAATTTTGGGGTTCAGCACTTTTATCTCAAAGCTGAGCCCCCAATTCGAATTTTATTGATCTATATCCATCGGTGCCACATATAGGTATAATTTATGTACCATTATCGGATGGGATTGACCTCCAAGGAGCTCTTGACCCTGAAAATCCACATTATGGGGGGGGGGGGTCAGTAATACATTTTCATATCCAAAAGTCAATGGTTTTTAAGATAATTGCCAAAAACCGATTTCAGCATGTTACGCACCACAAGTATACAATACCACCAAGGCCACAGCATATGTATGACACTTTTTAAAGAACTATCCGAATTCTCTGATCGACTTAAGAGCACAATTGACCACACACAATGGGATTAGCTGGAAATTGCTGCTGAGGATGTGTTGATCCCGACACACAACGTGAGCTCTTCATGACTGAACATGCCTTGGAAACTGGTGTGCTTTACCAAAAATCAGGTAACAATTGTGCTCTAATCAACAGAAATGTACAGATTGAACAAAACAGGTTTTCAAAATTTGTTATCAACATTTAACAGCTGATCTGATTTAAGTGACCAAGATATGAAACATGCTAAACACTTTTACTAAATGGAATGACCAGCTGTTTGCTTCATGCAGCAGCCACGTGTTGCGATCCTAAAATGGGTATTGCACCTGGGCATAGTAAAAACATGTTGTAATCAGATAGATTCAGATGGGAGATGACCATATATACCAGTATATATTTCAGAAGTAATCAATTCTTACAAAAGGACACCTCATCTCACAAAAAGTTTTAGGAAATGATGGAATGATCACTATTCAATCAATAGTAGAATGAGCCTTTGTCAGTCCCACATTAGTTTTGATTGGCCATGATAGTTGCATCACTTGCAGGTTGGAGAAGATGAGGGTATATAATTTCACTAACATAATTCTTCATATAATAATAGCTAATAGCCCTCATAACTTACCATTTTAAAGATATTTTCATTTTCAATACCACCTCAGGTTAAGTGGTCCTGCTAATTTTATATTATGCTGATGGGTACTGCTGGATTGATATGTTTGTAGGTCAAAGCAATTATGTCAAGTACTTTCATTTTACCTAAAGTTGGTTATTTTTGCATTGTTTGGCTAACCCGAGCAATTTGTGCAAAAGTCAGTGTCTGTATGCAACATTCAAGAACATATATACTTCAAAATTTTATTGTGTACGCTGATGTTTGGTAAACAACAGGAATAGTCATCTCAATTATGGCCAGTTTGTAAAAACCAGCACCCATTATTAAAATATTTCACAATATACATGTTTTTTAATGTTTTCTACACATTGTGGCTTTATCCTCGATTCGTTCAGATCGCTTTGCTCTACCTGAATATCATACCAAATGTATTAGCATCACCACTAAACTTGGGATGAATACTGCCAAATGAATATATTGTGATAAGGGCAGTGGAAAAATAATGGTTGAGTCTTTTCTAAATATAATTCTAGTAAAACCTACACAATACTGTCTTGGTCTGATAAGACTCAGAGTCATGTTTATTTAGGAGTATAGACATGAAGTCCACCAGTTTTATGAAAATTAAATGGGCTCTGCACTAGTAACATCTGGACTCCTGGGACCCATTAATATTGACAAATGCAACACAAATGAAAAATACTTTCCCCAAACATAGATTATAACCTGACAATCATTGTGTTTGAATCAGTGTACATATGTATATGTAGGCATGGCCATAGCATGTTTTTGAAATACTGCAGAGTGCAGACCATAAATTTCACTAGAATATACATGTAGTTACTGCATGTACATCACACACATAAGTCATAAGGCGACTGACACACATAAACGTACCTGCAGGGTTCACAATATTTCACATGTAAAGTATATATATATCTCCTGTGCCTATAACATCAAACCAAATGGTTTACAGTACTTTTACTGACATTTTTGGAGTGGCACATATACATACATAAAACATAAAAGTCAATTTAAAGGGACGAAATGAAAAATAAATTTGTGCAACTATAATGGAGATCTATATTGGATTACAACATCCACAAATCTACAAAATCTACAACATCCACAAATCTACAAAATCGACAAAAACATCTGACTATCATAGACATTGGTAATGCGATAATTTTTCCTTGATAAGTTGAAACATGAGGGAGGATTGCATAGCATGGCTACATGCAGAATGTAGATTTGTATGTATTTATGTCTGCATATCAACTGATGCTTGTATTTTTCTTCTAACTCACTCCAGGCTAGCCATTATTTGTTCTAGAATAATGTACATGTTAGGGAAATTGTAGAACCTTTATACAAAATGGTGATGCAGCCAATCAAAATTGATGTGGGACTGATAAAGACACAACCTGCTCGACTACTGAATCATACTGATTGATCAAATTGTAGTAACTCAACATTTACTAAACCTACTTGTGGGCTGAGTATAATTCAATTCAACATTAGAATACCATAAAAAGACCCTGTTCTCCCATAAGTTTAAAGAAAATAACACATTGAACTCATTTACAAGTATATTGCTAATGTGATATATGTCATTCCATTTATAACCATTTTGGCAGCCATCTCACATCAAAGGCCATGAAATCTAGATAACAAAAGATGAACTACATTCAAATTATATCACCAGGTAACCATTTTGTAGGAGTTTTAGGTTATTCTGATCAAATACCGTATTATTGATGATTTCCTCAACATCTTTGTTATTGGGAAAATGTCTGTTTTTCATTCTACGACCAATATATTCCATCCAAAAACCTTATTTTCAGGGTCAAGAGCTCCTTGGAGGTCAATCTCATCCAATAATGGTACAGAAATTATACCTATATGTGGCACCGATGGATATAGATCAATAAAATTTGAATTGGGGGCTCAGCTTTGAGATAAAAGTGCTGAACCCCAAAATTGGGCCCTTAAAAATGGATTTGTTTTTGTTTTTGGCAATTATCTTAAAAACATTGACTTTTGGATATGAAAATGTATTACTGACCCCCCCCCCCCCCCCATAATGTGGCCATTCTGCACATTTTGAGTGGTCACACGACCCCCTATGTCCAACGGTTCTGGATATATAGTCACGGCGGGTGGTAGTACTTCGCGCAAAAAGGGGCGTGGCCATTTGACCCATTTCGCCCTCAATGGGAAATGTGTCACCAACCAAATATTGTTCGTGTACCTTCAATTAGTGGATTTGTGAAGAGTTTTGCTCTGGACATAAAAGTGCATACAAAACGCCCTCAGCTACTAGAGTACGTATAGTGTTGGCAATATAAATGTTGGGTCCAAAATTTTCTTTAAATCTGAAAAATTGACATTTTGGGAAACTTTTTACACAAAAAAATCATGTCTGTCTAGCAGGGAATTCGCCTTTAAATCTTATGTTTTCGTAACTAGTGTCAGAACCGCATAAAAAAATACAGTCATATTTTAGACCACACCAAAAAATTCAAACTTCACTACAAAGGGTTAATTCCTGTGCCAATGGTTATTTTACCTATGGGAAATCATAGGGAAGAGGTGTGATGATTTTTTTATGTGAAAAGCACACAAGGCTATTGACCAATCAGGGCCCAGTGTCTATTTTATTCTCTCCTATATATTCCTCCCGCATCCGCTAGATGTCACTCGGAACCTTATTTACACCAGTGTAACCTAAAGCGATAGCCCGCTTTTTCGCGGAATAATTGTAACTCCCTACATTTCTTCAGAATTGCCCATCAATGGAAAAAATGTGTTCAAAAACAATATCACTTCTGTGGTTCTTTATTTATCACACACAATTTAACCCCACCCCCTTTAACAAATTATTCATCAAAAAAGCACAATTTTCCACCACCAGTCATGTTCAGGCCCCATTTTCACTCAGTTTTAGGGGTCTGGTGTTGCAAACTTGGATCAGCTATGGAAGACTGTTCAATATTCTTTCCATGAGAGAACTTCTGGTGATGTGAGGTCATTGAGTCCAGATCTGATCAGCTGAGCATCAAGCGCATGACTTTATCAGCACATTGAAGAATAAAATATGACATTTTCAGGTCTGCAAGGGTGATCCAAGATAACTGGATGTGGGTGTATATTGAATTAGTTGAATAAAGATATGCTCTCTTTGAATTGCTGAAGCATTTTCTTAAATGTGTCCAAGTTTTAGTGCTATTAACCTTCAAATGACCATACCCACCAGTGGAAATGACACACTTTTATGATATATATCTGTATATCACTGGCTATAAAATCCAAAATACTTGTTAAATTAGGTTCTTATATCAATTGATATATGTGTCGTTGACATGCCCATGTTATGGGTCATTTGCATTATCATGTGACTATTACCACCTTGAAATTTTTTGAAAATACCTTGAAAAATTGGCATTTTTTATGAAAAATCTTACTATTTTTTTGGCTGATGTAAGTGAAAGAAGGCATCAGCAGCAAGAATAGCCACATCAAGCATGAGATATTCATTGGACTGAAAGACTAGGCTCTGTAAAATGCATTAAAATGCTTTAAAGTGACTCCCAGGAATCAAAAATGATAAAAAGCTATTTTTTCCCTTTAGGTTACACTGGTGTAAATGTTTTCCATAGGCCTCAGTGCTAACGTTTTAGCGTATAGTGTTGGCAATATAAATGTTGGGTCCAAAATTTTCTTTAAATCTGAAAAATTGACATTTTGGGAAACTTTTTACACAAAAAAATCATGTCTGTCTAGCAGGGAATTCGCCTTTAAATCTTATGTTTTCGTAACTAGTGTCAGAACCGCATAAAAAAATACAGTCATATTTTAGACCACACCAAAAAATTCAAACTTCACTACAAAGGGTTAATTCCTGTGCCAATGGTTATTTTACCTATGGGAAATCATAGGGAAGAGGTGTGATGATTTTTTTATGTGAAAAGCACACAAGGCTATTGACCAATCAGGGCCCAGTGTCTATTTTATTCTCTCCTATATATTCCTCCCGCATCCGCTAGATGTCACTCGGAACCTTATTTACACCAGTGTAACCTAAAGCGATAGCCCGCTTTTTCGCGGAATAATTGTAACTCCCTACATTTCTTCAGAATTGCCCATCAATGGAAAAAATGTGTTCAAAAACAATATCACTTCTGTGGTTCTTTATTTATCACACACAATTTAACCCCACCCCCTTTAACAAATTATTCATCAAAAAAGCACAATTTTCCACCACCAGTCATGTTCAGGCCCCATTTTCACTCAGTTTTAGGGGTCTGGTGTTGCAAACTTGGATCAGCTATGGAAGACTGTTCAATATTCTTTCCATGAGAGAACTTCTGGTGATGTGAGGTCATTGAGTCCAGATCTGATCAGCTGAGCATCAAGCGCATGACTTTATCAGCACATTGAAGAATAAAATATGACATTTTCAGGTCTGCAAGGGTGATCCAAGATAACTGGATGTGGGTGTATATTGAATTAGTTGAATAAAGATATGCTCTCTTTGAATTGCTGAAGCATTTTCTTAAATGTGTCCAAGTTTTAGTGCTATTAACCTTCAAATGACCATACCCACCAGTGGAAATGACACACTTTTATGATATATATCTGTATATCACTGGCTATAAAATCCAAAATACTTGTTAAATTAGGTTCTTATATCAATTGATATATGTGTCGTTGACATGCCCATGTTATGGGTCATTTGCATTATCATGTGACTATTACCACCTTGAAATTTTTTGAAAATACCTTGAAAAATTGGCATTTTTTATGAAAAATCTTACTATTTTTTTGGCTGATGTAAGTGAAAGAAGGCATCAGCAGCAAGAATAGCCACATCAAGCATGAGATATTCATTGGACTGAAAGACTAGGCTCTGTAAAATGCATTAAAATGCTTTAAAGTGACTCCCAGGAATCAAAAATGATAAAAAGCTATTTTTTCCCTTTAGGTTACACTGGTGTAAATGTTTTCCATAGGCCTCAGTGCTAACGTTTTAGCGTATAGTGTTGGCAATATAAATGTTGGGTCCAAAATTTTCTTTAAATCTGAAAAATTGACATTTTGGGAAACTTTTTACACAAAAAAATCATGTCTGTCTAGCAGGGAATTCGCCTTTAAATCTTATGTTTTCGTAACTAGTGTCAGAACCGCATAAAAAAATACAGTCATATTTTAGACCACACCAAAAAATTCAAACTTCACTACAAAGGGTTAATTCCTGTGCCAATGGTTATTTTACCTATGGGAAATCATAGGGAAGAGGTGTGATGATTTTTTTATGTGAAAAGCACACAAGGCTATTGACCAATCAGGGCCCAGTGTCTATTTTATTCTCTCCTATATATTCCTCCCGCATCCGCTAGATGTCACTCGGAACCTTATTTACACCAGTGTAACCTAAAGCGATAGCCCGCTTTTTCGCGGAATAATTGTAACTCCCTACATTTCTTCAGAATTGCCCATCAATGGAAAAAATGTGTTCAAAAACAATATCACTTCTGTGGTTCTTTATTTATCACACACAATTTAACCCCACCCCCTTTAACAAATTATTCATCAAAAAAGCACAATTTTCCACCACCAGTCATGTTCAGGCCCCATTTTCACTCAGTTTTAGGGGTCTGGTGTTGCAAACTTGGATCAGCTATGGAAGACTGTTCAATATTCTTTCCATGAGAGAACTTCTGGTGATGTGAGGTCATTGAGTCCAGATCTGATCAGCTGAGCATCAAGCGCATGACTTTATCAGCACATTGAAGAATAAAATATGACATTTTCAGGTCTGCAAGGGTGATCCAAGATAACTGGATGTGGGTGTATATTGAATTAGTTGAATAAAGATATGCTCTCTTTGAATTGCTGAAGCATTTTCTTAAATGTGTCCAAGTTTTAGTGCTATTAACCTTCAAATGACCATACCCACCAGTGGAAATGACACACTTTTATGATATATATCTGTATATCACTGGCTATAAAATCCAAAATACTTGTTAAATTAGGTTCTTATATCAATTGATATATGTGTCGTTGACATGCCCATGTTATGGGTCATTTGCATTATCATGTGACTATTACCACCTTGAAATTTTTTGAAAATACCTTGAAAAATTGGCATTTTTTATGAAAAATCTTACTATTTTTTTGGCTGATGTAAGTGAAAGAAGGCATCAGCAGCAAGAATAGCCACATCAAGCATGAGATATTCATTGGACTGAAAGACTAGGCTCTGTAAAATGCATTAAAATGCTTTAAAGTGACTCCCAGGAATCAAAAATGATAAAAAGCTATTTTTTCCCTTTAGGTTACACTGGTGTAAATGTTTTCCATAGGCCTCAGTGCTAACGTTTTAGCGTATAGTGTTGGCAATATAAATGTTGGGTCCAAAATTTTCTTTAAATCTGAAAAATTGACATTTTGGGAAACTTTTTACACAAAAAAATCATGTCTGTCTAGCAGGGAATTCGCCTTTAAATCTTATGTTTTCGTAACTAGTGTCAGAACCGCATAAAAAAATACAGTCATATTTTAGACCACACCAAAAAATTCAAACTTCACTACAAAGGGTTAATTCCTGTGCCAATGGTTATTTTACCTATGGGAAATCATAGGGAAGAGGTGTGATGATTTTTTTATGTGAAAAGCACACAAGGCTATTGACCAATCAGGGCCCAGTGTCTATTTTATTCTCTCCTATATATTCCTCCCGCATCCGCTAGATGTCACTCGGAACCTTATTTACACCAGTGTAACCTATAATATCGCTATACAGCACACATCGAAAAAAAGAAATGATAAGCGTCCTCAGAGGGATATCCACATGTATACCATAATTACTTGCGCCAGTCCATGTGACGCAAGTAATGTTTGGGTCCGGATATATGTTTATTTGTCTGTTTATTTGTCTGTTTATCTGTCCTTCCGTGAATATGTTACGTCATACCGGAAGTAGGCCTACACAATGTAAAGAATGCACATGCGATAATATGAAATGGTTGCAACAATTGTAAATTAAATCCACGTATATACTTAAATTGCATTGTTATCTGGTTTTATTTTGGTAATAAATCGTTCATAAAAGAACAATATTGAAAGGTTTATTTATGGAAACCGATAAAGACACCATGACGTCACGACGCACATCGGGGCGTCACAGGGCGCTGAGACTCGTATTAGACGGGCAGGCTAAACCGATCCAACTGCCAACAGCTTCGTGTTTTATTTCGGCCAATTTGGCCGGTTACTTCATGTCTGTTTTTCATCTGACGTGTGTGTCGGAATAATGATGTGGAGGATTTATGTAAATGTTAGCCCAAACTACATTTCCAAGTAACGATGGTTTTGTTGTTTATTTTGAGGAATAATACCGCGTCAGATGAATTCAGCCCAAATATGTTAACAGTTGTCGTGTAAAACATCGGCAGTAGGTTAGCGTTATTTAGTATTTGTGGATGTCATTTAACATGGGGAAAATAGACTACTGCGCTTGAACGAGCATGTGAATTTGTCGTTTTTAATGTATAGCAACTTTATAATCAATAACAGAGGCATTCTCTGTCAAATAAGGTCGCTCTATTTACGATACCAATTGGGGAACTTTGTAAATTAAATTACGCGTAAACCAGCGTAAACGTATACCTGCTGCAAATAGAAAAGCGTACTCGCCCAGGGCTAACTCGCCCCAATCGACGCGTGCCAACTCGGAATAAAAGGCCAACTCGGAATAAAAGATGTATACGGGGTGTTATATGGCGTTTGGTCCGTTGTTTCTCAATGAATATTATTGAAATTTGGTGTATATGTCCGGTCTGGTACATGGAATACAACAACGTTTGAATTGTTTTTAAATTTACAAATTTGTTGATTTTATTCATTTTTTTTTTCGTTCTGAAACACACTATAAAGTGTATATAATATAATAACGAACACGAGACATACATAATTTATAAACTGTTAACAAAAGATATCAAATTCAAAGATGACTCAGTGGAGTTTATAAAGTGAACATAAAAACATTGAGGTAAGAATCTGTTTAAGGAATGCAACTTTATTTAATGATAATAAACACATAAATTAAAATAACAAACATGAGACATACATAATTTATAAACTGTTAACAAAAGATATCAAACTCAATACATGACAAAGATGACTCAGTGAAGTTTATAAAATGAACATAAAAATATTAAGGTAAGAATATTTTTAAGCATTACCAAACCGTTTAGCACACACCACAGTCCACTTCACTCATCCGATCATCACCAAACTTCATATTTATCTTGATATTGATCTATCAGATGAGAGCCATCAAATATTTTTTTAATTTCATAGGAAAAAATAGTCGCCAGCGGCCATATTGCATTTACGTTATATGTTATTGCGTTATGTCGATATCTTGTATTACTTAGAAATTTCACCTTTCCAGATTCATAATTGCTCCATTGACTGTAACAGATGAAATTATTCCCCTCTTCGGATAGAGTGTCACTGAAACTTTATTTTGTCAGACTGTCTGTATAATCACTGATTATATATGGCAATAATCTGTAATAAGATGTAGCACTATTTTATTTTATATTTACACGCAGTGCTGTTTTATACAACAATTCTAATCCCCCCTAGATCATCATGTGATCGACCATACATCGCGCGAGGACCTGGTTGAATTAAGGGGGGTTTTATGGATAACTTCTGTCCTCAAGCTAGATTATACTTATGACATTTAATGGCATGTTTCTAACGTGGAGGGTTAGATATGCTTGAGAAACCACTACTCTTTAATTCACACCAAGTTCTCAGCTGTCATGAACCCATAGCCATGATATATGGTTTATTTTATGTATACTAGTAATATAGTTATTTTCAGTACCTTTATATACCAGTACTGTGTATAACAATGCATATAAATTAATCCATGTATACATGTATATTGATTCAAGGGATTCAGTGGTTTTGTCCATCAGTCTATCAAATTTGCGGGGGAAACATGGCCACAAGCAGTACACCCTGCTAAATTTCGAATTTGAATCAATTGGCACACCCTGCAGCCAGCTTTTATTGGAGAACTTTTTCTCATGTGGATATTTTGGGTCACCGCTAGATGTGAGCCATATTTTGTTCTCAAACTGTCCTTGTGAAGACATCACTGCCAGCGGTGATCTTCAATTTTACTATTTTTATGGCTAAATAATTTGGTTGATCCTACAGACGACACCCCTTGTCCGATCGTCACCAGATTCCACAATGATTTTCTGGATAACCAGCGTGAGAGTAATCTAATTTTCCCGAATTTCGTTAAAAAACATTACCACAGGCAGCAATTTGGTATCTTACTGTTTGATCCTCTTTTGCATGACTGAATTGTTTAGCAACTGTACAGACATATCCCTCATCTGATAGTCACCACACTTTATATTGATATTCGGGCTGACAACTAGATGGGAGCTATCGAATGCTTTGAATTTTTTTGGAAAACATTGTCGCCAGCAGTCATCTTCTATTTTGGTTTTTATATACATGTATATCTCTTCATTCGGATAGCCAGTATTACGTAGGTACTTCAACTTTCCGCATTCCTGTCATCATTTGAAATATAAAAATTTACCTGATACATGCACCCTTCAAAATTAGTTTCGTCGTATCTATTTTAATGACCCGAATGGTAATATTGATACAGATATATTTGTCAAACATTTCTTTGTACAATATATATACAGGTATTTAGTTTGTAACTAAATCTAGAAATATATAATAGTAGCTGGTGGACCCTACTTCGTCCGGGATGTTCCCCTCTGATTTTCGGACAATTGCGCGATTTAACCTTGAATTGACCATTTTAAAGGTGAACGTCATGTCGGGTCACAATTTGACCCGTCCAAAACACTCCCCGGAAAGTCACGACAAAAGTACCCGTCGAAATCCGCCCGGCTTTACCCGATTTGACCTTGAATTGACAATTTTGAATGTCAAGATCAGCTCAGGGTCATGATTTGACCCACCGAAACACTCCTGGGACAAAAGTAACAGTAGGTATTATATTTCGTTGAAATACTTCCGTTTTACCAGATTTGACCTTGAATTGATCTTTTTGAATGTCAAAGTCAGGTCGGGATCAAGATTTGACCCGTCCAAAATACTCCCTGGAAATAATTTCCCCTAGGTATCAAATTTCGTCAAATCTGTCCGGCAGTTTTCCCGGCCATAGCTAACAGACAAACAGACAGACAAATGTCCAAAATATATATTAAACTAGCTGATGGACTCGACTTCGTTCGGGCTATTTAGGGATTTATTTTTGTGATCGCCTCCATCTGGACAGTACCCAGTATATACAGCGTCTGGCCAAACTATTGTTCAATTGGTCCAGAAACATGCCTATATCAGCACGTTCGAGAACATGGTCCCACGTGAAATTGGACCCGTCCATATTGCTCCCGGGATCGAAGTAGTCCTACACACAAATTTTTAGTCGGATCGGTCAAGGTCCAGAAACATGCCTATGAGCGAGGTCAAGTTGACACGTTAAAAACCAAATCCGAGTCGGATCAGTCGAGCAGTGTTAGAGTCTATAACACATACACACATGCATTCATGCATACACACATACATACAGACAGGTGTTCCGAAATGTATAATCGATAGCTACAAACAATTCGATGGTAGATAGTTCACGGCCGACCTGATGCATGCATCTTAGTTTTCTTGTATATATATGTCAGAGTTATGGAGGCATGGACTCAGTATGAGTGTTCATTGCTTCATGTTTATATATATTCTGCATGGAAAATAAAAGTGGGCAATAGTACTGTCCATTAGAAGCCTATTTTATGTAACTTGAAACTCGGGAAATGAGTTGAGATTTTTTTTTTCCGCAGAGACAGTGAGGTGCGAACATATTTCTGGAAACTTTTTCAGTGTAATTGTTTCTCAATTGAACCATGCGCTCGACTGTTTGGCCGGACATGGTTTATAAATATGCACCAGGATCTTTCGGAAATGTTTTAAACTACGAAGAAAGTTTCCAGAAATATGTTCGCACCTCACTGTCTCTGCGGAAAAAAAAATCTCAACTCATTTCCCGAGTTTCAAGTTGAGAAACAATTACACTGAAAATGTGAACGTGGAAACATGGATTATTAAAATACCTTATTTATTAACTGGGAAAACAAGCTTTCTCGTTCTCAACGCAATAGACATTTTGATGATATGTTCCCGAAGACTGTAGATCAGTCGCTAAGGGTATCTTCACATTTACACACTTTTGATCACAGACTAACGTGTCTTTTATTTAATTGTGTCGGTATTTGTAATTGACTTCGATGATTTTGTGCCGCTGAAGTGCAATGGCATACACAAATCATTCTAGTCAAACTAGTAATTTAACCTATTGGTATATACTATATAGCATCATCGGCAACCAATCGGCTTCACACTCTTCATATCAGCGATGTCTATAATGTTCTATAAATATGTGAAACAACTCGTACGGTATTACTAAGACCATCATTAGTGTAATAGATCAACTGGAGATAACAGAGATATTCTGTCCGTACACACAAATATTTCAGCGATGGATGAACTGAAATTTGATATCAGATTGTTTATCGATCTCTCAAATGAGGGGCCAGAACCCGTGGTTCAAACTGTTGTTGGTAAGACACCACAAAACATGCCAAATGTGTGATGGGCGCAAGTATAGGCAGCTCCAGTGAGTGCAGTCTAGTGGGCTATGCTATTGTGTGTATAACACCTATTTTGTAAATTTCATCTTTACACCCTACTGTGGGTATACAGATTCCTACTGTTGGTATAAATTTCCACTGTGGTGTAAATGTTTCAACGGCACTTTATGGGTTAAGCGTTTATACCCACAGTAGAACGACGCGGCAGTTGACCTGTGGCGGCCTCGCTGTCGAAAAATTACAGATTAAAGTTAGTTTAAGGGCTTTGTGGACCCAATTTTTCCAAAATTTGATAGAGTCCAAATAAAGGATTCTGTTCATGTGTATTAGTAATTAAAGAAACCAGCGTTCTTTGAAAAAATTACCAGTTGTTGACAAATGATATACTAACTTCACAATATGGTTGACTGAGAGCCAGCAGTTTATGGGTCACCTTTTCGCGGCTTATGTCCAGTCTGGTGTGAATGGATTTTAGCTGGTGTCAACTTCCACAAGAGTGATTATGAGTGAGTGGTGACCTATTTACTAGAAATAATGTGGTGGTCTGGTAGGGTTTGATTGAGGATTAACATTCTATTGTCAACAGAGTTCACAGTGGTTACACTGGCCATAGCTAACCCATTCCTTCTGGCATCTACCCAGCCATGATTAAGCAGGTAAATATATCATTTGTCAACAACTGGTTCAAATTATTTTTTTCAAAGAACGCTCAAGAAATATAAATTTTTTTATGGTACATCATTCATCACAGTGTTCAGTACATATTCCCATATTTGATTTTTAGATATGTACTTTGTTTTTCTTGGACCATTGCCTGTAAATTTTATTTTTTTTAAAGCTCAATAAAGTTCACATTTTGTATTTCTAACATAATCCACCATGATGTATACTCGTAAAATGTTGCATCAATGGGCATGGTTTCTACAAAAACAGACGCACATGTTCGTCTGCCTTCCGTGTTTAAAGCGAACGACGGCTTACACTTTTACAACAACGTAGATTGTTAATGTTTTCTGCAATGAGGGAAATCTGAATGTGTATTCATATCGACTGACTTGCTTCAACACGCCGAGTTCCGCTGCAGACAATACAAAATTGACAACATTTTGAAATGTAAGCAGGCTTCAAACTCATCTTATCCAAGAAAAACTCTGGCTACATAAGAAATTTGTGTATAAGGTGTACGCGCATTTGTTGCGTTAAAAACCAAAGGTCCCAAGTCAAGGTCCAAATCCCCAACACACTGATGTGAGGTTTAACTCCATCTACATGCAGTAATGTCCAAAGTAATTGATCACTTAACCACAGCAGAATTATGGGTAATTTTTCAGGATTTTAAATCCTGAAAAATTACCCATAATTATGCTGTGGTTAAGTGGTGAATTACTTTGGGCATTACTGTAACCAATATAAGGATTTGAGGTTTAATGATAACTCAATCCTCATACAGTAATGTTCAAAGTAATTGACCACTTAACCACAGCAGAAATATGGGTAATTTGTCAGGATTTTAAATGCTGAAAAATTACCCATAATTCTGCTGTGGTCAAGTGGTCAATTACTTTGGGCATTACTGTAACCAATATAAGGATGTGAGGTTTAATGATAACTCAATCCTCATACAGTAATGTCCAAAGTAATTGACCACTTAACCACAGCAGAATTATTGGTAATTTTTCAGGATTTAAAATCCTGAAAAATTACCAATAATTCTGATGTGGTTAAGTGGTCAATTACTTTGGGCACTACTGTAACCAATATAAGGATGTGAGGTTTAATGAGAACTCCACCCACATAACTAATTAATATGTGTGAAAATTAAACAAAAACAAATAAATTCCATGATGGCGTCCAATATGGACTGCCTAATTCTGCTCCAAAAACATGTATATTGAATAGATGGATGTTTATTGGGGTAAGCCGATTATTTCAATGATACTTTCATTAACTGGGATCCAAAACCCTACGGGAGCGCGCTTCGCGCGCGACTATCTTAAGCATATGTGCATATTTAATAAGCCAACAAATGGAATCCCAACAGAGAAGATTGGCGGGGGTCCCAGTTTATGTACACTATATAATATATTCCTTATTAAGAGATATAGTCCAGGAGATATTGGTCGACCTCTGCACCCCCCCCCCAGGACTTAACTTCACCCCACTAATTTTCTTCCTTAAGGTCTCCTCTAATTTTTTTCACTTGTTAACAAGAAAAAAAAGTGGCCGCAGAGACTCCAGACAAGATGGCGTCCATCATGGCGGCCATTTTTTTTAAATACACCAGGTCTCTTTGATCGCCATTATAGTAAAGATGATAGCACATGCGGTCTTGTTTTCCGCTCGATTCGTTATGCTAATATACAACCCTTACAAAGTAGCCAAAAATCCGACACCAGAATCCAATATGGCGGCCAAGATGGCCGCCGAAATGTGAAAATATGCTATTTTTCTGACATGTTACCACATTTCGTTTGTCTCTGTGGGAAAATCTTACAATTTTTGCGTCATGTTATACATTTACCATATAGAGGAGTCATTGGCGAACATATGGGGACCATAATATGCATTCATTGCGGGATATTTTTGTCCGATATCACGTTTTCACAAATGCCGGTATCATAGGTCAAAGCCGTATCTCCGTTAATAACGCGATGTTATGTTTCGAATCAATGAATGTTATTGCTATTATAACAACACCCATGCATATATATTTGCAGGAGATACTCGAGCTAGGATTCCTCTTATACCTGAGTTGAGGAATATTTACCCAAATCCAAGATGGCGGCCAAAATGGCCACCAGAAATAAAAAATCGCCGAAAATCGCTGATTTTAACATCAGTGAGCATTATTGTCATGATAACTCCACACCTGCTTACTATTGTAAGTTGGGAACACTTATGCGAAGAACTTTCCTTGTATCATATCCAAATAAAAGTCCCCCAAATCCAAAATGGCGCCCACAATGGCGGACATATTTTGAAACATCACCGAAATTCCCTCATATTCACATCATTGGGCATTATTATCGAGACAACTCCATCCATGCGTACAGTTGAGTTGGAAATACCGAGGTGAAGTAATTACCTTACATCTCATGCAAGAAATGGTTTTCCAAATCAAAGATGGCGGCCAAAATGGCGACCGAAATTTGAAAACAAGTCTACATTCCTTTACTTTCTTACGATGGGCGTTATTGTTTCGCGATTTCTATCCACCATTACATGTTGATATGGAATAGTGACATGAAGTATTCATTAGGGTTTGGCAATTGATACTCACAGCCAAGATCGCTGCTAAATTGGCGGCTAGAAATTGAAAAGAAATCGATATTTTCACATATTAATTTCATAATTGTCATAATATCGGTATGTATGGACGAAACTGTACATAAACCATCTACTAGTTCAACCTAAAGGTATCAAAACGCATAACATAGCTCGTATCCTTCTGGAAAGATGAAACACCACCATTAATATCGCGATGTGGCATTTCGAAATCCAGTCTCCACTTAGCGCCGATAATGGCCGCAAGCGTAGGTGCGCCGAATAGTTATATCAGAACAATTACCTGATAACAGATTCTGATTTGCCACGTCACGTCCATAATTATCTGGACCAGCTTCCATTTCTTTGTCTGACAAATCTAGGTTGCTCACACCGACAAAGTATTCACCACTTCCTGGGAGTAGGGTCCCTCTAATCATAACGTTTCAAACAATTCATTTTCCGGTGTCTAGCTTACAGAAGGTCATCTCTATGTATGTGTCCCATACCCCATGGGATAACGACATGTACACCTGGCGAACTAGTTATCTAGTCACTTCTCAATAGATGGTTCGTCAACTCACAAACTCAGCGAACGCATTGGCATATGTGGAAAACTTCGACAGTGTTTCGAAGGTTGCTAGCTGTCTCATTCCCTTGGACAGATGTCTGTCTGCTAAGGAGAAGACCCTAGTGTACAGACTACCCACACTTCTTGACCATTATCCGAAGCAAACTGTGTGACGCCCCGCAGTTGTCTCGTCGAATATCTCCCAGCAGAGAAGAACAATGCTCGCGGTGCTAGTTTGTGGACATGCGCCATGATAGAGGGAATGAAATGGGCCACTGTATACACCACCCCTACACCTGGTGCATGTTTAAGATATCGAATGTCATGCGTGTCGGTTTTATTTGGTGTGGTAAGGTTGTATTCCACATCCGTTTCGAAGCCTTTCTGATTCAACTACGTACACTTTTGTCTGGATAATAATATGCTAGCCTCCCTCAAAACAGTCGGATGGACTAAACGATAATGTCTTTATAGCATGAATGTATGCGTGTTTTGTTATCCTCTCTCGGGGTTAGTGTCAGTATGTGGGCGGTATTATTCAAGAAAATGTCAGGAACTGTGGTGCATTTATTTCACTATGTATTTAAAGAACAATTTACAGTCTCGATGGCAATGGCTGTGGCCGTGGGGGGAACGCGACCTTTGTGATCATATAGCTTTATATATATATAACTTTAGAATATAGTAGTTAATGTCTCATGCATGAAAATGGTCGCATTGGTGATGTTACCAAGAAATCACTTGGTGTACCAACGTTTGTTGAACTGAATGCAAGAGCTCATCAACGTAACATTCCTCTGGATGTTCTTCGCGTTGAACATTTCACCCTTTTGTTGATGGCATTTGTACTTTCTTGAACCATACCACCCAACGTGAGTATGACATATCAACCAACTATCAAAGGTATCGCCTTTAAGACTACACCCCAGTCTTGGTGGGGTTTATACAGCAGTAGCCAATGGCATACTCCTGGTCCAGTTGTTTAAGAACGGCTTCCAAACGGATGGGAACATACAATCTTAGCATACAAGGAAAGCAAAGCCACACATGAGATCCTGTCTGAATCTAAAACATAACAAAATAAGGGGCGGTGCAGTCATGGTCCAATTTCATTTCCACTATCATGACACATACCCACAAACGAGCACCGTGTGTATTGTTATCATCTGCTTGGATCTGTTCGGTGAGACGATTGCTGGACGCCAACAAGCTTGTTCTTATGACCATGTTCAAGGAGTTTGGGTATAGTATGCATTATGGTCTTCTACGCCTTAGCAGAAATGCATCCGTCAAATGTCGGGCTTTCAGCATTCGAAGCCATATACAGAAGTTGTCCGGGTACGTCAGTGCATTAGATGAGTATGTGAATTGATGAACCATATATTGAGAAGTGGCTGTTTGGGAAGATCACCAGGTGTACACGTTGTTATCCCCATTAGGTCACCAAAGCTGACAATACGCAGATAGATAGGTCATTCTGAAAGCTAGTATATACGAATCGACCGAATACCTTTATAGTGTATCGCACAAGATGACGCATATACCCCATATGTAGCATCTGAATTATACCATAAGCTATACCACGAATGAAGCTCGCTAAGAATTCCAAGCTTTCGGCATATGTATTGTTTGAAACATTCCGATTAGTGGCACACTCCTACAAAGAAGAGTAGTGAACTGTTGTTGTGAGTGAGATAGATTAATCTGACGAAGAGACGGAAACGAGTCTAGATAATGCTGAATGTGGCAATTCAGAATAAGCTCAGGTACTGTTGTTTTGATTCTTGGAAGTCATAATATGACTATTCGGCGCACCTATATACGGTTACGGCCAGTATGAGCCCTTAGTGGAGAATGGATTTTGAAATGCCACATTGCGATTGTGGGTTTTCATCCTTCCAAAAGGCTACGACTTACATTGGAACTAATATATGGCTTATATTATGTACCGTTTCGTTTATACAAATCAATATTATGACAAAAAGTTGAAATTAGTATGTGATAATATCGGCTTCTTTTCAATTTCTGCCCGCCAGTTTGACCGCCATATTGACTGTGGGTATCACTTGCCAAACCCTAATGGATAATTCATAGATATCAACATGTAATGGTGAGTAGAAATCGCGAAACAATAACGCCCATCCTAAGAAAGTAAAGGAATGTAGGCTGTTTTCAAATTTCGGTCGCCATTTTGGCCGCCATCTTTGATTTGGAAAACCATTTCTTGCATGAGATGTAAGGTAATTACTTCACCTCAGTATTTCCAACTCAACTGTACGCATGGATGGAGTTGTCTCGACAATAATGCTTAATGATGTGAATATGAGGGAATTTCGGTGATTTTTCAAAATATGTCCACCATTGTGGGCGCCATTTTGGATTAGGGGGACTTTTATTTGGATATGGTACAAGGAAAGTTCTTCACCTAAGTGTTCCCAACTTACAATAGTAAGCAGGTGTGGAGTTATCATGACAATAATGCTCACTGATGTTAAAATCAGCGATTTTCGGCGATTTTTTATTTCTGGTGGCCATTTTGGCCGCCATCTACGATTTGGGTAAATATTCCTCAACTCAGGTATAAGAGGAATCCTAGCTCGAGTATCTCCTGCAAATATATATGCATGGGTGTTGTTATAATAGCAATAACAATCATTGATTAGAAACATAACATCGCGTTATTAACGGAGATTCGGCTTTGACCTATGATACCGGCATTTGGGAAAACGTGATATCGGACAAAAATATCCCGCAATGAATGCATATTATGGTCCCCATATGTTCGCCAATGACTCCTCTATATGATAAATGTATAATATGACGCAAAAATTGTAAGATTTTCCCACAGAGACAAACGAAAGGTGGTAACATGTCAGAAAAATAGCATATTTTCACATTTCGGCGGCCATCTTGGCCGCCATATTTAATTCTGGTGTCGGATTTTTGGCAAATTTGTAAGGGTTGTATATTAGCATAACGAATCGAGCGGAAAACAAGACCGCATGTGCTATCATCTTTACTATAATGGCGATCAAAGAGACCTGGTGCATTTAAAAAAATGGCCGCCATGATGGACGCCATCTTGTCTGGAGTCTCTGCGGCCACTTTTTTTTCTTGTTAACAAGTGAAAAAAATTAGAGGAGACCATAAGGAAGAAAATTAGTGGGGTGAAGTTAAGTCCTGGGGGGGTGCAGAGGTCGACCAATATCTCCTGGACTAATACCTTGTTGAGTTTTATTATCTAAGCGCTATATGAAAATTCCATCATTGCACTTAAACACAGTTAAATACTTCCATATTGCGCTTAAGCACAATAGAGATTCCCATATTGCACTTCAGCGCAATTAGCTCTTCTTGCGCTTAATTAAAAACAATTGTTATAATTCTATTGTAACTATTGTTTTGTCCTTTAATATTTCCCATACATCATGTAGGCCCTACACATATATTATGCTAGAAAATTAGTACTATTGTTACTAATAGTACTCGTAGTAGTTAATACCACCTTACTGTCAATATTCTATCATGGTTAGTTTCAAAATCATAACGTTAATTGTTATTACTATTTGTGTGTATTGTACATGTACATCAGTCATCAATTAACTTAAGCAGAGCCTGGTTGAATATCTACCATATATGGTGGGTTATTCCCATCTTCAAGCTGTTGATGTCATTGAGACATTCAATGTTATTATACTATTTTGCATGCGAACTAGTAGACCCCCCAATAGCTTATCATTACCACTCGGGGTAGTGGGTGTTTTTCCTCAATTAATTGAATTTCTTGTTTATATGTAATTTTGTATTAGTTCACCGATAGTCTAGGGCACCATCTGCGAGATAAACATGGACTTTCTTGTATATAATTTTCCGCGAGGTTTGTAAGTTGTGATAATTCCGCCTTAATTTGAGGGGGCACCATGCCAGCTCCATTAGAACTATCATATTTCGTCCAAGTAAAGACGATCGAGCTTATTGAGGAGATGCAGCGAGGCGTTATCCCAAACAACATCACTGTATTCTATGAGAGAGGCAGAATATATAAATTGAACATTAATTATAGTGTACTGCGATTAACCTTGGATTTGACTCTCCGTATTAATGTCAGTCTACTGGCTACCCGTTTTTATATGGACTTTGTGTTCGTTGAATTTGTGGGCTTCGAAAAAATACATTTTAAAAACCTCTATAAATTTCACATTTAGTATTTCTAACATATTCCACCATGAACTATACTCTTAAAATGTTGCATTAATGGGTGTGGTTACTGTGATTACTAATCAAAGTGAACATAAACCTTTATTTTGACTCCATCAAATTTGGGGGAAATTGCGTTAGCAAAGTTCTTAAAGGTACGGGCGGTGTTGGCGGTGG
Source organism: Siphonodentalium dalli (assembly GCA_032622095.1). NCBI lineage: Eukaryota > Metazoa > Mollusca > Scaphopoda > Gadilida > Siphonodentaliidae > Siphonodentalium > Siphonodentalium dalli. The sequence goes on from CP136063.1 coordinate 249,006,871, forward strand.
GTATGCTGTTAAAATATTCACCTCCGTCAAAAACCACCATAAACAGAAAGAATAGTAAATTATAGACAGACTTTGTTCGTATACCAATCAGAAATATGGCATAAACAGTATGTTATTGTCAAATGTTTTTCCTTTGTTATGTAAACAATGGCAAAAAACGTTACAGAACCTGGCTTTTGTTTAGATCCGGATATGGTAAACATATAGAGCGTTATTTGTTACTGTTTTCTTGATATGGAAATAATAAAGAGCGTTTATATCATTTGTGTGTGATTAACCAATAGAATTGGGCTGTGTTATGTAAACAGAAGCAAAACTTCTGCAATACGATCAGGCTCTTGTTTACGTACACAATCGGACGTCTTGGCGATAATATACTATTTACGCGCTGATTATGTTTGGCATATGAGCAAAACTATATGTATTTTAATATTCCTTCTGTTGATGGCGATTTGAACAAATATGAATATTTCTGCAACGAACGCCGCCAGTGCCTTTAAATTGATCACATGTTATTGTAATTTCCAAAACTTGTTTACATTTCAGAAAGCTTCTCATCCTTGTCTCGGAAATCCGTGCGGGTCTTCCGCTATGTGCATCGTGACAGGCTCCAATGGATTGCGATGTCAGCTTCTGGATGTAGCAAGTGAGTGGACGTTTTATAGCGTATCGTAATCTTCTTCATTTGGAATCAAAGCCAGTATAGACTATGTAAAAACTTTACGGTGGTCACAGGAAAACTATATATCCAACTTAATATTACCGTGTGATGGCAACGGAAGCGGTACAGTGTATTCTCGGATAGAACCACATATGCAAAACCCAAAGTCGCGAGGGGGTACCCCAGGTTGAGTCTGTGATACTTGGTACCAGGGACGTGGCTATACGGTTTCCGTTGAGGTGGTGAGTGTCTACCTTTACAAGTTTACGTAATTCAATTTGCACCTACCGCCAGAGAAGCACTGCTAACATTGCGGTTGTTGATCTAAACGAATGTTGGGTCATCGTATATTATTCAATTGCATAGGCTCATTTCTCAGATAATTATGTTTGTTGGAGGGTCACTAAAAGAGGATTGGAAATCTACATACATCTTTGATATAATTTTTATATAATTTCCATGAAAGGTACGACGTCACCAAGAACAACAAGAACGACGACCACAACAACAACAAATACGACGATCACAACAATAATGACAACAACGCCCACAACAACAAATACGACCGTAATGACAACAAGAACGAAGACAACAACAACGACGGTGGCGACGCAGACAACAATGACGACAACAACAACAACGACGATGACGTCAACAATAACGACGACGACAACAACATCAAAGACAACAACGACAATGATAACAACAAAGAAGCCAACAACAAAAACAACAACAACGGCGACAGCAACAACATCAACTAGACCAACGACGACAACACCGATGATAAAAACAACAACAACTACACCAACTGCGACAAGATCGACGACGACAACAACGACAACAACAACAACGACAACAATGACGACAACAACGACGACAACAACGACGACAACAACAACGACAACATCGACGACGACGACAACAACAACACCAACAACAACGACGACAACAACAACGACGACAACAACAACGATGACAACAACAACAACGACGACGCCAACAACGATGACAACAACGACGATGACAACAACAGCAGCTACAACGACGCCAACAACAACAACTACGACAACATGGACAACAACAACAGCTACAACGACAACAATGACGCCAACAACAAAGTCAACGACGACAACAACGACGACAACAACAAAGTCAACAACAACGACAACAACGACGCCAACAACAACGACGACAACACCGATGACAACAACGACGACGACGACAACAACGACACCAACAACAACGACAACACCGATGACAACAACAACGACGACAACAACGACAACAACTATGACAACGACAACCCCATGTGAGTATGTTAGAGCGCGACTGGTTATCATGAATTAGTTCCAGATAAAACAAAATCGTAAAGAGCAGTGAACTCCCCTGATTGGTCCTGCTGAATTGGTATGATGCTGGTAGGGCAAACAGCTGTTTGAAAAAAGAAATAGTTTTTAGAGTTGTAAATTGAACAGCCTTTGGCTGATCCGAGCGATTTGTGAAAATTCCAGTGTCAGTATGAAAAGTTCAAGAACATATCAGTTTACAACTATTGTATGAATGCATGTGCTGGTGTAACTAAAACGACATTAATATTTATCTCAATTGTGATAGGTTTGCAACAACTATAATTATTAATATGTTTTTCAATATATATGTTTTTGGTGTATATACATGTATCACCATTTCCTCGATTGGTTCAAATTAGCCAAAGACTGCGAAAATGAAGAGAGGGAGAGGGGAGGGAGAGAGAGAGAGAGAAATAAATGATAATAAATAAGAGAATATATCTTTAATTATACTTTTCATTTTTCGAAACCTCTCTATTTCCAGTCGTGTGCAGCGACTCTGATTACACACCCTACACCATGGGTAACGTGAGGTGCTGCCTTCTCTTTGTTAATACTCTGACCATGGGAGGCGATGCGAGGACGTTCTGTCAGCAACAAGGCAGCCATGTGATTACGATCGAGAGTCGAGCCATGATGAATGACACAGCCGATCTTCTGGCGCAAATTCTCGGAATAGAACAAGGTTAGTGCATGGGCATTTAGGCAACAGCGCTCTAAGTTTCTACTTTACGTGAGTAAAAATACATTGTATTAAGTGATTATCGATTCAAAGTTGATATAATTGGTCAGTGAATGAAAAATTATATCTATCTTAAGTCTGCCAGTGTTTGTGCTTCTCTCATGTCTGTTTATTTACACACACTCGGTGTCTCGTGTTGAATAAAGGATAAGTTTCTAATTCATAGTAGTTAAAAGTAGATTTTTTATAATAGCTTTTCGTGAAACATAACTTCACGAAATAATGTGGATGTCTACACATGTGATGGACAAATTTCTGGATCAATATTGAAAATAAACCTTTTGAATCACGAAGAGCGGAGCAAAGCGACAACGGTCCCTCTTATTTTCAATGGATGTTACGCTTTAAATCACTAAATCCTTTGTCACAACATACAGGACTCATCCCTCATCCGAGCGTCACTTCATATGGAACCTTGGGGTGGCCTATAGATGGGAGCTTATCATTCTGTTCACCAGAGGCCATATTGGATTTAATTCAGACTTAAATCCATCGGTACACCATGCAGCCCACAATTTTTGGCGAAATGTTTTGAAAATTTACATGCATGTTTCAGATCACATATAGATGGGAGCTATTGCATTTTGACGATTTCCGCTAAAAACGTGGCATATATATAATATATATATAATCCCACACACCCTCTGCATTTACACAATTATTTTCCTTAAGAAGCCGTACAAATCGCAATACGGTTACATGAATGTTTCCGACGTCCATCTGACGTCAGGCAATAACTGAAGTTGGCCACTTCATAAAACGCGATGAACATTGCGTCACTCCAAGCCTGTCGTATGCACGCGCTCTGTGTGATGAACCACCTATGTAACTTCAAGCTGTTGTTGAGAGACAATGTACAATATATGTTACTTACAATTGCTGTGGTAGTCTTCAAAAGTTGTTCACATTGATATCGGACCAAATTGCGGATGAAGATGGATAACTCTAAAATCAAGAGGCTTTGTTGATAATAAGGCCAAATTTTGTTGTGTGATGCATATACCAGTACATTTTAATATATCATTACATTAACATAAAATACCACAACAATTGTAAGTAACATACATTGTACACGTCTCTCAATAACAATACCGTTACCGTTTAAAGACATATTGTGTACTTATTCGGGTGCGTGAAACTGATAAGTTAGCATTAATGTGCTATGCCAACTGGAGGGATGTAGCATTCTACTAACATAACCGAAACTTCAAGCAAATCAACCGTACCGCTCCATAGAAAACATTGTCAGAACTACGCTAAATTGTAAATATCGGCGATAAACTAACGAAAATGATTTCGTCGTCGACAGTCACTGCATTTAATTAATATATAAGAATGACGATATGTGTTGTCAATATATATATAATATTTGTAAACATAACTACTTTGAACAAGATTGTTCTCCATTTCTATTTTATCACCCTACCTGACCCTACCGGAGTGTTTCATATCACTTTAAACAGTGAATATGGTGGATACACATTACTACAGTTTTGCAGATTACTGTTCAGAAAAGTGGGAAAGTAGATGGTAATAAAGCGTGAAATGTATGTTCTTTATAACATGTATTCGGTATTCACCCCTTCTGTTATCTGGTATTTAGGTTTCAGAGGGTGGGCGGGTATGAACTTCCTGCATGATGTTGGATGCTTACTTGGCACGAGTCTTTTTTTTTCTTCAGAAAGTATGTGGATTGACGCCTTCGAGCCCCCAGGCACCGCATCGTTCACCACGTGGGACGGTCGCCCTCTGCCGTGGAAAGAATGGATACCGGGAAATTCCAACGGTCAAGACTGCGTAAGAGCCAAAATTGACACAACGGCTGGCTCTAGCACAGAAAACATGTATGCTTTGAGCGACAAGCCATGCGACAAGCAGCAATACAAGTTCTTCTGTCAATTATAAATTTCTCTTCTGCAATAGGCCTACATGTCATGCATGGTTGAATAGATAGCTCTTAAATATGTTATATGTCATCCTGACACCACCTCAACAACAACAACAACAACAACAACAAATACAACAACTTTTGTTCTTATGGTACGTTCATTCGCTGGCAATATTGCACTGCAAACAGGGGGGGGGGGTCGGAAAAAAATTTCAGGCACGTATGGCATTTTTTCCCTTTCGATCATTTTTTGTACCCACCCACTCCCACCGCCAATTTTTTTCCCGTTTTCGGCAGTTTTTTCCGACCATTTTTTGACACCCACCCCCCCTTTTAACACTAAAACAGAGATTTGCGGGGGAAAATTTACTGTAAACAGCTGTATATGAATTTCTGTGCATACTATTTATCATGGATGTTAACATGGACATGTAAATAGGAATGAGTCATTTTGAGGTCATTCGGCCAAAAAAACATGGCTGCCAGCGGCCATCTTGGATTTCAAAATTTGCAACAAAATACAACACGATAACTGCCTGCAGTCAGTTTACAGTTAGAATTACATTATTTCTCTCATTCAAATGTGGTTTTGAAGCCCAACTCATTGCCAAAACACTGAAAAACAAGCAGGAATTTTTTTTTTTAGTTGCGGAAAAAATTGCTTGTTGTTGGCTTTGACCACCCACCCACCCCGGCATACGTGTCTGAATTATTTTTTTTACCCCCCCCCCCCCCCCCCCCCACCCTGCTGCAAACTGAAAAATGCCAGCTGCAAAATTGCCAAAACTGATTAATTTATGCCAGTTGTCAACAAATAAGCGTTAGTAGTGATCGTGTACGACAGAGGTTGTTTGCGTGATTGCTGATATCGCTGAGCTGTTAACAATGTATTAAGAACACAGCGCGTGTTGGTATTCTTAGGCAAGTCAAATGATGTAACTTGATAAGTTGGAAAGTGAGATGGCCAAGCCCAGCTCCATCGATGGGATGCTGCTGATATGCATGTGTGAGTACCATAAACACCACATAGCGACGAGATGTTGTGTGTGTAATTGGGTCAAGCAACAAAACCGACGACAATCCGACTCGAGAAATCACATTGGTACCCACCAGCCTCGTATTGGTACCCACCAGCCTCGTATTGGTGTTCTTCGACTTGTACCACAAATTCCTAATCTTATATCCATGATTGGCAATTCACTCAAGCAAATTACCTCTGCGTGCATGCAAAGTTCCCCTTGTAACATTCATTACTTAATCTTAATATATATTATCAAACGTTCCAACTATTAGAATTTCCCATCGTATAACACCCCTATGGTTGATAATTCTCAACTGATTTCAATAAAATAAAAATCGGTCTTTCAGTCTAAAAACAACAAATTTCACACTTAATACTGTTGTTTGGTATATCAGATTATCAGCACAAGATTCAAACTATTTCGGTCGGAAATTCCATCTAATGTTGTGTCATGCAGGAAAAGTCCAACTGCTGTACTGCTGACATGGCTGGGTAGTATTTTCATAAACCTAGTATTTCAATAAAGGCAATATTTTAGAACCAGGGACGTGTGTCAGCCTCGATTGAAATAGGTTTATGAAAATACTTGACAATGTTCATATATATAATAACAAACTGGGCTCGCCGGCGTTGCGCGTTATAATGTATTTTATAAATACGCGTCGTATCAGTTCTAAATTTACACAATAACAGTCCTTCGTCCATCGTCGATGTGACAATTACCACCACCAATTTCGATATTTTTCAATGTCATTTTCTTGTAAAAATAAATCGGTTTCAACTTGTTCTACCGTCGGTAAGGGTTCCCGACGACTTTTTGGCGTTTGGCCGCTGCACTATACGGGCGTTAGCCAGAGTAGAGATTCATGGCATGATCTAGAAACTTTTTAGACTTTCCCAAAACGAATGTTCGCATGTGCATGGCGGATATGCTGTGGTACCCGTTAACGGACGCAACGCGCCGTTATAGTCACTTTGACACCACTGCTGCGTAGCTACGATGTACCCCTCTGTTAAAATGTCATTTGCATTGTTTTATAATATTAGGCATTGTTATATTAATTGGCAGTAATAATTTGTGATGCACATTTTCCTCCTCATAAATACTTCTATTTCGTTTCCGATTCCGTATTTCATATATGCACATAATTTGTGTCATTTCACTCCACTTTCATCGATTCAAATTACACCATAATCATTGTCATATACTATAAATATTCTAGCAAATCCAGTTCATAATTTGCATATTCATGCACATTCTTCTCGTGCGCATGCACTCCAACGGAATTAGTCTTTGCAGACAGTCAGTGCAGAACTAGTGTCAATAAGTACCTTACTTTTAAAGACCCATTGCATGAGGTCATTTTGTCAAGACTTTCGGGGTTTACGGAGTGCCACCACTGACTTTGTCTGTTGGTTATCAATTGGCTGATAGCCTAATTTATTACGCCACCTAGTGTGGTGTTTCTAGCTTTTGGTTTTTTGATATCGCATGGTCGATCGATAATTCACTGGGTGATTGTACATTCGGCAAACCTCGTCAGATTCCGTCACCGTTTCATCGTACCGATAATTACGAGAGTACAACTAAGATTGGCACATGTGTTTACGTCACCGGTGTAATTGTGGGGACATGCTTCTATTATGAAGGTTTGCTATCCCGAAGGTCCGCTATTCCGAAGGTTCTCTATTCCGAAGGTTTTTGTTATTTTTACGTTAATTCTATATTCTAAAGTATTGAGACTAATTTGAGAGGGTTCATTTTCACAAAGATTCTTTATATGGAGTGTGCGCTCACATCCGAACTGATCATGCGCGCACACCGATACAGATACAGGAGGAAATAACTTAACTTAGAACATTAAATGTGATTTTGTTTTGTTTTCGCTGGTTTTCTTGTTGATTTATGCCATGTAGCTGGCTCAGGCTGTTGGTCATACTTTGGCCGTTTGAGAATCGTAAATATCAAGATATTTTAGAGGCACTTAGCCCATCCTCACATGAAAGAGATCCAAGAGAGGCTATGGTGGTAATATATCTTTACCTCTTATGTGAATCATTCTGTGGAATCTTTGATATTGTTTTAATAAATCATATTGCTTTGTAACGGTTTGTTTGTGGTCACTTGAAGATACTATGCATGCGGGTTCATACATTGATAGTCCTATGTGGGGTTAGAGGCTCCAAATAGAGAGATCAAGCCAAGAAACAGGTTCAAGTGGTCAAGAAGACCGTGCAGATTCAAAAAAGCAAGATCCAAGAATCCTCAGATACATTTCCTGTATAATGTTCAGGTTTGGGGCAAAGAGAATTATGCACGCTTCCTAAAGCCAAACCCCGGCCCACATTACAACACAAAGCGCAATGTTTTATATTCGTCAAGTTACAATTCGGCGGATACTCGCACGAACAGTAGTTTCGTACTTTCGTAGAAGATAACGACAACGATTAGAATTACTGATCCGGGCAATTAACGGACGATCGATCGCATTGAGGTATACACTTTACACGGTTAAAGGTACTCAACCCGTAAAGAGGGTCCCCATCTCAACAGATTCCAACAACAACAATCCGATCAGAGGGTCCTATATTACTATTTCTTTGGCTTTGGGGGTAAAAAATATTTGATTCGAGTCGAGGAACCCATCAAACAAAGCTCAGAGTTATTAGATATTGATTTTTCAAATTTGTTATGTTCTCGAGATGAGTACTGATAACTGCCGTAATCTGCTCTGGATGTGTACTCCAAATCTATTCAAACAGACAAGGATGAATAACTCTAAAATCAAGTGGTAATTTTAACGCAATTTGGACTGAGTTCTGGGCCAGATAGTATTCCCGATAATGAAAAATAATAGATTTCTAAAATCGATATCTAACAAATCTGAGCTTTGATGGGTGACTTCCTCGACTCGAATCAAATATTTTTGACCTCCGAAGCCATTGAAATAGTAATTGAGAGGAGTTTTATCGGGTTGAGTACCTTTAACCCTTTACCCAACAGAACGGCCCTGTGCCAATGCATTCTCTTATATATGCGAGTCGACCATAGGTCGCCTCGCATATATAAGAGAATGCATTGGCTTAACACATTAAAAATTATAAAATTGTTAAAGAATGTAAGAAAAAATGGTAAAAAGTGTTAACAAAAGATTTTTTTTAGGCCAATGCATTCTCTTATATATGCGAGGCGACCTATGGTCGACTCGCATATATAAGAGAATGCATTGGCACAGGGCATAACTGTAACTATCACAATGTGGTCAAGGAGCCGGTTCCAATGATATCCATATTTGTATGGTTCTATTGAGACAGACCGAAGATATTTTAGGCTGTTGAAGCTTTATTTGGCCGGTTTTGGCCGTTTTGTTGGGTAAAGGGTTAAAGGCACGGTCGGCCTTGGTTGTATAGGTTATAATTTAGAAATAAAAGTTACCAAATTACGAACTTCCTTAAGAATATTCTATTAGTATTGTATAATGATAATATGAGTGCGATATTACCACAAAAAAAGCATTTGTTTATATACAGCACGTAAAAAGTGTGCGATAAGCAAAACACTCAACACCGTTGCGATTTTTTTTTTGTGAGAGTGATTCCCAGTGACCCATTCAACGCCAAAGTCTGGGGTTACGTGGATTAGCTATAGCGCTATATCGGTATGTTGTAAACAATATGGTGTCAATTTTAATCAATTTCACCAATAGTGTGTTCTCCCCGGTGATGAGTGTTTACTCACTGCATGTACTGTATCATAATATGGCTTTTGCTTACTAACAAGGTGTACGCGCGTTCTTCACAATAACATGCTATTCACGCGATATTTATGATTGGCATGAGAGCAAAATCTGTCTGTATTTTAATATTCTTTTTGTTTAAAGCCACATGGCGGTTTGCGCTCCAAAATACACAAAATAATATTCGCTTTTGAAAATTTCCCGGTATCAAAATAGGTAGATAAATGCCTAAACTACCTGTCTACAACCAATATATTTCCCAAAAAGACGCATTCGAGTCATGAAAATTACAACAAAATCGTATTGTTTGGTCCCAAATAAACAACCAGCCATTTTGGATGATGCAACCACCGACAACAGCCGAGGATTCCCGGGTGTATTCGTAAATAAGCTTCCCCAGCGTCTCTATAATTTTCAATACGCTTTTAAGGGGTTTCAATTTGATCGTATGTGACCCTGCGAGAACATTGGTCTCTGTTGACAAGAATTTAATGATAGGACGGTCATTCTGCATTTATCAGAGACGTGGCGATGCTGCGATTTGGAGGAGGGGGTTCAGAAAAGAACATAATATCTTATATCTATATTTGCGTATGTCTGTCTGTCTGTGTTCTATAGACATTCACAGGGGACCATCTAGATGATACCAAAGGGGTCTACTAGGGGTAACTTTTACGAGAAAGATAATGGTGCGAATTAGAATTTTCTAAAGTGACGCCGTTGTTGTCGGGCAGAAAAAGGGGAGGGGCAGAACTTTTTTTTGTCGCCGATTGCCACGAAACTTACATATAATCATCCCCATGATATGAAGAATCTAATGGTGTGGCTCAAATATGTCAAAAGTGGCGTCGTTCGAGTCAGGTGTGATTTCCACCAAATTGATACATATTCTTCTTCATGATACAGTGAATCTGATTGTACAATTTAAAGACGCCAAATTTGTGTCGTTTGGATGAGAGATTGGGGGGGGGGGGGTGGGCACTTAATTTGATAAGAATGGGTTTAGTCGCCGATTGCCACCACACTTATACAAAATCATCCCCATGGTATGAGGAGTCTAATGGTGTGGCTTAATATGTCAAAAGTGGCCTCATTCGAGTCAGGTGTGCACTGAATGGGAGAGGGGCACCAAAATTGATACACAATATTTTTAGCGCCAATTTCCACCAAATTGATACACGTTCTTATCCATGATACGAGGAATCTAATCGTGTGATTTAAAGACGCCATATTGGTGCTGTTTGGGTGAGAGATGGGGAGGGGAGGAGTGGGCACCAAATTTGATAAAAATATGTTTAGTCGCCGATTAGCACCAAACTGTATATACTGAGTCTGAGTGTGTGGTTTAATGGTGACAAAAGTGGCGCCGCTTGAGTCCGAAATAGGGACGGGAGGGTCACCAAAACTGATACAAATTATGTTTAGTACAACTACCATCAAATTCATACAGGTTCTTCTCAAATGATACGAGGAATCAAATCGTGTTATCTGTCTTTCTGTCTGTCTGTCTGTATGTGTTCTATGTGCAACTTCACGGGGTACAATCGAGATGGCACCAAGGCGGCCTAAGAGAGGTAAGTTCTTACGAGGAAGATAATGGTTAAAATTTTCTAAAGTGACGCTGTTGGTGTCAGGGGAAGAAAGGGGAAGGGCGGCATATGATATAGCGCTGTTCGAGTCAGCGTTGCGGGGGCATCAACAATCGATTTAATAAACTATTTTTAGCGCAGATTTCAACCAAATTGATATATTATTCTTCTCCATGATACGAGGAATTAAATCGTGTGATTTAAAGACGCCAAATAGCTGCCGTTTGGGTGAGAGATGGTGGGGGGGGGGGGGTCATAAATATGATAAGAATTTGTTTAGTTGCTGATTACCACCAAAACTATATATAATCATCTCCAGTATATCATGCATCCATGAGTCTAATGGACGTGGTTTAAATATGTCACATGTGGCGCCGTTAAAGCCATGCATAAGGATGGCAGTTGCACCAAAGCTGATTCAAATATATTTAGCACTAATTTCCACCAAATCCATACACGTTCTTCTCTAATGATACGATGAATTAAATCACATTTGGTGTCATTTGGGTCATGATGGCGAGAGGATATGCACTATCATTGATAAGATTGCTATTCGCCGATATCCACATATAAATTATACATAGTCACCCAGGCCATCTCCATATCGTTTTAAGGAGTATTTGGTGATCAAATTTCATAATCTCGACAAATGGTGACCCAATTAAGTCACTTGAACAATTATATCTTCTCAACTGTCATACTTATATGGGGATGGGAATCGGGGCATTCACATAATGAGCTAGCAAAAACAGTTACATAGAAGAAGCATTATATTTATCATTCTATTTAAGAGATACATATATTCTTGCAAACTGAGATACCCCGAACCGTCAGAGTATTGCACATTGGAATGGCTCTTGTATATATTATAACACAATTGAGTCTGTTCCATTCAATACAGTTTCCACACAAAAATTACAATTTGTCAAGAGATATGGAAATGTATTGAAGGCCTGTTCAAAAATAGTGGTCACAGTGTGCAGTCAAATATATTTTCTTCTGATATAAAAGAAAACGCAGTAAGTAGCGCAATACTGACATTTGACAAGTGTATATCTGCCCGATACAGCGGATTTTTAAAACAGACTCATCGACTAAATAAACAGCTCAAAATCTCGCTCTGTGTCGTGCACATGTAGCTGATATGGTTGCGCAGCAACATTTCTTTTAAACTGAGAATATTTAGCCAACATATAGAACCATGAACAGAGGAGCACCTGGACATTTCTTTAAAATATCTGTATCTTCATGGAAATATGATAGCCAGGTGTCCTCAAGATCTTAGTCTAACCCACTGAGTCGTTATCTCGTGGGAATCCTGATTCAGAATATGGATTCAGATTACAGATTAGACCCCGTACGACTTGGTTCGGTAAACGAACAGACCAGAAATTGGCAGAATCAGTAAACGAACAGACCGTAATCTCAATCTCGTGGTAATCCAGATTCGGATTCCGATTCCGATTACGGACTCAAATGTTCGTAATGTAAACAAACCGAGATTTCGCCACCTCGGAGTTTAAACACACAATAAAACATAAGAATCCGTCTCTTGTGTACAAATTATTGCAGAATATAAACGATCTATATCAAAGAATTTTAAATGCGGAGACAAATTTGTTTTATCGAATGTAAACTGGGAGAATATTACTGAAATTAGCCAAATAATAACGCTATTGATAGTAACGCTGGGGGAGCACTTCGGTTGATGGCGAACTTGAAGCAAAGCATTGTCAATTTCATTGTCACTTTCATCATATCATGTTCATTTCATAATTCCATCCATAAAATACCGCCCGAACGCATGTCGATTTCGAATTCGGCGGATACGTTACCATTGGCCGAATTCGTGTGAACCTGCATGGATATGTCTTCTGCTGTGTTCGTTATTATAATGTTTCTTCTTATTCAAGAAATAGTAGGATTGAAGCAATAACATGATTTTCAAGGGCGTTATGGTTCAGTATCGGCCCGACAGGAATGATTAACAGCCCGAGTGCCTATTAGCGGCCCGAGACGAAGTAGAGGGCCGCTAATAGCCCGAGGGCTGTTAATCATTCCGGGGGGCCGGTACTGAACCATAACGCCCTTGAAAATCATGTTATTACTATTATTATCACAGGGCCGTTAATGACTTCATAACATTTCACTGGGCCGTTAATGACATTGTTTATTTCAATTAAAGTCCAATATATGGGCCTTTGTGTGGGGTGGGGAAGAGGGGGGTAATAATAAAAACTTGTTTTCAATTCAATAAATCTTTCAACTTTGATTTTCAAATCACAACAGAATAATAAGATTGTCACTTCAACGTTCACTTTAACGTGTCTTTATTTCGATTAATACTGGATTGTGCAGTTATTGAATGTACTACCGGTTATCATGGTTGGTTCCTAATCACGTGACATTTGATTGCATCGAATATAGGTGATAAATCAACCAAGTATTGAGGACGATTTTCGAAAATTAAGACATTGGCATATCAAAAAAACTATGTATACTAACCTTTGGGGTAATAATCCTTCGAAAAACAGGAATTATCCGACTGTAAATTAGTGGAAAACATGAGTACATTAGTGATAATCTGTTCCCATTTTTCGTTAGCGATTTGCCTAAAACGGAAGCGCAAATTGAGAAGCGAGGTAATTCTGCTGCGCATATTTTCTGCGGGCCGCGGGCCGTTATTGAAAAGCACGATCCAATATCGGCCCGCGGCCCGCAAAAATGCCGAGTGTTACGTCATTTCGAACGCCCGGTATAACAGTGCTAATGGCCTAGAGAACGCCCTATAAAGTGATAATAATATATGATATCGATGGATTATCAGATACACGTATGTATTATCTAGTCTTATAGCAATTTCATGTTTAAAATGTTTTGTTTCGTTAAATGAAGTCGTTTTGCACAATAGTCTCTGTATAGACAACAAACACAGGCATGTTTTGGCCAACGTGCTGTACATTACTTGGAAAATAAAGCCTTGCTCGTGAAGCTAATGTTGTGGTCTTGTGATCGCAGGTGAACTGCATCTCCCAATTGCACAAACAAAAATGTAAAGCTTATTCTAGGATCTCAGGACTATATAGTGGAAATGTCAGTTAATTTATTGATTAAGTACCCACACGTACAAGTTATAGGGACGTGGCTAGATGTTTCCTCAAATTTCCGGTCAACTGCACCCCCCCCCCCCCCCCCCCCCATTGAACCAACCATCAATCTCACAGGTTCGTAGAATTCCATTTGCACCCCTTGGAAATAGCCAACCTGACACACACTAAGATTGGAAAATTACCAACTTTTACTGGTTGAAAAAATCAAACAATGAGAACAATTCCAACCTATATATGGTGTCAAATTAATGTCCAACTAATGTTGTGTCATGCATGAAGTTTCCAACTGCTGGAAATGTACCAAAGTTTAGTTTAAACATATTTAATTAAAATATTTGTCAAATTTAGATAACACATGATATATAACACATACATTTGTTTATACATACAATGGGATTGGATGACAAGTGCTGACTCACTGAAGGGTACCCCCTCTGCCATATGTTATTACACTGAAAAAATAAATAATTAGTAATGGCAAAGCAACATGACTACCAAAACAAGTTGAACATATATACAGATCACCGGTCACCCCCTCTCCCGAGTTAGTCATAAGTTTGTATATATGCATTTATTTAAAATCGGGTTTGTTTGTTGCGTTTGCTGGCTTGTACGTATCATTATTTGGAACAGTTAGTCAAATGAATCCTGATTTTTCCTCAAGTATGAATGACTGCACTGTAGAAGAAAAGCATGACTTTCACAACAAACGTGAACTTTATAAATATAAGATACTAGAAGGGTTACCCGGCGTTGCCCAGGTTAAAGTGATGTGAAACATGATTCTTACACATGGAATATAAGTAGTGAATCACCTTGTCATGTCGGAGCGATATCATTTTGTTTATCGCGTTTAATCCGTCCCACTAATAAAGAAGTAGTTATTTATTTAAAATGCGTATACTACAAACGTTATAACATGAAACATGAACATCATAAACACATTAGTTCGAAAAAATAAAAGACGACAATTGGGTTTTACATAGAGACGTATCAATCAATCAATTAATCAATCTAGTTTATCATATCTTCATATAAGATCTAGAGGACACCTCGCTATAATATATCCATGAAGATACAGATGTTTTAAAGATATGTCCAGGCGCCCCTCTGTTCTGGTGCTATATACTGGCGAATCACCTTCAGTTTAAAAGAAATGTTATACATGTATAGCAGCTACATGTTCCCGACACAGCGAGATTTTGAGTTATTTATGTTAGGCGATGAGTCTGTTCTAAACAAATGAAAGAAATCCTCTGTATTGGGCAGATATACCCTTGTCAGATGTCACCATTGGAAGATCCTGAAAAGTCATTTGCTGCGGACTGCATTTTCCTTTATCTCAGACTGCACACTGTGGCCACTATTTTTGAACAGGCCTGCTCTACATTTCCATATCTCTTAGCAATTGTAACTTTTTTGTGGAAACTATATTGAATGGGACAGACTCAATCGTGTTATAATATATACATGAGCCATTCTAATATGCAATCATCTGACGATTCAAGGTCCCTCAGTTTGAATGAATATATACATCTCTTAAATAGATTGATATAAATATACTGTTCATGCTTTCTTCTATGTATCTGTGTTGCTAGATCATTATAGGAATGCCCTGATTTCCACACCCATATAAATATGACAGTTGAGAAGATATAATTGTTCAAGTGACTTAATTCGGTCACCATTTGTCGAGATTGTGAAATTGGAATGCCAAAAGAATCCTTAGAACGACATGGAGATGGCCTGGGAGATGACTATATATAACTTTGTTGGATATCGGCGAATTGAACAATATTATAAAAGCTAGTGAATCACCTCTCGCCATCCATGACCCAAACGGACCCAAATGTGATTCAATTCACCATATCATTAGAAAAGAACGTGCATGAATTTGTTGCAACTCTCCTCATGCATGATTTGAACCGCGCCACTTTTGTCATATTTAAACCACGTCTATTAGACTCATGCATGCATTATATAATGGAGATGATTACATATAAATTTGGTGATAATCGGCAACTAAACAAATTCTTATCATAGTTATTACCCCCTCCCCCATATCTCTCACCCAAAGGCACCAATTACACGTCTTTAAATCACACGGTTATATCCTCGTATCACGGAGAAGAATAATATATCAATTTTATTCGAAATCTGCGCTAAAAATAGCACCTCCCCCGACATCAACAACGTCACTTTAGAAAATTATCTTACTCGTAAAAAGTATACAAATTCGTATCAAATTTAGGGCCACCATTGCATATCTCTCACCCAAAAGGCATAAAAACCACACGATAAATTTATATCAAATTTAGTGCCCATCCCACCCCCATCTCTCACCAAAGCAGCACCAATATGACGTTTTAAAAATCACATGATCAGATTCCTCATATCATGATTAAGAATGTGTATCAATTTGGTGGAAATTGGCGCTAAAATATTGTGTATCAATTTTGGTGCCCCTCTCCCTATCAGTGCACTCCTGACTTGAATGACGCCACTTTTGGTAGCTTTAAGCCACGGCATTAGACACTTCATACCATGGGGATGGATTTGTATAAGTTTGGTGGCAATCGCCGACTATATCAATTCTTATCATATTTAGTACCCACCAACCGCCCCCAAGTCTCTCATCCCAATGACACCAATGGCGTCTTTAAATCACACAATAAAATTCCTTGTATCATAGAGAAGATTTCAGAAGATTTGTGCATCAATTTGGTGGAATTCAGCGCTAAAATTATTGTGGTCAATTTTGGTGCCCCTCTCCCCTTCCGGACACCCCTGACGCGAACGGCGCGACTTTTGACATATTTCAACCACACCATTTGATTCCTCATATTATGGGGATGATTATATATAAGTTTGGAGGCAATCGGCGACAATCTGCCCCTCCCTCTTTTCTGCCCCTGACCCTAATGACGTCACTTTAGAAAATTCTAACCCTCGCCATTATCTTTCTCGTAAAAAGATACCCTAATAGACCCTTTTTGTGCCACCTACGTGGTCCCATGTGAATTTCTATAGAACACAGACAGACAGACAGACAGACAGACAGACATTCGCAAATATAGATATAGACAAATGATACTTGTGTCAAATATATGAGCCATGTTTGACGCTGGGAGAACATTAAACATAGTTTCGGAGACCACGTGGATTTCAAAATCTGACCTAGAATCGGGAATTAGCCCCGCCCCCGTAATCGGCTTTGGATTCTGAATCCGGATTCCGACGAGATAACGACTCTGGACTGATTGACACATCTCTTTACGTAAAACCCAATTGTCGTCTTTTATTTTTGCGAACTAAATGTGTTTATGATGTTCGTGTATCATATTATAACGTCTGAAGTATACGCAATTGTAAATAAATAAATACTTCTTTATTGGTGGAACGGATTAATCGCGATAAACAAAATGATAATCGACAAGGTGAGGCTCTACTTATATTCCATGACTGTGTAAGATCATGTTTTATGATGCCATTTGAATATGCAATTTATGAGAATACGTGTAACACTTTGAGCAAGAGTATATATTCTCTATTCCCAACAAATATCCACAGCATGCAGAGGGTTTCACATCACTTTAACCTGGGCAACGCCGGGTAACCCTGCTAGTTACTTATATAATTAATATGTGACACATTTTCCGAAATTGTCCCGACCGAGCAGAGCGAAAACTGGGATTCGACCCACTTTTTCGGACTCGACCCAAATTTTTTCGGCCCAAATTTTTTGGCCGAGGTGGCCATTTATGACCCCGCACTTATTTCGGCCAATTGCCGTTCATTTTCGGACTTTGCCTAATTTCGTGCATTTTTGAACTTTTTTCCAGAATTTTTTTTCACAGGAAATTTTGTCTCGCCTACATAACACGCTACCATGGTCAGTTGCCACATTTTCCCAAATTTTCCTGACCGAGCAGAGCGGAAATTTCTATTTGACCCACTTTTTGGGACTCGACCCAAAAACTTTTCGGCCCAAAAAGTTCGGCCCAGGTGGCCATTTTTTAATATGTGACAGTTTGCCACATTTTCCGAAATTTTCCCGACCGAGCAGAGCGAAAACTGGGATTCGACCCACTTTTTCGGACTCGACCCAAAAATTTGTTCGCCCAAACTTTTTGGCCGAGATGGCCATTTATGACCCCGAACTTGTTTCGGCCAATTTCCGTTCATTTTCGGACTTTGCCTAATTTCGTGCATTTTTTTAACTTTTTTCAAAAAAAAAATTTCACAGGAAATTTTGTCTCGCCCTACTTAAGACGTTGCCATGGTCATTTGCCACATTTTCCAAAAAATTTTGAATAAGGAATAAGTAACGAAATTCACGCTGCTGTGCAGATATAGGTTCATATTGGACTTATTTGATTCTGGAATAAGTCCATAGTGGATATATCCGTTATTCTGTTGGATGGTGAAAACATATAAAAAGTGCATATATAAATCTGATATTGCAACATATCCTTGTGAAAATGCGTTGATATTGGACCTAAATATTCACATAGGAATTACTTGATTCTGAAATAGGCCCATAGTGAGCATATTTTTAAAAAATTACAATTTTTTTAATTTATTGAATTAAATTTCTTAAAATCAAAATTTTGTAAAACTTGAAACGCCGTTATAACCTCCACAAGTGTACCCCGATGCACCACACCAAATTTGGTTGAAATCGGACCAGCAGTCTTGGAGAAAAATCCGGACAGACAGACAAACGGTCAGACAGACAGATCCTACTCTTTTATATATATACGGTACTAGCTGAAAAAGGCTCACTTCTGGAGCCTTTATACAACGTCGCGGTGAGGCCTGTGGCCGCGGTGTGAGCTTCGCCCACATCATATGAGATACACTTCCCACTCTTTCAGATATATGGATAATATTATTCTACTTCAATACATCATCGGGCAAATAAATTCATATTGGACCCAAATATTGACATTGGACTTATTTGGTTCTGATATAAGCCCATAGTGGAATTATACCCGTTATTCTGTTGAATGGCGTGGGACACAGTGAAAAACATCTATAAAGAGCGTACATCTGGTGCTGAAATAGGCCCATAGTGAGCGTATTTTTTAAATTTATTTAATTTAAAAAGATTTAATCTAAATTTTGAAAAACTATAACGCCGTAACTTTCTAACTAGACATAACCTTCGCCAAGGTAGGGGAGACCAGGGCAAAGCGGGACACCAAATGCTTTCGAGGAATTTTAGAGACGGTTTTCGCCGGAAAAAACTGGAAAGCCGTTGATTGGTATACAATTCATGGGCGCATATAATCGGATGGTCATTGACATCAAACAACATCTTGGTATGCCCCTTTTGGAACCTCTTGTTTTGTCCCACTTTGCCCGCGCCTTTGGGCAAAGTGGGACACCGCATTGGGAAAAGTGGGACTATATGCGAGGCTATCCGGGCAAAATGGGACAGCAACATCAAAGAGACAGTGCATGCGAGTTGCCATTGCTCAGACTGCTACAGACAGACAGGCTCTGAGTGGCAGATGAGTTTATGTTGGGTTATGTAGGATGGATTTCATGTCTGGCGACCAGAGTTGTCTATCTTAACGATATATTCACCCCTGTCACACAAACCGATTAAATCGAAGGTGACTTTCATTCCTTATATTACTTAATCGAAATTTTTCTAATTATGTCAAACAAAGGGTGTTGTATTGTGCCCCCCCCCCCCCCACATATATTCTTTCCATACACCCCCATCCCGAAGCCGCCGTCCAGAAGGGTTCAAATAGGGCACCCATGCCATTTCTCGGTCAATTGACCGATTTAAGTCAAACAAAGGGTGTTATATGGTGCCCCCAAGCCAATCTAAATATTCACCTCACTCAGATCCAAAATCGTCGCTTCCCAGAAGGGTTCAAATAGAGCACCCATGCCTATTCTCGACACATTTATCCGATTTAGGCCAACCAAAAGTTGTTGTAGGGTTCCCCCCAAGCCAATCTAAATAGCCCACTTCACACACCGATCCAAAATGGCCACCATCCAGAGATGTTCAAATATGACACCCATGGCATTTCTCGACCCCTTAACCGATTTAGGTCAAACAAAGGGTGCTGTATAGGGTGCCCCCAGATAATCTAAATATTCACCCCTTTCACACCACCCGATCCAAAATGGCCGCCGACCAGAAGGGTTCAAATAGGACACCCATGCCATCTCGGCCTTTTGACCGATTTAGGTCAAACAAAGGCTGTTGTATGGTGCCACCAAGATAATCTAAATATTCACCCCTTTCTCACCACCCCGATCCAAAATGGCCGCCGATCAGAAGGGTTCAAATAGGACACCCGTTGACCGATTTAGGTCAAACAGAGGGTGTTGTATGGTGCCCACACCAAGGTACTCAAGATTTCCACACTCCTCACATACCTCAATCTGATCCAAAATGGTCGATGTCCAGAGGGGTTCAAATAGGACACCCATGTTATTTTTTGGCCGATTTAGGTAAAACAAATGGCGTTATGTGGTGCCCCCAAGCCAATCTAAATATTTACCCTTTTCACCCCACCCCGATCCAAAATGGCCGCCGTCCAGAGGGGTTCAAATATGGCACCCATGCCATCTCGGCCTTTAGACCGATTTAGGTCAAACAAAGGATGTTGTAGTGTGCAACCAAGATAATCTAAATATTCACCCCTTTCACACCACCCCGATCCAAAATTGCCGCCGACCAGAAGGATTCAAATAGGACACCCATTTCATTTCTCGTCCCGTTGACCGATTTAGATAAAAAAAAGGGTGTTATTTGGTGGCCAAAAGCCAATCTAAATATTCACCCTTTTACCCCACCCCGATCCAAAATGGCCGCCGTCCAGAAATTGTAAAATAGGGCACCAATGTCATTTCTCGACCCCTTGACCGATTTAGCTCAAACAAAGCGTGTTGTATGGTGCCACCAAGACTATCTAAATATTTACTCCTTTCACACCACCCCGATCCAAAATGGCCGCTGATGAGAAGGGTTCATGCCATTTCTCGACCCATTGACCGATTGACAAAATGTTGTAGGGTGCCCCAACATAATTTAAATATTCACCCCTTTCACCCCACCCCGATCCAAAATGTCTGCCGTCCAGCAGGGTTCAAATAGATCACCCATGTCTTTTCTCGGCCCATTGAATGATTTAGGTCAAAGAAAGGGTGTTGTAATGTGACCACCCAAGCCAATCTAAATATGCACCCCTTTCACACCAACCCGATAAAAAATGGCCGTCGTCCAGAAATTGTAAAATCGGGCACCAATGCCATTTCTCGGCCCCTTGGTCGATTTAGGTAAAACAAAGGTTGTTGGAGTGTGGCCCCCAAGCCAATCTAATATTCACCCATTTCACCCCACCCGATCCAAAATGGCCGCCGCACAGAAGGTTCAAATGTGGCATTAATGCCATTTCTCGGCCCCTTGACCGATTTAGGTCAAACAAAGGGTGTTGTAGGGTGGCCCACAATGGACGCTTTTCCACGTACCGGTACCCCACTCACCCCCAACCAAAATGGCCGTGACCCAGAATGATTCAAATAGGGCACCCATGCCATTTATCATCACCTTGACCGAATTAGGTCAAATGAAGGGTGTTGTGGTGTGTCCCCAAGCCAATCTAAATATTCACTCTTTCACCCTTGTTTGACCTAAATCGGTCAAGGTGCCGAGAAATGGCAAGGTGCCCTATTTGAACCTTTCACGGCGGCGGCCATTTTGGATCGGGGTGGGATGAAAGGGTGAATATTTATATTGGCTTGTGGGCCACCACACAACTCCCTTAATTTACCAAATCGGTCAAGTAGCCGAGAAATTGCATGGCAAATGTACTAATTGACCACCATTCCGGGCAAAGTGGGACAGGCTCGGGCAAAGCGGGACACTGTCCTGCCCCACTTTGCCCGAAATGGTCATATCTATGACGCATGTATTGACAGTTTACAGAGACATAATTATTTATTTTAGTGTTATTGTTAGGTGAGGTAAGTTGGTGGGTTATAAATAGGAAATGGTTCTGGGATGAAGGCAACGAACGAAAATTAGTGAAACTATGGTATTTGTTGTTCAGAAAAATAGAATTTGGCACCACAAAAGTAGCCTGGTGATCTCTTCTAACGTCGGGTGGCTCTCCAAACAAATTGCACGCTGAAATTAGTCACAACTGACTTCATCTAACGTTATGAAGTTTCCAGGGAAATGCGCAGCACGTTTAAGGCATTGTAGCATCTTGCCACACCTTGAGATCTCTTATAGTTCAGTTACCATACCTGTTACTGGGTAGAACAACCAAGTCCATCTTGCCTTCTTTGCCAGCGCTGGTTCTTCATCTGTATGATGTATCCAGTCAATATTAAGTAACATGTTTCCTATATGAGATCTGATTTCCAACTGCCTGTTACCAGCCAATGTCCCAACCAAGTGACCTCAGGCATTCAGGGGATTAGATGCATGCAGGGCAAGCTTGTGCCACTCAGTCACACTCTGGAAGATCATAATCCCCACTCTATGCTAAACCAGGTTGGGGCAAACTGATTGCTAATTGTCCCAGATTGCTGGCCCAGATCTGGGCCAAACCATTAGACATGAAGCTAATCTGTCCTGTCTGAGGACACACTAACTTGACATTACAGGATGGCTCAGAATAACTTATTCTACTGGGGAGGAAACCTAAAGACACTACAATCCTCCCCGTTTTATAAACGCTCCGCCTCCCTCTGAGAAACAAGCCCCCAGCATTTCAGAAGCTTCTGGATTTAGCTAAGACAAGTAGGATAAATGTACAAAGCATATACCCAAAGACGATGGCCATGGTCCAAGCTAAAAAAAACTGACTCGGGCTTATTTGGAAAAATGGATGTGCCAATATGTAGAGTATCAGAAACGTTACAGAGGTTTTGGACAGACTTTAGTAGGTTTTTGTTTATACCGGTAGAATATAAGTATTGCAGACAGAATGATGTCAGAAATTAGTTATACCATTTATTCAAAAACACAACCCTCCTATTTACAGGACATACTGGTATGCTGATTCCACAAAACATGGATCAACAAACAAAGGAATTGCTATCAACGGGTATGGTGTACTCCATGACCCCAAAAATGTATGATATATACACTATAAACTAAACAAATGCATATAAATTAGCAGGTATGGTACATCTACTTATATGCGGCAATACCTGTCAACAAAAATAGACTTGTGAGGGCCAAGAGTCCAACTCCGGGCAATTGCCCACTTTCCACACCATGCCACACTTATGCAGGCCCCATGCCATAGATACATTTAAACATCCCATGGGACCCCATTTAGAATTACTCCATGGAGCAATAGATGATTGGGCTTTTAGCTTCTCAGCCTACAACAATACTTGAATATTAGCTCTGGGCAATGCCCAACAAAATATGGTCATATCAATGCTAACTGGGACCGAGTTCCCATCTCTGAAATGCAGAATGCCTACATATCCAAATCCGGTTCTTCACATCGATGTCATGGGTCATAACGGGCGATATATCCACTGTTCAGCAGTGAAGATACGGGTACATAATGCCCAAAAGCCAATTTTCAATAGGTAAAGTTTAACGCTGACAAATCCCAGATCAGGGACCCAACTGCAGCCTACTAACCAGAACCTGGGAGCTTTTTCCAAATTGTGGTGGGTGATATCTCCCACCCTAAACCTAGCAACTGGGAACAAACTCCCCACTCAATACAGAAGCAGATACCTGCATTTACAGAAAACAGTACAAGTACCTGCTACATGTACACATGTTCCCTACTCCCTCTAATTTTAGAACCTGACAACCCGAGTTCCCATCCAAATTTCCATGTACATGTACTATTAAGACCTCTCACCCTCCCTCCACTCTTAAAACTAGTCCTTACATAATAATATAGGGTATTAGCACAATCACTATCACCCATCAAATGCAAATATTTTACTGAATCAATTTGCAATATGACTTCTCAAAAATTCGACTATATGAGACCAAATTTCACAGGGCAAAAAATACATGCCCTTCAACCTAGTTTGTTTGTCTATAGTACCGGTACCAGGGAGCAGTGAGAAGTGAGAGTTATGTCTGTACTATCCAGTTTTGTTTTGTTGATTTGTGGCCATCAAAATTGCCTGTTGGCTTGTCCTTCGGGCAAGAACCATCTGCCCGATCCAATCTGAAAGCCCAAAATGCGATGTTCGATATTTGTGGCCCACATTAATTCTGAAGTGAATGCCACCTGCCAGATTGTCTTTACCATCTGACAGAAACAGTATATCTGACAAGGGTCTGTCGCCATGAAAGCTACATTTACTGGACTTCTTATGATCCACAACTTCTAGGTTATTCTCATGTGACAATCCTGCCAGAAAACAATAGTCAACATTTTCAATCTCTTCATATGCTGTGGTCATATGAGGAGTGTCAAGGTGATGCAAGTGTAAGTTGTTAGTCACAGCAGTTGAATTGGGCTCACCGCAGTCAGCCCACTGTTTGGACTGTGTGATGTACATGTACTTATCACTTTGTGAGAGAAACTTGTTATCTTGCTGGAAAGTATCAGTATTGCTATCCCATGCAGTGATGTGTGCATTGATGGATGTACCAGAGGGATTCGAATCCCTGTATGTTATTTGATCAATCTCAGTACCATTGCAAGACTGAGAGTTTGATAAATCTGTACCTAGTGTAATGTGTTTTAATTTATTTCTGATTCTAGATACTGGATTATTGTTTTCAGAATGCGATATGACAATTGCATTTAGATGTGTCGGGCCAGTGACAGAATTATTTGATTCCAATGAAGTCACACTAGGAGGTACAGGGCAATATGCCCGATTACATGAGAGATTCACTTCTACAAAATCAGAATCCATATTTACATGTGTCCCTGTACTTCTATGGATATTTGAAGAGTCTGCAATTTCCAAATTAGCATTAACCATGTCTGAAGACAGTGATGTGCCATTCATCCATGCTTTCCAAAACAAAGGTTTTTTACTTTCTGTTACTGGGAGTGATCTCCCATCTGAATGCACAACTTCATTGCAACTTTCAATTTCTTCACAAAATTTGTCAAATGTTGGAATACTTTGGAAATCACATGTATCTTGCAATTCAGTGACCACCCTAATGTGAACTAATGGATTCCCTTTGTAGCTTGGTTCACTTTTGACATGACTTGAGAATACTTGTGATCCTGCTATAATGTGGCAGCCTGTTTCACAAGTTACATTTACACTGAATGTGCGAAGATCTTCATGTGAAATTGAGTTGGGTTCAAGTGGATTTATTTTGGAACAAATCACTTCCGTGTTATCACCACAACTAGAAAGAATTTCAACTTGATTAAATTGTGTGACTGAAATTTCTCTATTGTCATCACCAGAGGCTGAACCGGGCGTAACTGAATTCTCACTCATATGAAACTGGGAATCAGAACTCCCATAATTATGAGACGTGCAGTCATTCAAAACACCCCTTTCGCTTTGTGACTCAATTGCATCTGAATTGTTCTGACATACTGGGTTAACGGGAACACTCACACAATCATTGGACTGTGACGATTCCCTTGTGTTCAAGTGGTGTTCATAGGAAAAAGAAACTTGCCTACTTTCCACTGTGATCACTTGGCAAGTGCCAAATAAATTGTCTTGTGATCTGACATTAACTGAATCAAGCTTTTTCAGTTGATTAGTGGGAAAAACATTCCCAGAATGTGATTCGGAAGTGAACACAGGATGATTGTACTGAGCACTCAATTGAAAAGCACTCTTGCATGATGATTCAGGAGGCAAGTACCCAGAGGATGAGCCTTTTGCATTTTGATTATGTACATCAACAACATTGCAATTAGATTTACTACTTTTATACTGTGCCACATTACAAAATCTGGATCTGCTAGTTTGGTCGATTTGTTTAACTGGGCAGACCTATAGTCGCCCATCGAGTCACCAGGATCCCAAGAAGGCGTTTGGCAAGTACTAGTACTGGCACCAATAAAATACTGATGTGGTTCCAATTTGTTATGAGCTCTGTGTTTTGGCCTTACAGATTTATTTGATGCTCCCTCAGAAAATGTGTACACAGAATTCTCAAACTGCTGTGATTTCAATACTGAATCCGATACAGAAGTTTCATTGTCAAAATACTCTTGGCCATTTGAAATTATGTTCCAGTCTGCATTTTCACAGACGGCAGTGGAATAATTATTATACTGACGGGACAAATCATATTCAATGTCCCAGCTTGTATTTATGTTATAACCAAACTCATGACTGACATTCAAATAATTCTCATTGGAACTGTATGACTGATCCGATTCTGAAAGGTAACTATCAGAGGCAAACCACGGGCCATTATCCCTATTGCTGCATTTGGAGTTATTTCGGGATGCATCCCTTTGTAAATATTCCCACTGTAACTCAACCAACAAATCATCCACCCCTATTGAGGGCTCACTGTCCAATATTTCAACAAAACAATTTTTGGCCCATCCATACAGACAGTTTCCCAAATAACATACTTCTTCATCTTGTGTGCGGAAATTGTATTTATCTAACTGATTTAGAAATAATTCCTGAAATTGAACTTGCTGTTTGCGTCTAAAGGATTATTATCATTTAATCTGACATCTTGCGGGCCCCGGCCCATATGAAAGGCTGGGCCAGGCCGACCCCTTTCGTGATCCGAATGATTATAATTATTGTTTTGGGGACGACGGCCATCAAATTGGGCCTGTCTTTCTGGCGGACGGTCCTCAAAATCTGAATCGGCGCGATTGTCATAGTCGTCGCGATTTCTATTTCGGGGGCTTCTATTTGTACGGTCATCACCGGATGGAGACCGGCCACGGCGAAACCCATAATACCGATCATAATCATCCGACCCATCCCGAACTCTATATCTGGGTCGCCTATTTGGACGATCGTCACGGGACTGAGACTGTCCACGTGGAAACCCATCCTGTATGAGCTCATCCCTGAAATCATGCGTATCCCAAACTCGTCGCCCACCGGTTTGTTGGCCGCATTGATTGGGTTGGGCGTTATTTGATTGTTGTCGCCTCCCTTGATTTTCCACAGCCCTGTTTACTGGGCTATGTTGCCGACCACTGCGGGAATGATGAACATTTGATCTATCGCGTCCCTGTGGCTGGTCGCGATTTCTACTATTGCGACCCCGTGATGGTCGAGAGTTACGATCGACGCGAAGATTGCTGAAATCCTGTTCCAGGTCGAAATCAACTGGGCTCGTAGCCCTATTTGCCCCTCCATACCCCCTACCCGAAACTTCGGCATTTGAAATGGCGCGGGGTGTGTCGCGATACAAGTGGCGAGAATGTCGGTCGCCATCATACTGGGCGAAATCATCAGACTGATTATTGATAGGAACCCGAGACTTGTTTCTTTAGGCCAGTGAAGGCCTCAGTATGAGACAGGATCCTTTGATCCCATACCCTAGTTGAGGGTAAATAAATATGGCTTTGGGTCATTTCAATCTATCTCTCCCTCCCTTCAAAAATGACACCTGGCATGAAAGAAAGAGTACACTACCGAATAAACAAAATGACTAACTAATGAGTGCAAGAGGCTGTTCTACTAATTTCAGAAAACCTCAAAATATTTTATGATCAAACACAATTGGCAAAATTTCTAAGTGTCAGCAATGGAAATTTATCCAAATTTGAATCAATATTGCCACTTTAATGTTTGGTAGAAGCCAAACCAATTATTTTAGATGGCAGTTACTCTGAATAGTAGCTCCAATTCATTGAATTTCAACACAAAATAGCAGGATGCCACATTTTTATGCAAAATAATGATGCAAAAAATGACTAAGTTCACCAAAAACTAAAATTTGTGTGAAAATCTCAAAATTTCATTCATTTTCTGTAAGAAAAATGGAAATATCTGAAATAAGAGGGCTTCACTATCAATGATGCCCTAACATGCAAATGTGACGGACCAGAGCCCCAAAAAAAATTTAAATTGGCACGGAAAATTCTTTAAAATTTTCAAACACCAAAACAAATGGCTGGGAAACCAAAGGATTTATGGGACTACCACCTAGGCAAACTAAAGTTCCCCCAAAAATAATCACCCCTTGGGAGAATATTAGACCCTCCCTTGGGACAATACAATGCCACAATACTCCAATCCGAAAGTGGCAATTTCACAGGATTGGACCCTAGGTCAGACTAGGAATTTTATGGGACTACCACCCAAAAATTAAAACCATTTCCCACTCATGTTCGAGTGTAGTCGCAGTGCCATTTGTAGCATCTTGCCACACCTTGAGATCTCTTATAGTTCAGTTACCGTACCTGTTACTGGGTAGAACAACCAAGTCCATCTTGCCTTCTTGGCCAGCGCTGGTTCTTCATCTGTATGATGTATCCAGTCAATATTAAGTAATTAACATGTTTCCTATATGAGATCTGATTTCCAACTGCCTGTTACCAGCCAATGTCCCAACCAAGTGACCTCAGGCATTCAGGGGATTAGATGCATGCAGGGCAAGCTTGTGCCACTCAGTCACACTCTGGAAGATCATAATCCCCACTCTATGCTAAACCAGGTTGGGGCAAACTGATTGCTAATATTTGTCCCAGATTGCTGGCCAAGATCTGGGCCAAACCATTAGACATGAAGCTAATCTGCCCTGTCTGAGGACACACTAACTGGACATTACAGGATGGCTCAGAATAACTTATTCTACTGGGGAGGAAACCTAAAGACACTACAGCATGTTATGCCGATGTCCCGCTTTGCCCGGGTGTCGGATCCCACTTTGCCCGTGTCTCCCCTATCCCGAGTCACCACACCAAAGTACCCCGACGGTCCCCGAGTCACCACACCAAATTAACTTAACGAACCAAGCATGATCATGTTATATGATTAGTCGATGACTGTATTAAAGTTGTTTGAAAACATGATTGAGTTTTCTTTTGATGAGCGCAGTTTCATAATGTGAACAAATGTTGCGTTTGACGCCACATCCGTCCAATCTCGCTACTCTCATCAAGATGAGAGTAGCGAGATTGGACGGATGTGGCGTCAAATGTTGCGTTTGCTTCGGGGGTACGCTGGTGGTACGATATTCAAAAGTACGAAATATTATATATCCGGTGGTTGCGAATGACGCGGACGATTTCTTTTTTTTTCATGATTTTGATCCTTATTACTTTATATTTTCCCGTTTGGTCTATATAACGACAATTATGCAAATACACGATTGAAGATGGTTGATTTAAAAGGTACGGCAGTTTTGTTCTAACGGATAATTTGTCACTATTTGTCACTCATCTGAACAACAGTGCAAAAATAATCAACTTGTCTATAACTTGTCTATATATTATATCCTCAACCAAATCAAGCAGTATTCACACCCATATTTCATTGATCACCTTAAATACTTGTATTCCCCACATTATTGAAAATTGCAAGACGATCGTGCAGGTCTCAGCATAAAGACATCAAGATAATCATATTGGCTACCAGATAAAGCATATTAACAACTAACAAGAAATTATGGCTTTGAAATCCGGTGACGCGTTATGCAGTAGGTCCCTAGATTTGCGTAGGTCTCCGTAGGTCACTCAATTCGCGTATGTCCCCGCAGTAATGTAATATATAGTACCGGTAGGTCTACATGATTTATTGACTGATAAAATGGATTGATACCACTAAATGATCATGTTATATGTTACTTTGCATATTTTTTTACCTAAATTTACGTGATTTCTGATCGGGAAAATAAGAGGATTAACTTATTTAACTGAATGTAAGTTTAGAAAGCCCAGCTACATGGGTGACCATTAATAAAATTGTTTGCGAGACTGGGTGTTTTCTTTGCGAAAAGGATCTGTCCTCTTTGAAGATTCATTTCGGCAATGTCTGTTGTGATAGGGTGGTGACTAATTATTAACTGGTGTTAGTACTTTTTCACCTACTCATAGATGAGTGACAAATAAATAATTAAATTTCAATGTTATACTTACCATTTTATTTGTATACAAATGTAACTACCATGCACGATCGCCTATCTTACTATATAAATAAAGCCATCTGTTCAAATTTTACAATTAATCAACACCTGTTGATTAAACGTGCCTACTGTTGATTAAACTTCGCAGAGTGGATTAAAAATTCGCCATACAATTTGAACGGAAAATTGTTTATCCATAGCATTGTAAAAATCGTGGCATAAACAGAGTGGATTAAACTTCCTCTATAGACAATTTGAACGGAAAAGCGTTTATCCATCGCATTTTGTTTCTGAATAAAAAATGTTTCTGAAGCATAAGTTGAATAATTATTATCCGGCTAATTAAGTGATCGTGTTTTGATTGGACATATATTTTTCTAATGTTCATCTCTGCGTTCTGATTGGTCAAATAGTAATGTCGAGTTTTGTGCAGAAATTATTTATTTGGTTTTGTGATTATTTACATTAATTTTAAATCTAATTAACAAATTTTAGCGTTCTGTAACAGTATTGGTATATTACTACCACCATTTGTAATACTTTTATTTTAATAACATGTCATATACAGTCTCAACAACTCCAATAAAAATTAATTATTTAAAGTTTTCATCGGATCGGTATTGGTGTATATTTAAATGAGATATTGAGTAGGATGGCGGATACTATATTAATTCGTTTTCCCATTTTATTATTGTGAATTATTTAGTATACTTAATTAGTATTCTCGATCAGTATTGATATCAATTTAATTTAAGTTGTAAACCATCTTCAATCGGTGTAATTGTGGAAATAATGTAGTATTGATATATGGAACCAGAAATCGACTGAAGTTCGGCGACGACATTTTGAGAAATTTTTAAGACAAATCAGACCGACACACGATAGACTGCAACAGACAACGGACAGACATAGGCTTGTTTTAACTGCGACGAAATTGTACAGCGAAAACATCATCCATTCCAAAAATCCCAAGGATCGGCGAGGAATCATAATGCTATCTACAGGCAATCTAATATATCACATCCCATATCAAGAAAATAAATAAATATAACTTATACCTAGTACCATGAAAAATATTTTTTTTTATACCGTTGCTTGTGCTTCATTTTTGTGTGCTGTCATTTACATATTATGTTATAAACGTTTTGTTGCATGTTTTGATATTCAATAAACTATGAAAATTATCAAATTCTCCTAGCTAACGCATCCATGCCCACTCACCTATAGTTATGAATCGAGAAATCTGATAATCCTCTTATTTTCTGCTCCAAAAGCCACACAAATCAATGCAAAAATACAATCAGTTATCCTCCAGTTAATCTTATCCCGAAGCCAGCAAGTTAATCCTCTTATTTTCCCGATCAGAAATCACGTAATTTTAGTTAGGCTTCATCCTCTAGTCTAAGTATCACTTAGCAAACAAACCCATCAGATTTGGGAAAATTAATTATAAAAAAAATATGCAAAGTAACATATAACATGATCATTTAGTGGTATCAATCCATTTTATCAGTCAATAAATCATTTAGACCTACTATATATTACATTACTGCGGGGACCTACGCGAATTGAGTGACCTACGGAGACCTACGCAAATCTAGGGACCTACTGCATAACGCAGTACCCTTTACATCCATGTAAAAAAGGACGACCGTGCAGTCACGACCTGCACTACTCAGACTAATATGTGTTGACTTATATGAACGTCAAGATTTAATTAACTATAAATATTTCTTATAACCAATTACGTACACGAAGTTGGTTGCTTGTGGTAGGGGGATTGGGTCTGTACCTCATAATTATCATATTGTACTCATACATGTATCTTCCAGCCTTTCGATCGTGGCTCCCCGGAGCCATTTTTTTTTCGACTGGCACGTATATGCCCATTCTCAATTTGGATGAAATATTAGTTGTACTCGCCTCCACAACCCTTGGCCTTGGTTGGAAATTGGGGTTATTATGAGTGAGAACTTGGGTTTACCCCCTCATAATTTGGGTTGTTTGTTTGTTTCATATCACAACCCAAATCATTAGAAAATAAGTAAGGAAGAACATTCAATTTCCAAGATCATGTTTTGTTTGTACCTGTACAAATTCTATAGTGATTTTATAGGTTGGGATTTGATCAGTTTGCAATTTGATTACAATTGGATGGAGCTACATTTATACCAGCGCGGACTCGGAGCCATGCACTATGAAACAACGTCAACCCAACCAAACCTAATGCGAACCATGCCAACATTATGCCTGCTTTGTGTGCTATGTCGCGTCGCTGTCAAAACGTCAATAACTTTCGCGGGAAAATGCGCGTGCCAATATGACGTCGCTTTGGATACAACATATGACGTAACCTAACAGTTTACGTGATCAACATGCTTCTACTAATTTACTAAACTAAAGAAAAGTTTATTTAGTTATATAATGAATGTTCAAGATATTTACGATATGAATTATGTTGTTTTCGCGAGGTGGCTAAGGAAAATTTGCAGTTTTACGTAAATTTCCGCCATTTCCCGAAGGGCATAGCAACCCGAGTCCGGTCGACAATATTTATGATTTAAGTAATGATTATTGTTCAAAGAATAAAGCATGTAATGCCTTAACGCAATGAATACTGTTATGTTGGCTATATGAAAAGTAACATTTTGTAGTTTTAATTTAATTACAATGACGTTTCAAGATGGCGGCCCCTCAAATCCAAGATGGCGGTGCCCCTAATTCAAAATGGCGGCGCCCATGTTCGAAAGCGAACTTAGTATAAGGACGACCTGCGCATATGTTGCGCAGCAACATATGCGCAGCTGGGCTGCGCCCAGCTGGTCGTCCTTAAAAAAAAATGACTATAATCATAATAATAATCACCATCTCACAACCCGACCCCCCCCCCACCCCATGCCCCCACCCCACCTTGCCCATCTCTATACGATAATACACACATTGTAAATACACACCCGCACTATATACACCCAATATACGTACACATAACACTGTATGATCATTATACAAGCATAACTTTAGGGCCCTGCCCTTGCAAGTTAAACTTTTTGTGGGGTCCTGTTGATATATATATATTATTATAATTATATTGAATACGAAATAAATCTTATTGAATCTTGAATCTTGACTGGGACCTTGATTTTTTTCCAAATAGAGAGACCGCTCGTAGACAGGTGTTACAAGTGTTACAAATGATTTAAAGTCCCCATGATGTTTTTGTTGTGTGGGAAAATGGAATCTCCTTCTCAAAAGGAGAAAAATGACCAGAGATAATCAAGGCAATGCGAGTATAAACGCTCTTTATATCATAGACAAACGCTCTTTATATTATATTAACTTTTAAAAGTTTAAATCTGGCCATGTAAACATACAGAGGTATAGTGCAGGTGTCAAATCGCATGGACAATTAAGGCAATGAGAGTATAAACTCTCTTTATATTATAGACAAACGCTCAAAGCTTTATATTATATTAACTGTTAAAAGTTTAAATCTGGCCATGTAGTAGGCATGTACCGGTTTCATGCAGTATCTACATTTTTAAATAAAGGTGGTATACTGGTTTGCAGATACGTGTTCAGAATCTTACCGTTCTCTGCAAATGATATAATTATTCAATAATATAACATTGGTCATCTCATGTGAGCTCATAGTTTCACCAATATTTGCGTTATAACACATTTATACAACCGTCCTGGGATCCAACATGCTGGGAGCCAACGTTGGATAGCAGGCCGGTAAGATTCTAGATCTACAAATTTATCCACGTGATCAATCACATGATAGTATGTAAATTGTGAGACCAGTGCGACCATGGTCATGTGACAGCTCATTGCCAAGGTCACGCCATGGTTTTCATAATTTTTTTACAGATCACAGCAGAAATTGGTATTAAATTATGTCTTAGATTTTGAACATGTAACTCGACTGTGCATGAAAGGATAACAATGCAGATTATTAAACTTCTAAACAAATTTTTTTACTCTGTTTTAGATGGTAGGATTACGAAGCAGCTATTAAAGACGAGAAGTGGAGAATTTGATATAGAGAGTATCCTCGCCCTCTGTCTCAGAGACCTATGTAACTATTTCACCCCTTAAAGATCCTGTTATTAGGGATTTGGGGAAAGATCTAGGAGGATATGGAAGGGGTGTCCCCCTCCCCTCCAACCCACTTTGGGTATTTTGGAATGGGTTTGTCATGGTTTAACATAAACAAAACATGAATCATTATAAAAAAGTGTCATTTTTAACTCAACTTCTTCTGTGGCTTTTTCTTTTTTCACTCTGTTGTGGATGTTGTTGTCATTGGTGCTGACTCTATGACCTATTGCAGCTTGATATTCTTTGGTAATTGGTCGTACTCAGTTTGTAGTGCGTCTCAATCTGCTCTGACCTTCTTCGAGTCTGCTATAGCCACCAGTGCACTTCTATAATTATCCTTTTTAAAGGTCCTGTGCCAGTGTATATGTATTCTCTTATATATGTGAGTCTCCCATACAGAGCCTCGCATATATAAATAAATGCAATGGCTTACAAGGTCAAGGTAAATAATTTTAGGCCAATGTATTTTCTTATATATGGGAGGCTCCCGATGGAAGAATCACATATATAAGAGAATGCACAGGCACAGGGTTTTCGCAAAATTTCAGGAAGCTCCAGTCATGGAAGGCTAAGTCGTCCTGCGACGGTAAACGGCTAGGCTATGTCACTTGTGGGTCCTGCTGAATTTATCCCTTTTAAAAATATCCCCTGGTACAGTAATGCCCTAATTAATCGACTTCTTAACCGCAGGAGAATTATGGGTAACTTTTCAGGATTTAGTCGGAAATATGGCTTGTTGCCATTCACCGGAAAGCTCTCAAGCCATATTTCCGACTAAATCCTGAAAAGTTGCCCATAATTCTCCTGCGGTTAAGAAGTCGATTAATTAGGGCAAATATGGCTTGTTGCCATTCATCGGAAAGCTCTCACCGAGAGCTTTCCGATGAATGGCAACAAGCCATATTTCCGACTAAATCTTGAAAAGTTACCCATAATTCTCCTGCAGTTAAGAAGTCGATTAATTAGGGCATTACTGTATCCCCAATGGTGGGAAATGTTCAGATAATAAGATAAAAAAAAACTACCATTAGTATAGAAAGTGTTAATTAAAT
This sequence comes from Siphonodentalium dalli, assembly GCA_032622095.1. Lineage (NCBI taxonomy): Eukaryota > Metazoa > Mollusca > Scaphopoda > Gadilida > Siphonodentaliidae > Siphonodentalium > Siphonodentalium dalli. The sequence continues at coordinate 249,042,121 of CP136063.1, forward strand.
GATATGGTTCATAAAAAAAAGTTATGCTATCAGATGTTTTCTTTAGAAGTTTAAAGATTAACCATTTCTTTCTTTACTGAATGGATTCTCCCATTCAGTTATAAAAGTGTACCACATTGGAATGGTCTATCGTTCACCTAGAACTGTGTTCAGGAAATATAAGCAGCCGACAGAGAGACAAATAGATAACACAAGTGTAGACCAATTCCTATTATTTTGTGGGAAATATTCAGATAATAAGTTCAACTTATGGTTGAACATTTCCTAAGGGAACTACTCTTCAATGAGTATTTAGTATAGAAAGGATTAACTCATTTGTAAGGATACATGCCATTAAGGTTGACCCCTGGCATATTTGAAAAACAATTAATGGTAATTTTTTTTACCATTTGTTACCCTTACTTCCGAGCCCTCATCTCACAAACCCTTGACCTCTTGACACTGACCAATCAAATTGGAGACCCACAACAAATGTTTTCGAGGGCAGGATGAGGACTAATTTTGATACTATTATTTCTCACTAATTAACATAATCATAATTTTCGCTTTATTTCCTTTATGTTACATTTTTAAGAGTAATTGTTCTGCCTGAAAGAGTGTCTTGATTGCCCAATAAAACTATTCGTACTTAGGGAGGAGGTCAGGTGACCGGTTTTGGATAGGGGTTTCCATGCGGGTCTTCCCAGCTGGGGTTATATTTATATATGAAGCAATTGTCGTGGGAACTAAAGCAGCAACAAAATAAATAAATAAAAATAAACAAATTAACATTCTACAGGAACAAATTCCAAGCCGACACGTCAGTTAAATGTGTATTGTTTTCAATACCGCACAAAGTCACACTCAGAAATATTTGCAACTCTGTAACTTTTGCTGCGGAGATTTGTGTGGGGGTACCCATTCAGGATTGATCACTTGACCTCCTCCTTAACACTATTAGTACTTCATGTTTTAGAGGGCAGGATGAGGACTAATTTTCATACTATTATTTCACAATAATGAACACAATCATAATTATCACTTTATTTCCTTTATGTTACATTTTTAAGAGTAATTGTTCTGCCGGAAAGGGTGTCTTGATTGACCAATAAAACTATTCATATTGTTACCAAAGTTTCACTCCTGTTACTGATGTCACTCCTGTTACTGATGTCACTCCTGTTACCAATACATATAGAAACTTTTATTGAAAAAAATTTATCCAAAGAAAATGGTTATTACTCTATTGGGATTGATTCAGCTGCATAAAATATAAACCACTTTATTATGCCTTTCTAGACAAATAATATGCCCAATCTTCAGTTTAATCTGTGTTTTATTCACAAAATAGCTATTTGTAGTCTTGATGTCGGGTTTTATGTTTTTGTAATTGTGGCCCAGAAGAGATCTTTACACTAATAATTTTCAGTTCAGACTGGTTCAGACTTGTAATTTGTGGATTTCTTTTATTTCAGGCATTTCTGATTTAGGTTGTATCTGTGAGTGTGCTAACCTCATGAAACTTGACTTGTTTAACAACCAGATAACCAAACTACATAAGCTGGCAGGACTAAACAACCTGGTCAACTTAAACCTCTCGTCAAATAATATAGAATTATTAGGTGAGTTATATAGTATTATCCTGAAGGTACTATTATATTATTGTATTGCTCTGATTGGTATGAAAAGCAAAGTTGTGCTGGCAACAATTATTCCCCAGGCAACGAGTTTTCTCCAAGCTACATTTTTGGTCAATTTTTTTAAAACTTGGCACAGATATTTAGTACTATGGGAACCTGTGCACCTGTGATTATGATGTCTGTCTGACTTTTTTTGGTGGAGTTATCCCCCATTCTCAACTTGGAAATTTTTCGCAACATGCATAATTTTGTCCGAGCTTTTATTCTTACATTTTTATGTCAATATTTTTGAAACTTGGCATAGAAATTCAGTACCATGGGAACCTGTGCACCTAGGATTATGAAGTCTGTCCGCCTTTTTTTGTGTGTGGAGTTATTCCCCTTTTCGACTTGGAACATTTTTGCAACATGCATAATTTTGTCCGAGCTTTTATTCGTAAATTTTTTGTCAATAGATTTAGGATTATGGTTAGTGGTTAGGATTAGGAGGTTTAGGATTAGGGTTACCTGTTGGCATAATTTTCAGTGCCCAATATATGGTAATGGCTACTTCATTCGATTTACATGTTAGTTTCTTCTTTAGTCTCACCTGGAACAGGCCCATCTCTAGTTTTGAATGTAATCACCCAATTGTCTCAAGCATTATCCAGCATCACAGTTGTCAACATGATTAGCAGTTCAGTCCAGTCATTGTTGCCCAAACGTGACCTTTGACTTCTGGCTTGTCATCTGTTTACATTCCATAAGCTACGGTATGTACAGTAATGCCCTAATTAATCGACTTCTTAACCACAGCAGAATTATGGGTAACTTTTCAGGATTTAGTCGGGAAATATGGCTTGTTGGCAAGTTGTTGCCATTCATCGGAAAGCTCTCGACTAGAGCTTTCCGATGAATGTCAACAAGCCATATTTCCGACTAAATCCTGAAAAGTTATCCATAATTCTGATGTGGTTAAGAAGTTGATTAATTAGGGCATTTACTGTACATGATAATCGATGTTTGTGACAATTGTTGATTTAGTTTGAACAGATATTTCATTAAATTTACACCATTAAATACGTCAGAGTCTTATTTATCTGGGACTATTTAGAGAAAAGTGACTATTGAAATGTGCATGGATGGGAAGCGCAAAAACTTAAATGGGTCTAGCCGGTAACTGTATCTATATATATAAATGAGCACTGATTGTCTTATTTTGAAACCACAAAGCAGTAAAGTATTGTCACTTGATTATGAAAGTACACCATTCCAGCAGCTTATCTTCATTGTTTTGATAAATTGTTAAATCATGATAGGGAGTAACTGCTGATTACCTGATAATGAATTAAGGGTTTCATGCAGATCCGATGATAATCAGAGAAGTGATTGCTGACTATAGCCTTAAAAGTTTTGTCATTTTCGAAAATAAATTGGCCACCAACAGTGTGAACCCTGGATTTCAAGGTCCTCCCGGTTTTCATGGTCGGGTTGTCCCATGTTTTGGTTACATATTTGTTTTCGTGATCACAATATGTTTCTTCATATTTTCTTCTTTATGTTAAGATTCATATTTTGAAACACAAATTAATTACTTGATTTGTTAAGTTGTCGCTATGCACAGTTTTTTCAGATTCATATATTGGATTTTCTTGTGGAGTGCATGCAAGAAATAAACTCTCCATTCCTAAGAATGTTACAAATCTCACCTTTTCAGTTGCAATCAGGGGAAACCATCATACAAAAGCCAGGTTCTGTAACATTTTTTGTTTACATAACAAAGGACAAACATTTGACAATAACATACTGTTTATGCCATATTTCTGATTGGTATAAGAACAAAATCTCTATATTTTACTATTGTTTGTGTTTATGGCGGTTTTTGACGGAGCTGAATATATTAACAGCATACCAACCACCAACGCCGCCCGTATCTTTAAGTTATAGTAAAGAAGGCGTTGTATGTTTGGAAATTTTGATAGAAAGTTTGCATTGAGCAAGCTGATTCGCTGTGCATGAGTCGCAACAGAGTTTTTCAGATTACTTTTACCCTTTTATGACGGGAACACTGCCTAGTACAGCTTTAAAGATCCTGTGCCAGTGCATTCTCTTATATATGCAAGTCTCCCAGTGGGAACCTTGCATATATAAGAGAATGCACTGGCTTTCACAGTCAAGGTAAATATTGTTAGGCCAATACATTCTCTTATATATGCGAGGCTCCATATGGGTGACTCGCATATATAAGAGAATGCATTGGCACAGTATTATCGCAAAATTTCAGGAAGCTCCAGTCATCGAAGGGTTAATTGAGATCTCGGTATTTAAGAAAGTGGGATCAATATTTGAGAATGTATGAGATCTAAGTTGAGTATATAATAGGAAATGTTCTACACTTTTGATTTCTCCATATAAACATAGACTAGTTGTCTCACTGTCGGGTGGCTGTTCAATGCTCCGTGTCTAGATTTCTGTATTTTACAGATGGCCTGCAAGCTTTGGAAAACCTACAGACGCTGAACCTATCAGGCAACTCTATAAAAAGGTGAGATTATTTCTCTACTGTCTATAAGGCCAAACTAATGTACTTGCAAGGTTTTCCTGCATCACTAATGTCATGCTAAACATGGTTTATATCTCTTCCCAGAAAGTTTTATATATATTCCTGGGTTTAATATAATAGATATGAATCGACGCCTGTCCAGAAATGTTTCTATCAATTAACATAAATTTTATTCGGAATATTTTATCACATCCGCGGGACAGTTTTAGAGGCTATTTTTAGAAATGAAATCTGCGCAAAAACATTCAGAATGTACCAAAAATACCAAGAAGGACAACTCAATCATGGCAAATTGTATTTCAACTACAAGTATATATTTACCACAATCTTACGATCGAAATAAACCACTTTATTATGCCTGTATAGACAAATAATTTGCCCATCTTCAGTTTAATCTGTATTTTGTTCACAAAATTGCTATTTGTAGTCTTGAAATCGGGAATTATATAAATTATGTCGTTGTAATTGTGCGTGGAAGAGATAGACGTGATCTTTATATCTGCCATCACTATAATGTCATATTAGGTACCATATGGGTTCACATTCGCCAATTCAAAAACTGTAAATGCATCTTAAAATTTCAGGAGGCAAACTTCCCACTAATTAGCAAATAAACTGTTTGATTGCTTCCAGACAGCCTATAATCTTACATGCAGTATTGATACTGTAATAAAATAAAATATAAAATTTGATCACCCACCCACCCCACTTTTGAAATAAAATTTGGATTACAATTTAATCCACCGGCAGCCATCTTAGATTTTACTCTTTGCATTAATAAATACTTTGGCACACCCTACAGACAACATCGCTCATCCGATTGTCACCATGACAAACAATGTATGGATCTTCGGGGTGACCACTATACGGGTGCCATCAAATTTTTCAAAAGTTTGTTGAAAAGCATTGCTGCCAGTGGCCATCTTGGATTTAGTTTATTTATATATCTCTTCATTTTGACATCTAGTATTACTTAAGACATTTCAACTTTCCGCATTCCTACGCTCCATTGACTGTAAGACATGAAATTATCCCCTCTCCAAATTGATCTACAGTGTCATTGACACTTTCATTGTATTTATACCCCCACTTTCGAAGAAAATGGGGGGTATACTGGATTGACTGCGTCCGTCCGTCCATCACGCTTTCTCCCTCCGTGTGTCCGTCGTTCCGTCCGTCCATCCGACCTCATAACTCGAACAACTATGAACCTATTTCAATAATGTTTTGTATGCAATCTCCTTAGGACTGCCTCTCCGCATGATGCTAATTGCGGTTCGGTCCGACTTTTTTTTGTTAAGTTGCGCCTCATTTTCAACTTATTTTGACTTAGAAAATTCTGTCCGACTTAATAACTTTAACAAATATGAACCGATTTCAATACTTTTTGGTATACATGCTTCTCACAATACCCTCTCTAGATGAAGCGGCTAGGGAGTGGCTCAGACTGTTTTTCGTAATATTACACTTCATTTTCGACTTATTTTGACTTAGAAAATTCTGTCCGACTTAATAACTTTAACAAATATGAACCAATTTGAATAATTTTTTCTGTACAAGCTTCTTGTAACACCATATCGATATAATTAGTCCGAATTTTTCTTTAAAGTTAAAATCTTTTTTGTTGGGTTCACGGATAATGCGGGTTGAATTTGCCACGGTGGGGGTATGCTAGCACTCGAGTGCACACCTCTTGTTTTTGCTATATTGATGAATTCAGCTATCTTATTTTTATTGGTGAATTCCACTGTTTCGTTTTTAAAACTTTCTCCCTTTTTGTTTTACAGTATTAGTGACTTCCGCTCTCTCGTTTTTATATATTGGTGAATTCCACACTCTCGTTTTAAAACTTGATCCCTTTTATATTTAAGTATTAGTGAATTTCGCTGTCTCACAGGACTGGAGAAGTTATCGGAGCTGAGAGTTCATGACAAAGTAAAATGTCTGTCAAATCCAGTCTGTATGGGCAAAGAACATTACAATGAACTGAAAGTCATGCTTCCTAGATTACTCATCCTAGATGGTAAGCAGACACATAGGTCGCCCATTTTCACCAGAAATATTATTATAAAGGTATACTGTTTTGCATCTGTCCAGCTGTCTTCATGTGTCGGGGCATCCGTCCGTATGTGATATGGATGTGCACTATTATGAGGACATTCAATTGAGTGTTCTAATGTTTTGTTCGGGTTTTCCGTTCTAGAGTTATTCATCTTCGTTTATCTGGAAATATTGGTTTTTATCTGTCCGAGCATCACCGGTGATAACTGAAAGGATTATAGAATGCTGATTTGGTGTGATTTTATTCTGAGATAACGAATCGGGCTACATGTATTCATTTGCGCGAAATTAGGATGTTTATTGTTGGACTGTTCATAGTCTGTACCCATTTCTTCGACAAATTTGACATAAATATAGAGCTTATCATACCACTGATACAAGGAAAACTTTCGGTGGTTATTTTATCTATTGTTTGCAAGAAAATAACAATACTACTCACCGTTCCCACTTATTTTCTCTCTCTCTGACTTGATTTACAGTACTACAAAAACGCTTACAAATAATTTCTTCTGTTCATAAACAGTGGAATAATAGAATCGCTTTACATTCCATCAAGAACATGGTCCCTCCGATATTGCTTCACTTTTCTTACAGGTGAGAGGGTGAATGGCAGAGGTAAAGAACTGTTTGAGATATTCCATGAGATGGACCGACTGCTCGGTGGTGAGTTATAATTCTATTTTTGATCTTTTATGAGATGGACGTTCTCTTGGTGGTGTGTGATAAACTTAATCAGTACTACTACTTTTTATATGCCCATTTTAAAATAAAACGGACGTATTACCACTATCCTCAAAGTACAGTAATGCCCTAAGTAATCGACTCCTTAACCACAGCAGAATTTTGGGTAACTTTTCAGGATATAGTCGGAAATATGGCTTGTTGCCATTCATCGGAAAGCTCTCAGGTAATTGACTTGAAAAATGTGGTGATACCCCCGGTTAAATGACTGCAGTATTACCGGTAGTATACTGTATACTATCCACAGCAGTAACGAGACAGTCACTGCGGTGAAGTTACAGTACCATGTGGTTATGATACCGCAGTCTATTATAGGGTCATCACACCAACAGTTGAAAAAAGAATATGTCCATGAGGATCTTGTTAAGTTACACAGATATAAGGAGAATCACTGAACTTAATGTGCATGCCTGCATGTGTAAAGCCAATAAATGCGGCCGGACACCAGGTGATGGGTGGAGCTTATAGTTTGACAGCTGAAACAATGTCCACAACATCAAAGTCACGTAACGTTCACGATGTGCTACATTGTGGGGCACTCAGCTGGAAGATAAGAATGATGATCAATCTTCTTAATTGCACACACGTTGCTTTATTTTTGCAAAATACAGCAAAATGCAGAAGTTTTCAAAACGTTCAATAAAAAAAGTCTGTCTTGTCCTGGGACAATACAAACCTATTACGTTGACAATTAACATCCCTTATGACGATTTCTACTAACAAACAAAAATGTCTTCACTATTATGAGGTATAATCTATCCAAATGACAAATTTGTTCAATTAAAGGTGCATAATCCGATTAAGCGCCCCTCAAATACTATATATTTGGATTCGTGAGTAAAAAATATTTGATTCGAGTCGATTTTTTAAATCTATTATTTTTCACCATCGTGACACATTAGTGGCCCAGTAAAAAATCGATGAGCCGACAGTCTCGGACCAAATTGCAGATGAAGATGGATAACTCTAAAATCAAGAGGCTTTGTGTTGATAATATATAAGGCAAAATTTCGTCGAACAACATGTTGATAAATAACACATTTCGGATAATTTTATAATATAGTTGACAGTGGTTAGCTTTATTTTTGGGCAATTAATCGATTCTGATAACTGAAGCGCATTTCGAAAAATGTTGTTGTTGGAATCTGATTATACAATTGAATCGGATTGAGTACCTTCAAATAAGGTAGTACCAACATCAGTTTTAGTGATCTACAGTCTACAGGGTGTGCAATAAACATAGAACATATGACAAAGTGGCGCAAACTGGTTAATTATTTAAATTACACTCATTTGTCATGCCATAAGGTGCAACTCAATCAAACCTCTGGTTCTTGTTATTACCATCGCGTCACAACAAACTTGTGCAATAACGTCAACCAGTTCTCACATTTACAATATTCTATCTGATGATTGTTCCATGCCGAATAACTATCAAGCATGATATCAGGCTTCAAACTGCCACGGAGCTTCAATCAAGCCTGGAAATAGTGTGTCTGACATTTACAGAATGAGGTCCCCAGAGGGTGAATTTAGTGATGCTAGCCCGCTATATGGTATATACTGCTATATATGATCTGCTCATTTTATACAATTGTAATTTGCAAAGTTGTGTTTCTGTATAGAGTTATGTAACTTGTACAGTGCTAAATTATTTGTTCAGTCATTATTAATTAAATTAAGTTGAAATTCATAAATAAATATGTTTTCTCGCTTCTGTATCCATTTTCATGGCTAGCATCACCAGATTCACCCTCTGGGAGCCTCATTCTGCAATGGGAGACCTAGGATCAGATTGAAGTCCCCCAGTTAAAGTTGGTGATGTTCACCCATTAATCACCTCAATTATGCATTTTATCTTCTGCAAATTAGGGGATATAGAAAATGAACGGAAGGGAAAAAGTAAATAAAAACAATGTTAATTTGAGACAATAGATACTTCCTAGGAGATGAGGCCTGAGCAGAATGAGGTCCCCAGAGGATGAATTTAGTGATACTAGCCCACTGTGTGTGGCAACGTCACTAAATTCACCCTCTGGGGACCTCATTCTGCAAATGTCAGACACACTATTTCCAGACTTGGCTTCAATTCAAAGCAATTTTCATTGACAGTGGACCTCAGTCAAGGAGGAGAAACAACAAGAAGTGGCCCGTGGTTACCTGAGAATTTACTGAAGATCGACACATCAAAGTTTGATAACTCTAGTCTCGGGGACAGCGAAAAACAGCTCAAAGGTTTGTAGACCCTTGTAAGGGCAGACCTGATCTAAAGTATATATTGCCAAATCTCTGACTTGAATGGCAGATCCGATTTGTAAGAATGAGATGGATGAATACAGTAATGCCCTAAGTAATCGACTCCTTAACAACAGCAGAATTATGGGTAACTTTTCAGAATTTAGTCGGAAATATGGTTTGTTGCCATTCATCAGAAAGCTCTCTAAATCCTGAAGAAGAACAAATTCATATAGAAGAGAATGCACTGGCACAGGGTCTTCAATGCTGCACGAGCACAGCTCCCATCATTAAAGGATTAACTCTTTCTTTACTTAATGGATTCTCCCATGCAGTAACAAAAGTATAGATAGGAATGGCCTGTCATTCATTTGGAGGTGTGTAAAAACATTGAACAGACAGACACAAAAGATAATACAAATTCAGAAGGATTCCTATTCATTGGCGGGGAAATGTTCAGATAATAAGTTCAATAAATGGATTATGATCATTTGTTGAACTTATTATCTGAACATTTCCTAAGTAAACTACTAGTCAATGAGTATTTATTAAAGAAAGGGTTAACTGTTCTGAGGAGAATACCACTTTCTCAAAGCTTGTATTTAACCCTTTCAGTGCCAGGTCTGATTTTTGTATCAACCCATATACCCTGTGCCAATGCATTCTCTTATATATGCGAGTCGACCATAGGTCGCCTCGCATATATAAGAGAATACATTGGCCTAACAATTTTCCATCATTTGTTATTTTTTACAATTTTAATAATTTTTTCTTATATTCTTTAACAGACTTATTTTGTAGGTTTAGTGCCAGGGAATCTTACGTTTTTCATGGGCATCAATATTATTACAATGAATACTTGGTGATAGTTTTGAGTTATAACATGCCACTAAAGCTTCATCCAGTTTGTTTTTAAATTCGCTATAGCATGCTTAAGCATACCCAAAACAAATTCAACCCAAAAAAAAAGAAATCAAATTTACTTTTTTTTTATATTTTAATTTTTTTAGGGCCGATTTTATCAGCCCTGGCACTCTACAGACTGTAAATTAGGGCCGATGAGATCGGCCCGTGGCACTGAAAGAGTTAACACATTAAGGGTTCTGTGAGTGGGGATACGCTCTATATTTTGACAGAAAAAATTTATGAAAATATTATTGTTCACGATTGTGAAGCTTATTCTGAGTAAATTACATATAGAAACTTAGGAAAGTCTCTGGGTTGGTACTTGGTCATCGCTTGCATATACATATCCAAGTCTGGATCTAACTTGTTTGGATCACCTGACACATGTGGCGTTCTTAAAGTAACCTGTCTGACATTTTCAAAAGCGTGTCTGACAAATGTTTTGGTAACTTTGAGAACAAATTTTTTAGTTCCATAAATCGACCTATATGACGAACAAATTCTCATCTTTAATTTAATGTTTTTTTTAATTGTTATGCAGAAATCACAGGACGATTTTGTTTGATTTATTTTAGTAATTTTCCAGGCCCCATTACAAAACAAGTTTATCCTATTCTCAACTGTCTCGCATTTAACCTAACGGACATTTTAGTGTAGAATCTTTTTATTTTTATACCCATGATTTAAAAAATGGGACCAATTTTGTTATTGGTCTTTCTCTTCATCTGTCTGTCGGACACTGTCCATCTGTCCGTTTCACTTTCGGTTTTCAGTTTTCAGATAAAATCTTAGTAAATCAGAACTGAGCCCAAAATACAGGTCAAGTTCGAATCTGGGTTCCGTCTCCCTATTTTTATGGTCCCTTTGTTGGAATTACCATGGGTGTATTTTGCCATGCCCTAGCAATGTTCTTGTTATAATTGGGGAAAATCTGATTATTTAAACACTTCTTGCAAATTGTGTTTGACAAAAATTACATTTGTGTTGTTTATTTTCGCACTTTATTGTCCATGATAAGCCTAGCTGCCAATCAAACCAGTGACCATATTCGTGGCAAATAACTCACGAAAATACTGTCAGACATTGCGGGATAGCATCACTAAATTCACCCTCTGGGGACCTCATTCTGCAAATGACAGGCACACTATTTCAAGGCTTGTGTATTTGGTTAAAGGCCCACTTAATTTTGAATCACATTATATACAACTATTCCATATTATTAATTAGCTATAGGTTATCGGCCGCAATAAGTAGAAGGCTGCCCGCGTCATAAGTAACAAAAAGTCGGCCAATAAGTAGAAAACGCGGCCAATAAGTAACAAAAAGTCAGCCAATAAGTAGAAAACGCGGCCAATAAGTCAAGGTGATGTAAATGACGTCATACATAATAATTACGTGGATGAACTACATGTATCCGTATCAATATCATTCCCATGCAGTGGAAACTGACAGTACTGTGAAATCGCTGCAAGTTCTTCACAAAGTTCACAAGAATAAAAATTGCTGGAATAATTGTTAATTTAATAAAACACACAATGGTATATCTATGATAATATATTCATCCTGTGAAACAATTATTATATTGTTGCTAATTAGTAACATACTTATTAATTGGTTGTTTCCACATTGACCGAGTTATGAGGCCTCGGTCTGTAGTATTAGCCTGCGGCCTCAGGCCAATACGACAGACCTCGGCCTCATAACTCGGCCAATATGGAAACAACCAATTAATAACATATATTAAATATACCATTTGGAAGAGGAAATTCCAAAACATTGTATTATCAACTTATCCGGTCGAATAAACTGTGAACATGTTGTTTTTGTCAAGGTACCGACATGCTTAATTTTTCGATCCGGTCTGTACTGCCAGTTTATTATTCTCAATGGAAGGGAAATAACACTATCTCTTAGTTGTGAATTATGATGCATTCTGGGATAAAATAATGGGGGAAGTCTTGGTGTGAATCTGAGAATCTCTGCCACAACTGTTCCGTATTCTGGTGGAATATATATTTTTTCGTTACTCTTCCAAATGATATATCATATGGTATATGTTGTAGATAATGTGATCTGGGCAGTCAAAATTAAGTGGACCTTTAAATTCAAGAATGTATATATCAATTATCACAGAACTTCTCAATCCTTTCCAATATTCCTGATTATATTCTATTTTCCTGACAATTTTTTAATATTTTTTTCAGATTTACTGGCTTCATGTTACCAGACAGCTGAAAATTCGGAAGATTTGCTACGAAAGTTGAAAGCTGACTAATACAAGAAATGGACAAACCATTCATAATATTAAGTGTGTGGAGACACTAGTTATCCTAAAATCACAATGATAACAATGGAGGATTGTCTTACTATTTAATGTACATTATGTACCGGTATATAGAATATGCAGCTATAAATGCTGTCGCTTAATAAACTGTTTATGTCCATGAGGGGGATTTGAGCATCTATTGGGCGAGGCTCTGCTGAGTCCACAAGATACCAAATCCCTCAAGCGGACATAACAGTTTAATCGAGAGCATTTATAGCTACATATTTAATTTTTACTTCGCACAATCTTGTCTTTTGCTATCTTTTGTGAAAGAAATTTGTCATTTTCCTAAGTTTTTCATTCGTTACTTCGATGACTCCCATACATTTATGAGGTCCAGCAAACTAATTACAATTCATGACATGAGCAAACCAGAGTGCAGCTTACAGCGAAATAGTTTGTTGAACTTATTCGAAAATTTCCAAAGCGATAACTATTCATCAGTGAGTATTTAGAATAGAAAGGGTTAAAAGTTGTACAGTAATGTCCTAAATAAATGACTCCTTAACCACAGCAGAATTATGGGTAATATTTCAGGATTTAGTCGGAAATATGGCTTGTTGCCATTCATCAGAAATCTCTCATTGAGAGCTTTCCTATGAATGGCAACAATATTGTTATGTATATTTGCATCCAATCAAAAATAAATATTTATTGTTTTGTAAGTCTAATTCTTTGATTTGTATTGGCATATATGCTTTTGAAATCCACTTAAAGTTGTGGTGAGATAATTTGGTTAAGATCATATGTGTGAGATCAATGGGTCCATTGTTGGACTAAAGTGAAGCTGAGATTGTGCAAAAAGACACCCAGGATCTCCTAAACATGCAAAAGACACCAGGATCGCCTAACAATGTAAAAAGAAACCCAGGATCTCATAAACAAGCAAAAAGACACTCAGGATCTACCAAATTTACAAAAAGTCACCCAGCATCTCAAAGTCTCATACAAAATAAATCAGTCGCATTTTAATTATTAGTACAATTATTATTTGTTTGTGATTTTCAGGTGAAATTTCAAAGGAATTTGAATGGGTATTCCACACCTGTCAAGCCTTGAAATAGCTTGTCTGTCATTTGCAGAATGAGGTTCCCAGAGTGTGAATTTAGTGATGCTACCCCGCATAGCGGGCTAGCATCACCAGATTCACCCTCTGGGGACCTCATTCTGCTTACACCTCAGCAGAATGAGGTCCCCAGAGGGTGAATTTGGTGATGCTAGCCCGCTGTGCGGGATAGCATCACTAAATTCACCCTCTGGGGACCTCATTCTGCAAATGACAGGCTCACTATTTCAAGGCTTGGACTCAGATGAATAACTGTTTTATTATGTATATACTAGCTGAAACAGGCTCCCCGGCAACTACCTTTATTCAGCATCGGAGGGGGCCTTGGCCCCTTTGTGCATTAGGGGCCTGTGGTCCCTGTGTGTGATTTGCGCACATTTTGATCTTAGACAGAGGTGGCCCCTTTTGATCGTTTAAACATTTTTGATTTATGTGTATTTTGCACATATCCAAGGCTCAGATTAATTCTGTTGAGTATAAAAGGAGATGGTCCCATAAATGGCTGGATTTAGTGTACAGTCCCCCTTTAAGTGGAATTTAACTACACACTTTTGCTTTTGATTGCATGGAGCATAAACCAATTATAAACGTGAGTCCAATTACTAATAAAAGAAAACATCGGCCACTCACAGTTTAGTAAAAGCTCACACATACAAACATCTTTTGCAAATCTATTGATGAGGACTGACATCAAATTATATTGTGCCTAAGCGCAATGATTGGTTTTTATTCCTACTTAAAATGAGTGCAATTAATATACCAATAACATGATTTTTAAGTTCATATAATTGTACGGACTTAAATATAATTATGTTAAACATAAATATAACCAAATTACAAGTGTTTAATATTTCTAACTTATTTGAGGAAATTAAGAAAATGACAATCTAACATTTCTTAATTTATTCCCCAGCATCCACCCCCACACCCATCATTCAATATGACTTTTTCAGTGAAAGAGGCAATAATTGAAGTTTGGAGAATTAGTCATATTTAATGATAAAATGAGAGTAACTGGCCACTCAATATTGAGGTGAGAAACAATCATGAGGGGGGGGGGGGGGGGAGAAACCCGTAAATAAAAGAGCAAACAGCCTGAACCATGAAATTTCAATACATGTTGAACCTTTATTTGCTCAACTTTACTACTTAAAGTTTGAACTACTGCCATGGGTTGTCGTCCGTGTAGCCATCCGTGCATCAACAATTTTCTTTGGCACAGCCAGGCGCACCCTACAGGCCGCATCCCTCATCCAATCTTCACCAAACTTCATATGTAGCTTTAGGGTGACCTATAGATGGGAGCTATCAAATTTTGATGGAAACATGGCCGCCAGCAGCCATCTTGGATTTCAAATTTGAATCTATCGGCATCATTTTTAGCTCAACTTTACTTTTGTTGATTTAAGTATGTTTTATGTAGGTTTTGGATCATGTAATAAATAGAATCTACAACTCGTACCCAGTTTATAGCAGAATTTACAAAACGAGTCCAGTAAATTAGGTCTGGACGGAAACTTTGGCGAGGTTCAGACTAATTTATTGTCGTGGATGTTAATGTGGATGGGAACGAGTCATTTTGGGGTCGGTGGTCGGTGGACTTTGAGTCGCAAGGCGCGCTCGCCGTCATGGGCCAGGGTTCGAATCCCACCGAATCCCAAAAAAAAAATGTGCACTGTCTCAAAACTTAAATTTCCTTCTAAAAATAGGCGCCTTGTGTGTTGTATAGTCCCAGACATGTTCAAAGAGCAATGCTCGGCATGTTTTGGAGATGTGTGGTATTGATGTCGAACTTTGAGTCGCAAGGCGCGCTCGCCGTCATGGGCCGGGGTTCGAATCCCAAAGTCTGAGCTATTGGCATGGCTTGGTATCCGTCGTACGTGTGTGTGTATGCGTGTGTGTGTCTGTCAACAATTTCCTTTAGCACAGGCTACAGGTCATACCTTTGGTTGGATCATTCTGAAATTTGTCGTCATTGTTGACATTGACATGTAGATGGGAACGAGTCATTTTGAGGTCATTCGGCAAAAAAACATGGATGCCAGCAGCCATCTTGGATTTTAAAATTCAATACATTAGCATGGGCTACAGGTCATACTGTTCTTCTCATCATTCGTCATGGTTGTAAATATTGACATGTAGATGGGAACGAGTCATTTTGGGGTCATTCGGCCATAAAACATTGCCGCTGGCAGCCATCTTGGATTTTACTCTTTGGCATGGGCTACAGGTCATATCTTTGGTCGGATCATTATGAGATTTGTCATGGATGTTAACATTGACATGCAAATGGAAACAAGTAATTTTGGTCATTTGGATTTTCTTCTGTGCATTAACATTGACATGTAGATGGAAAGAAGTCGTTTTGGTCATTCGGCCGTAAAACATGGCCACTGACAGCCATCTTGGATTTTATTCTGTGCATGACTAAATCCTTTGGCATGGCCTACAAGTTGTACCTTTGGTCGGATCGTTATGAAATTTTTCATGGCTGTTGACATTGACATGTAGATTGGATAGTAGATTTTGGCATCATTCGGCAAAAAAACATTTCAAAATTCAATCCACTAGCACGGGCTACAGGTCCGAGTGTTCGTCTGATCATCATGAAATTTGTCGTGGATGTTAATATTGACATGAAGATGGGAACGAGTCATTTTGGGGTCATTTGGCCATAAAACATGGCCACCGGCAGCCATCTTGAATTTACTCTTTGCATGACTAAATCCTAGAGTCCACTTCCCTAGCTATCCCATCAACACCACCATATTGATCTTGATATTGATCTGCTACTAGATGGGAGCTATCAAATGTTTTTGATATTCATTGGAAAACATAGCCGCCAGTGGCCATCTTGGATTTTATTTTATATCTATCTCTTCATGTTGATAATCTAGTATTACTTAGACATTTCAACTTTCAGTATTTCTAATCACTCCATTGACTGTAACACTTGAAATTATTCCCTTTCCAAGTTGAGCTACAGTGTTATTGACACTATCAATAAATTTTGCAGGCACAATTGTGATCACCTGTAGATGGGAGCTATCGAATTTGAACGATTTTCGATGAAAACATGGCCACCGGCAGCCATCTTGGATTTTACTCTTTGCATGACTAAATCATTTGGCACAACCTACAGACCACATCCCTCATCCGATCATCACCAAACTTTATTATGGATCTTCGGTGTGACCTCTAGATGGGAGCCTCCTATTTTGACAAAAAATTGTTGAAAAACATGGCCGCCAGCGTCCATCTTGGAATTTACTCTTTGTATCATAAATCCTTTGGCACACCCTACAGGCCACATCTCTTATCCGATCGTCACCAAACTTCATATGGATCTTCGGGGTGACCTCTAGATGGGAGCCTCCTATTTTGACAGAAATTTGTTTAAAAACATGGCCGCCAGCAGCTATCTTCAAGTTGGATTTCAAATTTCAATCCATCGCCACACCCCGCAGCCCACATTTATTGGAGAATTGATTTCAAAATTTACAGGCATGTTTTGAATCATCTCTAGATGGGAGCTGAAATTTGAACAATTTTCGACGTAAAAAATTGTCGTCAGCAGCCATCTTCGATTTACACATACAGACCACATACCTCATCTGATGATCACCACACTTCATATGGATCTTTGGGGTTATGGGAGGCCAAATTCACATTTAATAATTAATTGCACTTAACTGCAATCAATTGCACTTAAGCGCAATTAAATACGCCAAAATAATTATGCTTAAGCGCGATTAATTGCACTTAAGTTAAGCGCAATCATTGTGATAGCATTATATTATCTTCTGTATATATTAGTTGGGGCTATACGCGATAGCATTACTTTCTGTATTAGTCAGGGCGACTTGGATTTTCTAAAATTTTCGAGTATACAGGCACACCATATGAGGGAAGCATTAAGCCCTCAATGACACCACATTCACTCTATATGACCATGGAAATACTATAGATCTGTGTAATAGATGCTGATTTAATAAAAAACACTTGAGCTTGAGACACCAAAGCTCCAGGAATGAGACACCAATTTTTGGGACAGGGATGCTGATAATATGAAAATAGTTTTTTTCCCCTGATTTGCTGATTTAAGTCAATTAGTAAACCATATGAGGTAAGCAAGCCCTCATGCAGTGACACCACATGCATGCTATAGTAATGGCCCAAATCTGCAAAAATACATTAAAAAACATCATATAAAAAATTACTAGAGTTCAGGGAAGGAGACATCAATTCTTTGGATATAGGGATGCTGATAATATTTAATTAGGGATTATCATTGTTGAACACGTACCCACAGTTGATGGTTGAGTACTCAGGCTAATTAAAACAGGTGAAAATTAGCCCAATGCTCCTCTTGTGTTGCTAGGTGATACACCAGGTCATGCCAATATAGTTTATGGGTAGATTAGATAGTAGTTACAATTGCGCTTAAGCGCAATTAATTGCTCTTAAGCGCAATTAATTGCACTTTTTAAGCGCAATTAATTGCACTTTTTAAGCGCAATTCATTACTCTTAAGCGTAAAATGTCCTATGTTATTATTAAATGTGAATTTGGCCACCCATATGGGGAAACCTCTAAATGGGAGCCTCCTAATTTGACTGAAATTCGTTGAAAGATATGGCTGACAGTGGCCATTTTTAAATTTACTCTTTATATGAATAAATCCTTTGGCGCACCCTACAGACCACATCTCTCATCCGATCATCACCAAACTTAATATGGATCTTCCGGATGACCTCGGTTACTTTCCTTCTTCTTTATCATTCTATTCATTGCTCAGCAAAAAATTAACTCCTTCCCAAGTTGAGCTACAGTGTCATTGACACTTTCATTACACATGCGTCCACAAACGTTGGCCTATTCTTTTCAACAAGGCCGACAAATCGAATACACCACTCTTTTATTCGAAAGAGGGCGCTTTCGGTTTATTTTTTCACGTTGATTTTAATTTTAAAGCCATGGCTGAGCCTGATGTATTAGACCTTCAAGAGGTTGCTGAAGAATTCGAAGTAGATGATGACGGCGACCGTAAGTCAAATATTCTGCTATTTGAGACAAAGACAAGGCTTTTTTTCTTAACGTAACTTCATAATAAAATGGTGCATCGGAAATAGGCGACTTTATTTCATCGGTGACCGGGTGCTTTCGAATGTGTTGAATGAGTGAGTGAGTTCATACCACCCAAGGATAGCACAGTAAAGGCTTATGCCTTGCTAGATCCATGGGAACTTAGTGTACAAGGGTGGATAAACCATCAGGTACATGCCCAGGGATGTGGCTAGAGGGTCTCCGTTCGGGGGATGTTCACCTTTGGAAATTCCAACTGCACCCCCCCCCCCCCTAGATCATGCCATGAATCTCTACTCAAAGCTGATGCCCGTAGAGATCACACTCCTTGTGTTCAAAACCCGGGAACTTTTTTTAAGTTTTGACAGGGAACCGTATCAAGTCGGAAAAATAACGCGGGAATGTATTTCTTTGTTCATACCTGTTGCTTAATGATTTATTCATCGGTACGTGAAGTTCCCAGCTCGATATTTCATTGTTTAGGTGACTTTTGAGACCTGATTCCACGATAAATATTTATTTTACTCCCCGTCACGAAAATTCAGGCCGTATTAAAGCGGCCACACGCGGAAGCAATTCCCGGGTTTTGAACACAAGGAGTGTGATCTCTACGGGCGTCAGCTTTGAGTAGAGATTCATGGCATGATCTAGGGGGGGTGCAGTTGGAATTTCCCAAGGTGAACACCGTATACATATTATTTATGTGGGCAGTAGCATTAGTCTCCAGCGCCTGTGGCGCATAAGATACTATGGGAGATGGGTTCAGTCTGCTTCCTCGGTGGACAAATATAAGGGCGCATAATATACTATGGGTGGCGGGATGGGGTGGTGGGCGGGCCACCTTATACATATTATTAGGCTGAAAAGTCTCATTCGAGATCACTGAATAAAGATCCAAATGCAAAATGCTGACTTCCCCCCATTACAACACTTGTCCAGGTATGTTGTTGTGGGTGCAGTATGCTGTCCGATCGGGCGCGGAAATTAATGGCTGACCCGTGTACACGACTCGGTGTGTACACGTTAAAGAACGCTACTGGAGTCACCACAGGGTTATAAAGTTACTCGGCCGTGGTAGCACCTAGATAGATTATGGAAATTTAAAACAAAAAGTTTACCCCCTCCCTACCCTATTTGTTTGCCCTCCGTTACTAGAAACGAAGGTATTATTTTCTTTGGCCTTAGCAATGTCAAGATTCAAGTGCAGAAACTTCGGGTGCTCCGACTCAGAGACAAATTGCAACCGGATGTCCCAAAAATTCCTTGCTCTGGGCTGTCTGGCGAAAATAAGGGGAAGGCATGCACAGAGACGTGGCGATGGGGGGTTTGGGGGGGGGTGTCTCACTAGTGCTGGGCGGTATTTAAGCATAAAAATACCGCGGTAATCCTAAAATAATACCGCGGTATACGGTATTACCGATTATTTAAACTAATTCCTTAAAACCCCCGTTTAGTAGCATTCGTTTGGTGCACAGATCGACTGTTTATGGAGGAAAATCTAATCGCTACAGATTACATAAAATAAGGAAATGTACGCTCCGTTTTATTAAATTATGGATTGCAATCAATGAATGTATCATTATCTGCAAGCATGGATTCATGAGCTGATCTTAAATACACGTAATAATTGCGATTTATGCAACTTAATGCAAGCATCATTCAGCGAAGCCGGATACACCCAAGAGCTTTGAAACAATCCCCCACTGACAGTGCCGACTTGCAGAGCACGTGCTGTGATGTTGATATTGGAATGTTCCGCCGGGTGTGAATAACTTAAGAATAAGTACAATGCTTTTATTAAATGCCGGGAAATAAAGTTTATTACTTCCAAAGTATTTAACTTCTAGAACTATTATTGACTTCCCGTTGAATTATTATAATCATACTTTTAAATCCCGGTTTATGAATGTGATCATTTATTCCCACTCGATAACACCCTTGAAATAATGAGCTGCCCCATAAATTCGGTCGATAAAAAATAGCGCAGAATGATGCAATCATACCTTGCAATATAATGTTGGGCTGGGTTTTGTCCCAGGTAGCGAAGGAATACATTTTGTTTGGAAATGACATGGGGAAAGAAGTGACATGAGTGAAGATTGAACAGTTTTTTCCAACTAAAAGATAATGCAACATGGGATGAACACACATAAAGGGCGTTGCATAAACTTGCACACGCCAATCATTGAAACGGACTAGTCATTTTAAAATTGTCGATGAGCACGTGCATGGGGTACACAACGTAAATCTTGAAATATATTCGCGCCAATTTCGCGGATGACTTGGTAAACAGAATCCGCAACACTAGTAGCTACCTCAGCCCAATTTACAGCAACGCTGTCTCCTGACACAAACTCGCTACCTCTAAATTATGATTTCGATGAAATACTGTGTATAGAAACGAAGTAATTTCTTTGTATCCCGACAAAGGAAAACCACAATATACTCCGTAATGTGCCTGTATGACATGTAACCGCGATAATACCGTCTTCAAGGTTTACCGATTATGGAAAAGAATGACGGTAACGTAAACGGTATTGAAAATCTTACCGATTATAATCGGTATACCGAAATACCGCCCAGCACTATGTCTCACCCCCCCCAACTTTGGTCAAAATTTTCAACAGTTGGAAATTTCATACCTGCCAAAATATTAGTTGGAAATTTCACACGAACAATAGATTGAAAATGTTCTTGTAGTTTGATTTTCAAACAATTTATTGGGGGTAACTAGTTGTTTTTGGACCAATTATTGCATATTTTCCTATTTTTTGTCAAAATTTTGGACTGATATGGTCATCAGTTGGAAATTTTCCAACCTCAGGGGGTGACAGGTTGGAAATTTCCAACACTTGGAAAGCTTGTGTCCTGGTCCCTCCCCCGTGGCCAGTCAAAAACTGCTTGTTAGTTTAAGAAAACAATATTGTCATACATTTGGTCAACATTGTCATTGGAATTGTCATCAGGTTTGAAATTTCCAACTCTAGGAATAGTCTAGATGCTAGGATTTTGCGATTTTCTTGTTCAGATTAAAAAAAATTTGCACACCGGGCCAAACCATGGTCGGCCCGGTGTGTCATTGTCCCTCCCCTGTGGCCAATAACAAATTTCTACTAAGTTTAAAAAAACAATATTGTACTACATTTGGTCAAACATGTGGACTGAAATGGTCATCAGTTGGAGAATTTTCCAATCTGAGGGGGAGTATGAGGTTTGAAATTTCCAACACTATAGGAAAGCTTCAGGTGAGGCCAGTCTAGATGCTAGGCTTTGCGATTTTCCCGTAGCCGTGTGCATTTGTCTGGAGTTAGACCACTACTGGCACTAGATGTTAGGATTTATGCTATTTTTTTCAGGTTAAAATATCTGAATGTTCTCATACCGGTAAATATAGAACCATGGTTTATGAATATATAGGAGATAAGGTCTGAGCATTGAGGTGCAAAGGAGGGGGGGTGAAAATGAAAGTATGCAAAACTTGTGTTTGGACTGATTCTGATTCAAGGGGGGGGGGGGTTAGATCATGCCATGAATCTCTACTCAAAGCTGACGCCCGTAGAGATCATACTCCTTGGTATCTGACCGAGTTCTGATTTTTGTCAGAATACCCTGACTCTGTTGCGATCCCCGGTCCGATAGCACGAGAGACCAGTGCGCTACCTCTCGGCCACCGACTTCCAGGGTGTTAATAGTCCAACAATTTAGACTATTCGGATTAAGATATATTTTAATATTTGGACATTTACGATTGTCTTAATCTTTATAGTCTAATAATAGAGCTGAAAGCCCATTTAGCACAGATTTTGAAGCAGGTCAACACCGTTATGACCCCTTCAAAATACCATTTTCTCTGAAATTTTCTACAAATACATGAGTCTTGCCTGTAGCAGAGATAGTATTCTTTGTGTTCACACATAGTTTGTGATATAAAAGTTGTCAGAATTACAGATTTGTTAGTTTAATCCCGGAGTGTAAAACATATCACCATTTTCGAAAAACAAACGAATGCAATGACGTCATGCTTAGGCCAGGCAAATTGATTACTCGTGAAAATCAAGATATACCATGCAGATCTGGAAATATCAACTAGGCCAAATTGTTGTCATTTATAGATAGCATATTAGCGCCAAAGGTTGTTTGTTTGATAAATAACAATAATAAGGGTCTGTTTGTCCAATTTTGTTGACATTTTCATCATACTTGTGTTCTTAAGTATCAAAATAATGCCATAGACATTTCTGTACCAAAAATAAAGATGCCTTTTCTTAAGTAAACAATATTTGAAGGGATATGGAAATTATTTTATTATTTTTGAAATGCAAATTGATTACTTTTAAAAAACATAATAGTCTATGCTTTATGGTTAACCGGATGCTTGGTCTTTCAAGCTTTCCTGCATGTCAAGATTCGACGAGAGTATGATATGCTTGGCACAATAGTTATTATTATTAGTCACTTATGTGGATTATATTCGTATTGCTGTGGATTTTCGGGTAAGTAAATCAGTTGTATTCGATGAAATTCCATGACCACCTGCCCCATGAAATGTTCACAAGGCGAAAACTATGACCAAAAGCCGGAACATATGTTCAATATTTTGGCATAAAAGCAAAACATTTCTAGTAATGAACAGATTAACTGAATTGGCACTTGGCCTATATTTTTTTGTGTCTATTTATAATTGATATCGGGAAAAAAAAATCCTGCTGTTCCAATGGTGGTTCTGATTATTTCCGCTTTTTCCAGTAAAGTGAGAAAACGGTAAATCAATGTTCAAATGGACAGTTGTGTTATGTCTTCTACGGTAAGTAATGGTAAGTATGGTCAGCCTATTATATTTAAAAGAATATATGGTCATTAATTCGGTGAATATGTGTTAAAATGTAACAATACATTGGAAGACTTGGAGATAAATTAAAGTATGTACGTACGGTACCGTACCGAAAATAGTTGACCGACAGTAAAATTAGAAATTACATAATTGCCAATAGACCGGCCGACATTATTGATATGGAAAACCAAAACCTGTCTTAACGACAAATTATGTATCCGTATACATGTATGCATTTTCGTAGCTGTATCATTCTCAATTATCAAATCGAAGCTCGTTTTTATATGCATTCAATACGAGACCACATGGCGGCGAATATAATTCCATCTGGTAATAAATTGCGCCCAAAATCGTGTCTGCTATGAAACATCTAGCAATTTCGACGACCGATGCCATATATATATATATATTTTCCCAAATCGATTCATCGCTACAAATTTCACATTAAATAGGACTACACTAGTAATACTTGCATATCAGAACAAATTCAATCTGTTAGGCATAAACTTTCCAGTTGTTGAAACTAAAGGCTACTGGACACCCCACCCACTATAGCTTTCTTTACGTCTGTATTAGTATGTGGCTTGACAACCAGTTAGCATTTGTATGTAGCACTTACTACATATATACTCTCATGTGCCTAATAATCGTGATGGCCTAATAATAGTGATGGGTGGGGATTTAGGCTGAAATTAATAATAGTGATGGCAATTTCACTCTATGTCTCAATGCCAAATAATAGTGATCGTTGGGAATTTTCTCCAAAATTAATAATCGTGCTGACACTATTATTAGGCACCTGAGAGTACTTACTATATATGTATACCGGTATATGTCAACAAAAATCATTAGATAAGTATATTTCCCAAAATGTCCATAAATATCAGCCTGTTCCTACATGTACATGTATGTGGTCTGGAACAATGAAACTGAGAAATCAGTTTGGTGTGGCCTGAATAAATTATGTTAATTTTCCCAGATTTCTGATCTATTACGCATGCGCATACTTTCGTTATCATGTATGCTCGCAAGCGCAGACTGTTTGAATATTTTTGTCGGTTGTCGTTCTCAGAAAAGTTTATGGATTAATAGTGACACAAATTTATGCTAGTTAGTTCAGTCATGATATTTAACATTCCAACAAAAGGTATGTGTTTTTATACGCCCTTTTGAAAAAAAGGCCGTATTATAGTATTGGTCTGTCCGTCCGGGCGTCCGTCGAGCCGTCCGTTAACCTGTTGTCCGGATGATAACTTTAGTTAGAGTGAACCAAAATTAGTAAAATTTGGAATGTGGGTTTATTAGCCGAAAAGTAAGTTCAAGTTCGAATTTGGGTTCCGCCCGCCAATTTTCACCGGAGTTACATGTATGCCCCTTATTTAACGTTTTTTGACTTAGAAAATCCTTGAAATTTGTTGTCCGGATGATAACTTTAGTATAGTTTATCGGAATGAATCCAAATTTGGTATATTACTTTCTCCCACCAAAACACAGGTCAAGTTCGAACTTGGGTTCTGTCCGACCATTTTTGGCAGAGTTATGGCCCTTTTTCGACTCAGAAAATTCAGTTTTTCTTATGTTTTTTGGTTTCCGGATGATAACTCGATTTTGGAATGTTTATACGCAAAACCCGTTTTTTTGTGGATTACATATATCAAAATACAGCTCAAGTCCGAATTTCGTTTTAATCCGATAATTTTTGCGAGAGTTATGGCCCCTTTTTTGACGTAATTTGACTTAGAAAATCCCTGAAATTTGTTGTCCGGATGATAACTTTAGTTAGAGTGAACCGATTTCAATCAAATTTGGTATGTGGGTTTATTAGGAGAAAAGACAGCTCAAGTTCGAATTTGGGTTCCGTCCGCCAATTTTCACCGGAGTTATGCCCCTTATTTGACGTAATTTGACTTAGAAAATCCCTGAAATTTGTTGTCCGGATGATAACTTTACTAGAGCTTATCGGATTCAATGATAATTTGGTATATTACTTTCTCCCACCAAAACACAGGTCAAGTTCAAATTTGAGTTCCGTCCGCCAATTTTTACCAGAGTTATGCCCCTTTTTTACCAGTTCCTGCCGACCCAAGAGAGGGCGTATATTGCACGCCCAGCGTAGCTCTTGTTTATTTATAGTTTTAGTTGTGTCATTAGCCGTGAACAATGTAATTTAAAGGGGCATGTCCTATCCGTATTTATTTTCCGGATTTGTTGCGACTAATGCTTTCACGTCCTGTATTAGACGATGAGGAATTAAGATAACATAAATGGCCAAATATTAAAATATATCTTAATCCGAATCGTCTAATTTGTTGGACTAGGGTATTATAACCCTAAATTTATTTTCTATACAAGTATACTTTGTATATAGTTTATCTGGATATAATATTGTAAATGAACTCGCAAGGCACTGTATTTTATATTCTTTTATTCTCAAAATAAGTGTCCCTCTCGACCGCGTTGGAACCGTATTGAGACCACGTTGAAAAATTACCATCAAGGCGGTTTTAGTGCTAAAGCAACATGGTTGTAACGTAACTCCAATGTGTTTGTAATTTTCAACACGGTCGAGGTAACCATCAATGCAATATAACTCGGTCGGTGTAGGTGTCAATGCAACAAAATGCGGTCGAGATGACTGCCAACGAAACTTAACACGGGTAGGTGGTCGTAAACAAAATGAAACGGTGCATTGGATCCCAACAGTTTCTACAGGTAATCAAGACTTTTTACGAGAATCGAATTGAGTACCGGCCTTGTCTTTCATTATTATATTATAGAATGGTTTTCTTATTTTAGAGGGTCTACAGAAGCTGAAAGAGAAGGCAAAAAGAAGAAAGGGGCGTGGCTTTGATGCAGGTCAGTGTTTTATACTTCCTGCTTCCAATGAGTACTGATATCACAGGCTGTTCTTAGGTAGAAGGAAAATTGGACTACAGTAAATATGACTTTCATTTTTTTTGGTCACAAAACAAATTGGAGACTATTGCTGTTTACTTTTAAATAATGCTATAGTCCGAAATATTTTTCTCAAGACTACCCCTGGAGAATTTCATTTTCACAAAGATATGAAATCCAAGTTTGGTTTATGTCAGTGACTGAATCATCTCAGAACAACACTGAATCATCTACAACACAGTAAAATGTTGGCCATAGAAAAAAATATTATTTCAACGAGTGGGAAAAACTTTTGAGAATCACGTTTGCCATGTAAATTTCTCCATTAGATGTATGATTCTTCTAAGCTCTTCTATTTGCTGGGTTATTATTTGTCAGTTAACTGGACCATAATCCCAAATACTAAGCCCAAAATATCCCTTCCAAGACACATTATAATTGCATTTTATCCTCGACATTTGGATGTACCCACTGAAAGGGCTTTCCTTTCCGTCAACTGACCATTGTGACTATTTACTGGCTGACCACTATTAACTGACTCGATTACCTAGCGTGATTCTCCCTGTAATTTCAGATGGCCCGACAAGAAGCGGTGTTGATGATTATGAGGCAATGGATGTTGATGGCACACCAGAGGATGGACCAGGACCACAACGATGTAAGTCTCCCAACTGTATACAGAGCTTTCCGATGAATGGCAACAAGCCATATTTCCGACTAAATCCTGAAAAGTTACCCATAATTCTGCTGTGGTTAAGAAGTCGATTAATTAGAGCATTACTGTAATTATGTTTTATTTCACAGCTATTATCTCTTTTATGATGGGAGCTCTGCTGGTGCAGTATTAAAGATCCTGTGCCAGTGCATTTTCTTATATATGCAAGTCTCTTCCCGGACAACACTTCCAACAAGAGGATATACACAGAACGACATGAGTGTGAATGGAGTTATCGATATGCCATGAGTGCCAGTGTGGAAGGATAGAATGAGGGGAACAGCCTCGAGTTCTTACTTACCACAATGGCTATCGACAACCTCATTCACACATATGTCATTCTGTGTTTAGTCCATGCCACCTGTCCTCTTATCTATTACTTGAATAAAAGACTGACAGAGGTTGTGCTGTCATGTGTGATGATTGCATTTATTTTATAGTTCCGCTTTCATGGTCGAGGCATATGTCATTTAAAGTTGTGTGACATTGATGTCATCTGATTCCAAACACGTGTGTGGAATCACTTGAATAGATGACATGGTCTAAAACGACGGAACAGTGTGTGTTTTCTTGAACAGGGGCATAATAATTTGTTGTCTTAAGTCTTATACGTTAGATGGTCTATCTCTTCCTATAACAAGTATATTTTTTTTATAGATTCCAGGGTATAAAATAATGGATATGAATCGAGGACACCTGTCCGGAAATGCTTCTATCAATTAATTTCAGTTCTATTTAGAATTTCTTATGACATTCATGGGACAATTTTAGGGGCTATTTTTAGAACAACAAATCAGCATGAAAACATTTGGAGCATACCAAGATGGATACAGAAAAATAAAAAAATTAGAAATCATCCTGCCATATGGCTTCACAACGCGATGTTCAAAACCGCAGTCCACTGCTGGTCATGGATCTAGATAGACGCATTTCAACTTGTATTTGATATAAATTTTTCTTTATTATTTTCTGATAAAAATAAAGTTGTTTTTTTTGGTTTGTTTAAGCTGTATGTACTTGGGTTGTACAACAGAATGTTACATTGAAATTGAATTGACGCTTGTATTAATCCTATATAATTCATTTTTATACGCTGTTTGAAAAAAACGGCCATATTATGTGATTGGTCTAACCCATCTGTCCGTCCAGCCGTCCGCCTGTCCATCCATTAGCAGATTTGGTTTCTGGATGGGTTATTTTATCCCAACTAAATTTGGTATGTGAGTTTTCCAAACCAAATTACTGGTCAAGTTCAAATTTGGGTTCGTTCCGATAACTTTTCACTGATTTTTGGCTCTTTTCGACTTAGAATTTTCAATATTTGAGGTTTCCAGATGATAACTTTAGTTTGGTTTATTTTTCGGGAACCAAATTTAGTATGTGAGTTTTCCATACCAAAATACAGGCCAAGTTCGATTATGGGTTCAATCCAAATATTTTTTGCTGACTTATGGCTCTTTTCGAATTTTAATTTTCAATATTAATGTCACTGCCATTGTTTGTTTGTGTACATTTCATAAAAGCCAACCGGGCGTATTTTGCTATGCCCAGCATAGCTCTTGTTCACTCTTAACAATGTTTTTGATAATTCTTGAGTAAAAAACACATAAAAACATGCCTGCTTGGAAATTTGGGCAGTAAAAAGTGGGAATAAAAACCTACCTGCCCATTTTGGAAAAAAAGTGTCCGAAACAGATAATAAACTTTCTGTTGCCATATACACCGGTAGCAGTTGTGTAAAAATAAGTTGGTTTGCGACCAATAAATTGAATATATTTCTAATTTCTGTTAAATTTTAGCCACCCTCATTCTAGTTCATCTGTATCTGCTATTACCAGTGTATTTTGTATCTTTATTTCTGCAGCTGTGGAAGGCTGGATCCTCTTCATAACTAACGTCCACGAGGAGGCACAAGAGGACGACATTTTTGACAAGTTTGCAGACTATGGTGCAATAAAAAACATACACCTAAATCTTGACAGGAGAACCGGTTTTTTGAAGGTATAGTTTCAGAAGGCTGATTTTTTTACAGGGAAAAAAATTGCATTTTATATGCCATTGAAAAAATGGTTGAATTATGTAAGCATGTTGGCCAACATTTTTCCGTATGATAACTTCAGTATTCTTTCTAAACTTTGTATGTGGTTTAATCATAAAAAACACAGATCATGTTCTAATATGATATAATTATAGTTACAGCCCTTATACGATTTGCAATACACCAACTTTGTGAAAAATGTGTTGAATGTGCCATAGTGCTGGGCGATATGATGATATATCGGGTATAGCCAGTTTTAATTTTGATATCGTCAATAATATTGTCTGAAATAAAAATATTTTAATACCGTCCCCAAGTTGTAATATTCTCCATGTAGGTTGAAACCCATCATATGGTCCCAACAAACAGGGAAGTTAGAGTAATTATAATAGTCCAAACCTCCCGGAAGCACACAGTTGAAAAAGTTTTAAAACAAGTTGGATATGCTTCGTCGGAAACATCAAAGCGCTAGCATCAGTTGGCCACATTGTGAGATGATTGGTATGTTGCACGCATGCGACTGGCTCAATGATCTCCTTTCAAGTTTGTGCAGTTTGCTCTGTCAACCGTAACCGGTTGTGTGGAGACGGATTACCATGTCAGATTTTATATTGACCCCACTAGCTGATTGTGTCAATGTATGCAAATTGCAAGTAAAATGATTTTGTGGACATGTGCCGTACAGATCATGGCATTGCTAGCGCTTCAACAAACGTCAATTTCACAAACTAATTTCACATGTCTATATCTTTTCCTCGGCTAAAAAAAATGCCGACTCAAATTCATTTCACGTCGTCTTTTGCCTCGAACTGCCCATTGCGACGCTAATTCCCAGGGCTGTTGTATATGTACATTGAAGTCTCATGATGCTACCAACTACCAATTCCCACTAATAAATAGTCTCACAAACAACCAATTCCCACTAATAAATAGTCTCACAAACAACCAATTCCTCACTAATAAATAACATGGCCATTTGAAACCGAATGCGGTGCTTAATGTGTAGTGTCAAGCTCTATGGTCGAAGGGATATAACTCTAAAAATTTATGCAATCTGAAAACGCACGTGGGCCTTGTTATAAGATTATATCCCTTTGTTTCAACCCATATGCGGATGCTTAACTCTCATTCACTGGTTCATGTTACATGTCAGTACCTACATGTAGGTAGGTGGGAACTACACATTCCCCTATTAAAGGATCAAATACGCCGATAGGTGTTTATAAACACACAGCTCATCCGCCTGACATCTCACACATGGCAACAATAACACATTCGTGAGTATGCGTGATTATTTGAACAGTATTTATTATCAGTTATCACTGTTCACTAATTTTGACAATGTGTCATCGAAACGGTGCTTTGAACACTCCTTACAGTTGATATTATGCCTGACCAAATTAGAAAGGAGTTGAAAGTTGTTGTGTTTGCCGTCGGCAAACTGTCAATTGTTGCAGACGAGTGGTCATCATACTGTGAAGTTACTGATGTACAATCAATGTTCAATACACATTTACTCAACCTCGCATGTCCCACAAATCGTAAATAAAACATAGGGATGTATTGTGCAAACTTTATTCATGAAATATTGCATATATTATACATTGTACTTACCAATTGTTTATATATACCAAAATAATATCTCGATAATATCGTTTATCGCGATGTTGTCACCATAATATCGCGATATTTTTTTGGGCCAATATCGCCCAGCCCTAATGTGCACCCTATTTCAAGTGACATCTGCCTGTCTTCTGATAATAAATCTCTATTCAAGGTTGATTTTAAGTTGGGTCTGTGCCCAAATACTTCAGATATCATTTTTCGTTTATCAGTTTTTATCAGTGTTTTTATGAGCAATCAATGGCATATTAATCCATGCATGCTCCAATGGTTTCTCTTTATCATGTGAATTTCTTAAATGAACATACATATTTCTCTTTAACACGTCAGTTTCTTCAATGGACATACAAATTTATCCGCAAGTTTTCTCAATGAACACACATTACTCTTCAACATGTGAATTTCTTTTATTGGTTTAAACATTGTTTATTTATCCACCAGATATATCTATACTAATAAAACTTAATTCTGTTTGTTCGTTTGTTTGTCTGCTTATAGACGATCAAACGGCTGGACCATCATAGCTGAAAATTTGTATATAGGGGTAATTGGACTCGGTGAGCATTATTAGAGAGGTCCCGTTTACCTCAGATGTCTTAAAAAGACCAGTTGAGACTCGGTAAGGAACGTAGTTAAATGCGATGCACATAGGCGAGCAGAACGCTATTTATTCATATGTATTTATATATCATATATTCATATGAGCAATAGTGAATGCTCTTTATCGTTAGTCTACACAGTGACCGCACTCACACATCGCCACAAATAGCATGAGCGACCATAACATTCTTTATTGGTACAATCCGGAATAGATCAACAGTCAACGTTGTTCATTGTTATGAACACGATTGAGTAAATGCATGTCAAAACACTTCAAGTTGTTTCCAGTCTTCTTTACATGAGCAACGTTGGGTACCCCAGCTAGTGTTACATAAAATGCATTGAACATGAAAATACATAAAGATATTATTATAATATATATGGTGATTTATTATATATCTGGTAGAAAATGAGAACGACAGTAAGTACATGACTTATTGGGTGTCATTCTATCTATGTATTATGAAGGGGCCATGTAAAATGTATATTGAATTCTTCCTGGGAATTTTGCGTTAATATCGAGGTTTTACAGTAGATAGATAAATTGGATATTACATGGATTCTGGAATATATAGGGTATTAAGAATAAGAGAATAGTTCAGACGAAGAAGATGAGGATGAAAGGGGAGATGATGGAGGGGGACTGAATTGGATTCTTCGTTTTGTTTCACTTTAAGTATAGTACACTAAATATGCTGACCGATTTATAACAGAGCAATTAAAATCATGTGAGAATTATGAATTTTGTTTTCACTGTTGAGAAACATATGAGGGAACTACAGCATTTAGAATTTTTCATTTATTCCAGGGCTATGCTCTTGTGGAGTATGAGACATTCAAAGAAGCACAGAGTGCGACAGATGCCCTGAATGGTGCTGATATTCTCGGCCAGAAGATCTCAGTTGACTGGGCGTTTGTTAGAGGACCAAGGAAGGAAAAGTAATCATAATAATAGATAATTAATCTCAGTTAGCTGTAATATCAGGTGTCTCAGTTTAAAGGTACTCAATCCGATAAAACTCCTCTCAATTACTATTTCAATGGCTTCGGGGGTCAAAAATATTTGATTCGAGTCGAGGAAGTCACCCATCAAAGCTCAGATTTGTTAGATATCGATTTTAGAAATCTATTATTTTTCATTATCGGGAATACTATCTGGCCCAGAACTCAGTCAAAATTGCGTTAAAATTACCACTTGATTTTAGAGTTATCCATCATTGTCTGTTTGAATAGATTTGGAGTACACATCCAGAGCAGATTACGGCAGTTATTAGTACTCATCTCGAGAACATAACAAATTTCAAAAATCAATATCTAATAACTCTGAGCTTTGTTTGATGGGTTCCTCGACTCGAATCAAATATTTTTTACCCCCAAAGCCTAAGAAATAGTAATATAGGACCCTCTGATCGGATTGTTATTGTTGGAATCTGTTGAGATGGGGACCCTCTTTACGGATTGAGTACCTTTAACCTCTTGGCTGCTGTTAATCTACAAACTGAGTACAGACAGAACATTGACACGCTGTGTTCTGTATGTCGATACTGAGTACAGATCTACTTAAAAAAAAACCCTCAAATTAGTACCAGTATATCTCAACTTTTGAAACAATACAGATAATAGCCTTTGCATGTCATTTGAATTTTTTTTTAGTTATTCCCCGAAATGTTTTTCCACTGCAAATTTATCATAATGTCAACAGCCCAGCACACAACTGCACGATGCCGTTCAGCAGTGAAGAGGTTAACAACAGATTGGGACCTTAAAAAATCTCCACGTGTTCTATAAAGCTGCCTACATGCAAGATAAAATTCTCTACTTTTGAATACTAGTAAATACAAAGAAACCCCTTTATGTTAGATTAAATGGACATGGGTCATTGGAATCTCCAAAATATTTATAAGTAGTTTGGGCGGAGGGATATAAAATAATCATATGCATACTATTGCAAACCGTACCCTCAATATACGGCACTGAAAAAAAACATGCCTTCCTTATATTCACTGATTTTATCTTCATGCAAATTTAACTGGAGAAAAAGCGACCCTTCTTTGTCTCCAAAGTCAGGGATGTGTTCACGCCAGGCGGCAGCTCACCCAACTCTTAAGTTATCACCCAGAAGTCACTCCATTTTGAAACAGAAATACCCAGCACATATTTTGTTCATAATAGTATCTATTAATCTACTTAGCAAAATTATGCTAGTTGTTAATGAAATTAACACTCTGCCTATAGTGACAACCTGTAACCAGCTATGGCAATTATAATGCATTCTATAAATGCATGGGGAATGTCTTGTTTAGTGAATGGTCAAAATCAGTGGGAGATTTAAGCAAGGTTAAACTTCTTAAATTGTTTCTAAGAAACCTCATGAAACTTTGGACCCCGTTGGATTTGAGGCCCTCCCGCCCGGCACACTTTGGACCATGGTACGCCCCATTGGATTTGAGCCCGTACCGCCCGGCACACTTTGGACCATGGTATGCACTGTTGGATTTGAGGCCCTCCCGTCCGGCACACTTTGGATCATGTTATGCATTGTTGGATTTGAGGTCCGGCACACATTGGACCATGGTTCGCCCCGTTTGATTTGAGACACTCCTGCCTGGCACACTTTGGACCATGGTACGCCCTGTTGGATTTGAGGCTCTCCCACCCGATACACTTTGGACCATGGTTCGCCTCGTTGGATCTGAGGCTCTCACCTGGCATACTTTGGACCATGGTACGCCCTGTTGCATTTGAGGCTCTCCTGCCCAGCACACTTTGGACCATGGTACACCCTGTTGGATTTGAGGCTCTCCCACCTGGCATACTTTGGACCATGGTACGCCCTGTTGGATTTGAGGCTCTCCCGCCCGGCACACTTTGGACCATGGTATGCCCTGTTGGATTTGAGGCTCTCCCGCCCGACACACTTTGGACCATGGTACGCCCGCCCTGTTGGATTTGAGGCCCTCCCGCCCGGCACACTTTGGACCATGGTACGCCACGTTGGATTTGAGGCCCTCCCGCCCGGCAATATTTTCAGAATTGGCACATCACTGAAAAGTAATACATGTAAATGGCTCTTTTGACTTGGAAGTAGTGGTTTCTTGGTTTCCATATGAGAGCATGATTCAAGGTTGCTATGTCTCACAAATGCAACAAAGCACAGGCCTTTATATTGCTGTTAGAGAATATGACTACCAAGAGTCGCAGGCCATTTTTTCAAACAAAACTTCTATCACCAGTCGCCGGTTGCTGATCAGCATATTTTGCATTCCCAAGTCCCCAGTTCATAAAGGTGCCGATGGCCTTTGTTATGGGTTATAATTTAGAAATTACTGTTTCCAAATTATGAAAATTTCCTCAAGAATATAGTAATAGTATAGTATAATGATAGTATGAATGATATATTTCCACAAAACACTTTGTGTGAGCCGAGTGTTTGTTTATATACAGCGCGTAAATAGTGATCGCTAAGCAAAACTCCCAACACTGTGATTTGTTTTAGGAGAGTAATTCACAGTGATCCATTCAACACTGAAATCTTTAGTGGCGAGGATTAGCGAGTGTTATGCCAGTATCTTGTAAACAACTTGGTGGCAATTTTAACCAAAGTTCCGTTAGTGGGGTCTCCAGGTGTTGAGTGTTTTACTTATCACATACTCTTTACATACTGTAACATAACATGGCTTTTTGTCCCCCGAAATATTTTTTTTCGGGGGACTATTAAAATAGCCGGTGTCCGTCCGTGAGTGTGTCTGTGTGTCCGGAAATGGTTTCCGGATGATAACTTTAGTTTCGGTTATTAGATCAAAAGCAAATTTCATAGGTGAGTTTATCAGACCAAAATAAAGGTCAAGTTCGAATATGGGTTTGCTCCGCCTATTTTTGCGAGAGTTATGGCCCTTTTTTTACTTAGAAAACCCCTGAAAGTTGGTTTCCGGATGATAACTTTAGTAGAGTTAATCAGATTCAAACCAAATTTGGTATATTACTTTCTCCCAGCAAAACACAGGTCAAGTTCGAACTTGGGTTCTGCCCGACCATTTTTGGCAGAGTTATGCCCCTTTTTCGACATAGAAAATTAACTTTTTCTTCTGTTTTTTGGTTTCCGGATGATAACTTGATTTTGGATTGTTTATATGCAAAACACGTTTTTTTGTGGATTACTTATATCAGAATACAGCTCAAGTTCGAATTTCGGTTTAATCCGATAATTTTTGCGAGAGTTATGGCCCTTTTTTGTCCGCCAACCCGACATATAAAACCCCCGAAAGTTGGTGTTCGGATGATAACTTTAGTAGAGTTAATCAGATTTAAACCAAATTTGGTATGTGTCTTTCTCCCAGCAAAACACAAGTCAAGTTCCAATTCGGGTTCCGCCCGCCAATTTTCACCAGAGTTATGTCCCTTTTTGACTTAGAATTTTTGCCAATTTGAGGTTTCCGGATGATAACTTTAGTAAATGTGTACTGAATGAAATTAAATTTGGTTTACTAGCACAAAAGACAGATCAAATTCGATTTCGTGTTCCGCCATGCCAATTTTTATGCGCAAACAACGCTCCAAATGAAGCCACCGGTTCGGGGGACACTGTGGCCGAGCGGCCTTTTATGTTTACTAACACAGCATAGAAATTGGAAATAACATACAGTTTATGTGATATTTATGATCAGTAAAAGAACAAAGTATATCTATATTTTATATTCTTTCTGTTTATGGCGGTTTTAATGCATTGCATGTGACTATTTTAACAGCAATACCCACTGCAAACACATTCCGTATCTTTAACATGCTCAAAATACTCCATTCAATATTAATACAAAGCTTTAAACGATCCAATTTTTCATTTCTGATGGGATGCTATTAACAACATAACCGTTCTTTCAAGGCTTGTGTAAAGTTACCAGACAAAAAAACTTAGAACACGAGTTCTAAAAATGCCATAAAAAAATACATTCCCATTTTTAATGGAAAATTGGGACAGGGGATTTTAATAATCAACTTGTATATGACTGACTAATCCACTTGTAGTCGTAATCAAATTCTTCTGGTGACTAGTCGACTTCTGAAAACCACTAACCTTTTCAACACTACTAAGCAATCGGCTTATTTTGCCTCGCCTTACTGTACTCCTGTTTGGACTAGGCTAACTAGTTTTTATCATTTGAATTTCAGGGGGAGGAAAGACAGCAGCAGCCGGCGGCGGAGGTGAAGACAGTCTATGAGTTTGTCAGTGTGTTTGTACATACAGGAATGGGCTGGCGGAGGTGAAGACAGTCTATGAGTTTGTCAGTGTGTTTGTACATACAGGAATGGGCTGGCCATTCTTAGAGCAACATTGTGAACATGAAGAACATGTGGGTGTGAATGCTATCATTTAACTCATCGACTCTGCCAAGGATATTGTGATGGGGTTGAAAAGCTGGGCCATCTTGAAAATGCAACTCATAATAGAAATAAAGTGCCACATATATTCAATGCGACTCAAGGTCTTTGAAGTGGGTTCATGTGTAATAACACAAATTTTATAAAAGTCTGTAAAACAACTCGGAAACAAGTGCATGTCAAAACCATTGCTATGTAAAAATTGCTGTTACAGTGAAATTACCGATAAAAGTCCAATTAGTCCTATAAGATAACCAAAGTTTAATCACAACTTGACGGTAAACAATGGAAAATGTCAAAGCATTGAGAAATATTCTGAAAATCGTATTCAATCTAAAATATTTGAACAAGTGATGTTTGTTGACAAATCACTTTGTAACAGTTTTGTTTACATAACAATGGTTTCAACATGTGAAATTTCATTATTCGAGAACTATCAATAACGAATATAAAAACAAAATTTATCCAATGTTCTTCTTAGTGGTGATAACTTTACACTTTTATATTTTTTGCACAGTTACCCGCTGCACGTGCATTGGGTCTCTTTAACCTTAGACTTCTCTCAGTTATTCCTTTTTGCTCAAAACGAAAAGAAATATTTCTAAACAGTGTGATTAAAAAGGATTGAAGTCCTGTTTGCAGTCTGTATATTTTAGTATTGCCTAATAATAATACTTAAGCCACTTTGACACCCATCCCCCGCTCAACAATCCAAATGAATGAATAGAGATAGATTACTTTTTCAATATGAAATCCCTAGGTTAAAACCTGTTGGCAAACAGGTAATAATTAGAAATGTTAAAACTACATGTTGCGTTTGAAATGTTCGCTGATAAGAAATGTTTACAGTTTGATATTTTATCTGAGTTGTTTTCTGCATGAGATGGTTCGCCACCTCGATTCCCAGTTCTGAAGCATGAATCTTTCATCTGTGAAAGCAATTGCCAACTGGCTTACAGACTGGGTTATGTGAAAGAAATGCGCCTGTTTTGACTGCGTTCCAATATTCCTGGCTCCCCTTCAGTGTGACGTCATTTATTTGTTCCATGTCTTCAAGCCTGCAAATAGCGTGTGTCATTTGCAGAATGAGGTCCCCTGAGGGTGAATTTAGTGACGCTATCCCACACAGTGGGCTAACATCACTAAATTCACCCTCTGGGACCTCATTCTGCTAAGGCCCTCAACTGCTATGGCAGACCTAGGATCAGATTGAAATTCCCCAGTTGAAGTTGGTGATGTTCTCTCATTGGGCACCTCGATTATGCATTTTATCTGCTGCAAATTAGGGGATATAGAAACTTCCCAGAAGGGAAAACAAAAACAATGTTAATTTGATACTGTAGATACTTCCCAGAAGATGAGGCCTAAGCAGAATGAGGTCTCCAGAGGGTGAATTTGGTGATGCTAGCCTGCTGTGCGGGATAGCATCACTAAATTCACCCTCTGGGGACCTCATTCTGCAAATGACAGGCACACTATTTGCAGGCTTGCATGTCTTCAGTATCATTTTAACATACTTCATTATTTTATTGTGAATAAATGTGATGACATATTTCTCAAATTGTAGTCTTTTCTTTCTCGATGACGACACTCAAGCCTTGAAATAGTGTGTGCAGAATGATGTCCCCAGAGGGTGAATTTAGTGACACTATCCCACACGGTGGGCTATCATCACCAAATTCACCCCCCGGGAACCTCATTCTTATTAGGCCTCAACTGTTTTGGGAGACCTAGGATCAGATTGAAGTTCCCCAGTTGAAGTTGGTGATGTTCACACATTAGTTGTCTCGATTATGCATTTTATCTGCTTCATGTTGGGCGATATAGAAACTGAACAGAAGGGAAAAAGTAACTAAAACAATGTTAATTTGAGACTATAGATTAATTTGAGACTATAGATACTTCCCAGAAGATGAGGCCTAAGCAGAATGAGGTCCCCAGAAGTTGCATTTGGTAATGCTAGCCCGCTGTGTGATATAATTATATTAAAGTTTGGTGGAAATCAATGACATTTGGTTTTAGTTTGAAGAATTATTCGTATCTCAAATCATGATAGAGTGAGTCAGCGAATGATTTAAACTCTTAACGATTCGGTTGCAACAATGAATCATGGTAATTTGTTCCACATACATCACAGACAGTTCAATTTTGAGACCAGTTTTTCTTGTGGGATTAAACAACAAGGAAAATCAAGTTTGGTGTTGAACCCGAGCCTACAATCTCTACCTCGACTCCTCCCACCAATGACCCGAAGCTCCAAAATCACAGGGATGCCTATATATAATAGACCGGCCACCAAGTCACACTAGCTTGTTTTCGTGTATAAAGTTTTTATCTCGGATTCTGGTGGTCCAGAGCACTGGACTGAATAATCCACCGGCTGACTAGCTGGCAGCCTTGAGAGTTCGGGTTAAATCAAAATGGCCACCCTTGCCACAAAGAAAATGAGTTCCACTGGAAATGAAGCAGAAAATCATAATGCTAGCATAATATTAATGTTCTTATGATCTCTTTGTGTTGTTTCAACAAAGTTTGTGATGGTGGTATTTCTGTACACCCCGTCAATTAAAGTCATCTGCTTTACTTTACCCAATGAACTGCTGAATGTTATTTTAACCCCTTACCCAACAAACCAGCCAAAACCGGCCAAATAAAGCTTCAACAGACTAAAATATCTTCAGTCTGTCTCAATAGAACCATACAAATATGGATATCATTGGAATCGGCTCCTTGACCACATTGTGATAGTTACAGTTATGCCCTGTGCCAATGCATTCTCTTATATATGCGAGTCGACCATAGGTCGCCTCGCATATATAAGAGAATGCATTGGCCTAAAAAAAATAAAAAATTAACACTTTTTACCAATTTTTCTTATATTCTTTAACAATTTTATAATTTTTAATGTGTTAAGCCAATGCATTCTCTTATATATGCGAGGCGACCTATGGTCGACTCGCATATATAAGAGAATGCATTGGCACAGGGCCCTTCTGTTGGGTAAAGGGTTAACTGCTGAACTGGGGTGAAACTCGGTCAAATGGTCTCCCCTCCCTGTATTTTGGTATACCCAATCGATTACACTCGACTATCTCCATTACATTACAATTGTGTTAAACTGCATTCGGGATACTATGCTGAACTGTAGCCTATGAAATTCTGAACTGGATTTTGAAATGCTGATCTTGATGGAGCTTGGTCCAATGGCGTTTCCTCCATGCATGTGGATACATCCCATCGATGAAAGGTCATTTGCATAACACACACCCGACTATCATTATTAGCCCAACTTACTTTGTAAGTTTGAGCTATTGCCATAGTTTGGCGTCCGTCGTCTGTGTGTCTGTCAACAATTTCCTTGGGCGCGGGCTACAGGTCGTACCTTTGTTCTGATCTTTATGAAATTTGTCATGAATGTTGACATTGACATG
This sequence comes from Siphonodentalium dalli, assembly GCA_032622095.1. Lineage (NCBI taxonomy): Eukaryota > Metazoa > Mollusca > Scaphopoda > Gadilida > Siphonodentaliidae > Siphonodentalium > Siphonodentalium dalli. Next base: position 249,082,211 of record CP136063.1, read on the forward strand.
TAGATGGGAACGAGTCATTTTGGTGTCATTCGGCCAAAAAACATGGCCGCTGGCAGCCATCTTGGATTTCAAAATTCAATCCATTGGTGCGGGCTACAGGTCGTACTGTTCGTCTGATCATCATGAAATTTGTCATGGATGTTAATATTGACATGTAGATGGGAACGAGTGATTTTGGGGTCATTCGGCCAAAAAACATGGCCGCCAGCAGCCATCTTGGATTTTACTCTTTGCATGACTAAATCCTTTGGCGCGGGCTACAGGTTGTAGCTTTGGTCGGAACTTCATGAAATTTTTCATGGATGTTAACAATGACATGTAGATGGGAACGAGTCATTTTGGGGTCATTCGGCCAAAAAACATGGCCGTCAGCAGCCATCTTTGATTTTACTCTTTACATGACTAAATCCTTTGGCGCAGGCTACAGGTCGTACCTTTTGTCTGATGTTTATGAAATTTGTCATGAACGTTGCCATTGACATGTAGATGGGAACGAGTCATTTTGGGGTCATTCGGCAAAAAAAACATGGCTGCTGGCGGCCATCTTGGATTTCAAAATTCAAACCATTGGCGCGGGCTACATGTCGTACTATTCGTCTGATCATCATGAAATTTGTCATGGATGTTAATATTGACATGTAGATGGGAACGAGTGATTTTGGGGTCGTTCGGCCAAAAATAACATGGCCGCCAGCAGCCATCTTGGTTTTTACTCTTTGCATGACTAAATCCTTTGGCGCGGGCTACAGGTTGTAGCTTTGGTCGGAACTTCATGAAATTTGTCAGGGATGTTAACAATTGAGTTAAACTGCGTTCGAGAGAATCCAGCTGAACAGGGCTGATTTCGATCAAATGGTGTTACTTCTCTGTTTTGATATATGTAACGGAACGAGAGAGAGAAGTGCGGGAGCCGCACCGAAAGTTGGCAGCACCCGGAATCCCAAGCCGGTCACCCATCCAAGGACTAACCGAGCTCGACGTTGCTTAACTTCGGTGATCACACAAAGCGTCTAACGACTGTAACCAAGAGATCTTGACCTCTCGAGCAGAGAAGTCGTCGGCCTTCTATATTTACAACGCGACCGCTACACTACTCCCCCGTTCTTTTAAAGATTCACCGAATCTCACCGGAGTCCTCCCCATAGCGGTCGCATCATCTGACAGCACCCGAAATCCCAAGCCGGTCACCCATCCAAGGACTAACCGATCTCGCGGTTGCTTAACTTCGGTGATCACACAAAGCGTCTCAACGACTGTGGCCAAGAGATCTGGACCTCTCGAGCAGAGAAGTCATCGGCCTTCTATATTTACAACGCGACCGCTGCAGATATACCATATATCGACCACAAGTCTCATGTATAACCTACACCGATTGTCGTCGTTATTAATAGACTTAAATTTCAAATTGGAGAATATTGCGAACTTCACCCGATGAACTGCTGATCGAGAATTCGAACCGCTTAACGAACATGGCGGTCGTTAAAAATGGTTCCCTCTCACTGTATTCGGTTATACCCCATCGATTACAAGTTATTTGCACAACATCTAAACTAATATCCTTGTTATAATCAAGTTTTGGAGTTCAGGAAATTCTGCTGAACTGTATCTGTTGAATTGCAGAGTGGGATTTTGAACTGCTGGACGGACATGTCGGTCTGGTAAATGTGTTCCCTCACTGTACTTAGGTATATCCCATCAATTACAAGTCATTTTTCAAACAGCTAACCTAATATCTTCATTATAATTGAGTCTGGGAGTCTGGGAGTCCGGGAGAATCTGCCGAACTGCAAAACAGGATTTTGAACTGCTGAACCGACATGATGGTCGGTCAAATTGTGTTCCCTGGCTGTATTTATATAGGTATACCCCATCAATTATAGGTCATTTGCCCAACATCTAACCTACTATCTTCGTTAAAATTAAGTTTTGTGAGTTCGAAAGAAAATCTGTCGAACTGTAGCCGATGAATTTCTGGACGAGGTTTTAAACCGCTGAACGGGCATGCTGTCCCCTCCCTGTATTATGATATAACCCATAGATTATATGTCATTTATACAGCCCACACGCGACAATATATCTTCGTTATAAATAAGTTTAACTGAGTTCAGGAAATCTGCTAATCAGCATCTTAGTATGTAAACTGCTGATGGTCAGCATTTTAGTTACACTCAATTGAGGTTCTGATTTGATGGCTTAAATTATGTTCAAATCGCCATCAACAGAAGGAATATTAAAATATATATACTAGTAGTTTGTTCATATGCCAAACATAATCAGCGCGAAAATAGTATATTGTCAAGACGTACGATGGTGTACGTAAACAAGAGCCTGATTGTGTTACAGACGTTTTGCTTCTGTTTACATAACACAGCGCAATTCTATTGGTTAAATCACACACGACTGATATAAACGCTCTTTATTATTTCCATATCAGGAAAACAGTAACAAATAACGCTCTTTATGTTTACCATATCCGGATCTAAACACAAGCCAGGAAATGTAACGTTTTTTGCTTTTTTTACATAACAAAGGAAAAATATTTGACGATAACATACTGTTTATGCCATATTTCTGATTTGTATAAGAACAAAGTCTGTCTATATTTTACTATTCTTTCTGTTTATGGCGGTTTTTGACGGAGGTGAATATTTTAACAGCATACCTAACGCCGCCCGTATCTTTAAATTATGTCGTAACATGATCCAATAGTTTAAAAGATATATTTCTGTGCACAGAAGCGTCAGACTCCCCATACTTGTCATTATATCAAACTCGCTCTAAAATTGGGGGTTACCATATGTTCTTCGTCCCATCATTTACGAAATGACACACGGTTCCGATTTTATCCGGAAGTTGGTAGCCGAGATGTAGCGTGCTGGTCCCTCGTGCTAGCGCACAGGGGATCGCAACCTGGTCTTGGTATTCTGGAAAATCAGAACTCGGTCGGATACCATGCATGCAAGTTGTCAGGCTGAAAAAGTCTCATTCGAGAATACAGATCCCAATGCAAAATGCCGACCTCGCCCCATTACAACATATGTCCAGGCCTGGTGTGCAATTGTGTGCAATACGTTGTCCGGTTTTGGTTCGGATTTAGTAAAAACTAAGATTTTCGCGTTTTCAAACCGCCATCTTGTTGGCCATATTTGAAACCGTGCACCATCACAACCTTGGTTGAGCAAATACAAAGAGGTCATAAGAACATAATTATTGTACTAGCGCTATGCTTTTGTGCTTCATTTCAAGTAGAACTCGTTTTTTCTTTGTGGCAAGAATGGCCATCTTAACCACCATTTTGATTTAACCTAATTTCTCAAGGCTATACCAGCTAGTCAGCCGGTGGATTCGTCAGACCGGTACTCTAGACCACGTTAAAAATCAGAATTATCGACAGATTTCGCCTCTATAAAAAAAATGTTTCTGACGATGTGTTGATTTGTATGAGTAAATAAATTATTAGCCGACACGAAATCACTGAGCGCTAGATGTTTAGTTGATCGTTTGACCGATTTTTAATTATAGTAAGCTGTATGGGGGTGAATTTAGAGGAACATATCGTCCATTGTTCTCTGAGTCGGATCAATCCGAAAATTTACGCTCTCCGGAGACAATATTCAGTGGTAATTTTTTTTATCAAATGCTATGGATATAAATGGTTCTGATGGGAGCTTGTGGTATTGATTGAAAGATGAATCCTTCGCCGACACATCCGTGGCTATATCGATAGCATTACTCGGGTAAATGGGCTAAATTTGTCCGATTCCCGAGCGATGGTAAAACGGGATATATCTACAGTTCCCCTTGTCCTATTATACTACCATTAACGTGAAACAGGCGCGTATATAGCAGCGGCGTATATGGGCAGCGCAAAAGGGGCGGAGCGCGTTACAGGCCCCTGTGGACAAATAGACGAAAATAACGATTCATCAAGGGAGGTCAACCCTGCATGGAGTTTGAAGCCCTGCATGGAGTTGGACTAGACGCTCAAACTCCAGGCATAGTTATCTCACATCGCTCCGCTGAGATACCACTGCCATAAATTAAGGACATTAATTTGTAAGGAATTCTTACGTGTTTTTAGTTCTTATGTTTTAGGATTAAAATTGTCTATGTCTGGCTCAGTTCATATTGTTCTTATCAATACCGAAAGAATTACCATTATTGCAAACTTTAAAACAAATTTGGTGGTCAAAACAAGATAATAGGTGACTAAATAGTAGGGTAATGTGGGGCATAATGCGACACATAAGCACATTAGACCCCATCATGCCACTAAAAACGATGGAAGGGCACACATTATTAAACTAAAAGTTTGATAAATATTTCCACTATATATATTAATACTCACACTTGCCTGGGAAGCACCAATTTCTGAACAGCATTACTCCCCGTCGACGTACCCAATCCGTCGCATTATGCCCCATACACGGGGTACAATGCGACACATTTGACATTACAACATCGGCATATACCAAAACCTAATAAAAGGTCAGCTGACCACAGTGTCCCCCGAAAAAGTGGCAAGTCGATGCCGCTTTGTTAAAGAAATGTTTTTAAATGTTGAAAGTCGAAAGTCGAAAAGGGTTAATAACTCCGTAAAAAAAAAAAAATTCCGTCCTCTATATATACATGTTGCACATCTCCAATATGTGGATAACAATACTCTGAAGTTACAAATATCTACAATCAAAACTGTAGGAGGAGTTGATTACACCATGAAGGTACCCTCATACAGAAAATTATAAAAAATGTTGAAATATTCTAAGTCGAAAAGGGTTAATAACTCTGTCAAAAAATATTTTTTCCGTCATCTATATACATGTTGCACATCTTCAATATATGGACAACAATATTCTGAAGTTTCAAATCTCTGGGATGAAATCTGTAGGAGGAGATGATTACACCATGAAGGTACTCAAAAGTGTGACGAACGGACGGACGGACGGACGGACGGACCCCGTTTCTATAGTCCCCCGAAAATAAATTTTTCGGGGGACAATAAATGCAAGACGGTCTGCAGTTTCTTTTCTTTTGTGGATTGAAAGAATGTATAATCGTTATTTAAAGTCATAGCAGCAGACCAATGAGACATTTTATTGATTTATATGGCGGGTAAAATAGCACCATACAGTTTGATTTCAGGAAAATGGCCGGGGTAGGGTTAATAATAATTATTTACCTATATCATGTTTTAATGTTTGGGAATGATCGAATATGTTTTTTTATTTCTTTTCTTTTGAACTAAGGTTACGATAAGATTTATTTTTCCAGGTTTGATTTGCGATATGCCTAATCATATTTTTTACTCGTACTGGTTGTACCCGAGTGTCGCATTATGCCCCACAACCAGACAACCTGTCTCTCCCCCAAATATGAGTGAATGTGAATAACCGATGTACATAGAACTGATCAACTTACTATATAACTCGTCTTACTTTACCAAAATACGCATGTAGCTTTGGTGGTAGTGGTAAGATGTTCTCGTTTTAACATGTACAAGACCTACCGGAAGTTATAGACCATTCAAAAAGGGGGTCACCAAATGTGGGTACCCCTACTCCGGCGTTTCGCATGTGAGATTAAACAGTCATAATGATGTCGGTCCAATTGGGATGTTCACTTCTATGATTGGTCTTACTAAAATAATAAATGTGCGATTCAACTTCAGTCATGGAAAAATCATATGACCTGATAACGACCGTCTGTCGCATTATGCCCCGCGTCGCGTTATGCCCTGGGCACATTACCCTAGTAAATACAGTTCCGCGACGATATGTAAAAATAGATTTATCGTCTGCAAAGTACACTCATTGTGGCAGTGATATATCGCAGCGATAGCGTAGAGGGCGCTGTATGGAGTTTGCTCGCCGTCATGACGGCGAAAGCATGGAGTTTGACCCTTTCCATCCTACTTTTACCATATCGGACTCGACTACAACTTTTAGTGTGTCCCCATGATTGGTCCACTTCCTATTCCATGTTTTAGATTTGTAGATTTTTTAGTGCGCGAAATCTAGAAAGAAAAACTAACTAACAAACAACAAGAAGATTAAAGTGTCGTTATAAACTAATAAAGAGCATATTCGTGCATGTCTGGAGATAATCGTCTAAAACATCACAGATATATAGCTGTATGTCACTGCGATCGGTTTTATTTTCCTTACATTGATCGATTGTTGTTGTTTTACATCTTGCAAAAATAGGCGTGTGGTTCGTCGATTTTCGAGCTATGGCCGCATTTCCCTCATACATAATAAATGCATACTTGGCCAGTAACACTCACTCGGTTCATAAAAAAGATAAAGACGAATACAATGACACTGGAAAAATATATGCTATATTATGACAAAATATGCAGATCATGAAATAATAATAGTAATGTGCGGCTTTGATATTTCATTTCGGTTTTGGTTTCGGTTTGGTTTTTGTGGAAAAAAAACCAGGTTTTGGTTTTGGTTTTAGTCAATACATCAATGAATTTATGCATAGTACCAATGGAATTATTGAAAAATGCCTTGTCATAATTTTTTTCATTTATTCCCATAGTCTATGTGGCAATGCACTTGTTGATAAGTCATGTCTGAGATTCTGATTCCAGCCAAGTGAGATCTACCGAGTATATAAACTATTTTACTACCGAAGTTCCTGATCCGGTGCGCATCTATGTATAAAACATTACGACAATGACCCCATTAGCATAACTGACACCCCTGACATTTGCAGGATAATGGTCTGAATGGAATCTTCCTATTAAAATGCAAACAAATAATAGGGATCTGTGAATCTGGGATTTTGCATCGAATCGAATCTCGATATCGAATCTCCATCCTGATATCGACATCGAATCGAATCTCGAATCGAATCAGCTAATGATTGACATTGTTTACAAGTGTGTATTTCTGTGTCTCATGACAAAAAACTGCTAAATTCACTAGATACTATATAACAATGTTAATTTCCTTAAAGTGCAGGTAGTAATAATTAATAACACCCGATATCTGTTAATTAACCACGCTTAATCTGGTCAATGTGGTCTACAGTGTTCGAAGAAATAACACCGCAGACGAAGCGATAGCTAATTTTCTCCCGACGTCAATCAGAGCGTAAGCCCTCCTCTTTGCTTAGAATAGTCGGCCTCTTTCGGAGAACTTCGGAAATGACGTCACAAGTTGAAGACGTATTTCCCCCAGTTCGCGAGTGTAAACAATGCAAGTTTTAAAGATATGTTTCGATGTAACACTCACGTTTTCAAGTACTTTGCATGTAATTTGGGGCCAGAATATGATTAAAGTTTTATACACGCAGTGCTTTTCTTGTGAGTCGCAGTTATTGCATACGTCAGATCGAAACCAAATGACGAAATACTGACATCAATGTGGGTAAAACGTGTTAGTTTCTTTCACACTAACTACAGTACATGCCTTCTAAACAGTGATAATTGAGCGATATTATATATTTTTTAATTAATTAGCCCACTTACCGTAATATAGAGAATAGAGGTATTCAAATTTGTATTTATTAAGATCTCAGTCACTGTTTAGAAGGCCTGTTGTTTCTCCCGAAATAAAAAAAAATCAAACTTCGAACGAATGTACGTACAGGCCTATTCACAGTACTGGAAGTTTGCTTTTGGTGTGTTCAGTTGCTACCAAAAGCATCGTGAGTGACTTTTCACTTTATGGCTATTTGAATTTAAATCCAAGTGATGCCACAAAATTATATTAAAAAGGAAATGAAATACAATATATAGTGTTCTTTTAAAAACCACCCAAGTATACAACTTCAAGCACATGACTACATGAGTTGGATCTTCAACAGTGACCCGGCCATACCCCTATTTCTGACCACACCCTCTAGTATCATACATACCCTATGCATCTTCTTAGCAGGGTGTGGGTGAAGGGGGTACGGGTATATCATAGAATGGGCCGCAGATTCGACAGGTTGGGGGTCGTCTCTGAAGAGGATCTACTTGAGAATTGCGGCCTATAGGTTGCCTCGGACTAATTATCGCACTATACCCGCTCCATTTATTAAACTGCAAATAGCCTGCATTAATTGTAAGCAGCTTTATACCACAAAATTCTCCAAACTTTAGATTGGTTTGGCTCAAATTACAAATATAATGTTGTCGATGTAATTTACCCTTATTTCTCTTGGTTGTTGAAGTTAGGTATGAATCTTTGTCAACTATATCAATTGCTATGCCATGTAGTCAATATTTTTTTAACTGGTATGCAGAATTTCACCCCTCCCTCTCTCTTAAAATCAAGTTACTACATGTAGTAACTGGTGTTTGGGATTCGGGATTGAGGGGGCAGTAGTGGTGGGTATATGTTAAAATGATGGTATTCTCAGTTTTTGAATTCATTCTTCTGAAATGTTTATGTCCTCACGTAAATAAATATTTCCTTAATTTACATGTATTTATCAAATTCTGCGGTCAATAATTAAATTAAAGCCACATTGCGGTTTACGCTCCAAAATGCAAATTATATTATACGCTTTTGAAATTTTCCCGGTATCGAACGAAATAGGTTGATAAATATCAACCTTTCTACGAGCATTCTGTAACCCAAAGAGACGCATTGGTCCCAAACACAAAGCGAATCAAAATGAGTACATTTTAAACAAAAGTCGCCGACGAATTAATAGCGCCGGGCTTAAATTCCCACATCTAACAATGATTAAATATACGTGTATTGAGCAATCGAAAATGAAAGTTCAATCAGCCATCAGAGTGCATGCAATATACCTACATTATATGACCCCGCTGCCATCTGGACTGGTAAACATACATGGACGCGTCCGAACTTTTGGGCGAATGGTTGGCTATTTACTTGAGTGGTCGATTCCATTTTTTAACCAACGAGGGGTAGGCCTAGGCCTATATTCATATGATATATAGAATGGTTATTGTTGCGAACTCGAGTCGAACAGGTCTAACAAATACACGTGTTCCATACATTGGGGTCACATAGGGGTGCTAACTAGTATGAAGCGTATTTTGTTCTTTATATACATATTTAAATAAAAATGAATCGCTTTGGTTGGCCGAATGTGCATCAATAATACTGCGGCAATGCTGGGTGGAAATAATATTGATTGCTTTGTGATCCTCGCCAGCCGACCTTGTAAATTCCATGCGCGGACTTTTCAAATCTAGGTATTTCGATCGGTAGCTGGTGCTTTTAAAATCACATGGCTCAAAATAAAAATGGACGATGTTTTCCGCGATAGGCATACAAAAATACTCATTGGAAAAGAAGAAAAAAAATTAGCAGATAAATCTGGATAAATATGAAGAAAAAAAATATATGAAGATGAATTGTCTGAAGCGAAAATGATACGGAATGAAAACAAATTGTGAAGCCCCCAACCTCAGAGGGATATATCGCAAAAAGATAACTGAAAAACGCCAAATCTAGTGACGCCAACTTGATGATAAAAGCTGTTCGAGTAGGCAGGCGGTCCTATGAGAAATTAGTTGAAAAACAGAGGGAGGGCTATTGTTCAGAAAGCCCTACAAACAGTAAAAATAATGTTCAGAAATTGTATACTTATACTATATATATAGGTCTATTATTTATAATGGCCAACAAATGTGGACTAAATCACGAAAAAGTACCGTACCCAATATTCTACAGTGGTAAAGGTATCAATTAGTTATGGTATCAATTTATTTCTCTGAATTATGTGGGCAACTGGGTATCAGTCTATCAGAAACACATATAATCCCCGGGTTTTTGAATGCTTTATTCTCTGATCAAAATGACAATGATATCGAGAAATGGAAAGTATATACACTATTACACTAGACTGTACTATTAATATTGCGCCCCGTACTCTTATTTATATGGACCCCCCCCCCCCCCTGTACTTTAACCACCCCTGCTATTATTTGGATCCCGATCGAGAGTAGTGCTATACAATCTCTCTGCAAATTATTTCTAGAATGTTACATTGTTGCCGGCATTTGGTGGTTCTGTGACATTTGATCGACAATTATGAGAGTTCAAACTCCGATGGTGAATTGTCGGTAGAAAGTCTATCACAAATCCGAAATCACAATGTCGCAGACAACAATAAAAATAGAACAGCTTAACATCGAAATGCATTCTGCGTCCGCCAATTTTAATCACGTTAGTACATAAACAATGCTGTCTTCAACTTGTGACGTCACAAGTACTGAACGTCGCTTTTCATGATTTCGCCGATTCAAAATTATTTTTCCGTGACGTCGTCTTTGATGACGCGCTGTATCAAAACAAAGCCGGCGTTTTGCAGAAGCGACTTACTTTGCAGTAGGTCACTATTTGGAGTTGAATTACATAAATGCGCGCATATAACCGAAATAGTCGCGACCTACACTTTAAACATCCGTTGGAACTTGTGTTTTTTTTTAGGAAATTCATGACATAGGAAAGTCACTCTCATTGAGGGTTTGGCCCGTTGGGATATGTTGCATTGCATTTCTATCAAGCTGTGTCATCGTGAACATCACAAGAAGTGACAGTAAGACACTTAAAGGCAGTTCAATCAACGTATCGCAAACCCCATGGAATGGAATGAAATATAATAAAGATTTGACACAAGTGGACATGGGTACACAGTTCAGCTATATATAATTGTTGTAGTCCGATACCAATGGTAGTTATCTGTTAAACTGTTCACCACAAAATAGAACAAACATCTACATCACATATGCACAGTAGTTGTCTTTATGGAGGGGTCCCAGAAAACAGGCACAAATTACAAGTGTTAAATGTTATCAACAAGATTCAATGGATCGAAACTTGGTGCAATGCGCTCGATTTCCTGGGAAACAGAAACTGAAAGTAGTAAATTGTGTCGCAAATAACTTGTCGCACACGATGACATCCATTTAAGAACATAATTGACCGATTGTTTTTAGGTTTCTCACAGTTTCTGTTCATTCCAATCTATGTTTTGTCGCTCATAACGGCGGCCGACATTGAATTTTATTCATATAATCTGAATTGGATATCTGCAGTTCTAAACATAAAGTATCAATTGAGTTCCGCATCTAGCGATCATGATTGTAGACAATTTACATAGTGTCCATACATTACAAATATGTGGCGATTGATCACCGTCACGGGTTGCGATCGAAGTACATAATTTGCATAATGCACATCTATTCTGAACGGCATCCATTCAAAATTACCTACGTTGGCTAACTTGGCAACCTTGTGCTTCAATTTTTGTGAGTTCATGTCATTTGGCATGTATTATTTAGACGCAAAAACGAGATTACACCAAAGTAACACCGATTCGGAAATATCTGAATCAGCGGACCGATTCGGTGTCGATCTCGAATCGGGTGTCCGATATCGACATCGAATCGAATCTCGAATATTCGCAGGTCCCTAACAAATAATTTTCTGAACAAATAACAGTGAACTACTTACTAGTGGTGTCAAGACACGCCTGTAGTGATGTTCAGATAATCGGAATCGGCCATGGGCCGATAAAATAGCCCATCAGATATTAATCGTACCTCGCAGTTGAACATCGGCTTTTACCGATTGTCAAAACAAACAAAAACTTTTTTGTATCTAAGCGCGATATGCACGCTTTAATAAACGTACGCAATACAACCGTGGTATTGAATGTAAAACGCAGTTGTAACAGCCTAAAAAGAAGCTATTGGCATTGTCCAAACAGTCTGATATGATGATACATAATCATGGCAATACACCTGCCCGACATATCCCGTGTAATATGAAGTTATTGGTTCAATCGCGTTGACACGAAATAGATTCAAAGAAAGCTTTAAACACCTGACCTCATTACATTTCCTGTTGAGCAATTGCTATGCTCGGACATCACATGCTATGTCAATAATTTGAAGCACACACTTAATGAATTAGTATAGTCGCGATCAGAACTGTCTTCAATAATGGCCAATGTGAGGAGGGGCATAATGGGCTTTTTCGTCTGTAGGGGACAATATGGTGAAGTAGTCCCAAATTGCACTTGTTTTTTTTCCCTCCACGAGTTGCCATTGTTATAGTGATGCTCTCATTACATGCAGTTTAATATACATGTACAAACCCAGTATCGAGACCAGGGGATATCACCGGCACGGAGTCTTGTCGTTATCATTTGATCTTTGCTATTCGAAATTGGACCCATGTTTTAAGTACAAATTACTATTACATCACAGTCACAATCCACACATATTTAACATGATAAACTAATACATCAGTCACAATCCATCACATATTTAACCCGATAAACTATTACATCACAGTCACAATCCATCACATATTTAACCTGATAAACTATTACATCACAGTATAACTTTCCAATGATAATGAGCTGTTTTACTTTCTTGTATCGCATTAGCTATGTTTGGGTTCCATTGCTATTGTCCTTTTGAGCTCTTTGTATGCCTTTTAGCTCGTGTGGCTTTCTCTGCTGCATTAATTAGAATTTGGCCACATTTTACAATGGATTCTTCCACATTGTTTTTTAATGGTGGTCTGCATCAAGTGATTTGTTCTATTGATATGCTGCATGTAAAGGTCAAGATCCCATTTTTTCCAGTTTGTTCTTTTTTGTGAGATGTTTTCATTACCACTTTGTATTTTTATAAATGGTGCTATTGTCATTTCGACTTTGATGAGTTCATGATGGCAAACATTTGATGGAACATCGACAACTTGCATGTTTGATCAAATATTGTCTTGCATTGTGGATTCTACAAAATAGTCAATAATATATTGTGATTTCCCATTATGATGTCGAAATGTGATATCCGGGACATATCCATCAGGTGTTGTAAGCTCATGATCTATATAGAACTTTTTGAAAAGTTTGTCCTGTTCATTAGGTGGTTGTCTGTCTAATGAGGCGTTCATATCTCCTGCTATTTAGTGATGTGCGGTTTTTTCGGTTTCATTGCAATACCAAACCGTAACCGATATATTTCATGAAAACCTATAATATAGTGTTTCAATACACAGATGCCTTTGGTAGCTAAATATTGCTTTTCGTGCGAGCTTGCATGCGCTCACGACGAGCGATTAGCACGTGCTTCCGTCGGCTGATATTTGTTCTATTTGGGAACAAACATGTCTAGACAATTGAATGCAGTGTATAGTTTTTATACACAAGATCTAGATCCGCGATCACAAAACTAAAAAATATGTATGGTACAACATGTTCGAAGACTGTCGTCGCAGCAAACTCAAACACAAGCAACCTACGGCAGCATCTATCATTCCACCACCCAACAAAGTTTTCATAATTAATTAAGACACAGTCTGAAGATGCACCAAAATGCATTTGCATGCTTGGTACGATATGCATTTGTATAAAAACAATCCACTTAACCCTTTGAGTGCCTGGTCCGATTTTTGTATCAACCCATATACCCTGTGCCAATGCATTCTCTTATATATGCGAGTCTACCATAGGTCGCCTCGCATATATAAGAGAATGCATTGGCCTAACAATTTTTCATCATTTGTTATTATTTTTTACAATTTTAATAATTTTTTTAAAATCTAAAAAAAAAGAAGATGTTTTATTTTTTTTGGGGCCGATTTTACAGACTGTAAATTAGGGCCGATGAGATCGGCCCCTGGCACTGAAAGGGTTAAAGCTGCAAAAATGGCCGCTGAAAAGACTTTAAGGTGTACACAAAGGCAACAAATAGCTGCAGAAAGAACTCGGCTATACAATGAAATCACTCAAGCCAATGCAACTAATGATCAAGTGCTATTTTACAAACTTATAAGTAAACAAAGACTCACCAAGAGCGTTGTCACTGAATACATTGAAATAGATGGACACCAATATGGTGCTGAGCAGATGATGGATGGGTGGTTTATCCACTTCAAAAGACTGTCAGAACCAAAAACCGCTGATAGATTTGATGATACATTCTGCAAACAAATATCAGCAGATATTGAAGCTATTGAACAAATATGTCGTTCTAATAAACCATCATTAGAACCAGTCACATTGCATGAAATTAAAACAATTGTCAATAAGCTTAAATTAAACAAAGCAGCCGACTATGCTGGAATTACGGCCGAACACCTCTAATATGGAGGCTCAACTCAAAAGCTCGTATGTGTTAATATACACACACAAATGATCTCTTAATTCACTATCACCACAGTTTTGTCAACCCTTCTATCATTACATCATTACGAGTTTTACTAGATTTTTTTTACTACTATTATTTTATATACCCAATATAATGGGGTGCTCCTCACCTAAAGGAGGGATTTCCACAACAATCAAGCATACAGTGGGGCAACTATTTACTTTTTTTTTTAATGTGATTTATTGCAACGGGGGGGGGGGGGGGGGGGGGGGGGGGTAATATTTATTAGATATTGTTATCGCAGCTACCAAATCACATGCATAATTAACAAAAATCGTCAGTTACACTGACAGGATGACTCTGAAATTATTAAATTAATCACTTTAAAGTTGATTGCGGTTCAGTGTCACGTCTGTCATCACGTTCTCATAGAGGGAGTATTTGGGCGCAAAGCGCTCGGGATGTTCAAAAAGATCGAATGATCTTCTCCTTCACCCCATCCACTTTCTCGTTAGTTATATGTCCCATTTATATATGGCTCCGTTTTGTGTTGAAGATCGGCAGTTTTGAAAAAATGCACACACAGAACGGGACATATATTATAAATATCAAGAATGTAAAGTGATGCTGAACCACATTCTGTTGATTACAGAGTGGAAATGCCTGCAGATCATCAGATGTTTCTTCTCATTCCCGTTGAAGCTGTCGCTCACTTGCCATTATTAGCCGTTGACTGGAATTATTTTTGGGTGTTTTTGTCATTGAGTTGTACTTGTCATGACCGAAAATGTATAAACAAAAATTAATAAACAAAATGTTTTTTTTTTAATTGGGAATTTTGGGGTCAGAAATTGGGAAAAGCATGTCTATTTCCAATTGGGAAAAGTTCTTGTTCTACCCAGGATTAACCCTGCCTGCAGCCCGCATATATCAGGCCTTAAGATTCGACGAGAATCACCAAATCGATTGTCGTAATGATTCTCGCAAAACTTTTCAATTTTCAGTACTTTATGACTAACTTGATTCAGCATTGGATTCTCGCAAAATTAAATGTATTTTGAGCCCTGTGTGTCGAAGAAATGTTTTGAAAATTTACATGCATTATTAGGATCACCTCAAGATTACCGTATTCAATTTATCATTCTGTTGATGGCTCCTATTGATCCCCAAGTTGAGCTACAGTATCATTGACACTTTCAATTTCTGTCCCTCTATTTATTTGTGATAAATCTAGCCACCCTTTTTTGCAATTTTTCGAGCTTGTCTATTTCTTCTATGGCATCTGAATGCCATATCTCTTCTCCATATTCCAGTGATGAAATGCATACTGTACAGGGAATGTTATAACCTATTGGAATTGTCATCTATTATAGGGGACAAGTCCTTGAATTCGAGAGATTTGTCTTCTTTAAGTGTGTGGCCTCTGAGAGAGTACTAGTAAGTAGCAGTTATAGATTTTCATCTAGAGATGCTATAAGATTACACTTATCTGGGTGGAAGGACATGAGCCAGTCTTTTTCCCATTGTTAGTGATGAGCCGATAATCTGGAACGACAATCGGAATCGGCCGATTGTGGCCCATCGGATGACAATCGGTACTCGGGTTTGAACATCGGGATTTCCGATTGTCTAAATAATAAATAGGTGCTTGTTTTTCTTCAATGAACTGGTTTAAATATGACGATGTTTTGTTGAATAAATGACCTGTAAACATGGGGAAAGTGATCCCAAACACAAACTTGATATAAAGACATGTCCTCTTCAATACCCCGGCCGTACCTGGGTCTATGTTTGAACAATATATAGTGGGGATCACCGGGAAGCACATGACACTTTGTGTTAGAGTGACGCTGCAAGCATGACGCCATGATTGCGCATAATCATTAATTATTGGCATACCGGAACAGTCGTTTCAGTCGATTGATTTCATTAGCATTATGATGTACACATCATGGGACTCATGTACGCCCATAGGTAACTTTATTGTTCGTCAACATGTAGACATTTTGATTTATGTCAGACTATCAAAAATCAAGATGTATGCATACGGAGTACAACAGAGCTATCTATATAGTGCATACAGCGTAACAGGTATAAACTATACTATAGAAACCGAAAGTGCATGTCACGTGGCTTTAAATAGTCAAAGACAATGTCATTCCATGATCCAGTCAGCCTCGTGTGACGTCACGTATAGGTCACCACCAATGATTATTATGATGACCACGCTGAAATCGAATCGTGTCTGTGAAATTGACATGAACATGGTGTAACTTGCAACTAGTTCAGTCGGCTCATTTCCTTTGATGTGATGTCTTTGAATTGGGATCAAAGAAAAATGCCGTTTGATGAATTGTTATCAAAAACGAACCGTGGACATGTCGTCATGTCATCAAACTTTCAAACAATTTGTTATGGAATAGCCTAAAATACATGGTTAAGTTGCCTGTATTCGATCACAAGTCCACCCATGCCCACCTATATATACTTACCCAAACATATACTTATGTATACTGTGTACTGGCATATTATTTCGTTTGTTGCTTGCTTCTATAATTCTAAGTATTATATAACACATATAACATATATTCTGCTATAATTATTGAAATAATCGGAATCGGCACCTGAATCGGCCGATTGTGATCTCAAATAATCGGCAATCGGCGCAAGGCTCTATTTGACAATCGGCTCATCACTACCCATTGTGCAGCTGCATTTAGATCATTGTGTAATTTAGCTGTGTCAAGAGTTTTTCTTGATAGTACTGTAGATGATAGTGTTTTTAGCAAAGAGTCTTAAGGTACTATGCTTGATGTAATCGTGAAAGTCGTTGATGTATAGCAAGAATAATATTGGCCCCAGGACATAACCCAGGCCAAACTTTGACTTTCAATAACTACTGTGTGTAAAGTTATAAACCCATGATGAAGTTTGCAAATCAACACCATATTACCCCAATTTGTGAATAAGTCTGGAGTGAGGGACATATAAATTCTAATACTTTTGCAAAGTCCATAATAACTGTTTTCAATCCCCTGTTGTACTAATAGTTATGGTATAGCTCCTTGAGTATAAGGTAATTATTAATGAGTAGGTGCCAGGTGGCCTTATAATTCCCAATTCAACCCTTCACCATGTAATTTTTCCCAATTAGAGGGCCCCGAACATGTCCTTAAAAACCCAGGATAACCCCTGTTCTAGATCATGCCATGAATCTCTACCCTGTTTAACGCCTGTAGAGATCATATTCCACCAGTACAAAATCTGGGAACTTTTTGAAGTTTTGACAGGGAACATTATAAAGTTGAAAAAATAATGCGGGGAATAAATTTCTTAGTTATTACCTGTTCCTTAACACTTTGAGTGCCAGGTCGATTTTTGTATCAACCCATATACCCTGTGCCAATGCATTCTCTTATATATGCGAAATCGACCATAGGTCGCCTCGCATATATAAGAGAATGCATTGGCCTAACAATTTTTTTTTTTTTTTTCTACAATTTTTTACAATTTTAATAATTTATTCTTATATTCTTTAACAGACTTATTTTGTAGGTTTAGGGCCGATGAGATTGCCCCTGGCACTCAAAGGGTTAATAATGTACTTCACTGTAGGTGAAGGTCCCAACTCGAAATTGCACGATTTAAGTGACTGTCAGCTATTTTGCTTTGCATCTCTTACAATTATGGAATTTCTCCTGGGTAATTAATTCAATGTTTATTGCGATATCGGCTCACAAAAGTCACAGAAAAGCATGCCATCTCAAGCTGGGATCACCCCATAATGTGAAGTAAATTATTGAGGAACAATTCTTAACAAAGAAATATATTCCCTGCCTTGTTTGTTCAATGTTATAAAGTTCCCTGTCATAACGGCTCAGAATATAAAAAAGTTCCCAGGTTTTGTACTGATGGAATATGATCTCTACGGTCGTCAGCCAGAGTAGAGATTCATGGCATGATCTACCCCTGTGCATGTAATAACAAACATTCCTATTTTGATTTTTAATTATTAACTTATTGAATATTCTCTAGATTAGATTACAGTGATCTGCACAATATATGTGACCCGCCATATAACCCACAGGGAGCCTCACACAGATGGAAGCATGCACTACATAGTGTCGTCTGGTCCAGGCTGTGTGGGTATCTCTATGGGTTAATAGACCCGCCATATCAAATCCAGTCGTAAGTCGGGATTTTTTTTACCCTGTGCCAATGCATTCTCTTATATATGCGAGTCGACCATAGGTCGCCTCGCATATATAAGAGAATGCATTGGCCTAACAATTTTTTATCATTTTTTTTAAATAAATGTTTCTTACAATTTTTAGGACATAAAACAAAAAACATCCATTACCCTGCAGGGAGCCCCACACATATATAGAAGCATATAGAAGAGTGTCGTCTGCTCATGTTTGTCTGGGGCTCTGTATGGGTGAAATTATAAAATTGTTAAAGAATACAAGAAAAAATTATTAAAATTGTAAAAAATTGTTAGGCCAATGCATTCTCTTATATATGCGAGGCGACCTATGGTCGACTCGCATATATAAGAGAATGCATTGGCACAGGGTAAAAAATGAACCAGCATTCCTTAGAGTTATATTGAATACTCTTATATCACATGAAACCCCTATAATATCATTGAAAAATCCATTACATATTTTCTTATCTGTCACTAGTGGCTAATAGCTAATAGTCCAAGCGGTAATCACTTTCAGTGTATACATCCGCGCATGACATAACGAGAAACTGTTAATTACTATTGAAAACTGATTATATGTTTTGATTAAAATTATATTATTGACAAATGTTACCAATAAATAACCAATAGACGTCAAATAAAGATGAAACTAAAAGGGACTATATTTTTATGCGCGTGTAGCGCAGTACTGACGTATAGTGGTGAACCGTCCGAGCCAACACAAGACTTGTATACAGTTTGCGTGTTCTCTACAGAGCTGATGTTGTTAAAAAGGCATAAAGCTTTAGGTTTTTTCATGTGATATACAATATCTTCAACTCATTATGTTGGGGATATAAGATTTTATGAAACTCGTTTGACTCTACGACTCGTGAATCAAATTTATCTAACTTGTTTCATAAAATCTTATATCCCAACATAACTCGTTGGAGATCCTCTACATGTATATATACCATATTTATTTTTCTCTAGATTACTGTGACCTCAGCAGCATGGCCAGCGTTCCCGAGAACCTGAAGCTGGACATCCGATCGGTGCTTCTCTCAAAAATAGGAGGGACTTATATAAAAGATTTCCCCAGCGACTACACCAAACTGTTCCACCATAAGCTGGATTGGAAGAAACATGGATTTGATACAGTCATCGAGTTGGTGAAGGCCATACCAGAGGTTGTCAGGTGAGTCAATGAAATATGGATGTCAGGTAGGGCCCTGCAAATATTCGAGATTCCAATCGATGTCAATATTGTCGGTGTGATTCTGGCCTCCAAATATTATTGAATATCCAATTTGTCCCCATTATTGACACAGGGTGATGATGCATGACTAAATCCTTTGCACACCCTACAGACAATATCCCTCATCCAATCATCATGAAACTTCATATGAATCTTCATGGGTGACCACTTGATGGGAGCCATTAACTTTTCCCGACAGCGGCTATATTGATTTTACTCTTTGCATGACAAAATAATTTGCCACACTCTACAGGCCACATCCCTCATCCGATTGTCACAAAATACTTCATATGGATAATCGGGGTGGCCACTAGATGGAGCCATCAAATTTTTCCAAATTTTGTTACAAAACATAGCTGCTAGCGTCCATTAAGATTTCACATTTGAATCCATTGTCACACCCTTCAGCCGACATTTATTAGAGAAATGTTTATAAATTTTACAGGCATGTTCAGGATAACTTCTAGATGGGAGTTCTCGAATTTGAATATATTCAATCAAAAACATGGCTGCCAGCAGCCATCTTGTATTTTACTCTTTGCATCACTAAATACTTTGGCATGACCTGCTGCCAATATTTGTAACCAATTGATCCCAAACTTTATATGGCTCTTCAGGTTGACGTCTGGTATTACATTTAAACTTTCCACATTCCTTATCGCTCCATTGACTGTAATGTATGACATTATTCCCTCTTCAAGTTGAGTTGCAGTGTCTCTGACAATTTCATATTAAATTATAATTAGCTTGGTTCACTTAGGTATCATCAAAACATGCACATAAGACAAAATGTAACAAGGCGTGAAGTTCAATTTAGACTCCAACATCACCCTTCTATGATTCAATAAGTATCATACAACACAAGAGCCCATTTATAGCAACCACCAAGGGTGCTTATACCTAAGGCAGGTGAATTACGTCATATATTTTTTTCTATATCCATCAGTGATTTTTCAAGATCGCGGGTATAGATTTTTGAGAAATTGTCACGTGACTTCCGGTTAGCAACTGTGTGGAGATTGCAAAAAACGCGGAATTGGAAATGAAGCATCGCGATAAAAATGAAAGTAACTACTTCACAACTTACGAAGAATTCACATGTGATTTAAGTCTATTAATTTCATTTAGACCAATTTCGTTGGTCAGCTTAATGAAAACGAAAAATGAAGAAATAATGACGATAATCCAGACAAGATTTTACAATCGACGACACGTTTTGTCAGTTTGGCATGTCATCTCCGTCGTGACCACTGCATGATGTTACATAAATTATTCTTTACAGCGTTATTTCGCCGAAAAAAGGCAAATTTGAGGCACATCATGTGTGGTTGCGTCACGTACGATTCATATTAAAACCATTATAGTGAATAACTAAGCCTTGAAATAGGGTGTCTGTCATTTGCAGAATGAGGTCCCCAGAGGGTGAATTTAGTGATGCTACCCCGCATAGCAGGCTAGCATCACCAAATTCACCCTCTGGGGACCTCATTCTGCAAATGACAGGCACCTTATTTCAAGGCTTGTGAATAACAATAAATTGAGCTTCAGCCATTATTACTTATCATTGATTGCAGTCTGCTTCTCCCTAATAACTAAACAGGGAGAAGTGATTTCTCCCAGTTTGAAACCTCTAGGCTGGTCACTGGTACCCTGAATATATCTTTCTACTAATAAGCTATATTTAAGTCATGGGACCACAATTTAAAGAATGCAACATTAAACTTTCCTTTTTGTATGCCCGTTTAAAAAAAAAACCCTCATTGCGTCGGGACATCTGTTCACTTTTTTGTTTCCGGATGATAACTTTTGTAAGTCTGAACTGAATGGAATGAAATTTGGTATGTGGATTTACTAGTACAAAATACAGGTTAAGTTCGAATTCGGGTTCTGCACACCAATTTTCACTAGAGTTATAGCCATTTTGTTGGAATTTTCATTTCCAGATGATAACTTTAGTAAGTCTGAACTGAATGGAATGAAATTTGGTATGTGGGTTTGTCAAGCTCAAAATACAAAAATATGCTGGTCAATTTTCACTGGAGTTAAATACGTCTAATTAGGGGTATATCAGATATTCTTTGTAAGCTGAAATCGTTATTGTATTTTGGGGTAGTGCAATTCAAAATGGCTAACAGGTGTATTTTGTAGAGTTTATAGAGAAGGAGATGGACACGTACCAGTCATCAATGACAAAGAAAGCACAAAATATTAAAATAAAATTTAAAGAAAGTATATATAAATTACTAATAATTACTGTATATTGACATTTAAAACTTTTCTCTTTAAATTTATAGGGTGGAGTTTATAGAGAAGGAGATGGCGTACAAACTATTTGGGAAAGCTAAACCGAACACATATCAGTCGTCCGTGATGAAGAAAGCACAAGGATCCTTCGGTAATTCTCGCTCTCCTCCAAAAAAAGCTCAGGGTGTGTCGAGTAACGGTTTGTACCAATGATAAATGACGCAGTTTGAACTAACCTTGTTCCTGTTCAGTTTTAGTTTTATGTTTTATGCCATTGAGGCAAAGGGGATGTCGGTTCTGATAACTTAAGACAGGGTGCCCGGTACACAAACACCATACCGACTCCCTGGACTGGCAGAATCAAACAAATATAAAGAGAAGACAGTAACCAAAATGTTATCTTTCTGCAATCTTAGGGTCAACAAAAAATATATAGGACAGTAGATGTAAATGTTTAAACATGTGACTAAAGTATAAGGTATATAGTAATTATAAATCATATAAGGTATATGGTAATTGTAAATCATATACATGAGTATTTTTGTTTTGACATGTTATACAATGTTATTCCTGAAATGATGTGTCAAAATGTTTTAAGAATGAAGCTGAGGGTCTGTCGTAAAAGGGTTTGTAGTAACCATGTTTCTGTTCAGTTTTAGTTTATTAAACCAAGTTTTTATTTAGTTAACTAATCCTTATATTTGCCTAGTTTTGATGATTATGTTTTGATGTTAATTTATATATATGGTTTCAATAATCATATAAAATTTATTTCAATTTCATATTTAGGTGAAATAATTAAAGATGCTGTATTCCCAGGCACCTCCCTCATCACCGAAAAGAGGGACTCATCAAAAAATTTATTTGAAATTTCATCCACAACTTTTGAAAACTTCAAATCTCATTCTCCAATTTATCCGCAATGAGAATTAAAGTGATCGGGAATAGATTCTATGCATTGCTTTGAATATTGAAATTTTTGAAATTTTTTTTTAATAAAAAGCCTCCCTCCCTCATCAAATTCCTTAACCCTTTCAATGCCAGAGATCGGCCCTAATTTACGGTCTGTAAAATCGGCCCTAAAAAATTAATAAAAAAATATTAGTTTTTTTTTGGGGTTGAATTTTGTTTGGGTATGCTTAACCTCTTCGCTGCTAAATGACGTTATGACGTCGTGTGCTGGGCTGTTGACGTTATTGGCATTTTCCAATGGGAAAATATAGGGGAATGTCACAAGAACCATACAACTGACTCAGCTGATTGCTATTATCTTTCACAATCGTGGGATATCATACACTTTTTGAAACGTAGAGATACAGTTATTCCGATGCACTAATCTCTGAGTTCCAGTTATGTATAATGGCCTACTTCTAGTGTGCTGAAGTAGGTCCGTAGTACCTACGGACCATATAGCACACGGCGTGCACTTTTATGGCCGTAATAGTTACAGACGTCATAGCAGCGAAGAGGTTAAGCATGCTATAGCGAATTTAAAAACAAACTGGTTAAAACCTTAGGGGCATGTTATAACTCAAAACTATCACCAAGTATTCATAGTAATAATTTTGATGCCCATGAAAAATGTAAGATTTCCTGGCACTAAACCTACAAAATAAGTCTGTTAAAGAATATAAGAAAAAATTATTAAAATTGTAAAAAATAATAACAAATGATGAAAAATTGTTAGGCCAATGCATTCTCTTATATATGCGAGGCGACCTATGGTCGACTCGCATATATAAGAGAATGCATTGGCACAGGGTATATGGGTTGATACAAAAATTGGACCTGGCACTGAAAGGGTTAATGTAATTTCCTGAGAACACAGCTATTTTTTTTATTAAACACCAATAGGTTGTAAGGATTTCTTGGTGTATAAAAGTGGTGAATTATGTCCCCAGTGATAGCGCGCACATTTTGACGAGCTCTCGGTTTGAACTGGAATAGACCTGCGAATGTTAAAATGACTGACAGCACAGATATGGACAAGTCTACAAGAAATTTGTATCGAAATAGAGCGCTTTCAATTATAAATTCTGAGCATGTTAGAGATGAGTTATAGTATTTCGAGTATTGACGGTTCCAACATTGAAATATTATATCAAGCGGAATCATTACATCACAAATATTAAAACGACGTGTTCATCCATGCTAGAAAATCGGGGCTCAGCATGGGATAATCAGGGACTACAGTAATGCCCTATATAATCGACTCCTTAACCACAGCAGAATTATGGGTAATTTAAAAACATTTAGTCGGAAATATGGCTTGTTGCCATTCAACGGAAAGCTCTCAGTCTCAGTCTGCTTTTATTACATGACCAGCCCTCCAAATGAATAATAGACCATTCCAGTGTATAGTGTTATAACTGAGTGGGAGAATCCAATTTAGTATTGAAAGGGCTAACTAACTAACTAACTAACTAACTAACTTACTTGGAATCTAACATGCCACAGCATTAAATTTTGCCATGGGACATTTTTCCTTAATTCGAGGGCTGCCGCAATGAGGACATTCATAGGAGTGTTCAATCGTTTTGGTTTGGTTTTCTGTTCTTGTGTTATTAATTTTTGTTGATCTGGAAATGTTTGAATTTTTGGGTATCTCAGACATGAGGTTATAGGTATGCCCACAGTAGGCAGTAAGCCACAGTATGCCACATGGGGGTATGCACCAGTCGCAAGCCCAGCTCAGGTTCATTTGCCTTATATACTTATCTAGCTAGCATTCACTCTTGACAGCATTGTGCAACCACAAGTTGTTTACTGGAGATAAAATCTTCATCAGTTAACCCTTTCTATACTAATAGGATTCTCCCAGTCAGTTAAAAAGTGTACATCGGAATGGTCTATTATTATTTTGGAGGCATGTTACGGTGATTAAAGCAGACGACAGAAAAATAAAAGTGCAGAAGGGAACCCTATTTATTGAGGGAATTGTTTAAATAATAAGTTCAACAAACGACATATGTTGAACTTATTATCGGAACATTTCCTACATGTATGTGATAACTACTTTGGTACAGACAGGGTTAATAAGAATTTGTTTGGGTGCTGTTCACAGTAAACCTCTGAAAGGCTAGAATGTACCCAGGGATATCACTTTTGGCATTTATCAACAAGGTGGTTACACCATTAGAGTTTGATTATTAATTTTCATCTGTTCTGACCAAGTCCAACCTTTTTGGATGGTATTTACATCCCTCATGATGAAATCAGTCTTAAAACTCAACTCCCGAATATGACCTGAACCTAAGTCCGCTTTGGCTAGCCTCATTGTGATGATAGTGTCCACAATATAGACCACATTGTTATGGAACAACCCCAAAAATGTTAAATTTCACCGAACGTCTGTTCTACATGAGATGATAAAGATTAGTTAATATACACCTTTTTGTCCATTCTATTCAGCAGATGTTAAGGAAGATGAGTTCTTCGCAGGGAGTGAACAATTGGTGCCGAGTGGTAATGGATTGTACACTCTGTGTGCCAGGTGTGATGTCAGCATTCACAAGGTTCGTACCAAACTCCATGCATGGTTTTTCTCGATTGATGAGTCAATAAAACCACTGCCACCAGCGACATGTTACCAACATTTTGTGGACTTCCGTGATATATATATAGCCCTTTCATGATGGGAGCTGCACTGGTGCAACATTAAAGACCCTGTGCCATTGCATTCTCTTATATATGCGAGTCGACCATAGGTCACCTCGCATATATAAGAGAGTGCATTGGCCTAACAATGTGTTATCATTTTTTATCAATTTTTCTTACATTCTTTAACAATTTTTATAATTATTTTATTACATTCTTTAACAATTTTTATAATTTTTTATAATTTTTTCTTACATTCTATAACAATTTTTATCATTTTTTCTTATATTCTTTAACAATTTTATCATTTTTACTTACATTTTTTAACAATTTTATCATTTTTTATCATTTTTTCTTACATTCTCTAACAAGTGTTTATTATTGTTTCTTACATTTTTTAACAATTTTAAAAAATAAAATAAAAATTTATTAGGTCAATGGTCGACTCGCATATTTTAGAGAATGCATTGGTTTTCGCAAAAATTCAGGAAGCTCCCGCCATGAAAGGGATACTAAGCGAACTGAGCAAGCCTTGAAATAGGGTGTCTGTCATTTGCAGAATGAGGTCCCCAGAGGGTGAATTTAGTGATGCTACCCCGCATAGCGGGCTAGCATCACCAAATTCACCCTCTGGGGACCTCATTCTGCAAATGACAGACACCCTATTTCAAGGCTTGGAACTGAACCACACATTGCCCTGACCAATGCAAGCACACAAAACATCTAACAAAGTTTATGTAATTTGGTACCATAAGTTAGGAAATTCCCGCCAGAAACAAAGAACTATTTCACACAACGGTGTGCTTATGTTCTATTATTTTATCCATGCAAATGTTCTGATTAAAATCACACTCAAGCACTCTGCGTACTGAGTCTTTCAAAATTAGGTGGCATTTCTATTACTACCAGCAGGTATTACGTCAGTCCCAGCCAATCGCGACATCTATCATTAAAGCGATGTAGCCACTTAGGAGATAGTCGCATGGAATCCCCAAGACAAGGGAATTCCTTCAGCGAGCGCTATTGCTGGAAGGTTATAGAATTTACGTTTCGATTTCGGTTTCGTTTTTTTTGGGTAAAAAAACCTCTTTCGATTTTGGTTTCGGTTTTAGTATGCAATCACTTAACATATAGCAATTAGTCTAACACAACTGGACAAAACAGGCACCACCAGTTACAGAGGGTCATGATAAGTTGGGGAACAGCTTGCTGTGTTGCGAAATCATGAACTTTAATGAGAATGTAAGATAAAAGTCATATTGAACCATCAAATTTAAGCACACACAAAATAGTTGTGCCCGACTGACCATATTTCTTGACTTTTTTCCGACTATACACAAATATTTCCCCCATACCAAAATCAAAACATAAAAGTAAAACGCAAATACAGCGACGTTTCATGCATACAAGATGAAGTCCCATGCGACTTATATTTATACCGATATCATTTACAATCAATACTGCGTTGAATTGTTTAAAGACAAGGCTGTGGTAATCAATCAGTTACGATGTAGCATGTGCCCAGTTCCTGGACAATGATGACGTAATTACGCGTTTGATGTTCCCGCTCAGTTTGTGGGTGAGAGATACCAATATGCGCAAAAATAACTGCCGCATTCGACAAGACGCAAATAAGTGCACGTACGTGTACATGGCAATTGGCCGGCTCAAATTCGTAATATTTCGTTGAACGTTATAGATAAAAGTTCAATTTTATTGACCAAGCCTGGATATAATTTTTTTTTGAGTGTCTGACAAAATGACAGGCACCAAAGATTCGGCGTCTGATATTTGAAAAGTGTGTCTGTCATTTATCTGGTATCAATAAATAGCAGCAATTAGTTGTTTTTTAGCCCATTCCAATGCACAAATTAGATTCATTGATGTACCATGTTTCAAAACGCGGCGATTTAAAAACTACCCGGTATGAATTTTTTCGGAATTTCTTCCGCTATATCTCCAACTAACACCCTTAACTTGTGGAATATATTACACTTGTGCTAATTTAACTTGTGACATCTCCGTGTATCTTACGTCAAACGAGAAAAACACGACGAAGTGTATTTCTTGGTTGGAGTTTCCCCCCCAGTGGCAGCCATTTTTTCTGGGTTTTTCACGTTCTAAAAATAGAAAGTCGTAAATAGTGCGGACGTGAAGATGGATAATAAAATTGTCATTATGTGAAGGCAGCGATAATATGCAGTTTGCGATCAATCATCAATAGCGGACAATTTAGGTTAGAGGTTGCATTAAAATTACATTTATAGGTCCTGTATACGGAACGGATCATTAACATGTTTTCGGTAAAACGCGTTGTATCAGTGGGGGGATTTGATATTTAGTGCACAGTAGTGGTAATTGAAATTGAATGTCTTTGCCGCGGATAATACATCTACTTGTTGTTTTCCCCT
This sequence comes from Siphonodentalium dalli, assembly GCA_032622095.1. Classification (NCBI taxonomy): domain Eukaryota; kingdom Metazoa; phylum Mollusca; class Scaphopoda; order Gadilida; family Siphonodentaliidae; genus Siphonodentalium; species Siphonodentalium dalli. Next base: position 249,109,990 of record CP136063.1, read on the forward strand.
TAATTATATATTTTTTGTGAAGATAATGGGAGGCCGGACAAATTGACAGATGATAATACGGCGGCGCCGGTCATCGGTGTATTTGGCTCGGTCAATGACCGTGTCCGACCTCTTATATCCAGGCTTGTTATTGACCGATTACCCGGGAGAATGGAAGTTTCAGAAATTGCAGTTCTAACTACCGACTTTATTATTTCCGCACAGAACGAAATGTTTCGTCATGCAAACGTCATCAATTCAAATAAAGTGCACACTTATTCTAAGACAATAAAGGTGACAAAAGTCAATGACCTACTGCATGTAGTTCGTGTTGACTGTGTGGCCACTCATCGATCCGTAGGTTCCAGAACAAAAAGTTTCCTGACCATTTCCCACGTGGTATAACATTTCTTTTCGGTTTGCATTCTCATTTTTGCAACGACATGCTTCCTCGTTTCAGTTTCGTTTAGCAACGCAAACACAATCACTGTAAAATTCTAGACTAATTTCTTCTTGTCTTTGAACTTCAGATGCAAAATTCGGATCGTGAAACGTACTTTGCCGATCACTGTAAACGCAGTATTTTGTATTTTGCTCGGTTCGGTTTCTCGGTCTTGTCTCAACACCGAAACCACGGTTTTAAAATCGACACCGTTACAACGCTAGCAAGCGCGATTCCAGTAAATCCCACCCCATAACAATATATAACATAAAAACTTCACACAGTGTTTACAAATTCTGAATTTACAACTACCAATTATACTCTGAAAAGCGTACATAATGAGTCTAGAATTGACCAATATTACCTAACATGTCCAATAGAATTTAATATTAATCTAGAATTTCAACATTTAGTATCGAATAATTTATTAGTCGCGATGTCATTGATCGCAGTTAAAAATATTTCACAAGGCACAGAAGATATGCTGAGAGAATGCGAAAGTCTTTCGTGGAAATGAAACCAAAAGTACATATGTCAATCAAAGCTATTTTTAAATAAAAATGTGGGTGTTGACATCATACTGCAGTGGTTGCATGTAGAAGTTATTTATAGTGACGGTAACGTGACAAATAGCTAATTTTGTGCATAGCGTTTGAGTGTGATTTTATTCAGAACTGATCTAAACGCTGATGGACAACAACATGCATGGCAAAAATCAGTCAAGTCAAACATAAAAGTTATAATTGGCTGCCATTTCGCTGAGTAGCATGAGAATATCGTCAACAAGACTAGCGATCTAAATCTCTGTTAACCCTTTCATGATGGGAGCTTCCTGAATTTTTGCAAAAACCCTGTGCCAATGCATTCTCTTATATATGCAAGTCGACCATAGGTCGCCTCGCATATATAAGAGATTGCATTGTCCTAACTTTTTTTTTTATAATTGTTAAAAAATGTAAGAAAAATTTAACAAAATGATAAAAAATTGTAAAAGAAAGTAAGAAATAATGATAAAAAAATATTAAAGATTGTTAAAGAATGTAATGTAAGAAAAAATTATAAAAATTTATGAAGAATGTAAGAAAAAAAAATGATAAAATTGATAAAGATTATAAGAAAAAATGATGAAAATGATAAAATTGTCAAAGAATATTAGAAAAAATTATAAAAATTGTTATAGAATGTAAGAAAAAATTATAAAAAATTATAAAAAGTTTTAATGAATGTAAGAAAAAAATTATAAAAATTGTTAAAGAATGTAAGAAAAATTGATAGGGCAATACATTCTCTTATATATGCGAGGCGACCTAAGGTAGACTCGCATATCCTATATAAGAGAATGCATTGGCACAGGGTCTTTATTGTTGTGCCAGCGCAGCTCCCACCATGAAACGGTTAATTAAGTTTTTAGTGAATGAAATTTGACTTATGTGGGGATGAGTTCGTCATTGTTGCTGCGCTAAATATAGAAAACCGCAGACTAGTACCCAGCCAGTTACAGTGTCAAAAATGAAGTATGACTGGTGTTCTTTGGTAGAGATTGCTATATTTTACCTAAATTTATCATGTTTGATGTCTTTGTTTTAGCAACTACTCAAGGATGCTAACGATGTCGCGTCTGTCACTGAATCGCAAAACTTTAATGACAGGTGTGTATGAAATCTTCTAACTTGTATATTATATCCTCCAGAGTTATGTTCTATTTAACCATTTTATTGCTAAATGCTCAATGACGAGTAGTTCTCTTAGAAAATGTTCATAAAATAAGTTCAACAAACTGGCCAGAAAATTCTTTTGGCCATTTCTGAATTTGTTCAGTCATTTTTTAGAAACCTAATTGCCAAAAATATGTGTTCATGGAGAAAACTGAAACTAAAACAAAATCATAATGACAAAAATAATAGCAGAAAGTCAAGCAAATGAGAATAGAGGGGAAATAACTGATAATAAGCCTGAATATAGTGTGTCTGACATTTACAGAATGAGGTCCCCAAAGGGTGAATTTAGTTATGTGGGTAGCATCACCAAATTCACCCTCTGAGGACCTCATTCTGCTTAGGGCTCATCCTTTGGGAAGTATCTGGCCTCAAATTAACATTGTTTTTGTTAATTTTTTCCCTTCTATTCAGTTTATATATCCCTAATTTGTGGAAGATAAATAGAGGATACCTATGGTTTTTGAGTGAATATATTTCATGAGTGACAAGCAGTGGAAATATCAATTTTCAACGAGTTGTGAGTCACTGCTAGTCACGATTGAAATAATATGGGATTCACCCAAACACTGTTGAATCAGTTAAAATGTATCACGATTAATGGTTACACCCCTAACACCTATTAATTAACCCTTTCATGACTGGTGCTTCCTGAAATTTTGCAAAGCCCATATGGCGCCTTGCATATATAAGAAATGCATTGGCCTATCAAATTTATATTATTTTTTATAATTGTTAAAGAATGTAAGAACAAAATGAACAAAATGATTAAAAATTTGTTAAAGAATGTAAGAAATAAAATGAGTAAAATTTATAAAGAATGTAAGAAAAAATTGTTATGTTAATGCATTCTCTTATATATGTGAGTTTGACCTATGGTTGACTCGTATATATAAGAGAATGCATTGGCAGAGGGTCTTTAATGTTGCTCATCATGAAAGGGTTAACCCTTTACCCAACAGAAGGGCCCTGTGCCAATGCATTCTCTTATATATGCGAGTCGACCATAGGTCGCCTCGCATATATAAGAGAATGCATTGGCTTAACACATTAAAAATTATAAAATTGTTAAAGAATGTTAGGCCAATGCATTCTCTTATATATGCGAGGCGACCTATGGTCGACTCGCATATATAAGAGAATGCAATGGCACAGGGCATAACTGTAACTATCACCATGTGGTCAAGGAGCCGGTTCCAATGATATCCATATTTGTATGGTTCTATTGAGACAGACCGAAGATATTTTAGGCTGTTGAAGCTTTATTTGGCCGGTTTTGGCCGTTTTGTTGGGTAAAGGGTTAACAGATGGTTAATGGATTTTTCAATGATATTAAAGGGGTTTCATGTGATATAAGAGTATTCAATATAACTCTAAGGAATGCTGGTTCATTTTTTACCCTGTGCCAATGCATTCTCTTATATATGCGAGTCGACCATAGGTAGCCTCGCATATATAAGAGAATGCATTGGCCTAACAATTTTTTACAATTTTAATAACTTTTTCTTGTATTCTTTAACAATTTTATAATTTCACCCATACAGAGCCCCAGACAAACATGATCAGACACTCTTCTATATGCTTCTATATATGTGTGGGGCTCCCTGCAGGGTATAAATGGATGTTTTTTATTTTATGTCCTAAAAATTGTAAGAAACATTTATTTAAAAAACATGATAACAAATTGTTAGGCCGATGCATTCTCTTATATATGTGAGGCGACCTATGGTTGACTCGTATATATAAGAGAATGCATTGGCAGAGGGTCTTTAATGTTGCTCATCATGAAAGGGTTAACAGTCGTTGCTCAATTTTCCTTTCAGGATGTTATTCCTGAGATTCAGATCGAAGCAGGATGCGATCAAAGTCCTCATGAAATATGAGAGCGACCGAGAATACAGAGTGCAAATAGCTCATAACAAGGGCGGTAACTCTGATAGATCCAATAGACCAAGACAGAAAGAAGAGAGTTCTGATGGATGGGGTCGTCAGAATGACAAAAAGGAAGAGAAATCAGATTCCACGTGGGGTCGACAAGACAACGATGAAAAATGTGAATCAAAATCAAATTCAGAAAATAAATGGCCACAGCAAGAAGAAAAACAATCCAAGTCGGGGAGTGGAAACTCGTGGCCCAATCAGGATAAATCACCGGAACAGAGAGATTCAGAGAAAAGGAAGAAGGGGGGTCAGTATTATATCAGGGTTCATACGCGGGTCTGGAATCCTGGAAAAGTTATGGAATTCGAAAATTTGATTTCCATACCCTGGAAAAGTCTGGAAAATGGGACCTTTTCTCACCCAGTTATGGAAAAGGTCTTGAAAATTGGTGGGGGACTGGGAGAAGGTCTTGAAAAGTCATGGAATATAAAATATCAGTACTGATTACTTACATGATGTCTAAATGACTGGCAACTGTTTGTTCAGGGATAATATATCACTGCAGCAAACATGGGGGAGGCCACAGTGATCAACCATGAAAACATATAAAAGCGTAGACTTTATGGATGGTAAACACAATAGCTACTCATCTTCCTATAATTCGAACACTACTTCCAGTGACCTTTTCAAAATAAGGAAATTGTAAAGTCTTTCCCAAATTATTTTCCAAATTCCCTGATGTGACGTATGGGAAAGTTATTGAATTTGTTCATTGAAAAGTCTTGAAAAAATGATCAGGTAGTCTGGAAAAGTTATGGAATTTTGTTCAAAGGTAGATGTATGAACCATGTAATATATATATGACATGACAGGGTCCAGCCAAGAGCTTTCAAATTGGGAGAAGTCACTTCTCCCTGCTTGTTCATTAGGGAGAAGTGGACTGTAATCAGGGAGAAGTAACAAAGCCTGAATTTCAATTTACATCTCAACATCACCCTTCTGTGATCCAATAAGTATCATACAACACAGGAGCCCATTTATAAAACTATTTTATTACACGATCCTACCATTAAATAAACCCATTCTATAAATTGTGATATTAAACTTTCGTTTAATAACAGGAGATAGTGCCAGGTGACCTTTGACTTCCGGTTCGTCATCCGTTTACATTCCGCACGCTACGTCTAAAAAATACTATGGCTTCCAATATTTTTCCAACAAACTATAATGAAAAGTTATGTCATTAAATATACGCCATTAAATATGCCATTTGACGTGTCTTTATTTATGTGGGACTATTTCTTTACGCGGGCAAGCAACGCATAGTTACGTGAAACGACATTGCATGCCTTATAGAAGAATGTTAGTTTCGCGTCCCATTTGTTGATTTAAGCATGTTTTGTCATGTTTTGGTCATAAAATCCTGTTAAAAACAATCCTTAGTTGTTTGACAATTGTGTTCGTTTGTATCAGTGACCAGTCTAGAGGTTGTAAATTGGGAGAAGTCACTTCTCCCTGTTTGGTTATTATGGAGAAGAGAACTGTTGTCAGGGAGCAGTGACAACGGCTGAAGTTCAATTAACACCACAACCCTTCTATGATCCAATAAGTATTATGCAACACAAGAGCCCATTTATAAAAACATTATAGTGAGTAAGAACACCCTATAATCAGAAAATATACATAAAATATGCTTTTGGAAAATTATGCATACTGGTTCATGAGGTAGAAGTCACTTGTCCATAGGACAAAAATAGGGAGAATGTTGTTATTTATGAATCTCCTAAATCAGAAATTCAGAAACCTACAGGCTTCCTTGATTGAATTGGTACTTTATCAAATGGAATTAGTGTGTTTCTTTTCTTCTGAACTTTGTTGGGAACAGATTTTACTTTGCCACTGAAGGCAATTGTGATCCGTAGGGAAATAACACAAGTGGATTAGTTTTAGATAGAACAATGAATGACATGAAACCAATCAGTGCAGGACTGTAGGTTGTTTAACCCTTACATGACTGGAGCTTCCTGAGAAGATATCTCCGAAAGTCACCCTCCAGGCTGGTCCCTGTGACATGAGTTATCTGGGGTGGCAACTAGGTTAACATAACTGGTCCAAGAATGGTAAATGGAAAAGCTGTTTTATATCCCGATAATAATAAATTTGTGATCTGCGAACAGGGAGGTGGAGAGTCTTACAAAATTACTGTAAAAACAATCCTTCGTACTTTGACAATTGTGTTCTTTTGTATGAAGCTAAAACTAATTATATCCCCTTTTTTAAAAAGGGGGGGGGGGGGGGTAAAAAAAAAAGGGGTATACTGTTTTGCACGTGTCCATCTGCCCCTCGGGGATGTCTTTCCATGCATCTATACGTCTGTCCAATGTCTGTTCATGTCATAACTTAAACAGTGGTGCTCTGATCTTAATAAAATTTGGTATGGATGTTCACTACTATGGGGACATTCAATAGAGGGTTCAATCATTTTGTTGAGATTTTCCATTGTAGAGTTATTCATCTTTGTTTATCTGAAAATGTTGGCATTTGGTCGGTTCGATGTCTGTTATTGTCATAACTTGAATCGTAGGGCTTTGATCTCAATGCAATGTTGTATGGATGTTCACTACTATGAGGACATTCAATAAAGGGTTCAATTGTTTGGTTTTGGTTTTCCATTGTAGAGTTATTCATCTTTGTTTACTTTTTTTCTCATACAGATGACTTTTATATATTAGCCTTTTCTATACTCTATACTCATTGATGAGTAGTTGCCGCTTAGGAAATATTCAGATAATAATTTTATTATCTGTCGTCTGCTTATTTTTCCTGACCCCCCCCCATACAAATGAATAATAGACCATTCCATTGTATATACTTTTATAACTGGGTGGGAGAATCCATTCAGTATAGAAAAGGGATAGTCTTTTTGAGTATCTTTTGAATAATATATAATACTAGCAGGTTAGCCCGCCACTGGCGGCAATAGTCAGAAACATGACAATTTTTAAGTTTTAAATAATTTTTTAAATTAATTTAATTTTTTGTTTTTCAATGAGTTAATTGTGCCTTTTTAAATCGATTTTTTTTGGTTTTTCAATGAGTTAATTGTGCCTTTTTAATTTTGTTTTTCAATATTACCCGATTTTTTATTTTTTTCAATGAACCCGTCCATGACACTTCCCGTATTTAGAAAGTTTGAGCTCAATCGGTTCGAGTCTATAAAGGACACACACATATATATGACACTTCCCGTAGGTAGCAAGTTTGAGCTCAATCGGCATTCCCTGGAATATGACACTTCCCGTAGGTAGCAAGTTTGAGCTCAATCGGCATTCCCTGGAATTTCCCAGTCACCAACGCGGCGTAGTTTTGGTACATATATAGAGACCAATTGTCCATCGGCTGTCATGTGTAGTAAAGATGTCTTATAAGCCGACATTGCCGTGGGGATGCCCGTTCCTACACGCGTTTTCGATTCTATGAAGTACCCACATATATACACACACATAGTCTCAAATTATATAGTAGACTAGCCGATGAGCCCGACGTTGTCCGGGCTATTCAAAAACCAAATTTCAAGTCGATAGCTCCACCCGTTTCCGAGATCTGGTCTGCGCATGCGATAGCTCCACCCGTTTCCGAGATCTCGTCTGCGCATGCGCGAAGCTGGCGTCACACGGGCTCGGAGACCCGATAAAATTCGTATCCGGGGCAAGATACATTCACATACCAAATTTCAAGTCGATAGCTCCACCCGTTTCCGAGATCTCGTTTGCGCATGCGCGAAACTGGCGTCGCACGGGCTCGGCGACCCGATAAAATTCGTATTCGGGGCAAGATACATTCACATACCAAATTTCAAGTCGATAGCTCCACCCGTTTCCGAGATCTCGTCTGCGCATGCGCGAAGCGGGTGTCGCACGGGCTCGCCAATACGACAACGACCGCCGCCTGGTCAAACTACACACACGTACCAAGTTTCGTCCCGATCGGTCGAGAATCGTAGATTTGTATTAATGACAGACAAACATACAGACAGACAGACAGACAAACAAACAAACAGAGGTCTTCAAAATATATATGAGATTGGCAGATTCCAGTAGCTTTATAACGGTATATCTGGGGAGAAATCTGATGCTATATTCGTGATTATCTGGGATGATTTCGGTATATACCAAAGGTATATACTGTAAAAACAAAGCGCGCCATCCGTGCTCGCAGGGTTGGTCAGAAACAATGGCCCGATAATGGGCACACGTTCCCTGCCATTTCCCAGAAGATATTCATGGGGAGGTCAAGTGACCAATTTTGAAATTTGCTGGTCGCATTCGTCTGTATGTCTGAGGAATTCTCGGCTAGATATTGTTACCAACATGACATATTTAAATTAATCCCGCCGTGTACCCCATCACCAACGGCAACGCGACATGTGCTGCGTTCTAAAAATAGGTCGATTGCAGTGGATTCGTACAGACGACGAAATATGAGTGCAACAGATAATATTGTTTGATCGAAAGCATTTGAATTAATACGTCGCAAAACTCGCCTTGATGTTGGCTAATAGATATTTGTCCCTGCTAGGTGTTGGGAATGTCATCACACAACACGCTCATGTCTGCATACAGTCTTACACGCACATGCCGAGACCCAGACGTAAGAATGACATTAGGCATATACGCTCTTTATCAACTACAATGCGATAGGAATGCTCTTTAACTATCAACGCGATTAACCCCCGCCGTGCCTTTGCGGTGATTTGGGAGTGGATAAAGGGTGCTCAGAGCTTCTCGAAAACACGACTACGGCGGTGTCGGTGGATTTTACACTTACATATGAAATTTGATCTCAATCTGTACACACGTTTTGGATTCTATGAAGTACACACACACATATATATATACGAAGTCTCAAAATATATAGTATAGATAATAGATAATTTTATAATAATTTGGGAATTTGGTTATTATTTGGGTGTTTGGAAAGTTAAAGAGAAATAGTTATGTGATATATTAATTTGACTAAGGCAAATATCTGTTTCAGGCTGCTTCAAATGTGGTGAGGAAGGTCATATGTCAAGAGAGTGCCCCGGCAGAGACTCAAAACCTAAAGGTATTAACATGTATTTACTTTAATTTGTGACCTGTGGTGATAAGATATTTAAATTCCCACTGTCAATCTAATAACATATTGGAATATATGTGACCCGCCATATCAAATCCAGTCGTAAGTCGGGATTTTATTACCCTGTGCCAATGCATTCTCTTATATATGCGAGTCGACCATAGGTCGCCTCGCATATATAAGAGAATGCATTGGCCTAACAATTTTTTATCATTTTTTTTAAATAAATGTTTCTTACAATTTTTAGGACATAAAATAAAAAACATCCATTACCCTGCAGGGAGCCCCACACATATATAGAAGCATATAGAAGAGTGTCGTCTGCTCATGTTTGTCTGAGGCTCTGTATGGGTGAAATTATAAAATTGTTAAAGAATACAAGAAAAAATTATTAAAATTGTAAAAAATTGTTAGGCCAATGCATTCTCTTATATATGCGAGGCGACCTATGGTCGACTCGCATATATAAGAGAATGCATTGGCACAGGGTAAAAAAATCCCGACTTACGACTGGATTTGATATGGCGGGTCACATATCCAAAATTATAAAACAGGTAGAAGAAATTACACCTTGTCATAATTCGCCCTAATCATGTTGCCATTTTGGGACACAATTCATATAATTATATCCATACCTTCAAATACCATTCTAGACTTTAATCCCACCATTGTAACTTGACAATATACCACTACCCACCATCTATCATTCAGCCTTATTCATTAGTGTTAAACAAGCCTTGAAATAGTGTGTCTGTCATTTGCAGAATGAGGTCCCCTGAGGGTGAATTTAGTGATGCTACCCCGCATAGTGGGCTAGCATCACCAAATTCACCCTCTGGGAACCTCATTCTGCTGAGGTGTATGCAGAATGAGGTCCCCAGAGGGTGAATTTGGTGATGCTACCCCGCATAGTGGGCTAGCATCAACAAATTCACCCTCTGGGAACCTCATTCTGCTGAGGTGTATGCAGAATGAGGTCCCCAGAGGGTGAATTTGGTGATGCTAGCCCGCTATGCGGGGTAGCATCACTAAATTCACCCTCTGGGGACCTCATTCTGCAAATGACAGACACACTATTTCAAGGCTTTGTGTTAAACCTCATTCATGTGTTATTGCATTTGGTGCCCCCATTGTTTGACAGAGCACTGCCATGACAACTGGTGTCACAGCCAAAATATATCTCGAACATGTGCTCAGGTGCTGGTACAGTGGAGCGACTGACCAGTGCGTGTTCACAAAGGAATCAAAAGCGACAAATTTATGATGCCACTTGATCAATTGATAATTGGATGTTTGATTGACAGCATTCCAGTTTCAACTTTATGTGTCTTTTTCGTCGGAAATAATCTCTTAAGTTTTACGCTCATTGTACTTGTACCTTCTACTTATGGTGGTTCTCCTATGAAATGACAGATTAAATTATGACAATAACTCTTGTTTAGATTAAGTTTATGAGTTATAACCGAAAAGTTTGAAGACAAATTTACTATAACTCGCTACGTTATAGAATATTTGTCTTCAAACTTTTCGATTATTTAAGAAATTACTCTTGTTTTGATTAAGGTTATGCACTTATAACTGAAAAGTTTGAAGATAAATTCTATAACGCAGTTATAGAAAATTTATCTTCAAACATTTTGGTTATAACCTTAATCGAAACAAGAGTTATTCTTATAATTTAATCCGTAATTTTACAAGATAACCACCAAAAGTAGAAGTTGGAAGTATAACGAGCATACAACATTGAGACTATTTCTGAAGAAAAAGACACGTGCAGTTGAAAAAGACACCTGTCACTCAAAACTGGTACTCATCGAGTGATGAAATCACGCCGGAAATTCAGCGTTTTTGATTGGCTAGTCACAACTGATCACACATCGCATGGACTTGGCAGCTGCAGTTGCACGTGGGATTGCTATATTCGACCGTGGTGACACAAACATGTGGTGGTTTTAATTTCACTGTTTCGCTTCTTTACAATGTTCAATCTCGTTGATTTGTCTGGATACTAGCATTTAGTACAGTCATACCTGACAGAATTATGATGCAGCGCCGAACTTTCATGTTAAATCATAGGAAGTACTGGAACAGTTTCCATGTACATTTTAGACACGCGGTATAGGCGTGGTCAATCGACACTGCTGTCATTTCTGTAGCGGGGAAAGTAATCAAGAAATTTAGGTTATCAAGAAAAAGTGTGTGTCAACCAATTGTTTTGCAGTATTCCATGATTAAATTATGATTAAATTATAAAAGCATAACCTTAATCGGAGCAAGAGTTATTTCTTAAATAATTCCCAGGCATAATATTGAGAGAAAGTCAGCATGTTTTATTTCATATTTTATTTATCAGCGGCAGTCAGCGGTAGAAAAAATACCAACAGTAACCAAAAAGAAATGAAAACCGTGCTCTAACCTCATTTCAGTTTTTAATATATGTCATAAATGAATTGTTAACCCTTTACCCAACAGAACGGCCAAAACCGGCCAAATAAAGCTTCAACAGCCTAAACTATCTTCGGTCTGTCTCAATAGAACCATACAAATATGGATATCATTGGAACCGGCTCCTTGACCACATTGTGATAGTTACAGTTATGCCCTGTGCCAATGCATTCTCTTATATATGCGAGTCGACCATAGGTTGCCTCGCATATATAAGAGAATGCATTGGCCTAAAAAAAATCTGTTTTTAACACTTTTTACCATTTTTTCTTACATTCTTTAACAATTTTATAATTTTTAATGTGTTAAGCCAATGCATTCTCTTATATATGTGAGGCGACCTATGGTCGACTCGCATATATAAGAGAATGCATTGGCACAGGGCCCTTCTGTTGGGTAAAGGGTTAAATGTTTTTTAATTTCTGTTCCCTAACTGATGAACTGATACATTCTGAGATGTAGGAGTTGTTATCTTCGTTGTAAGGTGTGATCATCTCAAAATCACAACAGGAATCAGATTATCATTTGATGATACCTGACAATGTTTTCACAGCTGTCGGCAATCAGGTGTGAACATGCCTTTTGATTGGATCACTAGAGGTGCTTATTGTGTTTATAGTATCCTAACACTGGATAATGGTGTACAATCACATTTGTGGGCCCAGTAAATTAGCTTGAATTTTTGTGGGCAATCTGCTGATTTTTGTTGATCAACATTGGAATTTTTAGAATGACTTGTACTTTGCCCGACTGCAAAATTAGGGGAAGTAAGCCAGAATAAGGGAAACAAGCCTTGAAATAGGGTGCCTGTCATTTGCAGAATGAGGTCCCCAGAGGGTGAATTTAGTGATGCTACCCCGCATAGCGGGCTAGCATCACCAAATTCACCCTCTGGGAACCTCATTCTGCATAGGTGTAAGCAGAATGAGGTCCACAGAGGGTGAATTTGGTGATGCTAGCCTGCTATGCGGGGTAGCATCACTAAATTCACCCTCTGGGGACCTCATTCTGCAAATGACAGACACCCTATTTCAAGACTTGAATGGAAAGATGTCACTCATGTCACCCTCTAGTCTGGTCCCTGCTTGTATGATATGCAGTGTTTCCGTTAGTACGGCTCAGCGTCCATAGAACGACCTCATGTTTGTCTGGGGCTCTGTAAGGGTGAAATTATAAAATTGTTAAAGAATACAAGAAAAAATTATTAAAATTGTAAAAAATTGTTAGGCCAATGCATTCTCTTATATATGCGAGGCGACCTATGGTCGACTCGCATATATAAGAGAATGCATTGGCACAGGGTAAAAAAAAAGATGTCACTCATTTCACCCTCGCTCAGCGTCCATAGAACGGCCTCATGTTTGTCTGGGGCTCTGTATGGGTGAAATTATTAAATTGTTAAAGAATACAAGAAAAAATTATTAAAATTGTAAAAAATTGTTAGGCCAATGCATTCTCTTATATATGCGAGGCGACCTATGGTCGACTCGCATATATAAGAGAATGCATTGGCACAGGGTAAAAAAAAAGATGTCACTCATGTCATCCTCTAGTCTGGTCCCTGCTTGTATGATATGCGGTGTTTCCGTTAGTACGGCTCAGCGTCCATAGAACGGCCTCATTCCCCTCGCAGATGATCTGTTTGATTCATACATGTAACGGAGTTCAGGAATTAAACAGAATACTGGTAAAAAAGCGGGTCAATTGCACACAGTGTGGTATCGGTACAGGTATAACCCTTCGAAATAAAAGCGCCAAAACTACAATGTATTGGTTGGTGTGCATTGAAATAGCAACGTTATGTACACAGGGTAATACATGTTGCAGTGACATCAAAGAATGTCTGAGTGCTGAGTATGGATATTTTTGTGCACGGGATTTCCGTGGACGAATCTACTCGAGATCCCTTGCTATGGTACGATTACATAATTTGATCAAAGAATGTCGAACTGCTGAGTCAGGAGAATTTTGTGCATGGGATTTCCATGGATGAAACTACTGATACTCCGAGATCCCGTGCTATGGTACTATATAATTAATGGGTCCTTCTGCGGAGTCCTGCAATTCATTTTGATTTTACGATTCTACAACGACGCACGTGTTCACATTTCCCGCCAAAACTCAATTATATTTTATAACACGTTGGCTAAAACTCTGTTCTATAGCAGCGGTCGTCACTATAGTTGTTGGACTGATGCAGACTATTGAACAAGCTACGCTTTCCGATTTCGTTTGAAAGATTTCGCTACCATTCACATTACGCCTCCATAAATATCCCCTGTAGATAAACCCTGCAGTATGACGTCACAGCTGACAAATAATTTTATGATTGACAGAATATATCAATGCATAGACGCTTTTTAGTGTTTAGTACAATTATACCTGTCGGAATCTTATTGTTAGTTATAAATTTGTAAACACTAACTCGTAGCTTGTTCATTTATTTAGTCTTCACTCAGACGGCAGTCTTACAATGGTAATTACATGATCGGGATACCGTCAACACAATTAATGCACCCACGGAAATGATCGATTTGCTTAACATACTTAGCTTTGGATTGTTTGTGATTATCTCAGGTGCAAGGAAATACAAATATTTTCACCGAACAGGACAAACCATGGTCTTCCCGTCGAGTTATGTTTCCCCAATACGGACTCATTAAAATCCCCTTGGCGGAAACCCTGGATATATAATGTAATTTGGGGCTTTGGACATATTTTTGTGTTTGAAGTTTACAGAGAAATAATTCTGTGATATTTAAACTCCAGACAAATATCTGTTTCAGGCTGCTTCAAATGTGGGGAGGAAGGTCATATGTCAAGAGAGTGCCCCAGCAGAGACACAAAACCTAAAGGTGAGGAAGGTCATATGTCATATTAATTTTCATCACCAAATATTGAGACCAAGTAATAATATGTCTGAATTGGCATTGTATGATGAAGAGGGTTACATGAACAAAATAAATGACCTTAAGCAAACAAAATTATTTTTTGCATTTTGTATTTATGTGTAAAACTCATGAAAATTTGTAATATCATATGAGTATAGTAACCAAAAATATGAATAAATTATAAAAAATATATTTTTTAAATTTGTGACCTGTGGTGATAAGATCTTTAATCAAGTGAGTTTCATAGTAGAAGCTAATGCTATTTGTTCAGGGTTGTGGTCAGATGATCTTGATAGGGTGTGTGTGTCCACTACTTAGTTTACCCCCTTTTAAAAAAAAAGAAGGGGGATATACTGTTTTGCACCTGTCCGTCCATGCGTATGTCTGTCCGATGACTGTTCATGTCATAACTTGAACAGTATTGCTCGGATCTCAATGAAATTCTGTATGGATGGTTACTACTATGAGGATATTAAATAGATGGTTCCATCAATTTGTTAGGATTTTCCATTCTAGAGTTATTCATCTTTGTTTATTAGGAAATGTTGGCTTTTTGGTCCATCCGATGTCTGTTGAGGTCATAACTTGAACAGTAGTCCTCCGATCTCAATGAAATTGTTGATGGATGTTCAATACTATGGGAACATTCAATAGAGGATTCAATCATTTTGTTTGGGTATTCCATTCTAGAGTTATTCATCTTTGTTTATCTGGAAATGTTGGCTTTTATGTCTGTCCGATGTCTGTTCAGGCCATAACTTGCAAAGTAATGATCGGATCTCAATGAAATTTGGTATGGATGTTCACCACTATGAGGACATTTATTGGCATGATTAACCATTTTGTTTTGGTTTTTCGTTCTATATTTTACTTTGACAGGGTTCGCACAGAAATGAATAGTCCTTGAATTTTGGACATTGGAATGAATAGTCCTTGAATCCGATTTGAACCTTGAATAGTACTTGAATTCAACTAACAGTCCTTGAATATTCCTTGAATATTGAGAATGTACAGAACTGTGCCTGTGTTTCCTCCCCTACGCTAGTAAAAGCTGTGTCCTATCATTAACTATCCGATCGGTACAGGTAAGTAAAGCGGAAAATAACAGTTGTGCTTCGTTTCATCCAACATTCCAACCTTTGACTATATGTTCCGTAACAGGATTGACTATATGTTCCGTAACAGGATAGTTCCGATTCCGTGTTTTTTATTAGGTCGATAAAGGTTACAATCAACTAAATATTTCCCATAGGCGACAGTGTTAGGGTTAAGCCATCCCGACGATTCATTACCCTACTGAGCCAAACTTTAAATACTTTTGCGTGTAGAACTCCATGTCGGACATAAGTTGTCAAAAAAGAAATGGTGCCTCACCATACTTATTCCTGGAAATAAATTGGCATTTCCACAACTACCCCCTTTTGTGCACAAAATTTTAATATAGAAAAATACCCCCACCCCCTACCAAATTTGGCAACCAATGTAGCCGCTTGACGAACAATCCCACACAAATGGCAGAGGAATTAACATAGCCTATGAATTTTTTTTTTCTTTCACATTAAACAACCGAAGATATTATACACCATTCAGCTGCCGGTATTTTTTTTATTCTGACTCGAGTTTCCCTACACAAATGCCAAGGGGCATAATTTCAAGTATTTAGTTGCTTATAACCTAAACACATCCAAATTGTCGAGTGGTAATTTAGAAATATGTAGCCATCTTGACAATGACTATGGACACAAATAGCCCACCATTGTCCAAAATCTATGACATAACTATGCAACATATGAATACAATGATGTCTGTTGTAAGAACGCATATATATTAATTTAAATCCAAGAGCAATTTAATATAGGTCAAGTGAATGTGTATGGATGTGACTGTACAATCAGTGGACCTCATTTGATTACGTTTAAAATATGTCTGCAATCTTCAGGGAGGCTATTCCACAATGCTCTGGCTCTGCATATACTGTCTTGACATTGTTAGAACTTTATTTAGTGGATCTCATTTCAAACTTTAACAGAACAACATGGATGAGGACACTAGGTTGCAATAAAGCTTATAAGCCTGTATCTGCTTGTTACATATTAACATTTGTAATGAAAGGCATTCTATGCGGGGAATGTTATAACCTGTTGGAATTGTCATATATTATAGGGGACAAGTCCTTGAATTAGACCTATATAGTCCTTGAATCAAATTGTTAAAATCCTGTACGAACCCTGTTTGGGTCCATCTGTCTGAGTATATCAGTCATAGGTTAAAGATATGCCCACACTAGGTGGTATGCCACAAGGGGGTATGCACCGGACGACAGTCCGTCTCATGTTTTCAAATGCAGCCACACACCTTGTTGGTGAAAATATAGATAGTCCCTCTCCTTAATAAACTTTCTCTCTGTAAATTAAATATTTATATAATTATATAAGCCAATTTTCTGTTTACCATATATATAATAGGAAAATAATGTCAATAATTGAAAATCGTACCACCCATACATTTCAAAGACTTCACAGTAACGTGCAAAACATTTTAAGAGAATAGGGTATTGAGGCAGTATTGCGATTATATTGTCTGTCAGACTTTTTTTGGAGGAGTTATCCACCCTTTTTCGACCTAGAAAATTTTCACAACATGTATAATTTTGTCCGAGCTTTTTAGCTCACCTGAGACGAAGTCTCCGGTGGAGCTATAGTCATCACTCCTCGTCCGTCGTCCGTCTAGCCGTCCATCCGTCCGTCCGTCCGTCCGTCCGTGAACTTTTTTTTAAACATCTTCTCCTCTGAAACCATCATACCGAATTGGTTCATATTTGGTGTGGATGTTCCCTAGGTGACTCTCATTCAGATTTGTTCAAATGAGGTCACTGGGTCAAATAGTTGCGAAGCCAGGGCCATAACTCTATTCCTCCATAGTAATTCTTACAACGACTTCTTGTTCAGAACCATTGGGCCGATTTAGCTAATATTTGGTATGGAGGGTCCTTGGGTGACTGGTGTTCAGATTTGTTCAAATGAGGTCACCTGGTCAATTAGTTGAGAAACCAGGGCCATAACTCATAGTAATTCTTACAATGACTTCTTCTAAAAAACTATTTGGCCGATTTAGCTTATATTTGGTACAGAGACCTTGGGTGACTGGGGTTCAGATTTGTTCAAATGGGGTCACTGGGTCAAATAGGGGCAGAGCTAGGGACATAACTTAAAAAACAAAAAATTTAATTTTTTCATTTTGACCTTTAATTTTGTTTAGGACACATCACAGCCTCATATTTCTTACCTAGATTTTTCTTAGCATGTTCTTCATCTGTATGGAGTTTGGTATTGTTTATTTAACCCCTTCCACTCTTGTTTTGATATAGAATTCATCCAAGACAGGATTACTCAAACATTTTTCATCTGATCAACACCAAATTTGGTATATGAATTTTTGACACTTATATACAGATCAAGTTAAAATATGGGTTTGATCCGATATATTTTAACAGAGTTATGGCCCTTTATAATTCACACCTCTTTGCTATGCACTATTAATTTTTAGCTCAACTTTACTTTGTAAAGTTTGAGCTATTGCCATGGCTTGGTATCCGTCGTGCGTGTGTGTGTGTGTGCGTGATTCGTCAACAATTTCCTTTAGCACGGGCTACAGTTCGTACCTTTGGTCCGATTATTATGAAATTTGTCATGGATGTTGACATTGACATGTAGATGGGAACGAGTCATTTTGGGGTCATTCGGAAGAAAAACATGGCCGCCAGTGGCCATCTTGGATTTCAAAATTCAATCCATTAGCACGGGCTACAGGCCGTACTGTTCGTCTTATTATCATGAAATTTGTCATGGATGTTAACAATGACATGTAGATGGGAACGAGTAATTTTGGGGTCATTTGGCCAAAAAACATGACCGCCAGCTGCCATCTTGGATTTTACTCTTTGTATGACTAAATCCTTTAGCACGGGCTACATGTTGTACCTTTAGTCTGATCATCATGAAATTTGTCATGGCTGTTGAAATTGGACTGTAGATGGGAACGAGTCATTTTGGGGTCATTAGGACAAAAAACATGGCCGCCAGTGGCCATCTTTGATTTCTAAATTTAATCCATTAGCACGGGCCACAGGTCGTACTCTTTGCCTGATCATCATGAAATTTGTCATGGATGTTAATATTGACATGTAGATGGGAACGAGTAATTTTGGGGTCATTCGGCCAAAAAACATGGCCACCAGCAGCCATCTTGGATTTTACTCTTTGTATGACTAAATTCTTTAGCACGGGTTACAGGTCGTACCTTTAATCTGATCATCATAAAATTTGTCATGGATGTTAACAATGACATGTAGATGGGAACGAGTCATTTTTGGGTCATTCAGCCCAAAAACTTGACCGCCAGCTGCCATCTTTGATTTTACTCTTTGTATGACTAAATCCTTTAGCACGGGCTACAGGTCGTACCTTTAGTCTGATCATCATGAAATTGGTCATGGCTGTTGAAATTGGAATGTAGATGGGAACGAGTCATTTAGGGGTCATTAGGACAAAAAACATGGCCGCCAGTGGCCATCTTTGATTTCTAAATTTAATCCATTAGCACGGGCCACAGGTCGTACTCTTTGCCTGATCATCATGAAATTTGTCATGGATGTTAACAATGACATGTAGATGGGAACGAGTCATTTTGGGGTCATTCGGCCGAAAAACATGGCCGCCAGCAGCCGTCTTGGATTTTACTCTTTGTATGACTAAATCCTTTAGCACGGGCTACAGGTGGTACCTTTAGTCTGATCATCATAAAATTTTTCATGAATGTTAATAATGACATGTAGATGAGAACGAGTCATTTTGGGGTCATTCGGCCAAAAAACATGGCCGCCAGCAGCCATCTTGGATTTTACTCTTTGTATGACTAAATTCTTTAGCATGGGCTACAGGTCGTACCTTTAGTCTGATCATCGTGACATTTGGCGTGGATGTTAATATTGACATGTAGATGGGACCGATTAATTTTGGGGTCATTCAGCCAAAAGACATTGCCGCAGCAGCCATCTTGGATTTTACTCTTTGTATGACTAAATCCTTTAGCACGGGCTACAGGTCATACCTTTAGTCTGATCATAATAAAATTTGTCATGGATGTTAACAATGACATGTAGATGGGAACGAGTCATTTTGGGGTCATTCGGCCGAAAAACATGGCCGCCAGTGGCCATCTTTGATTTCAAAATTCAATTCATTAGCACGGGCTATAGGTCGTACTGTTCGTCTGATCATCATGAAATTTGTCATGGATGTTAATATTGACATGTAGATGGGAACGATTAATTTTGGGGTCATTCGGCCAAAAAACATTTTGGATTCTACTCTTTGCATGACTAAAGCTATCAAATGTTTTTGAATTGTTGGAAAACATAGCCGCCAGCAACCATCTTAGATTTTACTTTTATATACATGTATATATATATCTTTTCATGTTGATAAACTAGTATTAGACATTCAACTTTCCACATTCCTAATCACTCCATCGACAGTAACACATTAAATTATTCCCTTTCCAAGTTGAGCTACAGTGTCATTGACACTTTCATTAAGAGAACACTGAAGCCTGTATTATTGAAAAAGCCAATTTATCATAGTGTGGTCACCTGATACTCTTGCTGAAGACTGTTTGCTTCAGACCAGTTTACCATCTGCCATTACAAGACATGACATTAGCTAAACAACTATTCTACCAGAGTCTACAAGAATAAATAGGAATAGGAATAGTCCATTGTTCATTTCTCCAAGCCTGGACATAGTGTGTCTTACATTTGCAGAATGAAGTCCCCAGATGGTGAATTTAGTGTTGCTACCCCATACAGCAGGCTAGCATCACCAAATACACCCTCAATTACCTTATTCTGCTTAGGCCTCATCTTCTGGGACAATTTGTTTTAAAAACATGTTTTAAAATTTGAAAAAAGTGACACCATTATAACATTTGCAGAGTTATGAAACTTTACTCTTTAATGAAATTATGGAAACATTCCACCCTCCCCCACCCACCCCCTCCCACATGGCCCAGACCCAACCCTGCCATGCCCAGACCCAACCCTGCCATCAACCAACATCCCTTCCAAGCCATATCACCTCTCAATTTAATACCTCTTCTCACCACAGAGGCATATATATCTGTAAAGGTACAGGTCATTAATTATATAAACTGGCCAGATGACATGTATTATTCTAATCTAAACATATCTGTAGCAATTTAACAACAAACTGGTGCTCCCACCGTTAGGTGATGACTGCCATTCAATGATACTGTGAATGGCTTTGATTTCTTCAAGTCTGGAAATAGTGTGTCTGACATTTACATAGTGAGGTCCCCAGATGGTGAATTTAGTGTTGCTACCCCATACAGCATGCTAGCATCACCAAATACACCCGCCAGGGACCTAAATACTGCTTAGTCCTCATCTTCTGGGAAGTATCCTAAGTATCAAATTGACAGTTTGATTTAGTCACTTTTTCCACCTGTTCAGTTTCAATGTCCCCCTAATTTGCAGAAGATAAAATGCATAATTGAGATGCTCAATGGGTGTGTATCACCAACTTCAACTGTAGGACTTCATTGATTTAGTCACTTTTTTCCACCTGTTCAGTTTCAATGTCCCCCTAATTTGCAGAAGATAAAATGCATAATTGAGGTGCTCAATGGGTGTGTATCACCAACTTCAACTGTAGGACTTCAATCTGTTCCTTGGTTTTATTGGCCATTGAGGCCTAATCAGATTGAGGATGAATTTGGTGATGCTAGCCTGCCTTACAGAATATTGTCATTAAATCCACATTTTTGGGACCTAATCCTGCAAATGTCAGACATATTAAATTCAGGTTTGGCCATTTCATATTATTGTTTTAATCACCACTTATCCAGATGAAATCATACGACTAATATTCAAAGAGAAATGGGGGGGGGTATATATTGGATTAAATTTGTCTTCTATCTGCCAGGCTTCCATCCGTCTGCCTGTTGAGATGTCTATCCATCCATCTATCAACAATTGATTTCTTCTCCATATTAAAGACGGAATGTGTTTATATAGTTCAGTGTGCATGTTCCCTAGGTGTCTCACATTCAGATTTGTTCAATTAAGTTCATCACATCAAATACATGTAGGTGCCAAGCCAGGGCCATAACTCTTTCCCTCCATAGTAAGTCTTAAAACAGTTTTTTCTCAAGAACTATTAGGCCTATATAGCTTATATTTGATATGGAGGGGCCTTGGGTGACTGGGGTTCAGATTTGTTCATGGGGTCATTTTTAGGAAATGAGGTCCCCAGAGGATGAATTCGGTGATGTTAGTCCACCTTGCGGAATATTGTCATTAAATTCACCTGCAAAGGTCAGACACTAAATACAGACTCGGCTGTTCCAATATTAGTTTCTTAACCAGCACTTATCCAGGTGAAATCATACCCTGATTTTTCAAAGAAAATGGGGGGGGGGGGGGGTATATTGATATTACTAGATGAATGGATCTCATAGATGAGGATTCACATTTGTTCTAATAGGGGCAGAGATAAGAGATTTAACTCTCTATGCTGTTTGGTACTGGTATAATAATATTTATTTCTAGACAGCCTGGGTGGGGGCAATGTTTGAGGCAATGGAGAGGGAGTGTAGACGGGTGGAGATTTGACCCCCTATTTTGATCAAAAGTTAAAAATTTCATGCCCGATACTAAATTAGTTGTAGATTAGATGTTCACATCAAAAATAAGTTAGAACTGTTCTTGTAATTTGGTTTGATTTTCTAACATGTATGTTTTTAAACCATCAGTCCATATGTTTCAACTTCAGGTTAAACTGTTGGACCGAATTGGCCACAAATTTGAACTTTATGGGGGTGTCAGGTTGGTAATTATCAAACGTTTGAAAGCTTGAAGTACTGGTACCAGTCGTAAAATTCAACCTAAGAGGAATGTACAAAGTGATTTTTGTGAACTTAGTACTGTGGTATGGTTGTCCTCTTTAAAAGGTAAGAGGTTGTAAATTTGTCAGTGATGTGCAATTAGAAATTTCAAGGTGAAGAGCCTTCTCTTTTGAGAACATCCAGCTATGTCCATGTTTAGAACTTAAGTGATTCTGTCAAGTACTGACTCTTGTAGTCTTCAGAGTCCCTGTCTTCTCAGTCCTTACAGTCTGGTGAGTGACCCACAGTCATTGACTGTCTTGTATTCCTACATTTTTAGTCAATTGTTTTTTAACTTGGCACAGATATTTAGTACCATGGGAACCTGTGCACCTGCGATTATGACGTCTGTTCGACATTTTTTGGTGGAGTTATCTCCTTTTTTTTACTTATAATTTTTTTTGCAACATGCATAATTTTGACCGAGCTTTTATTTCTACATTTTTAGGTCAATGTTTTGTAATCTTGGCACTGATATTTAGTACCATGGGAACCTGTGCACCTGCGATTATGATGTCTGTCTGACTTTTTTTTGTGGATTTATGATTAGGGTAGGGGTTAGGGTTAGGGGGTTTAGGGTTAGGGATCCCTGTTGACTTTTTTTTGTGGAGTTATGATTAGGGTTAGGGGTTAGGGTTAAGGTGTTTAGGGTTAGGGATACCTGTTGACATAATTTCAGTGCCCAATATATGGTAATGGCTACTTCACTCAAATAACATTTTGATTACGGGGGGTATTACTTAGTCCCATCTGGGACAAGCCCATCTCTAGTTAAAACCTGGAAATATCCCTGGTTTCAAACTCGATGTCTGACCATCCAATACATTCCATGTTCATTATTGTCCCACAAAAATAAAATTTGGTGGCTGTAGATATCAATGATTTCCAAATGATTATTGTTATAGTTATTCGATTGTTTCAAATTTGGTATATGGTAGAGCTGAAACGGTTGACCCATTCTTCTAACCGGTTAACCATCGGGGTTAACCGGATTTCAACCGGTTAACCGCTAAATATCTAGCGGACTTCTCTCACACTAATTATGTCGACATTATGCCATGCTCCAGGGACAAACCTAGGTGAGAAGTAGTAGCTGAAATAAAGACCTTATTCACGGCATTTAACGATATTCAAAAACACGCATTCCTTGTTCTTTTGCTGGCTCTCGTGATGGGGAATGAGCAAGTGAAATTTGTGAATGGAGGAGAGATCGCTTATTTGCCGTGATCAGCATATGTTTGGGCATTTGTAAAACGAGTAAAATAGTATGGGTATTGGTAAAACGAGTAACAAAACTATATATTAAAGATCTGTAATATATCATTATCATCATTGGTATATCCTCCAATGCATTATATATAAAGACAAGAAAGTAATAACTAGAGAACAAAAAGGAAGGTCAGTTAGGTCAGACTCGCAGTCCTATTCAGTATTCGAGCTATTCGTCGGTATCATGATAGCGGACACAAGTGTTGGGAGGTTATATAATTTACGTTTCGGTTTCGGTTTCGGTTTTAGTATGCAATCACTTAACATATAGCAATTACTGCCAAATTGAGTGTTAATTAGTCCCACAGGCACAACCAGTTACAGAGTAGCATGGAGCATCAATTTCCTTGATAAAAGGGAAGATTATTGAAGAAGTTTTCGGTTGCTTCAACTACGATGTCTGTTTGAGTCACTCAATTGAATTGATCATATTAAATCACAACACGGAGGAAGAACGGGAAGAGTGAAGACATTGTGCAGCTGATCTCAATCTTCAAACTTTGTCGACTTACATAGTTTTTATAAACCCCACTGTAAAACAGTTTTATATATAGTATGACTGTATGTCGTGGTGTGGTTCCAATTTGAATCCATGTTGCTTCGTGCAGTATTAACTATTAAGTTACGAAAGCACGCATTGCCACACAACGTCACCTTTACGCTGTCACTTCCTTGTGTGCATTCAGAATTGATACACAGTGACTGCACACGTGCTTTTGTCGGAAGAAAACTTCAAAGGGTCGGAATTGATTGAAGGTCGCCGACACTTCCAGGCAGTTCGAGAATTGCTACTAAGTATCTGATACTACCGCGTGTACCAATTAATGCTTGCATTGCACTCTACTATCGGTGACACGGGATTTAGTATTAGTTTTGCATCATTTAACCTAATATTTTGAGGATTATTCACGTTCACATTCAACTGACAACGGGATGCGGTTACGTCCGGTTCATTTTTTTCTAACCGGTTACGTCGCTAACCGGATGCTAACCGGTTAACCGTCTAACCGTTTCAGCTCTAGTATATGGTACTCACATGAAAATACAGGTCAAGTTTGAATTTGGGTTCGGTCCACTCCTTTATACCAGAGGTAAGGTCCTTGTTGAATTAGAATTTCCCAATTATATTGGTTTCAGAGAAATAGTTCTGTGATATTTAAACTTGATTAAGGCAAATATATGTGTTTCAGGCTGTTTCAAATGTGGGGAGGAAGGTCATATGTCAAGAGAGTGCCCCAACGGAGACTCAAAACCTAAAGGTAATATACTTTAATGGTGACCTGTTGTGGTAAGAACTTTAATTAAGTGATTTATAGTAGAGTAAACCTCTCCAAACCGGACCCTTTATAAACCGAATCCTTCTCCATATCGAACAATTTGTCCGGTCCCGAATTCACCCAACTGCATTCTCACTAAAAATCATCTCTATAACCCGGAAACTCTATTCCGAACATTGGACGGCTTTACTAGTCCAGAAGTCAACGAATACATTAATTTTTACCTCCGAAATCTAAACACGGAAATCGACACCAACCGAACTCACGTGCTGTAAATTTGACATACTTAAAACCCACTTGTGCGTCTATCTATTGTAGTTGCTTGAGTATTATCCCTACAATGTCTTCGACCGAAGACGCCGAGGTGTTAGCTCGCCGAGGTTGTAATTATTTTGCGAGTCATTATTAGCTCAACTGTGCATTATCTAAATAATGACCGGTAAAATAATGATCAACTCGGGAAGAGAATAAACACTCCTGGTTAAGTGGTCCTGCTTTTATGCTGATGGATCCTGGTGAATTACTATGATGTTGGTAGAGCAAAGTGATGTTGTTTTGAAAATTTACCATTATTTTTGTTTAGTTGTCATTTCTACAACCTGTGGCTAATATTGACGAATGGAGAAAAGTCATTATGTTTATAAAACTTTGAAAAACATATCCATGTATATTGTAAGATATTTCAAGGCATGGGTAGTTTGAAGATCCAAATTATGCTCAAATTTTATTACATCGCGGTCCTGTTCCAGGGATCAACATAGGTCGATAAATACGCTATAATTCTCATGCGGCCTGTTAAGCCACAGAAAGAATAATTCAAGTGATGGAATGCAGAAAGTTCTCGACAGCACGAAACAGTAAAGAACGTTCCTTGTTAGTCTATTCCTGAAGTGGTAGAAGTAATGAGCTTTTGTTTTTTTTTTTCACTTAAAAATAGCTATCACAATTAATTTTCAGAGCATATGGAGCCGGTATATGTAGTTATCAACCTATATTACACATGCTTCCAAAATTACAGGGACAAAATGTTGAAGTTAGAATGAGCCATGCCCCTTTAAATAATGACCATTTTGGTTAACTCTTTCACTGCCAAACGCGCATAAATGCGAACTCCCGTGTCACTGCCAATCGCGCATTTTTGCGAATTTGGTATGTAGTCTAATGTATGGGATATAATTCTATTCTTTCTGGCATGTTTGACAGTGTACAATGATTATATCTGTAGTACTGTTGCGCGCGAACAATTTAAAGCGACAACGTCATCAAGGTAATGCTATTTCTGACGTTATGGGAGTACAGTCAGAGCCGGAATATACCCCCCAGTGCCACGCATCCTGTACATATATCCATGTATTTCAGGTATATATGGGTAATACATTATATCTCAAGCAGTTTCTAATATAATTAGTTGAAACTTCACATGTATATAGACATAGGTATATCCTGTCGAATGCCGCCGTGGACACGCCCACCAAGGTCACGTGACATTGGCGGCCATCTTGGATTAGTGGCTATTTGCCGGTATATGTACAGTTTGTGTACTGAATATATGTACGAATAGGTTATTGAAGGTCATATTGCTCGCATGCTCTTCGGAAATCCTTCATGCTATGGAAAAGTTCAAAACAAGGGACAACGCACAATGGCATATCACAGTCTTGGCAGAAGAAGCTAGTCTATTCCCCATTTGCCAAAACTTTCCTTTCCAGAATGGATTATTTTCAAATGTTGTTTTCTTATAATACACCTTTACTGGTTTTGAACAACCCTTGTCTATTGTATCGTTTTCCAGTGGTGATAACAGGCAACTAAATTAATTATGCTGGTGAGTTGACCATGCGTACGCCCGCGTGACCCATATAATTCACATAAATCATCGTAAAAACCAATTTTTCTGAAATTCAAGATGGCCGTCAAGATCACGTGACTTATAAGGGGCGGAGCAGTGTCATATGTCCCCCTGCAGGTATATATACATGTGGGTATGCATGGTTATATATATATATCTATATTTGGAATTGTACATATCAGGGAATATTCAAGCAACAAAAGCACGAACTCAACAAAGTGCGTCATTGTATCCCATTTTGCTACAATTAGGTGGCAACTTGCATACATCCAAGATGGGCGCCAAGGTCACGTGACCTATTTTATGTCCAAAGTATGTTCATATATGTTACTCCCGTGTACCTTACTGTTGGACATCGTAAAATTGGGTTGAAAATTGGAAAACAAACAACACACCCATGCATACCCACACAAACTGTACATATACCGGCAAATAGCCACTAATCCAAGATGGCCGCCAATGTCACGTGGCCTTGGTGGGCGTGTCCACAGCGGCATTCGACAGGATATACCTATGTCTATATACATGTGAAGTTTCAACTAATTATATTAGAAACTGCTTGAGATATAATGTATTACCCATATATACCTGAAATACATGGATATATGTACAGGATGCGTGGCACTGGGGGGTATGTCTGTGGTGGCAGGTGGCAGCGAAAGAGTTAATACAAACTGGACATAATCTAGATGGCTATTCCTGTCGCTTTTGCAAACACATGGGCAGCTATGATTAAACTATTTTAAAATATACATGTTTTTGAATGTTTCATGCACATGCACACTAGCTTTTTCTCAAATCAGATTAGCCAAACACAGCTAAATAACAACTTTAGATAAAATAGCAATATTTTGTATTTAACTGCATCAATTGTCCCCTACCAGCATTATAGCAAATCGTCATCAGCCATCTTGGATTTTACTCCTTGCATCACTAAATACTTTCACACACCCTACAGACCACAACCCTGATCCGATCATCACCAAACTTCATATTCATCATTGGGCACGAATCATTTTGGGGTAATTCAGCCAAAAAACATGGCCACTGGTGGCCATTTTATAATTTACTCTTTGCATCACTAAATCCTTTGGCACACCCTACAGACCACATCCCTGATCCGATCATTATGAAACTTGTCATGAATGTTGATATTGACATGTAGATGGGAACGAGTCATTTTGGGGGTCATTCAGCCAAAAAAAGATGGCCGCTGGGGGCCATCTTGGATTTCAAAATTGAATCTGTTGACGCGGGCTACAGGTTCTACTTCCACCAATATTTATTTTTTGGTCTCTCTTCACATTTACATCTTGTCTTACTTAGACATTTTAATTAGCACCTTTCCTAATTCGTCCATTTACTGTCAACCACTAAATTATTCCCCTACCTAAGTTTAGCTACAGTGTCATTGTCACTTTCATCTGATGTTAAAATTAAAATAGACGAGGGTTGGCCAGACATATATACAACAATTGGAATTCCTAGTTGTTCATACCCAAACAGAAACTACATTTTCACGTTATTATTTAAATATAACTTATTGATTGCCAAGCTCAATTGCCAGATCAACAGTCTACTTATAACTTATCGTATAATTATACCACAGTTATTATAAGTCATGCATTCTTTAATATCGCCAGCGACTCACAGCGAGAGTAGCCCAAGTTAGTTTTTGCCCATGTGAAATTCACTTGGGAGTTTGTAAATGTGAGTGCAAATATATTCAATGTTTCAATGTAATTTACTCGAATGTGTGTGTCTTTTTTTTCTTGTGTCTGTCTGCCTGTACTTCATTATATCTTATATTTGTTTTCTTAATAATGTTTTTTAAATTAGCTGGCCATTCCAGTAATATCAGTCATCAAGTTGAGCTCTACTTCAACTTGAATGTCTTTTATCTGTTGGTAAAATAGCTGCCTATTCCCGCTAATATTAGTCATTAAATTGAGCACTGGTTCAACTTGAATGTTCTTCTGTCGGTAAAATTGCTGCCTTTTCCTGTAATAGTGCATGGTTTGCACATCAACATTTACCCAAGCAACTTCCCAGGTGCATTAAAATTTGTTAAAATACATGGCTGCTAGCAGCCATCTTGAATTTCAAATTGTAATTCATCGGCACACCCTTCAGCTCACATTTATTAGAGAATTGTTTTGACTAAACCATGTGGCATGCCGGGGGGGGGGGGGGGGGGGGGGGGGGGGGCATGCCCTACAGCCAGTGTTTTAATCCTATTGATCCAAACGTCATAAGGCTCTTTCAGCCTCTTTGGGTTGATCTCTGGTACAACTTAAACATTTCAACTTTCCGCATTCCTAATCTAATTGCTCGATTGACACTTTCATTTATTTGTTTAGCTGAATCAAGGTCTACTTCAGGTGCATCTGTCGGCAATTGGCCAAAGGTTTATCTAGGAAATCTCCCATATGACTACACGGATGTAAGTAGCTCACTTTATTGTGTGGGTATCTTTTATGCCTGAAGTTTTTTTTAAACTATAGAATAGACTGGTGTCTGTCCATGCACATATCTTAGATGTTTACAACATAATATCCTCACTAAATGCCCTTAACCCTTTACCCAACAGAAGGGCCCTGTGCCAATGCATTCTCTTATATATGCGAGTCGACCATAGGTCGACTCGCATATATAAGAGAATGCATTGGCACAGGGCATAACTATAACCATCACAATGTGGTCAATGAGCCGGTTTCAATGATATCCATATTTGTATGGTTTTATTGAGACAGACCCAAGATATTTTAGACTGTTGAAGCTTTATTTGGCCGGTTTTGGCCGGTTTGTTGGGTAAAGGGTTAACCCTTTCTGTACTAAATACTCGTTTGTGAGTAGTTATCCCTCAGGAAATGTTCAGATAATAAGTTCAACGAATTTATTACATTTCCCACCAATGAATATGAATTTTTTTTGTACTTGTATTATCATTCATCCGCCTGTCGTCTACTCATATATCCTTAACATCCCTCCAAATGAATAATTGACTATTCCAATGTATACTTTGATAACTGAATTGGAGAATCCATTTATTTGGTCTAGAAACTACAAAACACAATCGGAAAGCCCTCCCTGTTGTGATTAAAATGACTCAAGTCCCATTCCGATCGCATAATAAATAACCCGTAAAATAATAAATAAACCACCACCGGTATTAAGAGATTTCCGTGACTTGACTACGAGTGACGTAGTTGTGGGCGAGCAAATTAAAAACACAGATTCGGAGCCGGAGTTTATTATGCTGACTACAATGACATAATCGTAAGTCAGCCGATAGTAAAATGCGGAGTCGTACGTGCGCATGTGGTGTATAGATTACGTCGCTATTCAATGTGTTATCTAATTAATGAAGATAGTGTGGCCGCTTTGGTCGTTTATCTGGAATAGAAAACAATAATTATGTGAATAAAGTAATTATTAGCGCCTAGAATGGTTGTTTTTGTAGCCATTAATAACATGCCGCCACGTGTCTGCTTTGTTGAATAGATGGCAGTAGTGCTTTGAATGTCTCGTATTCACTCAGTGATTTGTAATCACTCAGTGACTATTCATCAGTGTCAGTCGCGAACTTGTTTGCACTGTAAAATGCCCCAAAGTGAATATAAAGGGCGACGGAGGATCCCATTCACCTGGTCATACATAAGAAGCGCCCAAATGTTATATAAACACTGTACTGAATAATGTTAACTCTTTTAGGCGCTTTTGTTGTTTGTTTTTTGTTTGTTTTACTTTCGATATAAATATCCCGAGTATCTGTCATCTCCATATATGCCTAGTAGATGTAGTGTGTTTGGTTGTGGGCTGGCTAGCGATCCATTATTAAGTACCTCCAAAAAGACAACACAGTGCGTAATTTAGAACGCTCTTTATTTCCTATCGCTTTTGGGAGACGGAAGCATGGACGCTCTTTATATTTAAATGTCACAACACCACATACAAAATCACCCATGACATATTTGACATATTGAAATAGAGTACATTCATAATTGAGAATGCTATTTATTGTCTATACCGCGACGAAAACATGGACGCTCTTTATTAGAGGCAATCATTGGATTTTTTCTAGGCTAACAATTAAATAAAATCCTATCTAGAAAGTCAATATCTGCCATCAAAACGTAAAATAAAACGGAAAAAATAAACGAACAACATACTGAAAGACAATGCCAGGCTAGCCCTTCAATTAAAAAAAATGTCATTATACCAAACTGCAGTCTAATTAATAATTTAATTCAACCGAATACACAACAGACTGTCAAAACTACAATAATATTGTAGTTTCGAAGTCTGTTGTGTATACGAGTGAATTAATTTGTTTTCGCACTTATCGATCTTGACTGGAAGGATTTTAGCAAGCGGTTCACAGTCGTGCACTTCTCCACACAATATGTTTAGTGTGTAGAAACAGACAGGAACATTATTATGACGAATATAAGCCATCATGATACATGTACTAGTATAATAACCACCACCTTTTTAATCACACCCCATATGTGTTTAATTGTACTCCTATAGCGCACAATGGGGGTGACACTAGTGTGTAAACTAGCTTCCGAAATTGGTACCATACAATGAAGACGAAGCTATATGGCCTAACTTGTATTCTTTCAGAAACAGTTGAATTAGTTTCGCACGAAATTCCGCTCGCTCATTGCATTTTTGCATAAATTAATCTCATTTCACACAACTTTTATCGCCTCAAAGTGCATTTTTCATTATTCGTTATATAATCCAACATTCTAGCAAATCCAGTTCATAAATCAGCACATTCAAACAGTTTTATTCCGTGATCGCTATTTATCGTAAAGGCCTGGGTAATTAACCGGCGACTGCAATATTTTATACGTAATTTATCAACTCGTTACGCAATTGGCGGAATTATTTCAAGCTCCAACCACCACTGTCACCGGTAAGCGTTGATGCAGATGATCGGTCATGTGACCGCGTTGTGGTCATGTGATCGCACTCACGTGATTTACACTTCGGTTATTTCCGCGATTTTATTAATATCATAATAATAAAAATATAATCTGCTCAATTTTGAATTTTCTTGGCGAAATGGGTCTGTTAGACATATATTATTAGTATTATGACGATAAAAAAAAATATTTTTGGACGGACTAATTCCTTTAAGAAAGGGTTAAGTCACTCATCAAGTACCAGGTGAACAAGTCTGAGTTTAGTGTACCTGTCATTTGCAGAATGAGGTCTCCTGAGGGTGAATTTAGTGACGCTATCCCGTATAATGATGGGAGGCTATGGGAGACATAGACTCAGATTGAAGTTCCCAGATGGTGAATATTGTGATGTTCACCCATTGGGAACCTCGAAAAATGCAATGTGTCGTCTGCCAATTTGGGGATATAGAGAATCTAAACTAAAAAAGAAATAGAATCTATGTGTAGTAGTTTATATAGAAATTTCACAGTAAAGAAACTTTCCAGAGAAGATGAGGCCTAGGCAGAATGAGGTCCCCAGATGTTGAATTTAGTAATACTAACCCTCTATGATGGATAGCATCAATGAATCACTTTCTGGGGACCTCATTCTGCAAATGACAAGCACGTTATAATCAGGCTTGCGGGTGAATAGAAAGTTATTCAAATATTTGTGACTCGCATAATAAATATCAACATGCGAGTTCACCTACCATGAGTAAAAATAGTGCGCCTGGATCCAAAATCAGACGCACAATTCACCATGCAGTCTGATTGGAATACAGACTACTGAATGAGCTTATAATTCCACCATCATCAATATTAGTAAATGTTCTTTTTGTGCGTTATATACCCGTACATGGGGTTATTTCCCCTAGATGCACAATAAAACAAATACAGCGCCTGGATAAAAAATCTGATGCATAATTTACTGTGCACATTTTTCAAAATCGAAGGAATGGATTGTTGGTTTGATTTAAAATGCGATAAAATTATAAGAAATGAATGTAGTTTGAGTGTGGCTTTTTTAAAGGCTATATAGTGCTGTGAGTGTTGGGCTCATTGTTCGCGGTTCATACTAAATTTGCTCCATCGGCCACAGCGACATACCCATCAATAAAGCACACCCATACTAAACTGCACTCATTTCTTATATTTATATAGCATTTTAAATGAAACCAACAAAACATTCCTTTGATTTTGAAAGATGTAGGCGCACAGTAAATTGTGTGTCTTATTCTGTCAGCAGTTATATTACACCATGCATGACTGTAAGTTAACCCAATATTCCATATATGAATTATTGCTTGATTAGTCTATGGGCGTGCACATAGAAGACAAGGCCAGTTATTCTATCGACAGCTTTTAGTCATCATGGTCAACAAAATTTGACATTGGTTCATGTTATCCTGTGTTTATTGGGATATGAAAAGCATGAGCAGTGGTCCCAACTATAGTTAGCCATGGTCCTAACTATAGTTGTTGGACTAATGCAGACTATTGAACAAGCTGCGCATTCCGAGTTTGAACGATTTCGCTATCATTCATATTATGTTGCTATAGATATCTTCTGCAGATAATCCCTGCAGTATGACGCCACAGCGCACAAATAGTTTTACGATTGACAGAATTTCGGTTTCATTTTCATGGAAGATACCTGTTGAAATTCTTGGAAATACTTAATTCAATTCTCCTTGCTATGTATTATTGGTCAATACATAGAACCTTTTTAGTGTTTAATTATAAATATAAATTTGTAAACATGTAACTCGTAGCTTGTTCATTTATTTAGTCTTCAATCAGACGGCGGTCTCACATGCGTAATTTCATGATTAATGCTCTGGGTACCATGAACAGAATTGATGAATCCACAGAAATGTTCAACTTGCGTAATATACGTACCTTTGGATTGCTTTATGAGTATCTCATGTGCAAGGGAATTACTACTTTTCAGTAAAAAATACAACAATTTTCTCTCGACGGGACGAACCATGGACGCCCCGTCTCGTTATGTGTTTCCCCAATACGGGACTCATTTATTATTCCCTGGCAGAAACAGGGGGAATGGGAAGATTCGGTCGCAGGAAGATTCGGCTCGGTATTTTTCGGTTGCGGGAAGATTTGACTGAGAAGATTCGGCTGGGAAGATTTGGCCAGTCTATTGATCTAGCTAATTGATGAAGGATTGTGGCTTGTTGACAGCTTTGTCTTATTGAAAGAACATTGAGATGTAACAATAACAACTAATTGAAGCAATTGTGGGATCATTTACGAGGGTCTTGATTAACGCAGTTGCAGTAATAACACACTTAATTATTAGACGAATGATATAATAAAAATTAGGAAACATATTTTGCACAAGCTGATAGAAGGTGTAACGGACAATACAAACAGCAATATCGATTTGTTTTAACTGAACGAAATTGACATTTATTCTTTATTTGAAAACAAATAATTAAACATTAAAATCATGGATTACATCTATAGAAATGCTCACAAGCCCTTGTTAATTGATGCTGTATATCTTGGTTACTACCACTTGAAGGAATTCTGACGAATTTGTCATTGTGATGTTCCGTTTTTCTTCTTCTTAATTCAGTTTTATGATCCACTAAAAATTTATTTTTCTTCCACATGTAATGTGGTTGTTCGTCGAACCTTGTTCAAATATACACCATTAGGAGACACATAACACAAACAGTGAGTATTTCTCACTGATATCATATCAGCATCCTGTACGATTCTGTATACTCCGCCGCCAGTTATGCAAATACACTTAGTGCGAATGTGAACTGAGTGTGAAAAACTGAACGCCCGATCAAACGTTCTTTTATAATTATAATTTTTCGCCTGGCATGCTTATTAATATGTAAAACCTATTTAAATTCCTTCCAAAATAGGTCTAAACCTAGGAAGATTCGGACGATACAACCAGCCGAATCTTCTCAGCCGAATCTTCCCAGCCGAATCTTCCCTCGGCCGAATCTTCACAGACCCGAAACACATACAGGCTATGTAAATATTACACTTTGATTTCTCTCTCTTTACAGGAACAAATACAAGGAGACATAATCGGTAGCCTCCCACACAGAGACTTCAAAGTGATACGTAATGACCGCAAAATGTGAGTCAGCCAAATGTGCTGCAAATCTAGAGACAAGCCTGGAAATAGTGTTTCTGACATTTGCAGAATGAGGTCCCCAGAAGGTCTAAGCAGATTGAGGTCCCCATAGGGTGAATTTGGTGATGCTATGTGTGCGGTAGCATCACTAAATTCACCTCTGGGGACCCTATTCTGCAAATGTCCGACACACTGTTTCCAGACTTGTCTATATATATATATAAAAGAGTCGCATCTGTCTGTCTGTTTGCAATTTTTCTCCGAGAGCCCTGGCCCGATATCAAACAAATTTGCTGTGGTGACTCCGGCGATGTTAGAACAGCGTTAGTTTTTCAAAAGTGTTCTAAAATAAAATAAGGTTTTATTTTTTAAATTGAGCAAGGAATTCTATTTAAACAAAACTTCATAAATATTTTTTTTTTTATCAAAATGTGCACATAGGCTCCCTTCGGGAGCGTTTTCACCTTGTTTGGATATAAAATTGATGAACATAATCATGTTGAGCAAGCAGCTTGAAATTAGGAAAAATATCCCAAGACAAATTTAATGCTGTGACATGTTAGATGCCACATGTTGCCATGGCATTGCTTATTGTCGTGACCAGTTCAAGAACTGAATAAGGTCATTTACCATGTGCAGTGTTTCACGTCACCATTTTGATTATCTGTCATAGTATATAAGCATGGTGATGCTCACAGACCAGGTCTGACAGCAGAGGCACACTTCTCTTGGACATTGATAGGGCATGAAATTTGGGGCGATCAGAATCTCCATTTGCTTCTCGCCAAAATGTGGATACAGTGGTCTAGAATCACTAAATTCACCCTCTGGGGACCTCTGCATAGGCCTGATCTTCTGGGGAAGTATCTATAGTCTCAAATTGACATTGTTTTTAGTTACAGTTTTCCCTGATGTTCAGTTTCTGTATCCCCTAATTTGCAGAAGATGAAATCGAGAGCATAATCGAGGTGACTAATAGGTAAACATCACCAACTTCAACTGGGGAACTTCAATCTGATCATAGGTCTCCCATAGCAGTTGAGGCCTCAGCAGAATGAGTTTACAGAGAGTCAATTTGATGATGCTAGCCCGTCATGCGGGTTAGCATCACTAAATTCACCCTCTGGGAACCTCATTCTCCAAATGACAGACACACATTTCAAGGCTTGCCTGTAACTTGAATTGTCTGCATTCTCCATTTACACAAACAGGTAACCAAGCCTGCCAATAGCGTGTCTGTCATTTCCAGAATGAGGTCCTCAGAGGGTAAATCCTGCAAGCTGGGCTAGCATCACCAAATTCACTCTCTGGGAACCTCATTCTGCTTAGGCCTCAACTGCTATGGGAGACCTAGGATCAGATTGAAGTTTCCCAATTAAAGTTGGTGATTTTCACACATTAGTCACCTCAATTATGCATTTTATCTTCTGCAAACAAGGGGCCTAATAGGGGATATACAAACTTCTCAAAATGGAAAAAGTAACTGAAACCAATGTTAATTTGAGACTATACATACTTCCCAGAAGATGAGGCCTAAGCATAATGAGGTCCCCAGAGGGTGAATTTGGTGATGCTAGCTTGCTGTGCGGGATAGCATCAATAAAGTCACCTTTTGGGGACCTCATTCTGCAAATGACAGACACGTTATTTGCAGGTAACAATGTTTACAGTCACTTGTTGGCTTTCCTCGCTTTTCAGTTGGAAATTATTACTTAACACGTACTAAAAATAGGCGGGAATTATTTTCGCCTGGAGTCGTAATATCCAGCGTCAAATCAAGTTTTGTTGACATAAATTGATATTGTTTTAATTTCACATATTTTATCGATCTTCTGTTGATATTTATTGTAGATACGGGTTTGCAAACATGTCTGTGGAAAATATAGAGACACTTATAGATCAGAGTCACAACAAAGATCTGTGTGGTCGCCGACTGATAATTAAATTCGCTGATAAGAGAGGTGATGTGAGCCAAGATAGCATAGGTTAGTAAGAATTGTGTGGTCGCCGACTGATAATTAAATTCGCCAACAAGAGAGGCGATGAGAGCCAAGATAGCATAGGTTAGTAAGATCTGTGTGGTCGCCGACTGATAATTAAATTCGCTGATAAGAGAGGCAATGAGAGCCAAGATAGCATAGGTTAGTAAGATCTGTGTGGTCGCCGACTGATAATTAAATTCGCCCATTAAGAGAGGCGATGAGAGCCAAGATAGCATAGGTTAGTAAGATTTCTGTGGTCGCCGACTGATAATTAAATTCGCCAACAAGAGAGGCGATGAGAGCCAAGATAGCATAGGTTAGTAAGATCTGTGTGGTCGCCGACTGATAATTAAATTCGCTGATAAGAGAGGCAATGTGAGCCAAGATAGCATAGGTTAGTAAGATTTGTGTGGTCGCCGACTGATAATTAAATTCGCCAACAAGAGAGGCGATGAGAGCCAAGATAGCAGTCCTACGATTTTGAAAAACGCTGGTGTGCAGGTTATTGTGCGCCTGATTTTGGACCCAGACGCACAATTTTGCTTTGGTGCACCTAACATGTATATAATAGTTTAATACACCCAAATAACATTGCTTTGTGCTATTTTAATAAAATAGATGTTCAAACAAAATGTGTATTGTTGGTTTACTTCAACAAAAAGTTCCTTCCTGGGATTGTTTTGTACACCGCTGACTCAAGGGAATAAATTCTCTGGCCGATGGCAAATTGGTAATCCGTACCGTTTACTCTTTCCTGTTTCGTAAGGAGTAGGACTGTTTTGTTCAATTGTAACTTGGAGCTATTACCATGTGCTTACCAGTATTGAGCGATGACGTAAATATATTTGATTGTTTTGAGAATGTTGTCTCTTTGATTGTATTGATGACAGTGTTCGCGCTGGCCCGAAAAATCTTGTGGCCAAAAGTTTAGCCAGATGAAAATTTTATTAGCCAAATGAAAAAAACTTTGGCCAAATTAAAAAAAACTTTGGCCAAATTAAATCCTCATTTTCTTGGCGCTTCACAATTAATGACTAAAATATTTGTTTTAAATTTTATTTGTTACTCAGAATAAAAACATAACTTCAAAAACAACTTTAAAAACAATATTATATATGAACATAGTATGCATTATATCGCACAGACAATTCATGTAAAGCATTAATACAAAATACGGCGGGATTTAACATCCGACCATATGCAAAAAGCCCGTTGAAAATCAAAGCAGAACAGTCCATGGTCTGAGACGATGGAC
This sequence comes from Siphonodentalium dalli, assembly GCA_032622095.1. Lineage (NCBI taxonomy): Eukaryota > Metazoa > Mollusca > Scaphopoda > Gadilida > Siphonodentaliidae > Siphonodentalium > Siphonodentalium dalli. The sequence goes on from CP136063.1 coordinate 249,148,131, forward strand.
TGTTCTGCTTTGGCTATGGTTGTTACTTGTATTTCGTTTCATGTTTTTTCTCCCCTTCAACATTTGTTCAGATGTACTATGGGAGTTGTTACCTGAAACGAAATTCGCAAACATGAAACTAACATTCTATATATTATAATCACATAAATCCGCTAATCCAATTGTAATAACTCTATATCGCTGACACCATGACGGTCGCTAACTATTGCTTATTATAGTAAGGTGATAACTGTTGAATATATATTGTATTCAAACCTTTTATGATGTGAAGCCAGGTAGTTATTAGACGGGATGCAGTTTATGACACATTACGTAACCATTGAGTTAAGAACGGCTCGCCTATTCATTGTGCTCACTGATAACAACTCTCTTCAAAGCATACATGTTTAGTATTGTTTACATAGTCTGTGTCATCGATGGCGTATAAACAAAAAATCTGCATATTATTTGGACATTACAAAAACACTCCATAAAACAACAGTGTCACCACTAGGTAATCACCTCTTAATTGCGCTCACTGATAACAACTCTCTTCAAAGCATATATAAACAAAAATACTGATTAGATGTCAAAGAGTTGTGTAATGTTCCCTTTGTACAGCCGTCATTTCTGTCTTTACCGTACTGACCCGGCTCAAGGCCCTTGCCCGTGTTTATGCCCACCCATATCTTTTGGCCAAATTCCATGCACGGGTATATTCCAGTTCAGGCCCATCCCAAATTTTGTTCAATTTCAGCGGTGGTAAGTTAGTATTTGCTATCAGCTTGTAGACATTAACTACCCACCAACTATCTGTTAATAGCCACCAAGAACTGACAAGAAAAATGCCAATGTTTCCCGATAAAACTACTATTTTCATTCGTTTCACATTATGAGAAGGGGGATAATTCTATTCATTAACAGCACCATTTAAAATATATTTTAATGTATAAAGTCCGGTGTACCACGTTATGTTCCCCCCCCCCCCCCCCCCCCCCCCCCCCCCCCCCCCCCCCCCCCCCCCGGATAAGTCACCCTGTGGGGGAACTTATCCTAAAAACATGCCCTGATAATTAGTGAATGTAAAACAATTGAGTGTCAAGTGATCAAACATCAAAAGTTGCCAGAATGTGGCAGCAATGTTGTGATAAGTACACAATGAAACACAGCGTGGTTTTGACGCCTTGGGTAATTCGCCAATGTCAGCTATAACTTCAAAGCTTATGAACATGTTAATTGTGTCTTGAATCCCACGTATTGTTTTGATTCAACTATCCCTTGGTCTTTCTGTTATTTAATGAGGTCAGATTTAAGTCTCAACAAAGCATGAATAAATATGTCTCTCAATGAAAACACATTGCGTAATTAGCTTGGGATAATAGTCACCCAACAATGAGCTTATTTGTCTTGTAACGCCTCTTATTCAATTAAATTAGCATGAACACAAAAAATCTGTGTAGTTTTACTGACAGCATCATCAACAAAACACAGATATTTATTTCACCCATAGAGGCCAGTTATAAAAAGACATGACGACATCTTAAGTGTCCCGTGTCCTATATTAACAGAGTCTACCAGCTGGAGTATCGGCTTTTATCTATTTCATCAGTTTTACTGTCCCGATTTCTTGGGATTTTTGGTTTGCAAAGAGCCATATCCCAGTTTAAGCCCACTTGGGTTTTTGAGCTCAAATAAAACAAAGGCCTCCAGGGCCTCAACCCGGGTCAGTACGGTAATGTCGATCTATTCAGCGCTTTTAATTAGCTTTCAGTCTCCATTTGTGGTAAAAAAAAGTTTAGCCAAATGCAATTTTTATTAGCCAAATTCGAAAAAGATTGGCAATTGGCCAATTTGGCCACCGACAGCGCGAACACTGATTGTTGACATCTTTGACTGCCTGCGACACACACGCATGGAGACCAATTTATATCTCTGGTATTTATTGTGTTGCAGCATATAATTTTGTGATCCCAAAGTGAACACGATGACACATGTTTATAGTCTAAGACTTGGGACATTTTCCTGCATGGAGTAAAGAATAGGAACACAACTTGGCGTAGAAGTATTCTAAAAGTTGGAGGAGTAATAAGTGAACGCATTAGTTGGAATTTAGCTCTCCCCTTGTGTCACCATATGACCATAGCTGTTGAAACTGACATTGAACCCAAATTAACTAACTAACCCATATAATTTAGCAATTTAAAATAATTTCACAATTTTATTATTATTTATGTGGAAGTTGATTCAAATGTTCAAACAAATACCGGCAGCACAGCTCATATGCATTGATGTGAGATTAAGCACTGTCTCACAAAATTAATACACACCTATTTCCGCTAAAGGAAGCCGTTCACACTGAACTACATGGATATATGTCCTGCGTTTGTAAACCATAGTAGAAAAGGGGTTAACTTTTTGTGGTCGCCTACGATCCCTCACGGTCTTCAGTGACTTGCTCGGAATAAGTCACGCATGCGCAGTCCCAATATAACCGATTGAATCTCGTCAGTTTATTTTCTGCTACGAAACCGAACGGAAGTCTAAAGGGAGTATTGTTCCGAATTTGTCGTTTAACAACTAGACAACAAATTCAATTTATCGATACAATAATTACTGGTCGCCTACGCGTTAGTTTTTAGAATTATTGTTACGAAATCACGGACCGTTTCGCTTCAAACATACAATTGTCCGTGTTTTCGAACAGGCGGCGGACTTAAAAAATTTCGAATATGAAAATCTACATTTCGCCATAATCAGCCGCCATTTCAAGGCCTTACGAGGCGCATAGGTTATTGTGAGCAATTCATCTATGTAATTATTATAGAACTTATAAGGTATGATATAATTTGTCAGATATAAAAAAAAAATGCCACGTGATTCGCTACCGGAAGTCTCCTAATTTCGTGGGAATTTATTTACGCGTGGACATTTATTTAGCAATAATTACCATCGCTACTGACGCTATCTATCATAATGTTATGAACAACATTCTTTCTCATAATACTTTGTTGTTTTATGGTTCAATACAACTGATCCAGATGTGTTGGTCACATTTGAACTTAAAGTTGATTACATCTTGGTTTATCAATGTAAAAACAGATACCTAAGAATAACAGTAGTGTCATTATTACTTTAATAAATTGACAGAGATTGATATTGGACAAGTGTTATAATTCTGTTCATGGTTTGATTCTCGTAACGGAGCACCACCTTCAATGTAACAATCTCAGCCATGTGCTAGCGGACCGGGGATCGCACCCTGGTCAGGGTATTCTGACAGAAATCAGAACTCGGTCCGATACCAAGTTTGTCAGGCTAACAAGTCCCATTCGAGATTACTGAATAAAATCCGAATGCAAATGCCGACTTTCCCCATTACAACACTTGTTCAGGTATGTTGTCGTGGGTGCACTACGCTGTGCGATCGGGTGTGGACAATTAAAACTTAATGGCTGACCCATGTACACACCTAGGTGTGTGCATGTTACAGAACACTACTGGAGTCACTAGAACTCATCAAAACAACATGCTTTCACAAAATACTTTGTGTTTTCTGTTTCAATACTGTCACACATGTCTCCTATGATTTAGATGTGTTTGTCGACGCTTGAAGTTGAGTACAGTTTATCAATATCAGAAAAATAACGACTGTCGTGGTACTAAGATTTGTTAGTGTCATTAATTTCAGACAGGGATTGACATCTGACAGGAGTCAGAATTCTGTTGAGTACATGATTCGATTCTCGTACAGTGCTTCAACTTCACTGTCAAATTTTGAACTGCTAGCATTTAATGATTGCAAGCATGACACTAAAACTAATCGTGATGACAGTTTCACTATTGTCTCAATTCCAGATTATAGTTATTATTCTGAATTGTATCCAACATTAACCCATCCTTTCAAATTGCTGGGTTGTTTCTCGACTAAATGGTGTCTCCTTCCGGAATACAAACATAATTGCTTTCCTTCCTGTGCAGGTTTACCGAAAAGAAGCGGTGGGGGCTGGGTTACTACGATTCTGGATATGGCTCTAATTGGGACACAAAATACAAATCATGGGTGCTCCGGTTTGCATTCTCTAGAGTAAGGCAAAAAGCTTATCGTCACTCTGACGGTGTTTAATCATGGTTTCACTATCTACAAATATATTTGAAGATACTTCGGTTTTTAAAAAAAAACCTTTCCCCTTCTTGATTCAATTATGAGAATGATTCCAGCCTGACAGGTATTTAGAATTGTGGTGACTTGACCCCTCCAGTTAACTGGCCCACTGTCAATAACTGGCGACCGTGGCCTGGATGACGTTCCCCATTGAATAACGATATAATAGCAGTGGTATTCCAAGACGAGGAAGGTGGGGGGAGACATTATTTATGGCAAGTAACCATATCAAATGTGAGCTTGGTACAAGAACAGGCTGTACATCCAATACAGCATGCATTGTTCATAAAGGGCATGGTAGGTGTTTTGGAGGTATTCATGGACTAGCTAGAGTCTCAATGAATTTTCAAATATATACGTGTCCTGACCTTTCATACCGTTGATATGGCGAATAGACTTCACACACGAATGAAGCATATTTACATGGAAAGCATTTATATTGTCACGTGTCCCACGACCACTGCCAATAGCCTTTCCGACAAGAGTCCATCAGCATGGCTCTTCATACTTCTATTGCCCATATCAATTTGATTATCTGGCACATAGACAATAAAACAGGCAAATACGTTTGCGCTGTCCAGCTAAGCTTTCGAGGAAGCTCATTGACCAGCATTACCGACCTTTCCTAAGACGCAGGCAGGGGACCACCCCGTACGAGTGGATCCCATCCCCATGGCACCAGATGCCCGATCGTAAGGGCCTGAAACCATGCTGCCAACTCTGCGCATTTCGGTCTATGCTGGGTTTGTCCTCTCTTCCTTAAACATGCCATAAGCAGGACCACTTAGGTAGGGGGAGTTCCTCTCTATCTTGGCTCTTCATATTAAAATAAAACAACATTATAAAAGGGATGTGTATCCTTTACTAGGAGGATGATAATTTCATTCGTTTCCTTCCTAGGGGAGCCATTTTTAGAGCGGGTCTTCCCCTAGTTTGCTGCATGCTTCACACTAACTGACCTATCACACACCTAGGTCGTTCTACTGCATGTTTGGAGGGGCAGAGGCTCAGACCTGAATATTCTGTATGGTGACCGTGAAAATTTACCTGTGTTCATCATCTGACTACATTGTACATCATTTGAACTGATTTCGGTTGTAGAAGGCGCACCTTCATTTCTTAGAATCGGATCACGGTGGGTATTCCGCTGGGAACGCGGACTGCTCTCAGGTGCCTAGTGGTCGTGATGGCCTAATAATAGTAATGTGTCTGGATTTAGGCTGAACATAATACTTGTGATTGCACATTTTGCTGTCTGTCCCCATTCCAAAGGATGGTGCTCGTTGGGAAATTTCTCCAAAATTAATACTCGTACCGACACTATTGTTTGGCACCTGAGAGTAGCAGTTTGCTTTCTCATTGGATGCTCTGGTCACCTGTGGTGTTCGGCCATGCGCTCCTGATGCTCATGGCTGTTAGTCATGTTCTCTGAGGGGCTATATATATATCTTTAATGATACATTGGATTGTGCCAGGGACCTCTGCTCTGGCTCCGACCATTGGATTGTTGGGCGCAGCTTTAGTAGGGTCTTCTGACATGATCTCATGATGACTTATATATCACCATGATATATCTATTATATCATTTTATATATCTATATATGCGACAGATTTGTGTCATCGGGTTTCTGCAATGATATCTTGTGATACATAGGTACCTCAGAGACATGAGACATGTTCTCTGAGGGGTTGTATATCTATATTTAGTGATACGTTGGATCATGACAGGGAGCTGTGATCTGGCTCCGCCCATTAGATTGATGGGCGCAGCTTTGGAAGGGCCTTCTGACATGGTCTCATGAGGAAAACTTAATATATATATCCCCCGGATATATATATTATATCATTTTATATATATATATACGCAATGTGTATATTGTGATACATAGGTACCTCAGAGACATGTGAACGTGTGATAACTGTTCTAAGGGCAGGACCAGTTCACGCTCCCCCGATTACGCATTCGCGGTCAATCAGTCTGGGGAAACGTCTGGTGGAGTAGACGGGGTACTTGGGACCTCCAGGACATTTGTCCCCCACCAGACGCCAGCGGTTCTGGGCGCTAAAGCTGCCAAATCGCGTGCCTACAAATCGACACCGGCAGATGGGCCTCCGGCAGCTTAAGCGTAGGGCAGGGGCCGTACCCAACGACAAAATGCGGCCTGGCCTGCCTCTCCTCCGTGAAGGGATCGGAGAAAAATGACCTCTCCCCACCCTCCAGCTTGGCCAGGATATTAGTTTGGGCATGACCACCTGCAGCATGCGATGGTGGGGGCTCCCTCTGATCCGATGGCTTGACTCGCTTATAGTTGTCTAACCCATTTGGGCTAATGGGCTCTCCATTTGATCCCTGTGCTACAGATTGGGCATCAGGTTATCTGCCATTTGCATTGGTGAACAGCAGTTAGTTAACTCTTAATGTGGGTTGTCTTGCCATCTTTGGAGTGGGCCTCCTCCAGTGCAGGTCATTATGTCGCTAAGGCGGAGAGGGAGTTAGTCTCCTCGCATCTCAAATCGGCTGGATTCTTAGAACTGACGGATGAAGAACAGAGAATTGCTCGGTTCGCTCGCAATTCTGAATTGAATGGGACCACCTGGGATGTTGCTTCCAAAAACAAGGGGGGGGAGGTACATGTTTGAGCAATATAGCACTCTAATTATATGAGTTATTTCACATAACTAATCATAACAGATTCATTAAAGAGTTCATATTTAGGTACAATCTGTTTTAGAAGAGTGCATTCCCTCCAAAATTTGGCTATTAACTTTATTGCTCGTGCCTCCTCCTGGGCTTGCATTCTAATCCATATAGTTCAGTGTGAACGGCTTCCTTTAGCGGAAATATGATATTTTTTTAAATATAATATATATTTCCTTAAAGAAAGCCTGAACACTGAAATATCATAGGGCCCTCCCATGGCGGTGCCATTCCCAACCCCACAACTCGCCAATCTCCTGATTGAGTTGAAAATAAACTGACGAGATTCAATCGGTTATATTGGGACTGCGCATGCGTGACTGATTCCGAGCAAGCCACTGAAGACCGTGAGGGATCGTAGGCGACCACAAAAAGTTAACCCCTTTTCTACTATGGTTTACAAACGCAGGACATATATCCATATAGTTCAGTGTTCAGGCTTTCTTTAAGGAAATATATATTATATTTTAAAAAATATCATTTTGTATGTATCAATGTATCATCACTGCCACAGCATGTTCTATCGCTTACAAAATTCCCCCTGCACTGCATGATTATAACTAATCCGTGCTCTTTCTATGCTTTATTATGACAAACTGCAGGCTTACTAACAAAACGCTTGGTGTAATTAACTCATTAACCCTTTCTATACTAAATGGATTCTCCCACTCAGTTATAAAAATATACATTAGAATGGTGTATTATTCATCTGGAGGGATAAATAATAATACTAAGGCCAATGGTTCTCAGGCAATTTTTTTTCAAACCAATGAGGGAGGGTTTTATTTTTATTTTTTATTTGTTATAATAAGTGTAGTAATAATGTATATTAACATTGTTTCCCCATTTTTAGTTCATACTTAGCACAGTTGTTGGAAGTTATGAATAAAAAACATTTTTTTTCTACCCTTACTTTTTATGTATATGTACATGTACGCATATATATTTTTAGACGGAACTTCCAACAAATGTGATGAGTGAACCATATATCTGTTTAAATTAGTAAATATGTTGCCAAATTGTAAAGTATAATAAGACACAAGTTTATTTCAGACATGAACACATCATGTCAGAGGTACATCTTATATCCTCAAATTGTGTGGTGACAAAACAAACATGTGCAACATTAACTTTACCTTATTCTGCATGGTTTGATATCACACACTTCAGAGCCACTTTCCTATGACTCTGAGTTCACAACAATGTAACATGGGTTTGTATCAGTGGTTGTATTGAAAGGGTTAAGATCAGCTGTGACTGGGCTCTCTTGATGTTGTTCGGAGGCAATTTCTCCATTCAAAATACCTATGTAGAAGAAGTGTATATTCAGAGTTTGCATTTCCTGGCACAATACGAAAAGCCATAATTTAGATTGAATAATCTTGTTTTCATAATTTTGAAACTGTAATTTTTAATTTATAACCTACAATGATGTAGGTTATAAATTAGAAATTACAGTTTCAAAATTATGAAAATTTCCTCAAGAATATAATAATAGTATAGTATAATCAAAGTATGAATGTGATATTATCCACAAAACACACTTTGTGTGAACCGAGCATTTGTTTATATATAAAGCACGTAAATAGTGAGCCCATTCATCACCAAAATCTTGAGTGGCGAAGATTAGCAAGTGCTTTAACGGTATGTTGTAAACAACTTGGTGGCAGTTTTAACCAAAGTTCACTTAATGGGATCTCCCCACTTTTGAGTGTTTTGCTTATCGCATACTCTTTACGTACTGTAATTTTGTTTACATAACACAGCGTACGAACTTGACAATAACGTGATATTTATGATTGGTATAAGAAAAAAGTCTGCTAATATTTTCATATTCTTTCATTTTATGGCAGTTTTAACGGATGTGACTATTTCATTCGCAATACCATTGCGAAGGCCATCCATGCTTTTAAGTTGTTGTGTCTCTCCCTTGTCAATGTCAATGATCCTGATCCTAGGTTTGTCACATTTTGAGACAGAATTCATATTGTCAGTGAGAAGTTTATTATTACAAAGCGTGACCTTGATCTTAGGTCTGCTTCCAAGAAGTAGACAAATGAATCTCAACAAACTATATAGCATCAATATTCGTTCACAAAGCATTTATACAGGGGCACCGGAAGCATCCAAGGGCAGGGGGGGGCAGAGCCTACAAAAAGGGCACTTTTCCGCAAAAAAAGGGCATTTTCTCCGCAAACTCGGGAAAATAACCATAAATTCATTGTGGCAAAAATCCCTATTTTAATGGTATTTGTCGGTTTTTATGGCGGTTTTGTGATAAAATTGACAAAAAGGGCAAGTCCTGCCCCCGCTCCCCCCCCCCCCCCCCCCCCCCTTGGTCAAGGTAGGGGGGTCAGCTGCCCCCTTCTGCCCCCCTCTTCCGGCGCCCCTGCATTTATAATGAAGAGTTTTATGATAGATCATCGTTCAAGCATTATTTCTTCCATGATATAATCACAAGAATTATCTGGATCAGCATCATTGACCTTGACTAGCTTGAACACTTTGATGAAGGGAGCTGTGCTGGTTTAGCATTAAACACCCTGTGCCAGTGCATTCTCTTATATATGCGAGTCCCCCATAGGAGCCTCACACATACAAGAGGAATGCCCTGGCTTTCAAGATCAAGGTAAATATTGTTAGGCCAATGCATTCTCTTATATATGTGAGGCGCCCTATGGGCGACTCACATATATAAGAGAATGCATTGGCACAGGGTTTTCGCAAAATTTCAGGAAGCTCCACTCATGAAAGGTTTAATGTGCTTGCTAGTGGCTAAATAAATTAAATTTCTGTGTTCTCAGGGATCTTTCATACCCAAAGAAGGTCTCATAAAAAATATCTATTTGCTAATTTATGTATAATTTTTCAAAAGTTCAGAACTCTGATCTCCAAATCCACAGATAAAATTTAGATAGGTTTTCAGATTGAAATTTAACGACTAAAGGCATTCAGAGTATGGACTATACCTTGCTTGTCTAATTGTAGCTTGTTATACATTTACTGCATTGTTTTGAGGTTGACATGAGGATTTATCAACCCGAGGAAGTTGATATTCACTGAGGCACTTGCCAAGGTAAATATTAACTTCCAAGGGTTGATAAATCCTCATGTCAACCTCGAAAAAATATTTCAGTAAGTGTTTTATTATGTGATCTACCAATGTTATCAAGCCCATTAGGCCTGATATACATTACTGACCCACGTATGTATGCACTATGCACATGGATCCATCGAATGCACAACAATGTGATTCAAAATTTAACCCAGGGATTTATATATCAACCTGCAGTTTCCTATTAATAACTCATGACGTCCCTTGAGCTTGTTATTAACCCATCATATCTCTTTATAGAAAAATCCAGTAGATATCATGATTTATCAACCTCTTTTCTGTATTATTTAGTATGGGACTTTCAGAAGAAAGTTTATGATCATGTAATTACAACTACTTTCGCTTTCACTTAAATGCGCATATTTGATTGGTCAAGGCCCTTAGATACTCTTGGTAGCGACAATATCTATCAGCCGAGGGAAGTGTCGTTTCCCGCATCACTGGGTGTAGTGATACTTTAAACAGTTCACAAACAAAGTCAAATATCCATGGGGCGAATTTACCCGGAATTTTATTTAGTCCACCAATCAAATCGCAAGAAATAACTTCCGTTTCTAGTGGTAACGCAACTCTCAGCGAAAAATTATCGCCGAATAAACAGCAAAATAGTACATTAATTTAGTTGGGGATAAAGGAATGTATTACATAACTATTCCACCATTAGTATTAGCATTTATCCAGCTTCGTGCCAATACTGATATGACATGGCAGTGGTCATGAGATCATAGCTAGAATACACCTTTGTAGCGATTGTTTACTTTTTGAGTTTGTCACCGGAGACCGCAAATTCGGTGGGGAAGTTTGGGAACACCGCTTCGGAATTGCTATCGAATCGGATTGTCTTTATGACAATATATGTTCTAGAATTGTTTTAAATAAGTGAAATTTACACCAGCAAGTACAGTTTATTAGATTACGGATGTGGTGTCTTGCTTTTGTGTAGTTTGAATGTCGGCATCGACACTTCTATACGCCGACAGATGCATCGAAAATGACATTGATTGCATATATAATAATCCATAATATTACCCATACACCTACTACTTTTTAGAAAAATAGAAACAAATGCCCCCTTCCTCATTGAATTGTTTGTATATTATGTATGTTTATAGTGCCTGAGAACACAGGTACATATATTTATTTAATGGCCTCATCATCATTTTCTAACAATATGCTCACAATAACAAATAATTTTTCATAGGTTCAAAGAATAAAAATGTAAACAAGATGGCTGCATCAGAAGATACTAACAGTACTAGTGTGCATGGTAACAAGCAGGATACCCCTATGTCAGATGACTCTTTCGGTATCCATGGCAACAAACACAGTAGTAAATCTTCAGATTGGACTAACTCTCACAATAGTAACCCTGACTGTCAAATCAAGGAGAATGTATCAACTCAAAATGATAATGAAATTCTGTCAGCTGACTGTAATAATAGTAATGTTAACAGTGACTTGACGAACACATCAGCACAAATAGATCATGACGTCTCATCACCAGTGAAGAAAGCTGGTGTCAAATCATCACACTTAAAGGTGCCAGACTCTGTAGATGTGCCTGCATGTAATAACATTTCAACCATAAAAAAGCATAATTCTGTAAATGCATATGAAGCTGATGATAAAATGTCAAAATTAAAGGGGCATAACTCTGTCAATGCACATGAAGTTGACGCATTATGTGAGGCTAAAATTTCAACTCAAGAGGGATATAACCCTGACATTAATGATTCTGAGAGGTGTAGTTCGTGTGGGAAAGGTGTCAGTGTTGAAGAAATACCTTATCCCAAAGGGCGTGGCTTGACCTCTCTCACTTTATCTAAAAGTCGTTATCCTTCAGGTTCGGGAGATATGCCGCCACTCGAGAGCACTGGAATGCCGCCTCTTGAGAGGGTCGCACGAGGCCGTGGTCACTTCAGTGATATGCCACCGCTGGAAAAAGTAAATCCCGGTCGCCTGGGAGCCAATGCCATGCCTCCTCTTGAAAGGGTTCCAAATCAGCGAAATCGATCGACTGTTTCATCGCCACAAAACAGTATAAAGCGAACAATAAGAAATGATCTTCATAACGGCATGCCACCATTAGAACGCGACACCAATTATAGTGCATCAAATCAACTGCAGGCACCATTGTATGTTACACCCACTCTGTCCCCCGGATATGATAGGTATGTTACCAACCCCACTGTGTCCCCCAGTCAGCTTATGGGTGCACCTGTGCAGCAAGTCTTACAGTGTCTACCTAACCGAGCTGTAGCGACGAGAATTGATGAAGGTTACGAAGAGGATGAAGGTCAGTTTGACGATGGTTATGCTGATGATGACACGACATTGATGTTCGTCAGCCAGTTCGCGTATGATACAACTGTAGTGAGTATGAAAGGGCCATACCTTAGCCATATTTCAGTCGATATTATTTAACCCTTTCATGATGGGAGCCGCACTGGTGCAGCATTAAAGACCCTGTGTCAGTGCATTCTCTTATATATTGAGGGTCTCATGCGGAAAATCTCCCTTCTTTGTTAGTATTGAGTTAGCTCCTTTCTGCTCGAGACCCTCGATATGCGAGTCTCCCAAAGGGAGCCTCGCATATATAGAGAATGCAATGGTTTACAAGGTCATGGTAAATATTGTTTAGCCAATGCATTTTCTTATATATGCGAGGCACCCTATGGGAGAATCGCATATATAAGAGAATGCATTGGCACAGGTTTCGCAAAATTTTAGGAAGCTCCCATCATGAAAGGATTAAGAAATAACACTTCAATGATTAAGTTTATGGAGTTATAACAGAAATGTTTGAAGACAAATTTTATCAGGTGCGTAGCCTGTTATAGTGAATTTATCAGGTGCGTAGCCTGTTATAGTGAATTTGTCTTCAAATGTTTTGGTTATACACGTGTAGCTCATAAATTTAATTTAGATAATAGTTGTTTCTTATAATTTAACCCTTCATAATTTAACCCTTTTTAGCTCAACTTTACTTTGTAAAGTTTGAGCTATTGCAATGGCTTGGTATCCTTCGTGCGTGTGTGTGTGTGCGTGATTCGTCAACAATTTCCTTTTGCACGGGCTACAGTTCGTACCTTTGGTCCGATTATTATGAAATTTGTCGTGGATGTCAACAATTTCCTTTTGCACGGGCTACAGTTCGTACCTTTGGTCCGATTATTATGAAATTTGTCGTGGATGTTAATATTGACATGTAGATGGGAACGAGTCATTTTTGGGTCATTCGGCCAAAAAACATGACCGCCAGCTGCCATCTTGGATTTTACTCTTTGTATGACTAAATCCTTTAGCACGGGCTACAGGTCGTACCTTTTGTCTGATCATCATGAAATTTGTCATGGCTGTTGAAATTGGAATGTAGATGGGAACGAGTCATTTTGGGGTCATTAGGACAAAAAACATGGCCGCCAGCAGCCATCTTGGATTTCAAAATTTAATCCATTAGCACGGGCCACAGGTCGTACTCTTCGCCTGATCATCATGAAATTTTCATGGATGTTAATATTGACATGTAGATGGGAACGAGTAATTTTGGGGTCATTCGGCCAAAAAACATGGCTGCCAGCAGCCATCTTGGATTTTACTCTTTGTATGACTAAATTATTTAGCAGGGGCTGCAGGTCGTACCTTTAGTCTGATCATCATGAAATTTGTCATGGATGTTAACAATGACATGTACATGGGAACGAGTCATTTTGTAGTCATTCGGCCAAAAAACATGGCCACCAGCAGCCATCTTGGATTTTACTCTTTGTATGACTAAATCCTTTAGCACAGACTACAGGTCGTACCTTGAGTCTGATCATCATGAAATTTTTCATGGCTGTTGAAATTGGAATGTAGATGGGAATGAGTCATTTTGGGGTCATTCGGCCAAAAAACATGACCGCCCGCTGCCATCTTGGATTTTACTCTTTGTATGACTAAATCCTTTAGCACGGGCTTACAGGTCGTACCTTTTGTCTGATCATCATAAAATTTGTCATGGCTGTTGATATTGACATGTAGATGGGAACGAGTCATTTTGGGGTTATTCGGCATTAAAACATGGCTGCCAGCGGCCATTTTGGATTCTACTCTTTGCATGACTAAAGCTATCAAATGTTTTTGAATTGTTGGAAAACATAGCCGCCAGCAACCATCTTAGATTTTACTTTTATATACATGTATATATATATCTCTTCTTGTTGATAAACTAGTATTAGACATTCAACTTTCCACATTCCTAATCACTCCATCGATAGTAACACATTAAATTATTCCCTTTCCAAGTTGAGCTACAGTGTCATTGACACATTCATTTAAATTTTGCGAAAACCCTGGCCTAACAATATTTGCCTTGACCTTGTAAGTCAGTGTATTCTCTTATATATGCGAGGCTCCTTATTGGAGACTCACATATATAAGATAATGCACTGGCACATGATCTTTAATGCTGCACCAGCGCATGAAATGGTTAATCCCAATATTGGTAAAAAAAGTCTAGTTTCCCCAATATATTTCCATGAAATAAGTTCTTTGCGAATAAGATCTTTGCAAGCTACAATTATTAGAGAAAAAACACCTGTCAATAATGCATCCACGTGAAGGGAAACTCCATTTTCATTTTCTGGCATTTAGAGCACGAATCTGCTTTCTGCAAGAGCACGGGGTAGGAACTGCTCCTTGAGAAAAGATCCTCTTGTGATTTTTGGTCCAGTTCACTATCGATCCGTGTCCAGTTCACTTGCGAGTTTTTTGTACTTGGTCCAAAACAGACGTGCTTTACACCATGTACCAAACTACCATATCGCAATAACCATTAGCGATTAAATTCAAACAGAAGTGAGTCTAGTGTGAAGTTTTAGTTCAAACATATGTGCACACTTATTGTACCAAAAATCTGTTGCATAGATGTTCGGGTAGTGAACGGATCTTATCAATGGTGAACTGGGACCATAATAGTAATTTTGACCTTCAAACCTTCGGACTGGATCCGCCCTTTTAACCCTTTCTTTACTTAATGGATCCTCCCACTCAGTTATAAAGGTATACATTGGAGTGGTCTATTATTCATCTGGAGGGATGTTAAGAAAGTATTAGCAGAAGGCAGCTAGACGAACATATAATACAGGTGTAGAAGGATTCTATTTCATTAGGCGTATGTTGAACTTATTTTCTGAACATTTCCTAAGAGAACTATTATCAATGAATGTAGATGAAGGGTTAAATAGCTTCTCATTTTATGTGTGACTGGGATTCATGATTAACACTTTCTACACTAAACACTCTTTGATGAGTAGTTCCTGTAGGAAATGTTCAAATAATGAGTTCAACAGGTCATCGTTGAACTTTTATTATCTGAACATTTCCCACCAACGTATAAGAATCCTTCAGCATTTGTATTATATTTTCATCTGTCTGTCGTCTGCTCATATATCCTGAACACCCCTCCAAATGAATAATAGATCATTCAAATATTATTATTATTATAACTGTGTTGGAGAATCCATATATAAGAGAATGCATTGGCCTAACAATTTTTCATCATTTGTTATCATTTTTTACAATTTTAATAAATTTTTTAAAATCTAAAAAAAAAAATAACAAAATATTTTTTTATTTTTTTAGGGCCGATTTTACAGACCGTAAATTAGGGCCGATGAGATCGGCCCCTGGCACTGAAAGGGTTAAGCTAAGCTGCATTGAACAGATAACAAGATGATTTTATGAATTATAAAGGATCGTGAGCCATTCTTCTGGTTTATTCTGTTGTAGGCACAGTTGGCTCAGCTATTTGAGGCTTATGATTGTAGAGGTGTCCATATTGAAGAGATAGAAATAGGTCGAGCGTAAGTATCATTACTCTCCTCATCATTGTTAAGAATCAAATTGTTTCATTACTGTCCGTGTTATTGTCGTTTTTGTTGCCGTCATCATTCGCATTCAAGTCTTGAAATAGTGTGTCTATCATTTGCAGAATGAGGTCCCCAGAGGGTGAATTTAGTGATGCTACCCCACACAGCGGGTTAGTATCACTAAATGCACCCTCAGGGGACCCCATTCTGCTTAGGCCTTGTCTTCTGTGAAGAATCTATGGTCTCAAATTAACATTGTTTTAATTACTTTTTCCCTTCTGTTCAGTTTCTGTATCCCCTTATTTGCATAATGGGTGAACATCACCAAGTTCAACTGGGGAACTTCAATCTAAACCATGGTCTCTCATAGCAGTTGAGGCCTAAGCAGAATGAGGTTCCCAGAGGGTGAATTTGGTGATTTACCCCAACGTATTCACTGAGAGCTTTCCGATGAATGGCAACAAGCCATATTTCCGACTAAATCCTAAAAAGTTACCCATAATTCTGCTGTGGTTAAGGAGTGGATTATTTCAGGCATTATTGTAGATTAGTGACTCAATAGTTAGAGTGTTTGGCTTCAGGCCTGAAAATATGATGCCGGACATTTGCAGAATGAGGTCCCCAGAGAGTGAATTTAGTGATGCTACACCACAGGCTAGCATCACTAAATTCATCATCTGAGAACCTATTTTCCACATGGCCTCATCTGCTATGGGAAATCTAGACACAGATTTAAGTTCCCATATTAAATAGTGTCTGTCATTTGCAGTATAAATCCCCAGAGGGTGAATTTAAAATAATTTAGTGATGCTATCTTGCACAGCGGCTAGCATCACCAAATTCACCCTCTGGGGACCTCATTCTGCTTAGGCCTCACCTTCTGGGAAGTATCTATAGTCTCAAATTAACACTGTTTTTACTAACCTTTTCCCTTCTGTTCAGTTTCTATATCCCCTAATTTGTAGAAGATAAAATGCATAATCAAGATGACTAATGAGTGAACATCAACTGGGGAACTTCAATCTGATCCTAGGTCTCCCATATCAGTTAATACCTAAGCAGAATGAGGTTCCCAGAGGGTGAATATGGTGATGCTAACCCACCATGGAGGATAGTGTCACTATCTTCACCCTCTTGGAACATTAATCTGCAAATGACAAACACTGTTTCCAGGTGTGGTGGCCGGAGCATAGATTTGTCGTAAATTCACCTGGAATAGGATATCAAATATCACTCAACTAATAAATCAACTAGTCACTGAACTAATGACTGAACTTATCGATGAATTAATCACTCAACTAATCAATGAACTCACCATGAACTCACCATGAACTCATCACTGAACTCATAACTCAACTAATGACTGAACTCATTACTGAACTCATTACTGAACACATCACTGAACTCACCATGAACTCACCGTGAACTCATCACTGAACTCATAACTCAACTAATGACTGAACTCATTACTGAACTCATTACTGAACTCATTACTGAACTCATCACTGAACTCATAACTCAACTAATGACTGAACTCATCACTGAACTCATCACTGAACTAATCACTTAACTAATCACTAAACTAATCGATAAACTAATCACCGAACTCATCGATGAATTAATCACTGAACTCATCATTGAACTAATATCTGAACTAATCACTGAACTCATCACTGAACTCATCCCTGAACTAATATCTGAACTAATCAATGAACTCATCACTGAACTAATCAATGAACTCATCACTGAACTAATATCTGAACTAATCACTGAACTCATCACTGAACTGATCATTGCACTCATCACTGAACTAATATCTGAACTAATCACTGAACTAATCACTGAAATGATCATTACACTCATCACTGAACTCATCCCTGAACTAATATCTGAACTAATCAATGAACTCATCACTGAACTAATCAATGAACTCATCACTGAACTAATATCTGAACTAATCACTGAACTCATCACTGAACTGATCCCTGAACTAATCGATGAACTGATCACTGAACTCATCACTGAACTCATCACTGAACTCATCCCTGAACTAATATCTGAACTAATCAATGAACTCATCACTGAACTAATCAATGAACTCATCACTGAACTAATATCTGAACTAATCACTGCACTCATCACTGAACTCATCCCTGAACTAATCGATGAACTGATCACTGAACTCATCACTGAACTCATCACTGAACTCATCCCTGAACTAATCGATGAACTAATCACTGAACTGATCATTGCACTAATCGATGAACTCATCAATGAATAATCGATGAACTAATCACTGATTCGTCTGAAATGCACCCTGTGTTATTGTTTCCAGCTCCAAGGCGTATGTACACTTAGGGTCGATCGAAGATGCAGATGCCGCCATCAATGATCTCGACCAATGCTATTTCCGGGGTAGGTCGATTAATGTCAAGGTCGCCTTCATCGACTCGATTGAAGAGAGATTACAACGACTGAACGTAGAGGATGATCCAGGTATCTACTTCATTTTCATAATCACAGCAAATGTACAAATATTTCGAACCCATTTTACCAATAAAAATTGGGGGGGGGGGGGGGGGGGGGGGGGGGGGGTGTACTGGTGTCTTTGTGTCTTTGTCCACCTATCTGTTCACTGGTTCATGCAGATATGGCAGGCATGAGTTATCAGATCTCAATATTAGGTGTTGAGATTTGCCAATCAGGGATGGTGTCAGGATTTCCCTGACACAAGAGCTACCATCCCCAATAGGGGGACTATAGGGAACATTTTTAGAACTATAGGACGAAAAGTTGCAAAATCCTTGATTTTAGAGGCCTTCAGACGGTCTAAACGACAAGCAAAATATTGTCATATTTAACATATAAAAACGAAAGTTTATGTAACTTAAGTCGGTAACAGCTCGAACAATGCTTGATGTAAGCACCTGTGACTTTAATCCTGTACTCAGCAATGTCACATGTTTGTTCCCAGAAATTTAAACATGGATGACTCGAGTTCCTGGAATTGGGCTAAATATAGAACGTGCAATATCGCATTGCAATCAACTATTAATAATGAGCGTTCTAGCAGTCTGCCAGTATGTTTCTAAAGCACTCGATTGTGTTGCCAGGGACTTGTTGCGACTCGCGAGTAAACTGTATATATAGTCGTTGATTCCTCCACCGGGGAATGTGTAAATCTCCAAAATTTGTCGGGGAGCAGTGCGGATGAGGGTAGTAAAACTGCAGAATTATTCGGGTATACTCCTTGACGGATTTTGCAGATTTCCTCGACAGAGGGGGCTAACTGTAGCCCCCCAATGGCACCACCCTTGCTTCCATTATTAGAAGTTCTTCAATAGATAGAATGACATAAGTGTGTGTATTTGTTAACATTAACATACAAGTTTGTTGCGACACATTGTTACAACAAGAACCAAAGCTTACGCCACAACATTATTTGGATATTCCTAACCAGATTTATCCTTTCTTTGTTTGTATGTATGTTGATTTTCTCTTCATACGTGAAAAAAATGGGTCTTATTTCTTCTCCCATTAAAAATGAAGGTTAGGCCATGCAAAGTTAATTTCATGTTTCTCAGGCCCGCAGACATGGCATGATGCGCTAGCGTCATTAACTTCACCCTCTGTGAACCTCCA
This sequence comes from Siphonodentalium dalli, assembly GCA_032622095.1. Classification (NCBI taxonomy): domain Eukaryota; kingdom Metazoa; phylum Mollusca; class Scaphopoda; order Gadilida; family Siphonodentaliidae; genus Siphonodentalium; species Siphonodentalium dalli. The sequence goes on from CP136063.1 coordinate 249,167,579, forward strand.
TTTTTCTTAGGCCTCAACTACTATGTGAGACATAGGATCAGATTGAAGTTCCCCAGTTGAAGTTGGTGATGTTCACCCATTATATTTATCTTCTCCAAATTAGGAATATAGACACTGAATAGAAGGGGAAAAGTAACTAAAAACAATGTTAATTTGAGACTATAGATACTTCTCAGATGAGGCCTAAGCAGAATGAGGTCCCCAGAGGGTGAATTTGGAAATGCTAGCATGCTGCGGGCTAGCATCACCAAATTCACCCTCTGATGAATTAATTCTGCAAATGAGTGATTTTTGACAATAAATCACAGGGAAATATTGGCCACGGCAACTGAAATATGACCTGAAGCAAGCTGATACGGAGGTTGAATGCTTTGATGGTGTGTGCCCCAGAAACAGTATATAAAATCACTGAGAAACAGGAAATTTACTGTTCATGACCTTATGGTTATAAATTTTGCATGTACAAAAAAACAGTTAATAAAAATATAATTCTCAGTTGAGACGATATTTAACCCTTCCATGACTGGAGCTTCCTGTAATTTTGTGAAAACCCTGTGTCAATGCATTATCTTATATATGCGAGTCTCCCAAAGTGAGCCTCATATATATAAGAGAATGCATTGGCCTAACAATATTTACCTTGACCTTGTAAGCCCTATGGGAGACTCACTTATATAATAGAATGCACTGGAACAGGATATTTAATGCTGCACCAGTGCAGCTCCTGTCATAAAAGGGTTAAATAAAATAAGTTATGGAACCATAATGTTTTAGGCCATTTTTAAATGGTATGCGACCCATGTGAATTGCTCAGTTTTGGCTTCTGGAAGGTAATCTTTTATTTGTAATGAGCTGCAAGGTAATGCTTCCAAAAGGCAATCACTGAAATACTCAAATTGACATTTTGTCAAAGAGTTTGTGCTGTTTTAACTTCAGGTGGTATGCACTACTCGGCCTATAATAGTGCACCTGCGTACATGCGTGAGTAGTTTCTCAGAACTTTGTGTCTCCCTCCCTTAGTTGTTTTATTATTCCAATTTAAGCAGGGATGTGGTGACAGGCTGGGGGAGGAGGGCTTGGTGGCGACATTATAACACCCCGAACTTTGGCTGAACTTTTGAACAGTTGGAAATTGGTTGAATTTGTTCTAATAGTTTAATATATAGTCTAGCCAAAATTTATTGTGAAAGTTGTTGTTTTTAGACAAAAGCTGAATATTTTCATACATTTGGTTGAATTTATGGTCTGAAAAGGCAACTAGTTGTAATTTCTGAACATAGGGGGGAGGTGTTAGGTTGGAAACTTCCCACAATTTGAAAGTTTAGGCACTGAGAGGGGTGGGGTGCAAATGGAATTTATCAACTTGGAAATTTTGGTTTGGTTCAAGTTGCAGTTGGAAATTCCAGGGTGGACACCCCCAACCCCCCAATCCCCCCAAACACCTATACCCCCACCCCCCCCCCCCACTCACCACCACGTCCCCCAGCAGAGACCCTCTAGCCACGTCCCTGAATTACAGCAATGCCTTAAGTAATCGACCCCTTAACCACAGCAGAATTATGGGTAACTTTTCAGGATTTAGTCGGAAATATGGCTTGTTGCCATTCATCGGAAAGCTCTCACTGTTTAAGGGGTCGATTACTTAGGGCATTACTGTAAATCTATCCCATTATTATAGCCTGGTTTACATTTGGGTGGGAAAAAAGTAGATGCAGCAGGGGAGAAATATAACTTTAAAAAGCAGTCATCACCATCCTAACAATTGACAAACCGTGAAACTACATAATTAAAAAAATTAACAAAACTTTTTTGTTTTATTCAAATTATAAGAATTAACTAAGTGATTTCTTCCTTATATATTTGGTAAAGGTGACATAAAAGAAAATACTCGCCATATGCTGCATATTTTTAGTCAACTTTATCATTATCCAAGCAATATACTGCAATATAAGTTTTTTTTATTGCAATATGGGAGTAAAAATTGTATGATGGATTCGTAAACCAGGCTACTAAATTTCTGTTGGCCTATTGTATTTTATTTTATTTTTTTGCTTCATTTTCCTTCTCAAATAGTACCTCAATATTGTCTTTGCCCATCTGAATATATCTTTTTAATTTATCCAATGTTTTATTTTAGGCCGAAGTGGTGTTTTTCTCTTTGTTTTGTAAACTTTTTCTTCTCAAATAGTACCTCAATATTGCTTTGCTCATTTGAAAAAATATTAAGTATAAATATAACACATAATTTAGTCATATAAAGACACTAAATGTGTTAATTTATATGTTAGAATAGATACTAAAAGCAAAACAGCTTTCGTGATAATTGACCTAGAACCCTGAATATATCTTTAAAATATATCCAATGTTTTATTTTAGGCTCAAGTGGTGTTTTTTCTCTTTGTTTTGTAAACTTTTTTTAGTAAAATTGTTTTGTAAACTTTTTCATAAAAAACAGTGACTCTCGATGGCGAAATCATTTTCATTAGTTTATCGCCAATAGTTGCATGCCGAATCGAGAAGTAAATATTTATAATTGAGAGTATTTCAGATGATTTTCTATGGAGCGGTATGGTCGATTTTCTTGAGATTTTGGCGATGTTAGTAGAATATGCTACATTCTTCTAGTTGGCATAGCGCCTGAATACTAACTTTCACGCACCAAGTCCATAATATGTCTTTAAAAACAAACAGAATTAATCTTTGCTCATTCTTGATTAAATATATCAAATATCAAATGTTTGAATTTTGTTTTTCTTTGGCTTGTGAGAAAAAGTGGTGAGAAATTTAACTTGGTATAATCCTCTCTTATTTCACTGTGACATTGCATTTTATCTGCATGCTATTAAATGGTAAGTTCAATTGCCCCTTTCCAATACTGCCTGCACTCCCTTTCCCTTCTCTTCATCTAAACTTTATTATTATTCCATTTAGTATAGAGGTTAAAAAATCGCAAATTGGTATGCAACTCAGTAGAACAAGCGTTGTTGTCTGTGCATATTCGTGGGATACTTTATAGATGAGACGAGGGTTTGCACTGCCAAATTTGCCAAATGCATAAATAATTCATATTTGACAATAAATATTTTCATTTGTCAAAATTTTAACAAGCTACTTTTCAATTCCTCAAAAAAGTTGAAAGATACGGTCACTCAATACCATTCATTTCAGGACAGCCTTTCTGTAAGTGGTGTGTTATGTTAGGATAAGATAACACCTGTATCATATATAAGAGAATGCATTGGCTTAACACATATTAAAAATGATAAAATTGTCAAAGAATGTAGAAAAATATTTTATCACATAATTTGGCCATAAAAGCAGTTTCATAATTATCGGTAATAGACACGTTTAATATCAGCGCGTGCGATGACGTCACGGCGTTCTTCAAATAACTTGCGATCGCTGTAGTTTATGATTGTTGTTTATATTGAATATTTCGCGTTGCTTCGGTTTTATTTGATCATGTGATAAAAGGTATCTCACACTCGTCCTATTTTATACGTAATTTATCAACCTCGTCCTCTAAATTCTATTTGAGCCTCGGTAAACCTCGGCTCAAATCGAATTTAGTGAACTCGGTTGATAAATTCCGTATAAAATAGAAACTCATGTGAGATCCTCTATATAAAAGTTGTTAAAAAATGTAAGAAAAAATTATAAAATTGTTAAAGAATGTAAGAAAAAATGGTAAAAAGTGTTAATTGTTTTTTGTTAGGCCAATGCATTCTCTTATATATGCGAGGCGACCTATGGTCGACTCGCATATATAAGAGAATGCATTGGCACAGGGCATAACCATTCATTTCAGGACAGCCTTTCTGTAAGTGGTGTGTTATGTTAGGATAAGATAACACCTGTTTCATATATAAGAGAATGCATTGGCTTAACACATATTAAAAATGATAAAATTGTCAAAGAATGTAGAAAAATATTATAAAAGTTGTTAAAAAATGTAAGAAAAAATTATAAAATTGTTAAAGAATGTAAGAAAAAATGGTAAAAAGTGTTAAAAAAAATTTGTTAGGCCAATGCATTCTCTTATATATGCGAGGCGACCTATAAGAGAATGCATTGGCACAGGGCATAACCATTCATTTTAGGACAGCCTTTCTGTAAGTGGTGTGTTATGTTAGGATAAGATAACACCTGTTTCACGATACTGTTAGTCTCATAGAGTATTAGTATCGACGGGAGAGGGATTAACTAGTATGCCATGGTGGTGGTGTTTAAATAGCTTTGTTTTATGTTTTATGATGGTGGAGAGGCGAGAATTATCAATAATTAACTGCTTTCAGATCAAGTCATTCAAATAGTGATTGTTGAAATATAAGACTCGATGTTGCAGAAACTGATTTGTCAACTTTTATCACTTTCATGACCGGAGCTTCCCATAGGGAGACTCGCATATATAAGAGATTGCATTGGCTTACAAGGTCAGGATAATTATTGTTAGGCCAATGTGTTCTGAGCTATTCTCTTATATATGCGAGGCTCCCTATGGGAAAGTCGCATATATAAGAGAATGCATTCGCGAAGGGTTTTTCGCAAAATTTCAGGAAGCTCCAGTCATGGAAGGGTTAATAGCATATATCAAAAACAAGCCTTGAAATAGTGTGTCTGTCATTTGCAGAATGAGGTCCTCAGAGGGTGAATTTAGTGATGCTACCCTGCATAGCGGGCTAGCATCACAAAATTCGCCCTCTGGGAACCTCATTCTGCTGAGGTGTAAGCAGAATGAGGTCCCCAGAGGGTGAATTTGGTGATGCTAGCCCGCTATGCGGGGTAGCATCACTAAATTCACCCTCTGGGGACCTCATTCTGCAAATGACAGACACCCTGTTTCAAGGCTTGATTATAAACCATTCTAATGTACACTTTTAACTGAATGGGGGAGAATCCATTTAATGGTTAATTCATTACTTAGAGCAATATAGTTAATACCTTGAGATATTTTGTACAAATCGGTTGGCCTTTTTCATTCATCTGACCTCCAAAGGTCATGCAAACGATTGTAAATTAGATGATTGAAGAAGACCAAGCACTAAGTAATGAATTAAAATTCTTATTATTTATCCAGAGCAAAGAATCAACATTTTCAGTTGTAACATTGTTGGTCTTCACATATGTATGTTTTACTATTCCCTCTGTCGGTTGTGAAGCTAGTGACAAGACAAGTGCCTTTAATTTATTTATTGGTCTCTATTGTAGCACCAGTTGATGCAGGAAATAATTATGATTATCACCATGGCAACAGGTGAGTTTTCTTCTGTTTATTTCCTTGGTTTCTTGAGTCTTCAGGGCTAACGTTTTCACAATTATATAACATGCATAGATTTACTTCTGTATCAGGCAAAATTTATTCATGATTTTGACAGAGAATGATAAAACGAACACCTATTTAAACATTTGCATTTCGGATATTTGGATATTTTCACACCAAAATGTTCACGATGTCAAGGCTTGTTGGACAGACCCTGTAGTTAACATTTTTATGGTAATGACATGTGTTTTGAAATAGAACTGGTGTTCATTATGGAACTTAATGACCTGCTTACTCACTGCTCAAGCCGTCTCGAAAAATGTTAATATATTATGTTTTTGGTATAAACTGGTATTTGTTGGGAGTATTTATTGGTAATATTAAACCAATTTCAAATGCTAAATAAATTTTTGTGTGAAATACTAGCATTGTAACTGGATGAAACAGGGACTGTCAAATCAGATGGGGGGCGTCTTGATATTAAACATTTGTAATGAATCTTTGTAGGTACTATGCAATCAGATGGGGGCGTCTTTAATATTAAACATTTGAAATTAAAACTTTGTAGGTTCTATGCCAACATTAAAATGCCTGTAGCTGAATGATACAGGGACCATCAAATCAGATGGGGTTGTCTTATTAACCCTTTAAGTGCCAGGGGCCGATCTCATCGGCCCTAAACCTACAAAATAAGTCTGTTAAAGAATATAAGAATAAATTATTAAAATTGTAAAAAATTTAAAAAAAAAAAAAAAAAAAAAAATTGTTAGGCCAATGCATTCTCTTATATATGTGAGGCGACATATGGTCGACTCGCATATATAAGAGAATGCATTGGTACAGGGTATATGGGTTGATACAAAAATCGACCTGGCACTCAAAGGGTTAAACAATTGTAATGTATCTTTGTAGGTACTATGCACAAAATAATATGCCTGGTTACAGTTACAATGCTGGAAGCTGAGACGAGAAATCGATCTTGGATTTATCTTCCAGAGGTAAGAGATCTCATGTTATATTAACCCTTCCATGACTAGAGCTTCCTGAAATTTGTGAAAACATTTTATTATATATGCGAGTCTCCAATAGGGAGCCTCGTTTATATAATAGAATACATTAGCCTAACAATATTTACCTTTACCTTGTTAGCCAGTGCATTCTCTTATATAGGGAGCCTCGCATATATAAGAGAATCCACTGTCACAAGATCTTTAATGCAGCACCAGCGCAGCTCCTGTCATGAAAGGGTTAAAGACCACGGTGCCGTAAATATTGCTGTGAGTCATAAATATATGCAGTGACGTCATTCTCATTATTCAGTGGAGTTACACATGTAGTCATAGTACATTCTTGAATGACTTTAATTAAATGAATTGTCATATAAATTTTGTGAAATTTTAGCCTATTTATATTGTAGTGTAGATTATAGATGTCGCTATTATCAAAATTAGAAAATTTGCCCTCCAGGATGAAATAATATGCATCATGATTCATATAAAATACAACCTTAGATTAGCACTATGAATTAAAATTGAGATTTTGTATGTGGGGGTCCTCGAAGGTAAGCCTTTTTGCATCATCTCAATTCATGTCTTTTATATTAATCCCTTCTATACTTTATACTCGTTGACAAGTACAGTAATGCTCTAATTAATATACTCCTTAACCACAGCAGAATTATGGGTAACTTTTCAGGATTTAGTCGGAAATATGGCTTGTTGCCATTCATCAGAAAGCTCTCGCCGGTTATGGAGTCGATTAACTAGAGCAGTACTGTAGTTCCCTTAGGAAATGTTCAGATAATAAGTTCGTTTGGGCATTTGTTGAAATTATTATCTGAACATTTCCCACCAAAGAATATGATTCATTCTACACTTGTATTATCATTTCATCATACTGTTGTCTGCTCATTTTTCCTGAACACCCCTCCAAATGAATAATAGACTATTCCAATGTATACCTTTATCACTAAATGGGATAATCCATCTAGTATATATAGGATTTATAGAACATTTAGGCCACAGGAAGTTGATTCTCTGTTTCTCAGACACTTTTTTTCCCAAAGCAGGCAGGCAGGCAGATTTTTATATTTATTTTTTATGGCCAAAATTTACCGGCAGGCAGGTTTTTATTACCATATTTTATGACCAAAATTTCCCGGCTGGCAGGTTTTTATTTGTTTATCCTAAAATTGTAAAACCAATGTTCGGACATTGAAACATGACTACTTGATTTGATTTTAATGAAATTTTATTAATACTGAAACTTGTCAGGCTTCACTAAGCCATCTTTGAATGTGTCAATACAAGACAAAAACAAAATATATTTAACTTTCATAACATAAAATAACAACAATATGCAGAATCAGAATTTTTTTTAATGTGTATGGGTAAATTGATTATCAGTGGTTGTTCTTAATCACCATTGCTACTGTCGTTTTAGCAAGCTTCCACCTGTTGATAGTACAAACACACATACATATATAGAATATAAATAGAGTATATCTGTATGTATGTATGTAATAATAGAAATGATGTTTAATATGTGAAACATACATGATTTAATAAGTGTTGTCTAGAAAATTGAAGAAGTATTGGTGGTCACCGTGATCTTAAAATAAAAGCCAAAAATGTCTGTAACCTGTGTGGCTTTCAGTTCAGGTGAGACGAAGTCGAAGTCTGATGTTTTGTTTTTTCCAACAGAAATGGATTTGATGCTTCCACCGTGTTGGGACGTTATCTGTTCCGATAAATTCCGACATGTTTCATCGATCTCAACACTCACTATAGTCCAGGGGATAAGATATTTGTTGCCGTCCCACACGCAAACATTCAGAATTGCAACCATTGTTTTAGCGGAAGTAGATCGGGCGCGTTCGATTAAGATTCCGGACATCGGCTTGTTCGATCTATTAAAAGATTGGAATTATGAGATAGAGTTGCAACTCTTTATCCACACCTGTCAACTAGGGTCGATTGCGAACTTCACGGATTGCGAGCGGCGGGATGAATTATACTTTTTAGTTTTGGTAGGCTATAAAAAGTACCCAGCAGCGTATTTTTTCGGGGGGGGCGGCGGTGTCTGAGAAACAGAGAATCAACTTCCTATGGCCTTATTAATCATAGTCAAAATATGCTTTCACCTACGCCCGTGCCATGGGGGGGGGAGGGCCCGTTCTCCGTTTCAGCGCATCACTCCAGGCTCGCTCAGCTTCATCATCAACCTCAGCAGGGACACCTCAGGTACCCTCCACCCCTTATTAACGCTCGTGGGCTCTATCCAATCAACAATTTGCCAAGGACGGACATGTTAGACTTTTGATAGGCTTTTGTTATGAAAGATCACATCAAAACAACAAATTGAGGGTGAAGGAGGAGATCTCTCGATCTTTTCGACCATCCTGGGCACTTAGCGCCCCACTACAACTTCTGCTTTTATTAATCATTACAGGTAAGTGGTGATGGTGCTCTGTTCCCAGCAAAATGGCTGCAAATGACAACACTCGCTATGCTTCAGTGCTGTCAGAAGAAGGTGGTAGATGAAAGCGCCCTCTACACTGATCGCATCGCTGACTGACAGCGTGACGGATTCTTCTGACATCGTCCACATTGTTTATATTATTACAAGCCAAAGCTTGGATGAACTTGTTTGAGTTGGAGTTTTCTGATGAAATCTATTTTGTTTATCCCTTTACCCAACGGCCCTGTGCCAATGCATTCTCTTATATATGCGAGTCGACCATAGGTCGCCTCGCATATATAAGAGAATGCATTGGCTTAACACATTAAAAATTATAAAATTGCTAAAGAATGTAAGAAAAAATGGTAAAAAGTGTTAAAAAAAGATTTTTTTTAGGCCAATGCATTCTCTTATATATGCGAGGCGACCTATGGTCGACTCGCATATATAAGAGAATGCATTGGCACAGGGCATAACTGTAACCATCACAATGTGGTCAATGAGCCGGTTCCAATGATATCCATATTTGTATGGTTTTATTGAGACAGACCCAACATAATTTAGGCTGTTGCAGCTTTATTTGGCCGTTTTTGGCCGGTTTGTTGGGTAAAGGGTTATGGTAATGGTGTTTCTTCTATGCATGATTTTCATGGCAGAGGTTACATGAGGTCATGTTTATGTTGTTTTATTTTGTTAAATCATTCTTCTTGAATATTTTATTCCAATCTAATTTGTGATAAATTGTGTACCTCCTGTTGAGTAGGTCTGTAGATATCACATTAATAATTAAATCATATATTATGTGGGGCCCTGGGAATCAATTCAGTTTGATGCGATTAAGAATCCTGTCCTGATTTGAATTGTATCAAATCATTGGCACAGTTGCATTCTCATTACTTCAACAGACAACATTGCTTTAACGTGAAGATATTTTATGATATCAACGAAACCCCACACATGCAAATAACACTTGTTGTCTATTGAGCTATATTATAGATCACAGAAGCACTGTAAGAGTGATGTAGCAAAATTTCATATATTATGTCAAACTTCAGCTTCATTATTGCTTCTGATAACATTTCATTATTGTATAGCAAAGATGGCCGAAAAGAATGCACACTTAATTGGTTAGATACACATTTGATCCATTTATAGATAATATTTGCATTATACACTGACGATCACTTATCATCGTTATGATGTGTGCAAATTTATACTGTTACGGCCACTCTTATCAAGTGATATCTATATCTTCACTGTTGATACATGTCTGATGCAATGATTCAGTTCGATGCAATTTGGAATCATTTGGTGATTCGATTTGAGATTCACGGTGGGGAATCACGTGGTTTCAAGTTGATGAGTATCACACATTCAAAATGGCCGAGGCGATAACGAACGCGATCAGAAACGAGGGAAAATGTAATAAACTAGGATAGTGATATACATGTATTACATATTATTTTGACAGGTACACAGAGCAACAAGCATATTCTATACTAATTTGCAAACAAGCTGATACCAATATTTATGTCCAAATTCACAGTTATTTGCTCTAACATTCTAACCAAAGTTGTCAGTTGGATTCTCCTAGATATATGGACTTGTGTATTCCACGAAGCTTCGACTGCCAAGTTTGGTCAGAATGTTGTAGAAAACTACTGAGTATTTCCGAATAAATAAGGTATCAACTTGTTTTAAAAATTAACTAGCATATGCTCGTAACAGTCAAAATGCAGTTCCTATTATGTTTTTGTGTGTTTGCATATTTTGAATGCGTGGCACTCACCAACCTCGAAACCACGTGATTCCCCACTGTGAGATTGGAATCGAAATGAAAATACCTGATTCGCAGGGCCCTAGTATTATGTATGCAAAGAAATGAAAATTAAACTAACAACTGAGTGTTTCAGACAAAATATGCCAGTGCATTGCATGACCACTTGTCACTAGCCAGTCAAAACTGTTGAATTGTTTACTCCACTTGATAAATCAATATTTAGAGGTCTGAGTGACAGGGTGTCTTTTTCAACATTGTGTCTTTTTCTTCGGAAATATTATTGCAGTTTTTATGTGTACCCATACCATGTATGGTACACATAATGCCGACGTCCGGATCAACCACTCGTCGTTCGTTCGTCCGTCCGTCTGTCTGTCTGTCCGTCCGTCTGTCCATAGACACTTGCTATCCGATTCATTTACTTGAATATTTTTTATCGGATCTTGTTAAAATTTTATGTGCATGTTTATGATGACACTCCTCACTTGTATAGTTTTTGGTATAGATCGGTTGATCGGTTTAGAAATTATTAACACTTTGCATCCACACATAGGCATGAGCTATCCGATGCTGTAACCAAAGTATTTTTTGTCCGATTGTTTTCATATTTGATATGTAGGTTTATAATGACACACCCCTCACCTGTATAGTTTTTGGTATCGATTGGTTGATCGGTTTAGAAAATAATTAACCCTGCACACAAATTCTATCTGATGCATCTAAGTCAAACTGTTTTCTTCTGATATGCCTCATATTTCTTACCTAGGTTTTTCTTAGCACATTCTTTATCTGTATGGTTTTTGGTATCGTTTAATTAACCCTTTTCAAACTTATGTTTACTTAGAACTCACGCAAGCTGCTATGACTCAAAACATTTTTCATCTGATCTACACCAAATTTGGTACATGTGGTCCTCACCCCGAAATACAGATCAAGTTCAAATTTTGGTTTGATCCGATATATTTTAACAGAGTTATGGCCCTTTATAATTCAAGTAATTTACTACCTATATGCCCTGTGGGAGTTTAAGACAAATGACTTTACACAGTAATCTGCTTTATTGGAATCAGAGAATGACACTGGATACTAACTGCTAAACCACTGGCTGCTCCCAGAGCTGTCAAATTTAAGTGATTGATGATTCTTTACTCCAGTTTGTGTGCAATAGTAATTTAACCCCCCCTGTTGAAACATGTTCATGGCATTAATACAAATAGTCCATTTTCCATTTGTAGGATGTTCTAGAGCATGGCTGTTTAGAGAATTGTTGTTTACAGAGACACTGTTGTCTTATCTTGAGAAAAAAATTAATCCACACATTAGTTCCATCATATGATGTCATTGAAAATGATTAACCCTCTCCACACATTATATGTTCATTCTCCTATTCTATGTCCAGGTTGATCGTGATCCACTTTTCACTTGCATGTATTTCATGATTAAAATTAACCTATTCCATAGACACATGATATCTGATAGGCAGATTTTAAATTATCTCTTTCGCCTTGGGCCAGGTTCACTAAGAATTTCTATAAGCCACCAATTGAATATTCATCATTTGAGGAAATATCTTATTTTGAAATTCCCTCTATTGCATTTGGGCTGCAGGATAATAATAATGGTTCTGGTATTCTTGAAGCTGACTTATTGGTAAAATATTTTTCACCCAATCACTTTTATAATCTCATTCAGGTTGATCCTGTACGCGATCCAATGTTATGACTCTAATATTTTCAATTTGACCCTTCTCATATCTCTCCTTTAGTTATCTGATAATTCTGTATTAAGATATTTTATATCCAACCATTATCAATCATATTTAATATCAAGGTCTATACACCCCTCACTTATATAGATGTTCAGGTGTTTGTTGGTCTCTAATCTCAATCATCCCATAACTTTTACTATGCAGCTAACACAACAACATAATCTGTTATGACTCAGGTTCCATTGTAAGAAGTAAATAAATAGAGTTATTATGATGTTAATATTGTAACTATTATATCTTTAACAGCTATGGTGCATCTGTCTGACTGTGGTTGGGCATAATTATCTTTATCAATCTATCACACATACATGTATCTCTGTTGGAGTGACCTAATAGGTTGAAATCGAATGTCATATCCATGTTCCTATTGTGTTTAAATGAGCAAGTTGCTCAATAAGTCTGATTCCACTATGAAACTAATAAATAATAGTACGCTGTGAATTGTTGATATTCTTGCACTCATAAAAAGATCGCTATCGCCAAGGTATGGGTTAAACATCTGCCGATCGTGATCGGCCTCTTGTTACTTATGTTGGTTCTCCTGTGAAATGATGGATTAAATCTCGTTTTGATTAAGGTTATGAGTTATAACCGAAAAGTTTGACAATAAATTTACTGTATCGTGTTATAGAATCTGTCTTAAAACTTTTTGGTTATATTATAACTGCATAACCTAAATATCTAAACAAGAGTTATTTCTTAAATATTTCACATTCAACATTGCAATGTATATTATGCATTTGACATTCTACAAACTTCAGAATTATAAAACAATGAAAGAGCAGGGTGCAAATGATTTTTCAAAAACATTTCAGCCACGCAGCAGGTTAAATCATATCATGAATCTCTTATCTGCATACAGCCGTAGAGATCATACTCCACCAGTTAAAATCCTGGGAACTTTTAGATGTCCTGACAGGAACTTTATAATAGGTTAGGTATATGTGACCCGCCATATCAAATCCAGTCGTAAGTCAGGATTTTTTTACCCTGTGCCAATGCATTCTCTTAATTATGCGAGTCGACCATAGGTCGCCTCGCATATATAAGAGAATGCATTGGCCTAACAATTTTTTATCATTTTAAAAAAAATAAATGTTTCTGACAAATTTTAGGACATAAAATAAAAAACATCCATTACCCTGCAGGGAGCCCCACACATATTATAGAACCATATAGAAGAGTGTAGTCTGTTCATGTTTGTCGGGGGCTCTGTATGGGTGAAATTATAAAATTGTTAAAGAATACAAGAAAAAATTGTTAGGCCAATGCATTCTCTTATATATGCGAGGCGACCTATGGTCGACTCGCATATATAAGAGAATGCATTGGCACAGGGTAAAAAAATCCCGACTTACGACTGGATTTGATATGGCAGGTCACATGAGAAAATGGAATTCTCCAGGAAAAACACCAGAAAAAAACAGAAACTAAAATTTTTTTTACTGGTATTCTTCCTGGAGAATTCATTTTCTCATATACCTAACCTATTTTTCCTTCACACCAGTATTAAACAATGGCTACTTGTGTACCAGACAGTATAATGGCCAGTGATTCGGAGACAGCACTATTAATCAGACACAACTGTCTTGTCTGTAACAACGGACACCAACAAACTGAAAAAACGCTCCCGCACGTAAGAGGAACCAAGCAGATACACCCTCTATCTACTCACATGCAACAAATGCAACTCCCAATATGTAGGGGAGACTTAGCGTAAATTTAGAACACACCTATCAGAATACCTGGTCGATATTAGACATAACAGAGACACTCCGGTAGCATGCACTTCAATCTACCAGACCACGATACACTGTATAAGTGACCTTTGACATCAGGTCATTGAGTCATGAACTGTGACCCAGAGAGCGAATCGAGAACCCAAACACGCAATATCCACTGGATTTTCGCCCTCCGAACACTGACCCCACTCGGTATGAACAGGAAGGACTTCTAGTCATATAGCTTTCAATCAGGAACTTTATAACATTGAAAAAATAACTTTTGTGAGCCGATTTCATGATAATCATCAATTGATTACCTGGGTAAATGTTTATGATTGTATAAAACAACTCAAAATGAAATTGGCTCATAAAAGTCTATAAATTTACGTTTATAAACCTCAAGTAATTTTCAGGAGATTGCAATTACACAATGTAATGGCAATATTTTAATTTGTTTTTGTCATTAAAACAATAAAACTTTGATGTAGAATATGTTGTTGACCTTGTTTAACCCTTACATGGCGGGAGCTGTGCTGATGCAGTATTAAAGATGGGGGACTCACATCTCACATATATAAGAGAATGCATTGGCACAGGGTTTTCAAAAAATTTCAGGATGCTCCAGTCATGGAAGGGTTAAAAGTAAAAATATTGATATCTCAACCTGCCATCTCTTCTCCATATATTTAAATCTGCTTAACCCTTTCAGTGCCAAGTCCGATTTTTGTATCAACCCATATTTCCTTGATCATTTTTCAAATTTATTGATTATAATAATGTGATAAATTGATGGAAAGATCTCTAAGAGCTCTTTCCATCAATGTATCACATTATTATAATAAATAAATTTGAAAAATGATCAAGGAAATATGGGTTGATAAAAAAATCGGACTTGGCACTGAAAGGGTTAAATCAGGGGAAAACACACTTTGGTCATCTTGACCTACACAAATTCAATCGAGTAGGTCACCTCAAAGCCTGAGTTTAGTGTGCCTGTCATTTGCAAAATGAGGTCCCCAGAGGGTGAATTTAGTGACGCTATCCC
Source organism: Siphonodentalium dalli (assembly GCA_032622095.1). Classification (NCBI taxonomy): domain Eukaryota; kingdom Metazoa; phylum Mollusca; class Scaphopoda; order Gadilida; family Siphonodentaliidae; genus Siphonodentalium; species Siphonodentalium dalli. The sequence continues at coordinate 249,182,615 of CP136063.1, forward strand.
GCATAGCGGGCTAGCATCACCAAATTCACCCTATGGGGACCTCATTCTGCTTGGGCCTAATCTTCTCTGGAAAGTTCTTTATTATAAAATTTCTATAGAAACTTCTTCACATAGATTCTATTTCTTTTTTAGTTTAATTTGTCTATATCCCCAAATAGGCAGACGACACATTGCATAATTGGGTTCCCAATGGGTGTACATCACAATAATCATCATTTGGGAATGTCACTCTGAGTCTATGTCTCCTATAGCAGATGAGGCCATGCAGAATGAGGTCCCCAGTGGGTGAATTTGGTGATGCAAGCCCACTATATGGGATAGCGTCACTAAATTCGCCCTCTGGGGACCTCATTCTGCAAATGACAGGCACACTAAACTCAGGCTTGGTCACTTCAAATTTTGATGAGGATAATGTCCCTGACTGAACACTCTTAAAGGTGGATTATCTCTTAGTAAACATGTATTATATAGTTACCGGGGTATAAAATATTAGATCTGAATCGAAGACTCATGTCCGAAAATGCTTCTATCGATTAATATTAATTTTATTTTGAATATTTTCTGGTCTAAAAAGGTGTGGTTGTTTAGATAACGAACAATAGTGGTTACTGTTAACAGAGACCAGAAATTTGATTGTGTAATTTTGTCACAAATAAACATTAATTATACTCATTATCGTTTATAACTATGGAATAAAACAATACAACCAATCAATCTGGGACATTCGGTACGTAGCCACAGCGACAGCCTAATGCTCAAAATCGCTATATGGTATCACTCGAATGGTCTGTTCTAAAAATAGACAAATAAACGGTCCCAATAAAATATTCAAAATAAAATCAATATTGATAGAAGCATTTCCGGACAGGGGTCTTCAGTACATATCTATTATTTTATACCCTCGCAACTATTTCAAATTTGTTATTTAAAGAGATAATCCATCTTTAAATCAGGATTGCTCTTCTTGATTCTAATGGTATTTTCTTTGATAGCTGTCTGTTTGTTCATCTCATGTCTACCCTCATTGTGATAACGATAGACTTTAGATTAGATTATATTAGATTCTTTATTGGTATTGATATATACATGTTATCGCTGCACTGATTTGATCTGGGGCAAAGTATCACGTCGAGTTGAAGAGGTCAGATCGCTGGATCAAACGAGCCGCCGCAGGCGTCGAGTTTGATCCAGCGATCTGACCTCTTCAACGAGACGTGATGCGAAGCCCAGATCAATTTACTGCAGCGATAACAGGTTTATTATATGACATGCTTTTTATTTAAAAAGCACAATTTCTCTCATTAATTATGAAATGAAACCAATTGCACACGCTCGCTAGTATCAAAAATAAAGAAAGAACTGTCCTGCTTTTTCCAGTCATGCGCAGTATGCGAGATGAGGAAGGGTGGTATGACATCGGATCAAACTGCAGCTGATCCGATGGCCAGGAAATGATCGCTATACAATAGCGGTATTGGGGAAAGAAAAACGATAGTCATATAATAAAATTATCTATACAATTTGATACATACAAAGATGTCACATGTATACAATTGAATGAGCGATATAATATGAATATGGATGGAACTGTGGTCGACATTAAATTTAACTGTAATTGAGTCATAAAACGAGCTCAATATTTAGATACATAATCAAAAATAGATTTAACCAATAAAATTTTAAAAGATGGTTTGTTGGAGATATTTAATATTAATACTGGTCCCGAAAAATTGTTATGAGTTTAATTACGAAGACCATCCAGTCTTAATGGGGGACTGACTGTACACCAGATCCAGCCATTTATGGGATCATCTACTTTTATACTCAACAGAATATATGCAACAAATGAATGAATTTGAGCCAGGGATGAGTGCAAAATACACTCATGTGCTCTGGACAGTTTAAAAAAAACTGGAATCAACTTCAAAACACAATCCATGAAATTGTATAATGTGCCTTGCTGCGCTATATACATTATATAAGTACATGTATTATGTTCACAGGAGTTTTAGAGAAAAGTGGGTATATGCTAGGACGTAGAATGGGTGATGGTGTGTATGTTACATGTATATGTATGTTGGGTCTTTAACCCTTTACCCAACAGAACGGCCCTGTGCCAATGCATTCTCTTATATATGCGAGTCGACCATAGGTCGCCTCGCATATATACGAGAATGCATTGGCTTAACACATTAAAAATTATAAAATTGTTAAAGAATGTAAGAAAAAATGGTAAAAAAAGATTTTTTTAGGCCAATGCATTCTCTTATATATGCGAGGCGACCTATGGTCGACTCGCATATATAAGAGATTGCATTGGCACAGGGCATAACTGTAACCATCACAATGTGGTCAATTAGCCGGTTCCAATGATATCCATATTTGTATGGTTTTATTGAGACAGACCCAAGATAATTTAGGCTGTTGCAGCTTTATTTGGCCGTTTTTGGCCGGTTTGTTGGGTAAAGTGGGTATATACTAGGACGTAGAATGGGTGATGATGGTGTGTATGTTACATGTATGTGTATGTTGGGTCTTTAATTATGGCATGTGAACTATCTAGTCATAAAACATTGAAGGTGGATTATTTGTCATGTTTGCCAACTTACAGACAATACAAGGGGAAACCTGTAGATATCATCACTTTATACAACTTAGACAATACAAGGGGAAACATGTAGATATCATCACTTTACACAAAACAGCAAAAGCTAATTATAAAATTGTTTTTGCAGTTAATTTCCCATTGCCTCTTTTGGATCATGGACACAGTCATTGTAACAATGCATATTACTGGGGGCATTGTACCGCTATTCTCAAAGTAATTGACCAGAAAAACGGGGTGATACCCCGGTCATGACCGCGGTGATACCGGTAATAAACGGTAGCGGTATCGAGATGGTCACGGCGGTGGAGTTACGGTATTGGGCGATAATGATACTGCAGTCTTTTAGCGGGCACCGCATTAATTTTTTTGAATACCACTGTCTTTTAGCGGGCACCGCATTAATTTTTTGGAATACCGCGGTGATTTTCATGGAACTCTTTGAGGGGAGGTATTTACTCCCACATACTTGTTCGCATTAACAAGCGGTATCAGTACCGCGGTATTGGAGGATACTGCGGTATAGTACCGCGGTATTAACAGGGTGACACCACGTTATTGGTGGTCAATTACTTTAAGTATAGCGGTATGCCACGTATTTGTGCTGTCAATGTTTTATGACCAGCATGTGCAAGACAAAAGGTTAATCAGCTGAAAGTGAATGGAAACAGATTAATTTGTGACTTGTTGCCAATATGTCTGAATGACAGACATTGTAGTTTGATTCCTTCAATTTCCCCAAATGTTCCCTCAATTAATTTTTGCGGCAAATCATTTGAAATTTGGCAAAAAATAATTTAATATGGCAAGAGAAAATTTTGGTCCTGCACCAACCCTGAAAATAAATGAGTGACATGACCAAAGCATGATGCAATTCCATAACAATGATCTCCAACACAGAAATCACATATGACCTACCACTTGTGATGCTGTATACCTTTAATAATCGAATCTATTTTAATGTTTTCCACAATCATGTCAATGCATGAAGATGATGATAATTATGTTGATACAGTTTTCATAACAATGTTTTTATGATAAGAAATAAAAAATTCTTATTCAACTTAATGTGTATACATGTACAATGATTTTAGCCCTTCCATGACTGGAGCTTCCTGAAATTTTACGAAAACCCTGTGCCAATGCATTCTCTTATATATGCGAGTCTCCCATAGGGAGCCTCACATATATAAGAGAATGCATTGGCCTAACATATTTACCTTGAACTTGTAAGCCAGTGCATTCTTAATATAAGAGAATGCACTGGCACAGGATCTATAATGCTGCATCAGCACAGCTCCCATCATTAAAGGGTTAACCTGTTCCCAAGGGCCGCATCTGTTTATATAAACACCTCTTCCTGCACCCTGTTAACTGGATACTCAGATTGGCAGCTACTTGATTTGCATTCACTTATTTTTAGGTATCTTCAACTAATAGATGAGAAATAATTGCGGGTTTCTGTTTAAAGATATCGTGCCGAATCACAAACTTAAAACAGTTTGAGATTCGGCACCATGAATTTAAACAGACATGGCTTGTTCGAACCCTAAAATTATGTATACAATATTTGGTAAGAGGTATCTCAAAATATTCCTATGCAGAGGATTTCCAAAACACAAAACAGTATGTCGATATACCCTGACTGACAAAACAAGTGTCCAGTGGCACCGCGGTGTATTTGCCGTTCAGCCGCGGTGTCAGAGTTTGTAACTGCAGTTGAACACCGCGGCCGAACGGCATGTACACTGCGGCCAAACGGCAAGTACATCTTGGCCAAAAGGAAACTACAACGCAACCGAATGGCATGCACACCATGGTTAGATTTATGGTTTGTATCGTCTTTTTTCAGTTTAATGAACATACACCGCGGCAACTACACCATGGCTGAATGGAAAGTACACCGCGGCACAACTGTAGTTAGCCGGTGGAGCTGCGGTGTAGTTGCATTTCGGCCGCGGTGGCAACACTAACCACACCGCGGTTAAGTGGACACTTGTTTTGTCCAGCAGGGTAGCACTGAAATTATGTGTAAAACACAGTTCATTGCACTTGGAGTCCAACAGGAATTTTTCTTCATGGTGCAAAAAGAGTCTCCCAAAGGTGCGAAAAGTTAATGTTGAGTTCTTGGTAATTTGAACGACACATGGTCTGATAATATGGCACAAACACTGAGGTGCCAAACCTTTCCAGAGAAGCCAATCACACTAGAACGAATGCACTAAGTTACCGAAAGTTTGTACATGTAGTTATGTATGTACACACCATAACCACATCTTGAACATACCCTGCTTGACAAAACAAGTGTCCACCTAACCGCGGTGCAGTTAGCGTTGCCACCGTGGCTGAAATGCAACTACACCGTGGCTCCACCGGCTAACTACAGTTGGGCCGCGGTGTACTTGCCGTTCGGCCATGGTGTAATTGCCGCGGTGTACGTTCATTAAACTGAAAAAAGACGATACAAACCAGAAATCTAACCATGGTGTACATGCCGTTTGGCTGCGGTGTAGTTGCCTTTCGGCCGCAGTGTACTTGCTGTTGGGCCACGGTGTACTTGCCGTTCGGCCCGCGGTGCTCAACTGCAGTTACGAACTCTGACACCGCGGCCGAACGGCAAATACACTGCGGTGCCAATGGACACTTATTTTGTCCAGCGGGGTAAGTAATTCATGACTCTCCGGACCAGGGAGCAAATTAACTGATATCGCATTGCAATTTGCTACCCAAATTTGGATAAAAGCTATGCAATTTGGTATGAATTTTATATGATTTTAGAAAAATGCTATCTAATCATGTCAATGTGAGGTTATTTGCTAATCAAAATTTCAAAAGTAATTTGCTTCCTGCCCCGGAAAATTCACAAACACTCGTTGACTGGTGAAAGTCTAATTTGGATTTACAGATAGGTATATTAAGTAGCCATACATCTCCATGAGCCATCCCTCAACTGCACCAGCAGTCATATGTATAGGATGGTTTAAAACGTAAGGCCATAAAAGTTTGAAATATTAAACTTTTACTCAGTATAAGTTGTCCGAAAGTCAAAATGGTCCGAAACTGTGATGACGTAATTCTGTGTATGGATTTGGATCAGGCAATGTTCAGGTACAAGGAATATAAGAAAACATTTCGAAGTCCTAACTCCATGAAATAACGCCTCTGCGAACAATCACAGATCTGTTTATCTCATCCTGGTGGCCACAACATCTGGCGACCTCCGATCAGATGAAGGTGTAAATGGTAAACCGATTGAGCTCCGTGCTTACCATCATTAATAACTAACCGATATCCATCGCTAAGATTCTCCCGTTCACCAATCTCCTTAGCTTTCATCAAGAGATGCCCAAGCAGCATCTGATCACTTTTGTCAGCAGCAGAAATCCCAGGAATAACTTTTTTTGGAATTATCAAGATGTGTGTAGATGCCACTGGATTTACATCTCGAAATGCCAAACACTGCTCATCCTCATACACAATATCTGCTGGTATTGACTTGTCAATAATCTTGCTAAATATTGTTGGTTCATTCGATTGCGATGCATTCTGTGCTTTCTGAACTTCATCAGATGTACAGTTTCTCTTGTGTACTAGTATTCCTCCACAGGGCAGTATTTCTGGGTCGGGGTCGATTCGGTCCAGGGCTGTTTCGGCCGGGCTTGTTCGGCCGGGCTTGTTCGGCCCATGGTTTGGGCCGAACAGTCTCACCAGTTGGTGAGTTGAGACTTGTTCATGCAATCACAACATGTTTGTTTAAGTCACTGTGTAGGAACTGTTACATCGGAAATCGTTCTATCGCCTGTTTGTGATGGTTCTTGCCTGATTTGTGACGGTTCTTGCTGATCGAAATTATACATTTTCACGACTTTTTGACAGTTAAAACGCAATTTTGAGGCATCTAGGTGATAATTCGATTAGTTATTTTCGATCCCATAACAATCTGTGGCACCAATAAGCGTGTTAATAACGAAACATTCATTGTGCGAGTCATAACAACGACAAGAACCGCGAATTTTGATTATTGTTTGGGTTCTCTTCCGATCGAGTCGGTTCTATCCCCATTAATCGTTCCATACGGGTAAAACTATTGCTAATATTTGCCATGGTACATGGTTCAAACTGCCAATTTTGTGAAAGTATACAAAGATAAACACAACAAACTATGCATTAAGTTGAAATTTGCACCACTTGTCATTAATTTCGACGAATTACACTGCCTTTCTATGTTCATGCCTATCACAACATTGTTCCATCTATTGAAATTTCGTCTTCTTCACAGCTTGGCACAGGCGGCTTAACATGAAGGGGGCAGATTGTCTTTCTACCCGCTGATCCAATTGCTCCAAAAAGAAGCTGCACATATCGAGGTAACTGTAGCAGCGAGGGACCTCGAAACCGACATAAAGCAGAAGTACACGAAGATTGACAGAGACCTTGAGGCGCTATGGGCATCATACAAACTTGAAGACGACACCATCAAGACAACCGAATTCATGAAGGATGTGAACGCGATCTACAAGAATGGCCAATCCAAGAAATAAAGAAGAAAGAAGAAGAATAAAGAAGAAGACGTACGCAAAGAAGAAGAAGAAAGAAGAAGACCTACGCAATGTTTTAATATTTATAAATAAATAATGTATTGACTGATTTTTCCATGTTTTATCTTGTTTTTAATCATTAAATAACCAGATGTTTTATCATGTAACCTGTATATATTTACTGTTTTAACTTGTTTTTAATCAATTTAATCAATAAATGTTCATATCTTTCATCATATATTCACGTTATTGTTCGAATTTGTTGCAGTGTTAATTACTATGTGTGTATACCCATTACTATTGTTGCGAATAAAACGTTAATTACAAACATAAATCTCCATTGTCATCAAAAGACCGGTCCCAAATCAAAGGCAATTAACATGCCGTCCAATTAACACCCACACTACTAATTACCCGAATTGAATAGGGGCCGAACAAGCCCGGCCGAACAAGCCCGGCCGAAAGAGCCCTGGACCGAAAAGTCCAAGGCCGAAAGAGCCCTGGACCGAATCGACCCGCTCCCGTATTTCTTCAGGTAAACATCGGATTTGTCTTGGACTCGGAGCAATTCTGCCAGAAATTCTGTTGGACAGTAAGCATACTCCCCTTTTTAGGAATTGTGCAGTCATAATTTTCAGTGTTCGTCTGATTAAAGAATCTTCCAATTTTCGTTATTAATATTATTGTGGGGAATCCGTACTATCTTGCTCGGCCTTCACCCTTGACTAATATTGGGGGAAATCCCAAAATGTAGTGACGTCATTTAAAATGCTTGTCCAATCAAATAGATTAAAGGGGCATAATTTGTAAATATTTATACCGCAGCGCCAACCTCCAAACACGTGGTGAATGTCACTTCGTTGGTTGTCATGTGCCAAACTTTCGCAAATACACGATTTATTATAACTTATGATCTCACAGGAATATTATTATAATGAATTTATCTGCGCCTCGTACATTTCTAAGAGGAAGTCTTCGAAATTCAACGACTATACGCGAGCTTTTATTCAAGCCTTGGCAGTGCAGAAGGAAATGTCATTTCAACAAAACCATTTTTTCTCTGTCATCTGGTCATTCAAAGTGTGGAGTAGCTGTCATACGGGTCTCGGGTTCTAGAGCCAATGATTCCATTCAGAGAATGACACGTCTGAGATCATCACTGATACCACGGTTAGCGACAGTTGCCAGCGTATATTCTGTAGGAAAGGAGCCAATTGACAAGGGGATTGTGATATGGTTTCCAGGTAAAGCCGCCCTAAGGCAGGTTTTTGGAACATGAAATGGATGTATTAAAAATTAAACCTTGATAAAAGCACTGCTGCACACGGTATTGAAATCACGCTCCGATTCCCGCTCCTCCCTACACTGCCCTTACACTCCGGCCATCCCTCTATACGCACCTCGTGACCTGCTTTACGTTATGGTTGTATATATATATACAAGAGACGAGGGGCATGATACGATTTCCCGAGTTTTACTATCGTTCCCCTTGTCTCTTGTACACTATCATAACATGAAGGAGGCATGCACATATAGGGACGGCATATAAGGTCAATGCACGGAGGGGTCGGTCAGCGCATTTCAAACCCTTGTGGATTAAGGTTAGGTACCATACTATAATTAAGTAAACCTCTTGGTGATCATGCGATCAGTGATGAAACTCCTGGCCCACCGTGCACTGCAAAACTATATAACAGGAAATAACTTTGACATATGCTGTACCCATTGCCCAACCTACCCTCAACCCCATCTTGGTCTGATATACATGTACAGCTCCTGCACAAATTGTGAATAAGCACCCAAATAATGTCAAATGTACATGTTGCAGAAATATTAGATGAATTTATTTGTACAAGGGTCCTAGCTGCCCTTAAAATCATTGAATTTGATCAGGACTCATAAATATAGAACTTCTTTTACTACACATTATATTAGCATCGATGTTGGTTTATCAGCTTTAAGAGTATTGTCCCTTATGTCATGAGGGTGTATTCGGACCAATGATAGCCACATGATCTCAAAGAACGTTGGTTGAGGTTTAATACATAAATTGAGGTTTTGTAACATGTACATGTATACATATCTCTTTGTCAGGAATTAATTTCTTAAATGCACATGTATGTAATCTTAGCTCTAACCAGTGGATAACAATTTTTCCTTTATCATCTATACTCTTGAGTGCCTAATAAACATACATGTACGATTATTAAAATCGAGGTAAAATTCCCACCTGTACGATCGTTATTTGGTCCTGTACGTTTATTATATTAACCAAAAGAAATAATTCACCAATCTTAAATTGTGTTATTCATAGATAAATGAACTCTGATTGTTGACAGTGATCAGCACACTGTAGATTCACAGACCTGGCTATTCATCGAAACTATTTCTGTCACATGGCATCAGTAAACCAGTCAGATGGTGCGTTTTGTTGGGATGTATGGTACTAATATTTCCAGTCTGTACGTTTATTCCGCCCTGTACTATTATTCAGTTACGCAACATTTTCAAACCTGTACTATTATTCCACCCTGTACTTTTATTAGGCACTCAAGAGTATCATGATGACACTAACCATTTCATATCCTATAGTGATACCATATAACATGTCCTATTTGATCATTTTATTCATTTAAAGGTTGCCCAAAGTGGCCATTGGAAAGAAGGTAAATGATAAATCATGGTCATAAATGTTGTTTAAAATTACCTTGCCTCCAAATAGATGTACTTTATACATACCGGTAGCGGGTAGGGGTCCGTGAAATTTAAACAAACGTTATCACTTGTAATATCATACTAGTATAATAAACCAAATTTTTAATGTTCCTGGACCACTTTGACGTTTGATGAAGGAAATTGTGAGAACACAATCTTTAGGCTCACAAATGAAGTTTTTAGTAATATAGAATATAGAGTTATTCCCCTTCGATTGACATGAACTATCGTTTGAATTTTTATTCATAATGGGGGAAATGTTTTTATGATTTCAGCTATTTTCTATTACTCTATGGGCACCTTCTGAAACACAGATGCTCCAAATGGTGATGAATTATAGTATTTTAATCATATTTTATGCCATAGATTGTTATTAAAACCATATGTCAAGGCACTATAAAAAATATAATGGTGACTCGAAAATTAAGTGGGCCTTTAACCCAGAGGTATATGCAGGAAATATACAAATGTATATACCTATATAATATATATAACTGTTGCATGTACAAGAGCCTGTGGTTTAACCTAATTATAATGGTGAGGCCTAAACAAAATAGTACCTCTACCCTAGTCCAAAATTGACATACATTGATATCTTTAGTATCCCGTAGATTTTCAACTAACCTCTACCCCTACTAATTTTATTGACCCCCCCCCCCCCCAAAAGCCCAATTGCCCCTAGTTTTTCTACCTTTGTTACCTGAAATAAACATATATTTTTTGTGCCTTGTCAATGGTGATTGATATCAGCTATCTTTGTCTTCAAATGCTAAAGATTTATACCAATTAAAGACGGTCTATCTCTTCCTAAATACATTTTATATTGTTTCCGGGGTATATAATAAACATGAGTCGATGTCCGGAAATACTTCTATCAATTAATATTGATTTTAAATCGCTATTTTCTTGTATCATTTGGGACATTTTTCAATGTCTTTTTTCAGGGGACTATTAAAATAGCCGGTGTCCGTCTGTCCGTCCGTGTGCGTGTGTCCGGAAATGGTTTCTGGATGATAACTTTAGTTTCCGTTATTAGATCAAAATCAAATTTGGTACGTGAGTTTATCAGCCCTATATACAGGTCAAGTTCGAATATGGGTTTGCTCCGCCCATTTTTACGAGAGTTGTGGCCCTTTTTCGACTTGGAATCCTGTCAATTTCTGGTTTCCGGATGATAACTTCAGTTTGTGTGATAATATCTTAACCAAATTTGGAATGTGCGTTTATCAGCTCGAAATACAGGTCAAGTTCGAATATGGGTACATGGGTACAATCCGCCCATTTTTGCTAGAGTTATGGCCCTTTTTCGACTTATAATCCTGTCAATTTCTGGTTTCCGGATGATAACTTTAGTTTGTATGATCATATTTGAATCAAATTTGCTATATGAGTTTATCAGCTCGAAATACAGATCAAGTTCGAATATGGGTACAATCCACCCATTTTAGTCTGGTTGCTTCGGATTTAGGGTCCTTGTTATTTTTTTCAGAAAAGCTGATGCCCCAATGAAGCCACTTTTTCGGGGGACACTGTGGCCGGACGGCCTTTTATTATTATTTTATACTCATGAATTACATGTATATATATATTATAGGAAGAGATATACCATCGCTAAATGTTATGCAGTTCTCATTCTGTTCATATAATAATTTCAGCGCCAAGAAGTTTTACCGGTGAGGACTGCGTTGAATACCATTTACATGGAGGACCAGCAGTGGTGGCGGCAATGCTCAGTAACCTAGGAACACTGAAGAACTATGAACATGCTGAGCCGGGGGAGTTCACCAAAAGGTAAATAGAATGAATATCTACATGTATGCCTCTGTAACAGAACGAGAGAGAGAAAGAGAGTAAGGGAGTATTATCAAAGTATAGCCAACCTGTCACCCATCCAAGGACTGACCGAGCTTGACATTGCTTAACTTTGGTGATCACAACGAATGTGACCAAGAGATCTAGACCTCTCATGTAGAGAAGTTAATGGCCTGCTATTAGAGGTGTGGACCAGATAGCCAGTGGTGGTCCAGTCCAGTGAAGAGGAGGTCCAGTCTGGTCTGGTGCAGTCCAGTTGTCGGTCCGGTATTCTTGACCGGACCACTCCAATCATTATAATATACCTTAAATGGATGGAAATGTGTTAAATGTTAGTTTGGTATATTCGTTTGTGTTAAAAAAAGCATCAAGTTACTGCCGGGCAAGCTTTTATTAAACTCTGGACATAATATAATACATTGTATATGCACATTGTGGAAATGTGTAGTGTATTTTCTTATCTCCATCATTGTACAGAAGTTAGAGAACGAATAAATGTGCTTAAAACTTGTGACTGTGACTCACTATAGAGTCTGGATTTCACGTTTCCGCTGTCGCCCACATGCTATGATTGAGTTGAGTGCAAATGCTCCAAGTCTTTCAGCACTCATAACGTTTTGCTCTTAGCACTGCCAACTGAATATATTCCAGATAGATTGGTCAATTTCCGGTATGGTATGCATACCGCCGTATTGGTATAGGCTATTATATCGTGATTTGCGGCCTATGTTCAGTACACTGATATATAGATGAAGGTTAGTTGACATGGTATTGGTCCAGTACTTAAGCTAGGGATGCATCTATGTATTAAAGTTCGCGAACCAGTACAGTACCGGATTGCCATGGGTGGACCGCTTCAAAGTGGTCCAATGATGGCCGTCCGGTCTGCGGTCCAGCCCTAGACTGCGGACTGTACCTGTTTTACGGTCCGGCCCGCATCCCTAACTGCTATATTTATACCATGACTGCTACCCTTCCACGGAGGAATTAGATAATGCAAAGTCACTGTCATAGTTGTAAAATATTGAAAAGTATGAGGTGAATAGAAGTGGGTGCCCCCACTTTTCATATTTACAAGTCATATTTAAGAGGTAAACAGGATTAATATCCATGATATCCCATTGACTCAGATGACTTTTGAACCCCCCCCCCCCCCCCCTCTGTGCCTGCCCACCCTGTCTTAACCCTTTACCCAACAAACCGGCCAAGTAAAGCTTCAACAGCCTAAAATATCTTCGGTCTGTCTCAATAGAACCATACAAATATGGGTATCATTGGAACCGGCTCCTTGACCACATTGTGATAGTTACAGTTATACCCTGTGCCAATGCATTCTCTTATATATGCGAGTCGACCATAGGTCGCCTCGCATATATAAGAGAATGCATTGGCCTAAAAAAAATCTTTTTTTAACACTTTTTACCATTTTTTCTTACAATCTTTAACAATTTTATAATTTTTAATGTGTTAAGCCAATGCATTCTCTTATATATGCGAGGCGACCTATGGTCGACTCGCATATATAAGAGAATGCATTGGCACGGGGCCCTACTGTTGGGTAAAGGGTTAATTATTTGGCATTATTTTAAGTAAAGCTGACTTTTATCTAAATAATGGGCATAGTTAGTCATCTCTCTTTGATAAACTAAACAAATTTGGCAATAACGGGGAAGTCATATAACGGGGAAGTCATATAACGGGGAAGTCATATAATAACGGGGAAGTCATATAATAACGGGGAAGTCATATGACAATAACGGGGAAGTCATATAACGGGGAAGTCATATAACGGGGAAGTCATATAACGGGGAAGTCATATAACGGGGAAGTCATATAATAACGGGGAAGTCATATAATAACGGGGAAGTCATATGACAATAACGGGGAAGTCATATAACGGGGAAGTCATATAACGGGGAAGTCATATAACGGGGAAGTCATATAACGGGGAAGTCATATGACAGCTAACGGGGAAGTCATATAACGGGGAAGTCATATAACGGGGAAGTCATATAACGGGGAAGTCATATAACGGGGAAGTCATATAACAATAACGGGGAAGTCATATGACAATAACGGGGAAGTCATATGACAATAACGGGGAAGTCATATGACAATAACGGGGAAGTCATATGACAATAACGGGGAAGTCATATGACAATAACGGGGAAGTCATATGACAATAACGGGGAAGTCATATGACAATAACGGGGAAGTCATATGACAATAACGGGGAAGTCATATGACAATAACGGGGAAGTCATATGACAATAACGGGGAAGTCATATGACAATAACGGGGGAAGTCATATGACAATAACGGGGAAGTCATATAACGGGGAAGTCATATAACAATAACGGGGAAGTCATATGACAATAACGGGGAAGTCATATGACAATAACGGGGAAGTCATATGACAATAACGGGGAAGTCATATGACAATAACGGGGAAGTCATATGACAATAACGGGGAAGTCATATGACAATAACGGGGAAGTCATATGACAATAACGGGGAAGTCATATGACAATAACGGGGAAGTCATATGACAATAACGGGGAAGTCATATGACAATAACGGGGAAGTCATATGACAATAACGGGGAAGTCATATGACAATAACGGGGAAGTCATATGACAATAACGGGGAAGTCATATGACAATAACGGGGAAGTCATATGACAATAACGGGGAAGTCATATGACAATAACGGGGAAGTCATATGACAATAACGGGGAAGTCATATGACAATAACGGGGAAGTCATATGACAATAACGGGGAAGTCATATAACGGGGAAGTCATATAACGGGGAAGTCATATAACAATAACGGGGAAGTCATATGACAATAACGGGGAAGTCATATGACAATAACGGGGAAGTCATATGACAATAACGGGGAAGTCATATGACAATAACAGGGAAGTCATATGACAATAACGGGGAAGTCATATGACAATAACGGGGAAGTCATATGACAATAACGGGGAAGTCATATGACAATAACGGGGAAGTCATATGACAATAACAGGGAAGTCATATGACAATAACAGGGAAGTCATATGACAATAACGGGGAAGTCATATGACAATAACAGGGAAGTCATATGACAATAACGGGGAAGTCATATGACAATAACGGGGAAGTCATATGACAATAACGGGGAAGTCATATGACAATAACAGGGAAGTCATATGACAATAACGGGGAAGTCATATGACAATAACGGGGAAGTCATATGACAATAACAGGGAAGTCATATGACAATAACGGGGAAGTCATATGACAATAACGGGGAAGTCATATGACAATAACGGGGAAGTCATATGACAATAACGGGGAAGTCATATGACAATAACGGGGAAGTCATATGACAATAACAGGGAAGTCATATGACAATAACGGGGAAGTCATATGACAATAACGGGGAAGTCATATGACAATAACGGGGAAGTCATATGACAATAACGGGGAAGTCATATGACAATAACGGGGAAGTCATATGACAATAACGGGGAAGTCATATGACAATAACGGGGAAGTCATATGACAATAACGGGGAAGTCATATGACAATAACGGGGAAGTCATATAACGGGGAAGTCATATAACGGGGAAGTCATATGACAATAACGGGGAAGTCATATGACAATAACGGGGAAGTCATATGACAATAACGGGGAAGTCATATGACAATAACGGGGAAGTCATATGACAATAACGGGGAAGTCATATGACAATAACGGGGAAGTCATATGACAATAACGGGGAAGTCATATGACAATAACGGGGAAGTCATATGACAATAACGGGGAAGTCATATGACAATAACGGGGAAGTCATATGACAATAACGGGGAAGTCATATGACAATAACGGGGAAGTCATAAACGGGGAAGTCATATGACAATAACGGGGAAGTCATATGACAATAACGGGGAAGTCATATGACAATAACGGGGAAGTCATATGACAATAACGGGGAAGTCATATGACAATAACGGGGAAGTCATATGACAATAACGGGGAAGTCATATGACAATAACGGGGAAGTCATATGACAATAACGGGGAAGTCATATGACAATAACGGGGAAGTCATATGACAATAACGGGGAAGTCATATGACAATAACGGGGAAGTCATATGACAATAACGGGGAAGTCATATGACAATAACGGGGAAGTCATATGACAATAACGGGGAAGTCATATGACAATAACGGGGAAGTCACATGACAGCTAACGGGGAAGTCATATGACAATAACGGGGAAGTCACATGACAGCTAACGGGGAAGTCATATGACAATAACGGGGAAGTCACATGACAGCTAACGGGGAAGTCATATGACAATAACGGGGAAGTCACATGACAGCTAACGGGGAAGTCATATGACAATAACGGGGAAGTCACATGACAGCTAACGGGGAAGTCATATGACAATAACGGGGAAGTCACATGACAGCTAACGGGGAAGTCATATGACAATAACGGGGAAGTCACATGACAGCTAACGGGGAAGTCATATGACAATAACGGGGAAGTCACATGACAGCTAACGGGGAAGTCATATGACAATAACGGGGAAGTCACATGACAGCTAACGGGGAAGTCATATGACAATAACGGGGAAGTCACATGACAGCTAACGGGGAAGTCATATGACAATAACGGGGAAGTCACATGACAGCTAACGGGGAAGTCATATGACAATAACGGGGAAGTCACATGACAGCTAACGGGGAAGTCATATGACAATAACGGGGAAGTCACATGACAGCTAACGGGGAAGTCATATGACAATAACGGGGAAGTCACATGACAGCTAACGGGGAAGTCATATGACAGCTAACGGGGAAGTCATATGACAGCTAACGGGGAAGTCATATGACAGCTAACGGGGAAGTCATATGACAGCCAACGGGGAAGTCATATGACATTGCCTTGAAATTTTTAGCAGATTCAGTTCTCAGCTAAAAGTGTACATTCATCATTTAATTCTCGGAATGAGTCGGATGGACTCTTTGTTCGGGCATTAACCCTTTACCCAACAAACCGGCCAAAACCGGCCAAATAAAGCTTCAACAGCCTAAAATATCTTCGGTCTGTCTCAATAGAACCATACAAATATGGATATCATTGGAACCGGCTCCTTGACCACATTGTGATAGTTACAGTTATGCCCTGTGCCAATGCATTCTCTTATATATGCGAGTCGACCATAGGTCGCCTCGCATATATAAGAGAATGCATTGGCCTAAAAAAAAACTTTTTTTACCATTTTTTCTTACATTCTTTAACAATTTTATAATTTTTAATGTGTTAAGCCAATGCATTCTCTTATATATGCGAGGCGACCTATGGTCGACTCGCATATATAAGAGAATGCATTGGCACAGGGCCGTTCTGTTGGGTAAAGGGTTAAATAAATTATTGAACATGTTACATGTGTTTAGGTTACAGAATATTAAATAATTATATTATAATATGTAGGAATACTCTCGCTCATTGTCACTGTCATATACTTGAGGTCAATAAGGTGAATGTCTGGAAGAAATATAATTGAGCACAGAATCTCTGTTTAACATGATCTGGTAAGTTGTTCCATGTTAGAAATACTCTTTGCAGGAAGAAGTACTTTCTCACATCTTTGTGGTGTTAGCGCAAGCTGCGCAACTTCATTGAATGTCCCCTCGTTGGTCCTGGATTTATAGTGTAATGGCCATTGAGCCTTTTGTACACCTCGATCATATCAATTCTACGATAATTAAGAGTCATAAAATCCAAATAAGCAAACCTTTTATATATGAGTATTTTTGTAGATATGGCACAAATTGTGTGGCCATTTTCTGAACATTATTCATGGATTTAGAATGGTAAATGTAGTGTGGGCTCCATACATAATGACATTAAACCATTTAGCCCAATTCATGGCCGTGTAGAATTTGTTGAATGTTTTGATTTCCAGTTCAGTAAATGTTCTTTTGACAATTCCAATGAACAATGAAGTGTTCTGATAATATGAACAGATGATGGACTGAGAAACATACCTATATTTTATTTTCTAGTAATATGTATTTATGTATTTATTAACCTATTTTAACCCCCACAAGCAGTCTCTTTGAAAAGCCGATGATAATCCTAATCGATGCATGTCTCTAGATGTGTCCATTATATTTCATTTCTACAACGACGCGGCATTCCCAACATGGCGTAATAAACCATTTCCAAATATGGAGTGCATCTTGGCTTAGTAAATGTTTGTGAGGATCGTAGAAATAGTTATAAATACAATAAGACGCGAACGCATAATCAGTCATGAACATCGTTGACAGATAAAAACTTGAAGATGATGTCTCCTGTATGAGTAAAATTAATTATGGATATATTGCCTGTATTCAGTTTTCTAACAATAGCCGTCAAGTTTGACAATGCTTGGGAAACTTGTCAACATGTCATTGTCCTTGGATCTGTGAAGTGATCTGTTATGCCATAAACTAATGAAATCACATGCGTGATTCGCCACTCTCCAATGAAATGGAGGGAATCCAATCAAAACAGTAACTGATTATGAATGAGATATCCAGAGACGTAAATATTGTAAAATTTTCATCGGCTATTTAAAGAGACAGCCCCACAACATGAGTAAAGTGAACAAAACTAGGTTTAGTGTGAGGACTGAATATTATATTTGCGTTAGTTTGACCCCTTCCTCTCCATTACGTCTCTGAATGTGTGTTTATCTGTGTATTTATATTTGTTTTTAGGGCTTTTTTGAATGGGAAGTTGGACCTAACAGAGGTGGAGGGTTTAGGTGACTTGATTCATGCAGAGACCGAGGCTCAGAGGAAACAGGCTCTCAGACAAATGGAAGGTGACCTCAGCAAGATGTATAACAAATGGAGAGATAGACTAGTCAAGGTCGGTTTAAACTGATTCTGTTATACTTAGAATAAGAGTTATCTTTCTTGTTACCAACAGATGCATGATGGAGATACAAAAGTCCATGTGGTTTGCAAGTTTATCCGATCTGAGCGAACTACAGGTGGCGTGAAAGGGAGTGGAGTCTCCGCCCCAAGCCTGGAAACAGTGTATCTGATATTTGCAGAATGAGGTCCCCAGAGGGTGAATTTTCTGGAAGCTAGTCATGGAAGGTTTAACCCTTTCTATACTGAACAATTATCCCATTCAGTTATAAAAGTTATTGGAATGGTCTATTATTCATTAAAAAAATTTTCAATGGGCTGGAGGGGGGGGGGGGGGGTGCTTGTGAAATCAAAGTTTGACACTCTCCAACAAATACCCCCTAGCAAATGCCCTGCAAGGCAGGCAGTCAATAAATTGAAAGATGAACTGATAAAGTCCATTTCATCTGGACATCAGCTCATACACCCCCCTCAGACAGTATTTTATTTAGTAATTGACTAATTGATAGATGGACATCTCTGATTACTCAACCATGGGCAGAGTCCTCATGTGAATGAATAGGAGATGTAAGCTTCATATATACTAAGGCAGTGTTTAGGGTAGAAATTGGTTGATTGACAATTCTGAGTACTCAACCGTGAACAGAGCCCTCAGGTGAATGAAATATCTGATGATAATTAGCCTGCCACAGTTACTAAATGTCGTTCATTTATTAGTGGTTTGATCTAGGAGTTATGTAAGTTATGAAAGCTCTCCCCGATGAATGGCAACAAGCCATATTTCCGACTAAATCCTGCAAAGTTACCCATAATTCTGCTGTGGTTATGGAGTCGATTAATTGGGGCATTACTGTATAATGTACACTGGGATGGGGCACATTGAATTAATTCCCCCAAAATTTAATGCATATAACTTTGAACCTTCATATATTACATACATATTAAACGTATACATTTTAGTATGTGATTTACTAACATGACTAATAATATAATTAACATGTTCCAATCCAGGTGCAGTTTAATGAATTTCTCGGAGTTAAAGCTCTAAATCATTGTTTTAATCCTAGCCTCCTACGATGCTTTCTACCAGATTTACCACTCATTAAAACAACTGAATTCCCACATAATGCCTTGAAACTTCTGGTAGATAGGCACTTCTTATATCAGGGTTTCCGCTAGGAGGGCAGCGGGTACCTTTAAGGTCCCTCTCCCCCAGCCCAAATTTCCACTCTGACATTTTCCCCTATCCGATCACATATTAATGCCTACATCAACTTTGTATCTGCCACTAAATACAACCAACATGGAATGATAAATAATTCTCTTCAAAGATGCTGTACATACATTGACAACTATTACCATATTCTAAAAGATATTGAAGTGGACATTGCTTTAATCCTGACTGCTTACAGTAATGCCCTAAATAATCGACTCCTTAACCACAGCAGAATTATGGGTAATTTTTCAGGATTTAGTCAGAAAAATATGGCTTGTTGCCATTCATCGGAAAGCTCTCAGTGAGATAGCAAATTTTCCTATTCTGATTTGTATTTGTACCGCATTAAGTGATTATGTAGACCATTCTCAGAAAACTTACATTACCATAGACTGCTAGAATTTTAGCTTAAATTATTGACTGATCTACTAACACTAGATACTCGCAGTTGGTTTAATAATATTTATTCCCAATAATAACGTATTACAATGTAATATATTGGTAATTCATGTTACCATGTTCCTTGTGTATGGGAGTGGATTCGGCTGTAAGCCTATATATGGCTTATATATGCCATATCCACAAGTGACCTTATCATCGGTGGACATAATATAAAATGGTGCGACAAAGCAAGCAATATTATGCTTGCATTACTCGAGACGTTGGTTGCATGATTTGACATTTTTCCCAAATTACTTTAGGGGCCCCATTGCCTGTCGGAAACCTTGCTTATATTATATATACCAGCAAAATGAGAATATATTGTATTGATATCTCCACAGTGCATTGCGAATGCTGAAGCTTATATAGACTTTGGAGAAGATGAGAACATCGAGCATGATGTGATGGACAGAGGTAAGACTGAAAACAACATTGATATACACAAGCATTGAAATAGGGTGTCTGTCATTTGCAGAATGAGGTCCCCAGAGGGTGAATTTAGTGATGCAAACCCGCATAGTGGGCTAGCATCACCAAATTCACCCTCTGGGAACCTCATTCTGCTGAGTTGTAAGCAGAATGAGGTCCCCAGAGGGTGAATTTGGTGATGCTAGCCCGCTATGCGGGGTAGCATCACTAAATTCACCCTCTGGGAACCTCATTCTGCAAATGACAGACACACTATTTCAAGGCTTGGATATGCAACAGAGCTGTTAAGTTTCATGGATTTTCATGATTTACATGATTTGACCCCTATCCCATTCATTAATCCCATTCTATAATAATGGTATACAACGGTCATTGTATAACGGAAAATAGTGCCAGGTTTACCCACATGTATTATAGTTGAGCAACCATGACCTTTGACTTCTGGCTTGTCATCTTTTTACATTCTGTAATCTACATACACTAAATCGATGTTTGTGAATATTGTTGATTTAGTTTGAACAAATATTTCATTAAATTTACGCCATTAAATACATCAAAGTGTCTTTTTTTATCTGGGGCCATTATATCACATAGGTAAACAACTCATAGTTATGTGAAACATCATCGCATGCCTTATAGAACCCGCTGTTAGTTTCACGTCGCATTTATTGATTTAAGAATGTTTTATTTAGGTTTTAGAATAAACTGGGGACTATTTATGGATCCTCTGTAATGCTTCTGTCGTGCGATATAATACACTGTCCTTCTTTTTGCAGTTAATAGAGATGTGAGCTCGTTGATTGAGGATATCTCCGCCCACCTGGCTGACAGTAGGCGGGGCGAGAGATTGAGGAATGGAGTACATGTAGCTATCATCGGCAAACCAAATGTTGGCAAGAGCAGTCTCCTGAATATCATATGTAAGAATTGTTTAGTAAACAAACAATTAAATGTATAAAAGTCATTCATTTTACAGTTTACACACTCCTATATCGAAAGGATAAACCCAAGCCTAATTATAATTTTCCAAAGCGTTTAGGTCAAAATGGTTGAAAATTATTATTGGGTACATCATTCTGAAATTGAGTTGGTCAAAACAATGGGAAAATCTCATAAGCCTAAATCACCAAATAAACATTATTTTAAAGATGCTCAATCCGAATTAAAGCTTCTAAATTACTATTTCTTTGGTTTCGGGTGCAAAAAATATTTGGTTTGAGTCGACGAACCCACCCATCAAAGCTGTTATCAGATATCAATTTTTGAAATCTATTATTTTTCACAACCTGGAATATGGGATAAATTCCATAATTGTCAGTGATGCAAAGCAAAATTGCTCAGAAATTCACTTAAATCGTGATATTTCGAGTTGTGACATTCGCATACAGGGAAGTACATTATTATGAACAGATAATAACTAAGAAATCTATTTTCCGCGTTATTTTTATGTTTACCCATACCATGTATGGTAAACATAGTGTCGTTGTCCGGATTTACCACTCGTCGTTCGTCCGTCCGTCTGTCCGTCCGTAGACACTTCACGTGTAATGCGATAACTCATTTTCTATCCAATCTGAAGCAAATTTTGTATATGGGTATATCAGCCCAAAATACAGATCGAGTTCGAATTTGGGTTTGATCCGAGTTTTTGTTACAGAGTTATGGCCCTTTTTCTACTTAGAATTCACACATTCTGCCATAACTCAAACATTTTTTATCTGATTGGAACCAAATTTGGTATGTGAGTTTCGCAGCCCAAAATACAGATCTAGTTCGAATATGGGTTTGATCCGATTTATTTTAAAGGAGTTATGACACTTTTTCGAGAAAAAAAATTGAAAAAAAAATCGATTTAAAACAAAAATTATTTTTAACTTTTATAATAATAATAAAAAAAATGTCATTGACATTGTCATTTGTTTTCATTTAGATATTGATGATTATGATACAAGTTGATAAAAAGATTTCCAATGTGTCCCTTTAATTTTTTAAAATAATTAAAAACAATTATAATCATTATAACTCTGCCAAGGGTACCCCGAATCACCACACCAAATTTGATTAAATCGGTCCAAAATCTTGTGTTATGTACTGGTAAATCTGTTTGGAGCAACATTAAATCCAATTCACCAATTGCATTTGGACTACTTAGCTATTGATAAAGCTATATTATTTTCTGATGTCTCTTATGCCAATGTGCAAATAATCTGATAAAGAAGCCTGTGGTATCTAATTTAAAATAAAGATTCAACAATAAACATCACATGATATTAACAGTAGACTTGGACATCTGTGCTGCAGAGTTATATCTTCAGATGGTCTGATATCATTATAATTGTTATTGGTTTAATAGAGGTCAGTGTTCAACATAAACAATTCCTGTGATTTTTTGACAGCTGTGCTATATAATTGATATTAATGGGTCAGTGGTGAGGTTGCTTATCTGTATACTAGGACACATTATTATTGTAAACTTAAATTGGACTCTCTTAACCCAAGTATTCCATGTCCAGGGCACACCTACACATTTAACCCACGGACTTGCTGGCTGTGGCGGTTTAGCATTACAGATCCTGTACCAGTGCATTCTCTTATATAAATGCCAGTGACCCATAAATTCCAATAATTTGTGTTATGTACATTTGTCTATAATAGTACATAACAGTATACTCTATAATTCAACACCAAAACTCTCATTTATCCGATCATATTAAATTTTTATCGCCAAGGGATGGGTTAACATCTGCCGATCGTGATCGGCCTCTCGTTTTGACTTGATAAGGTTCCCTGTCAAAACTTCAAAAAGTTCCAAGGTTTTGTACTGGAATATGATCTCAACGGGCATTAGCCAGAGTAGAGATTCATGGCATGATCTCAGAGTTTTTATTAGTGATAAATAATATAGGAACAATTATTACCACTGATAATAAGTATAATAAAACAGCTTAATTAATTTCTTAGTTTGTTTTATAATGAATATTGGCAGGGCCCTATCAGACCCACTATTATATACATGTATGTGGTCTGAAGTTTACGGAGACTGGTTCTCTTCAGATATGAAATTATATCCTCTTTCAGGTCAGAGGCCCGCTGCTATTGTATCTCACATAGCGGGAACGACCCGGGATGTAGTCGAGACAGCCATTAATCTGGGTGGGTACCCTGTAATGCTGAGCGATACAGCAGGCCTGAGGGACACGAAGGATATCGTGGAACAGGAGGGTGTGAGGCGGGCTGTAGCCAGGTCAGATAAATATGTAGATATACAGTGTGTTTGGAGGGCCATTGTTGTGTGAAAACATTATTTTAAATTGAATGGGCTGGAATTAAGTACAATTGCCTTCCGATTTATCTGTGTTTGCTAAAAGACTCACAGTGGTTTAAAACTTCAAGTTTTACCTAGTAAATCTCACTTGCATGACATTCTTGGGTTGGGTGTAGAATTTATCTCCCCCTACACATCGCTCTACCCATCGCCAGAAAAGTTAAGATATCGTAACACACTGGGGATCGAAATAGTTCCATAAGTATGACTCGTTATGCCTTGGAAATCACAACTTTGAAGATAGAAAAGGGGTCCTTTTTTTCCTCCAGTTTTTTTCTTTTTTTTTACAAGATCACAGTAAATTATAGGACAGAAGCTCATTGTTCAGTGCAATGTCAATGAGTTATGTAAGAAATATTCATCAAAGGTACGTTTTGATATCTGCCACCTTAAATTTCTGATAGTTAGCAACTGAAGGATTGGGCAGTCGGAACACAGTTAAACACAAATTTAAAGATGGTGAATATCTTTCAGGCCAGAATTACAACAACATCTTAACTTTATAAAATCTGATTTCAAGACTGTAAATACCTTTTTCTGTGAATAAAACACAGACAAAACTGAAGATTGTGTATAATATGAATCGTACCTACACGTAGTGGAGCAACCAAACATGCTTTACCTCAAATTTGCTTTTTATTGGCGAAATAACGCTAAGAATAATTTATGTAATAGCATGCAATATGACCCTGGTGGAGACGACATGACAAGCATTGTCACGGATTGTGCATTCTTGTCTTGATTCTGGCCCGCAAAGCCAACATATGTAAATGACGTCACGACCCGTGCCATGACGTCTTCTTTGGTTTTCTTTAAGCTAACTTACGAAATTGGTCTAAATGATACTAATATGCCTAAATCACATCGGAATTATTTTCGTCTCGTTGGTCCACTTCCGATTACACAATTTAACAATCTCCAGACAGTTACTAACCAGAAGTCATCTATCAATTTCATAACAAACGTAGACGCCACCAGAATTTGGCTCATCGCTATATAGAAAATATAGAAAAAATTATATGTCATCATTCACCTGCGCCTAAGGTATAAGCACTAATGTGTGCTTCGCACTTGTGGTTACTATTATTTGTTTATAAAGGGATCATAAAGTCATTTATTGCTGCAAAATATCTGAATAGAAATGGCATTTTGCCTTGATGCATGTGGAGTGCTAACAAGATATAGTTCTCCCTCTTGCTACACTCCAAATGCATCTGAAGTTTCTGTTACAAAAAATAGCCAGTAAAACTGTCCGGTGTAACAGGATATCTCCCCCCCCCCCCCCCCCCCCCCCCCACCCACACTGGATATCTTCCCCCCATGAACGACTAAAAAATAATTTCACTCATTTGATATTGTTTGGTCCTGAAATGGCCAGAAAAATGTTTTTTGAGATTGAAATTTATTTTGTATTAATTCGTATATATATATATTTTTTTTTTTTTTTAAAGTGCCAAATTTTTTTTCCACGCATTTGATTGTTCCTGAAATGGCCAGAAAAATGTTTTCGTTTTTAATTAAATTTTTTTTTTTTTTTAAATGTCCAGGTCAGGATATCTATTAATTGTTAGAAGGGTTTCCGGACAGGTGGTTTCATATTTATTATTTTATAACCTAGAATCTATACAAAAGCTTGTCAATCAGCAAATGATGAAGGACGTGTCTGACAAAAATATATTTGTCCTCAATTGTAGAGCAAACAATGCAGATATACAAGTGATCGTTACGGATGTATCAGAGTACGATCATATCCAAACATCCAAAAACGTCATATCGTACGTCACCTCCTATCTCGAGGAAATGGGCGTGGCTACTGGAGGTGGATCACAAGAAAATGACACACATGAACACATTAGTTCGGACGAGCATGGGACGATTCATTCGATCATAGACAGCGTGTTAGTGGTGATGAATAAGACTGATCTCCTTCATAAAGAAGTGACAGAACAAGGATCAAATCACAGTTCCATGGACTTGATGCAGATATCGTGTAATTCTGGGAGGGGCGTGGATCAGTTTATTGAGGCACTGAGAAAAAAGGTTCAGAAAATGTAAGTTTGTTCATCACCAGAGACCTATAATAGACATCAACAATGGTATTGTTGTGTTTGCTGTCTGACCAATATGTTATTGAAGAATCATTTTGCAGCCATTTTTTTTTTCCGAAGACTCTATGACTGAGATAATAATGCCTCAGAGCAGTTTAGAATCAATGGTTTAACACATTTCAGCCTCAGAGCAGTTTAGAAAGAGAGAATCTGATTTACTCTTTAACTTAAGTATTAAGTATTCACACTGTAGTTTAATTCTATATGCCTTAAAGCCACACGATGGTTTGCGCTAAAAAATATGCCTAATAATTTTCACTTTAGAATTTTTGCGGTATGGAAATAGGTCGATAAATACTTCAACTACATTTCTAAGAGAATTATATGTCCCAGAACGATGCATTAAAGTCATGATATAAAAACAGCCATTTGCACAGCATGGAACAGAAAAGAGCATTCTGTGTTAGTCTATTCCTGATATGGTAGAAATAAAGAGTGTTTGCTTCACTTCTGTGCATATCAATTAAAACAGCTGGAAATGAAAATTGCTGTGTGCATGGCAAGTATTTTCAGAGCATATGAAACCAATATTTAGTGCATTTGTCAACCTATATCTTATACCTCCTTCCAAATTTGTAAATTTGAATGACCCATGTAAACCGACAGCAAGCTACCGTACAGTGATATAACAAAAGCTACAGTGAAATTACAAAATGATACGATCTACATTTCAGTAATTTTCCAGTTTTATAGGCAAGAATATAATATATTGTAATATTTTTAGGTGCGGCAACCCTTTAGCAGGAAACCCTAGTCTCACTCAAACGCGACATAGAACTCATCTCTCAAAGTGTTGTGTTCATTTAAGGAACTACCAAGAAGTCATTGAAATGGAAGATATAGTTCTCGCTGTCCAAGAATTGCGGGATGCATTGAGGGATATCGGACGAATTACAGGAAAAATCACAACAGAAGACATACTGGATGTGGTTTTCAGGGACTTTTGTATTGGAAAATAAATCTGCTGAGGCATTTTATTATTTATTACTTGGTTTACGGATTCCCTACCCAAAAAATAGCAATTTGTCATATAAAAATAAAATTTTAGTTTTCGTTTTTTTTTTCTTCCGTCAATGGGAATAATAATCCAGACATATAAAAACAATTTAGAAAAAAAGTTTACGCAAAATTTACAATAACATCGATTGAACAGCAAAGCATCCTGGTGATGTTTATGGTATTGAATGTCAATGCCAACATTGCAGATGCTGATATTGGAAATATTTGTTCATCTACCCGTATCATGCTTTAAAGAAACATCCAAATAAAAAATATATATTTGCCTGTGCTTGTTTTATATGTGGAGATTATTATACAACAAATATTTTATTTCTTCCAACCCTATTTTTTGACAATTTAAAAAAAATATATACAGATTTTATTTGTTTTCCTCCCACCTCTCCTGCCTTTGAGCCAAAGTATTCCGTAAACCAAGTAATAAAAAATAAATGCCTGATGTGATGGAAATCCCATCTTCTGTACCAGGGTCTGTGATGCTGATGACCAACAAGCCTGGATATAGTGTGTCTGTCAATTGCAGATTGGGGTCCACAGAGGGTGAATTTACTGACGCTATCCTGCAGTGGGCTAGCATTACCCTCTGGGGACCTCATTCTGATTAGGCCTCAACTGCTATTGGAGACGTAGGATCAGATTGAAGTTGGTGATGTTACCCATCAGTCACCTCGATTATGCAATATATCTTCTGCAAATTAGGGGATATAGAAACTGAACAGAATGGAAAAAGTAACTAAAAACAATGTTAATTTGAGGCTACAGATACTATCCAGAAGATAAGGCCTGTAGTGGGGTACAATCACTAAATTCACCCTCTGAGGACCTCATTCTGGAAATGTCAGATGCACTATATCCAGGTTTGGTGACCAAAATGAACAAAGATAACGTCATTGTATCAAACATTTGGTCAAATCATCCCAAGTCAATTCAATAATCAGCGCGTGTAATGTTTGGGGCGATACTTTTCTGGGTGAGGACAAACAGATTTCAGACTGTCAACATAACGTATTGAAACCATATGAATGGAGGTTTCCATGATGCAAGACATTTGCAACAAGAGCTACGCTGGGCGTGCAAAATACGCCCTCTCTTGGGTCGGTGGAAACTGGTAAAAAAGGGGCATAACTCTGGTAAAAATTGGCGGACGGAACTGAAATTTGAACTTGACCTGTGTTTTGGTGGGAGAAAGTAATATACCAAATTATCATTGAATCCGATAAGCTCTAGTAAAGTTATCATCCGGACAACAAATTTCAGGGATTTTCTAAGTCAAATTACGTCAAATAAGGGGCATAACTCTTGTGAAAATTGGCGGACGGAACCCAAATTCGAATTTGAGCTGTCTTTTCTCCTATTAAAGGTACTCAACCCGTAAAGAGGGTCCCCATCTCAACAGATTCCAACAACAACAATCCGATCAGAGGGTCCTATATTACTATTTCTTTGGCTTTGGGGGTAAAAAATATTTGATTCGAGTCGAGGAACCCATCAAACAAAGCTCAGAGTTATTAGATATTGATTTTTGAAAATTCTTATGTTCTCGAGATGAGTACCAATAACTGCCGTCAATTTGGTAACATGCTCGAGATTTTACGCCAAAATTATATTCAAACAGACAAGGATGGATAACTCTATGATCAAGTGGGTAATAACAACGAATTTTTTACTGTCTTCTGGGCCAGAAACAATTCCCGATAATGAAAAATAATAGATTTCTAAAATCGATATCTAACAAATCTGAGCTTTGATGGGTGACTTCCTCGACTCGAATCAAATATTTTTGACCCCCGAAGCCATTGAAATAGTAATTGAGAGGAGTTTTATCGGGTTGAGTACCTTTAAACCCACATACCAAATTTGATTGAAATCGCTTCACTCTAACTAAAGTTGTCATCCGGACAACAAATTTCAGGGATTTTCTAAGTCAAATTACGCCAAAAAAGGGGCCATAACTCTCGCAAAAATTATCGGATTTAAACGAAATTCGGACTTCAGCTGTATTTCGCTATATGTTTTGCGTTTTGCGTATAAACATTCCAAAATCAAGTTATCATCCGGAAACCAAAAAACATAAGAAAAACTGAATTTTCTGAGTCGAAAAAGGGGCATAACTCTGCCAAAAATGGTCTGACAGAACCCAAGTTCGAACTTGACCTGTGTTTTGGTGGGAGAAAGTAATATACCAAATTTGGATTCATTCCGATAAACTATACTAAAGTTATCATCCGGACAACAAATTTCAAGGATTTTCTAAGTCAAAAAACGTCAAATAAGGGGCATAACTTGGCGGGCGGAACCCAAATTCGAACTTGAACTTACTTTTCGGCTAATAAACCCACATACCAAATTTTATTAAATTTGGTTCACTCTAACTAAAGTTATCATCCGGAAACCAGGTTAACGGACGAACGCCTGGCTAGACGCCCGGACAGACCAATACTATAATACGGCCGTTTTTCAAACGGGCGTATAAAAATAGATTAATTAGTTTTACACTGCCTGCCGATATGCTATAATACACCGAAGAATATGCCATCTTTTATTCTTTATAATTGTAAAAAAAATATGATGAGTGTCATGCAAATTGAAAAACTTTTATAATCATGGATGAATTTACAACAGTGATGCTCTAAAATTTCTGTGAATTATCATTTGACAACAAAAAAGTTGTTTGAAAATATGCAATTTAACCAAGCCTTGAAATAGGGTGTCTGTCATTTGCAGAATGAGGTCCCCAGAGGGTGAATTTAGTGATGCTACCCTGCATCTTGAAATCCAAGATGGCCACGTTTTTTTCTTCGAATGACCCCAAAATGACTCGTTCCCATCTACATGTCAATGTCAACAGCTATGACAAATTTCATAATGATCCGACCAAAGGTACGACCTGTAGCCCGTGCTAAAGGAGATTGTTGATGAATCACACACACACACGGACGACAAAGCCATGGCAATAGCTCAAACTTTACAAAGTAAAGTTGAGCTAAAAATGCATTCTCTTATATAGGCGAGGCAACCCATGGTCGACTCACATATATAAGAAAATGCATTGGCACAGGGTTTTCATGAAATTTCCCCAGGTATTCTTGGGATCAATAATAAAGTCAGTTACACATATCAATATATTCTCCCTCTTCATATATACAAATAAATTAACCAAAATAATTAAAATGCAGAACAAACAACAGATGATGTCTTAAAAATGACGTCCAAGCTTCCTCTCATCACAACTTTCATATGAATATCAAGTTTACAAACGAATGCCACACAACTTTAAGGTTCTGTACCCCTGGTTCTACCATATTGTCCTGAACCGTAACACAACCCAAAACTGAATGATTTTCAGTGTTTCAGATAAAAAGAACATAGTGTCAAGGGCATCGCAAATATAGCACCGACACTTAAATCTATGGCGTGATGTCACCATACACATAGCGCTATGACACATGCAGTTTTGATTTGGTTGCATATAATTAAATAAGCCTTACTCTATTGAGTTTGGAATTTAATAATCTGCTCAAATAAAGTGGATATCAAAGTCAATTTTTATTCACTTCATAATTGAAGGCCTTTTCACACTGAGAATTTTAAGTGCCTTTATATCTACGATGTCATAAATAGAACTCAGCTTTTTGTGGCTTGTTTTTATTTCATTTGTAATAGAACATATACCTATAAATTAATATTCATTCATGATCATTTGTAGGGATTTTCAGATCCTATGAATTCTGATTCATTCATTTGTAGGGTTGTTCAGATCCATATAAATTCTGATTCATTCATTTGTAGGATTGTTCAGATCCATATGAATTCTGATTCAATCCTTTGTTGGGATGTTAAGATCCATATGAATTCTCAATCATTCATTTGTGGATGGGAAATTATTTCCTAAAATATTAAATTGACTGATCAGTAGAACAGTCCCATGCAATAAGTCAATGCCATACATGTAGAATACCCTGCGTTTACAAAAGAGGCCAAAATATACCCCTACAACTATAATCCATCCCTTCTCTTAACCCTTTACCCAACAAACCGGCCAAATAAAGCTTCAACAGCCTAAAATATCTTCGGTCTGTCTCAATAAAACCATACAAATATGGATATCATTGGAACCGGCTCATTGTTGACATTAAAGCACATGCACTTGAGGGATTTTCAAAACAGGGCATCACATATAATTTATAAGACTATTCAATAGGTGTCTTATTGAGCGTTCATTAATTAATGAACCTGGTTCAAAGTTATGTGAAACACTCCAGTTGGGTGATCAAATATAAATTGAGAATAAAGAATATTAATCCGAATTGACAACACACCTTCATTCTTATATATCAATTAAAGGCAATGACTTTCAATGGTGAAATCATTTGTGTTTATCGCCGAGAGTTGCATACTGAATTGAGATGTAAATATTTACAATTGAGCACAGTTCAGAAAATGTTTTCTATGGAGTAATATGGACCTTTGAAATTTTTGGCAATGTTAGTAGAATGCTACTTTCCTCAGTTTGGCATTGCGGCAGAAAAGAAGAAAAGTATATGACTTATTTCATCGGATACCATGTGTGGAAATGGTTAAATTCTTTTCTACAGCGATCAAATTATTCAACCAATCAATACCAATAGTATAGATGAGGGGTGTGTCATCATAAACCTGCACATAAAATATAAACATGATCCGGCAAGAAATACTTGAGTTATTGTATTGGATAGCATGCGTCTAAAGACAGACAATGGACAGATGAACAACGGATGGTTGATCTGGACGTCGGCATTATGTGTATCATAGATGGTATGTTTACACATAAAAATTAGGTTTCTTAAAGAGAAGCAACATCACTGTGGTCTTATCAGGTCGGGCACACCCTGGTGTTACCTATTATAGTTGCAGTTATATATGTGGAAACTATGGGATTGCGCACCCCAGTGCACAGCCAAATTGCTCTCTTAGTAATACTGAAGCAAATGAACGGTATCCAGGTTAAATTCATTTTACAACCTTTTGCACCAACTTATTTTATTCACTAATCAAACCTTTCTAAATGACATTAAAATAGAGACGCAATGGCTCCATCATATCAATATTGAGACCAATTGAATTTAATCAACTTTCTTATCATGTGCCATCATGATTAATCATTCACATGGATCTGTACCTTTCTAAATGACATTAAAATGGAGACGCAATGACTCCATCATATCAATATTGAGACCAATTTAATTTAATTTAATCAACTTTCTTATCCTGTGCGATCATGATTAATCATTCACATGGATCTAGGCATGTTATTTCATAAGTTAATCATAACACAAACAAACATGGTGTAGATTTAGTATGACATTGTTTTTGAATAATTTTTGTCAAGTCTAATATTGGTTATGCCTCTTTTATCAAGTACCTGTGATATCCATAGTTGAATATAATTATAATAGTTAATCCTTCCATGACTGGAGCTTCTTGAAAGTTTGCGAAAACCCTGTGCCAATGCATTCTCTTATATATGGGCAGTATTTACATTGACCTTGTAAGCCATTGCATTCTCTTGTATATGTGAGGCTCCCAGTGGGAGACTCGCATATATAAGAGAATGCACTGGCACAGGATCTTGATGATGCACCAGCGCAGCTCCCGTCTTGAAAGGGTTAAATCCAGGGCATGTCTGACCTGATATTTACAAATCTAACTTCTAAAGCTACATGTAGTTAGTTATGTGTTAGTGTAAGATAATGGGTAAATTCTAACTACTTCTCGGTCTCATTCATATACAATGTTGAATACATTAACAGAACACAACGTGCATCTTAATCAGGAATCTTTTATCGAATGAATTGCGGATGGATATAAACACCTTAAAATAAGTCAGTTCCCCCTGCCGTATTACGCTGTTTCCAGAATCAAAAGGCCAATTGTCGGTAAATTTCATCATATGTAGCCTATATAAGGACAGATGATTTGAGCTAATGTGTCGACCCGCTGATTGCTCACATTCTTGAGAGAGTACCATTTGTGCGGAAGTATTGCTCAATTCAAAAGTTAAAAAAACGTTATGAGAGTAGAAAACTTAGTTTTGCATGCAACCCAATGTCACGACTAGACTTGGAAGCACTGTGCCCTCAATGCAATGAATAGAAACTGGATTCAATAGTGCCATGATGCTGCGGCAGATGAGAAATCTCGTATCGTTTAGTGTCATTATTCACTCTTTTGTAAACTTCTCACTCCCTTTGGTGCCAAGGAGATGTCCATCTGTCATTATAAACCGAGAATTCTGACATTTAGATGATGAACCCAATGATTTTGTGATTTTTGGAAAGTTGACTCTTCACATTCAACTGGTTGACATTAAAGCACGTAGCCATTCACCACATCAGTTGGTCACATATAAGAGATTATCTTCATCAGTTATAAGATACGTTGGTCACATATAAGAGATTATCTTCATCAGTTATAAGATACGTTTGTCACATATAAGAGATTATCTACATCAGTTATAAGATACGTTTGTCACATATAAGAGATTATCTTCATCAGTTATAAGATACGTTGGTCACATATAAGAGATTATCTTCATCAGTTATAAGATACGTTTGTCATATATAAGAGATTATCTTCATCAGTTATAAGATACGTTGGTCACATATAAGAGATTATCTACATCAGTTATAAGATACGTTGGTCATATATAAGAGATTATCTTCATCAGTTATAAGATACGTTTGTCATATATAAGAGATTATCTTCATCAGTTATAAGATACGTTTGTCATATATAAGAGATTATCTTCATCAGTTATAAGATACGTTGGTCACATATAAGAGATTATCTACATCAGTTATAAGATACGTTGGTCATATATAAGAGATTATCTTCATCAGTTATAAGATACGTTTGTCATATATAAGAGATTATCTTCATCAGTTATAAGATACGTTTGTCATATATAAGAGATTATCTTCATCAGTTATAAGATACGTTTGTCACATATAAGAGATTATCTTCATCAGTTATAAGATACGTTTGTCACATATAAGAGATTATCTACATCAGTTATAAGATACGTTTGTCACATATAAGAGATTATCTTCATCAGTTATAAGATACGTTGGTCACATATAAGAGATTATCTACATCAGTTATAAGATACGTTGGTCATATATAAGAGATTATCTTCATCAGTTATAAGATACGTTTGTCATATATAAGAGATTATCTTCATCAGTTATAAGATACGTTGGTCACATATAAGAGATTATCTACATCAGTTATAAGATACGTTTGTCACATATAAGAGATTATCTTCATCAGTTATAAGATACGTTTGTCATATATAAGAGATTATCTTCATCAGTTATAAGATACGTTTGTCATATATAAGAGATTATCTTCATCAGTTATAAGATACGTTTGTCACATATAAGAGATTATCTTCATCAGTTATAAGATACGTTGGTCACATATAAGAGATTATCTACATCAGTTATAAGATACGTTGGTCATATATAAGAGATTATCTTCATCAGTTATAAGATACGTTGGTCACATATAAGAGATTATCTACATCAGTTATAAGATACGTTGGTCATATATAAGAGATTATCTTCATCAGTTATAAGATACGTTTGTCATATATAAGAGATTATCTTCATCAGTTATAAGATACGTTTGTCATATATAAGAGATTATCTTCATCAGTTATAAGATACGTTTGTCACATATAAGAGATTATCTTCATCAGTTATAAGATACGTTTGTCACATATAAGAGATTATCTACATCAGTTATAAGATACGTTTGTCACATATAAGAGATTATCTTCATCAGTTATAAGATACGTTGGTCACATATAAGAGATTATCTACATCAGTTATAAGATACGTTTGTCACATATAAGAGATTATCTTCATCAGTTATAAGATACGTTGGTCACATATAAGAGATTATCTACATCAGTTATAAGATACGTTTGTCACATATAAGAGATTATCTTCATCAGTTATAAGATACGTTGGTCACATATAAGAGATTATCTTCATCAGTTATAAGATACGTTTGTCATATATAAGAGATTATCTTCTCAAAGATATCCTTGAAAATATCAGGAGGAGGACAAGTTCTAGTTTAAATATAATACAGCCTCAACAGCTAGGAAGTAATGAGTCTGGAGTATTTGGGGGGATTTCTACCACCAGCTTAATTACGTCAGTCTCACCCAATCACAACATATCAGGAAAGCAATGCATCCTATCAGGCGATTGTTGGAATGCCTTTTTACAATGGTAGATTCGTCACATTGCTAAAAATAGCGCTTAAACATTGTCTGTCGCACTGCATGCATTCAATGCAGAAATAATTTTAGCGACATATAGTTACACTTGCTGGTGGTGATAGATATCCCCCCCCAAATACTCCAGACTCAGTACTGCTGATGGGGTCATTGTCACAAGGCTCCTGTCACATTCGTAGCCAGCATTTTAAATCGATCACAAATGTAGCCAGCTTTTCTACGGCGATCACATTTGTAGCCAGCTTTTCTACGGCGATCACATTTGTAGCCAGCTTTTCATATTCATGCGAGCCTCAATGAACAAGATTAGGTTAGTCTCATTTTTCTGAGTTGATGAATGAAAAACAACATAATTTTATATTAGTTCATCTAATAACCTGAGGTTTCCGATCAATGTCGTTAGATGCTCGAATTATATTCCAATATAAATTGATAAACGAAGTCAGTTTTGGAGCATGACGTCGATATTTTAGTCACGAACGCGATGACGTCATATTTCGCGCCATATAAGCATGGAATTAGAAAAGCTGGCTACGAATGTGATCCCGGCGAAAAGCTGGCTACATTTGTGATCGATTTAAAAAGCTGGCTACGAATGTGACCAGAGCCTTGTGACAATGACCCCATCAGCCTCAGTAATACATAGCTGTCGAGTCTGTGTTTTAACCAGAACTGGGGGAGGACTTACTTTTTTAGATGTTTATTTCACAAGAGTGCAACATGATTACGGTACTTTAAGTTATTATCAGGGCTCGACTTAACCCATTGGTGGGTGAGTATGTCATTATAATTTATGTCATATCCATGGGTTAATATGTTATTACAAATAAACTGAATCCATGGGTTAATATGTTATAAAATAAACTGAGTAATAATGTAGTCATTGCATATTGTAACAAACAAATCATACAACCAACATTGTTTAACCCTTTCAGTGCGCAAGTCTGATTTTTTTTATCAACCCATATTTCCTTGATCATTTTTCAAATTTATTGATTAAAATAATGTGATACATTGATGGAAAGAGCTCTGAGTTTACCCTTGGCACTGAAAGGGTTAAGCATGAATGAATGAAAATAATAAAAATAATATCCATAGTATGTCCATATTATATCCATATTATATCCATAGTATATCCATATTATATCCATGCAAGTTTCCTTTTAGAAGATGATTTTTTTAAAGTTATGTGTACGGTATTAAACATAAACTACAATAAACAACATAAATGTCATTCCACCCGCCAACCATACAGCGACATAAATGTCGTTCTACCCGCCAACCGTACAGCGACATAAATGTCGTTCTACCCGCCAAAAGGTTAACAACCTAGCACTTTTCAATTTCAACTACGGTAAATAATTTCCAATGAAAATACATGTACTTGATAGGGAATGTAATATATAAAGTATACAAATGGTACAAAAAGTTATTCAATCAATCAATCAAAAATTCAGTCAACCCCTGATTACATGAATTATTTGAAAATGAATATGAACAAAGTTATCAACAGCATATGAAGTACAGTAATGCTCTAATTAATCGACTCCTTTAACACAGCAGAATTATGGGTAACTTTTCAGGATTTAGTCGGAAATATGTCTTGTTGCCATTCATCGGAAAGCTCTCCCCGAGAGCTTTCCGATGAATGGCAACAAGCCATATTTCCGACTAAATCCTGAAAAGTTACCCATAATTCTGCTGTGGTCAAGAGGTTGATTAATTAGAGCATTACTGTACATCCAGTTTACTTTGTCTAATCGAACCAGGGATATCAGTCATGACACCCTGACAGAGACATTGCCAAGCCACTTGTCTATGCAGTTACTTTGACGACACAAGATAACTTAGGTTTTATTCAATTCGATGATTTATAGGCATTCAAAGTAAATTTTCCATTTCTCAGTTTTTTTTATTTTGTTATTTATTTCCGGGAAGCACATGCCAACGACCATTTCACAGCTGCATCGGCTAGCTCGGAGTTTAGTTTCAGTTGCCCATGCATGATCAGATGTCCATAAAAGTTAGTTGATAGATCCCATGTCATATTTTTCATCAAAAATCACCCAATATTAAAAGTATCATTTAAACATTTTTATTGAGATCGCAGATGCTATACATCACATGTTTAACACAAGTTTGAATATTGTTAGCAATTACAATTAGATGAAGCCAGTAACCAAATTTGGTAAAAATCAGATAAAGTTTATTGGCGTTATTGCGCTTCCAGATCGATGCCCACTATCATTCATTAAACCAAATTGCAATTTTGTCCTGTGTTGCTGTGTTATTTTTAGTTTACTCCAGTTTGCTGAATTCATTACATTCATTTTAGACTTGGCTAATTTGGCCATTCTGACCCATGGTAATGAACGGCATCGTCCTAATGACAACAAATGGCTTGGTGCCTCGTCTCCGCCCGCATCATTCACGATGATATCCCAGAGACGAAGGAACTTGGTCTACATTAAAAGAGTGAAACATGATAATTAAAAGGTATCTACGTGATTTACAAGCACACAGAATGGAATGTATAAAAATAAGAATTTAATTGAAAAGGTGAAGAAATCTGAATGTTAGTTATCACAAAATGGACGCCAATGATATATATATATATATATGGTAAGAGGAAATCACTCACAAAGTAACACAATTCAATTTGATGCACACTTTTATACTATGGAACTCTTAAATATTTGGTTAAAATGATGAAATATTCAGATGCAGAGTAATTGGGGCAGGTCTGATTGTGACTATTGTACACAATCGGAAAACTTATTCAATGTTAATTGCTTATGGCCAATGGATGATTTCAGTCACATAGCAGTTGCTGGGAGACGAATCATCAATGCACAAGTTGAAATTTCAGTACATTATGATTTGACAACAAAAATATCAGAATGAGGTTCCCAGAGGGTGAATTTGGTGATGCTAGCCCACTATGCGGGGTAGCATCACTAAATTCACCCTCTGGGGACCTCATTCTGCAAATGACAGACACCCTATTTCAATGCTTGTGCCCAGTTCAGCAACTCTTTGACATATTTTCGTAGCAAAAGCATGATTTTTCGATCAGATTCAATTAGAACATGGATAAACATGCATCAGGTGTGATTTTGGGATGTTTATCTGTAGGTTTTCCAATGAAAAATATCCATTTTACCAGTTCCTCACGTCTCCAGTAAAACTTCATTTTCCATCACAAAACCCAACCGATAAACGTCCAAAAATCACAAAAGATATGATGATCCCCTAGATTTAGTAATTTTAATACATCGTTGAGCTGTTCATTGATGGTGGGCCTGATGACATACAATTTCATTAACATGAACAAATATACATACAGTAATGCTCTAATTAAACGACTTCTTAACCACAGCAGAATTATGGGTAACTTTTCAGGATTTAGTCGGAAATATGGCTTGTTGCCATTCATCGGAATGCTCTCCCCTCGGCCAAGCTTCAGGTAAGCTGAATGTTATACATACATACAGTAATGCTCTAAGTAATGGACTTCTTAACCACAGCAGAATTATGGGTAACTTTTCAGGATTTAGTCGGAAATATAGCTTTCTGATGAATGGCAACAAGCCATATTTCCGACTAAATCCTGAAAAGTTACCAATAATTCTGCTGTGGTTATGAAGTCGATTACTTAGAGCATTACGGTACTTTGTTCTTATTTTCATTATCAATAATCCACCAGCAACAAGATGCTGTGGATTGATTCCATTCTTATGTAAAAATTTAACTGCTACAGAAAATTGTCGTCTTTATTATGCTTCACTAGTGTTTTAAAAAATGAGGAATAAATTATGAAAGTGAATATTGGAAAACAAAATATTCTGAAAAACAGATTTTCATCTGAATTAAATCACAATTGCTATTGGTGATATTTAGTTGACAGAACTGTAATAGTTAAAGATGCATTATCCGAATTAACGCTCCTAAATTTCTATTTCTTTGGTTTCGGGGGTAAAAAATATTTGATTCGAGTCGAGGAACCCACCCATCAAAGCTCAGAGTGATCAGATATCAATTTTTTTAAGTTTGTTATTTCTTGAGATGTACAATTATTTGTGGCCCAGAAACATGTTGTCAAACGGATGGACTTGGACAAAATTACGGATGGACTTGGACAAAATTGCAGATGAAGAAGGATAACTCTAAAATTAAATGGTACGGTAATATGGCAAAATTTCATGAATTTTCAAGTGATAATACGGCCACATTTCGTTCAACAAAATGTTGATAAATAACACGTTTTGGGAAATTTGATACCATAGATCACACTGGTTAGCATTATTTTGTTGAATTAATCGATTCTGATAACTAAAGCGTATTTTGAAGAAATGTTGTTGTTGTATCTTGATGGTATGGGGACCGTCTGATTGGATTGAGTACCTTTAACGTTAACATAACAGTGGTTTCAACATGCAAAATCTTGTTATTGGACAATTATTAAAGATGGTCTATCTCTTCTTAAATACGTTTTATATAGTTCCCTGGGTATAAAATAATAAATATGAATCAAAGACCCCTGTCTGGAAATGCTCCTATCAATTAATATTGATATTATTTCAAATTTTCTGAGATAATACATGCAATAAATTTGGGACATTTTATGGCTCGCAGAGTGTAGCAAGCGGAAGAACTATCTGAGATCGCCTTCATACTGCTCTGTTCTAAAATTAGTAATGAAAAAATGTCCCAATTGATTATTGCGTTATATGAGAAAATATCAATATATAAAAATCAATATTAATTCATAGGAGCATTTCCAGACAGGCGTCTTCAACACATATTTATTATTTTATACCCAGGAAACTACATAAAACGTGTTTAGGAAAAGATAGACCATCATTAACCCTTTACCCAACAGAAGGGCCCTGTGCCAATGCATTCTCTTATATATGCGAGTCGACCATAGGTCGCCTCGCATATATAAGAGAATGCATTGGCTTAACACATTAAAAATTATAAAATTGTTAAAGAATGTAAGAAAAAATGGTAAAAAGTGTTAAAAAAAGATTTTTTTTAGGCCAATGCATTCTCTTATATATGCGAGGCAACCTATGGTCGACTCGCATATATAAGAGAATGCATTGGCACAGGGCATAACTGTAACTATCACAATGTGGTCAAGGAGCCGGTTCCAATGATATCCATATTTGTATGGTTCTATTGAGACAGACCCAAGATATTTTAGGCTGTTGAAGCTTTATTTGGCCGGTTTTGGCCGGTTTGTTGGGTAAAGGGTTAATAATGAAAATAAGAACAAAGTACAACCTTTCTTTCACTTTCTTCTCGATAAAGGATTTTACAGAGTATTGTGATTTTTCACATGTACCCACTGTGAAGGCCTCGAGTCCCTGTAAATTATAAACTGTACATGGTGGGAGTAAGAACATCAATACAAAGCTTCACACTTTCCTGCACAAATTTAACACAAAGTGACATTAACAATTTCTCAATGATTAGATTTACATTGATATGAGGATGATATGAATACTCGACAAGAAAACTCCAGTTAAATGGTAGGCTACCTGACAAGAAAACTCCAGTTAAATGGTAGACTACTCGACAAGAAAACTCCAGTTAAATGGGAGACTACTCGACAAGAAAACTCCAGTTAAATGGTCAACTACTCGACAAGAAAACTCCAGTTAAATATTAGGCTACTCGACAAGAAAACTCCAGTTAAATGGTAGGCTACTCGACAAGAAAACTCCAGTTAAATGGTCGACTACTCGACAAGAAAACTCCAGTTAACTGGTCGACTACTCGACAAGAAAACTCCAGTTAAATGGTAGACAAAGTCAATGGTAGATCCAGTAAGGTTCATTATCCAAATGAGGGGGGGGGGGGGGACAGAGTCGTCAAGATAAAACAATAATGTTCATTTATAGCATAGCAATAATGTAATTTCCATTTTGAAATACAAGCACTGGAGAAGGCCAAGGGCCAAAAGCTATGCTATAAATGAACGTTACTGTTTTTTTTTATCCAGTTGAATGATGTTGACACAAACTTCTGTCAGTTACTTTGTTTAATTAGAGGCCTGCATATTACATGTCGTTTTACGCAAGCCTGAGTTTAGTGTGCCTGTCGTTTGCAGAATGAGGTCCCCAGAGGGTGAAGTTAGTGGTGCTATCCTGCATAGTGGGCTGGCATCACTAAATTCACCCTCTGAGGACCTCATTCAGCATGGCCTCATCTGCTATGGGAGACATAGACTCAGATTGAAGTTCCCAAATGGTGACTATTGTGATTTTCTGTTGCATACAGTACGAGTTGGCCCTATAAATGGCTGGATTTTGGTACAGCCTCCGTTTAAGTTTGTTGACATTCATTGAAATCAATAATAGTGTAGATATAATATATTGAGCTCCCTCTGATAAATGTAGCAATAAAATCCAGCAATGAAGTTAAACAATACTTGCATAGCAATGACTCAATGGAATGTTATGTTGCACTAAGATTCTTTATTCTTCTGCGACTCCTTCTTCTCTCTCCTGGAATATATTAAAGTCACATGAAATAGTTAGAGATCATATTCCACCAGTTCAAAACCTGAGAACTTTTAATGCTCCAGCAGGGAACTTTATAACAATTAATGCAGGTAATATATTATCTCTAAGTAAATGAAATTGTCAATGAGAATACAATCTAGGCATAACGTCCATTATAGAAGAGCAATGGGGGTGGGGCTGTTGTGGTCCGAGAGGACTTGGTCTATCCACCCCCCACAGGCAGATGAATGGACAAGCCGATTCCAGTGTACATCCCCCACACAGGCAGACGAATGGACAAGCCTATTCCAGTATACACCCCCACAGGCAGATGAATGGACAAACCGATTCCAGAATACACCCCCCCCCAAACAGGCAGACAAAAGGAAAAGCCGATTCTAGTATACATCCCCCCCCCCCCCCCCCCACCCCCAGCAGACAAAAGAAAAGTTGATTCCTGAAAACACCCCGGACAAGCCGATTCCAGTATACACCCCCTCTCACAACTTTGTTACAGGGGGTATAATTATGTGCATACTTGTTACAGTGGGTATAATTATGTGCATACTTGTTACATGGGGTATAATTATGTGCATACTTGTTACAGGGGGTATAATTATGTGCATACTTGTTACAGGGGGTATAATTATGTGCATACTTGTTACAGGGGGATACTTGTTACAGGGGGTATAATTATGTGCATACTTGTTACAGGGGTTATAATTATGTGCACACTTTGTTACAGGGGGTATAATTACTTGATGAAAAGAGTGTCATAATTATCATACCTGAGATTTCTCATCCTAAATCTGAAAAAGAAAGAAATGTCTTAAATAGTCAGCCAAGATATGGCAAATTAGGCCCCTGCGAAGCTTCGAGATTCGATTCGATTCGCGAATCAGTCGTGCTGATTCGATTCGACTGTCCGATTCGAGTATTTTCGAATCATTCATGATAAGACATCATATATAGGCAATCAAGTTGAATCAACTGTCATAACCCGATGATAACAACCCAATTGTTATGCCCTATAAGCAAGAAATAATCGTGCGGCTCGAGACATCGATATCAAACGGATCGCTGCGTCGACCAATAATCTATAAATAGAACCAAGGTAGGTAATGTCGTAATGACTATTGAACTTATTGAAGTGACGTAATTGGGAATTCCTGAGGCGCGTGTTTACAAAATAATACAAAACCAAAATGGCTGAGTTTCGTTGCCTGTTCAATTTATTAAAAGGCGAGAACAAATATGCGTGTAAGCACTGCCCCACGCTTTTGTTTGTTCAACCCACGGGTACAACAACACACCTTAGGCTGCATGTCCAGCGGAAGCACCCCGCTCTGTTCGACAGAACGATACAGACGGGAAATTCAAAAAACCAAAAGTTGAACTTCCAGAAAATTCGCAAGTAGGTGATCATGATTCTGCAGCCAAGAAACAGTCCACGATGGGCCAACATTTCGTCCCCAAACGCATAATTATGCCAGACACAAAAACAAAGTTTGATGCAGCAACATTTGTTGTCGTTGATGTGAGACCTTTTGAGTCTGGCGGGCGAGGGGTTCAAAAAAATGTGTGATGTGCTCACTGGAGGAAGTTATGACCCCACCCCACACCACAACGCTATCAAGAAAAGTAAATGACCAGAGAGAGTCAATGGAGGGTACAGTAATGCTCTAATTAATCGCCGAGAGCTTTCCGATGAATGGCAACAAGCCATATTTCCGACTAATTCCTGAAAATAATTATGCTGTGGTTAAGAGGTCGATTAATTAGAGCATTACTGTAGTTTAAAGACTTTTTGAAAACTGATATCGGGAAATCCAAAGTTTCAGTCACTTTCGATCACTGGAACTCCGACAACAACAGTAATTATCTTGTGCTGACCACCCATTATGTAAGCGTCGAATGTAAGTTTGTCACAAGATGTTTGTCCGTGATCAATTTAGAGGACAATGAAGCCGTTCGTTCAACTTTTCTCCGGTACAATCATGCTAAATTTCGATGTCCGCGAAAGGTGTAGATTCGATTCGAGATTCGATTCGATTCGAGAATCATTCTCGTGATTCGATTCGATTCGAAATGAAATCCCCCGATTCGCAGGGCCCTATGGCAAATACAACCAAATGCCATCGATACATTAATTAATAAACACCAGCAAACAAACAATTTTCTCATTTTTTGTGCCTTAACCCTTTGGTGGGTAGAATGAGATTTATGTTGTTTTATGGTTGGAACAAGGGGGGGGGGGGGGGGGTCAGGTAAATATTTCCGGACACAAGGCGGTTTTTTATTTTTTCCTCCCTCTGGGTACCCACCACCCCAATTTTTATTTTTTTCCGATTCTGGGATAGGGACCCACCCCCTCCAAACTGCTTCAAATGACTATTTTACTCAGTTTTCCTGATCTTATCTGATCAATGTTCCGTATCATGATTATAGAAGCATTCCTACTTTTTATTTACCAACAAGACTGTAAAGTTTCAAAACAATTCTCCAATAAATGTGGGCTGTGGGGTATGCTGATGGATTGATATTTGAAATCCAAGATGGCTGATGGTGGCCATGTTTGTTTTAAAAAATTGTTGGGGAAAAATGGAGGCTCCCATCTAGAGGTCACTTCGAAGATCCATATGAAGTTTGGTGAAGATTGGATGAGAAATGTGACCTGTAAGGTGTGCTTTGGTCATACAAAGAGTAAAATCCAAGATGGCTGCCATTTTTACAAAATGGTAGGTATCCATCATGAGGTCACACCGAAGATCCATATGAAGGCTGGTGATGATCGGATGAGGGATAAGCTCTGCAGGGTGT
Source organism: Siphonodentalium dalli (assembly GCA_032622095.1). Lineage (NCBI taxonomy): Eukaryota > Metazoa > Mollusca > Scaphopoda > Gadilida > Siphonodentaliidae > Siphonodentalium > Siphonodentalium dalli. The sequence continues at coordinate 249,227,363 of CP136063.1, forward strand.
GTTATAGGATTTAGTGATGCAAAGAGTAAAATCCAAGATGGCTGCCAGCAGCCATATTTTTCATCAAAAATCATTCAAATTTGACAGCTCCCATCTAGAGGTGATCTTAGACAAATATACCAAATATGAGAGCTTTCCGATGAATGGCAACAAACCATATTTCCGACTAAATTCTGAAAAGTTACCCATAATTCTGCTGTGGTTAAGGAGTCGATTATTTAGGGCATTACTGTACATCGAATCGTGAATGCCTAGCTATAATGTGGGATTCAAGAAACTATAAGTGAGTAAGTTTATTATTGCAAACCGTTTGGTTAACTTTTGGAAATATACAGAAGATTTTAAAACATTCAATAATAAAAATCTGTCTTGTCCATGTGCTTACAGACAGGGTATGATGACAACGTCCTTGATTATATGACGATGATGTCAACTTTAATGGAAAGGGCCTAACTATTATGAGACAAAATTTACCTCAAGAACTAGTTAATCAATTAAATGAAGAAATATTGACATAAATTTCAGTATACTACAAGGTATGATCACAGTGGTGTGAAGATTTTGACGTCATTGCCCTCGTTTGTCATTCCGCGAGCTACAACCACAACAAACTCCTAAAATAATGTTAACCAGTTAACCCTTCCATGACTAGAGCTTGTTCAAATTTTGCGAAAACCCTGTGCCAATGCATTCTCTTATATATGGGAGACTCGTATATATAAGAGAATGCACTGGTACAGGGTCTTTAATGCTGCACCAGCATAGCTCCATTCGTGAAAGAGTTAAAACATATTTCTCATTCTATCTACAGTAATGCCCTAATTAATCGACTCCTTTAACCACAGCAGAATTATGGGTAACTTTTTAGGATTTAGTCGGAAATATGGCTTGTTGCCATTCATCGGAAAGCTCTCCCCGAGAGCTTTCCGATGAATGGCAACAAGCCATATTTCCGACTAAATCCTGAAAAGTTACCCATAATTCTGCTGTGTTTGAAGGAGTCGATTAATTAGGGCATTACAGTATGTAATTTTGTGATATCTTTTCCTGATACTTTACCTTGAACTGTCCCCTTATTAGTGTACATGAAGGCCTCGGTCTTTTTCCTGAAATGAAACCAAACAGCAGGTATGGTGAACTGTGCTTTCAACAAGCAGCGACTAACATTTGGAATTCACTCACACTTGATACTCGGAGAGTAGAGTGTTTCTGGTTTAAAAAAATCTCTTAAGACGCACTTATTTAAACTGTGTTTTAAACTGGATTAACTATATTTTAGAACGAGCACCATTTATCTTATCTTATTCTGTCGTTTTTATGTTTACCCATACCATGTATGGTAAACATAGTGTCGTTGTCCGGATTGACCACTCGTCGTGCGTCCGTCCGTCTGTCCGTCCGTAGACACTTTACGTGTAATGCGATAACTCAAACATTTTTTACCTGATCAAAACCAAATTTTGACAGAGTTATGGCCCTTTTTCGACTTAGAATTAATGAATTCTGCCATAACTCAAACATTTTTTATCTGATCGGAACCAAATTTGGTATGTGAGTTTCTCGACCCAAAATACAGATCGAGTTCGAATATGGGTTTGATCGGAGTTTTTTTTACGGAGTTATGGCCCTTTTTCGACTTAGAATTCATGAATTCTGCCATAACTCAAACATTTTTTATCTGATTGGAACCAAATTTGGTGTATGAGTTTCTCAGACCAACATACAGATTGATTTCGAATATGGGTTTGATCTGATTTTTTTTAATGGTGTTATGGTCCTTTGACATATGATTCACACATACATGTACTTCGATAAATCAACCATTTTTCATCTGATAGGAACCAAATTTGGTATGTGAGTTTCTCAACTCAAAATACAGAACGAGTTTGAATATGGGTTAGATCCAATTTGTTATACCAGAGATATGGCCCTTTTTAAACTAAGAATTATCCAGATTATAACCCAAGTAACTTACAATTAATGAATACCTGCTTCTCTGTGAGCAAGATAAAAGACAATATAGTTTATTGCTTTGAGAGTTATTTATAGCCCTCATATGTTAGGTCTGTATAAGAGACACAGTGAATTATTGGATAAATTGATTTAGCTATCTTTTTAACCACAACTTAGCCAGGTGAATTTATTTAACTAGACCAATGGAGCTCTCTAAGTCCTTGGATGATGGGACTACATTGGATCAAACAGGGCAGAGATAGGTGATTTAACCCCTTTTACCCATTCCATGTCTTTTAACCTTTTCCATTAAATAAATAATTATATTATTTTGATATCTCACATGGCAATTTGCAACAACATGAATAGAACTGCTCACACTATGATAGTGGTGACAGGCTCTAGAGTTTAGATGTTATATTAACCCTTCTATATTGACTCATACATTCCAATAATTTGTGTTATTACTGGTTATTATGTACATTTGTCATATACTACTTTAGATCATAACAGTATACTCTATAATTCAACATTAAAAGATTATGATTCTGATCTTAACAATTTACTATCGCCAAGGGATGGGTTAAACATCTGCCGATCGTGATCGGCCTCTCGTTATGAGAAACCTGTACTGTATATTTTAATCTAGTCTCACTGTTTCATTGTTTTACTATTTATTTATTTTTAACCTAGTATTGTTTTATCATAGTTGTATACTTTTTGTATTTAAAACCACCTGTATGTATTTTATTTTATGTTCTTAATATTACTGTAAAGTGCATTGAAACTAAATATGGTAGAATGCGTTCTTTAAAATGTAAATATAATAATAAAAAAAATTTAAAAAATCCATGCTTGAAGCGGAGACTATTTGCCTTTGTAGTAGGACAGTCTTGATTCCTGAATGTTTTTAACCCTTTCATGACGGGAGCTGCTCTGGTGCAGCGTTAAAAACCCTGTGCCAGTGCATTATAAGAGAATGCACTGGCTTACAAAGTCAAGGTAAATATTGTTAGGCCAATGTATTCTCTTATATATGCGAGGCTCCCTATGGGAGTCTCACATATATAAGAGAATGCATTGGCACAGGATTTTTTCAAAATTACCGGATGCTCCAGTCATGGAAGGGTTAAGGAATATTGGTTTCCTAATGTAATTTATATACACAGATTAAAGGCACCATGCCTAATCACAAACTCATAAATAGCAATGAATAGTTTAAATTAGGATACCAAGTTTATTGATTTTAGTGATGTTGCCGTGATCATTTTCATACACTCAACATTCACATCCACCCCAATGTATAAGAGAATGCATTGGTACAAGGTTTTCGCAAAATTTTATGAAGTTTCAGCCATGGAAGGGTTAATGATGTGTAGTAGAATAAGATATGAATCTCTACTCTGGCTACAGTAATGCCCTAAGTAATCGACTCTTTAACTACAGCAGAATTATGGGTAACTTTTCAGGATTTAGTTGGAAATATGGCTTGTTGCCATTCATCGGAAAGCTCTCCCCGAGAGCTTACTTCTCCCCGAGAGCTTACTTAGGGCATTACTGTATGTTCCACCAGTTTTTTGATGTTCTGAAAAGGGAAATTTATAATATTGAAAAGATAACGTAGGTAATATATTTCTTTGTTAATACCTGTTCCTTAATAATGTATTTCACAGTATGTCAAGGTCCTAACATGAGATTGCATAATTTAGGTGCATTTTGTGAGCAGATTTCACTCTGCATCGCTTACAATTATGAAATTTCCCCCAGCTAATCAATTCAATGGTAAGGGACATAAATCATGCAATATCAAGTTGGGATCATAGTCTACCTAGTGTGAAATACTTCATTAAGGAAAGGTATTGACTAAGAAATATAGTACCTATGCTATTACTTCAATGTTATAAAGTTCCCTGTTAGACAGTGACAGAACTTGTAAAAGGTTCCCATGTTTTGAATGGGTAGAATATGATCCCCACAGACATGGCTAGAGATGAGATTCGTGGCATGGCATGGTATGTAGATGCAATCATTAGCATATAGTCACAGGATACCGAGTCTCACATTCTCATTAAACCCTTTGATTATGAATTCTTCTTTTTATTTTTTTAAATGTACATGAAATTGTCTATTCGTCATGTGTAGGGTCCTTGTTGCAGTCGCATTAAACCCTTTGATTATGAATTCTACTTTTTATTTTTTTAACTATACATGGAAATTGTCTATTCGTCATGTGTTGGGTCCTTGTCGCAGTCGCGCTCGGCAACACAGTTAAACAAGATTTCAAACCCATCAGTCACAAAGGGTTCGTGCTGCTGTGAGCCAAATTTGCCAAATACAAAAAAAAAATTAATTTGGCAAAAAAAATGGCAAGTGTTTTCAATAACATACTAAGAAATATTCTTTTCGAAAATAATGAATAACGAATTGTCTCTTTCGGGAAATTAAACAGTAGAGTGTTTAAACACGAGCGTTATTAACAAAGGAAGCCAATCACGCCAGCCTGAGTTGAAATCAGCAGCTTATGTTGCTACAAATTGCGGAACTTTTATGTTAGTATTCATCAAATCTCATCAATGATAACTGTTCATTTATGAACACAAATCAGTGTTGTTTTAGTAACGGTGTTTGTATAATATTGCTTAAATATGGTCGTCGATTCAATAGTTTGTCATTTCCAAAATGAGTCTCAAATGCAAACTTACCGACTGTGATGAACAGTCGGTGAAAGCCAACAAACTGACCAAATTTTTCCGACCCACAATGAGTTTACCTCCGAAACCAACAAAAGAATGTTCTATTACTGACTTTCGAAAATAAGATGTTCGAACAACAGATGTAACTGTTATTGACAAATCAACAGTGGAACCAATTTAATAAGACGAACCGACATTAACAACCTGACTAGAAAGATTGCCAGAGCAACAAATTTTATTTGTTTTACGACTGGCTCGTATGACACAATAGGTTAATTAGCTGGGTTATAAAGGATATGGCCTGGATTAACAATCACCATGCAGATTAATTTTACAGCTTTGTTCTCATCACTTATCAACATAAACAAATCAATTGAGATTAATGATCCTTTGTTCTTGTAATTTTATAGGCGACGCACATATATATTAATGCTTTCTATACGCTTTATACCGACATTATTTACAACTATTGCTCCACTTTTAGGTCCAAATTCTCACACCATTGCTGTGGGCATTCTCCCGAGAGTCGGCAAACTTGACAGAAGTACGCAAAGTTGATTATGTCATGTGTATGCATGTTATGTTCATTGTGTTTATTTGTTATGTTTTTATATATAATAAAGTTTAATAACTCAAAACAAATCTTATAAAATCGTGAACAAATTTGGCAAAAGTTTTTTTAATTTGGCCAAAAACAAATCTCATTTGGCAAATGTTTTGGCAACAGAAAATTCTGGGCCAGCGCCAACCCTGATGTCACACGATGTTATCGTCAATCCATCACAATAACTAATAATATTAGTATGATACTAACCACATTCATATTCTCCACCATCCGGTCAAATTTATCATCTTCCTTTTTTATCTCTTCCACCAAGCCATGCTCATTCTTTCCGCGCTGTGGAAGATTTCAGATAAATGATGAACTGATAAGACATTAAAGAAATCACTGTAGTTTGAGTGTGTTATATTGAGTGTGTTATATTGAGTGTGTTATATTGAGTGTGTTATATTGAGTGTGTTATATTGAGGAGTATGGTGATGTAGCCTTTGGGGCACATTGTGTGAACCTCGACTATATGTGCTCCAACAGCGACAGCATCATACTCCTCAATAAAACACAATTAAATTACATTCATTTATTACATGATCCTACCCTTATTCCATTCAATAAACCAATTCTATAAATTCTGAAATCTGCCTGCAGTTTGGATATTATACTATGCAGGAATGTAAGTTAACCCAATAATACACCATGCAGGGGTGTACTCTAGTGTCCCTAATAGAAGAACAGACCGGAATAGTAGTACAGGGTGGACGATTGGACAAATTTCAATAATAGAACAGACTGGAATAGAAGTACAGGGCGGACAAATTCTTAGATGTCTCAATATTCGAACAAGCCGATCATTGGCTATCAATCTGTTAACCCTCCCTTGGTATATGCTGGCACTTGAGTGTCCGTAACTGTAAATTGAATTCAAAGTCAATGACATCCAGTTTTCGATATCTACCAGTACCAATACCGGTACATATATAAGTATTACTATTGGTACATGTACTACTAGAGGTAACTTTAAATGGGGTTGAGTGTCATGACATGTTTATTCGGGACACTAGAGTAAGTTGGCCCAATATTATAACATGCAGGGGTGTAAGTTAGCCCATTAATCTACCTGTGACTAATCGATCGATTAGTCTATGGTCGCGCACTTATAAAAAATATGCACCTGTTCTATCTACCACTTAAAGTCATCTAGGTCAAGAAGATGTGGCATCAGTTTGTGTTATGGTGTGATTTATTGGGGTATAACACACATTACCTTATTGACAGTTGACCAATCAACAAACAGGATTTAGTGTAACACAAAGTCTATATAAATATTAAGACATGTTGACAGTCTCAGATCTATTTCATCCTCACCCAGAAAAGCCTCTATTTGTCAGCCAACAATATTATAGATGCAGTGATTATTGACCACTTGCGATATTTTAGGTAAACATTTTACGTTATGAATTATCTGTCCAGTTTGATGTGATGGAGTTATTTTTGTTCATTTTTAAACAATGAGTATTTATATAAAGTGTAAAACCATTTAAACTTTCCTCTTAAAACACTCTAGCGTTGACAAAAATTAGCATTACATTAGTTCTTTGTTGTAGTTTATAATTTAGAAATATCAGTTAACTAATTATGAACATTTTCTCAAGAATATATTGATATATGATAGTATGAAATGTGATATTATCCACAAAGCACACTTTGCATGAGAGAAAATGCAGTTTAAATGTCGTTATGAGTTCACGAAAGCACATTGGATTCTTTATCAGCAGAGTCATGATGTTATCCGTAGATTTCGGGAAATCATCGGCTAGTGTCGTGAATCTTCCACATAAATGACAACCACGTGTTCGCACAAAAACAATCGCTGTACGCTGTATATCATTTATCATTCACATGTCAGATTTATCATAAACTCAATCACCATGGCAATCACCACGAAGCGACAAAAATGTATAATAAAATTGTAGTGTAAACAGAGCTCTTAAGTTTCACATGAGACTCCTGGATTGCCATAACGAAAACCTCAAAATATGGATAGCCACCCATTTCTCCCACATGTGACATCGTGGCTAATTAGTAGGGCTACGCATGTCAACAGATAAAATGAGTACATGTAATCAATTTTTCAGTTTGGGCATCCCGCAATATATTAATTGATTGTTCTGAGACAATCAATGTAAAGTGTGTAAACAAAGACCTTGAAATAGAAGACACAAACCCATACCTGAAACACTAACTCTTTATCTGCACTCTTAATTTCATCCTCACGATCATTATAATCATTCTGTAAGAAAAAAGTCAGGAATTTATGACTACCTATTAATGATAAAAATGTTGCATTATTAAAATTACATTTCCATTAAATTTACTGTACCAGGAAACTTTTGAAGTATTTTCATGTCTTAAAAAAAGATCGCTTGTAATTAAATAAATCTGCGGGTTGTGGACATTTCTCCCACAGTTGCCTTTAAGACGTTTGGGAATTCCCATTGTATGAGTGATATCCCTGGAACGAGTTACAAAATTGAATTCGTTAATTGAATGTTATTACTGTTTAAAAACTATTTTGGCTCCGTTACATGCCGTATACTAGCCATATGAAGCCATCTAAATGTCTAAATGGTAAAATTTGGCCTGACAAACAAGACGAGCATCATTGAATAGCCAATCAGTAATGAAAAAAATTAAAATAGGTGAAAAGTGAGCCATCACTATTATTAGGCACCCATCACTCACCCATCACTATTATTAGGCACCCGTCACTATTATTTATAGGCACCCATCACTCACCCATCACTATTATTAGGCAACCATCACTAGTATTAGGCACCAATCACTCACCCATCACTATTATTAGTCACCCATCACTATTATTAGGCACCCATCACTCACCCATCACTATTATTAGTCACCCATCACTATTATTAGTCACCCATCACTCACCCATCACTATTATTAGTCACCCATCACTATTATTAGGCACCCATCACTATTATTAGGCACCCATCACTATTATTTGTCACCCATCACTATTATTAGGCACCCATCACTATTATTAGGTACCCATCACTATTATTAGGCACCCATCACTATTATTAGTCACCCATCACTATTATTAGGCACCCATCACTATTATTAGTCACCCATCACTATTATTAGGCACCCATCACTATTATTAGTCACCCATCACTATTGTTAGGCACCCATCACTCACCCATCACTATTAGTCACCCATCACTATTATTAGGCACCCATCACTATTATTAGACACCATCACTATTAATAGGCACCCATCACTCACCCATCACTATTATTAGTCACCCATCACTATTATTAGGCACCCATCACTATTATTAGTCACCCATCACTATTATTAGGCACCACTCACCCACCAGACACAAATTATTAGTCACCCATCACTATTATTAGGCACCCATCACTATTATTAGGCACCCATCACTATTATTAGGCACCCATCACTATTATTAGTCACCCATCACTATTATTAGGCACCCATCACTATTATTAGTCACCCATCACTATTATTAGGCACCCGTCACTATTATTAGGCACCCGTCACTATTATTAGGCACCCATCACTATTATTAGTCACCCATCACTATTATTAGTCACCCATCACTATTATTAGTCACCCATCACTATTATTAGGTACCCGTCACTATTATTAGGCACCCGTCACTATTATTAGGCACCCGTCACTATTATTAGGCACCCGTCACTATTATTAGGCACCCATCACTATTATTAGTCACCCATCACTATTATTAGTCACCCATCACTATTATTAGTCACCCATCACTATTATTAGGTACCCATCACTATTATTAGGCACCCGTCACTATTATTAGGCACCCATCACTATTATTAGGCACCCGTCACTATTATTAGGCACCCATCACTATTATTAGTCACCCATCACTATTATTAGTCACCCATCACTATTATTAGTCACCCATCACTATAATTAGGTACCCATCACTATTATTAGTCACCCATCACTATTAGTAGGCACCCGTCATTATTATTAGGCACCCATCACTATTATTAGTCACCCATCACAATTATTAGTCACCCATCACTATTATTAGGTACCCATCACAATTATTAGTCACCCATCACTATTATTAGGCACCCATCACAATTATTAGTCACCCATCACTATTATTAGGCACCCATCACTATTATTAGTCACCCATCACTATTATTAGGTACCCATCACTATTATTAGGCACCCATCACTATTATTAGTCACCCATCACTATTATTAGGTACCCATCACTATTATTAGGTACCCATCACTATTATTAGGTACCCATCACTCACCCATCACAATTATTAGTCACCCATCACAATTATTAGTCACCCATCACTATTATTAGGCACCCATCACTATTATTAGGCACCCGTCACTATTATTAGGCACCCATCACTATTATTAGTCACCCATCACTATTATTAGTCACCCATCACTATTATTAGGTACCCATCACTATTATTAGTCACCCATCACTATTATTAGGTACCCATCACTATTATTATGCACCCATCACTATTATTAGGTACCCATCACTCGCCCATCACTATTATTAGTCACCCATCACTATTATTAGGCACCCATCACTATTATTAGGTACCCATCACTCACCCATCACTATTATTAGGCACCCATCACTCGCCCATCACTATTATTAGTCACCCATCACAATTATTAGTCACCCATCACTATTATTAGTCACCCATAACTATTATTAGGCACCCATCACTCACCCATCATTATTATTAGGCACCATCACTATTATTAGGCACCCATCACTATTATTAGTCACCCATCACTATTATTAGGCACCCATCACAATTATTAGTCACCCATCACTATTATTAGGCACCCATCACTATGATTAGGTACCCATCACTATTATTAGGTACCCATCACTCGCCCATCACTATTATTAGTCACCCATCACTATTATTAGGCACCCATCACTATTATTAGGTACCCATCACTATTATTAGGCACCCATCACTATTATTAGGCACCCATCACTATTATTAGGCCCCCATCACTATTATTAGGCACCCATCACTATTATTAGTCACCCATCACTATTATTAGGCACCCATCACTCACCCATCACTATTATTAGTCACACATCACTATTATTAGGCACCCATCACAATTATTAGTCACCCATCACTATTATTAGGCACCATCACTATTATTAGGCACCCATCACTCACCCATCACTATTATTAGTCACCCATCACTATTATTAGGTACCCATCACTATTATTAGGTACCCATCACTCACCCATCACTATTATTAGTCACCCATCACTATTATTAGGTACCCATCAATATTATTAGGTACCCATCACTATTATTAGGCACCCATCACTATTATTAGGCACCCATCACTCGCCCATCACTATTATTAGTCACCCATCACAATTATTAGTCACCCATCACTATTATTAGGCACCCATCACTATTATTAGGCATCCATCACTATTATTAGGCACCATCACTCACCCATCACTATTATTAGGTACCCATCACTATTATTAGGCACCATCACTCACCCATCACTATTATTAGGCACCCATCACTATTATTAGGCACCCATCACTATTATTAGGCACCCATCACTATTACTAGGCACCATCACTCACCCATCACTATTATTAGGCACCCATCACTATTATTAGGCACCCATCACTATTATTAGGTACCCATCACTCGCCCCATCACTATTATTAGGCACCCATCACTCGCCCATCACTATTATTAGGTACCCATCACTATTATTAGGTACCCATCACTCGCCCATCACTATTATTAGGCACCCATCACTCGCCCATCACTATTATTAGGTACCCATCACTCACCCCATCACTATTATTAGGCACCATCACTCACCCATCACTATTATTAGGCACCATCACTCACCCATCACTATTATTAGGCACCCATCACTATTACTAGGCACCATCACTCACCCATCACTATTATTAGGCATCCATCACTATTATTAGGCACCATCACTATTATTAGGCACCCATCACTATTATTAGGCATTAGGCACCCATCACTATTATTAGGCACCCATCACTATTATTAGGCACCCATCACTATTATTAGGTACCCATCACTCGCCCATCACTATTATTAGGCACCCATCACTCGCCCATCACTATTATTAGGTACCCATCACTATTATTAGTCACCCATCACAATTATTAGTCACCCATCACTATTATTAGGTACCCATCACTATTATTAGGCACCCATCACTATTATTAGGCATCCATCACTATTATTAGGCACCATCACTCACCCATCACTATTATTAGGCACCTATCACTATTATTAGGCACCCATCAATTATTAGGCACCCATCACTCATCAATTATTTCCTGAAAAATTCTGCCCATCACTATTATTAGGCAGGTTATTGTAGTGTGGCGGTCATTTGCAGAATGAGGTTCCCAGATGGTAAATTTAGTGATGCCAGCATTTAGCTAGCATCACCAAATTCACCCTCTGGAAACCTCACTAGGCTGAGGCCTCAACTGATATGAGAGCCCTAGGATCAGATTGATGTTCCCCAGTTGAAGTTGGTGATATTCCCCATTAGTCATCTCGATTATGCATTTTATCTTCTGCAAATTATGGGAATATAGAAACTGAACAGAAGGGGAAAAAGTAACTAAAACAATGTTGATTTTAGACTTAAGATACTTCCTAGAAGATGAGGCCTAAGCTGAATGAGGTTCCCAGAGGGTGAATTTAGTGATGCTAGTCCACTGTGTGGGGTATTGTCACTAAATTCACCCTCTGAGAACCTCATTCAGCAAATGACAGACACACTATTTCAACTTTTCAAGGCTTAAACAAAAAGCCAACAAACCTGCATTCAGGGGAGCCAGGGGCCAGATGACCAACTGCCCCTCCTGCATTCTACCAGCAGATGGACAGGGGATGGGTGACAATGGAACACACTCCATGGAATGACAATAAATAATAAAACGAAAAGCTAAAACAACACTGCTCAATTGTGATAAGAGAAAATTATATCCATTTTTTTCAAAGCCTAATATGAGATTGATCCTGTAAAGTGCTCTATGATTTAGCATTTTTGGCATTTATGCCAATACCTCTGACTTAAAGATGGTCAATCTCTTCCAGACCACAATTACAACAACAACATAATTTTAATAAATCCTAATTTGTAGACTAACAGGGGTTTTGCATCAAAGATGGCTCTGGTCGAGTCCCCCCCCCCCCCCCATAAGAGTAAATGAGGCCTATGCAGAATGATGTCCCCAGAGGGTGAATTTAGTGATGCTAGCCCACTGTGAGGCATAGCGTCACTAAATTCACCCTCTGGGGACATCATTCTGCTTACACCTCAGCAGAATGAGGTTCCCAGAGGGTGAATTTGGTGATGCTAGCCCGCTATGCGGGGTAGCATCACTAAATTCACCCTCTGGGGACCTCATTCTGCAAATGACAGACACCCTATTTCAAGGCATGGATATGCATGACAAACGAGTGCAATGAAGTTAACATGTACATGTGATACACGACTGTATTGTTCAAGGTTTATTGCACACCCAAATATCTGTTTGTTATATACTGAAAATTATAATGCTATTTAAAGCCATGGAAGGCATTCTTAATAAGGTTAGAATGTTATTCGCATTTCCTCTTTGAACTAGCAAACAACAAGAGCTATAAAGATATCATACACTGGTTTATAACCTAAAATTATATGTTCTTCTGGAGGTGACCAATTTTTACAAATTACGGTATTTGCCAGTGTACAAAGTGCTAAAACTGTGTTTTAACCCTTTACCCAACAGAACGGCCCTGTGCCAATGCATTCTCTTATATATGCGAGTCGACCATAGGTCGCCTCGCATATATAAGAGAATGCAATGGCTTAACACATTAAAAATTATAAAATTGTTAAAGAATGTAAGAAAAAATGGTAAAAAGTGTTAAAAAAAGATTTTTTTAGGCCAATGCATTCTCTTATATATGCGAGGCGACCTATGGTCGACTCGCATATATAAGAGAATGCATTGGCACAGGGCATAACTGTAACTATCACAATGTGGTCAAGGAGCCGGTTCCAATGATATCCATATTTGTATGGTTCTATTGAGACAGACCGAAGATATTTTAGGCTGTTGAATCTATATTTGGCCGGTTTTGGCCGGTTTGTTGGGTAAAGGGTTAATACCAAGATATCAATGTTATGCGACTGTGAATATATATTTTATTGAAGAAATATGTAACGCAAAGTAACCCGCTCCTATTAATTGTTAACTGTATTTTAGAGTTATCGTTCATTGCTGAAATTGACAACAAAGACGTCTGTTAAAACCATTTCTGTAAACACCAAGATTTCAACATACCATATCTAGTCACTGGGAAATTATTCATAATGAAAATAACAACAAAGTCTATCTATTTTTTCACTTTGGTTTTAAATGCCTTGTATTATTTTTCAGCTATTAATTACCCAACCGTGAACGCCTTCTATATCTTCAATTGAATAAACTAGTGATTATTGTAGACCATACCTCATAATGTTATGCTTATGAGATCAATGTCATGTCTTTTTAATATAGGTAATAGGTATGAAGTAGAAAAAATGTTAAAGGTGGATTATCTCTTTGTAAACATGTATTATATAGTTACCGGGGTATAAAATATTAGATTTGAATCGAAGACTCCTGTCCAGACAAGCTTCTATCGATTAATATTGATTTTATTTCGAATATTTTCTGGTCTAAAAAGGTATGGTTGTTTAGCTAACGAACAATAGTAGTTACTGTTAACAGAGACCAGAAATTTTATTGTGTACTTTTGTCACAAATAAACGTTAATTATACTCATTATCGCTTATAACTATGGAACAAAACAATACAACCATCAATCTGGGAAATTTGACGTTCGGTACGTAGCCATAGGAACAGCCAAATGCTCTCTATCGCTATATGGTATCATCCGAATGGTCTGTTCTAAAAATAGACAAATAAATGGTCCCAATAAAATATTTGAAATAAAATCAATATTAATTGATAGAAACCTTTCCAGACAGGGGTCTTCAGTTCATATTTATTATTTTATACCCACGCAACTATTTCAAATTTGTTATTTAAAAAGATAATCCATCTTTAATATCGGAATGGTCACGTAACAAATGTGGGTCGACAGTCAGCCGCCAAATTTCTTAACCCTTTCTATACTAAATGGATTCTCCCTTCAGTTAAAAAGTGCACATTGGAATGGTCTATTATTGATTTAGAAGGATGTTAAGGTGATAAAATCAAAACACATATAAACAAAAGTGCAGAAAGAGACCTATTTATTGAGGGAAATGTTTAGATAATAAGTTCAACAAACGACCTATGGTCGTTTGTTGAACTTGTTATCTGAACATTTCCTGTGGGATAATTACTACACATCAATGATGCTTTAGTTTAGAAAGGGTTAAAATATCACTGCAGTGTTGTGGTGCAGTAGACACACTTCTATCAGGTGATAGAGATTGTTGCTATCAAGCATATCAAAGCACCTTAACCAATCGGATGCATGCATTTAAGTGAAAGTAGGTGTAATTATAGAGGGTTAAAACGCCACCTGGAGTTTCTTGGATTTTCGTGACATTCCCATGCCAGGTTTCTGTGCAGAGTTTTCCTGTCTTCCACGTGGATGAGCAGCATCGTGTGCAATTAATTTCTTATTTGGAATGATATCTTTAGGTGCACTCAGCTTGTTGCTCAGAGAACTGGGTGTGGTTGACTTGGCTGTTCTGTGCTGCCCAGGTATTCTGTTGAGCAGACGTTTGAAATTCTCTTCCATTAGGTTATATTCTGTGGGTGTGGTGTTTGTTTTGTGGATGCTTGCAGTGACAGTGTTATGTTGTATTAGCCCTTTCCCATCATGCTTTGGGTTAGAGAGTTTAGTAGCATTTCCTATAACAGGGGGCTTATTAAGGTGAAGGACACCTACCTTGTTGCGGATGTGCTCTGAAAAAGAGATTTAACTAATACTTTAATGAAACATGTGTCATTAACTTATTGTGTAAAAACATGTTTATTTAAATTCACAAGAATGTGTTCTTCTCAAAATTGGAATAGGATTCGGATCAAGCCTGGATGTGTCTGACATTTTCAGAACGAGGTCCCCAGAGGGTGAATTTAGTGACTATCACACACAGCGAGCTAGCATCACCAAATTCACCCTCTGGGGAACGTTCAAGATTCCATTCGATGTGAAATCACACAAAAGATTCGATACTATTTGAATGATTCAATAAATTTCTTAACCATCGCACTGGGATACTTGTGTGAATTTCTCTTATATATAAATGAAAATATCATTAAAACATTGACTGAATCTAGTATAAGAGAATGAAGATAACCAAATGTGTAAATGAATTGTATCACTAATTATGATAAACACTATCCTCGGCCATTGTATTCTAGGCACACTTCATGGAGACGGAGGAGGTTTGCCGAATGGCTTAATCATGTGGGTCAGTGCAAAATGACCGACAAACAATAAAGTTATCCCACCTACTCTATATTTATCAATCCATGGTTGGTCCGTCACGTGGAACAAATTGGATTACTCCAATAGCATATATGTAAGATGCTGCAGGCTAAAGTTAGACATCTGAGTCTCTGTGTTAATTCCCAAAAATCTTTTCCTCAAAAGTATTCACAGCAGTTCCTTCTAGTTCGATTTAATTTATCAATTAAATTTTCCAAAATATTACAGTGTAGGGTCTTTTTTTTAGAAACGTCAGCTATGAAAACAAATGGTTAACCCTTTACCCAACAAACCGGCCAAAACTGGCCAAATAAAGCTTCAACAGCCTAAAATATCTTCGGTCTGTCTCAATAGAACCATACAAATATGGATATCATTGGAACCGGCTCCTTGACCACATTGTGATAGTTACAGTTATGCCCTGTGCCAATGCATTCTCTTATATATGCGAGTCGACCATAGGTCGCCTCGCATATATAAGAGAATGCATTGGCCTAAAAAAAATCTTTTTTTAACACTTTTTACCATTTTTTCTTACATTCTTTAACAATTTTATAATTTGTAATGTGTTAAGCCAATGCATTCTCTTATATATGCGAGGCGACCTATGGTCGACTCGCATATATAAGAGAATGCATTGGCACAGGGCCCTTCTATTGGGTAAATGGTTAATGTCGCTATCTTGACCCCAATTTGATTTGATGTTTGATTTGACCAAAAAATTTGGGATCTGCAGAAGCCTAATTACAATGGAGACAAACCATATTTTGATGGATATTCTAGCATGAAAACAGTTTGTGAACTTGCTGGCTTGTTTTCATGCAAGCATTTGCAGAATGAGGTCCCCAGAGGGTGAATTTAGTGACGCTAACATGCACTGCAGGCTAGCATCACCAAATTCACCATCTGGGGACCTCATTAATTAATTGGTGAACATCACTTCAACTGGGGAACATCAATCTCCTCAGCAGAATGAGGTCCCCAGAGGGTGAATTTGGTGATGCTAGCCCACTGTGTAAGATAGTGTCACTAAATTCACCTTCTGGGGATCTCATTCTGCAAATGACAGACACGCTATTTCAAAGCTTGTCCTCTTCGTTTTCTATAGTATTGTGCCATTTTTTTCTAAAATGATAATGTATTTACATTGGGGTGGATGTGAATGTTGAGTGTATGAAAATGATCACGGCAACATCACTAAAAGTAATAAACTTTGTATCCTAATTTAAACTATTCATTGCTATTTATGAGTCAGTGATTAGGCATGGTGCCTTTAATCTGTGTATATAAATTACATTAGGAAACCAATATTCCTTAACCCTTCCATGACAGGAGCATTCTGTAATTTTGAAAAAACCCTGTGCCAATGCATTCTCTTATATATGTGAGACTCCCATAGGGAGCCTCGCATATATAAGAGAATGTATTGGCCTAAGAATATTTACCTTGATCTTGTAAGCCAGTGCATTCTCTTATATATGGGAGACTCGCATAAATAAGACAATGCACTGGTACATGATCTTTAATGCTGCACCAGTACAGATCCCATCATGATAGGGTTAATTAAAGCAACATATCACCTTGAACTGGATGGAGACCGATTTCATCTCTACTAGGTTCCTGCTCATCATTGGGACGACGATCTTGATTCGGATTCACTTCTGAGTCTTTATTAAGAGATCCAGCCACGCTGTATTTAACATTCCCATCAACTAAAGTCTTCTCATCTCTAACATCTGGTGCTTGTAGAACATGGCCATGCTCATCACCAGCAATGGGCTGGTTTGGATTCCTCCCATGCTCATCACCAGGAATTGGCTGGTTTTGATGAGGAATGGGCTGATTTGGTGCAATCCCATCTGGTAGTCCGATTTGTGGATTTTTGTGAACATCAAGTTGACCAGGTTGAGGTTGATTCTTGTTGGTTTGAGCATTCTGAATGTCACCATGGACTACCTGTCCTATATGCGAGTTAGACTGGGAATTGGGCTGACCATGTGGTCCGTTGGGCTCATTTGGAAGTTGATTGACTACCTGTCCTATATGTGAGTTAGACTGGGAATTGGGCTGACCATGTGGTCCGTTGGGCTCATTTGGAAGTTGATTGCCCTGCTGATTTGGTAGATTTGGCTGATTTGGTAGATTTGGCTGATTTGGTAGATTTGGCTGATTTGGTCGATTGGGCTGATTTGGTAAATGGGGTTGAGTTGGTGGGATATTCTGACCATTAGGTTGGTGTAGTATGCCTGGTTGGTTTGGCTGCAAATTGGGATCATTTGGATTTTTGTTTACTTCAGGATTCAGTTGAGGGTTTTGTTGGTTCTGTGGATTCAATGGGCCTGGTCCACTACTAGGAGTAGGCTGATTTCCTGGCTTGTTTGAATCATGGTTGCTAGAAAAGAAAAATAGATTTTAAAATCTACTTGTGCTTGAACAAAATTAATTTCCAGTACGGTACTTTCTCCAATACAGATTCACATTGATAGATTAAATGAAACAAGTTCTATCCTAGTTTCATATGCAAAATATATGTATATACCAGTACCACAATAAAATCTCAAATGTCATACATGTAGTTAAATTTAGTTTCTATGATTATCCATAAGACTGTTGACTCAATTTGGAGTTTCCAAGTATGGCCACGGGTAGTCCAAGTCTTCTCGTACTAAAACCAGCTAAGATATTTTGATGGCGAGATGCTGGCATTTAGTCCCGAGTTCCAGGCCCATGCATTCCTATGACACGACTTACGCCCAGGATCTGTGGCGGGAATTTGTGGTGTATTTTACTCGATTTACCTAACAAATCAATACATGATGCTATATACATGTACATCGGAAAGAGTGACATCTTGTGGTCATAATGGTGTATAATAATCTAACTTTCATGTTAAATTACGCATAGAATATTCCGGTTGATTGACATCGCTGTTTTTATATTTTGTTTACGTTTTAACTGGAAGCCGAAGTGTTACGAAGAACTTCGGCATAGTCCAGAGTTTGTTTTGACCGAGACGAATTTCTATACAAACAAAATGGCAGCCCCCATATTATTCTAATGCTCGTTGTGTTTACACTGTTTTAAACTGTGAGATGGTTGTAATTCCCGTAATTTATTTTATGTACATGTATTACATTTATATCTTCAATATTTACTTAATCTATGTATTTATTTATTGACACGTATAATTACGATTACAATGGAGAATTCATTGTGCGTGGTTGTTCGAAAATCTACAGAATATTTTCACTGGAAAATGCCGAACGCAGTTCGCGAGGTCAACTGAGTTCACATACTTTTAAAAATATGTAAACACTGAGGCAAATGTCTCTTTTCACATTAAATTACCGCTTTCAATTCACAACTGATGTGGGTTTCAGATCAAGTAGCATGTCTTCTGCGGAAAATATCTGTTTATTGTCGCAATTGTGATATTTTATTTCATATAATTGTGGTTTTATTTGAGCGGGTCACTAACGCTTAAGTCGTGTCATAGGAATGCATGGGCCTGGAACTCGGACTAAATGCCAGCATCTCGCCATCAAAATATCTTAGCTGGTTTTAGTACAGGACTAGGCCACGGGTGGCTTTATATACCGCTATACTAATCTTAAACAGACTAGTTGTTAAATCTCAGGTAAATATGTGTAAGTTTCTATCAATTCGGCATGCAATAGTCTATATTTTAAGCTTGTCAGGTTCAATATAACATGCCCAGGTTAAACATGAATGTTTTTAATTATAGCATCATCCTTACAAGCACAATGCAATCAAATTCAAAGCATATATATTATGAACAAGCCTAGTATTGGTTCCAAAATATGGTGCTGGACATTAACAAAATGAGGTTCCCAGAGGGTGAATCTAGTGACGCTACCCTGCACAGTGGTCTAGCATCATTAAATTCACCCTAAGTGGACCTCATTCTGCTTAGGCCTCATCTTCTCTGGAAAGTATCTTTATTATCAAATTAGTTTTTTAATTTCTTTAGAATGTTTATTTTATAATTTAGTTTCTCTATATCCCCAAATTGGCAGAAGACACAATGCATAATAGAGGTGACCACTTGGGAACTTCAATCTATGTCTCCCATAGCAGATGAGGCCATGCACAATGAGGTCCACAGAGGATGAATTTGGGGCCCATTGTGCAGGGTAGAGACACTAAATTCACCCTCTGGGTATCCCACTACTTGATACCGAAAAGAAAATATACCGAAGGCCTAAACAAGATAATAATGTTTCCAGTACCCCCCCCCCCCCCCCCCAGCCCCCCCCCCCAGTCCAGACCTCCCGCCCCTACTAATTTATGCAAAACAATTGCGTTTATACATCTCTGATCATAGTAAAATTGTCCTGATAAGTTGCCAATCTGCATTATTCACACCGGAAGTAAAAATTGCATCCTCAAAATTTGCAACGCAAATAAGCAATGCCGTGAGAAATGCCATGGCAACATGTCGAGTCTATAATGCCATGTAGTATTAAATTTGTTGTGGGACATTTTTCCTAATTTAGAGGGCTGAATTAGCAGACGACAGACAGACAAAAAGATAATACAAGTGCTGAAGGACTCCTATTCATTGGCGGGAAATGTTCAGATAATAAGTTCAACAAACTATCGGAACTACTCGTCAATGAGTATTTAGTACAGAAAGGGTTAATAAGGTAACTACCGGTACTCATCAATGAGAATTTACTACAGAAAGGGGTTAACAAGCACAAACGAAATTATCTCAATTTTACTCAACAAATATAAGAAACAGAACACGTTTTTCAGCACTATATTGACAAGTTCATTCTTAAATATTCGACTTGTATGTTTTCAGTCCATTTCAATTTAATCCTTTCTCTATTAAATACTCATTGACTAATAGTTCTCTTAGGAAATGTTCAGAGTAAATTCAACAAGCGGCCATAGCCAATTTATGGAATTTATTATCTGAACATTTCCCACCAATTTATTGTGAATACACTGTAGGAACCTTCTGCGCTTGTATTATTATATGCTTATTTGTCTAATGTCTACTTCTCTTTCCTGAACATCACTTGAGATGAATAATAGACCATTCCAACATATGCTTCTATAAGTGAACAGAGAATCCATTTAGTAAAGATAGGGTAAATTTATACCAGCTTCAGTGTTACTCAGTAGTAAGGCATGGCTGCAACGATTCATCGTGATTTCGATACATCTTAATTTATGAAATCCATATTTTTCAACTGAAAATGGTATCTAACAACAAAAGTATTTAATTTTAACATCTATTTCATTGTCGAGAAAGATACACTAAAATAACTACCTCTGACAGGGGCCATAAATTGGCCTTAGGCCAAAGAAAATTAAATGTCTGGTTTGGGTTACAAGCTTTTAAAACAAATAGGGTCGGTAGGTAGGCTTGAAATTTTTTTTTTTTTTTTATTTTTTTACTTGGACATATTCTTATGACTTTTCATGTGCGTATTTACTCTGCAAGATTGACATAAAACTACTTTTTATTATTTTTGTATAAATTTTAATATTACACAATACTTTTACTTAGAAATCAACCTATTCTGAGATGCTTAAATGTGTTTTTTGTGTTTTATGAAATATTTTTGAGAAAAAACTTTAGGGTAGGGGGTTTAAAATATGGTTGGTAGGGAAACCCAAACCACACATATTTTTTTCTTTGGCCTTAGTCTCAATGGTAAATAGTCGGGGTTTTTCCCCCCATTTCTGACCCCGAAATTCCCAATTCACAGAAAGCCCAAACAATTGAGCATAACTTACTTGTATTCATGTACATCCAGGTAAACAATTAAGTGATAAATTCAAAATTACGATGACTTCTTTACACCCATTCTGAACACAAGTTATAAACAGTCAGTATTACATGTTTTATTTCATATATACAACAAGAAATACTCTCATTGGTCCCATTGTAGTTATAAACATGCTCTTACTATTAACAAGACAGTCAATGACTGTGGGTCGCTCACCAGACTGTAAAGACTGAGAAGACTGGGACTCCAGAGTTAGTACTTGTCAAAATTACATAAAAACAAGTGCACCGCTGGGTGGAGGTAACGCCCCCGACTGTACAATCAGAGAAACTTTCTGGTTAAGCGTTATAAAAATGCCACATGTTGTTCTATATTAGCTTCAAATTTGGTCTGGTGCCACAAAAATAGAAGGAAAACTGAATTTTCTATAAAAAAAAACTGAATTTTTTAAGTCGAAAAAGGGTCATAACTCTCACAAAAATTATCCGATTGAACCAAAATTTTACCTTGACCTGTATTGCGATATTGGTAATACACAAAAATACGGGTTTTGCAAATAAACAATCCAAAATCAAGTTATCATCTGGAAACCAAAAAAAGTAGCAGAAAACCAAAAAGGGGCGTAACTCTGGAAAAAATGGGCGGACGAAACCGCAGTTATGGGGAAATCTTGTCCCCCCGGCTGGTCTATTAGCATACCAAAGATCAACTGAATTGAGTTAGTTGAAACGTTCGTACGGACGGACGGACGGAAGGACGGACGTACGAACAAATGGGTAGATATGTGGCTCCGACCTATGTGGCTAGAAATGGTAATGTGGCTTTAGTTTTTATGTGGCTTCTCAAGTAGCCATAAAATTTTATGTGGCTATCAAGTGGTAGATAGTGATAAAACTCCAGATTATGGATTCATAACATGTTGGAATTATAGCAGAAGAAGCTGATTAAAACTCAAAAACTTGCACACAGCAACTGGGACAGTGGAATAGGAGAAACTGACAGGTCCGTGATTGGGTGGCTAGCCACATAAATGTCAGTCAGTGTCCAACATCTCCTATTGGCAGGTCATGGATGTCTAAATCGATGGACTTTTTGTTTCCAAATTTTGAGTGACTACAAAATTAAATAAGCTGATTAGGCCAAATAGATCATTTTTGAACGTCCATCTGAAAGCTGTTACGTGGCTAGCCACGCAACGGAAGTTATGCACATAAATATCCATTTTACACAATCTTAGCCACATAAGTAGTCATTAGTAAACACGGAACGGACGGAAGGACGGATGGACGGACGGAGGGCTCCACTATATACCCCCAAATCTCCATCGGAGATCGGGGGCATAACAAGTAGTTCTAAACAAGAAAATAGCCCAAACAATTGAGCACAACTTACTTGTATTCATGTACATCAACTCCAGCTTGCTGCAATGCCTGAAGGGATTGTGGCCCCAACACCTTTTCTATTGCACTGAATAACTCTCTTAATTTCTTGTTAATAAATGCAGAGCACCCACTGAAAATAAAATCACAATTTTATGAGCTTTATTTGTGATAATTAATCCTTTCCTGATGGAAGCTGCCCTGGTGCAGCATTGACCCTTTGAGTGCCAGGGGCCAATCTCATCGGCCCTAAACCTACAAAATAAGTCTGTTAAAGAATAAATTATTAAAATTGTAAAAAATTGTGGAAAAAAAATCAATTGTTAGGCCAATGCATTCTCTTATATATGCAAGGCGACCTATGGTCGACTCGCATATATAAGAGAATGCATTGGCACAGGGTATATGGGTTGATACAAAAATCGACCTGGCACTCAAAGGGTTAAAGATCCTGTGCCAGTTCTCCCTATGGAGATTCGTAAATATGAGAGAATGCACTGGCTTACAAAGTCAAGGTACATATTGTTAGGCCAATGTATTCTCTTATATATGCAAGGGTCCCTATAGGAGACTCGCATATATAAGAGAATGCATTGGCACAGGGCTCGCTGGAAGCGCCAGTCATGGAAGGGTTAACTCTTTCTTTACTAAATACTCATTAATGAGTAGTTCCAATATGAAATGTTCCATGGCCCTGCGAATTGGGGGTTTGCAGTTCAATTGAATCTCTAACAAGCTTTGAAATAGTTTGTCTGTCATTTGCAGAATGAGGCCCCCAGAGGGTGAATTTAGTGACGCTATACTGCATGGCGGGCTAGCATCACCAATTCACCATCTGGGAAGCTCATTCTGCTGAAGCCTCAACTGCTATGGGAGACCTAGGATCTGTATCAGATTGAAATTCCTCAGTTACATGTACATGTGTAAAGCTGACCCATTAGTCACCTCAATTTAGTCAATTATGCATTTTATCTTCCGCAAAGAAGGGATACAGAAATTGGACAGAAGGGAAAAAGTAACTAAATACAATGTTAATTTGAGGCCATAGATATTTCCCAGAAAATGAGGCCTAATCAGAATGAGGTCCCAGAGGATGAATTTAGTTATGCTAGCCCACAGTGCGAGGTAGCATCGCTAAATTCACACTCTGGGGACCTCATTCTGCAAATGACAAACACATTATTTCGATACTTGAGGTTTGGTATAGTGTGGTGACTAGCGCACCGGCCCCCTGAAACATACCTTTCAGAACACTGATCTCCTGCCTGTTGGTTCTGGTGGCCTGCAGCGCTTTGAGCTTTGTCTATTTCATCTGAAGTCAAACATAAAATTTAAATGAACAAGACTCATTTCGGAAACAGAGGTGTTTTTTATTTTGGCCTTTATTGAAATTGTGTGAACATGTTAAAGTTATTGCACTCATATGTTGTGTCGCGAGGTAAAACTCTTATGGATCCCATTTTACCATCTTGTGTCACAACAAATTCGTGCAATAAAGTTAGAACAAGATCACACACTTGTGTCATTCTTATGGTTGCCACAACTAAGTTTTCACAATCGACTAATCGACTGTAATAGTCGACGGTTGGTCGATAAATCGTTCATATATGCACCCTATTTTACATCCAGGTAAACAATTAAGTGATAAATTCAAAATTACGATGACTACAATGTACTTTACATCCATTCTGAACACAAGTTATAAACTGTCAGTGTTCCATGTTTTATTTCATATATACAACAAGAAATACTCTCATTGGTCCCATTGTAGTTATAAACATGCCCTTACTATTAACAAGACAGTCAATGACTGTGGGGTCGCTCACCAGACTGCAAAGACTGATAAGACTGGGACTCTGGAGACCACAACAGTCAGAACTTTTCATAATCACTTTAAAATAAGTAGATCTAAACAGGATATGTGGCTAGAGAGACTTCACATATGTAGATTGGTGAAAATCCACCTTGAAATTACCAACTGTACACTACTGATCACCCCCCTCCTCCAGCTCAACAAGTCCCCTCCCGACCGGGCTCCAGACTCCCAAGTCTTAGGTTGGAATTTCACAACCGACATCTCAAACTTTCTCAATTGTTGGAAATTTCCAAACAGCTTTGTGTTGCTCCTACAGCTGTGATCAAAACAAGGATTTTAATGGGGTGAACTAGGCAGAGACAATATGGTATGTTACAGTGTGGTGTGGCAGGGACAGGAGGTGGGGTGGGGGAGGGTGGGGTATGGTAGCTGTGATGTGTCTAAAAAAAAATCAAAGTCCGTCCGTACCAAATATAAGCTAAATCGCTAAAATCGGCACAATATATTTTGAGAAGAATTCATTCTAAGAATTACTTAGTTATGGCCCTGGTTTCTCAATTAATTGACCGGGTGACCTCATTTGAACAAATCTGAACACCAGTCACCCAAGGACCCTCCATACCAAATATTAGCTAAATCGGCCCAATGGTTCTGAACAAGAAGTCGTTGTAAGAATTACTATGGAGGAAAAGAGTTATGGCAACTATTTGACCCAGTGACCTCATTTGAACAAATCTGAATGAGAGTCACCTAGGGAACATCCACACCAAATATGAACCAATTCGGTCTTACGGTTCCAGAGGAGAAGATGTTCAAAGAATTGTTGACGGATGGAGTCCCATGGACGGCACGACGGACGAGGAGTGATGACTATAGCTCCACCGGAGACTTCGTCTCAGGTGAGCTAAAAACTGTCCAGAATTTAACACAAGCCCGATGTTTCTGCAAACTACACACACGACGTGACAGTAACTGTGCAAAATTGTATGATGTAAAGCTAATCTTAGCCGTGAGCCACCGATATGTATTTTGGCAGAGCATGTGCTTCGCATTAAGTCGGCTAAAAATGGAAACTGCGGCGAAAGGCGTGCACTTGAACAGAAGTTAATGAGGACATAGGCAGACATTGGCAGATATTTGAGCTTTTGTGGGAGTGCAGTCACATTTACTGCCATGTATAACCTCGACATTTTCATTAACAAGACAGTCAATGACTGTGGGGTCGCTCACCAGACTACAAAGACTGATAAGACTGGGACTCTGGAGACTACAACAGTCAGAACTTTTCATAATTACTTTAAAAGAAATAGCTCTAAACAGTATATGTGGCTAGAGAGATTTCACATATGTAGATTGGTGAAAATCCACCTTGAAATTACCAACTGTATACTACTGATCACCCCCTCCTCCTCCAGCTCAACAAGTCCCCCTTTGACCGGTATACAGACTCCCAAGTCTTAGGTTGGAATTTCACAACTGACACCTCAAACTTTCTCAATTGTTGGAAATTTCCAATCTCACAAGCGCCTTTTTCCAAAACCATTTAGACATGTTTGAAGCCCAATTATCCATGGATCCAAAACACAATACATGTAAGTCAGATTAATCAGTCAGGTGGTTCCAAGGTAGATGTTTTAATGAATTTGGCATTTCAATGATTTTATTAGACACAAAAGTGTTAACTCCCCATAGCCCCACCATTTCTTGACAAATTTACCTCATTTTAACAAATCTGAATCTCAGTCACTTAAGGATCCTCCTGATTGCTCCATACTATATGTAAGCTAAATAGTCCAACCTCTCTTGAGAAGACATTTTAAGAATTACTATAGAGACATATAGTTATGTCCCTGGTCCCACCCTATTTAACCTGGTGACCCCATCTGAATAAATTTAAATCCCAGACACCAAAGAACCCTTCATACATATGATAAATATCAGTAAAATATACCTGATGGTCCTTGTGAAGGAAGCATATTAAGAGGGAAACTGTTCTTCGTTTGGCCCCTATTTGACCAAGTGACCCCATTTAAAAAAAATCTGAATTGCAGTCAAGGAAGAACATTCCATGCTAAATAAGCCAACCAGTTCTTGCAAACATATTTTAAGAATTACTATGTAGTGAAATAGTCTCTGGCTCTGCCCTTATTTGACTTTGTGATCCCATTTTCACAAAGGTAATTTCATACCAAATATAAGCAAAATAGGCCATTTGATTATTGCATAGAAGACACATCATGAATTACTATGTAGAGAAAGAGTAATGTAGCTGGCCTTGCACCTACTTGACCTGGTGACCCTGATAGAACAAATCTGAACCACAATCACCAAAGGAGCAAGCCTGCAAATAGTGCACCTATTCCTACATTGTATGTGCCTGGCCTCAAGCAACACAATGTATTATACAATCAAGCCTTGAAATAGTGTGATAGTGTGTCTGTCATTTGCGGAATGAGGTCCCCCAGAGGGTGACTTTAGTGACGCTATCCTGCACAGTGGGCTAGCATCACTAAATTCACCCTCTGGGGACCTCATTCTGCTAAGGCCCTCAACTGCTATGGCAGACCTAGGATAAGATTGAAGTTCCCCAGTTGAAGTTGATGTTCACCCATTGGACACCTCAATTATGAATTTTATATTCTGCAAATTAGGGGATATAGAAACTTCCTAGAAGGGAAATGTAACTAACAACTGTGTGGGATAGCATCACTAAATTCACCCTCTGGGGACCTCATTCTGCAAATGACAGACCTCCTATTTGCCATGTTGAACAATACATGATAGATTGTACCTCTTATTAATGATTCTCTGACCTGCAAATGTCAGACACACTAAATTCAGGCAGTTTGTTTAAATTGCTAGCAGTATGTTTATACAAGCTGTCAGTGACATTGTATTCCTTGATTAATGACCTGTGTTTCTCTCTGTCTATCCACAAAGAGATATCTGCAACTTTAATAGAACAGGTATTAATGTTGGAAGCTGGAAATGATATCCATTGGAAGGGATGTTGGTTGGGTGTAGGCCACTGCAGGGTGGGGGTGCATCTGGGCCATGTGGGAGGGGGATGGGTAATGGAATATTTCTGTAATTTCAGAAGATTAAAGATTAAAGTTTCATAAATCTGCAGATGTTATAATGGTGTCACTTTTTCAAATTTTATAACATGTTTTTTTTTTTTTAGTTATGTCACTGGCTCTGCCCACATTCGACCCAGTGACCTCATTTGAACAAATCTGAATAACAGTCCCCCAAAGACCCTTTGTACCAAATATGAACCCATTCGGACCAATGAAATTTGAGAAGAAGTTGTTTTAAGAATTACAGAGTTATGGCCCTGGCTTCGCAACTATTTGACCCAGTGACCTCATTTGAACAAATCGGAATGAGAGTCACCTAGGGAACATCCACACCAAATATGAACCCATTTGGTCTTACGGTTCCAGAGGAGAAGATGTTCAAAGAATTGTTGACGGACGGAAGGATGGACGGACGGACGGACGGACGACGGACGAGGAGTGATGACTATAGCTCCACCGGAGACTTCGTCTCAGGTGAGCTAAAAAGTTGCGTTGTGCCGACATCAAAAGCAAAGAAAGCCGCTGGCCCGCCATGGATGTGAGAACATGTCGCACACAGAATTCTTTGAAGATGACCACCAAACGTCAGCTGCGACATCAAAGGCAAAGGAAGCCGTATCATGCAGAGTCTGATGAGCGTGTTGGGTGGTAAATTGTGCTGCATACGCTGTTAACTGTTACTTCCAGGCATTGCATTGGCGTATAGTCCTGCTTACATTCATGACCATACTAACCCCACGCCCCCTCGGGTGATTCGTCAGAGAAAGTAAATAATCGTTTACTAGCACACCTGTCAAAGCTTAGTCGATTAAATATCAAATAATTGTGGCTCATCATTCTACAAGCCTCATCATTCTACCTACAAGCCTCATCATTCTACCTACAAGCCTCATCATTCTACCTACAAGCCTCATCATTCTACCTACAAGCCTCATCATTCTACATACAAGCCTCATCATTCTACAAGCCTCATCATTCTACAAGCCTCATCATTCTACAAGCCTCATCATTCTACAAGCCTCATCATTCTACCTACAAGCCTCATCATTCTACCTACAAGCCTCACCATTCTACCTACAAGCCTCATCATTCTACAAGCCTCATCATTCTACCTACAAGCCTCACCATTCTACCTACAAGCCTCATCATTCTACCTACAAGCCTCATCATTCTACCTACAAGCCTCATCATTCTACCTACAAGCCTCATCATTCTACAAGCCTCATCATTCTACATACAAGCCTCATCATTCTACCTACAAGCCTCATCATTCTACCTACAAGCCTCATCATTCTACCTACAAGCCCCATCATTCTACCTACAAGCCTCATCATTCTACAAGCCTCATCATTCTACATACAAGCCTCATCATTCTACCTACAAGCCTCATCATTCTACCTACAAGCCTCATCATTCTACCTACAAGCCTCATCATTCTACCTACAAGCCTCATCATTCTACCTACAAGCCTCATCATTCTACCTACAAGCCTCATCATTCTACCTACAAGCCTCATCATTCTACAAGCCTCATCATTCTACCTACAAGCCTCATCATTCTACCTACAAGCCTCATCATTCTACAAGCCTCATCATTCTACCTACAAGCCTCATCATTCTACCTACAAGCCTCATCATTCTACAAGCCTCATCATTCTACAAGCCTCATCATTCTACAAGCCTCATCATTCTACAAGCCTCATCATTCTACCTACAAGCCTCATCATTCTACCTACAAGCCTCATCATTCTACAAGCCTCATCATTCTACAAGCCTCATCATTCTACAAGCCTCATCATTCTACCGCCTCATCATTCTACCTACAAGCCTCATCATTCTACCTACAAGCCTCATCATTCTACAAGCCTCATCATTCTACCTACAAGCCTCATCATTCTACCTACAAGCCTCATCATTCTACCTACAAGCCTCATCATTCTACCTACAAGCCTCATCATTCTACAAGCCTCATCATTCTACAAGCCTCATCATTCTACCTACAAGCCTCATCATTCTACCTACAAGCCTCATCATTCTACCTACAAGCCTCATCATTCTACCTACAAGCCTCATCATTCTACAAGCCTCATCATTCTACAAGCCTCATCATTCTACCTACAAGCCTCATCATTCTACCTACAAGCCTCACCATTCTACCTACAAGCCTCATCATTCTACCTACAAGCCTCATCATTCTACCTACAAGCCTCATCATTCTACAAGCCTCATCATTCTACCTACAAGCCTCATCATTCTACCTACAAGCCTCATCATTCTACATACAAGCCTCATCATTCTACAAGCCTCATCATTCTACCTACAAGCCTCATCATTCTACAAGCCTCATCATTCTACCTACAAGCCTCATCATTCTACCTACAAGCCTCATCATTCTACCTACAAGCCTCACCATTCTACCTACAAGCCTCATCATTCTACCTACAAGCCTCATCATTCTACCTACAAGCCTCATCATTCTACCTACAAGCCTCATCATTCTACAAGCCTCATCATTCTACAAGCCTCATCATTCTACAAGCCTCATCATTCTACCTATTTCCTCTATTCAAGCCTCATCATTCTACCTATTTCCTCTATTCATGCACAATTGACACTTTCTTAACCTTTTACCCAACAAACCGGCCAAAACCGGCCAAATAAAGCTTCAACAGCCTAAAATATCTTCGGTCTGTCTCAATAGAACCATACAAATATGGATATCATTGGAACCGGCTCCTTGACCACATTGTGATAGTTACAGTTATGCCATGTGCCAATGCATTCTCTTATATATGCGAGTCGACCATAGGTCGCCTCGCATATATAAGAGAATGCATTGGCCTAAAAAAATCTTTTTTTAACACTTTTTACCATTTTTTCTTACATTCTTTAACAATTTTATAATGTGTTCCTATGGTCGACTCGCATATATAAGAGAATGCATTGGCACAGGGCCCTTCTGTTGGGTAAAGGGTTAACTGAATAGATTCTCCCATTCAGTTATAAAAGTATATGATGGAATGGACAGTTGTTCATTTGGAGGGATTTTAATAAAACGGACAAGCTGACACATAAATCAAGTGCAGAAGGAATCCTATTAATTGGTGGGAAATGAACATTTCCTAAGGAAACTAAAAGTCAATGAGTATTTAGTAAATAAAGGGTTAAACAATGTATGTACCTGTATTAACAACGAGATAAAGGACTATAAAAATAAACGTATTTACAGTACTACTAAACAAAGTGTGCACAATAGGGTCATCTCGTTATTGTTCGCAGGAAAGATAACTCTGTAACAGCTATAAAAATGAGACAAACAGTGTCTGACAAGAGAATCGTTCTTACCTTTTGCTAAAGCAAGTTCTTGTTTTATGCCTTCCGAGTCCTCCTCATATGCTCTCTGAAAAGAATATAACAAAATTATTCACATCATTTAATTTCTATTGGTCAAGCTATACATGTATTTGAAATTGCCATCACTATTATTAATTTACGCCTAAATCCCCACCCACCACTACAAGTATTATTAGGCCATCGCAATTATTAAGCACCTGAGAGTACATACATTATGTTTAGGCTGTGTGTCATGTTTTATGCCCTATTAACTTAGTTCCAGTAAGAACCCTTCAAGCTCCCGCCAGTATCTACATGTACCAATAGCACGCTTGTAAAATAAAATTTGCATATAAATCTCTTACTTTGATTGATCAAGTTAACCCTTTACCCAACAGAACGGCCCTGTGCCAATGCATTCTCTTATATATGCGAGTCGACCATAGGTCGCCTCGCATATATAAGAGAATACATTGGCTTAACACATATTAAAAATGATAAAATTGTCAAAGAATGTAGAAAAATATTTAAAAATATGTTAAAAAATGTAAGAAAAGATATTAAAATTGTTAAAGAATGTAAGAAAAAATGGTAAAAAGTGTTAAAAAAGATTTTTTTTAGGCCAATGCATTCTCTTATATATGCGAGGCGACATATGGTCGACTCGCATATATAAGAGAATGCATTGGCACAGGGCATAACTGTAACCATCACAATGTGGTCAATGAACCGGTTCCAATGATATCCATATTTGTATGGTGTTATTGAGACAGACCAAAGATATTTTAGGCTGTTGAAGCTTTATTTGGGCGTTTTTGGCCGTTTTGTTGGGTAAAGGGTTAACAGTCACATGAAAGCTGTTACCAGACTGGAGGGGTCAGGTTACAAGTTTCAGATTTTTGTAGTTTTTGGACCAAGAACCAGTCAATTCAAAAAGACACAAGAGGTGGCATCAGAGATGCTGTGTCTCGTTTTCGGTGGCTTACCGCCGGTGGCTACCGCCAATTGGTGTGCATCAGTATCGGAAGACTAATTAATAGGTAAAATCGAAAAATGACTAATTAAGGGCCATAACTCCATCAAATTTGATCGGGCCAGGCTGGTTTTCTAACTCGTCCGAAATATTCTTGGCAAGTATGTCTATTAAACAAATCGGAGGACGTTTGTTGAAGTTATCGCGCTAACGAGCTAAAAATTCACGAAAAATGACTAATTAAGGGCCATAACTACATCAAATTTTATTGGGCCAGGCTGGTTTTCGAACTCGTCCAGGATATTATTGGAAGACACTTATATACCAAATTTTAGTTGAATCGGATGACGTTTGTTGAAGTTATCGCGCTAACGAGCTCAAAATTCATACAAAATGACTACTTAAGGACCATAACTCTTATCAAATTTTATCGGGCCGGGCCGGTTTTCTAACTCGTCCGAGGTATTCTTGGGAGACACCTATATATCAAAATTTCAATCAAATAGGATGATGTTTGTTAAATTATCGCGCTAACGAGCTGAAAATTTGTGAAAAAATGACTAATTAAGGGCCATAACTCTATCAAATTTTATCGGACCAGGCCGGTTTTCGAACTCATCCGAGATATTCTTGGGAGACACCTATATACCAAATTTCAATCAAATCGGATAACGTTTGTTGAAGTTATCGCGCTAACAAGCTGAAAATTTGTGAAAAATGACTAATTAAGGGCCATAACTCTATCAAATTTTATCGGACCTGGCCGGTTTTCGAACTCGACCTAGATATTCTTAGGAGACACCTATAAACCAAATTTCAATCAAATCGGATAACGTTTGTTGAAGTTATCGCGCTAACGAGCTGAAAATTCGTGAAAAATGACTAATTAAGGGCCATAACTCTATCAAATTTTATCGGACCAGGCCGGTTTTCGAACTCATCCGAGATATTCTTGGGAGACACCTATATACCAAATTTCAATCAAATCGGATAACGTTTGTTGAAGTTATCACGCTAACGAGCTGAAAATTCAAAGGGCCATTAACTCTGTAATAAATGTGCGGACGAACCCGATTTTCTGTCTGCAGCTTACGAGTATGGATATTTACTCACACACCAAATCAGTCAATAAACGGTTGAGTTATAAGCAAAACACGCCGCCCGCCCGCCCGTCTGCCGCCCACCGTCCCTCATCAAACTATAAGTCGAGTTTTGGAAAAAACTCGACTAATAAACAGACATGAGAGTCGCAGAAACAATGACAGATGACAACGACATATATAAACTCTCAGGCAGCCCTCATAATTGGCTACGGCAATCAGCAATGCCAAAGCCATTTTGCTGAAGCAAACTGGGTGACGACAAAGGGTTGCCTAAGCCAAACAATCGGAATCAAGAGGGTTGACTCTGAGATAAAAATCTTTTATTAAAATGAGCTGTGTTACTTCCATGATGAAATACAGCTACATGTACATGTATGCTCTAATTAATCAACCCCTATAACGTGGTTGTAAGCCGGTAATGACCGCGATCGTACCGCCAGTCAAGTGGTATCACCGCGAATGCTAGTGTAGTGGTTGACATGCGGTATTCGCCGGTAATCTTACCATGGTAATATATTTGAACTGCGATAACCAAGTAAATTACAGCCGCGTTCAAATTTTTTGACAACCGCAATAATAGCGAACTCATACTAGAAATTTTGAAATACAGTATGCCTCATAGAGCTTGTGATCAGAAGATCAAAAATTGCCTCACGTATTAAACATGTCACGGGGTATATAGAGAACATAAGGTGAAATATTCAATGCGATGATAAACGTAAGTCACAAGCGATCAGATTGATGTATAAAAGTCATTATATCAATGTATCTGGAGATCACAAAAATTTAAATGAAAGTGTCAATGACACTGTAGCTCAACTTGGAAATGGAATAATTTCATGTGTTACAGTCAATGGACCAATTGCGAATGCGGAAAGTTGAAGGGTCTAAGTAATACTAGATTATTATGAAGAAATATAAAGCAAAAAAAAAGATGGTTGCTGACGCCTATGTTTTCCAAAGAAATTCAAAAACATTTGATAGCTTCCATCTAGTAGATCAAGATTAATATGAAGTTTGGTGATGATCGGATGGGGGAAGTGGACTGTAGTGTTGCCTAAGGATTTAGTAATGCAAAGAGTAAAATCCAAGACAGCTGCCAGAGGACATGTTTAATGGCCGAATGAGCCCTAATGACTTGTTCCCATCTACATGTCAATGTTAACAGCCATGACAATTTTCACGATGATCCGACCAAAGGTATGACCTGTAGCCCATGGCAAAGGATTTAGTTATGCAAAGAGTAAAATCCAAGATGGCTGCCGGCAGTTATGTTTTATGGCCGAAATAACCCCAAAATGAAAAGTTTCCATCTACATGTCAATACTAACATGCATGACAACTTTCATGATGATCAATCAAAAACTCCAGTTTGTAGCCCGTTCGAATGGATTTAAAATTGAAATACAAGATGGTTGCTGGCCTTCAGCCCATGCTAACGGATTGAATTTTGAAATCCAAGATGGCCACTGGTGGCCATGTTTTTTTGCTGAATGACCCCAAAATCTCTCATTCCCATCTAAATGTCAATGTTAACAACCATGACAAATTTCATTATGATCCGACCAAATGTACGACATGTAGCCCGTGCCAAAGGATTTAGTCATGCAAAGAGTAAAATCCAAGATGGCTGCTGGTGGCCATGTTTTTTGGCCGAATGACTCCAAAATGACTCATTCCCATCTACTAGTACATGTCAATATTAACATCCATGACAAATTTCATGATGATCAGACAATCAGTACAGCCTGTAGCCCGTACTAATGGATTGAATTTTTAAATCCAAGATGGCCACTGGCGGCCATGTTTTTTGGCCGAATGATCCCAAAATGACTTGTTCCCGTTCTAAATGTCGATGTCAACAGCTATGACAAATTTCATAACGATCTGACCAAAGGTACGACCTGTAGACTGTATTGTTGACGCCTCACACACACATGACGGATACCAATCAGTGAAAAATCCAGGGATTTTTTGGGGACACCTGTTTTTGGGCAATGATATTCCGAAAGCATATCCTGAATGCCTGAGCGGAGGAAGGTTTGGGAGGGGGTGACCAGCCAGATGATGGTGGGGGTACGTTCTTCCTCCTGGAATTTTTTTGAAAATCCATTGCATTGAGAGCTAATCTAGGGTTCTTTGAGTCAGTATTTTGAATTTTACTGAGAGGTCAATTCGATTAAGTTTCTCAACCATAACTTTGGAAATGTTTAGATATGTATGGATTGGAAATGCTTATAAGTTATTGTCAGATATCTTTTGGTTTGAACAATGAATTATGCTTATCCTGCTTGAAATGAGACTTACCATTATCACTCTAATTCATATAATAGGCTATTTTCTAAAATTCAAGTGAGAGACACATACATAATATACTAGTACTAGTACAGAAACAATGTATATTAAGTTAGTAATTACTATTAGTACTAATCTCTATGTTAATTTTTCATTTGGTGTTATGGGATCCCACTTGATAACCAGGGCAGGTTTATTTGATCAAATTGTCACTGTTCCTGCAGGTTCCTGTACTGTTTTTGATTGGAAGACTGAAGGCTGAATGATAACAAACCTGAACTCAAACTATTTGAAGTTTTAACAGATGAAAGCTAGATAAAGCCAAACATACTTTTACAGTATGATTCCAACTGTTAAACTTAAACATTTTTGTAAACTTAAATGCCTTATGTCAATAAATATAAATAATTTTCATCTTGTTATGATATGAATTTGGACCAAATTGATAAAAAAGTTAAAAAAAAAAAAAAAAAAAAAATTTGGGCGTCCCAAACCGGTAAACGGTATGAAAAACGGCCTGGATATGTCCCTGCCAAGCCATGGCAATAGCTCAAACTTTACAAAGTAAAGTTGAGCTAAAAATGATGTCAAATCGCTAATCCTCTATTTGCTATCCTTGTCTTTATATTACACTAGCAGGTTAGCCCGCCACTGGCGGCAATCGTCAGAAACATGACAATTTTTAATTTTTTTAATTAAATTTTTTGTTTTTCAATGAGTTAATTGTGCCTTTTTAATTTACTGGCTTTTTTAATAAATTTTTTAATTAAATTTTTTGTTTTTCAATGAGTTAATTGTGCCTATTTAATTTACTGGCTTTTTTATTTAATTTTTTGTTTTTCAATGAGTGCCTTTTTAATTTTAAATGTTTTTTTCTTTCAATTTTACCCGATTTGACCTTGAATTGATCATTTTCAATGTCAAGGTCAGGTCGGGGTCACAATTAAACGTGTCCATGACACTTCCCGTAGGTAGCAAGTTTGAGCTCAATCGGTTCGAGTCTATAAAGGACACACACATATATCATTTGTGGGTACCCGTTTCAAGGTGAAGATCACTTCGGGCGGAAAATCTCCCCCGTTCCTTGGAAGCCCTAAGTACATGTACGTAAGAATCACACAACACGCTCACGTGTGGACCCAGATGTAAGAATCACATTACACGCATACGCTCTTTATCAACGACACTGCCTTACACGCATACGCTCTTTATCAACGACACTGCCGATACGAACGCTCTTTTAACTATCAACGCGATTAACCCCACAGTGCCGCTTTTGTGACTGGGAGTGAAGAACGGGTGCTGGGAGCTTCTCCAAAACGCAGCGTCGACCATTCCCGCTGGTTTTTACCCTTAGATGGGAAGTTTGGTCTCGATCGGTGCAGCCGTTTTCGAGTCTATAAAGGACAAATATACACATATACGTAGTTCTCAAATATATGTATACTAGCAGGTTAGCCCGCCACTGGCGGCATTCGTACCATGGCTTTGTTTCAGAAACATGACATTTTGAATATGAATTTAATGTTTTTTAAATTTAATATATTTTGTTTCTGAATTGTTTTTTTATTGTTAATTTTTTTTAATTTTAAATTGTTTTAATTAAATTGTGAATTGTTTTAATAAATTTTTTTGTTTCTGGCGGAAAAATTTACCCGTAGAAATCCCCCCTTCCTAGGAACGACAGACAACGCATTCTTTGTTTCGTGAAATCTCTCTACGATAACATTGCATTGAATTTAAAACAAACGCTTCCCGTCGGGAAATCTGTCTGCATAATATTTTGAGTCTGCCGTACCCGTCGTAATGTCGTGAAATATCTCTGCATAATAGATAACATTGCATTGAATCTGTTGTTGGCATTCAGGGCTTCGGGTCGTTGTTGTTGGCATCACGGCTCCCCGAAAACTCTCACATTGCCGAAAACGTGTATTTAGTAATATCGTTGTTGTTGATATTTACGGCTTGGGGGCTATTTTCTTATTTAGCAAGTTTGAGCTCAATCGGTTCGAGTCTATAAAGGACACACTCATATATATGACACTTCCCGTGGGTAGCAGGTTTGAGCTCAATCGGCATTCCCTGGAATTTCCCGTAGATTGGCAGATTCCAGTAGCTTTATAAGGGTATATCTGGGGAGAAATCTGATGCTATATTCGTGATTATCTGGGATGATTTCGGTATATAACTATATACTGTAAAAACAAAGCGCGCCATCCGTGCTCGCAGGGTTGGTCAGAAACAAATGTTTTTTAAATTTAATGTATGTTCCGTATATCTCTCTGCAGATGCAAATAACGTTGAATGGCAAACAGACGCTCTTATAGAGATGCGTCAAAAACAAACGCTCATTAAATAATGACTTGATTAACCCACGCCGTGCCTTTGCGGTGATTTGAGATTGGAGAACGGGTGCTCTGAGCTTTTCTAAACCGCGACCACGGTCGTGTCGGTGGGATTTGACACTTACATAGGAAGTTTGAGCTCAATCTGTACACGGTTTGGATTCTATGAAGTACACACACACACACACACACACATATATACGAAGTCTCAAAATATATAGTATAGACTAGCAGGTTAGCCCGCCACTGGCGTGCTTGGTCAGAAACATGAAACATGACAATGTTTTATGTTTTGTTTGTGTTTTTCAATGAGTTAATATTGGGTTTTTCAATATTTTACCCGATTTGACCTTGAATTGATCATTTTCAAGGTCAAGGTCATGTCGGGGTCACAATATATAATTTGTGGTTACCCGTTAAGACTGATTGATGAAAAATTCCCCAGTTCCTAGGAACGAGACATAAGAATGTTTCACACAATGCGACGTCGACGATCCCCGTGCGTTTTTACACTTATATACGAAGTTTGAGCTCACCTCGGGCGGAAAAACTTACCCGATCCGCGTTCTTAGGAACACAACATGCTCATGTCTATACACGCCCAGACTCAGAAGAGGTATGATTTTTTTTAACCTGCCCGTGGCCATTGAGCAGCCCCTGACAGAGGTTGTCCACCCTTACGAGATGGTCAATAGTCCCTGCAAAGTAACCCCGTCGTGAACCCCATCCTCGCAGAGCGGACAGTCAATTAATCCCGTGGTGAACGCCATCACCAACGCGACGTAATTTTGTTTGGTATCATGTGTTGCGTTCTAAAAATAGGAAAGCACTTGTTCCCGTATACGTTTGCTTAATACGAAATTGTGAGTGTTGGTTTGTAACCGGGATTTCTGAGAAGCATTATGCCTATAACTACCCCCCCTAAGCCCTGACCTAAGTGTCATACATACTATAACAATGATGTTGTAAGAGTACTATGGCACCACTCAATGTTCCGGTATATCTCTCTGCAGATGCTAATAACGTTGAATGGTAAACAGACGCTCTTTATAGCGATGCGTCAAAAACAAACGCTCATTAAATAATCACTTGATTAACCCGTGACATTGCGGTGATTTGGGAGTGGATAAAGGGTGCTCAGAGCTTCTCCAAAACACGACAACTACGGTGTTCGTGGGTTTTTACCCTTAGATGGGAAGTTTGAACTCAATCGAGCCAGCCGTTTTCGATTCTATAAAGTACATCTCTTATATATTTATCTGTTTGTCTGTCTGTTCTTTATACAAATCTACGTTTCTCGACCGATCGGGACGAAACTTGGTACGTGTGTGTAGTTTGACCAGGCGGTGGTCGTTGTCGTATTGGCGAGCCCGTGCGACGCCCGTGCAGCGCATGCGCAGACGAGATCTCGGAAACGGGTGGAGCTATGTGAATGTATCTTGCACCGGGTACAAATTGTATCGGGTGGCCGAGCCCGTGCGACGCCAGCTTCGCGCATGCGCAGAACAGATCTTGGAAACGGGTGGAGCTATCGACTTGAAATTTGGGTTTTGAATAGCCCGGACAACGTCGGGTAGTCTATTATATATTTTGGAAGATCTGTCTGTGTGTCTGTCTGTCTGTTTCCAATGGACTCGAAAACGGCCGAGCCGATTTCGATGAAACTTGGTACGTGGGGGTATTTTCGGCCGGGGAGTGACATGGGCCTATTAATTTGCCCGTGCGACGTGACCTTGAAATCGGGTCATTTCAAGGTGAAACGCACGGGATTTCGATGAAACTTGGTATGTGGTGGTACTTTCAAATGGGGAGTCTCATAAGCCTATTCATTTGCCTGTGCGACGTGACATTGAAATCGGGTCAATTCAAGGTCAAATCGCGAATTTTGATGGGATTTCGACGATATTTGATACGTAGGGTTACTTTTGTCCACTGAGTGTATTGGACGGGTCGAGTCGTGACCCCGACCTGACCTTGACCTTCAAAATGGACAATTCAAGGTCAAAGCCCGGACGAAGTCGGGTCACCTTCTAGTCTATTATATATTTTGGAAGATCTGTTTGTGTGTAATCAATGAACTCGAAAACGGCCAGCCCGATTTCGATGCAACTTGGTATGTGGGGGTATTTTCGGCTGGGGGGGGGGGGGGGGGGGGGGGGGGGTGACATAGGTCTATTAATTTGCCTGTGCGATGTGACCTTGACCTTGAAATCGGGTAATATCAAGGTCAAACGCCCGAATATCACGGAATTTCAATGAAACTTGGTATTTGGGGGTACCTTCCGTCGGGGAGTGGCATACACCTATTAATTTGCCAGTGCGACGTGACCTTGACATCTGGTTATTTCAAGGTCAAACGCCCGAATATCACGAGATTTCGATGAAACTTGGTATGTGGGGGTACTTTCCTATGGGGAGTCTCATAAGCATATACGTTTGCCCGTGCGACGTGACCTTGAAATCGGGTCAATTCAAGGTCAAATCGCCAATTTTGATGGGATTTAGACGAAACTTTATACGTGGGGTTACTTTTGTCCACTGAGTGTTTTGGACGGCTCGAGTCGTGACCCCGATCTGACCTTGACCTTCAAAATGATAAATTCAGGGTCAAATTGGGTAAAACCGGACGGATTTCGACGGGCACGTTTGTCGGGTACTTTTGTCCGGGCAGTGTTTTGGACTGGTCAAATCGTGACCCCACTTGGCCTTGACCTTCAAAATGGACAATTCAAGGTCAAAGCCCGGACGAAGTCGGGTCACCTTCTAGTATATATATATATATATACGGAAGTCTCAAAATATATAGTATAGATTATCTATACACACTCAGGTGCCAAATAATAGTGTCAGCACGATTATTAATTTTGAGGAAAATTCCTAATGTTCACTATTATTTGGCATTGAGACATAGTGAAATTGCCATCACTATTATTAATTTCAGACTAAATCACCACCCATCACTATGCTATTAGTATTACTATTACTATTATCAATTTATTGAATAGGGAAGTTGGTAGCTGAGAGGTAGCGTACTGGTCTCTCGTGCTAGTGGACCTGGGATCGCAACCTGGTCAGGGTATTCCGACAAAAAAACAGAAAGTCAGATACCAAGATTGTCAGGCTGAAAAGTCTCATTCGATATCAAGATCCGAATGCAAAATGCCGACTTCCCCAATTACAACATCTGTCCATTTACCATATGTTGTCAGGGGTGCAGTATGCTGTCCGATCGGGCGTGGACATTAATGGTTGACCCGTGTACACACCTTGGTGTGTGCACATTAAAGAATGCTAAATGGGAGTCACCACAGAGTTATAAAGTTACTCGGCCATGGTAGAATCTGGATCAGTGCGCCTATAACCAAAAGGTTCCTGCACAGCAATATCTACAGATAAAGATATATATAAATTATATATAGAATACACCCATAATAGCCGAGAATAATAAATTTTCACCACAAGTTGTATTGTGGTTTATACAAATAATTTTTATTCTTGGCTACTATGGGTGAATTTTGTTTATACCATAATTATTATTCTTTAGTCGCTTGGTAAAATGATCTACTAGTATTGCCACTCTGTTGGTGAGTGGTGACTGTTAAAATGTATGTGCACCAAGTGACCCAAATATTTTAAGCTATCAATACACACGAAGCAATACATTCTTCTGGGACATTCGGCGATACTCCACTTTCTTGGGCATCAGTCAGTTGATATGAATACACATTCAGATTTCCCTCATTTCAGATAACAATAACAATCTATGTTTATTGTAAAAGTGTAAGCCGTCGCTCGCTTCAAACAGGCAGACAGGGATTGGGAATGGGTCCGGGTCCCTTCGAATTGGGAAAAATGGTTCTTTACAGACCAAAATTGGGTATTTTCCATGGTTTTAGAAAAATTCAATTAATCACTGTTACACACAAGTAAATAGTACTAATACCGTAATTTTCGGTACACAGGTAACTCAAAGATGGAGTAAAATCCCAGCCCATTGAGGTCCATTTCTCAGCCTCAGGTAAGTTGAAAATTCACAGATAACAACGGAAGGATTCAAGCCATCCACCAAACTCCGACGCAAAAACAGTAATGAAACACCCAAGGAT
The DNA here is from genome assembly GCA_032622095.1 of Siphonodentalium dalli. Classification (NCBI taxonomy): domain Eukaryota; kingdom Metazoa; phylum Mollusca; class Scaphopoda; order Gadilida; family Siphonodentaliidae; genus Siphonodentalium; species Siphonodentalium dalli. Next base: position 249,269,356 of record CP136063.1, read on the forward strand.
GGATAGGTATCTAGTTGTAATTCAATAAATAAAATAAAATAATTAATACCAAATCAATGTGTCCGTGTTATCATTCCCATATTGAGCTACCAGTACGGTACTACCACAATGAAGAGACAATGAGCCTATGGTAACCAACACGGGTGATTTAAATACCGCTCTGACATCAAAGACATATTTAAAACAAGACAGTCAAAGACTGCGGGGTCGCTCACCAGACTGCAAAAACTGATAAGACTGGGACTTTGGAGACCATAACAGTCAGAACTTTTCATAATCACTTTAAAAGAAGTAGATCTAAACAGGATATGTGGCTAGAGAGGCTTCATGAATGTAGATCAGTGAATATCAAATTACCAAATCTACAAAATCTACCTTGAAATTACCAAATCTAACTTGAAATTACCAACTGTACACTAGTGATCACCCCCTCCTCCAGCTCAAGAAGTCCCCTCTCGCCCGGGCTCCAGACTCCCAAGTCTTAGGTTGAAATTTCACAACCGACATCTCAAACTTTCTCAATTGTTGGAAATTTTCAATCTCACAAGCGCTTTATTTAAAACCATTTAGACATGTTTAAAGCCCAATTATCCATGGACCCAAAAACACTATATGTATGTCAGATTAATCAGTCAGGTAGCTCCAAGGTAGATGTTTTAATGAATTTTGTATTTTAATGAATTTTTAGACACAAAAGTCTTAAGTCCCCATAGTCCCGTCATTTCTTAACGGGTTGACCTCATGTTAACAGATCTGAATCTCAGTCACTAAAGGATCCTCCATACTATATGGTCCAACCTCTCTTGAGAAGACATTATAAGTATTACTATAGAGACATACAGTTATGTCCCTGGTCCCACCCTATTTAACCTGGTGACCCCATCTGCATAAATTTGAATCCCAGACACCAAAGAACCCTTCATACTAAAGTAAATATCAGTAAAATAAACCTGACGGTCCATGTAAAGGAAGCATATTAAGAGGAAAACAGTCCTTTGCTTGGCCCCTAAATCGTTTCTTTTTCAGAGATATATTTCTCGGATTTTCTCCTTTGTATTGTGGTCAGCTGTGGTCTAATTTCAAGAAAATTACTTTAAATAAGCTAAATGTATGTTACAATAATGCATATAGACTATGTATGGGTTATGACAGAAGATTCAGTGCTATAGTGGTATGTTCGTGAATGATAGCGTGTTGTCTATGCCAATGTTGAGATGAAAGTTTGTGTATGGTTTTCGTGAAAGGGTGACAAGTCGAAGAACTGCAATCTGCAACAATGAGGTCAGATATATTATACACTTCTGAACTGATAATATATTGGAACGAATTATTGTATACAAAAGTCCACTGACTGTTGTAAATGTTTGCAGCAATATGCCATGGTAACACTATAATTGACATGTTGTGAAATCCTGACGCCACCCCTGTAGGTCTAATATTAACGAGAGGCCGATCACGATCGGCAGATGATAACCCATCCCTTGGCGATAAAAATTTAATATGATCGGATAAATGAGAGTTTTGGTGTTGAATTATAGAGTATACTGTTATGTACTATTATAGACAAATGTACATAACACAAATAATTGGAATTTATGGGTCACTGGCATTTATATAAGAGAATGCACTGGTACAGGATCTGTAATGCTAAACTGCCACAGCCAGCAAGCCCATGGGTTAAATGTGTAGGTGTGACCTGGACATGGAATACTTGGGTTAAGAGAGTCCAATTTAAGTTTACAATAATAATGTGTCCTAGTATACAGATACATGTAAGCAACCTCACCACTGACCCATTAATATCAATTATATAGCAGAGCTGTCAAAATATCACAGGAATTGTTTATGTTGAACGCTGACCTCTCTATTAAACCAATAACAATTATGATATCAGACAATCTGAAGATATAACTCTGCAGCACAGATGTCCAAGTCTACTGTTAATATCATGTGATGTTTATTGTTGAATCTTTATTTTAAATTAGATACCATAGCCCTCTTTATCAGATTATTTGCACATTGGCATAAGAGACATCAGAAAATAATATAGCCTTATCAATAGCTAAGTAGTCCAAAGGCAATTGGTGAATTGGATTTAATGTTGCTCCAAACAGATTTACCAGTACATAACACAAGATTTTGGACCGATTTAATCAAATTTGGTGTGGTGATTCGGGGTACCCTTGGCAGAGTTATAATGGTGTTAGTTTTTCAAATTTTTTTAACTTAAATATTTTATTTGTTTTAATTATTTAAAAAAATTAAAGGGACACATTGGAAATCTTATTATCAACTTTTATCATGATCATCAATATCTAAATGAAAACAAATGTCAATGACATTTTTTTTATTATTATTATAAAAGTTAAAAGTAATTTTTTTTTTAAATCAATTTTTTTCTTCGAAAAGGGTCATAACTCCTTTAAAATTAATCGGATCAAACCCATATTCGAACTCGATCTGTATTTTGGGCTGTGAAACTCGCATACCAAATTTGGTTCCAATCAGATAAAAAATGTTTGAGTTATGGCAGAATGCGTGAATTCTAAGTTGAAAAAGGGCCATAACTCTGTAACAAAATCTCGGATCAAACCCAAATTCGAACTCGATCTGTATTTTGGGCTGAGAAACCCATATACAATTTGGTTTCGATTGGATAGAAAATGTTTGAGTTATCGCATTACTCATAAAGTGTCTACAGACAGACAGACAGACAGACAGACGGACGAACGACGAGTGGTCAATCCGGGCAACGACACTATGTTTACCATACTATGGTATGGGTAAACATAAAAACTACATGTATGTGGGTCTATACTACTATAGTATTTTGCACAGAAATTGGAATCACTGACCTTTATGCAATTTTTTGAGATTTTTTTGGAGTTATAGGCATTAGGGTTCAGAAGAATGGCAGGTAATTTTCTGGAGATTCCTCCACCACCATTCACTTCGACCCGTGAATTGTAACAACAAAAGCATAAATCTCAGGGTTTTCGGCATATATAGTTAGAAAAAGCATTGATCTACAATCTTACCGCGAGCATAGCATCTATTCGTTGATTTATTCCAGGTTTTATCGCACGTTAACAAATTGTTTTCACCTGTTAGCTAGGTGGTGCCGCCGAAGATAGCCGGAACTCCTCGATTTGTCTTCGGCAAATCGAAAAATCGGGTAGTACGAAAACTGGTATTCGGAGCCGGAACATTGTTATCGGTCAAAACAATCAGCCCACGACAAAGGTCTATTAAAAGTATCAGGTTCTGCCTTCCCAGCTGGTCCATTAAGCGTTGTTTCATTGTGTAATATGGTCATTTGAGTGTTAAACAGAATAAAATGTCAAGAAAGGGATTTTGGTGTCATTAGACGCAGAATAACACATCCAAACTATCCAGAAATTCAAGTTGGCGTTCAACATAGCCACCGAAACTAATAAATAGCTAGGGCAAATTACTCACAAAGTCAAATTGACCAAACACGAATACAGTCTCGATATGGACATCTGATTGTTAACAATATGATTTGGGTGTGCATGGCTGAGAATGTGTCGACATTTCAAGATGGCTACCAAAATGGTCGTCGAAAATTGTCAAACTTTGAGTGATATCAATATCAGTATGATTAAATAATTAGCCAGTACAATTTTCCAACGTATTGATTCCCATTTATCGGGACAACAATTTTTCAAACAAAGCAGTATCTTCGTTAGATTCAAACCTGCTAGTCACACACTAAGAGGGCATTTTGCAATTATGGCGAGCGATGAGCTTAATTGTTTTCAAACATGTACGAAAAAAACAGATGTCAATAGCTACGTGCAGACATGATTATCGATGAACGATTGCCAGTAAACATATGGTCCCGGTGGTTCATTCAGCAAATTGTGTAGCGCAAAAAATGCGTGATATGACATACCAGCTGGCATGATGCTACGCTGAAACCAGGTAACATATTCTGATATATAATCACGCATAAGAGCGAATATTTCCCATTACAATTCACACAAACGTCACACAACACCCACGTGCGCTTATATACTTTGAATTCTAGCTGGTTTATTTGCATCATACGCGTCACTTCATCCATAAGTGTATTGTAAACGTAGCTGTGGATATAAAATCGATCTGACTATATACCTATCGTGTTCCCGGCCATTCAAGTGTACCCTCACAACAAGAGAACACTGTTTATTCGAGCGGGGATTATGTCCGTCTTTCCTGACGATGTATGATAATTACAACTCACATGGTCCCAATGAGGGAATATTCACTCTTATTTGATGATTGATCTATATAAATCGCCTATAAATACGAATATTCCCCTCCGCTCACCGCAACTTATAACCTGGGTATCTTTATAACAATTTCAGGAACCTGGGTAACTTTGTCTTTGTCACAGAAAACCGACGAGAGTGTCTATTCAGCCTAACTCACGGCCCTAATGGATCCACCAGACCCGGTTATGTGGTTTTAGTGCTACAGGTCAAAGTTCGGGAGTAGCATTTCCATATATGGAAGTCATGAATATTCAAAATCACTAAAACCACGGATCCTGCGCTGGATGAATCTCTGAAACCATGGAACGGGACTGGGTGAATCCAATACGGCCGCGACTCAGTGGTCTCGCTTGTTAGACCAATTCCAATCAGCCTTCACGGAAAATAACACCTCACTGCCCGAACTAGACCAAACAAAACCAGTCGACGCAATGGTCAAATCTGAGATCAGTATCGTCGATGTAACTGCATTGCTATGAAACATCAAACCCCATAAGGCCATGTGTCCTGATCTCATATATACCGAACCAGATACTTAAAACGTGTGCCGAAGAAATTTGCCTATACCAGGCATATTCAACAAATAACTAAAGACAGAGTATCCAATAATGACCGTTATGTTATGATGATCACCATAATCGGGAGGAATTCCTACCCAACGATCAATCAATCATAAAACTACAGCGTTGATTACTCCCTCAGTTATGGGTAGATGAATGGTAATTGTGTAACATCACTGGAGATATTTATAAACATGTTTACAAAGTATTTCCTCAAGTTTGCAGTTCGGATGGTGCATGCGGATATACCTTATTGTTGCATGCACATGATTCAAATTGTTTTATCCGCCCATTGCACTATAGAAATAAAAGCATAGCAGATAGTTATTTCTATTCAGGAGCACACATGGCATGACAGTGTGGATCAAAATCTGGAAAAGCGTGATCTGGTCCAAATTATAGCCCGGTCTGTATACAACACAACAACTAATGTTGACTACATATGGAAAATACTTCGAAAAGATGAACTTTGCGGAACTACACCAAATACCATTTATTTGGAGACATTTATTGTTTTAAATGGGCTATCGGACCGTCAACGTTTTCATCATTTCAGCAATCGAATGAGAAATTAAGTAGCCTTGATGTTTTCGGAACATATTGAGACGATTAACTATTATTGAAAGGGTCATCGGATACACATAAACTAAACAGTGGTTGTCTGAAAATCACCAGCGAACAATCGAATTACCCCACAGTGTAAATACGAAATAAACGTTTCAGATATAGCCGTGGTGGACTTTTCACCTTTAAAACGTTGCTGAAATTGTTAGTACTTAAAAATATAATACAGAGTAATACAAACATGTGCTGGTTCACACAGAATAACATATGCTTCGTGCACGAATGCAGATAGCATATAAGGGCCAGCTCGCCCCAGGCCGTTTTTGGGGCGAGCTGGCCCACCTTTCAGGGGCGAGCTGGCCCGGGTATTACATTTGTATTAAAGTTGTAAATAAGTTAATATATATTAATATATTAATTTCTTAAGTTCAGATTATGATATATTTGACAGTTATGTCCATCAATTTTGACATTTAGATTACTTTAGGCACGTTTGTTAGCAAAGATAATAGCCATGCAGTTTATCACACTAGTTGGTTTGAACGACGAACCGGCGAATTCATAAATAACAATAATGAACTGTTTTCACATTCTGGATATTAAAGTTTCTCTTATTCTCTGAGTTCATCTCACTATCTCTGGAGTTTGGGAACCCCTTTGAAGCCGTTATTATATCCCCATTCATATCCTATCAAAACAATAGAAGCAGGTTGTTTACACAGTAACCAATCGACTAATCACACCTCACACTTCAGTGGATGAGATGGCTTCAGTGTGATAGATAATCACTTTCATATGCCAACCACATACCGTATATAAGCAGTGCAATATTTATCTGACATCATAACCACAAATATGTTCCGTTGTATCTGCGAATATATACAACGGCAGTGGCTAGACTCAAGCACATTTTCGATCGAGGAATGGAGTATATTCCGACATGACGTTCGGACAAATAATGATCTCGAATGTGTGTATATTTAATTCAACAATCCAAATTCAATGATACACATCTTGGGTATCAGTTGACCGAATTGGGTATCACTTTGTATGGTATCACTTGACTCGGGTATCACTTGACTGTAAGCCATAGAAAGCAAGCAAAACGACCCCAAAACGACAACTTAAATAAGACATTATCCCTTGGGGCGAGCTGGCCCGGGGCGAGCTGGCTCGGGGCGAGCTGGCCCATGTCGACTGGGGCGAGCTGGCCCTGGGGCGAGTGGGCCCGTTTCCGTCATATCACGCATTTTTTGCGCTACACAATTTGCTGAATGAACCACCGGGACCATATGTTTACTGGCAATCGTTCATCGATAATCATGTCTGCACGTAGCTATTGACATGTTTTTTTCGTACATGTTTGAAAACAATTAAGCTCATCGCTCGCCATAATTGCAAAATGCCCTCTTAGTGTGTGACTAGCAGGTTTGAATCTAACGAAGATACTGCTTTGTTTGAAAAATTGTTGTCCCGATAAATGGGAATCAATACGTTGGAAAATTGTACTGGCTAATTATTTAATCATACTGATATTGATATCACTCAAAGTTTGACAATTTTCGACGACCATTTTGGTAGCCATCTTGAAATGTCGACACATTCTCAGCCATGCACACCCAAATCATATTGTTAACAATCAGATGTCCATATCGAGACTGTATTCGTGTTTGGTCAATTTGACTTTGTGAGTAATTTGCCCTAGCTATTTATTAGTTTCGGTGGCTATGTTGAACGCCAACTTGAATTTCTGGATAGTTTGGATGTGTTATTCTGCGTCTAATGACACCAAAATCCCTTTCTTGACATTTTATTCTGTTTAACACTCAAATGACCATATTACACAATGAAACAATGCTTAATGGACCAGCTGGGAAGGCAGAACCTGATACTTTTAATAGACCTTTGTCGTGGGCTGATTGTTTTGACCGATAACAATGTTCCGGCTCCGAATACCAGTTTTCGTACTACCCGATTTTTCGATTTGCCGAAGACAAATCGAGGAGTTCCGGTTATCTTCGGCGGCACCACCTAGCTAACAGGTGAAAACAATTTGTTAACGTGCGATAAAACCTGGAATAAATCAACGAATAGATGCTATGCTCGCGGTAAGATTGTAGATCAATGCTTTTTCTAACTATATATGCCGAAAACCCTGAGATTTATGCTTTTGTTGTTACAATTCACGGGTCGAAGTGAATGGTGGTGGAGGAATCTCCAGAAAATTACCTGCCATTCTTCTGAACCCTAATGCCTATAACTCCAAAAAAATCTCAAAAAATTGCATAATGATAAAGGTCAGTGATTCCAATTTCTGTGGTATTTTGAGTCAATTGACTATCGTACAATTTTTTCTTGGCAATCGGTGGTGTGCTGCTTAGCATTCATATTAAGCGAGGCAACTTCGGTTTCTTGTTGTGCAGCAACATTTTTCAAAGTTTTAATCTGTACTTCATTTACTCTCAACTGATAGAACAATGTCGTTGATCTTTTCTCCACGTTCTGTGCTTTCATCGCAGTCAATCGAATGTCCTGCTGTAAATCTGCGATTTGTCCGACGAGTTCAGAATTTTTAGACGACAAACTGCAGTAGTTAAAGCCTAAAATACACATGCCAACGAGTAGTCCTATAATAATAAATTCCCCACGAATGCTATTACCCGACATTATTGTTTCCCGAAAAAAAAACGTCTCCAGGAAATAAATGAGGAGGATGCCTAGATGCGGGAACTTGTTTGGGTTGGCAACTATCGCAATACGATAGGGGAACACTTTTACGTTCGTACTCATATTTCACCAATTTTTGTACCTGGCTTGCCTGTCCTGAGTTTCACGGCAAAATGGCCAATTTGATTCTATTTGTCGTTATATACATATTTATCACCCCATTTATTATTCATTTTCAATTTTCATAAAAATTAACTAAAAGAAGCTGAAGATGACATGTTTTAAACGTTTGAAGCATTAATTTGGCGATAAGTAGTTTTCAGAGTACGTTATACTTGCGATAGTTACGTTACGCTAGGAGGATGCCTGGATGCGGGAACTTGTTTGTAACTCGTCGAGTTGGCACACATCTACTTCCGGTTGCATAATTGGGCTGATTTCTATGTTCAACAATCCGCTGGTAGCGGAGTACCAATACTGTGCGTATCTGCATGTGTGTAGCGGTAACATTCTGAATTACTCTACCATTTTTTTTGGTGGTTGTGCTACATAGATAAATAGATAAATTTTATTTAAAAGTCGGAGGTATTTATACATATTACAAACACAAGCTCTGAAGGGCTTTTGACCTACTGTAAAACAAATACATATATAAATTAAAACATACATAGCACAGGGTAGCATATCAATTTTATGCAAATTAAAATAAGTTGAATCATAGTTAAAATACCTAACTGACAACAGCTAAAATTTTATCTATCAAGTACTAAATTCCTAATTTATTAAAAAAAAAACAGAAAACAGAAAACAAATAAAAACACAAGAGAAATCAGTATGTATAATTTAAATTTGCCACTTCCAGTAATATAAGAGAAAAAAGGAATTTTAATTAACTTGAATTTCATGTTTCTGGGTTACGGAAAGGATTTTTTTTTTTAAATCTTGTTCTATAATTATACGTATGTAATGTTTAGTTTTCGAGTCTGCAATGATTTCTGTTAGAAATTATGAAATTATTTTTGTCTAGCGTTCCAATGAAAATTAAAATGTACTGAAAACAAACTGGTGTTCATTGGGCGCCATACTTCAAGGAAAACATTTGAAGTTTACAATTGTATGTACATGTATATATTGCCGATAACACCTGTATACCCTTCATCACATTTTATTTAAACATGTGTATACCGTCAGTGCTTTTTAGGTGAGACCCCTTCAGCTAAACTTACGGCTAAATTAAATTACGCTCGGATCAGTTGGTAGTAATGTTGGTAAAGTGTGTGTAGCCCTCGGTGGCCCAGTTGGTAAGGTGCATTAGGGGTACAATAGTTTTAGTTATTTGATGTCTGGGCTTCGTCGTTTATATGCGGTTGACGTATGACTGAATGTCCATTTTCCGATTTTTCGGGAATTTACATTTTCACCTCTGATGTTAAAAATATACATAGCCAAGAATGAAACAAAATCTCATCAGATTTAAAATTTCTATCAAAATTTAATAACTCTGTCGATTGGGCTTAAACAAAGGTATATGCTCGTATGGGCGGTCGGGTGTAAAAGTTTGGTTATTGTTTTTTAATTTTTATTTTGAAACATCAATATAATTATGGGATAGAATCATTCTTAATACAAGTACACCGCTGGGCAGAGGTAACGCCCCCGACTGTACAATCAGAGGATTTTACTTATTTTTGTGCAAATACTTATTAAATGGCACTTTGTAAAGTTATGTTTGCAAATAAACAATCCAAAATCAAGTTATCATCTGGAAACCAAAAAAAGTAGCAGAAAACCTGAATTTTCTAAGTCCAAAAAGGGGCGTAACTCTGGAAAAAAATGTGCGGACGAAACCACAGCTATGGGGAAATCTTGTCCCCCCGGCTGGTCTATTGGCATACCAAAGATCAACTGAATTGAATTAGCGAAACCAAAGTTATGAGTTGAAACGTTCGTATGCCACAGAAAACTTAATTTTCTAAGTCCAAAAAGGGGCGTAACTCTGGAAAAAATGGGCGGACGAAACCGCAGTTATGGGGAAATCTTGTCCCCCCGGCTGGTCTATTAGCATACCAAAGATCAACTGAATTGAGTTAGCGAAACCAAAGTTATATGAGTTGAAACGTTCGTACGGACGGACGGAAGGACGGACAGACAGACGGAGGGCTCCACTGTATACCCCAAAATCTCCATCGGAGATCGGGGGCATAATAAGCCTATATAGCATGCATGATACATAAAACATTAAGGACAGATTATGTAGGTATTGGAAAGGAAAGGCATGAATGGCAGCCGTGAACAATTTCAAAGAGGACACTGATTCAGGAATTAAATTTCACACAGAAAAAGTCAAATATATCAATATATTTCTACATCAATTATCTTATTGCATAAAAATTACTCTCGAAAGAAATGTATACTGTTGCCTAGTCGACCCAGGCCTGTTTAAAGAAACTGATTGTCGAGAAGATATATACATGTAGGTCTACTCCTCTGCAAAAATAAGCCTATATCTATATATAAATTGTACTTCGGCGATAATTAATCCTTTTTATATTATAAATGGATTCTCCCATTCAGTTGTAAAAGTATAAATTGGAATGGTCTATTATTCATTTGGAGAGGTGTTCGTGTAAACAAAGCATACAACAGTCAAAACATATAATACAAGAGCAGTGTGATTCATATTCATTGATGGGAAATAGTCGTTTGTTGAACTAATTAATATCTTAACATTTCCTAACTTGTATAAGGGAACTACTCAGCATTGAGTATTTAGTACAGAAAGGGTATATGCGAATTACAATTTCTCTGTGCATCATGTGTACAATTTTGTTCCAGTCGGCTCGCCGTACATTATACCATTACAAAATCCTACCAGTCAAACAGTTTGCGATGGCCAAACGTTTGTATACATAATTCGGTATTACGGGAAACTTCCGTCCACGTACCCGTATAGTGTCCATACCCAGGGCCGTAAATCATGGGGGGTGTGGGGCAGTGTAGTTTCCAGTAATTATTTGGGGACACCTGTTTTATATCCCAAAGTCATATTCAAAGGCCGCAGCGCAAAGTTGGGGGAGGGTATGGGGTGGCCTCCCCCTGGAACTACATGTACATACTGCCATAAAATGACAATTTATTGCTTTATTTGATGACTTAGTGTTAGTGGTGTTTGTTTTCTAGTAGTAATGGTCAAAAACAAATTATCTGAATTTTTGTTTTCTTTCCAACTGTTTTTTGGGCGCCTGAAGTTTGGGCGCCCATACCTGTTACAGGTACCAAAACTGGCCTGGAAACTACCCTGGTGTGGGGTGTCACACCCCCCCCCAAATATCCATGTAGTTAGTTCGTCGGGCAGTTGTCGGGCAAATACAGTGTAACTTTTTCATACAAAGCTCTGTACTAGTAGTTGCAATTGTTGTTCCTGTGTGTGAATAATGTCAGCGGCATCTTTCATGTTCATCCAGGCAGCAGTGTCATTGTGAAATGCTGTTTTTACATCACCTACGCAATTAGTTTACTGAATACAGTTCGGGGTGAATTAAATTGACAAGTTGTTTTAAACTTTATGTAAGTCCTTGCTGTGTACACATATATCCTCCCTCTTTCATAAATGCGCTGGTAGAGGGGAGGTAATTTGCATGTTAAGCTAATAGTTAGGTCGCCGCGTGTACATTATACGATGCAGGCTCCCGATGTCGCTGATTTACTACAGGTTTTCAGTCGTTTATCGATCGACTGAGTGTACAAAACGTCGGAAAAAATTTATATTGTTTATTGAATAAATCAATTATTCAATAAACCCGATGGTATTATATACCTGCAGGCCTGCAATTGGGAATTTGGTGGTTGAAAATTGGGAATAACGGTGCCGTTTTCCCATTGGGAATGGGGCCGAATACCGGACCCTGAGGACACCTAAACAAAATCCCTGCAATCTGCTGAACATGTGCGTCTGTTTTTGTTTACATTTTTAACAGCGCTCGCCGACCTAGATAAAACAGGTGTAGCTGGTCGGTGCAGTTAGCATAACACTAGAGGTGCCACGATTATTGATTTTGATAATCGATAGTCAATAATCGACTATAATCGATTAATCGGGCCTAATATTAATAACATCAGTGAAGTATTCCGTAATATGTCCTATTGGCTGGATGCTGGTTAACTGCTATCGCTGCCTGTTTGAGACATCGGCTGATGCAATTTTTATGTTAATAAAGTGCATCATAAACCACCAGTAATGACTAATGAGCACAATGTATTCAATACATTGGCGATAACATGGTTATAATATGTGTGAGTTCGTTGTAACGAACATAGCGATTAATTTCAGTTTTATGAATAGCCAAACATACAAACAATATAAAAGTAGGAATGCACGACGGACCGACGGTGGTTCCTAAAAAAGGAATCTAATTTTACGGAAAAACTTCCAGAGCATGGATAACAATCACAAAGGTTGGCTCCGCCTGCAAATTTCTGGACTCGGAACAAGTACATGTATTTGATATTAGTCAATTTCATTCAGCAGTCACCACACGATAAGCGATAGCCTGTATTAGTAACATCTAAGTATACTTATACAAAGTATATTTGCTGCAAATGACACCGGGGAGAACATCACTGATTGAAATGCTGTATGTTCCCGGGTTTCGAGAGAATGTCAATCAACTCTCCATTTGGTCCAAGGGCAAGTGCATTCAGTTCATTGACAGTCAGCCCATTTCAAAGACAAAGTGCCGCCTTTTTTGTAGAAAGACGTCGCCATAAGTTCAAAGCTGCAGTGCCGCCAATGTGAAGAATATACAACGACCCGAAGAGTAACCATGTCGCATCATCAAATGAACTGTCGACTGTTTGCAATATATATTAGTAGTACTCATGTTGTCGAAATCTCTTTGATACATGGTCAAAGGTTGTTAACCCCTCGATTGTAGATTTCAACATAACCCTGCATTTTCCAACGTCCGAAATAAATAACGCAGATTAATCGACGACGGAAATGGTAATCGATTATCGGCTTTATCAACGGTTCATCGATTATATGATTAATCGTGGCACCCCTACATAACACATCGTTAAACGAACTTTAAACTGTCATTTTTCAACAACTAAATACTAGTATATGGAAGTGGACATTAATGGTTGACCCGTGTACACACATTGGTGTGCGCACATTGAAGAATGCTAAATGGGAGTCACTTCAGAGTGTTTTGAGTCAGAATAATTGCGTATTTACATCGCGAAGCTGGCGTGACAAATCATTGGGCTAAATTTCGACAGCAAAGCCGCCACAGGTAAACTGCGGCATAGTTCTACTATGGGTATAAACGCTTGACCCATAAAGTGCCGTTGAAATATTTACACAACAGTAAAAATTTATATCAAAAGTAGGAATCTTTATACCCACAGTAGGGTATAAAGATGAAATTTACCAAATAGGTGTTATACATAGACTACATACAATAGCATAGCCAATTATGGTAAATAGAGATTATCACTCCAGTGAAGTGATTTGGGTTCCATATCATGCCGAGTTGAGATCCCGGATCACACGAGCTGCTGAAGGCTGTGAGTCTGATCCGGGATCTCACCTTCTCAACGAGACGTGATGTGGAGTCTCACTGGAGACTCAGATCACTTCAATATAGTATAGTAATACTAATATTAAAAATATGTTTATTATATGACCAATTTAACTTGATGATTACAACCACAGTCGTAGGAATCACTGTCCATGTAACATTGAACTTGATTAAAGTACAATAAATCAATGAATATAGTACCTCTACTATTTAGAAGAACTTACAGTTGGGCAACTTCAGATTTTGTTATTATGTAAACAATTCTCTCATTGGCTGATACCACTCACAGTGATATATCACTAAAACGAACAATTGGATTTTTCGTTAATAGAAACAAATGCATTTATCTCCCCACAATTGACATGTGACAATTAAGTTAATTGTTCTTAATGCGCTCGTTGGGTCATATCAACTCTACCTGGTCTGAGTTGTACATAAATCGTGATTTTCCATCCAAGTATCAGCATAAATTCACATTTATGGAATTGTTGAAAATCATTTTTATGATGCGCAGCAACTTCAGGAAGTGTCTCTATTCAGTTCCTTATTACAATTACTTATTTAAAATTTGCAGCACAAGTTATCTCCCATTTCCCCTCTTGGGATGCGGAGCTAACCGGGAGCTTGGAATATAAAATTTGCTTTCACATCTCAAGGTATCAACCACCCCTAGGGCCCTACTTGAAAATATATAGATATATTAGTTTGAGATGGTCATTTATACATTTCTCTAGTAATGAGAATGAGTTAAAATGTGCACTTAGTAGTGTACAGCAGAGCCAGTTTTACCACACCCGACGTCTGTTTACTCACATCCGTAATCCCTTTTATTCGGATTATCACCGGGTGCGAATATGTAAAATGGTATTTATAGAATGGATATGTTTTTCCAAAATCGTAAAGAATTCCACCGAGTTTGCACCTGAAGGAATATTCGAGTAACTAACAGCTATTTTCTCGTAAGTGGGTAAAGATACTAACAATCTGAATACACCATCGTTTCAAGAAAAAAAATACGGAATATTATGATATAAACTCAGAATTCGCGAATGTTTGTGTGGCATAACAATTTGTACTCTGTAATTTCTTGCAAATCATCTGCCAATGAAAATGCAGTATACAAACTTTTTACTTTCCAAACTGTACTTTATATAACTATAATAACTAAATATAAAATATTGATTTAATATTATTAAATAATATTTTATTCAACTAACAGTGATTCCTAGGGACTGTGTTACAACCAACATCTGAAATTTATTAAGAATAAAAGTGTCAGTTGAATTCAAATTAATGAACGAATCACAACAAGTTAATCAATAACAACAATTTCAAGAAGAAATTTCTCAATTGAAAACATTTCGGAGCCTTGTTCTGATTCAGGCACGCATGATATGGAATCGGATCACGATTAGCTCCAGGGAAGCTCTAAAGATTTACACTCTTTAGAGCTTCAGATTGGGTCAGTAGTGGCCAAATCTGATGCTCATACCTTTTCTAATTACAGGCGACAAAGGACTCCTGGTCGCAGATTCTGCTTGGTTCTCTTATTATGGTGACAATAAAGACAAGATTCCACCAAAAGTTCCGAAATCCGCGCCTTCATGAGCTAAAATAAAGACTTTTGTCATTTGTGCAAAAGAAATTGTTGTCTGTCTGTTTACGGAAGCGATATTTCACCACATGTTAATGCTGTTTGTCATGCGCAGTTCAATGTTTCATGATGGTCAATAAAACGTGTACTCCACCCCGAAGACGACTGTTGGAAATGTGTACTTGGAAGATATTATGGAAAAACTAAATTCTTTTGCTAAATGTTATGCTACTATGCCAATTTATTACATATGTAATAAAAATATTACCGAAAAATTATCAACATATACTTTTTAATAGAATTGTTGCTTCGAAAATATACTATTTAAAACGTGTACTCCAAGACAGAATGAGAAAAAGTGTAGCCGAGTTAGATCATGCTTTATTACCCACTTCTACAAAATGTTGTATTATACTTTCAACAAGTTGTAGAAATATATTGGTGATATGAAGTAATTATTTTATTCAGTGAAACATAATCAGTTCTCACATTTGTCATGCATGGTGTCAAAAAAATGACATAATCACATCGTCGCGCATTGATAGCTGCGCGAACTGTGTTTGTATTCTAACACCCATAAGGTTTGCTTTCGTGTGCCTATTGCGTATATATATACAATAACAACATTTGTTCAAAATAAGCTTTAGTTATCAGAATCGATTTACTGCAACAGACTAATGCTATAAACCAGTCTTGAAACTGTATGGTAAAAAAAAGTCTCAAAACTTGTTAGGCCTATTTATGAACAATAAAATGGCGATATATTATCACTAAAGTGTCACTAAATAGCTTATTATAATTAGCGTTTTTTTCGCTAATATGAAAACATGTTACACCTAAAAATATTTGCTTTTGGAAAAGAGCATTCCGTGTGAGTCTATTCCTGATATGGTATAAATAAATAGCGTTTGTTTCACTACTGTGCGAACAACGGACGACCAGATGATGGTGCAAGTTTGTAGCTGTTAGTGCAGGGGGAAAACCAGGACAAAGAAAACTATAACAAAACGGCTACCATGAAGTCTGCTTATCCCAATCCCAGATACAGGACGAGAGTAGGTACCGTAATTAAACTGAACAAATAGACACTGAATGAAAAAAAAAACCCCGATATTGGCCAAATGTATGAGTCGGATCCGGAGTAGGGCAGTAGGCCTACACTTTTTAATGCTATTTCGATGTACACTTTATTATAATAGGAGAATGATTGTTTTGTTCAACTTTTAATGAAGTTAACAATGGTATAAGTATATATACCGTATAGTGATGCAATTATACCATATATCTTCCGAGTATCGGTACCGGTATACACACAATTTCCCCGAGTCGGCGTCAGGGCCGGAGTATGTCATTTTTTGACACCATGACAAATGTGAGAACTGATTATGTTTCACTGAATAAAATAATTACTTCATATCACCAATATATTTCTACAACTTGTTGAAAGTATAATACAACATTTTGTAGAAGTGGGTAATAAAGCATGATCTAACTCGGCTACACTTTTTCTCATTCTGGCTTGGAGTACACTTTTTAAATAGTATATTTTCGATGCAACAATTCTATTAAAAAGTATATGTTGATAATTTTTCGGTAATATTTTTATTACATATGTAATATATTGGCATAGTAGCATAACATTTAGCAAAAGAATTTAGTTTTTCCATAATATCTTCCAAGTACACATTTCCAACAGTCGTCTTCGGGGTGGAGTACACGTTTTATTGACCATCATGAAACATTGAACTGCGCATGACAAACAGCATTAACATGTGGTGAAATATCGCTTCCGTAAACAGACAGACAACAATTTCTTTTGCACAAATGACAAAAGTCTTTATTTTAGCTCATGAAGGCGCGGATTTCGGAACTTTTGGTGGAATCTTGTCTTTATTGTCACCATAATAAGAGAACCAAGCAGAATCTGCGACCAGGAGTCCTTTGTCGCCTGTAATTAGAAAAGGTATGAGCATCAGATTTGGCCACTACTGACCCAATCTGAGTCTCATACATGTGTATATCATGTATGTGACTCAACTGGGTCTAGATCACGATACTAGACTACTATCATGATCCGATTTATCAGAAAACCACCACCAAACATTGAAACAATGGTGGTATTTAGGGAAAATAATGACAGTCATATAAATTATATTTATAATAAAAAATAATATACTCTTTGACTACCGGTATCGTACAATTTTTTCTTGGCATTCGGTGGTGTGCTGCTTTGCATTCATATTAAGCGAGGCAACTTCGGTTTCTTTTTGTGCAACATCAGTTTTCAAAGATTTAATCTGTCCTTCATATGCTCTCAACTGATCGAGCAATGTCGTTGATCTTTTCTCCATGTTCTGTCCTTTCATCGCAGTCAATCGAATGTCCTGTTGCAAATCTGCGATTTGTCCGACGAGTTCAGAATTTTTAGACGACAAACTGAAGTAGTTAAAGCCTAAAATACACATGCCCACGAGTAGTCCTAGAATAAGAAATGTTGGAGCCTTGCTGCCCGGTTGTCGAAGGCCCCCACGATTGCTATTACCCGACATGATTGTTTCCCCGAGAAAAAAACGTCTCCAGGAAATAAATGAGGAGGATGCCTGGATTAGGGGAACTTGTTTGTAACTCGTCGAGTTGGCACGTGTCTACATCCGGTTGCATAATTGGGCTGATTTCTAGGTTCAACGAACCGCTGGTAGCGGAGTACCAATACTGTGCGTACCTGCATGTGTGTAGCGGTAACATTCTGAATTACCCTACCATTTTTTTGGTGGTTGTGCTACATAGATAGATAGATAGATAAATTTTATTTAAAAGTCGGAGGTATTTATACATATTACAAACATATTACATATATATATACATATTACAAACACAAGCTCTGAAGAGCTTTTGACCTACTGTAAAACAAATACTTATATAAATTAAAACATACATAGCACAGGGTAGCATATCAATTTTATGCAAATTAAAATAAGTTGAATCATAGTTAAAATACCTGACAACAGCTAAAATTTTATCTATCAAGTACTAAATTTCTAATTTATTTATTTTTTAAACAGAAAACAAATAAAAACACCAGAGAAATAAGTATGTATAATTTAAATGTGCCACTTCCAGTAATATAAGAGAAAAAGGAATTTTAATTAACTTGAATTTCATGTTTCTGGGTTTCGGAAAGAATTTTTTGTTTTTAAATCTTGTTCTATAATTATACATGTAAATGTTTAGTTTTCGAGTCTGCAATGATTTCTGTTAGAAATTATGAAATTATTTTTGTCTAGCGTTCCAATGAAAATTAAAATGAACTGAAAACAAACTGGTGTTCAATGGGCGCCATACTTCAAGGAAAACATTTGAAGTTTACAATTGTATGTACATGTATATATTGCCGATAACACCTGTATACCCTTCATCACATTTTATTTAAACATGTGTATACCGTCAGCGCTTTTTATGTGGGACCCCTTCAGCTAAACTTACGGCTAAATTAAACAAGAAAACTAAGATGCATGCATCAGGTCAGCCATGAACTATTTAGCATAGAATAATTCAGTTCGGTTGCAGTTTCACAACGTTACAACTGACATACGATTACACCTTGAATGTGGAAATATGTAAGAGTGAATATTAATGTTCTAAATCCCATGTTTCACATTTAGTGGTAATGGGGTTGTACTTTATTAACACGCAAGTAGTGTAATTAAGTACGGGTAATTAGAAGTAACAAATCGTTTAGTTTCTATCGTATCGGATAAAAGAGGTGAGCAGATTGCCGATGATGAATGCTCTCGTTAGCTGCCAATATAATGTGCATATTTGCCCCGTTACGTTTATACACTGTAGCATTGGCGGGCCAGAGTGTGTTGACATGTTAAGTGTTTGGTTCATTAATAACAGATCAGCAGGGATTTGTCGTGATAACGTATACGTGGAAATATGCTACCTAAACGGTTAAATTAACGGTTGATCTATTACACCACCGTGTATACTCGGTTTAAATAGGTATATTATATAGGGACGTGTGCTCAATTTTGGTGCGGACCGATGATAAAACAAAATCAGAAGTAAATGTCGGCGGGCGGGAGGGCCATTTTTTCAATAATTTTAAAAGAAATTGAACAGTTGCAGCAGCAGCAGCAAAAAAAGGGTGTACAATTGGCAAATGATGAGGGGCGGCGTGACGTGTAACTAGGATTGAACTTAGATATGCAATTTGGAGATTATTGGATGAGGGATGTTATATTAATTATATTAAAGGGACGAGGGGGCTTAGTTGTCGAAAATATTCATATTTGTTCCAAACACCGTAAACAGAAAAATATTAAAAGGCATACATATTGGTTCAAATATACGATCACTATCGCGTAAACATCATGCTCACATAAAGACCTACTAAATTTTACCTAAACAAGAGTCTGATTGTGTTATAGAAGGCAGCACAATGCTACTGGCTAATCACACACAAATGGTATACACGCTCTTTATTATTTCCAAATAAGGAATTGAGCAACAAAGAACGCTCTTTATGTTTACCATCATAATATAAAGAAACACCAAGAAAGTAACTTTTTATGCTTTGTCAAACAATCGTCAAATTTACGACAATAACATACTGTTTATGAGATATTTCTCATTTGTATATTAACAAAGTATGTCTATATTTGAATATTATTTTCGTTTGCAGCGGTTTTTGACAGGTGGAAATATGTTCACAGGATACCCACCAAGGCCTTCCGTACCTTTAAGGTATACTGCAACTTTGTTTCTTGCCAATAGCAGAATACATAATGCTATTAAGAAGTGACACAAAACACAGAACATTTTTTTTAATTATAAGTATTGAGCAGTGAGAAATATTTGAGTAGAGGAAACCAGTAACGAAAGGCGATATTAACATGATTTCTGTCAGCGAATAATTGTTTACGTTCCAATGAATATTAAAATGTACTGAAAACAAACTGCTAATGGGTGCCAGACTTTCATAAACACAAATTATGTATTAATGGTGTAACGACATATTTCGTTCTTAATTGTCTAAAAAAAATAGGGGATCGGGATGTTTGGATCTCTAGTTTAACGACATTTTTCGGTCTTTAATAGTTTAATGACATTTTTCGGTCTTTATAATATCTCAAGATATAGGGGGTATTTGGATCTCTATAGTTTAACGACATTTTTCGGTCTTTATAGTTTAACGACATTCTCGGTCTTTAATATTTCAAGATATAGGGGCCCTTAGTGGGTATTTGGATCTCTAGTTTAACGACATTTTTCGGTCTTTGATAGCAAAATGGAAGAAGTACATCTTTGGAAAGATGTGGTGGCCCTAAAAAGGAAAGTTGTTTGGTGATCTTGAAATGCAGTTTTTCTGAACAGTCTTCCTTGATTAAAGTGATGTGAAACACTCCGGCAGACAACGGGCAGAGTGATCAAATAGAAATTAAGAATAATCTTTCTCAAAGTAGTTATTTGTTACGAATAGTAATCCAAATGGATGATACACAACGTCATTCTTATATATTAGTTAAATGCAATGACTCTCGATGCCATCGAGTCGATGGCGAAATCATTTTTGTTTAATTATAGCCGATAGTTGCGCCCCGAATCGAGATGTAAATATTTACAATTTGGAGTAGTTCAGACGATGTTCTCTATGAAGTGGTGTGGTAGATTATTTTGGAAATTTTCAGTGATGTTAGTAGAATGATAACATTCCCCAGGTTGGCAAAGTGCCTGAGCACTAACTTATCAATTTCTCGCACCCGAAAAAGTCCATAACAAGTCCATAATATATCTTTAAGCATATATATAAATCTCCGAAAACCAAAATTCTAAAGCATTAAACGATTTCTTGAAATACAGTTTTTCTGAACAGTCTTCCTTGATTAAAGTGATGTGAAACACTCCGGCAGACACCGGGCAGAGTGATCAAATAGAAATTAAGAATAATCTTTCTCAAAGAAGTTATTCGTTACGAATATTAATCCAAATGGATGATACACAACGTCATTCTTATATATTAGTTAAATGCAATGACTCTCGATGGCGAAATCATTTTTGTTTAATTATAGCCGATAGTTGGGCCCCGAATCGAGATGTAAATATTTACAATTTGGAGTAGTTCAGACGATGTTCTCTATGAAGTGGTGTGGTAGATTATTTTGGAATTTTTCAGTGATGTTAGTAGAATGATAACATTCCCCAGGTTGGCAAAGTGCCTGAGCACTAACTTATCAATTTCTCGCACCCGAAAAAGTCCATAACAAGTCCATAATATGTCTTTAAGCATATATATATAAATCTCCGAAAACCAAAATTCTAAAGCATTAAACGATTTCTTGAAATACAGTTTTTCTGAACAGTCTTCCTTGATTAAAGTGATGTGAAACACTCCGGCAGACACCGGGCAGAGTGATCAAATAGAAATTAAGAATAATCTTTCTCAAAGTAGTTATTCGTTACGAATATTAATCCAAATGGATGATACACAACGTCATTCTTACATATTAGTTAAATGCAATGACTCTCGATGGCGAAATCATTTTTGTTTAATTATAGCCGATAGTTGCGCCCCGAATCGAGATGTAAATATTTACAATTTGGAGTAGTTCAGACGATGTTCTCTATGAAGTGGGGTGGTAGATTATTTTGGAAATTTTCAGTGATGTTAGTAGAATGATAACATTCCCCAGGTTGGCAAAGTGCCTGAGCACTAACTTATCAATTTCTCGCACCCGAAAAAGTCCATAACAAGTCCATAATATGTCTTTAAGCATACATATAAATCTCCGAAAACCAAAATTCTAAAGCATTAAACGATTTCTTGAAATACAGTTTTTCTGAACAGTCTTCCTTGATTAAAGTGATGTGAAACACTCCGGCAGACACCGGGCAGAGTGATCAAATAGAAATTAAGAATAATCTTTCTCAAAGTAGTTATTCGTTACGAATATTAATCCAAATGGATGATACACAACGTCATTCTTATATATTAGTTAAATGCAATGACTCTCGATGGCGAAATCATTTATGTTTAATTATAGCCGATAGTTGCGCCCCGAATCGAGATGTAAATATTTACAATTTGGAGTAGTTCAGACGATGTTCTCTATGAAGTGGTGTGGCAGATTTTTTGGGAAATGTTCAGTGATGTTAGTAGAATGATAAAATTCCCCAGGTTGGCAAAGTGCCTGAGCACTAACTTATCAATTTCTCGCATCCGAAAAAGTCCATAACAAGTCCATAATATGTCTTTAAGCATATATATAAATCTCCGAAAACCAAAATTCTAAAGCATTAAACGATTTCTTGAAATACAGTTTTTCTGAACAGTCTTCCTTGATTAAAGTGATGTGAAACACTCCGGCAGACACCGGGCAGAGTGATCAAATAGAAATTAAGAATAATCTTTCTCAAAGTAGTTATTCGTTACGAATATTAATCCAAATGGATGATACACAACGTCATTCTTATATATTAGTTAAATGCAATGACTCTCGATGGCGAAATCATTTTTGTTTAATTATAGCCGATAGTTGCGCCCCGAATCGAGATGTAAATATTTACAATTTGGAGTAGTTCAGACGATGTTCTCTATGAAGTGGTGTGGCAGATTTTTTTGGAAAATTTCAGTGATTTGGCAAAGTCCCTGAGCACTAACTTATCAATTTCTCGCACCTGAAAAAGTCCATAACAAGTCCATAATATGTCTTTAAGCATATATATAAATCTCCGAAAAACAAAAATTCTAAAGCATTAAACGATTTGCTATATTTCCAAGGCATATATTTCATCTGATTTAGCGAGAATCCATATATACTTTTTCACGAGAATCCAGGGTAATTTGCGAGAATATTTACGAGAATCTAGATTTGGATTTTCGCCGAAATATAAGCCCTGATTTCACTCTGAAGTGTGCCTAAATGGCATAAATTGTACCGTGGTTCCCATGTTCGCCAAAGTGGCATAAATTTATTTCAGGATAATACTAATTTTAGGCATTCATTTATATCACTGATATCAGGACAATAAATAGCCATTTCCATTGCATGGAACAAAGAGCGTTATTGTTTATTGGTGATGTTTTTGGAAGTGGTGGTAGTTAAATTTTATACATTTCGACCCCCAATAAGTATTTCCGAACAAATGAATTATTAACAAGCGTGACATGACATCATTGACGAAGATAATTAACACCGATCTACAAGCAATTAAAGTCTTAAAATGAGCTAAAATTTTACATTTTCTTTAAAAAATTTACATTTTTATCTCTCGCGACATAATTGTCACCAATAAAAACAAATTTGATTCATCGTGGAAGTTAGTCGGTGACTATAAATAATGTCACCATTCAACTGAATGTTGTTGAGCATATTTCAACCAATTTTGGAAGTTTAAATGAATATTTTCTTCACACGCAAAGTAAAATTGACAAATTTCAGGATTTTAGCCTGCTTCGTTGGGACCAAAATTTGTTGTGCACACTCAAGAAACGTCTACCGACACTCGCTATGTCAAATTATGCCATGACCATGCTATAAACTAGCTTGAAATTGGCAAAACAATGAATTTTTTTTTGGTTGAAAAAATTTACATAGAGAACGATTATTTTTCGATAAAAACGAAAATAATGCGAATTTCAGCACTCGTCAGAATGGTGCAGAATAACATACGAGTCTTCTTATATGCGAAAATTTGACCTCATTCGATAAATTAGTCTCGTAATTAAGGAAATGTAGTGTTAGTGTTACTGTACATGGCCGACGAAATTTTGAAATGTAAACACGCATCAAACACGCATCAAATTTACCTTTTGTGAGAATAACAAAAGCGCAACCTTGATCAAAGTAATACAATACACAACAACACATAGAATAAAACTGATATAAACACGGTATAAGTGAGAATAAGACGCGTATTCAGACGTGCAATTTGACAACATTTCTTCGCTATAAATATATCTGACCCAGATGCAGCTGTTTTGCGCACGTCACTTTCCATATTTGGAATTTCCATATATGGGACCTGAATACCGATCAATCCATTGCAAACAAATTACCACGCAATTATCTTAGCATAAAAATATATTGTAATTTATACAACTACGACCCTGGTAACCCTGATAACTAATACAATATACCGGCCAATTCATTTTAAGATCGTTATTTCACTTTGCTTTAGGCATAAATACACTCTTGAACGCACATAAACGACCCATTGGCGTTAAATTAAATATACTCGGTATTTATTAATATTAGTTTTTTATTGCTCAGTTTTGAGTTTGACCCTTGACACCTGTCAATATATTTGGGCTGAATTCATATGATGCGGTATTATTCCTCGAAATAAACAACAAAGCAGTCGTTACTTCGAAATGTCGTTTGGGCTAACATTTACACAAATCCTTCGCGTGTTCTCCTCAATTGGCACGCATGTTCTGAGCCGACACACAGGTTATCCCAGAAACTCCTGTGAAATAAACAGCCAAGGTTTGGCTGAAATTACGCTCAGATCAGTTAGTAGTAATGTTGGTAAGGTGTGTGTAGCCCTCGGTGGCCCAGTTGGTAAGGTGCATTAGGGGGACAATAGTTTTAGTTATTTGATGTCTGGGTTTCGTCGTTTATATGCGGTTATATGACTGAATGTCCATTTTCGGGAAAATACATTTTCACCTCTGATGTTAAAAATATACATAGCCAAGAATGAAACAAAATCTCGTCAGATTTAAAATTTCTATCAAAATTGAATAACTCTGTCGATTGGGCCTAAACAAAGGTATATGCTCGTATGGGCGGTCGGGTGTAAAAGTTTGGTTATTGTTTTTTAATTTTTATTTTGAAACATCTATATAATTATAGGATAGAATCATTCTTAATATAAGCCTATATAGCATGCATTATACATAAAACATTAAGGACAGATTATGTAGATATTGGACAGGAAAGGCATGAATGGCAGCCGTGAACAATTTCAAAGAGGACACTGATTCAGGAATTAAATTTCACACAGAAAAAGTCAAATATATCAATATATTTCTACATCAATTATCTTATTGCATAAAAATTCCTCTCGAAAGAAATGTATGCTGTTGCCTATATAGTCGACCCAGGCCTGTTAAAAGAAACTGATTGTCGAGAGCATAAAAAGGTCTACTCCTCTGCAACAATAAGCCTATATCTATATATAAATTGTACTTCGGCGATAATTAATCCTTTTTATACTATAAATGGATTCTCCCATTCAGTTGTAAAAGAATAAATTGGAATGGTCTATTATTCATTTGGAGGGGTGTTCGTGTAATAAAAGCAGACAACAGTCAAAACATATAATACAAGAGCAGTGTGATTCATATTCATTGATGGGAAATAGTCGTTTGTTGAACTAATTATCTTAACATTTCCTAACTTGTATAAGGGAACTACTCAGCATTGAGTATTTAGTACAGAAAGGGTATATGCGAATTACAATTTCTCTGTGTATCATGTGTACAATTTTGTTCCAGTCGGCTCGCCGTACATTATATACCATTACAAAATCCTACCCGTCAAACAGTTTGCGATGGCCAAACGTTTGTATACATAATTCGGTATTACGGGAAACTTCCGTTCACGTACCCGTATAGGGTCAATACCCAGGGCCGTAAATCCTGGGGGTGTGGGGTGTCACACCCCCCCCCCATATCAAGGCAGTTAGTTCGTCGGGCAGTTTTCGGGCAAAGACAGTGTAACTTTTTCATACAAAGCTCTGTAGTTGCAATTGTTGTTTCTGAAAGCTGTCCGACATAATTTTAAAATAGTGCTCCTGGAGTCTGAGTTTGCCCAACAGCAGCATTCATGTGTGTACATACAATGGACCTATCCGTACGTCTCGCCCACCTGTAGACTGCATGGTTACTGTTGCTACCGCTATCTCTTCAGTGCTAAAATAGCTTCCGATGAGAAAGGACTGTGTTGTTAAACGCCGTGTAACACGATAATATATAGTTCGTTCTGAATATCACGATTTTTAGATACCTTTGTGTGTATATATGCAACATGTAAAAGTGATATAAACAAAAATAGAACCAGTTTTTAAACAAAAACAGGTGTGATTGTTAGGCCACTTCCGATAAACAACAAAGATATATGTTTAGGCATACGTTGCATCAAACGGTGTAAATGGAGTCATTATGAAACTTCAATATCAAATAGCAAATTTAATACCAAAGCTATGCTAATGGTTCACACCTTGATGAAATAAACCAAAACGGGGGTGTACATGTGTACATGTGGTAATTAATCTATAATCCCTCTTTTGTCGAAATAAATATAACGATATCAGTTTACCATACACGAGCGTCCTGAATGAACCCTGGTGAGATCAGGCCGGATGCAAAGGATTATATTTACACACTAAGTGTTGTCATCACTAAATCCAGCATTCTGATTGGTCGGCGCCCACTAACCAACGTAAAATCAACGGTACCAACGAAAAACCAACGTAGAATCAACGTAGCGTTGCTATCTGGGTGGCTAGTTGCAGTTATTTTTTGGTGACATCGATACGTCATTAGGTTTGGAAAGACGAACGCGTAATGCTTGGGTGCATTTTGACTCGCGCAGGATTGACTTAATACATCATCGGGTTTCAACATGAAGAGAAATTGTTCCTATTAACTTTTGCCAAGGGTGCTATTGGGTATTTTGGGCTGATCTTGTCACGATACACTTTTCGATTTAAATATATTTACAAAAGTGGCTTTTTCGCTAAATGTATATAAATATAAGGATTAACTGTCGGGTTTTACATACAAGTTATGTCCACTTACCTCACCGTTACATCTCCATAAAAATAGTCCACATGACAGTTAATCCTTATATCAAATAATGGCCTTTTAAAATTCCACTACTTTTTTTTTCGGGAATAAAGTATACATTAAAGAAAACGCCGACTATCATGGAGTCAGTTATATGTTGCCATGTCGACACAACAATGGCACAAGGTGAAGTTGTTCGGTGAAGGTTGCGTGTATACACCGCGAAGCACGTGCAATGTGTGAAATTTCGTGTAATTCTCCTGGAAAACATCTGTTGATTCTCATTTACACGTACATTGTCGGAAGAAGCTTTAGATTCTCAAATGGATTCAGTAAGATCGACATTCGCACGAGATCATACAGGTTAGTGTGAATAGCAGACATTCGAACTCAATAGTACCATGATGTTATAACAGCAACAAATGTATACATTTATAACGAAAAACACTTCACATAAAACACATACTCGCAGCACAATTAATATTCATAACGCATCATCGATCGGGACTACTATTTCCACGTTTTAGTCTGAAATCTGTTATATATAAATATTGAAATTTAAATAACACTAGGATCCGGATCCGAGTGTGGTCGTTGGCATTGTTTAATCCAGCGTAAAGAGATGTCATAGTTACTTTTCTATTTATGAAACCGAACTAAAACATGTATAAATATCGTTCGTCAACCGGACATGTTCCCCATGCACATATCAACACCATTGTAGCTTTTTAAGACATATTTTGCTCTCGTGTTCGTAAATTCCCTATAGCTTACAACTGTCGTTAGGGACCGGCTTGTGGTGCGATTCATATCACTATGCATGCGTATGTCGCTTCCGGGTTTAAGCTGCCGGCTCATTGGCTATAATTGAAATTGGGGCGGTACCTACGGATAGGTCCATTGTAGCAGCTTAATGGAATCACTGAACTAAATGGTGTCAGACCGGTTTTCCGAAGACCTATTACTACGAAGACCCACAACTCCGAAGACCCGATTCTCAGACGGCCCAGAACTCCGAAGACCCGATTCTTCGACGGCCCATAACCCCGAAGACCCGATTCTCCGACGGCCCATAACTCCGAAGATCCGATTCTCCGAAAGCCCATAACTCCGAAGGGCCGATTCCCCGAAGACCTGTAACTCCGAAGACCTATAACTCCGAAGGGCCGATTCTCCGAAGACCTATAACTCCGAAGGCCCGATTCTCCGACGGCCCATAACTCCGAAGGTCCGATTCTCCGAAGGTCCGATTCTCCGAAGATTTTGTTTTATCGGGGTATTATCGTTTACTAAATAGTGTACAGTCCAGTGGCGAAGCCAAGGGGTCCCAAAATTCCCACTGCCCCCATTAAACCTCTACTTGCTATTTCAGACAATATGGGCCCCTACCAAAACATGTCCAATGTCATGTAAACGCCCGGAAATCAAAATATTCAAACTTTCCTACTGCCCCCACCTAAATGGGAATCCTGCTCCGCCACTGACTATACACCAGATACTATAACGTTACGTTGGCCCATGATATGCCAGAGTAAAATGTACAGGGGTAAACGGGGAAGAACTTGTCGCCCCTGTGCATGTTAGGCTACTCTGACATTCTTGCAGCGTTTCGTTATAATATACCCGGTGCACACCAGTGGCGGAGCCAGGGTTCCCATTTAGGGGTGCACATTATATAATTAGCATATGTGGGGGATATGTGGGGGATATATCATGCATATGATATGCCGAAAGCATATCACGAAGGCCTGATTTGGGGAGCGCATACATGGGTGGGGTCGCCCCCAATCGTTGGTCCGGGGGCTCCCCTGCATGGGCAGGAACACTGTGAATATTTGAATGCCTAGGAGGGATTTCCTGACGTTTACATGACATTTGACATGTTTTTTGGGGGCGGTCTTCCATAGGGCCCCATTGACCCCGCCACTGGACTGTACACTATTTAATAAGCGATAAAACATGATCTTCGGAGAATCGGACCTTCGGAGAATCGGACCTTCGGAGAATCGGCCCTTCGGAGTTATAGACCTTCGGAGTTATGGGCGTTCGGATTTATAGGCCTTCGGAGTTATGGGCTTTCGGAGTTATGGGTCTTCGGAGTTATGGGATTTCGGAAAATCGGGACTTCGGAGTTATGGGCTTTCGGAGAATCGGGGCGTCGGAGAATCTGACCTTCGGAGAATCGGACCTTCGGAGTTATGGGTCTTCGGAAAAACGCTACGTAACCGAACTAAATGGTTTCCCATAGGCGACAGTGTTAACGTTTCGGCCAAATTCACTGAATTGAAGCCTGCAGGCCATACCAGTGATGTTTACCCAGCTAGATTGACACCAGTTGATCACGATCAAAATGCAAGAAAAATCATAGGTCGTGTGTTTACTTTTTAAAATAAATCACAAAGTCTACGACAGGGCTATCTCACAGCCAAATTTGATCTGGAAAAACCCAGAACTACAGCAGCTAGTTAAATAAATTTCTCGCTCACAAAAATCCATTCCCCCATTCATTCACCAGTTTAAATTATTTAGATATCATGTACAAATCAAATAAACGCGATGTCATCCTTTAAAGGGGTACTGTACGCCATTTTCAATAAATTTCCGGTGATAACAACGATCTAATATCGATAATATATAGAAACATAAGTAATTTGAGTCGAAGATGTATTGTGTAAACGCTCAGGTTAATAGGCTATCTTAAAATTTAATAATTTAAAAGTTAATAATTTGATATAAATTGAATTTATGACTGGAGCCATAAAATGGCGTCAACTAAATTACGAATTTCCGTGTACACGACGTAATCAAATAAAGTAATTGAGGGATACTGGATTGTTAAACCGATCGCACACACGATCGTTTAAACATTATGATGATACGGGGAGAAAACTCAAGCCACTAACTGACTAGTGACGATGCAATAACTCAAATGAGAATATGGGACTAGTTTGCATATAATATAACTTTTATTTGGTTTATTTGGTTAAAAACTGTACAAAAATTACTCGACAACGACAATTTGTATTTTTGCATTCCGGTAAATTTGCCATCCGTAACACTACTTCGTACTCAACAGACTTTCAAATAATGGAAAAATTGTTACCTTATTCTCCGACTCGGAGACTATAGAAACCAACAACAACATTTCGGGGGAGAAGGGAGAACCCCAGAAAAATCGGGCAATTTGGTGGAGATGTCGGGCAAAGAAGCGATACACCCCCCCCCCCCATATTTTGGGGAAGTTACGGCCCTGTCCAAACCGGTTTAAGATAGCACACTTGCTGGTATAATTGATGGCTATTAAATGTGAATTGGACCCCATACCAATAACATTTGCTGTTAGCTTTTCAAACCGGTCACAATAATAATTATTGTAGATATCTTTTCATCCGTGCATGATCTTGTTCGCAATAAGCTTTTCACAAACTCTCGCATATATAACAATACTATATATAGTGTTTCAAACATTAAACAGACGAAAATAAAATTAAAAAATCATCGGCTAAAGACGACCTGAGTTATAACATGGGTCGCAAAAGTGCATGGTATATAATATATAAGATAGAGATATGCCACTTGCATCAATGAACCGATAAAACTCCAATGATCCGTCATTTTTAACGGGAATTCCCCTATAGTAAAGAAATAACTCAAAATTTCAATTCACTGCGCCTAATTTCTAAAAATAAAAGAGATGATTTGATGGTTAAGAACTGGATCAGAGAAAAGCGGAGAATAGTTATAAAAAACAATATAGTATTTAAACTATATATTAAAAACAACCAGTGTATTCAATCGTGTATCGTTAGGCTAGCACATGCTTCAATCGTGTATCGTTAGGCTAGCACATGGTTCAATCGTGTATCGTTAGGCTAGCACATGGTTCAATCGTGTATCGTTAGGCTAGCACATGGTTCAATCGTGTATCGTTAGGCTAGCACATGGTTCAATCGTGTATCGTTAGGCTAGCACATGGTTCAGTCGTGTATCGTTAGGCTAGCACATGGTTCAATCGTGTATCGTTAGGCTAGCACATGGTTCAATCGTGTATCGTTAGGCTAGCACATGGTTCAATCGTGTATCGTTAGGCTAGCACATGGTTCAATCGTGTATCGTTAGGCTAGCACATGGTTCAATCGTGTATCGCTAGGCTAGCACATGGTTCAATCGTGTATCGTTAGGCTAGCACATGGTTCAATCGTGTATCGTTAGGCTAGCACATGGTTCAATCGTGTATCGTTAGGCTAGCACATGGTTCAATCGTGTATCGTTAGGCTAGCACATGGTTCAATCGTGTATCGTTAGGCTAGCACATGGTTCAATCGTGTATCGTTAGGCTAGCACATGGTTCAATCGTGTATCGTTAGGCTAGCACATGGTTCAATCGTGTATCGTTAGGCTAGTACATGGTTCAATCGTGTATCGTTAGGCTAGCACGTGGTTCAATCGTGTAACGTTAGGCTAGCACGTGGTTCAATCGTGTAACGTTAGGCTAGCACATGGTTCAATCGTGTATCGTTAGGCTAGCACGTGGTTCAATCGTGTAACGTTAGGCTAGCACGTGGTTCAATCGTGTAACGTTAGGCTAGCACATGGTTTAATCGTGTAACGTTATAGGCTAGCACATGGTTCAATCGTGTATCGTTAGGCACGTGGTTCAATCGTGTATCGTTAGGCTAGCACGTGGTTCAATCGTGTAACGTTAGGCTAGCACGTGGTTCAATCGTGTATCGTTAGGCTATATATAGCACATGCTTCAATTTGTTGTGTCACTGCTTCTTTGTCAAAAAAAAACTCAGTAAGCTTTTAGCTTTAGGCGGTTCAAGTACTTCCGGTGTCTGCTCAATACTAAATTTGGAGCATGCAAAGAAAACACCCACATGCAATAACTACAAGAAAACCATAGTCAGAAATGGTAACGCCACCAAGATAATATTATTAGCCATAAATATAAATTATAATATAATTATAATATAAAATATTATTCATTAGTTAGCGCTAATATAGGCGCTAACTAATGACTTGTTAAATACCATCTAATAAATATTCATCTTATTCACAACTTTAAGGAGTCCTTCTGGCACACGAGAATATTTATCGCCGTTTGATTTGCACCAAGTGAACTCGGCGCATATATAATTGATAGAACTGACCTTTATTATGATGATCGTGTCGTTATTTGTTTAAGATACGTATCAATTGACATATACGCACCCGTTCCCTATTAAAATCTATATATATCGCCCATTTTAGGGGACCTCCGCGAATTCGGGGACTTCCGCAAAGTGATCTCCACAAATCGGGACCTACTGCAAATCGTCGCACCCAATGCAATTTGTAAACAAATACGATTGACATGCGTTTTAACGAGGTGAGCTTTAATTAAACGAAAGAAGCATTCTACATAAACTATTTGCCATGGACTCAGCCAGTGTGCCATATATATGTGTCAACTAAGGTCGCTTTGCGTGGTAAAAGTGCAAAGTGAAAGTGGAAAATCCTATTGAAAATGAAACTGAAAGTAGCCTACAATTTTGGGAAATTCCGCGGCAGATTTCAGTGAATCTATACTATTGGAAGTGAATGTACAATTCCTGGAATTCTATCAGATATCCCGACTCTGCTCGTTTTCGTGATCATAGGTTATATAGGCCCTATATGACCACGAAAACGAGTCGCGATACATCCATCGGTACAAACACCTTGTGTATACGATACAATTTTGACTTGATGACCAGAAAATAAAAGATGGCGGTTAATCCAAGTCTCCAACAGAACAGACATGCGCGATCCAATTAAAATTACCCACAATTCACTTCACTACACAGGGGTTCCCAAAGGGTTATACATTATTTTCAGGCTATCAGAGTATTTATATTTTCGACTTTAAGTTTACAATTTGAGCCTGTCCTCACTCTATCGATACGATTTATCATAAACATATTATACACCAGTGGCGTTAACTTTACAACTTCGGCATCTACGTGATTATATCGGTACGATTCAGTAAGGTACAAACAATCTCCATAAAATACCCACAATTCAGTTCACTACATGCAGGGGCTCCCAATAGGTTATTCCCATTTATTATGGGCTCCCAATAGGTTATACAATATTTTCAGGCTATCAGATTATTTATATTTTCAACAACATATTATTACACCGGTGACTTTAAGTTTACAATTTGAGCCTGTCCTGACTCTATCGATAGGATTTATCATATTTTCATAAACGTATTATACACCGCTGACGTTAACTTTACAATTTCGGCATCTACGTGATTATATCGGTACGATTGAGTAAGGTACAAACAATCTCCAAGAATACATTCGCCCTGTACTCCATGCGATATAAAAAAACCAAATGCTAGAAACACCACACTAGGTGGCGTAATAATCGTCACGCGCCGCTGATTATTGAGCAACAAACAATAATAAATGCTATTAAGTATGAAATCGACATCAAGCAATAATGCATGACGTGTCGTCATTTGTCATCCACCCTTGACAGCCGAGATATAGCTAAGGGCGTGGCTACAGGCGAGCTAGTTTGCCCTGATGACGCATCTCCACCAAATTGGCGCTTTGCGAAGCATCCAATTTAAAGTGATGTGAAACACTCCGGTAGGGTGATCAAATAGAACTGGAGAATAATCTTGCTCAATGTAGTTATTTTACAAATATTATATCCAAATTGACTACACACACCGTCATTCTCATATATTAATTAAATGCAGTGACCCCCCCCCCCCCTCATGGCGAAATTGTTTTCGTTAGGTTACCGCCGATAGTTGCGTCCCGAATCGAGAAGTAAATATTTACAATCGACCGGTGTTGCATGTTTCATTCAAAGATAATAAATAATAGTCGTAATAAAATAAGTGCGTTTCTCGGTGAGTCTTCTTTGCGTGGTGGACGAGATATAACCCCAAAATTGGTCAGAAGTTCCAATAGTTGGGAATTTAAAATTGTCAAATAATTAAAAAAAATTACTGTTCTGGGATAATGGAGATCTCCATCGACGCAATTCATGTTTATTTGTAAAAAGTATATTGTTTTAGCCCGCGAATCAATTCCAATAATTTCCTCAAGCTTGAGACTGAAATTAAATCGTCTCGATTGGATAACATCCGACCATAGCTGGTGTTAGGGTTGAAATTAATTAAACGACATCGACAACGCCACATATAGTCACAATATCGCTTCAATGGAATAAACTTATAATATTGGAGTTGAACTGGCCCCTAATTCTACAATTCTTTACACTCCATTAAAATATAGTTAAAGGTTCACGTATGTCCTAAAACTGTTAGTCGATGGGTTCCAGCCCAATAACAGAAGCACATTCACGAAATTAATATAAACAAGAAAACCATATATAATCAGAAATGGTAACGCCCTCAAGATCATATAATTAGGCATATATCAATATATTGGAGCTTGGGACCTTCAGCTCCTGTGAAATACATGATTAAGGAGCATATAATAACTAGGAAATGTATTACCTACACTGCTTTGTGGTTGTTATAAACTTACAGAATTCCCTGTCACAACATCAACATTTTCCCAGGTTTTGAACTATATATAGTGGAGTATTATCTCTACGGGCGTAGCTGGAGTAGAGATTCATGGTAAGACCTAGAGGGTGAAACACCATGTCGTCGCCATTTTCATGACAAAAGGTCAATGTGCACATGCTATTATGCAGTAAAAGTACGTTTAGCCTTCTGAAAAGTGCCAATATACAAGTAGATCGTAAGATCGCACGCACCTAAATTATAGTGACCACAATTCCTCACTATGTTCCAAAACGAACGGCACTGTTGTCATATACATGGCACAAAGGAGGTAAATGATTGTTTTCTACTTTAACATGTAAGTGGTGTCCACCTGCAAAGACAAGTTTATGTCTTCGTGGTGACGAAGAGCCAACGACTGCCAGAGCGCAAAACCAAACTAAACGCAAAAGAAAAGATTTCACCGGGACAAGCTATGATTCAAAAGACATATCGTGGTGTGAATAACGGATTTAGAAAGCGACATCGTATATTATCGACAACAACAATGCTTTATTCTCTTATCAAGTGATACATGATATTGAGATATATGAGTGCATATACAAAATCAACGTATATTAGCGACAACATATTCTAAACGCATGGCTGACCGGAGCGAAATCACAGCGTTATATAGTGCGGCACCTACTTGTACATAGTGTTAGCCACCCACGAGCCGATTGTTGTCACTATTAATGCCCACCTTCAACGCCTACCTCCACCTCCCCTACTCACTGGTAATAGAAGACCCAATTGGCTAAAGATGGATAAAGAAATGTATGTGACGGACGCCGCCACCACACTGAACAACTTCTCTCATGAGAGTCTCGACAAGACTACTGAAAGCCTTATCGACAAAGTAACTAATGTACTTAATGACGCTGCCAACAGACAGATACGACCAAGAACGATGTCAAAAAAACGGGACTACAGGTGGACACCAGAGATGACCTTAGCCGTAAAATCCATAAAGAGTGACTACGGAAAGTGGAAACGGGCTGGAGCCCCAAAAAACCATGTAAACCATCTTTTCATGGAAGTAAAACAGCAGAAAAAAACAGCTTATATAGAAGAATCCAACGCAGGCAGATAGCGGAAGATAGAACCAACAATCTGGAGAAAATAATGGAACTGAGTGAAACCGACACCAGAGGCTTCCACTGTCTGGTCAAGACTCAAATGGACTCCTCGTCATCAAGTACCCCGCTCATGGAAGTTAATGGAGTCATCGTGAAGACCGAAGAAGATATCTGCGACGGGTTAGCTAGCGACCTACTTTGAAAATCTTTCCACTCCTTCGACGATGATTTCAAACTCCTCGTGGAAAAGGACGTCAACCTCCTAACCAAACACTACACCGACAATAAACAAGAAATGGACTATACACTACACCGGAAGAAGTCACCATGTGCATAGCATCTTTCAAGGCAGGCAAAGCACATGACGTGAGTGGGCTAACAATGGAGCACCTGAAGCATGGAGGTCCTGTAGTAGCAGAAGCAATCAGTACCACCGTCAACAAAGTATTTAAGGAAGCTAGAGTCCCAAACAATCTCAAGAATGGACTCGTCTGCCCTATCTACAAGAAAGGAGGAAAGCCACAGGATGATCCTAACTCATATCGGAAAATCACAATTACAAGTACAATCGGAAAAGTGATTGAAAAATTACATCTGGCAAGAAACAAGGATACCATTAGTAACATCCAGCAGTCCTTACAAAAAGGCTTCACAGAGGGCGGGTCTCCTACTACAGCTGCTCTACTGGTTACAGAAGCCATCCAGGAGACGAAAGAAGAGAAGCACCCTCTGTGCATTGCATTCATTGATGCAAAGAAGGCGTTTGATGTCGGCAGGCACGATGGCCTCTTCCGTGAACTACATAAAGCAGACATAACTGGAAACAACTGGCTCCTATTTAAAGACTGGTATGCCAACCTCAAATCGACTGTGAAATGGGGAACCCACTAATCACGCCAAATCCCCGAGCTACAGGGAGAGAGACACTGAGGTGTGTGGTCTCCATCAGCCTAGGACAACTAGAAATGCTCAACTCCAACGACATAGGCTTCAACATTGGAGGAGTTTATCTTGGAACACCTACTGTAGCAGACGACGTCAGTCTCATCTCACAAGATCCACAAGAACTTCAAATAATGCTAAACATACTCTGCAACTATGCCAAACGAAACCGTTATCTGGTCAGCGAACAGAAATCAAGAATCCTCTGCATTGGCAGCAAACATCAAGACCTAAACTGGACACTCAATGGCATCAAAATGGAACCAGTCGACAAAGCCGCCCACCTGGGCATCACACGGGATAAGAGCTCCAGACATGGTACACGTGAGGTAGCGCGAGAAAGAGTTGTTGCGGCCAGGAAAAGCTCGTATGCCCTTCTCGGAGCCGGCTTCCATGGACTAAATGGACTCAGCCCTAAGTACTCTGTCCACCTCTTCCGCTGCTACATACTACCACGGCTAACATACGGAATGGACGTCATTATCATAAACAAAACTGGCCTACAACTACTTGCAACTTTCCACATAAAGACGGCGAAGAGAATACAGCACCTCCCACAACGTGCAGCAAACTGTGCCTCACGCCTAACTCTGGGCATGGTGCCCACTGAAGCAGAAATCCACAAACAGACATTAAAAACTTTCGGCAAAATCACTAGAAAACCTGGATCAGTGGAATGGAAATTAGCAAAAAGACAACTTATTATGAAGTCCACAGAGCTGTTTCTCCAAACTCACTCACCTCATCAACCTATACGACCTTCCTGAACCGATCAACCGATCAACCTATTGGAAAATCCTCCTCCAAAACATATCTGGAAAAGAGTGATCGATGAAGCTGTGAATAAACACTGGTTCAACGCACTAAAAGCTGAAGCCATGGACTAAAATCATCTCTGACCTATCTAAACTTTGAAGACGCTCAACCAGGGAAGATCCATCCTATTTGGGAAACATGTGGAACCAACCATTTTGCTGTTACTATGGCTACAATCAAACTGAAAATGGCTGCAGGAACTTATATCTTACAGAAACATAGAGATAGATTCTCAAACTCTTCTATAACAAATATATGCCCCATCTGTCTGAACTAAGTAGAAGACATCAAAGCATTTCATACTGGACTGCCACAGCCTGCATGGAAGCAATAAGAAGTCCCCTTCTTCAGACTATTAACGACATCATCGCAGCCGAATCACCACTGCTATTAGAACAGATCATGATGTCCAAAAAAAAAAAGAATGCTGCAGATGATACTTGACTGCTCCAAGCTCAACATACCATCTCAACTGGCATGCCGTATCGAGGTCGCTTCCAGATGTCTCTGCTACAAACTGCATCAACACAGACTCTACCTAATGATTACATCCACTAAGAAGAAGCAGACTTTCCTAAACTCAGAATAGGAACGAAACCCAGTCAACATATCATGAATCTCTTCAATTAAGTATGCAGGATGTATATAAGCGGAGCTGATTATTCCCACAGTTAGGCAGAGTAGGGTTCAACATACGCCAACGGGCGGTTCTCCTACCAAAGGAGGTATCTACCAGCTAGGTAAAGGTAAAGGTTAGCTGGTCGATATTACCACAGATGGCCTGTAACGCGTTCCGCTGCCCGCCCCCTTTTGCGCTGCCCATATACGCCGCTTCTATATACGCGCCTGCTGCACGTTCATAGTAGTATAATAAGGACTTTACTATACCATTAACGTGAAGCAGACGCGTATATAGAAGCGGCGTATATAGGCAGCGCAAAAGGGGGCGGGCAGCGGAGCTCGTTACAGGCCCCTGTGATATTACACAGAGCATACAGAACAAGTACGCAAAATACTGAGTACGGTTTTAATCACATTTACCCCATCACCTCATACGACACGGCCAAATACGCTTGCCAACATACACCCTAAGGTGACACTCCACAGTTTCCAGACATGAGGCCCAGAAATAATGGGGTATAGATTCATTGAAATTTATCTGAAATATGAACACAAACCATATAGGCAATATTGATATGCCTTAAATAAATTTAGATTAGGCCTTCAGAATTTGATACATAATGCCCATAATATTTTGGGTACCAAGAGTTATGGCCCTTGATCTTGTGACCGAAAATGTCATCTTTTGTTTAAAAAAAAAGACCAGAATATTGCATGTTCAGACCCAAGGGGGCAAAACAAGAATTATTCGAGCATGATAACCTATGTTTGGTTCAAAGGTCCCTGGTTTCCAACATCAATATGAACAAATTTCAAACTTTCACCGTTTACAATTCCAGAAAATCGATTGTTAATGCAGATGACAAATTTTGGGTGCTAAAAATTGACCCAGTATTTAAAGCCACTGTTTCGCAGAAAACGCTAATGCTGTACACCAGTGGGGTCAAGGTCAGAACCAAATTTGCCTCAATAAACCAACATGTTATGTACCACATGAATGGTATCAGAAACCACTGGCACTTTATATTAATAAAACTACACCTACTGATCATTCGAAATATGTGCAGTGTTACATAAGGGGTGTAATAACAACCGGAATGTTGACGGGAATAAAGTGTGATTGATGGCTTCAGGCGACACACAATGCGTCCCAGGTCAATAAGCAAAAGTGATAATCCATGCGCTTTTCGACTGTCTAATTCACGTTTCACTTTAACAGCGTGAATTCCGTTACGTATTCCTTATTTCTTATTCACAAAATTGGGGAATATATTGGAAATGACCATGGCAACGTCTTTAGTAAGGTGAAATGAAATTTTGGGTGAAAAAAATCCGGTTCAAAAGTTCAAAAATGCCTCGAAATAGGCAAAGTCCGAAAATAAACGGAAATTGTCCGGAAACAAGTTCGGGGTCATAATGGCCACCTCGGCCACAAATTATGGGTCGAAATTTTTTGGGTCAAGTCCAAAAAAGTGGGTCGAATTTTGCAGTTTTCACTCTGATCGGTCGGGAAAATTTCGAAAAATGTGGGTCATAAATGGCCAAAACTTTGGGCCACAATAATTTTGGGTCGAGTCCAAAAAAAGTGGGTCGAATTTTACTTCTCGCTCTGCTCGATTCGGGGGGGGGGGGGTCGGGAAAAAAATTCAGGCACGTATGGCATTTTTTCCCTTTCGATCATTTTTTGTACCCACCCACCCCCACCGCCAATTTTTTTTCCGTTTTCTGCAGTTTTTTCGGACCATTTTTTTACACCCACCCCCCTTTTAACACTAAAACAGAGATTTTCGGGGGGAAATTCTCTGTAAACAGCTGTATATGAATTTCTGTGCATACTATTTATCATGGGTGTTAACATGGACATGTAAATAGGAATGAGGCATTTTGAGGTCATTCGGCCAAAACAACATGGCTGCCAGTGGCCATCTTGGATTTCCAAATTTGCAACAAAATACAACACGATAACTGCCTGCAGTCAGTTTACCAGTTAGAATTAAATTATTTCTCTCATTCACAGTGGTTTGAAGCCCAACTCATTGCCAAAACCCAAAAAAACAAGCAGGAATTTTTTTTTTTAGTTGCGGAAAAAATTGCTTGTTGGTGGCTTTGACCACCCACTCATCCCGGCATACGTGCCGGAAATTTTTGTTTCACCCCCCCCCCCCCCCTGCTCGATTGGGAAAATTTCGGAATTTGTTGCAAAGTGTCCCATATTCTTAAATGGCCACCTATAGATAACAATTATAGCGTCTAGACCTGCCTTAATTAAGCTTTCCATTTGTTGGATATTTCCAACCTATAACATTAAGGGTGTAAAATTCTTAACTGATGACCATTGCAGACCGAATATTTTACCAACAGTAGGAAAATATGCAAATGTTGGTCTAAAACAACAAATTCCTCACTA
This sequence comes from Siphonodentalium dalli, assembly GCA_032622095.1. Taxonomy (NCBI): domain Eukaryota; kingdom Metazoa; phylum Mollusca; class Scaphopoda; order Gadilida; family Siphonodentaliidae; genus Siphonodentalium; species Siphonodentalium dalli. The sequence continues at coordinate 249,309,817 of CP136063.1, forward strand.
ATATTGCTTTTGGGAAAATCAAACTACGATAATAATTTCAAGCTATTGTTGGTGTGAATCTATTGTCAGGTATATGAAATCTCGATCCAGCTTTTGAAAATGGACACACCCAACCCCATCTCGTTCGTCCCTGTATCGACCATTTGTACATGGGCAACCGTATATCGTGGAATTATACATACAAACGGACATGGCGCATTTGTACTTCAAGACACAGAATATTTATTGGAAAATTTAACTAACGTCATTGTATTTGGGCTATATATCATAACCTATTTTCTTAGTCTGAAAATTCCAACTGTTTTAGTCAACAATCGATCAGTCTGTGAAATTATTATGAGATCAAATTTTTGAAAATGTCACCAGTGAATCAAAGAAAGACTCGAACCCCCTTCCCAATGTCGCCTCATCCCTGATGAATGCAAATGATTATCCAGAGGTCCATCTGATCTAAAAAAAAATCCCAACAACCCATAACGACCGGTAAGTATAACATCGACGAATAAAGTTAGCGAATGCGAATAACAATTTCTCTACATCATATATCGGTATAAATTTTGTTGCAGTTGACCCACCATTATATATAAAATACCAGTCCATATGCTTAATTCTACCAGTAAAACAGCTTGCGATTGCATATCGTGTACCGGTACCGGCAGCTACCCGTACCCGTACCGGTTTTAAATCGCAAACTCGCCATTAACTACAGATGTACACTCTTAGAATAAAATGTGTATAAATTCTACACAATGTGTTTTTAATTTGATCTTTAAAAAAATGTGTAGAAATGACACATGACATAATTATGTGTCGGTGGAATTTTCTCAACATTGAATATGATTGAATATTTGAGTATACATGTATTATAGTTAATAGATAAGATGTGTTCAATTATAGAGAGACAGATCTCGTAAAAGCTACCATATTATAAATCCCACAGCAGCTTTAAAACTTTGTGCTTCGTAATTATGTTCAGTTTTGACACAAACACAGTGTATAAAGAATGTTAAAACTGCTGCCAACTTTTGGTTCTGTGGTAGCCTTTGCGAGTTTTGTTTTCACCAATAGAATTAAAGATGCATAATCCGAATTATAACGTTCGCAAATTACTATTTTATTGGCTTCGGGGGTCAAAACAATATTTAATTCGAATCGAGGAACCCACCCATCAAAGATCAGAGTGATCATATATCGATTTTTAAAATCTATTATTTTTCACCACCGTTTCTTTTTAGTGGCACAGTAAACGGTCGACGAGAAGACGGCCTTGGATCAAATTGCGGATGAAGATAGATAACTCTAAAATCAAGTGGCTTTTTGTGTCAGATATTTGACAAACCGGCAAAATTTTGTTGAACAAATTAATATTGATAAATAACAGGTTTTGGGCAATTTTATAGCCTACTATAGTTGAATGTGGTTAACGTTATTTTTGGGACTTAATCGGTTCTGATAACTGGAGCGGTATTTAAAAAAAAGTTGTTGATGTTTCAATCTGATGATATGGGGACCATCGAATTGGATTGAGTACGGTACCTTTAACACATCCGAGTCATCTAATAACTATGATACACTCACATGTTCACTGATATTCGATGTTGAGGAAATTCCACCAACACATTTTTTACAACAAAATTTTGTTTAAGATCAAATTAAAACCATATTGTGTAGAATTTAAACACATTTCTTCTAAGAGTGTACAAAGCTCCATTCCCGGAGGATTTTACAGAACAGATCGAGAGCCACGCCCAATTTTGAACTACAGCATCATTGAATTTTGTGATTTCCCAGGGTACAATTTCAGATGTGTCATTCTGTTCAATTTACACGAATATCATGGTTCGAATATCCTGAGAAACATGCATTTTTGATGTTTCAAAAAGTGCATGGTTACATGGAATTGATATTATTGAGACATGACAGATCAAGTAAAATGACTCAACAACAAGCACGTGCCTGCATTCGCAAAAGCGCCACCTATCAAATAATAATAACTAATTAATATTCGGCAATTTCCGCCGATTCGACGACAATTTTTGACAGTAGAAAACAAGATTAGTATCACCATTTACGCACCAAAGGCGCGTTGTTTGGTATCAGATGTTGACAAAGAACTGGGATAAATGTCTAAAACGTATGGAAAAAGTTCTAAAACAATGAAATTAAGGGAAATCCCGATGATGACGTCACACTGAGATATCATTACATGGCGGCGCGAACTCTATTTTAGTCACGTGACCCATCAGCTTTTTGTAAGCGCAATTAACAGGTAATATGCTGTCAATTTCATCTCCATTTTATGGGTGATATACATTTCACACAATGTCCCCATATGTATAATAATTTTGTCTTTGAATTTAAGTTTCGAAATACACTAGACTTGTGATCTGAATGTTGTCATGATGCGGGCAATTATTTGATGAAAGTAGTGATCATTTCAGCATGGCGTCACATGGTAGTCCTTGTCGACTGTTTTTGTTCGTAACGACCGACGTTCTTTCCAAAAACTAGCACCGCAAACACGAATCGGTACTCCAGAAATCTTTGCAAATGGTAACGATTACTGTTCATTATAAAATTGTGCACACACCCTGTTAATCTTCTTATGAAACGACTGGATTTATTCACCACCCTTTCATAAAGACATTCTTTCCACTTGGTGCCACCCAAACAGGATTCAGGATGTTACTACATGTATTGTTAACCTAGTAGTACTATTGACTAATTGAGTATTGACAGTATTGTTACTGGTACTGGTAGTTGTAAATTGCATGATCCCACTGTTTATCGGACAATCGTTTCTCAAGAGTGTTGGAAAATATATTGGTTTGGCTGAGGATCTAGCCTATCTAGGTCTCAGTCTGGTGCTGGTAGTGGTATGTTATTTCAAAAACCACCATGAATCCAGTCCTAATTGTTTACACAAATCTGTTGGCGATATGTCTTGCATTGACACATTACCTTCAATTTTGAATAGAGGCGATACCACCAAGGTGTTTACTGTTCAATTTAGATGACTGTGATGTGTCCATTACTTCTTCTTCATCATATGACAACTCGCTGTCATTTACTGACAATTATGAGGCGGTCCAGGTGCTACCATGGCCGAGTAACTTTATAACCCTGTGGTGATTCCAGTAGCGTTCTTTAACGTGCACACACCGAGGCGTGTACACAGGTCAGCCATTAATGTCTGTGCCCGATCGGACAGCATACTTCACCCATGACAACATACCTGGACAAATGTTGAAATGGGGGAAGTCAACACTTTTGCATTCAGATCTTTATTCAGTTATCTCGAATGAAATTTTTCAGCCTGACAAACTTGGTATCTGACACTGAGTTCTGATTTTTGTCAGAATACCCTGACCAGGTTGCGATCCCCAGTCCACCAGCACGAGAGACCAGTACGCTACTCACAAAGCAATCCAAACCTACGAATATTACGGAAGTTGATCATTTCCGTGGGTGCATTAATTCTGTTGATGATACCCAGAGCATTAATCATGCTTTTGAGACCGCCTTCTGATTGACGACTAAATAAATGAACAAGCTATGCAGTACACATTACAGTGTTTACAAATTTATAAGATTCCCACAGGTATAATTAAACACTAAATGCATCTACGCATTGACCATTAATACCCAGCAAGTATTTCCAAGACTTTCAACAGGTAGCTTCTGTGAAAATGAAACCTAATGGTTACATTCTGTCAAACGTAAAACTAACTGCTATAGACAAGAGTTTTAGCCCCCCCCCCCTCCCCCCCCCCCCCCCCCCCCCCCCCCCCCCCCCCCCCCCCCCCCCCCCGTGTTATGAAATATAATTTGCGGAAAATGTGTCATTGTGTAATGTAGATGCATTTGTACTTGGGGGGGGGGGGGGGGGGGGGGGCATGCACGATAACTATTATAAAACTATTATTGCAGTCTTTCGATTTTAAGGCGCGGATCTAAAAACCAGCGAGTTATTGAATGCGCACGCCGAAAATATCAAATGCGCGCATCGGAATTTGCAACCAGTGAACGAGATTTTAACAAACAACACACCAATGGTTTAAACGCCAACAAGACTATTCACCATGTATCTTTCTCAGCAGTGATGACGTTGATTACGAACCTGGTAGCAAAGATCAAAGCGGCGTCTTTCGCACTCAATGATTGGGGTGACACCTCGTCACAACTACTGCACGTGCGAGTTCCCGCAAAAAGCAGACTGACTTTGGCGGCAGCGTTTATGTTTCACCTTGCAGTATTTCGAGGATTCATTTGGTCAAATTGTACCAATGCGAATACTATTATATAAATTTATGCAGATTACGGTATATCATGTCTGATAGTGACAGCGACAATGCTCAAAATATTATCAAAACGAAAGAGTTGATTCGTCGGAATACAGTGAATCTGATCGCGGTTATATGATTCCACTTCTGAGTTCGAAGTTTTAATCGAGTCTGAGCATGTGCGGAAGTCGACTAATTGTGATATTCTGACTTGCTGACAAACGTTGGTCAGTGAAAATACTTAATTACCATCCGGAATCTTTAACTCAGCCATGCTTCAGATATGTACTATTTCCTTGGCTCCTTGGCTCGTTTATGTTCAGTCATGCTCTAGATAGTTACTAATCTAAGACCGCGAAAACGCCGCAGACTTCGATAGTAGCCATACTAGCCAAGCTCTCATTGGTCAAACTAAAAAACTTCATCTTAACTGGATAACTAATGGCAGTTCTTCGCTCATCGATAACTTTCAAAATTTGACAGCTACGGCAGTCAGAGACTATTGTTTGATAAAACTGATAATAAAACTGATATAAATATGTTTTATTTGTGTTTCTGGGAGAATGATACTTGTGCATTATACACATGTTTGTCTTTATTCAGTAGTCATTTCATCAATTTTAATTTGAATTGTGCTCCCTCAAAAAAGGCGCGCGCAAATCCCAAAAGCTCCGAGTGATATACGGCGCACCTACGTTTTCCAAAATCGAAGGATGTTATTGACTAAATTTAATTTCCTAGCATGAGTAGTTTCATCCACGGAAATCCATACTCAGCAGTCCGGCATTCTTTGATGTTACCACAACATTTTCATATGTGTATTACACTGTATACAAGGACACTATATGACTGCACACAAAACATTGCGTTGTATTTTTAGCACTTTAATTTAAAGGGTTACACTGTACCGTTAACATAATGTGCTCAATTGACCCGCTTTTTCACCAGTATTCTGTTTAACCTGCGAACTCCCGCGTTGGAGTCAGATTTTATTTACGATAGATTGCTATTGACTTTAGGTACATGTATGTCTTAAACAGATCATCAGCATGGGGAATGAGGCCATGCACATGCAATTTTGAAATGCTTGTATATGATAGGATAAATGATGACATTTTAATCGTTTATTTGCTGAGTAATTGTAAATACATGTAGATGTAGCATGCCCTAGTATATTATGATGTGATTTTACTTGTTTATTTCCAGAGTACTTGTATATAATATAGTATTGTATATACTGTAAAGCATGAGCTCAGCGAGCACCTCGCGTGCTGCGAGTGGACGGGGCAACAAGGACAAGATTAATAAGGAAACCACACAACAAAACAACACTAAGACAGATGCACAGTCTAAGATGCAGGTAAAAATAAAATCCACAACATGATACCCTTATTTGATTTAAAGTTATTTAACATTTATATTTTGAAAATATTGACAATTGTTTCTTTAGAAAATATTTTCATGAAACACTACAAAATAGCAGTGCACATTAAAATTGAGATCATTAGAAATTTAAGCTCATGGATTGATCTACCTCTTGTCCATTATTAAAAAATTTACTGACATTTAAAGATGCCTTACTAGTAGGCATTTTATTTCTTATTACTTGGTTTACGGATTGTTTGGGCTAAAAGGTAGGGGAGGTGGGAGGAAAACAAATATTAAAATCTTTCCTTTTTTTTTTAAATAGGGTCGGGAAAAATAAAATACTTGCTGTATAAAAATCTGATCTAAAACAAGCCACCATATCACCTATACATGTAAAGCAAATATTATTTTTTTATTTAGATACTGATAGAAAAAAAATATCCCCAATATCAAAATCTGTCAATAACATTCAATACCATATTGATCGCCAGGAGCCTTCGCTGTTCAATTGATGTAGTATATTTTATGCAAACTTATACTTAAAAAAAAAAATTGTTATATGTCTGGATTAATATTCCCATTGGCAGAGGGGGGGGGGGGGTCAGAAAAAAATTTCAGGCAGTTTTTTCTGACCATTTTTGGACACCCACCAAAATGTTAACATTGACATGTAAATAGGAACGAGTCATTTTGAGGTCATTTGGCCAAAAAAACATTGCTGCCAGCGGCCATCTTGGATTTCAAAATTTGCAACAAAATGGAACACGATAACTGCTTGCAGTCAGTTTAGCAGTTAGAATTACATTATTTCTCTTATTCTAAGGTGTTTTAAGCCAAACTCATTGCAAAAACTGTCAAAAAAGTTGCAGGAAGAAAATTTTTGAGTTGCAGAAAAAATTGTTTGTTGGTCCCATCGACCACCCACCCACCCCGGCATACATGCCCGGAAATCCCCCCCAGTCCTCCTAACTTTAGTTCTCCGTTCACTGGCGATCTCACTCATAGTCATAGGTACAGTCCTCGAAATTGGCGAAGGCAATAAGCAATACCGTTGGAAATGCATGTGTAATCTACAGACTAAAGTAACATGCCACAGCATTAGATTTCCCATGGGACATTTTTCCTAATTTTGAGGGCTGTGGGTGAATTTTTTTTTAATATAACGTTACGTCAAAGGCCAGTGAAAGATCCAGGGATTTTTTTGGGACACCAGTTTTTGGGCAATGATATTCCGAAGGCATATAGTGATGAGGGTGTTATGCTTTATATAAGGTATAATAGTGATGAGGGTGTTATGCTTTATATAAGGTGTAATAGTGATGAGGGTGTTATGCTTTATATAAGGTATAATAGTGATGAGGGTGTTATGCTTTATATAAGGTGTAATAGTGATGAGGGTGTTATGCTTTATATAAGGTATAATAGTGATGAGGGTGTTATGCTTTATATAAGGTATAATAGTGATGAGGGTGTTATGCTTTATATAAGGTGTAATAGTGATGAGGGTGTTACACTGAACAGAAGGAAAAAAGTTAGCAGAATGTGGTCACCAGAGAGTGAATTTGGTGATTCTAGCCCACTGTGTGTGGTAGCATCAGTGAAGTCACCCTCTGGGGACCTCATTTTGCTAATTTCAGACACACTATTTCCAGGACTGTTAGCTTTTGTGACACTAAAATCATGGCAAAACGAATATCAGAATAATATCACTTTTGTTTGTTGTTGGTATGTAATAAGCGGAGGAAGGTTTGGGAGGGGGTGACCGCTGAAGGTGGGGCTACGTTCTTCCCCCTGGAAATTTGTTGAAAATCCATTGCATTGAGAGCTAATCTAGGGCTCTTTGAGTCAGTATTTTGAATTTTACTGAGAGGTCAATTTGATCAAGTTTCTCAACCATACATTCATGTAACTTTGGAAATTTTTATATATGTATGGATTGGAAATGCTTATAAGTTATTGTCAGATATCTTTTGGTTCAATGGATTATGCTTATCCTGCTTGAAATGAGACTTACCATTATCACTCTAATTCATATAATAGGCTATTTTCTAAAATTCAAGTGAGAGACACATACATAATATACTAGTACAGGAACAATGTCTATTAAGTTAGTAATTACTATTAGTACTAATCTCTATGTTAATTTTTCATTTGGTGTTATGAGATCCCACCTGATAACCATGTTTATTTGATCAAATTGTCACTGTTGACTGTTCCTGTACTGTTTTTGATTGAAATACTGAAGGCTGAATGATAACTAACCTGAACTCAAAACTATTTGAAGTTTTAAAAGATGAAAGCTAGATAAAGCCAAACATACTTTTACAGTATGATTCCAACTGTTAAACTTAAATATTTTTGTAAACTTAAATGTCTTATGTCAATATATATAAATTGCATCTTCAAATATTTTTGTTTGTTTGTGTGAAATATATTGTTTTTGGGCGCCTGGAGTTTGGGCGCCCAAACTGGTGAACGGTATGAAAAACAGCCTGGATATGTCCCTTAGGGTTGAAACGATTAATCGACTAGTCGTAGACGACGCTGAAATGTCAGAACGTCGACTCTGAATTTTGTCGTCGACTAGTCGGAACATAGTGTATTAGTTCCATGTATAACGTTTTCAAGATAGATTCCGACATAAACGGTGTTATTGTTAACTGCGCGTATGTTACGGTAAGTATAATGTTTGGTGGCACCCGGAATTGACAGTGTTACTAGTATAGACACACACGATGACCCGACTATTAATTGAAAGAATGAAATTGACAACACAATGTCTCACTCGTCGTTTGAAGTCGAAGTCATCACTGCGACATGATTGCAATGATTGACGCGGCTTTATCGTTTGTCGGAGACCGCTTTGATCTAGACACTGTGTATATTTCAATTGATCAATTGAAGGTCGTTTAAGGTGACATCATTGTTGCTACCGTATATAAATGATACTGACATTAAGAACCTGGCTATCGTATTCTACAACATAGCCTATTCTATAGGGCGTATTTAGTCGGAACATTAACATTTTATAGTGACACCGCTCGGCACCAGTTTATTGGTTATCACGTGACTAAACGAAATCTCGAACGCTGATATTAAATTTAAAACCTGTATAAATGATCGAGTTTCTAATCATTATCCACCACATGTCTAATTATATAATTACATTCAGTGTGTTGGATAAATATCAAGATGTTTACAGTATTATTTCCCAAATAAATAGGTGTCTATGCAGGGAAATGCGCTACGCAATAGACCGTCATTGCATCAGTCATCAGTGTACGCCATGTACGATGAATTTTCCGTACCATGTTATGTTTGAAAGTTTTGATATCGGGTACCGACTAGTCGACGCAACGTGACTTTTGGGTCTCGACTAGTCGACTCTGACATTCACTAATCGTTTCAACACTAATGTCCCTGAAAGGGCATAAATTATATCACGCAACAAGAAGTAGTGTTGTCGAGTGCAATTGCGAGTAATTTCCTATACTGTAGATAACCGTCACCATTGATGCCTTCTTTGACATACTGAGAACATGTTAATATCAGCGATTGGTAACTCAACCATGCAGCCCTTAAATTAAGTAAAATATCCCATGGTAAATTACATGCTTTAGCATTGTTAGGTTCCACATGTTGCCACAGCATTTCCCACGACATTGCTTATAATATGCTGTGGTAAATTATTAATTTCGAGGACTGACCATGTTATCACTTAAATTTGTTTATGACATTACACTAATACACAAGGAAGTTAATAAGTAGAAGGCAAAAATGGGATCATCTCATGAATGGTCTTTTGACTGCATGCTGATAACAGGGTGTTATTTTGGCACCACTCTGATCAACCCCATGTAACCTACCCAGGGATTTGATGCACAGGAAAAAAGGAAACTCCGATTTCATAGCTGTTATATTTATTTATTATATTTTTAGCCAACAGCAGAACAGATGAGAATTGCACAGATGATTTCAAATCATGAAGATCCAGAATTGTATCGCAAAATTGATCAGGTAAGTTTGATAAAGACTATTAGGTCTAAATAATATGAAGCTGTGTTTCCCCTATCCCGACCGACAGTGTCCAAAACCTGCTGACCCTCTTCCATTTTATTAGTATTGGGGAAAAGGGATACCCACATACTAGTACCACAGGATTCATCCTATCATATATACCAGAGTTACGGCCCTGGTTGACTTTTAAATTTGTGAATTTTGTGTCCTTGCAAACATTTCAGCTTGTAGGTCGGGCATGGTTCTTCGGATTTGGTTGTGCTCTGGTATGTTGATAGCCCAGTTTAGGGGGAAAGGATACCCACTTGCTATGGTGATCGTTCATTCATTGTTACAGCCCTTGTACTTTAAATTATATTTAAATTCTCTTCTATCTGAAACATTACTATCTAATTCTCCCTTTTTCTCCCACTGATCTGATATCAACTTGTCTAACACCAACTATTATTAACACCAACTCTCAGTCTCACTTAAATCGTTTATTCCATAAACTTAATATCGACACACCTATCAAACGAGCCCACTGCGTGAGTTGATGCGAGACAAAAACTAAATAAACGCCAACTGTGAACATCAAATTGTCAGAAATACATCGCACTTAATTCAAGCATACTCACGACGTGGGCTCGGTCACACCGTAATCGGAGACGACACATATAAGTTATCAGCTTGCTGTCGAATCCCCTCCATACCATAACTTGTTATTATGTTGTAATTACTTTATGCATTATATGGATTAAATACTGTTTACACCAAATTATATTTAAATTTCACTCTGTACAGACATTTTGCATTGTAACTTCAGGGGCAATGGTCAGACTTGCATGTTATTTGGAATGCCATTAGACCAGGATTGATGGACGGATACTGGCAGATATTTTTCATTTGTCAGAGGTATTGACCTTGTTGGAAATAGCAAGTCTGCATCTTTGCTTCACATTTGGCATTGTTATTCAAGTACCGGAAGTTGGATTTGATATCTTTGGAATAGTGATAGACCTGCCAATATGAGGGAAAGGATACAATGGGTTTTATTCATTGATTTCCTTCAAGTGACAGACCTTCTTGGATTCAGAAATAACAAAATATTCCATCCATGCATAAACAAATTTGCTTTGTCCTCGGACATACAAACCGATTATGTCAACTGTAACAGAATATGTCTTCATTAAATAATGAGGTATAGTCTACACAAATCACGAGTTAACCCTTTGAGTTCCAGGTCGATTTTTGTATCAACCCATATACCCTGTGCCAATGCATTCTGTTATATATGCGAGCGACCATAGGTCGCCTCGCATATATAAGAGAATGCATTGGCCTAACAATTTTTTTTTTTTTTTTTTTACTATTTTTTACTATTTTTTACAATTTTAATAATTTATACTTATATTCTTTAACAGACTTATTTTGTAGGTTTAGGGCCGATCTCTTTAGGGCCGATGAGATCGGCCCCTGGCACTCAAAGGGTTAATAAACCAATACCAACCTAAATTGTAGTATACCACAAGCTTCAGAGTGTGCATTGAACATAGAACAAACACCGTTGTGTGAACATATTAACGTTATTGCACTCGTTTGTCATGCTGTACTCAAAACTCGAATGAACTCATGCAATAACGTTCACCAGACAGTTCCCACACTTGTATCGTTATATCTATTTATTACTAAGTTTTACCCTTTGAATTGTTAGATAAAGGAGCTGACTAATAAAGGTGAAGATGAAGTGACCATAGCTCTTCACGATGCTGGATATGACACAGAGAAAGCCGTCAATATTCTGTTGGAAGAGCACGGTCAGGTATGTTTATCATGTCCATGATGTTCATGATGGGAGCAGCGCTGGTGCAGCATTAACCCTTTACCCAACAAACCGGCCAAAACCGGCCAAATAAAGCTTAAACAGCCTAAAATATCTTCGGTCTGTCTCAATAGAACCATACAAATATGGATATCATTGGAACCGGCTCCTTGACCACATTGTGATAGTTACAGTTATGCCCTGTGCCAATGCAGTCTCTTATATATGCGAGTCGACCATAGGTCGCCTCGCATATATAAGAGAATGCATTGGCCTAAAAAAAATCTTTTTTACCATTTTTTCTTACATTCTTTAACAATTTTATAATTTTGAATGTGTTAAGCCAATGCATTCTCTTATATATGCGAGGCGACTAGGTCGCCTCGCATATATAAGAGAATGCATTGGCACAGGGCCATTCTGTTGGGTAAAGGGTTAAAATCATGTGCCAGTGCATTCTGTTATATATCCGATCATCACCAAACTTAATACGGATCTTGGGGGTGACTTCTTGATGGAAGCTATTATTTCCGAAATTTGTTAAAAAACATGCCCCCCACCAGCAGCCATCTTGGATTTCAAATTTGAATCCATCGGCACACCCTGCAGCCCTAATATATCGATAAATGTTTTGAAAATTTATAGGCATGATTCGGATCACCTCTAGATAGGAGGTATAAAATTTGTATGATTACCGACGAAAAATATTTATCTTTTAAAATTTACAAGAATGTTCAGTATCGCCTCTAAGATTGGAGTTATCAAATTTTTCTAACTTTTCATTGATAAACATGGTCGCTAGAGATGGGCAGTATTGAAATTTCAATCACGGTTACGGTATCGGTAAATTTTCGTTGATTTACCTCGGTAATTGTACGGTAATCGGTATTGGCTCTTAATTATAAGACAAGATTAGAGATTTCCGGTAAATTGCGGTAATCCAAGTTTATAACTGAACAGTATATGCCCACAGTACAAGGATTTACTACAATCCGTGACTACAGCTAAATTCGGCAACAAACATGCCTTAAAATTCGTCGCGAATCCATTCACGTAAATATTCGCGCAAACGAACTGACAAGAATCCACTTAGATTCGCGCGGTTCTATTATTGAGATTCGCGTAGATTTGAGTATTCTCTCCATGTCGGAGTCTGATTCCCCCGAGTCTTGTTTGTAACTAATTTTAGTCTCTGCTCGCAGAGGTGTGTCGCTTTCCAACTAATAAGATACAGGTCGTACCTTTTGTCTGATCTTTATGAAATTTGTCATGAATGTTGACATTAACATGTAGATGGGAACGAGTCATTTTGGGGTCATTCGGCCAAAAAACATGGCCGCTGGCAGCCATCTTGGATTTCAAGATTCAATCCATTGGCGCGGGCTACAGGTCGTACTGTTCGTCTGATCATCATGAAATTTGTCATTGATGTTAATAATGACATGTAGATGGGAACGAGTGATTTTGGGGTCGTTCGGCCAAAAAACATGGCTGCCAGCAGCCATCTTGGATTTTACTCTTTGCATGACTAAATCCTTTGGCGCGGGCTATAGGTTGCCTTTGGTCTAATCTTTATAAAATTTGTCATGAACGTTGGCATTGACATGTAGATGGGAACGAATCATTGTGGGGTCATTCGGCCAAAAAACATGGCCGCTGGCGGCCATCTTGGATTTCAAAATTCAATCCATTGGCGCGGGCTACAGGTCGTACTGTTCGTCTGATCATCATGAAATTTGTCATGAACGATAACAATGACATGTAGATGGGATCGAGTCGTTTTGGGGTCATTCGGTCAAAAAACATGGCCGCCAGCAGCCATCTTGGATTTTACTCTTTGCATGACTAAATCCTTTGGTGCGGGCTACAGGTCGTAGCTTTGGTCAGATGGTCATGAAATTTGTCATGAATTATAACAATGACATGAAGATGGGAACGAGTCGTTTTGGGGTCATTCGGTCAAAAAACATGGCCACCAGCATTTTACTCTTTGCATGACTAAATCCTTTGGCGTGGGCTACAGGTCATACCTTTGGTCTGATCTTTATTAAATTTGTCATGGATGTTAACACTGACATGTAGATGGGAACGAGTGATTTTTGAGTCGTTCGTCCAAAAAACATGGCCGCCAGCAGCCATCTTGGATTTTACTCTTTGCATGACTAAATCCTTTGGCACGGGCTACAGGTTGTACCTTTGGTCTAATCTTTATGAAATTTGTCATGAATGTTGACATTGACATGTAGATGGGAACGAATCATTGTGGGGTCATTCGGCCAAAAAACATGGCTGCCAGCGGCCATCTTGGATTTCAAAATTCAATCCATTGGCGCGGTCTACAGGTCGTACTGTTCGTCTGATCATCATGAAATTTGTAGGTCGTAGCTTTGGTCAGATCTTCATAAAATTTGTCATGGATGTTAACAATTATACGTAGATGGGAACGAGTTCTTTTGGGGTCAATTGGCCAAAAAAAATGGCCACCAGCAGCCATCTTGTATTTTACTCTTTGCATCACTAAATCCTTTGGCGCAGGTTAGACATTTCAATTAGCACCTTTCCTATTCCTCCATTTACTGTCAACCATTAAATTATTCCCCTACCTAAGTTGAGCTACAGTGTCATTGACACTTTCATTGTCACTTTCTCTTCGAGATTCACTGTCATGCCTGATCAAATTTGGACCGTGAAGCCACGGCTTCATTTTTAACTATTCAAAAGCCATGTGTAATAGACTTGAATATATTTAGGTTCATAAAATCTTCACGGGCGAAAAATCGCTTACGCCAGTTAAAAGTTGCACAATTGCATGATGCCGATGATGATCCATTAATAGAAAGGTACCGACATGGCATGCTATAAATATATCCTACGCAATTATGGAGTGTTTACTAATTAACTTTACTCAATACGAAGACACTTAAAAGTTGGCAACACATGAATAAATTTAGTACCGAAAATTCGATACTTTTAGTTTTGATTCGGTACGGTAAATCGGTATTATGCTGATACCGCACGGTAAATACCGAGTACCGCCATCTCTATTGGCCGCTGGCAGCCATTTTGCATTTCACTCTTTGCACACACTTCAGACCATATCCTTCATCCGATCATCACTGATTTTCATGTGGATCTTCTGGGTGCCACTAGATTGGAGCCATAAAATGTTTCCGAATTTCATTGAAAAACATTTACTCTTTTCATGACTAAATCCCTCGGCAAACCCTGCATGCCACATTCCTTATTCGATCGTCACCAAACTTCATATTATTATTCGGGGTGACCTCTAGATTTGAGCTGTCTAATTTTCCGAAATATTTTAAAAACATGGCCTCCAGCAGCCATCTTGGATTCACATTTGAATCCATCGGCACACCCTGCAAACCAATTTATTGGAGAAATATTTGAAATGAAAATTTCATCTACACAATACAGGCCTGAAAATTTGAGGCAAACGACCATTCAGTTCGCCTGGAGATTATCTAAAATGAAAATGCTGCGAACGAAAAACAGGTCGTGCCAAAGTTTTATGTAGGTCTCGCGATAACTGATTCTCAACTTAATTTGAGACATTCAAAATTATTACGGTATTTCAATGAGTTGCCGGGATGCCCACCTGTAGTTAATAATACCAGTTGTAGTGATTATAACAGATTTGAGTAACTCTTCTGCTAACCTATGGTATGGGTTACCTAAGCACACACCAGGTGACCGAAAAATAGGATACACATAATTTTTATATATGCAGGCTTACAATACGATCCCTTTACTAAAACTGTTTGACAATGACTTTTACTTTATCATTCAGTTGACTGCTCAGCATAAAATTATTAATGCCTCCCAAAGTTGAGCTACAGTGTTATTGATACTTCAATTTTTTATGTGGCCTAAACATAACAAAAACTAACTAACTGATCGAATAATATTCTATGCTTAGCAATAGTAAAGATTGTGGCATGAAACTCCCAACAGATTATTATCCCCTGCAAACGAAGTTTGTCGGGGGATATAGAAATGGGCTCCATGAGTCTGTCCGTAACAACTTTGTCTTTGAAGCTCTATATCTTGTTCATCGTCAGTCAAATTTTATTGATATTAGGTATGCTGATGAAGCTGCATGGGGGGGGAAGTATTTATAAACCGCGGGTTTTATTTTTTCCAGAGTTAACTTACGGCCCTTATCATGTAAATGTGAATTAGTGTGAAAATGGATTTTACTCTTTGCATGACTAAATTCCTCGGGACAACCTACTGGCCACATCCCTCATCCAATCTTCACCAAACTTCCTATGGATCTTTGGGGTGGTCTCTAGATTGGATCTGTCAATTTTTTCTCAAAATTTGTTAAAAAAACATGGCCGCCAGCAGCCATCTTGTTTATCTGGAAATGTGTTTTTTTGTTATCCGTACATGCAGATATCTCAACCAATAGGATCTAAATGAAATTTAGTATGGATGATGATCATCACGACTGCTTACAAATTAGGGGCAAATGACATTGTTCACTTTTACCATTTTAGAGTTATCCTTCTTTGTTTATCTGGAAATTATTTCTTTTTGTCTGCTCAAGCAAATGTCCCAGCCATGGGTTGTCATATCTGATTGAAATTTGGTATGGATGTTTGCCATAATGAATGTTTTTAAAGGAATGTCAAATGGCATTGTTTGCATTTTCAATTTGTCTCAGTTATCGACCAGTTTGTCAATTTTTGTTTGTCCGGCTTGATAACTCAACAAATTTGAACCAATCTCAAATTTCTTTGGTATTCATGCATGTTTAATTTAGTTATTACAGGCCATATTAAGACATCTTTTGAATTAAGCCACATCATAAAATTAATAAACCTTCGCGGAAAGTCACCTTGGCGGCAGATGCTCTGGGCGTTGCACTTGTTTAATCCTAAATCTTATTTTTTAGGGCGAATGGAAAGAATCTGGTAAAAAGCGTAAGAAGCCGACACCCTCTGCTCCCTCGAAGCCAGACGTTATCACAAACCACATAGAAGATAAGATGGACAAGCGGGAACAGAGCAAAGAGAGAGACCAAAACCAAAATGACAGACCCGAGGTAGGACCGTCCCGGAGAACGCGGCGACCAGGAATACCAATCCCTCGACTATCTCGTGGTAGAGGGCGAGATCGTGATCGTGGCGGTGACAGATTCCCAGAGAATGGAGATTGGGATCAGGACAATGAAGGGTCGAAGGACAGGAGCTCAGATACTAGTAGAGGAAGGGGCAGGGGTCGAGGTGAGAGTTCAGGAAGAGGAATGGACAGAGGCCGAGGTGAGCATTTACTATTTAGGGAGAGGCTGATATCAGGTTATTTTCTAATGATGTTTATGTATGATTTCTATCACGGAAAATTTCTCACAATCTCAGTCTGCTCTGAAACAAAAGTAAAATTACACAACTGAACTGGGCTGTGGCAAACGCTCATAAAATTAATATTAATTAATGGAGGGAATATTTTAGTTGCATCATTGAAGATAAATCATTCGTGTACTGTGCAAAAGCCGAAGATGTGGTAGCTCATTCAGTCCTTCCCAGGAGATGGGAGCGATTGCTCTCACACCCGTATGCACTCGCAATTATTAAACCACGGGTGCTCAATTTCGCACTCGTCTCTCTTGTCAAAATATCTAAAGTCACCATAATCATTGATTCAATATTGAACTATTTGAAGGTATATTTAGAACCTTTCACATCTCAGTTAAATTATGGGCATGTGGAAGTGTAACTGGACATACCTGTAGGTCTATCCCACAATGACATTTTGTTTTATAAAAACCCAACTTACAATTATATTACGGGCGCAATTACACCCGTCTTCTGAATTGTGAGGGCTAATAAGTGCTCTCGCTGTGTTTTCCTCGTGGGAAGGACTGCTCATTAATGACACTGGCTATTTGCTCTCCAAAATACAGCTAATAATATTTACTTTTGAATTTTTGCCCGTATCGAAATAGGTCGATAAATGTCTAAATTACTTTTCTGCAACCATTGTGAATCGGATAGACGCATTGAAGTAATGAAATTACAACTTTGAATATGTTATTCTTACCTGAGAACTTGGTACCCCATTTGTATTCATTGAAGTTCTGTAATCGGGATGGAAGAATTTGCGACAGTCCGGAAAACGTATACTGCATTATCTTAACTAGAAACTATTTTATTTTCACTCATTGTTTATCTTCATTTTAATCATCAAAATTGTGTAGTACTTTAAATGTTGTAGATATACAAAAGCTCTAGACTTTCCTCCCATGGTCTACAGGTGCAATTATTTCATGACCTTTGATTAAAAAAATTTAACCAGCACAAACGAAACAATCTTAATTTTATAAAAAAATATAAGAAACATAACTTTAAGGTACGAACGAGCCATGTCAGTTTTAATCCTTTCATGATGGGAGCTGCGCTTGTGTGCAGCATTAAAGATCCTGTGCCAGTGCATTCTCTTCTTAATGCGAGTCTCCCATCGGCAGCCTCTTATATAAGAGAATGCACTGGCTTACAAGGCCAAGGAAAATATTGTTAGGCCAATGTATTCTCTTTTGTATGCGAGGCTCCCTATAGTATAGGAGACTTGCATATATAAGAGAAATGCATTGACACAGGGTTTTTCACAAATTTTTTAGGAAGCTCCAGGCATGGAAGTGTTCATAGGGCAAAACAAATATAATTATGTTGGATATCTTCTATATTGCAGGAGGAAGAGGACGAGGTCGAGGTGGTGGTAGAGGCAGTGACAGCGGCAGAGGAGGGTGAGTAACTATTTCTATTTTAAATACTCATTGATGAGTAGTTATCCCGCTAAGAAATATTTAGATAATATGTGCCACCATAAGTCGTTTGATGAACTCATTATCTGAACATTTCCCGGCAATAAATAGCACTCCCTTCTATACTTCCTTTATCTGTCATCCACATATTTTTCCTGAAAACCCCTCCACTGAATAATGTACCATTCCAATGTATAATTTTATAAATGAGTGGGAAAATCCATTTAGTAGAGACAAGAAAACTTTGAACGTATTTAAATTTCTCTTTTCGTTTTTATGTTTACCCATACCATGTATGGTAAACATAGTGTCGTTGTCCGGATTGACCACTCGTCGTGCGTCCGTCCGTCCGTCCGTCTGTCCGTCCGTGTTTACTAATGACTACTTATGTGGTTAAGATTGTGTAAAATGGATATTTATGTGCATAACTTCCGTTGCGTGGCTAGCCACGTAACAGCTTTCAGATGGACGTTCTAAAATGATCTATTTGGCCTAATCAGCTTATTTAATTTTGTAGTCACTCAAAATTTGGAGAAAAAAAAGTCCATCGATTTAGACATCCATGACCCGTCAATAGGAGATGTCGGACACTGACAAGACATTTATGTGGCTAGCCACCCAATCACGGACCTGTCAGTTTCTCCTATTCCACTGTCCCAGTTGCTGTGAGCAAGTTTTTGAGTTTTAATCAGCTTCTTCTGCTATAATTCCAACATGTTATGAATCCATAATCTGGAGTTTTATCACTATCTACTACTTGATAGCCACTTAAAATTTTATGGCTACTTGAGAAGCCACATAAAAACTAAAGCCACATTACCATTTCTAGCCACATAGGTCGAAGCCACATATCTACCCATTTGTTGGTACGTCCGTCTGTCCGTCCGTAGACACTTTACGTGTAATGCGATAACTCAAACATTTTTTACCTGATCAAAACCAAATTTGGTATGTGAGTTTCTCGACCCAAAATACAGATCGAGTTCGAATATGGGTTTGATCGGAGTTTTTTTTACGGAGTTATGGCCCTTTTTCGACTTAGAATTCATGAATTCTGCCATAACTCAAACATTTTTTATCTGATTGGAACCAAATTTGGTGTATGAGTTTCTCAGACCAACATACAGATTGATTTCGAATATGGGTTTGATCGGATTTTTTTTAATGGTGTTATGGTCCTTTGACATATGATTCACACATACATGTACTTCGATAAATCAACCATTTTTCATCTGATAGGAACCAAATTTGGTATGTGAGTTTCTCAACTCAAAATACAGAACGAGTTTGAATATGGGTTAGATCCAATTTGTTATACCAGAGATATGGCCCTTTTTAAACTAAGAATTATCCAGATTATAACCCAAGTAACTTACAATTAATGAATACCTGCTTCTCTGTGAGCAAGATAAAAGACAATATAGTTTATTGCTTTGAGAGTTATTTATAGCCCTCATATGTTAGGTCTGTATAAGAGACACAGTGAATTATTGGATAAATTGATTTAGCTATCTTTTTAACCACAACTTAGCCAGGTGAATTTATTTAACTAGACCAATGGAGCTCTCTAAGTCCTTGGATGATGGGACTACATTGGATCAAACAGGGCAGAGATAGGTGATTTAACCCCTTTTACCCATTCCATGTCTTTTAACCTTTTCCATTAAATAAATAATTATATTATTTTGATATCTCACATGGCAATTTGCAACAACATGAATAGAACTGCTCACACTATGATAGTGGTGACAGGCTCTAGAGTTTAGATGTTATATTAACCCTTCTATATTGACTCATACATTCCAATAATTTGTGTTATTACTGGTTATTATGTACATTTGTCATATACTACTTTAGATCATAACAGTATACTCTATAATTCAACATTAAAAGATTATGATTCTGATCTTAACAATTTACTATCGCCAAGGGATGGGTTAAACATCTGCCGATCGTGATCGGCCTCTCGTTATCTATGATTCTCTATTGTTAGTTTTCTCAAATGCTGTCCTTAAAACGTTTCTGGGGTTCTCACTGGGGTTCTTGGAAAAATCCTCAAATTTATTCATAATCAAATTGGAAGAACTTGTCCTATGGAAATCCAGCTGAAACTTCTCTCATTTCTTGTTTTTGATAGTACTAAGTTAGTTCTGGTGCTAGTAATTAATTTATTGAATGTCTTAAATAGAATGTTTTCCTCTGTTGTTGTAATTATACCCCCACTTTCGAAGAAAATGGGGGGTATACTGGATTGACTGCGTCCGTCCGATCCGTGTGTCCGTCTGTCCGACCTCATAACTCGAACAACTATGAACCGATTTCAATAATTTTTTGTATGCAATCTCCTTAGGACCGCCTCTCCGCATCATACTAATTGCGGTGTGGTCCAACTTTCTTTTTATAAGTTACGCCTTACTTTTCGACTTATTTTGACTTAGAAAATTCTTTCCGACTTAATAACTTGAACAAATATGAACCGATTTCAATACTTTTTGGTATACATGCTTCTCACAACACCCAGGTCTCTATACATGATGCGGCTCAGGGATGGCTTGGACTGTTTTTCCTAACATTACACTTCATTTTCGACTTATTTTAACAGAAAATTTTGGGATGATTTTTTTTGGATGCTATCAAGTTGGGATATCTTTTTTGTTGGGTTTATGGATAATGCGGGTTGAATTTGCCACGGTGGGGGTATGCTAGCACTCGAGTGCACACCTCTTGTTTGAATTCCTCTAATGTTTTCCATGCTCATGGCTTGACTTTTTTTCAGTTTATTATGGAAAATTATATATTGAAGTGTTATATAAACTAGGAAGCATATGAATGGTAATACAAATTGACTGATGGCTCAGAAACAGGCTGACGTCACATGTGACGTAAATGTATGCATCACTACGCGTGACGCACATTCCTTATAGCGTCGTGTTTGTGTCTCTCTGTGTGGATACACATTCAAAGTAAACAGCGGAGCAGTTGAATTGGATGAACAAATCAAAAATAATAATTATGGTATAAATAATATACACGCATAGTAGCCAAGAGTAAAAAAGGCACAATTCCACTCATGGTGAAAAGTTTGTATTCTCGGCTACTGTGGGTGTAGGGTCCTGCGAATTGGAGATTTTGATCGAATCGAATCGATTCGACGAAATCAAACCGAATTCGAATCGATTATCGAATCGAATCATACATGTGTGTTGCATTCTCAATTAAGCATGTTTTTTCAACAATTAGATTATTTGTGAAAAGTTCTATCAACTTCCATGAAGTTCCATCATAACTTATGTGGCGATCAAACATCGTTCGCGATACTATTAACTTCCATTGATAATTGTCGAGAAAACAAAAACAGATAAAAACTTCCATGCGGCCGTCACGACGATTAATATATAACCACTAAACGGATTATCGGAACTAAAATCACGCAAAATTTGTTCATGCGTTGTTATAAACTTGAAGATACAACAACTGTCGCAGGGTAGCCTGTTTATGCAGTGCTGGGTGCTTCTTTGACAGATGATTCCATAGATTGGTCGTTGTCCCAGACGCTTGCGATTTATACACCATGTTGCATTCATCACAAGTGTAAGTTCATGCACTGCATGCCTGCAGCTTTGCCATGTTTAAAACATGAATAACGGAGAACATATTATTGTCAAGTGTCGAAGAAGTGTCCGCAACTGATAGTCAACTTCAAAAGAAAACACCGCCTACGTGCACTTTTTGATGCCGGTAACATGTGTTGTTAACATTCTCAGCTATATTACATGTAACGCGCAATCTGAGACGGATAGTCGGCGGATAACGCTAGCGGTTGCTCAGTCTCATAGCGCATCGTCGGTCCATCAGCGATCTCCAAACTTTTGGCTACCATGTTCAAGGCTAGATTTCAGACAAATTTAGTCCTCCTATAGTGGTTAATTACTGGCTAAACTTATATTTAATGTCATGCTAACATTCGCGATGTACAATAAGAATCATAAGGTGCATATATTCATAATTTTCGGGAATTATATGGAAGAGAAACAGCTAAGATCGACGTGTGTACTTGTCCGTAAACAGCCTACTTTTTTGTCAGTGTATATTCGAAATTTCGAGTTGGAATTTTCGACTCAAATTCGAATCGAATTTGAGCTTCGAATCGAATCGAATATCGAATATTCGCAGGACCCTATGTGGGTGTATTATTTATATATTTCAGCAATATTTGATAACACATTGTTATTATACAAATAAAACAGTGTATAAAAAACATTGAATTATTTAATTGGATTAAATTTATTCAATGTCTTTCCCCTTATTAATTAGGCACAATCATGAAGGACTACATGTATCCTATATTTCTTTCGAAGTTCCAAATTTGTTTGATCCAACAGTCAGAACTTTGCAAACAAGGTCTAGTTCTGGTCATTCACATTGAATACTTACAAACTCAGTCCCAAGGGCATTATTTTTTGTTATTGTTAAATAAAAATACTTTAATCAAAACTATCTGCTGGTAACAAAAATTTAATATTGAAAAAAACAAGATGAATATAATATTTTGAATTGGCAGAAAAATATGGGTCAGTCGGGAGAGGGGAAACAAACATTCTTCTAATTATGGCCCAATTTCACTGGCTTCGTTATCGGTTCTATCAGATGGTGAAATTTACATCTTCTGTTTATATATTTCATTTGCAGAGGTTTTCGAACTGGCAGGTTTGACAAAGATCAAAATCAAAATCCACCAGTTCCACAGATCGGCACATGGTCAAATGAGACTGCGGCCAATGCAGAGAAAGAAAATAATCAAAGTAAGGATTGCCAATACAAAGCAAGAAATAGTAAAATATTTTTCATTTGACAGTCAACCTCAAACCTTGAAATAGTGTGCCTGACAATAGCAGAATGAGGTCCCCAGACAGAGGGTGAATTTAGTGATGCTACCATGCACAGCGGGGTAGCATCACCAAATTCACCCTTTGAGGGACCTCATTCTGCTTAGGCCTCATCAGCTGGGAAGTATCTATAGTCTCAAATTAACATAGCAGAATAGGCCTAAGCAGAATGAGGTCCACAGAGGGTGCATTTGATGATGCTAGCCCACTGACACTAAATTCACCCTCTGGGGACCTCATTCAGGAAATGTCAGACACACTTTCAAGGCTTGGTAAACATAAAGAAATCTTGGTTGAATAAATTCACCATGTCATAGCACTTATTCACTTATGTAATTATACTAAAATTTATTCAGTTGATTCATATGTCAATTAAATAAAAATAATGTGTTCTCAGCCACCTCCCTCATTACTCAAAAGAGGGTCTCATAAATATATTTTATTCAAAATTTTCAAAGACCAATTTATGCGCAATTAGAGTTTTTTGTTGAAGAAATAATGGTTAAAATTCATTGGAGGATAGATTCTGTACATTTCTTAGAAAATTGTAGAATTTGTTTTACCATATAATTACATTAATTTTTATATCCATTAATTTTTAGAATTCTTGAAAAAAATAAAAAGCCTCCATTCTCATCCCAAATTCCCGAGAACACAAGTATTTATTTTTAATGGTGTAAGCATCAATATAATAGAACTGTTAGAAAATGATCATGTATTTTTAGTGTTACATATATAATTGTCACATAATATAGGTCTCATGTTCCAATTCCTCATCAAACCTGACACATTATGTCATACTGATTAAAATCAATTAGACATACAAAGAATGTTCCGTGTACGTATCTGTGTAGATCTCATTTTGATCTTGACCTTAATGTTTCAACCTGAAAATTGCAGCTTGGGGAGAATTCCCAGCAACAGAAGATTGGAATGATGAAGCTTGGACAGGCGGAGTAAGTATTATATTAGGGATATCGCTATGCATGCAAATTATCAGCTGAAAGGCTTCTAAATATATAAACATAAATTAGCATTTCCAAGTTATCAGCAAATAATTGTAGCAAATTTTGAACTATGTCTTTAATTACCCCACTCTGTATTGCTTGATTTAATTGAATAAATGTTAACGATGTCACACAACGTAAATGATGCTCACCTCGACCATGAAAGCTGGAACTATAAAATAAAAGCATCATCACACATGACAAAACAAGCCCTATCTGTTTCTGAATAAACCTTATAAGTCTTTATTTTTAATTTAATGGATTCTAGAATGGGTGGCATGTAATAAGTTAATGACAGCCCTGGGAATTGAGGAAAATATGCCTAGGCTAAATTTTTGCCTAGGCAGAAGAAATCAGCCAAGGCAAAGCCAGATTTTACCGAGGCACAGGGTTCATACGGGTGCTTGAAGTTCTTGAAAGTGCTTGAATTTGGTTTTGGATTTTTCAAGCCCTTGAAAGTCATTGAATTTTCTCTCAAATACGCTAAGGCGCTTGAAAGTGCTTGAATTCAGTATTCAATTGTTGACTTATTGGCACACACCTGTCGTTTTCTACGCAGTATTAAGCAAGAAATTTCCACAGGTATATTTCTTCTCTTTTTTACTTCATAAAGGTTATCAAGTTATCTATGGAAAAATCATCTTGTTAGGATAATTTTTTCTTTCCACTATATATAGTACATAATATAAATATTAAAGTTCATTCATTGGATGGGCATACTAGTTATTAAAACTAGTATACCCTTGTAATTAATGAAATACAGGTAATAGTATGGATGGTATTATTATTTTATTCTTCATTCGAACAAAGCACAAGCCATGCATCAGATCATTTTGTTGGAGACTGGATAGCCTCGCTTGTATTAAATGTAAATATTTCTATAATCAGTAGTCTGAAGTGCTTGAAAATATTTGAACCAGTGCTTGAAAAGTCTTTGAAAAGTGCTTGTATTTGGTTTGATTCATAGTGGGAACCCTGTATGCAGTTTTGAAGAAAAAAACATTGCATTTTGCAGCAATATTGCCTTTTCAAATCAATAATAACCTTACAACCCAGGTATGCTATTTTATTATGATTAGTTATCAAAGAAATTGTAGACAATAATAAATTCTTACTACATGTAATTACCTTGGGGAACATTGTTTCCAGGCCACTACTCAACATATATGTACAATTCCCCAACCATCTCCCAAATAGTGTCCTGATAGTTTTGAAATGCCACAGTGCCATCGATGATATAGGACAATAATTGTAAAGAGTGAAAGCAATCAGTCTGGCACAAGAGTTCGTATTTCCGATTGACACAATGAAAATTTATTTTACCAAAACAATATTATTGCCTAGGCAAACTGATTTTACCTCTGCTTTTACTTAGGCATTGCCTATTGCCTAGGCTAATTCCGAGGGCTGTAATGATATGTGTGTTAATGGGTTTGTCAATCTTGTGCCATCGCTAGGGGTGTAACGATATGGGGTGTATCGATGTTTATCGCGATACAGTGGTCACGAGACGATACGTATCGCGATTTTACTTACCTAAAATTATAATTATATTGCTGAGTCTTCGTACGGACTGTATATACACTGATATATAGCGATAACAACGGGTGGGTATGTGCTTGCATGGCTATAGGTAGGCCTACATGAACTCGCTAAAATATGTGTACTAGATGTTCGTCTAAAATGTTTGTTGTTGAAACTTGTATTGTATTGAAGAAGAAAAAACTAATTAAAACCTCGTCGATGTATCGACTATCAGTGCATCAGATATCCTATCGGCCCGGAAGCATAAAGATGCCGACATTGAGCCCATTGTTGCACTGCGTTATCTGAACAAAATTAATTAGAGAGTACAAACACTACATGTTGACCAATGAGGAACGTCCTCTCAGAAAATCTCTCAGTCAATGTCACGAGATTGACAGTTAAATGGGAGGGGCTTTATATTAATAACTCATGTCAAGTTGTCAACTTTATAACGTGAATTGGGGGGATTCATTGTCTGTTGACAAGTTTATTCCGGGAAGTTTAACAATTGCTCAGCAACCCACACGGGCCAGTGCACAGAGTGCAGTGTCCAGTGTTGACGTGACATGGGGAAAGACATACATGTAGATTGATATGATATAGGTTTAGACTACAGCAGCTGCATAACTCTGGTTAACAGTGAAATAAAATTGCAACAATAGCAGTAAGACAGGCATCAAAGGTTTGCTGCCGGTTGTAAACGACATGTCATTGACAAAGTAGGTCACTTGCTGCATGACGTGTACTATTGAAATAGGTCATTAAAATTGAGGTCACTCAGGTCAGGTCTGTGCTTTGATCAGTGGACCACTAGCGAATGATCTATTAATACAATGTGTTTCAAGAAGATGGCATCGTATTGTCCACACATGCAAATTGATACAATGCGGTCTGTTGGCCTCACGGTTACTCTGTGATAAATAGGGAATGCTTATCACTTTTATTACTTATTGTGGGGGATTACCTTAATTTTGTGTTAGATACTGATTCAACATTGACCTTTCTCGTTCGTGACGACCGCTGCTTACTTGCCTGAATAGGTAATAACAACATGCAATTTGTGTATCGAGATATGTATCATTTGAACGCCCGTATCGATAACCGTATCGTCAGTGCTGTATCGCGGTCACATCGATGTATCGTTACACCCTTAGCCATCGCGGAAGGTTAGAACACAAGACAGCGAAGCTATGCCCCTCATTCTATCGTGCACTGGCACTCGTGCTTTATCAACAAACACCTTATTATAACACTTGTGTCGTTCTGTATTTTTATTGCTGTGAGACTCATTATAATTTTCTTTCATAGCTTGAAGAGACTAAGATTTTTACTGCGAAGGCTCAACCAATGCAGAAGATGGGGGGAATGGGTGCACAGTCACCTCAGAGTATCACAACACAGAGCATGATTCAACCACCCAATGTGATGACCAACAACAACCTACAAACAGATCTATCGGCTCCGCTAAATGATTCCACCAACACATTCGATCAAAGGTATGTTTTAATGTCCTGTTCTACTAACAGATCTATCTGAGCCTCTAAACAATTCCAACATCAAAATCAAAGGTACATATCAGCACCCTATAATCGAGGTGTGTCTGTCAAAACTGTCATTGCAGAATGAGGTCCCCAGAGGGTGAATAATATTTAGTGATTCTATCCCTCACGGCAGGCTAGCATCACCAAATTCATCCTCAGGGAACCTCATTCTGCTGAGGCCTCAACTGCTATGGGAGACCTAGTATCAGATTTAAGTTCCCCGTTTGAAGTTGATGTTCACCCATTAGTCACCTTGATTATAAATGCATTGTATCTGCAAATTAGGGGATATAGAAACTGAACAAAAGGCCATGGAAAAAGATAACTATAGATACTTCCCAGAAGATGAGACCTAAGCAGAATGAGATTCTGTCCATATTGACCATTTATGAAAATTTATATTCCAGGTTTGACCTGCAAGCTTTCGCCAAGACTGTGGTAGTTCCTGACTCGTCGATATCAGCAGAATCTAGCTACTTAACTCAGTTCAAACAGCAGGCAACAGAATCCATCAAGAACACAATTGGGGTATGTAACGTGTACTTATATCGGCAATGTTTGGCAGGTAAATGTGTATCTATTTCGTCAAACTATGTATGTAAATGTGTTATTTGCTACAGTCTGATAGGGATGGAGTTTGTGTGTCTATCTGGACTCTTGCCATTTGCTGATGCGATTACACTTGTTTCATACAATTATGGCTTGAAATAAACAAGTGCAGTCCAAGATACATTTATGCTGAAAACTCAGCTGCAAATTCTTCAATCTGCACATGATCTTCACAATGTGCTGACCTCTTAGTCTTTCAGGTGCAAGCCTAGAAATAGTATGTCAGAATATCCATCAAGACACCAGACACTACCCTTCATGTCCTCTCCATAACTTTTGTGTAAATCACATGATTTCAACGAAACAAGGCGTAATGTTTAACCTAAGGGTCATGACATGTCGCGATGTGTGTGCATTGTAGTTTGTAAAAGGTCAAGGTCAGGATGCTTTCAATCTTAAGACTTCATCTGCACCAGTCATATTTTCTTGCACCCTTTGTGTCTGCTTCATAACATCGCATTGCTTTAATGGATTCTGTCTAAATTTGGTATAGTAGTTCCAAATGATGAGACGATGTGTCGCACACAAATTTTGTCCAATGGTTGAAGGTCACAGGACAAGGTCGTTCTCTCGATTAAGTCACCAGACACTACCCTTCGTGTCCACTCCATAACTCCATGTACATCACATGATTTCAAAGAAAGGTGTGATGGTTAACCTAACGGTGACGGTGTGTCGCAATATGTGTGCATTCTGGTTTGTCAAAGGTCAAGGTCAGATGGATATTATATTCTAAAATACTTTATGGTACGCAACATTACAAATTATTGGAGGTCAGGGTATAAATTTGCTCATGAGTTGCTTCATTATGTGGGGATAGTCCCTTTCGAGTGACATTTCTTGTTTTTTGTCATTTTCCAAAAAAAAAAAAGAAGACCATTTACCAATTTGGCAACAGACGGCATGAACCTTCCTAACTGACCATTATGCATGATTGTCCACCTGTCTTAATATGTCCTGCTTCAAGGGATGTCATAAAATAATATATCTTTATAGATTGGGTCATCAAGGTCGCCAGTATCGAACTACCAATCGGTGTCCCAGCACATCCCAACAATGGGTACCTTCTCGATGCAGAACAGTCATACATCGCAGGACAATGATCGGATGCAGATGTCGCTATCACCGACTCAATCTCAATCTCCGAATACCACACAGTCACTTCTGCAGCAGCGTGCGAAGCCACAGAAAAGCAAGCAACCTCCACCATCAAAGGTATTGACTTGTACTGTTGGAATAGATTTATTTCCCTTCATCCAAATAAAATATGATTCAAGCTAGTTTCACCTTGAGTTAACTCTTTGTTTACTCGACCTTTGAGTGCCAGGTCAATTTTTGTATCAACCCTTATACCCTGTGCCAATGCATTCTCTTATATATGCGAGTCGACCATAGGTCGCCTCGCATATATAAGAGAATGCATTGGCCTAACAATTATTATTTATTTTTTTTTTACTATTTTTTACAATTTTAATAATTTATTCTTTAACAGACTTATTTTGTAGGTTTAGGGCCGATGAGATCGGCCCCTGGCACTCAAAGGGTTAACTCTTTCATTCAAATTAGAAAAGTATACATTGGAATAGTCTATAATTCATCTGGATGGATGATCAGGTAATAAAAGCAGACACAAATAGATGGAAAGATAGTATGTGCAGAAGGATACAGTTAGCCCTGTGCCAATGCATTCTCTTATATATGCGAGTCGACCATAGGTCGCCTCGCATATATAAGAGAATGCATTGGCCTAAAAAATCTTTTTTTAACACTTTTTACCATTTTTTCTTACATTCTTTAACAATTTTATAATTTTTAATGTGTTAAGCCAATGCATTCTCTTATATATGCGAGGCGACCTATGGTCGACTCGCATATATAAGAGAATGCATTGGCACAGGGCCCTTCTGTGGGAAATGTTTGTTGAACTTATCTGAAAATTGAGTGAACTACTCAAGTATATATAGAAAGGGATAAAGGGCCAACTACTTGTTTGCTGAAATCATACTATGGGTTTTCACTGACCAATTAGATAGGTTTAAAGCTCATGTGTACCATAGTATGGTACAGATATTGCCGACATCTGGATTTACCACACGTTCGTCTGTCTGTCAGTCTGTCTTTATGCATGGTGCGATAACTCAAACATGTACTATCCGATTAGAACCAAATTAGTATGTGAGTTTCTCAGACCAAAATACAGATCAAGTTTGAATATGGGTTTGATCCAAATTTTTTTAATGGAGTTACATTAAGTTATGGCTCTTTCCTTTTGTTTTTGAATTTTGTTTTTGAGATTCAACTCCTTGCTCAATTTAACGAGAAAAAAAATATTAACATATTAATAAATAACTATTATCTCACATGGCAATTTGCAACAACATAAATATAACTGCTTATATTATGATAGTGGTGACAGGCTCTATAGTTTAGATGTTATATTAACCCTCCTCTTTTGACCCTTAAATTCCAAGAAATTGTGTTATTATGTACATTTATCAGGGTTTCCGCTATAGCGGCAGGGGATCCCTTTTTGGGCCCCATTCCCCCAGCCAATTTTTCCCCTTCTGTCATACCACAGGACATATTCCATATGTATACAGGTATAAAGATGTTTACTTCTCAATTTCGTTGGGACAGTACTAAGAAATTTAAATAGTTGACAACTTTATTTGAGTTCTAGCGAGAATACACACTCAGACCGATCTAACACGAACTGAGGAAGTGATCAAATTCGACATCGCTAGAACACATGCTTTGGAGTCCGCTGTTTACGTTGCTGCGGTTAGGTTGCGAAAAATGACCGCCGATAATTTAATCATGTTATATTCCGGTACGTTATGCATCCGAACTTTCTGCCGAGTCTTGAATAGTGGTCGTTTAACTTCAACAGGCGTGTTTCCGTATATACAGCAATTAATTTTTATCTAATAAATTTTCTATGTTTTAAAGTTATTGCGGTTGATAGCATAATAACTTAGGTAGAAAATGGATGCAAAACGATCAGCAAAATCTACTCTCTGTTTCTTCTATTGACCGATACAACAAAAGTAGGTCCACTAGTGTTTCCACGACATTGAAAACATTGACTGCATTTTCCCCTCGGCGGATACAGGACCCGTTCCCCAAAACCTAGCGGAAAGCCTGCTATAATTCAACATCAAAACTCAAGATTATGATTCCGATCATAGCAATTTACTATCTCTAAGGAATGGGGTAAACATATGTTATCGTAATCGGCCTCTCGTTAAACCATGATATTTCCAAAATCATTTTGAAAACCAGGTTTCTGCCATTTGTAAAGTTTGAGCTATTGCCATGGCTTGGTATCCATCGTCTATGTGCATGTGTGTGTGCGTGATTCGTCAACAATTTCCTTTAGCATGGGCTACAGGTCGTACCTTTGGTCGGATCATTATAAAATTTGTCATAGCTGTTGACATTGACATGTAGATGGGAATGAGTCATTTTGGGGTCATTCGGGAAAAAAATTCAATCCATTAGCACGGGCTACAGGCCATACTGTTTCTCTGATCATCATGAAATTTGTCGTGGAAGTTAATATTGACATGTAGATGGTAATAAGTCATTTTGGGGTCATTCGGCCATAAAACATGGCTGCCGGTAGCCATCTTGGATTTTACTCTTTTATGACTAAATCCTTTGACGCAGGCTACAGGTCGTATCTTTGGTCAGATCATCATGAAATTTGTCACGGATGTTGGCAATGACATGTAGATGGGAACGGGTCATTTTGGGGTCATTCGGCCAACATCTTGGATTTCAAAATTCAATCCATTAGCACGGGCTACAGGCCATACTGTTTTTCGTCTGATCATCATGAAATTTGTCGTGGTTGTTAACATTGACATGTAAATGGGAACGAGTCATTTTGGGGTCATTCGGCAAAAAACATGGCTGCCAGTGGCCATCTTGGATTTCAAAATTCAATCCATAAATTCGTCATTTATGTTAATATTGGTATATGGATGGGAATGAGTCATTTTGGGGTCATTCGGCCAAAAAACATGGCCGCCAGCAGCCATCTTGGATTTTAATCTTCGCATGACTAAATCCTTTGGCACGGGCTACAGGTCGTACCTTTGGTCAGATCATCATGAAATTTGTCATGAATGTTAATATTGAGATGTAGATGGGAACATGTCATTTTGGGGTCATTCGGACATAAAACATGTACGCTGGCAGCCATCTTGGATTTTACTCTTTACATGACTAAATCCTTTGGCACACCCAACAGTCCACTTTCCTCATCCGACCATCACCAAACTTCATATTAATCTTGATATTGATCTACTAGATGGAAGCCAGCAAATATTTTTGAATTTCATTGGAAAACATAGCCATCAGCAACCATCTTGGATTTTACTTTATATATATCTCTTCATGTTGCTAATCTACTATTACTTAGACCTTTCAACTTTCCGCATTCCTAATCGGTCCATTGACTGTAACACATGAAATTATTCCCTTTCCAAGTTGAGTTTAGTGTCATTGACACTTTCATTTTGTACCTGACTTGCAGCACTCAGTTGGTCAATTTCTAGCAGTTTTAAAACTGAGTGCGACAATTTTAAAGAACATCAACCAATTCTATTCATGTTTGTTATATGGATCTACCATAACAATATGTGACCCGCCATATCAAAACCAGTCGTAAGTCGTGATTTTTTACCCTGTTCCAATGCATTCTCTTATATATGCGAGTCGACCATAGGTCGCCTCTGCAGGTTAATGGATGTTTTTCATTTTATGTCCTAAAAATTGTAAGAAACATTTATTTTAAAAAAATGATAAATTTTTTTTAGGCCAATGCATTCTCTTATATATGCGAGGTGACTTATGGTCGACTCGCATATATAAGAGAATGCATTGGCACATGGTAAAAAATCACGACTTACGACTGGTTTTGATATGGCGGGTCACATATCTCAAAACTAATGTCAACCAATTTGAAATTCATTACTGACTGATTCACTCTTTTAGGCAAATAAATTTGATGCGCAAACCCTGATTGATTGCATATTTTACTTGAATTTAAATCCCCTTCCAGATTCCAGTGTTGCATATTTTACCTGAATATAAACCCTCTTCCAGATTCCAGCGTCTGCAGTCGAGATGCCCGGGCACATTATGCCTTCGCAGGAGGCTCAGTTCAGTTTGGAGTTTGGTTTTGGCTCAGACAGTACACCCTTTGCATATGGTGACGCACCTGTTTCCACATACAATTCCTCCACAAACAGGTAACATTTTGTAATTTATACTGCGATTAGACCCAATTTTTCTGAGCCAGCCAGTGTTATCAGTTGGCATATATGCTTTCAAAGTTTCATAATGTACATCTCATATATGCCAACAATTAAGTGAACAACTTCAATGTTAATGCTTGTATTTTATAGTCCAGATTTGTTGTAAGTCAATATGGTGTCATTAACATTAATTGATATGTCTGACCTACAGAAATTAAAAATTACTAGTTTTGAGCAAATTTGTCGGACAATGGTCCAAATATAAAGAATTTAACCCATTCATGAGGTTCACGACGGGAGCTTTGCTGGGGCAGCATTCAAGATCCTGTGCCTATGCATAGTGATGTACCGATTATCGGTATCGGCTATCGGATCGGGCCGATATATGTGGTATCGGCAAGATATCGGTATCGGCAAAATTTAGTCTCCCGACCGATATCGTCAACCGATACATGGTTGTTACACCAATTTCAGACTTTAATATTAAATAAATGACGGGAATTTCCTGAAAAAATAGCGACTATTTTACTCACGGGTCAGCCCTTCATCACATACGGTGATATACCATGATGACAACATCGACAGGAGACTGCTGGTACACTCATGACCCAAATAAACATTTCAAAAGGTACCGTAGTTCCATACGCTTAATAATTAAAGTTAAAACATAAACTGTATACAATTAAAATTACTTGCGAGTGCCGAGTAGCACATGTTGAAAGTGAATAACTGCACCCCTGGCCTTAGCGTGAGAATGGAATCTTCCTATGACTGAATCAGACTAATGTACTGGTATCATTTAGTGATGTATTCATGGGGGTGTGGAATTAATTTCACGCCACATGCGACAGTAAGTTGTCACATTGTTATTATCTTCCCAAGGTGGGTATCAGGCGGCAAGATCAAACGATTATTTGCATGCATTTGATGTCTTCGAGTAGGAATCACTAACAAGCCACAGGTTGACAGATGACACAGTAAACTAAAAATCACAGTGTTTATAAATAGACGAGTCACATTTGACCAGTTTGCATTAAAGTCGCCGCAGTTGTGACTCGCTATTCCTCAATATATAGAAACATCACGTGTTAACATTTAAGTGTGTGTGTTTAAAGTGCTTTTGATTCAAATTGATTGACGTTCTGGTATAGTTCTCGTCTAGTCCAATAAAGTATTTGATTTGATTTGGTATACGATGAGTGAAGATGGAGGAGGTGACTAACTTGTTTGATGGAACCATCCGAACCAATCAGAGTGCTCTATAGACTATGGGCGGGATTTGTATCTGCTGTCATGGGCAGAGAAAATGTCAACAATTGCAACATTGCAGGTGTTATTAAAATGCAAGTTCAACTTCTGAAAAAGATTGAGTTTGGCAAATTGAAATTGAGTCATTGACTCAAATGGATTATGGACTGATTCCGTATGGCACAGTAACGGAATCAAACAAATATTGAGGAAATATTTTGAATGCAACGAAATATTAAATCGTTTTGCCAAGGTTTTTGGGGAACGTAAACTAAACTTTTTTGCAACCAGGTTATCGGTTCTTTGCCGACAATACTTTGCAATTTAAAAGACAAATTGATATGGAGTTTTGTTCACGTACAAGACTTATCGGTATCTGTA
Source organism: Siphonodentalium dalli (assembly GCA_032622095.1). Lineage (NCBI taxonomy): Eukaryota > Metazoa > Mollusca > Scaphopoda > Gadilida > Siphonodentaliidae > Siphonodentalium > Siphonodentalium dalli. Next base: position 249,344,533 of record CP136063.1, read on the forward strand.
TCGGATCGGCCGATAATTCTACTGAAAATATTGGCTATTGGCTTTTACCGATTACCCCCGTATCGTTACATCACTACCTATGCATTCTCTTATATATGCAAGTTTCCCCATATGGAGCCTCACATATATGAGAATGCACTGTATTACAAGGTTAAGGGAAATCGTGTTAGGCTAATGTATTTTCGTATATATGTGAGGCTCCCTATGGGAGACTCGCATATATAAGAAAATGTATTGGCACAGGGTTTTCGCAAAATTTCAGGAAGCACCAGTCATGGAAGGGTTAAGGTGTACTGTTTTTGGCTTTGTTGTACATTTCAAATGATTGGATCTGTATTTATACCTCTAATTAAATCATTACTTCATTCATTTCAGTGTGAACGCAAATCTTCAGAATCATCTAAACCAGGTAACCAAGACAACAGAATCTGTGATATCATCATCAATGATGCCTCCTCCCACTGCCAATAAGACGGCAATGCCGAACATGGAACAGACATCCCCGCGGACAAACGTGTTTCAGAACTCTGCTTACACATCACCAACAAAGAAAGATAACTCTATAGGGCAACCTAATCAGGTATGATTAACCTTGGCTATACAGCAAACCAATTTGGTTATGATGCAATTACAGTCAATTCCGCTTTATTGCATAGCGTCGGTGCATGACCTTTCCCATACATATAACCGAATATGCATAAAGCCGAAATCACCCCATCACCCCATTTGAGGTTCTTAAGATTGTTTAGTTTGTACAGTACGTAGTACCACGAAATGGCGAAATAGCGAAATCATTAGATTGCTGTATCATATTTTCATCTCATACCTTGTTGTAAATTACTATTATGTCAATAAACTGATTCATTAACATCTTTATTTGTTGTTACATGTATAAAATGATTACATACCATCATTATCACACACAAAAAAACATTAAGAAAAAAAAACATTTTGTGAACTGTTGTTTTTAATTTCCCATCCCATAATTTTATAGATAAATATGTATGGGAGGCCAGACCAAACACATTCCTTGTTATTTCCATTACAGAATGGATATGTATGGGAGGCCAGACCAAACACATTCCTTGTTATTTCCATTACAGAATGGATATGTATTGAGTACGCAATTGTGGTTAATACTTTATTTTAATTTAAACGAACATGATAAAAACAACAATTACAACAACAACAACATTAATAAATCACATTTACGGAATCCAGTTTACAAATTCGGTTATAGCACACTGTCGTCGCCTCTTGCTAACTATTTTCTGGAAACGTTTCTGCAAATAGTACAGCGCATTCCAGTCCGCTAGTAGGTTTGAAGTCTGGTTTGTCTAGCAGCTTAGCGAAGTCTTCGGATTTCTGCATTAGCGTGTCGCCGTCTAGTGGAACATCTCTATATCTGACGCCGTCGAACCATGTGGTTAAAGCTTGCTCAACTTCTGCGTCTTTGCCGGTTCGTTGTCGCTTTCGATGGGGGTTGCTGTTAGACTCAAATAGTCGGATGATCTCATCTTTCTTCGGTTGGATACGTGAGACCTGGGACTGAGAACAACCCAGTTTCTTTGCGATTTCTGTCTGTGTGAATTTTTGCTCTAAAAGCTTAATAACTTCGTACTTGTCAGCCAAGGAAAGGTCGTTGCGTTTTCGTTTTGAAGACATGATGAATGATATGCTGTACACTGATAACCAATAGCCTTTATAATGAGAAATGTTTTGATAAAACCCGACAATAAATCATAGTGAACCATTGTTACACTAATGAGTTGAAATCATTGTAAAAACACGACACCATGTGTGTCGGGATGAGAAACAAAGACCGTGTTGTTTTAGTTTTTGTGTCTAACTTGGTGAAACAGTGATGTCAACCAGCTGTTCAGTTAATGATAAGCCATCACTATGTAAACATGTTTCTATTCATTAAATTATTGTCGGCTCAGAAACAAAGAGATCACTGTGTTGGCCTTCTTTTTGTGTCGGCGACCTTGACACTTTATTGATAGAATTCGCGGAAGCGTCCTTTCACATTCAATAGGAATTCTAACTGCAAGTGTTTACAATCGTTTTTATTTTTACACAAAACAAATATACAAGCTTTAATAATTCATATAATTCACACAGAAATAAGGAAACATACAGGAAATGTTTGTGAACAGAAGCATGTTAGAAGAAATAGAAAAGCACTTTCGGTTTCGGTTTCGGTTTAGTTCACTTCCTTGTTGGGGAATTCCCGGGAATCTTCCTTTCACATTGAATTCTCAGAATTGCAACTGGAACTTCAGGTGTTTACAAACTCAACAAACAACCAAATAAATATTCAAATTTTAATAAATCATACAATTCACAAATAAATATGTAAACATACAGGAAATGTGTGCCAACAGAAGCATGTTACTGAGAAGAGATAGAAAACCACGTGTGTTATGAAATTGAAAATTGCCGTCTTCGCTCTCGCGATGGTCATCTTCAACAACTTTGCATTAAGTTTTCCCATAAAAAACGTTTTTCAAGGTAAATAATTTTACAAATTGCTATAATTTCGACACCATCAGGTGACTTTTTACCCCTTCTCATCAACATTTTTGGCGATTTTCGTATGTATAAAAACGGAATAGAGTCCGACCCTTATGCAAATAAACGATTAAAAAATAGTCTTTTTTATGAGAAAATGGTTTGGTGCATGCATATTTTATGCAGATAGCCGAAATATGCATTTAAACGATATGCAATTAACTGAAATTGACTGTACTATGTAATATTGTACCAAGCGTGTTAGAGCAAGAAATTGGTTAATCGCTATATAAAACTGGTCATTATTATATGATATAAAAAGGGTACTTATTACGAGTATCTGATATGTCTCTGCCTTCTTGTGTACTTATTACGAGCATCTGATAATATGTCTCGGCCTTCTTATATACTTATTAGGAGCATCTGATATGTCTCAGCCTTCTTATATACTTATTAGGAGCATCTGATAATATGTCTCGGCCTTCTTATATACTTATTAGGAGCATCTGATAATATGTCTCAGCCTTCTTATATACTTATTAGGAGCATCTGATAATATGTCTCAGCCTTCTTATATACTTATTAGGAGCATCTGATATGTCTCTGCCTTCTTGTGTACTTATTACAAGCATCTGATAATATGTCTCGGCCTTCTTATATACTTATTAGGAGCATCTGATAATATGTCTCAGCCTTCTTATATACTTATTACGAGTATCTGATAATATGTCTCGGCCTTCTTATATACTTATTACGAGTATCTGATAATATGTCTCGGCCTTCTTATATACTTATTACAAGCATCTGATAATATGTCTCGGCCTTCTTATATACTTATTAGGAGCATCTGATAATATGTCTCAGCCTTCTTATATACTTATTACGAGTATCTGATAATATGTCTCAGCCTTCTTATATACTTATTACGAGTATCTGATAATATGTCTCGGCCTTCTTATATACTTATTAGGAGCATCTGATAATATGTCTCAGCCTTCTTATATACTTATTACGAGCATCTGATAATATGTCTCGGCCTTCTTATATACTTATTAGGAGCATCTGATAATATGTCTCGGCCTTCTTATATACTTATTAGGAGCATCTGATAATATGTCTCAGCCTTCTTATATACTTATTACGAGCATCTGATAATATGTCTCGGCCTTCTTATATACTTATTAGGAGCATCTGATAATATGTCTCAGCCTTCTTATATACTTATTACGAGTATCTGATAATATGTCTCAGCCTTCTTATATACTTATTACGAGTATCTGATAATATGTCTCGGCCTTCTTATATACTTATTAGGAGCATCTGATAATATGTCTCAGCCTTCTTATATACTTATTACGAGCATCTGATAATATGTCTCGGCCTTCTTATATACTTATTAGGAGCATCTGATAATATGTCTCAGCCTTCTTATATACTTATTACGAGTATCTGATAATATGTCTCAGCCTTCTTATATACTTATTACGAGTATCTGATAATATGTCTCGGCCTTCTTATATACTTATTAGGAGCATCTGATAATATGTCTCAGCCTTCTTATATACTTATTACGAGCATTTGATAATATGTCTCGGCCTTCTTATATACTTATTACGAGTATCTGATAATATGTCTCGGCCTTCTTATATACTTATTACGTGTATCTGATAATATGTCTCGGCCTTCTTATATACTTATTAGGAGCATCTGATAATATGTCTCAGCCTTCTTATATACTTATTAGGAGCATCTGATAATATGTCTCGGCCTTCTTATATACTTATTAGGAGCATCTGATAATATGTCTCGGCCTTCTTATATACTTATTAGGAGCATCTGATAATATGTCTCAGCCTTCTTATATACTTATTAGGAGCATCTGATAATATGTCTCAGCCTTCTTATATACTTATTACAAGCATCTGATAATATGTCTCAGCCTTCTTATATACTTATTAGGAGTATCTGATAATATGTCTCAGCCTTCTTATATACTTATTAGGAGCATCTGATAATATGTCTCGGCCTTCTTATATACTTATTACAAGCATCTGATAATATGTCTCAGCCTTCTTATATACTTATTAGGAGCATCTGATAATATGTCTCAGCCTTCTTGTGTACTTATTACGAGTATCTGATAATATGTCTCGGCCTTCTTATATACTTATTACGAGCATCTGATAATATGTCTCAGCCTTCTTGTGTACTTATTACGAGTATCTGATAATATGTCTCAGCCTTCTTATATACTTATTACGAGCATCTGATAATATGTCTCGGCCTTCTTATTAGCTCAACTTACTTTGTAAGTTTGAGCTATTGCCATGGTTTGGCGTCCGTCGTCCGTATGTCTGTCAACAATTTCCTTTGGCGCGGGCTACATGTCGTACCTTTGATCTGATCTTTATGAGATTTGTCATGAATGTTGACATTGACATGTAGATGGGAACGAGTTATTTTGGTGTCATTCGGCCAAAAAACATGGCCGCTGGCAGCCATCTTGGATTTCAAAATTCAATCCATTGGCGTGGGCTACAGGTCGTACAGTTCGTCTGATCATCAAGAAATTTATCATGGATGTTAATATTGACATGTAGATGGGAACGAGTGATTTTGGGGTCGTTCGGCCAAAAAACATGGCCGCCATCGTGGATTTTACTCTTTGCATGACTAAATCCTTTGGCGCGGGCTACAGGTTGTAGCTTTGGTCGGAACTTCATGAAATTTGTCATGGATGTTAACAATGACATGTAGATGGGAACGAGTCCTTTTGGTGTCGTTCGACCGAAAAACATGGCCACCAGCAGCCATCTTGGATTTTACTCTTTGCATGACTAAATCCTTTGGCGCGGGCTACAGGTCGTACCTTTGGTCCGATGTTCATGAAGTTTGTCATGAATGTTACCATTGACATGTAAATGGGAACGAGTTATTTTTGGGGTCATTCGGCAAAAAAACATGGCTGCTGGCAGCCATCTTGGATTTCAAAATTCAATCCATTGGCGCAGGCTACAGGTCGTACTGTTCGTCTGATTATCATGAAATTTATCATGGATGTTAATATTGACATGTAGATGGGAACGAGTGATTTTGGGGTCATTCGGCCAAAAAACATGGCCGCCAGCAGCCATCTTGGATTTTACTCTTTGCATGACTAAATCCTTTGGCGCGGGCTACAGATCGTACCTTTGGTCCGATGTTCATGAAGTTTGTCATGAATGTTACCATTGACATGTAAATGGGAACGAGTCATTTTTGGGGTCATTCGGCAAAAAAACATGGCTGCTGGCAGCCATCTTGGATTTCAAAATTCAATCCATTGGCGCAGGCTACAGGTCGTACTGTTCGTCTGATTATCATGAAATTTATCATGGATGTTAATATTGACATGTAGATGGGAACGAGTGATTTTGGGGTCATTCGGCCAAAAAACATGGCCGCCAGCAGCCATCTTTGATTTTACTCTTTGCATGACTAAATCCTTTGGCGCGGGCTACAGGTCGTAGCTTTGGTCAGAACTTCATGAAATTTGTCATGAATGTTAACATTGACATGTAGATGGGAAACGAGTCATTTTGGGGTCGTTCGGCCAAAAAACATGGCCGCCAGCAGCCATCCTGGATTTTACTCTTTGCATGACTAAATGCTTTGGTGCGGGCTACAGGTTGTATCTTTGGTCGGAACTTCATGAAATTTGTCATGGATGTTAACAATGACATGTAGACATTTTGGGGTCGTTCGGCTGAAAAACATGGCCGCCAGCAGCCATCTTGGATTTACTCTTTGCATGACTAAATCCTTTGGCGCAGGCTACAGGTCATAGCTTTGGTCAGATCTTCATGATATTTGTCATGGATGTTAACAATGACACGTAGATGGGAACGAGTCCTTTTGGGGTCAATTGGCCAAAAAACATGGCCACCAGCAGCCATCTTGGATTTTACTCTTTGCATGACTAAATCCTTTGGCACAGGTTAGACATTTCAATTAGCACCTTTCCTATTCCTCCATTTACTGTCAACCATTAAATTATTCCCCTACCTAAGTTGAGCTACAGTGTCATTGACACTTTCATATACTTATTACAAGCATCTGATGATATGTCTCGGCCTTCTTATATACTTATTACGAGTATCTGATAATATGTCTCAGCCTTCTTGTGTACGGTACTTATTACGATCATCTGGTAATATGTCTCAGCCTTGTCTACTTATTACGAGCCTTAAGAATGATGGCATTTCAAATTTGTTAAATTTTTTTTGTCGGCATCATAATTACGTTAATTGCTGTTGTCTCTTGATTTTCATTGTGTTAAAAATGCAGATATTCAATTTTTGCCAGTGTTTGACATTTCTGATCCAATATTCTATGCACTATTATTTCTATTGGTATGTGTTTCACTGTGTGTGTTTGTAAGACATTTTCCCAAGATATCTTATCTTTGAATGTCTTTGTTTTTAGCTTTAGGAAGACAGCATTATTCTTTGCTTTTGGGTAATATCTTACAATTATTGTACAATTAAATTCTGTGTTCATTTTATTTTATGTTTTCTGATCTTTTCAATTCTTTTTGTTACAGCTTTCATCATCAGAGACATCGTCATTCCTCACAAACCAGTCTGATCTGAAAACTAGTCCGCTGATGAGTAGTCAGCGACCATCAGCCCATGGTCAATCTGCCAACTCATTACAAGGTATGTCCGCCCATGGTCAATTTGCCAACTCATTCATTACAAGGTATGTCAGCCCATGGTCAATCTGCCAACTCTTTACAAGGTTTGTCAGCCCATGGTCAGTCTGCTAACTTATTACAAAGTATGTCAGCCCATGGTCAATCTGCCAACTCATTACAAGGTATATATTAATTACTAATTCTTCTAATTTTATAGAACCCTGTAAGAAAAGAAAAATCCCAAAGACCAAAAAAAAAAAAATAGCATTTTAAAGTTCTCCGATCATAGTAAAACTGTGCTGATCTGTATTAGTTACACCGGAAGTTAGTGTTTTAAGATGGCGCGCCCTTGTATATATGTTCGCGGCCCGTTTCAACTGGCGTTTGATCTCAACAGTTTTTTTAGCTCACCTGAGACAAAGTCTCCGGTGGAGCTATAGTCATCACTCCTCGTCCGTCTGTCCGTCCGTCAACTTTTTTAAAAACATCTTCTCCTCTGAAACCATCATACCGAATTGGTTCATATTTGGTGTGGATATTCCCTAGGTGACTCTCATTCAGATTTGTTCAAATGAGGTCACTGGGTCAAATAGTTGTGAAACCAGGGCCATAACTCTATTCCTCCACAGTAATTCTTACAACAACTTCTTGTCCATAACCATTGTGCCGATTTAGCTAATATTTGGTATGGAGGGTCCTTGGGTGACTGGTGTTCAGATTTGTTCAAATGAGGTCACCCGGTCAATTAGTTGAGAAACCAGGGCCATAACTCATAGTAATTCTTACAATGACTTCTTCTACAAAAATATTGGGCCGATTTAGCTTATATTTGGTACTGAGGGACCTTGGGTGACTGGTAATCAGATTTGTTCAAATTGGGTCACTGGGTCAATTGAGTAGGTACCTCTGAAATCAGGGGTTTGGGAGAAAAGATGAACAGACAGATGTACAGAAATGTTCAGTAAATTTCTTTTAATACTAGTATCTGTGCATTCCCATTACAAGGCAACTCTTCTGTAGCTATAGGCAGAGTCCCCAGGGAGTGTATTCATGTCATTCATAAATTAAATGAGATTAATGGTGTTATCAATGAAGCACCCTTGTTGTTTACATATGCCGACACAATCATGTCAATCTTGATATGTTTATAAACATTCCTGCAGATCTGCTAGAAGTCATTAATTCCCAATCTCTCATGTATTCTTCATATCAGGACTAATGTCATTTGCAGAATGAGGTCCCCAGAGGGTGAATTTAGTGATGGTATCCCACACAGCGGCCTAGCATCACCAAATTCACCCTCTGGAGACCTCATTCTGCTTAGGCCTCATCTTCTGGGAGGTATCTATAGTATCAAATTAACATTGTTGTTAGTTACATTTCCCTTCTAGGAAGTTTCTATATCCCCTAATTTGCAGAAGATAAATTCATAATTGAGGTGCCCAATGGGTGAACATCACCAACTTCAACTGGGGAACTTAAATCTTATCCTAGGTCTGCCATAGCAGTTGGGGGCCCTAGCAGAATGAGGTCCCCAGATGGTGAATTTGGTGATGCTAGCCCGCTGTGCAGGATAGCATCACTAAATTCACCCTCTGGGGACCTCATTCTGCAAATGACAGACACACTTTCACACTATTTCAAGGCTTGATTGTATAATACATTGTGTTGCTTGAGGCCAGGCATGCACAATGTAGGAACAGACACTGTTTTTGTGATGCTATCTCGCACATTGGGCTAGCATCACAAAATTCACCCTCTGGAGACCTCATTCTGCTTAGGCCTCATCTTCTGGGAAGTATCTATAGTATCAAATTTCCATTGTTAGTTAAATTTCCCTTCTAGGAAGTTTCTATATCCCCTAATTTGCAGAAGATAAAATTCATAAATGAGGTGCCCAATGGGTGAATATCACCAACTTCAACTGGGGAACTTAAATCTTATCCTTATCAGATTTGTGAAAATGGGATCACAAAGTCAAATAAGGGCAGAGCCAGAGACTTAACTATTTCACTGCATAGTAATTCTTAAAATATGTTTGCAAGACCTATTTGGCTTATATAGAATGGAATGTTCTTCCTTGACTGCAATTCAGATTTTTTTTAAATGGGGTCACCTGATCAAATAGGGACCAAGCGTAGGACAGTTTCCCTCTTAATATACTTCCTTCACAAGGACTATCAGGTCTATTTTACTGATATTTATGATATGTATGAAGGGTTCAGATGGGGTCACCAGGTTAAATATGGTGGGACCAGGGACATAACTATATGTCTCTATAGTAATTCTTAAAATGTCTTCTCAAGAGAGTTTGGACTATTTAGTTTACATATAGTATGGAGGTATCAGGAGGATCCTTTAGTGACTGAGATTCAGATTTGTTACAATGAGGTCAACCTGTCAAGAAATGGCAGGCTATGGGGAGTTAACACTTTTGTGTCCAATAAAATCATAGAAATACCAAATTCATTAAAACATCTACCTTGGAACCACCTGACTGATTGGTCTGACATACATGTATTGTGTTTTGGGTCCATGGATAATTGGGCTTTAAACATGTCTAAATGGTTTTAGAAATAGGCGCTTGTGAGATTGGAAATTTCCAAATTGAGAAAGTTTGAGGTGTCGGTTGTGAAATTCCAACCTAAGACTTGGGAATCTGGTGCCCGGTCAGGAGGGGACTTGTTGAGCTGGAGGAGGGGGGGGTGGGGGGGGGGGGGGGGGGGGGTGATCAGTAGTGTACAGTTGGCAATTTCAAGGTTGATTTTCACCAATCTACATACTTACAGTCTCTCTAGCCACATATCCTGTTTAAATCTAATTCTTTTAAAGTGATTTATAAAAAGTGCAGACTGTTTTGGTCTCGAGAGTCCCAGTCTTATCAGTCTTTGCAGTCTGGTGAGCGACCCCACAGTCATTGACTGTCTTGTTATTAAAAATACTACCTTGGCTTCATTATCCCAATGCCTAGATTAATGTACTCATTGTGTCCTGTTATTCAGAATGAATATATTCCATATCAGTCCATATCGGTCCACATGAGTCCTTCCCACGAGGAAACACAGCTAGAGCATTTATTTGCTCCCGTAATTCAGAAGATGGGTGTATTATTTCACCCATAATTTAATCATAAGTTACGGTTTTCTCAAACAAAATGTCATTGTGGGATAGACCTATGTCCAGTTACACTTTCATATGAGCATAATTGAACTGAGTCGGTAAAGGATTTAAATAATCTTAAAATAGTTTCAATATTGAATCGACGATTAAAGTCTCCATAAGTATTTTGAAAATGTTAGCATCCATGAATTGAAAATTACGAGTGCATATGGGTGTGAGTGCAATCGCACCCATATCCTGGAAAGGACTGATTATATGGTCTAATGGAAATTTAAAGGTACTCAATCCGAATTAACGCTTCTAAATGACTATTTCTTTGGCTTTGGCTGGCTTTGGGGGTAAAAAATATTTGATTCGAGTCGAGGAACCCACCCATCAAAGCTCAGTGATCAGATATCAATTTTTTAAGTTTGTTATTTCTCAAAAGGTGCAATTAAATGTCGCTCAGAAACACATGGTCAAACGGATGGTCTCGGACAAAATTACGGATAAAGATGAATAACTCTAAAATCAAGTGATAATACGGCCAAATTTCGTGATATATGATAATACGGCAATATTTTGTTTAACAAAATGTTGATAAATAACAAGTTTTGGGAAATTTGATACCATAGTTGACAACTTGACAGTGGTTATTTTGTTGCAATAAATCGATTCTTTTAATTAAAGCGTATTTTGAAGAAATGTTGTATCTTGATGATATGCGGACCGGCTGATCGGATTGAGTACCTTTTATAAGAAAAGAACAAAAATTTCCGCCCCTACTTATTTTCCGTGTTACCAGAAACATCACTATTGTTTTTCAGGCCTCATCAACCTGATGTGTTGCTTACTTTATCCACATATTGAAACATTTTCAATTTCAGGATCATCATTATCATCCACCAATTCAGAGGCGCTTGCTTATGTGCAAAACACATTGAACTATCAGTCGTCATCGTACCAGTCAGGTAATAAACCTCCTGGTCTTGTTTCAACATCCGGTTACACGCAGACGACAACAACAGCTCAGTCAACATTCCCGAATCAGTATCAGACGTCAAATCAGTATCAGACTGCATCAAACCAGTCGAATCAGTATCAAACGCCCACAAACCAATACCAGCAGACGCAGCTCCAATCGAATTCCAGCCAGTACCCATCCAATCCGAATAAACTTAGTGCGTTCCAGTCGGCGTCGTCATTCCAGAATACTAATTCTCTGTATCAGAGTTCGACCCCGACGACTGTTTACCAGCCCAGTGTCAGCTCGTACCATTCTCGTGACAGCCAGACGTCTTCTACTTATCAGTCTAATCCATCGTCCTACCAAGGTCAAGGTCAAAATAAGTCATTCAAAAATGCTCAGACCGGGTCAACGTATCCGAGAGATGCTCAGACCGGATCGGCATATCAGAGAGACGCTCCAACGAATTCATTTTCGAGGGATACTCAATCCGGTTCAGCATTTCAGAGGGATTCTCAGTCAAGTACGTCTGCATTTCAAAGGGACGCTACTCAAACTGCAAATTCGTTCCAGCGAGATTCTCAAAGTGGTTCATATCCGCGTGATAGTCAGACTAATTCTTATGATAGCCAATCAAATTCGTTCCGTGATAGTCAAACATACGGTAGGGATACCCAGTCTACTGGTTTCCAAAGAGACAACCAAAACGTACCTTATCAGAACGACAGCCAATCAGCGAGCTCATTTCAGCGTGACACGCATTCGGTTCCTTATAAGTTGGAGAGTCAGACAGCAACATTCTCTCGCGATTCTCAGCCGGGTTCTTTCCAGAGCAATAATCAATCAGTTGCATTTCAAAGAGAGGCTCAGTCGACTGGATCGTCCTTCACGAGGGATTCTCAGTCGACAAGCTCGTCTACTTTCCAAAGAGACACTCAGTCGACCGCATCTACGTATCCAAGAGACAGTCAAACGACGGCAAATTCATACAAACGAGAAAGTCAGTCAGCTGGAAACAACTTTCAAAGGGACAGTACTCAGTCATCTGCGTCTGCTTTTACCCGGGACAGTCAGACATCTAGTAGTGCTTTTACACGAGACTCTCAGAGTGGTTCTTACGCTCGAGATAACCAGTCTAGTTCGTCATTCTCGAATCAAACAGGAGCGTCGTTTCCCCGTGATACTAATAAGGCTAGTGCAGCATTCCAAAGGGACACAACTCAGTCGAGTTCTAGTGCAGCGTTTCCTCGTGATTCGTCACAGACTAATTCGAGTGCGACGTATCCCAGAGACTCTTCATCATCAAGTTCGTCGGCTTTTCAGCGAGATGCTCAGTCAAACGTTTATCAGAGGGACAGCCAAACTGCCTCTCAGTCAAGTGCGTCTGCTTTCCAAAGGGACACAACTCAGTCAAGTGTTTATCAGAGGGACAGTCAGACGGTCTCGTCATTTAATATTGACAGCACGTCGGTTATAAGCACGGCAACGAGTCAGACTCAGCCCAGCTTTACCACGCCCACGTACTCTGCTAGCAGTCATCTGCCGAATTTGCAGACGTCACCACTGACTGCGAAGAAACTGACTGATACTCTGAACAGTTTGAGTGTGAATGATTCTTCATTGGAAACCCCTACGTCTCAGGTTTGTGTTATACAGTAATGCCCAAAGTAATTGACCACTTAACCACAGCAGAATTATGGGTAATTTTTCAGGATTTAGTCGGAAATATGGCTTGTTGCCATTCATCGGAAAGCTCTCGCCGAGAGCTTTCCGATGAATGGCAACAAGCCATATTTCCGACTAAATCCTGAAAAATTACCCATAATTCTGCTGTGGTTAAGTGGTCAATTACTTTGGGCATTACTGTACTTGGGGTCGTTTTCATTCGTAATTCAGGGATTTGTTAACTCAATATTGTGCCATTGCCAAGGATTATCGAAATTTGTTTAAATAAAACATGGCCACCAGCAGTCATCTTGGATTTCAAATGTGAATCCATAAGCACACCCGGACACTTTTCTTTTACATCAATTCATTGCGCTGAGATGGACTCTTATTTTTACGACCGCTGTTCAATCTAAACAAATGAAGCTCGCTAAAAGTTCACGATGGTAGAGTGGTAGTGTGTTGTCACCAATACAGTTTTAATCAACCTGTTACGATGAATGAGTCATCACGAAATTGACCATTCAGATTTGAATGTAGACCAGAAACTTAAACTTATAATAATTTATAGCTCCCCAGTCTTCACCAAAGCCAACAGGAGCTCATTATCAAGTATGTCAAGTATACCGCACAAGTGTTCGGTTGGAGTCGATTTCAATGTTCTGATTTTGGAGGTAAAATTTGATGTATTCATTCACTTATGGACCAGAGAAGTCGTCCGATGTTTGGAATAGTTTCCGGTTTACAGATGTAATTTTAGTGAGAATGCACTTGGGTGAATTCAGGACCGGACAATTTGTTCGGTATGGCAAGAAATTCGGTTTATAGAGGGTCTGGGTTGGAGAGGTTTTACTGTACTCGGAGAAGGATCCAGGGATGTTTTGATACCTGTTACAGGTTTGGGCGCCCAAACTATGGAGACCCAAATGTCCCCAAATTCCAAGTGGATAGTATTTATTCAAGTTGGATTTTCCATATTTTCAAGGAATTTTTCTAAAATTCAAACACATGTAATGCATCATCAACCTGCAGATGATATAGTCTATTATATAGAGCCTTTATTTGCACAATCAAGTGTCCAGTACTGAATTTGTTAACATCCAAATTTATATGGGGACATACTCAATTACAGAACAGGGGTCCCCAAAAAATCTCTGGATCCATCCCTGACTGTACTAGTAAATAAACTTTACACACCGGACCAGACTAAGCTGAGTTCACTTCGTGAGGTCAAACAAATTTGTAATCTTCCGAAATTATATAAGCAATGCAGTAAACGTCTTTTTTCATATTAAATTACCGCTTTCAATTGACAACTGTTGTGGAGTTCAGATCAAATATCATGTTTTTTACGAAATAAACCAGTTTATTGTCACAATTGTGATACAGTGAAACCTCTCCAAACCGGACCCTCTATAAACCGAATCCCTCTCCATACCAACCAAATTGTCTGGTCCAGATTTCACAGTCCAGTGCATTCTCACAAAAAATGACCTCTGTACTCTTCAGTGCCTAATAAACATACATGTACGATTATTAAAATCGAGGTAAAATTCCCACCTGTACGATCGTTATTTGGTCCTGTATGTTTATTAAATTAACCAAAAGAAATAATTCACCAATCTTAAATTGTGTTATTCATAGATAAATGAACTCTGATTGTTGAAAGTGATCAGCACACTGTAGATTCACAGACCTGGCTATCCATCAAAACTATTTCTGTCACATGGCATCAGTAAACCAGTCAGATGGTGCGTTTTGTTGGGATGTATGGTACTAATATTTCCAGTCTGTACGTTTATTCCGCCCTGTACTATTATTCAGTTACGCGACATTTTCCAACCTGTACTATTATTCCACCCTGTACTTTTATTAGGCACTCAAGAGTAAACCGGAAACTCTATTCCAAACATCGGACGGCTTTTCTAGTGAACGAATACATTAATTTTCACATCCGAAATCCAAATGCGGAAAGCGATACCAACCGAACGCAGGTGCAGTATAATGGTAGATTTGATGCCGAGCTTGTGTTGGCTCCAGTGTAGACAGATGATCCTTTATAAGTTTAAATTTCTGATCTATATGTTTGACTCTGTGCGGACATTTTCATGACTGCTCATTCCTTATGACAGGTTGATTAAAACTGTATTGGTGATAATACACTACCATCGTGTACGTTTAGCTAATTAGTGTTTAGTTTGGACAGTGGTCATAAAAATAAAGAGTCCAATTCAGCGCAATGATTGATGTAAAAACAAAATGTCATTGCTGTTATCTCCGTGAAGTCACCATTTGTTCACTTAATGTGTTAAATATGCATTCAGTTATCTAATCAGACACCTGTTATAATCCGGATCAAAGTGGTCGCCGAAAAAACACGACTAATTATATATTTTTTACCCTGTGCCAATGAATTCTCTTATATATGCGAGTCGACCATAGGTCGCCTTGCATTTATAAGAGAATGCATTGGCCTAACAAATTTTTATCATGTTTTTTAAATAAATGTTTCTTACAATTTTTAGGACATAAAATAAAAAACATCCATTACCCTGCAGGGAGCCCCACACATATATAGAAGCATATAGAAGAGTGTCGTCTGCTCATGTTTGTCTGGGGCTCTGTATGGGTGAAATTATAAAATTGTTAAAGAATACAAGAATAAATTATTAAAATTGTACAAAACTACTATTTTAGGAAGCTCCTGTCATGGAGGATTAATGATCTTTGTGTTATCATGTCATTGTGGTTTTCAGATTGAGACCTCATCATCAACCACATCTACAGCCACGTTAACTACGACTGTTTCCAGTGTCTCGTCATCTTTGGGAAGCACGTCGGCAACAAGCACGGTGTCTACGACAAATGTGATATCCTCGAAAATGTCAACGATGCCTGCTACGAGTACTGGTAAATGTAAGCCAGTTTCTTATATTGCTTTCTTGTGTGCATTGAACGACGTAAGTGTACGAACTGCAACAAACATCATTCCATTTTGACAAAATTGTGGCTTGTGGCTTCTATTCAAGCACACATTTCCTTTTGACACATTTTGATGAGAGCATCTCTGATGTCTTCCTTATGTTTAAAGATACAGATGGCCTTCACAGTGGGTATTGCTGTTAAAATTGTCACATCCGTTAAATGTACAGAATATGTGTATATAAACAAACGCTCAAAGCTAGCCGAAATCCAACATCGACGAAGAATTTCCGTTTATAGAGGGTGCTGTGGAAGGCAGAGATCAAATTATTGACGGCATGCACAGCAATCTCAGTCAAATCACAACATATCTCATTATAATTGACCCATACTACCCATTGGCATTTCAAAATCCAGCTAATGTATGTTATTTCATGATTGGGGAATGATCAGACAGAAAATGTGTTCCAAACAGAAATGTGTTTGCAAAGAGTTTACATTTTACAAATCCAGTTCGTATTTACATAACACACCAAATAAGGAATTTACGTTATTATTGTCACTCCTAAGTTGTTGGTTTAAGGAGAAATCGTATACAGCGAATTTTGCCCCCGAACCAGCTTGACAGAGGTTTAATCTTGTGTTGTGTTGTTGTGCAAACACGTGCTTGTTTTTTACGCAGAAGACTCACGACAATAGTCAACGATTTTCAGAAATCGTGAATCTCTTGTGATAACTAACCAAAATGTTTTTCGCCAAAGAACAAACTAACAACAATCGAACGACATTTTCTCTGACACAAAGCAGTTCACTCAGTGTGTTTTGTGGATAATATCACATTCATACTACCGGTATCATATATTATACTATACTATTAGTATATTCTTGAGGAAATTTTAATAATTTGGTAACTCTTATATCTAAATTATAACCTACAGTAATGCTCTAAATAATTGACTCCTTAACCTCAGCAGAATTGTGGTTAATTTTTCAGGATTTAGTCGGAAATATGGGTTGTTGCCATTCGTCGGAAAGCTCTCACTGAGAGCTTTTTGATGAATGGCAACAAGCCATATTTCCAACTAAATTCTGAAAAATTACCCATAATTCTGCTGTGGTTAAGGAGTCGATTTGTTAGAGCATTACTGTACAACGAAGGCCATCCTTGCCTTTAACACTTTTTATACTAGATGGATTCTCCCGTTCAGTGATCAAAGTGTACATTGGAACGTTCTATTATTCATTTGGAGGAGTTTTCAGTTAATAAAAGCAGAAGACAGACAGAAAAACAGATAATACAAGAGCAGAATGATTTATATTTATTGTTTGGGAAATGTTCAGATAATAAGTTCTATGGTTGTTTGTTGAATTTATTATCTGAACATTTCCTAAGGGAACTAATTGTCAATGAGTATTTAGTATAGAAAGGGTTAATTATGAACTGTTTGTTCATTTTTCAACAAGAAACACAGGTGTTCTGTTGGCGAATGTTTGAATGGACATGGCAGTGACATGTTCTATGTAACACCATTGCAGTTGTCTGAAATTGTGAAATGGATGTTTTTCAATGAATTGCATGGGACATAATAAAGGTGGTTTTAAGTCTATAAATGAAAAATAGCTCTAGAATGGGAAATATCGCACAATGTTTGAAACAGTTAGATAGAAAAATCATGAGCAATCATACAACAATAAAATTTATTCAACGTTAGAATATCCATGAATGTATCAAATTAAATTTCAGCTAAAGCTCCACCCAATTTGCCGCCTGGTGGTCTGCCATTGGTCGGCCCACAGTATATACTCGGCCAAGCCAACTTGCCTTTCTATGTAAGTACTGTTCTTTAAATGCTTGACACAAGCTACGTATACTATATATGCAACTACTTTGACATTCTGAGCAAAATTTAGTATTTCCCGTAAAGCTGTTTAAATTGATCTTTCTAAATTTCCATGTGGACAAATGATTAATTGAGCTTTTTACTCTTGGAAAATTTCAGATGAGATTCTCATCGTGTGATTAAGGAGGTGCCTTAGAACACAGAATTTGTTTTATTTTTTGGTCATGGCTTCATACAAATTCTAATTAGCTCAACTTTACTTTGAAAGTTTGAGCTATTGCTGTGGGTTGGTGTCCGTCATCCGTCCGTGTGTCCATCCATCAACAAATTCCTTTGGCTCACCCTACAGGCCACATCCCTCATCCGATCCATCACCAAACTTCATATAACTTGGATTTCAAATTTGAATTCATCCGCACACCCTGCAGCCCACATTTATTGGTGTAATGTTTCAAATGAAAATAATTTCATCTACACGATACAAGACATTAGCTATAACTTTTTGGCTTTCCTTTTTATAATTCTAATCATTGCTCAGCAAAAAAATAAACTCCTTCCCAAGTTGAGCTACATTGTCATTGACACTTTCAATCTCTATTCACACTGCGTATGATACCTCTTTTCTCATAGTTTACCTATTTACACAATGATTTGTTTATTTAACAGGGTGTACAGGGAGTACAGCAACCAGTGTATCCTAGCTTTGAAGATCTGCAACTGCTGCAGTCAAGAATGCCTGTAGTAAGTTATATTTATAAGGCCAAAACAAAAAGTGTTTTGGTTCTCGGGGCCCTTTTTTTTTTCAAATCAATGAGGGAGGGAGGGTTTTATTTTTATTTTTTATTTTTTTCTGCGCATAGTATTAGTAAGCATGGACAAAGATACCTTCCTCTGTCTAGTAATAACCAGAAAGGTAGAGGGAACTGTTATGCATATAAACTCATTTAGTCTTATATAAAAATGACATTGTACTACCAGTGTTAGACTGGGATTACCTAACAATATATAATGCCCCTGACATTAACTACTGTTATTGTTGTCTAAAAACTGATACCTCCCCATTCTAATATGTGATCCTGAATTTAGTCCTGTGCCTTTCAATTGTATAAAGTTACAATTAGTGTAAGTTGTTCACAATGACTAATTCTAAGAAGAGCATGAGGATCAGCTAATGATTTTCTTAATTGTAGTCATCTACTTCATGTTGTAAGCCTGCAAGTAACTTTTTAACACATTACATGTTAGAGCTCAATGCACACTAATATTCAACACATATCTGCTATGGATATGTTGATACAAAAAAAATTAGGAATGTCAACTGTCAGTTAATAACCCTTCAATGACTGGAGCTTCCTGAACTTTTATGAAAACCCTGTGCCAATGCATTCTCTTATATATCCGAATGTCCCATATGGAGCCTCACATATATAATAGAATGCTAACAATATTTACCTTGTCTTTGTAAGCCAGTGCATCCTCTTACTTATGCGAGGCTCTCTTTTGTAGACTCGTATATATAACAGAATACACTGGCACAGGATATTTATTCTTTAATGCTGCACCAACGCAGCTCCCGTCATGAAAGGGTTAATTTTCTTAACCACACGGCCATGTTACATGGAATTTGTTAGCTTATTAAATTACTTGATTTTGGAAAATGTTGTGTACATTGCTTGTGAAAATCTTATTTATTATCTGATAAGGAACAGTTATTAATATTTTGCCTTAAACTTAATAATCCATCATATAAATCAATAAAGTTTCTATATATATCCGACAATTAAGTGAATGGGAGTGTTATATTGTTAATGCTCACTTAAACCCTTTACCCAACAGAAGGGCCCTGTGCCAATGCATTCTCTTATATATGCGAGTCGACCACAGGTCGCCTCGCATATATAAGAGAATGCATTGGCTTAACACATTAAAAAATTTTTTTTAGGCCAATGCATTCTCTTATATATGCGAGGCGACCTATACTCGCATATATAAGAGAATGCATTGGCACAGGGCATAACTGTAACTATCACAATGTGGTCAAGGAGCCGGTCCCAATGATATCCATATTTGTATAGTTCTATTGAGACAGACCGAAGATATTTTAGGCTGTTGAAGCTTTATTTGGCCGGTTTGTTGGGTAAAGGGTTAAACCGTTTCTATACTGAATGGATTCTCCCATTCAGTTATAAAAGTAAACATGGGAACAGTTTATTATTCATCTGGAGGGATGCTCAGCGAATAATAGCAGACTGCAGATTAATCAAGAGCAGAAGATTCCTGTTAATTGGTTGAAAATGCTCAGATTAGTTCAACAAACACAGGTCGGGTGTTTTAATTTATTATCTGAACATTTCCTAAGGGATAACTACTCGTTATTTGTTAACCCTTCCATGACTGGAGCTACCTGATATTTTGCAAAAACCATGTGCCTGCGCATTCTCTTATATATGCGAGTCTCCATAGGGAGCCTGACATATATAAAAGAATGCATTGGCCAAACAATATTTACCTTGACCTTTAAAGCCAGTGCATTCTCTTATATATGCGAGGCTCCCTATGGGAGACATGCATATATAAGAGAATGCACAGTAGGGTCCTGCGAATTGGAGATTTTGATCGAATCGAATATCGAATCGAGTCTACGTAATCGAATCGAATATCGAATCGAATCGAATCATACCTGTGTGTTGCATTCTCAATTAGGCTTTTAATATCAATGATTAGACGATTTGAGAAACGTTCTATGAACTCTCATGAATTTCCATCATAACTTGTGTGGCGATCAACCGTCGTTCCCGATACTATTAACTTCAATTGAGAATTGTTGAAAGAAAAAAAAACAGATTAAAACGTCCATGCGGTCGTAACGATGATTAGATATATAACCACTAAACGGATTAGCGGAATTAAAATCACGCGCAATTTGGAGAGTTTGCATGTACATGCACAATTGCAAATCGGCACTCGGAAACACCCGTTTTTATAAACTTGAAGATGCAACTACAGTCGCAGGGTAGCCTGTTTATGTAGTGTTGGATGATTAGATGTCTTGTTGTCCCAGACGCTTGCGATTTATATACCACGTTGCATTCATCACACGTGTAAGTTTCTAAACTACAGGTAGCTTTTATCATGTTTAAAATAAACATGAATAACGGACGACAAACTGAAACGCTCCGAAACTGAAAGTCAACTTCAAAAGAAAACACCGCCACACGCACTCTTCGACGCCGGGAGCACGTGTTGTTTACATTCTCGGCGATATTACAGAACGAATGTCGACCACGACGAATGCGGAGGATGGGAAAGTTACATTTATTTTATTGTTAAATACACTTATTAAGTAACTTCATTTGGTCGTAACATATATCAACATACCGGTACCATGCATAAAATCATCTGGCCAATGTCCATTTGCATTCATATTTCGTTCGAAAGTCGAATCACTAGAAAAGGGGTTAGCGGTGTACTCCATTGGTACCTCATGTGCACGGTTTTAGACAAAACGGGGAAAAGTCGCGTGCGGCGATCTGAAATAAACTGTTTTTTGTTGTACAGTTTGAAAAAGTAGAATTACACCACAAAACTGGATCGAGATATCCATGGTAACTCGAGTAATGACCAATCTGGACAATGCTTTTAAGCATCTCATCGCTATTATAATTTATGCGTGTCGTCAGTCCATCGGCGATCTCTGAGCTTTTGGCATGCATGTTCAAAGCTAGAATTCAGATGTATTTAGTCGTCCTATAGTGGCTAATTACTGGCTATACTTATATTTAATAGCATGCGAACATTCACGATGTACAATAAGAATTATAAGGTGCATATATTCATAATTTTCGGGAATTATATGGCACAGAAACAGCGAAGATCGACGTGTGAACTTGTCCGTAAACAGCTTACTTTTTTGTCAGTGTATATTCAAAATTTCGAGTTGGAAATTTTGAATCGAATTCGAATCGAATTTGACTTTCGAATCGAATCTCGAAACGAATATCGAATATTCGCAGGACCCTAATGCACAGGCACATGATTGAGGATCTTTTAATGCTGCTCCCGTCATGAAAGGGTTAATGAGTATTTAGTATGGAAATTAAGAAATCGCTCTTTTAGTTTATTAGTTCATTGATAATTGACTTGACATAACTGGTTCCTGTAATTATTGACTCTTGTGTTTTTTCTGCAGGCCAACAATTACTATGACATGGGTTTCGTTCCGACCAGCTTGCCAGGAAGAGATCAGACAAATATAGCAAGTGTGCCCTTCACAGGTATGGGATTTCATTTCATATATATATGTTGTAAATACCAATATTGACATATTTCTGTTTTCCAGAATGTATTATGTAGCTTCCACCCGGACAGTTCACCTGTACAAATATATAGGCCATACCTACATAGCAGATTAAGCAAAATTATTTCTGGACAAGTAACACCTGAAGCAAAATGTTGGTTACTCATACTGTTCATACTGAATTTTCCACTTGTTCAAGGCAATGAAACAATAAGCTATGTAAACAAAAAATCTGCAGTTGCAATAGAGCCTAAAATGCATGTTCAATTTTGAGATCAGAAATATTATGTCATATTTATAATATACTAGCTGATGTGCCTGACTATATAGGGATTTCTTTGTGATCGCCTCCGTCTGGGCAAGTAAACATGCCTATATGAGCATATATGAGCAAGGACACAGTCGCAATTGAAATTGGACCCTCCCATATTGTTCCCGGGATCAAAGTAGGCCTACATACCAAATTTGAGTCAGATCGGTCGAGCAGTTTTCGAGTCTATAACACATACAGACAGAAGTTCCAAAATGTATAATAGATGTATCTTATTAAGCCTTATTAAGTTATATGCAGGGTTTCTGTCAGGGGAAAATAAATGAGTCCGTATTTCAGCCGTATGGGGGAAACATATAACCCGACAGAGTGACCATTGTTCGTCTTTGGGGAGAAAATTTTGGTATTTATCTCCCGCCAAATTGAAAATTTGCGGTGGATATAGGAATGGGTTCCGTCCGTCCGTCCGTCTGTCCGTCCGTCCCGAATTTGTAAGAGTCATAACATGAATAAATGTCAACGGATTTCAAAGATTTTTGGTATATGAGTTCACTGACCATTACCTAGAATGAGTTTGCAAGCCAGGTCCGGTCGGATATTTTTACCGGAGTTATTGGACTTTGTTTATTATTTTTGTCGAATTTACCAAATAGCAAATAGATGACGTCACAGGGCTCATTTCCACAAATCACAACGGATTTCAAAGATATTTGGTACATGAGTTCACCTGACCATTACCTATAATGAGTTCGCAAGCCAGGCCCGGCTGGATATTTTTGCCAGAGTTATTGGACTTTGTTTATTATTTTTGTCGAATTTACCAAATAGCAAATAGACGACGTCACAGGGCTCATTTCCACAATCTCAATGGATTTCAAAGATTTTTGGTATATGAGATCACATGACCAGTATCTAGAACGAGTTCGCAAACCAGGTCCGGCTGGATATTTTCAGCATGGCTAATTTCCACAAATGTCAGTACCTAAAATGAGTTCGCAAGCCAGGCTTTTTGACAAAATCCCACCTCTTGTTTAGCACATACTGAGAAACAAACATTATCGAGAATGCACTTCTCCAACTGCACAATTCGGCGGGGGATACCGCCGTCTGCGACTGCTTGTTGTAACTGAAAAGTAGTCATTTCCTTGCACCTGAGATACTCATAAAGCAACCCATATTATGCAAGTTGATCATTTCCGTGGGTGCATTAATGTTGTTGATGGTACCCAGAGCTTTGATCATGAAATTATGCACGTGAGACCGCCGTCTGATTGAAGACTAAATAAATGAACAAGCTCTATACGAGTTACAGTGTTTACAAATTTATAAGATTCCGAAAGGTATATTTAAACACTAAAAAGCGTCTATGCATTGACCAATAATACCTAGCAAGGGTAGCTTCCGTGAAAATGAAACCGAAAGGATATATTCTGTCAATCGTAAAACTATTTGTGCGCTATGACGTCATATGGAAGAAGATATTTATAGCGGTGTAATATGAATGGTAGCGAAATCGTTCTAACTCAGAATGCATAGCTTGTTCAATAGTCTGCATTAGTCCAACAACTATAACTGCTATGAACAGAGTTTTAGCCCTCGTCACCTCGTGTTATGAAATATAAGTTTTGGTGGAAAATGTGAACACGTGCGTCATTGTTTATTGCGTTTGTGCTTGGGGCCCCACGCGGGATAACGAAACTATTATTGACCTACATTGACTTTATCTCAATATTGGTGGGGGGATATGTTTTGCACGGGATCTCCGAGCGTGAGTAGTTTCATCCACAGAAATCCCATGCACAAAATATCCATACTCAGCAGTCCGGCATTCCTTGATGTTACCGCGACATTTTCATATGTGTGTTACTCTGTGTACAATTACAATTAAACATCTCAATTTGACCGCACATCAAACATTGCATTGTAGTTTTGGTGCTTTTATTTCAAAGGGTTACACTGTACCAGTAACATACTATTCTTAATTGACCCGCCTTTTCACCATATTCTGTTTAACCCCCGAACTCCTGTTGCAGTCAGATTCTTTTTACGATAGATTGCTATTGACTTTAGGTACATGTATTTCTCAAACATATCATCAGTGATGGGAATGAGGCCGTTACACGGACGCTGAGCTATAGTAACGGAAACCCTGTTATATGGGTATACATGTATCCTCTGCTGGAAAAAATGTGTCCCTAAATTATCTCTGGATTCTTCACTATCTCAGACCATGCCCAGCTGGCCGGACTAAGTGTTACTACCACGATCCAGGGAACCATAGACATTCTAAAAACGGATCCAGATAACGACATCAACTCACCTTCACATAAATCACAGGAAATTGAATGGATTTACATCCTTTGAGTCAAGCCTTGAAATAGGGTGTCTGTCATTTGCAGAATGAGGTCCCAGAGGGTGAATTTAGTGATGCTAGCCCGCATAGCAGACTAGCATCACCCAGAGGGTGAATTTGGTGATGCTAGCCCGCTATGCGGGGTAGCATCACTAAATTCACCCTCTGGGGACCTCATTCTGCAAATGACAGACACTCTATTTCAAGGCTTGCTTTGAGTGCTTGAACAAGGACTTTTAACCCTTTCTTTAATGAATACAAAATTATACATTGGAATGGTCTATTATTCATTTGGAGGGATGTTAAGGTGATAAAAGCAGATGAGAGTTATATAAAAGTGAAGAAAAAGTCCTATTTATTGAGGCAAATGTTTGGATAATAAGTTCAACAAATGACTTAGGCCAAAAAAAAAAAGTCTTTTGATTCTCGGGCAATTTTTTTTGAGAATCGATGAGGGAGCGAGGGTTTTATTTTTATTTTTTATTTTTTTTATGGGGATAATGCCCATAGTTAGCATGGGTTATTATACCTTCCCAGGTTAAGAAAATCTAAGGAGAACATTGTTTTGATATAAACTAATGTATTCCACTATAAAGATTGACCAATTATCACATTATACTACCCGTACATCATATATATATTGTTGGTATATTTGATATATGTATGTACTTTTTTATAGTATATATCTATTTATATCAGACCTGTTTACTTTCATAATTGGAAATAGGAAATTTGTCCTCAGAAATAGGGAGATTTAGCGAAAAATAGGGAGATTTTTTTCAATATCAGTAACATGGAAAACACTTCATATTTTTTATTTAAATGTCAGACTGTTTGTTGCATTTAATTTTAGTTTGCATCTGCCACACCTCAGTTACCTGTTTCTTGATTTTCTGCATTCAAAGGCACACCCTTACGGTAGTATTCACAGTTTAGTACATCTATGATCTATGTACAATTAACGGCATTGACACCGACTACCGAGTGTCTCTAATTTCTAAATTCACTGAATCATTGGGAATAAAATTAAGATTTTTCGGTTATGGATCACGCTTTATTTCCAACAAGCCAAAATACAACGATTAAAAATATATTTGCACACAATAAAATGGTGCTCTCGGCTAATTTTGTCGGCAAATATATTCAGTAACATCGGTGAATTTAAAGAGAATACGCATCCATGGCCAGAATTGTTGGTAAGAATGGTTTGAGGTCCGTTCGATTCGCGTTCTGTTACTGCTTATATAAAACACGGAATACAACAAAGACGGAAACGGAACTAAAACAAACAAAGTTTAAATCGGGATTATAAATTTTATATCTATCTATATACTATAGTAACTATACATGCTAGCCATAAAAACTTCAAATACTATTAAATTAAACCAGCATACACATCGCCAATATGCACCATATTTCTTTCCGTTTTGCGTTCCCGAAATTGGAAATCACATAATTGTTTACAGCACGGAAACACATTTGACTTAATAAACTTGGGGGTTTGGGCAGCTTGTGGTGACAATATACCTCGTAGTTATCGTTGCCTAGTGTCTGTTGTTGAATACCAACACATACACCATTGTATGTCTATCATATTCGATGTTTCAAACATAACTAATTTCTCTTTTCTAGTTTCCTATTTTCGTGTTATCATTTGACAGGTTCGGTCAATTTGAAAATCGTAATAAAATGCTTCAACGCGCAGGGGGGGGGGTGAAAAAATTTCTTCCGGCACATATGCCGGGGTGGGTGGGTGGTCAAAGCCACCAACAAGCAATTTTTTCCGCAACAAAAAAAAAAATTTCCTGCTTGTTTTTTTAGTGTTTTGGCAATGAGTTGGGCTTCAAAACCACTTTGAATCAGTTTGAATGAGAGAAATAATGTAATTCTAACTGGTAAATTGACTGCAGGCAGTTATCGTGTTGTATTTTGTTGCAAATTTTGAAATCCAAGATGGCCGCTGGCAGCCATGTTTTTTTGGCCGAATGACCTCAAAATGACTCATTCCTATTTACATGTCCATGTTAACATCCATGATAAA
Organism: Siphonodentalium dalli; assembly: GCA_032622095.1. NCBI lineage: Eukaryota > Metazoa > Mollusca > Scaphopoda > Gadilida > Siphonodentaliidae > Siphonodentalium > Siphonodentalium dalli. The sequence continues at coordinate 249,371,178 of CP136063.1, forward strand.
TAGTATGCACAGAATTCATATACAGCTGTTTACAGTGAATTTCCCCCCGCAAATCTCTGTTTTAGTGTTAAAAGGGGGGGGTGGGTGTCAAAATATGGTCGGAAAAAACTGCCGAAAACGGAAAAAAATTTGGCGGTGGGGGTGGGTGGGTGGGTACAAAAAATGATCGAAAGGGAAAAAATGCCATACGTGCCTGAAATTTTTTTCCGACCCCCCTTTTTTCAAGACGCGGTTATGCCCGAGAATCAAAACCCTTTTTTTATGTTTACCCATACCATAGTATGGTAAACATAGTGTCGTTGCCCGGATTGACCACTCGTCGTTAGTCCGTCCGTCCGTCCGTCTGTCTGTATGTCTGTCTGTCTGTAGACACTTTACGCATGGTGCGATAACTCGAACATTTTATATCTGATCGGAACCAAATTTTGTATATGAATTTGTCAGCACCAAATACAGATCGAGTTCGAATATGGGTTCGATCCGAGTTTTTTTCACGGAGTTATGGCCCTTTTTCGACTTAGAATTCATGCATGCTACCATAACTCAAATTTTTTTTATCTGATCAGAATCAAATTTGGTATGCAAGTTTCTCGGACCAAAATACAGATCGAGTTCGAATATGGGTTTGATCCGATATTTTTCAATGGAGTTATGGCCCTTTTTCGACTTAGAATTCATGCATGCTGCCATAACTCAAATTTTTTTTTATCTGATCGGAACCAAATTTGGTATGCGAGTTTCTCAACTCAAAATACAGATCGAGTTTGAATATGGGTTATATCCAACATTTTATACCAGAGTTATGGCCCTTTTTCAACTAAGAATTGAACAGATAACCATAGCAGTCTACAATTAATTACCAGTGGTATCAGTTTAGCTCTGAGAGCAGTAAATCTGTATTATGGGAATTAGAGTTATTTTTTACTCCCATGTTTATGATGACACACTCCTCACCTGTATAGTTTTTGGTATCGATCGGTTGATCGGTTTAGAAATTATTAACACTTTGCATCCGCACATAGGCATGAGCTATCCGATGCTGTAACCAAATTATTTTTTGTCCGATTGTTTTCATATTTGATATGTAGGTTTATAATGACACACCCCTCACCTGTATAGTTTTTGGTATCGATCGGTTGATCGGTTTAGAAAATAATTAACCCTGCACACAAATGCTATCTGATCCATCTAAGTCAAACTGTTTTCTTCTGATATGCCTCATATTTCTTACCAAGGTTTTTCTTAGCACGTTCTTTATCTGTATGGTTTTTGGTATCGTTTAATTAACCCTTTTCAAACTTATTTTTACTTAGAACTCAAAACATTTTTCATCTGATCTACACCAAATTTGGTACATGTGGTCCTCACCCCGAAATACAGATCAAGTTCAAATTTGGGTTTGATCCGATATATTTTAACAGAGTTATGGCCCTTTATAATTCAAGTAATTTACTACCTATTGTATATGCCCTGTGAGAATTTAAGACAAACAACTTTACACAGTAATCTGCTTTATTGGGATCAGAAAATGACACTGGATACTCTTTGCTAAACCACTGCTGCTCCCAGAGCTGTCAAATTTAAGTGATTGATGATACTTTACTCCAGTTTGTGTGCAATAGTAATTTAACCCAACCTGTTGAAACATGTTCATGGCATTAATACAGATAGTCCATTGTCCATGTGAAGGATGTTCTGGAGCATGGCTGTTTAGAGAATTGTTGTTTACAGAGACACTGTTGTCTTATCTTGAGAAAACAATTTATCCACACATTAGTTCCATCATATGATGTCATTGAAAATGATTAACACTCTCCACACATCATATGTTCATTCTCCTATTCTATGTCCAGGTTGATCGTGATCCACTTTTCACTTGCATGTATTTCAGGATTAAAATTAACCTATTCCATAGACACATAATATCTGATACGCAGATTTTAAATTATCTCTTTCGCCTTAGAATTTCTATTAATTATAAGCCACCAATTGAATATTCATCATTTGAGGATATATCTTATTTTGAAATTCCCTCTATTGCATTTGGGCTGCAGGATAATAATAATGGTTCTGGTATTCTTGAAGCTGACTTTTTGGTCAAATATTTTTCACCCAATCACTTTTATAATCTCATTCAGGTTGATTGTGATACATTCTTCATGCGTATAGATTTTGGTATTGATTGAATGGTTTTGAGAATATTAACCCAATATTTAATAATATTTCTGCTGTTACAGACATTGTATCTTTCCAATGATCAGCTTAGAATAAAATTAACCATAGGTACATGTATACTGTATGCGATCCAATGTTATGACTCTAATATTTTCAATTTGACCCTTCTCATATCTCTCCTTTAGTTATCTGATAATTCTGTATTAAAATATTTTATATCCAACCATTATTAATCATATTTAATATCAAGGTCTATACACCCCTCACTTATATAGATGTTCAGGTGTTTGTTGGTCTCTAATCTCAATCATTCCATAACTTTTACTATGCAGCTAACACAACAACATAATCTGTTATGACTCAGGTTCCATTGTAAGAATTAAATAAATAGAGTTATTATGATGTTAATATTGTAACAATTATATCTTTAACAGCTATGGTGCATCTGTCTGACTGTGTTTGGGTATAATTATCTTTATCAATCTATCACACATACATGTATCTCTGTTGGAGTGACCGAATAGGTTGAAATCGAATGTCATATCCATCTTCCTATTGTGTTTAAATGAGCAAGTTGCTCAATATGTCTGATTCCACTATGAAACTAATAAATAATAGTACGCTGTGAATTGTTGAAATTCTTGCACTCATAAAAAGATCGCTATCGCCAAAGTATGGGTTAAACATCTGCCGATCGTGATCGGCCTCTCGTTTTTTGGCCTTATTATCTGAATATTTCCTATGGGATATTAAACTACTAGTCACTGAGTATTTATTATAGAAACAAGCCTGATTATAGCGTGCCTGTCATTTGCAGAATGAGGTCCCCAGAGGGTGAATTTAGAGACACTATCCCTTATAGTGGGCTAGCATACCTAAATTCACCCTCCAGGGGCCTCATTCTGCTTAGGCCTCATCTTCTGTGGAAAGTTTCTTTATTATCAATTTCTATAGAAACTTCTTCACATAGATTCTATTTCTCTATATCCCCAAATTGGCAGACGACACATTGCATAATCGGGGTGCCCAATGGGTATACAACACAATATTCACCTTTTGGGAACTTCAATCTGAGCCTATGTCTCCCATAGCAGATGAAGCCTAAGCAGAATGAGGTCCACAGAGGGTGAATTTGGTGATGCTACCACGCTATGTGGGATAGCGTCACTAAATTCACCTTCTGGGGACCTCATTCTGTAAATGACAGGCACACTGAAATCAGGCTTGTATAGAAAGGGTTAAGTCGCCTCTTTTATTATCTCCATTAACCCTTTACCCAACAGAACGGCCCTGTGCCAATGCATTCTCTTATATATGCGAGTCGACCATAGGTCGCCTCGCATATATAAGAGAATGCATTGGCTTAACACATATTAAAAATGATAAAATTGTCAAAGAATGTAGAAAAATATTATAAAAAATGTAAGAAAAAAGTATAAAATTGTTAAAGAATGTAAGAAAAAAGGTAAAAAGTGTTAAAAAAAAGATTTTTTTTAGGCCAATGCTTTCTCTTATATATGCGAGGCGACCTATGGTCGACTCGCATATACAAGAGAATGCATTGGCACAGGGAATAACTGTAACCATCACAATGTGGTCAACCGGTTCCAATGATATCCATATTTTTGTATGGTGTTATTGAGACAGACCGAAGATATTTTAGGCTGTTGAAGCTTTATTTGGGCGTTTTTGGCCGTTTTGTTGGGTTAAGGGTTAAGTATAAACCTGTGTCAAATGTTACAAACGTTTTCTGAACATTGTATTCTAATTGACAAAACTGTTTTTTAGGTAGTATGCCTGGTACAGACAATAAACTCGCACGAGTGGACGCACAGTCTCCGGTTCCATCAAGTCAACAGGCCACATCTCAGGCTACTCACCAACAACAACAACAACAACAACAACAACCATATATAAATCTCCACTACGGCTACTATTACCCATCAGTATTACCAAACGCTGGCGGATTCCAGTATCCTATGTTCCCCCAGGTAAGTAAATAAAATTATTACATGATCCGACTCTTATTCCATTCATTAAACACATTCTATAATAATGATATACAACAGTCATTTTATAACAGGAAAATAGTGCCAGGTGTACATAAAAGTATTATTGTTGCACAAATGTGACCTTTGACCCATCCGGCTTGTCATCTGTTTCAAGCCTGCAAATAGCGTGTCTGTCATTTGCAGAATGAGGTCCCCAGAGGGTGAATTTAGTGATGCTATCCCGCATAGCAGGCTAGCATCACCAAATTCACCCTATGGAGACCTCATTCTGCTTATGTCTCATCTTCTGGGAAGTATCTATAGTATTAAATTAACATTGTTTTTAGTTACATTTCCCTTCTAGGAAGTTTCTATATCCCCTAATTTTGCAGAAGATAAAATTCATAATTGAGGTGCCCAATGGGTGAACATCAACAACTTCAACTGTGGAACTTCAATCTGATCATAGGTCTGCCATAGCACTTGAGGGCCTTAGCAGAATGAGGTCCCCATAGGGTGAATTTAGTGATGCTAGCCCGCTATGCGGGATAGCGTCACTAAATTCACCCTCTGGGGACCTCATTCTGCAAATGACAGACACGCTATTTGCAGACTTGATCTGTTTACATTCCATATGCTTCATACACTAAATCGATGTTTGTGAATATTGTTGATTTAGTTTGAATTTTGTTTTCGTGTCTGTTGAAGAGTTTATTTGTTTTCTCCAGATGACACCCGTGACGAACACGCCCGCAGCTCATGCAGGAACGACGGCGAATGCTCAGTACCAGAAAACATATGCTTCTGGTTATGGATCTAACAAACGTTTGTATTCAATTCTGCACTGTTTTGCTAATTCCAGGGAGTCAAATAAACTGGTATAGGAAGCATTTTGCTTATCAAATATTTGAAAACTAGCTGAAACAGGCTCCCTTGTCATCAAAAGTACACAATCTGAACTTGTGATAGGCTCAAATGACTTTCATTGAGAGCAAAAAAGTGCTTCAAGAATGTTAACAGAATTTTGTGTCCTGGGTAATTGTGACAACCATTTTCAAGAACTGTTACAATAAATATCCAGTCCAATGAATACAAATGTTGAATTGTAAGTTGTTCACTCAAGCAGGGAGCCATCAACTGGAAATAGGTCACAGTATTAACGATAGCTGGGTCTTCGGCTATGGACTTAAAAACTCATTTCAGCCCAAAGGATTATATAATTTCTTACAAATGGCTGATCACAATTATCCAGCAAACAGCTAACATTCTGTTCAATTTCTTGAAGCAGTGTTGCTCTGAATTAAATAGTCATTTGAGTCTTCCACTAGATGTCCCCCGAAAAAAAAAAATTCGGGAGACTATTAAAATAGCCGGTGTCCGTCCGTGTGTCGCTCCATCCGTGCGTCCGGAAATGGTTTCCGGATGATAACTTTAGTTTCGGTTATTATATCAAAAGCAAATTTCATAGGTGAGTTTATCAGACCAAAATACAGGTCAAGTTTGAATATGGATTTGCTCCGCCCATTTTTGCGAGAGTTATGGCCCTTTTTTTACTTAGAATCTTGTAATTTTCTGGTTTCCGGATGATAACTTCGGTTTGTGTGATCATATCTGAACCAAATTTGGTATGTGAGTTTATCAGCCCTATGTACAGGTCAAGATCTTATATGGGTATGCTCCGCCCATTTTTGCGAGAGTTGTGGCCCTTTTTCGACTTGTTTTACTTAGAAACTTTCTCACTTTTTCGGTTTCCGGATGATATCTCAAGTTTGGATCCTTTAATTGCAAATACCGGATTATGTGGATCAGTCATATCAAGATACAGGTCAAGTTCGAATTTGAGTTTGATCCGATAATTTTTCTCAGATTTATGGGCTTTTCGACTTAGAAAATTCAATTTTTCTTGTAATTTGCTTCTTTTTGTGCCAATTTGAGGTTATATTTTGACTTTTAAGAGTTTTTTTAAGATTTGGTTATTTGTATGCATGTCAGTAATGAGACAATGCACAAGTGTCTTATCCATATAGTATACTTCTACAAAGCCTCCGCTCCAAATGAAGCCACCGGTTCGGGGGACACTGTGGCCGAGCGACCTTTTATTCAGATCATATTCTTGTTATGGCAATCATTCATTTCCAATCAATTTGTGTTCTTGCGGAGAACACTCCTCTCAGAATTTCTTTTAAATTTTTTTTACTTCTGTATAGGCCCATCTAAACTTTCCACATCCAGAGATAGGCTAATTTTCTTTATAGATTGAACTCCTTCCTCTGGATTCAGAAAACACACTTTAAGACGTAGGCCACACAAAGTTAATGATATGTTTCTCAGACACAGCCGCCCCCTTAAAATAAGGGCTGCTGGTGGTTTTTATCACACACTAAGAAAAAGGGATAATTCATTCTGCCTGTCATACTAAAAAATATGAGGACGGGTTTAGGGACTAATTATGTGACAAAACAAATTATTTATTTTTATAAACCTACATTATATGTCGCGTCACATCAGTCTTTAACGGATGTAGGCCTCTAGAAGTGTCCATAAAATTTCATTTCTACAATGACAAGGCATTCCCAACATGACGTAATAAACCATTTCCAAATATGGAGTGCATTCCTGGCGTAGTAAATGTTTGTCAGAATCGTAGTATTTATAAATAGTTATAAATACAATAAGATGCAAAGTATAATCAGTCGCGAATATCGTTGACTGATAAAAACACGAAGATGATGTCTCCTATATTGCGATGAGTAAAATGAGTTATGGATATATCGCCTGTATTCAGTTTTCTAACAATAGTTGAGTTTGACAATCTTGAGAAACTTGTCAACACGTCATTGACCTCTGATCTGTGAAGTGATCTGTTATGCCATGAACCAATGAAATCATGTGCGTGCTTCACTACTCTCCAATGAAATGGAGGGAATCCCATCAATGCAGTAACTGATTATGAATGAAACCTCTAGAGACGTCAATGTTGTAAAAATTTTGTCGCCTTTTTAAAGAGACTGGCGTCGCATCTATGCTAATATTTAGGTTGGCCAAAATCAATAGTAATTGTTTTACATTTTTGTAAATGGAGTCCTAAACACTGAATAGTTGTTACTAATTTGGTCTCATATGTCTTTACAGCTTATGACGATCTGACACAGACTACAGATTTCACTAAAACACCATATGGCGCGTCTCAGACCAAAGTCGTTGCTTCACCATGTATGTATTATCATATACTGAATCTGTATATCTGCCCGTCTTTGACCAACCATTCATTCTGTCATTTTCAATTCAATTTTTCTAATAATATAGTTCTGGGCGGTATTTGCATATAAAAATACAGCGGTAATTCTAAAATCACACCGTGGTATACCTTCTTACCTATTATTTCTGCATGTATATTCAGTAAATAAAGGCAGCTTTACAAAAAAGGAATTTTGGAAATTAGTTTTATTTGTCGCTAAGCTAATGTCCGTCATACACCAAGCCAAATTGATCTTGCACACAAGGCACTGTAGACAGAACCACACAGCCTTTTGAAAATGCTGAAAGTTATTGCACGAATTTGTTTTGGCGAACTGTTACAACAAGAGTTATCAGAAATATAATTGTAATAAAAACTGACTCTACTAGTAAACAAAACAATCAAATTAGCCTTGACTAAAATAATTGTTGGTAATATGGGGTTTTACCATCAAAATATTCATGCAAATTGCTAATATACAGTCACTTAGGTGTACATGTACCAATTAAAAACAAAATTGATGGTAACAGTGACTATTAAAATACTGCCCAGCACTATATCAAGATCAGTAAAGCTCATAAGGAATGCATTATTGCTCCTGTTCATTTATTTATCTTTGACCCTTTCATAACGGGAGCCGTGCTGGTGCAGCATTAAGATCATAGTGTTTCTCTCATGTATGCGAGTCTCCCATTGGGAGCCTCACATATATAAGAGAATGTACTGGCTTATAAGGTCAAGATAAATATTGTTATAATGTTCTGTATCATCATATATAAACTCTTTACATTTGGGTCATGTTTTATGATGTAGTTTAATTAATATAGTTCATGGAGAAATTAAAGTTAAACTTGGAACGTGGAAGTTAGAACTTGAATTGTTTTGTCTGTACAACTGGATTATTCCAAATACAGGAATTACCCCTACAAGAGCATTTTTGCTTGAAAGCCCTCTGGTGAGAGCGATTTTTAGCCCTCCAGCACGGAGTCCCTGACCGTCTAATTGGGGAAACCTAACTTTTGTCAAGCTTTTTGTCGAGCTAGAAATCTCTATAGAATCTAATTTATTTGGCTGTCAGCGTCTGTTCATACATCCTGTAATCAGTCACTGCATCAGGAAATTTCAGGGATACAGCAGTTATGACTGCATCACACAATATACATAGCTATTGAATTGTATTTGTTTGTATTGGTACATTTCATGTGTGTGTCATGCATCAATACTACACAGCATTGAGATTTCTTTCCCTATAGAGTTATCTAACTTTGATAAGACAAACTTTTACTGTGCTTGTACTATTGGTTCTGATAAAAGGATATAAAAGGAAAAATTTGATTACAATTTTGTGCAGTACTATTTTTCGTGCACCCAACCATTGGTGCTCAAATTTAAAACTGAGCGAAAAATGGAGGGCTATGTTAATGATTTACATATACATTATGGAAATATGGACTTAATATATATAGACAATTATATTTATATGTGGACAACCTATCTCAACACCATTATTCCTATGTAAAGCAATAAATCATGGTAAAATCTTCAATGTTGCAATATAAGAAATACACATATTGCAGGCTTAAGGTGCATGAAAGCATTTCTCCATTTCCTCAACCCTGGAGTGACACCATCGTCATACAATATGAGTTTAGTGTCAATCCAACTATATAAAATACAGTCACACACAGGCCTTAGCGTAGATTGTTTCTTAACTCCGCAGCCTATGTGGTTTATATGCATAAACACACATGTTCAAAACAGAATGATGATGCAGTTATCTTCTACTCGATGTCAATTTTCGTCATGATCGTATTTAGTATACACATGTATCTGAAGGAACGATAAAGAACTGAAACTTTCATCAGATACAAGACTTTTATGAAAATATTTTTTGTGAGTTTTGAATGCGCGCTACAGGGAGCGCGAATTCAAAACTGAGCGAAAAAGAGTACTGCTAGAATTAAAATATGTGCAAGGTAATGTATGATATGGTATTTTTTTTTCAGCTGCAGTCGGGGTTGGGTCTGTTACTTCGGAAATCAGTTATGGGAAATCTCACACACAGGTTAGTCTTGATATAATGTAGTGCACTGACAGGCCTCGTGTTCAGTGTTGAAACGACTAGGGATTTTCGTAGTCAACTAATCTGTATGAGGGTACCTTCATGGTATAATCAACTCCTCCTACAGTTTTGATCGTAGATATTTGAAACTTCTGAGTATTGTTACCCACATATTGGAGATGTGCAACATGTATATAGATGATGGATTTTTTTTACGGAGTTATTAACCCTTTTCGACTTAGACAATTTCAACATTTTTTTAAATTTCTTTAACAAAGTGGCATCGATTTGCCACGTTGTCAGGGGATACTGTGGTTGGCTGACCTTTTATTACAGTATATACAGCTCATGTGTTATACTAGAACAGATTTTATTACAGTATATACAGCTCATGTGTTATACTAGAACAGATTTAATTACAAACTTGTTCCTAGAATTACAGAGTTCCTGCTGTTGCATATTTACATTTGCATCCATGACGTTCCCTTCAACCATGAAACCGGAACTATAAAATATAAAAGCATCATCACACGTGAAAAAACTAGACCTGTTTGTGCCTGAATAAACCTTACAAGTCAATTTTTATTTAAATGACGGATCTAGAATGGGTGACATGTAATAAACACAGAACGACATGTGTGTTAATGGGTTTGTCAATATGGCACTTGTGCCATCGCGGAAGGGGATATAAATAGAGGTTGCCATTAACACACTCAATGTTGTTCTGTGTATGTATTTTGCTTTTGACTTGTTAAATTTAATTGATCATTTTCTAAGGTTGAAAACAAAAAGAACGGATTTCAGATTTTATATGATCTTTGAAGTATAGAAACATAAATATGCACATATCTGCTATGAGATGTTATTTGTTCATTCGTCCATGTTTTATATATTAGCTGAATCAAGTGACATTGTGTCAGTTCCTTATCATGTGTAGGAATGATGTTCTATACTTTCGTTCTACTGAAATGAAATGTAGAAATTATTATTTTCAACTGACCTGCACAAAAAAAAGTGAACGTACCAAGATGGGGTAGTCGATGTAAAACTTGTGAGTAAATTTCAGTCTAAAATATAGGGTTTTTAGAAGCAGTTTGTTAGGTTGATATATGCCATCATTGGCTAAATATTTGTATGGGTTGGTTTCCGCTGGACCTTGAGAAATTTCCTGTGTCTTTGACCCTTTGAGTGCCAGGGGCCGATCTCATCGGCCCTAAACCTACAAAATAAGTCTGTTAAAGAATATAAGAATAAATTATTAAAATTGTAAAAAAAAAAAAAAAAAATGTTAGGCCAATGCATTCTCTTATATATGCGAGGCGACCTATGGTCGACTCGCATATATAAGAGAATGCATTGGCACAGGGTATATGGGTTGATACAAAAATCGGACCTGGCACTCAAAGGGTTAAAAAGCCAATGATATTCTTATGGTTTCCAAATATAGATGGCCGTCCTGGTGTAGTAAATGTTTGTGAGAATCATAGTATTTAGTAGCTTTTATAAAAACAACAGGATGCAAACGAAATATCGTTGACTGATAAAAACACAAAGATAATGTCTCCCAGGTTATGATGAGTATGACAAATTATGAATATGTCGCCTGTATTCTATATTATAACATTTGTTTTGTTTCGCAGTTAGTGGGAACATTTTCAACACGTCATTGACCTCTGGTCTCACAATTTAAATATAACCAATCATTAAGCTTTGTTTGTAATTGTTATCGGCTTTTTAAAGAGACTGGATTCCGCCTTGCAATGATCTGTTGCATGCACAAACCAATGAAATGGTGCCCAGGTTGAGACTAATGGAATTAAGGGAATCCCATCAATACAAAAATAAAATTTGAGTCCCGAGTTCTAGAGACATAAATCTGATTAAGAATGTTTTCTGCTTTTTAAGAGACTGATAAATATGTGTTATATACACAATGTATTTGTAACGATTCATGTATCGCGGCGAGGCTAGTTTTCGTGGCCATATAGCGACGAGGCGACCTTAGTCGCTGAGTCGCTATATGGCCACGAAAACTAGCCGAGTCGCGATACATGAATCGTTACAAACACAGTGTGTATATAACACATTTATCTACCAATTGTGTGACAGAATCCACTGCACAAATTACATTTTAGGGGTTTCTTAAATGCCAAAACTGTTGAATTTGTGGCCGACGATTAGCTTTCTTGAGTAAATTCTCCCAAGCTGCAAAGGTATCTGTGTCACGCGATTAGCTCGCTTTGCTAAATTCTCACAACCTGCAAGTTAACGGAAATTGTATTCAATGGACACAATCTCTTACACTTATAATAAATACTGAACAAATACATATTAGTTACTTTGTGATATGTTATACCATAATACCCATGATGGTAGGCAATCAAATAATGTTAAAACCATGGAACTATTTGTTTATAGTACGCAAGAATATACGTTGGAATGTCGTTTTGATTTTTCACGCGATTGATGTGACGTCAGTTCATTCATGATTTTGAACCAGTTAACGACATCACGAGCGCCTTGTATCACAACTGCAGTAACGATACAGATGTTTTTATCGCCAATTCGTTATCGCCAATTGTATCGGGGAATTTTGTAGGAAATGGTAGATAAATGGTCATTCTAGGCTTATGCGTCTTTCATTTGCAGAATGAGGTCCCCAGAGGGTGAATTAAGTGATGCTAGCCCACACAGTGGGCTAGAATCACCAAATTCACCCACTAGGGACCTTATTCTGCTTAGGCCTCCACTACAAGGGGAGACCTAGGACCAGATTGAAGTTCCCCAGTTGAAGTTGGTAATGTTAACCTATTAATCGTCTCGATTTAATCGTCTCGATTATGCATTTTATCTTCTGCAAATTAGGGGATATAAAAACTGAACAAAAGGGGAAAAAAGTAACTATAAATAATGATAATTTGAGACTATAGATAATTACCAGAAGGCCTATGGAGAATGAGTTTCCCAGAGGGTGAATTTGGTGATGCTAGCCCACTGTGCGTGAGAGCGTCACTAAATTCACCCTAGGGCTGGGGACCTCATTCTGCAAATGACAGACAAACTATTTCAAGGCTTGGAAGCATCATGCTGTGAGATCTTATTTGTTCATTTGGCCATGTTTTATATATTAGCTTAATCAAGTGACATTGTGTCAGTTCCTTATCATGTGTAGGAATGATGTTCTGTACTTTCGTTCTACTGAAATGACATGTAGAATTTCTTATTTTCAACTGACCTGCACAAAAAAGATGAACGTACCAAGATGGGCTAGTCAAGGTAGAACATGTGAATAAAGTTCAAAATAAAATAAACGTTTTTTAGAATCAGTTTGTTACTACAAAGTTGATCGATACTATCATTGGCTAAATATTTGTATGGGCAGGGTTCCCTCGTAAATATTCTTGAATCAGATAAATGCTCATTCTAGCTCAACTTGAAAATTATCACAAAATAGACTTGGAAAAACCTTGAATTTTACATGGTCTGACCTAATGGGGGGGGGGGGGGGGGGGATGAAATCTAATGGCTAATATTCCTGACAGACACTTCATTCAGGTGATATTTCAAAGCAGTTTCCATGACGATTTTCTGCTTCATGACAATATTTCTATATTTGATTAATGTCATTGATTGTATCGTTGCAGGCTTTTGATAAGCAGGGATACCATGGAGGTACCCCTCCCCCATTCAACATGCAGTTGGCTGCAGCGGCAGCATCACAGTCGGGTCCTCTCGGAGCGGCGAACACACCTTACGGTACACCACCTTATGCTATGATGCCACACCAGGCACTTCAGGCTCACTATCCTACATTACAGGTATTACGCTACCCCTCCCCAGAAAATAGAACAATCGATTCATCCATCTCATCCGATTCTACACTACCCCCTAAACGAGATAATAGAATTATTCATTCATAAATCTCATCCAGTTCTCTGCACTACCCCCTTAATCAGAAAATATAATTATCCTGTCACTAAATTCATTGATGTTGCTCTCCTAACTACAGTTACTATGCTATCTCCCCTAAATCATTCACAAAAGTCTCCAATCTCACTTTCCTCAAATACAGGAGTCAAGCCTTCAAATAGTGTGCCTGTCATTTGCAGAATGAGGTCCCCAGAGGGAGAATTTAGTGATGCTATCCCGCATAGCGGGTTAGCATCACCAAATTCACCCTCTGGGAACCTCATTCTGCTGAGTTGTAAGCAGAATGAGGTCCCAGAGGGTGAATTTGGTGATGCTAGCCTGCTATGCGGGATAGCATCACTAAATTCACCCTCTGGGGACCTCATTCTGCAAATGACAGACACGCTATTTCAAGGCTTGACAGGATTAATGACCTCCCCACTTGTTAGAAGAAAAAAAAATCTATACTAAATGGATTCTCCCACTCAGTCTGACTCAGTTATAAAAGTATAGATTTGGAGGGGTGTTCGGGTAATAAAAACAGACGGCAGACAGATAATACAAGATAGAATGATTCATATTCATTGGAGGGAAATGTTCAGATATTAAAATCAACAAATATGACTTGTTGCCATTCATCGGAAAGCTCTCAGTAAGAGCTTTCCGATGAATGGCAACAAGCCATATTTCTGACTAAATCCTGAAAAATTACCCATAAGTCTGCTGTGGTTAAGGAGCCGATTACTTAGGGCATTACTGTAGGTCGTTTGAACAATTCCTGTGCAATAACTACTCATCAATGATGCTTTAGTATCGAAAGGGTTAATCATATCTCATCCTTTATCGATGAGAGATAAAATAGTGAACTTTAATTCTTAACTCTAATATTCATTGACGAGTAGTTTCTTTAGGAAATGTTCCTATAATATGTTGAACTTATAATCTGAACATTTCCCACCAAAGAATAGGAATCCTTCTGGAATTATGTCGTCTGCTCATATTTACTGAACATCACTCAATATAAATAATAGACCGCTCCGATGTGCACTTTTATAACTGATGGGAGAATCCATTTATTACAGAAAGGGTTAATAGGTTACTTCACATTTGATTACATTAATGTTACAATTCTTACTGAGCACCTTCCATCTTCATAGTGACACTCTGCACATACTTAGTAGATTTAACCCTTTCATGATGGGATCTTTCTGAAATTTAGCAACCCTGTGCCAATGCATTCTCTTATATATGCGAGTCTCCCATAGAGAGCCTCGCATATATAAGAGAATACATTGGCCTAACTATTTAACTCGACCTTGTAAGCCAATGCATTCTCTTATATATGCGAGTCTCCCATAGAGAGCCTCGCATATATAAGAGAATACAACAGCCTAACAATATTTAACTTTACCTTGTAAGCCAGTGCATTCTCTTATGGAAGACTCGCATATAAAAGAGAATGCAGTGGTACAGGTTATTTAATGCTGCACCAGCGCAGCTCCCATCATGAAACGGTTAATGGTGATAGTGAGTGAGATTATTCGATCCGATGACTCTGGGACTGTCTTATTCTCTGCCGATGAAACTGATAAAACATGGTAACTGAAACGCAAGCAACCATATATCTCTGAAAATATATAGCCTGAACCTCTGCCACTTATAACAAGGCTATCTCAGTCAACACTTATCTCCACTTCCCTGTCATCGATGATATCTGATTCAGTGTAATTAACCAGTCCTCAAAATTGACCGTTGGACATTTTTTCTAATTTCAAGTGCTGAATTAACAATCAAACGGTTCAGCTGTCACCTCAAACAATAGTTTCCCTTGTTGAGATTATCAGCATGCCAGTTTCTTGGTCCACATTATTCCCCACCTGGTAGGGCTCTGCGAATCGACAATTCTCCGGGTCAGATTATATGTAAACACTGATTCACACTGGCGATGTCGACATTGAATCAAATCTCAACTATTCGCAGGGTCCTACTGTGGATGCCTTGTTTATACCTCAGTCGACAATTACCCCTGACGAGCCTCTGATATTAGCCCCTGCCAATTCAAGCCTGGATATAGTGTGGTTGTCATTTGCAGAATGAGGTCCCCCAAAGGTGAATTTAGTGATGCTGCCCCGCGCAGCGGACTAGAATCATTAAATTCACCTCTTGGTGACCTCATTCTTTTTAGGCCTCATCTTCTGGGAAGTATCTATAATCTCAAATTAACATTGTTTTTAGTTACTTTTCTTCCCTTCTGTTCAGTTTCTGTATCCCCTAATTTGTAGAAAATAAAATGCGTAAACGAGGTGACAAATGGGTGAACAATACCAACTTTTAACTGGGGAATTTCAATCTGATCAGAGGTCTCCAATAGTAGGCCTCAGAATAAAGTTCCCAGAGGGTGAATTTGTTGATGCTAGCCCACTGCAGGATAGCGTCACTAAATTCACCCTCTGGGGACCTCATTCTGCAAATTAGAGACACACTATTTCAAGGCTTGTGCCAGTTGTTGTCAAAATTGTATTCCTGCCAGGTGTTAGTATCTGTATATCCAGGTGTCTGTCCAGATATGTCAGTTGGCAATAGGCCCTATATGCCCCCCCCCCCCCCCCCCCCCCCCCCCCCCCATAGAATCATCCGCTATTATAGTCTGTACTGTCTCTCTGTTGACAGCCCTGCTGGCCCCTGTCCGTGCCTTTTAGTTTCTCAGTCAACAATTATCCCTGCCATGCCCCTAAACATTGTGTGACGTTGACATCATCCAAATTCCGACGTGGCAGAACAATGTGGTTCCAGGAATAGGCGTGCAATAAGTTCTTTTCATTGTCTGTTCATAGGCTACTAGTTTCTCGCTCCATATTTTTCCCCGCCGAGTGCATGTGTTGTATATACTACCTATAAGTGCTATGCACCCCAGACAAGTTTCTCAGTGCCTGTCAACCTTCTTTTCCCTGCCGAGTACTTGCATGATAATTCCACCCCCCAAGATCAGCCCCAACCTGTGATGAACTGCTTGTTTGTCTACTTTTCTGCCCTCCAAGTGCCTGTGTGGTTTATACTATTAATTGTCAGATAGCTTGAAGGTGGGCTCTTGGTACACATTTTTGCCCGCTGAGTGCCTGCGTGGTTCATATCCTGATCAGCCCCTACCTGTTGTGAACCCTATGAGTGTCTGCTTGATTCTGGGTCCAAATTACCCCCCCACCCCGCCAAGTGCCTGTGTGGTGTATATACTATTCATTGTCAGATAGCTTGAAGGGACTCCATCTTGCATGCATGGGTTCATTTAGGTCACGTCATAGTTAGCACTCTAACATTAGTGTTGTATTCATGTACCATTAACCCTACTATATATTTAATCTCAATTAAAAGCATACGAAACACGCAGCCAGGCCAAATAAAAATACTCTGTTATCAACATCACCTAAAGACTCTATCATTAACTCTTTCATGACCGGAGCTCCGATGGTGTAGCATTGAAGAACCTGTGCCAGTGCATTCTCTTATATTCTTATATTCTCCCATATGGAGCAGTGCATTCTCCCATGTGGAGCCTTGCATATATAAGTGAATGCACTGGCTTACAAGTTCAAGGTAAATATTGTTAGGCCAATGTCTTCTCTGATATATGCGAGGCTTCCTATGGGAGACTCACATATATGAGAGAATGCATTGGCGAAGGGTTTTTGCAAAATTCAGGAAGCTCCAGTCATGGAAGTGTTAAAACATTTTTATATGAAAACTCGCCTTTTCAAAGCTCAATTTCCAATTTATTCACAATTCTGATGAAATTGTAATTAATATAATGGCTAATAAGAATTGAAAGAGAATTGTTATGGAGTGATTGGAAATTATATATTATATTTTAACCAGAATGGATCTCCGGAATAAGTCGGAATCAAAATAAATGAGTAATACGAAATAATATGGATTTGTTTTATGCTGATTCGTTGGTACGCTAAAAAAAACGATGATTAAATGTCATCAAAATGACATATATCAATCTCAAATGCATTAAACCTCTGCTATTTGTGTATTGTATGCCTTTAAATTGATATACTTAACACTATCATATTTATAAGCTCAGATGTTTTTATTTAAGAAATTTCAGAATGTTGTTTAGCTTGTTCTGGTATCTAAAATTATATTACTGATGAAATCAACAAAATACACTACTAGTAAATTACATTGATCAGACCATGCAAAGTCAATTATTACCTGTTTTTTTTAAAAGCATACACACGCACGTATTAATATTTGATAGTTTATTTCTGGGGCTCGTGCAAAATGAACCATTCCACCTCCATATCAGCTAGTTCCGGGTCTCATTTCAGTTGCCATGGTAATTATTTTCCGAACAGCTATCTGTAAAAAGTTATTTGATAGATTGCATGTAATTTATTTAAAAAAAAAATTGTCTGATCAACTATTACCATCACATTTTATACTGAGATCACAGTTGCAATCCATCATGTGTTTAACCCTTTACCCAACAGAACAGAACCGCCCTGTGCCAATGCATTCTCTTATATATGCGAGTCGACCATAGGTCACCGCGCATATATAAGAGAATGCATTGGCTTAACACATATTGAAAATGATAAAATTGTTAAAGAATGTAGAAAAATATTATAAAAATTGTTAAAAAATGTAAGAAAAAATTGTAAAATTGTTAAAGAATGTAAGAAAAAATGGTAAAAAGTGTTAAAAAAGATTTTTTTTAGGCCAATGCATTCTCTTATATATAGGTCGCCTCGACTCGCATATATAAGAATGCATTGGCACAGGGCATAACTGTAACCATCACAATGTGGTCAATGAACCGGTTCCAATGATATCCATATTTGTATGGTGTTATTGAGACAGACCAAAGATATTTTAGGTTGTTGAAGCTTTATTTGGGTGTTTTTGGCCCATTTGTTGGGTAAAGGGTTAACAAATGTTTGAACATATTTACCAATTACAGTAATGAATTGGAAATCTCAACTGGGAAACAGGTCTGTTTGATCTCAACTCTGTGCGTATTTTAAAAATTGTACCTCACTTTTTTTTATCAATTAAAACTTTGCCCGACAGATTGAATGTGAATTAAAACGTTGCATGCGTGGTGTTTCGGGACCATGCCTGCTGGCGTGAGAAACAGGAAATTAACTTTGCATGGCCTTTCTAAATGAAGCTCTGTGGTGGCTTTAGACTATATTTTACACAGACTTGAAATAAATTTCTTTCAAATGCAGAATGAGGTGACGTCTCCAGAGGGTAAATTTAGTGACTCTATCCCGCATGACTCTTCCCAGGGGGAAATTTGGTGATGCTAGCGCACCATGCAGGATATTGGCAGACTCCCTAAATTTCTCCCTCTGGGGACAGACACATTATTTCAATGTTTGGGAGTTTTGTTGGTCTAGACCATGTGAAGTGGTCAAATCTTATCATCTAAAACTTTGTACACATTTGAAACTGAATTATTCTCTGACTTTGCACTTTAACTTTCAACTCAATAAATATGGCTTAAAAGTGATGTGAAACACTCCGGTTGGTGATCGAATAGAAATGGAGAATATTCTTGCTCAAAGTAGTTATTTTTACGAATATGAATACAAGGTTACAGTTCGCACACTGTCATTTTTATATATTTATTAAATGCAATGACTCTCGATGGCGAAATAATTTGATTTTGTTTATCGCCGATTATCGCATCCCGAATCGGTATGTAAATATTTACAATTAAGCGTAGTGCAGACGATGATATCTATGGAGTGGTGTTGTCGATTTCTTTGAGATTTTCGGTGATGCTAGTAGAATGCTACATTCCCACAGATGGCATAGCGTCTGAGTATTAACTTATCAGTTTCTCGCACCCGAACAAGTCCATAATATGTCTTTAAATTAATTTGTGGATTTGATGAAAATGAAGATATGCCTCCTACTGGGTAAATTTTAGGCAACCTTGCACAGGTGTCCATTCGCAAACACAGAGTTGAATAAACAAATAGGGATGTGACATATTTGATCAAAGCGAAAGCCAATTGTACATTTTTGGAAATAATTTCTGCTTCACAAATGACGAAAGATATAGTTCCACTTTCAAAAAATTATTATCATTGCAATAATTCATCAAATTCGTTAAACAGAAATATGTCCCCTTTTCCTATGATTGGGACATTTTTCATGGCCAACACAGTTGGTCTGGTTGTAAAGTCTTAATATTAATATGCTTTTCTAGTCTTTTTCACGAGCCATGTTGATGTCACTCAAACGTATTAACCCTTTACCCAACAAACCGGCCAAAACCGGCCAAATAAAGCTTTAACAGCCTAAAATATCTTCGGTCTGTCTCAATAGAACCATACATATATGGATATCATTGGAACCGGCTCCTTGACCACATTGTGATAGTTACAGTTATGCCCTGTGCCAATGCATTCTCTTATATATGCGAGTCGACCATAGGTCGCCTCGCATATATAAGAGAATGCATTGGCCTAAAAAAAATCTTTTTTTACCATTTTTTCTTACATTCTTTAACAATTTTATAATTTTTAATGTGTTAAGCCAATGCATTCTCTTATATATGCGAGGCGACCTATGGTCGACTCGCATATATAAGAGAATGCATTGGCACAGGGCCCTTCTGTTGGGTAAAGGGTTAACTTATTAATGATCATCATGACCTGGAATGTGGGCATAGAAAAATCTCACACTCGGAGGCCCGATATTTGGTCCCTCCGGTGAGATTCTTCCATCACATATCCCAGGTCATGATGGATAATATTAGTCTTGACATTGCCCTTCTCTATATGTATTTCACATAACATGATTCTTCATTTTGAAGTATCAACTGTAATACGAGACTCGGATTGTTTAAATTTGCTAATTAATTGGACATGCCTTGCTTGAAGCTTTGGTAATTATAATATAATATATATGTAATTCTGGATGAGAGAAATAAAATCATCGTTGATATTTTACTGAAATTTTTATTTTGCGAGTTTAATTTGCCGTACTGTTGTGATGGTTATTTGTTACTGATTCTAAAATCACATATATAAGAGAATGCACTGCCTTACAATGTCAAGGTAAATATTGTTAGGACGATGCATTCTCTTATATATGCGAGGCTCCCTGTGGGATTTTAGCTCCAGTCATGGAAGGGTTAAAACTTTATTTTATGTATCTGTATTGTCATATTTATATAGAATTTTGCAAATCAATTGTTACCCTGTGAGTATCATACTAATCTCGATTTCTAAGTGTATTATTTATCAATGTCCTGTTTGTAGCAAATGCAAGTTTATATGGGATCCTCAGGGATCCTTGTAAATTATTGAGGTGATAAATCCCTATTTCTGTTGGGGTCTGTGGCTCAGTCAATGATGCATATGCAAGCCTGAGTTTAGTGTACCTGTCATTTGCAGATGGTCAATTTAGTGACGCTATCCCGCATAGTGGGCCAGCATCACTAAATTCACCATCTGGGGACCTCATTCTGCTTTGGCCCAATATGTGTACATCACAATATTCACCATTTGTGAACTCCAATCTGAGTGTCTCCCATAGCAGATGAGGTCCCCAGAGGGTGAATGTAGTGATTTAGCTATGCAGGATAGCATCACTAAATTCACCCTCTGGGGACCTCATTCTGCAAATGACAGGCACACTAAACTCAGACTTGAAGCATATGCCAACATTAACCATCCACTGACCAGTGATGGTGAAGCTGGTTGAAATCGCGATAAGCACGGATTTGTCATCCACGCAATGGGAAGATAACCGAATTATAAAATACCAAATTTGTATAGCTTATTTCTCTACATATTTGCCCTTCTAAAATCAAAAGTGTCAACTCAACATTCCTTATAATCGACACCCCCTCCCTATTTTTTTCTTTCCTCTCGACTTGAACCAATTACATGACTGGAGCTTCCTGAAATTTTGCGAAAACCCTATGCATTCTCTTATATCTGTGAGTCTCCCATTGGGAGCCTTGCATATATAAGAAATAGAATACATTGGCCTAGTAAGCAAGCCAGTGTATTCGCTTATATATGCTAGGCTCCCTATGGGAGACTCGCATATGTAAGAGAATGCACTGGCACATGATCTTTAATACTGCACCAGCGCAGCTACCATCATGAAAGGGTCAAGACATTCTTCATCAATTTAGATCCACATTATTTTGGTACTACATCCCAGCTATGTTTCTGAATCCTAAAATTATAAAAACAAATATATGTTAAATATTGATAATGGAGACGAGCAATACTCTTAACCTTTTTTTTTACTGGAGGTGCGCTGGTGTAGCGTGAAAGACCCTGTGCCAGTGCATTCTCTTACATATGTGAGTCTCCCATAGGGAGCTTCACATATATAAGAGAATGCACTGGCTTACAAGGTCAAGGTAAATATTGTTAGACCAGTGTATTCTCATATAAATATAGATATATGCGAGGCTCCCTATGAGACTAGTATATAAGAGAATGCATTGGCACAGGGTTTTTGCAAAATTTCAGGAAACTCCATTCATGGAAGGGTTAAGCTGTATAACATCTGCTTCCATCCCTCTTCATCACCTCATATTCATACTTTCTATATAGTGTAAAACCATAATGTGTACATGAAATCGGGATTCACATAAGAAATGAACGGCGGTTTCAATGTGGTCATGGGATTTTGAACGCGAGAAAAATTCAGCGGAGTTTGTTGATTTTTTATCGCGGTCAAAACCCATGACCACGTTGAATCCGCCGTTTATTATTTATATTTATATACTTACACTCTTTCAAACACTTCTCCAAATATGTCCGTTATTTCGTCAAAAACACTTTTTCAAATATCTCCGTTATTTCGTTTATAAAAATAATTTCCTATCTCTATATTTCGCCCTATTTCGCTGTATTTTCCTATTTCGATTTTTCGTGCTATTTCGCTGTATTTTCATATTTCGCCTTTTCGTTGTATTTCATATTTCGATAATTCGCTATATTTGACATATTATTGGATATGGGATTATATGATAACCAACATTCTGATAGTCAATCGAACATCTCGTGCCACCCGTGCTCGCGATTAGATGCCGCTAGCCATCCAATCGCGAACCTCGATTACATATTGTTTGCTATCAAATCCTTGGGGTATTGGCTGACTAGATACTCAAGCAGTCGGTAATGTCAGACAATCTCCGGTGATTTCCGGGACCAATGTGTTCATAAACCTATGAACGACATTGAAAGTGACGTCACGTTACGTTCATAGGTTTATGAACGCATTGAATAAGGGGGCGTGTCTACCGTAACGCTATGGGGAAATCGGAAGAGATATCAGGTGTATGTAAATATATAAATATGTTCAATAAAAATAAACTGGATCATCATTTATCATGGGAAATTTTTCGGTTAGTTTTGTCTTCATGATTTCCAACTTGTTTCTAACTTGTCCAAAGTGTTAATAGTCTTGTTTGTTTTTGAGAATGCATACCGGTATGCCTTGTTTACCATTTATACATGTAGACTAACAACAAAAGTCCACTTATCACGTAAGTATTTATTTTCCTTCAGGACATCTATAGGGTAAGCTGTATTATTCCACACATTCTTTGTTTTCTGTTTTGAATTGTTTCAGAGTAAGCTGTAGTACTTGGTGCATTTCCAACAACAACAACAATATTGTAATACTCAATACTGTAGTACTTGGTGCATGATAATTTTTTGCTTTCTTTTTCAATTATTTCAGGACATTGTTGGGGTGGGTGAGTGAGCTCACATGCTCACAGATTTATAATAGAGCAGATTAAAAAGTCAATAAATCCGAAGCATTCAATCTTCACAGCCTTCAATGTACATTACAAATGAATTGCATACCTAGTGTCTCATATAGATAATGGTTCTATAATATAGTTTATTATTATGATCATAAGTTTTTTCCCCAATTCCTATGTTAAAATGTAATGAAAAAAATCGAGATATCTAACGATGTCAGCCTTCTTAATTCAGATTGTTTGGCTTCGGCAATCCACTATGGCATCCCTTTATCGTGGCCCAGTTTGCTTCGGCAAATGGCTTTGGCATTACTGATTGCTATAGCAAATTATGTGGACTGCGATGTTCACCTTATTAATGAAACAACAGGTTGATAACAGTTCTGAGTGACGTCAGATACTTCAGGGGTTAACATAACTTATTATCAGACCTGAAAATAGATCAGGTTTTCCCAGCGACGTTCAACGTCACAATGTCTTGTCCAATCGAAGCGCGTTTCATATATAAAACAGTTTTCGCATTTTTCTTGGTTGACATGAGGAATTGTCAGCCCTTGGAAGTCAATATTCACCTGCGACTCGTGTCAACCTGGAAACAATGCGATAATTGTATAATACACATCATATTATACGGACAATATTGTCAAATTATGAGCCTCTAGGTATGTAATACATTTGTAATGTATGGGGGTCCAAATTCACATTTATTAGTAAATTATGTCAAGCATAATTACCTATGCTTAAACTTAATTATGTATGCTTAAGCATAATTCCAATATGCTTAAGCTTAAATCTGATTTGAATTATGCTCAAGTGTAATTCATTTTCATGCTATGATGAATTATGCTTAAGCATAAATGTGATTAATGTCCATTGAGAAATGCTGTGAAGACCGAAGCCTTCGGATAGAGTGACTTTTGTATCTGCCATCATTTAATCATTTATTTTTCTTTTAAATTCTTTCAGAATGTCACTGGGTGTATAACATAATACTCGACACATGTAAGTAAGAGTTTGCTTATTTCACTATTTCAGGACGCCACTGGAGTAAGCCGTAGTACTCAGCCCGCCAGCAGTGTAACAAAAGGAGCGGCAACGAAGAATTACAGTAACAGTTACTGGTGAAACAAGAAATCCAAAGGAAACGCGCGCTTTAGGAACTCAACAGATGGAACTAATGTACTCTGAAAGTAGCCCAGTATAAAAAGCTGATGGTATAACTGATGAAACATAATGTTATGTAAATGCTTGTTGAATTGAAGCATGTTTTCTGTAGACATATTGTACATTCCTCATAATCAGTTCTTTTTTCACAGCCTGAGTGTTCGCTTTTAATGTGTACTCGTACCCTATTAACCTATTCATTATGCATTTAAATTTTTAATCTCTTTGGCAAGCAGTTAAAACTTGTCATCCAACATCCATCCAATGCTTGAAGGCAGTCAAAAAATACAGATGAATTTAGATATTTCAGCTGTCTCATCATCTATCGATTTTTTTTCAAGGGATTCTAAAGGGATACAATTATCCAGAATATAAAAAAAATAGCTGAAAGTGACTAGAATGTTTCATTTGTTTTGGGGTTATTGAGTATTACAATATTGTTGTTGTTTGGTTGAAAATCTCAATACATCATTAGAAAATGCAATGGAATGTACAGTATGACTCCAGAAATTCATGTTTTATATTAATGAGAAACTTTCATTAACGTAAGATCTGAAAAAAGTACCATCTGTGAAAAACAAATGTATGATAATAGGGCTATTAATTGATTACCCCTGTAATATTATTTTATTTTGAGGGTGTGATTGTATTTTAAGCTGCTGAATTTCTCATTAATAGCATTGATCTTAAGACCCCCCTCTGCAGTTATCACGGCGAAATATAGGAAAATTGAGAGGAGATATGTTTGGTTACAATCATCTAATTTCTTTCAATTCTATCAATAAAAAGTAATAATTATTCTATGATGAAAATGAAATAGGACTTGCAACGTTCTATCCCTTGGTGTCATTTTAAGTTATTCAGAATATATGTTCTTCTCTATTTTGCCACTTGTAAATTTTAGAAACTTGCTTTTCTATGTTAAATCTGAATGTAGTTACAAGTGGCTGAACTTATAAACCAGATCATATAAAATTTTATAAAATTGTTTTTAACATTGCTATTTGAGTGGCCAGATCATGTGTATGGCACGACGGGAGCAGTGCTGGTGCAGCATTAAAGAAAATTTGCCAGTGCATTCTCTTATGTATGCGAGTCTCCCACAGGGAGCCTTGCATATGTAAGAGAATTCACTGGCTTACCAGGTCAAGGTACCAAGCCTTGAAATAGTGAGCCTGTCATTTGCAGAATGAGGTCCCCAGAGGGTGAATTTAGTGATGCTATCCCGCACAGCGTGCTAGCATCACCAAATTCACAATCTGGGGACCTCATTCTGCTTAGGTGTAAGCAGAATGAGGTCCCCAGAGGGTGAATTTGGTGATGGTAGCCCGCTATGCGGGTTAGCATCACTAAATTCACCCTCTGGGGACCTCATTCTGCATATTGTTTGGCCAATGTATTCTCTTATATATGCGAGGCTCCCTATGTGCATTGGCATAGGGTTTTCATAAAATTTCAGGAAGCTCCAGTCATGAAAGGGCTAACCTGTTAATGGTATATAACAATAAATTTGAACTTTTTATGTGCTGAAATTAACCATTTCTATGCTAAATGGATTCTCCCACTCAGTTGTAAATGTATACATTGGAACCGTCCATTATATATTTGGAGGGGTGTTCAGGTAATAAAAGCAGACGACAGACAGAAAAAACATGGCAAAAGTCATGGACAATCATCCTGGATAGGTGTATGGACTCTGAGATAATTGACTTGTGGACGACCCTCTTGAAATGTAATTAAGGAGGTGGTAAATTACCTTCCTAAAATTCTTGCTTTGGAATAGCAATTGTCTTCATAATATCTATTATCGCTTGAATATGATTAGGGCTGATTAACCATTCCTATACTATATAAATGTTCAGATAATAAGTTCAACAAACGACCATAAGGTTGTTTGTAGTACTTATTATTTGAACATTTCCTGACAATAAATCAGACTCCGTCTGTACTTATATTATCTGTTGTCTGCTTATATTAACCCTTTACCCAACAAACCGGCCAAAACCGGCCAAATAAAGATTAACAGCCTAAAATATCTTCGGTCTGTCTCAATAGAACCATACAAATATGGATATCATTGGAACCGGCTCCTTGACCACATTGTGATGGTTACAGTTATGCCCTGTGCCAATGCATTCTCTTATATATGCGAGTCGACCATAGGTCGCCTCGCATATATAAGAGAATGCATTGGCACAGGGCCCTTCTGTTGGGTAAAGGGTTAACTGTACATCCCTCCAAACCAGTAATAGACCATTCCAAAGTACATTTTTTTTAACTTGGTGGGAGAATCCATTTACAGGGTTAATAATTGCCAGCTATTATGAAATTGATCTTTGAAAAGAAAGACCTATCAAAGAAATGATTTCATCTTCAAGTGTTATAAGTCCAGCCATTGTGGTTAAGTTTGATGAAATTGCTTAGAACTGTTCCTTAGATTTGTAATAAAAATTAGCATCTATTTTTATATAGGTGAAAGCTCTGCCGATTGTTTTCGGCCATTCGTTATATAGTTGAAAACATTTCTAGTTTTATAGCTGCTTAACAGACACAAAATGCTTTATCTTTTTTCTTAACCTTTTAAAAATTCGTTATTTTGAATAGAAATGTTGTGTGAAGTAGAAGAATTTGAACAATTATTTGTAGATGTGTATACCAGTATTAAAACACTGTTTGAAAAAAACATTGAATACAACATGGGAAAATTTGAGCACATTTCTGTTGGTATAATTATAATCCCAATGACAGACTTTATATTTTGTGGGCGGGGGGTGGGAGAATCACATTTAATTTTTGTGTTTTATATTTTTTATGATAACGTGTCCCGCTCTCAAGTCAAACTGTGAGAGAAAAGGACAGAAACAAACTTGAGCCACTTATATTTTAAACATTCATTTTCTGAACTAAACTTTGGATTGTTTTTGGGCCAACAATTTTCAAAATGTTTAATTTTGCTGGCTTTAAATGATTCTAGAATAAATTATCCATTTGTGGGAGATACATGTACTTTGAAGCCAGTTACATGCCGAAGATCTCCCAATTATTAGACTGAATGCCTGGATCAAAATTAAGATGGATGAAAATGCCAATAAAACTAATGAAATAATATGAATCAAATACTATAAGAACCAACCTGTGTTTATGGTAAGCCGGGAACTAGTGTGTCTGTCATTTGCAGAATGAGGTCCCCAGAGGTTGATTCATGAATTTAGTGATGCTATCCCGCACGGCGGGCCAGTGTCACCAATTTCACCCTCTGGTAACCTTATTCTGCTGAGCAGACTGAGGTCCTCAGAGGGTGAATTTGGCGATGCTAGCCCACTGTGTGGGATAACATCACTAAATTCACCCTCTGGTGACCTATTTTTTGCAAATGACAGACACTATTTCAAGGCTTGGTCTATGGCCTTTGACTTATTTATATCTTGAGTCGGCATTCGGATAACCTGAATATCGGTGAAAAAAAATTGTAAAAAAAATTATTTTGTAATGTTTAGTAATTTTGAGCCTTAGAGAGATGTATTATCTTCACTTGTACAGTTTTTTTCTGTTTCATATAAAGTATGCACATATTTCGTATTTTCATTTGTGTTTCCATGGTAACGTGTGTTTGGTATCAATGTGTTGCGGTGTACAGAGAGTTTATTATTATTGTGTAATATATAAATATCAGATAGATGATTTTCAAGAAATTAATAATTAGCAAATTTATAAGGCAAGGGGTGCACAGCCTTCGGTGCCTTATAAAATAAACATGGCTGAAGTTATTGCCTCATCTCTCCGACATTTTTCCTTACTTTTCATACGAAGTAAAACCATGATTATTTGTGATATAAACACATGATTTTTTTAATCTGTTTGCTATTACATTCAGTCCTCATTATATGTCGTTGATGTGGCTCAATAATTCTTGACTAGAATTTTTCAAGGACCGCTGCATGCAGGGAAGATTAGTTTTGTAACCCATCACTGGTTTTTGTGTCCAAATTATGGATTCACAAATGGACTAAAATCCAAATGAATATTTTATTTTTACCTAATTTTTTAAGTATTCTTTTCCTGGTTTCATCAATATGTGTAATTTATCAGAGTTACACAAATTGTGACCAGATAATATTTTGCCTGACAATCATCAATGTTTTAATAATTTTTTAAGATGAATCTGACATTAAGATATCAGAATGGTTATCTAATGATTTCAGGACAATGTAACAGTCGCGATTCTGTAGATTTTTCAGTTTTCCTCCCTTTCTATGAATCATCAAAGGGCTCTTTATGCCCCCTCTTAGATTACACTTAACATCATGAAACAACCCTTGAAATTAGCTACAGCAAAAGTCAATACCGTACAAAAAGCCGTTGATGTCAATTTAGAATTTCATGCATTTCTAAAGCAATGCCATTGTAGGAAAATACCAATTTCAAGGGCTGCATGAAATAGCTGGCGGTTTGTAAGAATTACACTTTTATATCACATGATTTTGCTCATTATTTATGTAGTTTGTTAAGATGCAAGAGAAATGAGGTCATAACAATATCACCCCTGGTTAAGTGGTCCTGCGAATTTGCTATGATGTTGGTGGGTACTGCTGAATTGCTCTGATGCTGGTAGGCCAAACTGATGCTGTTAATAAAAAGAATCATTAATTTTTTTTTCAAGTTGTCATTTTCGCGCTGTTCAAATAATCTGAGGAAAAACATTCAAAAACATATATTGTAAAATATATTGATAATGGCTATATTAATTGATGTAAACCAATGATAATCAAAATGGCTATTCATCGATTATATAGAGTTTTAAAAGAATACATTTGTTCTTGAATGTTTCATATAGACAATGACTTCAAATCGCCTGGATTACCCAAACACTGCGAAAATGACAACTTTAGAAAAAATAACAGTACTTTTTTGGTAACCGCATAGTTTTCCCTACCAGCATCATACCAGTTCAGCAGGACCAGTATCATTGAAAATTAACAGGATCACTTACCAGGGGTGAATATACCATGCCCTGTAACGGGACCCGCGTTGCTGTATGTACATATACCACGTTCTTGGTGGTTCTATTTTCTCATAACTTCTTCTGTAATCATTCTATTGTGCATTTATCATTGATGTGTAATAAATACAAATATCACTCAAATCCTATTTTGTTGAGAATATAGTTTGTAAAATATTGTAATAAATTTGTACAGTTTTGTTGTGCGGGCGTCTCGGTCCTGTTACGAGGTGTGTCTTGATGGGTCACGTCACTCAGTACGGTCAACATTTCATTCCATACACGCGATATTAGCCTCATAAATGTTATATGGCATGTCAGCATTAAATTGACAGTATAAATAGGTAAAGTTCTAAATTACAATTTTCATAGTTTTATGTTTGCTTTTCAAGGCATTTTCATTTGAAAACGAAGTATATTTTGCCTTCTTTAGCAATCACAAACATGAGTAATCTAGAATGATGAGGATCTGACCTATGTTTGAAGAATTCAGATTAATTCTCAGGAACTTTCTCGCACCTTCAGGTCAATTGGATGTGGTGACAAGAACAAATATCTCAACAGCCAGACATAGTAAAATAATGACTTTAATACCTAGACTTCATTTGTATACTTGTCCTGCGGGATACAAATCCCAAGACGGAGCACACATAACCCTAGAAGGAGCGTGTATGTTAAGTGGGAGATTTGTATTTGTAAATTTTCAACCATGTGAAATTTTGGCAAAAATTGAGCACATGGTCCACTTCGAAATTGATAGTTTTCGGGAAAGATTTTTGGTGCGTTTCAGTTTTCCATTAGTTCTGAGCTCTACTCCACATGTTTCGGGCACTACTCCACATGTTTGAGGTACTACTCCACATGTTTGGGGTTCTACTCCAAATGTTTGGGGCACTACTCCACATGCCTGAGGTACTACTCCACATGTTTGGGGCACCACTCTACATCTTTGGGTTGAAATTTCTTGGAAAATTTTCCAAATTTTTTTCTTGTCATCTATTGTCAACTAATCAAATAGACCTTAATCAAGTTGCGGAAGCCTAATCAGTCCAAGTTAAAATCAATAGTTCTTGATTTGTGCATTTAGATACACATGAAGCTTAGAAGGCAATGAATTTCAGTGGATAATAAATATCTCAATATAAACACTACAGAAGAAATTGACAGCTCAACTCAGCTGTTTTATGGACATTTATGCAGCAAAATTATTATGCAGCTGTTTTATGGACATTTATGGAGTTAATATGACGTGTCTTGAATGATTTGTGGATCATTAATAAAAATAGATTTGTCAAGATTATCACACCTTGATAGATCATCTCTTAAAGAAATAAGAGGAATTTCCAGGCTCTAGGATGCTATGATTTGAGTTCTACTCTTGGGATGCTCTTCTGTATTATTTTTTACGATATAATTATATGAAACTAAGAAATTTCCATGGTACAGCTACAGTAATGCCCTAAGTAATCGACTCCTTAACCACAGAAGAATTATGGGTAACTTTTCAGGATTAAGTCGGAAATATGGCTTGTTGGCATTCATCGGAAAGCTCTCCCCGAGAGCTTTCCGATGAATGGCAACAAGCCATATTTCAGACTATATCCTGAAAAGTTACCCATAATTCTGCTGTGGTTAAGGAGTCGATTACTTAGGGCATTACTGTATATCATTACAAAATTTATACCCTGTGTTCATATGGAAGATATTCAATTTTGTGGGATAAAGGAACATCGGGTTTCAAGTCATGGAATCGTCAATGTTTTGTGAAAATATTTCTCAATTAAATTATATCTAGGCAGTAAAACAATTATATTTTCAATCACTGTCTGTAGTAGGGCATTGTACATGAATTTTCCTTAATGGGAATGCTGAATTCCCTGTATGCAATGAACTAGGTTTCTCCTGAAAACTTTGCCATGAGTATTGTGGATTTCCTGATTCTCTTATTGTGTTTGCCATCACCTGGAAATTCTTTCACTGTTTTCTGATCAAGTCATTTATCATGTTGTGATGTTCTTGTCACTTATTTCTTTTCTCGCTTACATTTTTCATGGTCAGAACTATCACAACTCACTGAAGAACTGACAACTGTTCTTCATCGTCCCAAACAATAAAATCCTATGCTAAATGTATAGCTTGGAAGTCCTGTCCAGTCATGGATGCTGGTTCATTTTTATAATAATAAAATCTCATTTAATATGAAGTATTATTTTATTTACTACTCAAATGTTTTGAGAAAGCTATAATTCAGCTGAAGGCAAGCCTTAACAATTTCAGTGCCAGGGGCCGATCTCATCGGCCCTAATTTACGGTCTGTAAAATCGGCCCTAAAATTTAAAAAAAACAAAAACATTTTGTTTTGTTTTTGAGATATTTTTGGGTTGAATTTTTTTTGGGTATGCTTAAGCATGCTATAGCGAATTTAAAAACAAACTAGATAAAACCTTAGGGGCATGTTATAACTCAAAACTATCACCAAGTATTCATAGTAATAATTTTGATGCCCATGAAAAACGTAAGATTCCCTGGCACTAAACCTACAAAATAAGTCTGTTAACTCTTTCACTGCCAAACGCGCATAAATGCGAACTCCCGTGTCACTGCCAATCGCGCATTTTTGCGAATTTGGTATGTAGTCTAATGTATGGGATATAACTCTATTCTTTCCGGCATGTTTGATAGTGTACAATGATTCTATCTGTAGTACTGTTGCGCGCGAACAATTTAAAGCGACAACGTCATCAAGGTAATGCTATTTCTGACGTTATGGGAGTACAGTCAGAGCCGGAATATACCCCCCAGTGCCACGCATCCTGTACATATATCCATGTATTTCAGGTATATATGGGTAATACATTATATCTCAAGCAGTTTCTAATATAATTAGTTGAAACTTCACATGTATATAGACATAGGTATATCCTGTCGAATGCCGCCGTGGACACGCCCACCAAGGTCACGTGACATTGGCGGCCATCTTGGATTAGTGGCTATTTGCCGGTATATGTACAGTTTGTGTGGGTATGCATGGGTGTGTTGTTTGTTTTCTAATTTTCAACCCAATTATACGATGTCCAACAGTAAGGTACACGGGAGTAACATATATGAACATACTTTGGACATAAAATAGGTCACGTTAACTTGGCGTCCATCTTGGATTTATGCAAGTTGCCACCTATTTGTAGCAAAATTTGCCAAAACTTTCCTTTCCAGAATGGATTATTTTCAAATGTTGTTTTCTTATAATACACCTTTACTGGTTTTGAACAACCCTTGTCTATTGTATCGTTTTCCAGTGGTGATAACAGGCAACTAAATTAATTATGCTGGTGAGTTGACCATGCGTACGCCCGCGTAACCCATATAATTCACATAAATCATCGTGAAAACCAATTTTCCTGAAATTCAAGATGGCCGTCAAGATCACGTGACTTATAAGGGGCGGAGCAGTGTCATATGTCCCCCTGCAGGTATATATACATGTGGGTATGCATGGTTATATATATATATCTATATTTGGAATTGTACCTATCAGGGAATATTCAAGCAACAAAAGCACGAACTCAACAAAGTGCGCCATTGTATCCCATTTTGCTACAAATAGGTGGCAACTTGCATAAATCCAAGATGGACGCCAAGGTCACGTGACCTATTTTATGTCCAAAGTATGTTCATATATGTTACTCCCGTGTACCTTACTGTTGGACATCGTATAATTGGGTTGAAAATTAGAAAACAAACAACACACCCATGCATACCCACACAAACTGTACATATACCGGCAAATAGCCACTAATCCAAGATGGCCGCCAATGTCACGTGACCTTGGTGGGCGTGTCCACGGCGGCATTCGACAGGATATACCTATGTCTATATACATGTGAAGTTTCAACTAATTATATTAGAAACTGCTTGAGATATAATATATTACCCATATATACCTGAAATACATGGATATATGTACAGGATGCGTGGCACTGGGGGGTATGTCTGTGGTGGCAGGTGGCAGCGAAAGAGTTAAAGAATATAAGAAAAAATTGTAAAAAATAATAACAAATGATGAAAAATTGTTAGGCCAATGCATTGGCACAGGGTATATGGGTTGATAAAAAAATCGGACCTGGCACTGAAAGGGTTAAGGAGGTCAAGTGGCTAATTTTTAATGGTGATTTTCATGCAAATGTTTTTAGCTGTGACTTGATGCGATATTGGAATTAATAGATAGATGCAATATTTGGCTTGGAATTCATTCCAATATATGACTTTTATTTTTACATTTTATAGATTTTTCGAAAGTAGGTCAAGTGTAACAATTCCAGAAAAATATTCTCAAAAATAACTTTATAGTAATAATTGATAATTGACCTACCCCACCCAGCCAGTTGAATGTTGTAACTGTTTACTGATATGTCTGCTTTAGTTATCGAAAAGCTCTTTCCTTTGCTTAGGAGATTTGCATTGTCATCCCCATTCAACGCTGACCACCTGACCTCCCTCATAAGTTAATGCTATACAATTAGATTTCTTTCCATCTGTAATCTTAAGACGAATTATACTAGCTTTGACCAACCCACCTTCATATGACTAGCGTCATCTTATCCTGTTCTTCACGTTGTGATGTTGAGAACATGTTCTGCCCATGGATTTAAATTAATTCTGGTTGGAGCTGTGGTTTACGTGGGCATGGTTACAGAGTTACCTACCCTTTGTCCTAAGTTGTCATATGATTGTTTAGCTTTAAAAGCAGATGGCGAGGAGTAAGATGTGAATCATAATTGTTTGATGTATTTGGTGCTATTTTGTAGCAGAAATGAATGTATTTGCTCATCTGATGTTCAGAGTTGGTGCATCAGATGGCAGTGGCTGTTATTTTTTATTTTCACTGAGTAACTCGGAAGCGTGCCACTGATGCTTATAAAATGAGAATGGTACAAGCTTCTTAAAGTTGGTTAATGATATTAAGTTTCATCAAACTACACTATTTTCATGACAATAAATCCATTATATGAATACAGCAAAACAAGAACTAAAATTATAAATGTTAGTCTGAGATTTCACTAGCGGAAGAGTCACAAATATTCTGTCAGACAGTTGTCATCATGTCATGGTAATAGTGACACAAATTTTGTCGGAGTTGAAACATTTGTGATGACAGTTATACTTCTATCAGAGTAAAACCATGGACATGTTGTTGTATTATACGTTAGTCGTATTTTAATTCATGCAGTACTATTTTTCACGCATCCATATGAGTGCAAATTTAAAACAGAGCTAAAAATACTGTGACTCAAGAGTTTAGCAAACAAAACGGAAAAATAAAGTGGTTTGTGTATTAATCGATAAAAATGTAAACTGCGAAGTTATTTCGTGTATTAATCGATAAAAATGTAAACTGCGAAGTCATTTCTTGAGTCAATAATCGATTGATGGTCGTTGATGTCACTTTAATTAGTTATCATGACATCAGGGGCGCCGGCAGAGGGGGGCAGCTGACCCCCCCCCCCCCCCCCCCCCCCCCCCCCCCCCCCCCTGCCCTTAACCAAGGGGGGCGAGCGGGGGCAGGACTTGCCCTTTTTCTGGAGACAGAAAATGCTTTTTGTGTGTTTAATCTCGTGTTTTTATAGCAAAATGTGACTTTTTTGGTCCAAATACCACCAATTTCACAAGGAATATTAATTTTTTGTCAATTTTATCACAAAACGGCCATAAAAACCGACAAATACCATTAAAATAGGGATTTTTGCCACAATGAATTTATGGTTATTTCCCCCCCCCCCCCCCCCCCGCCCTTGGATGCTTCCGGTGGTGCCCCCTGCATGACATCCCCAGAGTGTGAATTTAGTGATGCTAAATCACCAGATTCACCCTCTCGCAGGGTCCGCGCTGGACTGAAATTGACTTTTGCCAAATGAAAATATTTTTTGCCAAATGTTATCCCTGATAGTATCATTTTCTGCAACCTTG
Source organism: Siphonodentalium dalli (assembly GCA_032622095.1). NCBI lineage: Eukaryota > Metazoa > Mollusca > Scaphopoda > Gadilida > Siphonodentaliidae > Siphonodentalium > Siphonodentalium dalli. The sequence goes on from CP136063.1 coordinate 249,406,434, forward strand.
TTTGAGTTCTATATTTCGACACTCGCGGTTTGAACGACGTTTGATATCGATAGGAAAGCAGTTAGTTAATAATTATATAAGTTTACCATACAACAATAAACCAATCACCGAACAATAACATGGTAGAAGAGTTGCTACATCAGAAGGGAACATCGCAAGAGGATTAGCTATGTAAACACCACCACCACACTAAATATTGCTAATCCATCCACCCACCGATAATACTGTTACCAGATTAATGGAGGTGTAAAAGTTTCCTAAAATTAATGGTGTTGATTGACCGATTTTTTAAAACTTTATTGAGGAATTAAAAAGTGACTTGCCAAAACTTTTGCCAAATGAAAATATTTTTTGCCAAATGTGAATTATTTTTGCCATTGGCAAATGGCAGCGCGAAACCTGCTACAGGAGACCTATAATCAGATTGAAGTTCCCCAGTTGAAGTTCACCCATAAGTCGCCTTCATTATGCATTTTATCTTCTGCAAATTAGAGGATATAGAAACTGAACAGAAGGGAAAAAGTAACTAAAAACAATTAATTTGAGACTGAATTTACTGATGCTAACCAGCTGTGCAGGGTAGCATCACTAATTTCACATATCTGGGCACCTCAATCTGCACATGACAAGACACTATTTCAAGGTTTGAGCATGGATGTCTGAAAGTCCATCACTCTAAAGAATAAACTTTTCTGGATGATGACAATTATAACAAAGCCGACAATTATAACAAAGCCAGAGGGATCACATGTATCACAGCAACTGTTTGCCAGAATATCCGGGTCTTTCTCATCTGAATAATTCAGTTACCTTACTTTTGCATGACAACTATCAGAATGACGACCTCATTTTTGCATATGAAGCCTGAGGACAAGTATTATTTAATGTTCAATACATTTATATCTTCAAAATAGAGCTAACAAATATACCTATGTGGTGATATTGTTTTTATACTCATTGAGAGTATCCCACAGTCTTTGGGTGACTTATTTTACTGGTGTCGGTATGCGTACACGTCTGCCCAAATTTTAGGTCTCTTTGTTTTGCTGGTATTAGTATGGGTACACATCTACCCATGTTTTATGCCTCTTGTTTTGCTGTTATTGATATGGAAACACATCTGCCCACATTTTGGGCCTCTCATTAATCATTATCACATATTAGGACACTGGTTGTATGTTTTCTGAGTTTTATTTCATCAGGTTTATAAGATCTTTTATGTCATTTTGTGGATATGTTGAAATTTCTTGCTTTTTAAGGATGGAAGCTAAAGTGGAAATCATCTCTTGATGTGTCAATAAATAATGGTAAATAACAAAGCAAAATTCAGTTTCTGTGTTATTTATTACCCATAATCCCTTAATGGTAGCACTGAATCATTGACAACATGTTGATAAATAATGGTAAATAACCAAGAAACTTCCATCATATATTACCCATAATGCCTCACACATCTTTAACATTCGATCATCTCTTAATTTGACCCTAAAAAATTTATAAATTACAAAGCAGAACTTCCTTTTCTGTGTCATTTATTAATATCCATAAAATCATTCCAAACAACTTAACTCCAAAAAAATGATTGCTAAAAACTTCCCCCAAAGTCACTATGAATTGGGTCTCTCTTTTTAGCTCAACTTGACAAAGTCAAGCTTGAGCTATTGCTTTGGGTTGGCATTTGGCATCTGTCCATCCATCTACAGTTTCTTTTGACTCATCCTACAGGCCGCATCCCTCATCCGATTATCACCAAACTTCATATCGATCTTCCGGGGTGACCTCTTTTAGGAGCCATCAATTGTTTCCGAAATTCGTTATGGATTTCATATTTCAGTCCATCGGCACACCCTGCAGCCCACATTTATTTGAGAAATGTTTTGAAAATTTACAGGCATGTTTAGGATCACCTCTTGGTGTGCGCTGTCAAATTATAGCGATTTTCGATTAAATATGGCTGCTGGCGGCCATCTTAAAATTTACTCTTTGTATGGCTAAATTCTTTGGCACACCCTACAGACCACATCCCTCGTCCGATCATCACCAAACTCTATATGCATCTTGAGGGTGACATCTAGATTGGAGCCATCGATTTCTTTCCAAAATTTGTTTTAAAAAACATGGCTGCCAGTGGTTATCCTGGATTTTACTCTTTTCCATGACTAAATCTTTCAGCACAACCTGCAGGCCACATCCCTCATTCGCTCGTCACCAAACTTCATAAGGATCTTCGGAGTGACCTCTAGATGGGAACCATCAATTTTTTCTGAATTTCGTGAAAAAAATAAAAACATGGCTGCCAGCAGCCGTCTTGGATTTCAAATTTGAATACATCGACAGACTGCAGACCACATATATAAAAGAAATGAATTGTAAATTTACAGGCATGATTACGATCACCTCCAGATGAGATATATCAAATTTGAATGATTTTCGATAAAAATTATGGCCGGCAGCCATCTTAGATTTTACTCTTTGCATTACTAAATCCTTTGGCAGACCACATCCGTATTCCGATCATTACAAAACACATGGATCTTCAGGGTAACCTCTACAGTGGAGCCATAAATGTTTTTATGAATTTCGTTGGGGGTGAAAAAACGTGACCATCTTGGATTTTATTCTTTTGACTAAATTATTTGGCACACCCTACAGACCACATCCCTCATCCGATTGTCACCAAACTTTATATTCATCTTTAGGGTGACCTCTAGAAGGGATCCATCAATTTTTTTTCATAATTCGTTAAAAAAACATTGCTGCCAGTGGCCATTTTGGATTTACTCTTTGCATTAATAAATCCTTCGCGCAATCTACAGGCCACATCCCTCATCTGGTCGTCACCAAACAAAAGGATCTTCAGGATGACCTATACATGGGAGCTAACGATTTTCTAAATTCCGTTAAAAACATGGTCGGCAGCGGCCATTTTCGATTTTACTCTTTTCTATATGCCACATCCCTCATCCAAACTTCATATATATGGTTCTTTTCGGTGACCTTCAGATGGAATTTTTTTTTTAAAACATGGCCGCCTGCAGCCAACTTGGGATTTCACATTTGAATCCATTGGCACACCCTGCAGCCAACATTCATTGGAAAAAAGTTTGAAATGACTATAATTTCATTACACAACACAATCCATTTACTGAAACTTTGACTTTCCTTCTTTGTCATTCTATTGACTGCTCGGCATAAAATTATTAACACATCCCCATGTTGAGCTGCAGTGTCATTGACACTTTCATTTTGTACAAATACCTGTCCCTAAAATAATTATACTGTGTCGAAGAGATATGGTTTATTGCCTCCTCGTGGGAGCGTCATGAATGTACATAATTTGTATACATATTTACATATATGCATATATAACATGTTGCAATAATTTAATAAAATTAACTGTCACACTCGTGTGGTCGGCTGAGATCGTAATATGTCTATGGTTAAACACAACAGATAAAGAACATGCCTATTGTTTGGTTGAGTTGATCGTCTGTTTGAGAGCTGTTATAACTCGGAACTACAGTTTCTGATTCCAGATTCATCAACTATTTGCGTGTCGCATGTGTGTGGACGAGATGAATGTAACATGGCCATGTTTCCAAAGGATATTTATCTTGTCCTGATAAAGTTGCACATGGCAAAAACGTATGTGGCGAATGTGTCGATGAGTACATCTCTACAATGGCCGATAATATCCAAATGAGCCGGCAAGTCAGGTACTAGCAGAATGGGGTACAAAGCGGCACATGCCATGTTGGAGAGGTATAAGTACACCTGGATGCCATGAACATCTAAGACCTCCCAAAAACTGTTTCTCAATGCTATGATAAGAAGAGAGGTGCAATTAATCAACAAGTGGTGAAGTTCGTTGTTACACACGGAGAAGCACTGTTGACAAGTGAGGTTATTCTCGTATGTAGTCCTGTTGAGAAGTATGGCAAGATTTTTATATTTTGCGGCGAAGGAAGGATTCGAACGCCTATGTTTCCAGATATACCACCCAGAGATTGGATCATTTATTACACCATTGAGGACCGTGAGCTTTCTATTGTTCGAAACGTGTGACCGCCACAGAGAGATATAGTGTATCCGCACAGTGTTCTTCACTATCCGCTTCTAATCATCTAGTTTTGGGAAAACACCTGAATCCAAGTAGTCGTTGAGAAAGTGTTCCAGGTTTTAGACTTTAAGAATGGCCAAAATTTCAGTTGCGAATCCAGATGAAAGACGGTTATATAATCATTGTAAGTGTGCTTTAAACAAAAAGATCTTCAGAGGTACATGTTTGTCCACAGGTAGGTTTATAATATTTTCTAAAAAGCACAGTTTTCTAAAGTGGATCTCTTTTTCAACTGGCAAGAGACCCGGCAGACTAAGAGTAAGCTTCGTGTCAGTCCGTTTGGGTAGTGATTGTGTATACTTTGCACAGATTCTCAATGCTCGCTCTATAGTGGTTATAGTTGTCGTTTGTTTCAACGGAATCACGTCGCAACCATACAGAGCTTTTGGTAACACTACACTGTTGATAATCTTAGTTAATGTTAGTGGTCAAGCATACGGTTACCGGCTGTCGAGAAGAACGTTTTCCTCATTTTTCTAGAAATAATAGCAGCTTTGGAGTTGTTAGTTGCAAACTTGTGTTGCGATAGCCCGAGATGAGTGAGGCCCACACCCCCACCCCCTGGAATACGGAATACCACTTAACACAGAGGGTGGAATACGGAATACCAGTTAACAGCCATATGGAATTTTCCGGATAAATTTTCTATCGCCGTACGAACGCCGGTCATCCCGCAGTGTCCACGTCTAAAATGAAGATGATCGACGATCTGTATGTCAAACCGTGAATTTATTGTGACAAAAATCGCATTTATATTATTATTATGATCATTTTTTGGAAGGTGTCGAATGTCGGCGTACGAATACAGGTATTTTTGGAATACCGAATACCTCCCAACAGAGGGGCCGGAATACGGCGTACATCATAACAAGGCATGGAATACGGCGTACGAAGGGGGGGGGGGCTCATGAGTGCACTCTGTGTCCCCTTAATGATTTAATAGCATATTCTCCGTGTCTGGCGGCTGTGATCTGAACTTTACTTTTCTCAGACGAAAAACTGAAGCGCTATCGGATACTGTAGTCGTGACATATTTGCAATAGCGTTGCCATGCCTTGTTTGGTTAGAGACATGAGCGCAATGTCGTCTGCCGTGGTCGTTGCACGCAACACAAGAAACAGTTAAGCATTTAACGATAGACCTGCCGATGAGTTCCTAAGTTCTAACATGAATACGAGTAACTTTCCCGATTTAAGTTGAGTCTCCCTAATATACCAGTTTCACTTTGTGTTTTAATGCTAAGGAAATAATTCCCTTTCAAAGAACAAGTGTTTTGTAGTTTGAAATTAATGAATCCCAAGTTGAGCCTGTCTTCAATTCATGGCACGACTATTCAAAGTGATCACGGGATGAAATGAACATCGGATTGCGAGCGGAAACATGAACTGATATTTACGGAAGCATGGAGCCGCCACTTACAAAAATAAAAATCCATCCCTAGATGGGCGTATATACGTCGTTTTCGGGGTAGTTACGCCGACCATCGATGGTCACATACAGGGTGAATAAAGACAAGGAGACCAAGTTTCCTCTGCAATAACCCATTCCTGCCCAACATAACCATATGCATAGGCAACTGAGAATGATGTTTCCATTGGTCTATTGTGGACAAACTTATTTTTCAATATGATGATATACAAAGATTAAAATCTAATCAGGCGTTTGGAGACTGATCAATTCTTATCGGGGGAGGGGGTAAAAACATGATTTGTTTTATAGATCTGGGAGCCGAGACCTGCCCTACCTTTTACATTAAAGGTAAACAATCCGATTTAACGCTCCTAAATTACTATTTCTTTCGCCTCGGGGGTGGGTAAATATTTGATTCGAGTCGAGGAACCCGGCCACCCATCAAAGCTCAAGAGTGATATCAGATATCGATTTTGGTAGTTTGTTATTTCATTATTAGTGGCCCAGAAACACGCCGTCAAACGGATGGTCTCGGTCGAAATTGCGGATGAAGATGCATAACTCTAAAACAAGTGATAATACGGCCAAATATCGTGTATACTCAAGTGATAATACGGCTAATACTTCGTTGAACGTTTTGGTAAATGTGATACCATAGTTATCAGTTGTTAGCATTATTTTGTTGCAATCGATTCTGATAACTAAAGCGTATTTTGAAGAAATGTTGTTGTATGTTGATGATATCGGGACCTTCTGATCGGATTGAGTAACTTTGGGGGCTATATGGGAATAATATAGAGTCTTTTATGTAGTTTATCTTAATATTCTTTTGAACCATATCTCAGACAGTTATTTAGAAGTTTTGAGGCACACACAGTGACTAAAATGCAAGGGGACCAAGTTTCCCCACTTTACCCCACACCTGTCCTACTTCAAAATATGCATTTCTGATCATTAATTTCTGAGAATCGTCTCTGCCTTGTGCAATTATGGCCAGACCTATTTCAATATGAGGAGATGCAATGAATAAAATCAAAACAGGGATTTGGAGACTGATACATATTCTTATCAGGGAGCTGAAACATGAATGTCATAGATTTGGGAGCCGAAACCTGCTTTTACAGTGTGGGATATGCGAATAATATAAACCCATTTATAGTTTTTTAGTTTAAACATATTTATTTGTCTAATTTATGTAACATATTATATATGACACAAACATTGTATATACAGACAATGGGATTGGAGGACAAGTGCTGACTCACTTATGGGTACCCCCTCTCCCATATGTTATTACACTGAAAAATAAAATAATTAATAATGGCAAAGCAACATGACTAGCAAAAACAAGTTGAACATATATACATATCACCGGTCACCCCCACCCCCGAGTTTGTCATAAGTTTGTATAAGTGTTTGATTTAAAGTCGGATTTCTTTGTTTCTTTGTTTCGCTTGCTGGCTTGTACGTATCATTATTAAGCAGAGTTAGTAAAACAAATCCTGATTTGTCTCGCGTATGAATGACTGTACAGCTAAGAAAATTTTCAAGTTATCACAATAAGGAAGTGCAGGATCTCCAAAAAGCAAAATCTTTAATGAATAAATGTTGTAAGGAAGTAATTTATTCAATAGACGAATTCTTGGGATTGAATGTAGGTGGCAATCAAAAAAATAGTGGAAGGCATTTTCTTCACCGTTTCCACAGCTGCAGTCTTTTGAATTTGCAATGTGATTTAGAACCTTATCGGATAGCAAGTTGCTACATTCACATCGTAATCTACAGTGAAATATGTTATCAGTCCGCTTTCCGACAGAATAATACTTTGGTGGTTTGGGTGTTATAGGTTTAATTTTGTTTACATAACAAAGGTGGCGGAGATCTCGAGTCTCAATTTTGGTTGCATTCCAGTTTTTTACACACGTTGGCATGAATGTAGACTCCATTCGTTTGGAATTGGGTTTAAAATGGATAAAGTTCGACGCAAATCTCGTATCATGATCACTTATGTCAGAAAATTTTTGGGGAAGTAAGTCGACTAAATATTTGGGCACTTTGTGATTGACAATGTTATGAAAAAGTGAAAAACGCTTTAATTGCCTTCTATCGGAGAGTGTTTCCCAACCCATTTCTGTTAGTAGACGTTTGTGTGATACTGATCTCGTGCAGCCACTTATTATTCGTGCAGCCTCGTATTCTACATCATCAAGTTTTTTAAGTAACTTATCTGGTGCTCCAGCCCAGACACTACTCGCATATTCCATGATTGGACGGACGTGTGATAAATAGAGGATTTCAAGAGTTTTTCGGTTCAAAATATACTTCAGTCTTCGTAATTGGGATAGTTTAGCATAAGCTCTAGTACATACATTTTCTATATAACTGTCCCATGTTAAGTCGTCATCTATGCCCATGCCTAGATGCGTGTGTTGTTTAGAATATTCGAGTTGCAGTCCATCAAAGATTATATTCGGTCTCTCAGGGCTTTGTGAACTTGTAAAAAATAGTAATTTTGTTTTAGAATTATTGAATTTCACTAGCCATGTATCGGCCCACTTTTTTATGTTTTCCATGTCTTTATTTACACTTAGTTCAAGGTTTTGTATGTCCGTATCGGAATTTATGAGGCATGTGTCGTCCGCGTATAACCTAACATGCGATTTAATATTGTCTGCAATATCATTTATGTAGATTAAAAAGAGCAAAGGGCCGACCACAGACCCTTGGGGGACCCCTGCCGTTATTGGAGAATATTTTGAAAAGCTAGAATTTATTTGCACCCTTTGCTGCCGCCCTTCGAGATAATTTCTGAACCATTTTAGCAAGGTATCTGTTATTCCATAGTGATTTAGTTTAAGTAAAAGACCTTGGTGCCATACTTTGTCAAAAGCTTTCGAGATGTCGCAGAAAACAGCACACGTGCTTTGTTCGGTGTCTACAGCGTGGTGTATATTGTGAAATATTTCAATAAGTTGTTGTTCAGTACTGTGACCTGGTATAAAACCGGATTGGTATTTGTATAGTAGGTTGTTTATATTTAAATGATTAAAGACTTTGTTGAAGACTACTTTTTCTAGTATTTTACCGACACAACTTATTAATGAGATGGGACGATAGTTATTTGGATCATGACGGTCACCATTTTTAAATATTGGTATTATGTTTGCCCTTTTCCATGCTTCGGGGAAACAGCAGCTCTTAAAAGATTTATTAAAAATATAACGTAGGGGTTTACTGATGGAGCTGCGTGTTTCCCTGAGCAATTTATTGTTTATCCCATCAGGACCGTTTGCCTTTTTAATAGGAAGACATTTTAGGATTTCAAAAATTTCATTTTCATTTGTCTTAATTTCATTTAAAAACGCATGAGTTCTATCTGAAAAGATCGGTGGCTCCCTTGTGTTAGTTTCTAGTGTGCTGTGTTTAGTGAATATCGTATTGAGGACTTCCGCCTTTTGTATATCATCTTCTATATCTGTATTGTTCGATTTCAATATAGGAATTGTATTGTCGGTCGAAAAATTGCTTAGTAGTTGTTTGACAGTGTGCCAGAATTGTTTTGGTTTAGAGTTCACGCTTAGATTTTCATCTAGATCATTCATATATCTTTCCTTTGCAGCTTTTTTTAAGTTGTTTACTTTGTTTCGAACACACTTGTACTTGTTCCAGTCAGACTCCCTATTTCTGAGAACTGCCAGTTTTTTAAGTCGATCCCGTTTTCTGATGTGTTTTCTGATGATACCATCAAACCAAGGTTTGTCACGTTTTCTGATTGTTATTTCATGGTACGGGATGTGTTTTTTGGAGACAGATAAGAATGTTTCAGTGAAAATTTCAACCATTTTGTCTATATGCGTCGAGTCACCTTCAGTATATAATTGTTTTTTCCCAATCGATATCGGAGAGTTCCAAATTTAATCTATCATAATTGCCCTTTGAGTAATTCCACACAGAACGTTTGTAGGATTTTGGTTTATATATTGGGACGCACACTTCAACCGACGTTGCAAGGTGGTCTGATACTCCGAGGTCATAAGTTGAGGGGTTCATTGCTTTGATGGTCTCGCTTATTATGATAGGATCTAATAAAGTTTCAGAGTTCGCTGTTATTCTAGTTGGTCCGCTTATGACGTTTTTGAGGGTATATTTATGAACTCAGTCCACAATTTTTATTCGTTTGAAACCACACCTCAGACGGTAAAGTTCTTTAAAAGTTTTGAGCCACATACACAGTGACTATTGGAAAGGAGACCAAGTTTGCCCAACCTTACCACACACATGCACCTGCCCTATACCTCAAAATACACATTGTCTGATTATGAGGCAGGACGTGTATGGTAAGATTAACTACATAAATGATCCTATATTACTCCCATATAGCCGTTAATGTAAAAGGTAGGGCATGATTTGGCTCCAAAATCAGCCCCCCCCCCCGTTTTTATTTTATTCTCTGTAAATCATCATTGAAAAATAAGTTTGTCCACAATAGACCAATGGAAACATCATTCTCAGTTGACTATGCATATGGTTACGTTGGGCAGGATTAGGTTAATGCAGAGGAAACTTGGTCCCCTTGGTCTTTATTCACCCTGTATGTGGCCATCGCCATCGGCGTAGTTACGCCGAAAGATGGCGTATATACGCCGAAAGTTGGCGTATATATGCCGATGGTCGGCGTAACTACGCCGATGGTCGGCGTAACTACGCCGATGGTCGGCGTAATTACGCCGATGATCGGCGTAACTACGCCGAAATCGGCGTATATACGCCGATGGTCGTCGTAACTACGCCAACGATCGGCGTATATACGCCGATGATCGGCGTAACTACGCCGATGGTCGGCGTAATTACGCCGATGATCGGCGTATATACGCCGATGTCGGCGTAACTACGCCGATGATCGTCGTAACTACGCCGATGGTAGGCCGTAATCGTCGTAAATACGCCGATCTGGGGGTGGATTTTATTTTTATAAGTGGCGGCTCCATGCTTCCGTAGTTATTGGCAAATTGTTAAATATTAAAAAAAAAATTATGCTGTATGGTATTATTTTGGGTCTAATCCAGTTAAAAATAGAAAGTTTTTAGTTATGAAAAATCTCCCAAATTTAAAGCCAGTTGGTGGTTTGCGTTCCGGAATCGATATAGATTGATAAATACTTTAACTACCTTTCTACGAGCATTATATGTCCCAGAAAGACATATTGAAGTCATCAAAATACAAATTTGAACACGATGTTTGGATCCCAAATAAAATAACAACCATTTCCACGGCGTGTTCGTCTATTCCTGATATGGTAAAAATAAAGAGCGTTTATTTCACTTCTGCGTGAAAAATGACTGGCGATTGCAAGTGTTTTTCGGAGTATATGAAGCCGGACCTAGCCGGTATATCAATATTTCGGGTGTTTGTCAACCTATCTTATACCTCCTTCCAACTTATTTAGAAGCTCGAATGAGCCATTTACGTTTAATTGCCAAAATATCCATCATTATATAAATAGCGATGCGTTTGTTAAAGTGGTGAGCTCGTTTTAAATTTTGATTTTGTTAATATATATTATTTATCGCTTTTAACGATACGTCCCTGCGGAAAAGGTTATTTACATCCACATGTGAATAGAAAGTAGAACTCGTTGAAACAAGTGCGCAGTAGCTCCCTTTGAAACACATCATATATATCACATGAAACCCATAGTATATCATTACATAGTTCCTTATCTCTCACTATAGTTACATATCACTTGGCATCCCGCCAACAAAATGACCGCGCGTCTTTGCATTGGTACAGACACATACTATTTCAAAAGCCGCACATGACACACATACCAGACAATGCAGAAATGATAGCTTTGTTCATTAAAGTTAATTTCTTGTCCAACTTCGTTGCACTAATGAAAATAGGCACAGACACAAAGAGGCAATTTGTGGACTATATTTTCCGTCGCCAACACCACATACTTTAAACATATTTTATTTGTAATAATACAAAGTGGATTGGGGCACAAGTTACATAACTTAACTTAACACCACATCGCACAACACTGTCGTATACGGTTGTGAAGCGTCTCAACCAACGCTGTAAATGTATGTATTTTTCAGCTTCTTTTAAGGATTTTGATTTATTAAAAATGCACAATGCTCTAGTTTTTTCATGTGATATATAAGATCTTCAACTTGTTATGTTGGGATATAAGATTTTATGAAACACGTTTGATAAATTTAATTCACAACTCGTGTATGACTCGTTGTGAATCTACTTTATCAAACTCGTTTCATACGTTTTGACTTCACTTGATAAAGATCCCTAGAAGGATCGAAAGCTCGTGTATTGTGTAACATTATAGTTGTACAATAATATCTCTCAGGAGTCTTAAAAGGTGTTATTTTGCCGTTATTTTATTCCCGGGATTTACCATTAACGTATACAGAAGACTCATAAGGCCATTTCTCAATATATCGTAAAATCTTGTATCCCAACATAACTCGTTGAGATCCTCTATATATGTAATCCATAAATGATATCCAATAATGCAAGTTGCTTTTATTCAATCTCTCTCTCTCTCTCTCTCTCTCTCTCTCTCTCTCTCTCTCTCTCTCTCTCTCTCTCTCTCTCTCTCTCTCTCTCTCTCTCTCTCTCTCTCTCTCTCTCTCTCCTCTCTCTCCACCCTCTCTCTCTCTCCATCTCCCTCTATCTCTCTCTCGCCCCTCTCTCTCTCACCCTCTCTCTCTCTCTCCCTCTCCCTCTCTCTCTCTCTCTCTCTCTCTCACTCTCTCTCTTTCTCTCTCTCTCTCTCTCTCTCCCTCCCTCTCTCTCACATGACACAGTACATACACATTGATAAAATAACGAGAAAGGGATTTTTTTTTATACTAGAACACGACCATATTTGTTTTCTGTTTAGAAACAAATAGCACCCTAGAAACAAATAGCACCCAATTTACGATAAACCTCACTTTGAAACCCAACAATTAATTTATGCCTCTGTTCGTTAATTCTGTTCAGTGGACCATGAATCCACAGTATTGTGTAAATGTATTGTAAATTCGCACTTGTGTGAGTTGGCAGCTAGAAATCGTTATTAAAACCAGTGCGCAATAAGTGGCATATCTTAGCGGTTAGAGAACCAATTTTATCTTCCATTACTGTATTATCAGACCAGTGTCTATTCACCTATAAACACACACGAGAAACCACAGAAAGCATCTTTTTGTATTAATTGAAGTGCGACTGGCCGTCAGTGTCGTATGTATTATGGACTCTGAATATTAAATGATGCGAGGATTGATCCGAGCCTTGCTATGCCATTGTGGCAGGGATAATGGTGTATTCCAGTGACGTATGCTGTCATTGTGAAGAATATAACGCGAGAGAAATGGTTGACAAATTCACATCCACGTAGATATGTCAATTAGTCCAAGTTTCTTCGACGTAAATCACCTAGTGCAATCGGTTGAGATAATGCTATTTTACGTCGAAGTCCCGTACACATGTTCTGTATCGGAGATTAACGAAAATCCCCATTAACGGTACTAAAATGTCATAAACCGGTTAATTCAATAAAACTATTGTAATTCAATAAAAACTATTGCATTTATTCTGAACTCCACACGAGTGGTTAACTTAAATAAGTAATACAATGTGAAAAATATATTGTATCACCATGTTTACAAGAATACACACGCATTTGTCCCCGAAAGGTGACAAAGTGAACAAACTGAAGGTAGTCCTATAATTACGCGGCATACGCGAGACGCAGTTTAACATGAAAGTCATATTATACATCATCATTATGCCAGTACTAGTAAGGTGTCACTCTTTCCGGTATATGTGACCCGCCATATCAAATCCAGTCGTAAGTCGGGATTTTTTTTACCCTGTGCCAATGCATTCTCTTATATATGCGAATCGACCATAGGTCGCCTCGCATATATAAGAGAATGCATTGGCCTAACAATTTTTTCCTTTTTTTTTTTAAATAAATGTTTCTTACAATTTTTAGGACATAACAAAAAAAAACATCCATTACCCTACAGGGAGCCCCACACATATATAGAAGCATATAGAAGAGTGTCGTCTGCTCATGTTTGTCTGGGGCTCTGTATGGGTGAAATTATAAATTGTTAAAGAATACAAGACAAAATTATTAAAATTGTAACAAAATTGTTAGGCCAATGCATTCTCTTATATATGCGAGGAGACCTATGGTCGACTCGCATATATAAGAGAATGCATTGGCACAGGGTAAACAAAATCCCGACTTACGACTGGATTTGATATGGCGGGTCACATATAGTCATTATCTTCGTCATCATCATGTCAGCTGTTATTATTGATGTGTATATTAGGCCATCAAAGGTGCACATCGCTTTTCGAGACGACATTATGTAAGATTGCTATATATAATTTAAGATATTCTGTTTCCTGCCAGGGTACATGGTGTCATGTTCCCGGCCTGGAATTTATATTCAATTAGTCGGATTCCTTATGTCATTTTGCATTTTTGGTTTGTTAGAAGCGATCTGAAAACGGATTCTGTATGCCTAGTAGGTGTGTTTTCAGGATTGACTTGTTTCCATTCTTGAATTTTGGCGGGTCGGCCTAAATCGGGGTCAACATAATTTAGAGAGCGTTTCGTATTTACAGAAAACGATAGATGGTGCCATCTGGCGTATGGTGATCGGTGCGATTTGAAACTTCTCCAAACTACTAGATATGACCGTTACATGTATTTTGATGTGATCGGTTAATTCTTGTTGGCTACAGTTGTGATCAAAATTTAACACTGAGCCCTATGGAGATTCTAGTACTTTGGATAAATGGCGCAACTTTGCGTATGATGATATGCGCGTACTGATATTCCTAAAAAATACTAAGTATGAAACACAGACTTAGTTTTAAAAAGAATGGATGTGATCAGATGATTCTTGCTGGCTACAGTTGCGATCAAAATTTAACACTTAACCCTATGGAGAATTTCGTGTTATGCTCAAACGTTGATTGTAATATCACTTATTGGCAATCGTGCGCAACTATATATGAAGTTTAACACTCGTGTTTGACCCACAGTAACTATCCGTGATTTAATAGTAGCAAGATATGATATAGTTATGCCTCAAGATACAGTAATTGGCAACAGTAAGTGTTGACTGGTTTTTTAATTTCGACAAGATGCAGCCTGTTGAATCAAATGAAAATATTCACAACAAGACTGTTCACGATGTGATTACATATTATATTATTGTTTTATTTTATACTTGTCTGTCCTGTTGTCCACTGACTAGTTTTAAAACCACATCGTTGATCATAACGGGATGTAGTGTCACAAATACACATGTATAGATGGTAGTTGTTCGTTGTCATTAACTCAATCGTTGTCATCAGAGTTTATCCCACATGCACTGAGAGAATCTGTGTTTTTGCAGGATTTGTGCTACTGATAAATGGACATTTCGGTGCAGCTGAGATCTTTACTATAGCAGTATAGGCTTTGCTTTCACACTTCCCACGCCAGTTACCCTTGGCCAACTTCAGTACAGTGACTAAAACCCAACATTCACCATCAATATTCTGACCACAGTTAATCTCCACGCTTGGTGTATAGTTGTGAAAATCAAGTAAATTCGAATTTCCAATAAAGTAGAGCTTAATGAGTAAAATAAATATCAACCATAGTTGCATTTTCCTGCAAATTCCGAGTATGTGCGTAGTAACCGTTACTAAGGAGTTATCGGGACCGGTGGCAAAGTCTCTCGATCTTATAATGATCAGTGGCCATTGCAGAACATGGCTGCATAGTTTTAGACATGCATGTGCCCAACTTTGAACAAAACCAGCACCATGTGATTAGACACTGACTAAATTAAGGCAATACCAATGACTGATTAGTACACCATTGTGGTATTTGATTAGCAACCGTTGCTAGCCTTAAATAAGACATCTGGTTCACTTTGACGACCAGGTATATGTCAAATTTCACATTTGAGTATTAACTGCATCGGATAAACCCGACCAGGAATTATAGAACAACCATCTATATAAGCCCAGCAATATTTAGCAATACATATGGACATGATAAAATTGTTTAACATTTTTAAACAATACCACCCTATCGACATGTATATGGCTAAACATATCATTGGCATATATGAGTTGTTGTAGTTGTTACATTGATGCTGGTCGGGTTTCTCCAAATTTAATACTAAAACAGAATGATCCATAAGCTACGGTGGCTGGTTTAGGACATGGAATTTTTTTTTTATTTTGTGGCCACGAAATACTAATTCATGGCCACGAAATAACTATTTTGTGGCCACGAAATAACTAATTTGTGGCCACGAAATTACTAATTCGTGACCACGAAATACTAATTCGTGGCCTTTGCGTATATCCATATGCATTTACGGTATGGTTACACTAAGTTGATGTTTTAGAAACAATGCATACGATCGCAAAGAAGCTACTATAAACAACCTTATGGCGTGGGACCCTGGCTCTATGGGGGTAGGAACGTCCGATATAAACTAGCCCAGAGATAATGGGGAAACACGGGTCAGGTGGCTCCAAGACAAACTGAATATTCATTAGTTTTTACCACAAGGGATCGAATGGGAATGACATTTCTCTCGGCATATTGGCCAATTTAAGTCAAATAAGGGGTTTAGTAGGGTGGGCCCAAAACAAACTTATAAATTTCACCCCTTTCAACCATACCCGATCCAAAATGGTCGCCGCTCAGAAGGGGTCAAAGAGGTACACATTATTTCTCGGTCACTTGAACGATATAGATCAAATAAAGGGTGTTGTACCGTGGCTCGCAAAGCAAGCTAATTTTTCACACCTTCAGCCCATGCACTCTAGCGAAAATGATAACTGATCAGAGGGGTCCATATATGGTACAGTGTGTTGTAGGGTGACCCCTGAGACAAACTAAATATTCACCCGCTTTCACCATCCCCGATCCAAAATGGCCACCCCAGATGAGTTCAAATATGGCACCTATACAATTTCTCGGCCCCTTATCCGTTTGATGTGGTATACATGGTGCTGTAGGGTGGCCCCAAGATATACTGAATGTCGTGGGTGCCTATTTAAAGACACGGTTGGCCTTGGCGGTGGGTATCCTGTGAAAATATCTCCACCCGTCAAAAACCGCCACAAACAGAAAGAACATCAAAATGTAGATAGACTTTATCCGTATAC
Source organism: Siphonodentalium dalli (assembly GCA_032622095.1). NCBI lineage: Eukaryota > Metazoa > Mollusca > Scaphopoda > Gadilida > Siphonodentaliidae > Siphonodentalium > Siphonodentalium dalli. Next base: position 249,423,166 of record CP136063.1, read on the forward strand.
AAATAAGAAATATCGCATAAACAGTATGTTATGGTCATATGTTTGACCATTGTTATGTAAACAAAAGCATAAAAAGTAACTTTTCTGGTGTTTGTTTATATTATGATGGTAAACATAAAGAGCGTTCTTTGTTGGTGAATACCTGATATGGAACTAATAAAGAGCGTTTATGCCATTTGTGTGTGATTAGCCAGTAGCATTGTGCTGTCTTCTGTAACACAATCAGGCTCTTGATTGGGTAAAATATAATAGGTCTTTATGATAACATGCTGTGTACGCGATGGTCATGGTATATATGAACGGAACTGTATGCGTTTTAATGTTTTTCTGTTTACGGTGTTTGGAACAAATATGAATATTTTCGACAATTAAGGCCGCACGTGCCTTTAACCCACCCCCACAGGACGGCGGCAACTTTGGATCGGGTTGGTGAAACCGATGATTACTTAATTTGTTTTACGGGCCACCCTACAACACCCTTTATCTCAAATCGCCGTGGCTCATGCCAAGATGGTGGACAACTACAACCAGATCATCTCTACCAGCTTCCATTACAACGATGGGACTGACGATCGTATATCACAATTAGTTATTTCGTGGCCACGAATTATTTATTTCGTGGCCACGAATTAGTTATTTCGTGGCCGTATTTCGTGGTTACGAAATAAAAAAAATATTCCCATGTCCTAAAAGTTTTGACTGACACTTACATAAATATGACTCGCAGATTTGTTAGCACACAACTCCGTATTATGCGGTACTTCGTCCTGGCAATAAACATTAATTTTGTCAATTGATGAAAAAACACCATCAATCAATTTTACAACGATATCCTGAAACTTTAGTCTTGATACAGGGGGGGGGGGGGGTGTCTGCAAAAAAAAATCCGTATATAGGGCCGGGGTGGGTGGGTGGCCCAGAGGCGGAAAAAATGGTGATTGTAATTTTTTTCCAAAATGGGTTTTTTTCAAACAATTTACAAGTACTGACCATGTAATGTTGTTTGTAAGCATGTTAGTACCATGCTTGTTGGTATAGGGCTATATAGGCAGCTAAAGTGACTCTTTAGCCTCAGATTTAGCAACATTCTGGATTTCACAGTATCCCGGACCACTTCACAGTGGACCACCGTATTAACGTTTAGGAAACTTATGATCAACGGAAGAAATATTTAGTAACAAAATTAATATATTACCCAGTTGTATTATCTGAATAAAAGTAATAAAACAAAAAAACTCTTAATACAAATTGGATACTACATGGTGAATACTCAATGATGACTACTAGTAGATATCATTAACCTGATTGTTGCATAACATGAAATTGAAAAGGGTATCTCATAAATTTCTAATGTCTGAAATACTGTCTTGTTCTGGCATGTAATCAAATTAATTTCTTCTGGTTATTTCTCATCTTGAATGATTGCTAGTAATGTTAATTTGCAACAATTATCCAAATAAAACTGAATTGGTTATGATGAATGACATTACTGTTTACTGCTCAGACAATCCCAAATGAAGGTGACGCTATTCTTATTGAATTTCCGAACATCATCTGGGAGCTTTACTGCTCAACAAGACGAAAATACTAATTGTATACTGTTATCACTTACAAATAGATGAACTGAAATAATGTGATGCATTCAGATGCATTGAGAAATGACATTCAATTCTTCATTCTGGTCTATCACCATACCAAACCACATCAAAATTTGACAACCGACACTTAACTTATATTGCAAAATCTTTGTATGGACTGAATTTCATAAGGTCGAACAGGGCCCATAACTCTGGTAGGCATTGGTGGTCACAACCCGCGATGTTATGCATTTTCGTCCCCCATTTCTGGCTCGTCACCATGCCATAGGGCATCAGATATGACAACTGACTCTTGAGTTAAAATTCAAAATGTTTGTACGGACAGACGGCTCGAGACGTCAACTATATTCCCGCCGACTAATATCGGACAGTATAATAACCATATATCTATGTGTATACCTAACCAAAAAACAATTCCCCTCCCCACCCCATCCCGTTGGATAAGACTAAAGAGTTCTTTGATCATGCACATATAATTGTGGAACTCCTGACCTGTTTACCACTATTTACACTGGCCAGTGTTCTCTGTCAGACACAACACACTCGATATATTAAGGCTATAATGGGGTCTAGGGCAATTTGTGACATATAGTGTACCTATATACACAATGCTTAATTAATATTGTTGTTAGATACTGAAAACACCAGGAAACAATTATAAGGAAGTTAACACAGTTATTGAAGAACGGCTTAAAAAAACATCTGAAATTTTGATAAAAACATGAGAAACGGGGGGTGGGTCCCCAAAATTTTTGAAGAAAAAAATATTTTTTTGGAAAAAATGGGGTGGTGGGTCCCTCGAGGTCGGAAAAAACCTTTTTGGGCCCTATATGTGCAATTTTTTTCCAGCCCCCCCCTGCTTGATACACATTACATTTGTAGAATAGTGGACATTATCACTGAAGCACGTGATTGTGATGTATAAGATTGATGTGAACCACATTTTTTATCAACTACTGTATCTGGTGGCCTGGCTATATTGCAAGTTAATTTTGTAAAATCACATGTAGTTACGATAGATTACACATAAGAGCCATGCATATATGATAGCCATTAAGTTCCACCACTGTGAACATTTGAGTAAATTGTCAAACTATCTATATGGTTCAACGTTAAATTTTGATCGCAACTGTAGTACTGTACCCACAGAGACTTATCTGACGATACCAATATTCTCACAAATACATTTCAGAGTCATACTTGATATATGTGCATAATTTGAACTCGCACAATTCATGATAAGGCTAATCGTGTTAGTTATATTTTTTATAACCAGGAAACGCTCTCTATAGGGTCCAACGTTAGTTTTGTTCGCAACTGTAGTACTGCACCCGTGGAGACTTATCTGACGACACTATTCTCAAAAATACATTTCAGTCATACTTGACATATGTGCATAATTTAAACTCGCACAATTCACGAAAAGGCTAATCGTGTTAGTTAATATCTGTATAATCAGGAAACGCTCTTTTAATTTTTAAAACCGTCCAAACAATTTGTTTCCACTAAAATGTCAGACTGGAAACAAGTAGACTCTGAAAGTAGACCGCCATGTTTGATACTTTTGTTAATTTCAACTCGCACAGTCCACCAGAAAGTTAGTTATGAGGATTAATAGCGCCCGCTCTCCCGAGGCGAAGCCGCGCAAGCGAAGCGACCCAGGGTATACGTATGCGAATATGAGATATATACTAATCGACCTTTTCAGCCCACTCTAAAAGTAGATTAAATTACCTAAAGTAGAATAATTTATTCATAATTCAAAGGTCAGCGGAGTCCAAAAATGATTGTTGGCGACGGCCGCCATTTTGTATTGATTAATGCCACCTCGAAATGTGTAATTGGGCAAAATGCTCCAGGGCAAAAATAAAAAACTTTGATCTAGCAACTGTTAGATATACTTCATCATATGTAGGAACATCATGCTCCTAAAGCCAAATATAATTTCAAAAAGTGAATGTAAATTGAACAAAAGCTCTGGTTAACAAAAAAGTTAAATTGCATGAAAAAGTTTTGTTTACATATTTCATAAAATTATAAAAAATATTTACCCCCAAAGGGGAATCTAGCGACCTTGCTGGCCGTTTACATATTATCTTCAATTTTCAAACGGTATTTCCGCCTAAAAGATTGATGAAATATTCTCAAAGTTCAAGGCCGACAAACGGAAACTTTAAGTTCCGATTGAAAGATCGCAGTCATTTTAAGATTGCTTCTTGAGAAACCAGTAAAGGCGTCATGACATCAAGACGTACATCATGACGTCACTACATACACCGGCGCGCAAAATTCCAGACAGGACTGCGTCGATGGCCAGACAGCTGAGACTCGTATTACATGGCAGGCTAAATATCCACATTTACGTTATATGTGATTATTTACATACATTGTATATATCATTTTCTTGTGTCCCATTATAAGGGTGGATACACACATGTATGCATGTACTTTCTGTGTGTAAAATACATGTATTTTACATGGCCACACCAATAATTGACAACATTAATCACCTGCGCGCGAACGGTTCATTGTTAACAGGCCAGACAAGTGAGTAGTGCTAAGCGAAGTCAAATTGTCTTCTATCAGTACATTTAAGGCCAGTCCAAAACATGTCTTCTCTTACGGATGCGGAAATTAGTCAAGTCTGTGTGATATCTCGCATTTTATTAATGCACGAACACCAGAAGCCATATATACGTCTGGTATATACGAGGCCCCCACCCCCCTTTTCGTACGCCGTATTTCGGCCTCTCTGGTAGGAGGTATTCGGTATTCCAAAAATACCGGTATTCGTACGCCGACCTTCGACACCTTCCAAAAAATGATCATAATAATAATATAAATGCGATTTTTGTTACAATAAATTAAAGACATATTATGTACTTGTTCGGGTGTGTGAAACTGATAAGTTAGTATTTAGGTGCTATGCCAACTGGAGGAATGTAGCATTATACTAACATCACCGAAAATATCAAGCAAATCGACCGTACCACTCCATAGAAAACATTGTCTGAACTATGCTAAATAGTAAATATTTACTACTCGAATCGGGACGCTTCTATCGGCGATAAACTAACGAAAACGATTTCACCATCGGCGGTCACTGCATTAAATTAATATATAAGAATGACGGTGTGTGTTGTGAATTGAGATATAATATTTGTAAAAAATAAGTACTTTGAACAAGATTATTCTCCATTACTATTTGAGTGTTTCATATCACTTTAACGGTTTGACATAGATCGTCGATCATCGTCATTTTAGATCATTTTAGACGTGGACACTGCGGTATGACCGGCGTTCGTACGGCAATATAAAATTTATCCGGAAAATTCCATATGGCTGTTAACTGGTACTCCGTATTCCACCTCTGTGTTAAGTGGTATTCCGCATTCCAGGGGGGTAGGTGGCGGGGGCCTCATATACAGGCTTGATGTAGAACATTTTCAATCATGATGCTTGTTTGGGTGAATGCGGTCTCGAAAGCTTCAAATCGCTAAGGGACTTAGTTGGATGTATCGGTCGGAATAATCTGGGCAAGAAGGTACAATATGATATGTTTTACTTAAATAGCTCAGAGTTAGCCACCCCGCCTGGTAGCTTTCGGGGTCATATATATAGCCTCGGCATGCGTCGGGGAAATCCTAATCCACCACTGCTATAAATAAGAGAGGACTGGTAATTATTTAAATAGAAAGTCTACCATATGGGTTATCCCACGAACAATTATTTTAAGTGGCCTGGCGACTCGGTCCAAGATAACGGATTATCTACATTCCGACTTAATTGGAACTAGAACTCAGTGCGTTCAACACGTAGGCAATGGTTGGGTTGTCAGTGGACACATATTACATCGTCTGTATGATCCATGTAAAACGCCAAATACACGATAATTACAGAGATTACATGAATGTATGTATCCACCCTTAGGGTTTATCATCAAATCCTTCCATACAGATAACAATTCACGCGATAATCCCATGAACAGTAACAAGCGGGCGCAAATTACGTTTATGTACATGATCATATTATTTGTATAATAAGCAAACGCTCTTTAAATTCTTAAAACAGTCCAAAAACACCTTTTTTCCAATAAAATTTCAACTGGACACAGGTAAACTCTGAAAGTAGACACGCTATTGATAAATAAACCGTTCGCATGTCGTATTAGACAATCCGAAATGGCGCGACCATTGTTTTCGACCAAATGAATCTGACTTGTGAAATCAGCGAGGGTGGGGGTAGGGTTAGCTTTTCTGCGATATCTTTACCAAAAATCGATGTATCGAAGTTTTGTTTGTGGCATATGATCAATATATCCTTGTAGATTGTTCATGTTAGTCTGTATGTGATGTAGCTCATTTTAAGAATATACAATACCTTAATATTTGGGAAAGAAAATTGAAAATGCAGTCATAAATACAATTCATCTGATGATATTATGACACTATTCCGTATTAAGATATGTAATTAAGTAATTTGTGGCAAGACCTCCTCATGTTTTTCGATTTCTAAGAACAAAGAAAGCCACTTACCGAACATGCTATGCGTAATAGCATGTTTTTATTAAAAACCTGTTTCCACTAAAATATCAAGCTGGAAACAGGTAGATTCTGAAAATAGACACACTGGTGGTGTAGAAACTGTTCTCATATCGCTTTTAACATTCCGAAAACGCGCGACCATTTTTTTCGACATAAGGAATCCGACTAAATCGAGCCGCGCCGAGGTTGAATATAATTTCCAGACCGGGAACATGACACCATGTACCCTGGGCCCTGGCAGGGGAAACATATTGACGTGTTTGAGATATTTCCGACAATGGTGTGTCACTGAAATGTTTATCAGACTAATTAACTGTGATATTTTATAATTGTATCGTTTCAAAAGCAGAAACAAAAATAACAATGAATAGTCTTAGACTCTTAGTGTCAATACCGAAGAAGTCACAATTTGCATTTGGCAGTATCTGAAACCTGGCGGAATCTCACGTCACGACATGCAGCAAACAACAGTATACATGTGAAGTCACATACAATCGTAAACTATATGTAATTTGTTCCACAAAAAAACTATATAGTCTGGACCGGATCGTACCGGTCCTGCTCGCATTCACTGGACCGGCCCAGAAGGGTGGTCCGGTCCCCAGTCCGGTATAACCGTTTGCGGTCCGGTCCGCGTCACTAGTACCAAACCATCAGGATGACAACAACCACACATTTTATCTAACTCAATTTGGCACCACAAACAGATGATATCACCCCTCCCCTGAATCATGAATACCAGTTATAACAGAAGACGTGCCTATGGTGGTTTTGTTGTGTCAAATCGAACATGTCATCTTTAATAAAACAAATAGATATTTTTTTATTGAATTTAAATTTGTTTTTTTTATTAAAACTAACGCCATTATAATATCCGCCGGGGAGGCTGAGTCAAAATCGGCCCAGGGGTATGTCTGGGAGAAAAAATCGCGAACAGACAGACTGACATATAGACAGACAGACAAACCAACCAACAGACATACATATCAACCTTTTATATATAAATGTTTGGAAACATCAGATCTGTCGATATATACGTAGAAGTTTTTAACAAAAGGTGGGACAATGTCTGTTTATTGATTTATGTACTGATGCACCCACAAAGGCAACACTCTAAGAAGGTTTCTTTTGACATTGAGTCAAAGTTGAACACTGGTATTCTAAATCGGTCAATTCTAAACAAGATCTAGTCTAACCCCTTTTCACTCAGAGACTCAGTCACTCCGCACTCTGACGGGAGTTATCGGGATTCGATCAATCATGTGGATCGCGACACGAACAGGCTAATGTGCTAACTTCTGCGCATCACATCATGTTTATCGACATAATACGGGTAGAAGATCGATACCCGAGATATAATATATTGTGTTCATCCAGCCATATCAATTATCCACCAGATCAATCATCAGGAATCGATTCGATACTGAAAATAAATGCACTCTCCGTACCAAGGGACATGGGTATCCGCTGGGAGAAACAGGCAGGTTCTGCCACACGTACACGTAGCGTGTAACGTGTGTTAGTATGGAGTTGCTATAGTGATGCACATGGCGGGAACAGTCAGATGATGTTACGGTGGCAAATCTATACACGTTTTAGATATCGGCCACCGTCTAGCGAAACTTGTAAATAATAGTCGGTGGCGAGAACAGTCGGTTACAATGCGACCAACGATGCGCTCAATTGTCTTCAATCAAATTAAAGACATATTATGGACTTGTTCGGGTGCGTGAAACTGATAAGTTAGACAGTTAGTACTCATGCGATATGCCAACTGTGGGAATGTAGCATTCTACTAACATCGCCGAAAATCTCAAAGAAATCGACCATAGATATCACCGTCTGAACTACGCCTAATTGTAAATATTTACATCTCGATTCGTGACGCAACAATCGGGCCATCGAGAGTCATTGCATTGAATTAATATATAATAATGATGGTGTGTGCTGTAAATTTAGATTAATATTTGTAAAAATAACTACTTTGAGCAAGATTATTCTCCATTTCTATTTGATCACCCAACTCGAGTGTTTCACATCACTTTAAGATCTCATCACGCAGTCGAGTCTCTGCCGGCATATCGTTGATCGCCCATCGAACATCAGAAGATTGGGTTACTCCTCTTCGCTGCAAGTTTCGCATGCTATGTACACGTTGGACACAAACTTCTAAACCGGTTGACCATGTACGCGTAGGCCAAATGATAACAGGAGCCAGCTGACATCCGTTGGCAATAGCAACCCACGTTATAAGTTACAAGCTATTATCAGATAATATGAGTCAAGTGACATCCGTTGTCAATGGCAACCCACGTTATAAGTTACAAGCTATTATCATATAATATGAGTCAGGTGACATCCGTTGTCAATGGCAACCCACGTTATAAGTTACAAGCTATTATCAGATAATATGAGTCAGGTGACATCCGTTGTCAATGGCAACCCACGTTATAAGTTACAAGCTATTATCAGATAAGATGCATTTTATTTAAAAGGACTCAAGGCATTCGAAGTGGGTTCATTTCAAATAAAATAAAAGTATGTAAACAACTATTATCAACAAGTACATGAAACATACATGCAGATTGACTTTGATCTTATTTTCATTATTAATAACTCTCTAATAGTGCGATTTCACATGCCCTATCCATTGTTATGTAAACATGCCCTATCCATTGTTATGTAAACATGCCCTATCCATTGTTATGTAAACATGCCCTATCCACTGTTATGTAAACATGCCCTATCCATTGTTATGTAAACATTAGTGTTAGAGTGCATGGACTTATTGATAAAAGTCCAATAAGATACTAAATATTTAATAAAAACTTGACGGCAAACATTGCAATATGTCCGACCATTTAAATATATTCTGAAAATCATAAATCATATTTAGATTAATATATTTTGAACTCACTATGCGATCAGCGATGTTTGTTGACAAATCACTGGTACAATTTTGTTTTCATAACATTGGGTGATTTCAATATAATAAATATGAGAACAAAGTTTATCTATTTGTTATGGAATACTATTAGGGCCACTTCCTAATAGCGCTTTTGGCGCGCGCCGAAAGCATCCAAACATGCGCCATTGGTAACGTGCCGAAAGCGATATTAGCGCATGTTTTGGCGCGCCAAAAGCACCGAAACATGCGCTGATATGGCATATTCTGTCGCTTTCGACGCATTGCTAATGGCCCATTCCATAATTTTTCCAAGTTTTTCTGCATGGTGATGCTTTTAGAGACATATTTTTTTTTTGCTCATTTACCCACTGCGAGTGCCTTGGACCCTTTAAGTCGGATATAAAAAACATAAAATACAGGTTTGATCGAGGACCTCTAACGTCAAACACATACAATACAGGTTTAATCGAGGACCTTTAACGTCAAACAGATAAAATACAGGTTTAATCGAGGACGTATAACGTCAAACGCCAGTCACTGTTAACGCTACCGACATTGCTCCGATTGACACAATCGTCAGACGTTTCATATACGGATAAGTCACGGTGGGGAATCACGTGGTTTCGACTTTATGAGTAACACGCATTGAAAATGGCCGAGGCGATCGCAAACGCGACCAGAAACGAGGAAAAGGGTAATGAACTAGGATATGACATATTACATAGTATTTTGGCAGCTACGAGAACATTCTATAATATTCTTCAAACAAGCTGATACTTCATTTGTGTCCAAAATCAGTTGTTTGCTCAAACACTCTCACTCTCAAAGTTAATTTGCCAGTCGAAGTATTCTCCTGCATGGATGTATGGACTGGCACACATCCGACTGGCAACTTTTGGACAGAATGTTACAGAAAACTACTGAGTATTTCTGAACAAATAAGCTATCAAATTGTTTTTAAATAAGACTAGCATATGATCGTCACAGTCAAAATGGTATGTGTTGTGTCAATTCCTCATATATTATGTTTTTGTGTTCGCCTCGGTCATTTTGAATGCGGTCATGTTTTTGCGCTCGCCTCGGTCATTTTGAATGCGTGGTACTCACCAATTTCGAAACCACGTTTAAGTATGCTCGGTAGTTATACTCCTGTTCTCGGTAGTTATACGCATGTTCTCGGTAGTTATACTCCTGTTCTCGGTAGTTATACTCCTGTTCTCGGTAGTTATACTCCTGTTCTCGGTAGTTATACGCCTGTTCTCGGTAGTTATACTCCTGTTCTCGGTAGTTATACTCCTGTTCTCGGTAGTTATACGCCTGTTCTCGGTAGTTATACTCCTGTTCTCGGTAATTATACTCCTGTTCTCGGTAGTTATATGCCTGTTCTCGGTAGTTATACTCCCGTTCTCGGTAGTTATACGCCTGTTCTCGGTAGTTATACTCCTGTTCTCGGTAGTTATACGCCTGTTCTCGGTAGTTATATGCCTGTTCTCGGTAGTTATACTCCCGTTCTCGGTAATTATACGCCTGTTCTCGGTAGTTATACTCCTGTTCTCGGTAGTTATACTCCTGTTCTCGGTAGTTATACGCTTGTTCTCGGTAGTTATACGCCTGTTCTCGGTAGTTATACTCCTGTTCTCGGTAGTTATACGCTTGTTCTCGGTAGTTATACTCTTGTTCTCGGTAGTTATACTCCTGTTCTCGGTAGTTATACGCCTGTTCTCGGTAGTTATACTCCCGTTCTCGGTAGTTATACTCCTGTTCTCGGTAGTTATACGCCTGTTCTCGTTAGTTATACGCCTGTTCTCGGTAGTTATATGCCTGTTCTCGGTAGTTATATGCCTGTTCTCGGTAGTTATACGCCTGTTCTCGGTGGTTATACGCTTGTTCTCGGTAGTTATACTCCTGTTCTCGGTAGTTATACGCCTGTTCTCGGTAGTTATACGCCTGTTCTCGGTAGTTATACTCCTGTTCTCGGTAGTTATACTCCTGTTCTCGGTAGTTATACTCCTGTTCTCGGTAGTTATACTCCTGTTCTCGGTAGTTATACTCCTGTTCTCTGTAGTTATACTCCTGTTCTCTGTAGTTATACTCCTGTTCTCGGTAATTATACTCCTGTTCTCGGTAGTTATACGCCTGTTCTCGGTAGTTATACTCCTGTTCTCGGTAGTTATACTCCTGTTCTCGGTAGTTATACGCCTGTTCTCGGTAGTTATATGCCTGTTCTCGGTAGTTATACTCCTGTTCTCGGTAGTTATACGCCTGTTCTCGGTAGTTATATGCCTGTTCTCGGTAGTTATACTCCTGTTCTCGGTAGTTATACTCCTGTTCTCGGTAGTTATACTCCTGTTCTCGGTAGTTATACTCCTGTTCTCGGTAGTTATACGCCTGTTCTCGGTAGTTATACTCCTGTTCTCGGTAGTTATACTCCCGTTCTCGGTAGTTATATGCCTGTTCTCGGTAGTTATACGCCTGTTCTCGGTGGTTATACGCTTGTTCTCGGTAGTTATACGCCTGTTCTCGGTAGTTATACTCCTGTTCTCTGTAGTTATACTCCTGTTCTCGGTAGTTATACTCCTGTTCTCGGTAGTTATACTCCTGTTCTCGGTAGTTATACGCCTGTTCTCGGTAGTTATACGCCTGTTCTCGGTAGTTATACTCCCGTTCTTGGTAGTTATACGCCTGTTCTCGGTAGTTATACGCTTGTTCTCGGTAGTTATACTCCCGTTCTTGGTAGTTATACCCCTGTTCTCTGTAGTTATACGCCTGTTCTCGGTGGTTATACGCTTGTTCTCGGTAGTTATACGCCTGTTCTCGGTAGTTATACTCCCGTTCTTGGTAGTTATACCCCTCTTCTCGGTAGTTATACTCCTGTTCTCGGTAGTTATACGCCTGTTCTCGGTAGTTATACTCCTGTTCTCGGTAGTTATACGCCTGTTCTCGGTAGTTATACTCCTGTTCTCGGTAGTTATACGCCTGTTCTCGGTAGTTATACTCCTGTTCTCGGTAGTTATACTCCTGTTCTCGGTAGTTATACTCCTGTTCTCGGTAGTTATACTCCTGTTCTCGGTAGTTATACTCCTGTTCTCGGTAGTTATACGCCTGTTCTCGGTAGTTATACGCCTGTTCTCGGTAGTTATACTCCTGTTCTCGGTAGTTATACGCCTGTTCTCGGTAATTATACGCCTGTTCTCGGTAGTTATACGCCTATTCTCGGTAGTTATACTCATGTTCTCGGTAGTTATACTCCTGTTCTCGGTAGTTATACTCCTGTTCTCGGTAGTTATACGCCTGTTCTCGGTAGTTATACTCCTGTTCTCTGTAGTTATACGCCTGTTCTCGGTAGTTATACGCCTGTTCTCGGTAGTTATACTCCTGTTCTCGGTAGTTATACGCCTGTTCTCGGTAGTTATACTCCTGTTCTCGGTAGTTATACTCCTGTTCTCGGTAGTTATATGCCTGTTCTCGGTAGTTATACTCCTGTTCTCGGTAGTTATACTCCTGTTCTTGGTAGTTATACTCCTGTTCTCGGTAGTTATACGCCTGTTCTCGGTAGTTATACGCCTGTTCTCGGTAGTTATACTCCTGTTCTTGGTAGTTATACTCATGTTCTCGGTAGTTATACTCCTGTTCTCGGTAGTTATACGCCTGTTCTCGGTAGTTATACGCCTGTTCTCGGTAGTTATACTCCTGTTCTCGGTAGTTATACTCCTGTTCTCGGTAGTTATACTCCTGTTCTCGGTAGTTATACGCCTGTTCTCGGTAGTTATACTCCTGTTCTCGGTAGTTATACTCCTGTTCTCGGTAGTTATACTCATGTTCTCGGTAGTTATACTCCTGTTCTCGGTAGTTATATGCCTGTTCTCGGTAGTTATACTCCTGTTCTCGGTAGTTATACGCCTGTTCTCGGTAGTTATACTCCTGTTCTCGGTAGTTATACGCCTGTTCTCGGTAGTTATACTCCTGTTCTCGGTAGTTATACTCCTGTTCTCGGTAGTTATACTCCTGTTCTCGGTAGTTATACTCCTGTTCTCGGTAGTTATACTCCTGTTCTCGGTAGTTATACTCCTGTTCTCGGTAGTTATACTCCTGTTCTCGGTAGTTATACTCCTGTTCTCGGTAGTTATACTCCTGTTCTCGGTAGTTATACTCCTGTTCTCGGTAGTTATACTCCTGTTCTCGGTAGTTATACTCCTGTTCTCGGTAGTTATACTCCTGTTCTCGGTAGTTATATGCCTGTTCTCGGTAGTTATACTCCTGTTCTCGGTAGTTATACTCCTGTTCTTGGTAGTTATACTCCTGTTATCGGTAGTTATACTCCTGTTATCGGTAGTTATACTCCCGTTCTCGGTAGTTATATGCCTGTTCTCGGTAGTTATACTCCTGTTCTCGGTAGTTATACTCCTGTTCTTGGTAGTTATACTCCTGTTATCGGTAGTTATACTCCTGTTCTCGGTAGTTATACGCCTGTTCTCGGTAGTTATACTCCCGTTCTCGGTAGTTATACTCCTGTTCTCGGTAGTTATACGCCTGTTCTCGTTAGTTATACGCCTGTTCTCGGTAGTTATATGCCTGTTCTCGGTAGTTATATGCCTGTTCTCGGTAGTTATACGCCTGTTCTCGGTAGTTATACTCCTGTTCTCGGTAGTTATACTCCTGTTCTCGGTAGTTATACGCCTGTTCTCGGTAGTTATACGCCTGTTCTCGTAGTTATACTCCCGTTCTTGGTAGTTATACGCCTGTTCTCGGTAGTTATACGCTTGTTCTCGGTAGTTATACGCCTGTTCTCGGTAGTTATACGCTTGTTCTCGGTAGTTATACTCCCGTTCTTGGTAGTTATACCCCTGTTCTCTGTAGTTATACGCCTGTTCTCGGTGGTTATACGCTTGTTCTCGGTAGTTATACGCCTGTTCTCGGTAGTTATACTCCCGTTCTTGGTAGTTATACCCCTCTTCTCGGTAGTTATACTCCTGTTCTCGGTAGTTATACGCCTGTTCTCGGTAGTTATACTCCTGTTCTCGGTAGTTATACGCCTGTTCTCGGTAGTTATACTCCCGTTCTTGGTAGTTATACGCCTGTTCTCGGTAGTTATACGCTTGTTCTCGGTAGTTATACTCCCGTTCTTGGTAGTTATACTCCTGTTCTCGGTAGTTATACTCCTGTTCTCGGTAGTTATACTCCTGTTCTCGGTAGTTATACGCCTGTTCTCGGTAGTTATACGCCTGTTCTCGGTAGTTATACTCCTGTTCTCGGTAGTTATACGCCTGTTCTCGGTAATTATACGCCTGTTCTCGGTAGTTATACGCCTATTCTCGGTAGTTATACTCATGTTCTCGGTAGTTATACTCCTGTTCTCGGTAGTTATACTCCTGTTCTCGGTAGTTATACGCCTGTTCTCGGTAGTTATACTCCTGTTCTCTGTAGTTATACGCCTGTTCTCGGTAGTTATACGCCTGTTCTCGGTAGTTATACTCCTGTTCTCGGTAGTTATACGCCTGTTCTCGGTAGTTATACTCCTGTTCTCGGTAGTTATACTCCTGTTCTCGGTAGTTATATGCCTGTTCTCGGTAGTTATACTCCTGTTCTCGGTAGTTATACTCCTGTTCTTGGTAGTTATACTCCTGTTCTCGGTAGTTATACGCCTGTTCTCGGTAGTTATACGCCTGTTCTCGGTAGTTATACTCCTGTTCTTGGTAGTTATACTCATGTTCTCGGTAGTTATACTCCTGTTCTCGGTAGTTATACGCCTGTTCTCGGTAGTTATACGCCTGTTCTCGGTAGTTATACTCCTGTTCTCGGTAGTTATACTCCTGTTCTCGGTAGTTATACTCCTGTTCTCGGTAGTTATACGCCTGTTCTCGGTAGTTATACTCCTGTTCTCGGTAGTTATACTCCTGTTCTCGGTAGTTATACTCATGTTCTCGGTAGTTATACTCCTGTTCTCGGTAGTTATATGCCTGTTCTCGGTAGTTATACTCCTGTTCTCGGTAGTTATACGCCTGTTCTCGGTAGTTATACTCCTGTTCTCGGTAGTTATACGCCTGTTCTCGGTAGTTATACTCCTGTTCTCGGTAGTTATACTCCTGTTCTCGGTAGTTATACTCCTGTTCTCGGTAGTTATACTCCTGTTCTCGGTAGTTATACTCCTGTTCTCGGTAGTTATACTCCTGTTCTCGGTAGTTATACTCCTGTTCTCGGTAGTTATACTCCTGTTCTCGGTAGTTATACTCCTGTTCTCGGTAGTTATACTCCTGTTCTCGGTAGTTATACTCCTGTTCTCGGTAGTTATACTCCTGTTCTCGGTAGTTATACGCCTGTTCTCGGTAGTTATACGCTTGTTCTCGGTAGTTATACTCCCGTTCTTGGTAGTTATACCCCTGTTCTCTGTAGTTATACGCCTGTTCTCGGTGGTTATACGCTTGTTCTCGGTAGTTATACGCCTGTTCTCGGTAGTTATACTCCCGTTCTTGGTAGTTATACCCCTCTTCTCGGTAGTTATACTCCTGTTCTCGGTAGTTATACGCCTGTTCTCGGTAGTTATACTCCTGTTCTCGGTAGTTATACGCCTGTTCTCGGTAGTTATACTCCCGTTCTTGGTAGTTATACGCCTGTTCTCGGTAGTTATACGCTTGTTCTCGGTAGTTATACTCCCGTTCTTGGTAGTTATACCCCTGTTCTCTGTAGTTATACGCCTGTTCTCGGTGGTTATACGCTTGTTCTCGGTAGTTATACGCCTGTTCTCGGTAGTTATACTCCCGTTCTTGGTGGTTATACCCCTCTTCTCGGTAGTTATACTCCTGTTCTCGGTAGTTATACGCCTGTTCTCGGTAGTTATACTCCTGTTCTCGGTAGTTATACGCCTGTTCTCGGTAGTTATACTCCTGTTCTCGGTAGTTATACGCCTGTTCTCGGTAGTTATACTCCTGTTCTCGGTAGTTATACTCCTGTTCTCGGTAGTTATACTCCTGTTCTCGGTAGTTATACTCCTGTTCTCGGTAGTTATACTCCTGTTCTCGGTAGTTATACGCCTGTTCTCGGTAGTTATACGCCTGTTCTCGGTAGTTATACTCCTGTTCTCGGTAGTTATACGCCTGTTCTCGGTAATTATACGCCTGTTCTCGGTAGTTATACGCCTATTCTCGGTAGTTATACTCATGTTCTCGGTAGTTATACTCCTGTTCTCGGTAGTTATACTCCTGTTCTCGGTAGTTATACGCCTGTTCTCGGTAGTTATACTCCTGTTCTCTGTAGTTATACGCCTGTTCTCGGTAGTTATACGCCTGTTCTCGGTAGTTATACTCCTGTTCTCGGTAGTTATACGCCTGTTCTCGGTAGTTATACTCCTGTTCTCGGTAGTTATACTCCTGTTCTCGGTAGTTATATGCCTGTTCTCGGTAGTTATACTCCTGTTCTCGGTAGTTATACTCCTGTTCTTGGTAGTTATACTCCTGTTCTCGGTAGTTATACGCCTGTTCTCGGTAGTTATACGCCTGTTCTCGGTAGTTATACTCCTGTTCTTGGTAGTTATACTCATGTTCTCGGTAGTTATACTCCTGTTCTCGGTAGTTATACGCCTGTTCTCGGTAGTTATACGCCTGTTCTCGGTAGTTATACTCCTGTTCTCGGTAGTTATACTCCTGTTCTCGGTAGTTATACTCCTGTTCTCGGTAGTTATACGCCTGTTCTCGGTAGTTATACTCCTGTTCTCGGTAGTTATACTCCTGTTCTCGGTAGTTATACTCATGTTCTCGGTAGTTATACTCCTGTTCTCGGTAGTTATATGCCTGTTCTCGGTAGTTATACTCCTGTTCTCGGTAGTTATACGCCTGTTCTCGGTAGTTATACTCCTGTTCTCGGTAGTTATACGCCTGTTCTCGGTAGTTATACTCCTGTTCTCGGTAGTTATACTCCTGTTCTCGGTAGTTATACTCCTGTTCTCGGTAGTTATACTCCTGTTCTCGGTAGTTATACTCCTGTTCTCGGTAGTTATACTCCTGTTCTCGGTAGTTATACTCCTGTTCTCGGTAGTTATACTCCTGTTCTCGGTAGTTATACTCCTGTTCTCGGTAGTTATACTCCTGTTCTCGGTAGTTATACTCCTGTTCTCGGTAGTTATACTCCTGTTCTCGGTAGTTATACTCCTGTTCTCGGTAGTTATATGCCTGTTCTCGGTAGTTATACTCCTGTTCTCGGTAGTTATACTCCTGTTCTTGGTAGTTATACTCCTGTTATCGGTAGTTATACTCCTGTTATCGGTAGTTATACTCCCGTTCTCGGTAGTTATATGCCTGTTCTCGGTAGTTATACTCCTGTTCTCGGTAGTTATACTCCTGTTCTTGGTAGTTATACTCCTGTTATCGGTAGTTATACTCCTGTTCTCGGTAGTTATACGCCTGTTCTCGGTAGTTATACTCCCGTTCTCGGTAGTTATACTCCTGTTCTCGGTAGTTATACGCCTGTTCTCGTTAGTTATACGCCTGTTCTCGGTAGTTATATGCCTGTTCTCGGTAGTTATATGCCTGTTCTCGGTAGTTATACGCCTGTTCTCGGTAGTTATACTCCTGTTCTCGGTAGTTATACTCCTGTTCTCGGTAGTTATACGCCTGTTCTCGGTAGTTATACGCCTGTTCTCGTAGTTATACTCCCGTTCTTGGTAGTTATACGCCTGTTCTCGGTAGTTATACGCTTGTTCTCGGTAGTTATACGCCTGTTCTCGGTAGTTATACGCTTGTTCTCGGTAGTTATACTCCCGTTCTTGGTAGTTATACCCCTGTTCTCTGTAGTTATACGCCTGTTCTCGGTGGTTATACGCTTGTTCTCGGTAGTTATACGCCTGTTCTCGGTAGTTATACTCCCGTTCTTGGTAGTTATACCCCTCTTCTCGGTAGTTATACTCCTGTTCTCGGTAGTTATACGCCTGTTCTCGGTAGTTATACTCCTGTTCTCGGTAGTTATACGCCTGTTCTCGGTAGTTATACTCCCGTTCTTGGTAGTTATACGCCTGTTCTCGGTAGTTATACGCTTGTTCTCGGTAGTTATACTCCCGTTCTTGGTAGTTATACTCCTGTTCTCGGTAGTTATACTCCTGTTCTCGGTAGTTATACTCCTGTTCTCGGTAGTTATACGCCTGTTCTCGGTAGTTATACGCCTGTTCTCGGTAGTTATACTCCTGTTCTCGGTAGTTATACGCCTGTTCTCGGTAATTATACGCCTGTTCTCGGTAGTTATACGCCTATTCTCGGTAGTTATACTCATGTTCTCGGTAGTTATACTCCTGTTCTCGGTAGTTATACTCCTGTTCTCGGTAGTTATACGCCTGTTCTCGGTAGTTATACTCCTGTTCTCTGTAGTTATACGCCTGTTCTCGGTAGTTATACGCCTGTTCTCGGTAGTTATACTCCTGTTCTCGGTAGTTATACGCCTGTTCTCGGTAGTTATACTCCTGTTCTCGGTAGTTATACTCCTGTTCTCGGTAGTTATATGCCTGTTCTCGGTAGTTATACTCCTGTTCTCGGTAGTTATACTCCTGTTCTTGGTAGTTATACTCCTGTTCTCGGTAGTTATACGCCTGTTCTCGGTAGTTATACGCCTGTTCTCGGTAGTTATACTCCTGTTCTTGGTAGTTATACTCATGTTCTCGGTAGTTATACTCCTGTTCTCGGTAGTTATACGCCTGTTCTCGGTAGTTATACGCCTGTTCTCGGTAGTTATACTCCTGTTCTCGGTAGTTATACTCCTGTTCTCGGTAGTTATACTCCTGTTCTCGGTAGTTATACGCCTGTTCTCGGTAGTTATACTCCTGTTCTCGGTAGTTATACTCCTGTTCTCGGTAGTTATACTCATGTTCTCGGTAGTTATACTCCTGTTCTCGGTAGTTATATGCCTGTTCTCGGTAGTTATACTCCTGTTCTCGGTAGTTATACGCCTGTTCTCGGTAGTTATACTCCTGTTCTCGGTAGTTATACGCCTGTTCTCGGTAGTTATACTCCTGTTCTCGGTAGTTATACTCCTGTTCTCGGTAGTTATACTCCTGTTCTCGGTAGTTATACTCCTGTTCTCGGTAGTTATACTCCTGTTCTCGGTAGTTATACTCCTGTTCTCGGTAGTTATACTCCTGTTCTCGGTAGTTATACTCCTGTTCTCGGTAGTTATACTCCTGTTCTCGGTAGTTATACTCCTGTTCTCGGTAGTTATACTCCTGTTCTCGGTAGTTATACTCCTGTTCTCGGTAGTTATACGCCTGTTCTCGGTAGTTATACGCTTGTTCTCGGTAGTTATACTCCCGTTCTTGGTAGTTATACCCCTGTTCTCTGTAGTTATACGCCTGTTCTCGGTGGTTATACGCTTGTTCTCGGTAGTTATACGCCTGTTCTCGGTAGTTATACTCCCGTTCTTGGTAGTTATACCCCTCTTCTCGGTAGTTATACTCCTGTTCTCGGTAGTTATACGCCTGTTCTCGGTAGTTATACTCCTGTTCTCGGTAGTTATACGCCTGTTCTCGGTAGTTATACTCCCGTTCTTGGTAGTTATACGCCTGTTCTCGGTAGTTATACGCTTGTTCTCGGTAGTTATACTCCCGTTCTTGGTAGTTATACCCCTGTTCTCTGTAGTTATACGCCTGTTCTCGGTGGTTATACGCTTGTTCTCGGTAGTTATACGCCTGTTCTCGGTAGTTATACTCCCGTTCTTGGTAGTTATACCCCTCTTCTCGGTAGTTATACTCCTGTTCTCGGTAGTTATACGCCTGTTCTCGGTAGTTATACTCCTGTTCTCGGTAGTTATACGCCTGTTCTCGGTAGTTATACTCCTGTTCTCGGTAGTTATACGCCTGTTCTCGGTAGTTATACTCCTGTTCTCGGTAGTTATACTCCTGTTCTCGGTAGTTATACTCCTGTTCTCGGTAGTTATACTCCTGTTCTCGGTAGTTATACTCCTGTTCTCGGTAGTTATACGCCTGTTCTCGGTAGTTATACGCCTGTTCTCGGTAGTTATACTCCTGTTCTCGGTAGTTATACGCCTGTTCTCGGTAATTATACGCCTGTTCTCGGTAGTTATACGCCTATTCTCGGTAGTTATACTCATGTTCTCGGTAGTTATACTCCTGTTCTCGGTAGTTATACTCCTGTTCTCGGTAGTTATACGCCTGTTCTCGGTAGTTATACTCATGTTCTCGGTAGTTATACTCCTGTTCTCGGTAGTTATACTCCTGTTCTCGGTAGTTATACGCCTGTTCTCGGTAGTTATACTCCTGTTCTCTGTAGTTATACGCCTGTTCTCGGTAGTTATACGCCTGTTCTCGGTAGTTATACTCCTGTTCTCGGTAGTTATACGCCTGTTCTCGGTAGTTATACTCCTGTTCTCGGTAGTTATACTCCTGTTCTCGGTAGTTATATGCCTGTTCTCGGTAGTTATACTCCTGTTCTCGGTAGTTATACTCCTGTTCTTGGTAGTTATACTCCTGTTCTCGGTAGTTATACGCCTGTTCTCGGTAGTTATACGCCTGTTCTCGGTAGTTATACTCCTGTTCTTGGTAGTTATACTCATGTTCTCGGTAGTTATACTCCTGTTCTCGGTAGTTATACGCCTGTTCTCGGTAGTTATACGCCTGTTCTCGGTAGTTATACTCCTGTTCTCGGTAGTTATACTCCTGTTCTCGGTAGTTATACTCCTGTTCTCGGTAGTTATACGCCTGTTCTCGGTAGTTATACTCCTGTTCTCGGTAGTTATACTCCTGTTCTCGGTAGTTATACTCATGTTCTCGGTAGTTATACTCCTGTTCTCGGTAGTTATATGCCTGTTCTCGGTAGTTATACTCCTGTTCTCGGTAGTTATACGCCTGTTCTCGGTAGTTATACTCCTGTTCTCGGTAGTTATACGCCTGTTCTCGGTAGTTATACTCCTGTTCTCGGTAGTTATACTCCTGTTCTCGGTAGTTATACTCCTGTTCTCGGTAGTTATACTCCTGTTCTCGGTAGTTATACTCCTGTTCTCGGTAGTTATACTCCTGTTCTCTGTAGTTATACTCCTGTTCTCGGTAGTTATACTCCTGTTCTCGGTAGTTATACTCCTGTTCTCGGTAGTTATACTCCTGTTCTCGGTAGTTATACTCCTGTTCTCGGTAGTTATACTCCTGTTCTCGGTAGTTATACTCCTGTTCTCGGTAGTTATACTCCTGTTCTCGGTAGTTATACTCCTGTTCTCGGTAGTTATACTCCTGTTCTCGGTAGTTATACTCCTGTTCTCGGTAGTTATACTCCTGTTCTCGGTAGTTATACTCCTGTTCTCGGTAGTTATACGCCTGTTCTCGGTAGTTATACGCTTGTTCTCGGTAGTTATACTCCCGTTCTTGGTAGTTATACCCCTGTTCTCTGTAGTTATACGCCTGTTCTCGGTGGTTATACGCTTGTTCTCGGTAGTTATACGCCTGTTCTCGGTAGTTATACTCCCGTTCTTGGTAGTTATACCCCTCTTCTCGGTAGTTATACTCCTGTTCTCGGTAGTTATACGCCTGTTCTCGGTAGTTATACTCCTGTTCTCGGTAGTTATACGCCTGTTCTCGGTAGTTATACTCCCGTTCTTGGTAGTTATACGCCTGTTCTCGGTAGTTATACGCTTGTTCTCGGTAGTTATACTCCCGTTCTTGGTAGTTATACCCCTGTTCTCTGTAGTTATACGCCTGTTCTCGGTGGTTATACGCTTGTTCTCGGTAGTTATACGCCTGTTCTCGGTAGTTATACTCCCGTTCTTGGTAGTTATACCCCTCTTCTCGGTAGTTATACTCCTGTTCTCGGTAGTTATACGCCTGTTCTCGGTAGTTATACTCCTGTTCTCGGTAGTTATACGCCTGTTCTCGGTAGTTATACTCCTGTTCTCGGTAGTTATACGCCTGTTCTCGGTAGTTATACTCCTGTTCTCGGTAGTTATACTCCTGTTCTCGGTAGTTATACTCCTGTTCTCGGTAGTTATACTCCTGTTCTCGGTAGTTATACTCCTGTTCTCGGTAGTTATACGCCTGTTCTCGGTAGTTATACGCCTGTTCTCGGTAGTTATACTCCTGTTCTCGGTAGTTATACGCCTGTTCTCGGTAATTATACGCCTGTTCTCGGTAGTTATACGCCTATTCTCGGTAGTTATACTCATGTTCTCGGTAGTTATACTCCTGTTCTCGGTAGTTATACTCCTGTTCTCGGTAGTTATACGCCTGTTCTCGGTAGTTATACTCATGTTCTCGGTAGTTATACTCCTGTTCTCGGTAGTTATACTCCTGTTCTCGGTAGTTATACGCCTGTTCTCGGTAGTTATACTCCTGTTCTCTGTAGTTATACGCCTGTTCTCGGTAGTTATACGCCTGTTCTCGGTAGTTATACTCCTGTTCTCGGTAGTTATACGCCTGTTCTCGGTAGTTATACTCCTGTTCTCGGTAGTTATACTCCTGTTCTCGGTAGTTATATGCCTGTTCTCGGTAGTTATACTCCTGTTCTCGGTAGTTATACTCCTGTTCTTGGTAGTTATACTCCTGTTCTCGGTAGTTATACGCCTGTTCTCGGTAGTTATACGCCTGTTCTCGGTAGTTATACTCCTGTTCTTGGTAGTTATACTCATGTTCTCGGTAGTTATACTCCTGTTCTCGGTAGTTATACGCCTGTTCTCGGTAGTTATACGCCTGTTCTCGGTAGTTATACTCCTGTTCTCGGTAGTTATACTCCTGTTCTCGGTAGTTATACTCCTGTTCTCGGTAGTTATACGCCTGTTCTCGGTAGTTATACTCCTGTTCTCGGTAGTTATACTCCTGTTCTCGGTAGTTATACTCATGTTCTCGGTAGTTATACTCCTGTTCTCGGTAGTTATATGCCTGTTCTCGGTAGTTATACTCCTGTTCTCGGTAGTTATACGCCTGTTCTCGGTAGTTATACTCCTGTTCTCGGTAGTTATACGCCTGTTCTCGGTAGTTATACTCCTGTTCTCGGTAGTTATACTCCTGTTCTCGGTAGTTATACTCCTGTTCTCGGTAGTTATACTCCTGTTCTCGGTAGTTATACTCCTGTTCTCGGTAGTTATACTCCTGTTCTCTGTAGTTATACTCCTGTTCTCGGTAGTTATACTCCTGTTCTCGGTAGTTATACTCCTGTTCTCGGTAGTTATACTCCTGTTCTCGGTAGTTATACTCCTGTTCTCGGTAGTTATACTCCCGTTCTCGGTAGTTATATGCCTGTTCTCGGTAGTTATACTCCTGTTCTCGGTAGTTATACTCCTGTTCTTGGTAGTTATACTCCTGTTATCGGTAGTTATACTCCTGTTATCGGTAGTTATACTCCCGTTCTCGGTAGTTATATGCCTGTTCTCGGTAGTTATACTCCTGTTCTCGGTAGTTATACTCCTGTTCTTGGTAGTTATACTCATGTTATCGGTAGTTATACTCCTGTTCTCGGTAGTTATACTCCTGTTATCGGTAGTTATACTCCTGTTATCGGTAGTTATACTCCTGTTCTCGGTAGTTATACTCCTGTTCTTGGTAGTTATACGCCTGTTCTCGGTAGTTATACTCCTGTTCTCGGTAGTTATACTCCTGTTATCGGTAGTTATACTCCTGTTATCGGTAGTTATACTCCTGTTCTCGGTAGTTATACTCCTGTTATCGGTAGTTATACTCCTGTTATCGGTAGTTATACTCCTGTTATCGGTAGTTATACTCCTGTTATCGGTAGTTATACTCCTGTTATCGGTAGTTATACTCCTGTTCTCGGTAGTTATACGCCTGTTCTCGGTAGTTATACGCCTGTTCTCGGTAGTTATATGCCTGTTCTCGGTAGTTATACTCCTGTTCTCGGTAGTTATACTCCTGTTCTCGGTAGTTATACGCCTGTTCTCGGTAGTTATACGCCTGTTCTCGGTAGTTATACTCCTGTTCTCGGTAGTTATACGCCTGTTCTCGGTAGTTATACTCCTGTTCTCGGTAGTTATACTCCTGTTCTCGGTAATTATACGCCTGTTCTCGGTAGTTATACGCCTATTCTCGGTAGTTATACTCATGTTCTCGGTAGTTATACTCCCGTTCTCGGTAGTTATACTCCTGTTCTCGGTAGTTATACGCCTGTTCTCGGTAGTTATACTCCTGTTCTCTGTAGTTATACGCCTGTTCTCGGTAGTTATACTCCTGTTCTCGGTAGTTATACGCCTGTTCTCGGTAGTTATACTCCTGTTCTTGGTAGTTATACCCATGTTCTCGGTAGTTATACTCCCGTTCTTGGTAGTTATACCCATGTTCTCGGTAGTTATACTCCTGTTCTCGGTGGTTATTCGCCTGTTCTCGGTAGTTATACGCCTGTTCTCGGTAGTTATACTCCCGTTCTTGGTAGTTATACCCCTGTTCTCTGTAGTTATACGCCTGTTCTCGGTGGTTATACTCCTGTTCTCGGTAGTTATTCGTTCGTTCTAGGTATACGTCCGTTCTCAGTAGTTATACGTCCGTTCGCGGTAGTTATACGTCCGTTCTCAGTAGTTATACGCCCGTTCTCGGTAGTTATACGCCCATTGTCGGGGTTTTCTTCGCATTTCAAAACAACAATTGGCGTATTTCAAAGTTATTCTATTATTTCTTCATTTCACCGAGTAGACCAGTATATACATTCATAGTGTTGTCGAGATCAGCAGAGCTTATAGGCGTGCGATGTTTATGAGAAAATAGTAGCACAAAACAGCACCTCTACGAAATTTCTATTCGAACACTGGAAGAAATTTCACTATTTTCATTTATCGGCGTCCCGGCCAGAATTGTCGCAAGGCAACATCAACATTATTTGTTTTCTATGTTTTCCAAAGCTATCATCAAGCTATATAGACTAATGAGATATCCCAACTACTCATCTTGGATAATAGTACTTAAAACAAGAGGGCTGCCGACGGCCATGCTTTTCAACGAAATTCGTTCAAATTCGATAGGTCCCATCTACATGTGATCGCAATAATTCAAAAAAGAATCGGCCATAAATACGGGCTGAAGGGTGTGTCGATGGATTCAAATTTGAAATCCAAGATGGATGCTGGCGGCCATGTTTTTCATAGAAATTCGGAAAAATTCGATAGCTCCCATATGTAGGTCACCCTAAAACTACATATGAAGTTTGGTACATATCGGATAAGGGATGCGCCTGTAGGGCGTGTCGAAGGAAATTGTTGACGAACGCACGTCGGGACGCACGGACGACGGACACCAATCAATGGCAATAGATGTCGAGCAGATTTGTTTTTTTATGGAGATTTTGGCGAAAAATTGTGACCAAAGTCACTTGAAAACTTATATCGTCTAAACACTAAACAGTAACACCTTCATATATATGGAGAAAATCTAAACCCAAATCCAAAACCTGCATGATCGGTTATAAAAAAAATGTAGATCTGGGGGACCTGCATGTGATTTCAGATGAAAACTCAAATTTTCAGAAGAATCTCGACATAATTTACCGTTTATATGTTTTCGGTCTAAATTGCCAACTGATATTGTTATCAGCATAACATTTCTCAGTAACCACATGGCTTGTTCTCTCCGATGGGATGGGGCGGGTGGGATGAGAACCCCCCAAATAAAAACCCTCAATCGCAGCGACTCTGTACAATAAACACACTACACATGTATACACATGTGTGTAAATGTATGTATACCATTTAAATACCAGACCCAATATACCACGACGGAAACAAATTCAAACAAAGTATAGATTTTATGTGGCATCAATTCGATGTAAAACTGGCCTGACGACATTTTAAAACGGATGCTATTGTCGTCTGCCCAACAAACACACGGTGTATTGATCTCAACTCGACAGAAAGCACCCGGACCCATCGGCCATTGTTAATATCCAGAAACCATTCCCGGTTCAGAACAAACTCTCAGTCGCAGAGATCGATGTGAAAGCAATGACGTCACAGGTTACCAAGTGATACGGGCTTCTCGGTGGGTCGCGGGTATTTCGCGGGGTGAGTGATTGGGACTATATGGCGACATAACTTTCTGTCGACTTCGCTCCATTAGAGAAGTTTCCTTTTTAGGTTTAGGAAAGTTTCTGTGAGTTGGGAACCGTGCAGGGGCGTAGAATTATCACTGGAAAAGGTAAGTTTTATGTCAATTTATTCTGTCCTTTTTGAAACAACTAGAATGATGGAAATTAAATTGTATAAATTGTATAAATATTGAAGACAAATTAACATGGGTTTTATGATTATATTCTGAACTATCGAAACTTTCAATCCTACCAACGCACAAGGAAAAGTGGAAAATATAGGATACATGCACGCAGGCTGCTTTCAAGTTGGTTTCTCAGTCCGTGCACAAAAAACCCATTTTGATGAGAAAATTCTGCTGAAGATCACACGTTGTTTCTTTTGGGATCCACGAAGCTTAGAAATGTCAGTGGATAACCTAGCACTATTCGATTTTGACTTTTTCCAGGTATCGAAATAGGTCGATAAATACTTGAACTACCTTTCTACGAGCATTAATATTATATTTCACAGAAAGACGCGTTTAATTAAGAACAAATACGGTACAACGCTGTAGACGAACTTTGGGTCCCAAAAAAAAACAGACAAAAAAACCCCAGCCATTTGAACGGAACAGAAAAGAGCGCTCCGCGTTAGTCTATTACTGATATGGTAGAAATAAAGAGCTTTTTTATTTTTGTGTGCGAATAAATGAAAACAGCTGGATAGTGGCCATGGCAAGTATATGTCATTCCTTTTCTGTTCGGCTGATGCTCTGTTTACATCAATGACAAGTATATTTGAATTTTATTTTGTTTTTTTTACACGAACTGTTATTGTACATTAAATATTGTTACAACATTAAAGAAATGAAATGAAATGAGGAAACTTGGCGGGGGAATAAATTGTACCCCCAGATTGTATCATGCAATAGCGAGGTAAGCGACAGAAGAAGTTAAGCGACACAGTGGAAATACTCACCGCTTTAAAGGCTTCACGGTGGGTATGCTGTTAAAATAGTCACATCCGTTAAAACCGCCACTAACAGATTTTGTTCTTATACCAATCATAAATATCTATGTTATTTCAAGTCCGTACACTTTGTCATGTAAACAAAAGCCAAATTTTTTACAGAACCCGGCGTTTCTTTACATAACACAGCGTCCGAACTTGATAATAGAATACTATTTACGCGATATTTATGATTGGTATAAGAACAACATATGTCTATATTTTAATATTCTTTTTGTTTATGGCAGCTTTAACGGGCGTGACTATTTAAACAGCAATACCATCGCGAAGGCCATCCGTGCCTTTAAAAATGTAATCAGGACCCCAGGTCAGTTTTGATGAAACCTCTTATTGAGATTATAGTTTATAAAGTAACACGCTAATAACGAGAAACTTGTGCCACATAACGGAGCCTATCTTGTTTGATATTGAATTATCAATCCATTTCTTTAACATAGTTTCATTATTTTAGAGGGACGGTCATATTTAATTTACTTTGTTAATTTTTCAATAAACAAATTGTTAACATTCCTTGTTATATTTAGGTCTAGATCATGTGGCATTTGTTTGTGACCATTTGTTTCATTTGGGACCATTTTTTTACCCTGTGCCAATGCATTCTCTTATATATGCGAGTCGACCATAGGTCGCATCACATATATAAGAGAATGCATTGGCCTAACAATTTTTTACAATTATAATAATTTGTTCTTGTATTCTTTAACAATTTTATAATTTCACCCATACAGAGCCCCAGACAAACATGAACAGACGACACTCTTCTATGTGCTTCTATAAATGTGTGGGGCTCCCTGCAGGGTAATGGATGTTTTTTTATTTTATGTCCTAAAAAACTGTAATTGTAAGTAGTGATTGGAATATCAAACTAAGAGAACAACATAATTTTAGTCGGAAATTTCCAACAAGTTGCAAATGTCAGGCATGACGTACATTTCAACTTTTGAAATGTTTGGCTAAAGTTGGGGAGAAGATGAGATACCCCAAACCTGGGCGCGCCTATGTGGTGGTTACATAGTATATATGAAGATTCATAATGAAAAATGACAGCAGACCACTAGGGTGGAAAAACTAGTATGAAGTCGAAGCTTTTGGTGTTCTAGTTCATAACTTCATTAAAAAAAAAACAATATTACATTTGAATGTTAGCTGGTGAGTTGCACTCGTAATTGTATTGCATATCTGATTTACCCCCTCCACCACCCTGACATATATTTTTATCTATTAAATACTCCGAGTTGTAGAAGGCCAGTTTCACAATTATTTCACAAGTCGCATATGACTAATCAACATGTCCCGAAGTGAACATCGCATCATCGCAATAATCTGGATCTTATATGTTCTGAAATAGGAGGTCTGAAACCATGAATACATCTTTAACCACTCAAATCTGATACCATTTTCTGATCAGTACTACAATCTCTTTACTATCTTATCGTGAGAACAATCCAACACTGGGAGAGGATCATCAATAAGTTGCACAACTTGTAATCAATATCACATTTAGTTCCCCCCATCTCTTACCCAAACGGCACCAATTTGACGTCTTTTAATCACACGATTATATTCCCTGTATCATGGAGAATTATGTGTGTGAATTTGGTGGAAATCGGCGCTAGAAATATTGCTATCCCCTTCCGTGCACCTCTGACTCGAACGGCGGCACATTTGACATCTTTAAACCACATCAATAAATTCATCATATCATGGAGATGATTATGTATAAGTTTGGTGGACACCGGAGATAAAAAAAAATGCTGCCCTCCCCTTTCTGCCCCTGACAAGAACAGCATCACTTTAGTAAATTCTAACCCGCCGCATTATCTTCCTCGTAAAAAGCTACCGCGTTAGACCCATTTGGTGCCATATAGATGGCCTCCCATGAATTTCTACAGACAGACATTTCGGTCAAACAATGGGTATTATATGGTTGCCCCAAGTGATCATTTTCATATACTATGCACATCCCGATAATTCAGCAGTATTACACACATTATATGGAAAGGGCCCCCGTTTTGCAATCGACAAGTTATGGACATTTAATGGTCCATTATCGACTTAAAGTGACATTGGACCATTCCGCTTGGGCGATTGGATGGCAATAGAGAATAAAGTATTCATTTCCATAAATTATATATCGAAAATGATGATATGCAACGTCATTCTTTTACATGCATTATATTCAACACTCTTGTTGTCCGAATAAATGACGTTTGATTATCGGAGAAAATTCATTCCCAATTAAAGGCACACTTAATTTTCGAGTCACTGATTATTTGTTTTTATAGTGCCTTGATTTACGGTTTTAAAAACAATCTATGCCACAAAATATGATTAAAATACTATAATTCATCACCATTTGGAACGTCAGTGTCTCAGAAGGTGCCCCATAGAGTAATAGAAAATAGCTGAAATCATAAAATCATTTACCCCGTTATTCTAAGTAAGTTCATTTATTTTTTAGACTGTGTAGAAACTTCAACACAGAACAGACGTCGGTTTCTCAACAAAAACAACATGTTCACAGTTTATTGCACCGAATAAGTTGAAAATAAAATGTTTTGGAACTTCATTTTTCAAATGGTATATAAATATAGCATATATTTTATATACTGTGATCTGGAGGTTCGAAAATGAAGTAGGCCTTTAAGGAGTATATACATATTTACATTCGTGCGCCGTTCAAACGTTGTGTTTTGTGAAATGGCTGGAATTAGTAGAATACTATATATTTTTTCAGAGGTCAAAGTTCACATATACTCAATTATCAGTTTGATTCACTGAAATGAGCACACACTATATGTCTTTAAGATGTCATTTGAACCAAATCTCGCATTTTAATTATGAAAAAAATGCACATAAACGCCGTTGGCTTCCCCGGTGAATCCCCTGTGATTCCGGTGAGCACTCCGAACGATTAAACGGTGCGACTATCAGTCTGTGTAAACAAACAATTAGTC
Source organism: Siphonodentalium dalli (assembly GCA_032622095.1). Classification (NCBI taxonomy): domain Eukaryota; kingdom Metazoa; phylum Mollusca; class Scaphopoda; order Gadilida; family Siphonodentaliidae; genus Siphonodentalium; species Siphonodentalium dalli. The sequence continues at coordinate 249,453,182 of CP136063.1, forward strand.
ACACTGACATACTAATAATTATGTTTTTTATTGGGGATTGGGAGTGTACCAGGGAGGATTTGGAAGGGATGTCCCCTTCCCACACAACCCACTTTGGAATGATTTTGGGGGTTATATGGTAAAACATAAACATAACGATGATGGGAAAATGATCTAGGCTTATTTTTTTCTTCGCTTTGGCTGTTTTTCTTCTGTCTTTGGTGATTCTGTTGTTGTTGTTGTTGTTGTTGTTGTTGGTAGTGGCGGTTCGGATTCGGAGTTGATGGTCGTGAGTAGCTTGTTGGATTCTTGAATTTGCTGTTCGCATTCTTCTCTCTTTCTTCTTGATTCAACTATCAATTCCAGAGCAATAATTATATGTGGCCTGTAGTTAACTTAAGACTTAGATTACAAGGTGCGACTATATATATACCCGAACCTCATCGGGATGTGCTGGATCGCAACCCTAATAAGAGCATTCTCTGTTCATTTCTGACATTAGTGGCAAAAAGTTACAAACATTAGTCCACTTTTGTCGAAATGGCTGATGACCCCATGGCGGTTTGGATCCTAAAATAATGTTCGCTTTTGTCACACCGGGCCCGATTCCAGGGGTGAAAATATAGGTTGACAAATACGTTAAATACAATTATATGGGTTTTATTTGTCACCAAAACAAACTTACATCAAGTGTTAGAATTTAGGACAACGGAGTCCCGGCTTTTCTTAAACACGAAACAACAGATGTAAAGTCTATTCTTCAAAAAATCAGCACGTTATCGGCTTATAATAGTTTTTTTTAGGTTCATAATCGGCGTAGAATCGCCACATTTGAGCTCACAACGAACTGAAAATGAACGTTTTAGTGCCATTATGGACTCATAATTAATTCTTATAAGTGCATTATGAGCGGAAAATAACACGAATAAACCAACTAACTGCTTACAAGATGTACGCTCTTTAAAATGTGTTTTCACTGTGGCCAGCACCATAGAAATGAATACCGATATATGCTTATTTCAGAATCAAATAATACAACATGAACCTACGTTAATATTATAGGGCGATTATGAACCTATTTGCGAGAGGATTTGTTGGGATGATAGTGTCGATTTTTTGCGATGCATGCGTTGTTTTCAAGTAGTTTTCATTTTCATCTGTTTTACATGAAAGCTGATAAATCTTCACTTAGAATTACCAAAAAGCTTTCATAAGAACAATTTTCACTTCTTTGTAAAGCAAAATACACCAGTCTGTTGGTTGTTTAGAAGGTCTTTAAAGGTACGGTTGGCCTTGGCGGTGGGTATCCTGTGAAAATATTTCCACCCGTCAAAAACCGCCACAAACAGAAAGAACTACAAAATGTAGACAGACTTTGTCCGTATACAAATAAGAAATATCGCATAAACAGTATGTTATTGTCATATTTTTTACCATTGTTATGTAAACAAAAGGATAAAAAGTAACTTTTCTGGTGTTTGTTTATATTATGATGGTAAACATAAAGAGCGTCCTTTGTGGGTGAATTCCTGATATGGAACGAATAAAGAGCGTTTGTGCCATTTGTGTGTGATTAGCCAGCAGTATTGTGCTGTCTTCTGTAACACAATCAGGCTCTTGCTTAGGTAAAATATAGTAAATCTTTATGATAACATGCTGTTTACGCGATGGTCATGGTATATATGAACGGAACTGTATGCGTTTTAATGTTTTTCTGTTTACGGTGTTTGGAACAAATATGAATATTTTCGACAATTAAGGCCGCACGTGCCTTTAATGTCGGACAGGTCCATATAACATTCCCAATAATAGCGTTTAGTACTTGTTTGCAAGTCTGAAATATAAGTCGCTTCGGTGCCTCCTTCAGCGAACAAACTTCATGTCTGCTATATCTTAGGAGATACGGTAGCTTTCATGGCTTTTTGGTCATATGATCGAGCAAATGCGCACATAATGTGAAATATAGGTACATCATGTCATTATTTTATTCTGAAATTAGCAAATAATGGACGCATAGTTATTTCGTTTTACGACGCGAGCCACAGTGAAAACACTTGCCAAAGTGGGTACACTTGAAAAGTCGTCAGTTGGCTTATTTGTATAATTGTCCCCATATAATCTTCTTAGAATCGCCTCATTGTGAGTCGATAATGTGACTAAAACGCTCTCATTTTCAGCACATATCGACTCAAAATCAGGCAATTCTAATCAGATTATCTACCTAAATCAAGTTCTATTATAAGCAGATAATGTGCGCGTTTTATGGAGAACAGGCTGGTACATAACCTGCTCAGAATCGTCTAATTATGAGTCGATAATGTGACTAAATCGCTCAAATTCTCAAAACATTATCGACTCAAAATTAGGGATTGTACGCAGATTATATACCTAAAAGTATATCGGGAGAACAGGCTGTTTTGGTAGAACAAATCTGCTCATCCAAGTGAACCATCCGCGTAAAGACTTCATCACAGAAAAAGATAGCTCCCTACTTTTTAGCCCTTTTTTTAGCCCTTCCATTCCTGTAGATCCAGTATTTTTCATGAACACAATGCAAGGCGTATTACCATATATCACATAGTTGAGCCTAGTCACTCTCAAGTCGGTTGATACAGGGTCTCGGCTAAAAAAAACTACTGAATCAGTTTTCCCCATAACTTCGGAGCTGAAGCCAAGGTGATTTTCAACAGCCTCAACACTACATCCGTTCACAATGTCGTTGTAAACAATCAGTAGTTTATTCTTCTTTTCACCAGGCGTCCATAAGGAACATTGTCACTTCTTTGCTAGAAAACAATGAGGCCTGATTCGTCATCTCCGGTTTAAACCTCCGAGTTTAAACCTGGTTTAAACCTACATTGGCGGTCCAGCCAGACCGGGTCTAATGGGGCGTTTTTGTCGTTCAGTTGCAGCTAATTGAAAACTCGATTCGGTGATATGAGCATGCAGTCTAACTTCTCTCTTACATGCCGATATAATGGTTATGGACACGTCATAAATTATCACGAATGTGTGCACGCTCAATGGATTTATTAATTGAGAAACAAGTATCGCTCATGGACCATTAATCCGATCTCAATCTGGGTTAAAATCAACCTGACAAAGGGCATGTCTCCCAACACGAGTTTCACGCGCTGTTCATCACATTGTTTGTGATAGATTTCTTGCAAGATGCTTTACCCGCAAAGACAAAATTTATACATGTATATCTGTATATATTAAAGGGTATAGGAGCTGTCTATCTGTAAGTCCGTTTGTCTGTTCGCCACTACACCTGGACAATTTCAATAAAATTAGCTGTGGAGACTCGGATGGTTAGCTTTTTAAACAATCTTATTTAAAATAAAGAATTAAAAAAAATGAAACAATTATGTTGTTAAATTATGTAAGGAGTTGAATCTAACAAGAAACAACATTTAAAATTTAAATTATATTTGTTTGTTTTAAATTTAATAAAATTGTTTTTTAAATTAAAATGATCAAATGATCAAAATGTGCGCAAATGCATAACAGGATCCTATCGCAGGCCCATCTGACGCTGAATAAAGGCTCCATAATCTAGTCATTTCTGGACCAAGAGGTCAGTCAAGTAAAGGCAATTTGCTTATGAGTGCACACCAGAAGCGGCATATGAACTGTTGGAAGTGGGTAACCATGCAGAGGGAAGCTTTTAATAAAGAAATATATTACATGCGTTGCTTTTTTCCAATGTCATACATTTCCCGTCATGCAGCAAATCAAAAAGTTCCCAGGTTTTGAACTGGTGGAATATTATGGGAATTTATGGGCGTAGCCAGGGTAGAGCTTTGTGGCATGATCTACATCAATATAAGTTATCAAATTTGATTCATATAGCAATATAAGTTTAGGATTGCGAACTGTTTATAGCATATCTGGTCATGCAGTAGCATCGTTTTGGTGTCAAAATTGAAACGTTGAACCCCTCAAATGAATTCGTAGAAAACACCAGTATTTGTGATTACCACAAGCCAAACAAAAAACCAAAAGATAGTTGTAAAAATCATAAGTTGACGGAACATGTCTATATCTGAGCAAAGCTCGCGTGCGAATGAATCAACTGTGACATGCCAACACCAGTCGGCAGTCGCCACTTAGACACGCCCTCACTCGAGATTATTTACAGCTCCACTCTTTGATTGTTTGACAATTCTAAACCGCGATGAAGAAAAGACGGATTTGTCATATCAACTTCAAGTTTAGCCTCGGTAAAGCTGGACCGCCGAATTAGATGGTTTAGTTGCCGGTTTAAGCTTATAAATCGCAAACAAAATATCGAAATTGACAAAAACTTATCCCCACACGCTTTATAGGTGTGGGTGCTTCTCGCTTATAAATTTCCAATCAAAATTTGCTGACAACCGCCTCATTTTGAGTCGATAATGTGCTGAAAATGAGAAAGTTTTAGTCACCCTATCGACTCACAATAAGGCGTTTCTAAGCAGATTATGTGCGGACAATGACACAAGTAAGCCAAATCACGATATTTCAGGTGTACGCTCTTTATTACGTGTTTTTACTGTGGCTCGCGCCATAAAACGACATAACAGCTATGAGTCAACTATGTCAAATAATCACATCAGGTACCTATTTCACATTATAGGTCGATTATGCGCGTATTTGCGCGAGGATATGTGCCTTGTTTTCAAGTTGGCATAGAACTCAATTCGGCGCCTCCTTCATTTAACAAGTACCTTGTGGAAAACTTACTTCGTGTCTGCTGTATCTTATGCGAAAAATAAACATTTGTCGCGGTCACGAATGAGATAATATTCGGTATCCACTCAAAAGCACTAGATTTTATTTTTATTATACGTGTGCTGTGCATATAAATTGATCATTTGTAAACACAACCCGGCTTTATTTAACCTTGATTCGAGAGAGCTGATTGCTGTCAGTTATCACTGTTTTATTTCAAAATGCACCACAATGAAATTATATTTCCATGCATGGCCATCCATTAAATAAAACCCATTATAACCGGGTCACATTCAAATCTAATACTTCAAATATAATTACACTAATGATAGTTATTCAAGAAATGCCAACATATCCTAGATCAGATACGCACATAATCGACATATAATGCGAGATATATACATAATGTTATTATTTGATTCTGAAATAAGCAGACAATGGAGTCATATCCGTGTCGCACTATTCTCTGACCATACAAGACATAGAAACTGCTAATCCCATTACCAATCTAACAACGCCCGTCGAACATGATTACTCTACAAAACAACAACACCGGACAGTATTACGGCCAACCACAGGCACACACACCATGGATAAATACACGGCCAAAAGCACAGCGGTTTTTTGTAAGGTTATGTATGTGGCATATACCCATGGTTATATATAAACGGGCTACGAGCATCTGACCGCAGATGCTTATATTGTGTAGTTTGTAATAATGATTGCAACGTGCCTTTAAACGGATATAAAAGAGTGTTGGAAGTGATGCCGCGAAGAGATGAAAGCTTAAAGAGATAAAAATAGTAAAATATGTCATATTAAATATAGAATAAAAATGATCAGATTATCCTTGTCACATTTCATGCCAACCTATTATTGACTATTGTTAGAATGGTTGAAATTAACTATGGAATCATGAAACGCAGAAAAGGGGTGTCCTGGTATCCAGAAGGCGAGAATGGTGAATAAATGCTTTCTCTTCCTCATTTTCTAATATCAGTCTCTGTGACATAGTAATTCTAATATCAGTCTCTGTGACATAGTAATTATAATATCAGTCTCTGTGACATATATAGTAATTCTGAATGGGTCATTGTGGCCACATTTTAGTGTGCTGGATACCCAGCTTTACGAAAAGTTTTTTTGGCATCCCATCTTGAACTTTGCTGTGTTTTCAGCACACCTTTGACACCACACTGTTGCACCCGATCACATGGCGCATTGGTAGTCATATTTAAACAGTTATTCATGTTTAATATTTACTGTTTATCGACGATATAACGCCCCGAAAGGTGATAATTACCCCGTATGGGCCCGGGGTAGAATAGTCCTACCGCCCCACTGCGAGGGGTAAGGATCCCCTAATGTGGCACCCTGTTTGTCGTTGGGTGCATATCGTGAGGTGTGGTATAGGAGTCCTGGAGGTACTTGGGTGGCGGCATCACGTGATGCATCGACCTGTGGATATGGCTTAGCCCATGATCCTATTTGGTCCTACATTTCTTCAAGACAGTTGGTTGAGTTGACACGGCTCAATCAATCGGCTAGTCACGCCTCTACAGTGTTTCAAACTACATTATTGCCCTCTGTTCTATTTTGTTTCTGGTGTCTAGTTGTGTGTTCTGTACTTTCATTTTGTTTCTTTCGTGTCATGTCTCTTTGCATGTCGTCTGCATTACTGTTAAATGTTTCAATCTTGTTATGTTCACGCATGTCTCACTGTGGGGAGGGACCGTGATGCTGCTATATACAATGGCTAAACGGGTCACCGCTTCTATGCACCAGTCCTTGACCCGACCATAATTCGAAGGGTAATCCGAGGCGGCTGCTGGGCAATTGTAGTCTTTTATATTCTCTTCAAATTGCAACTCAAAAACAAACATAAACGTAAGAATGACTGCTCGCTAAGTTCCACTAATGCTGAGGTCTATACTAAGTACTTGACACTTTTCAAGAGACCTTCCGTATTTGTAATTTATAAAACGCTACAAAGAATATCCGGAAAATTAAAATCCGTCAAACCGATCAGGACTGGACCACTAAGTGGCTCTCTTCTGATCGAATGTTCAAGAAAAATTCAAGCTGACTCTCTTATACATTTAACATAAATTGAACAGACACCAGTGTTGATTACTCCCCACAGGACACCGAACAGTAGCAGAGCTCTGTTGAGATCCCGCGATATAGCTGATTCTTTTGAATCAGAAATATTGGCGGAGTTAGCACCACAGAGAGTTACATAAGTCCGTAGATTTACAAAGATAGTTATGGACTAAATGTTCCTTTGAACAGTTATCTTTTGACCTTCAATCGAACATCCACCGACATTAACTGTTGAGTATATGAAGATGGATTTAAGAAATTGTAAGTACATATGTTCCAAATCCATTGCGATGTTTTAAATGTCAGGAATATGACAATGGCCAGGAACATTGTAAAAGTAAAGAAACCATATGTGCACGCTGTTCGATTTCTGGTCATGATCATAAGGAATGTATGCATCTGAAAAAAATTCAAACTGCCAAGGTTCAAATGCTGTAATGGATTGTTCATGTCTAGTATTGGAATATAAATTCAAGATACAACGATGTGAACCTGAGAGCATCTGTCACAAAATAGTTAGTACTCGACCATCCATTCCACAGGTCACGTATTCAGCTATTGTGTCTACACAAAAGTAAGTTGGTGTCAGCACTCGGACAGAGTCAAACCAAATACATCAGTATATTACTGGCAACACAGGTTGAGGAGACAGATAGTATTCCCGTTCCAGAACATGTAGCGCAGGTAATGGATACAAATTCTGCCTTTGAGACATTTCCTCCGAAATCTAATCAAGTCGATCCTATTGTTCCAAAACAAAAATCTCAAAAAGTTGTCAAATCTCTTTGATGGTTCAAGTTCAAGTTCAAGTTCAAAAGCTTTATTTATAAAGTCAGGCATTTTAAATTACAAACATGAGCATTGAGCTCTTAACTGACTTGTAAAATAATGAGAATGTACATTTACAGTAACGTGAATAAAACACAACCTATCTGAAAAATAAATTACATGTATATTAGCTAAAGCATTGCAAAAGACGAATAAAATCTCTGAGGACAGGTAGTTCTGACTCGACCAAAAGCATAAAACACAAATATGTATATTATTCATATACAGCACATTAATGTGCACAACAAATCCATAGTTCATTCCTGGATAACACGTTTTGTTCCATTCAGAGATATCAGACCAGAAAGTTATGATTAAAATACAAACATATACATATAATTAGGATATCCTACAGGCACTGCATTTACATTTAAAACAATTCCAGGTTTCTAACATACATTAAAGGTCTTTCATCGTCTCTGCGGTTCTGCATGACTCTGGAAGAGAATTCCACACTTTAGGTGCCATGAATCTAAACGAGCTTAAACCGAAATTAGTAGTAGTATCAGGTGATGGCAGTTCCAGAGTAAACCCTTTGGCTATAAATTTCAGTCGGCCCTTTGCTAACGCTCCAAATTACTTTCTAAATTGATAATAGCCCAACACCAGGTTACGGTCTTTGTACTCCCATTTGTTAACTGTGATGACGGTGTTTTGTCGTGATTTTAACTATATTTAATATTTGGACCTCTTTCAATGCACTCCATCATAGTTATCACATGGCATACACAGCCTTTATGTGAGTAGCATATCCAATTTTATACTCCACCGCCAAGCTACCAATTATCTTCTTTACTTTTAGTTGACATAACGTTAGAGATCTTGTATCTTACTCCACAATATGTATACAGGACATATCATCGCTTGTATGCATACCAGTGGTTTCGAACCTGCCCTCGGTCTAGTGACATTCCTTGCAACCCTTGAATAATTTCACAACAGGTGATGGCAGTTCGCAAAGTTCGATACGATGCTTCGAGAGAAACGGTCAACTTTGAGGGGAAGTGAAACCATGTTTGATGTTGTGTGGCGGAAGCTGGCCGTTGAGCAAAATACCACATACCGAGTCAACAACCAGATTGTCAACTTGATGAATTTATTAAGACTCACGACAGATTCGTCAGATATTATAAATATATTATCAATCATCTAGGAGGTGTGTTTGCCAGCTACTTAATATATTTCGATATTCCGGAGCATGATTATTTATATCTGTTGATTATATTTCATGCAGGTTTTATATTTTTGCGGTTCTCAAAGAAGTATTTCTATCTGTTTTAATATTCTGTTAATATGTGTTTGCACAATGGTTAAATGGTTAGTTTCGTAAAGGTTCTGATCCCAATCGAGCACTCTCGTTCTGATTTGGGTGTTTTTGTATATATTTTGTTTCGTTTTAGTCTAATTCACGGTTATCTCTATACACAGTAGCTTAATCGTGATTCAGGTTCTCTCAGTCATGAAGCGGCTTAACGGCTAAAACTGCATAAAACCCTAACTAAGCAAACTCAACAAGGTGATAATTTCTATAAAATAAACCCACAAGGGCCAAGCTGGGTCCCCAACACACCAACATGTGGCGAGCCCTTCAGATTAGGCATGTGATGCGTTTATTGATGCAGCTATTGTGATATTCCTCACACCAGTTATAGTTATGAGGCTCTCCATTCTCTTTAGTTTGAAATTCCTGCATGCATGATTTATTATAGGGTAGAACCATTGCTTTTGTTGTTGTGGTAGTTGTTACTGTTGTTGCATCGTGGTATTTTTCGAATATATATACGTATACATTGCATACGCGTTCTATACCAGCCATATATTTATATGGTACTGGTGAGTATGGTTGGTATGAAAGTAACATGCGTATACATTGGGGGAAGCAGGAAGACAGCCCGTCATGCCGATGTTATCCCATGAATATACTGCATTATTATCTTGTTACATGTTAATTCCAGTGTACTATTCATATGTGTATAGTAAACCAAATTATCCAATCATATCCTATCCTATCGTATTCTATCCTAAACAAAGTGTCGAATGATTGAAGTTGTGATGACTCAGATCATACGAAGTACACGTGGAAGGTAGATCATGCCATGAATCTCTACTCTGACTAACGCCCGTAGAGATCATATTCCACCAGTACACAACCTGGGAACTTTTGACAGGGAACCTTATAAAGTGGATAAAATAATGCGGGGAATACATTTCTTAGTAATTATCTGTTCGTTAATAATTTACTTCGCTGTAGGTGAAGGTCCCAAATTGAAATTGCATGCTTTTCTGTCAACTTTGTGAGCCGATATCGCATTAAACATTGAATTAATAACACAGGAGACATTCCATAATTGTAAGCGATGCGAAGCTAAATCGCTCACAAAGTCACTTAAATTGTGAAATTTCGAGTTGGGACCTTCACCTACAGTGAATTACATTATTAGGTTCCCTGTCAAAACTTCAAAAAGTTTCCAGGTTTTGTACTGGTGGAATATGATCTCTACGGGCTTTAGCCATAGTAGAGATTAATGGCATGATCTAACGTGGTAGGAAGTTCCTAAAATCACCGATTTTGTTTCTCTGTATGTTATATGAGTGAATATGATTGTATTATATATGAAATAATTGTATATGCATGCATACATTCTGTATCTCATCTGTTCTGTCACTCCTGTGTAATTATAGTGCTTATATGTTTTGCTTGTTCCACACATTGTACTGTGGCTTTGCAAATAAATTAATCACAATTATGTATAAGCATGTACGCGGATAAGTTCTTTAGATTTGTAAGCGACATTGGACATGTGCTGACTAAAATGTTGCTCAATGCGGATATTCATTCCCGAACCTCATCACCGCGTATTAATATTGCTGCCTTCTCGTTTTCTCTTCGTTGTGGATAGAACATGTAGTCGTAATTTGGTCGTCAATCTGGAGAACGATATCGTATACTCTCTTCCTGCATTTTCTGTAAGGGTACATACATTTCCTTGATGGAATCCACAGAGGCGTTTCATATAATTCTTGAAACAAATCGGAAAATTAACTTCAAATCAAATGCTTAGCACAAGTTTGTTTTGTACACGATATGAAGCTTGTGATATAGATTTACTAACTGAAATGTTGGTTTAGAAGGGCCCACCACCCCTATCCTAGCATATAGTTTTTTGTCAGAACTATAGTATCTGGCAGGGTCCTATATAGTTTTGCCAAATGAAAATAATTAGCAAAATTCTCATAGAAGTTGTCAAATTATAAAAGAGCAAAGTTAATTGGATTGTGAAAAATTGATCCTATTGCGCTGACAACTGTCGTACATATTGACACCAAAGGACAAAGAATCAATACGGGCAGCAGCTAATCCTTCATAATGATTGTCCCTCCCGTCGATCATCATAAAACAATAAGCCTAACGCCCGCTGATATAATTATACGGAGAGATACATCAACATAAAGACAGCTCTATAAAGAAATCAGATTAGTCTGTACACATTATCACACACACTGTCCTTACCTGCTTCACATGCAATTATATTAATTGCTTGTTGATATAGGTATTGCCTAGTACACTATAAAGTATAAACTATTTAGGAATAAAATCATTCAAGACATGGATGGTTTTATTCCTAAATGTCTACTTATTAGTGTGGTCTTTGAAGCTGAATTTTGGGATCAACCCGGAAGAAATTAGATACAAGCTGATTTTTGTGTCATTCGGCGCGGAAAAGCATATCCAAAACCGCAAAAATCCGCTTTTTGGAAACTTTGTTATCCAAGATGGCGTCCAACATGGCTATATTATATCAGTTATCGAAATAAGTCATTGTATGATATATTGTGGCATCGGAATTATGCAGTTATACCAGTTTGTTTGAGATTAGATTACGGAAGCGAACAGAGTGACACGGACAGAAAATAATACAATCGCAGCCCTGAAATGGCTGTCAAAATGGCCGCAACTCCAAGCTATACCACGAAGAACGCACCATACTCACTTCCAGAGTACAGGATAAACGTTTGAACAGAGATGTACGAATTCTCTCTAATGTATCTCACGAGAGAACAAGCGAGAGCAGGGAGACGTACATCAGTTAAATCTGGACTTTTGGAGGCCCAAAAAGGGAAAAAGAAAAGTTTTATCTGTACTGTTTATCTTGAATCGTGTGATATATCTGTAATTAAACAGTAAATGGGATTTTAGTAGTGATCACATGTACAGCCCCATGGGGGAAATTATTAAAATACATATATAGACTACACCAGTGACAGGTATAATCTATATTTGTATTTTAGTAATCCCCCCAGGGGCCTGTGGCAGGGATTATTTATTCTGTGACATTTTCTAGAAGCAAAATATTTATTTACTCAGATCTATTTTGATATCTACAACATCAAACATTTAAAGACATATTATGTACTTGTTCGGGTGCGTGAAACTGATCAGTTAGTGTCCAGGCGCTATGCCAACTGGAGGAATGTACCATTCTACTAACATCGCCGAAAATCTGAAGCAAATCGACCGTACCACTCCATAGAAAACATCGTCTGAACTACGCTCAAATGTAAATATTTACTACTCGATTCGGGACGCATCTATCGGCGATAAACTAACGAAAAAGATTTCGCCATCGAGAGTCACTGCATTTAATTAATCTATAAAAAATGACGGTGTGTGTTGTCAATTTGGATATAATATTTGAAAAAATTACCACTTTGAACAAGATTATTCTCCATGTGTATTTGATCACCCTACCGGAGTGTTTCACATCACTTTAAGTGGTGACTGAAATAATTTGAACAAAAATATCTACGAAGAAACCGGTTTGGTAACATCATGAACTAGTCTTACATAAACGTTACGATGTACCGTCTCTTTGGTCTGGTGAGATGCGGTGCTAATCTATTTAAGATATGAATTTCTTAACAGTATAATAAGCATACGAGATAGGTGTATGGTTTATTATCAGTGTTGAAAATTCCGGAAATGTAACTAGTATTTATACCGCAAGGGTATGCACTTCAGTTTCTGCGTTACATTCAATACTTAATCATCGTGCCGAATGAAAATACCATGCAATGTATGGCGAAACATTTCTTCGGGTGTTACATTCCCGAAATTATTATATTTGGCTCAACAGTTGGATTGTGGATAAGCAGAAAACAAAACCTTTAGAAGACGTAATCATTTTTACGTTGGAGTGACCGATAATTCATTCAGAAGGATCTGTGGCGTCCCATATATTCCTAATGGGCAACATGTATATGGACAACGGGAAACAAAAATAATGTTTCACCGAGGTATTCCCCTTGCTTGACTTTGAATCATTAACATGACACCGGTGGTACATATGTCTTAGAATCATTAACATGGCATCGGTGGTACATATGTCTTAGAATAATTAACATGACACCGGTGGTACATATGGCGATTCATATTGTGTCTTGACTTAGAATCATTAACATGACACCGGTGGTACATATGGCGATTCATATTGTGTCTTGACTTAGAATCATTAACATGACACCAGTGGTACATATGGCGATTCATATTGTGTCTTGACTTAGAATCATTAACATGACACCGGTGGTACATATGGCGATTCATATTGTGTCTTGACTTAGGATCATTAACATGACACCGGTGGTACATATGTCTTAGAATCATTAACATGGCACCGGTGGTACATATGTCTTAGAATAATTAACATGACACCAGTGGTACATATGGCGATTCATATTGTGTCTTGACTTAGGATCATTAACATGACACCGGTGGTACATATGTCTTAGAATCATTAACATGGCACCAGTGGTACATATGGCGATTCATATTGTGTCTTGACTTAGAATCATTAACATGACACCGGTGGTACATATGTCTTAGAATCATTAACATGGCACCAGTGGTACATATGGCGATTCATATTGTGTCTTGACTTAGGATCATTAACATGACACCGGTGGTACATATGTCTTAGAATCATTAACATGGCACCGGTGGTACATATGGCGATTCATATTGTGTCTTGACTTAGAATCATTAACATGGCACCGGTGGTACATATGGCGATTCATATTGTGTCTTGACTCAGAATCATTAACATGACACCGGTGGTACATATGGCGATTCATATTGTGTCTTGACTTAGAATCATTAACATGACACCGGTGGTACATATGTCTTAGAATCATTAACATGACACCGGTGGTACATATGGCGATTCATATTGTGTCTTGACATAGAATCATTAACATGACATCGGTGGTACATATGGCGATTCATATTGTGTCTTGACATAGAATCATTAACATGGCACCGGTGGTACATATGGCGATTCATATTGTGTCTTGACATAGAATCATTAACATGACACCGGTGGTACATATGGCGATTCATATTGTGTCTTGACATAGAATCATTAACATGACATCGGTGGTACATATGGCGATTCATATTGTGTCTTGACATAGAATCATTAACATGACACCGGTGGTACATATGTCTTAGAATCATTAACATGACACCGGTGGTACATATGTCTTAGAATAATTAACATGACACCGGTGCTACATATGGCGATTCATATTGTGTCTTGACTTAGAATCATTAACATGACATCGGTGGTACATATGGCGATTCATATTGTGTCTTGACTTAGAATCATTAACATGACACCGGTGGTACATATGGCGATTCATATTGTGTCTTGACATAGAATCATTAACATGACACCGTTGGTACATATGTCTTAGAATCATTAACATGGCACCGGTGGTACATATGGCGATTCATATTGTGTCTTGACATAGAATCATTAACATGACATCGGTGGTACATATGGCGATTCATATTGTGTCTTGACTTAGAATCATTAACATGACACCGGTGGTACATATGTCTTAGAATCATTAACATGACACCGGTGGTACATATGGCGATTCATATTGTGTCTTAACATAGAATCATTAACATGACATCGGTGGTACATATGGCGATTCATATTGTGTCTTGACTTAGAATCATTAACATGACACCGGTGGTACATATGTCTTAGAATCATTAACATGGCACCGGTGGTACATATGGCGATTCATATTGTGTCTTGACTTAGAATCATTAACATGACACCGGTGGTACATATGTCTTAGAATCATTAACATGGCACCGGTGGTACATATGACTTAGAATCATTAACATGACACCGGTGGTACATATGACTTAGAATCATTAACATGACACCGGTGGTACATATGGCGATTCATATTGTGTCTTGACTTAGAATCATTAACATGACATCGGTGGTACATATGGCGATTCATATTGTGTCTTCACTTAGAATCATTAACATGACACCGGTGGTACATATGTCTTAGAATCATTAACATGGCATCGGTGGTACATATGGCGATTCATATTGTGTCTTGACATAGAATCATTAACATGACACCGGTGGTACATATGTCTTAGAATCATTAACATGACACCGGTGGTACATATGTCTTAGAATCATTAACATGACACCGGCGGTACATATGGCGATTCATATTGTGTCTTGACTTAGAATCATTAACATGACACCGGTGGTACATATGTCTTAGAATCATTAACATGACACCGGTGGTACATATGGCGATTCATATTGTGTCTTGACTTAGAATCATTAACATGACACCGGTGGTACATATGTCTTAGAATCATTAACATGGCACCGGTGGTACATATGTCTTAGAATCATTAACATGACATCGGTGGTACATATGGCGATTCATATTGTGTCTTGACTTAGAATCATTAACATGACATCGGTGGTACATATGGCGATTCATATTGTGTCTTGACTTAGAATCATTAACATGACACCGGTGGTACATATGGCGATTCATATTGTGTCTTGACTTAGCATCATTAACATGACATCGGTGGTACATATGGCGATTCATATTGTGTCTTGACTTAGAATCATTAACATGACACCGGTGGTACATATGGCGATTCATATTGTGTCTTGACATAGAATCATTAACATGACACCGGTGGTACATATGGCGATTCATATTGTGTCTTGACTCAGAATCATTAACATGACACCAGTGGTACATATGGCGATTCATATTGTGTCTTGACATAGAATCATTAACATGACACCGGTGGTACATATGGCGATTCATATTGTGTCTTGACTTAGAATCATTAACATGACACCGGTGGTACATATGTCTTAGAATCATTAACATGACACCGGTGGTACATATGGCGATTCATATTGTGTCTTGACTCAGAATCATTAACATGACACCGGTGGTACATATGGCGATTCATATTGTGTCTTGACTCAGAATCATTAACATGACACCGGTGGTACATATGGCGATTCATATTGTGTCTTGACTCAGAATCATTAACATGACACCAGTGGTACATATGGCTATTCATATTGTGTCTTGACTCAGAATCATTAACATGACACCGGTGGTACATATGGCGATTCATATTGTGTCTTGACTCAGAATCATTAACATGACACCGGTGGTACATATGGCGATTCATATTGTGTCTTGCATGTCCCAACATGTTGTATTGATTGTCATTTTAAATTGTGAGATAGTTCTAATGAATCCAACGAGAAAGAGAGAAAGAAGTTGCCTAGGACCAGGAACCTCAATATTTGGCACATTTTAAATCGTTGCTATGGAATATTTATCGTCCACTTTCATCGATATTCTGGTAACGTGTTGCAAGTTGCTTCCATATAATATGGCAGTAAATTGAGATCTGCGCGCGAAATCACATAACATTTAAACAAAGCAACGTCATTCATTAAAGACCCACAACGTGATTGGAGTGTAAATATTTATTAAGTAGAACATATTTCGCATCCCACGCGGATTTGCGGATGGGAAACGATAATCAGGGTACCCTGGCGCTGTTTGGTTTTATTAAACACAAATCTACAGCACGGGTATATGTGATCAATACGTTTTGTGTATCCGGCTCTCACCTGTTAAAACCTTTAAACTGGGTATGGATTTTTACTATAGTGTCAACGTGGGTCCTCAGAGGGCTGTATGCCGCAAACATTGCAGCACTTCCTCATAGATCGATATAATGAAACCGGTCCCAGCGAATATCCATTAAAAATTCATCTCGACTAAAGGCTTCATATCGCAGGCTGGGTAGCGCATCGGGTAGATTCTATTGTTACCTGTTTCATGTTTTGCAGGTAGTGTCTAATGTTCCAGTGTGTCGTAGTTGCTCTGATGGTTAGAGTGTAGCGGCGTCGCGCTGGAATATCCTGGACCTATTCGTGGATCTGTATCTGGCGACGAACATTAGGACGCCGATTAAACGAACACGTTGTGGTGCCGGATTATTTGATGTGAAAATTGAACAGGTTGGATTTTTCTGAATCTTCTGGGACATTGAAGTTTATTTTTCGTTGAGACATAACAAACATTCAATATGAAGAAGAGGGACGGATGTTTCAAGAAGGCGATGAAGTTCTTGTTCTCGCACATCGGGTTGTGTGGGATGGTGGTGATTTACTGTGTCGCTGGAGGATTTATCTTCGAGCATCTCGAGAAGAACAACGAACAACAGGTAAAATATAGTTCAAAGACTATTAGAGATCTATTTAGGGTTCCAAACTAGTTTTGTTTACAAAACCTAAGGCTATATATTTAAAAAAAAAAAAATCTGGTGTATACTATAACAAGATTGAAACAAAAAGCGCGGCTCGAAAAATTATATTTTGTCTGATAATGAATTTTGTTATGCAACTATTTCATATTGTTTCCACGATTTAGAGGAACAACACAAATTATTTTGTTAAGTTTTCAATAAAAAATGATAACATTTGGTAAATCTAGTTCTGTTTGATGTCATATTTGGTTCTCTACATTTTTCAACAAAATATATCAGAAAACGATGCAAAATTATATATTTTATATTCTTGCTGTAATTAAAGGTCTAGAACCCTGATATCTTTCACCCATTCTATACCTAATACTCATTGATGAGTAATTACCTTACAAACCCATTCTATACTTAATACTCATTGATGAGTCGTTCCCTTAGGAAATGTTCAGATACTAAGCTTGACAAACGACCATCGTTTCATGGAGTTATTATCTGAACATTTCCCTTCTGCACTTTTATTAGTTGTCTTCGAGTGTCGTCTGCTTATTCTTTTTATGAAAATACCTCCATATAAATAATAAGACCATTTCAATGTATACTTTTATAACAGATTCAATAAATAAAGGGTTAAACGGACATGGCTCATTCGAACTTCAAAAGTTTGTTTGCGTAAATTGGAAGGAGGTTTTAGATTTGACATACCCACGAAATATTTTTCTACCGGCTCCATATGCTTTCAAAAATACTTGCCATGGTTACAGCTATTTTCCAGCTGTTTTCAATTTTTTCGCACAGAATTGAAATTAACGCTCTTTTTTCATTTCTACCATATCAGGAATAGACTAACCCGGAACGCTCTTTTCTGTTCCATGGCTGCTGTTTTTTGGGACCAAAACACCATGTTCAAATTTATATTTTTTTTACGACTTCATTGCGTCTTTCTCGGACATATAATGCCGATAGAAAGGTAGTTCAAGTATTTATCGACCTATTTAGATACCGATACAAATTCAAAAGCGAAAAATATTAGGTGTATTTTGGAGCGCAAACCAACATGTGACGTTAAGTTCTAGATAGCATAAATCCAGGTCACGATATTTAGCAAAATAACAGTTATCTGAAGTATGGGCGAAGATAATATGAGATAAGATAACTATAAGTCGGATGTGAATCCTTATAAAGGGAAGTGGTTTTAGTATACATTTATTGCATGATTTCGAGGTTGACATGAGGATTTATCAACCCAAGGAAGTTAATATTCGCCGAGGCCGCGAAACCATGCAATAAGTGTTTTATTATATGACCCACCAATGGTATCAAGCCCATAAGGCCTGAACTACCTTACTGACCCATATATATATCCATAAAATGCACAACAATGTTTCTCAACAAGTCAAAATTTATTACAAGTTCATAACAATCTTAGCATATTTATGTTGGAATATTGATCAAAGGTGTAGTCTACTGCCACCCCAAATGACCTACTTTATCCGTGAAAAAACGAAATAACAATTAACTCTAAAAGTGAAAAAGGAAAATATCTTGACTTTTGGTCTAAAAACACAATTCACACTAGATATCTGTCTGAAAAACTGTCATAGCATTTTCAACCTACTTTTGGTCTAAAGTATCCACTTGACATGTCATACATGAGACTTCCAACCGTTAAAAGTTGCGGGTAAGCGGCGAGACTCCCACCCCTGTCGCCATGTCCCTGTATGATCTTTTTTTGTGAGTTTACTGCCAACTTTGTTTATCGGTGCATCAAGTATTTTCGACCTATTTTTTATTCCACAATTTACTACAATCAATACACTATTAGGGTTATCTTAAAATTGGGCGTTGAAAAAGTATTTTGGCCGTTAAATAACTTTGGTTACCGCAGCTGTGCTCTCAGTTCTGTAATAGCGTGTTCCCCGCAGCGTGTTCTCGTGACAATATGTGACCCGCCATATCAAATCCAGTCGGAAGTCGGGATTTTGTTTTACCCTGTGCCAATGCATTCTCTTATATATATGCGAGTCGACCATAGGTCGCCTCGCATATATAAGAGAATGCATTGGCTTAACAATTTTTTATCATGTTTTTTTAAATAAATGTTTCTTACAATTTTTAGGACATATAATAAAAAAAACATCCATTACCCTGCAGGGAGCCCCACACATATATAGAAGCACATAGAAGAGTGTCGTCTGCTCATGTTTGTCTGGGGCTCTGTATGGGTGAAATTATAAAATTGTTAAAGAATACAAGAAAAAATTATTAAAATTGTAAAAAATTGTTAGGCCAATGCATTCTCTTATATATGCGAGGCGACCTATGGTCGACTCGCATATATAAGAGAATGCATTGGCACAGGGTAAAAAAATCCCGACTTCCGACTGGATTTGATATGGCGGGTCACATATGCACAAAAACTAAAATATGCAATGAAAAATGTTTGATTTATTTTCTCGCAGACAGTCATGATTTCAGATGGTAGACTGAGCACATACCCTAGTTGGGTTCATAATCATAGATGTTTTAAAAATTCACGATTGGGGCTCATCCGAGCTTCCAAATTTGATCTATGTAATTTGGAAGGAGGCATAAGATAGGTTTACAAAATACACGATATATTGATATATCGGCTTCATATACTCTGACAAAAAAAGTGCCATGGTCACAGCCATACTATTTCTAATATATCAGGAATAGACTGACACTGAACACTTTTTTCTGTTCCATGTCGTGCAAATGACTGTTTTGTTTGGGACCCAAACATCGTCTTCAAAGTTGTATTATGTATGGCTTCAGTGCGTCTTTCTGGGAAATAGGATGCTGGCAGAAATTTAGTTTATCCAACAAAACGCCCCTAAAAATAGCCCAAATGAAGCTGCAACAGCCTAAATTATCTTGGGTCTGTCTCAATAGAACCATATAAATATGGATATCATTGGAACCGGCTCATTGACAACATTGTGATAGTTACAGTTATGCCCTGTGCCAATGCATTCTCTTATATATGCGAGTCGACCATAAGTCGCCTCACATATATAAGAGAATGCATAGGCCTAAAACAAATTTTTAACACTTTTTACCATTTTTTCTTACATTCTTTAACAATTTTTATAATATTTTTCTACATTCTTTGACAATTTTATCATTTTTAATATGTGCTAAGCCAATGCATTCTCTTATATATGGGAGGCGACCTATGGTCGACTCGCATATATAAGAGAATGCATTGGCACAGGGCCGTTTTGTTGGGTAAAGGGTTAAAGTATTGATTGACCTATTTCGGAAAAAGAGCGAATATTATTAGGTGTATTTCGGAGCAAGTGAACTATTTGTTAATGAATGTTCGATTATTTTAAGGTCTGCTTCGACGCCCGAGACGAGTACAACCCAATGTTGAACAAAACCCTGGACAACATCATAAAGATTGTGAATGAACAGACGAACACGACCATCATGATGAGACAGTTCCAGAGTATATTGGATACGTTCAGGGGGAACACAATGGCGATCGGATACGACGGTGATGATTGTGCCTTATTCGGTATGGAAGGAGGTCCGAACTTCGAGTGGTCATGGTCCGGTGCTCTCATGTTCTCAGTCACAGTCATCTCAACAATCGGTAAGCTTATACCAGCATAAACAATGTTTTTTTCTAAAACTCAGTCTCTCAACCATGTCAGATGTGAGATCCTGTGTCATTTTGAACGAAACCATGCGAAAGTGACCAATTCAGCAAGATGCTGAATACATAGCGTTATCATGTCTTATCAATGGTGAGTATGGAAGATACAGCAGTGTATACAATATCACCAGTGTGTGTGCGAGATGTCACAGAGATGTCACAGCCACAACATGGTGTACCTCACATCTTTATTTTCCAATTATAATGCACAACACTTAATTGGTACTGCACGGTACTGTAGAGACTACTATGCGAATCGAAATAACACATCTTTAATATGGAATTGTTATCATAAGACTTCATAGTACATACATGTATCTGATTAATCCATAGACATCCTACTATTTTCTTGAATCGAAAGAAACACATACATATATGAACCAAGCAGAAGATACATTCAGGTTCACGCGAATTCAGTAAATGGAGAAAGTTACACGATGCCGTTGTTCGTCGAATTTCGTTGAAATCGACATTATTATATCTTATGAATGAAATGAACATTACGAAATGGACACGCTTCTCCTTCTAGTATCTCAAGCGGAGAGCTCCCTCTGTGTCAAGAAATATAATAGTTAATTCCAGTATATCTATACAGGTAACGTTACTGGCATACTGGTTATTATAAACAGTTTAGTCGAATGTCGCATCAGAACTATAAACTGTTCTATCTTTTAATGTTTGTGGGAAATCTGGTATAGAGTTTTGACACCCCGGTTCACATGTTCCAATTCGGGTTTGGAAGCTGGTTTATACGCACTATTATATGACCAGTTTCGAGACTTCGTGAAAGGGTTAATTGTTTCTCAGACTCAAATGACAATTCGACATTCTCACGGTGGGGAGTCACATGGTTTCGAGTTGATGAGTATCACGCATTCAAAATGGCCGAGGAAATCTAATACGCCACCAGAAACGAGGGAAAAAAGGTAATAAACTAAGATATATATAGGTTATCACCACCATGTGTGTTTCTGAGATCCGTATTCAAGTCGAGCTGACTTCTCTGGGCAGTCTATCGACGAGTCCGCAGGACGAGTCGATACACAGCCCAGAGAAGGCAGCGAGACTTGAATACGGATCTCAGAAACACACAGGGTGGTGATAACCAATTTATCTTACAATTCCCATAAAAATGCAATAAAACTCAACTTAAAACAGGAACTATTTTATTACGCGCAACACAAAACGTACACAATATTATCAGCACGCGACGTCGTGAGAAGTCAAATTCTGAGAAATTCACGTCACGTGACTATTCAATTTCGCTTTGACTGGAATCCGATTCAATGACGAGGCGACGATATTTCCATTTCAAATGTTCGACATAATTGTCACTTTTACCATGATAATTGTAATACTTGATTGTGCAATTTCCTTCGATGGTAATTGTGTTTGCAAGAGGCATTGCAGGAGATGACTGTTCATTCACTGTTTTAATGAATTCCGCACTTTCCGTCACTTCAACAATCGATTTCTGACTCGCACTCACTCTCAGTGTCACGTGTATCAACAATTCTAGTTGGAACGGAATTCGAATTGTCAATGGGATCAGAGGTTGATGTTCGTTTCGGTGCTATGCAAAGAATGTCCGACATTTTCCGTTGCATTTCCACTGACGCAACCGAATAATTATTGACACTGGCAATAGAATAATGTCAATATATAAGATGATCTTTGTGCCTTAATTTAAATATTTACACTATGACAATTAAAACGGCACTGTACTCAAATGTTGTTGCTGGTTTCTG
This sequence comes from Siphonodentalium dalli, assembly GCA_032622095.1. Classification (NCBI taxonomy): domain Eukaryota; kingdom Metazoa; phylum Mollusca; class Scaphopoda; order Gadilida; family Siphonodentaliidae; genus Siphonodentalium; species Siphonodentalium dalli. The sequence continues at coordinate 249,475,872 of CP136063.1, forward strand.
TAGTCTCTGCTTTGTAGAATAAGGTAATCAGGTTTCCATTATTTCAAAGTCTGTTGAGAACGAAGTAATGTAATTATCGTCATTGAGTAATTTTTGTACAGTCTTCAAGCAAATGTGTCAAATATGGTATATAAAGTCCGTATAACAGTATTTATCGACCCATTTTGATCATCGGAACCAGACGGGGATTTAATAAACGTGAGGATATTTCCAGACATCAAGGCGCCGCGGGGCTTTAATCACTTTGGGAACGTTCGTATGTTTTGCAGGAATTTTATCATTATTCTACACCGTTCAGTCAGATAAGTTCAATCCACGAATGTCACCTTCGTTGTTACTATAGCTACCTTTATTGTGATTTAAGTCTGGACAAATAACCAGTAATTATGGGGGGATAACCGGAAGCGGATGATCGACGTAATGTACGTCATCTTTCTTATCGACAACGTCAACAAGAATAGTTCCGGCTTGTATTCCACTAGAGGTATACACTAATATGTATTCAATGGCTGGGATTCCGTTGAATACATGTGACTCACGTCAATGGGTGTGGAATAAGAACCACAGCAGGGGTGTAATGTGCATCTTTGCCAAAGCTAACGACATAAGTGAAATTTTCCGAAGTTCCACATGTATAAAGGTCCTACTAACACTTGCCTTCAGACACCTCTATGGTTGATTCTTGCGAGATTATTGCATGCGATTTCAGGTAAATTTTGGTAACATCGCTACAGGTGGAAACAGTCGGGTACAGATTGCCAGGTAAATTTGCGAATGTGAACTCACCCTTAGTGTACGTTCATACGCTGGCAAGTTTGCATGGTATGGTTTGCATGCATATTTCGTCGTAGAAAACTATATGGTGAGAGAATTTGCATGTAAATAGCATGAATTATATCTTAAGAATCAATGATACAGACAGTTGAAGACAAATACCAGTAGCACCGTTACAAGTGGAACTAGATGACTTTTACTTCGTTAATTTCATGGCACCATGTGGTTTTCTATAACGAATGCCTGCAAAACATACCGTGCAAACGTATGGACGTACCCTTATATGATGCTCACGAAAGATTTCATCCACGTGGGACGTATTGGATCCGTATGATTAGGACATCGACACGCACGAGCATACGGATTAACTTACACTGCTGACTATATATTGCCCCTAAATATTGATGCGAATATAAGGTTGATAGCTTCGGGTTTCAAAGATCATAATATGGGCCATATATCTAAAGTGTTTTAACCATTCTATTTGAAGCGAATAGATCAATTTACAGCGGCATTGTCGTGTATAATAACAATGTTGCACGTTCACCAATCGATGTCGATACCAAGTAATATGCAGGATACCCTCCCGAGGGGATACAAACTACCCGGCAAACAAGAGGATGTATTCGATTAATGAAATCGCCTGTAAACAAACCTGTTCATTACTTCTCCGTTGTCATGGGTAGTTGCTAAGGGTGGCTTTGCGTCAGCGCGCAAGGCTTTTGTAGTTGACAAACGATCTAACGCTTTTAGATCTACATTAACAATAGGAACTACTTGTCGAAATGCAGTTCCACGATTTAACCGATCGATGTTAAAGCTTTAAACAAATCCTTGGGATCATAAGAGGTTCCCTTCCTCCGTGGGGGACTATTAAATGGTCGGGATGAATACATCAATTCCCCACCAGCAATTAATCATTTAAAGAGTTTTCCTAGATATTTAGTGCTTCTATAAATATTCCTATTCACAGCTCTCTTTAAGACATCCTGGTAATATCGTCGATTTATTTCCCTTGTGGTCAGAATTGATTACATCTAAATGACGTCGCAGTTAAATAATCTTAATTGCACCGTGGCGCATTGTGTAGAAACTGTTACATTGGAAGTCGTTCTATCGCCGGTTTGTGATGGTTCTTGACTGATTTGATACGGTTCCTTATGATCAAAATTATACATTTTCGTGGGGTTTTGACAGTTAAAACGCAATTTTTGAGACATCTAGGTGATAATTTGATTAATATTCCCATTCCCCTCATAATCTATTGTCCCAAATAACGTAAAAAATAACGGAAATCCCATTGTGCTAGTCATAACAACGACTACTACCGTGAATTGTGATATCTCGATTGGTTCTCTCTCGATCGAGTCGGTTCTCTCCCAATTTAATCGGTTCTATAAGGGAAATATGATGACTACTATTTGGAAGGATACGTGAAAATAACCAAATAAACACAACGAAATCTCCATTAATTTGAATATACACCACTTATGACCAATTTCGGTTTCGAGTTACACCCCCTTTCTGTATATAATTGTAAGTGTCAACAGTAATCACAGAATTGTTCACTTTATTGTAACACAAAGCATGCATTTTGGCATGAATAGTCATTGTGAACTGTGAAGACTGATTTTCCCCCAACAAACCAATCATAATGGTCAACTGATTCAAAATGGCCGCCACTTTTTTTCAAAACAGCCGCCATTGTTTTCAAAAATCCGCCGATTTCAGCTTGTTTATCAACTTATATGAGGAACATGACTTCCATTTCTTATTCGAAAATGGCAGAAGGGTTCAAATAGGTGACACATGTCATTTCGGTTCCTTTATATATTTAGGTCAAACAAAGGGTGCTGTAAGTTGCCACCCAAAACACCCTAAATATTCACCGCAAACCCCATCCGATCCAAAATAGCCGTCATCCAGAGGGTCTAAGTAGGGACCCATGTTATTTTCCACTCTTTCCACCAACCCCACCGATCCAAAATGGCCGCCATCCATGCAGAGGGTCCAATTAGGGACCCATGTCATTTTCCACTCTTTTCACACACCCCACCTTATCCAAAATGGCCGCCATCCATGCAGAGGTCCAATTAGGGGACCCATGTCATTTTCCACTCTTTCCAAACACCCCACCAGATCCAAAATGGCCCAGATGACCTCAGATAGTGGACCCATGCCTTTTCTCGGCCACTTGACTGATTAGGACCACTCTGTGTGGATCGATGGGGTATCTGTAGGGTGTCTCAACACCCGCGTAATCTCTCTTTACTTGGGAAATCGTCCCTTCTTGACAACCTAATGTAGTGTATTGCAGCATGATCCTTACTAACTGAGGCACTACACCTACATGTAAATATATATTTTAATAGTTCATTTACCGGCCGGTATATCGTTTGTAATTAAGTTATTTTAACTCTATTTTGGGCTTACTTGTGCAATTTGGTTATTTATGCATCATCTATAAATAGGCAGCCAAGCAATATATACGAGCGCATAAAAATTGAACTCAATTTTATATTGGATGGCGCTAGCATCGAATAAATATCCCACCTGGAACTTTCAACCACGAACCAGCATGTGTCAATTAAAGTCACTTGACTGTTTAAGGTCCAACATAAACGTAATGATATTCGCTTTTTAAGTTTCCCAATATAGAAATAGGTCGATAAACACTTGAACTTGAACATTTGTACGAGCAGTATAATTATGTCCCAGAAAGACGCATTAGAGTCATGAAAAATACTTTGATGCTTGGGCTCCAGATAAAAACAGCCATTTGTACGTCATGGAACATAAAAGAGCGTTCCGTATTAGTATATTTTGATATGGTACAGATAAAGAGCATTTGTTTCACTTCTGTGCGAAAAATTGTAAACAGCCGGAAAAAGGCTGTGATCATGGTTAGTATTTCTGAGAACATATATTTAGTCATAAGGAACCGTTACAAATCAGTCAAGAATCATCACAATATCGGCGGTAGAACGACTTCCGATATAACAGTTCATACACATATACACTGTGGCGTACGGCTGTTGTTCTATAAGGTTTTCATGCACTATTAGAACAGATGTGTATAAAGTCTACACAATGCGTGTTATATTCTATCTTAACCCTTTACCCAACAAAACGGCCAAAACCGGACAAATAAAGCTTCAACAGCCTAAAATATCTTCGGTCTGTCTCAATAAAACCATACAAATATGGATATCATTGGAACCGGCTCATTGACCACATTGTGATAGTTACAGTTATGCCCTGTGCCAATGAATTCTCTTATATATGCGAGTCGACCATAGGTCGCCTCGCATATATAAGAGAATGCATTGACACTTTTTTACCATTTTTTCTTAAATTCTTTAACAATTTTATAATTTTTAATGTGTTAAGCCAATGCATTCTCTTATATATGCGAGGCGACCTATGGTCGACTCGCATATATAAGAGAATGCATTGGCACAGGGCCCTTCTGTTGGGTAAAGGGTTAAACAAAATTGCGTAGAAATGACACATGTCATATATGTATGTGGAATTCATTCAAAGTTAAATATGAGTGAATATGTGAGTATATTATAGTTAGTAGATGGGATGTGTTCTATTAGAGACACATACATCGTAAACGCTACCATATTAAACATCTGGCAGCAGCCTTAACACTTTGTGCTACACAATTATGTGTTGTCACAAGTTAAGTTTTGACACAGTGTATAACAAATTTTAAAGCTGCGGCCAATATTCTGTTCTGTGGTAGACTTTACGAGTTTTGTGTCTCCAATATAACACATCTCATCACGTACCACAGTAGCTATGGCATAGTAGGTGTGACAATTTATTATGGTGGAGTTTGGTGACAATTGGTACGTCATCATTCTGTGCCATAGCTTTCCATGTCGCCCGCTGATTTTCCACACAATGAGTCGACTGGACCAATTAACCATTGCTTTTCACCAAGATTGATCTCTACTCATTACGTTTTGCTAAATTGTATTCACGGCGATATGTATAATTGCACGATGGGTCGTCCAGAATTGTGTTTGACCGTGGCCTGGTGGCAATTCCTCATTGACTCACATATATATCATTATTGTGGAATGTTTTTTATATGATCACAATGCATGCATGTTTATCTACTTATATTAATTTCATTAGTAAGAACAATCATGGCTGTTGAGATGGGTTATTCATTAAGTTATCAAGTGGACATGTGTGTTAGCATGCTAAATATAACACTGCGTGTTGAGTAAAGATCAACATCGACAAGACATTCAGGTAGATACATCCTTGAGAGATCGACCGTCGCTGGTAGAGCTTGGTAGACTCATTGTGCGAATTTTCAGAGGGCGACATGGCTTGCTATGGCATATTAATTATGACAACTCCACCATAATAAATTGTTACACCTACTATGCCATAGCTACTGTGGTACGTGTGCCCGCAGCCATTCACTCATATTCAACGTTAACAAAATTCCTCAGACACATATCTATATGTCATTTCTATACACGATTTGTTTCAAGAAATATTGTGTACTTGTTCGGGTACGTGAAATTGGTCAGTTAGTACTCAGAATGCAGCATTCTACTAACATAGCTGAAAAGTTTAAAGAAATGGACCATTCCAATCCATAGAAAACATCGTTTGAACTACGCCCAGTTGTAAATATTTACATCTCGATTAGGGACGCAACTATCGGCGATAATCTAACACAAATGTTTTTGCCATCGAGAGTCATTGCATTTAATTAATATGTAAGAAAGACTGTGTATCCTCAATTTGGATTAATATTCGTAACAAATAACAACTTTGAGCAAGATTATTGTCAAGTTCTGTTTGATCACCCTGCCAGAGTGTTTCACATCACATTAAGATAAAATGTAACGCATATTGTGTAGAATGTATACATATTTCTTCTAAGAGTGCCATGGCCCACCCTGTTGGCCAGGATTGTACGCGGATACGCGGAAGGACAAGGGACCACCATTAATTAAACATTCACTGCGAATGGTACTTTTCAAATAGAAGGCATACAATACATATAAATGTCTATTATTTTTCTCCCAACTTTACGAAATAAAAACCTCGTATGCACGGAGCTGTTGACTCAAACTACATCTACCATTCTAACTACTCAGTTAGTACCTTAGTATTAATTTATCGATTTATATAATTATTTAATTTAGGTACACGTGCGCTCACAATATCCTTATCGTCCGCTCATTGTGACGTATTGTTCAATGTGAGTAAAGGGAAATAATCCATATCTTATGCATAACTATCCGGTCTGCTGCTCTAATCTTTTTTAAACATGGCGGTTTGCGCTCCAAATTACACCTACTAATATTCACTTTTGGACCCTCCGAACACTATGTGTCACAGAAAGACGTCTCGATTGAAGTCATACAAAAAATACAACCTCGAACACGATGATCGGGTCTCAATCAAATATTGAGATATTTGTATTCATTGCAATTCGGGAATCGCAAACGGAATAACGTACGACTTCCGGAAAAGGTACATTGCGTTATCACATGAAACCCCTATTATATCATTAAAAAGTCATTACATATTTCCTTATATATCACTACTGATGAATAGGCGCGTGCTTCCCGGGATACTTGGCGTCGCGCCAACAAAATTACCGCGCGGATTAATACTATTTTGAAAAGCCTCGCAAGAAACCAACACCAGACATTGCAAAAATGATTGCTTTGTTCATTAAAGTTAAACTGTTCTCCAACTTCGTTGCACTAACGAAAATAGGTACAAAAACAAAGAGGCTAATTGGGGGACTCTATTTTTCGTTGCCAGCCAGAGCGCGTAATACTGTGGTATAAGGTTGTGAAGCCTCTCAGCCAACGCCGTTCATGTATGCATTTTTAACGCATGTTCAGCTTTTTTTTTTATTATAAAGATTCGTTAAAAAGGCATAACTTTTCTTCAACTCGTTATGTTGGGATAAAAGATTTTATGAAACTTGTTACATAAATTTGATTCTACCGTCATACGACTCGTTGTGAATTAAATTTATCAAACTCATTTCTTAAAATATTATATAACGAGTAATATCCTCTATTTCTTTACATGAAACAATAACAAAACATCAAGCACTGCTTCCTCTTTGTTTTAATCGTCAAAATGTATGTATTACCATAAATGTTTCAGAGCGAATACAGCTGTAGATGTTCTTCCCTTGGTTGACAAGTGCAATTTTAACGCGACCGCTGATTACAAAATGTGCCAATGCATTCTCTTATATATGCGAGTCGACCATAGGTCGCCTCGCATATATAAGAGAATGCATTGGCCTAACAATTTTTTATCATTTTAAAAAAATAAATGTTTCTTACAATTTTTAGGACATAAAATAAAAAACATCCATTACCCTGCAGGGAGCCCCACACATATATATATAAGCATATAGAAGAGTGTCGTCTGCTCACGTTTGTCTGGGGCTCTGTATGGGTGAAATTATAAAATTGTTAAAGAATACAAGAAAAAATTATTAAAATGATAAAAAATTGTTAGGCCAATGCATTCTCTTATATATGCGAGGCGACCTATGGTCGACTCGCACATATAAGAGAATGCATTGGCACAGGGTAAAAAAAATCCCGACTTTTTATAGGACTCCATCAATTTAATTTAATTACTCTTCATCATGTTAGACACAAACGAAACGATCTAAAATTTATCGAAAAACACAAGTGACAAAACACGTATATTCAGCGCTATATATCTAACAATTTGTTTACCCTGTACCAATGCATTCTCTTATATATGCGAGTCGACCACAGGTCGCCTCGCATATATAAGAGAATGCATTGGCCTAACAATTTTTTATCATTTTTTTTAAGGAAGAAAATCTGGAGCTGTTGATTCTCTGAAACGTTTATAGTACTACATAATTTTTTTTTAAATAAATGTTTCTTACAATTTTTAGGACATAAAATAAAAAACATCCATTACCCTGCAGGGAGCCCCACACATATATAGAAGCATAGAAGAGTGTCGTCTGCTCATGGGCTCTGTATGGGTGAAATTATAAAATTGTTAAAGAATACAAGAAAAAATGATAAAAAATTGTTAGGCCAATGCATTCTCTTATATATTCGAGGCGACCTATGGTCGACTCGCATATATAAGAGAATGCATTTGCACAGGGTAAAAAAAATCCCGACTTTTAATAGGACTCCATCTGTATTATCCGTCGTCTGCTTATTTTTCGTGAAGAACCTTTAAGATTAATAATAGGCCATTCTAATAATGTATACCCTTACAGGCCTGCACGTATATTCAGCGCTATATATCTAACAATCTTCGGCGTCTGAATGCTTTGACATACCTCTTATCGAATTATGCATACATAATTTTGGGGTTCGAATGAACCGTGTCTGTTTAATGCATCCTGTTAATTTAACTCCCTTGTAGTCGGGGGGGGGGGGGGTCGGAAAAAAAAATTCAGGCACGTATGGCATTTTTTCCGTTTCGATCATTTTTTGTACCCACCCACCCCCACCGCCAAATTTTTTTCCGTTTTGGGCAGTTTTTTTCCGACCCACCCCCCCTTTTAACACTAAAACAGAGATTTGCGGGGGGAAATTCACTGTAAACAGCTGTATATGAATTTCTGTGCATACTATTTATCATGGATGTTAACATGGACATGTAAATAGGAATGAGTCATTTTGAGGTCATTCGGCCAAAAAAACATGGCTGCCAGCGGCCATCTTGGATTTGCAACAAAATACAACACGATAACTGCCTGCAGTCAGTTTACCAGTTAGAATTACATTATTTCTCTCATTCAAAGTGGTTTTGAAGCCCAACTCATTGCCAAAACACTAAAAAACAAGCAGGAATTTTTTTTTTAGTTGCGGAAAAAATTGCTTGTTGGTGGCTTTGACCACCCACCCACCCCGGAATACGTGCCGGAAGAAATTTTTTCACCCCCCCATGTTGTAGTAAGAACTAATTTAATCTAGCCGAGGTTGCCGCTCGGTTATATTTACATTTTCCTTTTCATTGTCAAATTTGTTGGCTTCTCTTTCTATTTCTCTCTCTCTTTGTCTCTCTCTTTGTCTCTCTTTCTCTTTCTCTCTCTATCTCTCTCTCTCTCTCTCTCTCTCTCTCTCTCTCTCTCTCTCTCTCTCTCTCTCTCTCTCTCTCTCTCTCTCTCTCTCTCTCTCTTTATTTCTGTGTTTTGTCTCAGTGGTCCCTTTGAACAATACATTTTATATACCCGTTTTAAAAACATGGAATATTATAGTTTTGGTCTATCCGTCTTTCTATCCTTTCACTTTTCATTTGTGGGATTAAAGGTTGACAATAAAATGTCGGTCCTCCATTCTTAGATATTATCATCAAAGTTTTCGGAGATATTCTAAATGAGGCCATGCGTGCTGTCGAAAATCCATATAGTATAGCAAGTGTTAAACCCTTGCTATACTAGATGGATTCTTCCAATCAGTTATAAATTGATATATTGGAACGGTCTATTATACAGTTTGAGTTGTGTAGATACTACACATAACTTTAAGTCTAGCTTGTTTTTTTAAAACTCAACTTACGGTTTAACGAGGGGCGATTGGTGGGCGGCGGGCGTTCACACGTTCGGACGGCCCTAAACCTATACATGTATAACATAGCCGTTTATTGATGGATTTTGAATTTTGTTGGTATGTTAGTTTATTGTCATGTGCGACAGCTATACACACATAAAATCCGATCCCTTTGAAACCCACACTCTGCTTAAATCTAAGCAAGCATTGAAAATAATATTTTTGGTTGCGATGTTTAACAAAATCGTTACATAATGATTAGGCAAATGACGCTTGGTGTCAATCTGTCCGTCTATTAAGCGCAATAACTGTAAAAAAATTTGTCCATGGTTTCTACACATGAATATATTGGTGAGTTCGAAAACCTGCACAAATTCTATTTGAGGATACATGCGTCCACCAGTTGTTTGCCGTGCGTACATTTGGCAACGCAATCGGAGTAAATCCAGCACACGTGTATTGAGTATGACCAAATTCTTTTTATGTCTTCTACACAAGCGCAAATTTTCTTATACCGCAGTCGACCACAACATCTCCGATGCGTATATCTAAACATTACTGACTTCAGATTTATACATATACAATTTTCTTCATTTCTAAATTCGCTGATGATCCTTCACTGCATTTAACATACTGTCAACACATTAGTTTAATAATATTTTATTCCATTCAAACCACATCATGTATAATACAATAGCATATAATATTGTGTAGAATGAGGAAGTGGATTCGACTGTAAGCCTGAAGGTTTATATTTGCCGTCTCCACGAGTGACCATGTCTCAATTTGACTCAGTTGTGCTTCTTAGAGGCAGGGAATTTATACGTTAATTTTTCATGTGTAAATTTGGATTGAATGAGAACAATGAGAGCAATATATGTAATTTTTGCACTTAATACTGTCAACACATTGCCCTTTACAGGATATGGACACATTGCGCCGAAGACATTCTGGGGTCGGTTGGTATGTATCGCATACGCCCTGCTCGGGATACCCCTCATGTTGCTCTGTCTGGCTAACATTGGTGACGTCCTCGCCGACATCTTCAGATTCGTCTACGCCAAGATCTGCTGCTGCGGCTGCTGCAGAAAGAAGGACAAGACAAAGGTTAGAGTTACTTCCCGTTATTACACATTCTGCAGAGTCCAGACGCAGAACATACAGCTTGCTTAAAGGTACTCAATCCGATCAGGCCCTCATAAATTACTATTTCTTTGGCTTCGGGGATAAAAAAATATAATTGATTCGAGTCGAGGAACCTACCTATAAACGCTCAGAGTGATCAGATATCAATTTTTGAAGTTTTGTTATTTCTATTTTTTTCTGGCCCAGAAACACACCGTCAAAAGGATGGTCTCAGTCAAAATTGCTTTATTAATACACTTGATTTTAGAGTTATCCATCTTCGTCTGTTTGAATAAGGGCTTCTGTGGAAATTATTAGTACACATCTCGAGAAATTTACAAATTTCAAAAATCAATATCTAATAACTCTGAGCTTTGATGGATGGGTTCCTCGACTCGAATCAAATATATTTTACCCCCAAAGCCAAAGAAATAGTAATATAGGACCCTCTGATCGGATTGAGTACCTTTAACCGCCTCGTCCGGTTTAGCACACAATTGCAAGACTTATATTTCCTGAGACCATATACGGTTTCATCAGCCATAAACATGTAAATTATCATTCGAAACACTTGAACATCGAGAATAATTACAACGGTGCATAGTTAAAAACTTTTATCATCCAATCATGATCTCATATGCCTGATTTGAACCTCCAAATTATGTATATGTAAACGCTATTTATTTTTAACATATCATTGATATAAACAAAGAAAGCTCTTTGTTTCGTGCTGGAAAATATCGTCCTATTTTCTACTGAGTCCTTAGACTCCTGTTCTTGCATTATTTTGTATTGCGTATCATGTTTATAGACATTTTTCAAACAGCAATATTGATTTAACATGAGTCCTGTATCTGGACAGTATGTACATTTGAATTCCTTGATTCCATCCATTCCCACGAGAGATACCGAAAACAGACACAAACTAAGTCTCAACGCTCATATACATTGATTTAGCGCTCATTTACATTGATTTAATTTGCATTCATGGCGGGATATCCTCTGTATGTTTCACTTTGGTTGTATTTCAACAGGCAACATGGCACGGCTACATATGGTGTTTTATCACACTGTTTTGTAAACCATCTGTGGTTGCTCTACCTGGCAACCCTTAATTTGACGTTTCATATGTCAACCCTTTCTATACTAACGCTCATTGTCGAGTATTTCCCATATAAGAAATGTTCAGATAATAACTAAATAACTGAAAATTTTCCACCAATGAACATAAATCCTTCAGCAATTGTATTATTTTTTCGTCTGACTATCGTCTGTTAATTTATCCTGAACACCCCTATAAATAAATAAATAATAAACTTCAGGTGGTTGAAATCCCACAAGGGTCAGCAGGATTCCCGGACAACAACAAAACAATCTTAGCATCAGCTCCACCAGGGCAGACAGACTTCAACTCAATCTGCAGATCACCGACAGAAAGTTTCGATTCAACAGACAACGACAAGAAAGCTCTCAGACCACCGACACCACAAGGTAAGCAATACTTATAACACGCTTAAATGGACCCGACACTGACACCACAAGGTAAGCAAGGGACCGACACCACAAGGTAAGCAATACTTCTATCAAGCTTAAAATGACCTGACACCAAAGGGTAATCAATAAAATGGACCCGAAACGGATACCACATGGTAAACAATACATCTAACACGCTAAATGTGACCCGACACCACAATGTAAGCAATACATCTAACAAGCCTAAATGGACCCGACACCGATACCACAAGGTAAGCAATACTTATAACATGCTTAAAGGGACCGACACAGATACCACAAGGTAAGCAAGAGACCGACACCACAAGGTAAGCAATACATACATGTATAACACGCTAAATCGGACCCGATACCACAAGGTAAGCAATATCTCTACCGAGCTTAAAAGTCAATAGGGACTTAGAGTCTCGCAATCGGATGAGCCCACCACCGTCCTCGTGCCGCCCTTCGGGTGGGCACGCAAATCCTGTTCCTGCTGAGTCTCGCAATAGACCACCAACATGCATCATCAACGTCTATAGATAACTAAATATATTAGGGAGCCTCGATAAAAGAGAATGCACTGACTTGCAATGTCAGGGTAAATATTGTTAAGCCAATTTTTTTGTATATATATGCGATTGGAGACTCGCATATATATAGAGGATATCCAACGAGTTATGATGGGATATAAGATTTTATGAAACGAGTTCGATAAATTTGATTCATAACGAGTCGTAGAGCTTTATGCCAATTTAACAAATCAAAATCTTTAAAAGAAACTGAAAAATGCATGTAAAATGCATACATGCACGGCGTTGGCTGAGACGCTTCACACCCATATACGACAGTATTGCGCGCTCTGGATTTTTTTGTTTTTTTGTTTAAACATATTTTATTTGTTCATAATGAATATGACAAAAGGGATTGGAGGACAAGTGCTATATTCACTTAGAATACCCTCCTCTCCCTGGATGGCAATGACAAATATAGTCCCCCAATTTGTCTCTTTGTTTTTGTGCCTATTTTCATTAGCGCAACGGAGTTGGACAAGAATTTAACTTTAATGAACAAAACAATAATTTTGCAATGTCTGGTATTGGTCTGATGTGTGGCTTTTCGAAATAGTATTAATTCGCGCGGTAATTTTGTTGGCGCGATGCCAAGTATCCCGCGAAGCACGACCTTATTCATCACTAGTGACATGTACACTATGTGATATAAGGAAATATGTAATGGCTTTTTAATGATATAATAGGGGTTTCATGTGATATAATAGAATGCATTGGCACAGGGTTTTCGCAAAATTTTAGGAAGATCTAGTCATGCATGGAAATGGGTAACAACAAGAGCCAATCGCTACATATAACAAGCTTCAGTGCCGATATGGATTTTCAATGATGCATAATGTGATACACCTCTCCCAAATACATGTAAACTAAGGTACGTTCACACACTCACAACTTTACACGATATGTTTTGCAGGCATTTCGTCGTAGAAAACCATATGGTGCCAGAATGTGAACGTAAATATGCATAGGAAATGCATCGTTAACCCTTTCATGCGCAACCATAAAGGAGGGGCCAATGTATTCTCTTATATATGCGAGTCGACCATAGGTCGCCTCACATATATAAGATAATACATTGGCCAATTTTTGTCATTTTTTATAATGTTTTCTTACGTTCTAGAACAATTTTTAGAATTTTGTTCTTATATTCTTTAAACAATTTTATCATTTTTTTTTTATCATTTGTTCTTACATTCTTTATAAATTTTTATCTTTTTCTCATACAATCTTTAGCAATTTTTTATCATTATTTCATACATTCTTTAACAATTTTTTATCATTTTTTAAATTTTTTCTTACATTCTTTAACAGTTATTAAAAAATAATATAAAAATTGTTAAGCCAATGCATTCTCTTATATATGCGAGCAGACATATGGTCAACTCGCACATATTAGAGAATGCATTGGCACATGGTTTTCGCAAAAAATCAGGAAGCTCCAGTCATCAAAGGGTTAACAAAGCTAAGGACATGAGAGATGCAATGTCTGTAGTTCCATATGTAACGCTGCTGCTGACATTCGCCGACAAATGACTGTATTATTGGTTCTTGCGAGATAATTGCATGATATTTACAGACAAATTGCGGCAACATCGCTACATCGGTAACATCGCTGGAACAACAGATGCTCACGTAGTTAGATGTGACGCAAATTCATTTTATATGCATGTTTCAGTTCACATTGTGTCACCATATATGGTTTTCTACGATGAAATGCCATTAAAACATACTGCGCAAACTTACGAGTGTGTGCACGTACCCCGAATGAATAAACAGTGGATGAAGATGAACAAATATTGCTACATGTATATGATATATACTTGTTTATTACATGATCCAATCTTTATTCCATACAATAAACCCATTCTGTGAATTATGATATTAAACGTTCGTTTACCCCCGGTTTGTCGTCTGTTTACATTCCGTACGCTACGTCTCAAAAATAATATGGCTTCCAATATTTTTCCAACAAACTATAATGAATGAAGAGTTTGAAAAGTTATATCTTTTAAATATACGCCATTAAACACGCCAAAGAGTCTTTATTTATTTATTTATAGTTGCGTCATCGCATGCCTTATATAAGCCGGTGTCAGTATCCCATCCTATTTGTTGATTCAAGTACATTTATGTTTTGTCGAGGTTTTGGATCATGTAATAAATATAATCTACAACTCGACCGCTGTTGATTAAGTTTTGTAAATTCCGTTATAAACTGGGGACTCGTTGAAGATCATCTATATATGCTGTTGGTTGCTGTTCGCAAATTCGATTCGATTTCGGTTGGCGACAAATTAGTTAAAAGAAAGTTCCAATCTAGACCATCAACGGCCTAGCGATCGATAACAGTCTAAAGGTAATCCATGTGCTTTCTTCACATTCTCAGGTGGAAGCAAAACGCTGAAAATTGTGCCGCTAGACATCAAAGCCATCAAGACGAACGTCGGGAAAGGCGGCGACCTGAACCACCCCGGAATGGCCCGAGCGGAGCCGATGATAATCGACGACGACAGCGACGACGACGACGACGATTTCGACGAGAAGAAAATCACCGTGCCACTGACGGTGACGATGATCGTGATTGCCGGATACATCTTCGGCGGCGCAGTGCTCTTTGGGTTGTGGGAAGGCTGGGATTGGCTGCAGTCTGCTTAC
Source organism: Siphonodentalium dalli (assembly GCA_032622095.1). Lineage (NCBI taxonomy): Eukaryota > Metazoa > Mollusca > Scaphopoda > Gadilida > Siphonodentaliidae > Siphonodentalium > Siphonodentalium dalli. The sequence goes on from CP136063.1 coordinate 249,491,047, forward strand.
TTCTGCTTCATCACACTCAGCACGATCGGATTCGGTGACGTCGTTCCGGGAACTGATTTCGAGTCACCACAGCGACAAGCTCAGATGATTCTCGGCTCGATCTACGTGCTGTTCGGAATGGCCATCCTCTCAATGTGTTTCTCACTGATGCAGGACGAAATCGTCGCCAAATTCAAATGGGTTGGTGAAAAATTGGGAATTATTGACAAAAATGATGACTAATCAACAAAAAACTGACACATTATGCAGACAGTGCTTTTTTACGACAGGTTGTTCTTTTGCATGCAAGTTACAACATAAGAGCTTGGAGTCACCGATTGTCTGTAACATAACTGACAAGTTAATTGCAGACATGCTAACCTGTTTACGTCACAATTTTGACGAAATTTTGAAATACTGAAGTGCATGGTCCTGATACAATGTGTGTTTGCTGTATGGACACGCTGCATGGGGCGGACACGCCAAGCTTATGACCACCGAACTGTGATCTTTTCCACATTTTGTATGACAAGATTTTCAGCTGATCACTGGCTAGCTGTGTCGTGATCTGTTTACGCTCTATGATATTTTGAAATATGTTCATGTTTCGGAAAAAGTATGACGTAAACAGGCCGTGAAATGTAAATGTACGGACAATTTCGACAGTGTACAGTTAAATTATATAGCTAACATCTGACTTTACGAAATGCTGAATACTTTTAAACCTTTCACTGCAGTAAATTGTCATCAAATAACTGACAAACTATGCATATAGTGCTTGTATGAAGGAATGTGTGCTACTTTTCAAAAAAATTAAGAACTAGGGACCATCGCAGTAAACCATATCGAGTACAAGACCTAATGCTTTACGTCTTTAGGTCGGGGTGGGGTTGGGTTGTGGTCGTGGTTTCAATATTGTGGCTGGGTGGGGGGGGGGGGGGGGGGGTCGATATGTGTATTACTGCACCGATAACCTATCTTGTTGCTTTCATCCGAAGTGTCCTTCATATACTTTATTTGTGACTTAAGCCATTTATGAATTCTTTAATCTAACGTTTACAAGTATTCTCAAGACATGACTTGGTACCACGGACTGTTCCCTGCCAAGTACAGTTTCACTATACCTTCCTGCCACTTGCACAGTCCGGACTCACACTAGTTGTAGTATCATTATGAATAAAAGCATCAACATATGACATGGGTGGCAGGATGAACCTGTTGTAAATATGATTTAGTATAAAAATTTCGACATTTGTATCCCACCGAACAGATTAAAACCGCAAGCCAGGTTTTGATGTCTTTTATGGACCAACGATTTTATTGAGAGAAAAAAAAACACGATACACTTGGTCTTTTCAATAACAAATCTTACAAAATAAACCTTCATATGACAGTCAGGGGGAAGAACTTTGTACATACCACAGTTATTTTTTCACAGTTCGTTGATGTTTTGAAATTGAAATTTATTGTGCTCGAAATTGTTGTTTTTTTCCTTTGTGATATTGTTATGTCCTCCTTTTTGACTACTCCGTCCATATTTGTGTCTGTTCTGAATGTATAGTTGTGATAATTGAGATCTAAATGCGTTGTTTAAAATTTTGATTTTATTGATTAGATGTATATAATGTCCTCTATATGAGGGTGTCACCCCCCTCTTTTGGTATGCGGAATTCAGGCCTATTTTGCTTGTTATGAGGGATTCAGTCCTCTTTTTGGTATGAATGATTTAGGCCTCTTTTTGGTATGCAGTATTCAGGCCTCCTTTGGTATGCGGGATTCATGCAATTTTCAGGCGGTTATACGCAGAATTCATAAACCCCTCCGTCAACTGATACCCGGGAGGCGGGATTTATATGCCGGTATTCATGATTTAACAAATTTGTATTATTTTCCAGCCAATATGACACATTTTGATGTAATTCAGTCTAATACCTCTTGATTTGTCGAAGTTATTCTGAATTCACCCCCACTGTTAACTGGTATTCGTGATTTACCCCCACTGTTAACGGGTATTCGGGATTCACCCCCACTGTTAACTGGTATTCAGGATTCACCCCACTCTTACCTGGTATTCACCCCACTGCTAACTGGTATTCAGGATTCATGGGGTAAGTTGGTGACACCCTCCTATAAATATGAGGCTAAGTAGCGGAAGACAGTTTGTGTTGGCAACGAATGTTACAACTGAACAACATCAGATTAAAGATGCTTCAGGGTTCCAAATCATTTGTTAAAACAAGGATATCATTTATGTATATATACTATGTCGAGTGTACTCATACGCACAGTGGTTACTAAACATAATTGTATTCCACCAGTCGTTCATCTCCGCGATTTAAACAACAACAAATAATATAACAATGACTCAAAATTTCAAATAAAACAAATGCAACATCTAGCAGAATATCATTCTGGAGTTTCCTAATGACCCACTTGCAGTAATGCTCTAAGTAATCGACTCCTTAACCACAGCATAATTATGGGTAACTTTTCAGGATTTAGTCGGAAATATGGCTTGTTGCCATTCATCGGAAAGCTCTCCCCGAGCTATTTCCGACTAAATCCTGAAAAGTTACCCATAATTCTGCTGTGGTTAAGGAGTCGATTACTTAGAGCATTACTGTACCTTCGAAATTACATAGAATGTACTTGTACAGCATTAATTCCACCCAGTGTGTCTACTTGTTAAATAATCAATAATAGCCACGTTCAGCCACAGGTACGTGTAACTTATAACTTGCGTTGCCATTACCAACATATGTCACCTGACTCGCGTGATGATTTCGCATACATGTACACGGCCAACCCGTTTCAAAGTTTATGTTCAACGTGTAGCATACGAAACTTATTGCTAAGAGGAATAATCCAATCTTCTTGTTCTCGCTACCCGACTAGCATTTAGAAGTTTTGCTAGATGTTTGTCGATATCTATAAATGTGTAGATTTGGTGCAGTAAACAGTAAAATCAGCTGACTGTTCTCGCCACGTGTATCCCCATAGAAATATTATAGTAACACACGTTACAAGTTACACGTACGTATGACTGAACCCGGCTAATGTATAACCTGGATTTAAAAAAAATAATACCACGGACATGTATTTAAGAATAAAAAAAAATTATGTCAACTGAACTGAAAAAAAAAAGATATAATAAAAAAAATAATAATATGGAAATAAAAGTAACAAATAAAAAATAATATAGAAATAAATAGAAATAAAATAAATAATTTACGTTTTAGAAGATATGTGTTTGTTGTAACTAGTGATTTGGGGCCCTGTTGTAACAGCATCTTTACGAAGTCAATGTGGATTTGAACCCATTACTTATTGAGCGGTATGCTATGTTCTAATTCCACTCATACTCAGTGTCCAAGTGTCTTTGATCATATATGTCCAAGAATTATTCTCCATGTAATAAATTAAAGGGGCACTGTACGTTATTTTCAATAAAATCCCAGTAATAACAACGATCTAATATCGATAATACATAGAAAAATAAGTAATTTGATTCGAAGATGTATTCTGTAAACGTTCAGGTTAATCCAACTAGAATCTGACGTTGCCTCAACTGTTTTATAAGAATGTGATTGTGTGTGACCCGATCTGATAATCGGGTCGAGGTTGAGAGGGTGTGACGAGTGTGTGTCGTCGTGTAAGTCGGTGGTATACTGCTGGTAGAATCATGTTTATTTCTTATTGAAACCAATTAACCCGAGATCCGACGACGACTAACGATTTTCTTTATTAAAATAACCATATGAAAAATGAATATCCATCGATTATTAGTTTTTTTATTCAAAATAATTCATTTGTTGAATAATCTTACAGGCTGTTTGTTGAACTAGTTAGTTGAACACGGTAATCGAAATCACTTGGGTCGACTACAAACTGGCCAACTCCGGGGAATCTCAGCCCTATCGGGTTCGATTCCTAAATTATACCTAAGTTCTGGTGTAACATCCGCTTGTAAACAGTCGAGAGTGCGAGCAGATTTTGGTCAAAATTATAACAATATTTTAGTTATTTTGAATGCTAGTAAGGTTTTTAGAATGAAATAGAAATTTAAATGATACATACAATCCATATACTTCGCGATACCTACTTATCGTATGTTTTAAAGGTTTTCGCAATAAAACAAATATTTGGTAATAAAGATCAAAGGGTTCACATACATTGTGATACCACCACGTGACACTCTGGTTATGGAATAAGATGTCTGAAGCCAATTATCTGATATGGGATTAAATTAATTTGAATTCAGTGAGAAAGTTCAGGTATTTAGTATTGTTATGCATGGAAGATTTTTACCATGTAACGCGCACTGTTACGAATTACAAACAAATCACTGATGACAGGGACCATGAGTCGTCTTCGGATCTCATAATATCATCTTTTACATTTTTATTAGATTTGTAAGCCATATACGTTTGTTTTCTCTCTACTTTCAAGAGTTGTAATATCTCTGTAAAATAGAAAATCGTTGAATAAAGCTGAAGTATATTGTTATAAATTCGTGTTTTTATTATAAATTCAGATTTGCAGGGTGTAAAATAACTGGTATGGCGTAGCATTTTGCCAATTAAATATTGTAAAAAATGCTACACAATGAAATAATTCTTATATCATGTTTGTATCGGCTGAATATCGTTAATGAAATGCATCAAATCACAGGGGTCCGGGATTTTTTTATAATTTTATTATATTATTTTTAGAAGTGTCACATCACCCATTTTGAGGAAATCACATCAAGCTTGGGGAAAATGGCTTAAAAAACCCAATGTTTCAAAATATCAAATGGTTTGACAGTTCAAAGTATGTCACCTTGTTAAAGGCACGTGCGACCTTAATTGTCGAAAATATTCATATTTGTTCCAAATGTCCGTAAACAGAAAAACATTAAAACGCATATAGAGTTCCGTTCATATATACCATGACCATCGCGTAAACAGCACAAAGACCTATTATATTTTACCTAAGCAAGAGCCTGATTGTGTTACAGAAGACAGCACAATGCTACTGGCTAATCACACACAAATGGCATAAACGCTCTTTATTAGTTGCATATCAGGTATTCACCAACAAAGAACGTTCTTTATGTTTACCATCATAATATAAACAAACACCAGAAAAGTAACTTTTTATGCTTTTGTTTACATAACAAGGTCAAACATATGACCATAACATACTGTTTATGCGATTTTTTCTTATTTGTATACGGACAAAGTCTATCTACATCTTGATGTTCGTTCTGTTTGTGGCAGTTTTTGACGGGTGGATATATTTTCACAGGATACCCACCACCAAGGCCAACCGTGTCTTTAACTGCGGCCAGCAATGCTGAAACATTGTTTGCGCGCCTTGTTTTGATATAGTAAACTTAATTTCCCCTATATACGGTGAACATTTTGCTATAAACGTTAATTCATTCACATGCAAGTGTACCGGACCGTTTTGGACCGGTCCAAGCAAGAATACCGGACTGGAATGGATTGGACCGGATGGACCGTCTCGTCAGTGGACCGGACCGCCTAGGATGTAACTAAATAAAAGAAAGCATAATATGGCTGAATAAACATTGTGTCTATTATTTTTCAAGTAATGAATTCTAGTACGGGTAGTGTAATATATAGTGTGTAGTAAACACAGAACGATACATGTAAGTGTTAATGAGTTTCTCGGTGCGGCACTTGTGTCATCGCGGGAAAATAGAACTCGAGGCTGTGTTTCTTATTACATCCTTCAAGATTCTTTATTGTTGTTCTAATTACATGTGTAAAATACGAACAAAACAATATATAATCACAAACACAATGGTGCAAGTAAACAAATAAAATGCTAAGTACAACATGATATTTTATTAAAATATCCTACAATTTGCCTTCGTCGATCATGTAATGATGGAAGAGTAAAGGGTAAAGTGGCACAGCGGTGACCCGAATGGTTATGGTATAGCTGCACAGTCCTCTCCCGCGAGGTATAATATCACCGAGGAGTGAACTTAGACTCCTCCATTATATCCACGACTGCACCGTATCCTCAAACACATTGACACTCGTGCCGTATCCTCAAACACACTGACACTCGTGCCGTATCCCCAAACACACTGACACTCGTGCCGTATCCTCAAACACACTGACACTCGTGTCGTATCCTCAAACACACTGACACTCGTGTCGTATCCTCAAACACATTGACACTCGTGTCGTATCCTCAAACACATTGACACTCGTGTCGTATCCTCAACACATTGACACTCGTGTCGTATCATCAAACACATTGACACTCGTGTCGTATCCTCAAACACATTGACACTCGTGCCGTATCCTCAAACACATTGACACTCGTGCCGTATCCTCAAACACATTGACACTCGTGCCGTATCCTCAAACACATTGACACTCGTATCGTATCCTCAAACACATTGACACTCGTGTCGTATCTTCAAACACATTGACACTCGTGCCGTATCCTCAAACACATTGACACTCGTGTCGTATCCTCAAACACATTGACACTCGTGTCGTATTCTCAAACACATTGGCACTCAAATAATAATATAAAATATATATAATATAATATAAAATGCAGGTTTATGATATGATATGACACAATCCCACCGAACATGACGGCTGTGCTATAAGTTTATCCAATATCAGATTCTAAATTTGAGAAAATTACCATGTTTTGGTATCAAAGATATATTATATATGGGAGAACAAAGCACACCGGTTGTTGAAATATCAATGAAATGTGTCAATCCTGCTCTACTATAAGGTCCCTAGTGCATTATGATGTCATCAACTTAACTCTGGCTACGCCCGTAGAAATGATATTCACCAATTTAAAACATTGGAATGTTTTGGTGTTCTGATGGTGAACTTTATAACAGAGAAACAAATATATTTCTTAGCTATATAATACACGTTCCTTAAAGGTATTCAATCCGCTCAGAGGATCCCCATATCGTCAAGATTCTACTACAACAACAACAATAACAACAACAACAACAACAACAACTTTGGTATCAAATTTCCCAAAACGTGTTATTTATCAGCATTTTGTTCAACGAAATATCGCCGTATTATCACTTGAGTATTCACGAAATTTGGCCGTACTAACACTTGTTTTAGAGTTATCCATCTTCATCTACAGTTTTGACCGAGACCATCCTATTGATGGCATGTTTCTGGGCCACAAACAATTGAAATAACAAATTTCAAAAATTGATATTTTATCACTCTGAGCGTTGATGGGTAGATTCCTCGACTCGAATCAAATATATTTTTTACCAAAGAAATGGTAATTTAGGGGTGTTTAATCGGATTGAGTACCTTTAATAATGCCTTTCACATTGGGTATTATTTAGGGGTGTTTAATCGGATTGAGTACCTTTAATAATGCCTTTCACAGTGGGTATTATTTAGGGGTGTTTAATCGGATTGAGTACCTTTAATAATGCCTTTCACAGTGGGTATTATTAAGGGGTGTTTAATCGGATTGAGTACCTTTAATAATGCCTTTCACAGTGGATATTATTTAGGGGTGTTTAATCGGATTGAGTACCTTTAATAATGCCTTTCACATTGGGTATTATTTAGGGTGTTTAATCGGATTGAGTACCTTTAATAATGCCTTTCACAGTGGGTATTATTTAGGGGTGTTTAATCGGATTGAGTACCTTTAATAATGCCTTTCACAGTGTGTATTATTTAGGGGTGTTTAATCGGATTGAGTACCTTTAATAATGTCTTTGACAGTGGGTATTATTTAGGGGTGTTTAATCGGATTGAGTACCTTTAATAATGCCTTTCACATTGGGTATTATTTAGGGGTGTTTAATCGGATTGAGTACCTTTAATAATGCCTTTCACAGTGGGTATTATTTAGGGGTGTTTAATCGGATTGAGTACCTTTAATAATGCCTTTCACAGTGGGTATTATTTAGGGGTGTTTAATCGGATTGAGTACCTTTAATAATGTCTTTGACAGTGGGTATTATTTAGGGGTGTTTAATCGGATTGAGTACCTTTAATAATGCCTTTCACAGTGGGTATTATTTAGGGGTGTTTAATCGGATTGAGTACCTTTAATAATGCCTTTCACAGTGGGCATTATTTAGGGGTGTTTAACCGGATTGGGTACCTTTAATAATGCCTTTCACAGTGGGTATTATTTGGTCCCAGCTCGAGATTACATGATTTATGCGATGCTTGAGAGCCGAGTGCACGATAAACATGAATTGATTACACGGGGAACACTAAACGAAGTCGGCTCATAAAAGTCGCCTAAATCATGCAATTTCGACCAGGGAACTTCACAGATTTTCTATACTGAAAGCTTTGAGTTACAACCCATGGGACAATGTTTTTTGTTAAAATGACTGCAACTGTAACAGTAATGTTTACATAACAATGGGTTCAAGATACAAAAGATCGTTATCTGATAATTATCAATGATGAAAATCGATTTTTGAAATCTATTATTTTTCACCACCAATAATTTTTTAGTGACCCAGTAAAAGGTCGACGAGAAGAACAAATTGGACCAAATTGCGGACGAAGATGGATAATTCTAAAATCAAGTGGATTTTTTTGTGTCAGATATTTGACAAAGCGGCAAAATTTCGTTGAATAAAATGTTTATAAATAACAGGTTTTGGATATTTTTGACTGTAACTATAGTTGACTGTGGTTAGCATAATTTATGGGCAATTAATCGATTCTGATAACTGGAGCGCCAATAAAAAAAGCGTTGTTATTGGAATCTGATGCTATGGGGACCATCGAATCGGATTGAGTACCTTTAACTTCTTCCAATGCCTTGAATTCCTTTAAGTGTGCCCGAACATATCATTGGGATACGGAAGAACATTCACACAGGTGATTTCTATAGTCCCGTGTTTTTTTCTGTTTTTCTGGTGAGGGGGCAACCATTGTCATAAATCTATATTGATTTTCATGTAGCTGCTTGTGTCCTGTTGATATTACAATGTACTGTGATTAACTATTGACAACTATTGGCAGCGTTCGTGGTCAGAACAATATTAAGAGTCATCGGAAACAGAAATTGATGTCAATATGAAATATTGTGTGTTTAATATATATGGGCATGTACAGTAATGCTCTAATTAATCGACTCCTTAAACACAGCAGAATTATGGCTTGTTGCCATTCATATGAAAGCTCTCGGGGAGAGCTTTCCGATGAATGGCAACAAGCCATATTTCCGACTAAATCCTGAAAAGTTACCCATAATGCTGCTGTGTTAATTGAGTCGATTACTTAGGGCATTACTGTACATACAACCACCGAATGGTCAGGAGAATACTGACATGACAGTCGGAGCTGTATGATGGTGAAGCCTTCATAAACGGATACCAACTCAGTCGGATTTATACTTATCTTATGGACCAGTCAATGAAATAGTTTATTACTAATTTAAAAAAGATCACTCAAAAATACGCGTCATACTTTATCCGGGATGCATGTATATGCTACAGAAAGACGTATTAAAGTCATACGATTTAGAAATTAGCATGAAATAGAGCGCATTGCTCACTTTTGTAAGAAAATTGGAAAACAGCTGAAACATTGCTATTGCTTTTGTAAGTTTTCATTAGTATATAAAGCCAGTAATTTAGCGGTTCAAATGAGAAATGTCCGTGTAAACGGACATGGGTCATTCGAGCATCCAAATTGTGTCTACGTAATTTGGAAGGAGGTATAAGATAGGTTGACAAATACACGAAATATTTATATACCGGCTTCATATTCTCTGAAAAATAACTATCATGGTCACAGCCATTTCCCAGCTGTGTTCAATTTTTTGCACAGGATGAAATAAACGCTCTTTAATTCTATATTATCATGGATAGACTAACACGGAACGCTCTTTTCTATTTAATGCCGTGCGCATGGCTGTTGTTTGATTGGGTATTTATCCTATTTCGATACCGGAGGAAATTCAAAAGTGAATATTATTAGATGTATTTTAGAGTGTAAACAGCCATGTAGCTTTAATGCACCAGTACCAGCTAAAAAACATGCTTTTGAACGAAGTTGGAAGTTACAAACTCCCGCCACCGACATGAGTACATTCCAGGCTACAAACAATTACTAATTACTTTCCATAGGCCGCAGTGTTAACATGCATGGTTAAGGTATAAGCCTATTTGTGACCCGCCATATCAAACCCAGTCGTAAGTCGGGATTTGTTTTACCCTGTGCCAATGCATTCTCTTATATATGCGAGTCGACCATAGGTCGCCTCGCATATATAAGAGAATGCATTGGCCTAACAATTTTTTACAATTTTAATAATGTTTTCTTGTATTCTTTAACAATTTTATAATTTCACCCATACATAGCCCCAGACAAACATGAGCAGACGACACTCTTCTATATGCTTCTATTTATGTGTGGGGCTCCCTGCAGGGTAATGGATAGGCAGAGTGCCAAAGTTTTTATTAAAATATTTATTTTCATAATATATAGTCACATGATCTACTCACATATTCACATTTTAGTATTCTACAGACTACATGGTACAACACATTTAAGATTATTTGATATTTTGATATTTGCTATGTGATATATTGCTTGAACAAAATTGTTTATCAAAACATGTGGAAATACAACTGTTCATCCCAGTTCATCCCACTTTGAAGAATAATGCTAATACCAAACATAACCACGATATACCAATGGCAGGATGGTAGCCACTGCCTGAAGTAATAATTGGGAATAACATATGTATGGAATGGATAGCCCAATCTCACTTCTGTTTTGCTCACGATATCAGTGACGATAAACTCTTTGTTACTGTGATTAACATTGCAAGCTGGGGTCAATACTATGAAACTTTTTCTTTGTAAGAATCTACAATTGTTTGTAAGAAATAACAATTTATCATTCCGCCAGTACTATGAACCTACGATTACAAACATAAATCACAAATAGTACGTGTTCTTTGTATTTACAAATATCTCCAATCACAAAGAATGTTCGAGTACTATGAAACATAATTTTTCAGTTTTCGCACCCTAAACCCGGATAATATATCCATCTATGATACGCAGGGACGTGGCGACAAGGGTTCGATTCACCCCCTCGTGAAAATATTTTGTCAGCTGGAAATCTCAAGTACAACCCACAGGGACGTCGTGACAAGGGGGTTGGGTTATGTTTCTCGCCCCAAACATTTTATCAACACGTTCACCAGCTGGAAATTTGATACCTGAAACAACATGAATTGGAAATTTTACAACAACAATAGGTTGAACTTGTTCTGTTATTTTGTTTTTCCAACAATTTATTAGGGGGTATGTGTTTGATTTAGACCAACATTTGCATATTTACCTCCTTTGGTCAAAAGTTTGGATTGAAATGGCCTATATTTAGAAATTGTCAAACCTTAGGGGGTGTCAGCTTGGGTGTGAGGTAGCAGTATGTGTTCCTTGTAACTACTGAAATTACCCTATTTATTGAAAGTTACAACGTTATGGAACTTGTCTAGAATGTCTAGAATGTCTATATAGGGTGTCAAACAGTTTGAAATTATAAAATGACCACCACTCCTATTGGTTTGGTTTGGTTTGGTTTATTAGGGTTTATCGTCGTTCTAGCCGCTAGGCCACACACGACGTTGTCAATTTTACAGGTGGAGGAAAGACCACGCAGAGGCTTGATTTCACCGAGAAATTGTCCCACTGCGTGTAGAAACCACCGACCCCCGGAAATCAACTGACAAACTTGCCCAGATACACGATTCCGATCACCCTCCCTATGGTGGGGTTCGAACCAGCTTCGTCAGCGCTGGACGGCCTGTGACGGTGTAATTCACCTGGCACTCTACCGATTGGACCATGCACCGGGGCCCCCACCACTCCTATAGCCGAGACCATTAGCACGTCCCTGCTTCGATACACCCCCCGATAAAATAGAGCCACGTTACTGCATCGATATGGCATGATAAGAGTAGCGGATCAGTTTGAAATCATAGGATGGTCACAATATATATATAATGCTATACCTTCAAAATAATATTTTGTTTTCACAAACTGAATGGTTGTAAATTTGTAAAAACAATGATACCAAATTGGTTGTAGTACTCGTTATTACACTAACTTGTACTTACATAAATACACAACAAACGGACAGTTTATTTGTTAACTTTGCGCAGACAAGTGATCATCAACTTAGCAACCCGTGAACCGATTGGATAGCTCTGATCAGCGATCACCTCTCACCTTATGATTGGTTATTTCTTTTGTAACTTTGGCTTGCAGTGATTCAATATATTGTGAATCACTCACGGGCAAAGGTTTGCCCGTAAGCAATCTACAATAATCAACAGTAGATCTTTGTGAAATTTGCGAGATTTTGTTAGCTCATCGTTTCATAGTACCGGCGTTATCACTAAACACAATATGATAGCACGCATTGTAACTTCCCCATATAAATTGTTGTCAGTTATTTTAGCTCTATATACATGTCCGTCTAATTTGAACTGGTATTCAGATAACACTGATAACGGGTGAATGGGATCAGAGTGGTGAGTTAGTTTTTTCTAAGTTTTACAGCTGCGTTTTAGGGGTTTCACCTCTCGACCAGTCTGAGGTATTACAATAATACGGCAAAATTGTCCCTGTACTATGAAACCACTGTGACAGTTAACACAAATTTGTAATTACAAATTAATAAATACAATTTGTATTTACAGGTATAAAATTGTTCATAGTATTGTCCCCAGATCCACATTAACTTGGAAAACAATTTGAAATTGTTCAAGCTGGCCCGGCTGGCCTTCAATTTATATGTTAAGATTTTATGTTTTACGTTGTCAAAAGTCTATTTTATTCCATTATTTATTATATCTTTATTTCCATGTTACATATGGTCAAGTGTGCTTTCATTTTATCGCTTATTTTAGCTGAGTTCTGCATAGTTATTCTTATTTTGTTGTATCAGTAGATGGAACCCTGATTAAGTTTTATTTTTCCAATAGCGCAGTTAGCGCAGTTTCTTGTTCTATCAAGTTGAATTTGGGTTATTGTTGGCCATTGTGCAACTGATCCAACTTCTGATAACCTATATATATAGTATAGCATTGCTAATTTGCTATTAACTATATATGACCTGTTTCTGTTCAAAACACATCAAAATAAGACTCAATAGCAGAAATGGAAACAAAAATTGGCACATGGAAAAAACTGCTTTTCGGACCCGAGAGACACCCACCCACCCCATCATACGTGCCTGGATATTTTTTCCGACCCACCCCCCCTGCCCACTCAGGAAATTTTCCCTCAAAGATAATCAACAAATCAGCAGCCAGATTGTTTTGTTGTGCTGACCATACACGCACTCAAGAAGAATAACTCTATATAATTAGTTGCTTGTAATCCCTAATGCGTCACTGGTATCTTAACCCTTCCCATACATTCATTTATAACAGTATTCATGGGAATGGTCTATTATTCACTTCGATTGGTGATCAGAAAAAATGAACATACGACAGTATGATGAAAATAGAATACAAGTGCAGAAGCACTCATATTCTTTGGAGGGAAATGTTCAGATAAAAGTTCAACAAACGTCGTTTGTTGAACTTATTATCTGAACATTTCCAAAGGGAACTACTCGTCAGTCAGTATTTATAGTATATAAAGGGTTAATGCAGAAACATGAGCCGTAGTGTGTATTGAGGACCCATTTTCTATTTTCGTGACTTCCACATTCGTGACATTACAATGTATAATTTCATGATGTTTGCATCTGACCCATGTTCCATTTGATGGCATTAAATATTCTCTGGCGCAGATTTGACACCAAATTAGTCAAAATTTCCTAATCAACTTTTCAAATCATCAGGAAAAATTTACGAAAACTATGGGCAATCAATACAATTCGTATACGACACACACACACACACACACACACACACACACACACCCCCCCCACCCACACACACCCCCACACACACCGTGACACCGCATTAATAGGTAACATTGTTCACCTGTTTTACGTTGATGCGAGAGAAGCACGGACACTTTTCATATGAGGCAATGAATGGAATTTTTGCTCGGCTGACAAATATACAAACTTAAACACTTTTCTCTTTTGAAAGTCGATATCTGGTCATCAAAGCTCATATTAGTGGGCTTTTGGGAAGGATCTAATTATTTTTCTGGTCCATATATGGTGGTTTAATTGTGTCTTTAATTCTCGAAAATATATATTTAATGTTATTCATTATCTGAAGTAAACACATGTGCTGTTTTCGTCGCATTCCTAATTGCACTTTATTTTTTGTATCATAATGTCTGCACGTTGCAGTATTGTGTAATATAAAAGGTTTATAGGCGCCAATACAGAGGTCAGCGCCTCAATCCGGCGACGAGGAGTCAGCTCTCTGGATACCGATCCGACGACGAGCAGACAGCTCTCTGGCTAGTCTCCCCACAAGCAAACATGAGTTTAGTGTGCCTGTCATTTGCATAATGAGGTCCACAGAGGGTGACTATAGTGACGCTATCTCGCATAGCGGGCTAGCGTCACCAAATTCACCCTCTGTGGTCCTCATTCTGCTTAGACATCAACTGTTATGGGAGACCTTAGGATCAGATTGAAGTACCCCAGCCCCCAGTTAAAGTTTGTGATGATGTTAACCCATTAGTCACCTCGATTATGCATGTTATCTTCTGCAAATTAGGGGATATAGAAACTCAACAGAAAGGAAAAAGTAACTAAAGCAATGTTAAGTTGAGACTATAAATACTTCCCAGAAGATGAGGCATAAGAAGCAGAGGTCCCCAGAGGGGGAATTTGGTTACGCCAGTCCGCTGTACGGGATAGCGTCACTAAATTCACCCCCTGAGGACCTCATTCTGCAAATGACAGGCACACTAAACCCAGGCTTGTCCACAAGGGGTCGAGCGTACTCGGCACATGTTTTAATTCATACCAGAGATACCATCGCCATTCACATAAATTGTAACTCACTCAATTGATTCCGCGTTTTACCATTGACCCCCAGAGGTCAAACGAGTGCCAATCATCACTGCAGACTAATTTAGAAAATGCAACTCGGGAACGGACCAACCTGTTGCATTCTCCGTAGAAATGACAACTTACCGATGAAATAATTTCTTTCTCCAATCAATTGATAACGCAGACGACAATTGTTTGCGGATCCTATTCAAACCGACAGGAGGCGTTCTATGAATAGTGTGGTACTCTTCCAAATTAGCTCTCATGTTCAGGTTTATTCAATTATTTTTAATTGGCCGTTACTATTTAACAATACTCCAACATCATCAAATTTAGACATATTATTTGTGGATGAAGAATTGACGTAAAGGATGCTAAGTTTATCAACAATGACTGCAGAAAGTTTTCATTGAGGAGTTTCTGCCGTGAAAAGTCTATTAAGAGAGCGCGAGTATATTTGGAGTAAACTTCATAATTACGCGCGTTTTTCTGCATTTGGCTGAGAAATATTCGCCAGTGTTCGGATACAAAGCGTACCAGTTGCATGGGGTCGACGAGGAGCTTTTTATTTGAGTAAAGTGGGAGGGAGAATGTGGTGAATATTGGAAAGGTATACAAAGGAGGGAGTGTGGTAATTATATCGTGACTACAATTAATGTGTGATCGAGGATGCTTGGCGAGTTAAGAGGTGTATGAGTGGGACGATCTCTAACCGCAGGATATCTAACGGAGATGTGTGTTATAGTGTCTACAGGGCGTTCCACCACAAGGGAAAGAACTCTGTGATCTATAGCAACCGCCGGATACAAACTGAGATGAGCTGTGTTATCCACTAGGCGTTCCATCACAAGGGAGAGAACTCTGTGTCATTGAAACCACCGGATACTAACGAAGAGGTGTAATTGTGTATGCAGGGAGTTCCGTAACAAGTACAAAAAAAAAATCGGTGTGATCTACAGGCGCGGGATACTAACGAGGAAGCGCTCTGGTGTCCTCGTGGCGTCCCTTCAGAAGAGAGATAACTCATTGTGATCTACGCTAAATTGTCGTCTCAAATATCCATGGATGATCGGCGTGTTTGTATCTGAATTAGATGACATTTTTCGATGATAATAGTAATCTGGGCTTTGATAATCGAAGACTAGTTATACCTTGTAGTGACTCGGAGAGTTTCTTGTCATATACAATGAAATCTCGACATTGCAATGATACATTAGCAGTGAATGCATGTCCATTTGAAACGCTGGAACAGTGAGAGGCTGATAGCACCGACAGCGGAGGTTTACGCGGAACATTGAATGCCAATTTGGTGCCGTCTTTTCGATAAAAGTGAAGTCTTCAACAAACTAACAGAACAGTTATCTAACTTGGATCTGTTGTCCACGAGTCACTGCGGCTTAAATTTAGAGCATAGTTTCGGAGGGCCTGGCTGACAAAAAATACGCTGGTCTCGATTTTTTTGCTATTGTTTTCTTGATATACCCACAATGGGTGTTGATCTCCCATTGTCAGACAACATGCGGTGAGGTTTTCGATCCATAACATTATTTGTGGAAATTATACCTGGAAATTATTCTGTGTCATACGATATATAACACCGTTGTGATTTTAGCGGTACCAGTGCATATACACTTCTGCGTGTCATATTATACAGTTTACTTCAGCCAATACTTAAATAAACCAATGGTAACAGAGAGCGCTCATTTCTGGATTTCACTAGCGAAGTGCAAGTGCTAAGGTCTTTCAAAGATTCGACCGTGATCTTGTGACAGAAAAAAGTGAACGAAATGAGATTCCATCCGATAAAAGATGTGCATATTTTAGGAGAGAACTGAATGGATTGAATCGAGAGAACTGTGAAATTCGTGGATTTACTAGATTTCACAAGAGATCGGATCGCGAAAACTTCTTCTGTTCGATAAGGTCTGTGGGAGATTTGGTAGCGAACAGATAGGATATCTTCAGCAGACATCAGAATCTGAATGGAGTGACTCATTGTCTCAGACGTTGAGAGTTGTTGATCTCAGAGTAACATGACATGAGTCATTGTTTTTTCTGGTATTGTCGATGAAGTTTCCACTTTATGCTTCCGGTAACTTGAGTTTGGAATTGTAATCAAATCGATTTGACAATAACATAAATCGATTGGTCAATTTTATTTAATGATTTCAGCATTTGCGACATTGCTTCGATTCAGGATAAGCGATCGACATTTTTACGATCATTATACCAACATGCAGTATATCCTGCAGTGATGTTTGGTGCGACCTCAAACGGATATAGATGAGAATGGCGTTTCTGCGATGACAACATATTTGTGTTTTAAATGAATCGATGTTAAAAACATTTGTGAGGATATTGTCGAACTACAATCAACCGCCCATTCAAAGTAGGATTATTTATCAGTTTTATGGAACACCTCTCGGTGGCTGTTTTACAAGTAATTTATTGTGAAAAATGAAAGTTTATTTCAACCCACAATGCTTTATAGTATATATCAACGTTATCCAAGTATTATACCACGTGACGTTTGGGGCAGAAGGACTACTGTGTCCCCCGTGTAGTAAAATTCACTGTCGCCCACGAAAAGCCTCTAAATTAAAGTGTAAGGGTGGACTGACGACGGGTGTGTGCGGGTGCTGCTCCGTCTGCGCCAAACAATACGGGAAGCGGTGCGGAGGAGAGTATAACTATCTGGGGAAATGTGACAAAGGACTTTTATGTGAGGTGCAGAAATCGATGTACACGGATATAACGAAGCGTATTCCACCCGGAGTTTGCACACGAGGTAAGAATATTTAACAGATTTAAACACGTCGCATGCTTAGCAGTATACAATGTCATTTTTAATTGTATAATGAACGAAATAAAATGTCGTGGTCAGTAAAGTCTGACAAATGTGATGTCAAATCAGATAGGGTATTTTTTTAAACGATGCCCTGTACTATTTGACACTAAATTAGTTAAACATTTCAATTTTAATTTTCAATTTACGTGTAATAGCTATCATTCGTGTGACAAAAACACTGCGAAAATACACAAAATAATCCATAATTTTACGTTGAAAACTAGTAAAAAAATATCACAATTGAGAATGCTCTTTATTATATTCCGCTTTTGGGCGATGAGGACATGAACGCTTTTTATTATCAAACGCTTTTGGGCGATGGGGACATGAACGCTCTTTATTATCTAACGCTTTTTGGGCGATGGGGACATGAACGCTCTTTATTACTAATGCTTTTGGGCGATGGGGACATGAACGCTCTTTATTACTAATGCTTTTGGGCGAACAAAGCATGGACGCTCTTTACAAGAGACTGCATGGTCCTGCATTGGAATTTGCCAGTTTGACAACAATTCAAAACATGTTAAAACCTCATCTTTTGAAAGTAGATGTCTGGCCAAAAACTCCAATTAATGAGCTGCTGTGTTCGATCTAATTATTTACAGAAAGCGTACCGATGTTGGTTTTATGGGGATTTTTAATGGCCAATTAGAACCTCTTTATTATTTGTATACGTAATTTGAAAGGGAAAAGACAAATTGACGGAATACCAATGTTAATAGATTCTGAAAAACCCATACCAAAACCACCCCAATTTTTTGTCAATCTTTGTGTGAATAGTTAGTTAAACGCTCTTTATCTTTACCACACCAGGGATATAATAATAATAATGAACGCTCTTTATCTTTACCACACCAGGGATATAATAATAAAAATGAACGCTCTTTATTGTTGCATGTTGAAGGAAAGTCAGAGTCCGGCCTATTTTCACTGAATTGGTCATTTGTCGCATGTTCTGATAACTTTGTGCACGTTTTGGGAGATAATGGGTAACTACGTGCATATGCACGTGGCCATGCGATAATGACCAATTCGACCCGCCCTATTATAGTATAAGCATATATATGAAAGTGGAAGATGTGGATGGTTATATCCAGCCCGTTATCCTGAAAATAAGCTCACATTGGACTTATATATTTTATAAAAAAAAAACACAATTTAACCCATGTCGGCATTATTTGTTTTACACTCTATATGAACCTAAATTGAATGTGTTTTCAAAACCGAATAACGGGTGTAATTCCACTATGTGCTTACTATTTAGGTCCAATGTCAAGCTATTTGCACGAGAATATGTTGCACACAGCCAGAGATAAGAGTTTTACAAATCGATGTATATGCATGCGCATCATTGTTATTATATGACCAATAATGATTGTTATAATATATGAAATTGTGCGCCTGATAATTGACAAAAGGTACTTTTAGGATATCAAACAGTATTTGATTTAGATATTGACTGTTTTCCCCCGTTTTCTTAGAATGTTTGCATAAGGTCGCAAAAACAAATGAATATTGACATATTTGTATATGTGCTTGTCTCCGAGACATGCCGAGCGTTGCCCTGTTAGTCGGATTCCTTATGTCGAAAAAAAAAATGGTCGCGCATTTTCGGAATGTTAAAAGCGATATGACAACGGTTTCTATACCAACAGTGTGTATATTTTCAGAATCTAGCTGTTTCCAGCTTGATATTTTAGTAGAAACAGGTTTGTGTGAGGCTTTTGTTTGTGTACCCCTCTATTTTTCCCCGTTAACCTGGTAATAAAAAACATACTATTACACATAGCAAGTTCGGTATGTGGCTTTCTTTGTTGCTGGAAATCGAAAAACATGGAGAGATCTTGACACAAATTGCATAATTACATATTTTAATGTGGCATTTTATCATAAAATCATCAGATGAATTGTATTTAAAAGTGCATGCATTTTAAATTTTCTTTCCCAAATATTAAGGTATTGTATATTCTTAAAATCATCTACATCACAGATAGACGAACATGGACAATTTACAAGGATATCTTGATCATATGTCACAAACAAAACTCCGATACATCGATTTTTGGTAAAGATATCGCAGAAAAGTCAGATTCCTTTGGTCGAAAAAAAACGGTCGCGCAATTTCGGAATGTCAAACACGACATGCGAACGGTGTATTTATCAATAGCGTGTCTACTTTCAGAGTCTACCTGTGTGCAGTTGAAATTTTATTGGAAAAAGTGTTTTTGGACTCTTTTAAGACTTTAAAGAGCGTTTACTTATTATACAAATACTAATCCTCATAACTAACCTTCTGGTGGACTGTGCGAGTTGAAATTAACAAAAGTATCAAATATGGCGGTCTACTACCTGTTTACAGTCTGACATTTTAGTGGAAACAAATTGTTTGGAAGGTTTTAAGAGTTTAAAGAGCGTTTCCTGGTTATAAAAATATTAACTAACACGATTAGCCTTATCATGAATTGTGCGAGTTGAAATTATGCACATATATCAAGTATGACAAATGTATTTTTGAGAATTGTTGTCGTCAGATAGGTCTCCACGGGTACAGTACTACAGTTTCGATCAAAATTTAACGTTGAACCCAATAGAGAGTTTGACAATTTACTCAAATGTTCACAGTGATGGAACTTAATGGCTATGATATATGCATCGCTCTTACATGTAATCTACTGTAACTATATGTGATTTTACAAAATTAACTCGCAATATAGTCAGGCCACCTGATACAGTAATTGATAACAAATGTGGTTCACATCAATTATATACATCACAATCACGTGCTTCAGTGATAATGTCCACTATTCTACAAATGTAATGTTTATCAAGACTAAAGTTTCAGGATGTCGGTTTAAATTGATTAATGGTGTTTTTTCATCAATTGACAAAATTAATGTTTATTGTCAGGACAAATTTAAGTACCGCATACTACGGAGTTGTGTGGTGAAAACTCTGCAAGTCATATTTATGTAAGTGTCAGTCACTGTTTGTTAAACTTGTTCGGTCATGTAGAATTTTTTATATTTTCATGCCAAGCTATGGTGCTTATAGATCATTCTGTTTTAATAATAAATTTGGAGAAACCCGACCAACATCAATGTAACAACTACAACAACTCAACTATGCCAATGATATGTTAGCCATACATGTGAATAGGGTGGTATTGTTTCAAATTTTTAAATGTTAATAAAGTTTACTATAATGTTCTCATTTTGCGACAAGTATACGTGCCTTTACTGGACGGACAATTGTCGATATTGTGGATTGTACAGCATTGTTTATATTGTGAGGAGAGGTTTCAAGATATCTTAGGCTGACATGATAATGGTGCGACAAGATCGCGAAGAGACAGGAAGTTGTGCATGGTGGTTTCGTGAATACCACTTATTGATACTAGCAAAGTTGAAGAACATAGTTGAGGGGACCCTTCCACCATCCTTCATAATGTATCATGACTCCATATGTTGTGAACAAACCATGGACTTAGCTTAATGGATCGTTCTATACTTGGGCTATGAACCGTGACGTCCCATGGCGATCAACCCTCTGGGTCGTGGTATTTCCCCGTAAATTAGATAGTGTCTATAGTCGGATTATATTGGTTATGTTCAAATGGTGACACAGGTATGAAACTGTACAGGTTTGTGCACCATGGGCCATTGATCATTACAAGATTGAGAAACTTAGCCTATATAGTCTACTACCGGGAATTGACTGGAAATTGCAATTATAGCTTATATCGTCGTAATTCAACGTCAGTGTTGGCATTTTCGATGCAGTTGATACCCAAATGTGAAATTTGAGATATACCTGACAATCAGAGTGATCCAAATGTCTTATTTAAGGTTAGCAACAGTTGCTAATCAAATACCACAATGGTGTACTAATCATTAATTGGCATTTTTGCTCAATTTAGTAAGTTTCTAATCACATGGTGCTGGTTTTGTTCCAAGTTGGGCACATGTATGTCTAAAACTGTGCAGGCATGTTCTGCATAGGCCACTGATCATTATAAGATCGGGAGACTTTGCCACCCGATAGCTCCTTAGTAACGGTTTTACTAAGCACCTACTCGGAATTTGCAGGAAAATGCAATTATAGTTGATATCTATTTTACTCATTAAGCTCTACTTTAGTAGAAATTCGAATTTACTTGATTGTCACAGCTATACACGAAGCGTGAAGATTAATTGTGGTTAGAATATTGATGGTGAATGTTGGGTTTCAGTCGCTGTACTGAAGTTCGCCAAATGTAACTGGCGTGGGAAGTGTGAATGCAAAGCCTATACTGCTATTGTAAAGATCTCAGCTGCACTGCAATGTCCATTTGTCAGTAGCACAAAGCCTACGAAAACACAGAATATCACAGGGGTATAGACTCCGATGACAACGATTGAATTATAATGACTATGAACACCTAACATCTATACCTGTGTATTTGTGACACTACGTGCATCCCGTTATGATCAACGACGTGGCTTCAAAAACTAGTCAGTGGACAACAAGACGGACAAGTATCAAATAAAACAATAATTTAATATGTAATCACATCGTGAAACTTCAGTCTTGTTCAGTCTTGTTGGGAATATTTTCGTTTGACTCAACAAACTGCATATTATCGAAATTACAAAACCATTCGACGCTTACTTTTGCCAATTACTATATCTTGAGGCATAACTATATCATATATAGCAACTATTAAATAACGGATAGTTACAGTGGGTCAAACACGAGTGTTAATCTTCATATATAGTTGCACAGGATCGCCAATAAGTGATATTACAATCAACGTTTGAGCATAACACGAAATTCTCCTTTGGGTTCATTGTTAAATTTTGATCGCAACTGTAGCCAGCAAGAATCATCTGATCACATCCAATCTTTTTAAAAACTATGTCTGTGTTTCATACTTAGTATTGTTTAGGAATGTCAGTACGCGCATATCATCATACGCAAAATGGCGCCAGTTATCCAAAATACTAGAATCTCCATAGGGCTCAGTGTTAAATTTTGATCGCAACTGTAGCCAGCAAGAATGAACTGATCACATAAAAAATTTCAAAAATATACGTAAGGGTCATAGCTAGTAGTTTTGAGAACTTTAAAATCGCACCGATCACCATACACCAGATGGCACAATCTATCGTTTTCTGCAAATACGAAACGCTCTCTAAATTATGTTGACCCCGATTTATGCCGACCCGCCAAAATTCAAGAATGGAAACAAGTCAATTCTGAAAACACACCTACTAGGCATACATAATCCGTTTTCAGATCGCTTTTAACAAACCAAAAATGCAAAATGACATAAGGAATCCGACTATGTGTACATCTGGGACTATATATTTAACACAATTTTTTTTAGAAGAAGCTGCATGTGTTTATTTGTGGCTTGAATCTGCCATTTAAATCTATATACGTTTTAACTTTCGAATATCTCAAAGGTTTTGAATGCCGGAAGTGATTTAGAACATTCTAAGAATGTTTTTGTTTTAAAATTATCAAGATTGCTGAGACACACTAGGTCTTTTTCAGCTTTAAAGACTGGGCAATAGTGCATGTAGTGTGATACTATTTCAACTTGGCAACATATGCAATATTGATTGACTTGCAAATGATTGCGACATAGATCGTAGTTCAAGTTGCCACACCATAGGCGTAGTCGACAATGGAAAATTTGGCTTTGTCGTGTATATGCAAATAGCTATTCTGATCTCCGGAATCTTATGAGACACGAACATAATTGGAGGATTCAAACCACCTCATTAGTCGCGTTATTCCTCTTATTGAATTCACACACACACAAAAAATACGAAAAAAAAATAACGACAAAATCCATAATCAAGTATTATAGTTAACCCTTCAGTAGCAGGGGCCGATTTTATCGGCCCTAATTTACGGTCTGTAAAATCGGCCCTAAAAAATTAAAAAACTAAAAATTAAATTTATTTTGTTTTTTTTTGTTTTATTTAAAGATGTTTTTTGGTTGAATTTGTTTTGGGTATGCTTAAGCATGCTATAGCAAGTTTAAAAACAAACTGGATAAAACCTTAAGGGCATGTTATAACTCAAAACTATCACCAAGTATTCATAATAATAATTTTGATGCCCATGAAAAACGTAAGATTCCCTGGCACTAAACCTACAAAATAAGTCTGTTAAAGAATATAAGAAAAAATGATTAAAATTGTAAAAAATTGTAAAAAATAATAACAAATGATGAAAAATTGTTACGCCAATGCATTCTCTTATATATGCGAGGCGACCTATGGTCGACTCGCATATATAAGAGAATGCATTGGCACAGGGTATATGGGTTGATACAAAAATCGGACCTGGCACTGAAAGGGTTAAATATGATAGTTGAATTCAGGATGATCCTGACCGTTGGGATTTGAAATCATTACAAATACAATAGAAATACAGATTACGATTACCCCATCTCTGCCCTGACCTGATTAATGTTCGATGTTGTATCGACATAGTTATTATTATTATTACATCTACATGTATGTTCAAACCTTCCTGATATTTTGGAAATACCCTTTGCCAATGCATTCTGTTTTATATGCGAGTCTTACACAGAGAGCATCGCATATATAAGAGAATACATTATCCTATCAATATTTACCTTGGTACATGTACATTGTAAACTAGTGCATTCTCTTATATATGTATGGGTCCTTGTGTGAGACTCGCACATATAACATAATGCACTGTCAGAGGGTCTCCGGTGCTGCGCTGGTGCATCATTTACATATCATGTGCCAGCGCATTCTCTTATATGTGTCTCCAATAGGGAGCATCGCATATATAAGAGAATGCGCGGGCTTACAAGATCAAGTTAAA
The DNA here is from genome assembly GCA_032622095.1 of Siphonodentalium dalli. Taxonomy (NCBI): domain Eukaryota; kingdom Metazoa; phylum Mollusca; class Scaphopoda; order Gadilida; family Siphonodentaliidae; genus Siphonodentalium; species Siphonodentalium dalli. The sequence goes on from CP136063.1 coordinate 249,515,713, forward strand.
TTTTGTTAGGCCAATGCATTCTCTTATATATGCAAGGCGCCATATGGGCGACTCCCATATATAAGACAATCCATTGGCACAGCGTTTTCGCAAAAAGTTAAAAGCGCAATTAATGTTGACTGAATGAAATGGTATATATGTTTAACACCACGAATCAAAGATAAGTTCGATGTTGGACTCCATGGGTCAATTTTACCAGAGTTGTGGACCTTTTTCGACTTGGAAATTCCGGTTTTCTTGGTTTACTGTTGGTGGCTGCATGATTGCCAACCTTGGTACGTGGCACATGGGTAAAAATAAATAAAATGTTCTAAATTCAAATCGAGTGCGCCTCATTAATAAACGCATCGCTATCCATGTAATACGTCAAGCTCCATGCAGAGTTCAGTCCCCTGTTACCCGGGACTTCCCACTGCCAGCACCTACACATAATGTGAAGAAATCGCACATTTATTTATTTGAGAATTTTGTAGGTTACAATTAATTCATTCTGAAATTGTCTAGATCAAGCCAGAATGAATTGTAACTGACAAAACACTTCAATAAAAATGTTAGATTTAATTAAGAAAATACACTCTGTTTTGCAGATTGGTAATACGTTACGTTACAAGGGAGTTCACCAAATCGAATATGTACTCACTTCTAACGGCCATAATTCATAAACGCCTGAACCGATTCCCAAATTTCCAAAGTCAATCGCTGGAGTAAACGATATATATTTGTAAATCTAGTACATTATTCTAGGATGAACTGTTCGAAAACTAATAACATAGACGATGAACAAAAGATTCATGCCGAGTATACCGGCATCACAGCCAAACGGGAGAAAAAATAGACCGTCGATTTCAAACACAAAATGTATCGATAAAAACCGCAATTTTTTGTATAAAATGTGTACATGTTATCGACAGATCTAATGTTAATCTGCATTCCAAAATCAAAGGCATATTATAATCCCAGTGAACTCACTTGTAACGTATTACATCAATATTGCGTTGCGTTTGTTAAAGTTACGTTTAAAAAAAACACGTTTTTAATCATATTTTTTACTCTTCTTTGCTCTGTTTAACAATTTTTTGCCCCTGTGGTATGTGGCTCACAATAAAAGCTGTATGTGAATCAGAGATTTGTCTGACTTATATTTTGCGAACAGTTATGGCCACATTCGACTAAGAATTGCTAGTTTTATTGTTTGTTGGCTGGTAAGTTGATAACTCCGACTTATGATATCTTATCTGATATCTGAAATGCATTGTGAAATAAGCTACTGTTGAACAAATTCAACAGACGTATAATTCCACGCCTGGTAGTACTATACTGTTAGGTTTGACCGTTTGAGGCGATAATCCATATCACTCTTTTTTCGAGGCATACACATTCCGTGTATAATCGTATCAGCTGCATGCATTTTGTCAACATATCGGGATCAATGGAACGGATAAAAGCGAACACAAACTATTGAGACCAGATTCAGGGGCGACATGATTGAAACATATAAACTCTTTCATCGCCTCTATGACATCCAATATGATGAACTTTTCGAGCGGGTTCAAGACAAGAGATCAAGGGTATACACGGACAAATGTCGAGTGAAGTTCTGTCGCACAAAGTTCAGGAAAATCTATTTCAGCAACAGTAAATGAGTGGAATTCGTTATGAGACTTTATTGTGGTAGCTGAAACGTTGGTGCACATCAAGGAGAGACTTGATGCAAGCTTGTAAATTTTTTTACCCTGTGCCAATGCATTCTCTTATATATGCGAGTCGACCATAGGTCGCCTCGCATATATAAGAGAATGCATTGGCTTAACAATTTTTTATCATGTTTTTTAAATAAATGTTTCTTACAATTTTTAGGACATAAAATAAAAAAAACATCCATTACCCTGCAGTGAGCCCCACACATATATAGAAGCACATAGAAGAGTGTCGTCTGCTCATGTTTGTCTGGGGCTCTGTATGGGTGAAATTATAAAATTGTTAAAGAATACAAGAAAAAATTATTAAAAGATACGACTACGATGAGTGACTTCGTACCATTATATACAACGGACAGCAAGTCGTAAGACTTACAATGTCCGTAATTGATGATGGTGATGATTTTGAATCGCTTCAGTATACAATTCAACATTGATACTATAGCTTTGCACTAGAAGGCTCAGCAGAAATTTCTAGTTTGCATTTCCGTAACGGCGGGACCCCTATGTATGTGGTGAAATCACCCTTTGTTTCTGTTTATTTATCGGCAGAGCGGAACAATATATGATCACAGCGGAGACGAGCCACCCGATATATCAGATTATTTGGAGATATTCTTGAGATTATTTACACTGCGCACTAATGTTTCTTCCCTCTACGCGGGGGATCACTCCCACAAAATAAATGTTGTTTGTTCGGATCAAACGCTGCAAATGTCGCTGTTTCTTTGACCCGATAGAAAAACAGCTCAGATTAACAGAGAGCCAGAAACGGTGTGAGGTTAGACGCTATCGGGTTTATGTAAAACATTGTAACCATTGATAGACCTCCTGGCTAAAATTGTGTATCTGGTTTGTGGAGGCACTGACTCAGTATGGCTCAAGGGGTCACTCTCACCAACAAAAGTGCTGAAGGGTACACAGGATTTGAAAATGTGTTGAAAGGTACACAGGGTTGTTCTAAATGACGTTTAGTTTTCGTATTTGCCATGATTTCTGTTAGAGGATATTGTTTACGTTCCAATGAACATTAAAATGAACTGAAAACAAACTGCTAATGGGCACCAGACTTTCAGAAACACAGTTTAAGTAACGATGTTAGTGGCGATCACAAACCCTGTGTACCCTTCAGCACATTTTCAAACCCTGTGTACCCTTTAGCACATTTTCAAACCATGTGTACCCTTCAGCTCTTTTTTGGTGAGAGTGACCCCTTCAGCCTCAGTATGGGCGTTTATTGCTTCAATGTACGTGCAAGAATGTTGATGTCTGATCGAAATAACCATGTATAGATTGTATAGATTGTAATAACCATGTATAGATTGTATAGATTGTAATAACCATGTATAGATTGGAACAGCACAATGAGATGTCCCTCAACTCAAGAGCAATACAATGTCGGTATTTGATAAACTAAACACGTCAATGCATCGAATTGTGTGATATGTTGTTTCTCTTACATATATGACAATGGTGTCATCATTCAAAAATAAATCAGAAACCGGACAAAATTGGTATCGAAATGGTAGCTATATTGCAATTATATGGTATTCCTTTCGAGTGTTCTGTGCATTTCACTATGGCTATGGGTCAGGGACGTCGAAACCAATCAAGACCAAGAAGGGCACAACTTCAAGAAAAGGGCATATACATAAAATCACGTGTAACATTGTCTGGAGTCTTTTGCTCACTTCCCCTTTTCGTTCTCTGTCAGTATAATGTCAATTTACTGCCGAGCCCTGAATCTAAACGCTAACATACAAATGAAAATTCGAAACATTTTACAAGGCACAAAAGACACAACGGGAGAACGACTTCACTACAAGCCATGTGCTTATTGTTATTCTCTCATCAGATACTCATCACATGCATAAATCCCCTAGAACTGCCATTCTATTATTTGGTCAATCCGTACATGTCAATTCAATATGTTTATTTCCCATTAAACTGTAAAAACAGTGTTTGAGATATAATACATAATATAACAGGCGGGATATACTTTGAAATATATAATACTAGCCGATGAGCCCGACGTTGTCCGGGCTATTCAAAAACCAAATTTCAAGTCGATAGCTCCACCCGTTTCCGAGATCTGGTCTGCGCATGCGCGAAGCTGGCGTCGCACGGGCTCGGCGACCCGATAACATTCGTATCCGGGGCAAGATACATTCACATAGCAAATTTCAAGTCGATAGCTCCACCCGTTTCCGAGATCTCGTCTTTTGTTTTTCATGAATTAATTCACGGTACCCGTCCCTCAAAGACTGACCCGATGAAAACTTCCCCTGTTCCTAGGACATATATGACACAACAACCCATTATGCCTTTTTAATCGAGATAATTGCATTCCGCGTTTCGTTTTGCATCCGTATTTTACGCATGGGTAGCCGTTTAGCAGCTTCGATTGTAATAAAGAGCGTTGTTCCTTAACACCTCCGAATATGGTCAATATAAAGATCGTTGATGCCTTAACCCCCGAAGTGGCGTTTGCGGTGATTTTGATTATTGGGAGTAGAGAATCGGTGCTCATAGCTTGTCCAAAACGCGACGTCGACGATCCCGTGGGTTTTTACACTTATATACGAAATTTGAGCTCGATGGGTGCAGTCGTTTTCGATTCTATAAAGGACATACAGACAGACATAGGTCTTCAAAATATATAATAGACTAGCCGATGAGCCCGACGTTGTTCGGGCTATTCAAAAACCAAATTTCAAGTCAATAGCTCCACCCGTTTCTGAGATCTGGTCTGCGCATGCGCGAAGCTGGCGTCGCACGGGCTCGGCGACCCGATAAAATTCGTATCCGGGGCAAGATACATTCACATAGCAAATTTCAAGTGGATAGCTCCACCCGTTTCCGAGATCTCGTCTTTTGTTTTTCATGAATTAATTCATGGTACCCGTCCCTCAAAGACTGACCCGATGAAAAATTCCCCTGTTCCTAGGACATATATGACACAACAACCCATTATGCCTTTTTAATCGAGATAATTGCATTCCGCGTTTCGTTTTGCATCCGTATTTTACGCATGGGTAGCCGTTTATCAGCTTCGATTGTAATAAAGAGCGTTAATCCTTAACACCTCCGAATATGGTCAATATAAAGATCTTTGATGCCTTAACCCCCGAAGTGGCGTTTGCGGTGATTTTGATGATTGGGAGTGGAGAATCGGTGCTCAGAGCTTGTCCAAAACACGACGTCGACGATCCCCGTGGGTTTTTACACTTATATACGAAATTTGAGCTCGATGGGTGCAGTCGTTTTCGATTCTATAAATGACATACAGACAGACATAGGTCTTCAAAATATATAATAGACTATAAGGTTAGCCCGCCACTGGCGGCATTCGTCCCATGGCTTTGGTCGATCCATTAATTTTAGTTTTTCAATGTAACCCCGTACAGGACCGGGCTACTCAAAAACCAAATTTCAAGTCTATAGCTCCACCCGTTTCCGAGATCTGGTCTGCGCATGCGCGAATCTGGCGTCGCACGGGCTCGGCGACCCGATAAAATTCGTATCCGGGGCAAGATACATTCACATACCAAATTTCAAGTCGATAGCTCCACCCGTTTCCGATATATCGTCTGCGCATGCGCTGCACGGGCGTCGCACGGGCTCGCCAATACGACAGCGACGACCACCTGGTCAAACTACACTCACGTACCAAGTTTCGTCCCGATCGGTCGAGGTGTTGGTATCTGATGCAAAAGACGAAATTGTGAGTGTTGGTCAATAGTCCCCGCCGTGAACCTCATCGTCGCAAAGAGCGGACAGTCAATTAACCCCGTTGTGAACCTCCATCACCAACGCGACGTAAACATGTGTTGCGTTCTAAAAATAGGAAAGCACTTTCTCTCTGCATAATTCTGCTGATGCTAATAACGTTGCTCCCCGTAGGTAGCAATATCGTTGTTGTTGATATTTACGGCTTGGGGGCTATTTTCTTATTTAGCAAGTTTGAGCTCAATGGGTTAGAGTCTATAAAGGACACACTCATATATATGACACTTCCCGTAGGTAGCAAGTTTGAGCTCAATCGGCATTCCCTGGAATTTCCCGTAGATTGGCAGATTCCAGTAGCTTTATAACGGTATATCTGGGGAGAAATCTGATGCTATATTCGTGATTATCTGGGATGATTTCGGTATATACCAAAGGTATATACTGTAAAAACAAAGCGCGCCATCCGTGCTCGCAGGGAATAAATTTCGAGCGATAACGTTTGCGTTCCCGTATAACTCTGCAGATGCGAATAACGTTGAATGGGAAACAGACGCTCTTTATAGAGATGCGTCAAAAATAAACGCTCATTAAATAATCACTTGATTAACCCCCGCCATGCCTTTGCGGTGATTTGAGATTGGAGAACGGGTGCTCTGAGCTTCTCTAAACCGCGACCACGGTCGTGTCGGTGGGATTTTACACTTACATAGGAAGTTGGAGCTCAATCTTTACACGCGTTTTGGATTCTATGAAGTACATACATACATATATATATACGAAGTCTCAAAATATATAGTATAGACTAGCCGATGAGCCCGACGTTGTCCGGGCTATTCAAAAACCAAATTTCAAGTCGATAGCTCCACCCGTTTCCGAGATCTGGTCTGCGCATGCGCGAAGCTCTACCCAGCCCGACGTTGTCTGGGCTACCAAATTTCAAGTCGATAGCTCCACTCGTTTCCGAGATCTGGTCTGCGCATGTGCGAAGCTGGCGTCGCACGGGCTCGGCGACCCGATACAATTCGTATCCGGGGCAAGATACATTCACATACCAAATTTCAAGTCGATAGCTCCACCCGTTTCCGAGATCTCGTCTGCGCATGCGCGAAGCTGGCGTCGCACGGTCTCGGCGACCCGATAAAATTCGTATCCGGGGCAAGATACATTCACATAGCAAATTTCAAGTCGATAGCTCCACCCGTTTCCGAGATCTCGTCTGCGCATGCGCGAAGCGGGCGCCGCACGGGCTAGCTAATACGACAACGACGACCGCCTGGTCAAACTACACACACGTACCAAGTTTCGTCCCGATCGGTCGAGAATCGTAGATTTGTATAAATGACAAACAAACAGACAAACAGACAGAGGTCTTCAAAATATATATGAGACTAGCCGATGAGCCCGACGTTGTCCAGGCTATTCAAAAACCAAATTTCAAGTGATAGCTCTACCCAGCCCGACGTTGTCCGGGCTATTCAAAAACCAAATTTCAAGTCGATAGCTCTACCCGTTTCCGAGATCTGGTCTGCGCATGCGCGAAGCTGGCGTCGCACGGGCTGGGCGACCCGATAAAATTCGTATTCGGGGCAAGATACATTCACATAGCAAATTTCAAGTCGATAGCTCCACCCGTTTCCGAGATCTCGTCTGCGCATGCGCGAAGCGGGCGCCGCACGGGCTCGCCAATACGACAACGACGACCGCCTGGTCAAACTACACACACGTACCAAGTTTCGTCCCGATCGGTCGAGAATCGTAGATTTGTATAAATGACATACATACAGACAGACAGACATACAGACAGAGGTCTTCAAAATATATATGAGATATACATATTCACATGTATATACATATTCATATGGATAACAATTGTTACGAGGTTACAAAACAAAAGTGGATTATCTCCCCTTTCAGTATTAGTATAGAGAGAGACTCCCACTGATGTATTTACGGTATGTTTCCGATCGAAAAGGGACATTGCATGCAATTGACTTGATTAATCGATGAGCGAGGTATCACCATATACAGTAAATTTAATTAAAGGGACATCAGGCCATTCGACGTGAGATCAAACGAAATAAAATAAAGTTTATAAAAGTGTGTGAGATACATGTAAGTATCTCCAAGTATACATGTAACACCAGACATCAGCAATTTAACCAATTTAACTCTACATGCTCTACAGTTCAGTGCCGATGCGCTCATAGACTTATATGTTTGTTTGCACCTCATGTACCCACTGCGAATGCGTCAGGTCCCTTTAAAATATTTTGTTATGCATGTACAAACTGTTGATGTAATTTCAATATGATGGGAAATAGACAATGTTCTAACCAAGAACATGCCACTGTTTTCAGTCACCGCTATTGGCATCAATGCTGGAAATGAAACAATACAACACTTTGAAGCACTTTCCATGAGCAACCAGGTATTGAGCTACTAGCAAACCATGCATATATTTGTCGCATAATTTGACAATGCTGCCTTGGCTGATAAATGATGTATTCACTCTATGGAGAATTAAAGGGCATTTGTGACCCTCCATATCAAATCCAGTCGTAAGTCGGGATTTTTTTTTAACCTGTGCCAATGCATTCTCTTATATATGCGAGTCGACCATAGGTCTCCTCGCATATATAAGAGAATGCATTGGCCTAACAATTTTTAACAATTTTAATAATTTTTTCTTGTATTCTTTAACCATTTTATAATTTCACCCATACAGAGCCCCAGACAAACATGAGCAGACGACACTCTTCTATATGCTTCTATATATGTGTGGGGCTCCCTGCAGGGTAATGGGTGTTTTTTTTATTTTATGTCCTAAAAATTGTAAGAAACATTTAATTATTTAAAAAAAAATGATAAAAAATTGTTAGGCCAATGCATTCTCTTATATATGCGAGGCGACCTATGGTCGACTCGCATGCATAAGAGAATGCATTGGCACAGGGTAAAAAAAATCCCGACTTACGACTGGATTTGATATGGCTGGTCACATTTGTGCTCCCTGTGCTATGCTCCTCTGTCCCTGTCTGATAGGGGTACCGGATCATGCAAGTTTTACGTTGTCGACATTATTGATAGTTATTCATTTAAAGGGACCCAAGGCATTCCCAGTGGGTAAATGTGCAAAATTATATAAATTTGTAAAATAATAACTAAGAAGAACACGAAGAAATAGATCATCGTTGTTCTTATATTCCTTATTATATTATTAGTTCTCAAATAAAATAAATTCGCGTGTTGAAGTCATTGTTATGGTAACGAAACTATTGCAGTAATTTGTCAACAAACATCGCCAATCGTATAGTAAGTTCAATTACTTTAATTTTAATATGATTTTCCGAATATTTTTGAATGCTTTGACATTTTACCCAACAGAAGGGCCCTGTGCCAATGCATTCTCTTATATATGCGAGTCGACCATAGGTCGCCTCGCATATATAAGAGAATGCATTGGCTTAACACATTAAAAATTATAAAATTGTTAAAGAATGTAAGAAAAAATGGTAAAAAGTGTTAAAAAAAGATTTTTTTTTAGGCCAATGCATTCTCTTATATATGTGAGGCGACCTATGGTCGACTCGCATATATAAGAGAATGCATTGGCACAGGGTATAACTGTAACCATCACAATGAGCCGGTTCCAATGATATCCATATTTGTATGGTTTTATTGAGACAGACCCAAGATAATTTAGGCTGTTGCAGCTTTATTTGGCCGTTTTTGGCCGGTTTGTTGGGTAAAGGGTTAACATTTTCTAATGTTTACCATTTTGAATAAACTTTGGTATCTCATTGGACTAATTTCGATTTTATCGGTACTTCCACCATGTTCATAACAATGTTTTGACTTAACTTGGTTACTCCGATCCCCTGTGCACCCACACAATTGTTTATACATTATGTTATATAACAAATATTCATTTGTCATGCGAAATCTCATTATTGGAGAGTTATTAATAATGAAAATATTTGTTAATGTACTTGTTGATGATGTTGATTACAGAATTTTAAATTATATCCCATGAACCAAATTCGAAGGCCTTGAATTCCTTTATGGTACGTTCATACACTGGCAAGTTCGCATGGCATTTTTTGCAGGCATTTTGTCATAGAAAACTCTATGGTGCCAGAATATGAACGGACACATGTTTATAACATGCATATTTACCAAAGCTAACGACACGAGGAGTACAACTTCGGAAGTTCCACATGTAACGGTACTACAAACACATTGCATTAAAATACCTGTATGATTGATTTTTGCGAGAATATTAGAATGATCTTTACATTTGAAGTTTACAGGCAGATATCGATAGCATCGCTAATAGTGGAACTGCACAGTTGTTACTCATCATGTAGTTAGCTGTGGTAGATATGCATTTGATATGCACGTTTCCGTTTATATTCTGGCACCATATAGTTTTCTATGTGAAAATGCCTGCACAGTATGCCGTGCAAACTTGCCACTGTATGAACGTGCCCTTAATCGTTCCCTGTGATAAAAACAACGTTTTTGCAAACAATCCTGATGTACTTCCCTAAAAGTAGTTCGTCAGGTTTATTTGTAGCCCAGCTTTCGAAGCCAGTTGTTCCAAATTCAGATTGATCTGGAGCAAGTTATATTGCCCCAGACCTGTGTGACGCTTATGACGAAGTGCACGACTGGATGCGATTATTCCGGTCTGCATCGGGTTATCTTCGCCCAATTTAGCATCAATAACAGATTGGAGTATATATTCATGAATGGAATTTATTTCCCAACGGATCGTGGATAATTCGAGTGGATTAGATTTAAAACCATGCGTGGGAAAAAACCTTCTATTTATAAAATACTAATATAGAAGCTATTAATGAAAGTGCGCCATAAGTATCTAGGTATGGCCGATGACGCAGCAATGTTGTGCGTTATATCAACGCATGGTTTGCTTTATGCGGCGGTCGGTGAGAATTTACATACCAAAGTAATCATTTCCATCGGAATTAGAGTACATCATCTTCAGGTGGGATGTACTATATATACGTCGGTGCATTACTATAAAAGGAAAATGAAAAGCCTACAACGGAATAGACTTGTGTGTCACATTGTTAGGTACAAAAGTACCCTGGGTCACGATCAAAATGCTATATAACTTATATAAGCCACCAACGTTTTTTTTCCCGATTGATCTATGCGCCTATACATGTATGTGCATCGGTAGACGAACAACATACTGTTTAAAGATACGGGCGGCGTTGGCGGTGGGTAAGCTGTTAAAATATTCACCTCCGTCAAAACCGTCACAAACAGAAAGAATAGTAAAATATAGACATACTTTGTTCTTTTACCAATCAGAAATATGGCATAAACAGTATGTTATTGTCAATTGTTGTTCCTTTGTTGTGTAAACAAAATCAAAAAACGTTACGTTACCTGGCTTTTGTTTAGATCCGGATATGGTAAACATAAAGAGCGTTATTTATTAATGATTTCCTGATATGGAAATAATAAAGAGCGTTTATATCATTTGTGTGTGATTAATCAATAGAATTGCGCTGTGTTATGTAAACAGAAGCACAACTTATGTAACACGAGCAGGCTCTTGTTTACGTGCACCATCGTACGTCTTGACGACAATATACTATTTAAGCGTTGATTATGTTTGGCATTTGAACAAAACTGTATATATTTTAATATTCCTTCTGTTGATGGCGATTCGAACAAATATGAATATTTCTGTAACGAACGCCGCCCGTGCCTTTAATTCATCGAAGCGGAATTCGCGGAATTATAAGTACTAAGTATGCTCTTTGTCTACTGATACATCTATATATAGGCTCAAAGATCAATCGAAAAACGAAGTTGATGGCTGATAATGACAAAATCTTTATTTTCACATATCTGCTACATGTATTAATCCATCTCAGAGACAATAAATTGCGAACCTCGATAAATGCGAGTACCACGTGTGAGACAACATTTCATAATATAGGTACTTTCAGTTAAAATGGGAATAGAAAGTAACATTCCATCATCACAAAGTAAGCAGTCACAAGGCCACGAGGCTACTTCACCAGATCTAGTCTCTAACCCAAAGCTGTTTTGTTTACAAATTAACAAAAAAACGTATATAAACATTTATCTAGTACAAGGACTGGAAATTCACAATACACATTTAATAATCAGTAATCGTTAAAAACTCATATTTATTTCTGAAATTTACAAGAAAAATAGGTATCGATTATGCCCCGATGTTGAACATCAAACACTCCACAACCATTTAACCCTTTACCCAACAGAAGGGCCCTGTGCCAATGCATTCTCTTATATATGCGAGTCGACCATAGGTCGCCTCGCATATATAAGAGAATGCATTGGCTTAACACATTAAAAATTATAAAATTGTTAAAGAATGTAAGAAAAAATGGTAAAAAAAGATTTTTTTTAGGCCAATGCATTCTCTTATATATGCGAGGCGACCTATGGTCGACTCGCATATATAAGAGAATGCATTGGCACAGGGCATAACTGTAACTATCACAATGTGGTCAAGGAGCCGGTTCCAATGATATCCATATTTGTATGGTTCTATTGAGACAGACCGAAGATATTTTAGGCTGTTGAAGCTTTATTTGGCCGGTTTTGGCCGGTTTGTTGGGTAAAGGGTTAATAGACATTTTTCTTCTAAATTTGTACCTATTGAATGTCCATAGAGGGAAAAATAAATACTGTTTAAACTAATAGACGTTATTAACACATAACCCATACCAATAACTCCTCCAACAAATATCTTGCTCATCCATTGCTTGAATTCCATATAGCAGATATCATAACGTCTGAAGCAACGGTTAGATATTACGTTAGTGACGTAGGTTCGTGGCTCTGTTTACAGCGGTGAAGTATTGTCGAGCATAGCACTCGATCTAAATTTAGCCTGTAACTTAAAGATGCCCTGTATGATTTGACACCAAATTAGTCCTAAACGTTCAGTAAAAATTTCAGCTTATTGGACCAACAATTTTTTTTTCATGTAACCACCATCTTTCGTATGGCACAAGCATCGCGATTGTGCACAAAAATCATCATTTTACGTTGAAAACGAGCACAAAAGATCATATATTGAGAACGCATGTGTGAGTGTAAATATATTAGTTTTATTAAGAAAGTTTGTACGAGCTATTAAATGACAGGTTTTTTTTTGGTACGCCAAAAATATGAAATAACGTCTCTACAAGACTTAGTGTTGAGCACCAGCCCAGCGATATCTGGAACTACCCATTATTGTATAAATCAAGGGTGTATTCGATCGGCGTTCGGGGTTGTAGAAGTTACACATAATGTTGTGGTCACTAGGCCCGTCATTCACCAGTCACCAACAACCTGTAGGCTACAATTATTATTATTATTATTATTATTATTTAATTCAGGCAGGATTGCCTATAGAAATATCTAAATAAATACAACAATAAATCAAAATAAAACACAAATTATGTATATAAAAGACTATTCCAGTGTTGAATCAGTTTTGAGGATGTATAATGAGACTGAAATAGCATATTGCTTTGACGATTGTATTGTCACTGTCAGTTACTCTCTCGCGAAACCCGAAAACTGTCTTTCTTCTCACCTCCGTTAACGACCTTACTCCGTCGAACGTCGAACAATACAACAAATCAATTACACACGCCTCAGTGTTATATAACAAATATCGCTGGCCCGTATACGCAGGAACGGGTTGACCCTGCACATGTATCAACAATTAAAAAACGTCTTTTTTTAGACACACTGGAATGTGCCCAAAAGTTATTGTCAACATATTTCTCCATACTACAGTTTTGACGAACGTCACACTACCCTTAAAATGGAGAAAAAAAATGACGTCAGAAAAAAAAACACCAACCCCTCCCATAAATTATTCGCCCATTTGCCGTTTTATTTTACTACTTAAATCCATAGATTCACACACAATTCTTGTCTATTGCAGTTGGCCTGAGTGATGAAGGTTTTCCTGCTTATTGCAACCCGAAGTGTACACCCGAGTTCTGTAAACGGCATCCTCGGGGAATCTGTTCCGCAGCGTAAGTACATAGTGGATTTTAATCACCTCCTCCGAGGGACGATCACATGGGTTTTGTAAATAGAGACCTTTCACACCCTCGCGAAGGTTATAACGGCGTTAGTTTTTGATCTAGAAAAGTTAAAAATAAAGTAAAAAAAAACAAAAAACAACATTTAAAATAAGCTCATTATGGGCCTATTACAGAACCAAATAAATGTGAATATTTAGGTTTAATATAAACCTATTTGTAGACCAGATGTACGCTCTTTATATTATATGTTTTCACTGTGGCCACTATGGGGTTTTTCCAGAATCTAATAAGTCCAATATGAACCTATTTGCACGAGGATACATTGAAGTAGAATAATAAATATTACCTATATATATACTAGAGTATGACCTGTCTTTGGGCCGCAGGTCCCTCCGACGTCGAATAAATTAGCCTTTTCAGCTAGTAGGTTATAATTGATAAATAACAGTACCAAATTATGAAAATTTCCTCAATAATATAGTATAGTATAATGATAGCATGAATGCAATATTTCCACAAACACACTTTGTGTGAGCCGATCATTTGTTTATAAACATCACGTAAAGGGTGAGCGAAAATCAAAACACCAACACCGTGGCGGAAATTTGTAGGAGTGTGATTCACGGTGAACCATTCAACACTGAAATCTTGAGTGGCGAGGATTAACGAACGCTATGCCAGTATCGTGTGAACAACTTGGTGACAATTTTAACCAAAGTTCCTTTAGTGTGGTCTCCCCGGTGTTGAGTGTTTTGCTTATGGCATAATCTTTACTCACAGTATATATTGTAACATAACATGGCCTTTGTTTACTAACACAGCGTACGAACTTGACAATAGCATACTATTTACGCGATATTTATGATCGGCATAAGAACAAGGTATGTCTATATTTTAATATTCTTTCTGTTATGTCGGTTTTAACGGATGTGACTATTTTAACAACACCCACGACGAAGACCGCCCGTATCTTTAAACACGGGGTGTGCACAAATCTGCTGTCCAATCGGCAAATTGATGATAGTTGTTCGCAGGTGATGGCTGTATGATACAACAAACCTATTTGACTGAGTGTCTGTATATTTAAAAGGAGATTTTGATACAAACCGAAGAAATTAAAACCCTATCTTTTATCGCGGTTAGTGATTCATGGTTAGTTTGAATATGCGCATGCATAAATTGATGACGTTTGCCGTAACTATGATCACAACTTCTATAACCGTGAGTTTACGCAACGTCTCTAATGAGACCGAAATCGCACGCGTATTCTGCCTATATACCTGGCGTTTTGCCATCATAATTATTATTTGCGCTCCAAAATAGACCTTGTAATAATATTCGCTTTTAATTTTTCCCGGTATCAAAATAGGTCGATAAATACTTATATATAAACTACTGGCATTATATGTCACACAAAGACGCATTGAAGTCATAAAAATAAAAATTTGAACACGGTGCGTGGGTCCCAAAACAGACAGCAGTCATATGCTCGCGGCATGGATCAGAAAGGAGCGTTCCGTCTTATTCTATTCCTGATATGGTAGAAATAAAGAGCGTTTATTTCAATTCTTTGCGAAAACTTGAAAACAGCTGGAAAATGGCTGTGATGATGGCAAGTATTTTTCAGAGCATATGAAGCCGGTATATCACTATTTCATGTATATGTCAACCTATCCTATACCTCCGTCCAAATTACGTAGACACAATGTGGAAGCTCGAATTAGTAATGTCCATTCAAGTGTACGTTCACACAGCTGGCAAATTCACCAGCAAACTATCGTGAATCTCTGTCGTTCTATTCCATATTCCATCCCATTCCGCAGATTGTCATGTCCCTATTTTATTGTATTATTGCTTATTGTGGTGATGAAATGCCACGGGTTAACGGACGATTTATTCTTGACAAAGATAAATTCGGGCAAATGTCGGTTGAATAATGACTTTTATAATTGGATAAAGAGCCCACTGCGTATACGTAGTAAACAGTGATGTGTGCAAGATCCATGCAGAGTTCAGTCCCCTGTTACGCAGGACTGACCGCTGCCAGCACCTACACAGAATGAGAGGAAATAACTGATTATTTTAGTTCAGACTTTTGTTGGTGACAATTAATTCTGCATTATTCTGAGAAACTGAACTGTCCATATTCATTTGAAATTGTCTAGATCAAGCCAGAATGAATTGTAAATGACAAAACACTTCAATAAAACATGTTGGATTTAATTAAGAAAATATACATGCCGGTAACGGTCAGAGCTCATAGAGAAGGGACTGAACTCTGTTTTGCAGCTTGTGATGTATGTGCATATTATTAGTAGTTTGTTTATCATATATCGGCTCACTAGATCCCTCTACGAATTACCTGTAACATTTCCAGGCAAATTTAAGGCTGGTACACGATGCCGAAGTTGTTCGAAGTTGCTCTCCTAAGACGCATGGAGATTTTACTGACGTTAGACGCTGACGATACAGTGACCTTTGCTGAGACTATGGGCAATATGCCAGGTGCACTGATAGTATTTTCGGATTATTGTGACTTCTGGAAACTTAATATAAACACGAATACAACAACGATTATGATGATAGGCCAAGGGAGAACACCACGATAGAAGTGGCAATAAAGGGACATCAAATCGAATTTGTAAATGAATATATATATTTGGGGATATTCTTTAACAAATCGAACAACTTTCAAAGGCAAATTAGGCAATGCAACATATTTTATTTAGGGAATTGAACATATCAATCGAGATGCAAATTGACTTATTCAAAAATAACAAAAAAAACAAAAAACAACAACACGCGATTAAACCCATTATGTTATATGGTTGTGAGATGTGGAGCTATCAGAATGCTAAAAAACTGCATTTTCTAAAATATATTATTAGATTGAAAAGCAGCACATGAACGTGTATGGTATACGGAGAAACTGGTGGAATTACAGACATTTTACTTCGCGCGTAGTTAGCTGTGGTACAGATGCATTTTAAATGCTTGTTTCCGTTTATATTCCGGTACCATATCGTTTTCTACGACGAAATGCCCGCAAACTATACAGTGAAAACATGCCAGTATATGAACGTAGCCTAACTGCAGGACCAAAATCAATGATCAAATTAAATTAGAGAATTATTTAATTAAATTACCTACAAGAGACACACTGACATTGTTGAGATTTAGATATTTAAACCACAATTTACCATTCGAAACAGGGTCGTGGAATGATATACTGATCAAAGATAGGCTCTGTAAAAGATGTAATCAAAATGTAATTGGTGATGAATACCATTATATTAAGGTATGTGATGCGCTGCAGTCTGAACGCCAATATTTACTTTCCAACTTGATTACCCTGCTATAAATACTATCAGTTTCCAGAAGTTAATGCAAAGTAATGAAATAATTATAATCCAGAAACTGAGTCAATTTATACAGAAAATAGAACTAATATTGGACTCACTGCCTATCAAAACCACAACTCTTCCACAATGAGACATTTACAACAATTAGGCCATTTGCATATTTTAGCTCGGTAGTCATGGAAATGATGAACAAGGTGACACTCGTGACACATTCGGGTTTAAATTCAGACCAGCTTCTTCTTTCCAGCTATAAATAACAATTCAATGTTTTTCAGGGACGCTGTGAAGGAGGGGCAGCCATGTCAGGGTATATGCCAACATACTTCCTGTAGCGCTTGTTTATTTATAAAAGAACCAAAGTGTGTTAAGTGCAGAAAAGACGATTTCAAGTGCTTGAAGAAATTCGGGAAGTGCATTAAAAAGGACACTTGTTCGAGAAAAAAGTTTCCCTGTAAATGGAAAAGGTTGAAGGTAGGTTCCTTAATAATACAATTAGAGAGGTTCTATCACCTTCCAGAACACAACGACGACGACGACGACGACGACGACGACAACAACAACAACAACAACAACAACAACAACATGTTATGCCTAATTCAGCAGTACGCAACCTCATTCTTATACCATAATTATCATTAACAGCGAAAATTAGTCCAGAATGAAGTATTATATATTTATATTTGTTCGAGGTCAGACGTTGTGTTTTGTAAAACGGCTGCAATATTATATAATAGAAGTTGAATGCGAATTCGTTCAACAGGAAAAACTCATCAGTTTGGTTCACCGAAATAAGCGCATATTCTCAACCATATAACACAAATTGTTTGCGGGGATATAAAACATGAAAACTATTTCAGTTTATAGAAATAGTTACTGATATAACGAAAGAATAATAACTCTTTGTGCATATAAATGACGATCTTCATATTGTTGACACGGTCACGTAAGTCAAACTTAAGCATGGTAAAACTGCATGTTGTGAAAGTCGATGTTTCAAAAGGCAAAATCCCACAGAATCTTGTTACCATTTCACTAATATGAGACAGGAGTGAATCAGCCACAGCTTAATTTTAGTTAAAGATACACTGTTCGATTTGACACATAATAAATCAGAATTTTCTAAGCCAATTGTCCGCTTAAAAAGTAACTGAAAAATACTTGCAATCACCATCATTCGCATCACATGGCATCACGAACATCACACAGGCATCGCGAACATCACACAGGCATCGCGAACATCACATAGGCATCGCGAACATCACGCAGGCACCACGAACATCACGCAGGCATCACGAATATCCACAAAACCATCACACAGGCATCACGAACATCCACAAAACCACCACACAGCCATCATGAACATCCATAAAATCATCACACAGGCATCACGAACATCACACAGGCATCGCGAACATCACACAGGCATCGCGAACATCACACAGGCATCACGCACATCACACAGGCATCACGAACATCACACAGGCATCGCGAACATCACACAGGCATCGCGAACATCACACAGGCATCACGAACATCACATATGCACCACGAACATCACACAGGCATCACGAACCACACACAGGCATCGCGAACATCACACAGGCATCACGAACGTCACACAGGCATCGCGAACATAACACAGGCATCGCGAACATCACACAGGCATCGCGAACATCACACAGGCATCACGAACATCACACATGCACCACGAACATCACACAGGCATCACGAACATCACACAGGCATCGCGAACATCACACAGGCATCACGAACATCACACAGGCATCGCGAACATCACACAGGCATCGCGAACGTCACACAGGCATCACGAACATCACACATGCACCACGAACATCACACATACACCACGAACATCACACAGGCATCGCGAACATCACACAGGCATCACGAACATCACACAGGCATCGCGAACATCACACATGCACCACGAACATCACACAGGCATCGCGAACATCACACAGGCATCGCGAACATCACACAGGCATCACGAACGTCACACAAGCATCGCGAACATCACACAGGCATCGCGAACATCACACAGGCATCGCGAACATCACACAGGCATCACGAACATCACACATGCACCACGAACATCACACAGGCATCACGAACATCACACAGGCATCGCGAACATCACACAGGCATCGCGAACGTCACACAGGCATCACGAACATCAGGCATGCACCACGAACATCACACATACACCACGAACATCACACAGGCATCGCGAACATCACACAGGCATCACGAACATCACACAGGCATCGCGAACATCACACAGGCATCGCGAACATCACACAGGCATCGCGAACGTCACACAGGCACCGCGAACACCACACAGGCACCGCGAACGTCACACAGGCATCGCGAACGTCACACAGGCATCACGAACATCACACAGGCATCACGAACATCGCACAGGCATCACGAACATCGCACAGGCATCACGAACATCACACAGGCATCACGAACATCACACATGCATCACGAACATCACACAGGCATCACGAACATCGCACAGGCATCACGAACATCACACAGGCATCACGAACATCACACATGCATCACGAACATCACACAGGCATCGCGAACATCACACATGCACCGCGAACATCACACATGCATCACGAACACCACACAGGCACCGCGAACATCACACATGCATCACGAACATCACACAGGCATCACGAACATCACACAGGCATCACGAACATCACACATGCATCACGAACATCACACAGGCATCACGAACATCGCACAGTCATCACGAACATCACACAGGCATCACGAACATCACACATGCATCACGAACATCACACAGGCATCACGAACATCGCACAGGCATCACGAACATCACACAGGCATCACGAACATCACACATGCATCACGAACATCACACAGGCATCACGAACATCGCACAGGCATCACGAACATCACACAGGCATCACGAACATCACACATGCATCACGAACATCACACAGGCATCGCGAACATCACACATGCACCGCGAACATCACACATGCACCACGAACACCACACAGGCACCGCGAACATCACACATGCATCACGAACATCACACAGACATCACGAACATCACACTGGCACCGCGAACATCACACAGGCATCGCGAACACCACACAGGCATCACGAACATCACACAGGCATCACGAACATCACACAGGCATCGCGAACATCGCACAGGCATCACGAACATCACACAGGCATCACGAACATCACACTGGCATCACGAACATCACACAGACATCACGAACACCACTCAGGCATCACGAACACCACACAGGCATCGCGAACATCGCACAGGCATCACGAACATCACACAGGCATCACGAACATCACACTGGCATCACGAACATCACACAGGCATCACGAACACCACACAGGCATCACGAACACCACACAGGCATCGCGAACATCGCACAGGCATCACGAACATCACACAGGCATCACGAACATCACACTGGCATCACGAACATCACACAGACATCACGAACACCACACAGGCATCACGAACATCACACAGGCATCGCGAACATCGCACAGGCATCACGAACATCACACAGGCATCACGAACATCACACAGGCATCACGAACACCACACAGGCATCACGAACACCACACAGGCATCGCGAACATCGCACAGGCATCACGAACATCACACAGGCATCACGAACATCACACAGGCATCACGAACATCACACAGGCATCACGAACACCACACAGGCATCACGAACACCACACAGGCATCGCGAACATCGCACAGGCATCACGAACATCACACAGGCATCACGAACATCACACAGGCATCACGAACACCACACAGGCATCACGAACACCACACAGGCATCGCGAACATCACACAGGCATCGCGAACGTCACACAGGCATCACGAACATCACACAGGC
The DNA here is from genome assembly GCA_032622095.1 of Siphonodentalium dalli. Classification (NCBI taxonomy): domain Eukaryota; kingdom Metazoa; phylum Mollusca; class Scaphopoda; order Gadilida; family Siphonodentaliidae; genus Siphonodentalium; species Siphonodentalium dalli. Next base: position 249,536,520 of record CP136063.1, read on the forward strand.
ATCACGAACACCACACAGGCATCACGAACACCACACAGGCATCACGAACACCACACAGGCATCGCGAACATCGCACAGGCATCACGAACATCACACAGGCATCACGAACATCACACAGGCATCACGAACACCACACAGGCATCACGAACACCACACAGGCATCGCGAACATCGCACAGGCATCACGAACATCACACAGGCATCACGAACATCACACTGGCATCACGAACATCACACAGACATAATCACACAGGCATCACGAACATCAGGCAGGCATCACGAACATCACGCAGGCATCACGAATATCCACTAAACCATCACACAGGCATCACGAACATCCACAAAACCACCACACAGCCATCATGAACATCCACAAAATCATCACACAGGCATCACGAACATCACACAGGCATCACGCACATCACACAGGCATCACGAACATCACACTGGCACCGCGAACATCACACAGGCATCGCGAACACCACACAGGCATCACGAACATCACACAGGCATCACGAACACCACACAGGCATCACGAACATCACACAGGCATCACGAACATCACACAGGAATCACGAACATCACACAGGAATCACGAACATCACACAGGCATCACGAACATCACACAGGCATCACGAACATCACACAGGCATCACGAACATCACACAGGCATCACGAACATCACACAGGCATCGCGAACATCACACATGAATCGCGAACGTCACACAGGCATCACGAACATCACACAGGCATCACGAACATCACACAGGCACCGCGAACATCACACAGACATCACGAACATCACACTGGCACCGCGAACATCACACAGACATCACGAACATCACACTGGCACCGCGAACATCACACAGGCATCGCGAACACCACACAGGCATCACGAACATCACACAGGCATCACGAACACCACACAGGCATCGCGAACATCACACAGGCATCACGAACATCACACAGGCATCACGAACATCACACAGGCATCACGAACATCACACAGGCATCACGAACATCACACAGGCATCACGAACATCACACAGGCATCACGAACATCACACAGGCATCACGAACATCACACAGGCATCGCGAACATCACACATGAATCGCGAACGTCACACAGGCATCACGAGCATCACATATGAATCGCGAACATCACACAGGCATCAGGAACATCACACTGGCATCGCGAACATCACACAGGCATCACGAGCATCACATATGAATCGCGAACATCACACAGGCATCGCGAACATCACACATGCATCGCGAACGTCACACAGGCATCACGAACATCGCACAGGCATCAGGAACACCACACTGGCATCGCGAACATCACACAGGCATCACGAGCATCACATATGAATCGCGAACATCACACAGGCATCGCGAACATCACACATGCATCGCGAACGTCACACAGGCATCACGAACATCAGACATGCACCACGAACATCACACAGGCATTACGAACATCACACAGGCATCGCGAACATCACACATGAATCGCGAACGTCACACAGGCATCACGAACATCACACATGCACCACGAACATCACACAGGCATCACGAACATCACACTAGCATCACGAACATCACACATGCATCACGAACATCACACAGGCATCACGAACATCACACAGACATCATCACACAGGCATCACGAACATCACACAGGCATCGCGAACATCACCCAGGCATCACGAGCATCACGCATGCATCACGAACGAACATCACACGGGCATTAGTAACATCACACAGACATCACGAACATCACACAGGCATCACGAACATCACACGGCATCACGAACATCACACTGGCATCACGAACATCCACAAAACCATACATAGGTATTACGTTATAAAATATCATAATTTAGAACGCTCTTTATTGTCTGCCTAGTTTGGGCGACATAACCATGATAAGAGCCTGATAAAAATTCAAATTGTTATTTATTTTCTGGTATAGAAAACGTAGAATTTGTGTCTGTCGAATCGGACAGGGCATCCCCGTTCGTGTTAGACTTCAAAGCAGATCGAGTTTCCTAACATTCTGTATAGGTGATGGCAGCAGGGACGTGGCTAGAGGGTCTAGGTTGGGGGGGGTGTCCACATTGGGAAATTCCAATTGCACCCCCCCCCCTTTGAATCAGATTCGGACCAAACACAAGTTTTGCATAATTCCATTTGCACCCCCCTTGCACCTCAGTGCTCTCAGGCCTAATATATATTCATAAACCATGGTTCCAAATTCCCGGTATGAGAACATTCAGATATTTTAACCTGAAAAATTGCATAAATCCTAACATCTAGTGGTCTAACTCCAGACAAATGCACACGGCTACGGGCAAGAGACCAGGACACACCGGGCTGACCATGGTTGTTCAGCCCGGTGTGAGAAAATTTTGAAAAATATACAAGAAAATCGCAAATCCTATAGCATCTAGACTGGCCTCAACTGAAGTTTCCCTATAGTGTTGGAAATTTCAAACCTAATACTCCCCCTCAGGTTGGAAAATTCTCCAACTGATGACCATTTCAGTACACAAGTTTGACCAAATGTAGTAAAATATTGTTTTATTAAACTGATAAGCAGTTTTTTATTGGCCACGGGGACAATGACACACCGGGCCGACCATGGTTCGGCCCGGTAATCCTACCATCTAGACTAGCATCAAGCCTTCCTAGAGTTGGAAATTTCAAACCTGGCATCCCCACTTAGGTTGGAAAAACTCCAATGACAATTCTGACCAAATGTATGACAATATTGTTTTCTTAAATTAACTAGCAGTTTTTGACTGGCCACGGGGGAGGGGCCAGGACACAAGCTTTCCAAGTGTTGGAAATTTCCAACCTGTCCACCCCCCCTAAGGTTGGAAAATTTCCAACTGATGACAATAATTTTATTTCATTCCAAAATTTTGACCAAAAATAGGAAAATATGCAAATATTGGTCCAAAAACAATTAATTCCCCCCAATAAATTGTTTGAAGATCAAACTACAAGAATATTTTCAACCTATTGTTGGTGTGAAATTTCCAACTAATGTTTTGGCAGGTATGAAATTTCCAACTGTTGAAAATATTGACCAAAGTTGGGGGGGGGGGGTGAGACACCCACAAACCCCCCTGTTTACATGGATGGTCTCTGGATGGCAGCGTCCACATCAGCGTATTCTTGGAACTGAATTCTGCCTTGAAGTTTGCGTTCTTGTTACCGATTACAGGACTGTGTTCACTTATCTTTATTTGTTTCATTTTCAGAGACGGGAGAGAGGGACATTCCAGTGCAGGGTTCCAGGATGTATAGTATAGTCCCCGGCGTAGTGATATTTATTTATTTATTATTTGTCCAAATTCCGCCATGTTGCCAAATATTGAGATCTTTAATGAAATAAACCCCTCCATATGCAAGGAATGAATGTTGATGTCTCTATTAAGATCTATCACACGATCGCCTATCTGGCTAATACGTTGTTTTTCCGAGAAGCTGCAGGGGAGAGTCGGAAAAAATATGCAGGCACGTATGCTGATTTTTGACTTTCGACTTTTTGTTTGCGGGGGGAATTTTGCGGGGGGAATTCACTGTAAACAGCTGTATATGAATTTATGCGCATACTATTAGTCATGGGTGTTAACATTGACATGTAAATAGGAACAAGTCATTTTGGGGTCATTCGGTCAAAAACAAAATGGCTGCCAGCAGCCATCTTGGATTTCAAAATTCAATCCATTAGCATGGGCTACAGGCTATACTGTTTGTCTGATCATCAAGAAATTTGTCATTTATGTTAATATTGACATATAGATGTGTTTTAAGCCAAACTCATTGCAAAAACAGTCAAAAATACTTGCAGGAAAAATATTTTTGAGTTGCCGAAAAAAAATTTGTTGGTCCTATCGACCACCCACCCACCCCGGCATACGTGCCCGGAAAACTTTTTTCCACCCCCCCCCTGGAAGCTGTGGGTATTTCACAAGCTAAACATTGAATGTACAGGCATATGATTACTTATTAACGTATTCACAATTTACTGTGATTATTGTCTGACCGCACACATGCTCTGGATTAACAGAAATAGCTTTCAAGTAAAACAATAGGCTTCACATAGCGGGTTATAGCGTGATTTTTTTTCTCACTTTCTTTGCCTTTGAATTCCGATAAGCGAGATCATTAAGTCGCCACCACATTGGATCCATCCAGCCCCCGTTCCGCGCATTCAGTGTTACATATCAAAGTTCTGGAGTAGTATATTTTGAATATTCATGAATTACATATATTCATGAATATTGAAAACTCCATACATGGAATGCTACTCCAGAACTTTGATATGTAGCACTTAAACCGCGGAATTGGGACTGGATGGATCCCATATGGTATAGCGACTCAGTGATCTCGCTTATTCAACATACATATTTCCCAGACGACCATCGTTGAAGGTAAATGCCGAAATCTAAAATTTCACTCTTATTCAGCCACAAACCTAGTTTTATTTCATAAAAACTGTCATTTTCTTGGGACGCTGTGTAACAAATTTGTAAACAATATATGCAACGTCAGAAATCGACCGGTTTTCTATTTGTTCCGTACCCATTTGGGGTACCCATCTTCCATTACTATCAACAGGGATGAGAAAAATGTGACTTTCAACTGCGCAGTGGACCTGAAAAACTCAACCCCACCGAGTTGTGCTATTTCTTCTGTAGGGGATCATATGTGCGGTTAGACCATAACCATATTACAGGGTAAATGCATTATTTGGCAAACATCTACACTATGTCTCATTTTATCCTTCACAACCATAGGACCCTCTCGAGAAAAAAAACAATGTTTTGGTCAGATAGGAGGCCGTGCATGCCAAGAGTCGGCTGTGCAGACCAGAGAGGCGTTAAATAAAATGGTACAATAGGTGTGTCTATGCTGTAGTCCCAAACACACTTCAAAATCATAGCGGGAAGAAACAACACATTCAAAGACAGAGACAGGTGACTTGTTCTATCTGGTGCATACTCATCATTCTCGAGTTCTGCAGAGCTATGCGTAGACTCTAAAGCGACATGTTTACGACTCCAGGTAGACAATATGTGGACAATAGATTGCGCTATGCTGATGAATATCACGAGATTTTGGCAAGAATGGCTCGTTTTCGGTCTCATAGATCGCGGGAATGGAGATAAGTGGACATTAAACCCGCGGGTAGGACGCTTGAAGCTGAGATAATTTTGATTTTATAGATGGTTTATAGGCCGTTTAAAACTCTATATACGTCAGGTTACGGCGCACTGCTGTCTGAACACCGATCAATCAGAGTAATTGGGAATCGCATATTGGATACCGCATGATACACCTTGCATTAGAGCGCTCGCCGAAGATATCATCCGAATCTCTTATTGTTTTGACTTAAAATTCGTTTAATTACATATACTGAGTATACAAGTATATATACTACACGTGCCTTCACCGGGTGGCTGTTTGAACCCCTCGACGCGAGTTCATTGTGGCTCAGTTTTGTATCAGGTCGCATGGTGGTCAGCCAATAATCTAAGAAAACATGTTTGGGTTAAACTCATCGTCACTCACAAGTACCGGAGAAATGTTTTTTTGAAGGCACGGGCGGCGTTGGTTACAGAAATATTCATATTTGTTCAAATCGCCAACAACAGAAGGAATATTAAAATATATATAGTTTTGTTCATATGAACATAATCAGCGCGTAAATAGTATATTGTCGTCAAGACGCACGATGGTGTACGTAAACAAGAGCCTGCTCGTGTTACAGAAGATCTGCGCAATTCTATTCCATATCAGGAAACACTAACAAATAACGCTCTTTATGTTTACCATATCCGGATCTAAACAAAAGCCAGGTTATGTAACGTTTTTTGCTTTTGTTTACATAACAAAGGGGGAAAATTGACAATAACATACTGTTTATGCCATATTTCTGATTGGTATAAGAACAAGGTCTGTCTATATTTTACTATTCTGTCTGTTTATGGCGGTTTTTGACGGAGGTGAATATTTTAACAGCATACCCACCACCAACGCCGCCCGTATATTTAAAGAGAAGTGTTTCTAAAGCGTTTCAAACAAATTTCCGTTATTTAGTCAAAATAAGTTCAAATATGTTGTTATTAAATCAGGATACTCATTTTTTAAATATAATCCTGACGTCACGTGACACGTGTGATCCCGATTGTACACCAATCGCTATCTAATCGTGAACCCCGATTAGGTAGCTTTAGATATTCAAACGTGCGCTTATTACGCGTGTGTTTCTACATGTCGTAGATTGATTTCTCTATGAAATAAAAGGATTCTGACCCATATCTCCAGTAAAATATGGCTTTTGTTTGGAAACAAAGGAATGAAATTGTGGCATACCAGATAAATGTATGATCCATATACATACAACCAAAACAATGTGAGTTCTGAATAAAAAAGGGCCATAAGTTTAAAAACAAAAATCACCGGAAAATCGAAAAATTCGAACCTGTGCTGCGTTTTCTCAAATGTGAACAATATTCCACTTATCAAGAAATTATGTTGAATATTACTCACGTTATCAACCGGACAACACGCACCTAGTGTTTTTCAAGTGAAAAGGTGGCATAACTCCCGTCAAAAATCACTAGACAGTGACCATTTTCTAACTTGACTTGCGTCTTATCAAATGGGAAGCATACACAAAATATTAAGAAATTATGGTGGACATTGCTCGAGTTATCACCGGACAGCCCAAATCAAATCTGATTTCCAATTCGAAAAAGGGACATACGGGTATAATAACTATAATATAATATATGACCAACTATTAAATTGATCTATAGGATTTGCGTTCTCATATATCAACTACATGTATATACCAATTCCCGTATACTTCTAAGCAATATTGTTGAATTTATGATCCGGACAACCTGAGAGCACACCCGGACATACTTATTATATTTACCCTTTCTATACTAAATACGCATTGTCGAGTAGTTATCACATTGGAAATGTTCAGATAATAAGTTCAACAGACGACCATTGAACTTATTATCTGAATATTTCCCACCAATATATGAGATGACTTTATTATCCGTCATCAGCTTAGTTTTTCCTGAAAATAGACCACTTCAATGTATACTTTTATAACTGATCGGGAGAATCCTTCTATTACAGTATTACAGAAAGGGCTAAGACATAAGCCTCCCAAATTGTGGGGGGGGGGGGGGGGGGGAGGGCAATTACCCTCCCCCTGTGCGGTATTTCCTCCACAATTGAAAATGATAACATTGTGGCATGACATAGCGGTTAAATGTACTCAATACGATCAGATGGTCCCGATATCACCAAGATACAACAACAAAAACATTTCTTCAAAATACTCTTTAGTTATCAGAATCGATTAATTGCATAGCGGTTAAATGTACTCAATACGATCAGATGGTCCCGATATCACCAAGATACAACAACAAAAACATTTCTTCAAAATACGCTTTAGTTATCAGAATCGATTAATTGCAACAAAATAATTAAATGCTCTCCACTGTCAACTATGGTATCAAATATCCGAAAACGTGCTATTTTGTTCAACGAAATATGGCAGTATTATCACTTGAGTATCACGAAATTTGGCCCTATTACCACTTAATTTTAGAGTTATCCATCTTCATCCGCAATTGTGTTCGAGACCGTCCGTTTCACGTTTTTCTGGGCCACAAATAATTGCACATCTCGAGAAATATCAAACTTTCTGATCACTCTGAACTTCAATGGGTGGGATCCTCGACTCGAATCAAATATTTTTTTTACCCCCGAAGCCAAAGAAATAGTAATTTAGGAGCGTTAATTCGGATAATGCATCTTTAAACCCTGACAAACGAAACCAATTAAAACCTCATCGAAGTCCAATATCGATGATTTTTTATCGCATTTTTATGTACGACCCGACCGATGATGCTGGATATAATATACGTATAATGTACTCATGGCCAAAGTTAAGTGATTGTAATCATAGAGGACAGAATAGAGAAGAATGTACCATTAAAGACGGCGTGTGTTTAGATTATCGTTAGAGGATGGTAACAAACAATCTATATTTTCCTGTTTGATAACACTCAGTCGCGTGTTGGTGCGAGTTCAATGGATAGGGCGAGGAAAGTTTGGCAGAAATCAAAAGAAAGTTTATCTTACCTGAGATATACGGATGTAAATAAATAGGATTATCAAACCACCAGACGGAGGATCGAGGAACAACTTTTATAAACGCACACGAGAGAGCACCGAATTAACCCAGGAAGTCATTGTCAATCAGTGAACATAGCATTAATGTTAACCCTACAACACTACCATGTGAACATTAACCCAGGAAGTCATTGTCAATCAGTGAAAATATAATTAATGTTAACCCTACAACTCTTTAATGTGAACGTTAACCCTGCGCATCCTGAATGTGTGTGCACGTTTACGCATATACTCTGTATCTGACAGAGTTCTGATTTTTGTCAGAATACCCTGACCAGGTTGCGATCACCGGTCCACAGGGACGTGGTCAGAGGGTCTCCGTTGGGAGGGGGGTGTCCACCTTAGGAAATTCCAACTGCACTCCCCCTTGAATCAGACCAACCAAATACAAGTTATGCATAATTCCATTTGCACCCCCTTTGCACCTCAGTGCTCAGGCCTAAAATCTATATATTCATAAACCATGGTTCTATATTCCCGAGACCAGGACACACCGGGCCGACCATGTTTGTTCGGCCTGGTGTGTGAAAACTATACAGACTGACTGAAGCTTTCCTAGTGTTGGAAATTTTAAACGTCATACTCCCCGTCAGGTTGGAAAATTCTCCAACTCATGACCATTTCAGTCCACAAGTTTGACCAAATGTTGTAAAATATTGTTTTGTTAAACTAATTAGCAGTTTTGCATTGGCCACGGAGGGACCAGGACACAAGCTTTCCAAGTGTTGGAAATTTCCAACATGTCACCCCCCCCCCCCTAAGGTTGGAAAATTTCCAACTGATAACCATTTCAATCGAAAATTTTGAACAAAAAATAGGAAAATATGCAAATATTGGTCCAAAAACAATTAATTCCCCTAATAAATAGTTTGAAAATTAAACTACAAGAACATTTTCAACCTATTGTTGTGTGTGAATTCCAACTAATGTTTTGGCAGGTATGAAATTTCCAACTGTTGAAAATTATGACCAAAGTTGGGGGGGGGGGAGGGGTTGACACACCCCAAACCCCCCATGTCGCCACGTCTCTGTCGGTCCGCTAGCACGAGAGACCAGTCCGCTACCTCTCGGCTACTAACTTCCCTATTCCCTTCCTAAATAAATCCTTAAAGTGGAATGCTTTGTTTGATTTGGTAAACATTTGGACGACATATGCTCTTTATAGAAGTGCAAATTTGAAGGCTCAGTTAATAAACTTCGCCTGCTGATTACTAATATATATCTTTACTAGCCGATGAGCCCGACGTTGTCCGGGCTATTCAAAAACCAAATTTCAAGTCGATAGCTCCACCCGTTTTCGAGATCTGGTCTGCGCATGCGCGAAGCTGGCGTCGCACGGGCTCGGCGACCCGATAAAATTCGTATCCGGGGCAAGATACATTCACATAGCAAATTTCAAGTCGATAGCTCCACCCGTTTCCGAGATCTCGTCTGCGCATGCGCGAAGCTGGCGTCGCACGGGCTAGGCGATCCGATAAAATTCGTATCCGGGGCAAGATACATTCACATAGCAAATTTCAAGTCGATAGCTCCACCCGTTTCCGAGATCTGGTCTGCGCATGCGCGAAGCGGGCGCCGCACGGGCACTCACGTGCCAAGTTTCGTCCCGATCGGTCGAGAATCGTAGATTTGTATTAATGACAGACAAACAAACATACATACAGACAGACAAACAGAGGTCTTCAAAATATATATGAGACTAGCCGATGAGCCCGACGTTGTCCGGGCTATTCAAAAACCATATTTCAAGTCGATAGCTCCACCAGTTTCCAAGATCTGGTCTGCGCATGCGCGAAGCTGGCGTCGCACGTGCTCGGCGACCTGATAAAATTCGTATCCGGGGCAAGATACATTCACATAGCAAATTTCAAGTCGATAGCTCCACCCGTTTCCGAGATCTCGTCTGCGCATGCGCGAAGATGGCGTCGCACGGGCTCGGCGACCCGATAAAATTCGTATCCGGGGCAAGATACATTCACATAGCAAATTTCAAGTCGATAGCTCCACCCGTTTCCGAGATCTCGTCTGCGCATGCGCGAAGCTGGCGTCGCACGAGCTCGGCGACCCGATAAAATTCGTATCCGGGGCAAGATAAATTCACTTAGCAAATTTCAAGTCGATAGCTCCACCCGTTTCCGAGATCTCGTCTGCGCATGCGCGAAGCTGGCGTCGCACTGGCTCGGCGACCCGATAAAATTCGTATCCGGGGCAAGATACATTCACATAGCAAATTTAAAGTCGATAGCTCCACCCGTTTCCGAGATCTCTTCTGCGCATGCGCGAAGCTGGCGTCGCACGAGCTCGGCGACCCGATAAAATTCGTATCCGGGGCAAGATACATTCAATTAGCAAATTTCAAGTCGATAGCTCCACCCGTTTCCGAGATCGCGTCTGCGCATGCGCGAAGCGGGCGCCGCACGGGCACGCCAATACGACAACGTCCACCGCCTGGTCAAACTACACACACGTACCAAGTTTCGTCCCGATCGGTCGAGAATCGTAGATTTGTATTAATGACAAACAAACATACATACAGACAGACAAACAGAGGTCTTCAAAAATATATATGAGATGTGCACGAGTGAAGAAGTTCTACGAGAGTTTGTGTTAACAAATTAGCACATCATTGCGCGAAATAGTGCTCGTATTCTATCAGCGTTTTTCGAACTTCAGTTATGAATTGAAGCAAATTTTGTTTGAAATTTTGTGGGGCGACTACGGAAAATTAGTAGCATTACAGTATTACATCGTACCTTATGACGCCCGAATTAACAGGGGACATTGCCAATCAGTGAAAATAGCAACAATGTTAATGCGAACACCAACCCTGTGTTCGCGGGGACGGTAACGTATAACTAGGGGTTATTGTATCATATTATATGATTTAAAGAGTTAACAAATCTTGGGACCTTAAAGAAACTTGGATGTATGAAGCCTCACATTTATTTAGTAATCAGTTACTTAGGGTTACTTGCACGTGCAATGGAATAAACCCTATGTGCGATCTTTTTGTGCGTGCATTTCCTTTAGCACAGCCATATGGTATAGACTAAAACAATGATACGCACTATAGAATATACAATGATACGCACTATAGAATATACAATGTATCAGTCTCGCGACTTGTTAACAATTTTGAAACCCAATAACTAAAAGACCCCCATTAAAAATAATAAGCCAAATATGTACAGGTAGTTCCATAGAAGATGATTAGGAGCTATAGGAACATGCACTGCACTCTTTAGATGATACAGAGCCATGTCCGATGAATCCGCCACTATTTGACATCGCAGTACTATAGTCCAGTTGCGAAAAACTGAAATCTCAGTCAAACAAGGACTACCACACTATACATAAGATAACCCCATTCGGTCTCGTGGATCTGGAGAAAAACGATGCCCAAAGAAGTATGGATTTACTGATGGACGGACTTCCCGACGGACGGACGGACGGGTGACGGACGACGAGTGATAAATATAGCTCCACTGAAGCTATGACAAGATATAAGAAGGGGATCATATTTTCGGTAGATCCATCTTGATCACAGACGACATCTGGACCTGGTTTGTTGTTGTTGGTGGGGGGGGGGGGGGGGTGTCCAATTTTAATTTATAGCTGCACCACCTCCCTACAAAACAAACCTGTTCAATTCTTGGAAACTTCTTTAACCTAACGACATTGACCTATTTTGAGTATTTTCTATCTGTAAATCCAACTGTGGTAATTGGTGTTTCAGGTATAAGAAACATAATGATGGAACTTATATAGCGCCTATCCCGTGATGAGAAAAAATTGTTTCTTACATTTTTTAACAATTATAAAAAATAATATAAAATGTGTTTTGCCAATGCATTCTCTTATATATGCGAGGCGACATATGGTCGACTCGGATATATATAAGAGAATGCATTGGCACAGGGTTTTCGCAAATATTCAGGAAGCTACCGTTATGTCAAACTCGAACTCAAATACAGTTTTCTAGCACACAGCTGAAGGGTTGAGTATCATACTCGATTTCCCTAAGTTTTACCCACATGGACCGTACATTCACTCGATCAGTGATATCTAATCTATAATCTCACCTTGACTATTCAAAGGACGACAGCTGCTTTACATATCTTAAACTTGAGCTTTTAAAACTAGAAATTGTTGCTTATAATGCATACATCCAGGTTTCAGAACTGGAAGGAATTTTACCGTTTTGCGTCTGGAATAGATACCGTTCTCTATTGGACAATTTATAAAACACACGAGTGAAGCCACAATCCATGTTGTCATTATTGGAACTTGAATTATATTTTATACCCGATAATTCCACCGATTGCCGTTTGTTAAGCTTTCCCAGCATTTCTATCGGTGCTTTTACAGGTCTCTATCGGTTACAGAGTCAGTTACCGCGAGCCGAGAAATGATAAAGATAAATAATGGTAATTCTCAGCTAACCTGCGGCGTGTCACATCCAAGATAACAGTCGTGTTAGTCTTAATTGTGTTATCACGTTGTGATGAAATGTACTCGAATTAAGATCCCCCTATCTACATTTTATCTTAACCAAAAATACGTTCTAAGACGCACAATGATGACCCAGTCGACATTACAATTTAGCAAGCATGCAAACCTAATACAACATCAAACACATGTTACTCGAATGCCACTTCGGTTGAACGTCACCATTATGAACCCCGGTAGGTTTGCTCTGTTATATCACAACATATCCTTATTGCAAATGGGTTCCCATGGAACTTAAATATTCACATAGGTTCACATTGGACGGATTTGATTATAATATATAAGCCAATAGTGAGCGTATACCCGTTATTCCGTTGAATGGCGCGGGCCGCAGTGAAAACATGCTATAAAGAAAGTTAAATGGTAGACTGAAGATGAGTAGTCCGAATTAACGCTCCCAAATTACTACTTCTTTGGTTTCGGGGGTAAAAAATATTTAATTCGAGTCGAGTAACCCACCCACCAAAGCTTAGAGTGATCACATATCGATTTTTGAAATTTGTAATTTCTCGAAATGTGTACTTATTTGTGGCCCAGAAAATGCCGTCAAACCGACGGTCTATGACGAAATTGCATATGAAGATGGATAACTCTAAAATCAAGTAGTAACACGGCCAATTTCGTGATACTCAAGTGATAATACGGACATATTTCGTTGAACAACATGTTGATAAATAACACGTTTTGGGAAATTTTAAATCATAGTTGGCAGCGGTTAGCATTATTTTGTTGTAAATTAATCGAGTCTGATAACTAAAGCGTATTTTAAAGACATGTTGTAACTTAAAGTGATGTGAAACACCCCGGTAGGGTGATCAAATAGAAATGGAGAAAAATCTTGTTCAAAGTAGTTATTTTTACAAATATTATATCTAAATTGATAACACACACCGTCATTCTTATATATTAATTAAATGCAGTGACTGCCGATGGTGAAATCGTTTTCGTTAGTTTGTCGCCGATAGAAGCGTCCCGATTCGAGTAGTAAATATTTACAATTTAGCCCAGTTCAGACAATGTTTTCTATGGAGTGATACGGTGGATTTGCTTGAGATTTTCGGTGATGTTAGTAGAATGCTACATTCCTCCAGTTGGCATAGTACCTGAATACAAACTTATCAGTTTCACGCACCCGAACAAGTACATAATATGTCTTTAATGATATGGGTATCGTCTGATCGGATTGAGTACCGTTAAATAATGCCAATTAAAATGCCTCACTAAACACGTCGTTATGTGCTTATTTTCACGAAAATAGGCTGTATAACAATATGCTATTTGCAATCATTTGGTCCTGTCGGTTTATTCATGCCCTTGGTCATGGGTCCTGTTGGGTTAACTATTGTATTGGTTCAACTTTCGATGCTCTTAACAAAGTACTATATTATCAATCAATAATAAACCACTCACCGCCAATATATAATGATCAAACGGCTCATTCAACGTAGAATGGGGATTAATCGTTTAAACATCATAATCACACACAATACCCATACCTGTATGATATGCAATCAAACTAAAATTGCGCCCAAATCACAACTTTCAAGATAAACTACATGTTGATAGATGTGTCAACTTTCCCGGAACTGGGAGTGAGATTTTGGTGATATGGGGACGGCGGCGTAAAGATTACTTTTTACTTTATTGTGGAATTGATAACCACTTGCCAAATATTTTGCCAAATGAAAATAATGTTTGCAAAATTAATGTGAATTATCTTTGCACTGATTTTGGCAAAGTGAACCCTATGTACTCGAATTAAATCTGCCGATAACTGAACTGCATGAAATCAGATCTGCCAAGGGACTCGAATATGATAATTTGATAAAACGGACGGCAGTTTTTTTCTTGACAAGTTCGATGGATTCTGGTCTGTTAGAGTGACTTTCCCTGATCCGATTTGCTTTCATGATTAGAGTTACATCCCATGGTATATAGGTTGCCGGTCAGAAGGAACAAAATAAGTAGAATTGCGTCCCTTTGGTTTTAAAGCACATCTCGCATTCGGGTCAAAAACATATTCTAGCGCGCAATTGGTGTTTAAAGTTTCAAATAGATCCATAAATTCAAGAAATATAACAGACATGGCATGTGGAAATGTACAGTTAAATATACCGAAAGTGGACCCCTCCAGTCACGTCTCTGTGTCATCGGACGATTCTCTGTGGCCTCTATTGCCACGTTACTGAGTTCAAATTCAAATCAAATAGTTTATTCTCAAACCAAATATATATGCATTTTCATTAAACTGAAGCAACTATATTCACATATTAGTTCGGATGCGCCGGCATACATATAATACGTGCATTTTATATAGGCGTGAGTGTTCGGTAATTTTCATTGATAGTTCAAAATTATATAGATGCACCTAGACATTGTCGTTCTAGTGTGACCAAACGGTATGTGTTGTACATGCACACACATTAAATGTATAATGATTGTGTTAGTCCCTGAAACAACTCACTTATATTTACCTTTAATATAGTGTCGACCCCCTCCCCTAGACACCATTCACTCACATCCCATTAATATAGTGACGACCCCCTCCCCTAGACCCCATATACTCACATCCCATTAATATGAGACAAAAGAATACCCCAGAAAGACAGTGTATATAATGTTTGTACATTATTGTTGATGTGAGAAAACATTCTATGATATGATTAAAGGGAAGTGGCAGCCCTTGGGGGAACATCGAGTCCCAGGTGGATGCAGGTGCATTCCAAACACGACCCATTGGCTCAAATTGCAGGGTTGAACCATGACTAAATGTGGTGAGATCGCGAGCTCACCTTAATGGCTGTGCCGTCTTGTGGGTAGTTCATGCCTATTGGACGTTAAAAACCCTCCATGTATATCGAAGAATAGTAGGCTATGCGCCCGCATTGGAGAACATTTCTGCACCCAGATACAAACAAACTTTGGCTTCCACCGGTTGTAGGGTGCAGACGACCTACGATATGTAAAGAAAATCGTACCAACAACCCTTTTGAGAAAAGTATGATGAACATATTTATTGTGACCCACAAATATATATACAAATTACACATATTATTACAGAAATATAGTTGTGTGGGCACAGAGGATCGGAGCACAAGTTGCGGAACTTATCAGAGCCCCTCTCCTCTGGCATTCGGCTGCTAATAAAAGTATTTAGAGATAGGTTCAAATTGTTTAAAGTGGATGCTGCATGCTGTAGCTGTTTGGAGTTTGGAGTGGCTATGGTCTCGCGGTATGGGGTAGGGTAACATTTATGAGAAGCGGTCTGTCGAAGAAATAAATTAATGCACTATCTCGAAAATGCGCGTATTTATTTTTTCACTATAGTGCGGGATGCCAAACAGGAGATCTTTTTCAGAGACGATAGATACATTAAGTTCATCCAACCTTGCCCACATAAGTTCCCTGGAGTCTGCGTACCAAGGACAACTGAAGAAAAAATGGTTTGCGTCTTCACATGAGTCACCACAACTACATGATGGTTGGGCCGCGATATATTTTTCATGTTTGTCGAAGTTTAGATCACTACAGTTATTTCTGAGTCTACAGTGCAGTATGTTTAGTTTCCTCTGACCAGCGTTATAGTATGATGGCGGTTTTATAGTAATTTCTTGTTTGCAAAATGTTTTATACATGTTACTTATTATTTCATCTTTGGTTGGTTCTGATGAGGGGTCAGTAAGTTTTTTGTTGTCGGTGGTCGTTTTACATGATAAATTCCATTCATCGATCATCGACGGGATGAAACTCGATTTGAAGCGGGCCGTATTAGTGAAGTAGTTTATATATCGCAAAGGGTTTCTGATGGGGTATCGAGATGCTTCACTGACAGTATTGGGTAGTAAATTTGTGAGGTACTTTGGGACATGATAGGTTAATATTTTGTTCCAGGTATGCATTTTATGAAGGTTTCGTCTTTCTTTAAGGGGAGCCCATCCAAGTTCGATTAATACTCTATCATCAGATACCGAACGTGTCACGCCACTTACTATTCTACCGGCGTCAATATAGAGGCGGTCGAGTTTCCGGAGGAGGCAATGGGGGGGGGGCGTTGTCCCAGACAACGTCTCCATATTCCATAATCGGGAGTACATAAGTTTTGAACATTATTTCGTGGGTTTGTCTATTTACAATTTTTTTTATTCTCCTTAGTTGTGAAAGTCTGGTTGCCACTCGACTGCAGATTTAATTGATATGAGTGTCCCAATGAAGGTTTGATTGTATAGAAATTCAAAGATGTTTGTGGCAAGCTACTTGCTCAATGTCACGATCATCAAGATCAAGATCCAAATGATCTTCGGAGAGAGTGAGCGAAAACACCAAAGATTTTGTTTTATCTGCATTGAATGTAACCAACCATTGTTTCGACCAGCAAGATACTCTATCCAAATCCTCGAACAGTTCCCGCGAACTGTCTTCGACTGATGGTTGGGCAGTGAAAAAGCATGTGTCATCAGCATACATACCAGTACAGGAGTGTATGGTCGTTGCCATGTCATTTATATATGTCAGGAATAAGAAAGGTCCAAGGATATATCCCTGTGGGACTCCTGCCGGAATAACGTGGTAATCAGAAAAGGAGTTACCAACTAAGACACGTTGTGATCTGTTGGAGAGATAGCTGTTGAGCCAGTTGTGGATGCTTCCACCAACTCCGTATTGTCCCAGTTTGAATAACAACCCCCTGTGCCAGACTCTCTCAAACGCTTTGGAAATGTCGCAAAATATTGCTGACGTATTTAACTTCTCATCGAGGGCTTGGCACAGGGTGTGGTATATCTCAAGTAACTGGAAAGTTGTGCTATGCCCGGGAACAAATCCTGATTGGTATTGGAATAGTATATTATTATTTGAGAAATGGGCGGACAAGGATTTCAGAACGATTTTCTCCATGATCTTACTGAGGCACGGGAGTAAGGATATAGGGCGGTAGTTTTTACAGTTGGATTTATCATTTTTCTTGTATATAGGGATAACATTTGCTTGTTTCCACTGTGTCGGAAAATCATTAAACTCGAGTGATTTCTTTAAAAGAGCCTTAAGGGGGTGGCAATAGCTGGGCTTGTCATCTGGATCATTTTAACGGTAATTCCATCGTGGCCAGATGCTTTATTCGGTTTCAATGTTCTAATAGCACAAATTATATCATCGATAGTGAATTCAATGTCTGTTATTGTGTTGCTACATTTCTGAGTAAATATTGGTAGACTACACGACGACTCGTCGAGGTCTGAATTCGAGATGAACACACCATTGAGCATGGATGCTTTGGTGTGGTCGTCAAACACTAAGTTGCCACTGTCATCGGTAAGAGGGGGATAGCATCTTTACGTTTGGTTTGCATAATTTCCTTTATGCAGTGCCAAAAGTATTTGGATGATGGATGCTCCCGAACAGTTTTTTTTAAGTGTTTCTTCATAGCGGGCTCTGGCGTATTTTTTCATGTTATTGACTTTATTTCGCACTTTTTTGAATTTTGCCAAATCATGGTCATTTTTTGACTTCATTGCAATTTTACGCAGTCTATCTCTTTTGCGGATCATCGTTCTCAGTTCTGAAGTGAACCAATATTTATCCTTATGTCTGATTAATACTCTAGACTGAGGGACTGTTTTATCCATAATATCAAGGAATTTTGAGGTGAAAATATCAGTAGCTTAATCAATGTTGGGTGCTGTTTCGATAGCGTGTAGCCACTCTGGGTCCAGAATGAGTTTGACAGCTTCATCAAGATTAAATCTGGTATAATTCCTGACTAACCGAAAGGAGGGGACATTACTGTCTGAATGATAATTTAGGTACACAATGACGGCGCAGTGATCTGATATGGCTCTTCCAAAGTCGATCACTTCAGATTGACAAGTAACATAGTCATTCACTATGATGGGATCTAGAAGAGTGGATGTGGTCGAAGTAACTCTGGTTGGTGATTCAATGACATTTCGTAGACTATAGAATGATATAATTTCCCTGATTTTTGATGAGGGGTCTAATGCGTTTGAATTGAAGTCGACAGTTGGGATCATAGGGATAATAAGGTCAAGAGCGTCAGATATGGATTGGTCAATCAGCTCCCAGTAACTCCCGCAACAAAATTGATCGGAGCGATAAGAGACACATAGTAGGTAGCGAGAGGCCCTGGAAGTCAGCTTGAACCAGAGGATTGAGTCCTCGAATTCGAGAGAGTGTATTCGTTCAAAGACGAGATGATCAGCGAAATAAACCGCGATACCTCCTCCGTGACTCGAACCGTCGTATCTCACAGGGCCGGAGAAACCGCGGAGCTGTATGTTGCTACTAGGAAATGTTGCATCGATGTGGGTTTCGGTGAAACATAAAATGTCATAGTCTTCTATTTCGTCTAACAGCTTCGAAAGTTTATTTCTAATACTTCTTATGTTCAAATGAAAGATCGAGATCGTTTGATGTGCGTCGTTGGAATTATCACGAATGTCGTCAGGACCGGGGTTAAGTTCTAAGTACAAGTAGTAATGTTAATAGCACAATTAATCTAATTGCGCTATTTCCGAACAGAAGCTTGAGTGCACGAAATTTGGGCGGTAATGACATACTTCTTTTTGGGAGACCTTTTGATGTAGAAAACTGGAAAGTCCCTATTGAAATTCTCCATGTATTTATATCAACTCCCATGAGAGATGGTGTGGAGTGATCTAATTACAAGAGGTTTCAACAGGGACTTCCATAATAGCTCCATTCCGCCGCGAGGCCACAGACACAGCATAGCCGTGATTAAATAGTCGGTGCATAAAGAGATAGACATGAATAAATGTATAAAAAAGATAGCAAAATAGCACACATTAGTTGGTGTGCACAACATATATATAAAGGTAACAACTCAATCGGGGTACACTTATATATGTATATATTAATATTTAATATTGTGTCAGATGCATTTATGTCATTCGTGGGTGGAGGTTCGTTTGGAAAGCAGATGGGACTTGTTAAGAATTGTTTAATATTAGTTACATTTAATGAGCTGAACCCCCTCCCCTCCGATATCTCGTCGAAAGCCGCGTTTAAAATTTCACACAAACCACAACCACCCACGAACAAGACAAACGAGTGAGACGAGGTTTGGTCTTAAAAATACATAAATATAAATAAATATGGATTGGTCAATCAGCTCCCAGTAACTCCCGCAACAAAATTGAGCGTCAGATATGGACGATTGTGAGTTGTAGGGGTATACTCTGATATGATTTCCGAATAAATGCCACTTCCATTGCAATGCTGCGATATATGCCATACACTGTAACGTATAGACATGTGGTACGTCAGTTTCGGTGTAAATTAGGGTCAGTCTAAGGTATGCTATATGCGAAATTATTAAATTATTAGATGGGGATTTCACCCCAAACCCGACGCACATGATTATGTCAGGAATGAAAGGAGACGGTCCCAAAAAGTATACAGAAAAAGTATAGAGTGCCCCTTTAAGTGAAATTCGACGCATGATGACAATACCCTTTACCCAACAAACCGGCCAAAACCGGCCAAAACCGGCCAAATAAAGCTTCAACAGCCTAAAATATCTTCGGTCTGTCTCAATAGAACCATACAAATATGGATATCATTGGAACCGGCTCCTTGACCACATTGTGATAGATACAGTTATGCCCTGTGCCAATGCATTCTCTCATATATGCGAGTCGACCATAGGTCGCCTTGCATATATAAGAGAATGCATTGGCCTAAAAAAAACCTTTTTTTTAACACTTTTTACCATTTTTTCTTACATTCTTTAACAATTTTATAATTTTTAATGTGTTAAGCCAATGCATTCTCTTATATATGCGAGGCGACCTATGGTCGACTCGCATATATAAGAGAATGCATTGGCACAGGGCCCTTCTGTTGGGTAAAGGGCGACAAACAAAAATACACCGTCTAATCGAGAATACTGGAACTAGCCGATTATGAGTTGTAGGGGTATACTCTGATATGATTTCCGAATAAATGCCACTTCCATTGCAATGCTGCGATATATGTCATACATTGTAACGTATAGACATGTGGTACGTCAGTTTCGGTGTAAATTAGGGTCAGTCTAAGGTACTTTGATAGAGATGGAGTGGAAGATTCCCATCACCCCCCCCATAACGATGCCAACAACACCTGGGTATATATACAAAGTGGATTCAACCGAATCAGACAGATAGCACACAATTCACCACATCCATGTGGGACATGTGGATTGTCAAATAGTTTTGTGGGCTGGTCCATGGAATGAATAAATGGGTGAGACTGTTACAACAAATTCTGCGACAAAAGTATAATAAATGATAAATTCCGCATAAAACGTGCTGTATATGTTACAACAGCGTATCCCATGTATGGATATGTAGGGTGGTAGATTGCTGACATGATAAGGCGCTGTTGGTTAATATCACCAATGAAACAATTACATTTATGAAACTCCATGACCCCTAATTATTAATGTTGCTTGGGTGGTTCCAGTTGGATCGTTCGGGAAAGGGGGTTTCCCTGTGATCGCGTAAAACACCTGCATTTGATGTACATATGGACGAGTTGTTGTGATAGAAATTTCGTGATGGATTACGAGACAACAGTTTGAGGTCTGTTGGTTTAAAATATCTATTATTTTCCATTGTCTTATCGCAGTTCTATACTGTGAGGTATGACTGTTTATTTGACTGCTATGAGACTCGCAACTCAGGATATTCAAAGGGTTTCAACTTTCATTAGCAACATACCAAACTTTTTGTTTTTGAGATTTTGTTGAAATATTTTGGGTATTGTAGTAATTTAGAACATAAACATAACCATTTGATTGAGTTTCATTAGTTAATGTGCCATGAGCGGCAAGTGGAGGACAACATGGAAAAAAGGAAGAAAATTGCAACATTTTGCCAGAATGTATAGATATCTGGAAAGCAGCCTATAGAATGACACAGCATGCTCAAGCTAAGTTATGTGAATGACAATCCGGCTCACTTTATCGAATGTCCTTGATTTGATCTTGATAATATTGCCTTTCACCTCTTTAGAACTCCAAGAATATGAGATCATATGAAGTTCAACATGTATAACTTGCCTCTCCCTTATAATTACGGTAACTAAAAACTGTGTCCCTCTGAGCACCGTATATTGGAAATAAATGGGCACTGGGCTTGTTATTAGGTTATCCTGATAGCATTCAGTCAACTGTATGACAGTCCAGTGAGTACAACCAACTGATTTTCAATAATCTGTGCTGTCACCACAGGCCTTCTAAACAGTGATTGAGATCTCAATAAATAGAAATTTAATGCATCTATTCTCCATCACTTTGTACAAGAAGTCCATTTATAGTAAGGTAAGTGGGTGGTATCTGGAGAATTCGGCCCCCTACGGAGTCGGGCCCATACGAAGACGTTCCTACGCGAAGTCGGCCCCATTAATTAGAAGGGATTAAATCGGCTTAGTTTTATTGAGGTAGTGTTTATGTTGGCTAATTGTGAGGTCCGCAATTTTTGCAAAAATATATAATATGATATCACTCAATTATGGAATGTGTTCCGTTTAGCATGAGTACAGTATCAACTAAATGCATGATGAAGACTATTAATTTAAAGGTAGGCTCAGTTTACTATATACCCTGCCTGACCAAGACTCAGAGCCACATAAATGTTTGTGTTATAGGGACTGATATATTTTTATTGTATACCTCCTTGTAGATTACAATACTTCCTTGTCACTACAATACTTCACACATCACAGCTTTCAATGAGATTATTGAATATATTACACGTCCGAGGCTTGAAATAATGTCTGTCATTTGCAGAATGAGGTCCCCAGAGGGCAAATTTAGTGATGCTAACCAGCATAGCGTGTTAGCATCACCAAATTCACCCTCTGGGGACCTCATTCTGCAAATGACAGGCAAACGATTTCATGGCTTGAATGCACACATTATAATATAAATAAACCACTTTTACTTATGTTATACATACAGTTTATATTCACATAATGTTATACTATTTTGTGTAAAATTACACTTTCAACGTGTTTTTTGCTGCTAACAAAATAAAATATAATCTAACACCTGTAGCGATCAGCTGTTTTGACCAGGTACTTAGGTGTGAAACTGAAACTGATATAACGGTAATCACAACAATTGATAAGTTGTGTCGGAGACAATGGGAACATGGCAATGGGACTCAGAATATACGTATTCAATGTTTAGCTTCACCTACCACAACATAAAGAAGTGAAATATACTCTTATTATAGCCTTTGCTTCGTAAAAAGCGTTCCGTTCGCGAAAATGTGCTTCAGATCTGATCTAAAGCGGAAGTGAGAACTATTCAGTGAATTATCACCCTTGTCATATACGGTTTTCTATTTATAGCGACTATAAAATTTGGTTCGCCAATAACTTTTACCAGGTATTCTAACGCGTGGCCGATGAGAGCGCAACAGGTAAATCATTTTTTTTCTGTCTAAAATAATACTTTTTAACCACGTGAACTTATTTTAACACAATTACTGTTTCCGCCTAATTTTCGAAAAAATTCTTGTATCAGGTTCTAATTGATCCCGGTTATTTATTTGAGCACTAAATGATAGCTTATTTATTCGGCTTTCGTTTTAGCGCGAAATCCAAAAAGATCTATAAAGATCGAGTGTCATGTGATTCCATAGACTACAACACCCCGCTCCGGTTCCATGGTCGGGATGCCTTTTTTAGAATACCGGAAGTCAGCTTACGAGCGGCATATGGAGCGAGGTAATGTCCCTACTTTCATTCAACAAATCGGTGGTTTTAAATGGACCCCAGTCCAACACACATACTATGGTATCCAATGTTATAAGTAAAATCCATGCAATAAAAAAAATAGATGGTGGGGTCATTCACATCACCAGTATCATAACTAAATTGAAAAAAAATAAATATATATATATACATGTACATGTAATACAGTACATGTATTACTAGTAGGCTTAACATTATCAACATCGTTTAGAATTCTGACTGGCTGCAATATATCAAAATACCCACTTGTAAGATATGAATTAACCATAGTTGGTCAGGTGTCATGTATATTGATGCACTTGCTTAAACAGCCCAGATCCCAGAAAGTAGTTTGCAGATTACATGGCTGTTGGCATTAGTAACGGAGTCAAATATTTGGTTTATCATTTACAATTAATTTATATAAATATATTTTTATTTATTAATTTATTATGTTTATTTATGTATTTGTTATGTATTTGTTTTTCATTTTATATTTACCGGTGACCGTCTGTTTACAATTATATGGTTACCGGTATATATTTTGAGTCAATTTAGTGATACGGTAGTGCGTCACATCAGAAAGCTAGATTAGTTGATAAGTGCAAGTCGTGCCAGCTCATAACTAATATTTGTAACAAAGTTACTGAAACAATAGGAAGTGGTTCAAGTATTATAAGACGTCATTGACAAAAACTAGGAATATCAGTTGAATCAATGATAAGTATCTTCATCGATGTTACCTATATAATGCAATAATTGGGAATATGATGTCTTACAATAGAAAGACATAGTTTGCCCATATATATATATATATGGGAAAAATTGAGTCAGTTAGTTGTGGGATTGGCAGGATTTACCAGTAATGGAAAAGAGGTAGGTTAAATGGACATGATCATTTCCAGTGAGTAACTGGCAATTTCACCCATAAATATATACATACTAGAATACCGGTAAATGTGCGAACATGCACCTATATTACGGAGATAATGATAGTGTAATTAATTGTATTTACTTACATGTATGGCCATGAAAGTGCATTTGAAGTACCAAGGTTATGTATGTTATACAATAATCATGTAAATGATTCCCTACATCAGAAATATAAAACATGATTTTAACAAACATAGATATACATACAATGCATGTGTAAATTGTGATAGAATGGCAGATATTACCAATATTAATAATAATAATGAATGGTAGCACCTGTAGTGCATCGTGTGCATATGTCCAATATATAGATGGAAGAAATGCATACTTGAATAAAGATACATGCCTCTTGAATATGCATATTGATGTACAGTGAAATATGACAGTAGCATTAGTTGAGTATGGTTTTCTGTTACTGACTCGACTCATAATAATTATTATTTACATAGTACAATAAAGTACTTAGTATGTTAAATATTTAAGACTAGATAGTCACAGTACATTCATGAATGCATATTTATGTACATGTACAATAGAATGTGACAATAGTACTAGTTGAGTATCGTCTTCTGTTACTGTCTCGACTCAAGATTATTATTTAAGCAAAAAAAAAAACAAACAAACAAAGAAAAAAAAACATACTCATTTTTTAAAGCATGACTTAGCAGGTTGATTATTTAAGACTAAATTGTCAAGCAATACCGGCGATGCATGTACTTCGGTTGAGATAACACATGTCATTGTCAAGGTTATGTACACAATTGATTTTAAGATAAAATTTATCTTTCGTCATGTTGACAGTATATTTTGAGAGAATATTTCTCCTGTCAATCTCCACCGACACGACTATTCGTGTCGGTGGAAATTGACAGGAAAAACTTTGTCGGTCATTAGAATAATTGGCAATATGATGTCTTACATTAGAAAGACATTGTTTTCCCACTGCAGTGGTGATATATATATATATACCGTTATATATTATATGTGGGAAAATTTGAGTCAGTTAGATGTGCGATTGGCAGGATTTACCAGTAATGGAAATGAGGCAGGTTAAATGAGGCAGGTTAAATGAGGCAGGTTAAATGGACATGATAATTTCCAGTGAGTAACTGGCAATTTCACCCATAAATATATTAAATATATACATACCAGTATACTAGATTGTCAAGTAATACCGGCGATGCATGTAATTCGGTTGAGATAACACATGTCATTGTCAAGGTTATGTACACAATTGATTTTAAGGCAAAATTTATCTCTCGTCATGTTGACAGTATATTTTGACAGAATATTACTCCTGTCAATATCCACCGACACGACTAATCGTGACTAATCGTGACTAATCGTGACTAATCGTGACTAATCGTGACTAATCGTGACTAATCGTGACTAATCGTGACTAATCGTGACTAATCGTGCCGGTGGAAATTGACAGGAAAAACTTAGTCGGTCATTAGATTAGATTGGCAGGATTTACATTCAATAATATTGATACTTGGTAAGATAACATGAGTAAACTATAGAGGTAGATATAAAATTAATAAATGTACATGTGAAACCTGCACATACATACATGAACATTTATGCATTTACATGTACATACAAGTACATACACATATGTATGTGCATATGCATCTAATGTACATGTACATGTACCACTATGGAATATAATTGTGAGTTTAATACCGTGGGTGTGGTCAGTTTACCTGAATGGAGCCATTGTTTAACTGGGAAAAGGGAAATAATGGTAAAACAAATTGGATTATGTTCTGTTATGGGTGGCACTGGTTTGGACCAGCAGAGTCCATATAATTTAGCTGAGTTTGTGGTTAACCGCTGCCGGCATCGATGACTTTGTGACGTCGATCATATGTCCACGGCCATCTTTGAGAGTCTTGAAGAATATCTTCCCATTTACGGACCAATAGGACTCAACTTTTTTGTCCAGCTTAAAGGTGCTTAGTGATTTCATGATCCCTTGTCTCTTCAGTGTTAGGTCTTCACAGATGAGGACAGGTGATGATCCTTTCAGAAACCTTTTGCTTTTGAATATTTCATCCTTTACTGGGAAATGTGTAAAGCGAACAATTATATTTATAACAGTGATTTTTGATCCAGGTCTAATGGCATCAAGGTAGGGTTCATCACCAGTTGAGTTTGAGGTATTTCCATCACGTGTTGATTGATTACTATGATGGCGGGGATTGTAAGTGTAATCTCTTGCCTTTCCGAGAGGGTGTGAGTTTACAATGTCAGTAGGCAGAACATCAATTGACAATTTTTGTTTGCAGAATTTCCTCACCATATTGCTAGTTGGGAGTTTGTATATATCAACCACACCAGATTTTATGGGGAAATTGATGAATCGCAAACTTATCTGTCGCCCGTGTTGTTCGGCATCTTCGATTTCGTCCACGGTTGATTTTTGGCCGGCTTCGAGAGTTTAAATTTTTTGGAGCAACTGTTTGTTCAGTATTTTGAGTTGGTCAACATCGGTCTGTAATTTAGACATTGTCTCGGTGGTGGACTTCATTGCACCTCTGACTGCTGTTTCAACTGTGGAAGGTAGTGTCGCTAGTACATCATGAACAGCTTTTGTGACCCCTGCATTGACCAATTTTACTAGATCACTTTGGATTACCTTAGTAACACTTTCTTCTCCTTTTGGAAGCAATGCATCATGACAATGATCCAGAAAGGTGTCCGAGTCAATGGCTGAGGAGACAGCGGTGTCGACCAGCTCAGCCATTGATGGTGATTTTTTGGGTAGGCCCTTTTGTGCGGTTGGTTTAAGTTGTTTGCGAGTCCGGGGTTTTCCCTGAGATGCTGATACCATTTGGTCGCTGTCATAGTCGCAGTCTGTGAAATAATTGCAAGTGGACAGGTCCTCGACTGAGCCTCTGTGCCTCAGGGAACGCTGCTCGAATGGCGACACATCAAATGCTGATTTCCTCTTGACTAATGTGTTGGTGTTTGATTCAGAACTATCAATGGTGGCGGGCTTATCAACTTTGGCAACTGTGGCTGGCGTAATGATGGGTGTGTCAATTTCAGGTACAGTTTGTTTACAGGCGGCCATCTTGGTTACGGTACCTCGAAATTAGGTGATGTATTCGTCTCGATCTGTGATCGGCTAACTTCTGCTACTTCTTAATGGCAACTTTTACTTTGATCTACTTCATTCAGACATGTCCTTGACTATCATTATATCAATTTATTACTTATGGTTCATAACTCTCATTTAGACCCGATATTCAGTTGTACGAAAAAAATTACGATTTACGTGGAACCATCTCGAGTAGGAGTTTAAGTTTGAGAAAAGTAACGGCGTGGTCACCGCTGCTGAAGAATTTAACAAAAGTTCACTAAGCACACGTTCGTCGATTGACATAAAGATTGGACACCTCTCTGATACACATTTCGTAATGCTGCACATTTGACACAAAACGTCTAAACCGTTGTTTGATGGTGTACGTGTAGGTGGAATGGTCATGTGAGTCAGGTGATTTCGTTGGCAATGACAACACACGTTACAAGTTACATGTACGTGTGGCTGAACCTGGCTATTAACAATCACTAAACCTCCCAATACGTATAATCTTTTACAACTGTGAAGCTATATTACGCGGAGCAAACATATAAAATTACGTAATTTCTTCAACTCAAGTAACTATCAAACGCTTCAGCTTGATAAGGAATTTGTATAATGCATAAATATATATAGTAATATTCCGTGTTTGTCTCATCTTGCGATGTATTGTATTATTGGGGCGAGGGTGCAATAACGTAACCAAGCAAATGCGACAGAAGATGATACAATCCGACAACATTAATATGCATTATGTGTCTCGTCAACGCTTAAGAGTTTGTCCTGGATCATTGTTCAAAATGGAATTGAATTATCACCCATGTAGAGGGGAAAAACAAGTTTAAATTTCACGATTTTCGGTCTACTTTCGCAAGAACACTTCAAAATATTGCCATATGTAAATGAGAACATGGTGTTATCACAATGTGTATCTCAAAGTGGGTACACTGCAATATAATAGGACAAAATAATCGGAGTTGTTATGCTATTGTATTCTGCCATACCGAAATTTCTAAAACTTATTTATTCTTCTGAATTTTGGGCTGGGGTGACATAATCTACCACCACATGACACATAAAATCCTACAGTCATATGCAGTATATATTTCCACAAGTTTCTAGATTATATACGGAATCTCCATTCAATGAAATATTGAATAATCGCCTATCAACAGCGGGCGAAACAACTGAAAATGAACGATTTTTTTTCTATTTTCCAAATAAATTTAAGAAAGTTTTGCATCTATCACCGCAATCATGGCATTTCAATACTTTGTATTTATAAGTATGTAACTTGCTATCTCGTAGCACAAGAATATCCCGAATACCTGTGCTTTTGTATTCATTTGTGCCACATTTCCCTAAAACAGTGACAGTTTGCTGAATTTCGGGGTGAGGGTTGAAATAATCTTACATAACACAACACATGTTAAATGTAATAACATATTCAGCATATTGTCGTATGCGGTATATATATCCGCATTGTTCTAGACTCTATACGATATCCCTGGTCAAAACAATATTGATCTATCGCCCATTAAGTGAGGCAAAACAATTGAAAAATTGCGCTGTTCTCTTCAATCTAAAAACAAATCTCCGTTATATCAGAGAAATCGTAACACTATCACAGTAAATATCTACAGGTATGTAGACTACAATATTTTAGCGCAAAATGTTCGCGTTTCTAAACTTTTATTTCTCATTTTGCCGCATTTTACAAAAACAGGGATTTTTGCTGAATTTTGCCACTTAATCCGCTAAAAATCATCTTTCGCATCACTTGTATATTTCACACCGGGTCCTACCCACTGCGGAATGTCATAACCTTCAAAATGATGTATCACAAGCTTGTGTGTGGTGCCGATGGACTAAACTTTCTGAAATCGGTTCCATCCGCTCCACTAAAATAGTTATTATGCAGAAAACAAAGCACCATGAATTTGTAATTTCCAAAAAAAAAAATGTAATGCGTATCATAATTCAATTGTATATGCATATGAATGAGTGTTCTACGCGCTCACATGTCAACGATGATTTCAATGAGCAATAAACTATCTAAAAAAAATCTTACATGCATAGCTAGTCCAAATCACGAAATGGCGGTCATAAAATGTCACAATTATAAAGATCACCAGGGTTAGTCCATAGAAACATGATATTAGTTCTGAAATCCTTAAGTGTTGTCAACTGAAAGTAGTATTTTTTTTTATAAACAATATATTTTTTCACAATGTTTACGTAATTTCACATCGTTAATATTAAAGATGGTATGTCTTTTCCGTCAACAATTTCAACATAATTTTTATGAAACCCGATTTCAAGACTACAAATATCTTTAAACAAAACTGAAGATTATGTATAATATTTGTTTACAAACGCATATAATAATGTAGGCACGACTAAGACTATATGTATGTTATGATATTATCACAAAGGGACATGCTTCATGTATTAACATGAGTTAAAATCAATTGCATGGCCATTTGTTCTGTCATATAGGATACTCCAAGCCTAAGTTTATGTTACTTCTTCAAGATTGTAGACGGAAAAATCAACAACAATAATGAGGATTGGAATACCACGTGTATCAAGATATTGGAATCATTTGCAACAAACGACATGAAATTGGTTTCTCGACCAGGAAGCAACTGGAGTGCTGACTCCCAATGTTCAAGTGATTAACCCTTTACCCAACAAACCGGCCAAAACCGGCCAAATAAAGCTTCAACAGCCTAAAATATCTTCGGTCTGTCTCAATAGAACCATACAAATATGGATATCATTGGAACCGGCTCCTTGACCACATTGTGATAGTTACAGTTATGCCCTGTGCCAATGCATTCTCTTATATATGCGAGTCGACCATAGGTCGCCTCGCATATATAAGAGAATGCATTGGCTTAAAAAAAATCTTTTTTTAACACTTTTTACCATTTTTTCTTACATTCTTTATCAATTTTATAATTTGTAATGTGTTAAGCCAATGCATTCTCTTATATATGCGAGGCGACCTATGGTCGACTCGCATATATAAGAGAATGCATTGGCACAGGGCCCTTCTGTTGGGTAAAGGGTTAATGTCAAAAGGGCTGAGAGGACTTACTCGAGCGGATTTTGGTCTTGGCTAAATCAATGATGGTGCCGTATATGTACCCTATAGAGTATAGACCCCACATCCCGCAAAACTGGGCGAACAAGGATTTACATATACATAAAATAATTTCAAGTCTTCTCGTAACCACGCAAATTGAAATTGAATCTAGCATGTTATTGGAACAATGCCCACACTAGTTGAAATAGGCTCCACCGGGAGCCTGCGTTCATATTTATGTGGTCTCTGAATGTGCCCTTTATACTGTCCGATAACATTGATTTATAACTTGGTCAAAGCCTCTAAGCGGACAGGGAGATTGACTACCCTGCATGATTTCGTCGTTAGATTCGGCTAGTTTCCGATATGATATCTTGACTTTGATTTGTTCAATATTCGCCAATAAGTCACATTTGAGGGTATCTTGGCTGCAATTATCAATTTATAAAATTTATTAAGGTTTTGATAGTTGGTGTTGTTTTAGCCAAAATCGATCATTAGAACATTTACACTGGTATTGTCTATATTGGTATTTTAGTAATCTTCCAAGGGCCTGTGTTCAATGTCAGAATCACGTAAATATAAAAGTCTTTGAAGACATGAATCTTACAAATTCATCCAAATTTGGCTGTCCACCATCGAAGATGCATGACCTTGTATATTAAGTTCCGACATCTAGCAAACACGTACACCGAGACGCCATAAAGTCTATTCCAATGCAATCAGAATTTATCGTTAACCCGATTGAAATATATACTGAGGGGTATACTGTTCTTCTATATTTGTCTATAAAAATGGCGCATATTTGCACACGTTGAATCAGGCATAATTAAGATAAAACGTTAGTATATCTAACTACATAGAACCGCTACCCATGTCAACATTGTCATGTGGTAAGTTTTCGCGTGAAAACTTTTAAGTAAGTAAGTAATGCTTTATTATATTCTCGGCCAATATTCATGGGACACAAGACACATTATACAGATCACAAGTACTCCATTCTCGCTTAAGATTGAATTTCAGTAGTTTGAACTATGACCTATTGAATAATTACAGTAAAACGTCCCATCTCTGTCGATGTGGCAAAATAGAAACAGCACAACATTACTAAATGGAATGTCCTGAATATAATGGTCCTGGGACCGAACCTCTATGCACCATACCGAATGTTATTTTATCAGTAAATACTCTTTTGTGCGGATCACAGGAACTCAGTCATCGTGAAAATATTAAAATATTTGACGCGGTTCAAACATTTATATCGAAAACAAAGCAATTTTCATAACGCTGTCAATTTTGCAAACTTCGTGAATTCGTCTGATATCTCACGACGACGAGCGTATCAATGACGTAAAGCATTATATGACGTAAAGCATTATATGACGTAAATAGAGGATCTCAAACGAGTTACTATTTTATACGGAATTTATCAACCGAGTTCACTAAATTCGATTTGAGCCGAGGTTTACCGAGGCTCAAATAGAATTTAGTGGACGAGGTTGATAAATTACGTATAAAATAGGACGAGTGTGAGATACTTTTTATCACATGATCAAATAAACGCTAAAATTTTATCGAAAACAACAATTAACTGCAGCCAGAGATCATTGTCCCAAATAGCAGCGTGACGTCATTGCACGCGACGATATTACACGTGTCTATTACGCTCGAATATTACATCGGAAAATAGTGCTAATCATGTGATAAAGCATTTTATCACATAATTTGCCCATAAAAGCAGTTTCATAATTATCGGTAATAGACACGTTTAATATCAGCGCGTGCGATGACGTCACGGCGTTCTTCAAAGAACTTGCGATCGCTGTAGTTTATGATTGTTGTTTTCGATGAATATTTCGCGTTGCTTCGGGTTTATTTGATCATGTGATAAAAGGTATCTCACACTCGTCCTATTTTATACGTAATTTATCAACCTCGTCCTCTAAATTCTATTTGAGCCTCGGTAAACCTCGGCTCAAATCGAATTTAGTGAACTCGGTTGATAAATTCCGTATAAAATAGAAACTCATGTGAGATCCTCTATTTATCACATAATTTGCCCATAAAAGCAGTTTCATAATAATCGGTAATAGACACGTTTAATATCAGCGCGTGCGATGACGTCACATCGTTCTTCAAATGACTTGCGATCGCTGCGTATTTATCGTTGTTTTCGATGAATATTTCGCGTTGCTTCGCGTTTATTTGATCATGTGATAAAAAGTATCTCACACTCGTCCTATTTTATACGTAATTTATCAACCTCGTCCACTAAATTCTATTTGAGCCTCGGTAAACCTCGGCTCAAATCGAATTTAGTGAACTCGGTTGATAAATTCCGTATAAAATAGAAACTCATGTGAGATCCTCTATATATGAATAGCATTCTATCCAACTGAATTACATTCTCATTTTACCCACACAGTTTCTTTCCCTCTCTCTCTCTCTCTCTATCTCTCTCTCTCTCTCTCTCTCTCTCTCTCTCTCTCTCTCTCTCTCTCTCTCTCTCTCTCTCTCTTCTGTCTCTCACGACACCATTTCCATTCACTCCCTTCCGACCCCCGTTAACCCTTTACCCAACAAAACGGCCAAAACCGGCCAAATAAAGCTTCAACAGCCTAAAATATCTTCGGTCTGTCTCAATAGAACCATACAAATATGGATATCATTGGAACCGGCTCCTTGACCACATTGTGATAGTTACAGTTATGCCCTGTGCCAATGCATTCTCTTATATATGCGAGTCGACCATAGGTCGCCTCGCATATATAAGAGAATGCATTGGCCTAAAAAATATCTTTTTTTAACACTTTTTACCATTTTTTCTTACATTCTTTAACAATTTTATAATTTTTAATGTGTTAAGCCAATGCATATATAAGAGAATGCACTGGCACAGGGCCCTTCTGTTGGGTAAAGGGTTAACGAAGAGTGGGCGCGAAACAAAAGGGGAGAAAAACTTAACAGAAGCCCTTGCTGTTTATGAGCTTTAATCCCTTTCCAATCAATCCATCTATACTATTCTATACTATTCTATACTATTCTATACTATTCTATACTATTCTATACTATTCTATTTATTTCTCACCAAACTTTTGTTAAATGTTTACATGCTTTTATGATTGGAATAAAATACGTGTACACAGAACATTTACAGATGAGAGAACACCCCGGTGTTTTGTCGCAAATATTTGAACATTCAGTAAAGCATATCCATAAGTGAAACACACAATGAAAACAGTCATCACACACGCAATACAAAATACCCACATAATACCATCTAACAAAATGAATGGACGCATTTTTCTGATGCCATTGCAGTAACAACACCGCCATCATGTACTTAAGAGTGTATCGATGGTCCCGGAGCTATTGTGAGGAAATTTACCTCAATAACAAATTGATGTCCAGTGTAAGGCATGAAACATATTTCACATATTGCATTTGAATAACCATCACTTCCCCAGAGAATAATGAAACAACCTGGATGTTATTCTTTTCTCTTAAAATGTTGAGGTCCGAACCCAGGTATACATCTTTCACTACTTTAACCACTAAAACTTGGTATAACCTTTTCTGATTAGCACTACCATCTCTTTACTATATCCTCGTGAGCGCATATGAATACGGGGAGAGGATGATCGATAAATTGCTTAACTTGTACTCCAATCCCCTGTTGCCACACCACATTTATAAATATATCTAATTTGTAAATTAATCCAATATATTCATGGCACAATAAATATGTTACTACTACAAGGACGCATTCGAGATATATACCGTTATATGGGGACGGTAATCACGGCATTCACAGTGAGCTATAGCAAAAAGGATACATTGCACATTAACCCTTTGAGTACCAGGGGCCGATCTCATCGGCCCTAAACCTACAAAATAAGTCTGTTAAAGAATATATGAATAAATTATTAAAATTGTAAAAAATTGTAACAAAAAAAAAATTGTTAAACCAATGCATTCTCTTATATATGCGAGGCGACATATAGTCGACTCGTATATATAAGAGAATGCATTGGCACAGGATATATGGGTATAACCGTATATAGAATGATTGCTTACGTTTTAAAACCAAACTGTGTGCCAATTCAATTTCGTGTGTCAGCCCAACTTGATCAGTGACTACTCAGGCATTATCCAATCTGGCAGAGTGTAACAACCATCTACTTTTGCCGAGAATTACAACCACATCGCTTGTATGCTTTAAAACACACAAGTACGGGAAGTTGTAAATAATTAAATACTACTTTACAGGCGGGACGAGTTAATAACCAAATAATATCTCTCCGACAAGGTGTGCCACTACTTATCCGTGTATAAGATTGACATTTTGGGAAGCCCATTTATGTATAAAATTCATGAGAATATATATATTTTTAAAAATTGTTTTTATTGATTAAGAAGAATAACAGCAACAGTCACCCATTCATGCTCTCAGCCCAAGACATGAGAATATACATGATTGTTATCATCCTCCCTATTGTCCACCCTTCTGATTGGCCCATGTGCTGTCACGTGCCGGTCGACAAATCAAACTGTCGCCCGCTGACCGGGGAGACATTGTATTTGTCGCCCAGTAACTCATCTATTTCACATCATAGATCTTATATACCCCACGGATTCGCAAAAGACACCAGTTGTGGTGTTTGCTAATTTGCATTTATTTAGTGAACACTAATAATCTTAAGTTTTAAGTTGATACTTTTATTATTTACTTTTTACATCGAAACATCTCGGTGATTCAATTTGTTCATGTCGACAGTATGATGCAAGATTAAAAGAGAGGATCCCTTTAGGTTGGTTTGTTATAAATGTTCGCTGGTAGACAACGTAATGCATACGTCTGTCGCGAATGAATGGTACTGTACGCTTATCCTCCGCGATGTCTGCTATGTGTTCATAGAAGTATTTTATGTGAGGATCGCCATGAGCACTGACACATATGAATGTACATTAATGAAATTGACAACTTCCCAATAGCTTTCGGGGAAGACCGTTATGAAATGAACATCGCGAGTAAATTGCGCGCACAAGAGGACGTTGAATATGCCTTGCAGAAGACGAGAACATACCTATATGGCTTATTAGTTTACATTGCATGGACCGATATTAACGATTTGACCACCAAAATGATCGTAAATAAACGCGAATTATCAAACGCTTAACAGCTTGACTATCGTTCATGAAAACATAAATCCTATGGGACGATAAGTAGTTACTGAAAATATACATAATCGGGAATGAAAGCACTCATGACTCAGTGGAACATCGTGCCTGTGGATGGGAAGGCTATTTTCTGTGGTATAATCGGATAACAAAACAGTTGTTGCACTTATTCTCGGGAGACATTGAGATTTGTCACCCGCTCGAGAACGAAATGTCTCCCTCGGAGCTTCGCTCCTCGGGAGACATTCCGTACTCGAGCGGGTGACAAATCTCAATGTCTCCCTCGACAACGGGCGACAACTGTATAATGTAACACTTTGAGAAAGAGTATTCTCTATTCCAACTAATTGGCCACAGCGCGGATGGCTCCACATCAATTTAACATGGGAAACGCCTGATCACCCTGATAGTACACTAACAAGTGGAAGAAGATTGCTTTACGATAGTCATATTTAACTATAAACGTCATATTTAACGATAACAGTCATATTTAACTTTATCACATATTTGCCCATAAAAGCAGTTTCATAATTATCGGTAAGACACACGTTTAATATCAGCGCGTGCGATGACGTCACGCCGTTCTTCAAATGACTTGCGATCGCTGCAGTTTATGATTGTTGTTTTCGATGAATATTTCGCGTTGCTTCGCGTTTATTTGATCATGTGATAAAAGGTATCTCCACTAAATTCTATTTGAGCCTCGGTGAACATCGGCTCAAATCGAATTTAGTAAACTCGGTGGATAAATTCCGTATAAAATAGAAACTCATGTGAGATCCCCTAATTAAAAGTCATATTAACTATAGAAGTCACATTTAACGATAACAGTCATATTTAACTATAATAGTCATATTTAACTATAATAGTCATATTTATATATCATAGTCATAAATAACAAGAAATAGTCATATTTAATTATCATAGTCATATTTAACTACTGTTGTTATAATTGGCATTTGCTAGGCCTGCAAGTTTATGTCTGCACTATTATACACTCCATTTATTTTTGTTGTGCATGTTGATAAATGGAAGTAAGTTCTTAGGGGCGACATCGTCATAAGGCGTACCACTATCAGCTAAGGCACGAGCAGATAAACACATCAAATTGATTTCTGGATAAATGTTAATTTTTGTCACAATTTCCTTCGAATAGGAGGGCGCCCTTCTTTGCGCCCTTCTTTGTGCATTATCCATATATGTATCACCGAACTTGTTTCTTATGTCACCATGAGAACCAGCGTCGAGCAGAAATCCCACAATATTATCATCAATTGCAGTTCTATCAATGGCTTTCATCAGACAAGTCTCACCGTTATCATCTCGCCAATCAATGTCGAAGCCACTATTTACAAGCAGCTTTAATAGGCCGAGATGAGACATCCCTTCAACATAAAACTCACCGAGTCTATAGCTGAACTGAGCCAAAGCAACATGTAACAATGTATAGTTGTTGCGCTTGTCCAATGGGTTAACATTACTCAACATGTTTAAGAATTTTAGAATGTCAGACATTAAGTATGGATCAACAACATTTACACCATTATTGTTTCTGACGCAATCATCATCAATAGTTTTGATTGCTTCCATCAAATAAATCAAATAAAACAAACAGTCATTAATGTAGACCATTATTTTTTCAAAAGAACTATTCAGTTTCACATTTAGTTTTTTTCCGGGTGTTGCGGCATCGCCTAATATTTTAAGGGTATCCATTACCAGTCCATGGCGATCGTGCTCGAATAAATGGAGGAAAACCATGTCACCAAGAATCGAAATAAGTCTTTCACTTGTATAGTCGTGTTTCAAACACAATGATAACGCATACTTCAAAAGCGTGAGTTTATTTTCTGTGTACATGGGATTCCTTATTATCCAATTATCTTCATTCTGCAAGGTATCAATGAACTCTGGCATATCTTCTCCTATGACCCGTTTGTATATTAACAGAGCGTTAATACCAAGAAGGAAAGTCTGCGGCGGTGGCGAAATATCTTGATATTTCATATCTGGCCCTTGGTGCTCCTCAAGCAGTTGTGGCAACAACTCAAGTAACTCCTTCATTGTCTGTGGTTCCCTCTCATTCTGCAAAAATTCTGTTCTATCTTTTTGAAGAGTTTTCAGACTTGGGTGTTCGTTATTTCGGTACCTAATTGCCATTGCTTTTTTCCAATACGTGGCTACTTCAGAAATATCTTGCCTATGATTGCCACCTGTTAAAAATGTTCGAGCACCCAGCACTTCATACGCATCGGCTATTACTCCATCTGGTTGGATTTGTGTATTCTCGATTAAAAACTTCATTGTTTCTTGATCGGCAAACAAGCCGGTGTAGATTAGTACACCAATGCGACCACCCCAATGATGTTCAGCACCACTGTTAAGCAAAACCTGTATCAGGTCATGACTATTATTCCTTGCAGCGTAGTGGAGTGCAGTTAGACCTTCGTGATTTCGTAAATGAACGTCGGCTCCATTTTGTATGAGGAGCTTAACTACATCTGCCAACAACTCAGCCTCTTTCTTTCGTTGCTGACGAACGAGAATCTCATTCTCATTCCATTCCATTCGCTGTGTTTGTTTACAATAGCACCATTTTGGATATCGACAAGCATAAATCAGGGACGGGTCTATACTTTTGCCGAACTTATCAGTAAGAGCGTTTACATCAGCACAATATTTCACAAGTACTTTAATATTGTCATAATTTCCTGTGTATATAGCATGTAGGAGAGGCGTCAGTGCGGCCTGTAAGACTATGCTGTCAGGTCCACAATCATCCCACTCTGATCTATATATATAGTTTGGGGTAGCTACGCAATTTGGGGTAGCTGCGCAATTATCTAAAAGATATTCCAACATTCGTGTGCTTCCATGTTTCCCAGCTAATCTCCATATAATGTTTGTATCCTCCCTGAATATTATCTCTTTCCTTTGATATCTGATGA
This sequence comes from Siphonodentalium dalli, assembly GCA_032622095.1. Taxonomy (NCBI): domain Eukaryota; kingdom Metazoa; phylum Mollusca; class Scaphopoda; order Gadilida; family Siphonodentaliidae; genus Siphonodentalium; species Siphonodentalium dalli. Next base: position 249,575,259 of record CP136063.1, read on the forward strand.
AGTTGTGAAGCAGTCTTTCCAAAGTATCTGTGTCATCATCATACCCAGCACACTCTTCTACATATGAGACCACATCAACAAATGGAACTGGGTAAAACTCCGCACCATTTTCAAGCAGAAGATGTATAATTGCTTTCCATTTGTTTCGTATCGCGTAATGAAGAGCCGTTAGTCCTTCGTGATTTCTTAAGTTAACTTTTGCCCCATTTGCTATAAAATATCTAACTAATTTATAGGTATCGATCGTTGTGAAAAGCTCTGTTTTACATATGAAAATAAGCGATGGATTTACATAGACTCCAAATTTACCAATAAGAGCATTTAAATCGGCGCCACCTCTCACCAGTACTTGGACGTTTATGTAGTTTCCTTTGTTCATAGCATGTAGGATAGGGGTTGGTCCGAGTTCAGCCATTATTCGCCATTTATCTAGGAGCATGTCTGGTGAAAAGTTGAGTGTATTTACTTCAGCTTCACATTCATCAAGGAGATATTCCAAAAGGTATTCGCTACCACACTCACCCGCTAGCTTCCATATTAATTTTTTATCTTCTTTAAATATTATTTCTTTTCTCTGATCTATGGTAAAGTGTTGTAACAACTTCTCCAAAGTCTGCTTGCCATCTTCAGACCTACGCGAACACGCGTATACATAAGGTACCACGTCAACAGATGGAACCGAGTAAAACTCAGCGCCACATTTAATTAGAAGCTTTATAACGTCATGTTTATGGTTTCTGAGGGCCCAATGAAGAGCGGTCAGTCCATCGTGATTTCTTAAGTTCACTTTCGCGCCATTTTCTATAAGAAATTTAACAAAACCACAAGTATCTATCGACGGGGACAACTCTTGACACGCATGAATCAGTGGTGGATTTATATATTTTCCGAGCTTATCAGCAACAGCATTTACACTGGCGCCATGTTTCACAAGAACTTCTACGTTTTCGAGATGGTCTTCGTGTATAGCGTGCAGCAGCGGGGTTCGTCCGAGTTCACATATTCTTTCACATTCTTCTTGAGGCATGTCTGCAACACAGTTGGGCGTATCTGCATCCGCTCCACATTCACCTAGTAAATAGTCCAACAGCTGTGCACAGCTGCTGTCTCCTGCTTTCTGCCATATAATATGCTTATTTTCCCCGAATATAATGTCTTTCATTCGATCCGTGGGAAGGTTTTGCAATAGCTTTTCCAAACTTTGAACATCATTATTATCTATATGAATCCATGCATTCACAACAGCTGCGTCCAACATCTTTCAGCGCTTTAACACAGCTATATGAGGACCTGCAACAGAATAACTAGATATTACATGTTGTGCAAGTGGCTATATATATGGAACGGAAAACATTAACCACATTTTATCCACAGTCATGGCCTTTATACAATAAGCATCCCGTGTCGAACTTGTTAATAAACTCTCCAAATTTAGATATATAACTCTGAATACTTGGAAAGACCAGTCTATATATGCGACGATGATAACTCATTTTTGTGCCATATTTATTAGTTTTCATACTGCTGATTTGTCATATTTCCACTTTTAGCTGGTCCGAGACGGATAAATGTGTCAGCCATATACCCTCCAATTCTGTTCTGTTGAGTATAACATCATAATCACATTAATAATGATCAAATTACTAGCTGACTCTTAACAATGTAAACAACATATAATTTAGTGTAAACAATATTGTATTCTCAAGAATAGCACATAATACATGATATAAGGACATTAACATTTCAACGTTAGAGAAAATGATTTGGCAGTAAGCTAAATTAAGGCTTATAGGTCAGGGGCCGTAAAAATGTTGCGAGACGTGGGGGTCTTTTTTTTACAATTCCATTTTTTTTACACTTACCCACCCTTTCTTGCATTTTGTTTTCATAAAATTTTAGACACGCACCCCAAAACATCCAAGCTTTATGTTGGTCCCCTCTGTAAAAACGACCAACCGCTCTATACTGGTTCCTACTTTAAAAAAATCAAATTAAATGTCACTTCCTGTTAACAAACATGTGCAAAATTGAACTCTAAGCAATCAACAAAGGTTGGATATTATGTGATTATATTGGTAAACTTATAACCCAGCCTATTCATCTGAGTGAGTACAGCTGGTGAGTAGATGAAAAACATGTTGAATCCCCTGGAATGACAACAAAAAATAACTAGGGCCAGTGTTAGGGCCTACAGTAGAATGAAAAATTACACAAACTTAAATTTTTTCTTTTTTTGAGACATCTACCAGCATCAACTAGTAAGCCTAGAGCCTGTAGTAATACCAAAAAGGAAAATGTGCATATGAACCAGTGTACGAATTATATTTTATGTATGCCTGTATGACCACCGACCCAACCTCACATTACGACTTAAGAACAGGCCTAAAATAATGCTTAACCCTTTGAGTTTGAACGTTGTTGGTCAATTTAGTGCCAAATCCATATACACGGATGTATATTACTGAGATTCATTTGGACAAACAGAGCTGAACTTCGGTCATGTACTGGGTGGAGTTCAATAAGAAATTCACACACATTCTGTACATGACCTTTATGTGTGCCTTCAAACTAAACCACCTTGCATGCACATCATCTTATAAATATACAATAATTAAGTAAATAAATTTTTCTTCTTTGATAATTTTCAAATTAGCCTGAATTAGACATTAAGTGTCATTTACATACTAGTATATGCAGGTAATTTTGGGATATAATAATTACAATGTGAACAAAGCTGTAATGTCGTCGCCCCTCTTCAAATCTATTTAAATAATATTTTTATACTTTTCAGAAGACTATCCAAGGAAGGTTATATTTTTGTTTCTTTCAATAAATGTTATTAAAACTTTATTTCATGTCTACTTATTTACTTATTGATGGTTGTCAACAACACTGAAACAAATAATTTGACAATTCAAATAATTATTTGACAAAAGTATATTTAAAAATCAATTTAGTATACAAACACTGATACAAATATTTAGTTCATATATTACACTCATGCATCAACTAACTGTATCACTATGAGTAAAGAGACTGTCGTGAATTATAAGAATTATTGTAATATTCTGTCATGAGTTGTTAGCTGATATTGTCAGACTGCATTAAGTTCACAATACCCTAGAGCTATCTGAAGTATTTTTTTTATTGATCTACACCGTGAACTAGACAATTTTCAATATAAAAACTGCCAAGTAAGCTGAAACAGACACAATACAAATAATTGCGCGCAAAAAAAAATCAATGAAAATTTTGGGACCCACCCCCACAGTATTCAATTTTTTTCCATTTTATATCAACTTATGGGGGTAATTATAACAATATTGAATGTAGTAGTGCTTATCGTGTGGCAACAAGCCACAATATATAAACAAGTATTTTTAAAACAGTAAATGAAATAAAAATGCAAAAACGGGGTCAAAAACTGTTTCCGGCCTCGGGTACTCCCCCCACCCCCACCCCGTCTCGTAATTTTTTTTTAGCCCCCCCCCTGTATAGGTGGCCATTTCCTTGGTATATATATATATTGCATCATGATGTCGGGGAATAGTATTGGTCTGGCCCCATCAGATCGACCTCAGTTCGGTGTTAGTTATAACAGTTCACAGTGACAGCTCAGAATGTGCATTGTGAGTTATTGTACGTTAAAAGGTGTGATTGTTGTGTTCAACTGGACAGTTACCTTATGTCATTTGTGGAGTCATGATAGAATGTCTCTGAATAACCCTCATTCAGCGTTGTATTACTTCCCTCACATTTGGTCCCTCGAACCGGATGTGAGGGAAGTAATACATCACAACATTGTGATTGCGTCTCAATGATGAATTGCCTGTTCAACAAGACATATAATTGACTGTTAGTCAAGTAAATGTTACTTAACACTTCCTATTCGATGGAATTGTATTAAAGGCACGTGAGACCTTAGTTGTCGAAAATATTCATATTTGTTCAAATCACCGTAAACATTAAAACATTAAAACGCATACAGTTTCGTTCATATATACCATGACAATCGCCTAAACAGCATGTTATCATAAAGACGTACTATATTTTACCTTAGCAAGAGCCTGATTGTGTTACGGATGTCAGTACAATGCGACTGGCTAATCACACACAAATGGCATAAACGCTCTTTATTAGTTCCATATCAGGAATTCACATACAAAGAACGCTCTTTATGTTTGCCATCATAATATAAACAAACACCAGAAAAGTTACTTTTTATGCTTTTGTTTACATAACAATGGTGAAACATATGACCATAACATACTGTTTATGCGATATTTCTTATTTGTATACGGACAAAGTCTGTCTACATTTTGATGTCCTTTCTGTTTTTGGCGGTTTTTGACGGGCGGAAATTCTTTCACAGGATACCCACCGCCAAGGCCAACCGTATCTTTAATTGATTCATATTAAAATAAAGAGACACAATTGTAATATAAGCTTCGGTAACATTGCAAATACCGCGCGGAAAAGCAGCGCTGTTTACAAGTGACGCCAAAGGTGATTCCTTGCCAACAACGATTTTCATTGTATTGGCCGGCTCGCGTGGTATAAATACTGGCATCAACGGGAATTCGGGGCCTAACCGAAATTCTTGTAACAACACTGTTCCGGCACCTATTGTCTCGCAGCATTTGCACCTGATTACGGTTGCACATTCAATTTAGAGATAGCACCTTCTTACTACTAAGTAATAATTGTACATGTACTTAAACTAATATCGTAAGCTTTGCACCGGCAAAGTTACCTGAGAAATTACATGGATACACCTGGTACATGTAAAAGGTAAATTGTTGCACCCAATAATAGTGCACATTCAAACGGATTATTGATGCATTCTATATCTATGTTGCACCTTGAAGATATATCTCATATATATTTTGAAGACCTCTGTCTGTATGTTTGTTTGTTTGTCTGTCTGTCTGTCTGTCATTAATACAAATCTACGATTCTCGACCGATCGGGACGAAACTTGGTACGTGTGTGTAGTTTGACCAGGCGGTGAACGTTGTCGTATTGGCGAGCCCGTGCGGCGCCCGCTTCGCGCATGCGCAGACGAGATCTCGGAAACGGGTGGAGCTATCGACTTGAAATTTGCTATGTGAATGTATCTTGCCCAGGATGCGAATTTTATCGGGTCGCCGAGCCCGTGCGACACCAGCTTCGCGCATGCGCAGACGAGATCTCGGAAACGGGTGGAGCTATCGACTTGAAATTTGCTATGTGAATGTATCTTGCCCCGGATACGAAGTTTATCGGGTCGCCGAGTCCGTGCGACGCCAGCTTCGCGCATGCGCAGACCAGATCTCGGAAACGGTTGGAGCTATCGACTTGAAATTTGGTTTTTGAATAGCCCGGACAACGTCGGGCTCATCGGCTAGTAATATATATTTTGAAGACCTCTGTCTGTCTGTCTGTCTGTATGTATGTATGTCATTGATACAAATCTACGATTCTCGACCGATCGGGACGAAACTTGGTACGTGTATGTAGTTTGACCAGGCGGTGGTCGTTGTCGTATTGGCGAGCCCGTGCGACGCCCGTGCAGCGCATGCGCAGACGAGATCTCGGAAACGGGTAGAGCTATCGACTTGAAATTTGCTATGTGAATGTATCTTGCCCCGAATACAAAATATATCGGGTCGCCGAACCCGTGCGACGCCAGCTTCGCGCATGCGCAGACGAGATCTCGAAAACGGGTGGCGCTATCGACTTGAAATTTGGTGTATGAATGTATCTTGCCCCGACAACAAATTATATCGGGTCGACGAGCCCGTGCGACGCCAGCTTCGCGCATGCGCATACCAGATCTCGGAAACGGGTGGAGCTATCGACTTGAAATTTGGTATGTGAATGTATCTAGCCCCGAATACGAATTTTATCGGGTCGCCGAGCCCGTGCGACGCAAGCTTCGCGCATGCGAAGACGAGATCTCGAAACGGGTGGAGCTATAGACTTGAAATTTGATATGTAAATGTATCTCGGAAACAAGTAGAGCTATCGACTTGAAATTTGTTTTTTTAATAGCCCGGACAACGTCGGGCTCATCGGCTAGTCTCATATATATTTCGAAGACCTCTGTTTGTCTGTATGTTTGTTTGCCATTTATACAAATCTACGATTCTCGACCGATCGGGACGAAACTTGGTACGTGTGTGTAGTTTGACCAAGCGGTCGTCGTTGTCGTATTGGCGAGCCCGTGCGACGCCCGTGCAGCGCATGCGCAGACGAGATCTCGGAAACGGATGGAGCTGTCGACTTGAAATTTGGTATGTGAATGTATCTTGCCCCGGAACGAATTTTATCGGGTCGCCGAGCCCGTGCGACGCCAGCTTCGCGCATGCGCAGACCATATCTCAGAAACGGGTGGGGCTATCGACTTGAAATTTGCTATGTGAATGTATCTTGCCCCGGATACGAATTTTATCGGGTCTCCGAGCCCGTGCGACGCCAGCTTCGCGCATGCGCAGATGAGATCTCGGAAATGGGTGGAGCTATCGACTTGAAATTTGCTATGTGAATCTATCTTGCCCCGGATACGAATTTGATCGGGTCGCCGAGCCCGTGCGACGCCAGATTCGCGCATGCGCAGACCAGATCTCGGAAACGGGTGGAGCTATCGACTTGAAATTTGGTTTTTTAATAGCACGGACAACGTCGGGCTCATCGGCTAGTCTCATATATATTTTGAAGACCTCTGTTTGTATGTTTGTCATTTATACAAATCTACGATTCTCGACCGATCGGGACGAAACTTGGTACGTGTGTGTAGTTTGACCAGGCGGTGGACGTTGTCGTATTGGCGAGCCCGTGCGATACCCGTGCAGCGCATGCGCAGACGAGATCTCGGAAACGGGTGGAGCTATCGACTTGAAATTTTCTATGTGATTGTATCTTGCCCCGGATACGAATTTTATCGGGTCGCCGAGCCCGTGCGACGCCAGGTTCGCGCATGCGCATACCAGATCTCGGAAACAGGTGGAACTATCGACTTGAAATTTGCTATGTGAATGTATCTTGCCCCGGATAAGAATTTTATCGGGTCGCCGAGCCCGTGCGACGCCAGCTTCGCGCATGCGCAGACCAGATATCGGAAACGGGTGGAGCTATTGACTTGAAATTTGCTATGTGAATGTATCTTGCCCCGGATACGAATTGTATCTGGTCGCCGAGCCCGTGCGACGCCAGCTTCGCGCATGAGCAGACGAGATCTCGGAAACGGGTGGAGCTATCGACTTGAAATTTGCTATGTGAATGTATCTTGCCCCGGATACAAATTATATCGGGTCGCCGAGCCCGTGCGATGCCAGCTTCGCGCATGCGCATACGAGATCTCGGAAACGGGTGGAGCTATCGACTTGTTATTTGGTATGTGAATGTATCTAGCCCCGAATACGAATTTTATCGGGTCGCCGAGCCCGTGCGACGCAAGCTTCGCGCATGCGAAGACGAGATCTCGAAACGGGTGGAGCTATAGACTTGAAATTTGATACGTGAATGTATCTCGGAAACAAGTAGAGCTATCGACTTGAAATTTGTTTTTTTAATAGCCCGGACAACGTCGGGCTCATCGGCTAGTCTCATATATATTTTGAAGACCTCTGTTTGTATGTTTGTATGTTTGTCATTTATACAAATCTACGATTCTCGACCGATCGGGACGAAACTTGGTACGTGTGTGTAGTTTGACCAGGCGGTGGACGTTGTCGTATTGGCGAGCCCGTGCGATGCCCGTGCAGCGCATGTGCAGACGAGATCTCCGAAACGGGTGGAGTTATCGACTTGAAATTTGCTATGTGAATGTATCTTGCCCCGGATACGAATATTATTAGGGTCGCCGAGCCCGTGCGACGCCAGCTTCGCGCATGCGCATACCAGATCTCGGAAACAGGTGGAGCTATCGACTTGAAATTTTCTATGTGAATGTATCTTGCCCCGGATACGAATTTTATCGGGTCGCCGAGCCCGTGCGACGCCAGCTTCGCGCATGCCCAGACCAGATATCGGAAACGGGTGGAGCTATTGACTTGAAATTTGGTATGTGAATGTATCTTGCCCCGTGTACGAATTTTATCGGGTCGCCGAGCCCGTGCGACACCAGCTTCGCGCATGCGCAGACCAGATCCCGTGGTTTTTGAATAGCCCGGACAACGTCGGGCTCATCGGCTAGTCTGCTATATATTTTGAGACTTATAAATAATATAAATATTCTTTATAGACTCGAAAACGGCTCTACCGATTGAGCCCAAACTTCATATCTAAGGGTGAAAGTCAACGGGCAGTGTCATCGGACTAGTCGGAGCCCGCACGACCACTCCTCCACCCTTCAACTGCCACCGCAATGGGGATTGATGGGTTAAGCGCGTGGTAATTAGAGAGCGTTTGTATATGTGATGTCGTTGTTAAAGAGCGTTTATATGCACGACGAGTATAAATACGGCTCAATCGACCGTCTCGGAAACTGGGGATTTCGTACTTAGGGCTACCAAGGGACAGGGCAGATTTTCGTCGGGTCAGTTTGTTTGCCTCAGGTGACATTGACCTCGAAACGGGTATACCCACAAATGACCTTGGGCAATATCTCGGTCGTCAGCGGTGACATCGACGTGAAATTTTCGGGGAATATTTTTGTCGGGTTATATGATAGCATGCTGTCGGCGTGTCTATACTTGGTTACCTTCAAAAACAAAAAAAATAATGGATCGATCAAAGCCATGGGACCAATCCCGCTAGGGCGGGCGAATCTGCTAGTTTTATATATTTGAGTGCAAGCAGGATAAATATTAAAGTTGGATAATCATTGTAATTAATACCGATTATTGTAAGGTGCAAGACGACGGATTTACGTACAAAGTCAAAGTGTGATAGGGATTTAGAATAAACCTTGACTCACAGTGCCTCTGTCAGTGATATTACGGGACGTTACATTTCATTAATCATTGTGATATTGTTTATTATGCTACATATTAATATTATTGTTATATTAAATTGTGATATGTTTAAATGAATACTTCTTCATTAATTGTTGACGCGACCCAAGTAAACCCAATTACCCTGACAATTATTCAAAAATTGTTTATACTAATTATAAGAATCTATAGAGTGGAACAGGCGCGCAAGAACTGGTGTCAGAAGTGGTTGTACTTCTGTAAAGTAAAATGTTTCTGATACTGGAATATTGACAAGTGTAGCAATTTAATACACCTAGATTGTGAAGAATTGTAAGGTAACATGGATAATTTAAATAGTTCTTGAGAAATTCAATTTGCACCTGTGGGTTCTCAGAAAGGTTACTTGGAGGATGACGATACTGTAAGTTATAACATGTCACCGGGAACAGGGAGGTGTATTAGTGTTTCAACAAATGATCAGGTAGACTCATGTGATAAACACCAATTGCAGTAACTGATGTATTTGAGGAAGGAATGCAGAAAATTCAGGCTGATATGGTGACTCAATTTCAAAATTTCCAGAAATATTTGGAAACACAAAGCCTGAAAATGGAAGCCAGGGTGAATTCTTTAGACCAAAGAATTACCTCTGACAAAACACACCCTCATCATGCAGATGATGCTAGGGGTGGCGGACCCTATAAAGTGGCATGTATTGTAGATATTACTGGGAATGTTGGGGTGAGGTATGCGAGAAATAATGGATTTTCAGGTTCACAAATTAACCAAAAAGTTGAAAATAGAGGTGGACAAATAGCACATGAGTCAAGATTCTGTTCTTATGGTGTTAGTCCTGGAGCTAATAGGGGTACCCTTGCACCTCCCCTGGGACTTAACTTCACCCCACTCATTTTGTTCCTTATTGTGTCCTTCAACTTTTAAGCAATGTTAATAAGAAAAAAAAGTGGCCGTATATACTCCAGACAAAATGGCGTCCATCATGGCCGCCGTTTTTCAGACCAGACCCTAAGTCAGTTTTATGCAAATTATAGCGAGAAAATCTAGAAAACTGTATACAAATGTATATATGTTTGTGAAGCTGACATAATGACACTGTTTTGGGGCAAAATTGAAACTAACCATCCAAGATGGCCACCAAATTGGCCGCCGGAAGTTGAAAATATGACATTTTTTTCACAAATATATTCTAGATTGATTCATGCTGTTTAGAACTGGTTGAGTAATGTGACTTTATTTTGTATATTGTATATTAACGGATCATTGGAGCAATTAAATATGCAATTATTGGGGTCCTAGCCCCTTCCGTTCCCTCAAAAATTCTAATTTATAGAATGCGGTGTTTAACAAAAACAAAATCATAATTGGGATTTTAGTCATATTTCAACAAGAAATCAACAGGACTTTGTAATATAAGTGATGAATATGATTACCTTTGAATATTCCAACTCAGTGGAATCAAGATTCTTACTTTGGTTCAAAATGGCTTCTAAAATGGCCGCCAAAATATGGAAAATGGTAAATATTGCCCCATTGTGTCCTGCTATCGCTTACAAGTTGTGGTTGGTGTATAAAATTGGCTATTCTGCCTTATATACATTGAATACTAACATGTTTGATGCACCATGTTTAATTGTTACTATTGTCACCACTGACATCACCAAAAATATTGGACTTTTTTCTCAAAAACTCGACCTAAATATCGGCAAAAAATAACTTTTAATGTTTGGACCATTTGTTTAAGTAAAACGAAACTATCTTTGGATTGAAAGGTGTTTATATTTTGGTCTATCTTAAATGTGTTACACTACGGTGTTTATAGACCAAATTGTTCAAGATGGCTTACAAAATGGCAACCAAATTTGTAAAAAGTTAAATTTTCACATATATCCCGAACTTTATTCTCTGCGTTAGTCGGAAAGGTAGCAAATTGTGAATTACTTGGTTATTATACGTGTTAGTTAATTAACCGAATACTACTTTCTATTATGTTTGTCCCAGTTCCATATGGGGCATGACCAATTCATTTTGAAGTTGCAGTATGGAATTTTGGGAGAACCTCTTTTGTGATTCTGGCCATATTATTTAAAGGAAATGGGCAGAACTTTGAGACGGAACTGAGATGAACCATGATATGTGGTCATTTTGGCCCATTATGACAACAAAATGATCAACTGGATACAGGGTGGATGCCAATATGGCCGCCAAAGAGTTACTGTATGACCATAGGTGAGGTGAATAGGTATGCAGGGAGTTATTGTATGGTCATGAATGATGTGAATATGTATATACGGAGTGGTTATGAGTGGGGTGCCCATGGTGATGTGTATAGGCATATAATGAGTGGCTCTATGGTCATGTGTCAGGTGAATCGGTATACATGTACATGTAGTGACTGTACGGTGTATGGTTGTGTGTGGCCGTATGGGCATTGGTGTGGTGTATGGATATAACGACAGTAGTAGCTACATGATCATCCGTGTGTTGTTTATGTATATGGAGTGATTGTAAGGTCGTGTTGGGATGTATATGTGTACCGTGTGTGGCTGTATTGTGATGTGACAGGTGGGTGCATATGTCTATATATGCTGTCTGTATGATCATGGGTTGAGTGCGTAGGTAAATATGGAGTGATGTTATGGGTAGTGTGTATAGGTGTACACGGGATGACTGTACGGTCATGATTGAATTGTATATACGTACCTGGAGTGAGCTGGATGGTCATTGGCTAGCGTGTGAGTATATAGAGAGTACCCGTTTCGGTAAGGGTGGGACGTATATTTATATCTGTTGTGGATGTATTATTTCGCCCAATTTGGGCGGTTCTATGATGGCTGTTTCTCGTCTGACGTGTGTATCGGGATAGAGGAGGTGGAGATTTCTGTAAATGTTAGCCCAAACTACATTTCCAAGTAACGATGGTTTGTTGTTTATTTCGAGGAATCATACCACATCAGATGAATTCAGCCCAAATATGTTAACAGTTGTCATGTAAAACATTTGCAATAGGTTAGCGTTATTTTGTATATGCGGATGTCGTTTAACATGGGGAATATAGACTACTACGTTTGAACGGCATGTGCATTTGTAGTTTTTTAATTATAACAAGATGATAATAAAAAACAGAGGCAGTCTCTGTCAAATACAGTCGCTCTATTTACGATACTAATTTTGGAAATTTCTTAATTAAATAGCGCGTAAACCAGCGTAAACTGATACTATAACATGTATACTGAGGCTGAGGCCGGCTAGTAATACAAGGTGTATACGGGGTGTTATATGGCGTTTGGTCCGTTGTTTCTCAATGAATATTATTGAAATTTGGTGTATATGTCCGGGCTGGGACATGGAATACAATAACGTTTGAATTGTTTTTAAATTTACAAATTTGTTCATTTTATTCAATTTTTTAGAACAAAAACACACTAGACGCGTCATGTCGATATCTAGTATTACTTAGAAATTTCAGCTTTCCAGATTCATAATCGCTACATTGACTGTAACAGATGATATTACCCCCCTCTTCGAATAGAGTGTCACTGAAACTTTATTTTTTTAGACTGCCTGGAAATAATCTGTAATAAGATGTAGCACTGCTTAATTTTATATTTACATGTAGTGCTGTTTTTTTATACAGCAATTCCACCCAGGCTTCTCAACGGTACGCAGTACCGGTACCGCGTACTCGGGCATTTTTACGGTAACGGTACTGGTGTGCAGATCCGCCGGTGCTCGGTACTGTGGTTTCATATATGCACGTTCCTAGATCAGCAGGCTGTTTGGCAAAATACAGTAGTATCAAGTTTCGCTCTTTAAACTGCACGCGATGCACATCGATCGTGATTGTATTCATGGCGCGAGAGGTCGGTCACGGAACCACTGGTTGTATGTGTCTATTATAACTCTTCCATGGTTGAATTCCAATTCTTGAAAGCACGGCCTTGTGATATTGTTTTAATCTTCAAAGATTATTTGGTGTTGGGAACTTGTGATTGCAACATATGCTTTTGCCTTTATTTTTGCCCAGTTGTGGCATTTATTCACTAAACCCAGTTACAATTTCTTATCATTTATTCACCAACGACCTCACCCACACAGCTGGCTGTTTGGAAATACACAGTAGTATCAAGTTTCGCTCTTTAAACTACACGCGATGCACATCGGTCGTGATTGTATTCTTGGCGCGAGAGGTCAGTCACGGAAGGGTGGTTCCTGGTTTTTATGTTTCTATTATAACTCTTCAATGGTTGAATTCCAATTCTTCGATAGCACGGCCTTGTGATATTGTTTTAATCTTCAAAGATTATTTTGTGTTGGGAACTTGTGATTGCAACGTATGCTTTTGCCTTTATTTTTGCCCAGTTTTGGCAATTATACACTAAACCCAGTTACAATTTCTTATCATTTATTCACCAACGACCCACCCACAAGTATGGCCCACATGTTTTGATTAATCACATACACACGTACCTGTTCACGTGTCGTATCAGTTTGCATATATAAGGTAGACCGTTTTGAATTTAAATGGGACTCATGTAACCTCCAGTTATATAATAAAATCGGGAACGAATATCCACGAGCCGTGCACATTGTACATGTAATTTGCTGAATAGACATGATAGTTCATATTTGGTATAGGAACTCGTGGAGAGAAATTGTTGCCTAACTTGACTCATTATTGTTTAGATTTAAAACGGCCGACCGCGCGCAAATACATTTATTCTGATTGAATATTGTGAAGTGAAAACCACCGACGTGAGTCGCGTTACTTTCTATGATCTATCAGTTTATCACACACAGAAGAACAATAAGTTAAAACCACAAAACGTGTGCAACGAATAGTTCCATTTTGGTTGATTGAATTGTCTATGTTGTCATTTGCGCATTTACTGGAAAGTTTGTTAGTATATTCCAAAATGGTATCTAACATCCCGAAATAGTTTCTTTATTCTGATATAAAATTATCATTAGTTCAAGTTAATAATAAAATTCGTGGCTTGTGATTTTCAGCACTGTATTACCTCCAGATATACCTAGAACTATAAAATGGCTTGAAAGTACCTGTACCGGAACCGTGGTACTAGAAAAGTATCGATACCGGTACCGGCATGTGTGGTGCCGGCGGTACTTTGAGAAGCCCGATTCCACTTAGATCATCATGTGATCTACCATGCATGGGGTGTGGTGACGTGGCTGAATTAAGAGCGGTTTGATGGATAACTTCTGTTTTCGAGCTAGATTATACTTATGCTATTTATTGGCATGTTTCTAACGTGGATGGGTAGATATTCTTGAGACCCCACTACTCTTCAATTCACACCAAGGTCTCAGCTGTCATGTTCGGATATTAGAACCCATAGTCATAATATATGGTTTATGTTGTGTATACTAGTATAATATAGTTATTTTCAGTACCTTTATATACCAGTAGTGTGGATAACAATACGTATATATATATATATATATATATATATATATATATGTGTGTGTGTGTGTATATGTATATTGATTCAACGGATTCAGTGGTTTTGTTCATTAATCTATCAAATTTGCGGGGAAAACATGGCCGCCAGCAGTGTACCCTGTTAAATTTCAAATTTGAATCAATTGGCGCACCCTGCAGCCAGCATTTATTGGAGAACTGTTTCTCATGTGGATATTTTGGATCACAACTAGACGGGAGCCATATTTTTTTCTCAAACTTTCCTTGTGAAAACATCACTGCCAGCGGTGATCTTGAGTTTTACTATTTTTATGGCTAAATAATTTGGTTGATCCTACAGACGACATCACTTGTCCGATCGTCACCAGATTCCACAATGATCTTCTGGATAACCAGGATGAGAGTAATCTATTTTTTTCCGAATTTCGTTAAAAACATGACCACAGAGAGCAATTTTGTGTCTTACTCTTTCTATGACTGAACTCTTTAGCACCTCTATACAGACCACACCCCATCTGACGTCACCAAACTTCATATTGATCTTCGGGGTGACCACTAGATGTGAGCTATCGAATGCTTTGAATTTCCTTGGAAAACATGGTCGCCAGCAGCCATCCTTTATTTTGGTTTTTATATACATGTATATCTCTGCGTGCGGATAGCCAGTATTACTTGGGTAGATCAACTTTCCACATTCCTGTCATCATTTGAAATATAAAAAAACAACTGATACATGTAGTCCATTGAAAATTAACAAGCGTCCATATATTAAATTTACCTATGATCCTATTATTCTTCACAATCAAATGCACCGTTCAAAATTTTGTTTCGTTGTATCTAATTTTTAATGACCCCTATGGTAATATTGATATAGATACATTTGTCAAACATGTCTTTGTACAATATACAGGTATAAAGTTTGTAACTAAATCTAGAAATATATAATACTAGCTGATGTACTCGACTTCATTCGGGCTATTTAGGAAAATCGTTGTGATCGCCTTCATCTGGACAGTACCCGATATATACAGCATCTGGACAAACTATTTTTCAGTTGGTCCAGAAACATGCCTATATCAGCACGTTCGATGACATGGTCGCACGTGAAATTGGACCCGTGCATATTGCTCCTGGGAACGAAGTAGTCCTACACACAAATTTGTCGGACCGGTCAAGGTCCAGATGCCTATGAGCGAGGTCAGGTTGACACGTTAAATACCAAATCAGAGTAGGATCGGTCGAGAGTGTTCGAGTCTATAACACACATACATACATGCATTCATACACACATACATACAGGCATATATTCCCGAATGTGTAAATCGATAGCTGCAAGAATTCTATGATAAATAGTTCACGGGCGACCTGATGCATGCATCTTAGTTTTCTTGTCATTGATGGTGTATAGGGAGTAGCTGTATCACCATGGATGGCGTGTATGAGTATACATTATTTTGCTGAATTGTCATGTACAAGTGAGGTGGATATGCAAGTATTGAACTTATAAGTGGTCGTGTGTGTATATATAGCTAACAACATTACCGACCTTATGGAGACTCTTGAAATAATTCGACCTTAGGGAGACATCTCGATATATCATTTTCTATGCTATGCGTAGCATCTGGGTAAGGTGAGAGCATTTGTTATTGATAAAAAAAAACATTTTTTATTGCTATATTAAAGATACGTGTGGTGTTGGCAATCATCGCACACCTTGAGGACAGTATACTATTACACAATACACCATTTACGCCTCGTTATGTTTGCATATGAACCATACTGTACATACTTTAATATTCCATATGTTGGTGGCGAGACATCTCGATATATCATTTTCTATGAAACGCAGAGCTTCTGGGTATGGTGAGATAAATTTTTTTTATTGCTATATAAAAGATACGGCCAGTGTCGGCGGTGAGCATGCTACTAATATATTCACCTCCGTCAAATGTGTTACGTAAACAAAAGCAAAAAACGTTACGTTTCCTGGGTTTTAATTAGATCCGGATATGGTAAACATAAAGAACGTTATGTGTTACTACTTTCCTTATATGGAAATAATAAAGAGCGTCTATATAATGTTTTTGTGATTAACCACTATAATTGCGTTGTGTTATGTAGACAGAAGCAAACTTCCATAACACGAGCATGCTGTTGTTTACGCAATCATAGTACACATTGAGGACAATATACTATTTACGCGCTGATTACATTTGCATATGAACAAAACTGTACATATTTTAATATTCCATCTGTTGGTGGCGATTTGACCACATATTAATATTTCTGCAACGAACACCGCTCGTGCCTTTAATTATTATAATCAATGCCATGTACTGATATACATATACATATAGCTAACAAAATTAACGACATTAGGGAGACTCTTAAAATAATCCGACCTTAGGGAGACATCTCGACACAGCTATATATATTTTAATATTCCAGCTGTTGGTGGCGATTTGAACACTTATGAATATTTCTACAACGAACGCCGCCCGTGCCTTTAATTATTATAAACAATAATGTAATGATATACATATACCTAACAACATTATCGACATTCTGGAGACTCTTGAAATAATCCGATCTTAGGGAGACATCTCAATATATAATTTTCCATGCAACATGCAGCTTCTGGGTATGGTGAGAGCATTTGGTATTAATAAAAAAAACCCATCTTTTATTGTTCATATTAAATATACGGACGGTGTTTGGCGGTGGGTATGCTGTTAAAATATTCAGCTCCGTCAAAAACCGCCATAAACAGTAATAGTAAAATATAGGCAGATTTGTTGTTATATCATACAGAACTAAGGCATAAACAGTATGCTATTATCAATTGTTTTCACTTTGTTGTGCAAACAAAAGAAAAAACCGTTACGTTTCCTTGTCTTTTGTATAGATCCGGATAAGGTAAACATAAAGAGCGTTTGCTTGTTACTGTTTTTCTCATATGGAAATAATGAAGAGCGTTTATATAATGTTTGTGTGATTAATTAATATGATTGCGTTGTGTTAAGTAAACAGAAGCAAAACTTATGTAACACGAACAGACTGTTGTTTACACAACCATCGTACACCTTGAGGACAATATACTATTTACGCGCTGATTATGTTTGCATATGAACACAACTATATATATTTTAATATTCCTTCTGATGGTGGCTATTTGAACACATGACTGTTTCTGCAACGAACACCGCCCGTGTCTTTAATTATTATAACCAATGCCTGTACTGATATACATATACATATACCTAACAACATTACCGAACTTATGGAGACTCTTGAAATAATCCAATCTTAGGGAGACATCTCGATATATCATTTTCTGTGCAAAGCATAGCTTCTGGGTGTGGTGGGAGCATTTGGTATTAATAATAAAAAAAACATGTTTTATTGCTATATTAAAGATACTGGCGGTGTTGGCGGTGTGCATGCTGTGAAAATATTCACCTCTGGTAAATGTGTTATGTAAACAAAAGCAAAAAACGTCATGTTTCCTGGGTTTTGTTTAGATCCGGATATGGTAAACATAAAGAACGTTATTTGTTACTACTTTCCTTATTTGGAAATAATTAAGAGACTCTTGAAATAATCCGACCTTAATGAGACATCTCAATATATCATGTTCTATGCAGCGCGTAGCTTCTGGGTAAGGTGAGAGCATTTGTTATTAATCGAAAAAAACATCTTTTATTGCTATATCAAAGATACGGCCGGTGTTGGCAATCATCGTACACACTGGGGGAATATACATTTATGCGCTGATTATGTTTGCATTTGAACAAAACGTACATATTTTAATATTCCATATTATGTAAACAAAGGAAAAAAACGTTACGTTTCCTTGCTTTTGTTTAGATCCGGATATGGTAAACATAAAGAGCGTTATTTGTTCCTTATATGGAAATAATAAAGAGCGTTTATATAATTTTTGTGTGGTCAATCACTATACTTGCGTTGTGTTGTGTAAACAAAAGGAAAACTTCTATAACACGAGCAGACTGCTGTTTACACCACCATAGTACAGATTGACGACAATATACTATTTACGCGCTGATTATGTTTGCATATGAACAAAACTATATATTTTTAATATTCCTTTTGTTGGTTGCGATTTGAACACATATGATATTTCTGCAACGAACGCCGCCCGTGCCTTTGATTATTATAACCAATGCGATGTACTGATATAGCGTTTTACAAAGATTAAACCAGGTCCCCGCATTCGTGTATTGAGGGTTAAATTTCTCGCGTATGCTAGCATCTTATATTATATCTAGTCATGTTATAAGACTATTTCAAGAATGTGGCCCCATAATATAAAGTACATATTATGTATCTCCATAACTTTGATTTTTAATCTGTGTCCCCCTAATACCTCATGTAGTGGTATTTATTGCATATGTCCCCCTAATATGGTTCATGTTGTATGTAAAATGACCAAACATTAGGGAGACGGTATTAGGGGGATACTTGTTATATATTTTTAAATATTATAATAGTCATAACAAATGACATCATAGATGGTTTTTCGATTAATACCAAATGCTCCCACCACACACTGAAGCTATGCGTTGCATAGAAAATGATATATCGAGATGTCTCCCTAAGGTCCGATTATTTCAACAGTCTCCCTAAGGTCGTTAGTGTTGTTAGCTATATATATATATATGTGTGTGTGTGTGTGTGTGGGTGGGTACTTCATAGAATCCGAAACGCGTTGACAGATTGAGTTGAGCTCAAATTTCGTATGTAAGCGTAAAATCACACCGACACCGCCGTGGTCGCATTTTGGAGAAGCTCAGAGCACCCGTTCTCCAATCTCAGTCACAAAAAACGACACTGCCGTGGTTAAGACATAAACGATCTTTATACTGACCTAATACGGAGGTATTAACAATTAACGCTCTTTATTGCAATGGACGTTTCTAAACGACTGACCCCATGCGTCAGAAATACGGATGTGGATTCCAATGATCGTGGCTAAACGACTGACCCCATGCGTCCGAAATACAGATGCGAACGTTATCTCGACTAAAAAGGCAGAATTGATCTAAGAGCTCGAAATATTATGCAGAGGGATTTCACGACGGGATTAATTGACTGTCCGCTCTGAAGTTTAGGATGGGGACATGAATTAACTCATTGAAAAACAAAGAATGCGTTGTCTAGGAAACGGGTAGAGCTATCGACTTGAAAGTTGCTATCTTCTCTTTTGATCATCTCATAAAGGTGGGGTCACTCCCAAGCCGTTAATGCCAACAACAACATTGTTGGCGAGAAAATAATTAGTTCAAACTACTAATTTTCTCTTTACGGCAATGTGAGAAATACTTTTGTCTTACAACATTTCTGCAATATAATTGCCTCAAAGTGTTCAGCATCATTGTTATAGTATGTATGACACTTAGGCCAGGGCTTGAGGGGTGGGGTAGTTAGTCTCAGAAATCCCGTACGTTTTTTGCATGATACCAACACCTCGACCGATCGGGACCAGGTGGTCGTCGTTGTTTTATTTCAAGCCCGTGCGACGCCCGCGCAGCGCATGCGCAGACGAGATCTCGGAAACGGGTGGAGCTATCGACTTGAAATTGGGTATGTGAATGTATCTTGCCCCGGATACGAATTTTATCGGGTCGCCGAGGCCGTGCGACGCCAGCTTCGCGCATGCGCAGACCATATCTCGGAAACGGCTGGAGCTATCGACTTGAAATTTGGTTTTTGAATAGCCCGGACAACTTCGGGCTCATCTTGTCTCTTCACGTTTTCAGTTCTGTATTCTGACCATTCAGTTCAATTGACGAATCAATCATTAAAACATTTAAACAAAAAATTAATAATTTAAAAAATGTCATGTTTCTGACGAACGCCGCCGGTGGCGGGCTAACCTGCTAGTATATATATATACTAGAAGGTGACCCGACTTCGTCCGGGCTTGGACCTTGAATTGACTATTTTGAAGGTTACGGTCATGTCGATTTCAAGGTCAAGGTCACGTCGCACGGACAAATTAATAGGCCCATGCCACCCCCCGGCCGAAAATACACCCACATACCAAGTTTTATCGAAATCGGCTGTGCCGTTTTCGAGTTCATCGCGAACACACAGACACACACACACAGTCATATCTTCCAAAATATATAATAGACTAGCCGATGAGCCCGACGTTGTCCGGGCTATTCAAAAACCAAATTTCAAGTCGATAGCTCCAACCGTTTCCGAGATCTGGTCAGCGCATGCGCAAAGCTGGCGTCGCACGGGCTCGGCGACCCGATAAAATTCGTATCCGGGGCAAGATACATTCACATATCAAATTTCAAGTCGATAGCTCCACCCGTTTCCGAGACCTCGCCTGCGCATGTGCGAAGCGAGCACCGCACGGGCTCGCCAATACGACAACGTGCACCGCCTGGTCAAACTACACACACGTACCAAGTTTCGTACCGATCGGTCGAGAATCGTAGATTTGTATAAATGACAGACAAACATACAAACAAACATACAAACAGAGGTCTTCAAAATATATATGAGACTAGAAGGTGACCCGACTTCGTCCGGGCTTGGAACTTGAATTGACTATTTTGAAGGTTACGGTCATGTTGGGTAACGATTTGATCCGCCCAAAACACTGCCCGGACAAAAGTACCCGACAAAATTACCCGTCGAAATCCATCCGGTTTTACCCGATTTGACCTTGAATTGATCATTTTGAAGGTCAAGGTCAGGTCGTGGTCACGATTTGATTCGTCCAAAAAACTCAGTGGACAAAAGTGACCCTATGTATAAAATTTCGTCGAAATCCCATCAAAATTGGCAATTTGACCTTGAATTGACCCGATTTCAAGGTTAAGGTCACGTCACACGGGCAAATAAATATGCTTATGAGATTCTCTATTCGAAAGTACCCCAACATACCAAGATTCATCGAAATCTCGTGATGTTTGGGCGTTTGACCTTGAAATGACCCTATGTCAAGGTCAAGTCACGTTGTACGGGCAAATCAATAGGCCTATACCACTCCCCGACCAAAGGTATCCTCACATTCCAAGTTTCATCGGAATCCCATGATATTCGGGCGTTTTACCTTGAAATGACCCGATTTCAAGGTCAAGGTCACGTCGCACGGACAAATTAATAGGCCCACGCCACCCCCCGGCCGAAAATACACCCACATACCAAGTTTTATCGAAATCGGCTGTAATCACTTCCTGTACACATATTCATTACATTCCCGCATTTTATGCATACATATACTCATCCCACCATTGACCATACAGTCACTAACTGCATACATATTCGACACACATAGTCGTATGAACACTCGATATATACATCTGCAGCCCACCTATACCATAGAGTCACTCCATGTATACATATACTACTCACCAATGGCCATTCAGCCCTTCCAGCTATACAAAAACTAGCATACACGACCACTGATACCTTAGTTGCATATAAACCTCACATATGACAATTCAGCAATTCACTATATAATCATACATGCCATCCATGACCATATAGTTAATCAATATACACCCACCAATGATAATACATCCACGAGATATAAAAGCACATCCCACCCGTTACACACAAGGAAACTCCCTATATACCCACACGCTCGATAATGTCCACCCAGCTTACTCCATGTATGCATATACACTTCAATAATGACCGTGCAGTCGTTCCATGTATACATATACACAGTAGTCGTAACCATAAAATCACTCCCTATATAGGTATCCACAAGAATGCCGGCTGATACGGACCCTGGCTCTTACGGACCCTGGCTCATACGGACCCTGGCTCATACGGACCTCCGGCTCATACGGACCCTGGATTATACGGACCCCCGGCTTATACGGACCTTGGCTCATACTGATCTCAATTAAAATACACAATTTTATTTGTTATGTTTTATGTTTATTTAAATAAATTTAAATTATGACAACATACATACAGAGAAAACAAAAATATGATGATAAACAAAATCGAACAAAGTTACATCAGACAAACATTATTTAAACTGGGGCGTACAGCTTGGCGGCTTCTTTTAGTATTTTGCTGGCACTTATCCTCATCGACGAGTAGTCTCTCCACAATGTCATTAACTTTCCGGTCGTCTCCCTCGTTTTCCTCTCCTGTCGTCTACGCATCTTCCCTTCGGAAACCATCCTGATGTTGGTTGGTGTATCAGCTGCCTCTTCGTTGAGTAGGGTGACTAGTACGTAGAATGGTAGATTTCCCTTTTTCGCCGGATGGTTGAGTCGATTGTGCCAGATAATTGTTGTATAACTCACCTGTGTCACAAACCCGATGCGTCAAACGGGAACATTCAGGTTCAATGCAGCCAATAACCTCCTGACGATGCCGAATAGTATCTCCACATGAAGCACAGTTAGACATTGTGGAATTATGCCAGTCAACAATAAATCAGTTGAATAAAATATATACCAGTTGTGTTTTTACTAACATGTTTTCATAACAAATCAAACTCAGTGGATTCATCCTGATCACCAATCACTGACCATTCATCATCCCATGTCTGTTTATACAATGACATAAAGGGATCACACACGCGTGTTTATACAACGGCGAAGAGATTAATTAACACGATTCAATAAATGCCCTGTCACCATTCACTGACCATTTATCACCGCGTGTCTGTTTATACAACGACATAAAGGGATCACACACGCGTGTTTATACAACGGCGAAGAGATTAATTAACACGATTCAATAAATGCTTTTTTCAAGTCAGAACATCACCGAAATTCTCAATTAATACAGATATATACATAATTATATATTAAATTCATAAATATAAGTAAAATTCATAAAGTTTGAAAATCACCAAAAAAATTACCGAAAATCTCAATTAATACAGATATATGTGTGAAAAGACAATCATAATTTAAATTTATTTAAATAAACATAAAACATAAACAATAAAATTGAGGGTCCGTATAAGCCGGGGTCCGTATAAGCCAGGGTCCGTAAGAGCCGGTGGTCCGTAAAAGCCAGGGTCCGTAAGAGCCAGGGTCCGTAAGAGCCAGGGTCCGTATAAGCCGCATACCATCCACACAACCTATCCATGATCATACAAACACAGGTACATCCCACCTTGACAGTCACTCCATATATACATAGATGACAATGTGGATATATCCATACTCCATATCAATGACCATACAGGCACATAGGGCACACCCGTACTGGATACACACAACCATACACCATAGAGTCACCCCATGCATACCGATTCACCACTCTAACCTGACCATGCATGACTCCTCCCTATATACACATAATTCTGACCATGGACAACCCACTCATAACCATATGGTCACTCCTTGTATACATACTTTTGGCACCCACCTTGTATCCAGTTGATATATATTTTTTATCATAATGGACCAGAATAGACACAGATTATGGTTCATCCCTTTCCGTCTCAAAATTCAGCCCATTTCCTTTCAATAATATGGCAAAAATCACAAGAGGTTCTCGGCAAAATTATATACTTTACAATGAATTTGTCATGCCCCATACGGAACTGGGACAACAAGAATAGAACATGTGGTTGTCAGTTAATTAACTAACATGTATAATAACCAAGTGAGTCACAATTTGCTACTTTTTTGGATAACGCAGAGAATAATGTTCGGGATATATGTAAAAAAATAACTTTTTACAAATCTAGTTGACATTTTGGAAGCCATCTTGAACAATTTGGTCTATAAATACCATAGTGTGACACATTTAAGATAGACCAAAACAATAAACACCGTTCAATCCAAAGATAGGTACATTTTAATTGAGAAAATGGTCCAAACATGAAAAGTGTATTTTTGCCGATATTTATATCAAGTTTTTGAGAGAAAAGTCCAATTTTTTTGGTGATGTCAGTGGTGACAGTAGTAACAATTAACCATGGTGCATCAGACATGTTAGTATTCAATGTATAAAAGGCAGAATAGCCAATTTTATACACCAAACACTGGGGCAATATTTACCATTTTCCATATTTTGGTGGCCATTTTGGCAGCCATTTTCAGCCAAAGTAAGAATTTTGGTTCCAGTGTT
This sequence comes from Siphonodentalium dalli, assembly GCA_032622095.1. Lineage (NCBI taxonomy): Eukaryota > Metazoa > Mollusca > Scaphopoda > Gadilida > Siphonodentaliidae > Siphonodentalium > Siphonodentalium dalli. The sequence goes on from CP136063.1 coordinate 249,599,709, forward strand.
AGAATATTCATAGTTAATGCATAACTTTCATTACAAAGTTCTGTTCATTTCTTGTTGAAATATCACTAGAATCCCAATTGTGATTTTTTGTGAAATTATATACCGCGATCTGTAAATTCGAATTTTTGAGGGAACGGAAGGGGCTAGAACCCCAATAGGTGCATATTTAATTGCCCCAATGATAAGTTAGTATAAAAAATGAAGTCACATGACTCAACCAGTTCCAAACAGCATGAATCGATCTAGAAGATATTTGTAAAAAAAAGTCATATTTTCAACTTCCGGCGGCCATTTTGGTGGCCATCTTGGATCGTGAGTTTCAATTTTGAACAACATAAAGCACTGTATTTGGCAGTGAGTTTGAAGGGAAGTGCAAGAACTTTAATAAATGATTTGAATCACGAGGAAAGTTTTAGTATGGCACTAAATAATCGATTTGGATCTGTAAGTAAATCAGAAATGAAATATTTCGTGCTCGGTTGCAAACTAGGGTGCGCCAAAAAGATGAATCATTGTCTGAATTAGCAGTCAATTAAACATTGGTGCGGCAAGCTTACCCAGGGGCAAAAGTTGCACTTCTGGATGTGTTAGCTCTTGATCATTTTATTGATGCTTTGTCAGATTTAGAAATAAAGATGCGATTACGAGAAGCTAGACGTTGAATATAAATGAAGCTGAAATATAAGCTGTCCGATTAGAGTCTTATATATGCGCTGATAAACAACGAGGTGGCAGAGTAAAGAAACTTGTGAATCAATGTGATCAGGGGAGCCAGCTGTATTAAGGCAGTCGGTATCTCTATCGGAAAGTAAGATAGGAAAAATTAGTATGACCGAATTCTGTGAGAAATAATTTGGAAATGTTAAATGCGAAAATTAGCCAGCTTGTGTCATCTCCAAAAACAATAAATCAGGGTTCATATGACAGGAGGGAAATGGGAATACATAGTATGAATAGATATGTAGTCGGTCATGTCACTTACGTACAGGGCGCTCAAAGAACTCTTTGAAAAATGACCACATGCTCGATTCTACTTCTCAATTTGAGAACTACACATTCGTTAACATTTAACACATTTACAATGATTTTTCATAAGAAAATGTCTTGATGAATATAAAACATTTAAACAGTGATTTATTTACAAACATCAATTTGAATGGAAACCTACATCACTTGCGAATGGACACTCGGAACTACCGGATCGTTCATTTAAAATGTTCCGTTGCGCTGTGGAAAGCGAAGATAAAATTATTGGCGCAATCAACAATCGCATTCAAATCACACCAAATTGTATTATAATCGACCCATTCTAGCCACTGTCAGTTCATAATCCGGCTAATCCGCATTACTTCATGATTGGGAAATGATCAGACAAAAATAATATAATTGTTCTTGCAAAGAGTTGAATATTTTTCAATCCATTTAGTATTTTCTCCTAACCAAAATATGGTAATACATACCAAATAAGGAATTTACTATGATAGTATTGTGAGTTTTAAGTTGTAGACGCACCAAATTAGGGGTTTTACCCATGGTAATTCCAACAAAAGGCCTTAATAGTTGACCCGCATCGGAGATGCAATCAATAGAAATTAAATAACTCAAAAGTATAAACAATGGACTTAGGACAACCTGGAAATCACTTCGCGGTGTACACACAGTGTCCAGTCTCTGGAATGTACACCCGAAGCCGACACGAGAATGATCTTATCTGCCAATAATGTTGACCATGAAAAGTTTCCCCAACTTTCGAGGGAAGGAAGACAATAAAATCGCTGGACACCGATGTGTTTTTTTATGTGAATTTCTTTCATCACTTTAGCAACGTCTCCGAATTATGGTTCGAAACGGACATTGCAGAGAAGAACCGTTACATTGAAATACACAGCACTGCCCTGAAATACACAGCACTGCCCTGAAATACACTGCCCTGAAATACACAGCACTGCCCTGAAATACACAGCACTGCCCTGAAATACACAGCACTGCCCTGAAATACACAGCACTGCCCTGAAATACACAGCACTGCCCTGAAATACACTGCCCTGAAATACACAGCACTGCCCTGAAATACACAGTACTGCCCTGAAATACACAGCACTGCCCTGAAATACACAGCACTGCCCTGAAATACACAGCACTGCCCTGAAATACACAGCACTGCCCTGAAATACACAGCACTGCCCTGAAATTAGGAAAGTCGTGTTGTGATTTTGCGATACTGAAGATATTTCTCGCCCATCTTGAATACTTCAGTGACCTTTTGGCCACAGATGAAGAATAGAAAGGTACAACGCGTGTCCGGCATCTCAAAAGGATCGATAGAGAGGAACACGACTCATGGCATGATTTAACCCTTTACCCAACAGAATGGCCCTGTGCCAATGCATTCTCTTATATATGCGAGTCGACCATAGGTCGCCTCGCATATATAAGAGAATGCATTGGCTTAACACATTAAAAATTATAAAATTGTTAAAGAATGTAAGAAAAAATGGTAAAAAGTGTTAAAAAATATTTTTTTTAGGCCAATGCATTCTCTTATATATGCGAGGCGACCTATGGTCGACTCGCATATATAAGAGAATGCATTGGCACAGGGCATAACTGTAACTATCACAATGTGGTCAAGGAGCCGGTTCCAATGATATCCATATTTGTATGGTTCTATTGAGACAGACCGAAGATATTTTAGGCTGTTGAAGCTTTATTTGGCCGGTTTTGGCCGGTTTGTTGGGTAAAGGGGGGGGGGGGGTGTCCGGCATCTCAAAAGGAATCGATAGCGAGGAACACGACTCCTTCAATTGTTTCCGCAAAAAACTGTCTCGTGTCAAAGCGTTAACAATTTCAAGAATTCCTCCATGCGAGGCAAGTTTTCAGCAGCATGTTTTGCATGCGAGGTATTAAACCAGGGTGTTGATGTCCTGAAGATCAACAAAACCCCAAATGGACAATGGTACTGGATGTGGGTGGTAGGAAAGTGATCATGGATTAATTCCTGTGTATTTTCAAGGACCCACTGCTTCAGAAATAATTGCAATTTTGGTATGTGTATGTAGTATATATGACTGATAGACGATGTGGTAGGCGTCAACTACACTAATAAAACTTAAGGTGGTTTGTTTGTTTGGGCTAAAGGCGACCAAACAGCTGGACCAACAGAGCCGAATATTTCTACATAGGGGTAATTTGACCCGATATATCTGATTAGATAGGTCTGTTGACCTCAGATGTCTTAAAAGGTATCAATTGAACTAAATAATTAATTATATAGTTAAAATGGAAGTTGGTTGTTGGATATTGGTTCAAAGCGGCAAATTGACATGATGAGTCTCATGGGATAGGTCCCGTTTACATCTGACATGCAACATAAAGGGGCACCAATAAACAGATATGAGCAATAAAGAGCGTTCCTTATCAGCTAACACAATATGTAAGAATATTGGTGCACATTGGTCACCTCACCTGGGGAATATCATGGCATAGGTGCATTTGGCTCATATGTGATATATAGAGCATTCCGTATAAGCTTATACAACATATATTATTACCACTTTATAGGGCGTTCTCTAGGCCATTGGTAATGTTTTTCGGGGCGTTCCAAATAGCGTATTGTTACCAAAACAGCGGGCCGATAAAGAGAAGCCTAGTTCATTATCGGCCCGCCGCCCGAAAACTAGATCTGGTTTATTATCGCGCGAGTTACGTCCCTTCAACTGCCGATCTGGCGTGTTTATGTCAAGAAAATAATGGGAAGATGTATCCGATTTCCCCGACACTATAGTGGTTTTATGATTGGAATTTACGCTATATGATTAAATTATTGTATCAAGCGTAAGCATGCATTAATAATTTTAGCTGTCAACCTCTCATTATTTGTTACTCTCTTAATCTACTTCATTATTCCACTGAATCCTCAAATGGGTCAAATGTCCAAAACTGTGGTAATAATAGTAATAACATGATTTCATCGGGCATTATGGTCTATTAACGGTCCTCTGGAATGATTAACAGCCCTCGGACCTATTAGGGTCCCTCGACTTCGTCTCAGGTCGCTAATAGGCCATTGGACTGTAAATCATTCCAGCCGGGCCGTTAATACACCATAACACCCTCACAAATCATGTCATTGTTGTAGTGATGGTGCACAAGGGCAGTGCAGGTTGAGAGCAGTTTAGCGCGTTACAAGCCAGTGTCATGAAGCTTGGATGGATGGCAACAAAGATATCTACCAGTTGTTTGGTTCAGAATGTTTCCCCAACACAAAAGTGTCACAAGCTGTTACCTTTTATACACACCGAAAGCAATACATTAATAATAATGGATATTCTGTTTATAGTGCTTATTGGCAGCACAGGTCTCTCAGCTCTTGTAGTTACATTATTACCCAGATTATTGAGCAATGCCAAGTTTAGGCCATGCTTAAAATTAAATGCGAAATGAGGGGATTATTCATTATTAATTATTGTTCATTATTAATTACTGGTGGGTTTATGACATTACTTACCGGTGTATATAGTACATTGTAATTATAACATAAACATTAACACCAATCTTGTTTACATTATTTCTATGTTAATGATAAATCAAATGAATGGTCAGCCGATCACAGTGTCCACCGAAAGCGTGGCAAGTCTATGCCGCTTTGTAAAATAATTAAAACAAATGTCGAAAAAGGTTAATAACTCCGTAAAAAAATGTATTCGTCATCTATATACATGTTGCACATCTCCAGTATGAGGTTAACAATACTCTGAAGTTTCAAATATGTACGATAAAAACTGTAGGATGAGTTGATTACACCATGAAGGTACCCTCATTCAGAAAATTATAAAAAATATTGAAATTTTTAAGTCGAAAAAATGTTAATAACTTCGTAAAAAAAAAGTCCGTTATCTATACACATGTTGCACATCTCCAATATGTGGGTAACAATACTTTGAAGTTTCAAATATCTACGATCAAAACTGTTGGACGAGTTGATTACACCATGAAGGTACCCTCAAACAGAAAATTATAAAAAATATTGAAATTTTTAAGTCGAAAAAAAGTTAACTTCGTCAAAAAAGAAAGTCCGTCATCTATATACATGTTAGACATCTTCTATATATGCGCAACACTATTCTAAAGTTTCAAATCTCTCGGATGAAAACTGTAGGAGTTGGTTACACTATGAAGGTACCCAAATGTGTGATGGGCGGACGGACGAACGAACGGAGGGTCGGAGCACATTTCTATAGTCCCCCGAAATTTAATTGTTCGGGGACAACAAGCAAATTGTGCATTGTGCCAAAAATATAAGAAATTCATTAATTCATGACCTTAATCCTTGTAGGAACATATACAACAGTGTTGTGTCAGGCATGACATTTCCATGGTCCATCTCTTAAGACGAAAATGTGCCATGGGTACATGTAGTGGAGGGGGGGGGGGTGAAATGTTTTATCCCCTCGATGACAACCCTGTTATAGCCATACAAGCTGTCATGTCATAATACCCACACATTCGATTACAGCTGGTTGAATATATTCAAAATGTCTGATTGTCTACAATTGTCTGAAAAATTCTGATATTCTAAATTTATGTAATAACATTTCGATCAAATCACTTCAAATTTGACTATATTGAAATTGAAACATATTCCAGTAATGAGCAATTACCTGAAGACTATAGAAAGTAATCATGTAATTTCCACTGATATTAAAGACATTGAATTCCTTCAAAATGTCACTTATTTTCAGAACAGGTAGCCTTTTTCCAGCCTTTAAAAATATATAAAAATGAGATATAGCAACATGACAACTGCACCATGGGTAGAAAAGTTGTGACAAAGGCTTCCATTAAATTTGATGTTTAATAAGCAAACAACATCTCTAATGATTGTCAGCCCACCCTGAACCTGCTGTACAAACAACACAAGCAAACGCCTGTCTTTCCCTGTAGCGGGGTACAGAATACATGACACTATTGCGATGTCCAAGGTACGTCCCAGCCCCATCAGCTGAACTAACAGTAGAATGTATATACTATATGCATATAAGCCCTATACTTCATGCATCATATAATAAACCTTCTAAGGGTGACCACATTGTTGCTGACCAGAATTCAAGAATGCACCAATCTATGTCATGCAACTGTACTCCTTTTGATATGCTGAGCCATCTTCTGAGCAATCCTGACACTTAATTGTACAGTAGGTGATTCTGCCATGCAATTTGAACAGGAACACCTGAAATTGCAAATATTATAGAACGATTAAGATCTTGCCTCAATAATCCCCAGGCAGAACTGGCCTAAAAGTATATTTCATGATTATATTGATTATAACCAGTCGCTTGGACTTCCACAAGTATGTGTATACGAAATATAGCTTTCAGTACAGAAGAATCCCATTGTTTTCAGGGGGGGCAATTAGTAAGTAGGTCCTACTACAAATAATATAATGTTCAAACTGACCAGTGACGTGTATGTTGGATGCACATACCGGTACTTGACATAAGTTGACAATTGAACCAGGATCGTAAAACAAAACAGCTGGCAGAGATTTTATCGCCAAAGATATTATTTTTATATTTACATTTTCAGCAAAAATTATGTTGTGGGTTATACAAAAACAGAACAAAATTATGAAACTGGCAAATATATTCTTAGTTCATGCTGGCCATTGTCGGATTGTCCCGGATAGTTAGGGATGGGTGATCCTACTCCCAATACCCACTATATCCCAACAACCGTTGGACCAGGCATTTTGAAAATATTTTTTTTCAGGCAAACTTGAATTGTTTGAACAGTTTATATTGTTTAATATAACTTTAATTACTCATCAAATATACTAGAAGTTAAACAACTAGAGTAGACAGGTACCGGATAGACCAAACTGTGATAAGACATAACACCATTGCTGGCAATGATGAGATGTAGATCTAGATAAAAATTATAATTTTTTCCATTGACAATTCATTTTTATTTTATTTTTTTAATCTGACACCTCAGTTTTAAAAAATAAATAAAAAACAAAAAAATCCAGTTCTCGAGTTCATTTGTTTTCAATTACACTTCAATTAGAATACTATATTATTGATATGTATATGCACGTCCATGTGAGTTCGAAATTTTCCTTTTTCTAGTTTCACTCACCGTGTTATCAGGTTATTCTCCAGTCCAACGCTGTTCTGTTAGAACAGAAGGCCAACACACCAATCAGCCATCACATTTCTTCGTTTAGTGGTTAAACGCCGGAATTATCTTCTTAAATGTCTGTATCGAGCATATAACTGCTAACATTAGATTCATTTAATACACTTCCTGTAACGCTGTCCCCACTACCATCGCCATCGTTGGCTAATGAAATGCTTGAACTTTTACAAACAAATCATCAGTACGCCATTGTTGCAATGTCGAAGGGTGTCCGCAACTGAAGTCACCTTCCAAAAGAGACTCCAAATTGACGTTCCGGGGTAGGTTTGTTGTCGGTCGATTTGCGCGGCCCGGATTGACGGAACAGAATAATCGTTCACTATAGGCTTTGTTTTTCGATGTTAGAGGGTCGGGGGAACTCGAAAAAGCATAAATGATACTAAAGTGCGTGGAATTGCGACTATCTCTTTAAAATGCAAAAAAAAACAAAAAAACAATAACAAAACAAAAAATACACGGGAATCTGGAACATCCGCAAAATCGACTATTTCGAAAGTCGATATCTGGCCATTGAAGCTTCCTATTATTGGGCCGATGGGTCCGATCTAACTATCTATATTAGACATTCATATAAGAATTAACTGTCATGTGGACTGTTTTTATGGAGATGCAACCGTGAGATAAGTGGTCATAACTTGTGTAAATCCCGAAGGGTTTACATACAAGTTATGACCACTTACCTCACGGTTACATCTCAATAAAACAGTCCACATGGCAGTTAATCCTTATATTTGTATACATTTAGCGAAAAGGCCACTTTTGTAAATGTATTTAAATCGAAAAGTGTATCGTGACAAAACCAGCCCAAACCCTTGGCAAAAGTTAACAGGAAATCTTTCTTTATATTGAAACCCGATGATTTAATTTAAGTCAATCCTGCGCGAGTCCAAATGCGCCCAAAACATTACGCGTTTTTCTTTCCGGTATCGATGACGTATCGATGTAATTGTGGGGTTGCAGTTATGAGCTGTTGCGCGTTCACCGAGAAATAACGGCAACAAGTCACGTGGGCGCCGACCAATCGGAATGCTGGATTTAGTGATAATCACACTTAGTATATTGCACCCAGATGGTGGCGTTATGGGGCAGAAGACATCCATATGGTGGTGTTATGGAACAAAAGACATCCATGCGGTGGCATTAAGCTATCGAATCGGACAGGGCATCTTTAACCTGATTGAGTGTTTGCACGGTTCCGCAGAAGTATCGATTATAAATACTGCTTTGAATTATTATATCAGTATTGATGCTTTCCATTGACTGTGGAATAAATCTAACTGCCACAATTACCACCAAGCTGCTTGCTCTGTTTTATGTTTTCGACCTCGATATATAACTAGTGTGTTTTACTTCAACGTTACCTGTATATGGGATAAGATGAACTGTCCCGAACATTAACTCCGAAAAGATACACTGTAATTGTTAGTGTGCATGTCATGGTTCGGCTCTGTCGATAACTGTCTCCGGTTGGTCTGTATCGCAGTATAATAACTTAGTATACGTGGCTAAATCATACGGTAATCTTCCGGGTTTCACTTTACAAATGTTTAGTGTTGGTTACGTAAAAGCAGTGAGCATGACTACGTGACAGGATTGTTTAGGTGTAACCCATTCATAGGTATGTTCATGAATCAATTGTTACTTATACAAAAAATAATGAAATTAAAATTTGTACGATGGTATAATATGCGGTCTGTATGGTAAATTATGTTGTTCCGCTTGTGGCAGGCTGGGGGGGGGGGGGGGGGGGGGGGGGTAGGGGATTTTGCGAAAAAAAAAAATGAAGATCCCGAAACAGGAAGGGTGTGTGTGTCTATGGTTGGAGGTCGGAAAACATCTGCTGAATTTTTCTAAAATTAACATAGTTGTATACCTGTGCTGATGTTGCATTAATTCTGTGCCTGGTCTTCACCATATTAGACACATAAATTAACCCTTGCTTTTCTAAAGCATTATTGATGAGTAGTTATTCAATAGGAAACTAATTTCAAGAAACGACCATAGGTCATATGATATTTCGTTTCGTTGTTAATATAGCCGGCTAGGAAATAATGACATGTGAGTTATTCTGATCTCTGATGAGCCTACTAGTGACTAACCAATTAATATAATGAATTGAATTTTCGCTGCAACTGGATTGACATTGATACTCGTGTATTATTAAACAGGTTTAGATCTCAAAACGTCACCTCATTGACTCCCATGCCAGAAGTCGTTATGACTCGTATGCTGATAAATATGAACCATCTGTATCAGTATGTCATAACATCTGATGATCATATGCATCATATGGATTTAGGAAACTATACTACCAGCGCGATAGAAGTTTAGATATAAACATGTATATACTAAATTTTTCCATACTAAATGGAAAATATAAACCAATCGTAAAATTATTCATTGAAATGCTTTATTATTCTTCTGGATAGATTTGCCGGAAAATTGAATAGACAACATATAATCAGGGTCCGCGCTGGACCGAAATTTACTTTTGCCAAATGAAAATATTTTTTGCCAAATTCTATTAGAATTTGCCAAATCTTATCCCTGATAGTATCATTTTCTGCAACCTTGATTGAGTTTTATGTTTCGACACTCGAGGTTGAAGGGTGTTTGGTATCGATATGAAAGCAGTCAGTTAGTAATTTTGCTCGCATTCATCTCTATTGTGGTTTATCATACAACAATAAACCAATCACCGAACAATAAAATATTAGAATAGTTGCTTCATCAGAAGGGAACATCGCAAGAAGATTGGCCTTGCAAACACCACTACCACTCTAAATATTGGTAATCCCTCCTCCCATTGATAATAATGTTACCAGCTTAACTGCATCTAATTGGAGGTGTTAACTTTTCCGAAACCACATAAAACACCACCAATATAATTCTATTGTAATAGTTTCCTGAAATGAATGGTATTCATTGACCGATAATTTACAACTTTATAGAGGAATTAAAAAGCGACTTGTCAAAACTTTTGTCAAATGAAAATATTTTTTGCCAAATGTGAATCATTTTTGCCATTGGCAAATTTGGCAAGTGGCAGCGCGAACCCTGCATATAATACAGAATGAGTCCTATTTATTGGAGCACTTTGTCTGAGCACTGCCTAAGGGGTAACTACTCGTCAATGAGTATATGGTGTATACATTGTTAATGGACAGGTTAAATACTATCCGAAATAAAATAGACTGCTAAACTAAGTGGCTGGATTTGTCATCCCATGCTTAAACCTCCGAGTTAAACCTGGTTTAAACATACATTGGCGGTCCAGCCAAACCGGGTCTAAGGAAGCGTTTTTGTCGTTCATATAATGGTTATTGACACGTCATGAATTATCGCGAATGCGTGCACGCTCATTGGATTTATTCATTGATAAACAAGTATCGGTCATGAACCATTAATCCGATCTCATTCTAGGTTTAAATCAATCTGAAAAAGGGCCTGTATCTCAACACGAGTTCCACGCGCTGTTCATCGCTTTGTTTGTGATAAATTTTCTACAACGTAATATACCCACAAAAAGAAAATTAGGTGTATATACATGTATATCTGTGTATATTAAAGAGTATAGGATCTGTCTATCTGTATGTCCGTTTCTCTGTTCGCAACTGTTCTCCCATACCCCTGGACCAATTTCAACCAAATTAGGCGTGGTGAATCGGATGATATAATGCCATTAGGTTTTTTAAATTTTGATTTAAAAATAAGAAAAATTGAATATAAAAAAATGAACAAATTCTGTTGTTAAATTGAGTAAGGGATTGAATGTAACAAGAAACAAAATTAAAATTAAAATTAATTTTTTGTTTTTGTTTTAAATTAAATTGTTTTTGTTAAATTAAATTAAAATGTTCTATGATCAAAATGTGCGCAAATAGCTCAACCGTGACTGTGACATGATAACACCTGTCCAGTCGGCAGTCGCCACTTAGACACGCCCTCACTCGACATTATTTATATCTACACTCTTTTACTGATTGTTTGACAATTCTAAACCGCGATGAAGAAAATACGGATTCGTCATCTCAAGTTTAGCCTCGGTAAAGCTGGTTTAGTTGCCAGTTTAAGCTTATAAAACGCAACAAAAAAAAATCGAAATTGACAAACACTTATCCCCACGCGTTTTATATGTGTGATTTCCAATTAAAGTATGCTCGCTTATCTAATTATTGATTTTCGTAATCAATAGAATGAGGCGGTCCGCATTAGGAAAGTACGTTTAATTATCTCGATGATACAGAGAAATTACTGCGAAATCTCTGGTCTGGCTGGACCAGCTTTAAACCAGAGACGACGAATGTGTCACTTAGACCTCGGTCTAGGCTTTAAATCACGCATGTACTGTACGCCATTTTCAATAAATTCCCGGTGATAACAACGATCTATTATCGATACTATATAGAAATATAAGTAATTTGAGTCGAAGATGTATTCTGTAAACGCTGAGGTTAATAGGCTATCTTCAAATTTAATAATTTAAAAGTTAATAATTTAATATAAATTGATTTTATGGCTGGAGCCATAAAATGTCGTCTCTTAAAATTCGAATTTCCGTGTACAAAACGTAATCAAATTATAATTGAGGGATACTGGATTAGTAAAACAATTGCACACACGATCGTTTGAAACATTATGCTTATACGGGGAGAAAACCCAAGCCACTCATTGACTAGTGACGATACACTAACTTAAATGAGTATATGGGACTACTAAGCATATAATATAATTTTTATTTGATTCATTTGGTTGAAAACGGTACAAAAATTACTCGACAACGACAATTTGTATTTTTGCATTCCGGTAAATTTGCCATCCGTAACAATACTTCGTACTCAACAGACTTTCAAAAAATGGAAAATTTGTTACCTTATTCTCCGACTCGGGGATTATAGAAACCAACAACAACTTCTTGGGTACAGTACCCCTTTAAGCTGACTCACGGCGGTTTAAACCTAGATGTTAACCCTTTACCCAACAGAAGGGCCCTGTGCCAATGCATTCTCTTATATATGCGAGTCGACCATAGGTCGCCTCGCATATATAAGAGAATGCATTGGCTTAACACATTAAAAATTATAAAATTGTTAAAGAATGTAAGAAAAAATGGTAAAAAGTGTTAAAAAAAGATTTTTTTTAGGCCAATGCAATCTCTTATATATGCGAGGCGACCTATGGTCGACTCGCATATATAAGAGAATGCATTGACACAGGGCATAACTGTAACTATCACAATGTGGTCAAGGAGCCGGTTCCAATGATACCCATATTTGTATGGTTTTATTGAGACAGACCGAAGATATTTTAGGCTGTTGCAGCTTTATTTGGCCGGTTTTGGCCGGTTTGTTGGGTAAAGGGTTAAACGTGAGATGACGAATCCGCGGGACCCCAGTTCCGCAGTTCAAATTCCAGTTCAGCAGTTCTTCGGGTACAGTTCAGCAGATTCCGCTGTGCGAAATTCAATGAGTGTACAGTCCTACAATTGCACATCGCTCTCAAAGTGGCCAAACTCATAATAGATCACCGTCCGGCTGTGGATTCACATTAACCCTTTACCCAACAGAAGGGCCCTGTGCCAATGCATTCTCTTATATATGCGAGTCGACCATAGGTCGCCTCGCATATATAAGAGAATGCATTGGCTTAACACATTAAAAATTATAAAATTGTTAAAGATTGTAAGAAAAAATGGTAAAAAGTGTTAAAAAAAGATTTGTTTTAGGCCAATGCATTCTCTTATATATGCGAGGCGACCTATGGTCGACTCGCATATATAAGAGAATGCATTGGCACAGGGTATAACTGTAACTATCACAATGTGGCCAAGGAGCCGGTTCCAATGATATCCATATTTGTATGGTTCTATTGAGACAGACCGAAGATATTTTAGGCTGTTGAAGCTTTATTTGGCCGGTTTTGGCCGGTTTGTTGGGTAAAGGGTTAAACCAGTAAGTAAGTAAATAATGATTTATTCTCAGCCAATAGCCGTGGTACATGAAAAAACATTAACTAAATTATACTAGGAACCTTAAATGGCTTTGACAGAGAAACGTGCCCAGACGTTCGTTTCTAACGGCGCATGTTAAACGCTTGGACATATAATAATGGTGATTTTATTTCAGTTTGATACCGTTTAATCTGTTGATAGGTTTGTGGTTGCGATTCCGCCTCAATCTAATGATTTTGTCCTTAGTATCACTTGACATCTTTAATGGCGACATTCTTTAAGAAGCATGTGTGTTTGCGCTATATTTATGTTGCTTCATAACAAGATTTTATACTGTGTGAAAATTATTGATCATTGTTGTGATATTTTCGCTCAGTGAAGTTGTTATTTATTCACTGGAAATTTCTGTAATATCTGAAATAAGCGCAATTTGATGAGGTTCCCATGATAATGATAAACAAAACCATAAGAGAGAAGTAATCAAGACATCCGTCGGTCGCGTGTTGCCAGAGTGGAAAATACTTGAGGTCTCCAGTATTATTTTATTTATGTAATGGCATGAACCTCAGCTTGGTAATACAATTTGTGTGAACTTGAATGTGCATGATGGAATAAATAAGGTAACGGAACAGGAAGCCAGTCACTACTAGAGTTTCTATGTGGTGGTTTAGCTTGATAAGACCACAAGTGTTATATACAAATATGCAACATCGATCCTTATTTTCAGTTTCATTTTCGGATGTTGTATATATTTATATACAAATGAATGCATGCAATCCATATACGTATCATACTTATACCGTGGCACCGACCGATTAAAAGTTAAGCAACATACATAGATACTAGCGATGTACTATAATTCCGCAAAACTGTCAAGGAAATGGGATATTAAGCACATATCTTCAGTAACACTTATAGTTATATAAGAGAATGCATTGGCACAGGGTATAACTGTAACTATCACAATGTGGTCAAGGAGCCGGTTCCAATGATATCCATATTTGTATGGTTTTATTGAGACAGACCGAAGATATTTTAGGCTGTTGAAGCTTTATTTGGCCGGTTTTGGCCGGTTTGTTGGGTAAAGGGTTAATCAAACGTAAAAAGTGTCTCGCGACTGGCTCGTCAATTGTGATTCGTCGAGATATTTATCTCTAAGCTCACTTATTTTTGGGCAGTTATTACCAAATAAAAATTCGTCGCACGTGGTGGCATCGTATAGTTTATTTGAGCTATATGGCGACTTCTCTTTCGATTTGTTTTCATGGTTTCCACGCCCAACCTGTGATTCGTTGTACGCATTCACTATTTAGGAATAGTAAAATTGAAGGAAAGTTCATTATAATAACAATCAAGTGGTGTGAATTTCCTCAACATAAGCGCTAACCACTGGACCACAGAACTCCATCTGACCGACCGGCCATAGACATGGCGACAGGGGGGGGGGGGTGTTGGGGGGGGGGGGGGGTTGAATTAATTGTTTTTGGACCAATATTTGATTTAAACAGTATTTATTTGCCCCAATTAATATTACATTTATGATGAACACATTTTTGATGATGGAAACATGAGTAGAATAGAAAAGGGGAAGAGGATCTAGCAGCAAGCAGATATCTGTTTTGTTGAGCTATTTCTTCGGACAAGTAGAAAAATTGTATAAATAAAGAAAGCGCGAATGGCAAGTGGCCGAGTTCGAGAAACAATAGGTTTAAGAAATGATGGTATATTAATATTATGATCTACAGACGAGTTTACAATATGAGTTGAAAGGATAAGTAAGCTTAGGAATTTAATAAGGTGAGTGGGTATGTTCACGAAGAATACGAGACAGAAATGTCGAGCGAGAGATAAAGAGTGTGCATGTGAAAGAAAAGTTGGTACCACTGTTGTGACAATTTTGAAACCAACTTATGAAATGAAATGTTTTAAAATAAGTTTTTGAAGCTAAATATGGAAACCAAATATGCAAACTAAATATGGAAACTCCATGGGATATTGGTGCTATGCCGTTGAATTGTTAGTTTATTGTTTGAAACGACCACTTTTTTGAATAAAGTATTCTGTAGCTCTGAATATCTCATTATTTATTTCAGATGATAACAATGGTATGCCTTTAAGTGAGATCTTGGTATTTAAGAAAGTCGGGTCAACATTTGAGAATGAGTCAGACCTGAGTTGAATATATCTTGGACAGAACAATAAAAAGTGTTCTGCGCTTTCTACTTCTCCGCATACACATTTGTCACAATCGCGTAAGTGGTTTTCACGTAGGTCACGCTTAAGATAACTACATTTGAGTCTTAGGCAATATTTGCAAATTTTCCTATTTTTTGTCAAAATTTTGGACTGAAATGGTCATCATTTTCCAACCTCAGGGTGGTAACAGGCTGGAATTTCCAACACTTGGAAAGCTTGTGTCCTGGTCCGTCCCCCGGGCCGTGGCTAGTCAAAAAACAATATTACCATACATTTGGTCAACATTGTCATTGGTCAACATTTGGTTAACATTGTCATTGGAATTGTCATCATTTGTAAGGGGTCAGATTTGAAATTTCCAACTCTAGGAATGCTTGAGGCTAGACCGGATGCTAGGATTTTGTGATTTTCTTGTTCAGATTACAAAATTTTCGCACACTGGGCCCAACCATCGTCGGTCCGGTGTGTCATTGTCACTTCCCCGTGGCCAATACACAAATGCTAATAAGTTTAACAATATTTTACTACATTTGGTCATACTTATGGACTGAAATGGTCATCAGTTGGAGAATTTTCCAACCTGAGGGGGAGTAGGAGGTTTGAAATTTACAACATTGTAAGAAATCTTCAGTTGAGCCCGTCTAGATGCTAGGATTTGCGATTTTCTTGTTAAAATTTCAAAAATTTCTCACACCGGGCAGAACAACCATGGTCCACCCGGTGTGTCGTGGTCTCTTGACCGTTGCCGTTTGTATGGAGTTAGACCACTAGATCAGTAAATGTTAGGATTTATACAATGTTTCAGGTTAAAATATCTGAATGCTCTCATACCGGGAATATGAAACCATGTTTTATGAAGATATAGGATATTAGGCCTAAGCACTGTGGTGCAAGGGGGGGGGGGTGCAAATATGGAATTATGTAAAACTTGTGTTCGGTCTGATTCTGATTGAAGGGGGGGGGGGTGTTGTTGGAATTTCCAAAGGTGGACGGCCCCCAACGGAAACCCTCTAGCCACGTCCCTGCGACCGGCATCCCAGTCCAGCAGTTTAAAATCCCGTTCACCTGTTAACATGGTACTTATTCGGTCGGAGCAGTTAAAGACACGATTGGCCTTGGCGGTGGGTATCCTGTTAAAATATTTCCACCCGTCAAAAACCGCCACAAACAGAAAGAACATCAAAATGTAGATAGACTTTGTCCGTATACAAATAAGAACTATCGCATAAACAGTATGTTATGGTCATATGTTTGATCATTGTTATGTAAACAAAAGCATAAAAAGTAACTTTTCTGGTGTTTGTTTATATTATGATGGTAAACATAAAGAGCGTTCTTTGTTGGTTAATACCTGATATGGAACTAATAAAGAGCGTTTATGTCATTTTTGTGTGATTAGCCAGTAGCACTGTGCTGTCTTCTGTAACACAATCAGGCCCTTGCTTATGTGAAATATAGTATGTCTTTATGATAACATGCTGTTTACGCGATGGTCATGGTATATATGAACGGAACTGTGTGCGTTTTAATGTTTTTCTGTTTTCGGTGTTTGGAGAAATATGAATATTTTCGACAATTAAGGCCGCACGTGCCTTTAAAGTCAATTATAACAACAGTATAGGCTAAATGGGTTCAACGGCTTGGGAATTCTACTGCCTTTGAGTATGACCAGAATGAAATATGTTGATGAGACTAGCAAATAAATTAATTCTTCACAACCCCGAAGTGAATCGCGACGCTTTAAGTCGATGCAATATAACCCGATATGCAATACACAGTTATTATAATAAACACGTTCATGCATTGGCATTGTCGAATGTAGATGAAAGAAAACGATACATACCGCGTGATATTATAACTTTCCCAATGAAGCTAAATTCCGCATCCTTTTGTCAAATAGTAAGCCCAGTTTCATGAAGAGGCTCTGCATGTTTATCAGTGTTGTCAACCGAAAACTAGCCGTTCTCCTCAGTTTTCAATGACCACAGACCGAACGTCGAAAATATAATGTTATAGTATACATATATTATTATATATATATCGATTTGTCACATCCATCATTTATATATACATTTGAATACGTGCCATGTCCACACTGTGATCTTGTTGATTATTTGTGTTTTTCTTATATGTAATTCTTTAAACCCATGTACACATGGCGTAAGAATAAACAATTATTATTATTATGTACAAAAGGTGTTTACAAAGAAAATGCTTTGTCGAGTCACATGTTATTACGCTCCAGTGGATTTGTATGTAGAAACTTCCTGGTGTTACCCGTCGGCAAACAAACGTGGTGCACCAGGAAGTTTCTACGTGCGATTCCATTGGAGCACTGTAAAATGTGACTCGACAAAGCATTTTCTTTGTAAACACCTTCAGTCAGATGCTCGTAGCCCGTTTATATATAACCATGGGTATATGCGAAAAATACACAACGAAAACACACTCCACAGTTTGGATCGATAAGTCTTGCCCTGTGTATTTTGATGTTGAATTTTTTGACAATCGGTCTTCCGTATCATTTCTACAACACAATTATCGTCTTACTTGCAGCACGACTTTATCGTGTGATCGTCACGGAAGCGTTTTATTTCAGAGTATGGTTAATACATTGCCGCCGGTGAAGTGTATTCTCGCATAAGAAACAAATAAGCCTATGCCGAGGGCAGAAACTAAAGTTGCGAAAGGCACCCCTGGTTGAGTGTGGGATATTTGGCACTCGAGACTTGGTTAGAGGGTTTTCGTTGGGGTGGTCTCCACCTTGGAATTTCCAACTGCACCCCACCCCATTGAACCACACCAAACTCATAAGTTTGCGTAAATCAATTTGCACCCCCCACCCCCTTTGATTTTCCCCAAATGTTCCCTCACAGATTACGAGATGGTAGACTATTCCAAATGAACCAGTAATATTGTGGCCACTTGTCGTGCGGGGGGGGGGGGGGGGGTGAAAAAGATGGATCGGCCCAGTATGAGATTAAAACATCTTAACATCTAGTGGTATAACACCACACAAATTTACACCCCGATCTATTTTTTCTTAAATTAATTAACTACTGGCAAGGACACAAAACACACGGGTCGGCCGATGGTTAGGCCCGATGTGAGAACATTTTTGAAATATGAACATGAACATTTGACAATCCAATAGCATAGACCGGCCTCAAGTTTTCCAATTCTGGGAAATTATTAACCTGACACTCACCCATAGGTTTAAAAATTGCCAACTGATGGCCATTTGAGTCCATAATTTTGCAAATGAAAGGGAAATATGCAAATGTTGGTCTAAAAACAACGACTTCGTCACTAAGAAAGTGTTGGAAAATCAAACTACGAGAACAATTCCAACCTAATTTTGGTGTGAATTTTCCAATTAATTTTGCTCGGGGTATTAGGTATGACTACAATTGGGGGTAAGACCTCTGCATAACCACCCCTGTCGACAAGTCCCTACTTGACACCTCATTCTAAATAATCGATACTAAGTTATGTTGGGTGGCACCGGGGGGGGGGGGGGGGGTCAGGGGCTACATCCCAGCCCTGTCGGTGAGTCATAGCCATCCCCCGTCGGTGAGTTATGTAATTGTCAACCCGGCAGCTAAAGCACGCCCCCCTGTCGGGGATATCCTGGTGCCACCCCTGTTTGAAATCATATAAAACTTTTAAAGAAGAAGACCACATATTGAACAGAAATCAGGGGGAAATGAGCTCTCGTAACCACAAAAGTGCACTAAAGACATCCCAATAAATCCAAATTAGATGCAACCGCATATTGTATATATATGGTATCGTTCTGTTTGCCTCTCTATATCCAGGGGCGTGGCTATATGGTTTCCGTTAGGGGGTGTCCACCATGGGAAATTCCAACTGCACCCCCTTGAATCAGAATCACCCCAAACACAAATTCCATTTGCGCCATCCCCCTTACATCAGTGCTCACGCCTAATATCCTATATATATTTAAAAAAAACTATATTCCAGGTTTGAAAATTCAGATAGTTTAACCTGAACAATTACATAAATCATAACATCTAATGGTCTAACTCCAGACAAATGCCTACGGCTACGGGCAAGAGGCGGGGACACACCGGGTTGACCATGGTTCTTCGGCCCGGTGTGAGAAAATTTTTAAAACTATAAAAGAAAATATTAAATCCTAGCATGCATCTAGACTGGCCTCAACTGAACCTTTCCTGGTGTTGGAAATTTCAAACCTCATACCCCCCCCCCCTCAGGTTGGAACACTCTCCAACTGATGACTATTTCAGTCCACAAGTTTGACCAAATGAAGTAAAATATTGTTTTGCAGTTTTGTATTGGCCACGGGGGAATGGACAATGACAACGATAGTCGGCAAATAATATTTATTAATCTGAACAAGAAAATCTCAAAATCCTAGCATCTAGACTAGCCTCAAACCTTCCTAGAGTTGGACATTTCAAACCTGACACCCCCACTTAGGTTGGAAAATTTCAACTGATGACAATTCCAAATGACAATATTTACCAAATGCATGACAATATTGTTTTCTTAAATTAACAAGCAGTTTTTTGACTGGCCACGGGGGAGGGACCAGGACACAAACTGTCCAAGTGTTGGAAATTTCCAACCTGTCACCCTCCTAAGGTTGGAAATTTTCGACTGATGACCATTTCAGTCCAAAATATTTATCAAAAATAGGAAAATATGCAAATAAATTGTTTGAAAATCAAACTACAAGAACATTTTCAACTTAATGTTGGTGTGAAATTTCCAACTAATGTTTTGGCAGGTATGAAATTTCCAACTGTTGAACATTTTGACCAAAGTTGGTGGGTGAGACATTCCAACCCCACCCCTGTCGCCACGTCTCTGTCTATATCATATAAATACTTTTTTCTAAAAACCCTTAAACCAACTCGACGTGCGATTTCCCTGCGCTCCTGTTGCGCAAATTCTAGTATAAAAAGTGCGTCTATTTCAGACAAAGTTCAAACAGTAAATGTGACCAGACAAGACATAGAAACCGCTAATCTAAATTACCAATCTGACAACACCAGTCGAACTTGATTACCTTTCAAAGCAATAACACCGGGCACCATGTTACGGACAACCACAGGCACGCACACCATGGATAAATACACGGTGAAAAGAACGGCGTTTTTTTGTGTACGGTTATATCTGGCATATACCCATGGTTATATATAAACGGGCTACGAGCATCTGACTGCTTGTGTACATTCGACAATTCCACCCGATATGACCGTCTATTACGCTGGCGTGTCTCGTCCAATAAGACTTTTCACCAAACCCTGGGGCTGTACTATATATTTACAATTGCCGTGTTTGAACAAGTGTACAAGGTTATGTGGGGCACACAGAAGGTGTCGATTACCATAGACCTCCGCTTTTATTCTTACCGTGAAAAGGCGACATCTTGCAACGCCTCGTTCACATGCATGGTGACCAATAAAATGATAGGTTTACCACATTTGACTTGATTGACCAATGCAAACAAAATATTCCTCGGAGACACTCATTGATATGTTGTCGCTAGTGCATAATCCGTGTTCAATTGTGTTAGTGGTAATCGGTATCCTTTAAATAATCGCTCAGTGAGTACGCCGCAACCGTTTGTGCATTGTGTTATATTTCATCAATGGTTATCGTCTGTTCCAACAATTCAAGTTGTAAGATGTATTTCAATTTCTAGATGGGTTGTCATGCAGAATCGCTGGTGTGTTATATTGAATACCATTCTGATTAAACCCAATCACTCATCGGTAATGAGCACACGGGTATAATCTACTCTATTACAATACAGTGGTCTATTGCACTTCACGCCTCATGTACCTGCCATAACCTTGTACACGTGTTCAAACACGGCAATTGTAAATCTATAGTACAGGCCCCTGGGCAAGTACAAGAAAACATATACTGTACACAACATTGTATAATAACTTCACAATATGGGCTAAATTGGTGAATCTAGTACAAATGTATCCATATCTAGAAACTGAAACCAAAATTCAACAAGTCAACATTTATCCATTTTGGTTTGGCATTTAAAGTGATTTGAAACACTCTGTTGTCGCTCTAAGCGAATACACATGCTTAAAGCAGATATTTCAATACTTTGTGTATCAAAATTGTCAATACACTACGCGATACATTCATACAAATTAACTAAAGCGACACTCGTTAGAGAAATCATTCTCGTTTGTTCATTGACGATTTGTTCGGGACGAACGGAGGACTGTATGCTTACATGGGACGAACGGATGACTGTATGTTTACATGGGACGAACATAGGACTGTATGTTTACATGGGACGAACAGAGGACTGTATGTTTACATGGGACGAACAGAGGACTGTATGTTTACATGGGACGAACGGAGGACAGTATGTTTACTTGGGACGAACGGAGGACTGTATGTTTACATGGGACGAACGGAGGACTGTATGTTTACATGGGACGAACGGAGGACTATGTTTACATGGGACGAACATAGGACTGTATGTTTACGTGGGACGAACATAGGACTGTATCTTTACATGGGACGAACAGAGGAATGTATGTTTACATGGGACGAACAGATGACTGTATGTTTACATGGGACGAACGGAGGACTGTATGTTTAAATGGGACGAACGGAGGACTGTATGTTTACATGGGACGAACAGAGGACTGTCTGTTTACATGGGACGAACGGAGGACTGTATGTTTACATGGGACGAACGGAGGACTGTATGTTTACATGTGACGAACGGAGGAATGTCTGTTTACATGGGACGAACGGAGGAATGTATGTTTACATGGGACGAACAGAGGACTGTCTGTTTACATGGGACGAAAGGAGGACTGTATGTTTACATGGGACGAACGGAGGACTGTATGTTTAAATGGGACGAACGGAGGACTGTATGTTTACATGGGACGAACAGAGGACTGTCTGTTTACATGGAACGAACGGAGGACTGTATGTTTACATGGGAGGAACGGATGACTGTATGTTTACATGGGACGAACGGAGGAATGTCTGTTTACATGGAACGAACTGAGGACTGTATGTTTACATGGGACGAACGGAGGACTGTCTGTTTACATGGGACGAACGGAGGACTGTATGTTTACATGGGACGAACGGAGGACTGTTTGTTTACAAGGGACGAACGGAGGACTGTCTGTTTACATGGGACAAACGGAGGACAGTCTGTTTACATGGTACGAACGGAGAACTGTATGTTTACATGGGACGAACGGAGGACTGTATGTTTACATGGAACGAACGGAGGACTGTATGTTTATATGAGATGAACAGAGGACTGTCTGTTTACATGGGACGAATGGAGGACTGTATGTTTACATGGGACGAACAGAGGACTGTCTGTTTACATGGGACGAACGGATGACTGTCTGTTTACATGGGACGAACGGAGTACTGTATGTTTACATGGGACGAACGGAGGACTGTCTGTTTACATGGGACGAACGGAGGGCTGTATGCTTATATGGGACGAACGGAGGACTGTATGTTTATATGGGATGAACAGAGGACTGTCTGTTTACATGGAACGAACGGAGGACTGTATGTTTACATGGGACGAACGGAGGACTATGTTTACATGGGACGAACAGAGGACTGTATGTTTACATGGGACGAACGGAGGACTGTATGTTTACATGGGACGAACGGAGGACTGTCTGTTTACATGGGACGAACGGAGGACTGTATGTTTACATGGGACGAACGGATGAATGTATGTTTACATTGGACGAACGGAGGACTGTATTGTTACATGGGACGAACAGAGGACTGTATGTTTACATGGGACGAAAGGATGACTGTATGTTTACATGGGACGAACGGAGGACTGTCTGTTTACATGGGACGAACAGAGGACTGTATGTTTACATGGGACGAACGGAGGACTGTATGTTTACATGGGACGAACGGATGACTGTATGTTTACATGGGACGAACGGAGGACTGTATGTTTACATTGGACGAACAGAGGACTGTATGTTTACATGGGACGAACGGAGGACTGTATGTTTACATGGGACGAACAGAGGACTGTATGTTTACATGAGACGAACTGAGGACTGTATGTTTACATGGGACGAACAGAGGAGAGTCTGTTTGCATGGGACGAACGGAGGACTGTATGTTTACATGGAACGAACGGAGGAATGTATGTTTACATGGGACGAACGGAGGAATGTATGTTTACATGGGACGAACGGAGGAATGTATGTTTACATGGGACGAACGGAGGACTGTATGTTTACATGGAACGAACGGAGGAATGTATCTTTACATGGGACGAACGGAGGACTGTATGTTTACATGGGACGAACGGAGGACTGTATGTTTACATGGGACGAACAGAGGTCTGTATGTTTCCATGGGACGAACGAAGGACTGTATGTTTACACGGGACGAACGGATGACTATGTTTACATGGGACAAACGGAGGACTGTATGTTTACATGGGACGAACAGAGGTCTGTATGTTTCCATGGGACGAACGAAGGACTGTATGTTTACACGGGACGAACGGAGGACTGTATGTTTACATGGGACGAACGGAGGACTGTATGTTTACTTGGGACGAACAGAGGTCTGTATCTTTCCATGGGACGAACGAAGGACTGTATGTTTACATGGGAGGAACGGATGACTGTATGTTTACATGGGATGAACGGAGGACTGTATGTTTACATGGGACGAACAGAGGTCTGTATGTTTCCATGGGACGAACGAAGGACTGTATGTTTACACGGGACGAACGGAGGACTGTATGTTTACATGGGACGAACGGAGGACTGTATGTTTACTTGGGACGAACAGAGGTCTGTATCTTTCCATGGGACGAACGAAGGACTGTATGTTTACATGGGAGGAACGGATGACTGTATGTTTACATGGGATGAACGGAGGACTGTATGTTTACATGGGACGAACGGAGGAATGTATGTTTACATGGGACGAACGGAGGACTGTATGTTTACATGGAACGAACGGAGGACTGTATTGTTACATGGGACGAACGGAGGACTGTCTGTTTATATGGGACGAACAGAGGACTGTATGTTTACATGGAACGAACGGAGGAATGTATGTTTACATGGGACGAACGGAGGAATGTATGTTTACATGGGACGAACGGAGGACTGTATGTTTACATGGGACGAACGGAGGACTGTATGTTTACATGGGACGAACGGATGAATGTATGTTTACATGGGACGAACGGAGGACTGTATGTTTACATGGAACGAACGGAGGAATGTATGTTTACATGGGACGAACGGAGGACTGTATGTTTACATGGGACGAACAGAGGTCTGTATGTTTCCATGGGACGAACGAAGGACTGTATGTTTACACGGGACGAACGGATGACTGTATGTTTACATGGGAGGAACGGATGACTGTATGTTTACATGGGACGAACGGAGGACTGTATGTTTACATGGGACGAACGGAGGACTGTATGTTTACATGGGACGAACGGAGGACTGTATGTTTACATGGAACGAACGGAGGACTGTATTGTTACATGGGACGAACGGAGGACTGTCTGTTTATATGGGACGAACAGAGGACTGTATGTTTACATGGAACGAACGGAGGAATGTATGTTTACATGGGACGAACGGAGGAATGTATGTTTACATGGGACGAACGGAGGACTGTATGTTTACATGGGACGAACGGAGGACTGTATGTTTACATGGGACGAACGGAGGAATGTATGTTTACATGGGACGAACGGAGGACTGTATGTTTACATGGAACGAACGGAGGAATGTATGTTGACATGGGACGAACGGAGGACTGTATGTTTACATGGGACGAACAGAGGTCTGTATGTTTCCATGGGACGAACGAAGGACTGTATGTTTACACGGGACGAACGGATGACTGTATGTTTACATGTGACGAACGGATGACTGTATGTTTACATGGGACGAACGGAAGAATGTATGTTTACATGAGACGAACGGAGGACTGTATGTTTACATGGAACGAACGGAGGAATGTATGTTTACATGGGACGAACGGAGGACTGTATGTTTACATGGGACGAACAGAGGTCTGTATGTTTCCATGGGACGAACGAAGGACTGTATGTTTACACGGGACGAACGGATGACTGTATGTTTACATGGGAGGAACACGGATGACTGTATGTTTACATGGGACGAACGGAGGACTGTATGTTTACATGGGACGAACGGAGGAATGTATGTTTACATGGGACGAACGGAGGACTGTATGTTTACATGGAACGAACGGAGGACTGTATGTTTACATGGGACGAACGGAGGACTGTATGTTTACATGGGACGAACGGAGGACTGTATGTTTACATGGGACGAACAGAGGTCTGTATGTTTCCTTGGGACGAACGAAGGACTGTATGTTTACACGGGACGAACGGATGACTGTATGTTTACATGGGAGGAACGGATGACTGTATGTTTACATGGGACGAACGGAGGACTGTATGTTTACATGGGACGAACGGAGGAATGTATGTTTACATGGGACGAACGGAGGATTGCATGTTTACATGGGACGAACGGAGGACTGTATGTTTACATGGGACGAACGGAGGACTGTATGTTTACATGGGACGAACGGAGGACTGTATGTTTACATGGGACGAACGTAGGACTGTATGTTACATGGGACGAACGGAGGACTGTATGTTTACATGGGACGAACGGAGGACTGTATGTTTACATGGGACGAACGGAGGACTGTATGTTTACATGGGATGAACGGAGGACTGTATGTTTACATGGGACGAACGGAGGACTGTATGTTTACATGGGACGAACGGAGAACTGTATGTTCACATGGGACGAACGGAGGACTGTATGTTTACATGGGACGAACGGAGGACTGTATGTTTACATTTTTGCGTTGTTAAGTCGTCGTGTTTTAACGAAATGGGACAACCGATGTTGTTGACTAGTTGTTTATAAATTCTTCAAATGGGTTTAGTGGCCGAGTGGTAAAATATCAGTTCAATGAAATAAGCAACTTATATGTTTATGTTTTATCTGCATCACGGGTACCCGGCACAACTTATTCTTGTAGCACAAACGCAGCTTCATTGTAATTTTTCCTAGGCTGACACAATCATATCCATAACGTACTAAAGCCTCATCTTTCTAAAGTCGATTTCTGGTCATCAGCACCTCATATTAGTGACCTCGTGTGCACGATTAGATTTTTTTCTGGCATAGAAAACGTACAGGTGGTGGTTTTATGGTGCTGATTCTGGCAGGCCATTGTTAATTCCGGGAATGAAGAATTTCCCTGTCACAGAAAATGCATGGACAGTGTTCAATAATGCATTCACGAGATACAGAATACATACACGTAGATAGAACAAAGGTCTTCTGCAATAATTTGCCATAATCTGCCAATTCGCGGGCGAATACCTCAAGAAAGTTGGTTGTCACATTTGTATCAAGATGGTCAATAGTTTGATTAAAATCACTTTTATGAATAATGCCAGTGCAGTCGCTGCCACCATACATATACTGGTTCATACACCAGATGAAATTTTCTGTCGGGTACTTTATGAATTCAAATCTTCGATATTCCCATCAATTTACCAAGTAGTTTGTGCGCATAAACTGACAGAACATACCCTATACATCGCCAATATATGAAAGTAATGAGACGGAGTCTGGATATTTATAAGACAGAGACACCATACACAATGACGCCACCACCCCTGTCACCGACAACATGACGCCACCTCTCCTGTCACCGATACCATGACGCGACAACCCCTTTTACCGACACCGTGACGCGACCACCCCTGTCACCGACACCATGACGCCACCACCCCTGTCACCGACACCATGACGCTTCTACCCCTGTCACCGAAACCATGACGCCACCACCCCTGGCACCGACACAATGACGCCACCACCCCTGTCACCGACACCATGACGCCTCTACCCCTGTCACCGACATCACCACCCCTGTCACCGACACCATGACGCCATCACCCCTGTCACCGACACCATGACGCCATCACCCTTGTCACCGACACCACCACCCCTGTCACCGACACCATAACGCCACTACCCCTGTCACCGACACCATGACGCGACCACCCTTGTCACCGACACCATGACGCCACCATCCCTGTCACCGACACCATGACTCCACTACCCCTGTCACCGACACCATGACGCCGCTACCCTGTCACCGACACCATACACAATGTCGCCACCACCCTGTCACCGACACTATGACGACACCACCCCTGTCACCGACACCATGCCGCCACCACTCCTGTCATCGAAACCATGCATATGAGTTCCATCATATGACAGGTGGGGCAACACACCGCATAATTATGTGATTTACCTGAAATGAGAGATGGTACAAATGTTTCGATTCTAACAACCAACTCTTGACCACAGGTTTCTGAGCGGACTTCTTTGAATATCACAGTATTGCCTTATGATTTATAGGGACCCTCTATTCACAATCGGATGGTGGTAGTGTTGGGATGAAGACTGTGATTAATCTCATTTAGACAGTGCGTCCAGTATACCCGACAGAGACACTTATTGTTACATACCAGTGGTATGATACCACTCAACCAAATGCAGTAGCATTGTTGTGAAATAAGTGTGTTCTCGTTGGAAGTTGTGAGTTGGAGTGAGTATTATGCGCACATGGGAATTGCTTTGATGAAAACCGGACTTGATTATTACATTGTGTGGAAAATGATGGGAGGTGAGAAATATTTAGACTGATTTCACTCAAAGCAAACTTGAGGAAACATCGGCATAATCTTTGATCGGGAGATATATACGGATATAGACCACAATATCCGTTATATCTTTTCTTTCTGTATTAGCTGTAATATTTAATAGCCAAAATTGGGACATTGCTTGCTTGTCCAAATTTCATTCGATGTGAACCAGCTAGCTAAGGGTCAATCCACACCGGACGCGAGCGCGCGATTATAACTGCCATTTTCTGTCGTCCGTAGCAGTTCTAAGCACCGGCGGGGGGGGGGGGGGGGGTACCACCGAGGGGTGAAAATGGGGTACGGACTACGGACCATTTTCGAGAACGGTAAGGATGTCGTCCGATTTGACGACATGGGTGGGTGGTCCGACGCAAATACCCCATATAAACATCCCGACCCCCGGCCATCACCCCGGGGGGTACCACCCGAGGGGGTGAAAATGTTGCAATTTCGACGACCGACCGAACTGATGTATGTAAATGTACCTGACGACTCCGTGCGTGACTGAGATTGGTAATATTTGACCAGGGACGTGGCTCGAGGGTCTCGTTTGTGGGGGTACATGGATTCAGTTCCTTGCGCCATGTTCCGTATTCAGCCTCCGATTCAAATCTTTTTTTGATAGCTAGTATTTCTTCAGCCACGGATTAGAAATATTTGCCGGATTGGCTAGGATTGGCAGCAAGTAGCTCATTATGCCCGGCCACAAATTGGGCGTAAGTAGAGTCTGTCGTCAAAACTGACCTAAAATGTTTTAATTCCCGATTGTGGGATATCTATCCTATTGGTGGCCACTCTTGGGATCATTTCGTCATAGCCACATTAGGGGGGATTCATTTTCAAAAAACTATCTGGGTAAGTCATTATACCAGCGGCATCAAATTAGCCATGAGTAGGCGTTTAACAGTCCTAAAATGATATTAGATTCTCGATTGTGGGAGATTAGTCATATATGTGGCCCCTTTTTGTGGTTAATTCGTATATAGACACCCTAAGGGCTGATGATACCCACCCCAGTTGACGGACAATTAACATAATTGACGTCACGAAAAAGTACATGACCTATTTGTTTTGCATGGGGGACAATTAGCATAATTTGAGGTCACGAACAGTACATGACCTAATACGTTCGTGTATTACGCGATGACTCCGCTGAACGATGTCACTCTATATGAACGGTGTATTATCTACATGTATATCACGTGATGACATCGCTGGGAAGCTTCAGCCTTGAATATTAAAGGGAGACAATGTGCTCGCGATGTTAAAGTGACGGCACTTTCGGTATGTGAATTATAAAGGGACACGAGGCACTCAGTGTGACTGTTAAGGGGGTGTGATACAATCTCGGCGCTTAAATAGTAAAGTGACGCGAGGCAATCTCGGTATGTGAATAATTAGGGGGGATAATTAGCATAATCTGAGGTCACAAAAATTAAATGACCTACTTGTTCTGCAGTACCCCAGTTGGGGGGATAATTATCATACTCTGAGGTCATGTAAAAGTACACGTTCGTGTATTAAGTGATGACCCCGCTGAACGATGTCACTCCCTATGAATGGTGTATTATCTATATGTATATCACATGATGACCTCGTTGAACGAGGGGTATCCTTAGATATTAAAGGGAGACAATGCGCTCGCGATGTTAAAAAGACGGCACTATCGGTATGTGAATTATAAAGGGACACGAGGCAGTCAGTGTGAATGTTAAAGGGGTGTGACGCAATCTCGGCGCGTGAATGTTAAAATGACGCGAGGCAATCTCGATGTGTGAATAATTAGGGGGGGATTAGCATAATCTGAGGTCACGAAAAGTACATGACCTATTTGTTCTGCAGTACTCCAGTTGGGGGGATAATTAGCGTAATCTGAGGTCACGTAAACGTACATGTTCGTGTATCACGTGATGAACGGTGTACATTCGTAATAGGTGTATTATCTACATGTTTATCACGTGATGACTTCGATTGACGATGGGTAGCTTCAGCCCTGAATAATAAAGAGAGACAATGCGCTCGCGATGCTATAGAGACGGCACTATCGGTGTGTGGATTTTAAAAGGACACGATGCACTCAGTGTGAATATTAAGCGGATGTGATACAATTCATGTACTTTTTCGTGATGTCAATTATGATAATTATCCGTCAACTGGGTGGGTATTATCATAGGGAAAATCACCGCAATAGGAGTCATCGGGTACGGCGGGTAGCCCATTATACCCGGCCACAAATTGGGCTGGCATCAAAACGGACCCTAAAATGTTGCCAAATTCCCGATTCTGTGATATTTATCTTATTTGTAGCCACTTTTGGGGTTACTTCGTCTATAGCGGTAACTTATGGTAAAAAGGTACCCGCGGCCACACATTGGGCGTAAGTAGAGTCTGTCGTCATAACGGACCCTAAAATGTTGCTATATAATCCTCATTGTGGGAAACCTATGTTATAGGTGGCCCCTTCTGAGGACAATTCTTCCATAGTAACCCTAGGGTCGATTCACTATAAAAATGTCCCCGCTAGGATATTATGCTCGGCCACAAGTTGGGCGTAAGTAAAGTCTGGCGCCAAAACTGACCCAAACATTTTGCTCTATCTCGTGACATTTATCTGGTCAGGTGAACCATCTGTGCAAATTTTCCTACATATATTCCAAGCTGATAAAGAACGCTCTTTATTGCTTTCATTTCCCATTTAAGTTGTCTGAGGTCAACGACATCTATCCCATGACAACCGAGAGTAAATGTATCCACGTGTTTCAGATTTCACCACCAAATTGCATACAGTTGGGTATACAATTATTTAGTTAAATTAGTAGTTCCCATTTAAGCCATGTGATGTAAACGGGACCTATCTGATAAGATTCCACGAGTCAAATTACCCATATATACATATTTTCAACTCCGATGGTAGCCTCAAGCCAAATATATATAGAATAATTGTTAGTGCCATTTTAGGACATCTCAGGTCAACGAGACATAACTAATAACGTTTCCCGTGTCGAATTACCCATATGTACATATATTCAGCTCCGATTGTCAAGACGTTTGGTCGCCAGCATTCGGACAAACAAACAAACGAACAAACATAATTGAGTTTTAATAGTATAGATTACAGTCACCACGGACAGATATCGTACATAAACTTCAAGCAACATCAATACAAATAAAATTATTTGGCATATGAAATCAATACAAGTGATTGTTTTAAGTTCTCTTTTCAAAGAATTTCTGGACCATGGTATATAGACTGTAGGATATATACATTTTGAAATTCTGGTATTTTTGCTCAAATGAGTTTGGTCCCAACTCGTGAGTTTTTAGAAACTTAAGATTAATGTGGGTATTCATAGCCGAGTGCTAAGTTACAGTTGGATACACAGTCGTTCCGAGTGGTCAACGGGTAGTCTATGATTTCTTATTCGGAACATCGTGAAGCTGTGTACAAATTCGGTGTTGTTCAAATAGGTAGTGTTCACTCTCGAAATATCTAGGTCTGAATAATTCTATAGAATGCAAACGTCAGATCGTATATGTGATTTTCACCATATGTTCCAGATCGGACCGCCTCGTACACGAAGGTGACTCTCGGTTCATAATATGATGGTCGTTGTATCGGCACAATAAATATGATTATTATTAGTCAGTAATCCAGTATTAAGTTATGTCTTTGCTACGGCAGCGTAGATCCGCCACTTCCAAATTAGTACTATCTGTTTAAATAACTTAGCTATCTTGTTTAATCAACTAAGCTATATTGTTTAAATAACTTAGCTATTTTGTTTAATTAACTTAGCTATCTTGTTTAATTAACTTAGCTAACTTGTTTAAATAACGTAGCTATCTTGTTTAATTAACTTAGCTTTCTTGTTTAGATAACTTAGATATCTTGTTTAATCAACTTAGCTATATTGTTTAATCAACTTAGCTATATTGTTTAATCAACTTAGCTATATTGTTTAATCAACTTAGCTATATTGTTTAATCAACTTAGCTATATTGTTTAATCAACTTAGCTCTCTTGATTAATCAACCTAACCATCTTGTTTAATCAACTTATCTATCTTGTTTAATCAACTTATATATCTTGTTTAAATAACTTAGCTATCATGCTTAATCCACTTAGCTATATTGTTTAAATAACTTAGTATCTTATTTAAATAACTTAGCTATATTGTTTAAATAACTTAGTATCTTATTTAAATAACTTAGCTATATTGTTTAAATAACTTAGTATCTTATTTAAATAACTAAGTTATCTTGTTTAATCAACTTAGCTCTATTGCTTAATCAACTTAGCTATCTTGTTTAACCAACTTGGCTATATTGTTTAATCAACTTAGCTATCTTATTTAAATAACTTAGATATCTTGTTTAATCAACTTAGATATCTTGTTTAATCAACTAAGCTCTCTTGTTTAATCAACTTAGCCATCTTGTTTAATCAACTTATCTATCTTGTTTAATCAAATTAGCTATTTTGTTTAATCAACTTAGCCATCTTGTTTAATCAACTTATCTATCTTGTTTAATCAAATTAGCTATTTTGTTTAATCAACTTATCTATCTTGTTTAATCAACGTATATATCTTGTTTAAATAACTTAGCTATCTTGTTTAATCAACTTAGCTATTTTGTTTAAATAACTAAGCTATCTTGTTTAATCAACTTAGTTATATTGTTTAATCAACTTGGCTATCTTGTTTAATCAACTTAGCTATTTTTTTACATAACTAAGCTATCTTGTTTAATCAACTTAGTTATATTGTTTAATCAACTTGGCTATCTTGTTTAATCAACTTGGTTATATTGTTTAATCAACTTAGCTATCTTGTTTAATCGACTTATATATCTCGTTTAATTGACTTAGCTATATGTTAATAAACTTAGCTATCTTGTTTAATCAACTTAGCTATCTTGTTTAATCAACTTGGCATTCCTGTTCAAGCATCCCACAGCTATCTTTTTAAAACAACTTAGCGATGTTGTTTAAATAATAGAGCTGGTTGGTTAAACAAGATAGTGATGTTGTTTACAAAGATTGCTATGTTGTTTAAACAAGAACGCACGCTATATAGCTTAAACAAAATAGCTTAGTTTCTTAAAAAAGATAACTAACTGTCTAATCGTAAACGCTGCAATATTGACATTTTGGAATGAAAATTATTAGATTTTTAAACCATTACCTCAATATTGTCCAGAATTAATTTTAACAACAGGTCATATGTGAAACGTTCATCCACGTAAGAAAAAGGTGGACAGTTTGGAACATAATCTAGTTAGCTAAGTTGTTTAAACGGGTTGGATGATTTACGCTGCCATACTTTGCTGTTTATCACATATCAAAATTTGACCATGCAGTAAACATTAGATTATGTGAATAAACAAATGAAAATTAAATTCGTTATTGTTACATATATATTTACACAAAAAGTCCACATATGTATGCATAGTAAATATATAATATAACACAGGTGTTCTGGGATATGGTCACTTATTTAAAAGTGTCATCGTGTACGGACATATATATACACTGGTGTATCTTGCCAAACAGACAATTTTCTTCAGAAACTCTAAATTCCACGACTACAGGCTAGTGATGTTGTAAACTATTATGCGTGTCGTATAATCTAGACAACACACGCACGTCATGGAATAAGTTACCAATCAGTATACGTAGTACATGATGGCTAATTACAACACTGGCCTGTACAAAATAGCAGACAATACAATTATATATAGGGTAATGATAATTAATTGAATACATATTCATAGCAATGCATGTAATATTTTACTTATGTACATGTAAATGTGTGATGCAGAAGGGTATAGTTATCCATAAGTGTTAGGTTACGTCCCTTTGCTATCATTAGACTGCAGGGTGGTTATCCGTAACTTGTCAGTTACCTCCCTTTGCTCTCATTCGAAAACAATATACAGCGCACCAAAATCTGACTCTGACAACGTCAGCAGTCTAAACGTACTTATGATCGCACAATAAAAAACGAAGTACGAATATACTCAGTCTCGTTCAAACTAGGTCAATGTTGAAAGAAATGAGACGGAGCCTGGGTATTTATCAGACTGGGATGTACTTAATTAAATAGACAGGTAATTAAAATACTGAGCAATTAGTCATAAGGATAGAAATAATTTCAGTTTGTCAAACAAGGTGATTATTCGCCAACGGTAGGAGAAAATATAGGCAAATAGCTGCTAGGGTGCGCTACAAAAAACAAACGGACAATCACAAATTCTGCTATAGTCATGGAGCTGATAGTGTATCCCTGCACCCTCCCGGGACTTAACGTCACCCACTCATTATCTTCCGTATAATGTCCCTTCATTTCTAAGCAATGTTATCATGACAAAAAGTGGCCGTGCAGAAACCAGACAAGATGGCGTCAAACATGGCCGTCGTTTTTTTCTACACAGGAAGAGAATTGTGACTTTGTTTTGTATTTTTAATGTTAGAAATGGGGAGCTAGGGATGGATGTGACATGATAGGACCCAATCCTTGTATAAGTTTTCATGGAATTGTCAACAAAAGTTGGAAATGTAAAGTGGTTTTAGAGCAATGAAAATGAAATTTACGTAAGTTAAGAATTTCGTCTGCGACTATATATATCGGATGCAGAGCTTTGCAAATCACCAAATTAGAATTTGGCAGTTGGTGATAAATTGATATTTACATGTATGTTGGCGCGATATACATCCGCATATTGTTCCTAAACTATATCCAAAATCTAAATAAAAATAATGGAAAGCTTGTAGACACAATGAATCGGCTCATTGTCAATATAATTCCACATTCTCAATAAAATAATGAAATGTTCAGTTACCACAGTTCTGACATGTCGACAGTCAGTAAAGTAAAATCCATGCATGCTCCATAATTCCAGTGAATATAAATTATATTTTATTTTCAATTAACCACATTGCGACAAAATGACATTAAAAAATAACATATTCCAAAAAATAGAACTACGTATTGACACGCGGTTATATAACCGCCCTGATTATCATATATATATATACACGCAAGTATATTCTTAGGCTCTAGACATGTTACGGTCGAGCCATGTAGGATGCGATGAGACCATTCTGACCATTTGATACCATGAAGCACCTTCTGGCAGCGTTGATGCATATTCCAATGGGGTAGTTTACTGATATTACAGAACGACTACTTTGTCCGTCATGACTCAGTTCCATCACTTGATGACTGACGTAGTTGCAGACATAAATGTTGGTTCCATATAAACAAACATCCCTCGGGTTAGATCCACCGCACGGTATCGTTCTAAGGTGTGTCGCAAGATCCGCGGACAACACTACCACCTGATTCGCTGTGTAAACCGACACGACTACGGTGTTGTCATTCGGTGTTACAGCCACTCCCCATAGATTCCCTGCAAAGGTACACGTAGACTGAGCAACGACACCACCACTGGTTGTTATCGTGCGCACGCACATACCGGTATAACACGCAACGACTAAATTGTCGCCAACAATCGCGATACCTGTACATCCTCCAGCTACAGCAAACGATGTTTGATAAACCATATTTGATGTCTGGTATACAGCTATTTGGTTTTGGGATTGATGTGTTACATATATTCGGCCGTTAAGTTGACAGACACCAAATGGTTGGTAATTGTTCTGCAGAGCAACAGACTTGATGGTTTTGCCGCTTTGATTTACCACCATGAGTGTGTTCGGGGTGAACGCTGCAATAATGATGTCCGACTTTGCACTCTTGTCCAGGAAAGTCAAGACTGCCTGAGATCCTCCAACAGTAAAGTCGACTTCCTTGGCCAATTGACCGATAGGTTTATAACAAGTACCGATACTACACGAATCTTTTAAAATATTCTCTAACGAAACCAACCCTTTTTTATTCAGGACGGTTTCGTAGTCTATCGGAGATACCTTTTCGAAATCGTTGAGCAAACTTTTGGACTGGTATATAGCCTGGCGGAGTTTGACCGAGCGCTTGTTAAGAGATTCGGACATTTTGGCAGCCGATGCTCGAGATGTGGCATGCGAGTCAACAAGAACGACCTCTCCTCCTGATTCTATCGCCTGCCCTTCGTTTGAACATGACTCCGCATTTGGTTCCAGTGATAGTCCTTGGCTCTCTTTTATCAGATTGGACAAAACACTTATTATTTTCTCCACGCTCCGCGCTGCCAACTTGTGCTTCGACATAGTCTCCTCTACAAGACTAAGTGCATTTTGCTCACAGTCATCAACGATACGGCGAACCTCAGAAAATAATTGCTTTACGTCATCAACCATGGCCTTCTCCCGCCCATCCTGTTTGGTTAGCCAACCGGGGACGGATTCCTGTCTATCTTTCGCTTTCGATATCAACTCACCAAGACTTGCTTCAAACTCTTTGATGTCAGCTACCATTTTTGCTGTCGCCTCCGACAATTCTTCTAGTTTACATTCAGGATAAGCAACTGTATGGCACGAAGAGCAACAACACATGGAGTGTGTGCCGCAAAACGAATCGAATGGCCGAGCGTTAAGCTCGCAGAATGCATCGACCGACATGATGTATCTGAAAAATAAAATCAATAGTCATTATTTCAGGTGAGGAAAATGTTATTTTTGAAACTATTTTAAAACAAGTTTCGTTCTTATTTAAAAAAATCATTTCACATACAAGGGTTTTAATATATAGATATTTTAAATAAAACTATTGGACTGTTACACAAATGGTAACATTAGTCGTCTCCGTTCGTGCATGGTTATAATAGGAAACCAAATTAATTCCTAATGACACATTTAACATGAATCATTGATCGATTTAGTATATAGGCTACACCGATTGTCCCGATGCTTAGTTTAGAGAGTTCACGGGCAATAATATAATTTTCTTTTAATGAAAAATTTATATTTCTAAATCCACAAAGGTCATTATCCAGCTACGAATAAATGGATGAAACAAGGCATATGAAGTTATAATTTCTATCATATTGGTGTAACACTATACCACATATATTTAAATCTAACCGCTGGTGCTGCATGTAATGGCAATTTTAAATGTTTGCATCGATGGAATTACTTGCTTTTTTTTTTAAATAAGCCCATCACAGACAGTAATGATGAAATTTACACCCATGGACGAAACCTGATTTACGGCGATACCCTCCAATAGTTTCTACCCCTTGATCTATACTAGCATATCCGACAATTGCAGCAAATCGGCGTTCAATCAGTGTCTTTATAACGTGTTAACTTTTCCACATTTTACACTCCCCTCACTCACCCCCTTTTTGTACTAAACAAACGATGACCCCCTTCCCCTATACCATCTGGGTATATCCTCCCCATAGTTTTTAGTTACTTTCAATTATCAACTGATACCAATATTTTTAAACCAAATTCCTGTCATAGAGTAGTCTCATACTATTTTAATTAATACAAAACTCAACTGACCACGTGGCTACAGTGGACTTATTTCAACACTCTCGTATAGCTGGGAGCTTCCTAATGACCCCAGTGGAAATAAGTCCCTTTTGGGACTTTTTGTGTCATACTTGATAGCCCTCAGCATTTATCTGACTATTTTCGATTAGTCTGCCCACCTACTCTCCTCTCTAACACCACTATCTTTACAACCTCTTATAAGCCATCACAAATACATTCTCATTCAAATTTTCAGCTCTGTCAACTTTATTTATTACTTTTATCAATGTATGTATTCTGTAATTATATATTGTAAAATGCTGATTGAAATTATCAAAATAAAAATCAATCAATCAATCAGAGACAATCGTAGAATCCGATGATTCCACCCACTTGTCTATAATCTCAAATCCAGGTGATCCGCGCGGTGCATCATGGGGGATTAACAACAAAACAACAATTTTGCATGCTATCAAGTTTCGTACAGGTGACACTTGTAGTTGTAATCAGTAATTATTCCATATTACCCACTACTTAGTAAATAGAGAAGGCTGGGAATTGACTACGTTGGGGATGGTAGTTGGTACAGTTCACGGCGCGAAGCGGCGTGAATTATACCCACCCCACTGAGCACTATACCCGCATATAGTCCGTGGGCCAAACAAGATATTTTTCGAGTTGGCTGCACCCCCTCCAACAAAGATTTATATATATCAAATTAAAGGTCATCATATGGCGCATCAGATTTTTCTTGTTGCCCATTTCAGAAACTGTCCCAAAATAGATTTCTCAGGTAAGAGAACTCATACCCCTAAAATTAAATGAGAATTTTCTTGAGAACAAGTGTCAGAGCATAAACAAAATATTGCGGTTATAAACTGCACAATATATAGTTTATATTAATAAGATATGATAATAAAATGACGCGAGATACAAAACTAGACCAATTTACGAGCTAGTTAGAAAAATTGCAATAAATATTTTGAAATCGCGAAAACTTACTTGGATTTTGAAAAATCTGTCACATGTAAGTGGCTATAACTTGAGAACCACATGTGCTATTGATCCGCAACATGGCTAAAAATTGCTCCAATAACATATCAAAACAATTTTAATAATGGAATGCCAAGAGTATTGCTGTGAGAGTGTGTTATGAGCGAAAACATAACCACACCTCATAAGATATAACTTTTGCAGAAACACGTATGTAGTTTATACTTAGAATGCTGCACGCCAAGTTGGTTTTAGAAGCATAAACTGAAACAATAAAGAGCGTGATGAAGGGAATTATAAATAACGGTGTCATACAATCGCCTCTCTGGCAATTATTTCGTATATTTTTCAATTTTTACTTGAATTGCTGTGGAAAGATTATATGTAAGTAGTATGCGTGCAACTATCGGGGCATTTCTATCGATTTCCCCCCTTTGTTTCGCCCTATTGTCTTAAGGGGCCAATAGTAGGGCTTTATTAGGGGCCTTATTGTATTAAAACCCCTCCTTTTCCTTCTTAATTATTTGATATGTAGAATAAATTAATGAAGCCCCTCCTTTTCGATATAAAAATAAATATAACGTTCTTAATTATTTGATAGGTTCTAATTAATTAAAGTCGCTCATTCTTAAATTATATGATAGGGCGACGAAACTCCTCCTTATTCGAGCCAATAATGGCCACCAGAATTAATTTATGTAACGTCGCCATGCTTCTGAATCGTGCACCTGTTTGGACCACGCGCTTTTGAAACAATGGAATCGTGCACCTGCTTGGACCACGTGCACACATGGAATCGTGCACCTGCATAGTCACCTGGTTAGACCACGTGCCCACGCCTGACTAATTTTATTCGTCCCGCCACAATTATATAGCGTCCCGCACGCCCCGTGCACCTGGTTGGAACACGTGTACACATGGAATCGTGCACCTGCATAGTCACCTGGTTAGACCACGTGCCCACGCCTGACTAATTTTATTCATTCCGCCACAATTATTTAGCGTCCCCTGCACGCCTCGTGCACCTGGTTGGACCTCCTGAATCAATGGAATCCCGCCACAATTATTTAGCGTCCCCCGCACGCCTCGTGCACCTGGTTGGACCACGTGCACACACGGAATCGTGCACCTGCATAGTCACCTGGTTAGACCACGTGCCCACGTCATGCTATGACTCTATAGTTTGATTGTGGTCCTTTTATATACATATGGTCTTATGTTCTAATTGGAAACCCTCGCAATATTTATATGGCTCTATAGTTTGATTGTGATCCTTTTGTATACATATTTCTAAGGACCTAGTGCCTTGATTTCGCCCAGGCCGCGTGGAATGTGAGTCAGCGGTCCTCACCACTGTATAACTCATAAAAAAATACCACTAAAAATTAGGCCAAGACATCAATGGTTAACTTTATTTGGAATATTCTGGAAGTTATTACGATAGTAGACGATGTCCCCACAACACGATCAGTATAGAATACTATTAAGTCGAATTTTGGCCCATTCAAAATATAACCTTGTCTAGCCCTATAGTCTTACGATGGGCCCATTGTATGGTCATATTCGGGGGTCTTCTGTATACCTATTTCTCAGGCCCTGAAAAGGAGGATGTTTTGATGACCCAGGATGGACAATTTTAGTAAATATATATCAGTAAACTTTCGTACCCGTAATCGCTGGTTCAATGTTAGCTGCATTTGCTTGTTGAACATTAGCGGCGTTCGATGGTTAAATATTTGCTGATTTGTATGTTTGAATGTTAGCTGCGTTTGATTGTTTCCCAGTAGTGTCAGGTGTAGACGCCAAGGTCGAATATGGTCTGTTCTGATGATTTATGCAATTATCTTCGCTCTAATGCCAGGTGCATTAATTTAATTCATGGTCAAATTTAAACAGGTTAGTTATAAGTACCGTGTGTCGTAGCGATTCACAGTCGTGTATGTCATCTCTATAGATCTCTGCGACCTCGGTGTTGTTCGTTATATACAGCGGGGGGGGGGGTGTTATCGATTGATAAGTAATAAGGACAAAAAAATAGTTTTGGTGTCATTGTTAACAATGGTGCTTATTCAATTTGAGGCGAATTCAAGTTTTATATTGTCCGGTGCGACGAAGGCAGGTAAAACCCACTGGGTATTCACTTTCCTGAAGAATATAGAAAGAATAATTGAAAAGGACCCACCGCGCAAAATTCTATACTGTTATGGTGCATATCAAGAATGATATGATGAGATGAAAAAACAATTCCGAATATTATTTTTAACGAAGGAATACCGTCTACGGAAGATTTAGAAAAATTTGCAGACGGGTGGCCAGCGCTCATAATTCTAGATGATTTGGGGCATAAAGTAGTAAATAATTCGGATATCGAGTGTGCATTCACCGAAACATGTCACCATAAAAAACTGTCAGTAATAATAATACTACAAAATTCTTTTCAACGTGGTTCCTCAGCCAGGACTATAGCTTTAAATGCTTCATATTTGGTACTGCTTAAAAGCCCTAGAGATTTAGCTCAAATACGATATTATTTCCAGGAAAAACAAGATTTCTCCCAGAATGCTATAACGATTCAGTGATGAGTCGAAAATATGGATATCTGGTAGTAGATTTGACCACGAATGCTCAAGAAGAATTCCGTGCGAGAACCGATATATTTCCTGGGCAATATCCTGTTATTTACAAAACGACAATGGCTAGTCAATTGGTGAAAGACAATTTGGATTTTTTGTATCTACTAGCATCTACTAAGTCAACTAAAGGCACTAATTTATTCTTCATCATACGACCAAGTTCGAGCTATAGTGGAGATAGCTATTAATATTATCAGAGGTGTGTTGATAGTTACTCGCTTAGATACTATAACCAGTTATAAAGAAATATATAGATCTCTAGCTGATAAAAAGTTAGGTATTAGGAATTTTTGTTTACTTTTGAAGAGGAATCCTCAAGCTGTGTGAGAATTGTTAAGAAACACACCACTGAGAGATCTATAAAAATGGCTGTTTTCGAGAAAAATATACTGATACCATTTGAAAAATATCAGCAACTAATAACAAGTTGTGAACAAACTGAAATATCTATATCGCACCCACCAGCCATTACCACAGTGGATAAGCTGCTAAAACCGGAGCTTATACATAATCATAGCAACACCACGATAGATAACCCTATAAAACCAGATCATGTACACAAACATATCAGCACCGCGATGAATAAACCACTAAAACCACCAGGACTTATACATAGTGATATGACCACCACAATGAATAAAACACTAAAACCTCCAGGATTTACACATAATGTTTTAAAGTCTAAATGGTTGACTAAATAAGATCGAATGGTGTTATTAATCAATCGTCAAACGTGGTGATTTCGAACTATCTAATAAGCATTAAAAAAAAGTCCATTTCACAATTATTAAGCCCACGTAGGGCTGGGCCGAAGGCCCAGCCCGTAGAGGGCTCTGAGTGTACTGGGAGCACTCACGCGACGCTGGGAGAGCTGAATTGCATTTGACATGCCCTATTGAACTCTTGGTATCGTGTTTCCGAGTCACCTATTTAGCGATTGGACGATCGTGTTTGTCTTAACCAATCAGAATTGCATTTGACATGCCCTATTGAACTCTTGGTATCGTGTTTCCGAGTCACCTATTTAGCGATTGGACGATCGTGTTTGTCTTAACCAATCAGAATTAACGTTGCTCACAGGCGGTTGTTAGGCAAGTGATGCTATTCAAACAAATGGAAATCGCCACCTCGGATTATTATTTCCACGAATTGCCAATTACAACACATGCGGTGGGCAAGAAAAAACTGCTTACATTATGATATACAAGGTGAGTACATGTACATGATCATTATCGGATGTAGGATGTACCATTGTACGCCTTGTTTGACAGCGAATGTAACAAATTCACTAATTGAGTAATTCCAGGCGAGGGCAGACTGACTATTGACCGTTGACTCTAACTAAGTAAC
This sequence comes from Siphonodentalium dalli, assembly GCA_032622095.1. Classification (NCBI taxonomy): domain Eukaryota; kingdom Metazoa; phylum Mollusca; class Scaphopoda; order Gadilida; family Siphonodentaliidae; genus Siphonodentalium; species Siphonodentalium dalli. The sequence continues at coordinate 249,642,233 of CP136063.1, forward strand.
TTACTTAGTTCTAACTTCTCAAACTCGGGTTCAAAGTCATAATTCCACGATTCACTCTTGCACCAAATTTCTAAATTACAATTTGAACGAATCAAGATCTACCTCGTTTGTGAATATACTTGTGAGTACTGTGTACACAGCGAACATTTCATTTATGAACACAGTTTTGTCAAAGGTGTCACTAACTGCGACCAGAAATTATTTAGACAGAACGGAAGCTCATCGAATTCTCGCATTGTTGAATTGTCGATTGATAGAACACTGAGACACGGCGGTGGTAAAATCAAAATGACTTTCACGGTTATAATCCTGATGAGAAAGTATGGGATAATACAATAAGTCTGCCGTACATTACACTGGCTACAGTACAGTACCGGTACCGTTTATTAATAATATGATCGTACGTGACACGTAATGGAGCATTAAGTTCAATGTTACAATAATTATAGGATGTTCCGTACAGGGTACTTCGTGTGCTACACCACTCGGAGAAATGTCTGTGTCGTCACACAAATACCATGCTAGAACTTGGATTGATATATTCGTAATCGTATATAGTCACCAATAGCCGGATTACCACCGTAGTAACGGACATTGCCCATATAGTGAACTATTCAAACCCAGCATTAATGTTCGAACATAAGATAATAATAGCTGAGAACCTGGTGTGAATTGAACTGTGGTGGGGCCTCAAGCATATCTACCCCTGCACGTCAGAACAAAATTATGCCATGAAATGGCATAATTAGCTTGAGGATGGAAGTGAACCATCATCCCACAGCGAAATCAACCAGGCCTGTTGGGTTTGAATAGTTTGCTAGATGGGCAATGTCAGGTACTACGGTAGTAACCCAGCTATTGGTGACTATATACGATTACGAATATATAAATTCAAGTTATAACATGGTATTTTAGTGTGATGACAGACATTTATCCGAGTGGTGTAGCACATGTAGAACCCTGTATGCATATATACATATATATATCACAGCAGAAGTTTCCTTAGAATTAATGGATGGAAATGGAATGCCTTTAATATTTGTATTATTTGAGTCGGACATAGATTACCTTAGCTGCAGGCAATCAATGCAATACATGTAAACTATGTAGAAAAAGAAATTATTGAATGAAGTGTAGTGAATATGATGCGTCACTTTAATATTTGAGTCGGACATAGCTTACCTTACCTGAAGGCAATCAATGCAATAAGTGATGTAGAAACAGAAATTATTGAATGAAGTGTAATGAATATGAAGCGTCATTTTAATGCAATATCGATTGGGTGGAAGAGAAATGTCACTTTAATAGTTAACGATGATATACATATAGAATTATAGATTATCCCCATTGAAGACGATCAATGCAATGAACAGTGTAGAAATGGAGAAAATGTTGCCTGAATGAATCAATGTGTGAACATAAAGTCTCACTTTAATGAAATATTGAGATGATGGAATCAACGATGAATTTGCAATTTCTTTAATGATGAAATTGGTTTACATATACATGTATATGCAGCTGAAAATGTGAATTGACTGAAATGTAATTATCAAAGTGTCAATGGCACTGTAGCTAACGTGGACAGGGAATAATTTCATGTGTTACAGTTAATGGAGCGATTAGGAATGTGGAAAGTTGAAAGGCCTAGTTATGCAAAGATTAAAATCAAATATGGCCACGACAGCCATATTTTTTGGCAAATGACCCAAAAAAGATTACTTCCTATTTACATGTCATTGTTAACATCCCTCACAAATTTCATGATGATCCGACAAAAGATACGACATGTAGCCCGTGTCAAAGGATTTAGTTGTGTAAAGAGTAAAATACAAAATGGCTGGTTTTTTGGTTGAATTTAAAATGAATCTTTTCCCATCTACATGTAATTGTTAACATCCATGACAAATCTCATGATGATTGGACCAAAGATTCGACTTGTAGCCCTTGACAAAGAATTTAGTCATGCAAAGAGTATAATCCAAGATGGCTGCTGGTGGCCATGTTTTTGGCCGAACAACCCCAAAATTACTCGTTTCCCATCTACATGTCAATTTTAACATCCATGACAAATGTAATGAAAGTATCAATGACACTGTAGCTCAACTTAGTAGGGGAATGATTTAATGGTTGACAGTAAATGGAGTAATAGGAAAGGTGCTAATTGAAATGTCTAAGTAAGACTAGATGTACATGTCAATATCAACATTCATGACAGGTTTCATAATGATCGTATCAGGGATGTGGTGATTATGGTGTGCCAGAGGATTTATTGATGCAAAGAGTAAATTCTAAAATGGTCAATGGCAGCCATGTTTTTTTCCGAACTACCCCAAAATGAACTGTTCCCATCTACAGCCTTTACAAATCTCATAATGATCTGATCAAAGGTACGACCTGTAGCCTGTGCCAATGGATTTAGTCATGCAAAGAGTAAAATCCAAGATGGCTGCTGGCGGCCATGTTTTTCGGCTGAACGACCCCAAAATAACTCGTTTCCCATCTACATGTCATTGTTAACATCCATGACAAATTTCATGAAGTTCCGACCAAAGCTACGACCTGTAGCCCGCACCAAAGGATTTAGTCATGCAAAGAGTAAAATCCAATATGGCTGCTGGCGGACATGTTTTTTAGACAAATGACCCCAAAAACACTCGTTCCCATCTACATGTTAATATTAACATCCATGATAAATATCATGATGATCAGACGAACAGTACGACCTGTAGCCCGTGCCAATGGATTGAATTTTGAAATCCAAGATGGCCGCCAGTGGCCGTGTTTTTTGGTCGTATGACCCCAAAATGACTCATTCCCATCTACATGTCAATATCAACATTCATAACAAATTTCATAAAGATCAGACCAAAGGTACGACCTGTAGCCCGCGCCAAAGGATTTAGTCATGCAAAGAGTAAAATCCAAGATGGCTGCTGGCGGCCATGTTTTTTGACCGAACGACCCCAAAATCACTCGTTCCCATCTACATGTCATTGTTAACATCCATGACAAATTTCATGAAGTTCTGACCAAAGCCACAACCTGTAGCCCGCGCCAAAGAATTGTCATGCAAAGAGTAAAATCCAAGATGGCTGCTGGCGGCCATGTGTTTTGGCTGAACGACCCCAAAATCACTCGTTCCCATCTACATTTGTACATGTCAATATTAACATTCATGACAAATTTCATGATTATCAGACGAACAGTACGACCTGTAGCCCGCGCCATTGGATTGAATTTTGAAATCCAAGATAGCCGCCAGCAGCCATGTTTTTTGGCCAGATGACCCCAAAATGACTCGTTCCCATCTACATGTCAATATCAACATTCATGACAAATTTAATAAAGATCAGACCTACGACCTGTAGCCTGTGCCAAAGGATTTAGTCATGCAAAGAGTAAAATCCAAGATGCTCATGATGGCCATGATTTTTTGGCCGAACTACCCAAAATGACTCATTCCCATCAGCCTTTCATTATTAACATCCATGACAAATTTCATGATAATCAGACAAACAGTACGACCTGTAGACCGCGCCAATTGATTTAAATTTTGAAATCAAAGATGGCTGCCAGCAGCCATGTGTTTTGGCCAAATGACCCCAAGATGACTCATTCCCATCTACATGTCAATGTCAACATTAATGACAAATTCCATAATGATCTGACAAAAGTACCCTGCTGGACAAAACAAGTGTCAACTTAACTGCGGTGCGGTTAGCGTTGCCACCGCGGCCGAAATGCAACTACATGTACCGGTACACCGCGGCTCCACCGGCTAACTACAGTTGGGCTGCGGTTTACTTGCTATTTGGCATGGTGTAGTTGCCGCGGTGTACATGTACTTTCATTAAACTGAAAAAAGAAAATACAAACCAAAAATGTACATGTCATTCGGCCGCGAGGGTACATGTAGTTGCCGTTCGGACGCAGTGAACTTGACGTTCGGCCGCAGTGTACTTGCTGTTCGGCCGCAGTGCTCAACTGCAGTTACAAACTGTGACACCGCAGCCGAACGGCAAATACACCGCGGTGCCAATGGACACTTGTTTTGTCCAGCGGGGTAAGGACCTGTAGCATGTGCCAAAGGATTTAGTCATGCAAAGAGTAAAATCCAAGATGGCTGCTGGCGGCCATGTTTTTTGGCCGAATGACCCCAAAAGGACTCGTTCCCATCTACATGTCATTGTTAAAATCTATGACAAATTTCATGAAGATCCGACCAAAGCTACGACCTGTAGCCCGCGCCAAAGGATTTAGTCATGCAAAGAGTAAAATCCAAGATGGCTACTGGTGGCCATGTTTTTTGGCCTAACAAACCCAAATAACTCGTTCCCATCTACATGTCAATATTAACATCTATGACAAATTTCATGATGATCAGACGAACAGTACAACCTGTAGACCGCACCAATGGATTTAATTTTGAAATCCAAGATGGCCACCAGCGGCCATGTTTTTTGGCCGTTTATTCCAAAAGAACTTGTTCCCAACTACCGGTACATGTCATTGTTAACATCCATGACAAATTTCATGAAGATCATACCAAAGGTACGACATGTAGCCCGTGCCAAAGGATTTAGTCATGCAAAGAGTAAAACCCAAGATGGCTGCTGGCGGCCATGTTTTTTGGCCGAATGACCCCAAAATGACTCATTCCCATCTACATGTCAATGTCAACATTAATTACAAATTCCATAATGATCTGACAAAAGTACCCTGCTGGACAAAACAAGTGTCAACTTAACTGCGGTGCGGTTAGCGTTGCCACCGCGGTTGAAATGCAACTACATGTACCGGTACACCGCGGCTCCACCGGCTAACTACAGTTGGGCTGCGGTTTACTTGCTATTTGGCATGGTGTACATGTAGTTGCCGCGGTGTACATGTACTTTCATTAAACTGAAAAAAGAAAATACAAACCAAAAATGTACATGTCATTCGGCCGCGAGGGTACATGTAGTTGCCGTTCGGACGCAGTGAACTTGCCGTTCGGCCGCAGTGTACTTGCTGTTCGGCCGCAGTGCTCAACTGCAGTTACAAACTGTGACACCGCAGCCGAACGGCAAATACACCGCGGTGCCAATGGACACTTGTTTTGTCCAGCGGGGTAAGGACCTGTAGCCTGTGCCAAAGGATTTAGTCATGCAAAGAGTAAAATCCAAGATGGCTGCTGGCGGCCATGTTTTTTGGCCGAATGACCCCAAAAGGACTCGTTCCCATCTATATGTCATTGTTAAAATCTATGACAAATGTCATGAAGATCCGACCAAAGCTACGACCTGTAGCCCGCGCCAAAGGATTTAGTCATGCAAAGAGTAAAATCCAAGATGGCTACTGGTGGCCATGCTTTTTGGCCTAACAAACCCAAATAACTCGTTCCCATCTACATGTCAATATTAACATCTATGACAAATTTCATGATGATCACACGAACAGTACAACCTGTAGACCGCACCAATGGATTTAATTTTTAAATCCAAGATGGCCACCAGCGGCCATGTTTTTTGGCCGTTTATTCCAAAAGAACTTGTTCCCAATTACCGGTACATGTCATTGTTAACATCCATGACAAATTTCATGAAGATCAGACCAAAGGTACGACATGTAGCCCGTGCCAAAGGATTTAGTCATGCAAAGAGTAAAACCCAAGATGGCTGCTGGCGGCCATGTTTTTTGGCCGAATGACCCCAAAAGGACTCGTTCCCATCTGCATGTCATTGTTAACACCCATGACAAATTTCATGAAGATCCAACTAAAGCTACAACCTGTAGCCTGCACCAAAGAATTTAGTCATGCAAAGAGTAAAATCCAAGATGGCTGCTGGCGGCCATGTTTTTTGGTCGAACAACCCCAAAATGACTCGTTCCCATCTACATGTCAATATTAACATCCATGACAAATTTCATGATGATCAGACAAACAGTACGACCTGTAGAACGCGCCAATGGATTTAATTTTGAAATCCAAGATGGCCACCAGCGGCGATGTTTTTTGGCGAATGACCCCAAAATGACTCGTTCCCATCTACATGTCAATGTCAACATTTATGACAAATTTCATAAAGATCAGACCAAAGGTACGACCTGTAGCCCGCGCCAAAGGATTTAGTCATGCAAAGAGTAAAATCCAAGATGGCTGCTGGCCGCCATTTTTTTTGGCCGAATGACACCAAAAGGACTCGTTCCCATCTACATGTCATTGTTAACATCCTTGACAAATTTCATGAAGATCCAACCAAAGCTACGATCTGTAGCTCGTGCCAAAGGATTTAGTCATGCAAAGAGTAACATCCAAGATGGCTGCTGGCGCCCATGTATTTTTGGCCGAACAACCCAAAAATGACTCGTTCCCATCTACATGTCAATATTAACATCCATGACAAATTTCATGAAGATCAGACTAAAGGCACAACCTTGAAATCCAAGATGGCCGCCAAGATGTTTTTCGATCGAAAGACCCCAAAATGATTCGTTCCCATCTACTAGTACCCTGCTGGGAAAAACAAGTGTCCACTTAACCACGGTGCGCTTAGCATTGCCACCGCGGCCGAAATGCAACTACACCGCGGCTCCACTGGCTAACTACAGTTGGGCATTGGTTTATTTTAGAGCTGAAACGGTTAGACGGTTAACCGGTTAGCATCCGGTTAGCGACGTAACCGGTTAGAAAAAAATGAACCGGACGAAACCGCATCCCGTTATCAGTTGAATGTGAACGTGAATAATCCTCAAAATATTAGGTTAAATGATGCAAAACTAATACTAAATCCTGTGTCACCGATAGTAGAGTGCAACGCAAGCATTAATTGGTACACGCGATAGTATCAGATACTTAGTAGCAATTCTCGAACTGTCTGCAAGTGTCGGCGACCTTCAATCAATTCCGGCCCTTTGAAGTTTTCTCTGATCTTCCGACAAGAGCATGTGTGCAGTCACTGTGTATCAAGGCGGGATAGTTCAATGCAATGACGTCACTGAATCAGTGAATCTGTCATCTGATAGACACCCCTCAGATATTATTTCGTGTTGAATTTTGAGAAGGGAAGACGCTTCAAGACGGCTATTATCTAAATGGAATCGCGTAAATCAGAAGTGTGGGCGAATTTCCGATTGGTAGAAGACAATGCAAACAAAAAAATGTTTGCGGAATGCAAAATTTGTCGTGATGATAGTGATTCCGACGGATAGTATTAGGCCTATTGAATAGGACTGCATTACCTAACTGACCTTCATTTTAGTGCTATAGCTTATTAGCTACATGTATGAGTTATTACGTTTCAGTTTTTATTAAATCATTGGAGGATATACCAATGATGGTAATTATATATTACAGATCTTTAATGTATAGTGTTGTTACTCGTTTTACCAATACCCAATTACGCATACTATTGTTACTCGTTTTACAGATGCCCAAACATGCTGATCACCGGCAAATGGCGGCAATTGCAAATAAGCATCCCCTGCCATTCACAATTTTCACTTGCTCATTCCCCATCACGAGAGCCAGCAAAAGAACAGTGAATGCGTGTTTTTGAATATCGTTAAATGCCGCGAATAAGGTCTTTAGTTCAGCTGCTATTTCTCACCTAGGTCTGTCCCTGGAGCATGGCAAATGTCGACATAATTAGTCAGAGAGAAGTCCACTATAAATTAGCGGTTAACCGGTTGAAATCCGGTTAACCCCGATGGTTAACCGGTTAGAAGAATGGGTCAACCGTTTCAGCTCTAGTTTATTTGCCATTCGGCCATGGTGTACAAATGTAGTTGCCGCTGTGTACATTCATCAAACTGAAAAAAGACAATACAAACCAGAAATCTAACCACGGTGTACATACCATTCGGCCCCGTTGTAGTTGCTTTTTGGCCATGGTGTACATGTGTACTTGTCGTTCGGCCGCGGTGTACATGTACTTGCCGCTCGGCCGCGGCGCTCAACTGCAGTTACAAACTCTGACACTGCACCCGAATGGCAAATACACCGTGGCCAATGGACACTTGTTTTGTCCAGCAGGGTACATGTCAATGTCAACATTCATGACCAGGGTTCGCTCTGCCACTTGCCAAATTTGCCAATGGCAAAAATAATTCACAGTTGGCAAAAAATATTTTCATTTGGCAAAAGTTTTGGCAAGTCACTTTTTAATTCCTTATTAATGAAGTTAAAAAATATCGGTCAATCAATACCATTCATTTTCAGAAATTATTACAATGGAATTATATTAGTTGTGTTTTATATGGTTTCGCAAAAGTTAACACCTCCATTAAGATGCAGTTAATCTGATATCATTAGTATCAACGGGTGGAGGGATTACCTCTATTTAGTGTGATGGTGGTGCTTACATAGCTAATCTTCATATGATGTTCGCTTTTGATCAAGCAACGCTTCTACTATTGTATTGTTCGGTAATCGGTTTATTGTTGTATGATAAACCGTAATAGATGAGATCATAATCATTAACTAACTGCTTTTTTATCGATATCAAACAGTGAGTGTCGAAACATAAGACTCAGTCAAGGTTGCAGAAAATGATGCTATTGGGAATAATATTTGGCAAATTCTAAAAGAATTTGGCAAAAAATATTTTCATTTGGCAAATTATTTGGCAAATGTAAATTTCGTTCCAGCGCGGACCCTGAATCATGACAAATTTCAAAGAGATCAGACTAAAGGCACAACCTGTATCCCGCGACAAAGTAAATTGTTGACGGACACACAGACACATGGATGACGGACGCCAACCCATGGCAATAGCTCAAACTTACAAAGTTGTAAGTTGAGCTAATAAAACGGGATGCGTTGGAATTTTGCAAAATGAATAAAATGAAAACCGTCAGGAGCTCCAAAATAGGGGTGGGCGGGTCACCGGAAACACAGGTATATATTTTTTTGGCTTTACTACTTCGGGGTTCATGCAGTTTGCTGAATTTTTCTTGCGGTAAAAATCCGATGACCACATTGAACCCGCCGTTCATTTCTTATATAATACAGCAGTATTACATGGGGTGACACCACTATAGAGGGGGGTCAATTACTTAAATCTAGGGAAGTCGATAGCCGAGAGGTACTGTAGTGTACTGGTCTCTCGTGCTAGCGGGCCAGGGATCGCAACCTGGTCAGGGTATTCTGACAAAAATCAGAACTCGGTCAGATACCAAGTTTGTAAAGCTGAAAAGTCTCATTTGAGATCACTGAATAAAGATCCGAATGCAAAAAAACCGACTTCCCCCATTACAACATCTATCCAGGTATTTTGTTGTTCTGCAGTATGCTGTCTGATTGGGGGTGCGGACATTAATGGCTAACCTGTGTACATGCCTCGGGGTATCTGGAGAAGTCAGCCCAAAACAAGGTCGGCCACAAGAGAAGTCGGCCCGGGTAAATTAAAGATTGGTCAAGAAAAGTCGGCCCCATTATTATTTTACTGCTTGTTAATGCCTGTGGCACAATAAGATGAGACCGACATTTCGCCACACAGTGTCATAAGGGATTACATCACCTCGTAGCATTCCATTTTATCTGACCATGTTTTGGTCACATGGTGTCAAGGAGGATTATATCACCTCCTGGCAATCCATTTTCTTATCGCCCACTGTCATGGTTTTACGCAGATACGGTATGTCGATAGGGTTCGTTAAACGGAAATTTAAATCTGTACCGGAAAAATAGCCATATATACAAGACATGGTATTAGACCAGATACGAACCTTCACACTTAGTCAGCCAATTAATCTACATGTATAGACCTAAACAATGTCCTGTCATAATTATAATGGGCGTCGCGCCAGAGGGATTTCCACATGGAAGCAGTCAGCGAAACGCCGATAAAGATCAACACTAAGTCATATACAATGTAGTGTTGAACAAGGTTTCCGTGACACCTGATATACATGTATGTTACTCAATTGAGTAAACATGTCACTAACTGATGTTAATAGCTGGGCCGACTTCGTACGGGGCCGAATTCGGGGCCGACTTCTCTGGGGCCGACTTCGTAGCGGGGCCGACTTCTCCTGTATTCCGCCTTGGTGTGTGCACATTAAAGAACGCTACTGCAGTCGCCACAGGGTTATAAAGTTACTAGTACTCGGCCGTGGTAGCACCTGGACCCGACAGTAATGATTAACAGCCCGAGGGCCTATTTATAGACCCGAGACGGAGTTAATCATTCCTGGAGGGCTGTAAAGAAACCAAGGTGCCCGACAAAATCATGCTATTACTATTATTACCACACCGTCCTGGTGTGAGCATGCTTTAATGAAAACAAAGCTTAGCGCTCGCTTCTGTTCAACTTCACCTTAAAATCATGGAATCATGACGTGTGGGTAAAATAATGTTCATCTAATAAAGAACGCCCTCTAAAGTGGTAAAAATATTAAGTAATATTGTTAACGTTGGAATCAACAGAAAGATCAGACTTTAATTTTTGAGTCGCGCGATCGCTCTTGCGCACCATCGCGCGGCTAAAATTGAAAACCAGTGAGCGATCAATATTTCGTCAGCATTGAATCGGAGTATTAAATTAATTCCTTATTAATAATTATGAATTACAATTAATATACCGGGGTAGGAGCATGTACAATATGAAAACACAGTGTGTAACATTCACTTGTGCTAATGGATAGTGGATTAAGCAGTGTTAAACCATCAAAGAGTTTCAATGGACATCCATCGTGAGTAAACTACTAGTAATTCAATTTACGCAACATTTATGAATGTATTTCCGCTGTTTATTTTATCTTGATAGAAACCGCGCGGCTGGCCAAAACCCAGCGAGCGGGACTATGCGCGCCTACATTTTGTAAACATGAAAGTCTGAAAGATATCTGTATGAATTTGAACTGAATACACATGTACTACCCTGCTGGGCAAAACAAGTGTCCACTTAACCACGGTGCGCTTAGCATTGCCACTGCGGCTGAAATGCAACGGCACAGCGGCTCCACCAGCTAACTACAGTTGGGCCGCGGTGTATTTGCCATTCGACCATGGTGTATAGTTGCCGCTGTGTGCATTTATTAAACTGAAAAAAGACAATATAAACCAGAAATCTAACCACGGTGTAATGCCATTCGGCCCCATTGTAGTTGCTTTTCGGCCATGGTGTACATGTGTACTTGACGGTCGGCCATGGTGTACTTGCCGCTTGGCCGCGGTGCTCAACTGCAGTTACAAACTCTGACACCGCCGCCGAACGCCAAACACACAGCGGTGCCAATGGACACTTGTTTTGTCCAGCAGGGCAGTACGATTGATCTTTTCAATTTGAAAACAGTAAAAAAAATTCTTTTTCAGTCCTAAATCAAATGATTAAATTAATGATAAGCAAATACCTGTGCAACCTTTGATGATTACTAGATTTGAGAACAAATTCAACAATGCCTCCAAGCTCCTGTCGACAGTAAAAGTGCAATAATCATGTCACAAACACAGTTTACACATGATGTCATGAAATTGAATACACCTAACATTGAATTGCCTAGTCTTCGTGTATCTGTGGTACACAATAATCCATACAATCCTCAAAACAACATTCATTGTTGCAAATTAGATGAAACACAGATCAATCACTCGTTGATTTTTCAATTTCGTGCCATGTGGGGCCTTGACCTTGTAGTGGAGAAATCGGTGTATATAAAGTGTTTGTCGACGCCGATGCCGGCTCTAAATAAAAGTGTAATGTCTAGCTTCTTCGTTGTTTCTCAGTGGATGTGACTGCGATTTGGTATGTGTGTCCGGGTTGGGTCATGGATGATTTTGATTATCGCACATGCACATTTAAATTTGATTTGTTTTTTTAATTTACAAATTTCGAGTAGAAGATTTGTTTACAATCGAGATGGCTAATCACAAACTGTGCCACGGTAATATTTTACCGAATGCCATGTTATCAGACTAGAAAGGCTGTGATTAATCCTCGATTAATCTATTATTTGATTGAGTCTCTGAATGACTCAGTGAGGACAATTAAAAAGTGATCATCGGCAATCGTTGTTGTTGTACTTGTATGTAAATTCCTCCGTCGCGGTTGTCTTCGGAGCACGCTGCTCTCCTAACTCAGTACCGTTACTAACAGTCGATTGTGTTGAAGTTGAAGTGAAGAAAACGTAATTCTTCGATCAGTTTCTGCTGGAGTCTGCGCAGTAACCTCCCGGAAGTCACGTGTGAAATTTACAAAAAAGCATACACGCTATTTTCGGCAATTGCGGACATCTTGACATGAGGTTATCCCATTCAGGAACGATAACTCTAAAATCTACAATGACGTCAGCAATCACGCACGCTATGCGTGCCCTTGGAGTTTTGAAAGCGGCAAAGGTGAGTTTGTTTTTAAGAATAGTTACAATTAAATTGAGTTATTTAAGACAATTAACATTATAAGAATTTATACGGCAAACGCGCGGAGAATAACTGTATGTTATAGTTGCTGTTGCAACGAATATTTGATCAAATAGGTATCAATTTAAGACATTTCAGTCAATAAAACGACGTTTTCCTAGACTAAATGATGGTGGTCATTGGGGCCATTTAACTTAATCCAAGTTAAAGGGGTGCCAGCTCCGAGAATAATTGCATGTTATTGGGTATTGCAATTGACACGAGGCCATGTAAGAGTGTTGCAATCGTGACATTTACAATACAATTCGTTGAAATTGACTTTTCTATTAGAGATAATTAGAATAATTTTATTTTTATATCAATATAAACAAGTTTAAGCCATTAAGGTTAGTTAAACTCAAGGTTGTTCCTGACAACAGGCTTGGTCTCTTTTGTCAGGTCTGCATTAGTTATCTGACTTATCATTTATCAATATTATCATTTCCATTATTGCCAATAATAGAAAGCTGTATAAAGTGACTTTATATTGTACCATAAATGATAAACAATTTAATTGATTATCAAGTTCATTTCACCATCACAGCAGCATCTGATTCTGAATCTGATGCAATTCAATTTATTTGTTTGTTAAATCTGGTTAAAATTAAATGATAAATCTCTTGATTTGTGTTGTGGCTACTAGTAGATTAATATAACTTATAAAGATTAATATGATTATGACATTATGGTATTAAAATTAATTATTCCACCAACCAATGTTGAACCATGTACTAGTATTCAAATAAGTTTGATTAATATTGAATTACGGTACGGTAGTTATTAATTTTTTCCATGGAATCATCATCTCTCAAGAAACAAACAATTTCTCTACTACCGGTACTAGTAAACACCAAAACAGTCTAAAGTACTATTATTTAATTAATCCCAGTTCCCACCCATGGTATGAATTTTGTTTATATTTACAGCTATTAATCTCCAGGTTGCAGTTGACAGTGCACACTCAGTTCAGATTAGATATCTACAAAAGAGTCAAGCAGTCATACTGTAGCAAGCGAAAAGAGTGCAAAGATGGCAGACAATGAAAATGGTGAGTTTTTGGATTCTATCAATCAGATTCAGAGATGGGATCTCAACTCAAAAGCTAAATTTCTGAGTCTTGAAATTCTTAATGGAATATCGGACATTTCAGATGGAGATTTAATTAATGTTATTGAACCTCCAGTAGTTATGGCGGACGTCACTCGGCTCACATGTATCCCGCCAATGGAGGATGTTACATCGTGTTTAAATCAATTAAATAAAATAGACAAGCCAGACAAAAAACACTTTGTGTCTACAGCTTTTGGAAATCTTTCTGCACAGTGTTTCAACCAAATCAAAGCTATTCATAAACAAAGACAAATGTGCCGAAAAGCTGCATTAGAAGTCACTTGGTTTAATAACTTAGAAACAGTCACCAATGAAATATGTGTGACTCCCGTGTCGTCTAACATTGTCAGAAAATTTCGCGACATTTTGAAAGAGAGCTACAATGACACTGTGGTAAATTTGCCATTTGGACAAATTCTAGTAGATGATTTGAGCACACTGACTAACCATCGGTGGTTAAGTAATATGGTTTTATTCAATATTGGAGATAGCCTCAATGCAATGGTACCAGACGCGCATGTAACCATAGTAGATACATATTCACTGTCAAATCTGCCTCAAACTGTTGAAAAGCAAGTATCACAATTAACAAAATTAGATGGTGGTGATCCAAGAATAATCTTCCATTTCTTAGTTCATGAAACTGCTGATGGCAGTGGTCAGACAGAGCTATCAAATTCAAGTGGTAATCATTTTGTATTCGCGGTGTACTACATAAATAAAAACTGTCTTTTGTATGCAGACACAAAGGGATGGCAAATTCCTGGAAATTTTGTTGATAAATTGAAAGAGGGTATTATGCTGTCCAACATTGATTCTTCTAAATTGGACATTGTTTTCTGTCATGACCCTCAGTACAATCACAGGGTGAGGTATGCTGTTGGTTCTGAAAGTACAGTACATAAATGCCGTGAAAATAGATGCTCTATGAATTATATGTCCCAATCTTGTGCTGATATTTGTGGAGTAGCGGCAGCAGTTGGAATTGCACTTTGCTGTCTCCGAAATGATTTGTTTTATAACATTGTAACCAACAATGCAACAGAAGAAGACATCCTGAGTGTAAGATATTTGAGAAAGGTCTCTAATCAATCTGACTTTCTCCGTCAAGTTTTGACGTGTTGGCTCCTGTCAGACACAATCGATATAAACATGGTATTGTCAAAATCTGTACTAGTACTGGCATCACGTCCAGCAAGCATGAATAATAACTCTAATAACAGTGCTGCTGATAATCAAAGAAGTGTATCACACGTCATAAACAACGATGCTAATTCTCATTCAGCCACCATTAAGAAGGTTGACAATGTAAAAAAAAATAGGAATGCAGCAACTAGTCTATCATTAGACTTGAAAGTGCCAGATAATATAAACTGTATGCTTTTGAAAAAACCATATGTTTTAGCGGAGAAAACTAGACAACAACTGAAATTAGTGTTGCAGACAAAAGCTGGCAAAACAACAAAAAATTTTAAGTGTTCAACTGCCATGAAAGAAGACTCAAACACGATTAATACCATACAAAATTTTCTAGAAAGCTCTGAATGCAACAAATGGCTTCATATAAAGTGTTCTACTTTGGATATAAATGTTAAGGAATTAACTGATGAAACTAATTTGAAACTGCATCCAATGTTATCAAGCTGTATAATTGGCTCCCCTTCTATAAGTCACAGCAAAGATAGGTTCCTCAAACTCAGGTGCAAACTGAAGTGTGGTCGAGACTTCACAAAAGAATTCCCTTGCACAAAAGAAGGATTACATGATCAAATTGCAATTTCAAATATTAAATCCTTCCTAGTTTCTGAAGAAGTAGTTCCGCATTTGGAATCAAATCAGTGGATTTATTCTGAACAGTGTAGGACTGGGAATGATTTGAAAAAGTTTTTTGATAAATTCAATTTTGATATATGCAAACGCATTGTTTTGGATAAAAATGTGACATCAAAATACGAGACTCAAAATTCTACTTTGAAATCATCTGTATCTGATAACAAAAACTGGGGTAAAACACATCGGTTTGATGAGAAATATAATTTTTCAGATGAGAATGGAAATCGGAATGATATTCCTGTTGTTATGTACATTACATGCGCAGGTAAATCTGACCAATGCCGTGCAACCTGCGGTCATTTGCTTACAGAGATAATTCTAAACACTGATATCTCATCTTGTTCAGCATGTAAACAAGATCTATTATTGGACCAAAAAACTTGCACAAATTGTATGTGTGATACTTCTCCCCAGTGGACAAAAATAGAGGGTGCATACTATTGCAATGCATGTTATAGATATTGGAAAAAACACAATAATCACCGACCTAAATCCATAATTTTACAGTCAAAAGATAAACCTAAAACAACTCAAAATGATCATTTTAAGTGTGGTTGGAAATTGAAACTTACTCTACACAAAGACGATATGGAGACTTGGAACATATATGAGCACTTCGAAAATTCAAAGTATCATGTTTCTGCACCGAGTCAGCACATGAAAAGGCCCTCTTTATCAACTAGAGACAAGTGGGATATGCTTCGCGAAAACAGTACCACACCAAAACAAATATTTGTGAATATGAACAAGGTAAATCAGATTTATCCAGATGAACAAGCTTCACAAACATCTCATAGCCTTTCCCAAATACAAAATCGTGCAAAGATAGTTGATCGACATGTATTGAGAGACTCAATTTCCTGTCAAGATGAGATAGATTCAACTTCATCTGATTGGCGTAATCTTGAAAATCTCATTGAGGGTAATAAGGAATCTGTAATTTTTTTCCAGCGAGGTGATAGGGATCTTGATAGAAATTATCATTTGATAGTGTCGGATGAATTTGCGTGCCATAATTTGCGTGATCTTGGCAAGTACGTCATTGGTTATGACACTAAACATGACTTCATGTCTGTTAGGTTCAGTACAGCTTTAATAACATATGCTGATATGAACAATACTGGTAGACCAGCTGCTATCAGTATCTCTGACAATAATGAACTGGAAACACATGCAACGACCATTGAAATTTTAGCTGCGAATATACCATGTTCAGATCCTTCATGTGATCATAAAAAATTAATGAGGGTATTTAATGATGGTATGGGATTCTTTACATTTAGGCCATGCGCTTTGAAAGATCCGATTCATTTTATGGTACAGCATGACAAAGATATATCAATCCGGGGGGCTGTGGAAAGCCTAAACCTGAGAACAGCCCTGTGCAATTTTCATGGTGTAAATGCTTTTCGTGCTCATTTGCTTGATGACAAGCGTGTCTCTCTCTTTCTCCGTCCTCTTGAGACTGCTTTCAAATGCATAATGAGGAGTTGGAATGAGGATGTGCGGCTAAAAACCATAACTGGATTTAAAACTTTTTTGAATAATGAAATTCCAACTGAACTTCTGCCAGACAGTCTGAAGATAAGTTTGATTAATTACATGGAAAACAATTGGTTTTGTGAAAAATGGGCTAACTCGTTCACTGCAGAGAAATTGTATTCCGTCCCACCAGCCGAGAGAAGTAATCCATTAAATCTGACAAATAATATAACAGAAAGAAAATTCAGAGATATTGATGAAACATACCTAGACTCCCATGTCAATAAATTGTTATCCGAGTTCTTCATTAAAGCTATAAAACCCATTTTCAAATGCGAAAAGAAAGAAATGAACATGAAACATCAACCTAAATTTAGACAAAAAAACATAAATTTTATTGAAAAAGAGAAACTTGTCATTGATAGGTCAGTTGGACTTCTTAAAAATGGAAATATCAGACATTTTGATAATGCAAGCTCATGGTATATTATTGATTCACAGTCTAAAGATCAATATGCATTTCAGAAAGAAACCAGAATAGGAATGAGTTCAGGAAATTATGAGCCACTATCACAAAATCAATTGCAGGATGACAATAGCTCCGAAACATTATTTGACGGATTTCTCATAGGAAAAGATAATGAAGAAAATATAAACATTGATAATTATGTGTCCAAAAAAACTCCTTGCAAATCTTGCAAACAATTAGCAGAGGAAGTGACTTCTGAGCACTGTTACAGTCATGACAGTGTGCGTCGCTGCCGTGATGTCATTCATTCATTGGATATGAAGGCTGCTGAAATTTTCAGAGAAAGCATCCTTGATATCCTTCCTGATAACACAAAAATGATCGCGACAAGACATTCATCTTTCGTACACATTTGTAACCCAGATATTTGTGTTTGTACTTGTTATGCCTTCCTTTACCATGGTCAACCATATTTTTGCAAACATCTTTATGCTGCATTTGCCCATCAAAACAATCTTGAAGATACTGATGTTATTCTAAAACTTTTCAAACTGTATTATCCAAGATCTGATCAAATTGAAGAATCTGAAAGCTCGATTCCCTTTAACATAATTTCAGAACTTCTTGATATCTCAAGTGAAATTCAATATTCTGAAATATCTGCAAAACATGTTTTAAAGATTTTACATGATAAACCAATAACAAGTACCAAGTCAGGTGGTTCTTTGGCAATCCGTTCAGCGCATTATGGTGGTTTCAGAAATATTGAGCCTGTTTCTGAAAGAAAATATAGCCTACAAATTAATATTGATGATGAATCCTTTGATCCATATCGGCCCAATATAGATTTTCATAAAAACGCAAGCGAACGACATGCTGGAAGGAAAAGAACTCGCCCAGCAAACCGAGGAATTAATTTTAAACGTGCCGTGGAGAAATCACTAACAGAATTAGGTGTTATATTAGAAGTGGAGGGTAGTTCCATCAATACTGGAAATAAATCTAAAGGTGATGCAACAAAAGGAAAAGCCAAAAAAAGGAGTGTAAATTGGGTTCCGGCTATGAAACTAGTGTGTTACAAGTGTATTGAAGATAAAGTGAAAGCTCCATTCTTTTGTTCAAATCAACAAAAATTATTCGCTCATCTAGCAAGGGCTCATTCTCAAAAATTATTAACTTGCGGTTCGTGTTGGTTAGAAAGTAAGTCTATAAACAAATTTAGCAATGAAATACAGTTGAGAACTCATGTAAGAGAACATCACAATAAAATTTTGGATTCTCAACATTATCGATACGAATTTCGCAAGGAAGAATCAATGACAGTCAAAATGACTACAGATGGTGATGCCTTGCCTAAAGTTTTGCGAACTAGTTCAATGCCAGTGAATAGCATGATACAAATTCCCAGGAAATTACAATCTGTAAATATAGCAGAATCAGAAAATGACCTGTCTGAAATAATTGAAGGTAGAGAGAGCACTCTTGGTTTAAAGAACTTAGCCTTGTCAAAATTGCATAAATTAGATATTAAAAGGAAATCTGCAGGTGATCTTTTAACTGAGGAAAACACAAAGCAGATGAAGATGGGTTAAAGTATATGGAAGGTTAATACAGCTATGACAGCTTGTATATATATATAGTTATCATAGCATCATTTTTGTATAATAAACTTTTGTTTCTTTTACATCTCTAGGTTCTCAACCAATAATATGGGTCATCGGCGCATCATACATTGAACGGGCTTCGGCTTTCGCGGCATCTTGTGAATATGGTAATCTTGGGGTCAAGGGTGCAATGGTCATCTGGCAAGGTAAGGGTGGGAGGAAGGTGAATAATCTAAGAGACTGTTTAAATGAATGTGCAACTAAGTACCCACAGCCTAGTGGCATCATTATTCATCTGGGCTCAAATAATGTCATTGACACACCCAGGCTTGAACTGTTTGGCATGATTAAAGATGAAATTCAGTACACTATTAATAAATTTCCAAACTGCTTTGTAATGTATGTTGGCATTTTACAGAGATTTTGCTGGGAAGGTGCCAAGTCAATCCGGGCTATCGAGCACAAGAGAGAGAAGCTTAACTCTGATATTAGGATTTTGATGCGGGAATTAAATATGTTTTTTGTAGATCATAACGAAATTCACCATGATGATCAAACCCTCTACTGTGATAAGGTTCACCTCTCACCAAAAGGCAACAGATTGTTCCTGAAAAGCATTTCAGAGGCTGTTAAATTGATTGTATAACTTTTGTCTGTCTGCTATATACGGTTGTTTTTCTCGGTTTAACACTCTGAGTTGAGTTAGGTTCCAAATCAATGAGTCTGAGATCACTTGTATCATCACCCGGTGAATCAGAATTTTCAGGAGTTAGGTTAGGCTTCGGTTATTTTTCTCGGGTTAACGCGTTGAGTTAGCTAGGCTCCAAATCAGTGAGTCTGAGACCACTTGCGTTCCCGGTGGATCAGAATTTTCAGAAGTTAGGTTTTAAGTTAGGCTCCAAATCAGTGAGTCTGAGACCACTTGCGTTCCCGGTGGATCAGAATTTTCAGAAGTTAGGTTAGGCTAAGGTTCTTTTTCTCAGTTAAATTTAACATGTTCATTTTCTTATGTCCATGTACATGGGATCAGCATTAATTTGTTCATGGTAGATGGGATGTGCCTCAGATGAGTTTATCCTTCGGGGCATGTCCTAAAGAATGCTGTTTGGTAAGACATGCCTCAGATGAGTTTATCCTTTGGGGAATGTCCAAAGGAAGGTTCTTTTTCTCCGTCAACGCGTTGAGTTAGGTTCCAAATCAATGAGTCTGAGATCACTTGTATCATCACCCGGTGAATCAGAATTTTCAGGAGTTAGGTTAGGCTTCGGTTATTTTTCTCGGGTCAACGCGTTGAGTTAGGCTCCAAATCAGTGAGTCTGAGACCACTTGTTCTCCCGGTGGATCAGAAATTTCAAGTTAGGTTAGGCTACGGTTCTTTTTCTCCGTCAACGCGTTGAGTTAGGCTCCAAATCAGTGAGTCTGAGACCACTTGTTCTCCCGGTGGATCAGAAATTTCAAGTTAGGTTAGGCTACGGTTCTTTTTCTCCGTCAACGCGTTGAGTTAGGTTCCAAATCAATGAGTCTGAGATCACTTGTATCATCACCCGGTGAATCAGAATTTTCAGGAGTTAGGTTAGGCTTCGGTTATTTTTCTCGGGTTAACGCGTTGAGTTAGCTAGGCTCCAAATCAGTGAGTCTGAGACCACTTGCGTTCCCGGTGGATCAGAATTTTCAGAAGTTAGGTTTTAAGTTAGGCTCCAAATCAGTGAGTCTGAGACCACTTGCGTTCCCGGTGGATCAGAATTTTCAGAAGTTAGGTTAGGCTACGGTTCTTTTTCTCCGTTAACGCGTTGAGTTAGGCTCCAAATCAGTGAGTCTGAGACCACTTGTTCTCCCGGTGGATCAGAAATTTCAAGTTAGGTTAGGCTACGGTTCTTTTTCTCCGTCAACGCGTTGAGTTAGGCTCCAAATCAGTGAGTCTGAGACCACTTGTTCTCCCGGTGGATCAGAATTTTCAAGTTAGGTTAGGCAACCGTTCTTTTTCTCGGTTTAACATGTTCCTTTGCTGCTGCTTGTTCTTTATTTCCTTCAGTGCTGCTGAATGGATGTTCCTGAATTCTACTGTGCAGCAGGAAAATGCCATCTACATCAGAGATGCAAGTGTCAACCAATGTCACCATGCAGCAGTTTTGTTGGAAATAATTCTTCAGACTTATCAGAACATAAGTATAGTTTCCACTTTTAAAAGAGTATGGCCAGATTGTTTTCTTGCTATAATTTAACGAATGCCAGATCTATTTCTGAAAGTTAATTTGAATATCTTGTCTTTAAAAAAAAAAAATAACATTCTTCATGCATTAGTGCCTAGATGCCCAAGAAGAATTGAACAATATACACCATTATATTATATATTTATAAAAGTCTTTTGGCAAATATTAATTTGAAAAAATGAATCACCAATTTCAGTCCATGCAAATTACCTTTTGACTAAATTAAATTAAAAGTTGTCAACTTGTGACTAATTAAAAGTTGTCAATTTGTGACTAGGCACAAGCGGTATTCTCTGGACATCACCATGCTACTTAGATTATGTTGTGTAACTTGATAAAACTTTAATATTATTTGAAATGTTCCTTTCAAACCATATTACCGGTACTAATAAACTAGATTGAAAGATGTTCAACAATTTTAAAGAATTCCTTATACCTGATTTTGCGGAGGATTTATTTTTGTTAATTGTTTATCCTTAATTTAAGCATCACATTATCAAGGAATGAATGTTTTAGTGTGTGCACTTAAGATGTCTGTGTTTGATATGGTACTATATCAAACCTAACTAACACATATAAAGTCATTGACTGACTTGCCATTTTTTTGTAATTCCTTACGCAATGTGTATATGGTATGCAGCTGGTATGCCTCTCACCCTGACCACAATTCCTGACCAGTGGGGAAGGGAATTGACAACTTGACTAAGCATTGACTTAACAGTGGTGGCTTTACTGGCTTAATGCATGCTGCTTACTATGAATCATTATCCCTTGTTAGATCTTGACAACATCAAGATCTAACTAAGGATATTAATTCACAGTGAACAAAAAATATTCTGTTGTGGCTAGTGATAATTTAACTACCAATTTACATTATTGGCCATAAATAAAACCAAAATAAATTTGTATCAGCCTATGACAAACTTAATAGCATTGATGTGCCTGGTTTATTAAAACATCCACTTTTGACTCGAAGATGAAGAGGTGCATGTTGGTCAGGTTTGTTCAGCATGAATACCGCTTAAACTTGTCAGCATTTCACAACTCTGAAGTGCAGATGAGTGCTAGGGCCCACTCTCATCTGACAGTTGTTGAGAGTGCATCTTCCAATTAAAGGGGAAGACATGCTGACAACTATTTAACACTTTTCTCTATTTCTCATAAACCTGTTGCGAGACAATGCATTTTCTATTTAAAGAAATAACTGTTTAATGTCATTTTCAAACTGGGATCTATTATATGAATCTTTGTTTAATTTATAGAATAGAATAGAGTTTATTTACCAATAAAGGCCCTCAGTGGGTAAGTTACAAAGTGTTATAAGTGTAACAAACATATAGTATATTCATTGGTGGAGTATTTATTAGGTTCAATATCTATCCCACAGGATTATATCTGAATCAACATGGATGTATTTCACGATATAATTTCTCATAATAATCATGCAATCTAAAGTTCTTATTTTAGAATACCAGCGCAGTCTCCAGTCAGATTTGAACTGACAATCCCCTCAGTGTAAACTGAGGTGCACTCACCAATGTGCTGTAGAAACGGATATAAAGCTGGCATTAAAAAACAACAAATTTTAGTAGAACCCCCCCTCCCCCCCCCCCCCCCCCCCCCCCCCCCCCCCCCCCCCCCCCCCCCCCCCCCCCCCCCCCCCCCCCCCCGGCCAGTGCACCACTGCATTGTACTATAAAAAAAATTGTATTTTCTTTACATGTGACAAAATAGATCATATATACCGGTAGCTTATTAAACTAACTATAAAATTGTGGCACTTTGAATCCTAGGCCTAGATGTATTTGTCGGGTTGATGTTGAAAATTCGTTTGAGCGTTTTGATCTACATTAGACATTGATGACGGCGCCGGCTTATTTTCATTATTCAGTCTAAAACTTGGTATTCGCTACATTCTAAATGGTCTGATTGTTTGTTGCTAAGAAATCAAAATATACACATTGGGCCAGCAACTTTTTCGCCTATGAATAAAAAACAAACCCGAAATCAATAAACACTGTCACTGTCGTATATTGAAAAACTAATGGTGTAACTTATTGATTATGGATATATGAGATGTAATTAAATGTAAACTGTAGATAAAAATGATGATCTTATCGTAGCAATAAAAATCATAAATAAATTCGCAATCGAAAATATCACGTGACAACCGTATATCATGAATATATTCATGAGCTCAGCCTATACCAGGCCTCAATTACATTTGCTAGCCTGGGTACTAGGCTACATAGACCCTGATGGTCTCTGGCAATTGCCAATTTTAATTAAACTGGCTATACCAGGCTATACAGGAAGTTTACAAATAAATTTACGACTTTTAGAGTAGTCATCTAGAGTTCATCCAAAGGAAGTTTGGTGACGATCGGATTACAGATGTGGTCTGAAGGGTGTGCCAAAGGATTTAGTCATGCAATGAGTAAAATCCAAGATGGCTGCTGGCGGCCATGTTTTTATTTGAAAATTGTTTAAATTTGATGTGTTCCATCTAAAGGAAGATCCATATGAAGTTTGGTGATGATCATAAGAGATATGCGGATGCGGATGCCAACCCATGGCTATAGCTCAACTTTGTCAAGTTGCAATGAGCTAAATATACAATGTCAAAAGACTACTATACTCACATCAACAGTGTGGCCATGGGTGGCCCTGATCAGTATATTCCCATCTCTCTCAATAAATAGAACTCTGTGGGCATTAATTAAGGACCTTCTCAGCTCAGCTTCGGTTACATCTCCAAACAATTTAATGATATAGGCATGTCGTAAGATTTCTTCAACTGCAACATATCCTCCTAAAATAGATATTAAAAATAGATAGATGTGTACTGTTTGTATATGATAGTTGAATCCTCACAAACCACGCATTACCTAAAGGCCTACCCACCTACCACCTAGTGTTCGGAAACAAATTTGCAGGACCCCCCCCCCCCCCCAAGTTACCGATTAATTTATTTTATAGTGACTTGATATACTAGTATGGCTTTAATAACAATCTGTGGTATGGAATGTGTCAGCTCTTAGACATATGTACTTGTGAAGCTGACAGGCTCAACCTGATATTTAATCCAACAAAGACGGTAGCCATGACCAACTTGATGCAGAAATGTAATAGAGTAATCAATTAGTTCCAAGAATTAAATTCAATAATTCACTTGAGAACTCGTTTCTTACTGACTCTCTTGTCTCCCATGAACAATGAATTATTTATAAACCTAATTCTTGGAACCAATTGATTACTCTCTATATAATGATACCATTTGAAACATCTGTGTCTAAGAAGTTGCCCATAGAGAAATAGAAAAGAGCCTAAAATAAGAGAAATATTCTGGCTCCCAAAATGCAAACTATAAATGTATTTTCAATGGAAGGGGAATAACTCTATCTTTAAGATATAGTAACCCCCCCCCCCCCTTCATTGAAAAAAAATGCACTTTTTATTACAATCCAGATGACAAAAACACATTGGTAACTGAAGAAATACAACATGTTCACAGTTTATTGCACCTGATAAGTTGATAATACAATGTTTTGGAGCTTCCTCTTTCAAATGGTATATATTTCATATACTATGAGTGTTTTATGGAGCACATATACAGAATGAGCAGTACATGATAGTAGCTAGTAACTGCTGAATGCACTGTATTGAATCACAATAATACTTGATATAAAAATACCATTCTGCAAATTTAGTCTTTTCTATTATTCGATACCGTACATGTTAGGCTATGTCAAGCATTCAAATTATTGGGCTTTGTGATATTTCATAATCGTCGTAATGGCCTAGCAATAATGATGGCAGGTTGGTTACCTTCGTCCCTTGCCAACAGTTGAAACTGTTCGTCACCATGCCTCAGTATCCTTAAAACAACTCGCGACAAATCTGAAAATAGATAATACCTACAGTTTTTGTTTGCATACCAATATTATTTACCACATAAATCAATCACATTTGTATATATATATGCAGCCCTTCAAACAAATTGGCCAGCATTAAATTTGCCATGGGACATTTTTCCTAATTTCGAGGGCTGATACATGTAACGTTATTTAAGAAATGGATGTTGATTTGCTTGCACAAAGAATTCCATTGAGTACGGATGCAAGTTGGTCTGACATTTTGTGTAGTGTTGAAACGATTAGTGAATTTCAAAGTTGACTAGTCAAGGCTCACATGTCACGTGGCGTCGACTAGTCGGTACCCAATATCAAAACTTTCAAACATAACATGGTACGAAAAATTCATCAGACATGGCATACACTGATGCCTGATGCAATGACGGTCTAGCGCAATTCCCTGCATAGACACCAATTTATGTGGGAAATAATACAGTAAACATCTTGATATTTATCTGAACACTGAATCAAATTATATAATTAGACATGTGGTGGATAATGATTAGAAACATGATAATTTTTACAGGTTTTAAATTTAATATCAGCTTTGAGATTTCGTTCAGTCACATGATCACCAATAAACCGGTGCTGAGCGGTGTCACTATAAAATGTTAATGTTCTGACTAAATATGTACTACGGTATAGTGTAGGCTACGTTGTAGAATATGATTTACTTAAAGGTACTCAATCCGATAAAACTCCTCTCAATTACTATTTCAATGGCTTCGGGGGTCAAAAATATTTGATTCGAGTCGAGGAAGTCACCCATCAAAGCTCAGATTTGTTAGATATCGATTTTAGAAATCTATTATTTTTCATTATCGGGAATACTTTCTGTCCCAGAACACAGTCAAAATTGCGTTATTAACTTATTATTACCATTAGATTTTAGAGTTATCCATCCTTGTCTGTTTGAATAGTGTTTTGCTGTACATGCACATCTCGAGCAGGTTAATACGAAATTGACGGCAATTATTAGTACTCATCTCGAGCAAATAACAAATTTCAAAAATCAATATCTAATAACTCTGAGCTTTGTTTGATGGGTTCCTCGACTCGAATCAAATATTTTTTACCCCCAAAGCCAAAGAAATAGTAATATTGGACCCTCTGATCGGATTGTTGTTGTTGTAATCTGTTGAGATGGGGACCCTCTGTTCGGATTGAGTACCTTTAAAAAGCAATCCAGTACTAGCTAGCAAATATATTTATGTGTATGCCACAATCAACAATGATATCTGCAATAAAGAGCGTTTACTGTTGTATAATTTCTTTGTGAATCATAAGCCTTTTTGGTTATTTCATTCCGACAGGCCTATATTTAATAATATATTTAAAAAGTAATTAATAAGTGCATTAATGAGTGCATTGAATAAAGAGCTAGCATTCTCTAACTGATTAAATTAAATATGCTATCACCAGCCCTTTTATTTATTATAGTGATAGGCTTTAAAGAAATATAAGGGCTGACAATACAGTATCATGTAATTCAATCAGTTAGATAATGAACGCTCTTTTATATTCCAATGGCCTACGGTACCTAAAATAAAGAGCGTTCAATCAGTAGGACAAATACATGTAAGTACTGAACTGAACTGAACTGATTTTTATTTGATCGACCGCCATAGTAAATATAGGACACTCAGACATTATAAATATAAGGACAATTGTTTTCGAGATGGTTTGGTGAATTGTACAATTAATGTTGAGTAGTGGTCTGAAAACAATGTTCACCAAAATAACTACGAGAATTCATAGATGTAAATTTTCACACATAATCACCATCGCCGTGCCGACAAAACTGTTACTGTCAAAAGGCAACACTTTGTCAGAACACAAGCGACGATTTTGATGTGGTTGAGGGTGCATGGCCGGAGAATAGGGTAGCCTAATTTTGATGCGCAAATTAGCGCTTCCAGTTTATTATCGAATTTGATGCACGCGTTGAACTGAGGAAATGGACTTAAATCACATTAAAAATTTAGCTCGAGTTAGCTATTTGAGCTCAAATGAGCTATTTACTAATTTAGCTCATTAGTCATTTGGAATTTTGGCACCTCTGCCCGACCTGATTGTAGTTCACTAGTTGTACTTGTAGCTGTATTTTCACATTTGCCAGACCTGACAGATAATCATGGCATTGCCTATTCAGGCTATTGCAGTATTGGTAATTGCATTACAAATTAGCCAAAGAGGTACTAACCGTAGAGATCAGAATTCATCATTGTAAAAAACAAACAAGCAAAGTAAAAGAATTTGACCGCTAAGAAGGCAAATAAAACAGCGCCGGAAGTTAACGGCGGGTGCTATAACGCACACATCGAGTTATCGTTCCTGAATGGGATAACCGCTTGTCAAGATGTCCGCAGTTGCCTATTTTCGCTCTTGGTATAGAAATATAGAAAAATTATATGACGTCATAATTCACACGCATTTAGGTATAAACACCCACTGGGGTGGTTGCTATTAGTTTGTTTTGAAAATAAAAATGTCAGAGCAAAACTGGTAACCATTCTGCAATACCAAATGGCCTCACCTTCACCACTACTAGTATGTTTATGCACTTCATTTTCAAGTTAATCATGATTTCAAGGAAATACCGTAGCGGGAATTGTCTTGGATCCAGCTATTATTTTTCGAAACTTTCAATTATGCATTGATCATCAAATAAAATCACGTGAGTTTGAGTTTGATCCAAATATTTGTACATGTAATATTTAAAAAATATTGTAATAGTCTCTCGTTGATATATTATATGAACATTATTATTTTTCGCTCAGTTTTAAATTTACGCAACTACAGACACTGTTATTAATCGATGTTGCAGATATATTTGAGAACCGACATGCACAACGTACATGTAAATATACTGCATGCACCAGTACATATAAAAAGGCCAAAAAAAATATGCATGTTTCGACTGACCAAAATCCATGTTCAATACTTCAATCCTAATTTTATTTCTTCGTCAGCGATAATGTTTTGCCGAACATTACTGTTACACACTTTTACCTCTTCCTGTTATAAATACAAAACAAATTTAAACACAACTCCATCGTGAAAACACTATACATTAGACCTAAACAACTATCATGTGAGCTGGCCTTCCATCATGATCAGTTAACCATGCATTTCTTCGGTTTCCCCCATGTAGGCCTATCAGTTAACCATGCATATCCATGTGTAAGCTGAGATATAAAATGTATTAACTTTCTGAATGCGAAATATTTACATGATTTGTGGTTATGTTAAAACCCAAGTGGTTTGTCTGTCAATTCTTTTATTGTTTAGTCAGCCAACGATCAGTGAGAGTCAGTACAATTGCATTGTTCTCCTTTTGTTTCGCACAAGGAGAACTTTTCTGAAAGTAAATTTATCTTCTCATGTCCATGGTCAGTGGCTCAGTGGACACTGACCCCAGTGACAAGGCACTGTTCATCGCAGTTACCATGGAACCGTACATGTTAAAACTCAACCATTTTAAGTCACATGTACCACTGCAAACTTAGCATGAAAGATAAATGTCTTATTAGCATCATAGTAGTAACTGTTCAAATAATTGTTCCCATCACATAACACATGACCAACGCTGATAATCGTCAAGCATATTAGGCCAAAAAATAATAATACCTGTGGGATTGTGGGATAGACATACAGCCCTGGGAATTAAGGAAAATTTGCCTAGGCAATATATTTGCCTAGGTGAAAGAAACCGACCTAGGCAAAAACAGATTTTACCTAAGCAATTTTGCAACAATATTGCCATCTCAAATCAATATGATTCAATAATAACATGAATTGCCCAGAATTGCCTAGTTATTTTGGGGAACATTATTTCCAGGCCATTACTCAACATATATGTACAATTCCACAAATCATCTCCAAAATAAGTGTCCTTATAACGGGTAGCTAGTTAGTGGCCCAGTGCCATGGAAACAATTGTAGGACAATATATGTAATGAGTTATTTAAGGAAATCATTTTGGCTAAAGAGGTTCTATTTCTGATATACACAAATCAATTTTAGTAACCCAATGAACTTGTTTTACCTAGGAAATATTATTGCCTAGGCAAACCGATTTTGCCTCTGCTTTTACCTAGGCATTGCCTATTGCCTAGGCTAATTCCCAGGGCTGGACATATGTCCAGTTAATCTTTTCAGATGTCCATAATTTAACTGAGATGGGAAAGGTTATAAATATACCTTCGAATATATATATTTAATCAACTATTACAGTGACCATAAACATTTTGACAAGTGGACAAGTGCAAATTTTGACACCCGCGAATAAAATATTGGGAGTAATTATCGGTGTTGGGCCAATGGGGTAATCGCTCCTTTTTCCTGGGAAGGACTTGGCCAATGCATTCTCTTTTATACTAGTATGCGAGGCGCCATATTGGCGACTCGCCTATATAAGAGAATGCACTGGCACAGGGTTTTGCAAAATATCAGGAAGCTCCAGTTAAGAAAGGGTTAAAGATGGATTATCTCTTTAAATAATTTTTTTTAAATAGTTGCGTGGGTATAAAATAATAGATATGAACTGAAGACCCCTGTCCGGAAAAGCTTCTATCAATTAATATTGATTTTATTTTGAATATTAAATCAGGACCTGTTATGTGTCTATTTTTAGAACAGACCATTCGGATGATACCATATTGTGGTACAGAGTACTGGACTGTTCCTATGGCTACGCACCGAAAGTCAAATGTCCCAGATTGATTGCTTGTATTGTTGTGTTCCACTTATATAAGCGATAACGAGTATAATTAACGATTATTTGTGACAAAATTGTACAATAAAAT
Organism: Siphonodentalium dalli; assembly: GCA_032622095.1. Lineage (NCBI taxonomy): Eukaryota > Metazoa > Mollusca > Scaphopoda > Gadilida > Siphonodentaliidae > Siphonodentalium > Siphonodentalium dalli. The sequence goes on from CP136063.1 coordinate 249,672,042, forward strand.
TTCTGGTCTCTGTTAACAGTAAGTTAGTAACCACTATTGTTCATTAGCTGTCAAACAAACACACCTTTTTAGACCAGAAAATATTCTAAATAAAATTAATATTAATTGATAGAAGCATTTCCGGACAGGAGTCTTCGATTCAAATCTAATATTTTTTACCCCGCCCAGTAACTATATAATACGTTACATGTTTACAAAGAGATAATCCACCTTTAATAAATAGCATCAGCTTAGAAGCAGTATCAGCTTAGAAGATAATCAATATATGTAGGAAAATCAATACACAGGGGTACTGTAACGTGACCCAGGGATTGTCCGGGATCAAGTGTCTCATGGAATAGGTGCGGTTTACCCCAGGTAAATCAAAGAGACACTAATAATTAGCTTGGATGACTTGTAGGCACAATAATTATTTAACCCTCATTAAAGCAAACTCCTGGTATCCCAAATAGTAGTTACTACTGTTTATTTTTAAATTAAATGTCAGCAAATTTACATGGTTGTACTTGAGCTCGATAGTTCAAACTGCTTGGCATAAACAATGACTGTTAGTCGTTCCTTTTATTTAACAGTTCAAACTCCCTGAAAAGAAGCCATATAGTACTCACAATGCAGCATACTGGGAGGCCCTTTTCACATTTATTATTTATTTACGCTTAAGCTCAAATATTTGCGCTTAAGCGCAAATAACCTCTATCATTTGCACTTAAGTGCAAATATTTATGCTTAAGCATAAATAATTTGTGCTTAAGCGCAAATCATTTGCGCTTAAGCGCAAATAAAAATTAATATGCATTGATTCCCCCTTGAATTAATTTCAAATGGCACAGGCCTAAGCACATCACTAAAGTTTATATAGCCCATATATGATGGAAACAATCCCCCAGTAACCCGAGATGTTTTATGACCATGGTAATGGTATAGATCTGTGCAGGATATGTCTCTTTTATATAATATACTATATCTCTGGGATGGAGGCACAAATTCTTGGGGACAGGGATGCTGTTATTATGAAAATAGGAATTGTTTTTCATCAACTTTCCAGTATGTATGGGCCACTACTACTAGTATGGGCCCATGATAATATAATATGAGATGGACTCAGTCATTCACATCAGAGGGATGTAAGGGAGTGTTATGTATTTGCACTTAAGCGCAAACAATTTGCACTTAAGTGCAAATAAATTGATAGACACATATTTGTGCTTAAGCGCAAATGATTTACGCTTAAGCGCAAATATTTGCGCTTAAGCACAAATAAATAATAAATGTGAAAAGGGCCTCCCATATAGCATACACTTGATCAATTGATTAGTTGTGCAACCCCACTTGTTAAAATCATGTTTATATTGTGTATGTATTATTGTATACTTAAAGTGTTTTATTTTCTCTTTTCAGGGATATTTTGGATCTACATCCTACTTATCACACAAACTATATCAACTATCAGAAGTTCAACTCTGTGATCTGACATTTACTGGTTCTGAATACATTTTGAAAAGGCATCAGACAATTTCCTTGGACGGGTGTAAAAATAAAATTCACAATCAGAGATTAAATGGAACTGTTGTATCGTGACTATGATGACACAAATGTCAAATCAATATATTCTGTGGGCTGTCGTGGTGGTATGTTCTTCACATCAAAGACAATATCAACATCAAGCACACAAACCTTTAATAACTTGAAATGTCAGCTTCCTTATAATACTACTAGTAGAAGGAAATGATGAGAACACAGGATAACAGAAAATACATCATCGATTCTAAATTATATTAGAGGTAGTAATATGTATACTAGTACACAGTATAGTGATTCTTGACCTGAAGTCACAAAGGAATTCACTCCAGGAAGCTGATGTGTATTTATTTATTCAGTGCAACACATATTATGAAAGTACAAGTTATTGATCCACTTGTTCGAAGGAAACTATACACGGCTTCAATTCTGGAGAATGTAAATCTTGTTCTATTTACGTTTGGAAAGTGCCATAATTTACACTTGAAGGCGCCTGTGCATGTATGACTAACAGAAATGTAATGGAAAGACATGAAGACTCCTGGGTGATGAGATTGCCTTCTGATTAATAAAATATTGGTGCCAACAATATGATCGTATTATTTTGAATTATATCCAAATTCACCAACAAGCAATATTGTTATTAGAATGAAATACAGCCATCATACCGGTTGTTATTTTTTCATTCTTGCCACATTTGTCATGTTCCAGGGGTCAGCGTGTGCAATAAAGAGAGGATATACAACGAATCCCCAGTTAAATGATAACGGAATTTACAAAACTAGTTCAGAAAATTAGATCTGGACGAGCCTTTGTTGAGGTCCAGACCTAATATAGTGGACGAGTTTTGTAAATTCTGCTATAGTCTATACTCTGAGTTATAGATTATATTTATTACATGATCTAAAGCCTCGATAAAACATACTTAAATCAACAAATGGGACGCTAAACTAACATCGGCTTCTATAAGACATGCGATGACTTTTCATGTACATGTAACTGTGCGTTGTTTGCGCGTGTAATGAAATATTCCCAGATAAATAAAGACACTTTGATGTATTTAATGGTGAATATAATGACATAACTTTTCAAACTCTTCATGATTATAGCTGGTTTGAAAAAATATTGGAAGGCATAATATACGTGTAAATAAAGAGTGTAAATATACGACAGACCGGAAGTCACCTGGCACTATTTCCTGTTATTAAATGAACGTTTAATATCTCAATTTATCACATAATTAACACACAAAACCAGGTTCATAATTATTGGTAAGACACACGTGTAATATTAGCACGTGCGATAACGTCACGCCATTATTTAAATGACTTGCGATTGCTGAAGTTTATGATAGCTGTCTTCGATGAATACTTCGCGTTTATTTGATCATGTGATAACAGGTATCTCAAACTCGTTCTATTTTATTCGTAATGTATCAACCTCATTCACTAAATTCTAATTGAGCCTCGGTAAACCTCGGCTCAAATCGAATTTAGTTAACTCGGTTGATAGATACCGTATAAAATATAAATATCGGTGCTATGGTCCCAAGTTTATGAAACTCCTGCGATCCCATAAGAAAAACAATGCAACACATGAGGTATTTCACTGTTCGTGCAGAAAATTGTGCTGTCTTTGCGCATTTGCACTCGTATGGTAAACTGACGACAGGGACACACACAATCAGTTGTTGAGTATACATTTTATACCAACGTTTCATATTGATATAGTGGCACATGCGTCCATATGCTTGCGATATATACACTGGCGAGCGTCTGCTAATTTGGTCATTTTTTTCATAACAATGTGTTCCAGACTAGTGATGTTTCAATATTTTGGGAGGTGTGTCCATACGGTTGTGACGTTGATGAACACGTCCTGGCATATGGACTGAAAGATCCTTTATTGGTGCAGTAGTGCAGTGGAAACTGATTGACGTATTAACTCAGTATAACCAAAATAAAACTACAGCCTTAGCATCGTGGTATACCAGTAATTGGTTGCAGTGTTCTCTGCTCTACTTGGTATGATTGTGATTTGATATTCATGGTTTGTTGTGTTAGTTATATTTAAACAGGTAACTACAAGCAATTGCATTAAAATCCGAAGAATTTTTTTTAGTTTCTAACCAGCTGTTCTAACTAGCAATTTCACGATCCCATTGCACATGTAGAAACACACATTGCAAACATGTTAAGATGCGGCGTGGACTTCCGGAATGTTTATGAAATTCATGCGATCGTGGAAGTGTATTTGACAGGCCAAGCTATCATTACGCCATTGCACTTGTCAGATAAACTGACGACATGAGCACACACATGCGTTTTGTATAACATATTTCAATCCAAGCGATTGATATGGTGGCAAGTGCTTTCATATGCTTGCGACACACAATATGGAAATAGTATGTCCACACATTAGTGGTAGGAAGTTCAATGGTGGCTATTACTTAATTTAACAATGCGTTCCATAGAAGGAACGCCCATATGGTTGCGACATGGATCAACTCGTCCTAGAACATAGACTGAAAGTCCTTTATAGATGTACCAGCGTAGTGTGATAATGGGTGATATGAGAGCGTTGGAATTGTGACATAACCAGTAATTGTGTAGTGTTCTCACCGCTATATATATACCTACTATTGAGTTTTGATGCTGATGGTGCTTGGTGTCTATTAAATTTAACAATTTCATGACTCGAGTTTCCGGAAATATTACGAAAACCCTGTGCCAACGCATTCTCTTACATATACGAGGCTTCCTATATAAGAGAAGGTACTGGAACATGGTGCAGCTCCCATCATTAAAAGGTTAAAAAATATTGCAGGATAAATATAAACAGTCACTAAAATGCTTAAACTTTCCAGGCAGGGCTGTGTGATTAAATCTATGAGTTTATATCGTTAAATATATTTGTCACTTTTATTGAAGAAATTGTGTAAAGCAACATCCGTAAAGCAGGGATGTAGAGACACTTGTGGGGAAGGGTCAGTAAGAATATGCCGTTCCAGCGTGTGATTAACAGCCCGCATACGTGTGTTAGTGGCCCCTGGTATAGTACATACTTGCATACGTCGAGTAAAGATAACAATTAGTATTTGACTGATCGTGTAACTCGCGCATGCGATATTGTGTGTATATATATATTTTCCGTACCAAGCGTGCGATATTGATGTTGTGTCAAGTGCGTCCATATGCGTGCGACATACAGTATATGCAATAGTTTGACAATCCGTTAGTGATATACTATGTCCAATCATGGCTAATTCTTAATTTCACATTGCGTTCTAGAGTTGGGATAAGTCGATATTCCGGAAGGGCCGCTCACATGGTTGCGTCATCTATCAATGGATCCTGGCATATGGACTGAATATTGCTTTATTGACGTAATAGCGCAGTGGACAAAGTGTACACAAAATAAAGCCTTAAAATGTTTACATAACCAGTAATTGGGTACAGTATTCTTGACTATACGTGTATGACTGGATGTTGGTGCTGATGGTGTTTGGTGTCCGTATTAAATTGAAGCATGTATGACAATTATCGCAAGAAAAATACAAATGAAGTCACTAAAGTTTTATGGTTAAATATATGAGTTTTTTTTACCTGAAATTTAGCACTTTCAGTCAAGAAACAGTGGATACAGAGACATCGGTGGGGAATAGTCGGTTAGAATATATCGATCGAGCGTGTGGTAAACAGACCTAACTGCATGTTTGTTACTGGCCGATGTATGATACTCATGCACGCGTCTCTTAAGGAGAACAATACTGTTTTTGGCAGATTGTGCCATCCTACGCCATTGAACTCGTCCGATATACTGACAACAGTAACCCACACGTGTAGTTTTGTGTATATATTCCATACCAAGCGTGCGACATTGATATCGTGTCATAAGTGCATCCATATGCTTGCGACATACACTAGTTATGGCAATAGTCTATCCAACCGGTAGTGGTACATTGTATTCAATAGTGGCTATTTCTTAATTTCACATTACGTTCCCAGGTTGATCATCATGCCCTCGTATATATTGAAATTTGATTTATTGACGTAGTAGCAGTGTACACATTATTGATGTATGAACGCTATGAATACAAACAAATAACGCCTGATAACGGTTTGACATAACCTGTAATTGGGTACAATATTCTCGACTGAATTTTGGGAATTATGTTCATGCCTACGTCGCGTAAGGATGCCACTTAGGATGTTGGCTGAACGTGCTGTACTTACACATTGCAATCGTTCGATATACTGATACCAATAACACACGCGTGCGGTTTTGTGCATGTATCCCACATAATTATTGATATATAGTATCAAATGCATGCGTTCATATGCTTGCGGCATATATACACTGTGACATGGGTCTGTCAATCCGTTAATGTCACTATGTTCAATCGTGGTTAGTTCTTAATGTCACCCATGTGTTCTTTAGTTGTGATATGGAACGAGCACCCCTATGCTTGCGACATGACTGTAACAGGCCTTGTTCCTTCAGATTGTGAACTGTGTTATACTATATGACGTCATCATGTGCTAACACAATACCCTCCAACTTATGCAAATAAGCATTTCCACCTCAGATTTGAATAGACGTTGGATATTTTCGAACTACATGACTTAGCTGTGTAGCAACATACCATGAGCTATTCAGCACACTCTGCAAACACTCCACATGTAGTGACGAATTTCAACACACAACATGGAGCATAGTGTAATGTAATTTTATTATATATCCACGCTGTCAGGCAGACCAGATATCCGATGTTACCAGTAAACACATCGAGTAGATACCATGTTGTGAAAATGTGAACAGTGTCGCACAAAAGAACACTTGTTCGAAAGTTCTATTTGAGCACAGGAAGAAATGTCATTATTTCCCTTTATCATTGTCACAGAAATTTCGTCGACTAATTTCGATATATAAAGCAAAACAAGCAATAAAACCATAAGATTATTTTTTTGTCATGTAGGTGCTGGGTGGGGGGGGGGGGGGGGAGATATCCTGACCTGGACATCTTCCCCCCACCCCAAACCCTGACTCAAACAACTTGTTCTAAGAAGAAGTTAATTTCTCGCTGTTTCATGACTATATAAAGCAAAACAAGCGATAAAACCATAAGATTATTTTTTTGTCATGTAGGTGCTGGGTGGGGGGGAAGATATCCTGACCTGGACATCTTCCCCCCACCCCAAACCCTGACTCAAACAACTTTTTGTCAGAAGAAGTTAATTTCTCGCTGTTTCATGACTATATAAAGCAAAACGAGCGATAAAACCATAAGATAATTTTTTTGTCATGTAGGTGCTGGGTGGGGGGGGGGGAAGATATCCTGACCTGGACATCTTCCCCCCCCACCCCAAACCCTGACTCAACAACTTGTTCTCAGAAGAAGTTAATTTCTCGCTGTTTCTTGACTATATAAAGCAAAACGAGCGATAAAACCATAAGATTATTTTTTTGTCATGTAGGTGCTGGGTGGGGGGGGGGGGAGATATCCTGACCTGGACATCTCCCCCCCCACCCAAACCCTGACTCAAACAACTTGTTCTCAGAAGAAGTTAATTTCTCGCTGTTTCATGACTATATAAAGCAAAACAAGCGATAAAACCATAAGATTATTTTTTTGTCATGTAGGTGCTGGGTGGGGGGGGGGGGGGAGATATCCTGACCTGGACAATTCCCCCCCCACCCCAAACCCTGACTCAAACAACTTGTTCTCAGAAGAAGTTAATTTCTCGCTGTTTCATGACTATAAAGCAAAACAAGCGATAAAACCATAAGATTATTTTTTTGTCATGTAGGTGCTGGGTGGGGGGGGGGGAAGATATCCTGACCTGGACATCTTCCCCCCACCCCAAACCCTGACTCAAACAACTTGTTCTCAGAAGAAGTTAATTTCTCGGTGTTTCATGACTATATAAAGCAAAACGAGCGATAAAACCATAAGATTATTTTTTTGTCATGTAGGTGCTGAGTGGGGGGGGGGAGATATCCTGACCTGGACATTTCCCCCCCCCCCCCACCCCAAACCCTGACTCAACAACTTGTTCTCAGAAGAAGTTAATTTCTCGCTGTTTCTTGACTATATAAAGCAAAACGAGCGATAAAACCATAAGATTATTTTTTTGTCATGTAGGTGCTGGGTGGGGGGGGGGGGAGATATCCTGACCTGGACATCTTCCCCCCACCCCAAACCCTGAATCATGAATATATAAAGCAAAATAAGCGATAAAACCATAAGATGATTTTTTTGTCATGTAGGTGCTGGGTGGGGGTGGTGGAATATCCAAGCCTGGACATTTGAAAGAAAAAAAAAAGACAATCAAATTCGTGAAAACAATAATTTTGTCACTTTTTTTTTTAAATAAAAAAAAAAAAAAAGAAGAAGAATTTTAATCTAAAAAAAAATAATTCTGGCCATTTCAGAACCAAACGATATCAAATGAGTGAAATTATTTTTTAGTTGTACATGGGGGGGGGGAAGATATCCAGGGTGGGGGGGAAGATATCCTAGGATATCTTCCCCCCCGGGGGGGAAGATATCCAGGGGGGAAGATATAGTGTTACACCGGTATAATTCAAAAGAGGTAATTATTATAAAAGTATTTTGGATTGCAAACTGCCAGATTTAATCTACGTGGGTTTTATTACGTTTACGTATGGTCATATTATAAGTGCTTTTTAGTATATATTTCGCACTCTGAAAAAACGTGATTTGACATATAGTGATGTAGTGAAACACCTCTATTTATAGTCGTCAAACACTATCAAAATTTATAAGAATTTTTTTTAATTTAAGTTATTAAAAATGGATATCCCACCCCATTCTGGTTTGTACTGGACCACATATTATGGAATATTTCCGAAATCTATACCTAGACATCCCAACATGTCAGCTAAAAGTTCGAGATTACTAACGTACGAAGGTTGGAATGATGTGATACCTGCAGACGAAATGGCAGAAGCGGGGCTATATTATATAGGTTATGAAGACAGGGTCAAATGTTTTCAATGTGGAGGGGGGCTATTCAAATGGGAGATTGGGGAGAACCCATTAGAAGAACATAGGAAGCATTATCCCCAATGCAGTCTCATACGATTCTTTGATTTCGTCAAGGGAGACCACCCGGAGGCTACGAGTTTCACAGAGGGTTTGAGTGATAGTGAAATAGACAGGCTATTGAATTATGAAGAAAATAACAGACAGGATACTCCGGACGCTGCTATTCCTATTACATCAATGGATGTTTCTACGCATGACATTACACCTAGTGAACCATGTATTATATGCTTGGAAGGTGATAACAATATATGTTTTCTTCCATGTCCACACGTTTGTACTTGCAAAATGTGTGCCATTGGCTTAGAGAAATGTCCAGTTTGCAGACAAAATATAACTGCTATGACTAGGATTTTCATGTTATAAGGATACATAAGATGTAATTAAAGATGTTGAAAATGGATTCAGAACGCATATCGGAAAAGTGGGACTGGTTAGGCCAGAAGATTCCTTGCGCCGAAATGGTATTTATCTGCCAGATGATAATACTCTATACCATAATAATAACTGCCATAGTCAATTTATCATTAGACAAAGAGCCTAAACATTACGGGTTTCTCTATTGAGTTCCAGTATTGGTATCGCCCTGCCCACCCCTTCAATAGGAAGTAAACCCACCCAGTACGGGTATAAGATGGATAGACTTTTGCAAAATGCATTACTTGACCAAAATGGTACGTTATACAAACTTCGTCATATCTACTAACATGGGTTTTAAACCCAACATGAAGGAGCTGACTAACAATTTGTCCAATGCTGTATTCAACTCGAAAATAATTATTTGGAAGAACCGAATTATCGGTGGGTGCTGTTGGGTATACAAAAACGGTCAGTTATTATTTATGGGAGCATCACATGATTATAGAGTGCCAAGAGCCAGGTTTAATTGGGATATTTTCAGCCCCACTAAAATCTTGACTATCATCACTGTAAAAGGCTCTTAGCACGGGTAACATAGATCTCGAAACTGTTGAATCCTGACAAATATCACAGCATATATATGTAACTATATCAACAGGCCATGGATTGATATAAATTTGTTCTAATGATACGGATCCGTCAGTTAACATATGAGGTAGAGGTCGAGTGAAATCTCCACCCACATTATCTGGAAAATAATCTTTGTATTTATCACTGGAGATAAAAAGCTTCATCATTAGTATTTAACTAGGTCAACTTCGGGTATCCAACTATCGAATTTAGGGCCCCAATTAAGCCACCTAACGAGAAGTTTGCCTCTGCTTTTCTTTAAAACCTTTTTTATTTTGAATACTGTATCTTGACTTATGATCACCAATTGTAATTCTTGTTCATAAAATGAGCCAGTGACCGCTTCTTTGTCCCAATCAATTATCTTATAAACGTTCAGACTATCTCTCCTATACCTTTTTATTACTGTGAATATTTCACCCGTCCACTTTTGATAAAATTCCTTCTCATAAACGTCCTTCAAATGCGAAATTCGTACTTTATCACCCAGTTTATATCGGTAGGGCTTTATAACACGTTCTTTACGTTTTATAGCGATTTCGTATCTTGTCTCGGACTCATTCCCCTTATTAATTTCAATCGGAGCCCGACCTATTGATCTGTGCTTGGTACGGTTATAAGTGTCTATTATGTCCTGTAAAACTAAGCTGTAATCACTGCCTACGGAGTGTACTATATATCTATAAATACGACTTTTCAAAGTCCGTATCAATCGTTCAGCAAAATTCTCTTTAACTTCGTTTTGTATGACTGAGTGGGATATTCTCTCCCTCTTCAACACGCGTTTAACTAAAACATTACTATACTCGAGCCCTTGGTCCGATCTAAGGACTTTCGGTCTTATGATTTCAGTGGTAAATATATATGTAAATGCGGCACTCACATCTTTAGCGCTTTTGGTCCTCATAACTCGAACCCATGCATACCGGGAAAACACGTCTATGCATACCAATATATATCTATAGGGACTGTCTGAAGCATTCATATCAGCCAAATCACTGTCCCAAATTGAGTCTAAACCGTCAGTAATAACTCTGCTTCTGGGGAATTTAACCCGCTTTGGTCTGACTAACCTGTAAGTTTCCTGTGAAGCTAACCAATCTCATATTTTTTTCCTACTTAATGTGTGCGCTCCTCGGTCCTTCACGGCTCTGTATAATAGCTCAACTCCGCCCAAACTACCTTTTATAGATGGGTCATAATAAATAGATTTCAAGTATTCATCCATTGTGAAACAGCCCTATTTCCAAGAGTGGAGGATATATCAAACCGATTATATCTTTTCGTCTTTTAACTCCCGTTATTAATATTTTTTCGCTGCTATGACATGTGAAATTTATATTTTGTCTCTAGAAGTTTACTCCAGGGAACAACTCTGGTTCATAATCACCTTCCAGATAGTCAGTTATATTAACTAAATTCAGTTTATGACCGATGTCATGAGCCATTGATGAGGTAACGATTTTTATTTTATCCAATTTCACCGAAAATCCTAGTCTTTGAATTAACCTGGCATATTTTCTTAATTTGTTCACAGCACATCTATAATCATGTGATGCTCCCATAAATAATAACTGACCGTTTTTGTATACCCAACAGCACCCACCGATAATTCGGTTCTTCCAAATAATTATTTTCGAGTTGAATACAGCATTGGACAAATTGTTAGTCAGCTCCTTCATGTTGGGTTTAAAACCCATGTTAGTAGATATGACGAAGTTTGTATAACGTACCATTTTGGTCAAGTAATGCATTTTGCAAAAGTCTATCCATCTTATACTCGTACTGGGGTGGGTTAACTTCCTATTGAAGGGGTGGGCAGGGCGATACCAATACCGGAACTCAATAGAGAAACCCATAATGTTTTAGGCTCTTTATCTAATGATAAATTGACTATGGCAGTTATTATTATGGTATAGAGTATTATCATCTGGCAGATAAATACCATTTCGGCGCAAGGAATCTTCTGGCCTAACCAGTCCCACTTTTCCGATGTGCGTTCTGAATCCATTTTCAACATCTTTAATTACATCTTATGTATCCTTATAACATGAAAATCCTAGTCATAGCAGTTATATTTTGTCTGCAAACTGGACATTTCTCTAAGTCAATGGCACACATTTTGCAAGTACAAACGTGTGGACACGGAAGAAAACATATATTTTTATCACCTTCCAAGCATATAATACATGGGTCACTAGGTGTAATGTCATGCGTATAAACATCCATTGATGTAATAGGAATAGCAGCGTCCGGAGTATCCTGTCTGTTATTTTCTTCATAATTCAATAGCCTGTCTATTTCACTATCACTCAAACCCTCTGTGAAATTCGTAGCCTCCGGGTGGTCTCCCTTGACGAAATCAAAGAATCGTATGAGACTGCATTGGGGATAATGCTTCCTATGTTCTTCTAATGGGTTCTCCCCAATCTCCCATTTGAATAGCCCCCCCCTCCACATTGAAAACATTTGACCCTGTCTTCATAACCTATATAATATAGCCCCGCTTATGCCATTTCGTCTGCAGGTATCACATCATTCCAACCTTCGTACGTTAGTAATCTCGAACTTTTAGCTGACTTGTTGGGATGTCTAGGTATAGATTTCGGAAATATTCCATAATATGTGGTCCAGCACAAACCAGAATGGGGTGGGATATCCATTTTTAATAACTTAAATTAAAAATTTTCCTTATAAATTTTGATAGTGTTTGACGACTATAAATAGAGGTGTTTCACTACATCACTATATGTCAAATCACGTTTTTTCAGAGTGCGAAATATATACTAAAAAGCACTTAAAATATTTGTGAAATGGACTTTTTTATGCTTATTAGATAGTTCGAAATCACCACGTTTGACGATTGATTAATAACACCATTCGATCTTATTTAGTCAACCATTTAGACTTTAAAACATTATGTGTAAGTCCTGGAGGTTTTAGTGTTTTATTCATTGCGGTGGTCATATCACTATCTTTAAGTCCTGGTGGTTTTAGTGGTTTATTCATCGCAGTGCTGATATGTTTATGTACATGATCTGGTTTAATAGGGTTATCTATCGTGGTGTTGCTATGATTATGTATAAGCTCCGGTTTTAGCAGCTTATCCACTGTGGTGATTGCTGGTGGTGCGATATAGATATTTCAGTTTGTTCACAACTTGTTATTAGTTGCTGATATTTTTCAAATGGTATCAGTATATTTTTCTCGAAAACAGCCATTTTTATAGATCTCTCAGTGGTGTGTTTCTTAACAATTCTCTCACAGCTTGAGGATTCCTCTTCAAAAGTAACTTTATTTTCCTAATACCTAACTTTTTATCTGCTAGAGATCTATATATTTCTTTATAACTGGTTATAGTATCTAAGCGAGTAACTATCAACACACCTCTGATAATATTAATAGCTATCTCCACTATAGCTCGAACTTGGTCGTATGGTGAAGAATAAATTAGTGCCTTTAGTTGACTTTTAGAATTGGTGGATGCTAGTAGATACAAAAAATCCAAATTGTCTTTCACCAATTGACAAGCCATTGTCATTATAGAGTTTTGTAAATAAAAAGATATTGCCCAGGAAATATATCGGTTCTCACACGGAATTCTTCTTGAACATTCGTGGTCAAATCTACTACCAGATATCCATATTTTCGACTCATCACTGAATCGTTATACCATTCTGGGAGAAATCTTGTTTTTCCTGGAAATAATTGCTGGCCCAAATATCGTATTTGAGCTAAATCTCTAGGGCTTTTAAGCAGTACCAAATATGAAGCATTTAAAGCTATAGTCCTGGCTGAGGAACCACGTTGAAAAGAATTTTGTAGTATTATTATTACTGACAGTTTTTTATGGTGACATGTTTGTGTGAATGCACACTCGATATCAGAATTGTTTACTACTTTATGCCCCAAATCATCTAGAATTATGAGCGCTGGCCACCCATCTGCAAATTTTTCTAAATCTTCCGTAGACAGTATTCCTTCGTTAAAAATAATATTTGGAATTGTTTTTTTCATCTCATCATATAATTCTTGATACGCACCATAACAGTATAGAATTTTGCACGGTGGGTCCTTTTCAATTATTCTTTCTATATTCTTCAGGAAAGTGAATACCCAGTGGGTTTTACCTGACTTAGTCGCACCGGACAATATAAAACTTGAATTCGCCTCAAATTGAATAAGCGCCATTGTTAACAATGACACCAAAACTATTTTTTTCTCCTTATTACTTATCAATCGATAACACACCCCGCTGTATATAACGAACAACACCGAGGTCGCAGAGATCTATAGAGATGACATACACGACTGTGAATCGCTACGACACACGGTACTTATAACTAACCTGTTTAAATTTGACCATGACTTAAATTAATGCACCTGGCATTAGAGCGAAGATAATTGCATAAATCATCAGAACAGACCATATTCGACCTTGACGTCTACACCTGCCACTACTGGGAAACAATCAAACGCAGCTAACATTCAAACATACAAATCAGCAAATATTTAACCAGCGAACGTCACTAATGTTCAACAAGCAAATGCAGCTAACATTGAACCAGCGATTACGGCTACGAAAGTTTACAGATATATAATTACTAAATTCCATAAAAATGTCCGTCCTGGGTCATCAAAACATCCTCGTTTTCAGGGCCTGAGAAATAGGTATACAGAAGACCCCCGAATAACACCATACAATGGGCCCATCGTAAGACTATAGGGCTAGACAAAGTTATATTTTGAATGGGCCAAAATTCGATTTAATAGAATTCAATACTGATCGTGTTGTGGGGACCTCATCTACTATCGTAATAACTTCCAGAATATTCCAAATAAAGTTATCCATTGATGTCTTGGCCTAATGTTTTAGTGGTATCATTTTTATGAGTTATACAGTGGTGAGGACCCCTGACTCACATTCCACGTGGCCTGGGCGAAATCATGGCACTAAGTCCTTAGAAATATGTATACAAAAGGACCACAATCAAACTATAGAGCCATATAAATATTGCGAGGGTTTCCAATTAGAACATAAGACCATATGTATACAAAACTATAGAGTCATAGAATGGCGTGGGCACGTGATCTAACCTGATGACTATGCAGGTGCACGATTCCATGTGTGCACGTGTTCCAACCAGGTGCACGAGGCGTGCTGGGGACGCTAAATAATTGTGGTATTGTTTCAGGTCCAACCAGGTGCACGAGGCGTGCAGGGAACGCTAAATAATTGTGGCGGGATGAATAAAATTAGTCAGGCGTGGGCACGTGGTCTAACCAGGTGACTATGCAGGTGCACGATTCCATGTGTGCACGTGTTCCAACCAGGTGCACAAGGCGTGCGGGAAGCTATATAATTGTGGCGGGACGAATAAAATTAGTCAGGCGTGGGCACGTGGTCTAACCAGGTGACTATGCAGGTGCACTATTCCATGTGTGCACATGGTCCAACCAGGTGCACGAGGCGTGCGGGATGCTATATAATTGTGGCGGGACGAATAAAATTAGTCAGGCGTGGGCACGTGGTCTAACCAGGTGACTATGCAGATGTACGATTCCATGTGTGCACGTGGTCTAACCAGGTGCACGATTCCATTGTTTCAAAAGCGCACGGTCCAAACAGGTGCACGATTCAGAAGCATGGTGACGTTACATACATTAATTATGGTGGCCATTGTTGGCTCGAATAATGAGGAGTTTCGTCGCCCTATCATATAATTAAGAATGACCGACTTTAATTAATTAGAACCTATCAAATAATTAAGAACGTTATATTTGTTTTTATATCGAAAAGGAGGGGCTTCATTAATTAATTCTACATATCAAATAATTAAGAAGGAAAAGGAGGGGTTTTAATACAAGGGCCCATAATAAAGTCCTACTATTGGCCCCTTAAGACACTGGGGCGAAACAAAGGGGGAAAAATCGATAGGAATGCCCCGATAGTTGCACGCATACTACTTATGTAAATAGATATTTCAACTGAAAGCACATGGCTACAAAGAGCATATGAGTGAGATTTACGTTTTATTACATGATCCTAACCTTATTCCATTCAAACCTATTATATAATTTGTGATATTAAACGTTCGTTTAATAACAGGAAGTAGTGCCAGATGACCTTTGACTTCCAATTTGTCGTCTACTTATATTCAGTACGCTACATCTCAAAATACTTTGGCTTCCATACTTTTCCAACAAACTATAATGAATGAAGAGTTTGAAAAGTTGTCATTAAATATACGCCGTTAAATTCACCAAAGAGTCTTTATTTAGCTGGGACTATTTCTTACGTGGGCAAACGACGTGAAACGCCATCGCGTGCCTTATAGAAACCGATGTTAGTTTCGCGTGCCATTCTTTTATTTAGGTATAAGTTTTGTCGAGGTTTTTGATCTGACATGTAATAAATAGAATCTACAACTCGTCCCCGTTTATAGCGGAATTTACAAAACTCGTCCAGTAAATTAGGTCCGAACCTCGCCAAAGGTTCGGTCCAGACCTAATTTACTGAACTCGTTTTATAAATTCCGCTATAAACTGGGGACTCGTTGTAGATCATCTATATACAGAACGGTATTTTCTTATTTGTGCCGCGCATGTCTGGAAAGTGATGATAACTGACAATAGATACGGCATTACATGCGCTCCATATCTGACAATAAGCTTAGGATGGCATCCAAAAACGGCCAACACAATCGAAGTTTCTCACACTTTCCGTCACAAACGTGACTGAGTTCATTATCTGGGGACAAGGGAATTGTTAACCATGAGTTTACTGGTAACCGTAAACAAACCCAAGAACCAAACCCAAGAACCTTACTATTGTTTCAATTAATTTAAGCTAATGAGTAATTGATTGTCTTAATGACTATAGATACTGATTTATTGGGGAATACTTGATAAAAGTCAATGTATAGAAAGATTAAACATTCATCACTAACATATGCCTTTTGGATTAGTTTAGAGGAAGAAAATTTAAATTGTATGCCCAAATTACCAGCCTCCAATTTCATGTTGCCTATCTCTGATGTAAACATGTGTTCAGGTGAGATATTTTATATTAACGAAATTAGTTGTAATACAAGGATTTTTTTGTCAATAAAGAAATGGCTTTTGCAGTATATAATATTGTGTTGCCAAACAATTTTCAAGGCATGCTACTACTTCCTGTTCCATAATTTGAGTATCTATAGTCCGTAAATGTTCTCGCACTCTGCTCATCCTATGAGTCGTCAACATTTACGCTATTTCGGTTATTGCATACATTCTCACATACATCGTTACATGGTTAGTCTGTGGTGAAATAAGATCATTTGTTAAATTCGCATGAATCTTTGCAGCCAAAGCTCAGTGGTCACATTAGATCGGGAGAAAGAATAATCCGTCTGGTTTGTAGAACTCAATCAACGAGCTACCAACCATGGCTGTCACGACATGGTACACCAGGCGGGCGATTTAGTATGATGTGCCAATCACTGATATAGTTCGCACGAAGATGTGTTCATGTGAGTTCTTAAGGAGTCTGTGGCTGCTGGTGTTGGTAGAAGATGTGTTCAAGTGTTCGGTTATACAACATAAGAACGTGTGCGTTAATTTGTTGAATAGACGACATTATGGCTCACCATAATATAGCCAACATGCAAACTCTTGGTAGGATATATAATGTCATCGTCAACATTAATAGATTGCACAAATAGATGCAAAAGTCGCATCACATTTTACATCACATTTTACTTCTTTTGACTATTAAGTCAAAAGGCTTCATTTTTGTAGGTGTTTGTGAATGTCGTAGCCTGTCAACGCGTGAATTAGAGGCAAGATTTCACACATCTCAATGATAACACTGTCCGCTATGATCGTTCATAGAAATGACAGTTATGAAACATGACCTATTTTTGGTTTCAGTATGAAGAATTATCCTAGCCCCTATTCATCGAGATACATAACATTCTAGTATTTCGACATGTTCGTCAGGGGAATAATAACTAGCTTCCGATCGAGGCGTGCTGCATTGGCTGCATGTAACATCACACCTGTATCCGCCTCCTCGTGGTAACACACTAGCACGAGATCAGGAAATAACTAAGCGAACGTCGCCATTCACGGACCATATCACGTGACATTCGAACCCATGGGAAACATATAATTCAGTGTTTTTGAATCAGCACTCGACCATTCGCGAAAAAATAGAAGCCTGTCAAGGAGTCTTTGTTATCACCAACTGATAAATATTTGGCGATATGTGAAGCCTTGCCTGAATACCAGGATTGTATTCTCGGGTTGCAGGAAAAAGGTAGGATAATGACTTATTCTGAAAAAGATGTGCAATGTATCATACTATGCAACAACTTCAACAATATACTAATATCGATGGTGACCTACTTACATCCTGCCAATAATTTGTATGTGCTTATTGTGACAGGCCGACATGTATTCAAGTGGTACATTTTTCCTCTTGTAAAACGAGAACAATAACGCCAAATGCAGACTTCTTAATCAACAAGTTTGCCGTGCAAACTATCAGGCAATTACTTGGCACAATAACTCACACCCATTCTGGAATGCCATGTCCTTATAACCCTATGCAATTTAGGCTCCATATATAGCCCTACGTTGTGTGGCATATATAACCATAGCCCTGTCTATACACGAAATACATGTTTATGGTTATATGATAACAACACTAGGCATAGTGACATGATGTGTCCCTAAAGTATGTCCCTTTACCTGTATATCCGTTTGAGTGTCATGTAAATAATGTTATCACCTGGACACAGAGCGGGAACAGTCAGCACCCAGATGTACATGCATAAGAACGAATCTGTAACCAATGATGGAGCAAGATACAAACGTAACATGATTGGTCAGTCCACTCTATTGTTCCTTTCATGTCCGTCGGGTTCATAGCATAGATCAGCACCATGCTATTATAAAATCTATGTATTGTTAACAAATCCAAATGATTTCAGTTGACCCAGAATATATACCCACAAGCTGGGTAGAAACATAAAAGCTAATTAGAATCTTGAAGTACTAAACCTTTTGACATGCAGTGTATCAGATCGCCCAGCAATTTATCACCATTTCAGTGCCAAGTCCGAATTTTGTATCAACCCATATTTCCTTGATCATTTTTCAAATTTATTGATTATAATAATGTGATACATTGATGGAAAGAGCTCTTACAGGTGACCGGTCCACCCCCAGCGCTAATATATAATCAAGCCATGGGAGTTCTGCTTGTCTCCATCAAGGTTGAAAATAGGTCACAATAAATGACCCCGCAACAGAAGTACCCGTATAGAAAGCATAGTTACCGTGCATGAGATATATGGGTACATGGAATTATCTGGGATTGGTTTTCCATGACTGCCATCGGTGGTCGCTGCGTGAGGGGCCAGGAAGTCCAACACATCAACTACGCATTGATGGCACTTCATCCCTATCCAAATGCAGTTATGAATTACTACGATTTGCAAATGGCTAAAATGATTCATGCGAGTTGTTATTTGGTCGCCGACATGTCAGGATGTACTGGTGTATGAAATGTGAGGATATATGTATGGAATAATCGAAGTAGTGCCAATTTTGACTTAACTGGCTACCCTCAATTAATTGCTCATCACAATAAATGAGTTGAGACAAGATATTAAAGCTCTTTACTTTGTTGAGGAGCACCAGTGAACGCATTTCTTAATGAACAATTACCTTATCCCCATATGACGAACCCAGTTAAATTTGAAAATCTTCGATGTTGGTGGCCGCTTTGGACGCCATCTTAAAACAATTATCAAATATGAAGGGTCCGATGCTCTACTTATCGTCAGTTGTGCCTAGTGTGACTAAATGCGCCACAAAATAAGAAAATACCTCCATGTAAAAAGTGAGTCTCACTCATCAGCCTTTGGTGGCCATATGTGACAGTTCAAATATATATATACATATAATCGGATTTGTACAAAAATTCCAATAAAAATTGAAAAATATGAAATAGTTGACAAAAAAGTGATCATGAGAGGTTTTATGATTTTTCAAAATTCTGGACCAGTATCCTCCTGTGATGTTTCCATACCCCTATCAAAATTGTATCACAATGTTGTAAAATTTTGAGAAATTAGTAAAAAACATTTTCACCATATTTTCCCAAATGTTCATCTTAGAACACTTTCGTACAAGGTGTTCATAATTCCCCTTCATCAATCTGTACACTCTTTCATTTTATGCCCCTAAAGCCTTCTTTGCATGCGGAATTCTATGTGTAAACTATACAATTGATTTTTCTGAGAAAATTATATTTTATGGGTGGGGTTAAGTTTATGTCCACAACGTATGTTCACAGAAGTAGAATTGGCATTCCTTTTGAGATATGTTGCGCGTCAACAGCCCACGTGTTTCACAAGTTATAGCCAATTATATGTGACACTTTTTTTCAAAATCCAAGTAATTTTTCGCAATTTCAAAATATTTATCGCAATTATTTCGAACTAGCTTATACATTGGTCCAGTGTTGTATCTGATGTTGTTTTATGGTGATCTATAATTAATATGTATAGGTTATAACCCGCTTGTTTGTATAGTGAAAATGTCATTATATACTCAACACCTCAGTTTCCTTCAGAGGTTTTAGTCAATGTATGTAGCACCTTACAATGCGCGAAAAATAAGCGCATCACCACACGCTGTATATTGGCTTTAAGCCACATTGTTAACCGCAATGCTTCGACTATATTTACACTGAACTAGCATGTAGAACTATGAATGTTGAATCTTCATCAGAGGCACGACCCTATATTGAATGGGTATTTACATTATATATGTATGTACTCATTTTTGTTTTAGATTTTTCGGTAATGTATCTCTTTCTTATTAGAAGAGGATTTACGGGATATTTGCATGGTCCCACTTTATACACGTACACCTGATCATACAGCCATAATTGGTTATACCCTACATACCAATAATGACGATACAGCCACGAGTCACCATGCATGAACACCAGGTATACACCTACACCCGACCATATGGTCACTCTATGTATACATATTCACTACATTCACGACCATACAGTCACTCATTGTATACATATTCACTTCACCATGGACCATACATCCACTACATGTATACATATTCGCCATACCCATGACCATAGAGTCAATCCAGGTATACATATGCACATCACCAATGGTGAGCCCTTCCAGATATACCAATACCCGCACATACGGCCACTCATAAGTTCCATACTTACCATACTCATACAAGCCATCCACGATCATACATCTACTCCCCATACACCACCAATGATAACACATCGACAGCACATATAAATATACGTCCCACCGTTATCAACAGGGCACTCCCTATATACCCACACATCATTCATGACCATACCATAACTCCATGTATACCTATTATCCTCATCTATGATCATAGAGTAACTCCCTGGCTGCCATCTTGGCTTCCACCCTGTATCCAGTTGATAAATGTTTACCATAATGGGCCAGAATACCAACATGTCATGGTTCATCTCAGTTCCGTCTCAAAGTTCTGCCCATTTCCTTTCAATAATATATGGCCAGAATTATAAAAGAGGTTCTCCGCAAAATTCCATACTGCAAAATGAATTTTTCATGCCCACACGGAACTGGGACAAACATAATAGAACGTAGTTGTCAGTTAATTAACTAACACGTACAATAACCAAGTGAGTCACAATTTCCTACCTTTTTCGGATAACGCAGAGAATAATGTTCGGGATATGTTAACTTTTAACTTTTTACAAATTTGGTTGCCATTTTGGAAGCCATCTTGAGCAATTTAGTATATAAACACCGTAGTGTGACACATTTAAGATAGACCAAAACAATAAACACCGTTGATACCAAAGATAGTTGCATTTTACTTGAACAAATGGTCGAACCCTGAAAAGTTAATTTTTGCCGATATTTATGTCAAGATTGTGAGAGAAAAATACAATATTTCTGGTGATGTCAGTGGTGACAATGGTAAAAATGATCCGTGGTGCATCAGACATGTTAGTATTCAATGTATAGAATACAGATTAGCCAATTGTATACATCAACCACGACTTGTAAGCGATCGCAGGACACCCTGGGGCAATATTTACCATTTTCCATATTTTGGCGGCCATTTTCGCAGCCATTTTGAGCCAAGGTAAGATTTTTGGTTCCAGAGAGTTGGAATATTCATAGGTAATGATATGCCTCACTTACATTACAATGTTCTTTTCATTTCTTGTTGAAATATGACTAGAATCCCAATTGTGATTTTTTGTAAAATTTTGTACCGCGTTCTGTAAAATCGAATTTTTGAGGGATCGGAAGGGGCTAGGACCCCATTAATTGCATATTTAATTGATCCAATGATCAGTTAATATATAAAACACAAAAATAAAGTCATATTACTCTACCAGTTCCAAACAGCATGAATTGATCTAGAAGATATTTGTGAAAAAATGTCATATTTTCAACTTCCGGCGACCATTTAAGCGGCCATCTTGGATGGTGAGTTTCAATTTTGGCCCAGAAAGTGTCATTATGTCTTAGCTTCACGAAAATATATACATTTGTATACATTTTACTAGAGTTTCCCGCTATAATTTGCATAAAACTGACTTAGGGTGTGGTCTGAAAAACGGCGGCAATGATGGACGCCATCTTGTCTGGAGTCTAAAAGGCCACTTTTGTTTCTTGTTAACATTGCTTAAAAGTTGATGGACATAATCAGGAACAAAATGAGTGGGGTGAAGTTAAGTCACAGGGGGGTGCAAGGGTACCCATATTAGCTCCCGGACTGACTGGCCTTAACTGAAGCTTTCCTGGTGTTGGAAATTTCAAACCTCATACTCCCCATCAGGTTGGAAAATTCTTCAACTGATGACCATTTCTGTCCACAAATTTGACCAAATATGGTGGTAAAATATTGTTTTGCTAAACTAATTAGCATTTTTGTATTGGCCATGAGGAGGGAAAATTTTGAAATCTGAACAAGAAAATCGTAAAATCCTAGCATCTAGACTAGCCTCAAGCCTTCTTAGAGTTGGAAATTTAAAACCCAACACCCCCACTTAGGTTGGAACATTTCCAACTGATGACAATTCCAATGACAATGTTGACCAAATGTATGACAATATTGTTTTCTTAAATTAACTAGACCTTTTTGACTGGCCACGTGGGAGGGACCAGGACACAAGCTTTCCAAGTGTTGGAAATTTCCAACCTGTCACCCTCCTAAGGTTGGAAAATTTCCAACTGATGACCATTTCTGTCCAAATGTTTTACCCAAAATAGGAACATATGCAAATATTGGTCCAAAAACAATAAATTCCCCCCAATAAATTGTTTTATAATCAAACTACAGGAACATTTTCAACCTATTGTTGGTGTGAAATTTCCGACTAATGTTATGGCAGGTATGAAATTTCAAACTGTTGGAAATTTTGACCAAAGTTGGGGGGGGGGGGTGAGACACACCCAAACCCCCCTGTCGCCACATCTCTGCTTTTAGGTTAGGTTATGTTCATCTCTTATCAGTCTATTCAGCGATATTCTGAAACGCAGTATGTTATGGCGCCCCAGTATTCATTAAGCGTTATAGCCCCACTGTTATAATCCGCCTTTAGCTGGCGTATTCTTGCCTCTAAGATTATTGAGATATAACGTCATACGTACATTATGGCATTAAATCGTATGGACACATAGCAATTGTTTGGGCTGCGGGACGTGAATATGTCCTGAGAAAAAACCTCATATGTAATGACATTAAATCTCAAGGAAATTTGCGAAAACAAAAACAAATCACATTTATTGATTGATGTTTTAAGTTATTTTCCTTCATAAAAAGAGACTTCGTGATAAAGAACCCTCTCAATACTTTAGAATATAGAATTAACCTTTAAAATAACAAAAACCTTCGGAATAGCGAACCTTCGGAATAGTGAACCTTCGGAATAGCGAACCTTCGGAATAGAGAACCTTCGGAATAGTGAACCCTCGGAATTGCGAACCTTCGGAATAGAGACATGTCCCCGATGTGGTCATGTGCATGGTTGCCTGGCATTCTATGATTGAAGCCAGTAAAGTGATTGTGATTTTATACTCGATTCCTCAGTTTTCTTCAGAGGTTTTGTCGACGAAACTCACAGTTCAGTATGATTACACATCGCCGGGAATATTATGTATATCAACATGCTTTATTTGTTCATTTATAGCTACATTGTGACCGCATTATTTTGATCATTGCCTGGTGATACATATATCTGAATTTTAGGTTTAACTCCGATGTGTGTATTTATCGGGCATATATACATTGCATGTATAGTCACTAGATGTATATTAATATGAAATACTAGATATGCCATGGCACTGTCAAATGACATATCGGGATACCGTCATGCATGTTCCTTGGTGTTTAATATTCAAGCCATTTGCGACATTTTGATTTTTCAAATCATCCGTCAGCTTTGAAATTGAGGAGTTGCTTTTTACTCGTTAGCTTTGTTTTTGTTTTTATTTCCTTATTGATTTTGGAACGAGTCACATTTGTTGGAACCTATTTTATATAGATCCGAGTAATAGTGTATATATAGGCCCAGATTTGTGTCATAATTGTGTGCATTACACTGCTGTTCTATTATGAATTAATGCATGTTCATTATGATATGAACAGTTGACATCTCTGGAGTTTTGCGGCTTATGTCCGATGTAATTATTATCGTGGAATAACCATCTGCGAGTATGTTCAGTTCATGCTTGCTACCATTATGTCATGTGCATGTGGCAAATACATATCATGTATGTAGACGCGTGATGTCCATGCATGGATGTGGAATATTAGTATTCCATGAAATGTTCGCAGCACATTTTGGGCTGACATCATGTAATAGTTTGGATGTTAAATGATAAAGTGATTTCCGACGTTTTAAATTTTCTGTCGGCATTACAATTTACGAGATCACACTGGCTTTTTTCTTTTTCGACTTGATTTTCGATAGTTGGTATGCTATTTGTCTATTGGTATAATTTTCCACATTTGATGACCATTACATAGTTTGCTTATTCGTGTGTCTGGCTTTTGGGGATCCAGCCCCTGTCTGTGCTCCAATGTTCCCACATATCATCTGGGTTGACAAACGCTCTTTAGTGGTCATACAATATAATATTACCCCTTTATCTGATGTCAAAAGCACCTATCCCATGACATTTCCCTGGTCAGGTGACCTATCTGTACCAACTTTCCTACATATCTTTTAAGCTGATAAAGCACACTCTTTATTGCTAATATTTTCCCATTTAAGCCATTCTCAGCAAACAAACAAAATTGAGTTTTATTAGTATAGAATAGTTTTAAGCCATTGTCTCATCTAACTGTTTGCAAACATGCCCCATGATAGCTTTATTTGTCAATAGGTCAACACGTGGTGATATTCCAATTGCAGATTCGCTACTTTCGGCAGACCAAGGCAGGCAATCAGGCAGAGTTTAACCCCATCCTCATATCGACCGAGATCTACCCTCGTCCGGATTCTACAGTATGGCGGGCGAGTACCTGGAGTGTGGGAAATACAAGCTAAAGCTGATATTGTGGTCCCAATGACTCATGATGACAGGGTTAGGTGCGAACCAATGAAGAGATTGTTTACTCTATTGAAATTATATCACTTGACAAGTCGTAATTTATGACAGAGAATCTTAGAACAGGTTTTAGACAGTTTTAAGTGGATGAAAATTAGGGCTCTGCGAATCGGGAATTTTCATTTGGAATCTTAAATTGAATCAACCAAGTTATTTCGAATTGCCCAATTGCAATACATTCAGAGTTTAACCCTTTCATGACGGGAACTGCTGGTGCAGCATTAAATACCCCGTGCCAGGGCATTCTCTTATATATGCAAATCTACAAGGTCAACATAAATACTGTGCCAATGCAGTCTCTTATATATGTGAGGCTCCACGTGGGAGACTCGCATATATTAGAGAATACACTCATTGGCACAGGGTTTCCGCAAAAATTCAGGAAGCTCCAGTCATGAAATTGTTGAGATAAAATATAGCACCAAAAAATATATAAATGTCAAGAATAGATTCACCATTCATAAAAATCATGAGATATATTGTGGTGATTTACTTAATGTGGCTGTTAACAACGAAATATATTATGGTTTAAAATCGAGACGGATGACACGTCATTTTCAAGTTAAATTTGACAGCAATATTATTACTTTAAGGATAATTATATATGGTCATAAAATATCCAACCAAGTCATAATTGATTGTTATGTAGCTTCAGAATATTACTTTTCAGTGGAAACTCAGAGTCACAATTTTGTCATGATACTCTATGTAACTTACGCAGTAAACAAATCACCATTATGTAGTCAGACATGCTGTAGCAGATTATAATCCCCGCTGAGACCCGATTTTTTTGGAAAACAATTATAATCTCTCTTTAACTGTTTAAGTCTATTGTATGCATATGCCACCATTAATATGACCATACGCTAGCGTAATTAACGAACCACAGCTAAACACACGCATAAGCTAGGATATATCTGTGTCTTTTTAATCATATAAATTAACTTCATAGATGCGTATTCCCATCAAATAAGATTAACTTAGGCCTTATATCGTGGTGTGATTATGATATATTACATTCCAGACATGCACAATGGTTCATCGACAGAGTGGGTCCTATAGCAATTTCCTGTATAAATTAGGTCAATCATATCATACATCAAGAGACATGTGAGACATCAGAGATTCACAATGCAAACAGACTACGAGCTCACTGACTCAGACTTAAAATCTAAATAAAACACTTTTAAAAGCCGTTCCTTTTGTACAAATTATTATAGAATATAAACTACCAACATCAAACTGAAAGTATTCAAAAGTCAAGACTGTTGGTTGTTGTCTAGAGGGGAGTATTTTACTGAAATTAACCATTATATTATTGACGCTGTGTGCGCAATCCGATTGAGATGTGTACTATACGAAGAAGCTTGTCGATTTCATCATCATGTTCATTTCATTCATAAAATATCATCATTTCGATTTCAAAGAAACTCGACGAACAACGTCATTATGTAGCTTTTACCACCAACCGAATTTGCGATAACCTGAATGTATCTTCTGCTTTGTTCATAATTATGTGTGTCTTGTCGATTCATGAAAATAGAAGGATATCTGAGGATTATCAGCTTCACGTATGTACTATGTAATATTAGGATAATTTAAATGCGATATAATAACGGTTGCTTGCATCACGAATTTCGATTCCGATTCCAGTCTTGACTCCAGCCCAGCCAGAGTGATTGAGATTTTCCCATTGCACGCGACATTTATATTTTAAGACACTCCCAATGCAAATATTTTACAGTCCATAATATGTTATAATTATGTTCTCAATAAAATGTAAACCGTGGCTACGAATGAACTTCACTGTGCATAATTCCGATAGTAACTCCCCTCAATTTGGAACGCCGGCCATTGAAAGACGCACACGTTTATTTCAGATTACGACATTAATGCTTTAAGCCCACCGATATACTGTGCGACAAAAGTGCTCGCAAAAATTCAAAACAGCAGTGTCGTTATAGATAATAATGGGTGACGTCACAAAATCAGATATAGTCTTTATACGACCCAAAGCGTCCGGCTTTGGTTCGTTATAAATTATATTCTCAATAAAATGTAAACCGCTGCTACGAATCAACTTCACTGTTCCGATAGTAACTCCCCTCATTTTGGAACGCCGGCCATTGAAAGACGCACACGTTTATTTCAGATTACGACATTAATGCTTTAAGCCCACCGATCTACTGTGCGACAAAAGTGCTCGCAAAAATTCAAAACAGCAGTGTCATATTAGTCTATTAGATAATAATTGGTGACGTCATAAAATCTGATATAGTCTATATACGACCCAAAAGCGTCTATATTTGGTGACGTCACGAAATCAGATATAGTCTATATATGACCCAAAGCGTCCGGCTTTGGTTCGTTATAAATATGTTGGTAGAGACACACTCCCACCCATTTACTCATAATACAACCCGCCATTAACATGAAAAATAGACTGTGTTCTTATTTTCATTTTTAATAATTGTCTAATCAATATATTTCGCATGTCAAAACCATTGTCATGTAAACAGTAGAATTACCGATACAACTCCAATTATTCCAATAAGATACAAAAGTTAAATCAAAACTTGACGGTAAACATAGGAAATAGGTCAAAGCATTGAAACATGATCTGAAAATTATATTCAGACACAAATATTCGAACTTATAACACGATTAGCAATGTTTGTTGACAAATTACTGTAACAGTATTGTTTATATAACAATGGTTTCAACGTGTGACATTTCGTTATTAGAGAACTGTCAATGATGAATGTATAAGAACAAAGTTTATCTTTTTCTCCATCTTCCTAGTGCTGATGTGTTTTTTTAGAAACATATCTGGTATGGCAAGCAGGTCCGTTTAGGATATTATCCCATGGTTGGTGACTATATATTTATGGTATAAAGTTGGTACCCTATAGGTTAGAGCTTAACAAATGTTTTTGACAACACAGTTCACAGCACTCACACTGCCATGATTGGCCACAGATAACCCATACCTGCCAGGTCCCAACCAGTCATGTTAAGCAAAGAAATATATCATTTGTCAACGACTGATTCTAAGTACATTTTTCAAAGAACACAAACGAAATGTGCACATTGTTTAATAGTACATCTTTCTTCACAGTGATCTGTACACATTCCCATATTTGTTTCTTATATATGTACTTTGGGTTTCTTGGACCGATGTAAGTAATATAGTTTTTAAAACTATCTATACAGTTCACATTGTGTATTTCTAACATAGTATCCACCATGAATTATTCTCTTTAAATGTTGCATCAATGGGCATGGTTTCTGTGATTAATAATGTAAGTGAATGGAATAATTTATTTTGGACTCCCATCAATTTTTTTGGAAAATCGTGTCCACAAAGACCTTAAACTAAGGGGTGGTATGCACGAAGTGGTCCACATCACTATTAACATTTCCAGTAATTTGTCTATATACAAACTACCATTTCCTGGGTGATATGTGGTTTTTATTGATTGACTGCTTATATATATCTTTAATTGTCCCCAATAAATGAAAAAGTACCTTGGATCTTCATTTCTTCGTTAAGGACTTTGCTAACCTAATTTTCCCCAAATTTGATGGAGTCAAAATAAAGGTTTATGTTCACTTTTGTTAGTAATCACAGTAACCAAACACATGAATGCAACATGTTAAGAGCATTATTAATGCTGGAATATGTTAGAAATACTAAATGTGAAATTTATAGAGGTTTTTAAAATCTATTTTTTCGAACCTAAAATCAATAAACACAAAGTCCATATCAAAGAAAAAAATATGGCAATGTCTACTGAACACTGTGAATAATGATGAACAATAAAATAATATTCATGTTTATCAAGCATTCTTCAATAAAATTACTAAGAACCAATTGTTTACAAATAATTGAGTAAGTTACCTGACATCGCTTTTAGTGAGGTGGCAGTTAAATGTTAATATCTGTGGACAGTGGTGTGTTGTGAATCTCTTGACAAAAGAACTGTGCAATCCCCAATCTGGTGTACCCCATAGCCCAGAAACTAGGTCACCAATCATCCTGAGTCAGGATAATGTACAGCACTGGCTGGTCATAATCCCAGCAGGCTTGAGTGAACATTATCTTGACCCATCAAATTCAGTTCCAAAATAGCTTTGCTGAGCAATGAAATCTACCATTTGTAAACAACTGCTTCCAAGCCAAAACTCTTAATAAAACTGAAGAAATGTGAGCATATCTTTATTGTTCATCATTCTTCACAGTGTTCAGTACACATACCCATATCTTTGTGTTATATATAATCTTTGTGTTTGTTGAATTTGGGTTCGAAAAAATAGATTTTAAAAACTTCTACAAACTTCACATTTTTAATTGCTAACATAATCTACCATGAATTATACTCTTAAAATGTTGCATCCATGGGTTTGGTTACTGTGATTACTAATAAAAGTGAACATAAACCTTTATTTTGAACTCCATTAAATTTGGGAAAAATTGGGTTAGCAAAGTCCTTAATATAATTACGTCTTATGTAGAAATTGTAGACATGGCATGGTTGAGTCAGTTATGAAGATCCAAACTCTGCATGTCGTTCCAACTGTGATGATACAGTACGTTACATTGTACTATCACGGTAGATCATGCCATGAATCTCTACTAATGCTAACGTCCGTAGACGCGTTAGCATTAGTAGAGATTCATGGCATGATCTACTATCACGGGAACTTGGAACTTGATCAATAACTGCCTTAATTAACTAATTATCAATTATCTTGGCCAAATAATTGATAATTAATTAAGGGCAGTAATTGATCAAGTTCAAAGCTCCTGTGGTACTATATAACCATCATTTTCCGGACACCAAAGAGGTGCGACCAACTAGTAACCACATTCGTCAGCAGGTTAGCCATTGTCAATAAATATCTATAGTTCTATTCGTTTGAGGAACGAATTAGAATGGAACTGATTTCTCCGAGGGGTTAATGATTGATTGGGCAATCAAGCTGTTAGCTTCTAGCGCATGAGTGCGCGTAGAAGACGTACTCAGCACGGATTGTGTGAGTTAATGTCAATCCGTGCTGATTGAACTAGGGTCATTCGCACCTGGAGAGTCGCAGCGAGCGGTTATTTATTTAAGCATATATAATTTTGATGAATATTCATAAAATCAGTGCACGTATGTGTGTATTGGAACTAAGTCTTTTGCAAGCAATTTGGTTTCTACGCGTCACCGCGATTTTGCCAAAATGTATATACCAGCACGACGTTAAGTTAGTCAGGCAGCCTTCGGGTATTGCATGACATACTATATGAGAATATTTTCATGCAGACTATAGTGTTTTGTATGACATGGAGGCTGCCATTTTATATACTTTAATATATATAAAACTTAAACCCGGAACCCCGGAAACGGACCACTGTCCGTACGCATAAACAGAATACTAAAATACATGACACTGGTTAAATATGATGTGCATTCATGTCGAGCGACCCATTGCTATTTCGATAAGAAATGAGAATTTGTTAACGTTCTCTGAAGCAAGCATTTGAAGCTATGTCCACTCATATGGAGTCATTGTCTCCATAAATCTTATATATATATATATATTTTTTTTTTTTAAATATATATATACATATATATTGAATGTTTTTTCTGTCTTTACTAGTTGTTTCGGTGTCGATTGCGGTATTGGTTGTGGCGTATGTCTGTATATACAGGCAGTGATTTTCACGATCAATTAATACGAGTACGTTCTACCTTAATTGATGTCCGGGCTACAATGTTGGTAAATTAAGCCTGGATCTGGGAATTTCGGTGCGAATGTGCTCTTGTCCAGCTGGAATCTGCTTCGTCGGTATCGACCAACAAAGCTGATGTGCTCACGAGATGTGTTATATAGTTATTCATATTCAGCTATCGTTAAGTGGCGTCTGGAGCTTGAAAGGATCTAATATCCCATATATGCTTGATGATGTGCCTGAAATTGCAGGGTGTGTACCCAATGTAAACGGTATCGCTATGATAGCTGTTTGTGACGTATGCCTGAAGCTGTCGATGTGTTTTCAGCAGTATTGCTGAATGTTGCTGCTTACATCTGGATCTTGGAAGGATCTAATATCCCATATATGCTTTATGATGAGCTTGAAATCGCAGGGTGTGTACCCAGTATTATATAGCGGTATATATCGCTATGATAGCTGTTTGTGGCGTATGCCTGAAGCTGTCGATGTATTTTCAGCAGTATTGCTGAATGTTGCTGCATACGTCTGGATCTCGGAAGGATCTAATATCCCATATATGCTTGATGATGTGCTTGAAATTGCAGGGTGTGTACCCAATGTAAACGGTATCGCTATGATAGCTGTTTGTGGCGTATGTCTGAAGCTGTCGATGTGTTTTCAGCAGTATTGCTGAATGTTGCTGCTTACATCTGGATCTTGGAAGGATCTAATATCCCATATATGCTTTATGATGAGCTTGAAATCGCAGGGTGTGTACCCAATGTAAATGGTATCGCTATGGTAGCTGTTTGTGGCGTATGTCTGAAGCTGTCGATGTGTTTTCAGCAGTATTGCTGAATGTTGCTGCTTACATCTGGATCTTGGAAGGATCTAATATCCCATATATGCTTGATGATGTGCTTCAAATTGCAGGGTGTGTACCCAATGTAAACGGTATCGCTATGATAGCTGTTTGTGGCGTATGCATG
Organism: Siphonodentalium dalli; assembly: GCA_032622095.1. Taxonomy (NCBI): domain Eukaryota; kingdom Metazoa; phylum Mollusca; class Scaphopoda; order Gadilida; family Siphonodentaliidae; genus Siphonodentalium; species Siphonodentalium dalli. The sequence continues at coordinate 249,703,968 of CP136063.1, forward strand.
AAGCTGTCGATGTGTTTTCAGCAGTATTGCTGAATGGTGCTGTATGTGTCAATATATACATCCGGGTCATATGCGGGCAGGCTGTTCGCTGAATTCAACCAGTTATTGTACTGGATTCGACGATACTTGTTCGCGGATTCGCTTGTCACATGATAGTAGCCGATTTGGCATAGGCTGTATTGCCGATGGATAACATGTTTTGAGTTTATTCTTGTTGTATATAGTGATTCAAATTATTCACGGGATCGTTGATCGAACATAAGTGATGCAGTGGGTCAGTTGTGTTGGAAGAGACTATATACATGTATAATTATGCATGTTGCCAATATTCGCAGTCGGATGGAACGAAACGACTTTACTTGTACTTCTCTCGAGCACAATAAAATTCGCTGTGCCCTCAGGGGGCTTCCTATGTATGTTGCGTTTGTTTAATTTCCCACCCAAACATTGGGGTCTCGGAGAAAAGCTGTGTTTACAGCGTATGTACTAAATAATACCATATCTTATATGTATTAAAATGACAAACGATCGACTGCGGTGCGCGGAATCTGATAGAAAGTCAAGATACTCACCTTTATAGCAAATGAATTGTGAATTTACTTAAAATTGAAAACATGTGACCAGCTGTAGTTTCTCCGTATAAAATAATGAACTCGTTTCGTGGAAATCCGTGATAAATATAGAACTTCCTGGTTCGACTTCGGTTCATGGATGACTTCCCACGAATACGATACAAGCGATGTAACTCTATTCTGAATAACAAATTTAGACGCGCGATTGTAGTGAGGATTGAACCCGCGGTAACGTGGTCCTGCTAATATGCTGTGATGTGGTGTTGGACGGTCTTGCGAATTTATAGCTATTATCTGGGGTGGGGTGGGGGGGGGGGGCACAATTTCAAGATTGTCGCAAAAAATAATCGCACACTTGATTAGCAACCACAGCAACACTTCAAAAACGTTGGTTGGCACTTTTAGCTGTTCATAGCTGTTAGTTTGACGAAACCGCGCTTATAAAATGGAACATATATCTACCTATAATTAATATTTCATCATTTTCAACCATAAATATGTTTAATTTGCTTATTTTTATTTTTCAATAAAAAATTCATAAACATATTATATGTGTTTATCTTTATTATAATAAACACGTGTAAGTGTTTTCTAGCTGTGTCTGGCGGATAATAGCGTAACGTGTTTATTCTAAAACATTTACACATGTTTTTATATAAAACACTAGTGTGTACAAATAAACATGCAACATGTTTCCTAGCTGTGTCTGGTAGCCGTTTATATGTACATGTGTTTTGCATAATAATTATTTACAGTGTAGTTATGGCGTGAAAGAATCGCATAGTATCGTAATATCCGCGGTAAACATATGGTCTCCAGTATTGACGGTGACGAATAATATGGGAAGTTCTGACGCTATAATGGACACAACACGCGCAGTTACGTAAACTTCCTTTCATCTGGAATCGTTGAGATGAATTCCTGAACATAGAAACATACAACAAGAAGCAAATGTCATATCTGTGCTAAGAGTAGATATTACCATTGAACAATATGAAAAGAACATACTATGGGAGCTTCTGTCACATGAAACAAATTTACTCTCATCGACACCACCAGACCAAACTGAAAGGATGTCCTTAATCTTCTACATGAACAGAAAATTGACATTGCATACTTTGATTGACATCATACCGCCCATTGTCTTGACCTTTTTGGAAACAATGGTGTTCTTGTAAGATAGTGCACCGAATTTAACGTATTTACTCCGTGGCCGATAACACGTTGGTATCGGCTGAAACCTGTGGGAATAGTACCAGTGTCAGAATAACCCAATGAAATGTTCGTCTCAAGAATGCTCTTTAGAATACGACCTTAATATTATCCTGGGCGGTTGCGTTATCTGGAAATCATTACATTCAAATGTGACGAGCAGTATAGCGTTCTAATTAAACTGGCACTATCACAATGGAGGTCGACGTATCGACGGAAACACATTGTTGAATATTTGGGCGATAGATTTTGGGGGATAATCAGGTTACCAGGGGTGTACTTATGAGACCAGAACCCAAATCCAATAAAACATATGACATAACATCTTTATTTGAGGACATTGAGGGGAAATAGTAATTCACTGTGCGTTTATCGTGGTGGATTCAGGAATCGTTGTATACCGCGGCGTAAACGAAAAGCAAAACATGGTGCAGTGGAGTGGATAAGGAAACTGTGGAGGTATTTTTTGATAAAATCTACTCATCGAAGATTAATCCTGATGGTATAAGCTGGATCACCATATGAACAAATATTTGAATTTGTGTCCACATTCAACATCTGAAACATATCATTTTGAACAACATTTAGAACAATACGTGATAAACAGTTTGTAATGCTCCCACACATGACCCCAGCTATATATGTCTGACCGTCGGTTAGTTAGGTATAATGTGAGTTATCATCGTAAACAAATCGTAGGCCATATATTACGATGTGGTCATATATTACGATGTGGCCATATATTACGACGTGGTCATATATTACGATGTGTTCATATATTACGATGTGGACATATATTACGACGTGGACATATATTACGATGTGGTCATATATTACGATGTGGACATATATTATGACGTGGTCATATATTACGATGTGGACATATATTACGATGTGGACATATATTACGACGTGGTCATATATTACGATGTGTTCATATATTACGATATGGACATATATTACGACGTGGTCATATATTACGACGTGGTCATATATTACGATGTGGACATATATTACGACGTGTTCATATATTACGATGTGGTCATATATTACGATGTGGACATATATTACGATGTGGTCATATATTACGATGTGGACATATATTACGATGTGGACATATATTACGATGTGGTCATATATTACGATGTGGACATATATTACGATGTGGTCATATATTACGATGTGGACATATATTACGATCATATATTACGATGTGGACATATATTACGATGTGGTCATATATTACGACGTGGACATATATTACGATGTGGTCATATATTACGATGTGGACATATATTACGATGTGGTCATATATTACGATGTGGTCATATATTACGACGTGGTCATATATTATGATGTGGACATATATTACGACGTGGTCATATATTACGATGTGGACATATATTACGATGTGGTAATATATTACGATGTGGTCATGCAATTTTACGGACAGAGGAATTGAATCACTGTTCAATGTAGACACCACCAACCCCCGGAAATCAACTAAAAAACTTGCCCAGATACACGAATCGGGTTACGCGCCTATCGGGATTCGAACCAGTTTCGCCATCGCTGGACGTCGTATATGTTGATATTATGCACATTATCAGCTGATCCCTCGGGGGGAGGGGGTGTCATCGGTTAAAGACATATCCAAGAATTGTGAAAATTTGCTACTGCAACCTCCTCTCATTTTGTAGTGGCAGTGTCCATTTGTCACTAGGTGCTAAAATAACTTTAAATGCTACATATATCGCTCTATATTGCCACCGGGGTTCTGTTGGAAATTCTAAGGTGGACACGACCAAAATGACAAACGATCGACTGCGGAGCGCGGAATCTGATAGAAACTCAAGATACTCACCTTTATAGCAAATGAATTGTGAATTTACTCAACATTGAATATTTGTGATCAGCTGTAGTTTCTCCGTATAAAATAATGAACTCGTTTCGTGGAAATCCGTGATAAATATAGAACTTCCTGGTTCGACTTCGGTTCATGGATGACTTCCCACGAATACGATACAAGCGATGTAACTCTATTCTGAATAACAAATTTAGACGCGCGATTGTAGTGAGGATTGAACCCGCGGTAACGTGGTCCTGCTAATATGCTGTGATGTGGTGTTGGATGGTCTTGCGAATTTATAGCTATTATCTGGGGTGGGGGGGGGGGGGGCACAATTTCAAGATTGTCGCAAAAATAATCGCACACTTGATTAGCAACCACAGCAACACTTCAAAAACGTTGGTTGGCACTTTTAGCTGTTCATAGCTGTTAGATTGACGAAACCGCGCTTATAAAATGGAACATATATCTACCTATAATTAATATTTCATCATTTTCAACCATAAATATGTTTAATTTGCTTATTTGTATTTTTAAATAAAAAAATCATAAACATATTATATGTGTTTATCTTTATTATAATAAACACGTGTAAGTGTTTTCTAGCTGTGTCTGGCGGATAATAGCGTAACGTGTTTATTCTAAAACATTTACACATGTTTTTATATAAAACACTAGTGTGTACAAATAAACATGCAACATGTTTCCTAGCTGTGTCTGGTAGCCGTTTATATGTACATATGTTTTGCATAATAATTATTTATAGTGTAGTTATGGCGTGAAAGAATCGCATAGTATCGTAATATCCGCGGTAAACATATGGTCTCCAGTATTGACGGTGACGAATAATATGGGAAGTTCTGACGCTATAATGGACACAACACGCGCAGTTACGTAAACTTCCTTTCATCTGGAATCGTTGAGATGAATTCCTGAACATAGAAACATACAACAAGAAGCAACTGTCTTATCTGTGCTAAGAGTAGATATTACCATTGAACAATATGAAAAGAACATACTATGGGAGCTTCTGTCACATGAAACAAATTTACTCTCATCGACACCATCAGACCAAACTGAAAGGATGTCCTTCATCTTCTACATGAACAGAAAATTGACATTGCATACTTTGATTGACATCATACCGCCCATTGTCTTGACCTTTTTGGAAACAATGGTGTTCTTGTAAGATAGTGCACCGAATTTAACGTATTTACTCCGTGGCCGATAACACGTTGGTATCGGCTGAAACCTGTGGGAATAGTACCAGTGTCAGAATAACCCAATGAAATGTTCGTCTCAAGAATGCTCTTTAGAATACGACCTTAATATTATCCTGGGCGGTTGCGTTATCTGGAAATCATTCCATTCAAATGTGACGAGCAGTATAGTGTTCTAATTAAACTGGCACTATCACAATGGAGGTCGACGTATCGACGGAAACACATTGTTGAATATTTGGGCGATAGATTTTGGGGGATAATCAGGTTACCAGGGGTGTACTTATGAGACCAGAACCCAAATCCAATAAAACATATGACATAACATCTTTATTTGAGGACATTGAGGGGAAATAGTAATTCACTGTGCGTTTATCGTGGTGGATTCAGGAATCGTTGTATACCGCGGCGTAAACGAAAAGCAAAACATGGTGCAGTGGAGTGGATAAGGAAACTGTGGAGGTATTTTTTGATAAAATCTACTCATCGAAGATTAATCCTGATGGTATAAGCTGGATCACCATATGAACAAATATTTGAATTTGTGTCCACATTCAACATCTGAAACATATCATTTTGAACAACATTTAGAACAATACGTGATAAACAGTTTGTAATGCTCCCACACATGACCCCAGCTATATATGTCTGACCGTCGGTTAGTTAGGTATAATGTGAGTTATCATCGTAAACAAATCGTAGGCCATATATTACGATGTGGTCATATATTACGATGTGGCCATATATTACGACGTGGTCATATATTACGATGTGGTCATATATTACGATGTGTTCATATATTACGATGTGGACATATATTACGACGTGGACATATATTACGATGTGGTCATATATTACGATGTGGTCATATATTACGATGTGGACATATATTACGACGTGGTCATATATTACGATGTGGACATATATTACGATGTGGACATATATTACGACGTGGTCATATATTACGATGTGTTCATATATTACGATGTGGTCATATATTACGATATGGACATATATTACGACGTGGTCATATATTACGACGTGGTCATATATTACGATGTGGACATATATTACGACGTGTTCATATATTACGACGTGTTCATATATTACGATGTGGTCATATATTACGATGTGGACATATATTACGATGTGGACATATATTACGATGTGGTCATATATTACGATGTGGACATATATTACGATGTGGACATATATTACGATGTGGTCATATATTACGACGTGGTCATTTATTACGATGTGGTCATATATTACGATGTGGACATATATTACGATGTGGTCATATATTACGATGTGGACATATATTACGATGTGGTCATATATTACGATGTGGTCATATATTACGACGTGGTCATATATTATGATGTGGACATATATTACGACGTGGTCATATATTACGATGTGGACATATATTACGATGTGGTAATATATTACGATGTGGTCATGCAATTTTACGGACAGAGGAATTGAATCACTGTTCAATGTAGACACCACCAACCCCCGGAAATCAACTAAAAAACTTGCCCAGATACACGAATCGGGTTACGCGCCTATCGGGATTCGAACCAGTTTCGCCATCGCTGGACGTCGTATATGTTGATATTATGCACATTATCAGCTGATCCCTCGGGGGGAGGGGGTGTCATCGGTTAAAGACATATCCAAAAATTGTGAAAATTTGCTACTGCAACCTCCTCTCATTTTGTAGTGGCAGTGTCCATTTGTCACTAGGTGCTAAAATAACTTTAAATGCTACATATATCGCTCTATATTGCCACCGGGGTTCTGTTGGAAATTCTAAGGTGGACACGACCAAACGGAGACCCTCTAGCCACGTTCCTCGGTTTCTTTCTAACGGAGATTTCCGACAAAGCACAGTTATTTCTATCATGTTTTCTCAGGATAAATCGATTATAATTAGATTGTCACGAGTGACGCGGTGTATCACAAGACAGCAAACAACTTGTCTGAAACAAGTTAATAATTCTTAATCGATTTTTTAAATTAGATCTTGAATAAGATCACAATGAGCCACATCATATAGTCATACTGCTTTTCAATTTATTGTCAAATTAACCAATTGCTGGCGATTAAATTTAAATAGACTTACACTGCATTGGAATTTTGTATTGCTTAGACATAGAGGCTCTCTAATGAGTCGCAATTCTATACGAAATGTATTAACCGAGTGCACTGAATTCGCTAAAGCGAACCTCGAATCGAATTTAGGGGACGAGGTTAATAAATTTCGTATAGATCGAATTGCGACGAATTTGAGATCCAATTTTTCACATAATCACATTTCAGCAGGGAAAAACGATATCGAAATAGCTGGGGTTAAAAGAAATTAGTATTGATTTCCTTATCACAACCAAAGAGGAAGTAAAGACACATTGAAGAGAAAATATACTTCCATTTTGAATGTGTCTTTTCGTGTTGAAAAAATTGTTCAACCACCCGTATAAACCACACAGTCAACACTAAATAACACAAATCGAATATCATTATTATATTATAATTAACATAATAATAAAGGCCGTGGTGAGGGACTAATAATGTGATAAAATATTATTCGTCATTTTCATGACAATTACCATGTTGTTTGCATCGTTCATAGAGCACACCTGTATATTTTGCACTAATCCATCGCTCAAATTTATTCATTTGTTGCAAATATTTTGTTGAGTATAGACGGAGATGACTGTCTCATAAATGACCGGATATAATAGTACCCCTTTAACAATGTGGCCTAATTCCAGCTGATTGCTTCTTGCATCAGTGAACCACACTGCATTGGGCTGGAATATGTGTGACTGTTTTATTAATCATTATTATATTTGGGGTATGGTGTTATATTATGCAATTCAAACTTTAACTCAACAGTATGCTACAAATGAAGCCTCCTCTCTTACAACCAAGACAATAAGTTATTTGGTGATTAGATTGTTGTGTGAAATTATTAATTATTCTAGCAGTTCTTGGTACCGAAAGGGACAAAATAAGAAAATAATATTTTCAACCTCTTAAATTCTCAAATGTATTAACATCCATTGTTTTTGTCGTTTCTTAATAATTGCTCAGATGCTATATACAATGAAGATGTTGATATGTGAAATTCAAGATTTTTCGCCAGATAGATCCAGAGAAAGTCTTTTGGAATTTTTGGCTGGATTTATGCAAAACGTGCATCTGTCCCTTAAAGGGAGAGATGGAATTGGTTTACTGAGTCCGAATTAGCCTAGTAAGCCAATTTTGCATCTCAGCCCGACCTGATTATAGATCGAGCGGTGGTTCACCCAGACCTGGTTACTCATTTACATGGCCTGTCTGAATGACTCAGGCAGTATGGTAATGGTATTGACAAACATAGAGTGAGTCGAGAATTCAAATCAGACAGTATCGGTCGGACTTTGTGTCGTCATCTGCATTCCCTGTGACATTGGCATCATGATGAAACATTTATGCCACGATCAGTGCTCTGACAACGATTCCAGAAGCAAACGAGTCTCTAACAACGTACTGGGCGTATTTTGTACCTCCGCTCCTATCGTAATATGTCATGGTCACATACCTTCTACACAGTGAGTGATAAATAATTAAAATGTAATTTTAATTAATATTTGCCTATAAGGAGGTACAGGTATGAATCAAATTTTCGGCCATCGTGTACTCCCTGCTACTGGCAACTGGCCATTTTACAGTGCACAAGTGCTGTGTCCATTTCAATTCTTCACAGGAAGTAGCTAACTGATCACAGGAAGTGATCACTGGGCATGATAACTGTCGACAAATTTAAATGCTTTGTTGATATAACTGACCAGTACAGTGTGTCCACACATTACTTCGTGTCAACCATGTGAAGTGTTGAAATGGACACAGCACATGTATACTGCAAAATGGCCAGTTGCAAGTAGCAGGGCATACAAGATGCCTGAAGATTTCTGTTTGATTCGTACATACATGTACCTACTTATTAATATAGGTAAATATTAATTAAAATTCTATTTTAATTTTTAATCACTCACTGTTTAAAGGCATGTGGTCATGACCAGGGATGACACAACGCTTAGCACACCGTCGGTTCGGGAGCCGCCGCTAATTGCTGTCCCGTGTGCTCTAATGTGCGCACGTTAAAGGTCCATACCGCGGCGAAAATATCACGGATTCTGCAGAAATTAGAGTACTGATATAGAGATAGAAAGAATGATCAAATCAGCTGCATATAAAGGGTTAAAACCCAACTCGATGAAGCCACATATTATTCTACAGACAGAACCACCAAGGCGACATGCGGAATTGGTGTTTGTGGGGGGGGGGGCTATATAACCCTATGGATTATATGTCATTCCCTTCACCCCTCACAGCTCACAGACGATATGTGCCACTCAGAAACTATTTGTTTGTCAAGACAGATTATAATATCACGTGTCACACAATCGGTCGACGAATGATATAATCACAATAAAACAGTCAGTGAGCGCATGTAGCAAGTGAGGCGCAGCTTCCTCGGTGAGGCCTCAATGCAATTCATTGCGGAAATGCATTGAGAATTCATCGAATAAGCGTAGTAAAACAAAACAGTTATCAAGTTATATATAAGACTAGCAGGGTTACCCGGCGTTGCTCAGGTTAATGTATGCTGTGGATATTTGTTGGGAATAGAGAATGCTCTTGCTTAAAGTGTTATGCGTTTTCTCATAAATTGTATATTCAAATAGAATCACAAAATATGGTTATTACAGTCATGGAATATAAGTAGTGGCTCACATTGTCAATTGTCATTGTGTTTATCGCGTTATCCGTTCCACCAATAATGAAGTATTTATTTATTTACAACTGCGTATACATTAGACGTTATAATATGATACATGAACATCATAAACACATTAATTCGATAAAAGATGATAATTTGGTTTTACATATTGATATGTATCAATCAATCTAGTGGGTTGGACTAAGATCTCGAGGACACCTGGCTATCATATCTCCATGAAGATACAGATGTTTCAAAGAAATTTCCAGGTGCTATATATTGACTAAATATTCTTAGTTTAAACGAAATGTTGTTGCACATATATATCAGCTACATGTGCCAAGCACAGAGCGAGATTTTGAGTTGTTTATGTCAGTCGATGAGTCTGTTCTAAAACCCTTGTCAGATGTCAGTATTGGTAGGATCCTGAAAAGTCTTGTGTTACTAATTGCATTTTCTTGTATATCAGAAGAAACTATATTTGAATGCATGAACACTGTTACCACTATTTTTGAACAGTCCTCCATATCTCTTGACAAATTGTAACTTTTTGTGGAAACTGTATTGAATGGAACAGTCTCAATTTTGCATGCAATCCTCTGACGGTTCGAGGTCCCTCAGTTTCCACGAATATATGTATCTCTTCAATATAGAATGATAAATATACGTTTAATGCTTCTTCTAGTTATCTCTTTTTGCTAGCTCATTGTGTGAATGCCTTGATTGCCATTCCCATATAAATATGACTGTTAAGAAGATATAATTGTTCAAGTGACTTATGTGGGTCACCATATGTGGGGATTGTGAAATGTGAACGCCCAACTACTTAAAATGATATGGAGATGGCCTGGTGACTGTATATAACTTATATGTGGATATCGGCCAATAGCAATCTTACCAATGATAGTGAATATCCGCACGCCATCCGTGACGCAAACGACACCAAATGTGATTTAACGCCATATTGCAAAAGTGATTATGCATTCGTTTGATGGAAATCAGCGACAAAACTATTTCACCATATTTTAAAAATTTCCCCTCCCACCAACAGCGTCATTTTAGAAAATTTCAATCCGCACCATTATCTTCCTTGTAAAAAGTTACCCCTCTTAGAACGCCTTGGTGCCATCTCGATTGTACCGCGTGAAGTTATATATAGAACGCACACAGACAGACAAAAAGACAGACAGACAGCACGATTTTATTTCTTGTATCATTTGAGAAGAACGTGTCTGAATTTGAGGGTAATTGGTACTAAAAATATTTTGTATCAGTTTTGGTGACCCTCCCGTCCCTATTCCGGACTCAAGCTACACACACTAAGACTCATTAGCGATTAGAGATGCATATATATGAAATTGGTGAAAATTGGCGAGTATACAAATTCGTATCAAATTTAAGGTCCCCATATCTCTCACCCATAGGGCACCAATTTGGTGCATCTAAATCACACGATAAGATTCCTCGTATCACGGAGAAGAATATGTATCAATCTGGTGGAAATCGGCACTAAACATATAAATATAATTTGTTGTGTCCCTCTCATCTCTATATACCACTGACTCGAATGGCCCAACTTGTGACATCCTTAAACCACACGATTACACTCCTGATATCATGGAGATGATTGTTTATAAGTTTAGTGATAATCGGCAACTAAACATTTTTTTTTATAAAATTTGGTGCCAATCCATCCCCTCTCCATCTCTCACCCAAACAGCACCAATATGGCGTCTTTAAATCACGATTAGATTCATCGTATCATGGATAAGAAGGATAAGAACGTGTATCAATTTGGTGGAAATTGGCGCTAAAAATATGTTTGCATCAATTTTGGTGCCCCTGTCCCTTTCAATGCAACCCTGACTCGAATGAGGCCACATTTGACAGATAAAAGCCACACAATTAGACTCCTCATACCATGGGGATAATTTTGTATAAGTGTGGTGGCAATCGGCGACTTATTATCAAATTTAGTGCCCACCCCTCCCAATATCTCATCCAAAAACAACAATTTGGCGTTGTTAAATCGCACAATTAGATTCATTGTATCATGAAGAAGAATATATATCAATTTGGTGGAAATCGGCGCTAAAATTAGTTTTATCAATTTTGGTGCCCCTCTCCCCTTCCGTTCATCCCTGACTCAAATAACGCCACTTTTGACATATTTAAACCACATCGTTGGATTCTTCATATCATGGGGATGATTATATGTAAGTTTCGTGGCAATTGGCGACAGAAACAAAATCTGCCTACCCCTTTACGGGCACCCCTGACGCGAACGGCGCGACTTTTGCCATATTTAAACCACGCCATTAGATTCCTCATATTATGGGAATGATTATATATAAGTTTGGTGGCAATCGGCGACAAATTTTTTGTCTGCCCCTCCCCCTTTTCTGCCCCTGAAAACAACGGCGTCACTTTAGAAAATTCTAACCCCGACCATTATCTTTCTCGTAAAAAGCTACTCCTAGTAGACCCCTTTGGCATCATCTAGATGGTCCCCTGTGAATTTCTATAGAACACAGACAGACAGACAGACAGACAGACAGACAGACAGACAGACATTCGCAAATATAGATATAGATAAAATGATATGCAGAATATAGGCTAACCGGGCCGGTTTACAATCTTCATTGATATGGATGTGGAGGAAACGAACAATCTCTCTCTTCCAAAAAGCTCACAACAGGACCATTCTTGTTCGAAAGATCCCAACCTTGTTCAGTTCAATTGTCTGACCAATGAAATAATGAAATGAAGTATCTGCCCGTTTGATACATGTAAGATTCGTATCAAGTGCAAGTACAATGTATCCATTAGAAAATCACACTCCCAATTATTAGTTATAGCTGAAGCATCGGCGCAGACACGAAACGTTAACCCCTCCCCCACAAGACGTAGACATTGCGCCATAACCAGCTCATACTGCCACATCGCGAACCGGCTCCATGGACCAACAATCAGGTTCATAACTACGTTAAATATTCATGTACGAAAACTGTACAACAAGAACTAACTCAAGTGATTGAGTTGACGAAGTTCTGGTCCCGAACATCCTTCGGCATGAATAAAAAGAGCGTTCCTTGTTAGTGTATTCCAGGTGTGTGATAAATAAAGAGCGTTTATTGGATTTATGCGCAATAAATTGAAAACAGCTGATGGTTTATTTGCTTTTAAAGTGTTCCTGGCCATGATAATATCTCTGATATTTAAAACATCCTAATCGATTTGGAACATATGATAATATAACTGTTCAAAGGAACTTATGTCCATCAACTGTCTTTGAAAATCTACAGACTCCTGTAACGCCATGTGGTGCCAATATCGCTGACTCAGAATAACCAGCTTTATAAACCTGTTCACACCCCTCGGTCAATCAGATCGCTCCAATCCACGAACAATATTTCTTGTATGAATTTTTCAGGGGCCAAAATATATACTTGAGCAAAAATTCACCAATAAATTGGCATTAATTGGGGAGTAAGCTGAACATGAGAAAGGAGCGATTACGATACGCCATGATAATGATCACACCTGTCACTGGGGTTAAAACACGGATCGTACCATTCGTAGCGGTCATTGATGGGGGTGCATCGGAACAGAATTGTTGACTCTATAATTGTTGGTTTATCAGGAGGGGGTGACTGGAATTTAACTAAACGAAATCCAAATTTGTTCGGAATGTATAATCCACACTAATCACTTTATAACAATAACATTGAGAATATTCTAGAAACCACATATTTATTTTAGTCTTTTTTACACGAATGCCTGTGATAATTCAACACACAGACTTCCTGTAATGTGGAACAATTTCTTCGGAGTCGGAATGTTCGAACACTACATGTATCGAGAAATTGCCGCCTGGGTTCTGAACGATAAATCCACTATGGGAACCAATATGAAAATAACATTAACATCCGCAACAGTGTATTGTCGCAAGGAGGAATTTGTATAAACAACCGATACTTTAAATTTGGAGACAAACTGTTTATCGACGCTGATAAATAATACGATAATTTGACTTGTGAGGTAGGAATATATGTACACCACACAACATTCAATTAATCTTTGATTGAATAGTAAATGATACGTAATCATCATATTGAAAGTGGCTCAACTCTGTTTTCCTTGGGGTGTGAATCGGTTTATAAATATGTCATAACCCGCTTGGGTGTATGTACAAGACATATAGACCGTGGCGCTAAACGCGGAGCCTTGTTCTATATTTCTTGTACAGATACCCAAGCGGGTTATAACCTATTCATATCGCGAGTTTTTAACACAGTTCTGCTACATCTGTTCAATGGCGTGTGAGGAGTAATCAACACTGTTGTTTGTGCAATATATATGCGTTTGAATGAATTTTACTTGAACACTCATTCAAAGGATAGCCACTTATTGGTCCAGTCCTGACTGGTTTGACATATTGCAATTTACCGGTTATGCTTGGTAGCGTTGTACGACAAAATGTCTCGTGACATTCGGATCATAGCCAACAACCAGGTGCTAAGGATATACATAAGCACCAGTGGAACTTGACGTGTTAGCATTCTTACGACCATTACATGTTTGTTTGGTTTGAGTTGCCACATGAAAATTAAATAATCGACCGCCTCGGATTGCCTTTCGAATTATAGTCGGGCCAAATACTGGTATATATCTGACGCGGTGACCTGTTTAACCACTGAATATATCAGCAGAAGACACAACTAGACATCAGGAACAAAATAATGTATCTCCATATCATTACTATAGTAACACACGGTACATGTTAAAACGTATGTGTGGCTAAACCTGGGTATGGGGGGGGGGGGGGCATACGACTGACCATGGCATGATAACAACATATGTGACCCGCCATATCAAATCCATATCAAATCAAGTCGTAAGTCGGGATTGTTTTACCCTGTGCCAATGCATTCTCTTATATATGCGAGTCGACCATAGGTCGCCTCGCATATATAAGAGAATGCATTGGCCTAACAATCGTTTTTTTTTTTACAATTTTAATAATTTGTTATTGTATTCTTTAACAATTTTATAATTTCACCCATACACATGAGCAGACGACACTCTTCTATATGCTTCTATATATGTTTGGGGCTCCCTGCAGGGTAATGGATGTTTTTTTTATTTTATGTCCTAAAAATTGTAAAAAACATTTATTTAAAAAACATGATAAAAAATTGTTAGGCCAATGCATTCTCTTATATATGCGAGGCGACCTATGGTCGACTCGCATATATAAGAGAATGCATTGACACAGGGTAAAAACATCCAGACTTTCGACTGGATTTGATATGGCGGGTCACATATAGGAATACTAGTTTTATTGATATCTTACTGGTCTAACTGTGATAAGGTATCTAGGTGCTCTTAACCCCTCAATCATAATTCGCCGACCACATTAAACAGTTAAAAATGTACTGGTTTGTTATGTTACCTTTGAAAGAAAACAAAAACTCAGACATCGGAATTTTGGGATTGGATACGACTCGGATGTTCGTCGGGCAGAGAACGAGATAATGTCAGTCAATCAGAATTTGAGCAGAGGGGTTCAAATGTCCTTTCAAAGTGGCAAAAGTTCCTTAATTGACGTCTACTCGCTTCAACCCACCACGAATGCAACCTTCTTGGTAACGAATTCCCACAACTTCAACTCATTTACATTAGCTATGGGTCATATCTGAAAGGCAAGCAAAATGTTTAATGCCAGAGTAACAGTAATGTTTACATAACCATGGTATTGATATGCAAAACTTCGTTATTTGAAAGTTATGGTACATGTATTTGTTGATGATTGTTGTTTAACAGACATTTATGAACCGAATCCGAAGGCCATGATTTTCTTTCAACGCATCTGAGCTTCGTCGTGCCATGTGTGACAACCACACTGAGTGTCGAGCGAATCCGATAAATGACTCACAACTACACTGCTCAGAATATAACAAAACCATCAAAGTCGGTTCCAGCTACATGTAAAATGTTACCACCCAGCGAGTACAAGGTCCGGGTAAACGGGTGATCCCCATGATGATTTGTTCTCAGTGTCATGTAATTGTTTTCAAAATCAATTTTTAAAGACATAATATGTTTTCCAAGATGAACTTAAACGTTCAGTTTCATAAATTGGATCATCGCAGAGCATTAGTCAAGTGGAGGAAGCTCAATGTTTCAATATTTTTCCTTTTATAGTCTGAAACCATGGGGTGACATTAGGTGGCTCTGGTTTTGGTACGGAAAGCATTACACTAAAAGTAATTTCGTCAGGTCAAATGTGGTGGTAATGCATGATATCGAAAAAAAATGATGATTACATAATACAATATCAATCTGAGATGTCGACCCGAAAAAGGGGGGACCTTGGTAGTAGGACATTTGCGATATATTTTTGACTTAACTTACCAAAAGCTCAATTTAATTTTGGGTTTATTGTCCTTTTAGTTGATATGCAAAATCATAACAATGTCTATTTGCGGAGGAAAGACCGCACACAAACTGATAAACTTTCACAGATGTACGGACTATATTTGCGACGCAGAAATTGTCGATCTGTTATTGAGAACCTAATGTGAGGATTGTTATAATATAATGTACCGTATAGTTGAGACTGTTCCCTGTATGTAGCTATGAACACACGCTAATTATTCTGTTCCATCTACAAGTGTCATGGGAACACAGGGACGTGGCGACAGGAGTGGGTGGGGTGGACATTGTCATCGGTTGGACTTTCTCCAACCCTTAAGGGATGTCAGGTTGGACATTTCCAACAGTTGTACAATTTGAGGTACGGATTGGATAGAAAGTTCCAACCCTCAAGAAGTGGGCGTTGCATATAGAATTCTGCGAACCTAGGAGTTTGATCTGGTTCAAGGATTATGATACGATACGATACGATTTATTTGCATAAACACCAATAATGCAGTATGCTAACAATACAATTCATAATAAAACAATAAACAATTAATAAACAATTACATATGAACATGGTATGTTTAGCTATATGTATTTTATTGTGTGATGGCAAGCATAATATTCATTCAGAGCGCTTATCAAAGAAGCACCGGACCACGTTGCTGATTTTGCTGCTTATTTCAGGGTTATCATATTTCATTACAAGATTAAATTTCTGATCATTTGACATACTTGTAAAATTACTGTGATATCTACCAACAATTTGGAAAAGTTCATCTCTGAGATCGCAATAGTGTGGACATTCCATAATGATATGATACTCATTTTCTGTATCAGAACCGGTCCTGCATTTAAGGCACAGTCTCTTCCCCTCCTTAATTATAGGCTGATGGTGTCTACCTTTTTCAATAGCGAGTTTGTGATCACTAACACGGAGTTTTGTAAAACTGATCCTATCTTTTAAAGATGTTGTGTTTATTAACCCTTTACCCAACAGAAGGGCCCTGTGCCAATGCATTCTCTTATATATGCGAGTCGACCATAGGTCGCCTCGCATATATAAGAGAATGCTTTGGCTTAACACATTAAAAATTATAAAATTGTTAAAGATTTTTTTTAGGCCAATGTATTCTCTTATATATGCGAGGCGACCTATGGTCGACTCGCATATATAAGAGAATGCATTGGCACAGGGCATAACTGTAACTATCACAATGTGGTCAAGGAGCCGGTTCCAATGATATCCATATTTGTATGGTTCTATTGAGACAGACCGAAGATATTTTAGGCTGTTGAAGCTTTATTTGGCCGGTTTTGGCCGTTTTGTTGGGTAAAGGGTTAAGTAAGTCTCTATAAGACAATATCATTTTTAAACAATCTATATGTTCTCAGTTTATTAGTATGGCCATCTTCTAGCCACGCCCCTGTGGAAACATGAAGAGATGTCGATATTCTGAGTAACATACTAACTTGCGCTATGTGTATTTGATGTAAACATATTTTATTATTCCAAATAAATAGTCATACAGAATATATAACAATGATTTATCATAATTTGGTGGAATAAATGGATTTGGCATAAAGCAAAGGTTGCTGAATTAAAGCCATATCCATTATTGTCGTGATACCCCAGTCATGAGGATTTTAGATTTTATATATTACCCGGTGCGGTTTGATCCGTCACCCGGGTCTGTCCAACGGGGGGAGGGGGGGGGGGGGTAAATATAAATTGGTTGATGTAGCATTAAGACATCTGTATGCGTATGGATTTGGAATATTTATACATTTATATTTAAGTCTAACTATAGATTCATCATGTTCCTGCCAGTCCTGCCTGACTGTATATATATTAAATATTGAATATATTTATAATGATATAATGATAAAGTGCGTGTATTTGTAATATCCGGTTCCTGTCTTTGGAATCATTGCAACATATTAGTTCTAATTTATACGAATATCACAGTGATTTCTTATCCATTTGCATCAGCATTTAGAAATATCTCTAACTAGAACGTTTGCATTCATTACCTGTGTAAGGGACAAGAAGAACTCATCCGAACATAACTCCCAATATATACAATGTAGTTGTCAGTGTGCATGCCATGATGGTTCGACGCTGTCAACTGACTGTTGGTGTATTTTCACTCGACTTTCAAGAGTTTCGCCCCTTGGTTTGCACACACAAAACGCTTAATGTTACAATTGTATTTACTCAACTTGACCATTTTCAACACAAAAACAAACCATGACAGCGAATGTCAGTAAGTAAGCTTCTTCCATCTGATAGATCTATGTTAGAGCTGATCAATATTTGAAATAGAAAACTTAAAAAAAAATGTCTTCCAAACACAGATGACATAATTCAACGGAGATAAATCTGGCTATTTTCCTATTAAAAACACACTGAGTTGGCCTTCACTGAATACGAAAATCATGTTACGTATCCAAACTTTTCACTTTTTGTGAACATTCCCAGTTATGTAAAATAATTAAACCTTCAAACCAGTATTGTCACACTTAACACATGATACACGGGCTATTATGCCCCCAGAATACCCAGATACTTATTTTTCTGGTTTTTGTCAGACCAC
Source organism: Siphonodentalium dalli (assembly GCA_032622095.1). Lineage (NCBI taxonomy): Eukaryota > Metazoa > Mollusca > Scaphopoda > Gadilida > Siphonodentaliidae > Siphonodentalium > Siphonodentalium dalli. The sequence continues at coordinate 249,722,612 of CP136063.1, forward strand.
CGCTACATCCCGATAAATCGTGTACTGCTACCTTAAAGGAAAAATAGAGATATCACCACAAAATAATTATAAGCTTTATATGCTCTCCATTAATGGAGGTCACATCATTTTCACCTATATCATAGAGATGACTAAATGCGTTTGACATAGTAACTGGGATTGTTTGTGAGTGCGACATATATATATCGATACTTCACATGTAGCATATTGGGCTAACATACAGTGCTGCATGGTATACTATTTAAACTGCAGATATATTTCCGAAATCAAATCAGCTGAGTTTGTAGAAATTAATAAGGAAAACACCACATAAGTATAATAAATTAATGTAGTTAGAGTTTTTTATTGCGAGGAATGTCGCTGTGGCCATTGGCGCACCAATGTGCCTAACGACCACATCGCTAAACACACTCAAACTAGACCCGTGTCTTCAACGGACATGGCCCATTCGAACTTCCTTATTGTGTCTACGTGATTTGGAAGGATAGATAAGATAATTTGATAAATACAGGACATGTTGATATATATACGGGTTTCATATGGTCTCTACAAAATACTTGCCACGGTCACAATAATTGTCCGGCTCTTTTCAATTTTTCACAAAGAAGTGAAACAAACGCTCTTCATGCCTGCTTTATCATCAATATACTAACAAGGAATGTTCTTTATTATTCCGAGTCGAATGCTGGCCGCTGGAATAACAAAAGCGAACGTACTACGTCATGCTGTGTCATTGTGACGTTACAAAAGCGAACGTACTACTTCATGCTGTGTCATTGTGACGTTACAAAAGCGAACGTACTACGTCATTGTGTGTCATTGTGACGTTACAAAAGTTAATTGACATAGACGACACGTTTATTTTACCAGAATCTAATGAACTTCGTGCCCTAGGTCAGCACGAGTTTTCGAAAAAAATCATTCAACACTATACTCCCGAGCCCTCGAGATTTCTTGCTATTTTCTTATTCATTGACCCATAGGCCATACCTCACGGGTGTGCGTTTTTTTATTGTGGATTGGCACGGTCCTCTAAAATGTTTTTGTTTTTGTGTTTTAAAGGCGAATTTTTACATAATTCGATAAATAGACACAAATTAAAAAACTGCTGTTCCAGGAAGCCCACTAGACTATTTTCGTTACCCGACTTTACTAGTGGAATAACATATGGCGAGCTTCGTCGCATATTATCGTCATAGAATTAAATTTATATATCTTTTCTTCGAAATTTCAAGCGTATTTCAGAAATAGGAGCGCAGAAATTGTACCATAGCCACGCGAAGTATTGCCAAATGTTATGGTTACCGACATAAACATTTTCACCGACCAGTTGGCTATATAAATATGTAGAGATATAATAGCTAGCCAATACTTAAAACTCAAAATTTCCTAAACATTCCCCCCCCCCAAATCGGGTGAAGAAAACCTACTTGGCGACACCATTTACGGACCAGTTCGACATACACGGATGCGTTCTTCCATATATATATATACGTTTACACACAGTTCTTAAAAACACTTGGTAATCACACTAGAATGTTGTAGTCAATTGCTAACATTCAGAAGTTTTAATTGTCGCTTTTGTGTCGACATTTAAGTTGTGTTCTGGCTTAAACCAACTACCTCTTTTAATGTGTTGATAGTACATTGTACAGGGTGGTTATATTTTTGGAATATTCTTCTCATGTTCCGTCACCACCTTAAGCCATGGTGTCCAACATGGACGCCCGTCACCACCTTAAGCCATGGTGTCCAACATGGCCGCCGTTGTATAATTGGCCCTGGTCAATATGATCTTTATTTTAGAGAGAATATATTTAATAACGCATGTACCAATGTATACATATTTATGATGATGATGTTGTAGTATGCTACCTAAATGTTGACGCTCCGTACTCAAGATGGTCACCAAAATGGCTGAGATTTTGAACAATGGAATATTCTTAATCATAATTTCTTGATCAAGATTTGTATCATTGGGCTGGTGATAACATTCCGCTTGGTATTGTTCTTGTTAGCTGATCACTCAAGTATCTGAGACATTGTGTTATTACCCTTTCCGTACAATCTTACACATTTTTATTGAATAATGGTGTATATGCATCTTTGCCGCTAATTTATTCTTGGATGCTAACCATGTATCGAGCAGATATATGTGAACGAAGTTAATATTACCTATTGACATTCCGCCCTCTATCACCATGGTTAATCAAATCCAGACCGACGCAGCATACATTTAGCACTATATGAGCAAAAATGTTTTATACATGCATATTTACCGTGGTAATGTGTCACTGTGGCCCGCACCATTCATCGGAATAACGGGTATCAGTTTATTATTACAGAACCAAATAAGTCCAATTTGGACCTATTTTTACGTTCAGTATGAACCTATTTGCACCGGAATGTGTTGAATACATAATGTAGAATATACAAGACAAGTTGCAGTTAATAATATATACAGCGAAAGATGTAATACAAAATGACTTGCAACTGACTTCTACGTGTCATATGCCCTGCAAGTCTTAGATACCCCGGTATGTTGTTTTTCTCATGTGAATGTTAGCCTTGTTAACATATATTCCGAACTTATTCATGTGATATAGTGTCGGTCCGAATCTATAAGAATCGACCTTCGTTCTTCCTTCCATGTGCAGATTCATGCACATATGTACAGTCGGAAGTCATTTCAAGGTACGTTGACTTTTGAAAAAGACGCATTTAGGTAACCACCGTCCTTCAATCGCAGTTCGTTCGATGATATACGAGCGTCGTATGGGTCATCCACAAAGCCGAGGTACGTATTCGGACGAAATCCTGTCGGATTGGACTGAGATGTCAGGCGCACTTCGCCTTCCACGGGCACCTCATTGATCTCAGCATAAAGGTCTGTCGTTTCGTCTTCTTGTATTTCCGAGTAAACTTCGTTTGGCATTTCTATAGTGTTGTATTCATTCCGTTCGTCGAGTTCGACATATATTTGACCTGCAATAATTAGCGTTATAATAGATCATGGTTTGAATCTCTAATCAGAATCCATCAGTTAAAAACCTGTGAACTCTTGGCGGACGGGGAACATTATAACAGTGAAGAATATACTCAGTTGAAAAAGGTGCCAAATCGCAAATATTGAGCTGATTTCGCGATACAAATGAATTGATTATCCGAGAAAAATGTTTTTAATTGTACATGTAAGCGATGCAGATCTAAATCGGCCCTAAACTTGTGTTTTGAACTTGTTCAATTGGTCAGTGCATTGGTTGTGGTGAAATATAGTTTGACACAAAACAATATCCCTCAGTATAGGATATTCGTTGACCAATTGACGATTCCACGCTAATCCGAATCCTGTTCAGTGGTTTGTCACTTTGTTTCATGTCCCATTCCATTCAGCGCTTAGCATGATTACGTTATAGGTACGAACCATTAGTTATCCGAGATGCTGTGATAATATACTATATCCGAAGTGATCGCTCCATAGGTAGCAGTAACTCCGCTTGTCGGTTATGGCGTGTAACATGTAGGCATTAAACCGCCATTTTAGGAAAATGCCCACTCATAAAAATGTTTCATTGGGTTTGGAAGATAGCTCAGGGTTAGTTATGTATAGGATAATGGCTGACAACTTTACATTATTTCAGGGAATGGATCGATCGAGACCGTAGGTCGAGATCGATCCATTCGCTGAAATAATGTACAGTTTGAAGCTATTATCTGACTTAAAACATGGCCGAGTCCATTTGTTGGATGCATCACATCTTATCAGAATGGATTAACCCGAAATTGGGTCAAGACACCTGAGTTGTACCATGTGTTCGGCCCTACCGCTCGCGCTCGTTGGCTGCACATATATCTTAATCCATTGTCAACTTAACGGACAGGCAGCACACCATTGCGTTTCCGATCGTTGAATGAACGCGACGTATCGACAATGAGCTCCTTCTGCGATAGATTTACGAATATCATCGTAGTTTTGCCTTTACATTTCGGCATTTGTATTAAATTATTTATGCGGCATATTTTGGATTTTGCGGAGAATTTTACATTGAATGGAGATTGGTGCGAGCGTTGTGCAAAATCGGAGATTTGGCGATCTCGTAGTTTGAGATCGCGGGTAATACTGAAGATCGAAGGACTACATTTACATCTAAATTACTATGTATATTTTACATTTTATCGTGAGTGGTGCTACAACATGCCACACAGGAACGGAATCAGAAATGTTAACAGTTGCAAATTCAATGCATATTCATGAAACGACATGCCTGGAATTTAAAGTTGTACGCCCCCCCCCATTTCAACCCAACCTGGTTGTATGTCCTGTCCTGTTCTAGCAATCAATCAGAGCGATATTATACTTGACAACAGTTGTCTATATATAGCTACGTGAATACATTATGGTATCATATGTGCATGCATGCTAATAATGGTCAGCAAATGACCGACAGTTGCAACTGGAAGATGTCATATAAAATTAAATCGTTCGCAGCAAAATAACCGTTCATTAAATTGGATATTGAGCGTCCAATATTAAAATAATGAATCGTTGTTTGAAAAATAATGTACGATCTCGACCATTATCCAATAAACTGGACTCGATTAACAAAGGAGTGACATCATAGCCATGTTTTAATATAGAATATACTATGATGATTGGTCCTTCGAGTGTACAACCCGTTATAACTCACCCGATTGCCACAAGCTATTTTGACATCAGCTGCTACAGCGTTATGCCGTTTGAAACGACAATTATTAATATACTGTCAACGTCTTGTTAAAATGTTATGTAACGAGGTGTTCCACAAAGGCATCTGTTGAGATTTCTCGTATTAATATTTGTATCACATGCTGACATTTATCTTACTAAGGTACATGTCAAAAATTACAAGCGGATGTTCTCTATTATATTTATTTCTAAGTAATAACACTTAATTATATCTGCAATAGCCAATGTTGCTTTATTTCAATGCGCCTGGTAGACAAACAACCCTGATTTATCTTGCAGAATACAATAGCATGTATGTTTTACACATCAACGCTGAATGATGATATATACTGATTTAGTGATCAACCCACAAAGAGGACGGCGAACCGGAAATATCCATTCGAGGAAGCCAAATTACTCACTTTCAGTTCCAGGCGTCGGTGGTACTTTTGATGTGTCAGGTCCACGTCGTCTTTTGTAAAGGCAGATGCCAATGAAACCTATGAGCACAATTGCAGTCGGGATTACGATGATGTATGGCAACACTTGGATAACTACAATAATATCAATGGAATCAAAGATATGCAACAATTGATGAAACATACATGCTTACAATAGGACTTGGTGTCTGAAAACCATGAATACATATTAAAATTCATCCGCCATCCCTTATGCTCTATGTCATCGTACCAGATGCTGCAGGATGACGATACACATTGGTCATGCTACTCCTGAGAATACGTTTCATGTACATGTACATCAGTTTTGTATTATCGGTGTTATGTTACAACTTAATTCCAATGAATCAAAAAATCAGATAGTCCTCGTGAGACTATTGTTAAATGGACGAACTAAGTTGAATATTTTGTTATGTTGCTGTGGATTTGAAATATCAGAATCGAATTGCATCTAATTTAATATTACTTAGGAGCATGTCGTTTTGCCATGTGTATATGTAATTTCTTGGATAAATCCTGTTATGTGCCACAATCTCTCGCGCAACGAAAGTCGTCAGTTCTAAAAAGCCGTAAGTCGTAATTTTTAAAACGTTCGTGGTTGAATTTGGATTGGATTGTGCTTGCAGAGCCATATCCATATCACATCCAAATCCATAGCAATTTCATATGAGACAATAAATTAATTTGTCTCATCAAACATGCGTGCGATTCTCAGAGAAAGATATTGTATATTTTGAGTTTCAGCTCAAAAAGTGGACAGTTTAGCGGTGTATGATACACGTACCGTGTATGCAATGTAACATCGGAAAACTCTCGATGTGGAATGAGAAATGACAAAACTGATGATACAAAACACTACCGAAAATATTTTTGCTTTTGCTTCCGATGCGTATCAGGATGTATACACTTTTCGTTACAAATTCACTACATTGGATCTGGTGTCAATTGGTGTATGTCGCTGAGTGTTATCAGTAGCTCAACTTAAATCAGGCGGATTTACTCATTATATTTACAGTCGAATGACCTCCTTTGAACCAATGTCAGGTGTGTCTGGTTTATGTTGGATTCTTCGTTATTTCAGCCGTCTATATATATACTATACCCACTGTGTCCGGTGAATCCAATTTACACCACAATTATTCTTCGTGTGACAGTTCGCTGTCATTATTTACTGACAAGTATGAGCCGCCTGGAGGAGAGTTTAAATTCCAAGACAATGTACGTAGGACTCAATTGTGTTAATTTGAGTCAAAAAGATGTGATGATGGTAACATTGATATTTGAGCGCCTAAATTTTGGTGGTCGATATATTAGATTTTTTTTTTTTTTCGTTTTTTATTATTTTTTTTTTGGTCATTTCGTGATATTAAAAGAATAAAATGATTTACAGCTGCCAGTGTCTATTTCTCAGTATTGTTGCGACGTTTTCTTTTGACCATAATGGACTGCATCAATGATGCTGAGAGCTGTGACTTGAATGTTGTTTTGTCTTCAGTTATGCTTGTGGAGGGTGGTAACAGATTAAATTTTGCTATTGTACGAGAATAGAATGAATAGAAATATGAATCTTTATTAGCTCTGAGGGCGTGGAATGTTAGTTTATTTTTCTTGTTGTGTCTGGTACGGACAGTTTTGTATTTTAATATATCAGCTGGGTATATTAATAGTTGGTGGTGTACAATTGTATGGAAGACTGTTAGCCTGGTTTGTAGGCTGCGTTCTTGTAGTGATTGCCAATTTAGTGTGTCTGTGTCATATCAGTTACTGAGCTGGTGTTATGGAAGCTGTTCACGACATACCTTGCAGCTCTCCCTTGGACTGCCTCAATTTGTTTAATTTCTTTATCTGTATGTGGGTCCAGATTGATGTACAGTAATCTAGGATGAGTCTTACGAGAGATTGATATGCTCTCTCCTTGATTGTTCGGTTGGTGATCTTTAAGTTTCGCTTGAGGAAGCCAAGGATTCGTTTAGCTTTGCCCGTGATGTTATCAATATGTTCATCCCACTTGAGATCATGCTGGATTGTTATACCTAAATATTTGGCAGAATTAACTTTTTCAAGTGCATGGCTATTTAGATTGTAGTTGTTTCGTATTGGTTCCTCTTTTCTGCTAATGGCTAATTACTTTGGTGGAATGCCATTAGCCAATATCTCTCCCATCGTGCTGCATTAAGATAATGTTGTAATTAGCGGTGTCAGACTGGTCATGAATCCTACGGTAAATAATGCTATCGTCAGCAAACAGTCTTAGAGCTATGTTTCAGTAAATCGTGGAAGTGTTGATATAGAGAAAGAAGAGTATTGGACCAAGGGCATAGCCCTGGGGAACCCCAGATGATACTGGAGTATAAGAGGAAGAGTGTCCTCCGAGAAGTACAGATTGGGTGCTACCATGTAGGAAACTGGAGATCCAATCACAGACGTGAGAGTTAATGCCGTAATAATTTAACTTGTAGATGAGGCGTTGGTGAGGAACTTTATCGAATGCGTTTGTAAAGTCCATTATGATTATGTCGGTTTGTATGGATTTATCATTTTCAGAGATTTCTTGTAGAAAGTCAATAAGTTGAGTTTCACAGGAACGTTTTCTTTGGAAGCATGTTGCTTAATGAAGAGAATATTATTTGTTTTAAGGAAAATCAATGCTTTGCTACCGATGATGTGTTCAAGGATTTTGTATGATATGCAGGTGAGGGATATTGGGCGGTAATTAATGGGGTCATGTTTGTTGCCCTTTTTGAAGATGGGGCTGACTTTGCGGTCTTCCAGTCTAGGGGGACTGTTCCAGTTGTCAGAGAAAGATTATATATGTGGGTGAGAATTGGGGCTATTGTGTTTCCGAGATATTTCAAAATGTGACCGTGTATACCATCGGGTCCCATCGCTTTGTGTGGGTCTATGTCGGCAAGAAGTTTCTCAACCCCGTTTTCAGTGATGAATATATCGTTCATGGTCAGATGGTATTATAAATTATTCACCGAGACCGCAATGGGGTATTTTGTTTATGCCATGACCGTTGCATGAGCAAAACAGACTTGGAAATAAAAATAAATCTGTATAAACCAACACGATTCCGGCGCCCATTCACAATGGTCCCCGTTGTGTATACTCTCCGTTGACAGTACATCAACGCGTTTGTTTACAAATCACCAGCACTTTACTTCATCTTTTCAAAACGAAAAAAACACGACAATTAGCTCACATTAAATGCATTTTTCGCGACATGAACTGTTAAACAACTTAACATTAATCAACTTCTTAAATTCATTGTTAATCATGTTCATCGAATCGGATGTGTCAAATGCATTCGTCGCGAAGCGCTACACTTAAAAAATAGATAGCCTTTTTGGGCAAGGTCGTGGAATGTCTAATCCGATGTAATTTTGCTATAGTATAGGTGTACAATTTAACCACGGACACGCCACTGAAACGTGTTACACACAGTAGCAGTGCACCCCATGGTCGCGCACAGCATGGTGTAAAGAAGAAAATATTACATAGCATGCCTGTACATAGTAGCAGAGTGTACACAGTGAGCCATGGCATCACTAATACTAACTTTATCCTCTTTTACATTGTGAGAAGCAGTTAACGTATATTTATAGTTATTTTACAAAATCGTTTGCTATTAAGTGTGCAGACAACGGAGGTGATTTGCTTTTAGATAACAACTATCCCGTGTGTGCAGGTTAACTGACCTAATTGATCATCGCCTGTGGATCTGGCATTTTCGGGTGTCTTATTAAAACTGGTGTTAACAGTAGTTGTTGTCGTTGTTGGAGTTGACGTTGTTGTCGATCTAGTTGTTGTAGTTGACGTTGGTGTCGTAGTTGATGTCGTTGTGGATGTTGTCGTCGTTGTAGTTGTTGTCGTTGTAGTTGTTGTCGTAGTTATTCTCGTTGTAGATGTTGATGTCGTAGTAGTTGTCGACGTAGATGATGACGTCGTTGTTGTTGTCGTAGTTGTTGTCGTCGAAGTAGATGTTGACGTTGTAGTTGTTGTCGTCGACGTAGATGTTGACGTCGTTGTAGTTGTCGTCGTCGTAGATGATGACGTCGTTGTAGTTGTTGTCGTCGTTGTAGTTGTTGTCGTTGTAGATGTTGATGTCGTCGACGTAGTTGTTGTCGTTGTAGTTGTAGTCGTTGTCGTCGACGTAGATGTTGACGTCGTTGTCGTTGTAGTTGTCGTCGTTATCGTTGTAGTTACTGTCGTCGTTCTTGTCGTCGAAGCTGTTGAAGCTATTGCAGTTGACATCGTGGTAGATGTTGTAGAGCAGGTACCACAACAATCATCTGGTAATGTTTCACAAAGACCAGGATGACAACCAAGCATCTTGTTCCCGAACCGGCAATCTGAAAGTGAAATGTTGCATTAGTATGTGATCTTAAATTAATTTGATATTGTAGACCAAGTAGTCTGGATCATCAAAATAGTTGTCAATCAACGCATTCAATGAGTCTACTCCTCGATGAGATTATTCAGATGGCACAATGAACAGGGATACTCTGCCATGAGACGACACTGATGGTAAATCAGATCACGGTATACATATTATTCAATGTACAATAGTCTACTCAAGGTCTTTGAAGTGAGATCATGTGGAATAACATGCAAGTATGTAAACAATTATCATTAACAAGTATATGTAAAATAGACAGACTTGACATTAAATTAAGCATAGGAAAAGGTCAAAGAAATATATTGTGAAATCATAATCATACTGAATTATTATAACTTACTATATGGTTAATGATTCTTGTTAACAAGCCACGTTAACAGTTTTGTCTACATAACAATGGTTTCAACATTCGAAATTTCGTTTTTGGAGATAATTAATAATGAATATAAGATTACAGTTTATCTGTTTCTGCATGATCTTATTTGTGATATTTTTAGACTTATGTTTCGCACATTTATTCACCACTGCATCTTTAACACTGAGTTGATTCAGATGGCAAATCAGATCCCCGATGAAATATTATTCAGTGTACAATAGACTACTGAGTAATGCGATGATTTATATGGTAAACCAAGTCCCCGCTGAAATGAAATATTATTCAGTGTACAATAGACTACTGAGTAATGCGATGATTTATATGGTAAACCAAGTCCCCGATGAAATGAAATATTATTCAGTGTACAATAGACTACTGAGTAATGCGATGATTTATATGGTAAACCAAGTCCCCGATGAAATGAAATATTATTCAGTGTACAATAGACTACTGAGTAATGCGATGATTTATATGGTAAATCAAGTCCCCGAATATTCAATGTGCAATATTCTACACAAACAACCAGATGATTTATATGGTAAATAAGTTTAAATAATTTAATCATAAGCTGTCAATCCACGGAATATTGAGTAACAACTGGCTGCCAAACACTTTAATAGTTAGGTTATTTCTCGATAACCTAAATTTCATGATTACTTTCCCGCAACAGAATAGTAATGTTACGTGCTTTATAGAATTTATCTTCAAATTTTAGGTTATAACTCCATAACCTTAATCGAAACAAGAGTTATTTCTTGAAAAACATTCATTACATGATAGTCTACTCATTGACGATATATAATAGTTGAGATGTAAAATGCGGACCTTGTTTAAAACACACCAAGTCAGCAAGTCAGGTCTCCGATTTAATTTATTCAATGTACAGTAGTCTGCTCAACAATGGTGCGAGTAAGACGGTAAATCAGACCCCATGGAATACACACAGCATATTCTTCGATGATACCATTAATACAGCTGTAAATTTGGGACTCCAAAAGGATATTATTCAATGAAAAATAGTATACTCATCGATGAGTTAAGTCCCCAATTACATATCATTCAACAGCCATAAGTCAACTCACCCGAAACAATACTTAAAAGTTAAATCAGGCCACACCAAAATAGCATAGATTACTCACTGACGGGATCATTTAGATGATATGACGTGTTGAGAGAAAGTAACAGCTAATGTATAACATAATACTGGCAAATGCCATGCTACATAAGGTTCATATTAAGCGCAATAGCCTACCACGTGGTGAGATGATATAGATGGCGAGTTAGATTCCAAATTAAATGTCATCCAATGCTCAATAGACAACTCAGAGATGATATGAAGTAAATCAGGTTCCGGCTAAAAACTAAATTCATAAAAGTTCACACAATCACTTGTTTCATTGATTATGCTTACCGACTGGTAATAAAGGATCCACGAACTTCTGACATGTTTCACAACACGTGTCGACAATTTTACTTTCATAGCATCGGTAAGATGCAAGCATGGGGCAAACGACGGCTTTGTCCCCATATTCACAACCTGCAAAAAATGTATTATAGACACAAGGTTAACGAGTTATATCGACTTTACTGTTTGTGAAAAATAGCTGCGCTGTGGGTCGACATATCGCACATTTCATTGGGTCGGTATTTGCTTTTGTGTGTAATATATGATAACGATTACACTGACCTCAGGATTATGCAATCTGGTGTACCAAATGGTGCCCTATATTTTAAGCTTTTGTACTTATATTTGATATATTAGTTCCAATACTTTTATTCTTTATGGTTGGGAGAATCTTTGCATTCACCAACACCAACAAGATATCAAGGTTGTTCAACATGTCTGTCAATATAAACCAACAGGAGTAGATGTGAAACTGTTTTACGAAATTACACTATGGACATGGAGTGAGTTACCTTCAATCCAATTTTGATATCATGGACGGTTAATATTGTAAATGAGAACAACACATCACGATTGCAATTGATATGGTATACTGTTAGATTCGTTCGCTGCAAAATAAGGCTTCGCGCTGCCATTTGACAATGGCAAAAATAATTCACATTTGGCAAAAGATCATTTCATTTGGCAAAATGTTTGGCAAGTTTGAAAAACATATTGGTCAATTCATACAATTCAGTTCGAGAAACTCTTATACTATAGTCATATGAGTGCTGTGTTATATGGTTTCGGAAAAGTTAACACCTCTCTTAAGATGCAATTAGTATGATAGCATTAGTATCGACGGGTGTTGGGATTATCCGTATTTAGTGTAGTGGTGTTTACATAGCTAATCATGTTTGTGATGTGCCATTCGAGCAACCCTTATGGCATTTTAATGTTCGGTGTTTTCCTATTTAGCAACAAAATGAGCTGATGCATGAACTTTCCAACATGTGATAAAATGACAAATTGCAGTAGTGACGTCACTGAGCTTATAATTAGCACTTCAAAACATATGAGAAAGTATTGATTAATGTTGATTGGTGAAATAAAAAGTGATAAAATGTTCTTAATGTTCACGTCGAACATTCATCATATATAGGATAAGGCATTAATGGGCCTATATATGGCACTATATAATAAGTTACATGAAAGAGTAAATTATATATGATCGCATGAAGCGATTACCAGGCTTAAATACTGAGTGACTGATATTAGGCTGTAATACTCAGTGACTTATTGGACTTGAAGATTAATGGCCTACCGAGCCAGTGACTTAATATTATTTTATTTTTAAAGAAAATGCTATAATATAAAAAATACTACAATATGTGCTATACTATATGTATCTTGTTGACAAATAATACTGCAATATGAGTAAGAATGATGCAATATGAGTATAAGCTTAACATTAATGCATATTTATAGTTAGCGAGGTAAGTTAATAAGCGGCTTTCTTTTCTCTGTTAAAGTACTGATAAGACTGTATACTGATGTCATGACCAGATTATCCTCCGAACTCATTAGCCATATAAACTTATTGGGGTTAGTGAGGTGAACTAGGTTTCTAAACCTTGAAGTAATATCATTTATAGTTGGTTCTCTAAATTCCTGAAGCTTTGGACATTTTAGTATGAAATGCTCTTCATCCCCAATACCGTCTTTACATAATTCACAAATTATTTTATCCGCTGGAATTCCCATGGGATTATGGGTCCGTTATTGATGGGGCAAGTACTGCAAAGGAGGCAACATTCAAGCCATTTTCCAGATGTGGATTGTGGCGGCTCTGCCCTTAGATACAGTACAACCACCAACACAAAAGAGCGAATCTTTCCGATCTTTATGTAGGTGGGCACCTGCGTGGGATAATATTCTTCTCTACATATACATATACGTGTGTATTATTTGTTCAAGAACTGCTATAACATAATGTGTAATATTATACTGGGAAATACATATACGTATATACCTTTCCATATCAAAATTCAAACGGATTTGAAAACTCCACACTGATATTTATATTTCCGTTACCATATTATTGCTACTCTGTGCGCATGCACAATGCATACTGTTGGTTACTTATTTATATAGTCAATTGACAATGATTGGTGACAGAAAATATAGTTAAATTTTTGGCTATGAACATGTATTGATTGTGACACAATAATCTGATGTAATATATTCCAGCATCGGTCCACCCACTCAGCCCAGGATCAGGGTGCCGACCATAGTGGTACACCATCAGCACCACACAGTAAATATGCGGATGATATGGCATTATTGGTTGGGAAGCCATATTCAAGGCAAGTTTGATTTCATCGACAATTATTGAGTACCACACCACTCGTGGAAACACTGACGTTGGGACTGTTTTGTATGTGTTTTACTACATATGTATATGGCATTGTAAATATTAATAAATAAGCTACTACACATTTAATTTTACCAACAGCTTACCAACATAAGGAAATCATCCATAATCTAACAGTTAACGATAGTTGAATGAATATTACGTACTTCCAAATATGTTCAGATATCTATTTGATAGGGAGGAATATATTTGCACCGTAGTAAAAAGTGCTATTCACAGAAGGCAGTAGTGTGTTGTATATGTCTGCTATTTCGTTTGATATATCACGTTTTCGCTCAAACGATGGTCACTACACGAAATATTATATTTATAAGAGCGTGTTACATTCTCATTAACCGGAATTACATGACAATGCGTGTGGAAACCTGTAATGTTAATGAAATTGAATGATAATCACCTGATGGTGCGTCAACTGTTTTCATGGAATTGCACGTCTTGCAGCAGACTGCTTCGTTGACATAGCAACCCGAAGGTTGCAAGTCCACACATTGATGTGGGTACCAATCTCCCAGACAACCTAACATGACACAAATAATGTAGTTACTACAATGGTCATTACATTTTCATTATGTGTATAATTAGTTTCTACCGATTTAAGATATATCGCTATTAAAGTCCATTAATTAGCCAGTCCCATGTCGTGTTTGAATTTCGTGGATTTATTAGTTTAACATGGACTGGATACATCCTGTTTTCAGAAGCTATTTCTCATAATAAATATATGGATAGTTGCTATAGAGTATTCAGTATTGTTACAATATATACATTTACACTGGGTACTGATACCCTCGTGTGATGTTAGAGCGCTACCGGTTTTACAATAACGTGGTGAAGCTGAACTGATTATCACAATACTTCCACTACCACATAGCAGGTACAGAGTGACAAATATGCCCTTACCTGCTAGTGTTCCAGGTGATTCAATACAAACACCAGCAAAACATCGCTGAAAATAAGATACTTGAATTCAATTATATTTAAAAGTTCTGTTTTATGTTACAATTGCAGATACAAAAATGCCCAACAGAAATGGAGTACTCTTAATTTGCCAAGAATGTCATTTCGGTTTGGTGAAACCCAAACACATGGTAGAAGTTGTGTTGTGTCCCGGAATTGGTTCAATGGTTGAAAAGTTTATTAGGATTTGCACTCATCCATCTAACCATTGCGTATGAATAATCTAATTTTCCCGAAATTGATATTGTGAACTCCACATATGCCATTGCTATTATTACAAAATCGGACAACATGTACTAAACATTTGGCATTCATCAAGTTCTTGAAAGTGAAACCGGTAATCTCTTTAACAGTTCACAGTTCGCCAATTTTGCAGCGAATTTGGGGTCTGTGCATAGGACAGATACACATGTTTTAATACAAATTACTAATAGCACTGAGGCATGGCTCATGAAAACAGTTGAAAACGTGTGACAATTACATACGCTGAAGGGAAATGTTACTAGGATGAATTTTGTTTATCTTTCTACGGAATTATAGATCCGCACCTCATTCGTGGACTGGAAAACCTGTTATATTGTTACTTTTAACAAATCCAACCAACCAGTCAGTTGTGTTTTAGTTATCTTTATTCGAATCATTGCTGGTCATTACATCCTGAACCGATTTCAACCAAATATGGTTTGGGGACTCGGGGTACCTTGGAGATGTTAGTTTTTTCAAAATTTTGATTAAAGATATTTGATTTAAACAAAATTAAAATTGAGCACGTACGTAGTTCAATCTAAAAGACAAAAATTCCATTAACAAAAATTAGTTGAAATTGTTTCTTTTTTAAATCCAAAAGTTTCAGCGATCAAAATGTGCGCACACAAAGGGGCCGTCGCTTTGTTTAATATAAAAATGTGCGCGATGCCCACACAGGTGCTGCGCCCCCACCCACACTAAGTAAAGATTATCGAAGGGAACCTGTTTCAGCTAGTCATCTACTATTGGCGATAATTCCAACCACGTCGACAAATGGAAATCATTCAGATATGGTGGGCCACTGCTCGTAATTATATTGTCATTCAATTTTTTATTTTTTCGAATATGATTTATTATTATTGTTTATTGATTTATTATTCTTAGCAATTTTGTAACGCTTATATCACACGAAGTACAAGAGATAGGGAGCTGGAATTTCACATCGTGGCTGGTCGAGTATTTTGGCAAATTCCAGTAAAACTCGCAAAGGAAAAACAATGGCGAAATCGAGATTCGAGATAAAACAAATTTGACGATCGGATGTGGTTGGTACTATCCACGCTCAAACTCAGTGAAATCTTCTAAATTTTCGAATGAATGGGTAATGAACTAATCGGGATTGAGTTCCCGATATTACATGCATTCACATACTATGTACGAAAATACCCCGGATGACTGTATAAACTAGGATAGGTTAATACTATGAATAAATGTAGGTTCTTGTAAAGGGTTAAGTTGAAGGATATGGTTGATTATGTGTAAATCAGTGTTATGTTTATGGTTAATTTTATGAGTAGGATCAGGTAAATAAATTGGGTTAGAGTTGTGGATATGGTTAATGTTAAAAAGGTGACCATGTTTTGCAAAGGATTTGGAGTTGGTTAGACATGTATGTATGATTAGACTTATCGAAAGGGTTATCATAAGGGTTCAGGGTGTGGCTATGGATATGGTTTGTACGAGTGCTCTGAATATGGTCAGGGTAATTTATTGGGTTAGGTCTAACTGCTGTGGATAGGGTTGTCGATTGGTTGCGCTTATGGAAATCTTAGGGTTATGGAGTGGTTTATGGAATATCGATTGGATATGGTGGGTAGAGTGTTAAATTAAAGATGGGATCGGTGATGGAAGTACCAAAATTATGCAGGCCAAAATTTTAACACTCTAGTATATGTTTGGTTTTGTGATGCCCATTTAGGTATAGAATTTATGAAAATAACAGGTTGATGAGCAAGAATATGCTCTATTTCCACCAAATGTACAGAGTTGAGGATTCCATAATACTAACCTGGGTTTAATTGTCGAAAACCACAATGCAAAATAAATGAATAGTACATTCAATATATTCTAGTTTTCCTATTTTAGTGTTCAATGATTTGACACATTAGAGCAAACATAATAAGCAACACATTTTATAAAATGTAACATGAAGGTAAGAATAAATGTTAAATACTGCCAAGTGGTCTGCTTAATTTGTCTGAAATGTACTACAAACAGTATGTTTTTGTTCTAAAAACAGTTGGCTAAGTTGGAACAAGGCATTTGAAAACACATGGCAGGTATACATCAATATACACAACGCTTGATTACCAGGGTAATAGAATTTCGGTTATCACCCAAAGACAAATGTGAGGGGTTTTATGTTTTCACCATGCACGGAAATATCACAAATTAGACTGAATCGTCATTCACACGAGAAGTCGTGAAACTAGTAGCGTTGAAAACAAACTTTGTGATCTGCGCAGATGGTCCCACCAGCAGGTATTACGATGCGACAAGTATTGACTTTCTTATCGTCAGTTTTGCAATATAATCCAGCGCAGAGTGCTTCTGTCGTCCTGTTCCCATTATGATAGAATTCCTGAATGCATAAAGAGAACAATTGTATTCCCCATATCCGTAGATATAAACACATAAAAAAAAATATATATATATTCGGTAATATTTTATGAGATATTGGGTAGATTTTGATGAAACTTTCCACAAATATTTGTGGTACCAGAGACATCACATGTCCTAAACACTGTAATGTGGGGTGATATATGGCTGAGTGAGCACGAATTGAAAGGAGGAGGGGCACTTTTCACAAACACATGTAGAGTGGTCCCCCACTTATCGTATGGGCTCGGAACATCCTTATCTGTTGGTACCTCAATAGTATACATGGGGAAACATGGTTTACTGAAAATGGCATCAAATGTGTCATCCCAGAGGAATGTGGTCAAGACTGAATTGCCTGGGCATGCAGCGGGCACATTGTGTCTCGAAGATAACACGCATGTTATCGTGGACTCACACGGTCACGTTTGGACCACATTTACAGCCATTAACAACTTGTGTGAACAATGGGACACTGGAGTGACTGTTCACTCTACGTCAGTGTTTTGCAACTTTTGAAAAGCACCCCTCTGCCATTCAATTCGTGCTCAGCCGGCTATAACATAACTCACAAGACGGTTCCTAATACAGGTTGTGTCGCAGATACCACTAACCATTTGCGTAAAGTTTCGTCAAAATCCATCCAATATCTCATAAAATATTAGCGAGTTTGCGATACCCGTTCGACGGGAACGGGTACTGGTAAATCTGTGAACATCGTCACGGTCACTTGGGTACTTTCAATGCAGCACATAAAGCGATAGCGAATTGAAACGGGTAGATTTGTCCCATTGACCGGTAGCCTTTCATTACGATTTTCTCACTCAAGGGTCCATGAATTCCATGAAATTCCAGTCAGCTATGCGTTAACCTATTTATTGAAAGATTTCATGGGCAAATATTATTGATAAAGTTGTCATTTTAATCCAGGATTTGTGATCAAATTCTCGAGGCGGCTTCTAGCATTTAGATAAATACGGAAGGCCGATTTTTTTTCACTAACAACTTTGTTCACTGCATTAATGACAGGTTGTGATTAATAGAGTGAGTAGATGGTGCTATAGACGCCCATTGCAGGGACGTGGCTATAGATGGTCTGCGCGTTAGGAAGGGTGTCCACCTTCGAATTTCTAACTACACATCTCGAACCATATCAAATTCACAAGTTTGCGCGTAAATCCACCCCTCCCCTTGGCTGGCATCAAGCTTTCCAATTGTTGGAAATTTTGAGACCTGACACCCCCCCCCAAGCTTGAACAATTTCCAACTGTTTATGACAGCCATTTCAGTCCAAATTTTGTTACCAAAAATAGGGAAATATGCAAATGTTGGTCTAAAAACTACAAATTATCCACTAATAAATTGTTCGAAAATCAAACTACGAAAACAATTTCAACCTATTGTTTGTGTGAAATTTCCAACAAATGTTGTGTCAGGTATATCAAATTTCCAAATGTTGAACATTTGACCAAAGTTGGGGAGGGGGGGGGGGGGGGGTGGGGGGGGGGGGGGGGGGTTAAGACACCCATGTCGTCACGTCCCTGTCTCAACCCATTGTACAAGGACATAAATATATCGTGGATTTATCTATGCATTGCACATTTGAATACAATTACCGTTTAGTTACCTTATCGTATGTAGGTGGGGACTGATTTCTCACTTTAATATATATTTACTATCTGAACGGACATGGCGCATTTGAACCACAATACTTGTGTATACTGTAGTGGGGATAATATAGGTCGCCAAATACACGAAATACCTATACATACTCTACAAAATCTAAGCATATAAGTAGAGCGAGTTTCAGCTGTTTTCTGTGTTTCGCACAGAAGTGAAGCAAACGCTCTTTATTCAATCCGTATAACAGACTACATTTTGACACCTTTTTTTTTACCAAGTTAAACATTTCAACCTACCTCCGAGTTTAGATCCCGACAACAATCCCAATTCTTGGGATAAATATTCCCTTGCCCCGACGGGCCGACCCTTCGATCTGTTGAAAGATTCCAAACAAGGGTTTACTTAAAGCTACTCAAACCGATCAGACGGTCCCCATATCATAAAGTTACAACAAGAACATTTCTTCAAAATACGCTTTTGTTATCAGAATCGATTAATTACAACAAAATAATGCTAACTGCTGTCAACTATAGTATAAAATTTTGGCCGCATTACCACTTGATTTTAGAGTTAAGCATGTTCGTCCGCAATTTTGTCCGAGACCGTCGGTTTGATGACTCTTTTCTGGGCCACAAATAATTACACAATTCAAGAAATAACAAACTTCAAAAATCT
Organism: Siphonodentalium dalli; assembly: GCA_032622095.1. Lineage (NCBI taxonomy): Eukaryota > Metazoa > Mollusca > Scaphopoda > Gadilida > Siphonodentaliidae > Siphonodentalium > Siphonodentalium dalli. Next base: position 249,742,251 of record CP136063.1, read on the forward strand.
ATATCTGATCACTCTGCGCTTTGATGGTGGGTTCCTCGATTCGAATCAAATATTTAGTTTTACCCCCGAAGCCAAATATAGTAACTTGGGAGCGTTAATTCGGATTATGCATCTTTAATATGACTAAATATTCCCCAACTAAAATAAGGGACAAATGCGGTATTATATCGAACTGAAAGTACATGTAGGACAATATTAGACCCTTGGTCTAAAACAATACATTTTACACCGAATATTGGTTGGACATTTTAACTATATATAACGTAATTGTATATTTGAGCTATCATAATCTATTTTCTAAGTTTAAAAATTCCAACCGATTTATTGTCAACACTCGATCGGTCTATGAAATGTAGAATCCAATTGTTGAAAATGTTACCAATATGAGTGAAAGAAAAGCAACGTCCTCTTCCAGCTGCCACCTAGATCGTCCTTGATGAAAGCAACTGATTATCATGGGGCTCATCTAATCTAAATACATATTTCCAACAACCCATAACGCTAAGTATAACATAGGCCATTAACGCGAATAACAATCTATATCATAATATCTTTTTTGTTGCAGTTGGCTCACCATACATTACCAGTCGATGTGATGAATTCTACCGGTAAAACAGTTTGCGATTTCAAAACGTGTACCGGTACGGGTAGCTACCCGTACGCGTACCGGTACCCGTACCGGTTTGAAATCGCAAACTCGCTATTACCAGATATATTAAGGGGACTTTCTTTTTTGGAGGTGTTTATAATGATCTACATACGTAGTACGAAAAATTGTGCGAAGTCTATGAAATAAATTTATAACATATATTGTATGACCGAATCGTCACTGCATGATATATGGCACAGCTCTGATTGGAGTGCTATGCAGATGTATGAGATTAATAGTCTCACAATTTTCGGTTTCTAGATCATCGGTCTGAATTGATATCAATCAATTCTGAATAGCTAAGCATATCGTCTGCATATTATTAACCCGAAGAAGAAAGTGAAAACATACCTCTAATCACCATCATTCATATCACACAAACTTGTCGAGAATCCACAAAGTCATCCATTTAAAGTAATACATCGAAAACGATTACAAAAGCTCACGATGGAGAACATTCTCTATTTTAACCGCTTTTAAATGATATAAACATGGACATTATTTATAAGAGAAAACTGTAATTTTGCTAGGCTGACAATAATTCAAAATGTATTAAATATATTAATAAATATATCCTATTTATAGTGGGTTCACGGTTCCGATTTAACTATTTTCCCCAGCCTCTTATCCCGAAAAATCGCGCACTATTTTTTGAGTCGATAATAGTGCTTAAAACGGGATAATTTTAGTCACATTAACGACTCATAATGAAGCGATTCTAAGATGATTACGTGCGGACAATGAGACAAGTAAGCGCCAACCCATGACTTTTCAGGTGTACATTCTTCAACATGTTTTCACTTTGGCCCGCGCCATAACGGTTATGACTCCATTATATGGTTATATCAGAATCAAATAATCACATTATGTACCTATTTCACAGTATAGGTCGACTATATGCATATATGTGCGAGGATCTGTTGGGTAACGAAAATGTAAAGTTTGAGGTTATATGAGATGTCAAATAGATCAAGGCACCTTCGAATATAAAGATAGCCGTCCAATTTGACACCATCATTGTCGAAACTTACCTGTCAATTACATGCTTAACAGGCAAACGGGAATATTCAAATTGTCATTGGAATTGTCATCAGTTGTACATTTTCCAACCTAAGTGGGGTGTCAGGTTTGAAATTTCCAACTCTAAGAATGCTTGAGGCTAGTCTAGATGCTAGGATTTTGCTATTTTCTTGTTCAGATAACAAAATGTTCGCACACCGGGCCGAACCATGGTCGGCCGGTGTGTCATTGTCTTTCCCCCGTGGACAATACAAAAATGCTAATAAGTTTAACACCATTTTACTAAATTTGGTCAAACTTGTGGACTGAAATGGTCATCAGTTGGAGAATTTTCCAACCTGAGGGGGAGTATGAGGTTTGAAATTTCCAACACTATAGGAAAGCTTTAGTTGAGGCCCGGTGTGCAGGGTCCGCGCTGGACCAAAATTTACTTTTGCCAAATAATTTGCCAAATGAAAATATTTTTTGCCAAATTCTTTTAAAATTTGCCAAATGCTATCCCTGATAGTATCATTTTCTGCAACATTGAGTCTTATGTGGTTTATCATACAACAATAAACCATTCACCGAACAATAAAATTGTAGAAGGGTTGCTTCATCAGAAGGGCACATTACAAGAGGATTAACTATGTAAACACCACCACCACTAAATACTGGTAATCCCTCATCCATCAATGCTATCAGATTAACTGCATCTTAATAAAGGTGTTAACTTTCCCTAGACCTTGTAAAACACCACTAATATAATTATTTTGTGATAGTTTCCTGAAATGAATGGTATTGATTGGCCAATATTTTTTCAAATTTCTTGAGGAATTAAAAAGTGACTTGCCAAAACTTTTGCCAAATGAAATTATTTTTTGCCAAATGTGAATTATTTTTGCCATTGGCAAATTTGGCAAGTGGCAGCGCGAACCCTGCCGGTGTGTCGTGGTCTCTTGCCCGTAGTCGTGTGCATTTGTATGTAGTTAGACCACTAGATGTTAGGATTTATGCAATGTTTCAGGTTAAAATATCTGAATGTTCTCATACCAGGAATATAGTTTATGAAGATATAGGATATTATAGGCCTAAGCACTGAGGTGCAAGGGGGTGCAAATGGAATTATGGAAAACTTTTGTTTGGTGATTCTGATTCAAGGGGGGGGGGGGGGTGCAGTTAGAATTTTCCAAGGTGGACACCCCCTCCAACGGAAACCCTCTAGCCACATCCCTGCATAGCAGTTGTTCCCCAACTTACATACAGTTGTACATTATACAGAAACTATATACACGCATTAAGTTGGAACGTAACTCATATAATTTTTAATACTTCAAGTAATTGACATTGTGGCATACACTTTGAAGATTTCGAATATGCCATATAGGCGGTATCAGCATATCTTTAAAGTGTCTTCCGTATACTACTTTGTGTGCAGGTGCGGAAGACCTGGTCTTATTTTAAACACCTAATAAACTCCGCCATCACATAGTATCCTGTATATATCTCATGCAATTCGTCCAATGTGATTGCAATATGGCTTACCATGCATGCTGCAGAATCATTTGAAATAGCTATTTGACACTGTTCGTCAAGATCAGCTATTTCACTGTATGGTGACAAATCGATAGGCTTTTTATTGTTCTCAGTAACCAGGCAATTGTTCCTAAAATTGAAAATTTGGGAAATAACATCGAGGCCATAATTTCAGCTCTTATATTATCAACTATACTGCATGGGCCATACAGGTATGTCGCGACACGACTGTTTACAACCAATCGTGCTTCACGCAATGTTGAACTACAACTTTAATGCATGCAACATTGCGAGAAATATCAGACTGAGAAATACATTTTCTCTGTTACTATATCATTGTTGACTAAGATGTATTAGATGCAGTGATTGATAGGCTGTCTACTCCCGTTATGCCGTATGTATGCCATCGTGTAATAGCTCATATATAAATAGGAGTGCACCTTTAATATGTACATGGATTTAGTTATAAATAGACTACGCCATTATCCCGTGTATATAGTTTGACACTAGCTGATTATGTATCATAATTGTATACGAATTCGCCTGGTTGATTAATTGGGGTTTAACGTCTTTTCAGCTGCTATGTCATATCACAACGGTGTTAGTTTTATGGGTGCAGGAAAGGCCAGAGATAAGAGGGTAAATTTCACTGGGAAATCACTTAACTGCGTGTAGAAACCACCGACCCCAGGAATACATACAACTGGCAAACGTGACCAGATACACGATGCTGGCTACCCCCATTAAGCGTGGATCACGAATCAGCGCTTGTCGGGTTAGAACCAGTGCTGGAAGGCATATGGCGGCATAATGCACTGAGCACTCTACCATCGGGACCTCTTAATTCGCCTGTAGTACGTTCATGTATATATAGCCACTAACATAAAACAGTGTGTGACATCAGCTCTACACCATTGAAGTAGCAATCCGTTTGACTATATTTCTAGTATGCATTCCAATAATTTCCATATTTATATGTATTTCACACTTATTTGATAGTTAATGTGATATGCCATTCTGCACGTGCCTTAGCGTAAGCGGAGCATGTTCACTGTCTGTTAATGGCCAATGTGTATTATTTTATATTGCAAATCCGTGAGCCAACACAATCCACAACAAATGTAATACCTCCATTTTGGTGAGAGACGTGTTAATGTATGCATGTTGTCTCATTTATCGATGCAGCATATGCACGTGTGTACGGTAGTTTAGATACTATAAGTTACACGGCTTGTTGAGGGGGAGATGCGGTGGGGTATGCCCCGGTAGAGGCTCGTATCCCCGGAGGCGGTAGCCGAGGGGGATACGTGAGTCGATCGGGCATACCACACCATATCCCCTCTCAACAAGCCGTGTAATGTATTTATCCCCGGATTCTATTAACAACATAATATAGAATAGCATGGGACATACACATGGATTAGACCATTTCGGGCTATCAAAGTCGAGATTTATGTCAATTGTACATGATTTTAAATTAACTTCACAAACAAGTTTTTAAATAGCATTTATCAACAATGAACAGTATACGTCAAACGTTAGATGGAGAGTTTATTTCCATATTCAATTTCTATATTTCCCAATAATTGTTCACGTTTTGAGTATGATCTGAACTTTGTTGATCTTGCATTTGCTAAATAATGGCGCGCCACTATTTGCTGTCACTTTCACGCTGACGCGAGTTATTTCTTTATCTGAATCTTCATCAAATTGGCTGAAGAGCTGATCCAAGTAAAATTCCTTATCTGATGACGGAGGTGATGCCTTCATATGCCAGTTTGTGGAACATTTCCGCCACGTACAGCGGTGTTTATGGCTTTACTCATACTGACTTTCTCTCCATCGGATACTCTGTGATATATTCCAAGAGAATTGATGGATCTGTGTCCTGTAATTGACATGATCTGGGCTGCTGAGTAATTTTTCCTGGTAAGAATGGATACACCGGTGGTTCTCAACAAACGATTTGTATATATTTGTGAGAGTGAACATTTTGCGCTTATTTTAGACACATCAATTTTGACAGAGTTTCCTTGCCAATTGGGCTATTTGAATTTTGGGATTGAGTTTTTCAATGTATTTGGCGAACGATAGGACTGGTCAATATTTGGTTCCATCAAATGGCAATATTCCACCAAAGACATCTGTCTCGCCTTCTCTTCGATTCTTGGTCAGTTTATCCCTGGTTTTTTCACTTATTTTGTACCAGTGTCCTTGTAATCGACAATTGTAAATGTGTCCTTTGTCATCTGTACACAATTTTCGCCCCGCGTCTGCAGAAGTATAGTAGTCTGATCTCAAACTGAACCTTGTTGAACAGCCCTTGGGGAGTTTTCGGATCCATATGTATGCTTTCATATATTTTTGTCAGGACGGAATCAGTGATACGAGGATAGTGTTCGGTTGCTCCTTTCCCAGTGGCTTTAATCTCTGAGAGTGCAGTTTTGAAACACTTGTTAGACTCAGGAAACTCAACATCTCCAATAAGATCAATGTTTCTGTTGAAGGGGGTGACGTTAGGTATCTATTTAGTCCATGCCTAAGGTCCGCCAAGGAACTGGTTTTATACTGAAATCCATCGCCCTTGCGGGCATCAATATAGGAGGTCAAAATTTGATCAAGCTCTTTCCTCTCCGTACCATCGAAGTCAGTCGATTTGTCTTTCTGTTCTAAATATTCTTTCAGAATATTGGCACATCGCTGGTTTGATTTCTTTGTATTTTCCGGAACACATTTTGCTATTTTCGTAGCTATTTCGGCAGAAGTTTTTTCAGTGGATCTCTATCTGGAAATATCCCCGGATATAATTGTTTATTGCAGACGCAGACGAGCAGCCGAACACATACAATGGTAGATAACTCTGTAGAGAATGGTCAATAAGTAAGATCACTAACTCGCGGTGAATCCGCCATTCGCTCTCCGGAGGTCAAAGTTAAGAAGTAGCATCTATTTTTAGCATATGGCTCCAGTCTGGGAACTCCCAAAATAAAATGGCAACAGTTCGTTACCGAATCACAGGTGAGACAACTTCATAAAACTAATTAAACAATCACTCTGGATACATACAATACTCGCAATTTATCAGTAAATTATGAGAAGTTCGTTGACAAATGGGGGCGTCCATCGCTTAAACGTCTGAATGTCCACATCGCCACCAGGTCCTAAGTCTGTAGATGATATGGCCACAAAACAATTTAAACCCGTAGTTTCACCAAGAATAACTGAAATTATGCCATCAAATGCTGATAAAAAAAATGCTCGCACTGTAGAATGTTTACAAATGGATGCTACTTCTTAACTTTGACCTTTTACCAGTGGGTTGGGTAAAATTCTAGGAATCGGACCATATGGAACCATCGGTCATCTTGAAAATCGCGAACCAGTGACAAGGCTTATACTATAAGATAAATGGGAAATAACTCTATTGTCCTAGACTGTTTGTACTATCAACGGAATATAGTTGCTTTTCATAATACAGCTGCTTTTTCAATAAATACTCGATGGTCTCGTTTACTTTTGTAAACTATCTGTTAGTGGATATAAAAGAGAGCAATATACTTCAAAAATAGTAATAGTAAATGAATCGGACAAAAGAAAATACCCTTGCAAAACGTGTCTTCTCTTTTTTGGCGACGACATTTTTCTGTTATGAGAGAGGAGTATCTGTTTGAAATTGTTTCAAAGGGATAAAGCATTAAACAAATTTCAAGGAATGAAATATTACAGAGCTATCATTATAAGATTCAAATGTAAACGAGATTATTATTACCGTGTAAAACATGTTTTCTCTTTATAGCGACGACATTTTTCGCGGGATAATATCAGTTTTACCAGGGGGATACCAGATTGTTATTACCCTTGTAAAACGGAATATTGCTGCTTTTCATATATTTTTTGATAATTTTTTTCAATAAATACTTGATAGTCTCGAATCGGACGACCTAAATAAATCAGGCAAAAGTATCGCGCAGCACGTCCGGAATCAGCGTGACTTTGCAAGATGTAGTTTCGATTTTCTATCTTTTGAAGGGTAATATTGATTCTACTAGGATAATACCAGATTGTTATTACCCTTGTAAAACCCGGCTTCTCTATATAGCGATGACATTTATTGCAGGGTAATATCAGTTTTACAAGGTGGATACCAGATTGTTATTATCCTTGTAAAACCGACATTTTCTATATAGCGACGACATTGTTTGTACGGTAATATACAGTTTACAAGGGGGATACCAGATTGTTATTACCCTTGTAAAAGCGGTCTTCTCTATACAGCGACGACATTTTTGCAGGGTAATATTAATTTTACAAAGGGGATACCAGATTGTTATTACCTCTGTAAAACCCGTCTTCTCTATATGGCGACGACATTTATTTTGCAGGGTAATATAAATTTTACAAGGGGCATACCGGATTGCTATTTCCCTTGTAAAACCTGTCTTCTCTGTATAGCGACATATTTTTGCATGGTAATATCAATTTTACAAGGGGGATACCAGATTGTTATTACCCTTGTAAAACCTGTCTTCTCAAAATAGCGAAGGCATTTTGTGCGGGCTAATATACGAAATAATTGTTTCCTGTTTGGTTTGCATATAACGAAAAATTCAGAACACCGGGATACGGCGTGGTGTGGCCCTAAAGGAACAATGATGGCAAAGATGGCTTAACTTTCTACAGAGGGGATAAACTGTGATATTGGAATGATTTGTTTGTTTAGTTAGGATTGAACGTCGTTTTAGGCCATATCGCGAATGTGATAAACTGAATCAAGAGAAAGTGAAGTAACTCTGTACAGAAATAACAGTGAATTAGACTAAACTCAGCAATATATGTACAAAAAAGCACCCAATTTAGAGCGAGAGTGCTAGAATGGGTTCAGAACTATTCAGAAACTGATCATATTGAAAATACATCTAAACACATGAATATGAATAAACACATTCGTAATAGCACAAAGAGCAAATAAACATTGTGCATTATTGCACTACCATCTTTATCTGGTCAATGCCCTTTCTGAGGATAAATATTAAGAATTTGAAATGTGAAATATTGTATCACATATTCAATTCATTATACCTGTACCAACTATATCATGTATTCCTCCTAATATATGTTCCATGTGAAATTTATTTAAAGGTGCCCGGCCCGACTAGACAACCATCCATCTGTACGATTTATATGTCAACAAATAATCAGGTAGGACAATATGATCCAATATCGCATGTCAGGACAGGAAGTTTTAACACATTAAAAATGTGTCAGCATATCAAGATTAGAGAGTTCATGCTTTCGCCGCCCAAAATACGGTATATGATAAAAATAAATAAATTATGAACACCTGTACTTTTATTCAACTTAATACGGATATATATGCTTTTGTATATTTTCGCAATCTGTGTGACATAGAAACGATGGTGGCTGTAAATAATTTCGTTCCTCTTTTGCCTGGTAAGCTGAAAATTAACTCTCTATTTGTTTTACTAATTTTGGAGTGGAATCGAATGGGACATCTGTAAATATTTAGTGTATATATTTCAGACTTAACTGTTAAATGTTATTACCACATTTGTGACACACATGTGAATTTCCTCCCTATTCATTTCATGTATCATGTACATGCAATGCAGCAATTCTATATTTGCTTTTCTTTTGATTGTACATAATAGTAATAATTATGAATCAATTATTTCAATTGAGGGCAATGTAAACATGTATTGTAATGGTTGATAGCTAAGTGTGAGCTGATGGGCTGTATTGTAAATGGAGACAGTAACCTGTATGGCACTGGATGGTTACTTAAATCATTATAGTTGTTTCGTTCATTTTCAATATACGATATACATATGTCAAAAGTATAATGTAAACTCTGGTTATCAGCGGTACAAAACTTGATATGGTGATATAGAAGTATTATATAAGTTACTGGAATACCAGGGGGTCAACAAATGTTTAGACACGTAGGTTGGGTCGGTAAATCTTATAAAACTTCCATATCAGCATATCTGGCCCACGTGAGACACACATTTCTGTCTTATTGTGCATAGTCCATTTAAGTTTATCAACACAGTCATCCCATAACGAACAAATGTCTCCATGGCGGATGCAATACTCACGTCCCCAGTCCAGTCACGAAAGCCGACATTTCTGCCTGTGAACACGAGGAGAAGTCCCACGAATTCTTATTTGCGACATCAAATGGGTCAGCCATGATATAGCCGTCAGTACTACTGCATTGATTTGGCAAAGTACCATCATGTACGAGCCCCATGCTGCAAGGAACATACGTGGGGATATAATTAATATACCTATGACAGTATTTCGATAACAAGAGGTGACGACTGAGTGCATGGGTTGAAGGCGACACTGACAGCTCACCGAATAGTCAAACAAATAGTTGTTTACGCGGCTATCGTTGCCAATGGGGTGGGTATAGTTCAAAACAGCAAGCGGAGTGAGCTATATCTACTACATGGGTACAATATCTCCATAGTCAACAACAAGACATTCGCCGAACTATTCGAACGTGCAGCACGCATACTACATGAACTATCCAACCAACACAACATGCTGGACTGTTCAAAGTCAAGTCTCTTCACGAGAATGTGATATATATCAAGTGCAACTTCTTTCACATAAAACACATAACATGATTATGTTACCGATGGACAGGCTATAATCGGCCGATGAATCGGCAATTTCAACACCGAATCGAATCTCGATAATGATTCGAAATCGAATAAAATCGCGAATCGAATCTTTTGCAATAAATTTAACTTCATTTCTGACAACATTTAATCACAGTTTAAAACAGTTTTAATATATGAGAATTGCACAACATCAGTTTATATTTTCTTGGCACTGCCACTGCGTGCAAGTCGTGAAAAGTAAGTAGCTTGGAGTCATTGCGACTTGGTAGTGTCGCATACGCAAACGGGATTACGGAAAATATGACACATGAATTTGGGACTGTCTGTCGGATCAACTGAGTTGTAAGGAACCATTCATGTAAGCTGAATATTCAGCCATATTCCATTTCCCAAATTTCTTATAGATTCTACAGGAGACATCTATTCACGAGATGGTCTTGATAGTTCAATAATAAACCAAATCGCAAAGTATTTAGGTAAACGGTATACATAAACACTAGGGGCTGTGCCAATAACAGCAAATATTTATGAGACGCTAGTATTTAAACTGGCAATGAGAGGCCAAATTGTTCAACTTTCGCAGAAATCTCCGTTCTGGACAACTCCTAATTCAAAATTTTTTATGTTAATTTTTAACAAATATATATATATATATATATTTCTCAGTTTAGTATAGCATGTGCACAGTAATAGATATGGTCCAAGATTGATATAAGACATGCCTATAGAAAATAATTCATTTAAACGAATTTACCTTAATGAATTATTTTCTATAGACATGTCTTATATCAATCTTGGACCATATATATATATACATACCTAATTGGTATCCGTAAAGTCGGTATCAAATTTGTGTATATATATATATATATGGGCAATGAGAGGCCAAATTGTTCAACTTTCGCAGAAATATAAAAAGTCGCCCTAATGTAAATATATATGTGTGTGTGTGTATGTATATAGCTATGTATATGTTCGCGGAAGCCACATTAGGGAGACATTTGTGTGTAAAGAACCCACATTAGGGCGACTTTTACATTAGGGCGACTTTTTGTGTGTTCCCCTAATTAGTAAATTTAACATGCAACTTTATATATTTTTCCTGCCATGTGTGATCTCTGTAACACTATTATTCACCAACTGTCGATAAGTTTTGCTCGGAATGAATATTTTAATAGATATATGCAATTAAGTTATCGGTAGTGTATATCTGACAGTGTTACAGACCGACATTAGGGGAACCTGGTTTTATTGTGATAAATACTGTTAATTTGGGAATATGTTTGCATGAGGAAGACTGATTATGGGTTATATCTTATAATTAAAACCGCTTACTCAATATCAAGTTTTAATATTAAAAATCCTGAGATATATATATATATATTGGAAATGGAAGTCTGAAATGGCTTCTATAAAAATGTATATTAGCTCACTAGGTCTTTCGATGTGTTTCAAACATCTTACCAGGTGACCTCATGAATTAATCAATTGTGACGTAACTTCCGGAGTTACAAAGTCACATCACGATCGATTTGTTTTTAAAAAGGCAAGTGACTGCTTGACGTGAAGAATGGAATAGTTTGAAAATTAAGAAAGGTATTCGTTCATTGTTGAATATTTATTACAACAATGTACATAAAGCTGTTTCGGCACATCTTGCCTTTTCAATAGCTTGGAGTCCCGAAACCGGTCTAGCTTTATGTACATCCATGTAATAAATATTCAACAATGAAGAATAACTTTTTTTAATTTTCTAACTATATATATATATATATATATAAACCATTCGTCAACTGCAACTTTATTTTGTACCACATATGGCTAACGTTTCGGGAGACTATACTCCCCTTCGTGCACACATTTGCACATTATGCTATACAATATAGATACGCTATTATATAGGGATCTAAGTTTACTGTGACAAATCCTAGTATGCGTAATAAAAACATGACAATCAATGCACACTCTGACATAAAGACCATACACTATGCACCTGTCGGTATATGTTGTGTGGAAAATTATTATAACAAATATGTTCTACGCCATTTTACTTTTCTTCTTAGTTGACTTTCTAAAAGGTCTTCTTGGTCCTCCTGCAGGTGCATTATTCTGACTATTTTCTTTCTGTCATTTTAGTGTGCTAGGTGTGGGGTCACTTACATTGGCAGTTTCACAGTCTCTAACACGGGACATGAGTGGTCTATTGCAGCATGTAAATCTTGGCAGCTTGAACATTTCCTAAGATTCGTACAATCCCTATGATCATGAACAGAAATAGAACATCGTCAACATATGATTTCTTTACTTTTACAATCTTCCTGGCCATGGCCATACCCTTGACATCGCAATGGGTTAGGAACATATGTACGTAAATCCATCTTCATATGCCAACATTCACTGTCGGTGGATGTTCGCACAAATTGAAGGCCATGAAGGTTCAACTCCACTTTTTGACCATAATCAGATTTAACTTTCTTTGAACACTCAACCAAGAGTGAGCCACTTATTTGCCCAGACCTGATTGGTTTAACATATTTCAATTGTCCAGCAATGCTTTGTACACTCTTAGAAAAAATCTGAACCCAATGGTTCTTCGTTGGTTCCCCACTTGTCCTCAAGGCGGAACCAAATGAAGAACCAACTGGTTCTTCGGGGGGTCCTAGAACCATTTGGTTCTTCAGAATTGGGTCTATCGGGAACCAAACCAAGAACCATTTGGTTCCTCATGATTGCGACTATTGAGAACCAAATTTAGAACCATTTGGTTCTTCATTATTTACACCAGCAGAACCAGTTGGTTCTCCACGAACGAAAATTTGGTTCTTCGTTGATATATTTGGTTCTTCATGTAGAACCATTTGGTTGTTCGGTAGTAATAATTTGGTTCTTCAACAATAATAATGGTTCCTCACAGAGAAAATTGAAGAACCAAATTTGGTTTTTCAAGTTTGTCCTCCAGGCGGAACCAATAGGTTCTTCGTGATTAAAATTTGGTTCTTCGTCTCAAGAACCAAATGGTTCTTCATTGGTTCTTCCTCAAGAACCAATCCTTGGTTCTTCATTGGTTCCAATTTGGTTCTTCCTTAAGAACCAATTCCCCTTTCTCACTTCCACCAAGAACCATTGGTTCTTCATTTGGAATAATTTGGTTCCCTGTTGGATACAGCCCCAAGAACCAGTTGCATATGTAACATAGTTTGCATTATCAACACTGAAAAAATGCATTTCCTTCTCTGTACAGGTCAATTAGAAGAATTTGTTTCATAAATATAATCATTTATTCATTAAACTTGAAAATTATTCTACATATAGTCAGGTGGAATTTTTGGCACAATATTTTTTAGGTATTGAGTATTTTAAAGATAGCAGACCATAGCTTGTAGATTTATTTGTCACTTTAAAAATAATTTTTAAGACAAATAATTTTTTCAGTAAGTCAATAATCTCATTTATGGATTTGTTGTAAACGTGAATTTATTTTAAAATGTTGGCATATGTATATTATAATGAGCTGAGACTTGAAATCTAAATATTCAATTGTTTGATGACTTTTGATGATCACAAGTTTCTTTTGTTCAAATATATTTACAAATACTCCACCATCATTCTCTTGCCCAATTTTGTTCCAGAACCCCAAGTCACGTTGAAAATTTGTTTACATTTATTTATCTATTTGAGATAAAAGATGAATGAGTTTAATGACCAATTGAAATACTATTTGGTGTTAAATGGGATATTAATATAGAGGATCTCTAATGAGTCGCAATTCTATATGAAATTTATTAACCGAGTGCACTAAATTCGATTCGATCCGAGCTTTAGCGAGGATCGAATCGAATTTAGTGCACGAGGTTAATAAATTTCATATAGAATTGCGACGAATTTGAGATCCTTTTTATCACATAATCGTATTTTAAAGAGGAAAAATGATATCAAAACGGCAGGGGTTAAAACAATAATACTGATTTCCTTATCACAACTAAAGAAGAAGTACAGACACCTTCGAGCAAAAATATAGTTCCATTTTAAATGTGTCTTTTCATGTTGACAAAAGTGTTCAACTACCCTTATCACCCATGCGTTTATCATAGTCGACCCAAATTAACACAACACAACTTTAATATCCCAATTAAATTGTAATTAACACAACAATAACATTGATAAGTTCATAAACTGTGTCATCCCCGTCGGTGCCCCTGGCGGGAAGTTGAGTCATGACGTCACTGGCTATTCTCAGAATCGCTGTCAATCACACGAATTCTCCTTCGTTTTGGTTCAGTTGCACTTTTATCTTGGTTATAGATGTTGACGTTTATGGTTCCTCCGGATATGGCACCTCCAAAAACTGTTATAGATTTGCTGTACAGCTGTGCATTTAGTTGTTTTGATAGTCCCACCGATTCGGGAACGACCAATGAAGGAGTGGGCGAACTGTTATTTACATCAACAGTCATTTCCTGTGAAGTCGAAGGTCGACAGGTTGGGAAATCACCGTGTTTCAAACTTTCATTCGTGGAGATATCGTTACTCAGAATTTTGGATATGTTACGGTGTTGCTCGTCATTTAGGTGACTGTAATTATTTATTGATGCCAGGTTTTTGTGTCCAGTGATCTGTATTATTTGAGTTGGAGGAATATTTGATTCACTGAGTTTCTGAACAAGATGTTTTCGGGCACTGTGATTTGTGAGCCTTTTCTCGGAAGACAGACCAGCTGCTTTTGCCATTCTTTTCATGATCGAGGTGAGTTTATTTACACCCACTGGCTGTCGTTTAAACCATTGGTCATTTGCACCAAGCTTGCTTTGATATGTATGTGTTGCTATGTAGAATGGGTCGGTAGGTTTACAGTAGTTCTTTGGTCTGAGTTCTGCAAATTTCTTGTAGACAGAAACAGGGCAACGATCTACATTTGATATTGCCCACATTTTTGGCTTCACTGCCCTTACATCTCTGGGATTTTGTCCGGAACGAGTTTTTGTCTGTCGTTCTTCAAAATCTAGATATTCTTGCCCCAAAGAATCCTTGCAAAGCGTTACATCACCCCAACACATATCTCGATGCTCGTCGGACCCCCTCAAACCGAATTGTTGGGTGTTATAAAACCAAAGTGTGTTTAATATCGATTCTGGTGATGATGTACCGAAACACGAAGACTCCCACAGTTTCTCTATTTCATCATCATTTATTGGGTCAGATTTCCTGGCAAGGTTACCTAGACCTTGACCTTTTAAGCTTTTCTGTTTAGCCTTTAACACTTCGCGAACTTTCATGAATTCTGTGCTTGTAGCTATTTGAAAACCATAATCACACCGTTTCAACTCTCTGTCAAAACTGGACATAAATCCACGTAATGTTGATGGTTCATATTCAGCCCCTCCTTGTTTCCTGACCCCGAGAAAGAACTTGCTTAAAATAAGGCACAGCTGATCTGGCGAAATTTCATGGATGGGTCTGTCAACATTAATCTGAGGACTATGCATGAACGATTTAAGGAGTTTCATGTCATAATATGTTTTTGAGAGAGTACTTTTATTGACCTGGGCGTCTACATAATCTTGAATTTCTGTAGTAGGCACAAATATAAATCTTTCATCATCAGTGTTTACGTTTTGCGAGTTCACACGTGTCGTCTGATTCTGAATGAGTGACAGCCTTTCTTGTTTCAAATTCACCGTGAAGTCAATTCCATCCAATTTCACAACGAAAATGGCCCCGTGTGTTGATTGAATAACACGTTCTATCTTCCCAACGCCTTCATTGTCTATTTTGACTGACGATCCTACAGCGTACATAACATCGGAATTCGGATCACATGTCGACATTTTTATTTTGTAAACAGAGCAGAAATAGTTCCGGTATTGACATCGATATGATGATATCATTGCTCTAAGCACCGCGCGTGCGTCATCTCACGTGGCGATAATACACGTGTGTCTTACTCAAAATTATTAAACCGGATATAGTGGCTAATTATGTGATAAAAGAATTTCAGTCCCTGTAGCAACATTTCTAATGGGACGATAAACTTCCGTTATAATTTATTTCCTGATTTGAAATTATCAGGCCTCAAAATAAGGTGCCGGACATTTGCAGAATGAGGGATCCAGAGGGTGAATTTAGTAATGCTACTCTGCATAGCGGGCTAACATCACCATATTCACCATCTAGGGCCCCCACTATCAGATATTAATCAGCTATTGAGAACTACCTTCAGAAGGAGATCCTCAGAGGGTGAATTTGGTGATGTTAGCCCGCTATGCTGGGTAGCATCACTAAATGTATCTGCTGGAGACCTCATTCTGCAAATGACCGGCACCTTATTTAGCTGCCTGGAAATACTTCAGACTAGTACCATTTAAATTTTCTCTGGGAGTAGTCAGAAACATCTTGATGCATATTTTCTGGACGTTTTATAAATATGCGACACGTGTTGACTTCATCCTACGATTTCCTGTTTTCTTCCAATAATATTAATAAATTATTACCCGTTTCAACAACGCCAAACAGTTGTTAGAAAATGAACACAGCATCTAGAATAGTATCAAATAGCGACGATGCGATGTGTATTCATTAACAACCAATGTCAAACCACAGTAGAAGTGCAACTACTGATGCAAAATGTCCATTCAGAAAGTCAACAAATGATATGCACAAATGAAACCAGATCTAATTATTTGGGAACTTGACATTCGTGTACACAGATTTGAGTGTATATGGTTCCGGAAGATGCCACTCCAAATTAATCCATTTGTTGTTTTCCTCGATAGTTCAGACTTCTCGCAAGAGACTAATAAACAAACGCATGCCTCATGTGCGCGAAAACCAGAACATACACATAGCTAGTTCTGACTAGTCCCAGAAAAACAAATAAGGTGGAATATATCAATAGCTCAATTGAATCTTGATATTTCACTTTGCAACATAGTAGTCGTGTCATATATCACAAAGACCATATATACAAATCACGAATATGAATTAGCTTATTGAGCCACACAGTTGCACCAAATAGTGAGATTTGAGAAAACATAAAACGTTTGTATTTGTATGACAACTGGTAAGATATTCTGAAGTCGCTCCCATCCGACGCCCTCAGCATTCACATTCCTTGACGTTTTAATAGAAAGAATAGGACTTTATCTGACTATTCTGGTAACAATGCTGATCCACAGTTTCATAGCTGACATGTTTAGAGCAGGGAATGTAAAAGTGTTTCTCATCCTTATTTTGAAGGTCATGCACATTGTCGTTCATTCTTATTTTGAATATCAGAGTTTTCTGTTAACATGGTTTCATCTGACCTCTCTGCATTTAGATTCCAACTACATTCATATGTGAATCTTCAGAATGAAATTGTCTACTAAATATATTTTCGTCAATCGTCTCGAATGGACACACATCACATTTGAAGACAGCTCCGCTAGATGGGCGATATCTTTCCAAAATGACATCTAAATGAAACAGATCGCCGGCACGCATAGTCACAACAGTTACGTAATTTGACACGGTTCTTGTCGATATGCAGCAACTGATGACGTTTCATGGATAACCGGTCTTTGAAACTGACCTGACACGTTGGACATCTACAAATAAAAAATAATATCTCATTAAAGGACTCAGGCCTTAAACGTAAATGGCTCATTCGAACTGCCAAATTTGTTCCTACGATAGGTCGAAAGTAAACAAACTATTGATGCACCGGCTTCATATGCTCTGAAAAACACTTTGCCAAAGTCACAGCCATTTCTCAGCCATTTTCAACTTTCGCCAGAAGTAAGATAAACGCTCTTTATTGCTACCATATCAGGAGTAGAGTACCATGGAACGTTCTTTTTTGTTCCATTTCTTGTAAATGGCTGTTTTTTGTTTGGGACCCTAACACGGTATTCACAGACTCACAGTTGTATTTGTCATTACTTCAATGCGTCTTTTTTGGGTTACAAAATGTTCGTAGAAAGGTAGTTAAGATATTTATCGAACTATTTCGATACTTGGAAAAATTCTGAAGCTAATAATATTATTTCTATCATGGAGCACAAACCGCGCGGTGGCTTCAATATCCCTTCCATGATGGGATCGGCACAGCAGATGCAGAATTAAAGATCATGTGACATGAATTCTCTAATATATGCGAGTCTCCCATAGGCAGCCTCGCAGCGAATGCACTGGCTTATAGTCATGTAAATATTGTTAAGATCATGCTTTCTCTTAATATGCATCTCATATGAGAGACTCACATATATATAAGAGAATGCATTGGCACACATGGTTTTCGCAAAATTTTAGGAAGCTCCAGCCAAGGAAGGGTTAATAAAAGGCCACAAGTTCCCAAATAAGGTGGCTTTGTTTGACAATGTATTTTCGTGTGATTAATCCACATAGTAAATTTGAAAGGTATCGGATAATCATAATTTGAGTTAACATCCAGACAACAAAATAATCATCAAATTCTACATGTACTCGCCAATGATTATTTAGTACAGAAAGGGTTAATGACTGTATATTCGCTGGCGAGCAAGCTCGCAATATTGTGTATGTCATTTGCAGAATGAGGTCCCCATATCATGAATTTAGTGACACTATCCTGCCCAGCAAGCTAGCATCACCAAATTCACACTCTGAGAACTTCATTCAGCTTAAGCCTCAACTGCTATGGGAGACCTAGGATCCCATTGACGTTCCCCAGTTGAAGTTGGTGATGTTCACCCATTAGTTACTTTGATTATGCATTGTATCTTCTGCAAATTAGGGGATATAGAAATTTCTAAGAAGGAAAAAAGTAACTAAAATCAATGTTAATTTGAGACTACAGATATTTCCCAGATGAGGCCTACGCAGAATGATAATACTATCGGTGCTGATATGTTGATGAATTATGCTCTGAGGTACCAGTTAGAGTGCTTGGTGATAAGTTTATGCCTTGATTTTTGGTTTCACTTAAGTTCAGTTTAGCATAGAAATTTGGTTCTTCGTTTGGTTCTTCAAAACGTCAGTGTTCTAGAGAGCGCGAAGAACCAAATCCCCATAATTTCGGTTCTTGGCGACGTGAAGAACTGTAGAGAACGCCCTCTAAAGTGGTAATAATAGTCAATACCGTAAATTAAGTTACATAGATCTACAATCTGAAAGCTTTCAAGTTTACTTTAATTATGTCTTATTTAAATTCAACTGAGATTATTTTATAAAACATCCGACATCCTAAATATAAATTAAGATAACTAATATAATCACCTTCAAAAGTAGCAACACGTGCTGTCAACTGGCAGTCTGGCACTCGATCAACCATTGCTCCACATCGCCAGCACTCCACATGGCCGGTCCATTTGTCGATTCTGTCGGATTTTGTTGCATCGCCTCTCACAAAAATCAGCGATCGAAAATGGCGGTTCTGAAAACTCAAAACGAGGTCGTAGTACTGTTCCATTTGGGCGACACGCATTTATTACGAACCGCAACTCATGTTATACAAAATTGGTTCTTCATTTGGTTCTTCAAAACGCGCGAGTCAATGTTCGGTTCTAGAGAGCGCGAAGAACCAAATCCCCATAATATGGGTTCTTGAAGGCGTGAAGAACCGTAGGGTTCTTGACTGTTCTTAGAGTGTAGCGTGTTATAAATGACAGTGTTGGAATGTCTTTTCACATTTGGGTCAAAGCCAAGAACCAAGTACACGGGGTAGGAACTGATCCGCGAGGCAGATACCTCTTCCGATTTTCGGTCCAGTTCTTATCCGATCTGGTCGAGGTCACTGGGGATTTTCCCACGGTATATAACGCAAGTTTTACGCAACAGAGACATGCAGTTCATTTGTTGTATATACCTTGCCAGATACGTCAACTATCAAGACATACTTGTTGGAAATTGTTAAATAAACGTGGAATAGTAGAATTTTTCCAGTTCACTAGTGATGGGTCCCAGTTCACCATTGATAAGATCCGTTCACTACCCGAATGTCTGTCCATTTTTGGTAAGAATAAGTTTGCACATATATTATATAACTAAAACGTTACACTATAATCACTTTTGTTTGAATTTAATCGCCAATGATTATTGCGATACGGTAGTTTGGTAAATGGTGTAATGCATGTCTATTTTGGACCAAGTCATGAAGTTGATTAATAGTAAGCGTTTCTCTGTTTTGAAATCAGTATATATAGAACTAATATAGTCTTAAGTATCAAACTAAGTTCATTGTCGTACTATTTGCATTCGTGGTCTATTTATGGAAATTCTATGGAATAATCGCCGGAATTGTAGTAAATGGTGTCATTTTGCGCCAAAAACTCGCAAGTGAACTGGACGCGGATCGATAGGGGAACGGGATCGAAAATCAAAATAGGATATTTTCTCATTGAGCAGTTCCTACCGCGTTAAGTACCGATGGATTACGACAGCATCATTGACCTTGTTGAGTTATCATTCTTACGAGCAATGCGTTTTTTTTATATGAGTAGCCATACAAAACGCAAAAAAATACACTAGCACAGAAGCCGGCGTGGACTACCCTTCGAATTCTGGATGGGCCAAAGACTGGTACATAGCTGAAGCGGTGACCCGTTTAGCCACTACATATAGCAGCCCCGGTACCTCTCCATAGTGAGACATACGAGAGAAATACAGGATTAAAAACTCAATCATCAGGACGAACACAACGCAGATAACAGACACTTCATACGTGAAGAAAAAAACAATACTTCAAACAACAGATTGAATCTGAAACACTCTGGAGAGGCGTGATTGTCCGATTAACCACCCGTCTTAAAGAGATGTAGGACCAAAGAATGTCTTAAAGAGATGTAGGACCAAAGAGTGTCCTAAAGATATGCAAGACCAAAGAGGACAATGAGCTCAACCGTATCAGCATGTCGATGCCTGGCGTGACACGACTGCCCTTGTACACCATGACTCTTACACAGCACCTCGCGGGACGCACCCCACGGCAAACAGAGTGCCACATTGGGGATTCTTACCACATTGCAGTGGGGCGGTATGCATATTATACCCCGGGCACACACGGGGCCGAATATCGTTTGAAGTTATTATCTGAAAATTGCCTATGGGAACTACATTATATGGAATCACTAATGAGTATTTCGCAAATGGTTATCATACGCCGTTCATTTTACAAATCTGCTACCGGGGTGGGGCACTTCTTACCTTCGACCAAGTTCTCGTGCAGCAATGGTCTCCACTGCGAATCCAATGTACTGTTCGACGATCGACAGACTCGACACCGTACACATCTTGCCAGGAAATCCTATACCTACAGATGGAGATATGTAATATGTGGAGAGAAAACAATATACATTATGTCCATTATAACCGATCTCAACTGCTCCGCCATATAAATAACTTTCCCATAAATAGGCACCATATCGGCGAGACTATTTAAATCGACGTGCACACTACCAGGAAATTCGTATGTTAACCGGGAAACCCGTCTGCTGAAATAAGTATCGCTATGCACTACTCTATATCACTACTTATGTTATTTATTTATCTACTAGGGGATTGCCCGTCAATATGACGGGTATATAATTGTTCTTCGTTACTTTCTGGTATCCGCGGTCATGGGCACATTATCATTTCTATATCAACAATGGATTGGTCAGGCTTCGTTTTCATCGGAGGCGCGTGTGAATACTTTATTGAACTAAAACTGTATGCTGTACCCCCACCTACCCCACATATATGGATGCACATTTGGAACGCAACACAATCAACATATTACTTTATTACTGTATTTAATAACTGAAACATACTCCATTTGGGAGCGTTTATTCAGCGGCGGAGGGGTCTGCGGCCCCTTTACAGTACGCTATGAGAGTCCGGGAGCAATGAAAACTATTTTCTACCACCATCCACATATATGCATGCACATATGGAATGTAACATAATCCACTTATTTAACTTTATTACTATTATCTATATCTATATTTGCGAATGTCTGTCTGTCTGTCTGTCTGTGTTCTATAGAAATTCACAGGGGACCACCCAGATGGCACAAAAGGGGTCTAATAGGGGTAACTTTTTACGAGAAAGATAATGGCGAGGGTTAGAATTTTATAACGTGACGCGTTGTTGACAGGGGCAGAAAAGGGGAGGGGCAGAAAAAAAAATTGTCGCCGATTGCCACCAAACTTATATATAATCATCCCCATACTATATATATATAGCTATGAGGAATCTAATGGTGTGGTTTAAATATGTCAAAAGTCGCGCCGTTCGCGTCAAGGATGCCCGGAAGGAGAGAGGGGCACCAAAATTGATCAAAATAATTTTAGCGCCGAATTCCACCAAATTGATGCACATTCTTCTGAGATCTTCTCCATGAAACAAGGAATCTTATTGTGTGATTAAAAGACGCCAAATTTGTGTCGTTGGGGTGAGAGATTGGGGGGGGGGGCGGTAGGTGGGTACTAAATCTGATTAGAATTGGTTTAGTCGCCGATTGCCACGAAACTTATACACATTCATCCCCATGGTATGAGGTGTCTAATGGCGTGGCTTAAAGCTGTCAAAAGTGGCGTCATTCGAGTCAGGGGTGCACTGAAAGGGAGAGGGGTACCAAAATTGATATACAATATTTTTAGCGCCAATTTCCACCAAATTGATGCACATTCTTATCCATGATATGAGGAATCTAATCGTGTGATTTTAAAGACGTCATATTGGTGCTGCTTTGTGAGAGATGGGGGTGGGGTGGGGTGGGCACTAAATTTGATAAAAATTTGTTTAGTCGCGGATTAGCACCAAACTTACAAATAATAATCTCCATGATATCAGGAGTCTAATTGTGTGGTTTAACGATGTCAAAAGTGGGGCCACTCGAGAGGGACACACACATTGATAAACAATATGTTTAGCGCCGATTTCCACCTGATTGATACATATTCTTCTCCGTGATACGAATAATCTAACCGTGTGGTTTAAATGCGCCAAATTGGGTGCCTTTTGGGTGAGAGATATGCAATGGTGGCCCTAAATTGGATACGAATTTGTATCCTCGCCAATTTTCATAAATTATATATATATATTCATCTCTATAATTAGTCTAAGTGTGTGGTTTAATGATGTCAAAAGTGGCGCCGCTTGAGTCCGAAATAGGGACGGGAGGGTCACCAAAAACTTATAAAAATATGTTTAGTGCCAATTACCATCAAACTCATTCACTTTCTTCTCAAATGATACAATGAATCAAATATTTGCGAATATCTGTCTGTGTTCTATACATAACTTTAAGGGTACAATCGAGATGGCACCAAGGCGGTCTAACAGGGGTAACTTTTTACGAGCAAAATAATGGTGCGGGTTAAAATTTCTAAAGTGACGTTGTTGGTGTCAGGAGAGGGGCTATTTTTAGCGCAGATTTCGACCAAATTGATATATTATTCTTCTCCGTGATACGAGGAATATAAACGGGTGATTTAAAGGCGCGATATTGGTGCCGTTTTGGGTGAGAGATGGGGGGGGGGCGGTAATAACTATGATAAGAATTTGTTTAGTGCGGATTACCACCAAACTTATATATAATCATCTCCATTATACAGTGCATGCATGAGTCTAATAGACGTGGTTTAAATATGACAAAAGTGGCGCGGTTCAAGTCATGCATGAGGGGAGTTGCACCAAAGTTGATACAAATATATTTAGCACTGATTCCACCGAATTCATGCACGTTCTTCTCTAATGATATGATGAATTAAATCACATTTGGGGTCGTTTGGGTCATGGATGGCGAGAGGAGATTCACAGGCATTTATAAGATTGTTCAATTCGCCGATATCCAACAAATTTATATATAATCATCTCCCAGGACATCTCCGTGTCGTTCTAAGGAGTTTTTGGCATTCCAATTTCACAATCTCGACAAATGGTGACCGAATTAAGTCACTTGAACAATTATATCTTCTCAACTGTCATATTTATATGGGGATGGAAATCAGGGCATTCATATAGCAATCAGGGAGCTAAATGTGTTCTAGAGTCGGGGAACGAGTACACCGTGGAATGCTAAAGGTGAAGGTAACTGAAGAATGACCTTCACCTGATACATGCGACACGTTATTAAAGGATGACACCGCGTTTATTTGATTTGTACATCATATCTAAATAATTTAAACTGGTGAATGAATGGGGGGAATGGATTTTTGTGAGCGGGAAATTTATTTAACTAGCTGCTGTAGTTCTGGATTTGTCCAGATCAAATTTGGCTGTGGGATAGCCCTGTCGTACACTTGGGGATTTATTTTAAAAAGTAAACACATGACCTATGATTTTTCGTCCATTTTCGTGATCAACTGGTGCCAATCTAGCCGGGTAAACATCACTGATATGGCCTGCAGGCTTCAATTAAGTGAATTTGGCCGAAACGTTAACACTGTCACCTATGGGAAACCATTTAGTTCCGTGATTCCTATAAGAACAAATTGAATTTTACGAAATTTCAAGTTTCGCCTTGATAAGTTGTTAATTTCATATTTTCTTATTTTCAAATGGTTATGACCACATTTTGGACAGATTTAAATAAGAAACGCATGGATTCGCCTGTAGATAGTAAAGAAAGTGATAAATCTGGGAGTTTTGCATGGACATCAGGTACCATTAGGGGGTCAGAGGGTCTAAAGTCCCCCTCCCCACAATTTTGAGGAGTCTTAGCCCCCCCCCCCCATTGGGAAAAGGTGGCAGTTGACCTAATTAAGCTTCCGGCACCCAGTAGCCTTATTGGGGATCGTAGCCCCACCCCAATTGGGGGGGGGGTGATGGCATCACCACTAGAGTTACTGTCGTGCAAGACTGTCATGGCAGGTTTGTTAAACAGACAGTATGCCCTGTCATCTGGTCAAATTTCATGCTTGAGGCTTTGTCTGATGTTGTGTCATTATGTTTAGATATTTCAATTGACTTATGGTTGCTTTATATTGCTATTAAAGTATTTTTAATTTAAATTTTCTGTTAATTTTGGTAAATCTTTATTATAATCTTCATTATAAATTGCCAAATTCTGCACGAAAAGGGTTAAAATTGGACAAGATATCACTCTCAAAATGTATATTAACATTTCCTCTTCAATTTAGTAATATTATGGTATATAAGGGCATACTTCAGTTATACGAGATGCATCAGCTAATAAAATTGAAAAAACAATCTAAATATTTTGTTCTTTATTTTGATGATTGACACAAATGTTCAGGATGCCTCATATTGAAAAAATAAACCACTACTGCCCGATATAATCCATTTTTGGTTTCAGTAAGGTCTATATTTGGATAAAATACTATAAGAAACGCTGTCTTTTACACATATACATATCTATAGGAATCAGGGAGCTAAATGTGTTATAGAGTCGGGGAACGAGTACACAGTGGAATGCTAAAGGTGAAGGTAACTGAAGAATGACCTTCACCTGATACATGCGACACGTTATTAAAGGATGACATCGCGTTTATTTGATTTGTACATCATATCTAAATAATTTAAACTGGTGAATGAATGGGGGAATGGATTTTTGTGAGCGGGAAATTTATTTAACTAGCTGCTGTAGTTCTGGATTTGTCCAGATCAAATTTGGCTGTGGGATAGCCCTGTCGTACACTTGGGGATTTATTTTAAAAAGTAAACAAATGACCTATGATTTTTCGACCATTTTCGTGATCAACTGGTGTCAATCTAGCGGGTAAACATCACTGATATGACCTGCAGGCTTCAATTCAGTGAATTTGGCCGAAACGTTAACACTGTCGCCTATGGAAAACCATTTAGTTCCGTGATTCCTATAATGATCTAGCAACACAGATACATAGAAGAAAGCATTAAAAGTATATTTATATCAATATATTTAAGAGATACATATATTCATTCAAACTGAGGGACCTTGAATCGTCAGAGGATTGCATATTAGAATGGCTCATGTATATATTATAACACGATTGAGTCTGTCCCATTCAATATAGTTACTACAAAAAAAGTTACAATTGCGAAGCGATATGGAAATGTAGAGCAGGCCTGTTCAAAAATAGTGGTCACAGTGTGCAGTCAAATATGGTTACTTCTGATATAAAGGAAAACGCAGTCCGTAGCACATGACTTTTCATGATCCTCCAATAGTGATATCTGACAAGGGTATATCTGCCCGATACAGAGGATTTCTTTAATTGTTTAGAACAGACTCATCGCCTAACATAAACAACTCAAAATCTCCCTGTGTCGGGCACATGTAGCTGCTATACGTGCATAACATCATTTCTTTTAAACTGAAAATGATTAGCCAGTATATACCACCAGAACAGAGGAGCACCAGGACATATCTTTAAAACATCTGTATCGTCATGAAGCTATGATAAACTAGATTGATTGATTGATACATCTCTATGTAAAACACAATTGTCGTCTTTTATTTTTTCGAACTAATGTGTTTATGATATTCATGTTTCATGATATAACGTCTGAAGTATACGCAGTTGTAAATAAATACTTCTTTATTGGTGGGACGGATTAAACGCGATAAACAAAATGATAATCGCTCCGACCAAACAAGGTGCGCCACTACTTATATTCCATGTGTAAGAATCATGTTTTGTGATGCCATTTGGATATACAATTTATGGGAATACGTGTAACCCTTTAGAGCAAGAGTATTCTCTATTCCCACCAAATATCCACAGAGGATTTCACATCACTTTAACCTGAGCAACGCCGGGTGACCCTGCTAGTATATATTACAGTAACTGAAACAGAGCCTTTATTCAGCGACGGAGTGGCTGCAGCCCCTGCCCCTGCCCCCCCCCATGTGCGCTTCGCGCACATACATTATAATCTTGAACAGGCTCCCTTCGGGAGCTTTTATTCAGCAGCGTTTTGGGCCACAGGCCCTTGCACTGCGGCCCATTTTCGCACTTCACTCCAATTGTTATATTGTATAAAACATTATTTTATACATATCAATTTGCTGTCTTCCGTATATGTACTCCTTCGATTCCACACCCAATGCACAACTTTTATAACAAAGACACACTCCATTACGGGTTATATTCACACGGAAGTGGCATATTAAAAGACCATTAGCACCCATTTCCAACGATGGTATAGAACATTCGAGTCTCGACTCTACACCCCATGCACTTCCACGACAACAACAACATGCATTACTTATATTCACACTCAACCTGATCTGACAATTAATTTATAGCGCCTATTTTCAACAACGCTTTTGGTAGAGCGCATGGAAAGTTCGTCAATACAATGGCAACGCAAGTTTGGGTTTGTGTACGACGTCACATGACATCATTTCGACAAACGTCATAAGAAATAGTGTCTACTTGAGTGAAAATACTGCATTTGGGGACCATGTGAGATCTCAGGGCTTCTTTGACCAATCGGCGTGAAATTTGGTGAGTCACCTTCTTCGACACATTGTAGGTCGTGGTACCAATTTGGCCTACATTGCATGCGTGGTTCAAAAGTCATAAGCGCGCCAAAAGCGTGGCCGAGTTATATATATATATATATATATATATATATATATATATATATGTATATATACACACACCCTCTCACACCCTCTCACACCCTCACACACATAGATACACAGACCACGGGTTTTTATAAATATACTATGGGATTGCCCGTCAAAATGACGGGTATATAAATGTTCTTCGTTTCTGGTGTCCACGGCCATGAACACATTATCACTTCTATATTAGCAATGGGTTGGTCATACTTCTTTTTCACCGGAGGCGAGTGGGAACACTTTATTTAATTAAAACTGTATTTTGTACCCCCCTGCCCCACATATATGCATGCACATTTGGAACTCAACAAAATCAACATGTTGATTTATTAATGTAGTTACTAACTGAAATAGACTCCATTTGGGAGCATTTATTCAGCGGCGGAGGGACTTGTGGCCCCTTTTGCGCTATATATGAGCCTATGGCTCGGGAACACTATTGTTTTCACTGAAAAATTGTAGATTCAACTACCACCCACATATATGCATGCGCATATGGAATGCAACAAAAGCAACTAATAGTTCAGTATTACTATTTTATATATTCCAGTAACTGAAACAGAGCTTCATTCAGCGACCGAGTAGACTGCAGCTTCGCGCACATACATTATGATTTTTTTTAAACAGGCTCCCTTCGGGAGCTTTTATTCAGCAGCGTATATAAGCCTAAGGCCACAGGCCCTTGCACTGTGGCCCATTTGCCCACTTCGCGCCCATTTTTATGTTGTTTAAAACTTTATTTATCAATTTGCCGTCTTCCGTATATGTACTCATTCGATTCCACACACACACCGGGAATGTGCTTTTTCCAACTGAGTTCCGGCGAATTTACTGAGTTCACGGTACCCACTGGCGGGTGGTCAGACTGTGTCCATTCGCCATCGTCCGTGTATACCGGTACTCCTTCGATTCCACACCCAATGCATAACTTTCGTATCAAAGACAGCATTCTCTACTTATGTTCAAACCCAACTGGCAAATTAAAATACCATATTAACATTCCCAACGACGAACGTTCGAGTCTTGACTCTGCACACCACTACATCCACCCATTCCCAACGACGGTAGAACGTTCGAGTCTTGACTGTACACCCCACTATACATGCACTTCCGCGACAAAATCAACATTCGTTACCTAAATTCACACTGAACCTGAACTGACACATTAATTAAGCGCATATTTCCAACAACGCTTTGGTAGAGCGCATGGAAGTTTCGCCTACTACAGCAAAGCAAGTGTGGGTTTGCGTGCGACGTCAATGACGTCATTTCGACAAACGTCATAAGAAATAGTGTCTACTTGAGTGCAAATGCTGCATTTGGGGACCATGTTAGATCTCAGGTTTGCTTTGACCAATTGGCGATAAATTTGGTGAGTCACCTTTCATGACACACTATAGGTCGTGGTACAAATTTGGGCCACATTGGACGTATGGTTGAAAAGTTATAAACGCGCCAAAAGCGTGACCGAGTTATATACACACGTACACATATCTTTGTATTACCATCCCAACGAGGTATCGAACTCTATAACTACCAACCGAGGTCTACCCTTTCTGCTGTAGTTGGAGACCAACATGCGTTATAATCGTGTATTTGTACCGGTCCCTTTGCGGGAAACCACGACCCTGGAACAGTAATTGGCTCACAAATCATTTTACAGCAGCGAACACTTCACCATCATCATGAGGGAAATTCATAACACGCCCATTTTCCATATAAGGGGTGACACAGAGAGGTAGTATAGCATCATTGTGTGTACCATCCTTACGAGGTAAATTCAAAATAACACACTTTTTGCCATATAAGGGGCGACGTAACATACAGAGGTAGCTGCTTTTAATGAACAATTTACTGATAGAGGTAACTTTGTGAATACAGAGTTTGTGAGCTCTGCCGTAGTTGGGATGTCAATTGGTCATCAACAACCTTGTCGCTCGGCTTTATTCCGTTTCTAGTCCGTTAAAATATGCCGAATATAGGCAGAACCTATATTTAGCTCTGCTAATTGGATTAAAACAGTCACTGGACATATACTTTTGGCAAATGTTTTCTTAACATGCCATGTTATTGCCATGTTAGTGGTCCCATTGTTCAAATTGGATTAAAATAGTCACTGTGCATATAAATTCTGCAAATATTGTCATAACATCCCATGTTTCTGCCAAATTAAAGGGTCCTCATTGTTCTAATTGGATTAAAACAGTCATTGGGCACATAAGTTCTGCAAATATTGTCATAACATCCCATGTTCTACCAAATTAAGGGGTCCCCATTGTTCAAATTTGATTAAAACAGTCACTGTGCACATATGTAAGTTCTGCAAATATTGTCTTGACATCCCATGTTTCTACCAAATTAAGGGGTCCCCATTGTTCTAATTGGATTAAAACAGTCACTGGGCATATAATTTCTGAAAATATTGTCATAACATCCCATGTTTCCAGGGGGGGGGGGGGGTCGGAAAAAATTTCCAGGCACGTATGATGGGGTGGGTGGGTGTCTCTCGGGTCCAAAAAGCAGTTTTTTCCATATGCCAAAAAAAATTTCCATTCCTGCTATTGAGTCTTATTTTGATGTGTTTTGAACAGAAACAGGTCATATATAGTTAATAGTAATGCTATACTATATATAGAGGTTATCAGATGTTGGATCAGTTGCACAATGGCCAACAATAACCCAAATTCAACTTGATAGAACTGGAAACTGCGCTATTGGAAAAATAAAATTTAATCAGGATTCCATCTACTGATACAACAAAATAAGAATAACTATGCAGAACTCAGCTGAAAATAAGCAATAAAATGAAAGCACACTTGACCATATGTGACATGGAAATAAAGATATAATAAATAATGGAATAAAATAGACTTTTGACAACGTAAAACATAAAATCTTAACAAATAAATTAGAGGCTAGCCGGGCCAGCTTGAACAATTTCAAATTGTTTTCCAAGTTAATGTGGATCAGCTTGTAATGTTGATCACAGTAACAAAGATTTTATCGTCACTGCATGCTAGCGTGAGCAAAAAAGAAGTGAGATTGGGCTATCCATCCATATTATTAACAATTATTACGAAGCCTATTACTTCAGGCAGTGGCTACCAGCCTGCCATTACACGCTATAACATGTTTCCTCAGTTCTGGTTTCTGAGATGCCCCAAGAAGAGTCACGCGGGTATATCATGGTTGTGTTTGGTATTAGCATTATTCTTCAAACTGGGATAAACTGGGATGAACAGTTGTATTTCCACATGTTTTGATAAACAATTTGGTTCCAGCAATACAGTAATGCCCTAATTAAACGACTCCATAACCACAGCAGAATAATGGGTAATTTTTCAGGGAAGAGCTTTCCGATGAATGACAACAAGCCATATTTCCAACTAAATCCTGACAAATTACCCATTATTTTGCTGTGGTTATGGAGTCAATTAATTAGGGCATTACTGTATATCACATAGCAAATATCAATATATCAAATAATCTGAAATTTGTTGTACCGGTACCATGTATTCTGTAGAATACTCAAATGTGATTATGTGACTAGATCATGTGACTATATATGATGAAAATGAATGTTAATAAAAACTTTGGCACTCTGCCTATATATCCCTAGAAATGTGATTATGTTGACACATTTCTTGATTAATGACACTTATATGATAAATTCAAATAGTATCGTTATCTCATTATGCACTGTTCTATTCAAATATCGCGCAATAAATTATGATAATGCAGAATAATCAGCTATTTGGTTGCTCAATTGATAATTTAGGGGGGTGGGTGTCCAAAACTGACCGGAAAAAAATTCCTGAAACGGAAAAAAAAGGGTGGGTGTCCAAAATTGCCTGGAAAAAAAGGCCGGAAACGGAAGAAATTGGGTGGGTGGGTCCCCCGAGGCCGGAACAAATTTAAATGATCATACGTGCCTGGAATTTTTTTCCGACCCCCCCCCCTTGATGTTTCTGCCAAATTAAGGGGTCCCCATTGTTCTAATTGGATTAAAACAGTCACTGGGCATATAAGTTCTGCAAATATTGTCATAACATCCCATGTTTCTGCCAAATTAAGGTGTCCTCATTGTTCTAATTGGATTAAAACAGTCACTGTGCACATATATAAGTTCTGCAAATATTGTCATAACATCCCATGTTTCTACCAAATTAAGGGGTCCCCATTGTTCTAATTGGACACTGGGCATATAAATTCTGCAAATATTATCATAACATCCCATGGTTCTGCCAAATTAAGGGGTCCCCATTGTTCTAATTGGACTAAACCAGTCACTGGGCATATAAATTCTGCAAATATTGTCATAACATCCCATGTTTCTGCCAAATTAAGGGGTCCCAATTGTTCTATTTTGATTAAAATAGTCACTGGGCATATAAGTTCAGCAAATATTGTCATAACATACCATGTTTCTGCCAAATTAAGGTGTCCCCATTGATCTAATTGGAATAAGACAGTCACTGAGCATATAAATTCTGCAAATAATTCCATAACGTCCCATGTTTCTGCCAAATTAAGGGTCTCCATTGTTCTAATTGGTTTAAAACAGTCACTGGGCATATAAATTCTGCAAATATTGTCATAACATCCCATGTTTCTGCCAAATTAAGGTATCCTCATTGTTCTAATTAGACTAAAACAGTCACTGGGCATATAAATTCTGCAAATATTATCATAACATCCCATGTTTCTACCAAATTAAGGGGTCCCCATTGTTCTAATTTGATTAAAACAGTCACTGGGCATATACATTCTGCAAATATTGTCATAACATCCCATGTTTCTGCCAAATTAAGGGGTCCCCATTGTGCTAATTGGACTAAAACAGTCACTGGGCATATAAATTCTGCAAATATTATCATAACATCCCATGTTTCTGCCAAATTAAGGGGTCCCCGTTGTTCTAATTGGATTAAAACAGTCACTGGGCATATAAATTATGCAAATATTGTCATAACATCCCATGTTTCTGCAAATTAAGGTGTCCCCATTGTTCTAATTGGACTAAAACAGCCACTGGGCATATAAATTCTGCAAATATTATCATAACATCCCATGTTTCTACCAAATTAAGGGGTCCCCATTGTTCTAATTGGACGAAAACAGTCACTGTGCATATAAATTCTGCAAATATTGTCATAACATCCCATATTTCTGCCAAATTAAGGGGTCCCAATTGTTCTATTTGGATTAAAATAGTCACTGGGCATATAAGTTCAGCAAATATTGTCATAACATACCATGTTTCTGCCAAATTAAGGTGTCCCCATTGATCTAATTGGAATAAGACAGTCACTGAGCAAATAAATTCTGCAAATAATTCCATAACATCCCATGTTTCTGCCAAATTAAGGGTCTCCATTGTTCTAATTGGTTTAAAACAGTCACTGGGCATATAAATTCTGCAAATATTGTCATAACATCCCATGTTTCTGCCAAATTAAGGTATCCTCATTGTTCTAATTAGACTAAAACAGTCACTGGGCATATAAATTCTGCAAATATTATCATAACATCCCATGTTTCTACCAAATTAAGGGGTCCCCATTGTTCTAATTTGATTAAAACAGTCACTGGGCATATACATTCTGCAAATATTGTCATAACATCCCATGTTTCTGCCAAATTAAGGGGTCCCCATTGTGCTAATTGGACTAAAACAGTCACTGGGCATATAAATTCTGCAAATATTATCATAACATCCCATGTTTCTACCAAATTAAGGGGTCCCCATTGTTCTAATTGGACGAAAACAGTCACTGTGCATATAAATTCTGCAAATATTGTCATAACATCCCATATTTCTGCCAAATTAAGTGGTCCCCATTGTTCTAATTGGATTAAAACAGTCACTGGGCATATAAATTTAGCAAAAATATTTTGATAACGACCAATGTTGACACATAATGCATCGCGACTGATATAAATTAGTAAAGTGTAATGACAAATGTTGAACTATAATGCATCTCGACTGTACTGTTGCAACAATGCTATGGGGGGGGGGGGGGGGTCAGGATCTGAATTATCTCAGATCTGAATTATATTATATAGTAATATACACAAACTATTATCACATGATAAAATATGTATGTAACAGCTAACGCGACTATACCGATGAAAAAATAAATAAATTGGGGAAGGGGGCGTCAGGCTATATGGGGAAATAATGTTTATACCAATGAACTAATATAAATTTGTAGAGCGATAACGACCAATGTTGACATATAATGCATTGCGACTGTACTGTCGCGGCAATGCTATAAAATAGGGGAGGGGGTCTGAAATGATCTCTACCGGTATCTCTATAGTCTATAGATGGCGCCTGATTCTATTGTACGGAATAGCAACTGATTTACCTATATAGTACAAATTAGTATCGCATGATAAATTATGTACATGTACGTAACAGCTAATGCGACTATACCGATGAAAAAATAAATTGGGGGTGAGGGTATATTGGGAAATAGGGGTTTATACCTATATAAATTTGTATAGCGACAACGACCAATGTTGACATATAGTGCATCGCGACTGTACTGTTGCGCAAAGGCTATATCTAAATGAATAGCATGCATGTCATATGTCAAAACTGTAGTATATCACGATTATACTTGTGGTATTAGGGTGTGGGGCAGCGGTGACCAGATAGAGGCTCCAAACGGAAAAGTTTGACATGTAGAACTGTGAAAATGTTAAAATTCTATAACATAGGATTTCCCATTAAAATCGATTTATGTCGATGAAACTCTTATTTTTCAATAAATTAAGCTGATACTTCGTGTGTCTGCGTGTAATACTTATTTATTCTCAAAGTCCAAAACGCAATTATGTTTTAGATGGAAGAAATTAAGTTTTTTCGATGCTAAATTTACAGCGTGGACGAGCTAAAAAGTTCGTTGATTTTGTAAACAAACTTTTCTCAAGTGTCGTTTGGTCAAACTGTTAGTTTTTCAACGGGGAAAGCTGATCCAAACTAGAGGTGTGACTGTCCCCCTGGGACTAAGGATACCCCCCGTGTTTTAAAGTACTACGATGTTTCATATGTTTCACATAACTCCACCAAAAATGTCGGACAGACGTCATAATCGCAGGTGCACAGATTCCCATGGTACTTAATATCTGTGCCAAGTTAAAAAAATTGACCTAAAAATGTAGGAATAAAAGCTCGGGCAAAATAATACATATTGCGAAAATTTTCGAAGTCGAAAAAGGGGGGGGGGGGGGATACCACCACCAAAAAAAGTCCGACAGACGTCATAATCGCGGGTCCACAGGATTCCATGGCGGTTGATGTCTGTGCCAAGTTTCACGGCAATTGATAAAAAACGACTGAGAAAAACTCCGGACAAATTTGTATCTACTGGCGGACGGACGGCGGACGGACGGACGGACAAGCTGACTCCATTATACCCCCCCCCCCTTCGTTGCGGTGGGTACAATAATAGCTAACATTTATTTACATAAAATCATCGAAAGAATTTGACCGATTAAGGTGCATTTTGACATAATCTAGTCGAGAAAACTTTGTATCTTTCAGCAGACACGCGAATTCGCACATTCGGTATTTGCGAGCGCTCATTAATATTCATGATAGGCATCAAACTCACCTTTTTGGAAGGTAATCCAATGACTAGATATCCTTTCTAAACACCGTTAAAGATCCCACAAAGTTTTTATAGCTTAGGAATCAGAATCAGTCAGACACAGGGCTAACTGTAACTATCACAATGTGGTCAAGGAGCCGGTTTCAATGATATCCATATTTGTATGGTTATATTGAGACAGACCGAAGATATTTTAGGCTGTTGAAGCTTTACTTGGCCGGTTTTGGCCGGTTTGTTGGGTAAAGGGGGAAATGGTTTATTCGATAGATATATCTATTCTAAAATTGACACATATATATATATATAGTTTGAAAATTAAGAAAGGTATCCGTTCACTGTTCAATATGTATTACATGTATGTACATACAGCTATACCGGTTTCGGCACATCTTGTCTTTTCAATAGCTGTTGAAAAGGCAAGATGTGCCGAAACCGGTATAGATGTATGTGCATAAATGTAATAAATAATCAACAATGAACGGATACTTTTCTTAATTTTCAAACTATTCCATTCTTCACGTCAGAGGACCTACCTCAGAGGGGAAGTTATACCCCGAAAACATGACAAATTTCGAAAAAATAACTGTTATTTTTCTTAAGAGCATCGTTTTGCCCTACCAGCATCATAGAAATTCAACTTCTGCATAACAAATTATCACGACCACTTGGCCAGCGGTGGGATTCTTCTTTGAATAGTATAGTAGTGGTGTGCTGGTGGGTACATGATATGCGTAACAAAACGAGAGAGAGAGAGAGAAGTGCGAGAGTCGCACCGAAAGTTGGTAGCACCCGGAATCCCAAGCCGGTCACCCATCCAAGTACTAACCGACCTCGACGTTGCTTAACTTCGATGATCAAACAAAGCGTCTAACGACTGTGACTAATAAATATAGACCTCTCGAACAAAGAAGTCATCGGCCTTCTATATTTACAACGCGACCGCTACATATGTATAGTAATAATGCTGAACTGTTCTCCACATTGTGTTCCTACCCTTGAAATCTTTTGCGGTATGGTTCGATATTTCAAAAGAAGTAATACTCAATTGTGAGGGATGTAACATAGTTACCAAAGTCAGACTCGAAATTTAGTTTGTCCCTGGACACCATAAATGTAATGAACGGATATGATCATTGAGTTAGCATTACTCAAATTGGAGTTATGGAAAGATAGTATCCAGAAATAGATTCGTTTATACCGCAAGAGAAATTTGAAGCATTCAGACCTTGGAAAGATATAAAGGAAACTGTCCTTGCAAACTATAACCAATTTAATTCAGCTTTTATTGACTTGTGGTCTGAAACAACGAAAAACACTACGGAGATGAACACTATCGAACTTCAGAATATACGAGACAATTCATATTACCTCTATTCATTGCATGGTGTGTTATGTGCCACAGCTCAGTTACCAAACAAAAATCCTCACCACGTAAAAGCATACATAGTAAATTAGCATACAACAGAAAACCCGGGAGAACACTGGGTTGCAATTGTTTTCAGTGGAAACATTGCAACGTATTTCGATTTGTTTGGATTACCAGTTATCTATGAATATATTTATCAAATTATTCATTCAAAGTAATGTTATCGAATGTAAAATAAACGTGGGACGTCCTCAACACCATGGAAAACCCGTGTGTGGTATATATTGCATATTTGCTCTACATTTCTTGAAAATCGGTTACTCTATCAATGTAATAGTTGAAATAAATTTTGATGGCGAATATTTAACAAATGACAGAAAAGTACTCGATTGAATCGTTACGAAAAGTAGAAATTAACCAAAACTTGTAAACCATACTGTTAACATAATTATTGATGAAATGTATTACAAATTAAAAAAAAAGTGTTATAACCATGAATAAATTTCCAACATCACTGCGAAAATATAAATTTCAGTAAATTATGATTCGACAACAAAACAGTTGTTTGAATATAGCGAATTTAACACTGAATGTATGCATGTATATCCGAATTAGGGGAATACAGGTAGCATCATACTTTGTAATGTAGTCAATGACAGACTTAGTCGCTGATTGGTTGATTATATCAGCTAATAGTTTCCTGATTCGATGAGTTATGTCAGACTACAATAGTGCAACGATCGTCTCTTATAAATACCACCCATCCTCAATTCGTCAGAAAACGGTAGAGAAATAATGGGCGTTCTCATTTGCGAGGTATGTACTCATTTTTTGGCGTATTCGGCACATTATGTTGTGTTAAATCTGAGCGCGATTCTGTATTTATAGTGTTACTGTGCTATGAGTAAACGACCATAAACCTGACTACTAATACAATCATTTTCACATAAATCAGAACCGTGCAGATAACAATCGATATATTGGACTGAACAGAGCTAATACTATCGATATTATATTCTGGAAAAAGTAGAAAACGAGCAACTGTCTAGAAAGTTGCCACTGGTAACAGAAGTTAATTCTCCTATTGGAAGGAGGAATTCCATCTAAAAACTCACCTACTGTCGAAACGCCGTTGCCTTTGAATATATTGTATCTGAAATAAAAATTAAATACCGAATTGGTCTCCATAAACAGGTGTCTGCGCGTACCCACAATAGTTCCATTGACAAGCAGTGTAGTGATACTGCAATGGGATAGAACCGAATCGCAGTTTGTCTATATGTGATGTCAAAGTATCGGAGCATACTTTTCTCACTTCGACTACGTCCCTTAACACGTATGTACGTGGAACAATATGCATTGTTGTTTTAAAGTATAACGTCCTTCCAGGGCTGTTCCAAATATTATGTTTGGAAATGTGTTCAGGGAAAACGTTGCAACAGTGTAAAGAACGAGTGCATGGGAACATATACCATACATGTATGTAAGACAAGGTATAAGCTTCAGTCGGAAACTTCGACACTCTCTTGATATTGATGTTTTTGTAGGTCTATTGCTAATACAATATAGGGAAAGGCACATAAGACCGACGAAACAACATATACTATCACAAGGAAAATTAAATGTATTCGTTGATGACATAGAGTTCATTGGATAAATGTAGTAACTTTCCGAATATTATATTTTATGACCATGTTCGTCGGATAATAGTCCAATATATCTATACGACACCAGCATATGTATATGTGATTATGCTAATCTATATATTGACGTATGTCGAGAGGTCCTCCTTATCAAAGATCGATGGAATCTTCATGCAGAGGCAAACGCGAATTCCAAACATCCGGATAGGGTAGAACAGTTAAAGACCGGAACATGCACCTTACCTTGTCAAAAGCATGGCGTGATCATGGGGAGAGGTCACATCTGTAAGTACCCATGACCGGAAGCCTAGGATAGCTGCCTCTGCATCCATATACGAAACATTGTGTATATTTCCAGAGGCCCATGTCTCATCATGCATGGCCTGCAAGAGAGAAGCATATCAAGCATAAAACCAGTTCAAATGAGTCGGTTCACAATCAGGATATAATGCATTAATTCGGCAAACCATCTCAACGCCTCGAGTTATGTGGTCCAGGAGATGTTGGTCGATCTCTGCATCCCCCAGCACTCAACTTCACCCAACTAGTTTTCTTCCTTAAGGTCTCCTCTAATTTCGTTCACGTGTTAACAAGAACAAAAAGTGGCCGCAGAGACTCCAGACAAGATGGCGTCCATTTTACTTGATATGCACCAAATCTCGTCATTATTGTAAATATTTCACATTTGCTTTTATTTTCCACTTGGTTTGCCAATATACAACGCTTACAAACTAGCCAAAACTCCGACACCAAAGTCCAATATGGCAGCCAAGATGGCGGCCAAAATGTGAACAGTTTATAAATTTTCGACATCTTACCATCTATCGTTTAACTCTGTCAGAAAACGTAGTAATCTTGGTGGGGTGTTATGCATTCACCACAGGCCATAACATACATTCTATCTTGGACATTTTCCAAAATGCCGGTATAATCCGACCAAAGCCAAATCTACGGAAATCACGTAACTCCTGTTCCGAGTAATTGGGTGTTACTGCTATCATAAAGTAACCCATTCATGTACATGTGCAGGAGATACCAAGACTATGATTACTATTATAAAGAACCAAAGCCGGACGCTTTGGGTCGTATATAGACTATATCTGATTTTGTGACGTCACCAATTATTATCTAATACGACGCTGATGTTTTGAATTTCGCGACCGCCTTTGTCTCACAGTAGATCGGTGGGCTTAAAGCATTATTGTCGTAATCGGAAAATCCTGTTACTGTCTCTTTCGATTAATGGTATTGCAAAAGAGAATTGTGAATACAATGTAAGTTCATTCGTTGCGTTAGTTTACCTTTTATTGAGAAAATAAGACACACTAAATAACGACACTATTGTAACTACAGTCTACACTCATCGGGGCGAGTGAAAAGTGGGATCGACATTCCTGATGTGAAGTATAATAAGAATGTCATCACGAATTTACCATTCTACTGGGCATTTAATGTACAGCACTTGGTACGGTGCAGTACTGAGCGACACGAATAACATATATTTAATAAGGAATTAATTGTTATCATAGACTATATAGTACATACATGCATGTGTTAATCCATAAATATACTATTTTCGCCATGGAATCGAAAGGAAACACATATTTATGAACAAAGCAGAAGATACATTCAGGCGAACTCGGTCAATGGGGAAAGTTACACGATGACGATGTTCGTCGATTTTCGTTGAAATCGACACGGTGACACCTTTAAATGAAATGAACAGCTATGACATGGACACGCTTCTCGGTATAGTATAG
This sequence comes from Siphonodentalium dalli, assembly GCA_032622095.1. Lineage (NCBI taxonomy): Eukaryota > Metazoa > Mollusca > Scaphopoda > Gadilida > Siphonodentaliidae > Siphonodentalium > Siphonodentalium dalli. The sequence continues at coordinate 249,781,982 of CP136063.1, forward strand.
TATCTCCGCCACAGTGCTCATCCAGAGTCAAGAAAAGAAATACATTGGTTAAATTAATTAAAGATGTTCCCGTTCCTCTCTCGACAAGGTATAACTATTTTCACTTTGATATTTTCACCGGAAGTACGATCTGCCTAATTTATACTCGAAATTACGATTGGGGTCCATTCATTCGACGAACCCAGGAAATATAGCCTTACTAGCAAGTGACCCGACTTCGTCCGGGCTTTGACCTTGAATTGACCATTTTGAAGGTCAAGGTCAGGTGGGGGTAACGATTTGACCCGTCCAAAACAGTCCCCGGAAAAAAGTACCCCTAGGTATAAAATTTCGTCGAAATCCGTGCGTTTTACCCGATTTGACCTTGAAATGACCATTTTGAAGGTCAATGTCAGGTCGGGGTAACGATTTGACGGTTTTTACCCTTCCAAAACAAAGCAGCACCCTTATGATGTCATACAGATAAAGCCTCTCGGCGATGAGTCAAGAGGTACGATTTAGTGCAAGTAGAAGCGAGTTCAATGCAATGGAAATGCATGCATATTTCCTATGTAACGGTTTAACAATGTCGAAACGCTCTTTATCAACGACACTGCGGATACGAACGCTCTTTAACTATCACGCGATTAACCCATGAACTACCCATTGCGGTGGCGGGGGATTGGAGAATGAGTGCTCTGACGTTCTCAGAAGCGATGCGATGACATTCCATCTGGAAATTTACCCTTAGATATGAAGTTTGGGCTCAATCCGTCCGACAGTTTTCACGGTCATAGCTAACAGACAGACAAACAAACAGAAGTCCCAAAATATATATTAGATGTGAATCTTATTTGTAGGGAATACCAGGGAATCTATAAACTTATTTTGATAAAAAGAAAAAAGAAAAAGAAGCCACAGCTAATCTCGCGTGAGTGGTTTTGCTTTGGTTCGTTAATTACGCTAGCGTATGATCATATTACTTGAGATGAGGAATATTTACAAAATCCAAAATGACAGCTAGAATGGCACCATAAATAGAAAGATCACCGAAAATTGCTGATTTTTACACCAGTGAGCGTTATTGTCGGGACAACTCCGCCAATGCTTACTGTTGTGAGTTGTGAATACTGAGGCGAAGTACTTACCTTATACCTTATCGAGAGAAAAAACCAACAACATACACTACACTGGGAGAAGGGTCCCTCTAAGCAGAACATCTGAAGCAATTCATTTCCGCTGCCGAGCTCACAATATAGCTCCAAAAGCGGCGGATTTGTTATTTTTGTGAGCTTTCCTATGGTAGAATACATTATTATGCTTTTGCTAAATATGGGATTTGTGCGCCATCTTTGAACTGGAAAGACATACAGTTGATGAGTATAGTAGCTTTCAGAAGATTATCTCTATCTACGCCTTTCCCATACACCATAATCTATGGGTTATCTACGTGTAAGAGTGATGATATTCCCAGTTATTTAGCCAGTTATTTAGCCACTTCTCAGTAGACGGTTCGTTAATTCACAACCAAAGTGGACGTATTGGCATACCTGGGCAACTTCGACAGTGTTTTGAAGGTTGCTACCTTTCGCATTCCTTTGGACGGACGCCTCTGTTATAATATACAATAGTATACTGTACCCACGCCCATTGAACGTTATCCTGTACAATATGTGTGATGTCCAGCAGTCGAAGCGTCCACAACGGTAGAAAATGTGCACGTAATGCTAGTGGGAACGAAACGGGTCCACGATCTGCACCGCCTTAGTTTCAGATATATAATCTCATGTGTGTCTGTGTTGTTGGTGTGGTACGATTGTCTTTCATGGACATCAGTTTGGAAGCCGTTCAGAATCAACTGGATCAAGCTTTGTATGTATAGTAATATGCTTCCCCAATACTATAGTCTTAACGACGATATCTTTGATTGGTTGGTGGTATGTCATTCAAATAATGAAGGCATGCATTGTTATTCTCGAGCGGGGTACCATCAGTAAGTGGGCGGTATGATTTAAGAAAATGGCAGAACATGTGGTGCAGTTTCACTGTGTTTAATTCAATCATTTATGGCTGCGAACGTTGTGTGAAATTCGTCAAAGGTCGACCGTGATATGTGCCATTAATATCCCGCAGGATAGCTTTAGAATATTGTTGTTATGTCTCAGGCACATATGGTCGGAATGGTGGTGTACCCGACGTGTGTTGAAGTGATTATATAAGATCTCGCCAACGGTACAATCCTCTAGCTTTTCTTTTCGTTGAACATGTCATCATTGTGCTAATGTCATTCAGATTATCTTGAACAATACCGACCAGTACCTAGAGACGGCCATAACAACGCATACCTTCATTCTTTGAATGACATATCACCAAACGATCAAAGGCATTGTCTTTAAGACTATGATGGAGGCTCATACATAGTATTATACAACGGTACACAACTGATCAAGTTGATTCAGAACTGCATCCAAATGGGTGTGGCAATAATATTTCAGCACACAAAGACAGCTACGCCACGCATGAGATGATGTCTGTATCTGAAAAATACCGCTGATGTAGGGACGGTGCAATTTCATTTTCCACTACCATGACGAATGCCCACAAACTAGCACCGATTGTGGTGTTCTTATTAGCTTAGAGCTCTTCGGTGAGACGACTGCTGGATGTTACAGACTTATTTGGCTCATGGTCAAGACGTGTCGATACATTATGGTCTACGACCTGAGCAGAGAGGCATCCGTCAACGGGAATGCTAGCAATCCTCGAGATCATACATGATTTGTTTAGATATCTCATCAATGCGTTCGCTGAGTTTATGAACTCACGAACCATCGATTGACAAGTGGCTAGCTGGCAATCGCCAGGCGTACCTGTTGTTATCCCCATCAGGTCACCAATGCTCAGAAAGACGTAGCTAAAGAGAACATTCACAAACTAGTATACTCATCGGCCGTATATCATTCAAGTTCATCTCGCAACATGACACTCAATTCCCACATGTAACAGACGAATTATACCATATGCTACATGTACCACGAATGAAGCTAATTGCCACTAATGATGATAAGAATTCCGAGTTTTGCATAAAATCCGTTTGAAACGTTCTGAGTAGTGGGACTCTTATCCCATGAAGTGTAGAAGTCTTTACCATGTTAATTCAATAAATTGCGCTGGCCATTTATCCCTTTACCCAACAAACCGGCCAAAAATGCCCAAATAAAACTTCAACAGCCTAAAATATCTTCGGTCTGTCTCAATAACACCATACAAATATGGATATCATTGGAACCGGTTCATCGACCACATTGTGATGGTTACAGTTATGCCCTGTGCCAATGCATTCTCTTATATATGAGAGTCGACCATAGGTCGCCTCGCATATATAAGAGAATGCATTGGCCTAAAATAATTATTTTTCTAACACTTTTTACCATTTTTTCTTACATTCTTTAACAATTTTATCATTTTTTCTTACATTTTTTAACAATTTTTATAATATTTTTCTACATTCTTTGAAAATTTTATCATTTTTAATATGTGATAAGCCAATGCATTCTCTTATATATGCGACGCGACCTATGGTCGACTCGCATATATAAGAGAATGCATTGGCACATGACCGTTCTGTTGGGTAAAGGGTTATAACATATCGATGAATGTTCTTTAAAGATGAGATTTCCGTCAATTTTTATTTCTAGAAATTTTAATGTTTGGTCACTTTCGTTCCCGATGCGTTTACGTTCGATGCCATTTATATATACCTTGATTGTGTTCCACTTACCGTCATTTTTGGGAAGGAGAAGCATAAATTTACTTTTCGTTTTGATAATAGACAATTTGTTACAGCAGCACTATTTATAGATATCTTTCAGTTCACTATTAATATAGTTTTCAATAATATGACCATTGTGCCCCAAATGTGTATATGGTGCTGTCGTCAGCACACGACAATAAATTCGACGAAGTTGCTATTGACACATCACATCGTTCACATATATGAGAACAATTGTCGGGCCGAGTATTGAACCCTCATGCACTGTCGCCTTTCGACCAGGTAGTCCCTGAGCCAAGCAGTGAGACATTACACAAGATTTGCAAATTCTCTGACCGAATTCAAATCTCTGCTAAAGAGTGAATTATTCTGTGCTTGCTATAGGGAAGTCATCTCAGATGTTGTTTAAAACGATTTTTATATATGTGTTAATCCTATGCCACCATCTCGTGTGTATATGTCTATGACGTTTGTATAAATGTATGTGTGTATCACGTGTGTTAGAGGGCATGTTACTTGTGGGAATGTAACCGCTTTGGGCCATCACGGATAAAGCGCTATATCATTTCTTTTATTACTTTTATTATTATTATTATTATTATTATTATTAATACCCCGAACTCCGTAGTGATCCAGTTTACTTGAGAGCATTTCGTGTCAAAAGCTTTCATAGAGGTCGATGAAATAGCTGAGGTTGAGCCTCTTGTATAAGTTCGTCATTTTGCTCCTCAATATCCTCTATAGTAAATGCATAACTGGATGAATTATTGAGTGACTTTTCCTGAAACCATACTGATGTTCATATTAAATATCATTATCATTTTTTTTAGATAAACAAGGCAATATGGTAACTGGCCGATAATTGGTAAAAATGTCTCTATTACCCCCCGTTAAATTATATAGTTGCTTTCATTATCCGACTAGTTATACCATGTATGTCTTTGTTATTTTTACTTTCGAACACAAGGCAAGTCAGTATGATTTCTTGTTCAGAGATGGGAATTAATTCCATTTTGTTTGGCTCCCTCCAAGGAAGATAATCCGAAAAGTTGGTATTAGTTTCGCTCATAACTTGGTCTCTTGTCAATTGGCTAATGTTTGAGAAGAAGTCGTTAAAGGCACGGGCGGCGTTCGTTGCAGAAATGTTTATATTTGCTCAAATCGCCATCAACAGAAGGAACACCAAAATCTATACAATTCCGTTCATATGCCAAACATAATCAGCGCGTAAATAGTATATTGTCGTCAAGGCGTGCGATGGTGCACGTAAACAAGAGACTGCTCGTGTTACAGAAGGTGTGCTTCTGTTTACATAACAAAGCGAAATTATATTGGTTAATCACACAAAAATGATATAAACGCTCTTTATTATTTCCATATCAGGAAAACAGTAACAAATAACGCTCTTTATGCTTACCATATCCGGATCTAAACAAAAGTCAGGAAACGTAACGTTTTTTGTTTTTGTGTACATAACAAAGGGGGGAAACTTGACAATAACATACTGTTTATGCCATATTTCTGATTGGCATAAGAACAAAGTCTGTCTATATTTTACTATTCTTTATGTTTATGTTGGTTTTGACGGAGGTGAATATTTTAACAGCATACCCACCGCCAACGCCGCTCGTATCTTTAAATCGTTCTGCTATGCCGATTTTAAGGATTATATTTATCTGAATATAGCAAGGAATGTGTTTGTATTCGATTTTTGTTTATTAATTCTGCTATTTAATATCTTGCCTTCAGGTCTCGCTTGTTTTCTTCCGTTAGATCACACTAATAGCGTTTCTTACTGCACCGTATTGTGCTCCACACATGTGATAGTATGATTTATATGTATTTGTGTTAGCTACCGTTGGAGCCTTTAAGATTTGTATGTAGAGCTTATTATTGTATAGTGTGAGTAGTTCAGGATCCCACGCGTCATCCATGATTCGCGCTTCACACACTTTTTGGAAGGTTTTCTCTATTTTGACGGGAATGCTTTCTCGAACACATCCATTATATTTCAAGAACATTATCGTACGAATCCTTTACGAATTTTGAGTTGAACACTGGTTCGAAGTTACAGTTTTTAAGTATATCTTTGAAATTTTAGACAATACGTTCGTTGATAATTCGATATGGTCTTATGTTCGGTTAATAAGCAGTAACTATACACAGTCTACACTGTCAGTTCTTCGTGAGGACTAAAGAAGAAATGTAGCTAGGATGGTCGGAAACATCAGTGAGTATTATACCAGATTTAGTATTATCAGTTGTGTTATCTGTAAATATGTGGTTTAAAATCGTTACATAATGCTCAGTATTTCGTGCTGGTTTGGTGATACATGGTTTGAATCCGAGGGTAAGGGCATTAGTAAGCAAGTTGTCCCTTTCTCGTATTAAAAGTTTAAAAAGTGCACCGCCCAGAATATCCCCCGCCAATGTGGCTTTCCGCTGAAGTTTATTTATTTTCTGATGTGGCTTAATTTCGAAAGATGTCTCTGTCTGGTATGTGATGACTGAATAAAACCTGCATGGATTCCAAAAAATATTGAAATCGGATCATATATGTTTGAGTTATTAAGCCGGATAAACTCAAATCACGAAATTGGACATACTAAGGTTGACAACTCAGACAAACTCAAACTACGTCGTTTGGCAGCGTTTTGAAAACATTCCTGATGGCAAACCTCCATACAAAATGTCATTCGGTTCCGATAACCCATGAGTGAGATGTGAATGTCATTTGCCCCTCTTTTGAAACCAGTTATGGCGGAACCTTCATACGCAATTTTACAAGATAAACAAGATGACGGCCATAATAAATTTTGGAAAAAAATGACAGCCCCTATCTAGAGGCCACACCAGGAAAGAGAACAATATGAAGTTTAGTGATAGTCGAATGAGGGATGTGGCATGTAGGGTGCGCTCAAGAATTTAGTCATATAAAGATTAAAATCCATTTTCACAAAGTCCCATTACTCAATAAGGGCCGTACCTCTGGAAACAATCATGGACGAAACCAGCTACGTGTTAACACTCTTTCTCCTATTTTGTTTATCATACCAACGATAATTAAAATTCGACTGACGATGACCAAGATATAGAGCTTCAATGTTGTTACGGGAAGACGGACTCGCGGACGGACGCCCCGACTCACGGACTGACTGACGTCCCGACTCACGGACGGAGCCCATTTCTATACCCCCACCAAACTTCGTTTACTGTGGTAAATATAAATTCAGCGTTACGACACATACATGTTATTATCGGGAGCTAACTATGGCTACGAGAATTGAGTTATCTCTCTTATAATTTTAGAATGCTTTCGTATTGTTCCATAGTTATTTACCAAACGATATTTTGTAAGCAGCTCGTATTGTTCAAGTTGACACATTAGACAGACCCGGCATTCATGTGACCAGAACATGTCGATAAACAATACTCGATTAAAACATGTATCGATACAAAATCCAGTTATGCATTATCTGTTTTTGAAGGCTCGGATGTTGAAAGGATCTCATACAACACTTTATCAGTAACAACAAAACAACAATACGCAATGTATTAGTAAGGAAGAGAATTACACTGAATCAATGACACACTACATTCACGATATCACATATGGTATATTATGGTATACTGAACTGAGGTCTTCTAAAATACCGAATAGGGCATAATATCTTCCGCCAACAAATCGAGTGCGATAATTCGTCAAAATCCAGACACTCATGCGATTCTATTTTTATTACATATCTCCGTATCATTGTAAGTTGACTCACAATCATACATCTCCGGTACAGAAAATGTGAATTTAATTGAGTTTTAACTGCATTTTAGGGTTAACGCAACCGTCAGCGAGTGACCTTGACCCAGTTTTAATGATGTGTTTGAAATTAAAACTCGACAAACATATTCTTGAAATGAAACTACTTGAATAAATCATCTCATCGATTGATCGCTTATTGTATCTTTATTGTCGTGATTGAAAAAGTAAAAATAGTAACGGCGAGAACCAGTCTAACTACACTGAATGAAATAGTTCCGTCGACAGATTGCACTAGTGCTACTCTGAGAATTATCACACGCCTGGAAACTCGTGCGATCATACGAATTACGTTGATAGATATGTAATAAGGTATATTATGGTATACTGAACTTAGGTCTTCTAAAATACCGAATAGGGCATAATATCTTGAAGTTGCACAGTGTATAAATTGTATGTATTTCTAATGGATACCATAAGACTATTATGAGCACTATAATTTCGCATACATTGAGGAAATAGTTTGTTACCGCCTAGTTATGTACATATAATGTAAGTCTTCCGTCGGCTTACACACAATACATACACACATAACACATACGCACCACAATCCACACAAGATAACCGTCCGGTCAGTGGAGACCGACCCCAAATTTCTAACCAATGTGCCGAAAACTTAAGGTCGGTCTCCACTGACCAGCACCGCACATGGACAAGAGCAAGACGACATCCCGTACATACAATATGTACACGAACAACCAGTCAGAGATGACAACGCCCTGCATATCATATTATAAGGCATAATTATATAACATATATTTCAGCTTTAATGTAGTGTTTGTGAAAAATCTGTATATATGTAACGATTATGTAGTTGATTATATGTGATATTTTTTGTATCTGTGTATAATGTGCACTTGGTGAGAAAGGATGTGAAAACATTTTTAAAATCGGACGTGCCAAACTAAAGATTAATTTTAAATTTCTAAACACCATACGTCACGTATAATATACGATCCAATTGGTTGCAATGTTCATCGCCAGACATGCAACGGTCATTACATTGATACAGCAATAACCATACACCTATTGCCAAAAAAACCGACGAATGCCTTGACGCTGCCAGCTATTGGTGTCTTGGTTCCCTTATACGTCATTTGAATTGTTTTGGGCTAGCATGAATCTTTTCTTAGTGTTTTTTTCTTCTAATTTTGATTGACATAGAGGTATGAATAGTGCATGCAATAACATTCATAATACTATTCAGGCCACAATCTCAGTTGCATGGTTCATTTACGCAAATACCGAGTACGTTTCTAATCACATTTAGTCCATCCAAATACACAACTAGCTGTTCTAATTTCTATTGAAATAGAGGTCCGAATAGTTCATGAAATAGCATGCATAACAATAATCGGGCCAAAATTATCGATCTTCGTTACATGGTTCAAGTATGGAAATGCCGAGTACTTTTCTAATCACATTTATAGTCTGGTCGATAAAAGGTTTGACCTAGAAAAAATTTGGACTAAGTTGGTTTGTATATCATTTTGAAGAGGAATATATCCTCCATAACATATCCAAAATCCGCTAAAATCCGCTTTGAGCATTTTTTGTAATTCAAGATGGCGTCCAAGATGGCTGCCATTTTCATATAAGTCAGCTTGATGCAATTATAGTGAGAACATCTTGTCATATGTATACACATGTATACATTTTTGTGAAGCTAAGACATAACGCCACCTTTATGTGCCAAAATTGGAACTCCCCGTCCAAGATGGCCGCTAAAATTGCGACCGGAAGTGGAATTTTTACGTTTTTTTAATAATATCTTTAAGATAAGTTTCCGTGGTTTGGAACTGGTTGAGAATTTTACCTTTATTTTGTATTTAGCATGTTAACTGACCATTGGGGCAATGAAATATGCTGTCCGTGAGGTACACACCCCTTCTGATCACTCAAAAATTCGATTTTACAAAACGCGGTATAATATTTCACAAAAGATCCCCAAGATTCTAATCATATTTCATCAAGAAGTGGGAAAAACTGTGCAATGTAACCGATCCATTCTATATCTTATTGATATTCGAACTCAATGGTACCAAAATTGTCACTTTGGCTCAAAATGGCTGCCAAAATGGCCGCCAAAATATGGGAAATGGTAATTATTATCCCAGCGTGCCACGCAACCGCTTACATGTTATGGTGATGCACACAGTTGACTATTATGTCTTATATAGCTTGAGTACTAACATTTTCTGATGCACCTTTGGTATTTTGTTACTATTTTAACCACTGAAATTACAAGAATTATTCGAAATTTTCTGTCACAATCCTGATATCAAAATCGGCAAAAAATCGCTGTTCAGGTTTGAGCCATTTTTTGAAAGTAAAATTGAACCATGTTTGGTATCAAAGATGTTTATTGTTTTGATATGTGTTACATGTGTCACACTGAGTTGTTTTAGACAAAATTACTCAAGATGGCTTCCAAAATGGCAACCAAGTTTGGTAAACATTATTATATACATATACATATGTGTATATACGTGGTGTATATGTATACATAATCAATTGTGACTCACGTGCTACTTAATTAACTAAATGTTCTATTCTGATTGTCCCGGTACCCTACGAGTCATGACAAATTCATTTTGATGAATGCAATACGGATTTTGTCTAAAACTTCCTTGTTTTTGAACGCAAATGGGCAGAACGTTGAAACCGAACTGAGATGGATCATATTATGTGGCTATTCTGGTCTATTAGCATCAACATTGATCAACTTAATACAGTGTGTATGTCTGTTGACTGTCTGGTTATAGGCGATGTGAGTAGGTATACATGGAATTATTGTATTCATGAATGGTGTGAATAGTTATACAATGTGTGACTATATGGCCATGGATGGGATGTCCATAGTGAGATGTATAGGTATATAAGGAGTAGCTTTATGCTGATGTGTGAGGTGAACATGTTTACAGCGAGTGGCTGTCTGGTCATTGAAGTGGTGTATGGTCATAACGAGAGCAGCTACACTGTCCTGTATGTATACATGGAGTGACTGTGTGGTCAGTGGTGGGCTGTACATATGTACATTGGGTGGATGTATTGTCATGGGCGGGTGTTGGATGTATGGTAATGGATGGGTGTATGTATAAATAGGGTGTGGTTGTGTGGTTATGGGCAATGTGTATATGTGTACATGGAATGATTGCACGGTCATTGTTGAAGTGTATATGCATAACTGGAGTACAATTTGATGGCCATTGGCAGCTAGTGTATATAGAGAGCAACCTCATGGTGATGGATGGGATGTATATGTTAATATGTATTATTGTATTGTCATCGGTGGTGTGTACACGCATACAGTAACTAGCTGAATGCTCGTGGAGAGGGTGTATATGTATACAGCGAGTGGCTGAATTGTCACGATTGAGCTGTATATGCAAGTCTGAAGTGTACGAATGGCCGTGTGTGCGGGGTATTGGTATATCTAAAAGGGTTGTATGGCCATTGGTGAGGTATATATACACACCTGGAGTGACGCTGTGGTCATGGGTGAGGTGTATATGTATATCACGAGTGACTACATGGCCATGGCACGGCCAATATGTACATAGGTATATTGGGATTGACAGTATGACAAAATTAATGGTGGGGTGAATTGATATACAAGGAGTGACTATGATCACGACTGTTGTTTATATGTATACAGCGAGAAGCTGAAATGCCATGGGTCAGGTGTATATGCAAGTCTGGAGTGTATGAATGGCCGTATGCGCGGTACGAGACATTGATATATCTAGAAGGGATGTAATGCCACTTTTGTGAGGTTATATGTATATACCTAGAGTGACTCTATGGTTTTGGGTTGGGTGTATATGTATATCTTGAGTGGCTATATGGTCACGGGTGTCGCAAATATGTATATATACAGGGAGTTAGACTGTATGACCACTGGTGAGGCAAATAGATATACAAGAAGTAATATATGACAATGGATGTAGCGAACAGTTATGGAGTGACTGTATGGTCATCGGTTAGGGGTACATGTATATATTTAGTGGCTGTATAGCTATGCATGTGGCAAATACATATACATGGAGTGACTGTATGGCCTATGGTTAGGTGAATAGGTATACAAGAGGTTACTTTGTGTTCATGTATGTAGTGAATATGTATACAGGTCACGTGATGTGTAGGAGTATACCTGGTGTGTCTGCAATGTTATTCACGGCTATATGGCCATGCGTTGGTGTGGGTAAACCCAATTGTGGCTGTATGGTAATGGGTGAGGTGTATGTATATACAGCGAATGGCCATTTACGTGGTATTCATGTATGTATATATGGAGTGACTGCATGCTCATGTGTGATTTGTACTGGTGCACCTTTGTGTGACTATAACGTTACACAATAACTCAAGGATATGTTAATCGTTAGAGGTAATATCAGAGTGTTTTCCACATTAATTGCGTTTTATATGCAATGTGAAGAAAACGGTTTTCCTGACAATAGTTTATAAGTTTTGTGATGCTAATGGGCCAGAGTAGCCACATAATATGATACCTGTCAGTTCAGGTTCAACGTTCCGTCCGTTTCCGTAAAAAACATGGACATAATCCCAAAAGAGGTGTTCGGCAAAATTCATACTGCATCCCTTAAAATTAATTTTGGGACAACCATAATATAAGATTAAGTTGTCAATTGATTAAGTAGCATGTTTAATAACCAAATGAGTCACAATTTGCTACAATTTCGGAACAGCCGAGAATAATGTTCGGAATATAAACTTTTTACTAAATTTGGTTGCCATTTTGCATGTAATCTTGAGTAATATTGTCTAAAACACCACACTATGCCATATTTGAGGCATATCAAAATAAAAAGAACCTTTGATACTAAAGATAGTGATTTTTTAGCAGAGTTTGATGCTGTTTGTGATAGAAAAAAATCCCATAATTCTGGTAATTTCAGAATGTTAAATAGTAAAAATTAATAAAGGTGCATAAGAAATGTTGGTATTCAATGTATATAATACGGAATAGTCATTTGTGTACATCACCATAAATTGTAAGCGGTTGCATGGCACGTTGAGATAATAATTAACATTTTTCCATATTTTGGCGGCCATTTTGACAGCCATTTTGAGCCAAAGTGACAATTTTGGTACCATTGCATTGAGTTCGAATATCAATAAGATATAGAATGGATCACTTACATTGCACAGTTCGTGAAATGTGACCAGAATCCCAAAGGGGATCTTTTGTAAAATGTTATACCGCGTTTTGTAAAATCGAATTTTTGAGTGATCGGAAGGGTGTGGACCCACACGAACAGCATATATCATTGCTCAAATGGTCAGTTAACATGCTATATACAAGATAAAGTTACAATTCTCAACCAGTTCAAAACCTCAGAAACTTATCTTAAACGTATTAGTAAAAACGTATAAATTCCACTTCCGGTAGCCATTTTGGCGGCCATCTTAGACGGGAAGTTTCAATTTTGGCACATAAAGATGGCGTTATGTCATAGCTTCACAAATATGTATACAAGTGTATACATATGACAAGATGTTCTCACTATAATTGCATCGAGCTGACTTATAGGAAAATGGCAGCCATCTTGGACGCCATCTTGAATTACAAAAATTGCTCAAAGCGGATTTTAGCGGATTTTGGATATGTTATAGAGGAGAGCTTCCTCTTCAAAATGATATAAAAACCAACTTAGTCCAAATTTTTTCTAGGTTGACCATAAAATTTGAGTTTATCGACCAGACTATTAGTCCATCACCTACGACAGGCTAAGAAATTCTTGCCAATATACACCACGAAAGGGCGTAATCTAAGAATGGTAACAGGTAATGCAGTCCTGATTTCAACTTTGAAAATATTGTCTCTCATAATGGTTAATTAAAATACACGTACGGTTCCATGAGGGTTAATTAAAATATGGTCACACCCAGAAAGGCCCGGGTTAATTAAAATATGGTCCGATGAGGGTAAATTGAAATATGGTGCCATGAGGGTTAATTAAAATATAGCCCAATCAGGACTAATTAAAATACCCCCCCTCCCATGAGGATAAATGAAAACATGGTTCCAGTATGGACAACCTCTATTCATAGATCAGATATAATCCGCTTACAAAGAATTGAAAAATAACGTTTAGAGATCAAGACTAAAGTTCACTAAACGTCAATATTTACAAACAGCACGAAGGAGTAACGCGGGGATTAGTTAATACTTGTCATCCCAATGAATTTAGAATATAACATGCCAATATTTGTCGCATTTAAATAAATTAACAACTATGTTAAGTAACATGTTAAACACACATATAAACAAGCAGCTCGTATGGTTCATGTGTGAATTAAATTTCTTACACCAACAGATCCCCCTGCAATATAATAATATATCATTCCGATTCATGTCATGTGAACATACATGTTCAAATAATAATACAACACATCAGGTTAAACAACAAAATAAACACTTAGCGCAATGCGCTAATGGTTAACGTGCGAATTCGCGTTCCAATTACTCGGTGCGCACTTCTTAGCATGAAACGTTATCGCGGCTAACAAGCCATGTTTCAATATTTCGAGACGCCCTCCAAAATAACTGCAAAGCGATTCACTGTTAGCTTTTTGTCGACTGCTCTTATTTGATAGTTATGTACATATGCATGTCTAGTGTGTTCGAATAAAATATTGTTTAAACTAAATTTATGAACTCACCTGGATTACTATTACCTCAACCAACTTCACTCCAATGGATAATGATGTGATTCTGCGGAAGCGGAGGTCAATCTGAAATCAGAATGGAAGTTGGATGCTAATTCTGCTGCATAGATATGATCTTTCTCTTCCCAAAAGACAATAGCAGCATGGTCATGTAACTGTTTTCGCATGGCAACATATAGGCAAATTTATGGATCCTGCGAATATTCGAGATTCGATTCGATGTCTATAATGGTCGGCTAATTTCGACATGTTCTAGTTTAATTAATGCGCTACCTAGGACTAGTGTGTTTAACTAGCACACGACGCGTGCCAATATAGCCAGTCTTATGGTATCGTATATGGGGATTTCAGAACGCTGGTATGTAAAATTACTTGCTGAAACCAAAACAAAAACTACAAACATTAGTGGCGTTATAGACCTTCATACTCAGTAAATAAAATCAGCAAAATGATGAATAATTTGAAGGACACTAGGCAAGTTTCAAATATTATTACTCAGCACATAACGGAAGCATCTGGTGTTGTACATAGTTCACTACAAGTTTTTGTTTTTCAAAAGACATAATTTCATAAACAAAAATTAATGTTCTAAACTAAAGTTCTAGTTCTAAACATGAACACGTTTTCAGTCCAGGTGCATGGATAGGATTAGAAAGAACATATTTCCAAATGACAAAGTCCATCTGACTCAAAAATGTACAAATATATACAAAATATACAAATATATACAGAAAGGCCAGAGCAGAGATGTACCATATTTATTTTATATGTTTTTATGTTTTAAGTCACGTGTTACAACAATACATCCATACAGATGAAAATCATTTTTCTTTCAGACGATAGCATTTGAGCTAGACCCTACTATTTGCGAATACAACATTTAGTTATAGAATTGAGAGATTCCGTTTGTAGATTCTGGTCTGCAGTTTGCAGGTATTAAACTGCCACTTTGCGAAGTAGTCCACACATGTACAGGGTTAAATATAATTCGGAGATATGTCAGACTTAGTAAAACTGGAATGGACTTGAACAATCGAAATGTCCAATTGTTGGATATCCCCCGGTGCTAGTTGTAAACTTCCAACACAACGGGGCTCAAATGGAATTTCCCCTTGTTGGGAATCTGACCAGATGAAGGTGTGCAGTTGGCAAAGCAAATTAGGACAGTCCCATCTGGGAACCTCTAGCCACACCACTAACAGCACAGACATTCATGAATGAACGGTGTACACTCTTATGACTAATGTGTAGGTTTTCTACACAAAATCTGTAGCCCTGCTACACAATCATTATTCAATTTTGATCTTAAACATATTTGTGTAGTATATGTGTAGTTTCATATTCGTACACAAATTGTGTAACAATTTTTACACATAAATGGGTAATTGTTTACACATTTATACACAACTGTGTGTATAAAATAAACACATATCCCTTACACATTTTGTGTAGGTTCTTACACACACAGTTTGTAGACAAGAAATGCAAGTTCAGTAGTCCGACCTGTGGGTATAGTATTAAAGATATATGCAGATTTATATGGTAAAACTTTCATGGCGCATAGTGGTATGTAGTATTTTGTTCTTTACTGTGAGTTTTTGCTTTGAATGAACAAACCAGAGTCAAGGCGTGATTGCATAATATTAGTATTATTACAACAATCATAACAAGAGTCTAAGGGCAGTAATCGCCATGAAAGTTTTAACAAATAAATCCTCATTTACTATTAATACTAAACCCACAAATTGGAATTCTGAACTTACGTCCTTGTCTACGATCGCTGTAGATTGTATTCCAAAAAATATACTCAAACAATATGGCCGTCACGTAGCAGACTATGAAACTGAAGGCACCGCAATGCGCATGTCTACATTCTTACACAATTATGTGTAACAAAATATACACATTATGTGTAGAACGGCACTTGTCAATGTATTTGTATGTAAAACTACACATTGCTATGTGTATTAACCGGCTTTACACATTTGATGTGTAATCGTTTCTACACATTAGTTATAAGAGTGTATATATGTGTGGAGGAAACTTCCCTGTTGCTTGTGTAATTACCGGGGTTAATTTGACATATGAAATCTGCGTCGAGTTCGTGTGTGTGCTGTTATGTGGGATGTTACGAAGTTATTGTATACATATAGTTAACACACTTACCCCGTTAAAAACAGTAACGTGAAACAGCATAATTGACTCCATCGCCTGTTCGTGTATCTCAGACTCGCTTTCAGCTGTGGCGCGCTCCCTAGAGCTGGATACAAAACAACGTGGTATCATTAGCAAGTTCCAATTGCTACCTTTTACTGACGATGTTATAATTCACGATTCATGATTCATGATTGTGTGCTTCGGAATATGAATACGTATGCTGCAATGTGCTATGTTCTATATCTCCAGAGATGTTACAAAATATAAATATGATGCAACAAATAGAATTATGTTCATCATACAGATGAATGATATGAAGTAGAAAGTGATAAAAACATCAATTGTTGACAATGACCACCTTGACCTTTCACGGTGATCGGGACCCTTGAGGTAATATGCATGTAAATATTATTATATAACATCAGATGCTGTTACTATGGTATCACCGTTTTTTCCGGAAACTAAGCGACGCGAAGCTTGTCAACATTGGCTTCTTATGTCTGCAGTATATAGGCTTTATGAACAAACATGTTGCTTACATTCCCCAAAACATTTTACGAAACCCATCTCTTTCTACAAATGACAGGCTACTATTAGTCTGGGTTTATGGCGGACAGAATTTGACTGAAATATGACTGATATTCAATGTATTGTTAGCAAAGGTGGCATGATAGTTACCAATGCAGCAAAATCGGATTAGTCTCTGATTGGGTAGAATGTAGCTGCTAATAAGTGTTTGATTGGCAGCTGCGGAAATATTATACAAAATTTTCTCGGTCCAAACAGCTTGGCATATTGGTTTGGTTGATACTGTTTTGGACCGAGTTCCACCACGTTACTCTTCTATAACGGACTTTGTGCCTGGAATCGTGTGCGGGACATACATTGCGTGTATATCTTCGGATCAGGTTAAATGGTCATGATCATGGGGGAGCCTTTCCTAAGCATGATGATATAAAACATGTGTATATTAGAGGTCCGTTGAATGTCATAGCAACGGGATTTATAAGTAAACAAATCCTTGTTTTCCAGAGAATTTCGATTTGTCGCGATATCAGCAAATGTATGTAAACATATACATAAGACGATCGTGTTATCACTTTATCTTGTTCTAAAACGGTAAATAATATATAATTTTGAAGGCAAATTAATCACGGACATGTCAGATGATTAATCACATTCAGAGGTGTACGTGCATCCCCGGGCTCCACGTGTACACGTAGTATCTCTGTTCAAGGAAAGTGTGTTCTAGAAGGGTAACGGACGAGTTTAGGTCTAAAACCGTATCAACCCAACCTATACCACAAGCTGTTTTGGACCGAAAAGACTTGGTCTATGGAAAGATCCGTTATAATACTATCATCAGTCAGTTGCAGGTAGGCTCATGTGAACTTCTCGTGGTATTGGCGTAAATTATTTCCCGAGAATATAGTAATTAAAGCCACATGGCGGTTTGCGCTCCAAAATACACCTAATAATATCTACTGTTGCATGTTCCCCGGTATCCAAATCAAATATATACTTGAACTACCATTCTAGGAGCATTATGCGGCCCAAAAGACACATTAAAGTCATAATAAAGAGCGCTTCGTATTGGCTCATTTCTGATGTAGTAGAAATAAAGAATACTTATTTCACTTCTGTGCGAAAATTGAAAACAACTGGGAAATGGCTGCAATCATGGGAAGTATTTTGCAGCTCACATGAAGCCGTTACATCAAATTTCGTGCATTTGCCAACCTACATTATATCTCCTTCCAACTTTCGTCGACAATGAGCCATGTCCGGTTAATAACTTACAACTGGTATATTGTATGATCCAGCACGGCGACCAGTTCAACAACGTTTGTGGCTGCCGTTTGTCTCTTATGTCGTAAAATGTCGTGCAAACCTGTGTAAGAAATAAATGGAAATTATACAGTTGAATTGGCTCAGTGCATGCAGTATCGTTTTACCTGCTTCAATACTTAGATAGTCACTTTCAGTTAGAAATGTATTCTTAATCATAGATTGTATTTGTGCTGTTGGTTTATCAAGTCAAGGGGAAACATGTCCAGTATTTCACCAATAAAAGTTAATTTCAATATAATAACTTCCAAGAACGCCATAACTATTTATGATATGCGACTATCCGTTTTAGGTGAATTACCTTGGGAGAGATCATTGTTCCCGACTACAGGTCCGAGTTCCTGGATCATATATCCGTGCTGTACAAGCCCGGTCGATTTGCTGATGGAGTATGCTGTACCATTGGAGACAAATGAGCCAATCTTAAATGGGAAAATGACACGTGTTTTGTATCTCTTACATGCATAATCAACTATTAATTGTTATCGTGTGTTCTACCAGATTAGATATGACGTCTACAAAATGAAAGAATATTTATTTGTGAGCTAGGAATTTGACAATGCGATTCGCGATCGCATGATGTTAAAACCAATGGCTGGAATAACTGGGAACACATACAAACTTTTGAACAACGATCTTTCAAATAGAAAATCGTGGCATATCAAGCAATGACATGGGTACTCACCGAATTCCACACAGTCAAATGTTGCGCTTTTGAAGTTTGACAATATAATGTGCAACCGTTTGAGTCATATTATTACTCAGAGTACAGATAAATTAACCAATACATGTGAAACTAAATTAGAACACAGCTCTTATAGTATACCTAATTCACCTAAATCAACTATGCACTGACATAAGCTGGTAAAAGTACATGCTCTTGCGTATGCTGCCACCGTTAGGTTTCAACATACAGGAGACATTTGTGCAAGTTAAACAGTACAACATCGTATACAAGAACCACACACTAAGTATAGAAACTTGCGTTAGGTATGCATTCGTTCTGTGCTTACCTCAAAATCGAGTCTCAACGGACAACGAAGACCGCGTGAACCTTTTGCAATATTTGTCTACTTGTGTAGGAACTTCCCACTTTGTAAGAACATTCACCAGCTCAATGTAAAATCATAATGGGAAACTTACAATTTCTAGAAGCTACATCTGCAGAATGAAGTTCCAGGGAGGGATGTGAACTGCATATATGGCTGAACTGAACAGAGCTCTGATCTGTTGATTCATATATAGGTTGATCGCTCATAGGTTGAGTTGCAATATGACACACAAATATTCAGCAAACCAGTCCAGCAGCCGCCCCGGTGTAGCATTCGAATATATGGTCGGGCCAAAGACTGGTGCGTAGCTGGTTCGAATCCAGATAAGCGGATTTGTGATCCACACATATGGATGCTAACATGAGCAAGTGTGTCTGTTGCTTTCCTGTTGCCGTACTATATATCATTTCGATAAGTTTTGGCAATACATACATGTGCCACACACATTATTAAGTAGTACACGTACGTACACGACCTAGTTCGACCACTTACAATATGAGGGTCCTTGTCACGACTCATGATGGAGACTGTTATCGCTGCACCGTTATCTGTATCCATATAAGCTTGTATGTGATGCTGTACTTGAAAAAAATATAATACTGTTAAGTATAATACATCCATTGTGCGTCAGATTTCTGCAAAGATTCATCTTTAATTATGTGCGTTCTACATCGGCACACAGTTTACATAAAAACATGCTTTCTACAACATCTACTGTTTCGATAAATATTACATGGCGCGAATCTCGAGTCGGCACTCTGTGGTGGACTTGTAGGACTGGCGATATCATTTAACATTCACCAAAACAACGTGGGTAACACTAACGTTTTTCACAAAGTTTGCCTTGCAGGTATTTTCAGAGTGAGGGCAAACACATTCGCATGCACAATGACTCTTTTACTTTCACTTCTCAGTGAATTTCGGAGTTGCTACCAAGTCTTGTTTTTGTGCATTGTTTACTGTGTGTTTTCAATATTTATTAAAATATCCATGCATTGCAACCCACCCACCACGAAGAACTGCACATGACTTCTTAGTGTTATGTATCATTAACTGTTCTGGAGTCATCCATCATGTCAGCAGGACAGATAATTTCCGAATTATTTTTAGAACACGGTGAATTTCTAATCCAGAGCTATGCTGGTTTGCGGGTATTCCCGGGTGTCCTGAAATCGAGTTATAATATCTCACAAAATAGAAGAGTCATTATTATTATAGCATGTCGTATCTGAAGAACGTAATACCTTGTTTTCTTATATCTGATAATTTATTACTTAAATATGTATTCGAGGTTCCAGACCAATTCTTACGAAAGCTAGTTGACTTTTTATTTAAGTTCTAGTGTAACAAATCACATATTTGGAACAAGAAGTACTGCAAGGGAGGCGCTATTTTGTTTGATATTCAATTTTCTAGGCAATTATTTCATAGTTTGATGTTTTAGAGGGACACCAACAATTATTTTTATAATATTTCAATACAAAATTATGTAAAAATTCTTTCCTATTTATTGGTCCAGTTTATGTCATATTTTGTTTTCATCAGAACAGAACGGAAAACGATGTCAAATTATATATTGGGCCTACTATATATTCCGATATGTTCATCTGGGATTTATTTGATTCAGAAATAAACCATAGTGGACTTATACCATGTGCGTTTATCATTTATGTGTGTTCAAAACTACACTGCTACATGGTTTATAATTGGGCTTTTAAAGTCTTAAATAGAAAAAAATCATGCGGGCGTAAGACTACTTTTGTCCTTTTTGAGCGACATACCTCCCTTCTGAAAACATCTAACATCCCATGTCCCAATATATCGTGTTTAATAATGAAGTCAACCTACCGATATGTGTGACAGGTTTCTTCTCTTTCCATGGCCGTTGTTCCCCACCACCGTGAACGGCACGCTCTTGATGTGTTCATTCAATGTCAAATGAAGTTGAATTGTGTCTGTCCGCAGAGGAAAGCTAACATCGAGTTTGTTGTGAGTAACTACAGCTGACCTCCTGCTTCGTGGTGACATAAATTTTATGTCGACATATTCTGAATTACGAAATGCAACACAATTAATACTACATTTGATAAGCGAAAGTGTCTGGGATTGTACAAAAGACGTTTACGTGCTAATATTCATAACAAAAATCGAGTTTGTTGTTAGGCGACTCAGCAATCACCCGTAGTAGCGATTCATATAAGACGGTCATAAGGCCGACGTTTAGTCGATAACACGATCATGTGACTGGAAATGCTACATACATGTGTACTGGTCCGGTGGCTTTAAGTGGAATTCGTTCACCAATTTCGATTCGCCTTGTTTGTAATCGCCAAATGGTGTTATTGAGTTCTTGACTAGCTTCGTTGTCCGCACTGTTTCCGCAGATGTGTGGATGGTAGATGTAATAGGACTACTTTTATTGTTTTATAGTTCACTTGCTCAATTAACAGAATTTATAACAAATTATATTTTATTATACAATGGTATTTCAGGGGTTAAATCACAAATGTTTTCTAGTAACAATTACACTTAACACAGCACGCGCATGCGCAGTTTGGCTTTCTTGTATAATACGGACATAACACTCATAGCAGTAATAACCCGTGCGTGAACTTTCGCGCCTTTGGTTTCCCGCGCTTGTAAACGCTATTCATCTAGCCTTTTCAGATTGCCACCAGCGGTTAACAAAGGCAGTCGACGATCTGTCCAGTTCCAAATTACATGTTATACTGGGATTTATTTATACGCAAAAACAGGCCTTTATCACACAAAATAAGGTAACTATTGCTTTTATTATTTACTCAATCTTATAATGCCCCATTTACAGTATTCCATTTAAATAATATTGGAAGTAGTAAATTCTTGTGATATCTTTAATATATTTCCCATGTGATGCATTTCTGCATTTCTTTAATCAAGCTTTTAAAAGTTACTATTCACGTCAATCATCTAAATCCATATTAGCTCTTATTTAAATCCAAAGTGTCATGTAATCTCATTTTATAATTTAGTCTTTAAGTAAAATTGTGTGTTCCTTTTAGATTCATTCATATCGCTTAATGCCTGTTCAATTTTATATTTCAGGGCTCGGTTTATTCTTCATACATGAAATATGACCATATTACAATGATTTATTCTACATATAAATGTATCTTTAACGACAAGCAGTGTTCGTTGTTATTCGTGAAATAGACCCGCCCGAGATGCAAAGGTCACCACAGGCTGAGTCCTATTTCATAAATACTGCCTGCAATTGTTCTGTCAGTAATCCGACCGTGTTTTGTTTCTCACCATGCACCATTTCGTTTGGATGCAGGCGTTACACCTGTGGACTATTGTCATGTTGAGTTCATTTACCACATGAGTTTCGTCCCTGTTTAACCTTTCAGTTGCCATCTTGCTGTGTAGTACCCGTGCGCTTTACTGAGCAATCTGTTCCCTTGTTGTTGATACCGTACCCAGTTATTGACAATTGGTGTCCGGTAAATGTGTATTGTGGTGACCGTCTCTCTAAGTCAGTGGGATCTTAGGTAGCTTCGTACTGCTTCTGATGGTATACACTTGTCCATCGTTATCATGGTCCAAGTTTCCTCAACTCTGGATTGTTGACTTTATGATAGAAAAGATACTGCAGGGTAGTGGGGTATTTATGTGACATCCATGATTTTAGAGTTGCGATAAAGCCATTCAAACTCAAGGCGGTAACGTGACATTAGATATATGAGCGCGAGGTTATCACTTTTTGCAGATTTGGGATGTTGTTTGAGTGTCGCGCCCCACCCAGTATAGCAGGGACACCCTTGCAAGCTCTGTGGCTCAAATATGATTCCCGTCCGTTTGAACATGTGTGTCTGGTGTCAGAACAGTAGACTATCTGAGTATAGTTTTACCGGCATGACAAAGACCGGCGATGACTTCGTGCTTCGGTATTTAGCGTAAACATATTTTATTGCATAATGCAACGGGATTGAGACACAAGTTAGGTCTCTCTCCCCACATACTTGTATTACACAAAATGAACATAAAATACAATTACACACAAACATGATAATTCATATGTATAACATCGTTTCGCGTAACATAACAATAACGGTGGATATTTCACTTTATGGGGGTGGTTCGTTTCGTGGGTTGGTGGTTCAGGTGAATCTCCACTTTCTATGTAGTGATAATTCAACATGTAGTTACTTTGTAGCAGAGGATTGCACATTACGTGTTTAATAAAGTTTAAACCGCGATGTCGAGGAAAACGTTATGTATAATTGAACAGCCCTAAATATGTTCCGATTTTGTGTACTATTCAGATTAGTATATTCAAGGAGGAGTTTCTCGATATTAATATTTCCGTATGTACTGTCTCAAAGTTCTCGGTGGTCGTCAATGAGTTCTATACCTCGAAACATGCAATGTGGTAGGTGTTTGGATCTAACGCACGACTGTCTATTTATCCGTCAATTCTAGTCATTCCAACAATGGAATATATGGAACACTTGTCCGACCATTGAAGTTGCCGGTTGTATGTAGTGACTAACACTCATAATCTATTATTACACTTCCATTACAGGGCACTTAAACGGACATTGCTCCTTCAATTTGGAAGGAGGTATACTATAGGTTGGCCTATATACGACATATTGATATACCGGTTCCATTTGCTCTGAAAAATACTTGCCATGGGAACAGCCATATTCCAGCTCAATTGTTCGAACATAAGTGAAACAAATGAAACAAACGCTCTTTAGCTCTAGCCTGCGGCTGGTTGATACACAACTACCAACTTATAAACCGACAATGTCAATGGTCGATTTGGTGTTCCATAATAGTGTCCTAGTTTTGAGTGTATAGTTGTAGTGGTACATTTCGTATATTGAGAGCAATAATCACCCAACATATATTTTTAATTAAGTGAGAAAAACTCCAACACAATTCACTCAACAGTTAAACAATATGTACTTGTGCATTGAAGAAACCAGTTACATTTCCCATGGCCCAGTCTATACTCAAAGTATAAGTTAACACATGTGCCCCTCAGTGGCTGTTTGCTATTTATTAATTTGGCACTGCACACAGTTGCTATCTGAAGTAAATAGCTAACTTATATAAAGCCCACTCTTGGAAAATTGCTGACAACGTTGACAAGGCTATTAAATTGTTTAAGTATATTCTGTGTTGCAGGTAAGGACAGATTGTACAATTGCATTGCCACATGGTATTTCATAGGAGCCGGATTACCTTAGCGATTCAAACTGTGTGTACCTATTGACGCGATTAACCCGTGGATGTTTATGTGATGTTTATAGCAACTATGTGACAAATAATTTGTTCGAAATGCAATCTGCGTCTACATTGAGCTAAACCCCGCCAACATATATATTGTAATAATCGAGGAAAACATTTAATCGTATATGCATGCGCATGTGATTGCGATCGGCATACATATATCAAAATATGTGTCTATTGATTTGATTAAGATATCACATACGGTATTCATACATAAAACTCAGGTCTAATGTTGGAACCCCGACGATTTAAAATTTAATGAACCGGTGTACATACAAAATCACATACAAAAGAACTTTGCCAGTATTACAATGTTCAATGTTCTGTTTCGAATTCACAAAATAACGACTATCATTCCTATTAATTCCTGCCAATTGACTATACGGTCCATCTTAATATTTCTAATATTCTATTCCAATTGCTTTCTGTTGCCTTAATATTCGTGCGAGTATTATGGCTGGTATATGTATGTGGATATTATGACTGGTATAGGTATGTGGATATTATGGCTGGTATCTGTATGTGGATACTATGGCTGGTATCTGTATGTGGATATTATGGCTGGTATCTGTATGTGGATATACAGGTGTAGTTGGAGTATGATTTATTTTAATCTGATTTAGTTGTTTCCACAAGTCTTCTTATTCCTATGGAGACCATGCATGTTAACCTCACCCAGTATCACCACTGACATGTGCCGGGTTACTGTTTCCCCACTCTCAATTAGAGTAACAGTTCACATATATTTGTATCCAGCCATGCTTCATTTTTCCATTAGACCATAAGTTCACTCGTTTTTCTCGGATTTTATATGCATTGCCATAATGTAGACGTTGACAGAAAAGTTAAATTATGATAACTCACTAAATATATGTGCATTGACATTATCGAGAAAGCCACCCAATTCGCATCTATTCAAAATAGTATACAGTTTTTACCCATCATACACATTCTATCTGACACTTGTTTCCTACCATTATGCCACTAGCAGTTGGTAATGTACCCCGATGCAAACATTTTCGGAGGATGTATACTGGTGTATTATCCCATATGACATCACCATGTCATCCATTTGGGGTAATGCAGGGCGTATTTTATTGTCCAGAGATGGGACATTCTAGCCGATGTACATGCGTGTGTTGCCCATGTAGAGATGTTATATGTACCGATGTATATGCATATGTTGCCCATGTAGAGATGTTATATGTACCGATGTACATGCGTGTGTTGCCCATGTAGGGATGTTATATGCACCGGTGTACATGCGTGTGTGGCCCATGTAGAGATGTTATATGTACCGGTATACATGCGTGTGTTCAGGGGCTCCGGAAGGAATTTATATTGCCCCGACCATATAATTGCTAGATAAACATACAGGTTGCCCGGGGAGAGCTCGAAAGGGGCGTCCCCTCTCTAATGTGGGGGGGGGGGGGATACGGGTCCCCCCGGATTTGTATGGACTTTAAGGCCAAATGGAGCGCATTTCCTTGGTTTAAAATAAACTTAATGGGCTTTATTTATGTCATTTATATGGCTACACAAAGAGGTGGATTACACTAATTACACACATCTGCTACTGAAGTGACACTAGAATTCCCACTCTATCACAAGTTCAGCATGGAGGATCGAAAGACCATGAACCCACCCACATCGGTACCATAAACCCATATACTAGTAGTTAGCGATGGCATATTTTGTTAATATTTTCAATGTTGGTCACTGCCCAATGCTGCTAATAAGGATCACATTCTGTCAATGGGAGGAAGTGTTGTGCTATTTTGCATTATATCTCCAGAATATAGCTATTTTATTATCCTATCCAACCACACCAACAGCTGTACCGCTTTACCCGTGAACTAAATATCACATAGTTGTAGTGGCAGAGTGATAAAGGCTGACAGTGATAATTTGGCTTGAACTTTTAATGGTGTTTTATATGCTTTCACAAACAGCATGACATATACTATTATTGGTTTATAATGCTTAACATTTTGTTGATTTCGTTCAATAACAATTAATTATTAGCAACATCTTAACGTACAAAAGCAAACATCATTTTGGATATGGATGGACGTGGCAACAGGGGGTGTT
Organism: Siphonodentalium dalli; assembly: GCA_032622095.1. Taxonomy (NCBI): domain Eukaryota; kingdom Metazoa; phylum Mollusca; class Scaphopoda; order Gadilida; family Siphonodentaliidae; genus Siphonodentalium; species Siphonodentalium dalli. Next base: position 249,808,668 of record CP136063.1, read on the forward strand.
GGTGTCTCACCGAACCCATAATTTGGTAACAGTCTTCAACAGTTGGAAATTTGGAAAACAGTGCAAAAGATAAATTTGTAACCACATACTGCCACATATAAGTTGAAATTGTTCCCATTGTTTGAGTAATTAGTGTGACTTCGACTTTTCGAGATACATGACTGGGGGGGGGGGGGGCGGGTATTGCGCGAACATCGGAGTTTTGTCTGGTTCAGTGGCAGTGGTGTAAATCTTATTCCCCACCTCGTTGGGGAAATTAGCAATGGTAAGCCAGGTAGCTTCCGGTAGAATACCTCCGGTCGATATCGATCGTACATAAAGCCCCTGCGTCGGTGACATCCATGCGACATCCCTGTTCCGATGTCTAACCACCCCCACAGCGGATACTCTCTAGTCACATTCCCGATGGTGTGATAATATATATGTATGTTTAGACGTTGAATAACAGTGATCGGACCTTATTATTACGATACGAAAAATTTATTCCGGTGGATATGTTCAGTAGGAAGTCCCTCATGTCTGTGAAGAGCACATCGACGTGTTGTCAAATATCATTAATTGGGAAAGAAAGAAATAAAGAAAAAAAATAAGTACATGTAGATGATTAGCGTGATTATTGTTAAAAATCCAACGTATACATAATTGGATAAAAAAAATAGGAATTGTTTTAAAAGTGAGTTTCTGTATATACACATGCAGTACATCAGTTTTAATCTATAACTGAAAAATCCTGATCCACATCCGTAATTTTAATGTATTATCTAGTTCGCCGTGTACTTGAGTATCCACGACTAAAACGCGGAAACAAACATGTTACAATACACCAAATGATTTGCATAGGCCTCAGTGTTAACAAATCCCGCTGGCCTGTATTCGCAGGAAAGATTTGACCCTACACGAGTATCAAAAAGTTATAAACGTCCTTTTAGACACACGAAACTGTGCCCAAAAGTAATTGTCAACGTACTGCGTCACACTGCAGTTTTAACAAACGTCACACTACCCTTAAAATGGAGAAAAAAATGACATAGAAAAAAACACCAACCCCTCCCATAAATTATTCGCCAATTTGACAGCCGTAACCGTTCACCATGTTGCTATATTTGATGTTTCTCGTCCGGAAACACGTTTAATCATTTTTTCGTGCACTTTTCATCCATGTGTAATTGACCATTCAACGGCCAGGATTTTTTTATGCTGATCCTAGCTTGGGGGTCCCATGGGGAAATCGCTCTACTAATTTGTATTTGGTGTATTATAATCTATAATTTTAATGAATTTTGAGATGCAAATTGACTTGAACACAGGCCTTCTAAACAGTGAGTGATAAATAATTAAAATATATTTTAAACTAATATTTACCTATAAGTAGGTACAGGTATGAATCAAACAGCCAAAGCCAGCCATAGTGTACTCCCTGCTACTGGCCATTTTACAGTGTACAATTTCAGTGTTGAAGTGGACACAGCACTTGTACACTGCAAACTGACCAGTTGCCAGCACCGGTCTGACATTGGCTGTTTGAATCATACATTTACCTACAGATAGGTAAATTTTAATTAAACTTATATTTTATTTATTTATCACTCGCTGTTTAGAGTCTTGAATATTAACCACTAACCACATCTACATTGGTATCAGATGTCCAGCTGCCATACATACTGTGTGAAAAGGTAATTCAATTACGTTATATCATGTCTTATTTGAAGTGCATCATTCGTTTGCACCAATTGGCACTGATAAACCCAACCAGCCTACAGGCCAGTTGCGACAATGTTGTATACTGTTGTATAACTTCAGAAGCAGCGTTATCAGACTAGTGTCTTTGAATTGATAGGGCATTATTACAATCAAGATACAATACCGGGAATCTTAGAAAAAGTGCAGGCAGGTAAGACATCACCCTAAGAAGAATCATAATTAGAATACAATTCACTGAGTCACTAATATATTAAATATTCTTTCTTTTACGAGCTGCACTGAGCTTGCACAGGTTAACATCAACCGAGTATTTGCAAAAACTTTGGACACAACATACGGATGGTACAATCTACTCAAGTCAATGTGTAACAACCGAACTACTAGTGCCGATACAAGGGTAGATGCGTGTGTGTGACTGAAGAACAAATTCCGTGATTCGTTCAATTAAATCTGGTATCTACAAGTATGGTATATTGCTATTATCACCATCATAAACATATTCTAGCGAATTATTGACTGTTCCGGTCTTTCTTGTGTCAGTTGGTGCCAATAAACCCAGAATGTTCAACAGGAACTGGCACAGAAATGCACTGTGAATTGAATGTTACAAGATTTATGGAAAATTAAGTCACTGATATATTTTGACACTTGAGACCGTTCAAAGACTTGAAAATACGAGGATACACACGACGACGACAACTAGCTTTTCATAAAAGCATGGCAACTGTGATGCACTATCTGTTATATAAAGTTGACAGTCGCAGGTGGTGTTTAATTTAGTTTTTCAAGGACATTTCGGATGTTCTTTCAAACGAACTGGATTTACCGTGAAGTAATAATACTGTTGCCAAAACATTAGATGACAAACCGGACATGGGAATTTCTGGATATGTACCGTTATGGAGAATTCAAGTAAATGGCTAGATGAATATGTTGACTGTTGTGTCATTGATTCATCAGTTTATTAAATGTTATTTATTTACATAATATGTTCATTTTCCTGGCTCATGGACTATAAGGCGAAAGGTGTTGTCTTCGTATGTTTTTCAAAAGTTATCTATCCTAGAAATGCGCTAACATATATGCGGTAACCATATGTGCGTTTACTTAATAGTTTCCATTGACAATCCTCTATAGTTGCTTACTTAAACAATACATATGTTAGCAATGATATATGACTGCACGGAATTAACATATTTGCAGTTAAACTAAATATGAGCAGAAAGTTATCTCGTAAGTTAGCGCGTTTCCAGGTTAGATAACCTTTGAAATACATACGAAGATAACAATTTCATATTTACTAAGGTTGTTTGAAACCACCCCAGTTGCATATGCATTTCACACAAAACACGTATCTGTTCGGAGTTGAATTTACAATACTGCAAAATATGTTTGAAATTATTAGGGATAGATTTTCAATTTGCAATCATCGGACCCATATTAGCACCCCATTTACGTGGTATCGCCAAACCGGAACGTATCGCCAAACCACTATTAAAAACATAATTTCGTAAAGCGCAATGTTCCTTCAATGGGATAGTGACCATAGCTTGCAATCTTCCCGATAAATCTAATGAATATTTCCGATTTTATCATAAATAGTATACACTTTTTGACGTTCGATAGTTCGTTTGAAACATAAATATCATCAAATGACGGTGGATAATGTTTGTATCAATACAAAATATATGTTTAAGTAACACAAAATACTATCGGCGACCAAGTGTGGGTACCACCATGGTATGCGGCTTATACGGACCCTGGCTCTTACGGACCCTGGCTCTTACGGACCCTGGCTTTTACCGACCACCGGCTGATACGGACCCTGGCTTATACGGACCCGGCTTATACGGACCCTGGTTCATACGGACCTCAATTTTATTTTTTATGTTTATTTAAATAAATTTAAATTATGAATGTCTTCGACAGGTCTTCGCTCTACCTTTCCTACCTGCGAGTGACATACCGACAGCCTTCACCAGACTCGAAGAAAAAAATCACCAAACACATCCAGGATCCGGCGACCAGCACCAATGTTGCACAGGACCTAACAGCATTCATTGACTATGTAAAATCGACGTGGATGAATTCGACCGTCTGGCCTGTTGATACGTGGACAGTTTTCGGCAGAAGTATCCGCACCGGAAAGTTAATGGTTTGTGGTGAGACTACTCGTCGATGAGGATAAGTGCCAGCAAACTACTAAAAGAAGCCGCCAAGCTGTACGCCCCAGTTTAAATAAAATTCGTCTGATGTAACTTTGTTCCATTTTTGTTATCATCATATTTTTGTTATCTCTGTATATATGTTGTCATAATTTAAATTTATTTAAATAAACATAAAACATAAAATTGTATATTTTAATTGAGGTCCGTATGAGCCAGGGCCCGTATAAGCCGGGGGTCCGTATAAGCCAGGGTCCGTATCAGCCGGAGGTCCGTATAAGCCAGGGTCCGTATGACCCAGGGTCCGTAAGACCCAGGTCCGTATCAGCCGGCATTCACCACCATAATTTCGGGTGTCAAAGCCGCGGATCGATCATGCGATGAGATGTCGCCAAATCGGATTTGAGATGTCAAAGATGCGGATGATATACCTCGCATTATGACCATTTCTGCTTGAAAATACTCCCATTATCATTCGGACAGGCCGGCACATGGACCATCTTCTGGGTGAGGGTGCATGTGTATGGGCGAAAACGTGTATGTTTGTTTGTGTTGTATGTGCTAATGTCGCATTAATAGTATAGGCTATTCTCTGTTATTCGATAGTATAGGCCCGCAACTATACAACGAATGGAATAACGTGGCTAGATGGTCCCTGTAATAATAATTCTAGAACCGAACAAGCCGAAAATTAAATCTTCGAAAAATACGATTTGAAAGTTATCGTTGGCCTGAACATCCATAACAGTTATGGTTAGAATAATATGCCAAACTCTGAAATGCATGATCCGACAGAGTCCGCAGATAAGATAAGATTCATTTGGTTAAACATACATATCAATTACAGTATAACAACATATGTGCTAACATAGTAAGAGCTCATGTAAATAGTATTCCCACTGATTGTGGTCCTAGAGCTAAATTAGAAACGTTATATACTATAGTGTAAGTTACATGTGTACATAACAATCGTGACAGTATAAACGTGTTTCACAGTGAAGTGTATATTACCATTAGCAGTAAGTATGTTGTATATATAGTGTGTATATACCTACAGGGTAAATCGATAAGCAAAGGAAGATTCTGGGTTCCTACATGTAACTGTTAATTGCTGTCAATTACTTTCAATGGTGTATTGGCATTGTGTATACGTTAAACCACACATATCCGAGGGCCAGCCACTCCACCCCACGCACAAAAACCCCATCCAACCAACGCGCAATTGCGAATGAATACCCCAGTCTGACGTCCCCACCAACATACATGTGCGTCCATACAGCGATATTAGTGTAAACATATATTTATTGCATTAAACTTTCTAGTAGTAGACCATTATAAGTATATTTTTGAAACTGGCCAAAAACACCCTTCGTTGCCATGGAAACACAAATTGTCCACACTAAGCTACACTGCCACAGTGCGCCCCAGCACTCAGATAAATTTCAGATTATAAGCTTTGAGAAAAATGTTGATAGAATTTGCCCACCAAAATGGTACCATTCTCGGTCCTGGCTCATGGACTATAAGGCGAAAGGTGTTGTCTTCGTATGTTTTTCAAAAGTTATCTATCCTAGAAATGCGCTAACATATATGCGGTAACCATATATGCGTTTACTTAATAGTTTCCATTGACAATCCTCTATAGTTGCTCACTTAAACAATACATATGTTAGCAATGATATATGACTGCTCGAAATCAACATATTTGCAGTTAAACTAAATGTGAGCATAAAGTTATCTCGTAAGTTAGCGCGTTTCCAGGTTAGATAACTTTAAATACATACGAAGACAACAATTTCATATTTACTAAGGTTGTTTGAAACCACCCCAGTAGCATATGGATTTCACACAAAACACGTATCTGTTCGGAGTTGAATTTACAATACTGCAAAATATGTTTGAAATTATTAGGGATAGATTTTCAATTTGCAATCATCGGACCCATATTAGCACCCCATTTACGTGGTATCGCCAAACCGGAACGTATCGCCAAACCACTATTAAAAACATAATTTCGTAAGCGCAATGTTCCTTCAATGGGATAGTGACCATAGATTGCAATCTTCCCGATAAATCTAATGAATATTTCGGCTCATTTCCGATTTTATCATAAATAGTATACACCTTTTGACGTTCGATAGTTCGTTTGAAACATAAATATCATCAAATGACGGTGGATAATGTTTGTATCAATACAAAATATATGTTTAAGTAACACAAAATACTATCGGCGACCAAGTGTGGGTACCCACCATGGTATGCGGCTTATACGGACCCTGGCTCTTACGGACCCTGGCTCTTATGGACCCTGGCTTTTACGGACCACCGGCTGATACGGACCCTGGCTTATACGGACTTCGGCTTATACGGACCCTGGTTCATACGGACCTCAATTTTACTTTTATGTTTATTTAAATAAATTTAAATTATGAATGTCTGCGACAGGTCTTCGCTCTACCTTTCCTACCTGCGAGTGACATACCGACAGCCTTCACCAGACTCGAAGAAAAAAATCACCAAACACATCCAGGATCCGGCGACCAGCACCAATGTTGCACAGGACCTAACAGCATTCATTGACTATGTAAAATCGACGTGGATGAATTCGACCGTCTGGCCAGATGATACGTGGACAGTTTTCGGCAGGCGTATCCGCACCGGAAAGTTAATGACATTGTGGAGAGACTACTCGTCGATGAGGATAAGTGCCAGCAAACTACTAAAAGAAGCCGCCAAGCTGTACGCCCCAGTTTAAATAAAATTCGACTGATGTAACTTTGTTCCATTTTTGTTATCATCATATTTTTGTCATCTATGTATGTATGTTGTCATAATTTAAATTTATTTAAATAAACATAAAACATAAAATTGTATATTTTAATTGAGGTCCGTATGAGCCAGGGCCCGTATAAGCCGGGGGTCCGTATAAGCCAGGGTCCGTATCAGCCGGAGGTCCGTATAAGCCAGGGTCCGTATGACCCAGGGTCCGTAAGACCCAGGTCCGTATCAGCCGGCATTCACCACCATAATTTCGGGTGTCAAAGCCGCGGATCGATCATGCGATGAGATGTCGCCAAATCGGATTTGAGATGTCAAAGATGCGGATGATATACCTCGCATTATGACCATTTCTGCTTGAAAATACTCCCATTATCATTCGGACAGGCCGGCACATGGACCATCTTCTGGGTGAGGGTGCATGTGTATGGGCGAAAACGTGTATGTTTGTTTGTGTTTTATGTGCTAATGTCGCATTAATAGTATAGGCTATTCTCTGTTATTCGATAGTATAGGCCCGCAATTGTACAACGAATGGAATAACGTGGCTAGATGGTCCCTGTAATAATAATTCTAGAACCGAACAAGCCGAAAATTAAATCTGCGAAAAAATACGATTTGAAAGTTATCGTGGGCCTGAACATCCATAACAATTATGGTTAGAATCATATGCCAAACTTTGAAATGCATGATCCGACAGAGTTCGCAGATAAGATAAGATTCATTTGGTTAAACATACATATCAATTACAGTATAACAACCTATGTGCTAACATAGTAAAGGCTCGTGTAAATAGTATTCCCACTGAATGTGGTCCTAGAGCTAAATTAGAAACTTTATACACTATAGTGTAAGTTACATGTGTACATAACAACCGTGTCAGTATAAACGTGTTTCACAGTGAAGTGTATATTACCATTAGCAGTAAGTATGTTATATATATAGTGTGTATATACATACAGGGTAAATCGATAACCAAAGGAAGATTCTGGGTTCCTACATGTAATTTTTAATTGCTGTCAATTACTTTCAATGGTGTACTGGCATTGTGTATACGTTACACCACACATATCCGAGGGCCAGCCACTCCACCCCACGCACAAAAAACCCATCCAACCAACGCGCAATTGCGAACGAATACCCCAGGCTTACGTCCCCACCAACATACACGTGCGTCCATACAGCGAAATACACGAGACAAAAGCCAGATACACACACCCTGTACCCCACCACAACAAACCCAAACCCACAACCACCGCCATATACACGTGTGCACGATTTCTGATCTATATTGTGTGCATGCGCCACAATTTTATGTGTATGTACATGTATGTATTGTGTATTAATATATTTAGTGTGTCATATCGAACAAGTCCGGCGATTGGAGAATAAAATCTTAGTCTGATGTTGTTTATACGTGGTGTTGTAGCTTGGTAAGCCCATGCTGATCACATGTGTTACATAGACACAATAAAGGGGTTACAGACCCATCGACATCAAGATGAGAAGGCACACATGTATGCCACACATAACACAGTGTGATAATATGTTTCATCCTGTAGGTTTGGTCTATATACAAACCCCAACTATGTTAATACTAAGCGAATATCCGGTTAGATGCATGCATACGAACGACAGCATTCACGTGCGTGTGATCAAGGCATCACTTTATCATTCATTTACCTTTTTGTAATCGCATATCTGAATGTTGAGATGGATGTTCAATTAATTTCCATTAAAGTCGATTCATAATAGATACGTACACAATATTTCGAATAGTTTATGGATTCATTTTTCAGAGGACATTAATACGTGAGCAGACTGATACTAAGAATTTTATGGTCTGGCTATAAACTTATAAACGGACTGATCGTGAAAATTCACTATTTTGCTGAAACTGGTTAACCGCATAACCGTGTAATTCCACGGTTCAATTGTAAAGTCAAGAACGGACAGACCGTCAACAACCCACGAATTGGCTGTAAATTTGTTAACGATAAGACCTTGAAAAATTCACGGTCCAATTGGTCCCCAAATGGCTGTAAATTTCCGTGAACATTCACGGTTCTGTTTAACAGTGTGATACAAATTAATTTACAAATGACTTGAATTTCGTCCCACTGAACGCCCGCGCATTAATGGAATACGAACGTTACAAGAATGTGTTGTCACATAACGATGATAATTTGCTGAAGACAATTGGTCGAATGTTAATGCGAGGCAGTTAGGATATTTAGCTGACGGACGTTTACTTATTTATTGCACTTGACCGGAGAAACCATAGCAAACATACTATATTTGCGACATGAAATTTAGAATATATGAAATCGCAACGTTGCTGAGTATAATATCGGCGTCCATCGACGCGATAACATTTGCTTACATAACCAGCTTTGACCTCAGAGAAGAGGCCCACGGTGGTTGAGGCTAAGTACCATTCATAACACAAACCCCACTCACTGGGCCACATTGATCAAATCTAATATTATTATTATTATTATTATTATTATTATTATCATTACCATCTAAAAGCAACAAGCATAAAAATTACTATATTTTCGTATATATGTACTCTATATATTATAACGCATGTGCATGCATATATATATTATGTATCTGATTCTGTAATGCTATAATCTGTAATATCACTATATGATGACCAGAATAAATTTAATTGAATTGAATTGGTTCCTTTGGTAAGCTTTTTAACTATATCATGTCAACATAAACCGCTCAGTCGAACCCCGATATCAACGGATTTGTGTTCCACGTGTATATAGGAATGGTGGCATGATTCTTGTACCTGCGCAAGTTTGTCACAGTCACAGTCTTTTGAGCGAGTCATTATATAAACGTAAATTGGCTTGCTGACGTTTATTATATGTGACCCGCCATATCAAATCCAGTCGTAAGTCGGGATTGTTTTACCCTGTGCCAATGCATTCTCTTATATATGCGAGTCGACCATAGGTCGCCTCGCATATATAAGAGAATGCATTGGCTTAACAATTTTTTATCATTTTGTTTAAATAAATGTTTCTTACAATTTTTAGGACATAAAATAAAAAACATCCATTACCCTGCAGGGAGCCCCACACATATATAGAAGCATATAGAAGAGTGTCGTCTGCTCATGTTTGTCTGGGGCTCTGTATGGGTGAAATTATAAAATTGTTAAAGAATACAAGAACAAATTATTAAAATTGTAAACAATTGTTAGGCCAATGCATTCTCTTATATATGCGAGACGACCTATGGTCGACTCGCATATATAAGAGAATGCATTGCCACAGGGTAAAAAAATCTCGACTTACGACTGGATTTGATATGGCGGGTCACATATGTGTGGTATCGCGAAATATGTCTAACTTATTTACTAACATAGCAGATTGCTCTTTTAACATTTTCGGCATCGGTATTTAACTAGTGAGTTTACGTTCAACGTTACCTGTATAAGGGATGAGGATAACTCCTCCAAACATAATTCCGAAAAGATACGCTGTAATCGCCAGTATGCACGCCATGGTTCGGCACAGTCAATTGCGGTTGCCGCTTAGTTTGTTGCGCATTATATCAACTTACTGTCAGCGGTTAAAGCATCCTTAATGTATCTTCCGGGTTGCAATACAAAAGCTTTCAAAGAATGTCAAAATATACCCGTGATCATGACTGATAATAAAGGCTGTTGGCGTAAAGGGAACAAACACGAACCATGTACCATATCAAAACGTTCTTTGGTAAATGGGTTATTCATCAGTTAATGGAATTAATGAATATTTATTAGATAATGTATATTTACTGGCCAAACATAAGCATATATAGTACGATGTACATACAAAATCCGGGCGATGACGTGACCTACATGTAACTGGCCGTCTTCCCGTCGCCGCCCAGGCATCAATAGTAAGGCAAGTTGACTACACTGCTACTCCTTACAGGCTTAAAGAAACATCTCCACGTCTCTTAACAGCATGTGTGGGTAATTTAAGACAATTATTTAATACAGGATATAGCATTGTATACGATTGCTTAATTGAGTTGAGTGGTCAACATCGTAAAATAATTCTTTGTTGAACACAGCCCACGGTTTTGTCCCCGGAAGCTCATGGCACGACAGTAATCCAGAGCGGCCGCCCCAGGGAGACATCGTGGCATGAACTCCATGAGTTCCCCTGAGTGCCATGCATATATATATATATATATATATACATACATATATACATATACATACATATATACACACATACGTACCTATATGTTATTAATTAAGATTAATAATTAAATTAATAATTAAAATTACCATCGGTCAATGTGCAATTAAACAGTATATAAATAATTTTCGTTGCACGTTTATAAAGACTATGATGTTTTACAGTCTGGACAAAACAGATTGCAACAGCGAACAGATGCAGCATATTCATCTAATAGAGTATACTTTATGAGCTTCTGAATGCTAATCTCGGGGTGCAAGCCTTAATTTGTGTAGATAGTTTATTCCATAGTGTAGGAAATTGGTGAAGTGGTAACTTGGCACTAAAGTTTGTTCTAGGAGTATGATGTTGGATATCACGAGTTTGTCTCGTTGGGGCATGTTTTTTTCCGTCTGGGTTTCCGCAAAAAATCTGACAGTGACTTCGGTAAAAGTTCATATTTCCAATCATAGACAACAATTTAGGATTTAATAGTATATAAATCTTGAACTTTTGGAATATGTGATCGTTTGAAAAGGGGTTCATTATGTGAGTTATACTTGGCTTCTCAAATCATGCGAATAGCTTTCTTTTGTAGTTCAAATATCCTTCCTATGTGGGACGAATTGCCCCATATTTCTATTCCATAAGAAATGTGACTGTGAACCAAGGCGTAATATAGTGTTTTTAATATTTTGATTGGTAGGAACGTTTTGGCTGTACATAAGGCATGTATAACTTTGTTAATTATTTTTTACAAATGTAATTAATGTGATAATCAAAGTTTAAATTTTCATCTACGTATATTCCAAAAAATGTGATGGCTGGTTCGTTTTTTAGTGAGGGTGTCGGAAAAATAATTTCATTTATGGATAATAGTTTATTACCGAAAGCGTGTATGTTAGTGGCATTAAATAGCATATATTTAGTTTTAGAGGCATTATTAACGAGTTTGTTTGCCGTACACGAGTTGAAGACTTTACCAAGCTCAATATTTGCATCATCAAACAGTTTATCTACCTTAGTGTTAGAGTATATCGTCATCAGCAAATGATAGTAAATTAAAGTTTGTTGATTTCGGAATGTCATAGCAAAAACAAAAGGACAGGACCGAGTATCGATCCTTGGGGGGACAGCGGTTTTTACATTTGAAAAATTCGATCTAACACCAGAGTATTCAACAAACTTTTTCCGGTTTGTTAAGTAGCTTTTGAAGAAATCATTGGCCAGGCCCTAATTCCATAGTGGTTAACTTTTTCAGAAGTATGTTGTGATCTAGAAGTAAAAAGCTTTGAATAAATCTATGAATATAGCCAGTGGTGTGTCTTTTGGATAGCTGACTGATGTTATAGAATTCATGTCCTTATGGGTGAGAAAACATTAGTGCAAGATTACCGCTATTAGCGATGTTTGTTGGAGAAGCACTGTAACAGAGCACATCCATAGGAACAATATCGCCGGATCTAATAATTCATATTAATATCTAGAAATATATTACTATTTTGTATTACTTTATTAAAAAATGACCCCGAAGATTGTCCGCTTAATTTTCACTATCTGTTGGATAAAATATGGCATTACTTCATATGTCTCAGGTAATGTATTGTCATACTGTAATAAATACATCGAGTTATGCAGACTATAATGTACAACACAATATATCAAATATACCAGTCCGAGCCCGGAATACACCGGGCTGAATCCTGGTATGTTTTTGTAACTACATGTATGTAAAGCTATGCACATATGTTTGACTAAGCTTGCAACTGATCAGTTATTTCACAGCTGTCCACGTGTAAAGACAAAGAATACTATTTCTCCATGTACACTACAGTGAGTTCAGTGACAGGGTCGTTACATTTCGATTAGACCGTGAAGAAACCCCTGTGAATCTCGGTCAAATAGAGAAGACATCGGGGTTTTCCATGTTTTTTTTTATTTTCAACATAATTTCAACCCGGTTGGATATTATTTATAGGATAGAGACACAACTTCACCATGATATAACCATGTACAGTATGGTTTAACCTGGATTTAACCCCAGTTAAGCCTGGGTACATTTGATGTGATTTTACGATAAATGAATGAGGTACCTGCGATTTGTATGTGTCACAAACAAAAGACAGTCGCGTGGTATGCTGTTGTGGGATTGAAATTATATAGTTTTAATGCATAACAGAAGGATAGACGTTCGCTATCCTAATTGGGCGACGTTTTTATCTGGCTTGAGTCGTCCGGAATGAAATTCCTCGATTTATAAAACATGAATTACCACTCATTGTTCGTTATCCCGCAAGTGTATCGCGACAGTTACAGTCGATATGATATAGCCTGACATGTGCAATGTACTATATCATAAGTTTAAATTTTCATCTACGTATATTACAAAAAATGTGATGGCTGGTTCGTTTTTTAGTGAGGGTGTAGAAAAAATAATTTCATTTATGGATAATAGTTTATTACCGAAAGCGTGTATGTTAGTGGCATTAAATATCAGATATTTAGTTTTAGAGGCATTATTAACGAGTTTGTTTGCCGTACACGAGTTGAAGACTTTACCAAGCTCAATATTTGCATCATCAAACAGTTTATCTACCTTAGTGTTAGAGTATATCGTCATCAGCAAATGATAGTAAATTAAAGTTTGTTGATTTCGGAATGTCATAGCAAAAACAAAAGGACAGGACCGAGTATCGATCCTTGGGGGGACAGCGGTTTTTACATTTGAAAAATTCGATCTAACACCAGAGTATTCAACAAACTTTCTCCGGTTTGTTAAGTAGCTTTTGAAGAAATCATTGGCCATGCCCTAATTCCATAGTGGTTAACTTTTTCAGAAGTATGTTGTGATCTAGAAGTAAAAAAGCTTTGAATAAATCTATGAATATAGCCAGTGGTGTGTCTTTTGGATAGCTGACTGATATGTTATAGAATTCATGTCCTTATGGGTGAGAAAACATTAGTGCAAGATTACCGCTATTAGCGATGTTTGTTGGAGAAGCACTGTAACAGAGCACATCCATAGGAACAATATCGCCGGATCTAATAATTCATATTAATATCTAGAAATATATTACTATTTTGTATTACTTTATTAAAAAATGACCCTGAAGATTGTCCGCTTAATTTTCACTATCTGTTGGATAAAATATGGCATTACTTCATATGTCTCAGGTAATGTATTGTCATACTGTAATAAACACATCGAGTTATGCAGACTATAATGTACAACACAATATATCAAATATACCAGTCCGAGCCCGGAATACACCGGGCTGAATCCTGGTATGTTTTTGTAACTACATGTATGTAAAGCTATGCACATATGTTTGACTAAGCTTGCAACTGATCAGTTATTTCACAGCTGTCCACGTGTAAAGACAAAGAATACTATTTCTCCATGTACATTACAGTGAGTTCAGTGACCGGGTCGTTACATTTCGATTAGACCGTGAAGAAACCCCTGTGAATCTCGGTCAGATAGAGAAGACATCGGGGTTTTCCATGTTTTTTTTTATTTTCAACATAATTTCAACCCGGTTGGATATTATTTATAGGATAGAGACACAACTTCACCATGATATAACCATGTAAAGTATGGTTTAACCTGGATTTAACCCCAGTTAAGCCTGGGTACATTTGATGTGGGTTTACGATAAATGAATGAGGTACCTGCGATTTGTATGTGTCACAAACAAAAGGCAGTGGTATGCTGTTGTGGGATTGAAATTATATAGTTTTAATGCTTAACAGAAGGCTAGACGTTCGGTATCCTAATTGGGCGACGTTTTTATCTGGCTTGAGTCGTCCGGAATGAAATTCCTCGATTTATAAAACATGAATTACCACTCATTGTTCGTTATCCAGCAAGTGTATCGCGACAGTTACAGTCGATATGATATAGCCTGACGTGTGCAATGTACTATATCATAAGTGTTTCATGCTGTGCTGGTAGTCAAGTGTACGCACTGTGTTTACATATATCTTTGCCGATTCACATTTGTTGTGGGCAAATGGAATCTAATGTAGAAACATCCTGGTCCTTCCCCAACCGCAAACACATTGGTAGTAGTAATGACAGTAACTCTGGCCAATCCCTAGCTCGACTGCCATACCGAGGTGGGCCAGGATGACCACCGAAAAGAGACCAGAGTGGCAGTCGAGCTAGGGTGGACCAAGGTGGCACCGGTATGGGTTGGCCAGAGTGGCAGTCGAGCGATGGATGGACCAGCGTGGGAGCCGACAGTGGTGGGGCGAAGTGCCATCCGACATGGTTCCCATAGACCGGAGTGGACATCACGAGTTATATGCTTCTAATGACTGTGATAGGCGAAGGATGTTCCATTCGCTGGACACACTGGACCTTAGAGCGTTCGCGAAATGTTGTACTTTACCAGTGCATATATCAAACGGGAAAACTTTTTGATGCGAGAGTGTTGTCAACTGTACAATCTAATGTTGGAGTCATCATTAGCACGTTTTGGTGTGGCCCTGAAAAGGGCCGTTTGATGTATTATTTCAAGATAACAGGAAACGTTTACTTGATGAATTATATTTCCTCAACATTGTAATAAAACCAAACAAAATCGCACCCTCGATGAGAGGCGAAACAACACATGTCGGTGTGCGTTCACACTTTCCATTGGCTCAACTTCGCATCTGATAAGTTCCTCTTGCACACAAAATATGACCTTTCTATGTCGAAGAGTTACCGCTACGTCTAGCACCATTTCGGTTATCAAGATAAACATACCATATCCACTGTCCTGTATCAGATGAATGCGTCGCGATCGGAAGCCCGTGCTGCGGCGACAGCATTTAAGAGTTTGACAAACTTCTTATATACACTGTACTCCAAGGAAAGAGCCTTCAACATCAGTAAACCCCTGTTCAGATACAAGAATCACTTTCACAACATGACCAAGAACAGGATCGATATAATCATCGTGCGCAAAATTTTAACGGTGCACGCTGATGGGAACTGACACGAGGACACACATGAGAAGTTCTATGTATTTTGGATTTTTCTTCATTTCTGAGTCATTTGTGCTGCTCTTTGTTTAATTACGATATTCACCAGCTTTCGCCGAAGATGCTAATTGAAAACAGGCAATGTTATGCAACAACAACAACAACTTGCTTTTGAATTAGGAATGAACATAATTATTAGTTACAACTGATGATTAAATTAACACATTTTATAATCAACCATTGATAATGCATTCAACATATTTACATTTGGTAACACATTTCGTCAATAGCTATGTTTCTTTGGTACTGTTACTGCTTTTGTTCGTAAGGCCTAAAAAGTGACATCCTTTTCGATAACGGAGGACAAAAAGTAAGGTAGGGAGGGGGTAAACTGTTTTTGTTATTTCCCATAACATACAAGGTATTAATATTCCTCCAAGTATCATATATACGGTTATACTATGTACATAGTCACAAGGCGCTGCATTTCATATTTTTTGTTATTTCAGTAATATATCGAAGGCATTTTTCCTTTCTTTAATATCACTGTCAGCACCGTCCAGATCCTGGACCTTGGCCTCTGAATTGAAATAAAACCATCTTAGTGTTAAAGACGTATTATGGACTTGTTCGGGTGCGTAGAACCAACAAGTTAGTACCCAGGCGCTATGTCAACTGTGGGAATGTAGCAGTATACTAACATCGCCGGAAAACTCAAAGAAGTCGACCATACAACTCCATAGAAATCATCATCTGAACTATGCTTAATTGTAAATATTTATATCTCGATTCGGAACGCAGCGATCGGCGATAAACTTACGCAAACGATTTCGCCATCCAAGAGTCATTGCGTTTAATTATTATATAAGAATGACGATGAGTGATGTAAATTCTAATTCATATTCGTAAAATTAACTACCTCGAGCAAGGTTATTCTCCATTTCTATTTGATTACCAAACCGGGGTGTTTCATATTACTGTATATTGAGGTATCACCTCGCCAAGCAGGTTCTAAATCGGGACTGATTTCGAAGGTGTCCGAAAAGTTAATTTTTTGCGAACATTCACCATAAATATAATATCACTATCATGATGCACTTTTAATAGTGAACTGAAAGTTTTATTATGTTCAACATATTTTATTATGTTTTGCCGCCTCCAATAACAGTTTACGGCGGGGGGTCCGGCGAACGGACGGGTGGGTTACCGGACACGAAGGTCTTTTATTATGCATAAGGTTTCATAGTTTCTTCGGAACCAATCGGGTAATTTTCTATAATTTTTTAAATGGTCACCATACAAATTGAGTTTAATTGTTAGAATTATAGTGTAGCAGTATTTTAAGAAATGTCGAGTAAATATGCGGTACATACAATACACGGTTGTATCGTGGTTTTGAATACGTCAAACGTTAATTTATATTTAATTATAAAAAAAACTTCTTTGAATGAATGATTCACTATTTTCATTAATAGCTGGTAATCAAAACGAATCGAAATATGTTGCAATGTTTCCATGGCAGATAATTGCAACCCAGTGTTTCCTGGTTGTTTGATGTCTGCGTATTTACTACGTTTGTTTTACATGACGTTCGCCGGTGTTCATCGTCGTAGTATTTGGTACAGTTTGCAAAGGCTAATTCCGTTGTTTCATTACAAAGTCTGAATGCTTCAAATTTATCTTGTAATGTAAACGATTCAATTGCTGGATACCATTGTTCCATAACTCTATAAATTTTCAGTTTGAGTGTCATCCATTGCGACGATGACAAAGAACAAGTCGTTTGTGACTTCGATGATCTATGAGTTATCCGTCGCAGTTGTGTTTTACTTCATTTGAAAGCTGAGCCTGTATGCCACCAACAAAACATATCTCGATTCGGATTTACTTTTGACTTCTGGATTGCCTCAGTAGCTATATCGATAAGATTTCGAGTGAAATCTTCAATTTTGCGTTCTGAAATCAGCAAAATCTTCCTCTCTAAGTAACAGCTCACATGTATTATGAGAAATTGAGGGTCCGAAAATCAGATAAACGTTTATAAGGCACATAGGTCAAAAAATACTTAAACGAGTCTGTTTATTAGTCAGGAAAGTAAGATCTCCAAAATCCGACATGAAAGTGGAAGGATATGGAAATTTAAAATTTTGACATACATCCCTGAAAATAAATTGACGATTTTACCAAATGTTTCAAATTTATTTTAAAAAAATCAACAATTTATCTTATCTTGATTCTTGTTGATCTGTAGTATGTTGTTATAATTGGATTACGTACTTATTTCTGCAAAGACACATTCTGCAGCAATTAGCTCCGCGTAAGTCCATGTATCTGAACCCAAAAAGAATGGTGCGGGTTAACAAATTCCAAAGTGACGCTGCCGGGGTCAGGGACAGAAACATATGAGGGCAACAAACTCGGTGTTTTTATTTTTGCTAAATTGCAGCAAATTTATATAATCATCTCCATGATGTGGTTTTAAGTATCAAAGTGGTGCCATTCGACTTGGGGATTGAGAGGGAGCGGCATCAACAATAATAAAAATATGCTTTGTCGACCATTTGTGTCAAATTTATATACAACCATTTCCATGCTACGATGAATATAATTGTGTGGTTTATTGACGTCAAATTAGTGCCCTTCGAGTCATATCCAATGATACGAGGAATCTAATGGGGTGGCTTTAAAAACAAAGTAATTCATTGAAGGGGGTGGAAGGAGGGGCACCAACATTGAAAAATAAACGTTGCAGATTCTGATCAAACTTTTATATCGTCATCTCAATGATAAAGGAATATACTGATGTTGTTACACTGTTAAAAAATACCGTCGGTTCAACAGTATCAGACCGTCATAATCCGACGGTCCCATACCATTTCATCAGTTGTTACGGTAAAATACCGTCGCTTTATGCCCCGCTGAAAAGTGTCCAAATTAAAAATGTATGATCTGATTATGCTGATATTTAATATTTATTATTAATTGTTTGTATTCAGTGCAATGATCCGGTATATTCATTCCGTCATGTCTTGCGTCCGTAATTAAATTACATTATTTTCGTGGGCTGACTTTTATCACATGCGAATTTCTTGCCGCGCTGAAAACGCAATGTTTTTTGTGGTGAAAATGGAAGCTATACACATGGTACAGGTGTGTACTAATGCTAAAACTGTCTCAATTTGGTTCCTATGTGAACGGAAAAGTTCTAGATATGCGAAAACCTGCTTATTCATTGATATTTCCACTAAATTGTGACAAATGGGTTATCGTCGAGCTGCCTCTTCGCTGCCTCTTCGAGCTGTCGGCTATGATTTTTCTTCATTCGTTGAAATTGACAGTGCTGTGACTATCAAAATGATACAGGTACAATTAACAAGAGCTTCGATGTCAACCACTGGTGACAACGAAGTTGTAACAGAACAAGAGAGAGAGAGAGAGAGAGAGAGAGAGAGAAGTGCGGGAGTCGCACCGAAAGTTGGCAGCACCCGGAATCCCAAGCCGGTAACTCATCAAAGGACTAACCAAGCTCGACGGTGCTTAACTTCGGTAATCACTCAAAGCGTCTTAACGACCTTGACCAAGAGAAGTCTCGAGCAGAGAAGTCATCGGCTGCAGAATAATTAAACGCGACGAATGGAATAACTGTCCGGACAAACTTGAACTGTTTAGTCCAGTTGACAGTGTTCTGATTGTTTCAAAGCACATACATGTACATTTACACGAGAGGATATAATGTACGCACCAGAGTTATTCACAAGTTTTTCAAGGTCAACAACAACAACAACAACAACACCGTAAGTAATGAACTGACACCGCGCCGTGATGGATGATTAAATATCTACCATTCCAACTTACAAGTACAACTTTACAATTACGCGGACCAATTCATCCAGTGTTCATCAATTTTCGTTGAAACGTGTGGATATGAGACAGTGTCGTCATTCGCCATGTTATCGCCAAGTTATTACGACAATTTACGGACCGGGAGTGCATGGTTGGACGTTCTTATCAAACTACAGTTGGCTGACAAACTGATATGGATAATAAGTGTCGTGATACCTGTATACAGTTTGATGCATAATGCTGTCAAATTTTATCGATAAATGTGCGACTATAGGAGAATATTGTTGCCAAGTCATCGCGCAGTTATTACGGGAGCTGCTGTTGTCTTGAAGGTTTGAATCCCAACTACACTGTGGCTGTTATTGAAATACAGTACCAGTCAAAAGTGGTATATTAAGCACGCTATTTGCGCGCCCCATATCGCAATAATATTGCAAGTGGAAACACCTATAAGCGCATCGCTTGTGATATTATTGCAATATTTTGCGCTTAATATCACAATATTTCGCGCTTAATACTGCGACATCTTGCGCTAAAAATTGTGACATTTAAATCAAATGGTTGCTTCTTCTATATTGTTATTGCATACTAGTAAATAGAGACAATGTTTTATATTTGTATATAATTACAGTTGTAAACGGTATATGCACGCACACTACATGTATATGTACATTATATGCATAGTATTTATCTAATATAAATATAAGTCTATCGGGTCTGTATGAAATTTAGCCCGCTTAGTATCGCAATATTTTGCGTTCAATATCGCAATAATAAGCGCGACAGATTTTTGGTATTGCGCTATAACCTTGCCTTTTTCTAAATTAAGCGCGCTCAATATCGCAATAAATGCGCGCCTCAATATACTACTTCTTCTGACTGGTACTGTATAGTCATGATGTACGGATTCACCTGTTAAAACACAAAAACTGTTTACAAGTGACTGGACAAATTCACGCTTTACATGTTACCATGTGATACATGTAGTTTTGTTCTTTTAGGTCTTAAAATGGCATGCCAATTCATATGTTTTAGAATGGTCGAAATCAGTATTACTCGTAACTGAATACTGATTCGTTGGCTTTTCCGATATCACTAATATTGTTTCCGGTGGAGCTATACTTATCACTCCTCGTCCGTCATCAGTTCATCCATCCGTCCGTCAACAACTCTTTGAACGTCTTCTTCTCTAGATCCATAGGACCTAAATTGTGCATATTTGGTGTGGATGTTCCCTGGTGATCCATATTCAGATTTGTTCAAATAAGGTCGCTGGGTCAAATAGTTGCGAAGCCAGGGCCACAACTATGTCCCTTCATAGTAATTCTTAAAACGACATCTTCTCAAGTACCACTGGGCCGAATGGGTTCATATTTGGTATGAAGGGTCCTTGGGTGACTGGGGTTCAGATTGTTCAAATGGGTCACTGGGTAAAATGACTTGCTATTTACAGCCATGCTTATACAGTAGTCGGTAAAAGGTGAACACATCCTTTTTCAGGATAAAATTCCACGAGGCAGATACGTTTGATCACCTGCAAACTTCAAAGTTTCATAAGTATTGTCTATCACTTTATGCATTGAGGATTCACGTTCATCAAAACTATGATCTTAATAGAAGAACTATTAAGATGTATTTTTCAGTTACGAATAATACCAGTTTCTACCATTCAAAAACATATGAATCGTAATGCCTACCGAGAAACATATTGTCACCATGGGAACTTGACTAATTCTACGGTAAATTAGCAAATTAATAGCAAAAAATGGTGTTGACCCGCGAAAAATACCATTGGTCTAACCTTTATTAGTTACGGTCTTGATATTAATTAAACGGCGTTGAACCGTAACAAATACAACGGTATGACAGTTACTGGTTACAGTCTGCCAGTTACTTAAACGGTTTTATAACGTGGAACATGCTACAGCCTGACCGTATGTTTAACAGTCAAATGTTGGCAGTGATGTTGTACGGTATCAGACCGTTAAACCGACGGGCTTTTTGTACAGTGTACAGATGACCTAGTGACAGTGTAGTGGCGAAGTGGAGTGGATGGCAACAATATTGACAAACAGAATTCTTCCATATTTCATAGACATAAACATAAACATCTCGACGCAAGGAAAAATAAGTGGTGTTGTATACGGCTCACCGAATACCACCCTTTTCATCCGAATCGAATTTCAAATCGGATACACGTTCAGAAATTCGAAATATAATCGAATATGAATCGAATTGTTTATAGTCACTGTGAGTTTGTTTTAAAGTTGCAAGAGTTATAGATTTGGGTCAGACGGGGCACCATAATTGGTGTGGTTCAAAGTTGGTAAATGGGCGCCATTGATGTGAGAAGAAATGGGCACCATCTTCTAAATCTGTATTTGCGAATGTCTGTCTGTCTATCTGTCTGTGTTCTATAGAAATTCACAGGGCACCATCTAGATGATACAAAAGGGGTCTACTAGGGGTAGCTTTTTACGAGAAAGATAATGGTGTGGGTTAAAATTTTCTAAAGTGACGCAGTTGTTGTCTGGGGCAGAAAAGAGGGAGGGGCAGAATGTTTTTTGTCTCCGATTGCCACGAAATTTACATATAATCATCCCCATGATATGAAGAATCTAATGTTGTGGTTTAAATATGTCAAAAGTGGCGTCGTTCGAGTCAGGGATGCACGGAAAGGGATAGGGGCACCAAAATTGCTAAAACTAATTTTAGCGCCGATTTCCACCAAATTGATATATATTCCTCTTCATGATAGAAGGATTCTAATTATGCGATTTAAAGACGCCAAATTTTTGTCGTTTGGATGAGAGATTGGGGGGGGGGTGGGCATTAAATTTGATAAAAATGGGTTTAGTCGCCGATTGCCTCCACACTTATACAAAATCATCCACATGGTATGAGGAGTCTAATGATGTGGCTTAAATCTGTCAAATGTGGCCTCATTCGAGTCAGGGGTGCACTGAAAGGGAGAGGGGCCCAAAATTGACACACAATAATTTAGTGCCAATTTCCACCAAATTGATATATGTTCTTATCCATGATACGAGGAATCTAATCGTGTGATTTGAAGACGCCATATTGATGATGTTTGGGTGAGAGATGGGGAGGGGAGGTTGGTCATAAAATTTGATAAACATTTGTTTAGTCACCGATTAGCACCAGACGTATAAATAATCATCTCCATGATATCAGGAGTGTAAGTGTGTGGTCTAAGGATGTCACAAGTGGGGTCATTCGAGTCAGTGGTGCATAGAGGTGAGAGCGACACAAGCAATGATAACAATATGTTTAGCGCCGATTTCCACCAGAGTGTTACATATTCTTCTCCGTGATACGAGGAATCTAATCGTGTGGTTTAGATACACCAAATTGGTGCCGTTTGGATGAGAGATATGGGGACCTTAAATTTGATACGAATTTGTATACTCGCCAATTTGCATCAATTTTATATATATGCATCTCCATAATGAGTCTAAGTGTGCGGTTGAATGGTGACAAACGTGGCGCCGCTTGAGTCCCGAAATAGGGACGGGAGGGTCACCAACACTGATAAAACATAATTTTAGCACCAATTACCAACAAATTCATACACGTTCTTCTCAAATGATACGAGGAATCAAATCGTGCTGTCTGTCTTTCTGTCTGTCTGTATGTGTTCTATATATAACTTCACGTGGTACAATCGAGATGGCACCAAGGCAGTATAAGAGGGGTAACTTTTTACGAGGAAGATAATGGTGCGGGTTAAACATTTCTAAAATGACGATGTTTATGACAGGGGAAGAAAAGGGGGAAGGGCGGCAAAATTAAAAAAATATGGTTAAATAGTTTTGTCGCCGATTTCCACCAAACGCATACATAATAACGATATGGTGCTGTTCGAATCAGCGTTGCAGGGGCATCAACAATTTATTTGATAACCTATTTTAAGCACAGATTTCTACCAAATTGATAATTATTCTTCTCTATGACACAAGGAATATAATCGTGTGATTTAAAGACGCCAAGTTGCTGCCATTTGGGTGAGAGATGGAGGGGGGTCATAACTATGATAATAATTTGTTTAGTTGCTGATTACCACCAAACCTATTTATAATCATCTCCAGTATATCATGCGTCCATGAGTATAATGGACGTGGTTTGAATATGTCAAAAGGTCAAAAGAGGCGCCGTTAAAGTCATGCATGAGGATGGCAAAGCTGATACAAAATATATTTAGCACTAATTTCCACCAAATTCATACGCGTTCTTCTCTAATGATACGATGAATTAAATCACATTTGGTGTCGTTTTGGGTCACGGATGGCGAGAGGATATGCACTATCATTGATAAGATTGACATTCGCCGATATCCACCTATAATCTATTATATATAGTCACCCAGGCCATCTCCATATCGTTTAAGGAGTGTTTGGCGTTCAAATTTCACAATCTCGACAAATGTTACAAAATTAAGTCACTTGAACAATTATATCTTCTCAACTGTCATGTTTATATGGGGATGGGAATCAGGGCATTCACATAACGAGCTAGCAAAAACAGATACATAGAAGAATCATTAAAAGTATATTGATCATTCTATTTAAGAGATACATATATCCCTGCAAACTGAGAGACCTCGAACCGTCAAAGGATTGCATATTAGAATATATGTATATATTATAACACAATTGAGTCTGTTCCATTCAATACAGTTTCTACAAAAAAGTTACTATTTGTCAGGAGATATGGAAATGTATCGAAGGCCTGTTCAAAAATAGTGGTTACAGTGTGCAGTCAAATATATTTTCTTCTGATATAAAAGAATCGCAGTCAGTAGCACATGACTTTTCATGATCCTCCAATAGTGACATCTGACAAGGGTATATCTGCCCGATACAGCGGCTTATTTAGAATAGACTCATCGACTAACATAAACAACTCAAAATCTCGCTCTGTGTCGGGCACATGTAGCTGATATACTGCGCAGCAACATTTCTTTTAAACTGAGAATATTTAGCCAATATATAGCACCATGAACAGAGGAGCACCTGGACATTTCTTTAAAACATCTGTATCTTCATGGAGATATATATATGATAGCCAGGTGTCCTCAAAATCTTAGTCTAACCCATTAGTTTGATTGATACGTCTCTATATGTAAAACCCAATTGTCGTCTTTTATTATTGCAAACTAATGTGTTTATGATGTTCATGAAGTTCCAAATTTTTTTTTAAACTGCATAAAAATGCCATAGGTATTCCATCAACGTACGAAAAGCGAATCGGAATAGATAACCACCGTAATAAACCAGTTTCCAGAACGGAAACACCCTGTAATATTCGAAAATGCATAGAACTGGTTTCCGCAAAATTGAAAAAAACAGAAAATAATACCATAACCCGATTCGCGTCACCTGTGCACACTGGTTGTGAAATTTAAGACGAGCCATGCACAATTACGACTATAATATTGTTGAGAATATACGTTCCTATTTTGTTTCAAAGCAAATGTACTAATTTAATGGAATTACGGATTGTCAAAATGCTAACTGTGACACCAGTCCACCAGTTCAAATCTCGTTCAGGGAGTTAATCTGGTACTGATTCGCCCGGACGCAGTTAAATTCAATTATAACGACAATATTTGGGTTAATGGGTTAAACCGAATTCGGGAATTATACTGATCGGCATTTGAGTATCACCAGAATGAAATATATTGATAATGACACATGAATAAAACTCATTCTTCATAATCCCCACGTGAGTCGCGACCCCTACGTCGATACACTATAACCTCATTTCAATGCACAGCTATATTATAGTAAACGCTTTCATGCCTTCGCGTTGTCGACTGTACACAAGGTGTTTACAATAAAAAATGCTTTGTCGAGTCACATTTTACAGTGCTCCAATGGAATCGCATGTAGAAACTTCCTGGTGTACCCCGCGGCAAACAAGATTTTACATGAGCATGGGTTAGGGTAGATATTAATTGACGGGGAAGTTAGTTCATATCTGTCCATTCATCTATACACATGTATTTCGTTCAACCAATAAGTCCAACTTAGTATTGAACACATGTATATTACATACAAGGTACGCCATAGGGTGATGTTCTGTCTGTCGTCTGATATGACATCGGAATACATCAGCACATGAAGCATTCGACGTTCGTTCTAACGTATACTGTTATATGGGCTAAATTGATGAATCTAGTAAGAATGTATCCAGATCTCGAAACTGAACATTTATCCATTTTTGGTTTGGCATTTAAAGTGATTTGAAACACCCTGTTGTTGCTCACAGCGAATAAACTTGCCCAAGGCAGGTATTTCAATAAAGTGAGTATCAAAATTGCCAATACACTACGTGATATATTCGTATAAATTAACTAAAGCGACACTCGTTTACGAAATCATTCTTGTTTGTTTATCGACGATTTGTTCGGAACGAACGGAGGACTGTATGTTTACATGGGACGAACGGAGGACTGTCTGTTTACATGTTTTCAATTGTTTATGTCTCTGGTTCCATGAGAACATTGAGATACAGAAGAAATATTTACAAAAAGTAGTTGGTGGTAATGATAATGATAGTACATACGTATATGTACAAGTCTTCTGGTAACACAATGTATGACCATAACTAGTTTGACATATCACTTAATAGGTTTATAGATTCAAAATTATTCTTATGCTCTGGGTAAACTTGCTATTGGAATGTCACGGTACGATGTTCTTACAGTACGAAACACGCACGTCTGCTGGGTAATTATACCCCCGTAACGAAGTTAGGGGGGTATACTGGAATCAGCTCGTCCGTCCGCCGGTCCGTCCGGCGTCCGTCGTCGTACCGTCCGTCAGTCCGTCCGTGGACAAAAAGTTGTCCGGAGTTTTTCTCAGTCGTTTTTTGATAAATTTTCGTGAAACTTGGCACAGACATCAACCACCATGGGAACATGTGCAACTGCGATTATGACGTCTGTCAGACTTTTTTTATGGAGTTATCCCCCCTTTTTCGCAACATGTATAATTTTGTCCAAGCTTTTATTCCTACATATATAGGTCAATGTTTTTTAATCTTGGCACTGATATTTAGTACCATGGGAACCTGTGCACCTGCGATTATGATGTCTGTCCGACTTTGTTTACACAATTTTCGATGAATATTTTCAACTATTTCATTATCGCCAAAGCCCCAGACTTAGCATGCATATATCAGTATAGGTGTAACTTAGTTGTTGTTCCATATGGGCGGCTATTTTGTCAGGCCGATCGGGGGGGGGGGGCTGTAATAAAAAAATTTGCAGGAAAGTATGCCGGGGTGGGTGGGTGTCATGAGGGGCAAAAACGCGTTTTTTACAACATCATACAATTTTGTTACTACAGACCTTTTGTGCCCTTATTTGACATTTTTAACAGTTTAAAACATATTATAAGAATTTATAACAGCATAAACACCATATTTATGTTACTGGGACCTCATTTGGGCCTTAGTGGAAATGACATTAAACTATGGCATGTTGCATATGGGACGGTGGGGTGAAAAAATTCCTTCCCGACACCCTTCGGAAAGAAGCTTTGAGAAATGTAAAACTGAAATAAATAAAATTGTCTTGATGTAACTAAAGTCTAGATCATTGTGTGCATGGAAAAAGGGTGACTATCAATGGCTAGTAATAACTCATCACACTTTTCCGATCGATTTCTGGTTTCCAAGTCGAACTGATTATTTAATGTTCTGGTACATGTTTCTAATAACCCTAAATAGTTTTTCCATTTATACCGTATTTCAAAAGTATTTGCCACAGACCTTGTCTCCACACTCTGGCGAAAGCTTTCTCAAAGTTAATAAATGGACAGTACACGATTGAATTCAGTCCCCGCGATAGTACAGTTAAAAGATGTATAATAAATATGTTGTAAACTGTAGAATAAACTTTTCGAAACCTAGTTTGGTTCTCCTGTAATAGTTCTTGTACTTCTATGTAAGTGTATAACCGATTCGAAAGTAAAGTTGTAAAACGATTACCAAAGCAGCTCAATATCGTGATAGGTCTATAATTTTTAGGGTCTTTTGGATCACCTTTATTTTTTAATAGAGGAATTATAGCGGCCTACCTATTCCCCATGAATCTGGTATACATCCAGAATCTAGTAGCATATTGAATATTTTAAAGTAAATCTGAAACATGTCATTGGAAGATGTTTTAAAATACTCATTCATCAGTTTGTCTTCTCCAGATTTCTGCTTATATGGTTATTAACCCTTTACCCAACAGAACGGCCCTGTGCCGATGCATTCTCTTATATATGCGAGTCGACCATAGGTCGCCTCGCACATATAAGAGAATGCATTGGCTTAACATATTAAAAATGATAAAATTGTCAAAGAATGTAGAAAAATATTATAAAAAATGTAAGAAAAAATTATAAAATTGTTAAAGAATGTAAGAAAAAATGGTAAAAAGTGTTAGGCCAATGCATTCTCTTATATATGCGAGGCGACCTATGGTCGACTCGCATATATAAGAGAATGCATTGGCACAGGGCATAACTGTAACCATCACAATGTGGTCAATGAACCGGTTCCAATGATATCCATATTTGTATGGTGTTATTGAGACAGACCGAAGATATTTTAGGCCGTTGAAGCATTATTTGGGCGTTTTTGGACGTTTTGTTGGGTAAAGGGTTAAGTTACGACCAAAATGTTTTGGGATATTATTTATATCATTGCTATTTTCCTGGATGCCTTATCTCTGTGTTCCCTAATTGCCATATTCATTTGATTTTTGTATTTCTTTGAGTTATGTTGTAAAACTTCCTTTGTTTTGTGCCCTCTTGTGGTTTTTTATTGTCTATGTGCCTTTCGGTATTTCTTTGCGCGCAGTCCAGCAATATTATGTGAACCAAGTCTGGCATTTTGGTTTGCGAGATGATTATTTTTAGATTCATATTTGTTTAAACCGAATGTTTTTTCGGCCGATTTCAACAGTACATTAGATATAATATCAACTGCCAAGTTAATATCAAAGAGGGTTGTATGTACACTATTCAGTTGGTTGGGATACATATCGATTTCATGTATATGGTCATACTCAAAGTTCCATGTAAATTCCATAGCTTTACTGGGGTCCCACATAATGAAAGGTTTTGACTAATGTCTCCCACCTTGTGTGCATGTGGTAACTGTGAAAGATAATTCAGTGATTAGGGCACAATGATTATATGAGAATAGTGGATCAAAAGGTTCCACTTGGAAATGTGAACCTATCGTGTAATCAATAGCTGATGCATCCTCACATGCTAATTCGACTACATAACATTCTGATCCTTTCCCGCCATTAACAATTACAAGTTCATTAAGTTTACAGAACTGTAGTAGTTTATATTAATTCTTGGTTTTATCTAAATTATATCGTTCTTTCGGAATACCAGCCATGTCCATGTATATAGAATTGTCTATATAACTTGACTTTGTTCCAGGGATGTTACTATTTTTAACATCTCCAGCTGCCACATAATCAAAATCTATACCCGTGCGGGAATTGAAATCCCCAGTCAGTAAAAAATTAGTTGCTCTGTCCTTTAGTGCAAAATAATCGGTAATGATTTCAGTGAATGCTTCATCTCAAGAGTATTTACTACTTACTTTCAAGGGGAATGTAAACTGCACCTACAATTACACTATTTTCCCCATTATGACCATCATTTTTTATTTCAATTCAACGTACAGATGAACACTTTGTTCCAATTATCTTAATTTTATGTATCTTACTACTATAACTATTCCGCCAGACCTAGTTCGTAATAGCTTGCCTCTATTTTTCATAACATGATTGAAACCAGGGAGATTAAGTTAATCGCAATCATCAATTTTTGTATCTGAAAAGCTGTTCACATACGTGTTTAAATTCAGGACCTTAATAGTTTTTCTCTTTTCACAATAATCTGGTATATATGTGTGTATATTGTGTCAGGTATTGTACATATTTGAAATTCAAGCAGAGGCGAGTAGGGAATACTGAATAGAGAAATAAGGAGAGACAGGGCGGTAGGGGAGGAACACGGAGATATAAAGAAATGAGATATGATACGCACATAGTAAAAGTGGTATACGCCTATCTCACACGCAAGTTGCTACTGTCACATGTAATGTTCGTACGAACGTAATAATATGAAACTAGACGTTAGTGATAGTGAGCGAGATAAAGATATACAGGGCGGGAGGTGTGGAGGCGGAGAGAAACAGGCGTGAGATAGGATACAAATATTGCAACACAGTGGTATAATGTATATCACACACGCAAGTGGCTACTGTCGCATAAATTGCACCTATGCACATAGGACACGAGACGTTAGTGACCGGCATAGAGAGTAACATATTTGTCTTCTATCAATCTCATAGGCAAGTGTTTACAGTCACAAATACTGTTTCCGTGCAGCACACAAACTCCATGTTCTATACAATTCGTTGATGAACCGACATGCCCGGGTAATAAACTGTCCAATCAAGCCTGAGTTTATTGTTCCTGTCATTTGCAGAATTAGGTCCCCAAAGGGTGAATTTAGTGACACTAAGACCCACAGCGCGCTAGCATCACTAAATTCACCCTCCGGGGACCTCATTCTGCTTAGGCCTCATCTTATCTGGAAAGTTTCTTTATTATACAATTTCTATATAAACTTCTTCACATAGATTCTATTTCTTTTTTAGTTTAGTTTTTTATATCTCCAAATTAGTAGACGGCACATTGCATATTCGAGGTTCCCAATGGGTGTACATCACAATATTCATCATTTGGGAACTTCAATATGCGTCTGTCTCCCATAGTAGATGAGGCCATGCATAATGAAGTCTCCAGAATATGGTGATGCTAGCCCGATTTGCGGGTTTATTGTCACTAAATTCACCCTCTGTGGACCTCACTCTGCACATGACAGACACACTAACCTCAAACTCAGGCATGACCCATTCTGATTAGTCAATAACGCAAAAGCTATATTCCATATTCCTCACATAAATATAAAGACAATGTTATGATATAAGTTGATCACTGACATACATATATCCACATAAGCACCATATATTATCTCTTGTTCTCTAAATAATCCCATACGTATATATACACACATCTCAAAATATGTCATCCCCCTGTGAAATAATTAAGTTCGTACAAAACTCCTCTACAACGTCTTTAACTCTATCCCTTCTGTCATCACTGACTATTATTCTTTTCTTTGACCATTTGTTTATACTGCTGCGATGAGAGGATTTAAAATAAGCTTTAAGCTTGTTGATGAACCCCCCCCCCCCGTAAAATTATCTGCTGTACCAATCAAGGTTCATTTTAGTGCATATATGTTATATTATTGGTAAAATAAATGTCTTCACCAAATGGTGTCTTGCAACTGTCTGTTGGTCTACACAAATACCAACTATCTTCTGGTCTACACAAATACCAACGTTGGTCTACACAAATACCAAATGTATGTTGGTCTACACTAATACAAACTGTATGTTGGTCTACACAAATACCAACTGTGTGTTGGTCTACACAAATACCAACTGTCTATTGGTCTACACAAACACCAACTGTCTGTAGCTATACACAAATACCAACTGTCTGTTGGTCTACACAAATACCAACTATGTTGGTCTACACAAATACCAACTGTCTGTTGGTCTACACAAATACCAACTGTCTGTTGGTCTACACAAATACCAACTGTCTGTTGGTCTACACAAATACCAACTGTCTGATGGTCTACACAAATACCAACTGTCTAGGTCTACACGAATACCAACTGTCTGTTGGTCTACACAAATACCAACTGTCTGTTGGTCTGCACAAATACCAACTGTCTGTTGGTCTGCACAAATACAAACTGTCTGTTGGTCTACACAAACACCAACTGTCTGTAGGTCTACACAAATACCAACTGTCTGTTGGTCTACACAAATACTAACTGTATGTGGGTCTACACAAATACCAACTGTCTGTTGGTCTGCACAAATACCAACAGTCTGTTGGTCTACACAATTACAAACTGTCTGTAGGTCTACACAAATACCAACTGTCTGTTGGTCTACACAAATACCAACTGTATGTTGGTCTACACAAATACCAACTGTCTGTTGGTCTACACAAACACCAACTGTCTGTTGGTCTACACAAATACCAACTGTCTGTTGGTCTACACAAATACCAACTGTCTGATGGTCTACACAAATACCAACTGTCTAGGTCTACACGAATACCAACTGTCTGTTGGTCTGCACAAATACCAACAGTCTGTTGGTCTACACAAATACAAACTGTCTGTTGGTCTACACAAATACCAACTGTATGTTGGTCTACACAAATACCAACTGTCTGTTGGTCTACACAAACACCAACTGTCTGTTGGTCTACACAAATACCAACTGTCTGTTGGTCTACACAAATACCAACTGTCTGATGGTCTACACAAATACCAACTGTCTAGGTCTACACGAATACCAACTGTCTGTTGGTCTGCACAAATACCAACAGTCTGTTGGTCTACACAAATACAAACTGTCTGTTGGTCTGCACACATACCAACTGTATGTTGGTCTACACAAATACCAACTGTCTGTTGGTCTACACAAATACCAACTGTCTGTTGGTCTACACAAATACCAAATCGGAAGAAATAGGCTATTACTGGATGATTCTTAAACTGATAATACATAACAACGGTTTAGAATTTCGGTGACGTAAATACGCCGCGCTTAACAGCTTATATCTTCAAGTACATGTAACCCCATCTCACGACACGACTTGGAGGCACCATGCCCTCATTGTAATGAGTATACACTGTATTTGATACGTATATGAGGCTGCAGTCGACGAGTATACAGGTACATCGAAGGAATATGGAATCTCCATTTCTAAACAGTGGTTGAAAAGTCAGCACAGTCAGATGACCAGGGTCCCATGAATGTATCATATTGTTGTAAAGAGATCACTTCTCGTGGACATGCATGCTTTCCTAGTCACCTAATCCAATCAGAGCAGTGGTCGGTTGCCTGTATCAGACAAACTAATATAATACAGATAGTCCCTGTGTCATGATCTGCTTGCCATCTGTTCTGGTTGTAATATATCTATGAGATGTTTTATTGGTGACGCATGTTTACATTGAATCTGAGGAAACATGCATTGGGATAAGTTGGTGGTTTAGGATGTCAAAATAGTATCAATTATGATGTTTTATCTGGCTTGTTTAGCAGGTAGGCACACTTGGATTAAGCGAAAAGTTGTTTATTGTTTATATATAGATATATTTTTATTTTAGATTTGAGATTCCATATTCCTTAACCCGTTTTCACGATACGACTTGGAGGCAGCGTTCCCTCATTGTAATGACTGGCCACTGGACCCAATACTGCTATGAAGCTATCAATTCATATTGCAGCCGGTGAGTAATGATTGATATATTTTAATGTCTTTATCCACTCTTTTGCAGACTACCAATTGACCAAGGGGAGGTCTAACTGTAACCCATAATTTTGACATTTTAACATGACCAAAATGGCCAGCATTCGTGAATATGTTTCCACTTATTGATATATATAAGTTCAATTGTCTGACCAATGAAAATAATGAAATGAAGTCTCTGCCAACGGATGATCCGATGATTGCTGTATGTCCCAAAGTCATAACGGTTGCTCGCAAAAACCTTATATAAGTTTATGGAAATGCATTGAGTATTTCCTTTGATTTATTTGGATCAGCCCAGTACATCTAATGACAGTGAGTGTTAATTCAGTGAAACCATGGGGTTCTTGATTGATAACTTTTTCGCCGGTTCTGGTTGGTTTGCTGGATGTTATACCCACTATCACTAGGTGCATATTGTTAATCGATATATATTACAGTAGGGTCGTGTAGCCTTATCCGTTCTATGATTTAATACCAATGTCTTCCAATTAGGTTCTTTCGGTGCTTGGACTAATTCGTTTCAGTCGCCTGCAACCTGCATGGTGCAAACAATCCAACAAGCAGACACGATAGCAGAGAGTCCATAAACGTGTGTCAGCAACCGACGAAACCAGCAAACCAAGAAATCATCAACATGTGTGGTCTATGTTAGTGTACATCCTTGTATAGTTTACACAAATTATTCGATTGTCTGTACGCTAAATAATTCCATTGTGAGCTGTTGACCATCATGCGCAATGCATGGGTGATAACTCTAACATTGAAAGAATATCGGTACAAGGAACGTCACTCTCTCTATAAAAATATAACTTTATTTCAGGCAGCGTTGCTTATTTGTTTGTATAAAATACACATGCTGTTTACACATCATGCAGATACAATTACTTGTACAGCATTAATAATATAGTATACCATTGGTTATGAATGACTACTTAAATCGTTATGTTTTGCCAAAGACATCGAAGATAACAACTTGAGAAATATAACACTACGTTGTTAAGAGCATCATGCTGTAAAGTAACCTCATTGCTAACACCAGGACGCAACACGTGAGCGATTAAACCAACAAGACCCTTCAACTTCATAGCTTTATAACATAGTGAGCTGGCCCACCAACCTCATAGTTGTATACCATAGTGAGTCGGCCCAGCAACCTCATATATGTATAGATGTATAGCATGGTGTGCTGGCCCACCAACATCATAGCGTTATAACATAGTGAGCTGGCCCAGCAACCGCCGTGGTATTCGAGCCATGTAGATTTGATGTTATGTTACATTAGAGCCTTTATTCAGCGTTGGAGGGTCCTGCGGACCTAGATATTCACTTTGGTTCATATTCGACTCATATCCTACTCTTTTATATATAGATGTGTACTAGGTACGAATGCTCACTGGGTCAGCATTGTCTGTGTTAGAACGTTACTTAGAACTTGTGGGTTGGCCAAGAAAAAACGAAGTTGTGGGAGATTCTGTACGAAGCAATTTCACCACAATGTGAAAACACACTCATGCATTACAAGTAGCGGGGGGGCGGGGTCTCCTAAACACATTGGTGAAAGGTGGGTGGTCAAAACTGCCAACGCAGGTTTTTAGAGAGTCGTGCTATTGTTAATCAGGTCATTATTAATCCAAGTGATTATGCATACTAGGATCAGTTAAATTACAGCATGATAGCCTCGCACATAAAACAACGTGTAAGAATCATGCGCACATTCAAATGGTGACATCTACATAACAAATGTGATTCTCAAAAGTTTGCACCCACATAACTCGTTCAAGCCATCTTTTCTTTGGCCAAGCATTATATGTTATATGAGATTATCCAGTGAGATGAATAATAATGACATATTGCTAACTCGGTTTTCACATGATCTGAAAATGAGCTAGTTCGGGGCACTCTGTCGGAAAAAAAATATTACGGCATTACAACATAACATACCACTGAGATTTCAGTACCTATCATGTTATATTCCGGTATTTGTTCGACGCCACACACTCTCAGATAAACAATTCAGTCCTCCAGTGTACCTATTATTCACGAGTGCTTAATTGAAAGGTATTTGGTGGCTGCATAACCTATACATGGCTGTATGGCCGCCTCGACTCGCCTTCATGTATCGTTACACAGTACCGTATAACAATGGAGAAAACACGACATAATAACCCGCTTACACCTGTTTGAAGTCGAATTCGGCCTCGACATACAGGTAAACGTTTAGTATGGCCTAAAAAGCTAGAGTTGGTGGTATGTTGTTGTAATGTTGTATGTCGTTAATGGCCGCGGTTGTACCACGTTTCAACCACAGTCAAGTGGTATCAACGCAATTGACAGTTTTCTTCTACGGCTTTGCTTTATAATTGCATGACATTCTTATGTCTCATCCTAATGGCGCTTCTTGTGCGTCATAGCGACCAAATATGCGACATTAGTAGGGCGCCGATAGCGATAAAATGTCACATGTTCTGGTGCTCGCCGAAAGTGTCACAAGCGACAAAACATGCGACATTATGTCGCTTTCGGTACACAATTAGGGTGGATCCACACCGGGCGCGAGCGCGCGATTATAACGGCCGTTTTCTGTCGTCCGTAGCAGTTCAAAGCGCGCGATTTTTATATTCACACCGCAAGCGACTCAATCGCTGACCAAGAGGCGATCACTGCAGTGATTTTATGCTTCGTCGATTCTTCGATGCTTCATTCATTTGTCGTCGCGATGCGGTGGCGGAGGACTTTAGCGACATGCTGATAACTGAAGTGCAAAGATAAATGAGAATAGCAAATGAGAATAAAAGAGTAATAACAGGATCGTCTGGTTAATTTTTGGTCCCAATCCATTCCAAGCTTGTAAAGTCAATTCGCCCACAATTTGCACCCCACCCCCCCCCCCCGATAAAAAAAACTCACAAACTGGAATGAAATTCAATTGACAGTTTTCATCCTAATGGCGCTTCTTGTGCGTCATAGCGACCAGATGTGCGACATTAGTTGCGCGCCGATAACGATAAAATGTCACACGTTCTGGTCCTCGCCGAAAGTGTCACAAGCGACAACACATGCAACAGTATGTCGCTTTCGGTGCACAACTATTATTATGTGAATATAAATTGACCTCCCAAAATCCTATACTATTCCTATCACCAAAAGACGGTAATATCATTATGTTTACTCCTGTTCTACAATTTGAAAACGGAACGGGTTAACTTTACATCGACGAGAGGTTAATATAAGATTTCGCTGACCTCCCTTGTCGTTAAAATAGAATGTTTTTTCCAAGCTTCAAAATTAGTTGGCCAATCAAATCGCCGTAACCAAACGACGTCATAAAGTACAATTAACTTTGGTAAGGTTGTGTAATAATTATGTTTGGTGCTTAATGTGAGTTTTTATTGTTATGATTGGTTATGTTCCATTAAAATTCATTAACTACTGCTATCTTGGCAATCCGCCCTGGCAATAGCAGCCCGAATGTGCTCTGAGATCGGGAAGGTAAACTGTATTATTTGTTAGGTTTCATATAATAAAACAGTTATCGCAGTGTTTCTTGGTTGACACGAGGAATTGTCAACCTCGAAACAATGCGACAATTGTTTAATGTCGCATGTGTTATCGCTTTCGGTGCGCTAGCTCCATTAGGAAGTGGCCCAAATATTATTCCACTGACCATTCATTCTATATTGGCTTTTATGGAGTTTTCTACGGCACCGCTTTTTCCCGTAGCTAATTTCGAGGGTTTAGTTGACTCTATACAAGCCAGTATTTCAATTACAGTTTATTCAACAAGTTGGTCACTGACCGACATTCGCGATTGCATCAAAAATCGCCAACATTTGAAAATATATGTAGAAATATGCAATAATTTAAACATATTTAAAAAACATCAAATCAATATAACAAAGTAACAGGGTCTGAATAATTAATAAAACAATTGAATAAAGTATGTATCGATTAAGTTATAGACAGAACACAACGTGCATCCTAATCGAGACTCTTTTATCGAATGAGTTGCGGATGGCGCAAGGATAACAGATTCGAGATCATGATGCAAGTTTTGTTCTGTATTTATTCTACACCGTTCAGTCAAATAAGTTCTGTCCATGAATGTCACCTTCATTGTTACTACAGCTACCTTTATTGTGATTTAAGTCTGACGAATAACCAGTAGTTATGGGGGGATCACCGGAAGCGGATGATCGACGTAATGTACGTCATTTTTCTTGGCGACAACGTCAACAAGAATAGTTCCAGCTTGTATTCGACTAGAGGTATACACTAATATGTAATTTTACTTGATTTTTTATTTATTATTGTTGCGTTGTTGTAACCTAATTATTGTGTGAATAAAACATCTAATCTAACCATCTATGTATGCATTGGCTGGGATTCCGTTGAATACATGTGACTCACGTCAATGGGTGTGGAATAAAATGCAGTAACTGTTATAACCGAGACTGATTGCATTGTGACTTAATTAAGGCCATCGGTGCTGGTGCCCTTATTAATGTTGAGGTAGTGACGACCCACTTAATTAGGACTATCCGTGCTGTTGCCCTTATTAATGTTGAGGTAGTGACGACCCAGCCATTATTTCCTGTTTCAGCAGCTTGTATCTTCTGGTGGAGTCATTTTGAATTTGAAGTTCCTTGTTTCCCAGCGAGGGTTGTCGAAGTCACTATAATCTACTATAGTCCGTTCTGTGTAGTCACAATTCCAATCGGCATCAATGAGAATAACCGTGTTTGTTCTGGAACACAGAAACAAAATATTAACTTAAATGAACTAAATTCATCATTATACGCCATTTGAAAAAAAAGGTTTATATGGTTTAAAATGTGTATATGGTTTATCTGTCCATCCGTCTGCCTGGTCACTTCCCTTTTGGGTGATACCGTTAGTTTCAATAAACCAAACAAATTAAAATTCTTCTACATGTTGTTATGCTGAACAAATATTGAGTTTGATTTGTGATGAATGTCTGATCATTTTGTCAGGATATAGCTAAGTTTTATTGGTTTCCAGATACAACCGCTAGGGTTGTTAGATTAGCACTAAGCTTGGAATTAATCATCTGGAACGAAAGACTCAGGGTCCTTTACAATTAGTTATTTGGATTTCCGGATAACTCCGAATGCAGGTAAATATCGTCCAACCACCAACCTCGATGGCTTTCCAATTCATTCTCTCGGCATAGCAACTTTGTCAACAAGAAAGTAATGGCTTTTCAACTGCTTTTAAGAAGACTATCAGCTAATTTCCAAGCATGATGCAGCCCTATATACACACACATCCTAGCGATAGAAGCATAGCATGCCAGGCTACTAGTACAGAGCACGCACAGCTCGCAATATTGGTGATTGCACATTCCATTTAGGTAATTTCAACGCATATGTTATGCATTCGACTTGGTCAATTTCACCGTAGTTCAGTCGTAATCTCGTATTAATTCTCTATACTCACAGTATATTAGTAGCATAGGTTACATGCTTTAGCCTGTGAGTAATAATGGTACACCGGCCATCCTATCCACTCAGGGGGGGTAGCAGAATCAGAGCCATGTTTAGATACAATGGATGAAGACAGATAGAGATGCATCCCAGTGACATTGCAGATTCACTACCACTTCTAGACCAGATCACGACAGACGTAAATACAATTATCACTATCAGAATCAGATACAGATCCACAGGGACGGAACCAACCACTTGGTCGATTATTTTGCCGATGCTCGGTATTACGTCCATCCCAGGTGAACCATTTTCAGAGCTGCGTGATGAAACATTGATGTCCACCATTTGGTCGAGAACCAGGTATACAGGTCAGCCACTTGCACATGCATCCACCATCCAGTAACAAGTACACATACCAAGTCCATACTATATCAGAAGATGATTCAGTACCATTCCACGATCAGACATACGTAACATGCTTATCCAGGTCATATAATTCCTCGTAGATAACCCAATTACTATAGCCGATGCAGGTTCAGTCATATTAATACGTATTTTAATACGTCAACGTTGGTACAAAAGACTATGGAGTAACGTTTAGTTGTATACGTCCATCGCACTAATTGAAGTAATTCATGGGTATTCCACCACTGCTTTATGCAATACTTATTACCGTAATATAATGCGCAGATTTTTCATGTTATTTTCATAACTTTAAATATACAATGTTATTCTGGTCAATTTTGTACTGGTATCTATTCTTGTTTGTTTTTTTGTTTAGTTAGGGTTTTACGTCGTTTTAGCCGTTAGGCCACATCACGACTGAGAAAACGGAATCAGAATCAAGTGAAGCAACTGTGTATAGACGTAACCAGTGAATTTGACTAAAACGTAACAAAATATATACAGATAAAAACACCCAAATCAGAGCGTGAGTGCTCGATTAGGGTCAGAACCAATAAGAAACTGACCATTGTGCAAACAAATATAAAACAGAATATCAAAACACATAGCAATACTACTTAGAAAACAGCAAACGTAAAACCTACATGAAATGTTTTCATTAAAAGAGAAATACTGTATTAATACTTTCGTATATTAAAATATTGCCAGTAGTTGAGTAAGTTGTGATACTCGGTATTGGGAAGAGTGATCAGATATTTATTATATCTGATGAATCTGGCATGAGTCTTAATTGATTCGTCAAGTTGACAATCATGATTCGTGAACTTCCGTATGTAATCTCTCACCCAAATACCCAGTCTGGGTGAACGTCGACTCTATATTTGAAATATAGAGTCTGGAGCTAATGTCGCCAAAACCATTTCTATTCAGCGAAGAGCTTCCCCAAAATGACGTCACGGATTTTTAAAAATACATCGATGATTGACAGGTGTCCCCACGTGTTATTTGTTGTGCTTCGCCGACTCATCAACCCACAGAAGGCCTGTGTCGCGACATAAACTTACAGAAGATAATATTTGTCGTGTGTGCGACTATTCTTTTTCGGGAGATGAACTCGCTGCATCAACGGGAAAGCTGCATCCGAGAGCAAAAAATAAGGTCGTCATCAAAAATGATGCTTTAGAACTATTTAAAAGCATAAAATTAAGTCATTTCCTCGGTGTTTGACTTTCAGATGACTTTTTTACGGCAAATAATTTGATTTGCAAACCATGTTACAATAAAGTAAATCAAATACACGGACATGAGTAAAGTTCTATTTATATTTATGGGAGGCCAAGTTGGTACCATACGCAGGCCTACTAGTATCTATCAGGTCCAGCATATCCTTCAAATTAATCGGAATCGTACCGAATATATAATTTCGAAGCCATTTTTTCTGTCTCTGTTGTATTTGCAAGCCTCGAAATCCGCTCTGTTACTATATTTAGAGGTGACATTATTGGAGTCTCCGCCCACTAACACTTGTTTATTAACCCATACGGTTTCATTGGACGGAAAATAATTTACGCAATCAATCAGATTACGGAATCCCGATGACTTGGAAATGAGATAGCGATGTTGTCCGTCAGACCTAATATTCAATGTTGTAATGAATATTTAGGTATGAGTTTACTCAGACTGCCAAATACCAAGCCTCATTCCAAAGTACAATCATACACTCGTTAAAAGCTGACTCCTTCTCTTGAAACATCGCATGAAACTTTGAATGCTCAAAGTTCAACCTCTGTTCCAGGGAGTCAAAAGACTTGACATATCTAGGAGATATTTGTTTTGGAACAACTGGATCAACAGCCTTAGTTGATTTCGGAGCAGAAGTAGAAACTGCAGGAGCTGTATCCATTGCCTGTGAAGCAGGTTCGGGAACAGGAGAAATATCATTCTCCTGAACTTGTGTTGCTAATGATATACTGCCGCATTTTGTTTGATTCTCTGTCTCAATGCTGGCATTTACATACTTTTTCTTAGAAACGGCAGCCGAGTAGGTGACTTGAGAAATTGTTGGTCTGGCACCAACCAATTTCTTAGCATCCATGTACGATAAATGTTGCTCAGCCTTACATCTTTGGATCTTGAATTCGTAGTCCCAGATGGGACACGAACGATCCATTGCAGCGTATGAACCTTGACAGTTCGAACATTTTTTAGGATTTGTACAATCCTTATAATCATGACCAGAAACAGAGCAGCGTGCACAAATGGTTTCTTTACTCTTACAATGTTCATGGCCATGGCCATAGCCCTGGCATTTAAAACATCGTATTGGATTCGGAACGTACATACTTATATCGATATACATGTACCCAACCTTCAATTTCGGTGGATGGTCAGGAGATAACTATTCAGAGGAACTCGAATACCATCAACAGTTTTTGTAAATCGACGGACACCCATAACTCCCTGTGGTGCCAACTCCGCCAATATCTCTGATTCCGAAGAATCAGCTATATCGCGGTGTCGCAACACAGCTCGGCTACTATTTAATGACTTGTGAGGAGTAACCAAGACTGGTGTTTGTGCAATGGTTGTTAACTCTAGTAGAGCATCAGATTGAACTTTCTTGGAGCATTCAATCAAGAGAGAGCCACCCATTGGCCCAGTCCTGATTGGTTTGACAGATTTCAATTGACCAGCAATGCTTTGTAGCTTTTTATCGATAACAAAGATAGAAGGTCGTTTCACATTTGGGTCGAAGCCAAGTACCAAGTACTGTGGGAATACCGCAGCATCTATGGAACTTGGCGAGTCATCAATCTTACGTGCAAGACGTTGTTTGTTTGTTTGAGTTGCCATATAAAAAGCAAAGTATCGACAACTAGCCCAGCAGCAGCCGTGGACTGCCCTTCAAATTCTGGTCGGGCCGAAGACTGGTACATAGCTGAAGCGGTGACCCGTTTAGCCACTGCATATATCAGCCTCCCGGTACCTCCCCACAGTGAGACAGGTGTGGACAATACTGGAATCAACACTGAAAAATCAGAACGAACACAACAGAGACAAGAGAGAACAGAAACATACATGAAAACACAGGCGACAATACTTCAAACATCAGACGAGCAAGACAACATATAACAAAATTGAATCTGAAACACTGTGGAAAGGCGTTACTAGCCGATTGATTGAGCTGGGTCAACTCAACCACCCGTCTTGAAGAGATGTAGGACCGAAGAAGACCATGAGCTAAGTCGAATCCGCATGTCGATGCCTCACATGATACGACCGCCCTAGTACCTCCAGGACCCCTACACCACACCTCACGGGATGCATCCCACGGCAAACAGGGTGCCACATTAGGGGATTTTTACCCCTAGCAGTGGGGCGGTAGGCCTATTCTACCCCGGACCCACACGGGGGACTATTCTTGTTAGACTGGTCAACTCAGGTGGACTTGTGTGTTGTATTTATCACGAACACATTGTAAATCATAATCGCCTGCGCAAATTTTTCAGGATATATTATTATGTCTCTGTATTTTGTATTATAATTTGTACAAATAAATAATCCAATCCAATCATAGTCCGCCAGTTGGTAACGCTCAACGGATCCATTCGTCGCAAAAAGGGCATACCTCCATCACAAATCATCGGACCGTGGCCAAATTCGAACCAAATCCCATAGAATTTTGAAATATTGGTAAAATTTGATCCGGACACCCGGACAGACGGATGGATGGACATGCTGATTATAATAGCTCTCTGAATAATTTTCGGAGTAAAATAATGGCAGTCAAGCTCAATCACCTTGAAACATAAACCCACTTTGTGTCCCATACATTTATGGCACTGAGCTGGGGCAGTACTTCTGTGTCATTCTTTGATTTTATGACGTCTTCTTCCAGCTGTTCATCAGGCATGTACCTGAAATCATTTAACATTGTTTTTATAAATCACCAGATTAATTATGGGTTGCAATTTATGTTACCAATTTGAATATCTTTATCCTAGCCTTAATTTTAAAAAGGTTGTTATATCTTTGTTCACCCATTGTTGATTTTGTGATGGAGTAAATGCATACAATTCATTTACCAATACTTTTACATATCAATTTTGACCAGAAACCCAATAGTGTTCAGCCGTCGAAATTTTGCAAAATATCTAACGACACACTTAATGTTGTGGCATATTTAGTTATAAGTACAGCGAAC
Source organism: Siphonodentalium dalli (assembly GCA_032622095.1). Taxonomy (NCBI): domain Eukaryota; kingdom Metazoa; phylum Mollusca; class Scaphopoda; order Gadilida; family Siphonodentaliidae; genus Siphonodentalium; species Siphonodentalium dalli. The sequence continues at coordinate 249,851,828 of CP136063.1, forward strand.
ATCATGGAATGTACTATTTGAACACCCTCTACATCAGTAAATATGAATTTTATGTTGCGACTTTGCCAATTGTGTAATTCGATTCTCTGATCACCCCTGCAAATTAATAATATACCATTTCAATGTATACTTATACAACTGACTGAGAGAACAAATTCAGCAACCAAATGGTGCAACCATGTCGTATCTAAGAGTGGGAGATATAATAGTGATGTACATGCATCGTACTGTGTCATAAAATACTAATTTATCCCAATATTCCGAGTGTTTATAATAGCGCCTAGCCTTTTGATGCGCTGGGGGAGGTCATACTTGTTTTCAAAGGATGACCAATGCGCACGCAAAGTAAACAACTGAAGTGTAAATTCCAGCTTATGTATAATTCTCACACCCCGAACACAGTGCACAATAACCCCTCCAGCTAGAGTTCAAAGTAACCCCTCCGAATACAATGCACAGTAACCCATCCGAATAAAGTGAATATTCCATAATAAAGTGCTGAGTAACCCCTCCGAATACAGTGCACAGTAACCTTTGTATCGAGCGATCGATTGCAATGCATAGTAACCCTTGTATCACAAGCGATCGAATACAGTGCACAGTAACAAGCCATAGTCCAATAGACGCTCACGATGCACGAATACAGTACACAGTAACCCCTGTATCCGAATACAGTGCAAAGTAACCTCTGCATCACAAGCAATCGAATATTACACAGTTACCCCTCTATCGCAAGCGATCGAATACAGTGCACAGTAACCCCTGTATCAAGCGATCGAATACAGTGCACAGTAGCCACTCCCAAACCGGACCCTCTATAACCCGAATCCCTCTCCAATTATCAGGCATGCAACCAACTGCAAATATATATTTGTATATCAGCACATAGTTATTTTGATAGCATCATAGCAACATGCCTTTTTTGTAATAAATCCGACGTAACCAGACAGAATCAAGCATGTGTTTTTCGATGTATATTTCGATATATTTCATAACAAGGCAGTAACTGTCTATATGTGTCTCCTTGCATATTATTTCCATAACATATTCCACTGCTGGTCAAATTTGGCAACCATAAAATACAATCATTTTGGTTTACCAGTCACTGATGGTTTTATTTAGTGGGAGATAAACATGCGATATAGGAATTAATATGTGGTTCAAGTATGGGGAAATGTCAAGGGGGTATGTGCTGGAAGAAAGCATTGCATTCCGAAATGAAATAATGTAATTTTATTAAACGATCTACCAACTTCGTCATTGAAATACTGTACTAAGAAGATCTTAGTGTTGAACATGAAATTCTTTGATAAATAAGATCACCACAAGGTCGGTCTTTGTATTTTTAATATTTATTTATCTTATATATTTGCATCGTTAGTTTAAATCTATATGTTTGAATTATCGTGTTTGTATCAATTAATTTGCGACTTGGTGACTCTTTGTGGTGGCAGCTTCAGTTTGTGGGATAGTGCGATTTTCTATCAACAGCACATCTAAACCGAAGACAAATATGTGACCCGCCATATCAAATCCAGTCGTAAGTCGGGATGTTTTTACCCTGTGCCAATGTATTCTCTTATATATGCGAGTCGACACTCTTCTTTTTGCTTCTATATATGTGGGGGGCTCCCTGCAGGGTAATGGATGTTTTTTATTTTATGTCCTAAAAATTGTACGAAACATTTATTTAAACAAAATGATAAAAAATTGTTAGTCCAATGCATTCTCTTATATATGCGAGGCGACCTATGGTCGACTCGCATATATAAGAGAATGCATTGGCACAGGGTAAAAAAATCCCGACTTACGACTGGATTTGATATGGCGGGTCACATATAAGTCCGAAATGTGTTAGATTTGAAGATGTTTCTTTGTATATAGTGCACACACACTTATCTGACTTGAACGTACTAATATTCAACGAGAGTACTTAATATGTCCTGTAGAAAGTTCATATCGGCAACAATGGGTTTTCAATGTTATACCTCTCATGAAAGCATTAGCTCAAGAATGGGTTCCTATTGAAAGTGCATATAGTCAACAATGGTGTCTGCCGAAATGACCTTGTGTGTTTGTTACACAGCTATAAATGCGATTTAAGCAATCTGTAACATTACAACACTGTGTATGATTATATTGATAGTTTATAAGGACGAGTTCCGTCTGAAACTTAGTCCACAAATATGAAAATGGACATACCACCTGCATTGTTAGATACAGGGATCACTTCACTGTACGGTACTATAGCACCCTGGTCAAGTCGTCCTGCTAGTCTGATATGATACTGGGGGGGGGGGGTCCCGCTGAATTGCTATGATGCTGGTAGGGAAAACTGGTGCCGTTACATAAACGTACCGTTATTGTACTTAAATTGTCATGTTCGCGGTGTTTTGCTAATCCATGCGATTTGAAAAAGCCAGCGTTTATATAAAACATTAAAGACACGATTGGCCTTGGCGGTGGGTATCCTGTTAAAATATTTCCACCCGTCAAAAACCGCCACAAACAGAAAGAACATCAAAATGTAGATAGACTTTGTCCGTATACAAATAAGAACTATCGCATAAACAGTATGTTATGGTCATATGTTTGACCATTGTTATGTAAACAAAAGCATAAAAAGTAACTTTTCTGGTGTTTGTTTATATTATGATGGTAAACATAAAGAGCGTTCTTTGTTGGTTAATACCTGATATGGAACTAATAAAGAGCGTTTATGTCATTTTTGTGTGATTAGCCAGTAGCATTGTGCTGTCTTCTGTAACACAATCAGGCCCTTGCTTATGTGAAATATAGTATGTCTTTATGATAACATGCTGTTTACGCGATGGTCATGGTATATATGAACGGAACTGTATGCGTTTTAATGTTTTTCTGTTTACGGTGTTTGGAACAAATATGAATATTTTCGACAATTAAGGCCGCACGTGCCTTTAATTGTCGCCTTCAGCAACCAAGGCTATCTTTATTATAGTCGATTTATAGTCGACAACTAATACGACCAGTATTAAAATAAATCGCAATATGAATGTTTTTGAATGTTTGATATACGTAATGTTTTTTCTGGATGTGTTCAGATTATCCGAATACTGCGAACATGATACATTTAGAAAAATAGTGGTGCTTTTTCATAACATCATCAGTTTGCTCTGACACCACACCAATTAAGCAGGACTCACCATCATCACATCACCTTAGCATGAACACTTTACAAGGGGTGTGTACCAACGTCTAATTCAAAGTTCCCTCAATATGCATCATTATCGGCACGGCAGGCTATACATGTCATGTAAATTTGACGCGCTCGTATTTACACTATCCGAAGAGTGGCGACAAGACAAAACAAAATCGGCTGAATTCTGGTCTCGGGTCTAGACCACCCTAATAATCACGGTGTTCCATGTCAGGACTTGGTCTCTCGAAACCACCTTGGGCCTATACTATGGAATTACAATTGCCGTGTTTCTCCACGTGGACAGCGTTAGTCGGTAATTTCCCAGTCTTGTAAAGCTAGACTTGTGTTCTATAGTACTCGAGCAATTATGTTCTTGTAAATTCCTTGCATTGGATATTGGAATTTAACAATAGGCGATTACCCTTTTTCACACCATACATCGTTGTGAACTGACTTATATAATGTTCTGGGAGAGCCATTCTGTAACTGGGATTCATTTCAGCAGCAAGTTGCTCGGTTTTTGTGGTGTTTGGAGTGTCCCAACGCTGCATCTTTTTGTTATTCTATAGTACTCGAATTGTCTAACTTGGGGAAAAACAAGAACTCGCTTGACGGGCTGATAAATTACCAACTTAGGGAGTTCCATAGTACAGACATAACACAAATCGGGTAGAACACGGTGTTAACATTACAAGTATACGAGGCTGAATTAGTGGTTGTCACCGCAATGAAACGCGTGCGAATGTCGATATTTCGGATTATCGCTTTGTGTATTGCGCACTCATGCATTAACCCTTTCTCGAGGTGCGAAGTTTCACCATGTCAATACAATCGTAGTCATATTGGGATGATGGGTTCAAATTACGCATGGGCGTAGATAGATATATTTTGAGATGGGGTTCATAAACATAGAGAAATTGGCTTTGATAAATAAGGGTTTGCACATAAATTATGTTGTGACGGGGGCGATTCTCATCAAAATACTCAACAATTGGGAATGTCATGCAGGGACGTTCAGTGGGTGTTGGCGCATCACAATAATCTTCGTCCCAAAGGTTGTGCTGATTGAATTATGGAGTTAAATGGTAATTAGTTGAGAAGTTTCGATCGGTTGGAGGTTTCTAACAGTTGGAAATCTTGAGTAACCATTGCAGAATTTCAACCGAATGGGGTGCAAATATAGTTTTCCGGACTCGGAAATAATATATGTTCAGGGATGGAGGTGAACTCGGTCAGCGGAGACCTTATACGTGAATGTTACCGCGATTCCATGGTAGAAAATGGCACTGAATTTGACAATTAAGACTGAATAATAGGTTATACACATTACAATGGCTATGTTTCCAGCTAATGTAACTACAAATTATAATTTATACCACTAGTATGATGTTTTCCTATATGCAGTGTAATTTTGGTTGTTAAATCTGAGTTTCTCCTTAAACAAAAATTTACACCGACCCTTTGGAAAATATACTTGAAATATATATTTGCACTCTTTAACTTGGAAATATTTCTATCAGTCTGTTATCTCCGGCAATTCAATTGTAAATGTATCGAAATCGTTTGTATACGACATCCAGTTAAATGTTTCCCTGCTCAATTTGACACCATATAATCACCACGTGTAGGTTTTTGTTTTGTCGGTGGGGTTTACTTGTGATCACTCTATCCGTCGCTATCCCTTTGTGTTCGTACATGTATATACATCATTTTAAATCTATTTGACCATGAACCATGTAAACACAAGGAAAGCCATAAAAAGATATATAAATAGCTATATAAAGATATATATATAAAGATATATAAAACATATATAAAGAGCGGTTTCGCTTATGATATTTTGTACTCGTATTCAGCGTAAAATGGTGTAAACGTTTGTGTATGTTCGCGATGATTGTGACATTGGGATTATGGTGCTTGCAAGTAGTTTCATGTTCCCCATTGCCTATCATAACATTAACTTTATACAGATATTTTGGTGTCAAATCGGACAGGGCATCTTTAACAAGGGGTCGGTCATGTGCGTATTTGCTAGATGTTCGACATGTTTCGAAACCTTCCTATTGTTGGTGCACTTTTACATCTAATGGAAGATCACTCGTGAGAGATTATCATAACCCCAATACATGTAGCAAATCGGAATCACACGGGTACTCCGTGCGTATACTGTCTCGAGAGGAACGCACTGACACGATAAAGCTGCAGTGCCCTCATTCACTATCTCAAAATTAGTTGGGATACAACATTCTTCAATGGTTGTTCTAACTAACGAACAGAAAAAGGTTTTGGCGCTGGCGGTTCGAGAAAAAAATAAAGTTCTTTTCGGGAGGTTCTCACCTGCCATTACGAGAAAGTTGAAGGATGCAACGTGGAACGAAGTCTTACAGAGAATGAAAGCCATTGATGTACAGATCAGCGATGTTAAGACATTGCGGGACACGGTTTGGGCAAATCTTAAGCGGACCACAGTGACTAAATTCTCAAATTCTAAGAACGAGACAGGTTCAAAAGGCGGCAAAGCAGTGACGCTCTCCGAATTGGACAACATAATTCTTGACGCAATTGGTCGCGATTCGGCGGTCTTGAATCCGGTTCCAGTTCCTGACACTCCAGTCGTAATGGGGTCAGAGTCAGTTAGCACAGACACTGCATCGACTGTAACCGGTCCCGTTAACAACGAAGATCAGCAAACAACACAAACCAGTTCTGCTGATCCCGGGCCCGGCACGTCCAATACAACGCGGGAACATACATCAGATGCTACCAAAGTAACCAAATCTTATAAGAAGAGAGTTAAGGTCAGCGGGATCGATAAACTGCTAAATGACGATTTCATCGGTCTGAAAAAGCGGAAACTTGTGCCGGAGATCGAAAATTTGAGGCTGAAGAACATCTGCAAAAAACTGGAAATTCGCGCGCTGAAAGTGCAGCTTAGTGACATCGAGAAAATGAGTAACTCAATTTGAAGAAGACTATGAACCATCATTGCATATTTTTTGAGTATGTGCGATTTAATAGAAGAATAGTTTGGTGTAAACTTGTGTTCTGTTTCACTTAATGTATTTCTGTAAAGAAAATGATTATCATTTCCAATTGCACACCATTAGAGTAATGTCCCTTTACCCGACAAGTCTACGACTGCACACAACGAATTGGAATGACAGCAATCTGTTGGGTTTTGGTGGCGAATTATTCATTTTACCGCAGTGGCCCAATGGCGGCTGCGTCTGGTCAATTATCAATTTTGTATCTAAATTTGTTGAGAATTTTTTCTGGAATACTACGCTTGACCTACTTCGGAAAACATTAACATAAAAGTCTAAATAAATACTTCAACAAAATAATGGAACATATTGCAAAAGTTACAGAGTTGCAAATATTTCTGGGTGTGACTTAGTGTGCTATTGAAAACAGTATACCTATTATATGTATTGTTTTCGATAGCACACAAAGTCACACCCAGAAATATTTGCAACTCTGTATCTTAACAGTGGAGATTTGCATGAAAATACCAATTCCAATTTGGTCACTTCACCTCCTCATTAAACCTTTGGCGCTAATTGCCGCGGGGGTGTACAGTTCGCACCCCACCACTCTGACGTGGTTACAGTTTGTCGATTTTTTCAAACACTACATGTAATTACAGTATTCGCAACTGATATTCCAGGAATGAAATTTTCAACTAATTTTTTAAAATCGGGGGGGGGGGGGTGACCACCCTCTCCCAACACATAATGGGAGCTACAAAGTAAAATGTACAAGCAGACATATTTTATTACATATACATATATAATACGTATCCAGTGGCTACCTGCGAGTATATCACGACTCGACCAATCAGGGCGAGGCCTAACTCTACTCGAACAGCCGGAGTAGTTGGTCGCGCCTCACCGCGTTCTCAACTTCATGGTTAACGTCTTCATCTTGAGGCATGTCTGTATGGGCGCCGTTCATCTTGAGGCATGTCTGTATGGGCGCCGTTCATCTTGAGGCATGTCTGTATGGGCGCCGTTCATCTTGAGGCATGTCTGTATGGGCGCCGTTCAGATATGTGCCATCATCTCCATGACTGAGACATAAATTGTGTAGAACAAAAGCGCACTGACATAATTCGGATGCTCTTGATATGTCTTTCACTCGCATGATTGTCCTTAGAACATAGAATCGATTTTTAACAACTCCATAGCACCGTTCAACTGTATTTCGAGCTTTACGGTGCGCCTTGTTAAATCTTCTATGGGCTGCCGTGCCTTCTGTGGGAAAGGGGGTAATCAGCCAATCTGTGTACAAGCATACGCACTATCCCCCAAAATGACAGCTCTCGGAAACGGTCTCCTGCCCCTGCCGTCAAATTCACACCATAATGCCGATTCTCGAACAACACGGGAATCATCCCAACTTCCTGGTGCCCGAGTGGTCGCGAAATATATATAAAGATCGGGTCCACAAACGATCGCGACGTTAAGACTATGCACATGGTGTCGATTTACATACGCCGCTTCGTCGAGACTGCCAGGGATTACTCGTATGTGCGAGCCATCAATTATTCCACAGATACTGGGCACCCCACTCATCTCAAAAAACTTCTGTGCCACAGCAGTGGTGTCATCTGGCCATCTTATTATCGCTGGTGCTAAGCCAATGACAAGAGGAGCTACCTTGTGAATGATTCGCTTGACAGTATCTCTGCCAACGCCATGACAATCTTGTATTTCATGAGAAAACGCATTGGTTCCTAGGAAATGTAGAAATATTAGGATTTGCTCGCTTGGAGTTAATGGTTTGCTGTTGTCTGTGTTTGCAGCTAAGTGAACACCTATTCTATCCACTAAATAGTCCACCACACTTTCTGGAACTCTATAACGCTCGCGGAACTCGTATTCCGCTCGTACGTGGAAGCGACGTTGCCTAAAGAGACGTTCTCGGCGAACATTTCGATCGAGAAGAAATAAATCTAACTCCTCGTCCGACGAATAAGCCATGTTCTTTGTTTTGGTCACATGCGAAACGAGAACGAGACTCAGTAATTAAGTACATGTAGTAGCAATAACAGAGACGGAGCCAGCTGATATCCATGGGATATATGGGTTCATATATGAATAGTTGGGTGGGGTATCACTTTATGCGTACATTGAATTCCCTATATTCCACTCTAATATGCAATCAATGTGGGATAAAACATAGATGTACCTTTATACATCAACTAAACCACCCGCCAACAGTTACTGACTCAAATATATGTGTAGGCTTTACTATATCCATCAATATTAGAGTAACTTCCCTTTACCCATTAACAAGCGTTCGCATCCACGCGCAGATAAAAGGAGATCCATAGTACTGGATTTTATCTGTTCTTGTAAATGACGGGGAATCGCACACACTTGTAAATTATCGTATCCATAGTATTCGACAGTTTGCCCACGTGGAGAAACACAGCAATTGTAATTCTATAGTATAGGCCCCTGGTCGCAAGCTGGGATCGGCGCATTGTTGTACAATCAATGACAATCTGTGGACAAAAGCGTGCTGAGCGCTGCATCGAGATTGATGTGTTGGTGTCTCCAAACCTTTGCACGTGAAAGCGACTTATATCCGTGTTGTATAGCGGTATCTGTATGCCGTCGCCGTTCGACAGGGATCACGGGGCATGGGTGGTGCGGATTTCCACCCCCTATGTGGATGTCACGACATTGTCAGTTTTACGGGGGGGGGGGGAGTCTACGCAGAGAGTAAATTCACCGAGAAACACTCCGCTGTGTGTAGAAATACCGACCCCGGAAAGGGACCGACAAACTTGCCCAGATACACGAATCAGATTATCCTCACTTAGAGTGGATCGCGAATCCGCGCTTGTCGGCATTCGAACCAGCTTCGTAAGCGCTAGATGGCAAATGGCGGCATAATTCCCATAATGCCCCGAGCATTCTACCGACGGGACCACCGGCGTCCTTTACAATCAATGTATAGTGTACAACATTGTTTGTTCAGATCAAGAACCAACTATATATTGTTCAACTTTGCGTCAAAATATTACACATAAATTACATTCATCTCTTGAAAACATTTCGAACCATTATTATAGGGGATATCAGGTGGGAATTTCCAACAACTGGAAATAGTGAGGTACTTGTTGGAAATTTTCAATAATTCATTGGGGTGATGGGGTGGCATGTGCAATGTAATTTCGCGGACTTGGGAATTTGCAATAAGTTGAAAAATTTGAAAGATTCTAAATAACTATCGCCGTGATTGAAGTTATTGAAAATAATTTTCCAGAAAATGTAATGGTCACAACGGGGGGGGGGGGGGGGGGGGGTGTGGTGGGAGTGGTATCGGAAAACAAATGGGTGCGTTGTATCACACTCCCGATAACAGATATTTCCATTGCCATGTAATTTTTTTCCAAATCCATGTTTAAAGATAAATTATGACTAATAAACCAATTTGTAATGTCAAGGCTTAAGAAACTGGACCAAATAAATCATTAATCAAGAGCAGGGGTCCCATGCATTTAATTTAATTTAGTTCAATTTAATCGGACATTTCCTTATTTTGAACCACAATTTTTCGTTCTGTCTTAAAATAATTTTGAGAGTTTTAGCTGTTAGATTGTATATCCAGTCCAGCAATAATTTATTCTCAAATGATGAATTAGTACTAAAAAAAAACTAGCTCCGACCTCAATTCATTTCAGAAACACGGAACGAAAGACACCCGCATCCAATGCGGATTACGTTCCGACTGCAAAACTACTATCATTCCCTATTTATCCGTGTCAACCAAACCCATCGATAACATATTATAAACAAGGGGTACGCATCTAAGATGCTTTTGTACGAGTTTTTTGGCAGTCGAACCAAACTTCTGCCAATAAGGTGCACAACTCCGGGAAAAAAGATCGGACGGTGGTATATTATTGCAATAGACCTATATACCAAATATCAATTGAATCCATTAATATTTCATTGAATTATCGCACTAACGGTGATAAAATTGTTATTAAACTAGACAAACTAAGACCCATAACTCCGGAAAACAAATTCGGACAAACCAGGTTTTCGAACTCGTCCGAGATATTGTTGCAAGAGACTCATATACCAAATAGTGTTTAAATCGGTTAATATTTCATTGAGTTATCGCGCTAACGGTGATAACATTGCTAAAAATAGACAACCTAAGACCCATAACTCTGTGAAAAATATTCGGACAAACCGTTTTTGAACTCGTCCGAGATATTGTTCCAAGAGTCTCATATAACAAATATTGTTGAAATTGGTTAATATTTCATTGAGTTATCGCGCTAACGGCTATAACATTGCTAAAAATAGACAAACTAAGAACCCTAACTCTGTGAAAAAAATTCGGACAAACCTGGTTTTTGAACTTGTCCGAGATATTGTTACAGGAGACTCATATACCAAATATTGTTGAAATCGGTTAATATTTCATCGAGTTATCGCGCTAACGGTGATAAAATTGCGAAAAATAGACAAACTAAGACTAATAACTCCGGGAAAAAAAATTGGGACAAACCTGGTTTTCGAACATGTCCGAGATATTGTTGCAAGAGTCTCATATAACGAATATTGTTGAAATTGGATAATATTTGCGTGAGTTATCAAAGATGGATAACTGTTGTCAAAAAAATCTACAGGCAGTAAATAGTCATTGGGAGCAACTCACATGCCAATTTTTTTTTAATCCGTTCACAAATGTCAAAGTTATAAAGCATTCTTTAGGTCCGCCCGCCCGCCCACCAACCGTCCCTCGTCAAACCATAAGTCGAGTTTTTGAAAAACTCAACTAATAATAGCACGAAAATCTTACTTAATCCATCTAACGGTAATATGCTTTCAAACACGGCAAGGTTGTTATAAATAAAACTCCACTGTAAAGCCAGATAAACGCACTCATGATTTACAATCAAATTACCAATCTGTATCGTTACTGCGAAAACAGAAAAAGGTATTCTCGTCTCATGTTCAAGTCTCGGTTTATACAAAAATCTCAGACCAGGGGGGGTACTAGGTCTCAGTTGTAGATATTACCTATAACACACATACTTATCGATTATATTACATTTTGTCCAGTTCATATATAATTATAATCTTTCTTCTGCACGGCATATCAATAAAACACAATTCCTATTTGGTTAATATAAAGATAAATGCTTCCAAAAAATACATATGTTTCTGTTACCAGAACTTGTACGTTACCACATGGTTCTAATTATTAACAGATCGACATATGCTTGAATGACAATAAGAAGGCAAACCATGGTTTACGTAAACCTGAGTTTCAAAAAGACGAGAACACGGACCAGTGCTGACCAATAATCCCAGCTTACTCGCCTCGAAGCTGGGTAACACATGGCGATCACCGTGGTTTCGGCCTGGTCTAGACTATAGTTTACATGAAACCCTGGTCTAGACCAGGGACCAGAATTCGGCCGAATGCGTCCAAGGGGGATGTGGATTGTACAATTGGATTTCTGAAAATAAACCCTTTAGAAGAAAATGCGAGATTCTACCCCGACTTTGCATATTTGCCGTATATGGAACACTTCTCCAAATGTATACACATCCGCTCACAGACTGGAAAATAATCTCACCAACACTAAATTAATGAATTATTAAAAGCCCATATGAAACAAGTAGTGACGACACACTTGATATACCATCACATAGTTCTCAGTAACTCGGATACGGAATGTCTCTTCACAAGAGGTGCCATCATAAAAAACTTGTCCGTTCTATTCTTGTCCGGGATATTCTGTTTAATATTCAATGAGAAATATTGTGGAAACTTACAGTTAATTTTCTGTTTCATGTGCTGCCAATTTCAAAACCTTGAAGAGCTCGAAACTCTCACAGTATTCTACAGGACATTGAATACCTCGGATATAGGAGCTCATCGCAAGAAGGAACGTTTACAAAGACATCCGTAGACAGTCACTAAATGTACTTTAGGTATATTTATGATGGATTCATACTTTAACAACATTCTCAAACCGTATGTAAATACCAGAACCCGATGGACACATGTGGCAGCAAAGAACAATTCACAAATGCCAAAAGTGGAGGATGATCAGTCTGTTTCAATTCAGTCTGTTCTCCCATAAATAAGATCATAAATAACTTATTTAAAAAACGAAACAAGCCCATATAGTGATTATTTGAAAATGAATTAAGCTCTATATGAACATGATCAAAACAGTCGTATATAAGCTTATTTCAATTGTAAATAAGCTCATATAGGCACTATTTAATCTACTTGTTTCATCGACACGACGTACCAGATGCACACTCTGTATAATGTGTTTCACTGCGGCCCGCGCCATTCAATGAAATAACAGGTAAAGCTTCAACAGCCTAAAATATCTTCGGTCTGTCTCAATAGAACCATTCAAATATGGATATCATTGGAACCGGCTCCTTGACCAAATTGTGATAGTTACAGTTATGCCCTGTGCCAATGCATTCTCTTATATATGCGAGTCGACCATAGGTCGCCTCGCATATATAAGAGAATGCATTGGCCTAAAAAATATCTTTTTTTAACACTTTTTACCATTTTTTCTTACATTCTTTAACAATTTTATAATTTTTAATGTGTTAAAGGTACTCAACCCGTAAAGAGGGTCCCCATCTCAACAGATTCCAACAACAACAATCCGATCGGAGGGTCCTATATTACTATTTCTTTGGCTTTGGGGGTAAAACATATTTGATTCGAGTCGAGGAACCCATCAAACAAAGCTCAGAGTTATTAGATATTGATTTTTGAAATTTGTTATAAACTCGAGATCAGTACTACTAACTGCCGTAATCTGCTCTGGATGTGTTCTCCAAAATCCTGCGTAACAGGTCATCGGAAAACTATTCAACGAATAGTGTTTACACTCGCGCGTAGCCCATGGGTTACACTGCGCACATTACTTCCTACCAATTTCAGATCCGTGATCTTCTTGGGCATTCCATCGTTGGATTTGGTGTAATTCTGGTAAAACTAGTCTTGCCTGACAAGAGACCTCTGCACAATCAAAGTTTCAAATTCTGCGACGCAAACTGCATGTCCCACCCCAAGTCATATCCTTCCATCTCAACAATAATACTTACTGTTCTTTTTCATTCAGCAGGTTAATCAGGCTGTTTACTAAGGCATCTCTATTTTCGACGTTGTTGTGTCTTTTCAGTATCGCGTCAAGTTTGTTTTCTCCCGCAATCTGTTTCTTCCAAGGTGTATGAATATATGTGTTTGTGATGCCATGAGTGCCTGAAGTGATACATAATATATTACATGATCCTACCCTTATTACATTCAATAAACCCATTCTATAAATTGTGATATTAAACGTTCGTTTAATAACAGGAAATAGTGCCAGGTGACCCTTGACTTCCGGTTGTCGTCTGTTTACACTCCGCACGCTACGTCTCAAAATACTATGGCTTCCCATATTTTTACAACAAACTATAAGAAATGAATAGTTTGAAAAGTTATGTCATTAACTAACGCCACTAAATACGCCAAAGAGTCTTTATTTATTTGGGACTATTTGTTTACGCGGGCAAACAACGCATAGTTACTAGAAACGTCATCGCGTGCCTTATAGAAGCCGATGTCAGTTTCGCGCCCAGTTTGTTGATTTAAGTATGTTTCTTCGAGGTTTTGGATCATGTAATAAACAAAATCTACAACTCGTCCCCAGTTCATAGCGAAAATTACAAATTAGGTCTGGACCTCGACAACGGCTCGGTCCAGACCGAATTTACTGGACTCGTTTCGTAAATTCCGCTATAAACTGGGGACTCGTTGTAGATCCTCTATATATTTCACCCCTTTATGTATTTACCATTTGTATTCCTCCACAGTTATAAAAGTATATATTGGACTGTCTATCATTTATTTGGAGGGGTGTTCTGGGTAAATTAGCAGATGACAGGCATACAAACGATAATACAAGTGCAGCAGGATTATTATTAATTGGAGAGAATTTTTCAGATAATTAGTTCAACAAACATTATTAACTTATTCTCTGATCATTTGCTGAGGGAACAAATCGTCAATGAGTATTTAGTTTAGCAACGGTCAGCAGAGCCATGGTTGCGTATTGCAATTTCTGGCTACATGAAATGCAGTCACGGACACTCTATTATTTTTAAATAGCAAAGTTATAGCAAGGTGCAAAGTTTATATTTGTGAAAGAAATTAAGTCAAATGATAAATTATGGATATCTGTAAGCGCTCAAAACCTAACTAGCATTATTGCCACTGACGTCAATATCGTGGGTCTCTGATGTTCTTTGACGTAGGTCAATAGTAGCTGTTTACCGTATGCATGCACTGTTACATTAGTAATCACTCTGAGATACATTAACATCTATGATAATCTGACATGCACTGTTACATTAGTAATCACTCAGAGATACCTTGACATCTAGGATAATCTCACATAACGACAATCAACTAGGGTAGAGGTCCTCAACTTCTCCTTAACCCTCAGTGCCAGGTCCGATTTTTGTATCAACCCATATACCCTGTGCCAATGCATTCTCTTATATATAAGAGAATGCATTGGCCTAACAATTTTTCATCATTTGTTATATTTTTTACAATTTTAATAATTTTTTCTTATATTCTTTAACAGACTTATTTTGTAGGTTTAGTGCCAGGGAATCTTACGTTTTTCATGGGCATCAAAATTATTACAATGAATACTTGGTGATAGTTTTGAGTTATAACACGCCCCTAAGGTTTTATCCAGTTTGTTTTTAAATTCGCTATAGCATGCTTAAGCATACCCAAAAAAAATTCAACCCAAAAAAATAAAATTTCAATTTTTATTTGTTTTTAGGGCCGATTTTACAGACCGTAAATTAGGGCCGATGGGATCGGCCCCTGGCACTGAAAGGGTTAAGTTTGGTGTTTGGTTGAAACAACTATATGAATCAGGTTATCTCCCTTTACTTGTATCAGACACTGCCTTTAAATATGTTGTCATGTAGTTGCCTGATTCTCATTCATTCGTTCGTCGGGATATTTAGATCACATGCGTGGTTTCGATTATTGGGAGTTTATATTTGGTTGAGTTCAACGTCAGTTTTATGGGCGGAGGAAATACTGCACAGATGATTGATTTCACTTGGAAATTATTCCAGTGCACACCGAAACCACCGACACCGGAGAAGCAACTAACAGAATCGGGTTACTTTCGCTTTGTGTGAATCACAAATTAGCGCTGATCATGATTCGAACTTCGCCATAGCTGGACGGCGTATGTTGGACTAATGCGCCACCGACCTTACATGCTGAGCCACGGGGAGCCTGTTAACATAAAACAGTTCTTAGTAACGAGAACTAGTTTTCTGAACGTGACTATGAATAATTAACACATGAATCCATAGCGTTTATGCTTATATTATCTTAACATCCGTACCAAAGAATGGACGATTTCACATCTAAAACTGGGGCAAACATCCACACATGAACCAATTGTTTATCCACACAGGACCCAATTGTTTAATCATTTCATTACTAAATGGATTATCCCATCCAGTTAAGAAAGAATACTTTGGAATGGTTTGTTATCCATTTCAAGTGATGTTCTTGAAGTAAAAGCCGATGATAAATAATACAGTTACTGAAGGAGTCTTTTTTAAAAACCTCATTTTATATAGGAGGAAACCTGTTTTCCGAAACCCAATCAAAGCCGCAGCTCAAATGTTCGGAAATTCATCTGTACAAATAATACAAAGTTATGACTTAACAAGTTAACATGCAGAGTCGATAGCCGTGTAACTTTCGTATATTTCATGTTATAACATAAATCTATTCGTTTACACATATATCTGTACACTGAATTTGAATTATCTATCATCTCTGTGATTATAAGTTTACGATCTAAGTCCGGCGAAGGCTAAGGCTAGAATGATACTCCACTATCACCGTGTTACTGGTCACAGCTCGTAACACAGCTCATATTGGTCACTGCCTTAACGCTTATCGCTCATGTCTAATTGTTCACTACTAATTATGTCACGCACTGTGAATACAAACTTTTTTCGCTAATCAAGCAAACGCGCAAAAGTATCATTCTACTATCATCACCGAAAATCTCAAGCAAATCGACCGTAACACTTCATAGAAAACATCGTCTCAACTACGCTAAAATGGAAATATTTACCTCTCGATTCGGGACGCAACTACCGGCGATAAACTAACGAAAACGATTTCACCATCGAGAATGCTAAAAAATAATTAATATATAAGAATGAAGGTGTGTCATGTCAATTTGGATAAAATAACTACTTTTAGCAAGGTTATCCTCCATTTCTATTTCATCACCCTACCGGAGTGTTTCACATCACTTTAAAGGAAACAGTTTAGATTATAAATTTAGCAAACAGCCTATGGTCGTTTGTTGAACTTATTGTCCGAATATTTCCTGAGGGATACCTACTCGTCAATGAGTGTTTAGTAAAGAAAGGGTCAATAAGGAAGGTGCTGACGCTAATTATGTTCCCATCGCAACTAACCTGACTTGAGTTCCTCGCACACAGGCCCCTCCAAATTCCTGCTTTGACAAATATAATTTGTTCTGGCACTGTCAGCTGACCTGCAGAATGATATAATATATTATGATTGTATCACAAGCTGTTAATTCATGTACAACAATTAATAAGAAATTAATGCTATTTTTATATAACCTTAATCGGTATACGTCACTCTTCCAGAAAGTACCAGTGCGCACGGACAGCAGTCCCACAAGTGTTTGGAATGATGGCAGCATTGCTGGTTTCAATTTACCGACCAACCAAAATGAAGAATATGAAGTTTCTCTTCACCTGGATGCGTGATTGCCAGGTGTTTATTTCCAAGATATAATTGTTTGTCGCAACGAATTTATTAGTGTTATGGAAATATATCAGTGCACTCTAGACGATTTTGACAATACTGGGATTAAGTTATTAGAGTAAAATAGGAATTGTTTTTTAATAAATCTCCCCTCATCCATTATCTGGTCTTGGATCCTGCTGATTCACGCCGATTAGAACGTACTTTTTTGCCCTGATATGGACAACGATAAAGAGTGATTCTGTCATTTCTGCTCGGTAACGTCACCATTGAGTTGATAATAAAAGTTAGGGCAGTACATGTTAACCGGAGAGCCGAAATACACATCAATGCCACATTTCATCATAATCGGTGCGGTGAAGTGAACGCCTACATAGAACATACATAGAGCGAGAGACATACGTGTAGCCACACGCAGCACACACATTCGCTGTCCCGATCAGGTGAGCACGTGTTCGCGTCGTTCCTTGTCCTGCTAAGGTAAAAGATAAAGAGCGTTCGAGTCATTTCTCTTCGGTAATGTGGACACGACGTCTAATGGGCAACACGTGGCGTCGGGCTGAGTCCGGATCCAGCCCATGTTTACTAGGAGAGCCCAACGCATACCAATGACAAATTTCATTGCAATCGGTCAAGAAATGTGGAAACCTATAATGGGCATACGTAGAGAGAGAGAGAGAGAGGGGGGGGGGGGAGAGACGCACATGCGCATGAACATATAGTACGACAACCTAAAAGTTTGAAGACACATTTACTTTAATGTGCACCTTTTCGGTTCTTCAGAATCTTAATCGAAACAAGTCATTGCACCTCGGGTGATGACATACCCACACAGTCATCAATTGAAACATGGGCGGAACACAAATATTATAAAATAAAGAAGTTTAAATGCAAATTGGAAAATGCAAACAACATAATTTCCACTGTTGTTAATGTAGTTCTGATGGCACCCCCTGCCAAATTACGATAAAGGATTACTCGAGAATAGAAAACGTGGACAACGTCATTTGCCACTCTTTTGAGAGCAGTCATGATGGCACACGTCCGTACCACTTTTGTCTTAAAATCCAATAACCCATTGCTGAGCTATTTGACCGGACGGACAAAACACATATCCAGATGAACAAAGAAGGATAACTCTAAAATGGAAAACGCGACCTACGTCATTTGCCCTCTTTTGATAGCTGTCGTTGTGGTGAACCTCCATATAATACACCTAAAGATACATTGGACATTGTCAGGAAACTTATAGCTACAAACTGAATTTCTGACAGCTGTGGCTATGGTATATTTATATAATTGCTGTTTGCGCAGAAATTTACATGTATTTTTTATAAACAGATCAGTTTGAGTTTTATATGACATTCAAAACAATTCCTGGAAGAAATAATACTGATGATGATAGAGCAACAATTATATTGCAATGTATGTTTCCAGAAAGGGCCTGTGATTAGTATGCCTAATGTGTAAAATGTGGTTCCACAGCAAATGCCCGAACGTGTCAAATGAGATGTTGATCTTTCTCGAAACCCAATGTTCAGGTGAGGACACATCAGTACATTGGTAATGCAAAATCTGCAACATCGGTAGTACCGTCTCGGTACAAGAAAACCACTGAGGAGAAGGACAACGATGGAGAGAAACATAAGACGTAATGGAACAAGAACCGGTATTCATTGGAGACCGACTAGAACAATTAGAAGAACGGGGTGTAGTAAGAGACAAGGATGAGGCCGAGACACCACAAGGAATGGCAGCTGATGCTACCCAATGAATAGGCAGGAAAGCTTTGACAAAGCACAGACAAATACAAAGGAAGCTGAGAATCAGCATCGAAGAAAAAACCTTACACTCTTCAGTGTCGATGAATCCGCGGAAAAGGATAGCTCAGCTGGTAGGGGTATCACACAAAGAAGAAAGTACTAAAGGCAGTCATACAATCCGGAGGAAAGTTAAAGGCGAAGTTTGCAGGTTATTTAAGTAGGAGGGGCAGAGAAGACAGAAATAAGTGCATTGAAGTAAACCAGAAAAGGACCTCAGTATCCCCAGACTGGTTCTACCAAGTGAGGAGCCCTCTGTGGAAACTAAAACAGGTCAACGCAGAGTAAAGAGGACCGAGGACCTCAAAATGTCAAAACGTAAACACGTTAAAGAATTGCACACTATAAATTGCACAGGAGTTGGAGAGATTGAATATTTTAACGCTGAATTCTGACGGCCTCCTAAAGAAAATGACGGAGCTAGAAGAGGAAAAATATGATACAATTAGCGTCACAGAAGCAAAGCTGGAAAAAACACGAAGGTTGTTCTGCATACATCATTCTATTCTATTGAAGGATATCAAATGTATATCAACGATCTCTTATTAAAACAGGAAGAGGACTTGCGGTGTACGTCAGACGAAATATACAAGCAACAGAAAACATACCTTAAAAGGGTGAAAATTGCAAAGAGACATTTGGATGGACATCAAATTAAAGGCTGATGAAAAACTCAATATTGGAACAATTTATCGAAGTCCTACGTTATATATATCTGTATTGCCCCCTCGTGGGAGAGTAGATATTTACTTGAGTTTTAATATATTTGGTGTTGGTGTATTTATGAGAAACGCTGGAAAACATGGTCCGAATTGGTGTTTGTGATCATATTACATGTATGTAGATTATGTAGTCTAACAGTAAAGTCAACATACTGCTGAAAATAATTAAAGAAAGTAATCCTCTAATTTAACTAAGAGATAGAAACTTACTTGAAATCTATGGCGATAAGATGAAAGTCATTATGCTCCCCAGCATTCGGCAAGAGTTCCTCCACATAAACTTTGCCATCCTTATTTGAGGTCACAAAATCATTAACAAGCAATCCTAAAATAGTTTAGTAATACACATTAAGTTACTTAATGATGCGAATTTGACATTTGTCTTATACACAAGAATGATACGTTTATTATTTTATTTCAAAACGAGAGGGGGATTCGAAGTGCTACACAAAGCAAATCATTGTATATGTGACTAAGCAAGCGAAAGCAGCAACACTATATTTGTTGAATACTAGCAAAGATTTTTTGACGGGAGGGTTACCAACGAGTTTGAACGACACCTACATGTAGTACATGTGTATACAAATAGCACTGAGAAGTACTATCGAATAGTGACCATCGTGTTAACATATATATAATTCCCAGTCTATATTAAAGATGCACAATGCTCTTAAACGCTCCTAAATTACTAAAGCTTTGGTGTGGAGCTAAACAATATTTGAATTGAGGCGAGGAACCCACCCATCAAGTCTCAGAGTTAAAATATATTTCGATTTATGAAATATGTTATTTTTCATCATCTGGAATATTTGGCAATAATCAGCTGACTTCTTATATAAATAGTACAAACATGCGCGCGCGATATTACGACAGGTGACGCAAGGTCGCGGCTCCATGTACCACCAATTACTTTCGGAATAGAAGTCGATGAAAAGTATCGCCATCAACAAGAATACTGAATATTGTGATAGTTGACGTGCGGATACATGCATTATACTTAAATACGAATCGGTAATAATGTGTTATCCAGGCAAATATACAAATTATATGGCACCATGTTGGCTACACGTGGAAATATTACTGTGTTTACATTCGTGACAACAATTGTTGGGGAATTCCAATTGTATTTAGGACTTGTAAAACACACTCGCTCACCCACAAACTGCCAAGAAAAAACGTTATTGTAGGACTTCTACGGCAAGTATGATAATGTGGTTGGTATTGTTGTGAGTATCTATTGGTAATAAACTAATTTGGATAACTAAATCGGCTCTTGATGAAATTCCGTTGTTGTAACTGGATGATACGGGACCATCGAATATGTTTATGTACCTTTAAATACTGTCGATGCTTTGATAACAGACGATACCAACTTTTCATTTGCCTGTTTTATGAAGAAACTATGAGATTGTGAATCAGATCCCACGGCCAAGTTCAAGTCTTTATATGGCAGTGTCTGAACAGGCAATAGATAAAATGTGTTCTGCAAGATTTCGTGGAATTTATTTTGTTTACTTATTCATACCAACTGAATAGCTATATAGTTATGTTCTCAGAATAATGAAATATTCAGTAACATCATTTCATGGTATATTTAGCTGAAGTCAAGTTCGAGAAATTGCGTTTGCGTCCGTTAGTCCGTGCGTCCGTCAACATCTTCCTTCAGCACACCCTACAGGTGAAAACCGATCGTCACCTAAATCCATATGGATCTTCTGGTGCCAATTAGATGGGAAACAGATTTTAACAGAAATTAAAAACTACATCGGCTATTAGAAAAAGCAAACGTGATTATGACACCAAGAATGAACGTACATTAAATAATCCATCAAATGACCTTGAACATGAACATAAACGGCGACTTCCTGATCTCACCAACTGAAAAAGCAAATGCTTTCAATTCCTATTTTTGTAATATTTCATCAGTTGATGACGTCGGGAAACGCCTACCAGTGCTCGATCCTGATAACTCCATATCCACATTAAGCGATATAAAAATAACAGCCCCTGACATTTACAAAGCGTTAAAAAATCTCGAAATATCTAAGTTAAGTGGGCCCGACGGAATAAGCCCGAGGGTTTTGAAAAATTGTGCTTCCTCGCTCTGCGAACCTCTTGCATTTTATTTTAGAATATTCACCGAAAACAGTTACTACCCACCCCAGTGGAAGCGTTCCCATGTTACACCTATATTCAAGAGCGGTGACCGCAGTCTTATATCAAATTACCGACCAATTTCCCTACTAAGCTGCATCTCAAAGGTCTACGAAAAATGTATTTATAAATACCTATGGGAATTTCTTGATGAAAACAATCTATTATCATTTTACCAAGCTTGTTTCATGCGCAATGACTCAACAGTTTTCCAACTTACCGAAATATATGACAATATATGTCGATCACTAGACGACGGAAAAGAGGTCCGGTGTGTATTCTGCGACATAAGTAAAGCGTTCGATAAAGTCTGGCACCGTGGCCTTTTGAACAAACTGACGAAAATGGGTGTAAATGGAAACCTGCATAACTTATTGAAATCGTATCTTGAATGTAGGCAGCAACAAGTTGTCATAGCCGGCACACACTCGGAATTACAAGATGTAACAGCCGGTGTCCCACAAGGCTCGGTATTAGGCCCTCTTTTGTTCTTGGTTTATATTAATGATATAACCGAAAATATACGGTGTAACATTCGTTTATTTGCTGATGATACCTCACTATTTCTCACTATCGAAGATCCCACCATGGCCGCTAAACTAATAAATGATGACCTCGAAACTCTCATGTGTTGGGCATCAGAATGGCTTGTAAAATTCAATCCCCTAAAAACGGAAGATCTCTTAATCTCCAGGAAAGAAACGCCAGTATATCACCCACGCCTGACCATGGGAGCCGGGACAATTATCGAGGTTGACAGCCATAAACATCTGGGACTTACTTTCGATAACATGGGCTCATGGGGTATCCGCATAAGATCTATGCTCGATAAAGCATGGGGTCGTGTAAATTTAGTACGAAAACATAGATATAAACTAAGTAGAGAAACGCTTGAAAAAATACACTACACATTTATCCGACCAGTACTGGAATATGCCTCCCCTGTGTGGGATAACTCCCCCGATTATCTTAGTGATGACATTGAAAAGGTACAGTACGAAATGGCCCGAATAGTAACAGTTGCAACCATCAGTACGAGTAATGCGCGCCTCTTATCAGAAACTGGCTGGGAACTCCTTTCTTCACGTCGTAGAAAACACGTGGAACTGCTCCATCAATCCTGAGAAACTATGTACGACCAATCCAGGCAAACAATTCCAGATATAATTTCAGATTTGAAAATATAAGACTACCCTCGAATATTAACTATGACTATTATATGGATTCATTCTTACCATCTACAATTACCGAATGGAACAAACTACCTGAAACTATAAAAAGCTGCAGTACAATCGAAGACTTCAAAAAAGAACTGAACAGTGACAATATACGTCCACCTGCCTATGTTTATCATAGTAAATCCCGTAAATCTCATATCCTTCACACCCGGTTAAGATTGAACTGCAGCCACCTGAGTGGTGACCTGACAGATAACCATGTAAAAATTTCCCCCTTCTGTTTATGTGGGGAATTTGAGACAACTTACCACTATCTTTTTGAATGTACATTTTATCAAGAGCCCAGAAGAGAACTATATGATTCCCAACCAAATGTTGCCTTATCTGATAATACACTAATGCAGGGGTCAAGGGAGCTTAGTCTTCGCGAAAACAAACAGATATTTAATGCAGTACAGACATATATTATGAAAACAAAAAGATTTCCATGATCTGTATGGGTAACAAATTGCTTTGGATTCCGGCCGCGTTATCCGGCAGCACGATGTTCCCCATTATATATGTAGTACTAAATGTCTTCCGATAACGATTATTTTGTAAGTTACTTACTTGTCACTATCCTGTTTATACGTGAAATGATTCTACATGAAGAATGCAGCGATATTCACAGTGAACCCCATTGAAATAGGAAATGGCCATTGCGATTGACCCCCTCACATGGAGCCTGACGCATGCATATTACTACGAGCATAATTTTCATCACGCAGCAACTAAATTATTGAAAACTCTGCCCCTCCACTTTCTCACTCTCTCTCATTCTCTCTCTCTTTCTCTCTTTATCTCTCTATCTCCCTCTCTGCCTCCTGCTATCCCTAACACTATCTTCCCGCTGTTTCCATCCCCAACTCAAACTTAGTTACTTCTCCTTTAAAAAACATTATTTATATCCTTTCCCGTCTGATCGATACCCCTCCCTCACTTATTGAGGAAGGGGCATATCGCCAAAGAGGAGAAGACTTCATATAAGCCCTCGGGCTTGTTGTCTGATCCTCATTTCCATACATTTATCTCTTATATGTTATATATTTATGTCACTTGTGTATTATGTGTATTATGTTTGGATTTGGAAATAAAAATATGTTTACACTAACAGAAATTAATTGAAAAACATGGCCGCCAGCAGCCATCTTATATTTCAAATTTGAATCCACCGGCACACCTTGCAGCAGAATTTATCATAAAACTGTTTAAAACAAAATACAGGCATGTTTAGGATCACCTCTAGATGGGAGACATCAATCCCTCCAGCAAACGTCACCAAAATATGTATGGATCTTCGGGGTGCCCCCTATATGGGAAACCGAAATTTCATTGAAAAACATGACCGCCAGCAGCCAACTTGAATTTTACTCTTTGCGTCACCAAATCCTTCGACACACCCTTCAGGCCTTCCATCGTCCGATCATCAGTCAATTTCAAATGGATCTTAGGTGTGACCTCTAGATGGGAGCCATCATTATTTCCCGAGAATCGTTAAAAATATGGCCGCCGGTAGCCATCTCGGAATTTACTCTTTGCATGACTAAATATGTCGCACATCCAACATGCCACATCCCGAAGGCCCCATACACACCGCATTTACGGTTCTTCAAATTAGAACACCCTGGATGCAATGAGTCTTGCACACGGCGTGTGATGCGTGCGAATTGCATAAAACGCTGCCGCAGGATTTCATTGGTATCAACCAAATTTAGTAAACAGTTAATTTGTCACATATATCCCGAACATTATTATTTGCTGCTGCGAAGCGGTAGTAACTTGTCACTTTGTTATTTAACTTGTTAATATATCAACAAACAACTAAATAGCATAGTGCAAATGGTTGTCCCAGGACCTTCTGGGTCGCGACAAATTCATTTTAAAGGATGCAGTATGGAATTTTGCCGATCTTTTGGAATTATGGCCTTGTTTTTGACAGGAAATGGGCAGAACTTTCAAACGGAACTGAGAGGGACCACAATTGGGGGCTATTCTAGCCCACTAGCATCAAAATTGACCAACTTAATATAGGGTGCATGTCAAGATGACAGCCATATACCAAAAATCCACTATACTGATCACAAGTGCATAAGACCCAAGATGTGCTTGAGTGATATTGTCACCGTATCTATGTGCACGCTGCTCCCTAACTCCAGGACAAGGTATATGGGTAATATATGGTTACCGTTGGAGAAGTACTATGGCCAGACATGCAGGTTCTGGATATGGGTGATATGCTGGCATTTGTATTTTAGGGGTCCAGTTTGCGGTAACGAAGTCGAAAGTATATTTTGTCAATCAAAACTATTGTAAAGAGAACATTTGGCGGTGACGTCCTACTACATGGGTTGCCTGTGGAAGTTTTGTTTATAGCGACGGCGATAAATAGTTAAATTCCTCTGACTCAGTACGCGGAGCCGTTTGAGTGTGATTGTAATCAGAAATGTCATTACATAAGGACGTATCATAATTAGTCGTTCCATTGTTATCAGTTGGCAATTGTTTATATTGATATTTATGACTAACCAGGGTTCTCAGCATACACGATTAAGTTCTGATTTCCCGCTGAAAATGGCAAAAGAGATCGAACAAAAACTAACGTTTCGACGTTTTTATTATTGGGTCGCCGGGGCTGGTACAATTAAGTCAACACCCGCTAGAATTTAACACACTCCACTCCGTTGTTAATTGTGAGATACATGACATGATACTTTTGGGAAATATTTTCGTAGACATACGGCGCCTGAATAGACACCAGACAAGATGGCATCCAACATGGCCAGTATTATTGTTCAGAATAGGCACCAAGTGAGCTTGTCCAAGATGGCAGCCACAAAGGCGACCGAAAATTAACTATTTTTCACAAATTCATCCTACATATGTTCTTGCCATTTGGTTGGGAGCTACATATAGATTGTGGCTGCATTCTTATAATTCATACTAACTGGTCATTGAGCAACTAAATCTGCGATCTTTAATTTGATCTTTCAGACCAGTACAGCGTTTATGTGGTATGAAAGACCGTGGTATGAAATTTCACCAAAAGTTTCCTTCGTGATTACAACCATTATTGTCAAAAGATATGCAAAACGTGACAATATCAGCCATTTTGATCATTATGTGTGAACGTTCCTTCTCGGTAGAAACAGAAGCTGTAAGTATTGTCCATATTGCCGGCCAGATCATATAAGTTGCCAGAGGTTGTCCCAGTTGGTGGTGCTATCACATGCTTGTAGTGGTTGAAACAATGACTAACTACCCCAATACATACAAAACCCTCAGTTTGATGCCCCAAAGGCAGCAACAAACTTGATCACACAAGGTTCTTCGCTGCGTAATAGACATCGCTGTATCAACGTGACATATTGCTTGTAAGACAATATATTCCCCAACATGTTATCCTTCAACCCATGTTCATTGAGATATTGTTGGCATTGACATCAACGAGGCGAGTAGAAATATGTCTCGTGAGAGCATATTAATTAGCTTATTTAGAGTGTTCATTTCTTCGTCACAAACCTGATATACTAATGGGATTGACGTTTTAATATTTGCCACTCAATATAACATTCCGTAAAAGTATTCTAATCCAGGGTCTAATAGATTTTGTCCATGATATCAGACTATCATGTATTTGCGTTTGAAAGTTATTCTAAATGCCGCGTTGAAACACAGTGATAGTCATATCAACAGTCATACGAAAAATGTCACGTTCATCGACTTTGGATTGATTCTAGTAGAGAGAAGGAACTGTGGTAAAGTTAAGTGAATTAGCATATACTTACCCACTAAACACCCCTTACGCTAAATCAATGGGGGTACAGTCCCTGGCGTATAACTTTTGGCTTTTGAGTAAACGTATTTCATAAACCCACTCTTCACACCCAACAAACTGTTGTTCTTTTAGACTCCCATATTTCGTATCTTATAGTGAACCTGAACGTTCTAAGATATGCAGACAGCCGTTTTCGTGTCAAATTTGAAGATCTCATTCCATGAAATCTCCGGTGCATATCATGTTCATTAGGCTTGCACGCACGCAATACGAAATGCTGCCTCTATAATAAACATGGGTATATGTTTTCGCCAGATCCAATAATAATGACCAGTTTATATAGCGATTAACCAATTACTTGCTCTAACACGCTTGGTATAATATTACCCTAGTCATGTGTGCAAGCCAACCAATGAACCGGCTGCAGCCATTGTGGGCGCTGCACTACTTTGATCAGAACATGCTCAGATACTCATTAGTATGACAAGCTGACTGGTACTCTTTTAACGCATGAGTTATGCGAAGCCGACACAGTACGAGCGACCTTGCTCAAGGGTCACAACTTGGCGCGGGTTTTGAAACAGCGAGCAATCCGACAATTGCACGTCGCTCAAAGCGGCCAAGCCACTGCTATGTGGAGACTCAATGACCGGCGACGCGCTGTGAACCCATATCGACGTGTTTACAGCGAATACAGTCCAACACGCAAACCACTGGACCACGAAGCTCCATAATAACACTCAGGTCATCGGTTACTTTTGGCTATTTAAGTACAACTTCATCGTGGGAAAATATCTTAAAATACTCAGTTTTCGCACTTATAATTAAAAGAAGTTCCTCTGAAAGGATGTAAGTGCAAGCATAATACTAAATATTAATCTGGTTACTGTCGCCCATATATCACCAGCATTTGTATATATAAATGAACCGCTGTTAGGCATATACAAGTCACATGTGCCAACATAAGTTGTATGTTGAAAGATCATATTGGTATCATTTACCTACAATGAATGTTTGAAGAGAGTATGAATTTGACTAAGCACTGTTACAGATGGACCCAGTAGCATTTGATGGGTGGCGATGGGCGCCGACGATTTATCTCGAACCGACATTTCGACACATACAATCTTACATGAATGTGTAAACCATAGTACGTCAGAATGTGTGTCTTCAATTCGTAAACATGAACTAACAGAACTAAAGTGAATCTGCTTGTTATCAAACAAAAGTAGGTTTGCACCAGTTATAACCCTTAGCGACCCATAAGGAACTAGCAAGGCTTATTTTATTGATAGTTTTATTTGTTATCTGTCCGTAATTTGTGTTTGTTTAGATACCACTTAGTAGGTCAATGGGACCCATGATGGGCTACTACTGATGACTGCAAACAGTAGTAGCCTCGTAGGGTTTAACATCCATTCGGTCACTTCATTAGAAAAGTAGGGACACGTCACACACCAGAAATATATTTTGGGCAATCTAGGATGGCTGGAATCATGTTTACATTGACACCCCATATAAAGTACGGGTTAACTTGTAGTGGTAGCCCTGATGTATTGGTGGAGTACAATAACACTCGTAGTCGTGTTAAGTATTTGATTTTGGATTTATTTTTTTTTACTCAAGAAATCTAGAGTTGTTTCATGTTTACATTTAGCGTGGACATCAAAGTTCTTCGTGCATTTTGTTGATCCATTTGGCAGAAGGCATAATGGCACATAAGAGGATTCATACATTTTAAGATATCCTTAATTACGTTTACGAACCTCGTCTCTTTCTACCAGAATCTTGAACTTGCATGATAAAGAGTAGAATACCAATTTTTCCTTGTTTGTTTAATCCAAGCCATGTTACGCCCTCTAATCCAGATTCAGCATCTCTACCTAAGGAGCAAGCATAATATTATTAATTAGAATGACGCAACACATCTTGATGAAGAATATATTCGCATTTAAAATCCTAGCATCATAAAGTATCCCTTTCGATTGGAGGCTTTTAAAGACAAATAGAAAGTGGTGATCCCAAGTACTCTATAAATATGGCAGCGGGACGTTGTCCGCTTGAAATTATATTGGCTTAATATCTCTCAATTTCTTAATTTCTGAGATTGATTTAAATGAAACAATTAACACTGAAAATTTGCATCAATGTTAGCATGCATTATATATATTATGGCCCCTCCACACGGTATTTGTTGCGCGTATCACGCGGGCAACTAAGCCTTGTCGTTTTCTGCGGCGATGGCGTTTTCTGTGGTTACTCGTATGTTTCCGCTAAACTCAGGGTTGTTATTCGTGTATTTATGTTTAAAATGAATACATGGTGGAGCGGTGC
The DNA here is from genome assembly GCA_032622095.1 of Siphonodentalium dalli. Lineage (NCBI taxonomy): Eukaryota > Metazoa > Mollusca > Scaphopoda > Gadilida > Siphonodentaliidae > Siphonodentalium > Siphonodentalium dalli. The sequence continues at coordinate 249,880,882 of CP136063.1, forward strand.
ACAACCACAGTCCAAAACGTATCTAGACCGAAAAGTTATGTGATTCCGGTGACTTCGTTGTATACCGTCATTGCAAACAGCGGAATTTAAATAACCGCAGACTGAAACGCACGGTATGCTCCATCCATTTGAACATAGATGTAGTCCTGCGGCAACGATTTAGTATTTGCGTGTTCTGTGATTCGCACACAGTGTGCAAGCATCCACTGACCCCAGTCAGAGGTTCCTAGTGAAATATACTAAATATAGGATCTACAACGAGTCTCCAGTTTATAGCGGAATTTACAAACCAGTTCAGTAAATTGGGTCTGGACAGAGCCTTTGGCGAGGTCCAGACCTAATTTACTGGACGAGTTTTGTTATTTTCCTTATACTATGTAACAATGGCGGGAATAAAAAATCAATCAATCACATTATACAAGAACATATTCGACATAAAATCAATATAAGTTGATAGATGCCCAGGAAGCTATTTAGATCTTGTTACAAGAAGAGATCATCCATCTTTAAGTACACGTTTTAGAAAGTATTGCTGGTAAATATGTACTTATAACTGGGCATCGGAGCTGATACGAAGATGATGACCCGATTTCAACGGTAGATTTCGGTAGTTTACGATAGCATATATCGACTTATTTCCATTCAATTTCGCATAGTTATGTCAAATGAAATGGAATATTACTGCCATAATACAACGGGATATTTGGGCTGAACTGAATATAATTTAAAAGGGTTTTGATAGTTGATCTGGTGTCAGCCGAATTCGATATTCTGACCTTCCCATTGGTGTCCTCTTTATTGGTGTTTTAGTAGTTATCCCAGGTACCTGTACACCAGTGTGTTTTAGTTCTGGAGCCTTTATATTGAAACTGGAAATGAATTTATGTAAGTTGATATGCTAACTTTGAAACAATGGATACTAAAATTGAAAGTGGCATTCAATGAGAAAAGACTGGAACATACAACATATAAATGTGTATTAATTCAGACTGAAATATTGAGTTTCATTTGGCATATAACGATTTCCGTTCAGCACAGGGTCATCTACAATACAAGCCCACCCGATCCACGTAGCATTATCTGATATAAATGCACAATGACTATGTTTTCATCATATGTAGATACTTAAAGGCGGGTTCGTTGCAAACATATTCATATTTGTTCAAATCGCCATCAACAGATGGAATATTAAAAAATATATAGTTCTGTTCATAACTTCATATGCCAAACATAATGAGCGGGTAAATAGTATATTGTCGTCAAGACGTACGATGGTGTACGTAAACAAGAGCCTGTTCGTGTTACAGAAGTTCTGCTTCCGTTTACATAACATAGCGCAATTCTATTGGTTAATCACACACAAATGATATAAACGCTCTTTATTATTTCCATATCTGGAAAACAGTAACAAATAACGCTCTTTGTGTTTACTATATCCGGATCTAAACAAAAGCCAGGTTCTGTAACGTTTTTTTGCTTTTGTGTACATAACAAAGGGCGTATCTCCGCCCGTATCTTTAAGTGCCTATCGTTTACACACATGAGCCCACCATTACGTTAAATACAACGTAATAGTGGGCACACTACGGACATCGGAAGTGTGATATCAAAATAATTCGAATAAAGAATGTATTTTCAACAAAACACCACAAGTGATCAAAGTTGGCGGTATATAAGTCAAATTCAACTATTGTCTGGGTGAGCTTGGTGGCGTTTTTGGTGGAGTTTTTGGTATCATTTAAAATTCTTTAAAATAACGGTCTTTAATTAAAACAAATTCAGTTCTGGATACTAAGCTAAAGAATTTGTGCATGTATGTTATGGTATCGATCACTTATTAATGTTCTTACATGACTCACCACTTATTATGTCCGGATTATTTTCCCAAAACTGAGCTTGAAGCGTTGGCTTTTTCAGATCCTCATCTCTGTTGCTGGCTAAAACAAATCTATAACCGCTTGGATTTGGGTAATCATCCAGGTGATACAGAAGTATGCACATCTTCACAAGCTCAACCCTCCTTCAACATAAAGTCAAATGGAACAGATTATCATGTGCTTATTAGTTTCCATATGTAATTAAAATCTGTATTTGCACACTCCCTACCCAAAAAGTTTAGGTCGTCTAATTTTGATTTTACTTTCACCTTTTCAACCTGAATTTTACCTAGAAGGTATCCAATCATATCAGATAAATATATTATGTTACAATCCAATTTATAATGGTATATTTCAGTTCTTCGTAGATACTGATAACTTTAGTAAGAAAAATCACACCAATGTTGTGAAATCAGAGTAAAAATATGTGGATACAATCTCATATATATTTTGAAGACCTCTGTTTGTATGTTTGTATGTCTGTCTGTCATTAATACAAATCTACGATTCTCGACCGATCGGGACGAAACTTGGTACGCGTGTGTAGTTTGACCAGGCGGTCGTCGTTGTCGTATTGGCGAGTCCGTGCGGCGCCCGCTTCGCGCATGCGCAGACGAGATCTCGGAAACGGGTGGAGCTATCGACTTGAAATTTGCTATGTGAATGTATCTTGCCCCGGATACGAATTTTATCGGGTCGCCGAGCCCATGCGACGCCAGCTTCGCGCATGCGCAGACGAGATCTCGGAAACGGGTGGAGCTATCGACTTGAAATTTGGTATGTGAATGTATCTTGCCCCGTATACTAATTTTATCGGGTCGCCGAGCCCGTGCGACGCCAGCTTCGCGCATGCGCAGACGAGATCTCGGAAACGGGCGGAGCTATCGACTTGAAATTTGGTATGTGACCAGATCTCGGAAACGGGTGGAGCTATCGACTTGAAATTTGGTTTTTGAATAGTCCGGACAACGTCGGGCTCATCGGCTAGTATCTCATATATATTTTGAAGACCTCTGTCTGTCTGCCTGTCTGTTTGTCTGTCTGTCATTTATACAAATCTACGATTCTCGACTGATCGGGACGAAACTTGGTACGTGTGTGTAGTTTGACCAGGCGGTCGTCGTTGTCGTATTGGCGAGCCCGTGCGACGCCCGTGCGGCGCATGCGCAGACGAGATCTCGGAAACGGGTGGAGCTATCGACTTAAAATTTGCTTTGTGAATGTATCTTGCCCCGGATACGAATTTTATCGGGTCGCCGAGCCCGTGCGACGCCAGGTTTGCGCATGCGCATTCGCAGACGATATATCGGAAACGGGTGGAGCTATCAACTTGAAAATTGGTATGTGAATGTATCTTGCCCCGGATACAAATTTTATCGGGTCGCCGAGCCCGTGCGACGCCAGCTTCGCGCATGCGCAGACCAGATTTAGGAAACGGGTTGAGCTATCGACTTGAAATTTGGTTTTTGAATAGCCCCGACAATGTCGGGCTCATCGGCTAGTCTCATATATATTTTGAAGACCTCTGTTTGTCTGTATGTTTGTTTGTCTGTCATTTATACAATCTACGATTCTCGACCGATCGGGACGAAACTTGGTACGTGTGTGTAGTTTGACCAGGCGGTGGACGTTGTCGTATTGGCGAGCCCGTGCGGCGCCCCCTTCGCGCATGCGCATACGAGATCTCGGAAACGGGTGGAGCTATCGACTTGAAATTTGGTATGTGAATGTATCTTGCCCCGGGTACGAATTTTATCGGGTCCCCGAGCCCGTGCGACGCCAGCTTCGTGCATGCGCAGACGAGATCTCGGAAACGGGTGGAGCTATCGACTTGAAATTTGGTTTTTGAATGTATCTTGCCCCGGATACGAATTTTATCGGGTCGCCGAGCCCGTGCGACGCCACCTTCGCGCATGCGCAGACCAGATCTCGGAAACCTGTGGAGCTATCGACTTGACATTTGCTATGTGAATGTATCTTGCCCCGGATACGAATTTTATCGGGTCGCCGAGCCCGTGCGACGCAAATTTGGGTTTCGAATAGCCAGGACAACGTCGGGCGAATTTTATCGGGTCGCCGAGCCCGTGCGACGCCAGCTTCGCGCATGCGCAGACGAGATCTCGGAAACGGGTGGAGCTATCGACTTGAATTTTGCTATGTGAATGTATCTTGCCCCGGATACGAATTTTATCGGGTCGCCGAGCCCGTGCGACGCCAGCTTCGTGCATGCGCAGACCAGATCTCGGAAACGGGTGGAGCTATCGACTTGAAATTTGGTTTTTGAATAGCCCGGACAACGTCGGGTAATCGGCTAGAATAATATAAAGTAATTTAGATAAAGACGGAAGGCCAATATTTTCACTAACAACTGAGTTCACTGCATTAATGACAGGTTGCGGTTAATAGAGAGAGTAGATGGTACATTACAGGGGGTATTCCCACTTCGCCGATCTGCTTAGAAAACTGCAAAGAATCATAGTCGGATCACACCCCAACGTATACAGTCTCGTTAACTTCTTCAAACAAGAACAGGCCTACTCCGAATAAACAATTCTTCAGCTGAGTGGCGGTGGAAAGGTGGTACCTCGACGACGAAAATACAGGGTTATCGACAACTCAATGGAGAGTTCTGCGAGTGGGCGAAATCGACAGTTTGACATTCCTAGATAACGTTTCCAACATCAGCGGTCGTTAAAATGTTCAATTCAAAATATCTAAAATTGTCTTCTCTGAAACCACCGAAAACACAAATCAGCCCAAAAAACCCTAAACTACCCCAGCTACACAACCTCAACACATACTTAGCGGCATCTCTTTGAAGAACGGATTAGTCACACCTGACCCGAAATCCACGCCATCGGCGAAGTAGAATCTCCCCGTTGCAGGGACGTGGCTATAATGGCATCCGCATTAGGAGGGGGTGTCAACGTTCAAATTTATATCTACCCCCTCTGAACCATATCAAACTCGCAAGTTTGTGCATAATTCCTTTTGCACCCACCGGTCCCAACTGGTCCCTCGCAGCCGCCTGGATAGTAGCATATTCCCCGATTTGTTTTCCTTAGATTAATTATCAGTTACTGACTGGGGAGGGACCAGGACACAACGCATCGAACATGGTCTGGCCCGGTTTGAGAACAATCTGAACATGAAATTAGCTAAATCCTAGCATCCAGACTGGCATCAAACTTTCCAATTGTTGGAAATTTTGACACCTGGCAACCCATTAACTTTGGTAAGTGTCTATTGATAACCATTTCAGTCCACAAGTTTACAATAAGTAGGAAAATATGCAAATGTTGTTCTAAAACTACAAATTATCCACTAATAAATTGTTGGAAAATCAAACTACGAGAACCTATTGTTGGTTTGAAATTTCCGACAAATTTTGCATCAGGTATATCCAATTTCCAACTGTTGAACATTTGACCAAAGTTGGGGTGAGACGCCCATGTCGTCACGTCCCTGTCTCAACCACTTATACATAGGTATCAATATATCGTGGATTTATCCATGTATTGCATATCTGAATACAACCGTTTAGTTACTTTATTGCATGTAGGTGGGGACTGTTTTTTTTCTTCATTTTAATATATATTTACCATTACTAGACCTTGGGTCTAAAAAACAATACATTTTACACCGAATATTGTTTGGAAAATTTAACTATAAAAGTAGTTGTATATTTGAACTATCATAATCTATTTTCAAGGTCGGAAAATTCCAACAGATTTATATTCAACACTCGATCGGTCTATGACTTGTATAATCCAATTGTTGAAAATGTTACCAAGATGAGTGAAAAAGTACCAACCCCTTCCAACTGCCGCCTCGTCGTTTATGGCAACTGATTATCCCGAGGCCCATCTAATCTAAATAACGATTTCCAACAATCCATAACGGTAAGTATACCGTCGGCCAGTAAAGCGAAGCGAATAACAATCTATATATCATAAATATCTTTCTTGTTGCAGGTGGCTCACCATAAATTACCAGTCGATGTTATGAATTATATCCATAAATCAGTATGTGATTATAAAACGTGTATCGGTACGGGTAGCCGGTACGCGTTTGAAATAACAAACTCGCTACTAACAGGACTAATTGATTGACATCGTATTTTCCCACGTTGTGTGTATATATGTGTTGAACCAACCAATTGTGTGTATCTGCAGTATTCTTATGGCAATTGTGACTCGGTGAAAGAGACATGTGTACATGGCTTCAGTCAATGAACTGGTCAGTAAACAACACTCGATCAAATGCAATTGAATCTTTATTTCATTTTGTCGAGGTTGACATGTGTATTTATCAACTCGAAGAAGTTATTATTCAGATAGGCCGATATGTAAATTTAAGGAATAATCTTGGTATCCTAATATAATTGCACAGTATAAATGGTTCATATGATAAACCGCCTCATGATTATGAATTTATGATTTGGTGTTTGTGATTTGTCATGATGCCTTAACCCATGTAAGTATATTAAGCTATGCGTTTATTACTCATAATTACATTTCAGTGAAATATGAAACTGAAAATGTATTTGAGTTAGAGTCATCGTTAAATATTGGACACTTTTAGTGACGTTCAAGCCAATTCACGACTTTTGTTTAAAGTTAATGCGCTGGATAAAATATAGTCCCTCAATTACCATCGCTCTTATCGTCATAATTGCTAATAAAGATGAAAGATTGCCACCTCGAATAGAAATAAATATACACAACGATTATATTTATTTTGAATATACCTGATATCTTGTTGTTTATGTTTATCACATACAATTGCGGTTTTGATTTGGCCACGAACTTGAATTGAAACAAAATGTGTATTTCAATTCACGGTTTCATATCAAGAAATTTTATCAAATGATATCGATACAACGATATTTAGGTATTTAGGGATTTAGTTATTTCACGTCACGGTTTCTTGTCAAGCAATTTTGTCAAATGATATCGTGAGAAGGATATTTAGGGGATATAACGGTGTGGTGTTTCGTGATTTCTGAAAGTACACGCATACCGGGCAAACGTACTGAGTCTACCGACTCACAGTTCGACAAAAGCCACGTCGTTGTTTTGTGTATAGGAACAAGCTATGTAACGGAAGAAGTTGGACCGGAGGCCAGCTCTAATCCTCTACTCCGTAACGTAACTCCTGCGTAAGTCTGAAGTCGTTGAGAGGAACGGAACAGTGGGCGATGCTGGTTGGGCCAGGGGCGAAACTAAACGGACGTCAGTTATTGTCAATATTAGCACGTAGAAATATATATAATTGAAGGGTGATCTGGACTACACGTTGTGACCGTTTATTGATTATTGATCCCCCGCAAATCTTTGATGTTCAGGCACCTATAGAATTATAATTATGTTTAACACCAGTGCACGTCCGTAATCAAAAATTGTGACAGACCAAAGACAAATTTAACAGGAGAAAACTGACAACTTTGAAGATTCAACTTGAATATACATGTACATGGTTTTGAGAACCAGTACATATATTGATATATCACCTGTCGAAACAAGCACAACCACAGTTGGACCCAGTCTCCTCTATTTATAACATGATTATGCTAAATTTGGTGTAGACACATTCGTGCTGATCAGATATGCAGAACAGAACACAAAAGAACACAACAAATATGTGTATGGTGGGACGCATCAGACAAAAGGAGACTTGAACCCCGATATTAACGTAAATCCCATGATGATTTATATATACATTTCACAAGGACCCTTAATGATATATGGGGAGAACGACACCCGAAAAGTCACGTGCTTACCGTCATTCTCACTTTCTACCAAATGCATAACAAATTACCGTATACATTATAACAATTCCTTATGTATTTCCATGTTCAATGTATTTTATGTAACATAATTACATATTTGACGGATAAATAAACAATGTTTAAACCAAAACTTGAGCGCAGATGCAGGACAAAAACTCACAAATGTATGTATTTCAAGAGAAGAATGAGTTTGATCGGTTCTACTTTGAGGGTTGGTGATAGTTACTTCTGATGGGATAGCCATGTTGGGCGGTATCTCAGTGTTCCGAAAACGCTCAACGGTGATAAATCATCAGCAACCTAGCGTAACTCACTATGGCTTTCTCCGAAGTATTTAGCATAAACTAGAATGTCACCGGAAAATGTTAATTTATTGGTGATTAATTGGTTGATTGTGGTTTAACGTTGTTTCAGTCGATATACCATATCACGACTAATACTACACCATCCCACAGACAAGTTATGTTGAACTTTGAACAAAATAATTATTTCCGTAATCATGGAGTATTTTGGTTATTTAATTCCTGAGCAGAGGCGCAAACTGCATTGTTTCTATGAAGACGCGTCAATAATTGTCTCACTGCTTATAAACATAATCGATCTTTCAGTCTTAAACTGCCAAATACTGATTTTGACAGCCGCGCTATATTAGCGATACTTTAGCTATTGAAAAACTGTTCATGTGAGTGTTTCCAATCAAACACTTTCAATACATTTACCGCCATTTTGAGAGCCATGATGGATTATTGTAACCATTTCAGAAAACAATGAGATCTAATTGTATGGGTAATAATAGATTGTGGTTAACTCCCTCAGTTCGAGTTCATTTCACTTGAAATATGGCTAGAAACACGAATGTTGTGCCAAGATAAAATGGACTGAGACCAAAGAAATAACAAGTGTTATGTCTCCAGATTAGCAGATATGTCAGCAGATTAGTCAAGGCCACACATCAACCACAGCAGCTAAAAACAAGGACGAAATATAGAATTTTTAATAAACTTGCCGCCATTTTGACTGCCATCATAAACCATAGTAAACGTCTCAGGCCCTACTGAGATTGCATATTGTAGGAAAAACTCAGACTCCTTTAATTCCTTTAAATATGTTAATGTCATATTCAATGATGGCCCTAATGATATTGCATTTTGACGGAAATACTCGCTCTGGCTTAACTCATTCAGAACCCTTTTTCACATTAAAATATGGCTAGAAACCGAGTGAGTTTTCGGTGAAAGTTCATACTACGTTCTTTAAAATATTTGTTTAGGGATTGGAGGCAAAGCAACAACAAATTTCACTGCCCACCTAATCGTGAGACATGAATAATAGAAAAACAAACCACAATTTTCCACCAGAGGGAAACAGTTGAAACGGATATAGAGGATATGAGTCTAAATGTGTATGTTTTTCCAATTCAGGTCACCATTTTGGCAGCCATTCTTGCCAATGGAGTACCAGTGTGTCCTTTAAAATGTAGAACAATGTAACAGCATCCCAATAATGTATACACTTACCACCTACTAGTAAGTGCATGCAATCTGCAGATCTATGCTGTTTCGGTATCACTTTCTACGCGCCTTTCCCTGTGGAGCTCCTGTGATTCGGGGCCTTCGAGTTCTAACCACGGAGCTGATATATGAATGTGTTAAATTTAATAAACCAAGATTAATTCAACATTCTGCAACAACCGATATATAGCTGTATAAAAATGTAACAATAGTATTACAATTTCTTAACATTTAATTTACAACTTACTAACATAAAAATACAAAAAATTATATACTAAACAAAAATTGTGCTACCATGTTATGATCATCACTTTCATGTATCTAATTACAGGTCTGCCAAGATAAGCGTGTATATTTGTAACATGCGGGTACTTTATTGTAAAGATTGTAAAAAAAAAAATACTTTCGACTTTCATAGTCTAGACAAGTAAGGACACAGGTGTCGGATCGAGAGGGAATTTATGATACCCATAATTGTGGTTAGCATAAATACTTATCCCCCGGAATCCATATGTTGGATTTGTCATGTAGGCGAACCTTTTTCTCAACGCGTTGTTTACTTGAGGATAACAACGGCAATTTTTTTAATAAAGCCGACATTTTTTGACAGTATAATTCACACTGTTTGGGAAGAGTTATTCGTCCAACATTGAAACCCGAGAATGGAGCGATAACCGGAATAAGATATTACATGTAATAATTAATATCGGAATGACAATGATGACGTCAATTACATTTTAGGATGAGAATAATATGACGATTTACGCAAAGCGGTGTCTTTCGTTTCTTATAAAACCAAAAGTAAGAAGGGTATATCAAATTATTTAAACCATAGGAAACTACTGCCAGTTGGCTATGTTGTAATATCTCATCTATCTCTGTTAGCCGTACAATTTTTTAGCAACAGTAGAAATATCAACCCTCCCTCAAAAAAGGTCAGAGGCGCCAGGTGTTTATAATATTTTATAAATCAAGTATGAACCTTTATCAATACGACAAGCGGGCGGTAGGCTATTTTACCCCGGGCCCACACGGGGGCATGAAGACAGATACATTTTGCACTAGTATTAGCTCATACTGACATCACAATAAAAATGACAACTGCAATTATTTGTATACATGCCATGCACATGGCTATACCAGGAAGCGTATAACAACTTTCTAGATAAGTCCAAAAATAATGTGGGTAGGTACCCGCTGATGCCAGTAACAGTGTATGATTTCAGCATTATAATTCCAACCCACCCCGTCATATATAGCCCCAGAAGTGTTACAGTTAAGTTTAGATGCATCTATAGTTATCCCACTAGGCGCGGAATGAGTGGGTCGTTAATGGTGTATATCCACGACTTATTCACCTCATGTGTACCATAATATTTGTAAGCAAGCGGAAAAATATTCATTGAGAAAATCTCGCCTTCTAGTGTCGGGTTTAAGTAATTGATATTCATTACGTCGGAGGTGACCGGCATTAAATGTATTAATGTTACGCGGTTCTTTGTTTCATACAATCATGTTCATTAGTAAATGCCAAGCTAAAATTGCCAATGATTTCAAGGAACACAGATTACTTGAGCACGAATGCTCATGAACGTAATATTAGTCAATCCTGTGCACCATTTTGGTAGCAATTGTAAATAGAATTTCGTATCAGTATGTCCCACAATAACATGATACAATTAATATAATAATACTTTGGGTTGAATGAGACATTGCATATGGCGGCGATGATGGCGATTGAGTGAAACATGACAGATTTCACCAATTATACAGACCAATTACCATATTGAGATTAGTAATTTTATAATCCAAAAACGACTAGGAATTAACGTCTACTCAAAATATCTCCACCACGCTACATCCTGTGCTTTATGCCTTCCGGGAAGATGAGAATAAGGGCTTTAGATTACTTCTTAGAGAAATATACCTAAGTTTGATAAAACTTTTGTGCCAGGTGGGGCATTGTGTAATATTTTCGCTTTAATGTCCGAGTTTGTAGATCAGGATATATATCTTGAACCATTGTTTCGCAGTTTAGCAACAGTCGCTGTGTTACTTGAGCAATTTAAGTGGTCGTCCACTCTCACATATTTCACCACGACGTCTGACACTAAACTGCAATGGTTACAATATCAAATAAACACTCGAATCCTTGCGGCCATTTCTTAATATAATAAAGCTAACACAAAATGATAGATGCGAAATATGCCAAACAGAAATTGAAACAATTTCACACATATTTTGGGACTGTAGATGTGTCCAATCTTTCTTTAACAAACTGATCAAATGGGGAACTGACAAAGGCATCGACCTACGTGTTTCGAAAAAGATCATGCTACTTGGAGCTATCACATTGGAACCAAACAGAGTGATAAATTATTTTTTACTTATTTTGAAATAATATCTTTATGAAGCAAAGTTTTCCGCAAAATAACTCAGCTTGAACGAATTTTTTTTAATGAACTCAGATTACGCCATGACTGTGATAAGTTACTGGCACGATGCAACATGGAAATAACACAATTCCAACAGAAGTGTTTAATTCTGGAGAAAGAACTAGCTTTCACACAATAATATGCCCACCGACAAATATATTCCATTTATCCGGGCAAACCGAAAAACATTTGTAAGATAATAACTACATATATCGTCCATGCATCCAGACTCCAGAGCAATCTAGAATAAGGTATGGCCTCCTTAATATCTATATTTGATCTTTCCGTGGCGCAAATAAATTTAGCAAAATTATGTCAACGTCGAGATCAAGACAACGTTACCAGCAACTAATCGATTACAGTAACTATTCTTAGAAAACATGATACATATTGCCGCTAGTAGTACGAAAGTAGGCCAGACGCCCACACGCACAATGCATGTGGTCGTCTGGAACGCGCGCGCCAGTCAAATGTATGCATAAATGTAAGTTGGTTTGGTTACCCCTCCGCTACACATCCCATTGATACATTTTTAAATAAACAACTGTATGTAAAATTACCGCATATATATGTATATCTTTGGGTAATAAACATTTAAAAAAAAGGGATTTACGCTAACAAAAAATTTAAATTCCCTCTCGAGGCGACACCTAGTTCATGATTGCCTGGTCTATAATTTTATCAATTATAATCTCATATAAAAAAAAATCAATATTAAACACCACCCTCCCAAAGTTAATCCTTTCTAGTTTGCAGCGCACCTCTGCACTCCTGCTTCTGGTGGCATCTAGCCAGTTGATTATCGGGACACACCCCCTCCCACACACACACACACACACACCATATTAAAGCTCGTGGGCTCTGCCCACTTTACCGCCTCAGTGGGCAAGTTATGGTGACAAGAAACACTATACGTAATCAACAAATAGTGAGGTAAGTATCGCTCGATCTTTGCGACCATTCCGGACGTTCGCACCCAACTAATCTGTATAATGCATATCATTCTATATCAAGTGCATGTGTACACACATATTAATGTCAAGCATTTAAAAATGTCTTGTCATGATTGAACCTAATTAAACGACACACAGCCAGCTACATAATTGTTACTGTCCCTCGTGCATTACATTGTGGGTATGCTTTGACTGCCGACTGATACATCGATCGTTTATTCAGCTCGCTTTCAATACAACTGGTACATTCAATTAGTTATCTTGACCCTCCTACAGGTCACGTACGTACACACCCAGCTAGCTAGGTCACGTACGCACACCAGGTTGGTGGCTAACTGTTTAATAATGAACTGTCGATAATAAAAAAAACATAGTATTCATTTTCAGCATACATACACTAACGGGTGTGACTACTTACCGCCCGGGACCGTCCGGGATCGCCCGAGACCACCGGGACAGCCCGGGCGCCCCCCCCCCCCCCCCCATGGGCCGTGGACACTATATATCGACGTTATAAGGTAGCGACATACCACCTGAGGGCAACCTAGAAACGTTTGCTCGCTCGGTCGTCTCCGGTCGGTGTTATTAACCCCGCAAATGCCGATATTGGCTAAGAGAGCCCGGGGAGACGGTGTCTTCGTATGGGTTCGGAGAGTATATTTTGAGCATGCACGGTAGTGCAATACCACCTGACTGTCACTTCCAAATATTCACTCGCTGACGCTTCCACGGCCGGTGTTATTAACCCCTCACAATCCGGTAATATACCATATAAACAAGAAGAGCGCGGGACCGCCCGGGCGCCCCCATGGGCTCGTGCGACTCCGGCCGCTGTTATTAACCACGTAAATGCCGATATTGGCAAAACAATATTTTGGTCCCACGTGCCCTTATATAAGCGGACATACAACCATGTATTCAATCAGTTGTAATGATCCGGCGGTTACATAGTGCAACAAATGAAATTCCACTTATACTGATGTGATAACTGTTGATATTTCCGAAAATCCCTTCACCGGCAAAGAAATGGGCCGGGAAAAACATTTTGGAAACCCGAATCTTTTCATTTTGTATTTTTAAATTGTGGGTAAAAATATGGAAACCAGGAATCCGAAGCCATAGAAGCGCAGTCTCTGAGTTCGATGTCAGACCTCATTGTGTTTCGGAAATACGTTTTAAGAATTTTGACATATCAGTTTAAAACAAAATTCAAATGTTAAATTTTAAATTTGGGTATGCACTGCTCGAAAGTGACCCGCAGAATGGCCATTCGAGACACCACCAGTCACAACGATAACTACTCTAATCATATTGATAATAACTAATCAAGACGCTCTACAACCATATATTAACCACAGACCAGCCGAAGTCAAACGTCTCCTCGCGCATATACGCATATACTCGACCTATAATGTGAAATTGGTACATAATGTGATTATTTGATTCAGAAATAAGCAGACAATGGCTCATGGCCGTTATTTAATTTTATGGATCGGGCCACAGTGAAACAACGTGCTAAAGAGCGTACACTTGCAAAGTCGTGAGTTGGTTTATTTGTGTCAGTGTTCGTACATAATCGGCTTAGAACAGCCTCATTGTGAGTCGATATTGTTACTAAATTGCTCTCACTTTCAGCACAGTATCGACTCAAAATATGTCGATTCTAAGCAGATTATCTACATAAAACAAGTTCTATTATATGCAGAGAATGTGCTGATTTTCGGTTTGACAGTCGAGACAAACGATCTTCACTCCACGATATACCGTTGACATATTATAGCAGTTGGTGTTCCATTGGCGATCAATTGTGCATAACGATTTATGTATGAACATAGATGTATGTGATAACTCCATTATTCTAATGCGTTTTAATACACATGCTGTGGTTGGATTTGAGTGTAATTTTGCTGAAATTGTCGGACATTTCAACATTATATGTTATACTATCAAGGTAACTCAGCGCTGTCCAGGTTTAAGTGATGTGAGTCCCTATGCTTTTGTGCTATTTGGCGGGAATAGGGAATATTTTGTTCAAAGTGTTGCATGTATTATCATAAATTGTATAACCAAATGGGCATCGCAAAACGTCATTCTTATAGATGGTCACCTTGCAGGAGTGATTATATTCTGTTTATTCCGATTAATTCGCCTCGCCAGTAAAGTAGTATTTATTTATTTACAACTGCGTACTTCACAAATTGTTATATTAAATCGTACTATCGACGTGGTTGAAATTGACGGCTTTTTTTTTTATTTTTTTATAATTTTTATTGGGATTAAAACGTGAACATCATGGACATTTTAGTTCGCAAACAGAAAAGACACCAATTTTGAGGACACTTCGTTATGATATCTCCATGAAGATAAAGGTGTTTTAAATAAATATCCAGGTGCTCCTCTGTTCGTGGTGCTATACTGGATATTTTTACCAGCTTAGAAAACTGTTACTCAATACCAGCTACATGTGCCCGACAAAAGCGAAATTTTAAGTTTTTATGTTAGTCTTTGATTTTGTTCTAAAATATAAAGAAATACTCCGCACCGGGCAGATGTGTCCTTGTCATTTGCCAGTGTTGGAGGATCCCGAAGTCATGATTGTGCTCTGACTGGGTTGTCTTTTACCTCAGGGGAAAATATATATTCGAGTTCAGTGTGACCACTATTTTTGAACAGGCCTTCTATAAATGTCCCTCACTTGACAAAACATTGTATCTTTTTTGCAAGAATATGTTTCTCCCACCACTACACGTTTTAACACAGACAGCCCATGTGAGATAGTAGTGTGATATTTCCCTTCCTCACAACCAGCGTGACACACTGTATCACCATACTTTAGAGGAAGTAAGAAATAACGCTCACAATGTTCTTCAAATAACACATGAAGTTACAGTCCCAGCCTGCTTCGAAAACAATGGAAAGCAAATCACATCACAGTGATCACACACACTCCCTTGGTTATCGTCAAATTTATCCTTGGCTAAATGATGTCAGAAACACATTTTTGCCCTGGAATCCAGCAATTGTGGCCAACCTGAGGGGGTACTCTACTTCAAATCTATGCTGAACCCTTATCTTTGGCATAGGTCCCATCAAGCATGTTTGAATAACGACAAAAATTGTAGCTGTAATCATGTCTGTACTTTAGCTTCTTCGTGAAATTAGTCACTTAGTCACTGAGTTATGTCCCTTGATTTGCACAAACAAAACGCTTGATTATACCCAATTTTTGGTTACGCAAATTGACAATTTTCAACCAAAACAGACCATGGCAGAACGAATGTCAGTAAATAAGCTTCTTCCACCTGATAGAACTATGTTAGTGCCAACACATATTTGAAGTAGAAAAAAAGTTATCGAACCAATTTGAAAATAAAATGTCTTGCAAGCGCAGATGACAGAATTCAGGGGAGAGAAATCGGGCTATTTTCCTGTAACCAATAACACAGATTTATCCTTCAATGAATACGAAAGACATGTTATGTATCCAAATTGTTCACATTTTTGTAAAATAATTAAACCGTCAAACCAGTAATTCCGCATTTAACACAGGCTACACTGCCAGTTATGCCCCCCCGATCTTATTTTCTATTTATCAGAACCCCTACAACCATCTAAATTGTGTACTGCTACCTTTGCATTGTTATCTTTGCAACATAGATGTATTTTGTGTGGGGATATTCTGGCGAGTGTTGTTATAATGCATGTACATTTATGAAATCGGCAACGTACCAATAGCTTTCTGGAAGATCGTAATGAAATTAACATCGCGTGGAAATTTCGCATGCAATACGACATGCCGTCCACGAATACGCCAAAATGCAGAATAACATACCGTTTTTATTGATGTACATTGCATAGACCTAAAAAATTATGGTAAATAAACGGCGATTATCAAAATTTCGCGAGGTTACTGAAAATATAATGGCGAGAGAAAACACTGCAATGCAAGACTCTGCAACATCATGAGTGTGATTGGCAGGGTGTTTGTCTTTAGTAATCAGATAATTAAACATTGTTGTCCATCTTCTCGGGAGACATTGATATTTGTCACCCGCTCGAGAACTGACACACAGTGCCAATTACGTTATTTCCTCGAGCGGGTGGCAATTACTGACAAATCTCAATGTCTCCCTCAACAGCGGGTGATGACAACTGTATAATTTTATTTCAATAAGACAAAGACCAAGCTCTCCATAAGCCATAATCCCTGCATTGAATAACCTAGATCAAAATACTGACCGAATTTGTCTAGCCGAATTACCCTATATAGCCGAAAATTCCTGCGACCGAAAAATACAAAACCGAACTTTTCCTCAGCCGAATCTCGGCATTCCCCTACTGCATAAAGATTCCAGGATTCAACATCAATTGCATTAATAGAGCAGAAGAATTTTCAGCAAACTAACTTTTGAAATGATTGATTATCAGTGGGATTATCAGTTTGAGAGTGTCAGACTTACCTGGACGTCACAGGAATATCAATTCGTATGTTACTGTTACTACTCCAAGTGCATCTGTTGCGTATTCAACCTTTATATACTGATTTAACTGGTGTGTACAGGTGGCAGACCTCAATGACCGCATGCGTTGTCATGTTGTATTGTTGATAATGATTCTATGGATTGATCAACTAATAAGATCATATGTGACACTTAGTGCAGCAAGTGCATGTGGACTGAAGTAACATTATAGTTCCCACAAGCAGGGTTACCTGGCGTTGAGACTAGTCAAACATTTCATATGCCTTTCAATCGGTTAAAGTCAGGAATGTGGCTCGAGGGTCTTCGTTTGGGGTGTCTTCCATGGAACTTCCAACGTCACCCCATTGCACTACATGTAGATCAGAATTCCCAACTTTGTAAAATCGCAACTCGCGCTGTCCCCCATGAACTGGAACATGTTAATTACACCCCAATGGTACCATGTCTCTCGTTGAAGCAATTCACGCACTTCATTCCTGAAACTAAACCAAGTAATTTCGCATTTTTGTCACATTCCGGTGATCAAAATACATTTAGGTCGATGAATGCATGAAACAATAATAAACAGACTTATGATCCTAAACGACTTATCAAAGTCTTTTGAACGTCGATATATGGTAATCAAAACCTCAACTAATAACCTCATGTGCCTGATCTGATTATTTTCTGGCGAAGAAAACGTACATCGGATGGCTTTATGGTGTTGATTCTGGCAGGCCATTATTAATTCCGAGAATGACGAATTTCCCTGTCCCCCCAAAAAATAGCCTGTTCTCCTGAAAATAAGCTCATATTGAACTTATTTCAAAAACACAAATACAACCATATTCGGCATTATTTGAATCTGAATTACAATCTATATGAACCGGAATCGACTTATTATATGTACGCTCTTTATATTGTATTTTTGCTGTTGTCTGAGCCATAAACAAGAATATAATGGTATAAGTCCACTATCGGCTTATTTCAGAATCATGTAAGTCCATTGTGAACCTATGTGAATATTAGGTAAAATGTGTACCAATTTGCACGATGATAGGCTTCAAAAATACGTGGACAATATTGAATAATGTATGAGGAAAAAATATATAGATACATGTAGAACACGGGTCTTTTGCAATAATGTAACCATAATATGTTAATTCGGGGAATACTACAGTACAGTTGGTTGTCATCGGATTATTTTCAAAAATGTATCATGATGGCCAATATAATGCCGCCGGTACAGTCGCTGCCACCACATATATTCAAATATCCTGGTTCATATATGTATCTGGAGTGCATGTCCATCTGAGTTTGCATTTTAATTTTTCCCGATAATATGGATACTAACACATTCCTTGCGTTCTTCCTTGGATGTAAACGTATATTTCAGTGCAAATTGAACTGATGTGCGACGAGTATACTATAAAAATTTAGGCAAATGCGTTTATTACCTCCATTATTGAAGAGCATACATATAATACATAGTCCGATAACATAGTCTATACAGTAACGGAGTATATATACGTTGTGTAAAGTGATGTACACGGATGCAATTCGCGCAGAGGCGAGGAGGAAATAGAGAGGTGGATAGGGCAAGAGTGGGAGTGAGTTTTACTATACATTTTTTTGGTGCTGCTGGACTAACCGACCAAGTATTCATTCACACAGTCAGAATAAGTGGTATATTCATTTTGGAGTTTCCATTTTCTGTGAGTCCAAGTCTTCCGTCTTCGTTTCATGTATGCTATATAGCTGTAACTCGTGTCCCTCAAATTAGATATGTACGTCGTGAGGTATAGATATGTACGTCGTGAGGTATATATATGTACGTCGTGAGGTAAATAAATATATAGATTCCTTGTGTGCATGGATTTAAATATTTCGAATTGTGGCTTACAGCAGTTTAATATCAAATTCAGTTGAAACACCCGATCCGCTTTGCATTATCTGATCTAGATACTTATTTGTGGATAGTATTTACCATCCATAGATACTTAAAGATACGGGCGGGGTTGGCGGTGGGTATCCTGTTAAAATATTCACCTCCGTCAAAAACAGCCATAAACAGAAAGAATAGTAATATATAGACAGACTTTGTTCTTATACCAATCAGAAATATGGCATAAACAGTATATTATTGTCAATTGTTTTTCCTTTGTTATGTAAACAAAAGCAAAAAACGTTACAAAACCTGGCTTTTGTTTATATCCGGATATGGTAAACATAAAGAGCGTTATTTGTTACTGTATTCCTGATATGGAAATAATAAAGAGCGTTTATATGATTCGTGTGATTAACCAACAGAATTGCGCTGTGTTATGTAAACAGAAGCAAAACTTCTGTAACGCAAGCACGCTCTTGTTTACGTACACCATCGTACGTCCTGACGACAATATGCTATTTACGCGCTGATTATATTTGGCATATGAACAAAACTACATATATTTTAACATTCCTGCTGTTGATGGCGATTTGAACAAATATGAATATTTCTGCAACGATCGCCGCCCGTGCCTTTAATTGTGTACTGTTTAACAACTGATATATTCAGAACTGAATTGTTTTGTAATTAACGAGCGTTTTATAATGCGTTATTTTTCCAAAGAAATTATTTTTATAAATGACCACAAACCTCTCACAAGCCCACCAACACAAAGGTGAATCTGCCTTATATACGGACAAAGTTGATCTCCGTTATTTCGTCGTTATATATTGGCATTAGAGACCTTTCGCAAAATCAATATTACGATAGGATATATTGTCCTAGTAAGGTGGACACAATCATAATTTACCTACGACGATTAACCCTTTACCCAACAAACCGGCCAAAACCGGCCAAATAAAGCTTCAACAGCCTAAAATATCTTCGGTCTGTCTCAATAGAACCATACAAATATGGATATCATTGGAACCGGCTCATTGACCACATTGTGATTGTTACAGTTATGCCCTGTGCCAATGCATTCTCTTATATATGCGAGTCGACCATAGGTCGCCTCGCATATATAAGAGAATGCATTGGCCTAAACAATTTTATAATTTTTAATGTGTTAAGCCAATGCATTCTCTTATATATGCGAGGCGACCTATGGTCGACTCGCATATATAAGAGAATGCATTGGCACAGGGCCCTTCTGTTGGGTAAAGGGTTAATTTGTGAGATGGCATATGCCCCACTCTATTCATTTACACATATATGATGGAAAAATTAATGTGTGTCTCTTTCAGATCCCATGTTCTTATACGTGTGTTATACGCCACGCGGATGTTAGAGCGTCCCCAAGCAGGACCGGTGGCACATCCTGGACACATCTGCACATAATTATACTGAGTGGGGTATATTTAGCCTCACATAAGAACCCACGTGCGTAAAGATCGAAGTTTTGGCCGTATATATATACTGGCAGGATATTGTCCTTATCCGTAATCGTAATCGTGATTTTGCGAAAGGTCTCTAGTATTGGGTTATCACCCTTCCGATACTGTGTCCGTAATATGTCCATTAGTAAGTTGATGTGCATATATACGTATCAGTGTTTATGTACGGTAAAAATGACCGTCATTTAAGTATTTATATATTATAATGCAATGCGTATCGTTCGTTATACATACTTCCCCATTGTCATTTCGTAGGCGGGGCTAAACCGCGATTACGCGCTGATTCGCGGTCTATATAGGTACGAGGTATAATGTTCTTCCAGCGTGAGACATAGCGCATGTATCTTATATTCATAACGTTCATGTTTGTGGTGAAATATCGTGCTTTTCTTCGATTTGCCTGTTGGGACGTGGCGAAAGGGGTTGTATTATGGAATGTCAACCCCCCCCCCCCCACACACAACATTGGTAAATTCTCACTGAACAGTGAGGGTTGGCTAAACTGCGATTACGCCGATTATGAGTCAACTTTTCTGATTAACCCATTGATGTAAACGCTCTTTATTGTTACCATATCAGGAATAAACTAAAACCGAACGATCTTTCCTATTCCATGCCATGCCACGCACATGGCTGTTTTCGATTGGGATCCAAGCATCGTGTTCCGAGTTGTATTTTGTATGACTTCAATGTGTTTTTCTGAGTGTTTTTCTGAGTGTGATGCTCGTAGAAAGGAAGTTCAAGTGTTTGTCGACACCGGGAAAATTCAAAAGCATATATAATCCGGTGTATTTGGAACGCAAACCGCAATGTGGCTTTTTAAACCGCCATGCCATATGCACGTCTTCTATACCAAAAACTAATCAGATCTGACCCACGAACCCATTAGTATGAGGACATGTCGTTGTGTTGACAGGATAACAATTATCAAAAGAGGAAGTTGGAATTGTTCGTGTGCGTGAAATTGAGAAGTTAGTACTCAGGCACTATGCCAACCTTGGGAATGTAGCATTCTACTAACATTGCCGAAAATTTGAAATACATTGACCATACCACTCCATAGCAAAGCATTGTCTGAACTACGCTGAATTGTAATATTTACATCTCAATTCGGGACGCAACTGTCGGCGATAAACTAACACAAATTATTTCGTCATCGAGAGTCATTGCATTTAAGTATAAGAATGACGGTGAGTTGTCTATTTTGGACCAGTATTAGTAAAAAGTAACTACTTTCAGCAAGATTATTCTCATTTTAAATTTTGTCACCCTACCGGAGTGTTAATATCACTTTAAAACACGTCAGCCTGGCAAAACTTCCAATGACCGTCTCTTATAAATAGCCTTTATGCTTCCGTCGCCCAAAATCGTCAGATAATAAAGAGTTTCGATTCTGATATTTTGAAGGTTTTGAACGATAAATTGTGGACACTTTGTGTATTTTGGCAATGTATGTTCCTTACGAGTGATTGCAATTGCACGTATTTTCATTTATCTTGTGTTTAGTAAGAAGAAAACTAACCAATTTTGACCAATTCGGTGACAAATCGGAAAGGGCATCTTTAAGAAATGCCAATGGATTCAGTCAGTAATTATCGGTCAGTACTTTTGATGCATGTAATTATCAAAGGTGCCACACGGAAAGATACCCCGCGCAGGCCCTGCGTAGATTATGTCCACCGCCCCACTGCGAAAGGTCAGGCTCCCCATATGTGGCACCCAGTTTTTCGTTGGTGCTTCCGCGAGGTCGGGGTCATGCATGGGGTACTGGGGAAATCGTATTTTGTAAGGCATCAAATGAACGATCTGCGGATACACATGGTTAGTATTTCGATACATACCCGAACTTATACATGGAAAACTGGTTAACATGATGCTTCATATGACCTTCTTAATGACGCATACATTTTTGTATAAATAGGTTTATTGCAAATAAAATATGGAAAGAGCCAGACAACAGGGCCGAAGACATATATAAGTCCGACTCAACAAAATATAAATTACAAAAAATATTCACGTGATTAACAAAACAAAATGAAAAACAAAATTAAGTGCATATGGTGATACTGTACACACGGTGGGGAATCACGTGGTTCCGAGTTGATGAGTACCACGATTTTAAATGGCGGCGGATAGATAAAATTTGCCAAGAAACGACGAAAAAGGTAATAAACTACGATATGACATATTACATATTATTTTGGCAGCGACGAGCATATGCTACACTATTTTGTATACAAGATGATACCTCATATGTGTCCAAACTCACATTTGTTTGCTCAAACATTCTGACCAAATGTCGTCAGTTGGACGATTTTTCACGATGTTTTCACGATGTGTTTACTGGTGTATTCCTCGAACATTCTATATTTTCATGCATTTTCTCTAGTTGGGCCAAAAATATTGTTACTGACGTTATGTTTACTGAAAGAAAGCACATTTGGTCGGCAATATATTGATCCGTCTTTTAAAGAAAATATATTTTTCCTTGTGAATCATAGCTTTTTCATTAGTGGTGAGTGTACATGCACCACAATTAAGTGATGAGTTACCACGAACTTGTTCGGAATCGATTGAATAAATGGAGGACAGCAAACAAGTCAGCCGGCTTATAGCGAAATTTACAATAGGAGTACAGCTAATTAGGTCTGAACCGTCCATATAGCAAGACGCAGGCTTTATTTACTGGAATTTCGCCATATACTGAGACGACTTGAAGATTATAAATGTATGGCCCAAGCAAACCGCCTAATTACGATACTATTCAACTGGTGTAATAAATTAAACTGTTTACCTCAGATGTAAAACATGTGGTTAAGTTATACATATAGGTTACTGGCGCTATTAATGCATGGTTGTTGATCACCATGAGTTAACACGAATTTTATTGTTAATGCAAACTGTCTTGTCAAAATTAATTATGTATACCTTTAAAATAGAACTCCCGTGGACTTTATACCGACATGCAGGCATTGCATCTTTGTTTAATGCTGGTTTAATTCACCTTCTTAACTCCGTTCTTCTCTGACAACCAGTATATTGTTAAAGTGTACACAGAAGGTCCCGAAAAGTTAATCAGCTTCATGCATGTGCATTGTGACAAACTGTGGATAGAGCTGAGTGGAGACTTTTCAACCCACTAAGCTATCGAATATATGTGTATGTGTCCACAACCCCATATAATATACATGCAGGCCCGACTCAAATCTCGTGATATAACTAACACAATGTACATGCATGTGACTCATATTAAATCTGCTTTTAATTATAACTGAACATTTTCTAACAATTACTCATATTATGACCATTCATTGTTGTTAATCAACAAAACCACCCATTTTATCTTTCATAAATCACACATTCGATTCTGCTGAAAGAAAATGACTACCCGGGAGGCAGAAAGGAGGTATACGATATCGACAGGAGTCACAGGACGTATAATTCGTTCATCAAAGGCACTCTCGGAGTCCGGTGGGAAAAGGCCAGGTGTAATCAGTCAAAGATGTTGCCACACAAGAAGATGGGGCTATATGATATTGATAAATAAAACAATGTTACAATATTCGTTTTTTATTCAATATTAAAACAACTATAGGCATCTCGCCATTAAAAATAAACAACAGATGTGTGTTAATAAACAACCAGACATCGTCATAAACTATAAATAATATGTGAAAAAGTTAAAACATTAATGTTTGTCAACATGGTTAAAGGGGGACTGCACACTAAATACAGCCATTTATGGGGCCATCTCATATTATACTCAACAGAAAATATGCAACAAATAAATGAATTTGAGCCAGGAATGAATGCGATATAACTCACGCGCTCTATGATAGACGTAAACAACATGGTACTTATAATGAATAGGTGATGGTTCGCTAAACTCATTTTCATTATAATTATCATGCTGTTTACATCGTTCATAAAGCACATGAGTGTATTTTGCACTCACCCTGGCTCAAATTCATTCATTTGTTGCATACATTATGTTGAGTATACTAGGAGATGGCACCATACATGGATGGATTTTGTATACAGCCCCTCTTTAAATGGGTACTGTACACTATATCCGGCCATTTATGAGAGAATCTCCTTTTATACTCTCCAGAATGTATGCAATAAATGAATGAAAGTGAGTCATGGGTTAGTACAAAACACTCGTATACTCTACGAACGATGCAAACAACATGGTAATTATCATGAAAATAAATTTATGACTCCCGGTTATAAATTCATTTGCATTTCAGCTACCATTTTGTTTGCATCGTTCACGGAGCACAAGTGTATTTTGCGCTAACCCGTTGCTCAAATTCATTCATTTGTTGCATACATTATTTTGAGTATAAACGGAGATGGTCACGCAAATGACCGGATTTAGTGTACAGTACCCGTAGTGTACAGTAACCGTTCAACATTCTGACTAGACAATACCTGAAGGCTGAAGATAATAAGACAGACCACCGCGACGCGGCCATATTGGATTCACACAGGCCCCGTTTCGCGGTTTAAGTGCTACAGGTCAAAGTTCTGGTGGTGCATTCCATATTGAATATTCATGATTCCATATTTGGAGCTTTTGAAATTTCGCGATTTCAATATATTGAATGCACTTCCAGAACTTTGACCAGTAGCAATTAAACCGCGGAATGTGGTGAACCCAATATGGCCACGACTCAGTGATCTCGCTTATTCAGTTAACTGAAGATGCATTCTGCATTTGATGATAAATTTCTGACAAAATATAACTATGAACACCTCAGCAACGTTCTAACCAACGCATTTCTTCTTATGTCGATATAGATTAATGCCTTCGTGCCTGTACAGTTTACCACATTCGCACCGATACCTCCGGTCCCCGCTATGAATGTCCATGCGCCCTGTCATTCGGACCTTGGTACGAATGCTGCACCGCATTCAATGCATTTAAAGGTTGGCTCGCTGTGTTGCAGTCGTTTGTGCCTTCTGACATATGTTGCACTCGCAAATTTTTTTGGGCACTTATCACAATCGTACCTCCCTTCGTCTCCGTGTTTGCTGCACCTAAAACACAACGACGAATAGTTTACTTGTTGTCATACGATATATCATTGACGTATAATCAATATAAATTACCATGAAAAACTAAATCGCACTATGTGTCGCTTGGTCAGGTGGAAATTTATCATGCTGGTCATTGCAATATATGGGGGCGCCGTTGTTTTATCATGTTGGCATATTAAATTGACCAATGAGAATGGAGATCTAATAACCGGAGGTGATGGCATATTAGGTTCACCGTGAATGACATCGACCCCATATTGAACGCCCCAGACCCCAGTGGGTATATGGGGACAACAGACGCCATCTTGTTTTTCTTGGAACTCGCCTCTGTGATATTTTCTGTGTATTTTGGTGCTAATAAAAGGGAAATATGTCGGAAATCATTTTCCGCGAATTAAAAAAAAAATAGCGACATGTAGCCAAACCGGCTTGTGATATATTTAAGGAATTCTAAAGACTCATACATTAACGACATATTCAGTTTGTTGTCCTAAAACGACATTACAAACTTACTAGAGTCCAATGAACTTCGTAGGCCTACACGTAATTCAAAATCTGAACTTGAATGCATGAACACATCGCTACAGGACACTTAGTTGTCGGCTGCGGTGGCAAGAGAGACTAAGCGAGATGAATATAAGGCTTGGCTAGCGCCTCGCCGGATAATAATCTCACTTTGCCTCACATGCCATCGTATCCGGCAACAAATCGTCCTATAACTTAAAATATTTGTACATTATACCATATGGAAAGCGTATTAAACGCTTATCCAACTTCCTCTGTGAATCATGGAAACTCCGCCATCTTGGGTCAAATGTAATTCTTTTAAGTTTTAAATGTATTGTTAATACTGCGTTATTTTTTAGGAACACGGAACAATGGAGCCATTACGGGGCTAAAATGACAACAATCCAATACATCCATGATATTACCGATCTACATATGGTATAATTATGTAACTTCCTACATGGTTATGGTTTCTGAAAAAAAGATCATACTTTAATTAAGTTTACCTGTGTCGATGCAAATTTGCCATGCTGTAGAAACATTTTCCGCAGCAGCTATATGGGGCCTCCTTTCTGTGGGCACGTGTATGGCAACTCAATCCCGACTTGGATGCAAACTGCTTACCGCAGGTACGGCATAACATAACTTTCTTGGTCTCGGCCATTTCATCGGAAAAAAAAACACAAATTAAATCGTACGTATCATATAGGAATATTTCTGTGACATTATTTCGTGTTATTATATGGTCCAACATTTATTATTGTCATTATCTTAATCATCTTGAGAAATGATGAACCCATGCAAAACATGTAATATCATCTGCAACATGGTCAAACTCTTTCTACATAAACGATGTGAATCACCAAACATTGAACATTAATATATTTTATTTATGTAACTCGTTTGACATCGGCCTCGAGTGGGCGTATCTGTCAATAAACTATCTTATATTATCTTACACTCATTACCAAATGGTGATCAACGACCATGAACAGCACAAGTAGCATATATATAACTTGACCCAGTTGTGATTAAAACCATACTCAGACTCTAAAAGTACTTTTAGAGTCTGAGTATGGTTTTATTCAGAACTGAACTTGACCATATATATTCTTTACATCTAGGGTACATGTACAGTTTGGACGGTTCAGACCTAATTAGCTGGACTCCTTTTGTAAATTTCGCTATAAGCCGGCTGACTTGTTTGCTGTCCTCCATTTATTCAATCGATTCCGAACAAGTTCGTGGTAACTCATCACTTAATTGCGGTGCATGTACACTCACCACTAATGAAAAAGCTATGATTCACAAGGAAAAATATATTTTCTTTAAAAGAAGGATCAATATATTGCCGACCAAATGTGCTTTCTTTCAGTAAACATAACGCCAGTAACAATATTTTTGGCCCAACTAGAGAAAATGCATGAAAATATAGAATGTTCGAGGAATACACCAGTAAACACATCGTGAAAACATCGTGAAAAATTGTCCAACTGACGACATTTGGTCAGAATGTTTGAGCAAACAAATGTGAGTTTGGACACATATGAGGTATCATCTTGTATAAAAAATAGTGTAGCATATGCTCGTCGCTGCCAAAATAATATGTAATATGTCATATCGTAGTTTATTACCTTTTTCGTCGTTTCTTGGCAAATTTTCTCTATCCGCCGCCATTTAAAATCGTGGTACTCATCAACTCGAAACCACGTGATTCCCCACCGTGGTACAGTTGATTCAGGAGTCCTTGTGTGGTAAGAAGCTACATATTCAATAATTTTCTAAATTTTAATCGATTTGAGGCTATGTGCATCGGTTTGGGTAATTGGCCAAATAGATCTTTTAGTCACCAGAAAAAAGCATATAGGATTACGCTTTATATAATATTATCTAATTGCGTCCTCACCAAAAGAAAATGAAAGATTAATAATTCAATTTATAACTATATCAATATCTTCATATGAAGCACAAAAGTTATACATTTTTATACGCCCTTTTGAAAAAAAGGCCGTATTATAGTATTGGTCTGTCCGTCCGGGCGTCCGGGCGTCCGGGCGGGCGTCCGGGCGTCAGTCCGTCCGTTAACCTGTTGTCCGGATGATAACTTTAGTTAGAGTGAACCAAAATTAGTAAAATTTGGTATGTGGGTTTATTAGCCGAAAAGTAAGTTCAAGTTCGAATTTGGGTTCCGCCCGCCAATTTTCACCGGAGTTATGCCCCTTATTTAACGTTTTTTGACTTAGAAAATCCTTGAAATTTGTTGTCCGGATGATAACTTTATTATAGTTTATCGGAATGAATCCAAATTTGGTATATTACTTTCTCCCAACAAAACACAGGTCAAGGTCGAACTTCGGTTCTGTCCGACCATTTTTGGCAGAGTTATGCCCCTTTTTCGACTCAGAAAATTCAGTTTTTCTTTTGTTTTTTGGTTTCCGGATGATAACTCGATTTTGGAATGTTCATACGCAAAACCCGTTTTTTTGTGGATTACATATATCGAAATACAGCTCAAGTCCGAATTTCGTTTTAATCCGATAATGTTTGCGAGAGTTATGGCCCCTTTTTTGACGTAATTTGACTTAGAAAATCCCTGAAATTTGTTGTCCGGATGATAACTTTAGTTAGAATGAACCGTTTTCAATCAAATTTGGTATGTGGGTTTATTAGGAGACAGCTCAAGTTCGAATTTGGGTTCCGTCCGCCAATTTTCACCGGAGTTATGCCCCTTATTTGACGTAATTTGACTTAGAAAATCCCTGAAATTTGTTGTCCGGATGATAACTTTACTAGAGCTTATCGGATTCAATGATAATTTGGTATATTACTTTATTTGAGTTCCGTCCACCAATTTTTACCAGAGTTATGCCCCTTTGTTACCAGTTTCCACCGACCCAAGAGAGGGCGTATATTGCACGCCCAGCGTAGCTCTTGTTGAATCTGGATGTTGCTTCAACATAAATATGAACTGCTTTTACAATTTCTGAATTTATAGTGGTACTCAAGCGATTATCTCCATAAAGTAATAGATGAGTTTTGATATCAACTTCCAATAATCCCAATGCATTAAAGAGTTCGAATCGCTCCAATACATATAGCGGACAGTACATAAAATAATGTTCTGTATCTTCATATATATTCCCACAAATACATTTTGGATCATCAGTCAGGAATCGCTCAAACTTATGTGCTTTTAAATCACTACAGCCAATGCGCATTCTCGCATCTACTATCTGTGTCTCCCTTTTTCCTTCATAAAAATAAACTGGAAGAATTGGATCACCCAGTTTCAGAGTGTATTTCAACAACGAAATTGATTTTGATATCTTCAGTTCCTCTTCCAAACAGTTCCATAATCTAGGATCTGATAGAAAGAATGAATTCAAGAAACTTTTAATCGGATTTTGAGAGTATACATAGCTCAAATTAGTCGCCGTTCTCATTTCGTAGTCACTAATATCTGATACCCGTCTTGGAATTTGAAGGGAAATATAGTTGTGAGCCATTTTGTGGACTGCCTTATGAATCGTAACCACTTTCCTTCTTGACCTTCTGTCAGCTAGTGGTATATACCCCGTTTCCTTGTAGAGTAAAATATGGCTTGTCCCCCTGATCACACCACTGATGGACCTCAACGCGTCTAGTTGTAAATTTTCAAAAAGCCCTGCCTTACCTAAGGAACAGTTATCCCATATGACATCAGCATAGTCGAACAATGGCAAAATATAAGATTTATAAAGGGTGTCTAATGCTTTTCTATTTAGTCTATATTGTTGACTTCTCATATTGTATCAATATGAAAATCCCATGTTCCTGATTTGTGAAAATTTAGTCCTAAATGTTTATGATTATCAACTTCCTTTATTTTTTGACCATTAAGATACAAAGGAAAATACGAGGGTGGTTCATCAAATCTACTAATCGTAAGAGTTTCTGTTTTCGGTGGACTAAATCTGACCTGCCATTTATCAGCCCATTTACCTATTTTACTTAAGTCTCTATTCAATATATCTGAAGCCAATTGATCATCTTCAGCTGGAATGAAAAGTGACGTGTCATCAGCGTACAACCTTATATTTGCTTCTATGTCAACAACTATGTCGTTGATATAGACAAGAAATCGCAGGGGGCCTAATACTGACCCCTGGGGCACTCCAGCTTGTACAAGTTGTTTTAGATGTCTGACCATTTATCACAGTTGATTGTGTCCTACCTGCTAAATGGTTTTGGAACCAAGACAAAAGTTTACCCCTAATACCAACATTGTACATTTTAAAGAGTAACCCCTTGTGCCATACTCTGTCGAATGCCTTGCTAATATCACAGAACACAAACCTCATCTTTTTCCTATCATTCAGTGCACGTTGAACCTCTGCATCAATGTCTATCAATGGTAAATGGTGCCATCTCCAGGATCAAAGCCAGATTGGAATTTAGTCAGTATATTATTGTCTTCAAAATATGTAAATACATTTTTAAACACTACTTTTTTAAACTTTACTTAAGCTAGATGTCAGAGAAACTGGCCTGTAATTCTCATTGTTATTGATTGAATCTTTCTTGTGAATTGGCATAACGTTAGCATGTTTCCATTGGTCCGGGAAGTAACTATTTTCCAAAAAATTATTAAATAATTTTGCCAAAGGATTTGAAAGAATGCTTGCTGATAGCTTGAGTATTCTATT
Organism: Siphonodentalium dalli; assembly: GCA_032622095.1. Taxonomy (NCBI): domain Eukaryota; kingdom Metazoa; phylum Mollusca; class Scaphopoda; order Gadilida; family Siphonodentaliidae; genus Siphonodentalium; species Siphonodentalium dalli. The sequence continues at coordinate 249,911,528 of CP136063.1, forward strand.
ACTAATTAAGTCTGGGCCTGAGGCTTTTCCTACATCTAGTGAATCAAGAAAATCTTTTACCTCTCCATCAGTTACATTTATATCACTCAGAGTGTCTTCTCGTATAACATGGTAACTTCTGGCAAAGGTGCATCAAATATAACATTAGAGCTCTCATTCGAAAAATGTTCATTTAATATATTTGCTATCTCTTCAGGGTCATTCACCACACTACCATTTTCATATAAAGGCGGAAATATTGAAGACGAGTTATGTTGTTGTTGGCTGAAATTTTTCATCAATTTCCACCAATGTCTAGATTTAAAATCACAACTAGATATTTGTTCACTCATGCGCGCATCATAATCTGTTTTCGCTCTACGGACAATGCTGATAGCCTCATTTCTTTTCTGACGAAAGCCTTCCATGACTGAGAACTATTATGCTTTACGGCTAATGTATGAGCTTTATCACGTTTTTTCATCGTTTTCCTTACTGCTTGGGTCAGCCATGGCTTGTCTCTAAATCGGACTGTTATTAATTTGGATGGTATGAATTTGGTACATGCTTCTGTGATATTAGCAGACAAGTCATCTACAAGTTCATTGTGTTCATTTTCTATCAAGCTATTCCAATCAACTCTCGCCAATGATTCCAAGAAACCCTATCTTTCCATATGGTTATAATCCCAGATTACTCTTTTTTATGACAATTTAGATGGAATTTTATCCTTTATAGTTATGTATGTACCATGATCACTACACGATGGCGCTATCACATTACAATTTATAATTGATTCAGGCCAGGACGAAAACATGTGCTCAATTAAAGTAGAAGTAGTGTTAGATACTCTTGTTGGTGAAATTACCATTTGTTTTAATTCATGTCCCAATTCAATTGCTTTTATTTTAGGATGTATGTACTGCAAACAATCTGCATTGAGGTCCCCTGCGATGACACAGTGAACAGACAAGTAGCTCCTTGCAATGCTAATTGAATCATGAATCAAGTCCCAATATGAGGCTTTTGCTTTAGGGTGTCTATATAGCAAAAAGTAAGACTTTATTCGCATATCTAATTTCAGCCCAGATCACTTCTAGGCCTACGATATCACAATCTGACCTTTGTAAATTAATGTATCTTTAACATATAGAGCAACCCCGCCACCATCTTCTAATCTGTCTTTTCTTAGTGGTGGATAATGGAACCCCGGTAACAATATTTCTGACGAATCAATCTTTGGGCTCAACCATGTTTCTGTTAAAGCAATTACATCATACTTTCCGAGTTCAGCGCCAACTATGTTTATTTTATGACGCAAACTACGAACGTTCACGTTACAGATTGTAAGCCCATTACTGAATGGCCCCGGATTCCAATGTAAATCACCTCCAAGTATAATCATATAATAAATCATTATTAAATAACCAAAATTACATATCAAACAAGTCAGTGCAATTGTTCTGATATATATACGGCATCTTATATGACCCCCACCGAAAGACCCAATGCTGAGCCGGTAGATTGCCAGTTCAATACCCATAACAATTCACTAAAGGACTAATCCTACCGGCACAGGATTGGACACCAACCATCGATATGTTAAATTTTTTTCCCCATGCGATTGCCGCTTCATCCAAGGACTCCATACTCCAACACATGTGTTCAGTGCAAAATGTGGACAAAATGAAACAAATGCAACAAAAATACAATAAATGCCAATCTTGGCCGTAAATTAAATAAACAGTAGGGTGGCGCCACCCAGAAGCACAACCCTGAGAAAAAGAAGAAAACAAAAAGATTATTAACTTGCAACAAACCTATCATGCCATCTCTCAATTAACGAGAGGTTGCTCCAATGGGTATTAATAATAACAAAAACTAAGATAGCTGGACTCTTATTTTGAAAAACCAATGAGGCACTATTTTATAAAGAATTACATTATACATGTATGTAATTTAGGAAGAGAGACCTTCTTAATGACGCATGCATTGCAGAAACTCAAATTTACATCACGATATATCTAATATCTAATTTTGGGTGCAGGACGTTTCGGCACCTGGACGTTTCGGCACCTGGTTTCTGGACGTTTCGGCACCTGGATTTTCGGCACTTCATTGTTTCGGCCCAGGTACTTGGACGTTTCGGCACTTCATCGAAGACGTTTCGGCACTTATTTCATTTTCTATTCATATATAATATTGTCTTTGATGTTGCATTTATATTCGCCGTTTGTTATGATTCGGTATAGTACATACTAAATCGAATCCGCAAACAATATAAAGTTTAGGATAACTGTGAAAACCTTCAAACATTCACCAACACTCTTATGTTAATTACCTTTGTAATCAGATAGATATGAATGCAACATGGTTGTACCTGCTAGCTTATCTTAACAGTAGTTATATATGATCAATTCGCACTCTAATCAAACTTTGTTGTTTTTGCAACAGTTGTCTGATTAATTCGCACTCTAATTGGACGTTGTTTTTACAGATGAATCAAGCCTTTCTAGAGGCCAAAGCCCCTGAATTCTATCAGATCGACGTCACTGCACCGAGACCAGCAGACGACATCTTGTGTTCTACACGGAGCGCAAACTTCAACTTCTCGCCAAGTCCAAAGTCTGGTACCTGGATGCAACATTCCGTGCCATCAGCAAACCACGGTCTCAACTTCTGTCCATCCACTCATTCGTCAAATGCAACGACAACTACAAGCAGGTCCCTTTGGTGTTCGTCATCATGGAAGGTAGAAAGAAAGTTGGCTACTATCCAGTGCTCCGAGCCATAGACAAACGACTACAATCGAACACAAGACAAATTTAGTCTTCATTCATAATTTCGTTGGTATGAAAATTAGCAGGTGCCGAAAAGTCCAAAGTGCCGAAAAGTCAGGTGCCGAAAAGCCCAGGTGCCGATACGTCTAGCATTCCTAAGTTTACTATCAGGACCCGTGAAGTTCTAGTGCGAATATCGATAGTGTCACTCGATCACTATTTCTAAATGTTATGAACAATTAACTTATGTTTAGTCGTTAATAGTTGGGGTAACCTTGAACACCGATTGCTCTTTCGTCGCATACCAAATAACTTTATTGCTCTTATGGGGCATAGTGGTGTTTTCTTGTTTACATTTTCTTGGTAGAAATGAGTTATCTAAAGTATATTGCTTAAAAAATACATATACATACCGTATGTATATGCCGGTGCAGATGTCGATAAGTCGTGACAGCCTGTCGTGGAGCCTGTATATGTGCTCTTTATTTTATATATACCTGGCACCGCATCTATTCGTAACCATTTATATTTGCCGACAAACTTGTTTATTTGTGGTCAGATGATTTTGATTTATTTTCACAATTGTCGGATTTGAATATGCATTGCATTCAGAGTATGAACAAGGTTGTTTCGTTTCTAAGTTATATGTTTCATTCTGGTCAGGCAGTTTCATAGTTATCTCGAAATCGTGTTATATTTCTCAACATAACTACTTACCTTCACGTGTTAACCTTATATAAAGGCAATTTATGTTGACCGTATAGTTATCCTCCCTGAATTCATAGCCATTCTCGGATGCCTTGTTTTATTCATCTGAAACGGAACAAGGCAACCACATCACGTGTACACTTAGTCTACTGTGTTCTACATATAGTTAATGTTTCTTTAATTTCCGCTTCGCATGCAAGTCTTGAACAGCGTGTATATTACATACTTTTAAGATGTATTCGAGGTTATTGATATCGTGTAAACATTCTTGCTTGATAAGCACGTTTAAGTTGGGGAAAATAATCGGGATCGAATCCTGAATACATCTTTAAATTAATCCTTTATGTTTATATATCATTCAGGGGTAGCAGGAAGACACACAACCATGGTCTTGCTGCTGTGAACAATACCCACAATATACTTGTACATAGTTTGTGTTGCTATATAATCATGTTCTATTGTACAAATAACAAACAATCAATACATATGTCGATGAGTCGGACAGCTTGCCATGGAGGCCGTATATGTGCTCTTAATGTTATATCTACCTGGCATCGCAGCTATTCGTAACTATTTAGATTTGCCGACAAACTTGTTTGTTTGTGGTCAGATGATCTTCATTTATTTTCGCAATTATCGGAGTTGAATATGCATTGCATTCATGGTATGATCAAGGTTGTTTCATTCCTAATTTCTATTGTTCATTCTGGTCAGGCATTTCCACAGTCCTCTCGACATTGTGCTGTTATATATCAGTATTACTTGAAACTGTATCAGAAAATACAAAAACATTGTCACTGTTGGGACGCTGTGCACTAAGGACCATAGACATAATGATAAAACAAACACAGAACCTCGAGTATCCAGTGTTCAACGACAATGTTGGGGACAGCACCACGCAAACGTAAATAGCATAAATACATTACCCTAAACATTGGAAGGTACTCGTTGCAATAAGGGATCATAAATAAAATAATGTTAATGCGATTGTTGTGTTAACACGGTGGGATTTTAGCTATAGGACAAAGTGTCACACAGCTAGTGAACGATGCATTTGGGGCGAATAATACATCTATAGAATCAGAATGTTTATTGGGAATCAAGGTCCCATAAAGGTAGATACAATTAAGCGGAGTTTCCTCCAAATAATAAACAATGATTAATACATGTATATATAAAGCAAATGAATGTGGAGAATAAATGTGATTATAAAATTATAATACTATTTGGCACCAAATATCCAGTTCAAACTTGTATTGGACCTGTTTGTTCCTCACTATTGTGAACAGTCAATGGATGTGAGTCGATTGATCACTGAGGCTGTCATGGTTCAGTGCGATTGTGCGGACAGTGGTCCTACATGCAGCACTAAAGTCTTAAGTGTCAAATCAGTAGGTATTATGTATTATATGTACTTTGTAATTAAACCAGACTGACACTGGAGCTGCCAGGGGTCGATGTCAATATTCAGGAAAAAGTGTCCTCCTATATGTTACGGTACACCAATTATTCTCCATAGGCGACAGTTTTAATGTCTGGTGCTATGCTCGATTCCTTGTGAATTCTGGAACTTTCTAACCTAGTCAATTTTGAAGAATGGCTCTTCGGACCCAATATGACCTAAAAACAATTAATAGGTCCGTTTCCGTTTTCCGTCTTTAAATGTACCACTTTTGATACTACCCTAATTCCGCACAAAAAATCATCACCAAATTTTCAAACATACCCCCATTAAATGCCAGGTTAATTATTTCACCCACTCTGGATCAATATTCGTCTAGGTATAATAGTTTCATGGTGGCATTGATTTTTTCTTGTTTTAGCATTAATTTTATCCCAGTCATAATCAACCATTCTGCTGCCAGATGTGATTTTATGCTGACTCGAGTGTGGGTGACAGCACACCAAGGGGGATAATTTTTTATAATTGGTGTACTATGACCTGTAGCACAGCATGTCCGATTGGTCAGAAGACCGAGTAACTTTGATTCACTCTAATCAATATGTATGATCCATAATACGCACATAATCGACCTATAATGTGAAATAGGTACATAAGTGAATATTTGTTCTAAAATAAGCAGGCAGTGGACTCATACCCGTTATTTCGTTGTATGGCGCATATAGTACACCTGAAAATTCGTAACATGGCTTACTTGTGGCATTTTCCGCACATAATCTGCTTAGAATTGCCCCATTATGAGTTGTGAATAAAACGTTCACATTTTCAACACATTATTGACTCAAAATGGTGGGATTCTAAGCAGATTATCTACCTAAAACAAGTTATATTATAAGCAGGTAATGTATGGAATTTCGGGAGAACAGGCTGACAAGTAAGCTAAATATATATAAAATTTGAATTGAATGTTTGCTGTTCAATGTAATTGATGACTAATCAATGAATATAACAAATTGAGCTGGTTGTACACTGAGGCTGACATGGGTCGGTGTCACTATGAGGACCAAGGTCCTACCCGCAGCACGGAATATGTAATCAGAACTTATTATGCATAAATTATTAACTCGGGTGGATTCAGAAGCTGCCAGGGGTTGGAGCCAATGTTAAAAACAATTGTCCTCCTGCAGCATGAAAAATCCTACCAAGAGTAATTAGTTTTATTCATCCTCACACTGATTCTTAGGGTCTGAATACCAGCATGAGGGTATCACTTGAAAATCAATTAGTGTGTATCTATATATGTATGATTCGGGGTAAGGAGGTTAAATTATATATTGGCCATAATTAAATAAACTGATAATGAAACATGAATTACAACTTATTCTTCATAATCCCAAAAGCGTGTCGCGACGCTTCAATTCGATATAATATAACTCGTTATGAACCTTACAACTACAATGCCATAACTGCGGCCATGCTTATTTCTTAGTCCAGTGTATACACTATACACGTGTTTTCAAAGATACCTTGTTGGGTCACATTTATTGTGCTCCAATTGAGTCACGTGGTGCTTCCCGTCCATACACATATCCATGTGTTGCCTTTACATGTCCTTACGTTGCTTACAATTCCAAGGTAGCATCACAATGAACGATGAATCGATTGTTCCAGAAGAATTTCTCCCGATTAATAAATTTAAATTATTGTATGTGCATATATACCAGTAAAATGCCAAATATTTTGGGCTTCGAAATTGTGCCTTCTTGATTTGGAAGGAGTGGTAACATAGGTCGGAATATACGAAGTATCGATATGCAAGCTTTATACTCTTTATCGCCCCATGTTCAAGAAAACTCGGGAGCCGACTTTTCTAAATTATATAAACTGAATAAGTCAATATGTATACCCATTATGTAAAGAGATTGTGACAAGCACTGAACACCGGATGACCCCATTAAACACACTGTGGATAACACGGATAAGACTGATACCACCGGATGACCACACTAAACACGATGTGGATAACACTTATAACACCGAATGACCCATTAAACACAGTGGATAACATTGATAACGCTGATTACACCGGGTGACCACACTAAACACACCGTGGATAACACGGATAAGACTGATACCACCGGATGACCGCACTAAACACACTGTGGATAACACTGATAACACCGGATGACCCACTAAACACACTGTGGATAACATTGATAACGCTGATAACGCCGGGTGACCCCACTAACCACACTGTGGATAACACGGATAAGGCTGATAACACCGGATGACCACACTAAACACACCGTGGATAACACGGATAACACTGATAACACCGGATGACCCCACTAAACACGCTGTGGATAACAATGATAGCACTGATAACACCGGATGACCCCACTAACCACACTGTGGATAACACGGATAAGGCTGATAACACCGGATGACCCCACTAAACACACAGCGGACAACACTGATAACGGTGATAACACCGGATGACCCCACTAAGCACAATGTGGATAACACTGATAACACCAGGTGACTCCACTAAACACACAGTGGACAACACTGATAACGCTCATAACACCGGATGACCCCACTAAACACACTGGATAACACTGATAACGGTGATAACATCGGATGACCCCACTAAACACACTGTGGATAACGGTGATAACATGGAATGACCACACTAAACACACTGTGGATAACGGTGATAACATCGGATGACCCCACTAAACACACTGTGGATAACACTGTTAACGGTGATAACACCGGGTGACCACACTAAACACACGGTGGATAACACTGATAACTGTGGTAACACCGGATTACCCCACTAAACACACGGTGTATAACACTGATAACTGTGGTAACACCGGATTACCCCACTAAACACACGGTGGGGATAACAATGATAACACTGACCTTTATTTTTCGCTGTTATCCATTGTTAACTTGTGTGTAGTTGTTAATATGAGTCAATCGAAATCATGCAGACTGACCAGAATCGCGCGAATCACAACAAAATCGACGCAAAACACCGATAACTACTTAGAACATGTTTTGTCATTTCCATCGATTACATAATAGTATTAGCTAAATAGTGATAATTGTCTTGTCTCAAATTGTAAAAAAAAAATTGAATGACCGCAAACATGAAAATGTGTTGATATTGTAGACCGTTGCATAATTATGAAAGGTTCGCCGTGATCACTGGTGACGTTGTGTCGCAATGACCGTGTATATTGAGGTGTGGTTGTTACACCATAGCGCTCGCCAATGACCGTGTATATTGAGGTGTGGTTGTTACACCATAGCGCTCGCCAATGACCGTGTATATTGAGGTGTGGTTGTTACACCATAGCGCTCGCCAATCATCGTCACTCAAGCTTTTGGTGTTGAGTTCGTCACCGTTAATCATTTTCCCAAGAAAACCGCTGCGACAAAGGTGTTGCGTGTTTTGCTTGTCGTGAACTCTTTACATACTGCACAGTCCGTATAAGAGCAGTAAATGAATTTAATGAACTGGAACAAAATACACCATGTCAGTTCATAGTTTAACTAACCACGTGGCTTTAAAATATTAACACTTGTTTGATTGGATTTACATTCACATTTCATCTACATTTGGTCCAACCAATAAAACCAACTTATGGCTGAACACCTCTATGGCTGGACATCTCTACAATGTACATGTATATTTAGGACGCCCTTATGATGATGTGGCGTTTGTCTCTGCTATAACATCGGAACATCTCAACATATGCAGAATTGGGCGTTCGTTCCAATGGCTGCGGACACACGTACCACCGTAGCGATGGCATTGTAGGTGTGACAATTTATTATGGTGCAGTTTGGTGACAATTAGTCGTCATAATTATTTCTGTCCCATAGCTAAACTTGCCATGTTGACCGCTGAGTTTCCGCACAATGAGTCGACTTGACCAATTAACCCATTGCGTTTCACCTTGCAAGGTTGATCTCTATTCATTACGTTTTGCTACATTGTGTTATCTACGATATATATATAATTGCACGATCGATCGTCCAGAATTGTGTTTGACCGTGGCAATCCCTCATTCACTCACATATCATGCATGCAGTATGTTTTGTTGATATGATCTCAATTCATGTTTATCCACTTATATTAATTTCATGCGTATTAAGACAATTCCCCAATTGCGGTTTTTATTTTTGCGATGTTTAGTTCTCCGCATAATTCCGCTAATATTATGATGTGGGCCAATGAAGCTCTGTCGGAACTGTTGGAGGAAACGCAGCTGCGAGATAGTATCTGGAATAAACAAAGCGAACTATACCAGGACCAAAAACAAGAAAAATGCTGATTATAACGAACTTTGGAGGACTCATTGTGCGAATATGCAGCGGGCGACATGGCTAGCTATGGCATATTAATTATGACAACCAATTGTCACCAAACTCCACCATATATAATTGTCACACCTATTATGCCATCGCTACTGTGATACGTGTGTCCGCAGTCAATGTATACTGATAGGGCTACAATGTATACTGATAGGGCTACAATGTATACTGATAGGGCTACAATGTATACTGATAGGGCTGCAATGTATACTGATAGGGATACAATGTATACTGATAGGGCTACAATGTATACTGATAGGGCTACAATGTATACTGATAGGGCTACAATGTATACTGATAGGGCTGCAATGTATACTGATAGGGCTACAATGTATACTGATATGGCTACAATGTACACTGATAGGGCTACAATGTATACTGATAGGGCTACAATGTATACTGATAGGGCTACAATGTATACTGATAGGGCTACAATGTATACTGATAGGGCTGCAATGTATACTGATAGGGATACAATGTATACTGATATGGCTACAATGTATACTGATAGGGCTACAATGTACACTGATAGGGCTACAATGTATAATGATAGGGCTACAATGTATACTGATATGGCTACAATGTATACTGATAGGGCTACAATGTATAATGATAGGGCTACAATGTACACTGATAGGGCTACAATGTATACTGATAGGGCTACAATGTATACTGATAGGGCTACAATGTATACTGATAGGGCTACAATGTACACTGATAGGGCTACAATGTACACTGATAGGGCTACAATGTATACTGATAGGGCTACAATGTATACTGATATGGCTACAATGTATACTGATAGGGCTACAATGTATACTGATAGGGCTACAATGTATACTGATAGGGCTACAATGTATACTGATAGGGCTACAATGTATACTGATAGGGCTACAATGTATACTGATAGGGCTGCAATGTATACTGATAGGGATACAATGTAAACTGATATGGCTACAATGTATACTGATAGGGCTACAATGTACACTGATAGGGCTACAATGTACACTGATAGGGCTACAATGTATACTGATAGGGCTACAATGTATACTGATAGGGCTACAATGTATACTGATAGGGCTACAATGTACACTGATAGGGCTACAATGTATACTGATAGGGCTACAATGTACACTGATAGGGCTACAATGTACACTGATAGGGCTACAATGTATACTGATAGGGCTACAATGTATACTGATAGGGATACAATGTATACTGATAGGGCTACAATGTACACTGATAGGGCTACAATGTATACTGATAGGGCTACAATGTATACCGATAGGGATACAATGTATACTGATAGGGCTACAATGTACACTGATAGGGCTACAATGTATACTGATAGGGCTACAATGTATACTGATAGGGATACAATGTATACTGATATGGCTACAATGTATACTGATAGGGCTACAATGTATACTGATAGGGCTACAATGTACACTGATAGGGCTACAATGTATACTGATAGGGCTACAATGTATAATGATAGGGCTACAATGTACACTGATAGGGCTACAATGTATACTGATAGGGCTGCAATGTATACTGATAGGGCTACAATGTATACTGATAGGGCTACAATGTACACTGATAGGGCTACAATGTATACTGATAGGGCTACAATGTATAATGATAGGGCTACAATGTACACTGATAGGGCTACAATGTACACTGATATGGCTACAATGTATACTGATATGGCTACAATGTACACTGATATGGCTACAATGTACACTGATATGGCTACAATGTACACTGATAGGGCTACAATGTATACTGATAGGGCTACAGTGTATACTGATATGGCTAAAATGTATACTGATAGGGCTACAATGTATACTGATAGGGCTGCAATGTATACTGATAGGGCTACAATGTATACTGATAGGGCTACAATGTATACTGATAGGGCTACAATGTATACTGATAGGGCTACAATGTATACTGATAGGGCTGCAATGTATACTGATAGGGATACAATGTATACTGATATGGCTACAATGTATACTGATAGGGCTACAATGTATACTGATAGGGCTACAATGTATACTGATAGGGCTACAATGTATACTGATAGGGCTACAATGTATACTGATAGGGCTACAATGTATACTGATAGGGCTGCAATGTATACTGATAGGGATACAATGTATACTGATATGGCTACAATGTATACTGATAGGGCTACAATGTATACTGATAGGGCTACAATGTATACTGATAGGGCTACAATGTATACTGATAGGGCTACAATGTATACTGATAGGGCTACAATGTATACTGATAGGGCTACAATGTATACTGATAATCATGCATGTTTGCTTCATATTTAATCTTAAGGGTAATAACTCTATAACGAATGTACCTTTACTAAATAACGGAGATATTTGAATAAGTGTTTTTGACGAAATAACGGATATATTTAAAGAGCGTTTTTAACGAAATAACGGAAATATTTTAAGAAGCGTTTTTAAAGAGCGTTTTATTGGAATCCCGAGCACTGAAGTAAAACAGGATCATGTCACATATAACAGTAATGGTTTCTCATAATTCGTCATATCTGAAAAATGTGGGAACTCTGTGATTATGTCCCTAAAATATGTATCGCGCATACTTTTGTGGGCTCTTACGTCAAACACGCCTTAGCTTGAACAGCAACAATGTGCTGTGTTCGTTGTGGTTGCTAAAAGCCCTCTTAAATCTACGTTCAACCATAAACTAGTAGTAAGGTCGGACCCTCTGTTCCACTCCCTGGCTCGACCGCCACTCTGGTCCTGGGCCCATGTGGCCGTCGAGCCAGGGGTGCGTCAGAGTGCCCGCCGAGGAGAGGGCGCGCCATAGTTCCCACCGAGGAGGGGTTGCCCCAGATTGTCCACGAGCCCAGGGCATGCCCCAGATTCCCCACGCAACAGGGTGGGCCAGAGTCAAGGAGCTTCACAAACCAGACAATATATTTTGACAGAAAGGTGACACAGTTCGCAAACGTTCCTACTTATCGGCTTCTAAGACAGTGTGGTAGGCGAAGGGCGTTCCTCTAAATACTGGATTTTGAAGAAAACGCGAGAAAAGTGTTACTTTTATCAGTGCATTTTAAACAAAAGCGAAAGTCTTCGAATATATATTCGAAGACGGCAGCGTTGTTAAATGTACAATCTTATGTAAGATTTTTTGTTAGCGCATTATGGTATGGTTTATTGATAATGGTAATACGGTACAAATAAACAAAATAAAACACCGATTTGATTCGGGAAAGTTTTAGTTGTACTGTCCAAAGTGAGACAAATTTATTCCGATGTAGCTGATGACTATACACTTAACCATTTTCTACGTGAATATCGATGAGCAGATTTGTAAATATTCGGTGCACCGATGTTGTACCGACCTGCACATCGATTAACCTCGAATAACATGGTGATTATTTTCGACAGAAAGGTAACAGTTTGCGAACGTTCAGAGTTCTCGGCTTCTAATGACAGTGTGGTGTGCGAAGGGCGTTCTCCTTCGCTGTACACACTGAATTTAGGAGAAAAACCCGAGCAATCTGTGTTACTTTACCTGTGTATTTTTTAACAAAAACGAAAGTCTCCGAATATATATTCGAAGACGGTGGTGTTGTGATATGTATAATCTTATGTAAGAGCCTTCTTTACCAGATTTGTGGGTGGCCCTGAAAAGGGGCAGTTTGTATATTTTATTATATGATAAACGGATAAGGTGTCTTGATGAATTCTAATTCCTCCTCATTCCCATAGAACACTAATAAAACTATTGTTTCGAATGAGTGGTGGAATCTTTTTGGTGAATTAAGATCAGCATCGACATTGCCGAAGATGATCATCAAAACAGACACAATTTTCAAGAACATAACATTAAGAATGAACATATTTACAACCATTGATGGTATTAACATAACTTTTACAATCGGAATTTGGTATTTCTGTGAGCATATATACAAACAAATAATAGGTAATGCAATGAACATATTTACATTGGTAATACATTTCATCAATGATTAAGTTCACAATATGTAATGTAAAGTACATGTTTTGATTAATGTTTTCTACTTCTGTTCGTAAAGGCTCTTACTTTCTTTAGAACCAGTCGAGGACTGTTCTGTAATTTTTGAAATAGTCGCCATCAAAATTATATTTCAACTATTACATTTATAGCGTAACCGCTTTTCAAGAAATGTAGAGCAAATATGTATTAAATACCAAACACGGTTGTTACGTGGTGTTGAGGGCGTGTTAATTTTAGATTCGATGGCATTTTTTTTAATGAATGATTTTGATATATTCATCAATAACTGGTAATCCAAACGAATCGAAATATATTGCAATGTTTCCATTGAAGAAATTTGCAACCCAGTGTTCCCCCGTTTTTTATGATGTATGGGTATTTACTATGTATGCTTTTACATAGTGAGGCATTTCGTGTGGTAACTGATCTTTTGCACATACCACACCGTGCATTGAGTAGAGAGAGGTCAGCCGATTTGTCTACTATATGCTGAAGTTCGCAATTGTTCATCTTCATAGTATTTGTTCACTGTTTCATACCACAAATGAATAAAAGCTGAATTAAATTGGTCACATTTTCCAAGGACAGTTTCCTTTACATCTTTCCAAAAGTCTGAATGCTTCAAATTTCTCTAGCAGTATAAACGTTTCTATACCTGGATACTATTGTTCCATAATTCGATAACATGTCCAATTTGAGTAGTGCTAAGTCAATGAACATCATACACAGTATCCGTCCATTGCATTGATGGTGTCCAAACACAAAGCAAATGTCGAATCTGACTTGGGTGATCTATTTTACATCCCTCACAGTTGAATTTTACATCTTTTGAAATCTGATTCTGTATTTCATCAACGAAACATATCTCGAATGTGTTCTGAACTTTGTCAAGGGTAGAAACACAATATGGATGACAGGGCCCATAAAACAAGGGTAGGAACACAATATGGATGAAATTGATTCCTCCAACTTGCGATCTCAATTTTTTCTTCCAAAATTCAATCCATCCATATTGTAATAATCTGTGATATTTCTGTTTCATGTGTGGCTATCACTAGTTAAAGTATATTATGTTGGGGGTATGTTATATGTCATTTGAGAGTGATAGATATTTTCCGTTATCATAATAGTGTATATGTAGTTTTGTTTTAGCATTTACTGAAACAATGGGTTTATATTACATGTAGATGAGAGATCGTTATGCATAATATTAAATAATACAAATGTGTTCCTTTAATGGGGTTATTCATTTATTTAGTTACGCTATATATAGCCATAGAGTTAAATCTCTGTTTTCAGCAGAACTTCACTGTAAAACCATACAATAAATATAATATGAAATTCATGGTCCTCCCATATTAAATTTATGAAACTTGTCCGTTTTGTCTCGACAAAGGATTGACAAAATTGAAAATTCTAAGAGTCGTTTAACAAATTTCATATGAGAGAAACAGTCATTTCGTATTCTCTGTATCCTGCTCATTCAGCATTGAACTCGTTGAAATTGATCTGTCCATATGATCACCTCGCCATCTCATACTTACATATATTATATACATCATATCATTTTCTCTCGTTGTTTTTACTATTACTGCGGTTTTGACATTAATTATTCAATTCAATATGCTGAGAAGACACGCCCACATAATAACAAATGATGTGAATTAATGACATTCCTGTATCAGCTCACCTGATTGGCCGTCGCCCATGGATTCGACATTTACGGTGTTGCACTATTTTGTTCATGTATGTGACCAATTGAACAAATATTAGGATAACATTGCGAAATATTACTACACGAACCCCGACCCAGTCAAACTTTCACCGGATAGATGGAGGATTGAATTAATACTATAAGTTTTAATTAGAACCCATAAACTCGACCGATTCTCCCTTTCGATCTGACGCTGCCCCACCCCCCATAACAAGGGAGCAAAAAGGTCACAAATGAAATCAAAAACATCGGCGCCCTGGTCACACTGACCTGTGTCGATGTACGGGTCAGTTGGTGTGGCTAAGCGAGCTCTACTCGTGTGATGTAAATACCCGGGTCCATATCATGGTCAACAATTCTAGTCGATGTCGATGTAACAACAAATCTGATTTACTATTATTGTATTACAAATTAATATACATGTGTGCTCACGATAAGGAATGGACTGCGTGTGACTGTCATAATTATCACAATATCCCGAATAGTCAGAAACTTAATTGAAATCGCATTATTACACACTCAATATATCCATTAATATATGTAGACTCCATACTGTTGTAAACTTCTGGTTGATCAGTTTATACTGAACTCATGTACGCAGATTACACACCTATTAAAATAGCATACATGCATCTAAAGCACAAATAAGTATGAGCCTGACTGACGACCAAATGGTCGCATTCACGTGGTTGTGGTATCCGCACGCAGTCGACCCGCTTAATTTAATTCGTGAGCTGTAAGATCCATTATACGATCCGTCACATGCGTCTGCGCATGCGTTGTTGTTGACAGTTGTCTGTCCCGCTCCCATTCCATCCAACTGATATTCATACTCCAGCGTAAACTATATAGTGACTGATTGAGTTTTGACAGACATTACCCGTACAGCAGGGATGTAAACTGGGCGTGTGGGACAGCCAATTTGTTCATTATATTCTTTAAAACATATACGCTATGATGATAAATACATGATATATATATATTTGTTGCTCGGCGACAGTGATGGCCGTGGCAGAAGTAGTGTGTGCTGACATCGTCGTCGTGTGTGCTGACATCGTCGTCGTCTTGAGTAACTTCGGGCAGCTAGCACAACACGCATCGGGCATGAATTCACAATGTCTAGAATTACAGCCATCCACATTGTCACCAAACCGGCAGTCTGAAATTGATACGTTGCATTATTAAGTAATCTCAAATGATTTGATAATGTAGATCAAGTTATCGTGGCACCATACATATTGGTATACCAACCTACTAAATAGCACCCAATGCAGAATAATAACACATTATATGGTCCATATATATGTCGTCGATTAATTATTATTCAATATGCAATAGTTTAATCATTGATTGGACACATTATATGGTCCATATATATATCGTCGATTAATTAGTATTCAATATCGAATAGTTTACTCATTAATTGGACACATTATATGGTTCATATATATATCGTCGATTAATTATTATTCAATATGCAATAGTTTAATCATTGATTGGACACATTATATGGTTCATATATATGTCATCGATTAATTAGTATTCAATATGCAATAGTTTAATCATTGATTGGACACATTATATGGTCCATATATATGTCGTCGATTAATTAGTATTCAATATGCAATAGTTTAATCATTGATTGGACGCATTATATGGTCCATATATATGTCGTCGATTAATTATTATTCAATATGCAATAGTTTAATCATTGATTGGACGCATTATATGGTCCATAAATATGTCGTCGATTAATTAGTATTCAATATGCAATAGTTTAATCATTGATTTGACACATTATATGGTCCATATATATATCGTCGATTAATTATTATTCAATATGCAATAGTTTAAATATTGATTGGACGCATTATATGGTTCATATATATATCATCGATTAATTAGTTTTCAATATGCAATAATTTAATCATTGATTGGACACATTATATAGTCCATATATATGTCGTCGATTAATTAGTATTCCATATGCAATAGTTTAATCATTGATTTGACACATTATATGGTCCATATATATGTCGTCGATTAATTATTATTCAATATGCAATAGTTTAATCATTGATTTGACACATTATATGGTCCATATATATGTCGTCGATTAATTAGTATTCAATATGCAATAGTTTAATCATTGATTTGACACATTATATGGTCCATATATATGTCGTCGATTAATTATTATTCAATATGCAATAGTTTAATCATTGATTGGACGCATTATATGGTTCATATATATATCATCGATTAATTAGTATTCAATATGCAATAGTTTAATCATTGATTTGACACATTATATGGTCCATATATATGTCGTCGATTAATTATTATTCAATATCCAATAGTTTAATCATTGATTTGACACATTATATGGTCCATATATATGTCGTCGATTAATTATTATTCAATATGCAATAGTTTAATCATTGATTGGACGCATTATATGGTTCATATATATATCATCGATTAATTAGTATTCAATATGCAATAGTTTAATCATTGATTTGACACATTATATGGTCCATATATATGTCGTCGATTAATTATTATTCAATATCCAATAGTTTAATCATTGATTTGACACATTATATGGTCCATATATATGTCGTCGATTAATTATTATTCAATATGCAATAGTTTAATAATTGATTGGACGCATTATATGGTTCATATATATATCATCGATTAATTAGTATTCAATATGCAATAGTTTAATCATTGATTTGACACATTATATGGTCCATATATATGCCGTCGATTAATTATTATTCAATATCCAATAGTTTAATCATTGATTTGACACATTATATGGTCCATATATATGTCGTCGATTAATTAGTATTCAATATCAAATAGTTAATCATTGATTTAACACATTATATGGTCCATATATATGTCGTCGATTAATTATTATTCAATATGCAATAGTTTAATCATTGATTGGACGCATTATATGGTTCATATATATATCATCGATTAATTATTATTCAATATGCAATAGTTTAATCATTGATTGGACGCATTATATGGTCCATATATATGTCGTCGATTAATTAGTATTCAATATGCAATAGTTTACTCATCGTTGAGAAATACTATAATGAAAAATAAAGCAGTCACAAATATTCCAGCCCAGTGATGAAAATAAATGTTGATATGCAATGTGGTACATTCGATCAGGGAGTAATCAACTGGAATTAGGCCACAGTTATCCCTTTACCCAACAGAACGGCCCTGTGCCAATGCATTCTCTTAAATATGCGAGTCGATCATAGGTCTCCTCTTATATATAAGAGAATGCATTGGCTTAACACATATTAAAAATGATAAAATTGTCAAAGATGTAGAAAAATATTATAAAAATTGTTAAAAAATGTAAGAAAAAATTATAAAATTGTTAAAGATTGTAAGAAAAAATGGTAAAAAGTGTTAAAAAATATTTTTTTTAGGCCAATGCATTCTCTTATATATGCGAGGCGACATATGGTCGACTCGCATATATAACAGAATGCATTGGCACAGGGCAAAACCACCACAATGTTGTCAATGAACCGGTTACAATGATATCCATATTTGCATGGTGTTATTGAGACAGACCGAAGATATTTTAGACTGTTGAAGCTTTATTTGGGCGTTTTTGGCCGTTTTGTTGGGTAAAGGGTTAAGCCATGATAGTCAACCTTAACTTGGATATGAACCCATGACCCAGAACACATTTCAGCCGAATTGTTCATTGACCAACAGGCATGACATGAACATTCTAAAATATAGAACATTATATGTGTAATTGCCATTCTAAATTAAATATAATTATTAAATTTCACAAATCAAGAACAATTAAGTCTCCTCTCATGATCTTCAGATATGAAATCATGTATATATGAACTGCACTTTTGAAAACAATTCTAATTTACAGAAGTTCTTGGTACCGGAAAACAGTGGAATTTAAAATATTGTTCATGACATAAAAGTAAAGTAAATGAAATTATAATTTCTAACGGGTCAATGTTCTTAAATATTGTGTCACAATAATCGCTTGTACCAAATGTATCAAAGAAATTCCAAACAGATTTTGAGCAAATCCATTTTCATAGTGGATCAACGGAAACAAACGAGTCCGAGGCGAGGAATTGTTGTCAAAGTTTCCAGACACTTTCTCACACCGTTTTCGCAGCAAGTAATCATATTTAGACAACACTACTGAACAGTTTAACCCTTTACCCAACAAACCGGCCAAAACCGGCCAAATAAAGCTTCAACAGCCTAAAATATCTTCGGTCTGTCTCAATAGAACCATACAAATATGGATATCATTGGAACCGGCTCCTTGACCACATTGTGATAGTTACAGTTATGCCCTGTGCCAATGCATTCTCTTATATATGCGAGTCGACCATAGGTCGCCTCGCATATATAAGAGAATGCATTGGCCTAAAAAAAACCTTTTTTTACCATTTTTTCTTACATTCTTTAACAATTTTATAATTTTTAATGTGTTAAGCCAGTGCATTCTCTTATATATGCGAGGCGACCTATGGTCGACTCGCATATATAAGAGAATGCATTGGCACAGGGCCCTTCTGTTGGGTAAAGGGTTAAGGCGTGTGAATATTTCGTCACCAATATTCGGCCCCCGGCGGTCAGTTAGAAGCAGTTGACGTGCTTTATCGCGGAAAAAAAATGCCTTTTTGGTCATCGCCGCGAGACGATCTCATCCACAAAATATACCAGAAAATGCAGGGGGGGGGGTGAAAAAAAAAATCCGGCACGTATGCCGGGGTGGGTGGGTGGTCAAGCAATTGGTCCACCAACAAGCACTTTTTTCCGCAACTAAAAAATTTCCTGCTTGTTTTTTAGTGTTTTGGCAATGAGTTGGGCTTCAAAGCCACTTTGAATGAGATAAATAATGTAATTCTAACTGGTAAACTGACTGCAGGCAGTTATCGTGTTGTATTTTGTTGCAAATTTTGAAATCCAAGATGGCCGCTGGCAGCCATGTTTTTTTGGCCGAATGACCTCAAAATGACTCATTCCTATTTACATGTCCATGTTAACATCCATGATAAATAGTATGCACAGAAATTCATATACAGCTGTTTAAAGTGAATTCCCACCGCATATCTCTGTTTTAGTGCTAAAAGGGGGGGGGTGGGTGTCAAAAAATGGTCGGAAAAAAACTGCCGAAAACGGAAAAAAATTTGGCGGTGGGGCTGGGTGGGTACAAAAAATGATCGAAAGGGAAAAAATGCCATACGTGCCTGAAATTTTTTCCGACCCCCCCCCCCCCCCCCCCCCCCCCCCCCGTGGAAAATGTAACTTTTTCACAATCAGATCAGCCACTTTTCGCCACAACCATTATACCAATCGCAGACCTGTCCTCCCACAAACTCATATATTGAGTATTGTCATGGAATGGCTCAGTGTTCTAAATATCCAATTTCTTTACAGTTGCCCGCTTCGAAATGACTGTCCGGTTAGTCCCAAAAAAATTCATTAATCGCAAAATATTTTCGACTGAAGGTTACCCTCATCAATTTACGAGTCGGTAAGACTGCACAAAGGCATTGGCGTTTGTGGGTCTTCCAGAGAGAGAGATCCCTGATTTGGGTCCAACTCCGGCTTGGTCGTCTCGGAGTATGCTATTTCTCTGTCTGTAAGTCCGATATGGCTGTAGAATGGAATGTCTACTTATGTAGTGCATGAGTGCGTGTATATGTGCAAGTGTAGTTGGTTCATCGCACATATTGAGACATGTGCTGTAGATATTTTTGTAATCTTAAATTTATTATACACTGTGTTATCAGGGATGTGGCTAGAGGGGGGGGGGTGTGGGGGGGTGTCTCACCCCCCCCCCCAGCAGAGAGCTATATTTTCAATAGTTGGAAATTTCATACCTGCCACAACGAAATTTCACACCAACAATAGGTTGAAAATGTTCTTGTAGTTTGATTATAAAACAATTTATTGGGGGAATTTATTGTTTTTCGACCAATATTTGCATATGTTCCTATTTTTGGTCAAAAATTTTGACAGAAATGGTCATCAGTTGGAAATTTTCCAACCTTAGGGGGGGTGACAGGTTGGAAATTTCCAACACTTGGAAAGCTTGTGTCCTGGTCTCTCCCCCGTGGCCAGTCAAAAACTTCTAGTTAATTTAAGAAAACAATATTGTCATACAATTGGTCAACATTGTCATAGGAATTGTCATCAGTTGGAAAATTTCCAACCTAAGTGGGGGTGTAGGGTTTGAAATTTCGAACAGTAGGAAGGCTTGAGGCTAGTCTAGATGTTAGGATTTTGCGATTTTCTTGTTCAGATTTCAAAATTTTCGCACACCGGGCCGAACCATGGTCGGCCCGGTGTGTCATTGCCCCATTCACATGGCCAATACAAAACTGCTAATTAGTTTAGCAAAACAATATTTTACTACATTTGGTCAAAATTGTAGACATAAATGGTCATCAGTTGAAGAATTTTCCAACCTGAGGGGGAGTATGAGGTTTGAAATTTCCAACACTAGGAAAGCTTCAGTTGAGGCCAGTCTTGATGCTAGGATTTGCGATTTTCTTGTATAGTTTTCAAAATGTTCTCACACCGGGCAGAACAACCATGGTCGGCCCGGTGTTTCCTGGTCTGTTGTCGGTAGCTGTGTGCATTTGTCTGGAATTAGATCACTAGTTGTTTTTTTGGGGGCAATTTTCAGGTTAAAATATCTTAATGTTCTCATACTGGGAAAATAGAAGCATGGCTTATGAATATATAGGAAATTAGGCCTGAGCATGAGGTACAAGGGGGGGGTGGGGTGCAAATGGAAATATGCAAAAATTGTGTTGGTACGATTCCGACTGAAGGGGGGGGGGGTGCAAATGGAATTATTCAAAAAGTTGTGTTGGTGTGATTGCGACTCAAGGGGGGGGGGGGGTGCAGTTGGAAATTCCCAAGGTGGACACCCCCCCCCCCCCAGCGGAGACCCTCTAGCCACATCCCTGTGTGTTATGTACCAAATTGTGTTTGTTCTCATAATATAAACATTTATATGGAGGATAATAAAGACATATATATATATATATATATATATATATATTTCTCGGGCGACTACATGATTTTTAAAGGCCCACTTAATTTTCGAACCCCCACATCACATTGTATACAACATATTCCATATTATATAGAACCCCCACATCACATTATATACAACATATTCCATATTATATAGAACCCCCACATCACATTATATACAACATATTACATATTATATACCATCGAACCCCCACATCACATTATATACAACATATTACATATTATAAACCATGAACCCCTACATCACATTATATACAACATATTACATATTATAAACCATTTGAAAGAGGAAACTCCAAAACATTATATTATCAACTTATCCGGTCGAATAAACAGCGATCATGTTGCTTTTGTCAAGGTAACGACGTGTGTTCTGTGCTTAATTTCGATCATGTCTGTACAGCCAGTTTATTACTCTTAGTTGTGATTTATGATGCATTCTAGGATATATGACGGGGGACGTCTTTGTATGAATCTGAGCATATATGTAACTCGGTGGACACTCCCAGGCCACAGCTGTTCGTCGGGATTTCTTTACCCTGTGCCAATGCATTCTCTTATATATGCGAGTCGACCATAGGTCGCCTCGCATATATAAGAGAATGCATTGGCCTAACAATTTTTTACAATTTTAATAATTGTTTCTTGTATTCTTTAACAATTTTATAATTTCAACCATACAGAGCCCCAGACAAACATGAGCAGACGACACTCTTCTATATGCTTCTATTTATGTGTGGGGCTCCCTGCAGGGTAATGGATGTTTTTTATTTTATGTCCTAATAATTGTATGAAACATTTATTTTTAAAAAATGAAAAAAAAATTGTTAGGCCAATGCATTCTCTTATATATGCGAGGCGACATATGGTCGACTCGCATATATAAGAGAATGCATTGGCACAGGGTAAAAAAAATCCCGACTTACAACTGGATTTGATATGGCGGGTCACATATGGAATATGTTGTATATAATGTGATTTGAGCCTTTACGCCTTGTCATATAATCGTGACACTTAAACTGATGTCCAATCCTGGAATCTGATAAAAATCATTTTGCGTTGTATTTAAAATTATAGCTCTTGTCATCCCTCTCCGGGGGACAATATAAATAAATTGCTAGGTTCACATCCAGCGTTTTAAGAAACATGGGGCGGGCGAGCGAATTATACTTTAAATCTTTTAATATAACATATACTAGTAAATGGCCATGATCAATTTTAGTTATTGAAGCAGTGTGTTATCTTAGATAATACATGTGGCTTAGATTGCCCAATTTGGTCATGGTTCACTTAACGTTAACTTGGCGGTTAAAACATGAGACAACACTTTGCATCAAAATTATCCAAAGACAAACATGAGTGTACTAAACAGGACTGTGGGATGTATATAACATAATTATATAGTCATTTGTGTATTGGCCAAAGTTCCAGTGCAAGAAAAAGACATTATTCTGTAATAATTCCAGGTGCTATAGACTTCAGACGACATGCCTGTCTTCAGATGCGACTATTGTGAGACACAAGGTGGTGGATTTTCTGAGGCAATTAAATTGGCCATGGAATTCTACACATCCAAATAAACGTTTGTACCTAACGGTTCGTGCAACAAATCAGGCAACTGCCACCAAAATAGTATGGACAACTTGAATTCGTGTGCTAGGATATGAACGATAAACTAGTTAAATAAAATGCACATACTCCGCCATTTATTGATATTTATCAATATTAAAACAGGTTTTGCCGTCCATAATAACTATGGAATCATGGAAAGGCGTTTCAATTTTTCACATTATCTGATTGGATATTTATAAATGGGTATCACTTTTCTCTGGTTCATGGGCAGTTCCCACATTCGTTACTCACTAGGGATATACCAACACTATACCACATTTTAGTCAAACATTTGTATATTCGTGTGTGGTACTTCATATACCGCCCGTCATCACATCGGCATGAAACTAATGGGAAGTGACACAACATTTATGATCTAATTATTGATTTTCGCAATGAATAAAACGCGACGATCCGCATTAGGAAAGTACGATTAATTATCTCGACGATACAGGGACACTACTGCTAACCACTGGTCTGGATGGACCAGGTTTAATCCAGAGATGACGAATGCGTCTCTTACATATGTGGTCTCGGGTTTGAACCACATCTTTAGCTGTCAAACGGCGGTTTAAACCTAGAGGTTTACGTAGACCCGGTTTAAACATGAGATGACAGAGTTCGATACCCCGAGTCGCATGTAGCCACACCCATCCCTATACAATAAGCGATTTGTTTTGAAATGCTTTCCAGGTAATCAAAGAGTCTTGTGCCTAAATATATCGATGGCATACATTGAGTATGCCAATATTTCATACGTGTAAGCATCGATGACAAAGACGGGGCTAGATGGTCTGTTTTACCAGCTTCAAAGGTACGAGAAATTCCATTCGCACCCACACATGCTATCGCAAACTTTACAACTGTTAGAAGAATAGCCGTCTCGTTGACTTCACATCTAAAAATAGAATCTTTGGGGTCTAAAATTGGTTGTACTAAAATATTCCCAAAACTTCCAAAATATCAAAACCCAAAAAAAATTTCAAAACTTCCAAAATTTATTTTTCCAAAAAAATTCAAAATCCCAAAATTATTTTTTTCCAAAAACAAAAATTTCAAAATCCCCAAATTTCAAAAAAAGAAAAAATTTCAAAACCCTCAAAATTATTTCTCTAAAAAAAAAGTTTAAATAAAAAATTTATAACGAGTTTTCGGTTTCTGATAATCTCGATATTAAAATGTCGAATGTTAAATTATTTGCGTGTAATATCTTTCGTTATTTTTTTTGTTCAAATATTTTTCATGAAATTATTAATCGATGTTTAGAAATAGCTTTGTTGGACATTGTGACCATCGGTATGAATGCATACATTCCAGTGTTTATCGGACGCAGTTCATACATATATAATTGTCATACCTGAAAATAGACACCATTACTCTTACATAAATAATAAAGAGCGTTTATTCTTAACTTCTCTATCCCAGATGAAGTTATTGAGTATATGACAGGTGTGTATTATCGTGAATTATTGGAAGTATTGAGATGTACTATGTTGAATCACGTGTGGACGAAAAGGGTAATGCGAAATTACAACCCCCAGAATGAATTGTCATATTCGATGGAACATATTATGTACACGTGATCACACACGACATTGTGGGTAACAATGTGTCTTTCACACCTTGCTTTACCAAATGAATTCTATTATATTCCCGTTCACAGTTATATGCTATTCAGAAAACATATCGATTTAATGTCTGAGCAGTATTAGTTGTTTAACGGGTTAGTATCAATTAAGGTTGATAAACTGTGTCATTGTTAGCATTAACACGATAATTAGTTATCCAAAACATGCATACATAATACGTCCAGGTCACTCAATGATAGAAATTGCATCGGTGTCATTGTTATAACAACATTACGTAATAACCACTTATCATTCCATTCACACTTACGTTCATTTTGTATACCAAAAACTCCAGTTAGCACCGATGATGTAACATTATATCACTGTTATTTTATCAATTGATAGGTTCAGACAAGTTCGATGTTTAGAAAAGAAAAGTTACCTATAATTCTGCTGTGGTTAAGCAGTCCATTATTTAGGGCATACCTGTATGTAGGCCTATCAGTGGATGAATAGTCTGCCGGAGAAGTACTGTGTAGACAGGTCTTGTCGGTAAGAGAGTCAGACGAGAAGTGAAGGCTCGGCTATTAAAACATAGTAATGCGATAGCGAACATCAAACGAGTCTGCGCACGCATATCTGTCAAAAGGATACAATAGCAGTCATTGGTCAATTTATCCCCGGTGTCAGCTCAGTACCCAATCGGGACGAAGCCGAAGGTCAACTCATTTTTTTTGCTCATTATAGTACGTCACTTGGACATTTTATCAGTTTATCACGTGATCACTGAATGTGGCAATCGGGTATCCACCGATGCCTGCAATTTATTATTTATAATAATTGGACTCATTGATCTCACGTAAATAATATTCTTAGTTGTTCCAATAAAATAGTTATCAAATTCGATCACCAATAGATTTGACTGTGTAATATAATGACCTTTAACTTATTTATCGATCTATGTTAGAACATGGTCTTAACAAAAAACTTGACCATAACAAAAATTACCTTACATTTATGCATGAATCTAATTAGACCATACGTAAATATTGTCAGCTTATCGTCTGATGAGCAAATCCGATGTTTATCAAAAATAGTACAACTTCCAGTTGGTAATTACTCTTACGAATGAAGAGCGTTGAACATATACGAAATTACTACACGAATGAACTGAAATTTATATTTTCACATCTTACCAACAACAGATACAGACATAGTCATAGTGTTATACTATCTTACATGTACCCATGCTATGACATCATTCGAAGGGGCAATACACTCAATGAGTTAAAGTGACACGAAACAAGGGACGTGATGTAATATTGGTGTTTGAATCTTAAAGGAACACAAGACACTCTAAAGGGACACTCATTATGAATGAATGTTAACAATACAAGCGCACGAATGAAGAGCGTTGAACATATACAAAATTACTACACGAATGAATTGAACCTTGAAATTTATATTTCACATCTTACCAACAACAGCTACAGGCATTATCATAGGGTTATACTGTCTTGCATATACACACGCTATGACATCATTAAAGGCGGACAATCCACTCACGGTGTGACAACAGATACAGACATAGGCATAGTGTTATACAGTCTTCTATGTACCAATGCTATGACATAATTAAAGGGGGATAATACACGCACGGTGTGGAATGTTAAAGTGACACGCGGTAAGGGACGTGATGTAATATTGGTGAAACCCCCTCCCCACTTATAGATATATAACGAAGACGAGAATAACATGTTGATGAAGTTTATTGAAATTTAATCATTGTCTGAATCTTCGACCGTTAGATTTACTTCTAAGAGTTTCTTGAATTTTCTCATCGCTTCATCTGCAGCCCATTCATTATTATATCCGTGTTTGGTCAGTTTGACCATTTTCTTCATGATCATGGTATGTATGCGTGATGTTTTCAATCGATACTGGTATTCTATTAATCGTCTATAACTTTTGAGAAACAGAGCAAACTCTGTGTCGATGGTATCCTCTTTTCCCGACATGCTCTCATCTCCCGAAATGCCCTCTTCTTCTTTCACATCATTGGTGACGCGTTTCATCATACTTTTGAATGTGTCCATCTCGTTGACACATCGCGCAGCTTTCTTAAGACCGAATACCGTTCTACTACCGACGACATTACCATCTTCTGAATCTGATAGCGTTCCCCGTTCATCTTCATCTGAATCTAGAACCGCTTCGTCAGATTCATCGGTATCTTCTCCGAAGAGAGTTGGTTTTGTCTCGGACATAACTCCGTGTTTAATCTGTTTATGTCTTTGTAGATTGTAGTTCGTCGATAAAATAATGCCACATAAATCACACCCGTGCATTATCGCGAATTATTGGAAGAACCATCACTCTTATAAGTAGCGATAAAAAGAGAGAATAAGGTGTGGTATACAACCGTCGCGCTAAGAGTACGTTCGTCTCGGGGCTAGGGTATAGATATTTGACCGCCGGTGATTCAATTAATGCCAATTTATCAGTATGGTACTCTATGTATTCATTCATGATTTGGCTAATCGTATGACACTGGTCTTTTCATTTTCTTCTTATTATTAGACAAACCTCCAACAGACACTCTCTTGTTGGTTTGTTTGGACGCTTTACGTGTGTTTGTCAACTTATTTGCTGCAACTTCGGCCTTAGCCATTTCAATCGCTTGAGCGATGGGTGTCACCACGTTAATATGTGGTTTTAGAACGTCTTCTTCACTATCACTATTTTTAGTTCTGTCAATAAAGTATCGACCCTGATTATCTGGTATTAACTTCCCATCAACCATATCTCTGAAATGTTTTCTCCACATTTCAAGATCTGTTGGAATATACGGGATCGACATGTTTCTTCAAAATGTACAAGTCACTCTTTTTTCTGCATTTTATTTTAGAAAGTTTATCGCCTCTTATAAAAATCGATTATTGGCCATGAATGCCAAATGCACCATGATAGTTATCGATGTCAATAATGCGTTTCGTTGAGATCTTGATTGAGTATGCACCAATCAATTAACAATGACACAGAATATCACACAAAGTATATTCAAGGGGGTGAGAAAAATGAGCAAATTAGTAAATAAATGAGCAAATGAGCAAATAAATGAGCAAATGAGCAAATAAATGAGCAAATGAGCAAATAAATGAGCAAATGAGCAAATAAATGAGCAAATGAGCACAAGCAGGATGTTATGTCGCTTCAAAAAATTTCAAAAACTTCAAAAACCCAAAATTTCAAATATTTCAAAAAACTTCAAAAATTTCAAAAATTTCAAAAATTTCAAAAATTTCAAAAAACTTCCAAAACTTCAAAAATAAGACCCCGGCGGCGGCGTCGGCGGCGGCGGCGGCGGCATTGCGGTATTGCGGTATTTTACTGCGGCGGCGGTGCCGCCGCCGCCGCCGCCGCCGGGGTCCGCCGCCGGCGGCCCCGCAGTAAAATACCGCAATGCCACCGCCGCCGCCGCCGCCGCCGCCGCCGCCGCCGCCGGGGTCTTATTTTTGAAGTTTTGGAAGTTTTTTGAAATTTTTGAAATTTTTGAAGTTTTTTGAAATTTTTGAAGTTTTGGGTTTTTGAAATAAGAAGAAAATGAAAAGACCAGTGTCATACGATTAGCCAAATCATGAATGAATACATAGAGTACCATACTGATAAATTGGCATTAATTGAATCACCGGCGGTCAAATATCTATACCCTAGCCCCGGGACGAACGTACTCTTAGCGCGACGGTTGTATACCACACCTTATTCTCTCTTTTTATCGCTACTTATAAGAGTGATGGTTCTTCCAATAATTCGCGATAATGCACGGGTGTGATTTATGTGGCATTATTTTATCGACGAACTACAATCTACAAAGACATAAACAGATTAAACACGGAGTTATGTCCGAGACAAAACCAACTCTCTTCGGAGAAGATACCGATGAATCTGACGAAGCGGTTCTAGATTCAGATGAAGATGAACGGGGAACGCTATCAGATTCAGAAGATGGTAATGTCGTCGGTAGTAGAACGGTATTCGGTCTTAAGAAAGCTGCGCGATGTGTCAACGAGATGGACACATTCAAAAGTATGATGAAACGCGTCACCAATGATGTGAAAGAAGAAGAGAGCATTTCGGGAGATGAGAGCATGTCGGGAAAAGAGGATACCATCGACACAGAGTTTGCTCTGTTTCTCAAAAGTTATAGACGATTAATAGAATACCAGTATCGATTGAAAACATCACGCATACATACCATGATCATGAAGAAAATGGTCAAACTGACCAAACACGGATATAATAATGAATGGGCTGCAGATGAAGCGATGAGAAAATTCAAGAAACTCTTAGAAGTAAATCTAACGGTCGAAGATTCAGACAATGATTAAATTTCAATAAACTTCATCAACATGTTATTCTCGTCTTCGTTATATATCTATAAGTGGGGAGGGGGTTTCACCAATATTACATCACGTCCCTTACCGCGTGTCACTTTAACATTCCACACCGTGCGTGTATTATCCCCCTTTAATTATGTCATAGCATTGGTACATAGAAGACTGTATAACACTATGCCTATGTCTGTATCTGTTGTCACACCGTGAGTGGATTGTCCGCCTTTAATGATGTCATAGCGTGTGTATATGCAAGACAGTATAACCCTATGATAATGCCTGTAGCTGTTGTTGGTAAGATGTGAAATATAAATTTCAAGGTTCAATTCATTCGTGTAGTAATTTTGTATATGTTCAACGCTCTTCATTCGTGCGCTTGTATTGTTAACATTCATTCATAATGAGTGTCCCTTTTGAGTGTCTTGTGTTCCTTTAAGATTCAAACACCAATATTACATCACGTCCCTTGTTTCGTGTCACTTTAACTCCTTGAGTGTATTGCCCCTTCGAATGATGTCATAGCATGGGTACATGTACGATAGTATAACACTATGACTATGTCTGTATCTGTTGTTGGTAAGATGTGAAAATATAAATTTCAGTTCATTCGTGTAGTAATTTCGTATATGTTCAACGCTCTTCATTCGTAAGAGTAATTACCAACTGGAAGTTGTACTATTTTTGATAAACATCGGATTTGCTCATCAGACGATAAGCTGACAATATTTACGTATGGTCTAATTAGATTCATGCATAAATGTAAGGTAATTTTTGTTATGGTCAAGTTTTTTGTTAAGACCATGTTCTAACATAGATCGATAAATAAGTTAAAGGTCATTATATTACACAGTCAAATCTATTGGTGATCGAATTTGATAACTATTTTATTGGAACAACTAAGAATATTACTTACGTGAGATCAATGAGTCCAATTATTATAAATAATAAATTGCAGGCATCGGTGGATACCCGATTGCCACATTTAGTGATCACGTGATAAACTGATAAAATGTCCAAGTGACGTACTATAATGAGCAAAAAAAATGAGTTGACCTTCGGCTTCGTCCCGATTGGGTACTGAGCTGACACCGGGGATAAATTGACCAATGACTGCTATTGTATCCTTTTGACAGATATGCGTGCGCAGACTCGTTTGATGTTCGCTATCGCATTACTATGTTTTAATAGCCGAGCCTTCACTTCTCGTCTGACTCTCTTACCGACAAGACCTGTCTACACAGTACTTCTCCGGCAGACTATTCATCCACTGATAGGCCTACATACAGGTATGCCCTAAATAATGGACTGCTTAACCACAGCAGAATTATAGGTAACTTTTCTTTTCTAAACATCGAACTTGTCTGAACCTATCAATTGATACAATAACAGTGATATAATGTTACATCATCGGTGCTAACTGGAGTTTTTGGTATACAAAATGAACGTAAGTGTGAATGGAATGATAAGTGGTTATTACGTAATGTTGTTATAACAATGACACCGATGCAATTTATATCATTGAGTGACCTGGACGTATTATGTATGCATGTTTTGGATAACTAATTATCGTGTTAATGCTAACAATGACACAGTTTATCAACCTTAATTGATACTAACCCGTTAAACAACTAATACTGCTCAGACATTAAATCGATATGTTTTCTGAATAGCATATAACTGTGAACGGGAATATAATAGAATTCATTTGGTAAAGCAAGGTGTGAAAGACACATTGTTACCCACAATGTCGTGTGTGATCACGTGTACATAATATGTTCCATCGAATATGACAATTCATTCTGGGGGTTGTAATTTCGCATTACCCTTTTCGTCCACACGTGATTCAACATAGTACATCTCAATACTTCCAATAATTCACGATAATACACACCTGTCATATACTCAATAACTTCATCTGGGATAGAGAAGTTAAGAATAAACGCTCTTTATTATTTATGTAAGAGTAATGGTGTCTATTTTCAGGTATGACAATTATATATGTATGAACTGCGTCCGATAAACACTGGAATGTATGCATTCATACCGATGGTCACAATGTCCAATAAAGCTATTTCTAAACATCGATTAATAATTTCATGAAAAATATTTGAACAAAAAAAATAACGAAAGATATTACACCCAAATAATTTAACATTCGACATTTTAATATCGAGATTATCAGAAACCGAAAACTCGTTATAAATTTTTTATTTAAACTTTTTTTTTAGAGAAATAATTTTGAGGGTTTTGAAATTTTTTCTTTTTTTGAAATTTGGGGATTTTGAAATTTTTGTTTTTGGAAAAAAATAATTTTGGGATTTTGAAATTTTTTGGAAAAATAAATTTTGGAAGTTTTGAATTTTTTTTTGGGTTTTGATATTTTGGAAGTTTTGGGAATATTTTAGTACAACCAATTTTAGACCCCAAAGATTCTATTTTTAGATGTGAAGTCAACGAGACGGCTATTCTTCTACTGTTGGAAAGTTTCAACCTAACACCGCCCTATAGTCGGAATTTTGAGTAAAACAATTAACTGAACGAACAAAAGTTTTCGATTTTTGTTATAAACATTCCAAATTTTACACAATGTTTGAAAATACTGGTTGAAATATCAAACTATAGCAAAATAGATCCCAACCCCACCACAAAAAACTTGTCGTCACAGCCCTGGTCGGGGATGATATTGAAGCATTCTATTTTTAGAAAATATTTCCTAATAAAAACTTTGATAAATGAACTTACATGCGATCTGAAGGAGTGTTTGTGAGAAAAAACGTGCAAAATGTGTTCGGAAACAAAGCTAAAACAGAATAAGCTTTGCAACACAGAAAAATTAGGCCAAAAATGTGGTAATATTGACAAAAGGCAGCCAACCGAATAACCCAATTCGACACTGGGATGAATAACAATAACTGTCCACCAGTGTTCGCGCTGTCGGTAGCCAAATTAGCCAATGGCTAATCTTTTTTCGAATTTGGCTAACAAAAATTTCATTTGGCTAAACTTTTGGCTAAACTTTTTTTGACCCCAAATAGAGACTGGAAGCATGAATTTTTGGAAAGTGGGTTTTTAATTCTGTGATGTGAATGATCTAGTCCGAAAACATCGTATACGTAAGTTGGCATATATCGCCGACTGTACAAAGGGAAACCCGATCGCGGACAGTACAAAGGGAAACCCGTCACTCTGCACGAAACAGCAAAAGGTCATATCATTATTTTGCATTTAATCCGCTAATCCCCCATTGTCAGTCTGGTCACTCACGGGGCTCCTGCACAATGCATGTTTATGATGACATTGTATTTATGACGGCCAATGTTTATGAGCACCAAGTGTAAGACAATAGATTAATCAGCCAAATGTGAATCACGACAGCTATTTTGTGGCTATTTTTCGTCAATACCGATACATTCAAAATAATATGCATGCGTTTATGACAGATAGTAATTTGATAATGGCGTAACAATATTAAGTTATTAGTATCCAGATGTCACTTAGATATTTTCGCAAGGATAATTAATATTTAATGATTTAAAAGAAGAAAGTGGGGAAATGTCCGGTGGGGAAATGTCCGTATACCCAATCCCGGGTTACCCCCCCCCCCCCCAAATCACTCTTTCACATAAAGATTAATAAATTTTTAATAAATGACATATATAAAAATATTTCTAGTTCATCAAAATTAGTTAAATTATTGTGTATTTTACCTGTGCCTGTTAGATTTGACATTTTAGTCATTAATTGTGAACCGACCATAAAATGATGATTTAATTTGGCCATAGTGATCTGTCCACCGGGTCTGGTCGATCACGTCTAAATTTAGGGGTGCACACAACTAACCGGACCGTAATTTCGATGCGGGTGACTACATGGAAATTTTAAATTTAGAACACTGGGACATTCCATGACAATACTCAATACATTTATTTGTGGGAGGAGCACAGGCATTTGGTATGATGGTTGTGGCAGATGATTGTGCAAACTTACATTTTCTGGGATATTTTGTGGAAGAAATTGTCTCGCGATGATGACTTAAAATACATGTTTCCGTGATAGAGCACTGTCAAATGCTTCGAACGGATCGTCGGTGGCCGAATATTAGTGATGAAATATCCACTCACCTTAAACTGTTCAGTAGTGATGTCTTAATGTGTTTATTTGCAGCAAAAACGGTGTCAGAATGTGTCTGAAAACTTTGACAACAAACATTCCTCGCCTCGGACTCCATTACTTCCGGTTTTCGTTTGTGTCCGTTGATCCACTATGATTTTGAAATACCAGTAAATTTTGGCAAAACGTGCGCCTGACCCTTAATGTCTGGACAAGGACAGGACAAGGGCGTGCCTGTTCACTATAGTCATCCGAAAAGTTCGGGGGACATGCAAGAATATGTAATTTGGATGAATTGTTTGTACACCAGTAACTCTCTATATAATGGACTAGTCCTATATCCAGATGATATTGTGCTGGCTGACAATAAGATATCTTGAAGGCAAGTTTTATAACATCTGAAATTGCTATCAGAAATGGACGACATGGATGAATGCATTAAAACAAAAAGCGCTTCACGTGTGGCTCTGGTGCCCATTATAATAAATCAGTTCGACCAAGAATCACTAAATCTGGACGAACTAAAGAACAATTACTCAGAACTAAGGGCCACAAGTCGGACACTGTCTAAATGTACTCTCACATGGAATTATGAGGACTATTGGGTGAATGTCACCTGCATCGAAAGTTGTTCAGGTCCGTCATGCGATAGGTAGGCATATATCTGCACCGTAGTCATGAGTGCTATTCCTACGGCCAATATTTTGTGGTATGGATGTCGGCTATTTTGTTA
This sequence comes from Siphonodentalium dalli, assembly GCA_032622095.1. Lineage (NCBI taxonomy): Eukaryota > Metazoa > Mollusca > Scaphopoda > Gadilida > Siphonodentaliidae > Siphonodentalium > Siphonodentalium dalli. The sequence goes on from CP136063.1 coordinate 249,946,040, forward strand.
CGATACGGTGTAGCGTTTTAATTGTCTCAAAAGTCGGCAACTACACGCCATATTGTAACTCTAGTAGCGTGATACAATCATAGTAATAGCAATTACATAACAATGCTTCTGAAGGTTTACTGTAATTTAAAAACAAATGAATCGTATTTACCTGGTACTGCATCGACTATTAGCTTGGAATTGCACGTGTTGCAGCAGATTTTTTCGATTTCATTCCTATAGCATTCCCAAGGGTATAATGTCTTGCACATATATGGATACCAATCTGCGAGACATCCTAAAAAGGAACGAATACTATACAATAATCACTTAAATTTCATTGTTGCCATTATCAGTTTCCTTCGATTGAGATATATCGCTATTCATGTTCATAAACTAATCAGTCTCATTTCGTCATTGAATTTCCTAGATTAATTTTATTAAATGATCATGATCTTCAACATTTTTTAGTATTTTCTTCAAAATGCCGATGATAATTATTTAAAAGTCAATGCTGTTAATAAAATATAATATCTGGGCTAATTTAATTTTATAACGATCAAATAAATTCCGAAGAATTTTGTTGAAGTCACGTGGTCGGCGTGATCACATTATTACCACATGTAGACATAAATATAGTCGTTCACGTTGTAATCCATCGACAACGCATAGATACGCAGCGAGAGAGTGCATGACAACCATATTTAGTGACTATATTTAAAAATGAATGTAGTGAGTGTGTGTGCTGTTTTGGGGGATATGGCACTATGGTCGTTGGATGCACATTTGTGACCCGCCATATCAAATCCAGTCGTAAGTCGGGATTTTTTACCCTGTGCCAATGCATTCTCTTATATATGCGAGTCGACCATAGGTCGCCTCGCATATATAAGAGAATGCATTGGCCTAACAATTTTTTATCATTTTTTTAAATAAATGTTTCTCACAATTTTTAGGACATAAAATAAAAAACATCCATTACCCTGCAGGGAGCCCCACACATATATAGAATCATATAGAAGAGTGTCGTCTGATCATGTTTGTCTGGGGCTCTGTATGGGTGAAATTATAAAATTGTTAAAGAATACAAGAACAAAATTAATAAAATTGTAAAACATTGTTAGGCCAATGCATTCTCTTATATATGCGAGGCGACCTATGGTCGACTAGCATATATAAGAGAATGCATTGGCACAGGGTAAAAAAATCCACAGCGCCGTACCCAACAATAACACACTTCGAATGAAGTCAACCCCCCGATCGTGCCATTAATCGATTCCCAACAAGAATCTCTGCTCTCTAATTTAGCGGAAATTGTCAATGATTAAGCCGATTTTCGCAGAATTGAAATTTGTCCGGTTATCAAAGGAACCGTCTTAACAACTGTCCACAATGGAAAAGGTAACAGTTTCCCAAAAAACAATAATTTGCGATTAAATATGCACACAGGTTTTGGTAGTTTTATATGCCTTTTTCATGAAAATGATATCACCATTGTATAATAATAACTACAGGTTTATAACTAAATGCCGGAAGTAGATTAAATTTGCAGTGAGGAATTTGGAATTTCTTTCGTTGTGATACTATTTACCCTAATTAACCGTCGCGCGTTCATACAAATATATTTACATACACCTGATATCTCTTCCGATTTTCCCATAGCGTTACGGTAGACACGCCCCCTTATTCAATGCGTGCATAAACCTATGAACGTAACGTGACGTCACTTTCAATGTCGTTCATAGGTTTATGAACACATTGGTCCCGGAAATCACCGGGGATTGTCGGACATTACCGACTGCTTGAGTATCTATAGTCAGCCAATACGCCAAGGATTTGATAGCAAACAATATGTAATCGAGGTTCGAAAGATCACGATTGGATGGCTGGTGGCATCTAATCGCGAGCACGGATGGCACGAGATGTTCGATCGACTATCATAATGTTGGTTATCATATAATCCCATATCCCATAATATGTCAAATATAGCGAATTATCGAAATATGAAATACAACGAAAAAGCGAAATATGAAAATACAGCGAAATAGTATGAAAAATCGAAATAGGAAAATACAACGAAATAGCGAAATAGGGCGAAATATAGAGCGAAATATAGAAATAGGAAATTATTTTTATAAACGAAATAACGGAGATATTTGAAAAGGTGTTTTTGACGAAATAACGGACATATTTGGAGAAGTGTTTTAAAGAGCGTAAGTATATAAATATAAATAATAAACGGCGGATTCAACGTGGTCATGGGTTTTGACCGCGATAAAAAATAAGCAAACTCCGCATGAACCCCTTCGGGGTTCATGCAGTTTGCTGAATTTTTCCCGCGGTCATAATCACATGACCACATTGAAACCGCCGTTCATTTCTTATATAATTAACACCAGCTTTACTTCCAGTGTTCGTCTTACTAAATAATCTTCCAAATAGTAGAAAGAAACAAAACTTTTTTTCTAGCATTTACGATCATGCTTCTGCGCATGACACCAGAAGTTTGTTCCGGTCAATGTGACCTTGACATAAATGGGACACACTAAAAGTTGTACTCTGACTCCGAAACCGGTAAAAGGTGTAGTTGGTAATTTCACTTTCGTTTATTGTCGTTCCTATAATGCCAATAATGTTGATTTCTTTTTGGTTTGTGATAGGCTGTGCCAATTACTAATAAAATATATTTAAAAAATAATTTGTAAGTCTTATATTTCAACTTTTATCCACATTTATGTGAACCTTTTTAGGTCTTCTTATGGTTTACAAGAGTTATCTATCCTGGCAATGCGCTAACATACAACATAACCATCTGCCCCACTGCCCCATTATGCGCAAATTGTGTTTAACTGTATATATAGTTATTACTTGCAGAAGTTGCAGTTATATCTCGTCGTTTATATTTGTAATGTTTATAAGTATGGAAAAAAAATAATGGGAACTATTAAATAAAACGCGCGCCGAAAGGCGCAGGCGGTTGTCTTATATGTCGGCGCGTTTCCAGGATAAATAACTCTTGACAAACTTACAAAGACCACACTTTTCGCCTAACTTCTATTTTCAGTTACAATGAAAATACAAATAAAAAAGATAAATGACCCAGAATGACAGGAACATTTATATGGCTATGGTATAGATCCCAAAAAAATATGACAAATTGAAATATATCGGCTCGTGGTGGGTTGTGCATCAAAATATATATTTATAAGTAATATTAATACGTTCACGTACAAAGATTTAAAGAGTTCAAGGTCAAGGTAAACAGCTCCATGCAAATTGGATTGTGAGAACTTTCCGAGCTGGGTAATCGAACAGCCCGGGTATAGGCTCTGTATAGCTAGTTCCCCAAATCGAGTACAACCATAGTAATGGCGGCATCTGTAACAGACGCAAGTTTTTAACAAATTTACTTCTTCAAAATACACATTTCAAGGAACGAGTGGTGTTCAAAGAAGGAAGTAATATATACTTAATGTTGTGAACTATATATAAAGCGTGTGTAATACATAAATTGCACAAGTGTGTACAAATAAATAATGTTTTAAAATTTCGTGATTTCTGCTACAGAATTACTTATAAACCTGTAATTAGTATTATACAATGGTGATATCATTTTCATGAAAAAGGTATATAAAACTACCAAAACCTGTGATATGCAACGCCAAATAACAAATGGCGAAAAATGACCTTACGGTAGTGCTAAAGTGGGAACTTAACCCCGGAATGAGAATTGCGTACTCATCAATCTACGTACCGACCCGATTAACATAGAATGAATGCCGATATTATATACATATTAAATATCAGCAAAGTAAGATTCAGTCATACTGTATGGAGTCATTGTCGTATATAGTATGGTCGCCGATAAATATACTATTGAATTTTGACGACAAGGCTTTGAATCACGAAAATATTTAATTTAGACCATTGTCATGGGCACATAAAATAACGGTAAAACACTGTCAAACTGATGAAACGGTATGGGACCGTCGACTATGACGGCCCGAAACCATCGAACCGACAGTAATTTCTAGCAGTGTGTATATTACTTTATTACTATACATTAACTGAACAGGCTCCATTCTGAAGCCTTTATTTAGCGGTGGAGGAGCTTGCGACCCCTTTGTTTGTCTTCGCGCTCATTGTGATCTTGAACAGCGCGCAATTCGCGCATATTTTGATCATTTGCATGTTCTGTTATCAGATTTAAACTCAACTGAAAGATTAAAAGAGCATCAATTAGCGCCGACACTATTATTTAGACTGTATCAGTCCCGGCCCGGGAATGTGGTTTTCTAACTGAGTTCCGGCGAGTCTACTGAACGGTACCCACTGACAGGAGATCAGAGTGCGTCCATTCGCCATCTTCTGGTATACAGGTACTCCTTCGATTCCACACACAATGATCAACTTTCATAGCAAAGACAACATTCATTACCGTACCTATGTTCACACTGAAACGGCAAATACAATGCCATATTAGCACCCATTTCCAACAACGGTAGAGCGTTCAAATCTCGACTGTACACCCCATAACATTTACTTCCACGACAAAATCAACATTCGTTACTTATATTCACACTCTATATATACCTGAACTGACAAATTAATTTTGCGCCTATTTCTAACAAAGCTTCACTTCGATGGAGCGCATGGAAGTTTATTCTACACTATTTTATCTCACGTGACTATCTAAGCCTTACCCACGCTTTTGATTTATTGCTTGACATTCACTATTATCGACAGTGTCGTCCACGACTCGATAGTGGGCCTTCCGCTATAGCTTGGAAAATCCCGAACTCTATTTTTAGCATGCCCACTATTCAGGGGAGGTAATTTGAAAGTCATTTCCGCCTCGCTGCAAAACTGAGCGTTCAACATGGTTTTGTCCGAAATGTCTTTGTAAGCGACAACTAGAGAATAATAAATGGCCGTAAGCAAATAATTTATGTTATTTGTGGCGATTTATCATGTTCCTTTCTCCGCTGATCACAATATTGCTTCGATATTTTTGTCTAATTCCTCAGTTCGCGATACTAAATTTTCTAAACGAATCTTCAGTTTGTTTTTGGTAACAAAAAGTATTGTTTTGAACTGACGTCATTGTGTAACAACAACAAAAAATGTCAACAATAATTCCTGAGGAAGAAAATATAAGATTTGCCCAATTAGAAGCCGGGCAATTTATTGAAGAAAATTTGACAAGCAAAAAAAAACAAAAGAAACAATAATTGCACGGAGCAATAAGTGTTGATGTGCATATCAAGTGTTATATTGTCAATGACTGATAAATCGTTCAATTGTTCACCAGTTTATAACATGATCTTATTGTAAATTGTTTGACATTATGGGTCCTGGGAGAGAATAAAGAACGTGCGATAAAATATAATAAATATTGCACGGCTTGGAGGTGACTGTGGCAAAATAGTGGTCAGATGGAAGGAATATATAGTCCCAGAGACGGAGGCGAGGGGACTATTCCTCCACCGAGGACCACTATTTTGGCATAGTCATACCATAGCAACGCAAGTGTGGTTTTGCGTGTGACGTCACATGACGTCATTTCGACAAACGTCATAATAAATAGTGTCTACTTTTGTGCAAATGAATTTGGGGATAATATGCGATGTCACGTTATCTTTGACCAATCGGCGTGAAAGTTGGTCAGTCATTTTTTACGACATAATATAGGACATGTTCCAAATTTGGGCCACAATAGACGCATGGTTGAACAATTATAATCGCGCCAAAAGTGTGACCGAGTTCTGCACATAGATGCACACACATACGACGGGTTTTACATATAGACTATGTGGTTGCCCGTCACAAAATGACGGGTATATAAATGTTCTTCGTTACTTTCTAGTGTCCGCGGTCATGAACAAATTCTCATTTCTATATCAGAAACGAATGAAACAAAATCAGCATATCATACTTTAAATATATTACTTTATTACTATATATGTTAATTAAAAATGGTAATGTCACTAGTGAATTATGTCATTTCCCATGACGTCATTGACGTTACATCGCTTACTGATCTAGACTGAAATTTCGATGGTTGATGTTTCTCCACATCGGGATTTTCATGCATTAATTATGTGTGTTTTAATCATATTTGGCGAACCAAATTGATACAGAAGTGTAATAAATAGAGTAATCAATTATTTCCGATAATTAAGTTCAATAATTCACTCCAGGCGAGAGACGTTTGGGTAAGAAACTCGTGCGCTATCGCGCACTCGTTTCTTACCGACGTCTCTCACCTCTCGTGAATTATTTAACGTAATTCTCGGAACCAATTAATTACTCTCTATATACTAACTGACACTCCCCATTGGGAGCCTGTATTCAGCATGCAGCCTAATGATCACAGGCCCCTGCACTGCGGCCGATTTGTGGGAACCCTTTTTATTCAATAAAACTGTATTTACTACCCCCTCTCCCCAACTCACATGTATGCATGCGCATATGGAACGCAACAATCAAGATATTTTACTGTATTACTATATACTAACTGAAACAGGTTCCAATCGGGACAAAAGCAACATTCGTTACATACATGTATATTCACACAAACTCCATGCAGGGTTTACATCCCTTGATGACTCTGTAAAACCGCTGCTACCGGCGACATTTCACCCACATTTGGTGGACTTCCGCGATATTAAGATACATACTAAGCGAACAGAGCAACATGCTACCCTTGTTAAGCAAACCCAATATCGAACACAATTTGTATAAATATTGAACCTTAAGTTTGAAAAGTCCCACTAAAACCGAAGAACTATATTTCGAAACGGTGTGTTTCGGTTCTCCGATTATTTTATCAGCACAAAAGTCTAAACGCACGTGTACGACATTTTCACAAATCGCACGGCAAGTCAAACACAAGAGTTCTAATTTTCTGCAAGTAGCTTGCGAAAATCGTCAACAAAACTTCCGCTCTGATTTTCCAATCTCTCATTATGTTTTAGTGTGGGAATTGTTCTCAAAGCACATTTGACTTTGGAGCGATCGGGTTTCGCCATTTTTGCTGGAAAACCCCTTGCTAAATATAAAACACAGACCAGTACCCAGCCGTGCATGCCAGAGTCAGAAAGGAAGTATGCTGGTGCGCTCTTGTAGTTCAACCTTGACTGACAAATTAATTTAGCGCCTATTTTCAACAACGCTTTCGTCTACAATAGCAAAACACCAGAGACGGAGGCGAGGGGACTATTCCTCCACCGAGGACCATTATTTTGGCATAGTCATACCATAGCAAAGCAAGTGTGTGTTTGCGTGCGACATCACATGACGTCATTTCGACAAACGTCATAATAAATAGTGTCTATACTTGAGTGCAAATACTGCATTTGGGACCATGTTAGATCTCAGGGTTGCTTTGGCCAATCGGCGTGAAAGAGTCATCTACACGATATAGACCGTGGTACACATTTGGGCCACATTGCACGCATTGTTGAACAGTTATAAACGCGCCAAAAGCGTGACCCTGTTATACACACACACAGACGACGGGTTATATATATATAGAATAGGGTATTGCCCGTCACAAAATGACGGGTATATAAATGTTCTGTGTTACTTTCTAGTGTCCGCCGTCATGAACACATTCTCATTTCTATATTATAAATGGAATGTTCATGCTTCACTTTTTGTCACTGGGTGCGCGAGGGAACACTTTATTTCACTAAAAACTATATGTCCACACCCACCCACATATACGCATGCAAACATTGAACGAAAACAAATCAGCATATTACTTTAAATATACTATATACTAACTGAAACGTACTCAATTATGGAGCCTTCATTCGACGGACCCCATTTGGAGTCTGTATTCAGCATGCAGCCCATTTGTGTGAATTCGTTATGTCAATGAAACTGTATGTTTTACCCCCCCCCCTCCCCACAACCGACATATATGCATGCACATATGGAACACAGCAATCAAGATATTTTACTGTATTACTATACATTTAGATTCCAAACTCAATGTTCATGCAACTTTTAAAATAAAGACTACATTCTTTCTTATGTTCACACCAAACTTGCTAATTAAAATGCCATATTAGAACCCATCCCCAACGATGGTAGAGCGTTCGAGTCTTACCCCTACACCCCACTACAAACACTTCCACGACAAAATCAATATTCGTTACTTATATTCGCGCTCAACCTGAAATGACATAATAATTTAGCGCCTATTTCCAACAACGCTTCGGTAGGGTGCATTGGAGTTTCGTCTAGAATAGCAAAGCAAGTGTGTGGTTGCGTGCGACGTCTCATGACGTCATTTCGACAAACGTCATAAGAAATAGTGTCTACTTGAGTGCAAATTTCTGCATTTGGGGACCATGTTAGATCTCAGGTTTGCTTTGAGCAATCGGCGTGAAATTTGGTGATTCATCTTTTACGGCACAATATTGTCCGTGGTATAGATTAGGACCACATTACACTCATAATTGGACAGTTATAAACGCGCCAAAAGCGTGACCGAGTTATACACGGATACACACACATACAGACGGCGGGTTATATATCTAGGTTCCATCAAAATTGACATTATTGTCCATGTTATGGCGAAACATACTGGACTAGACATGAGACCTCAGTTCAATCTAAGGCAAATTAAAAATCAGTATTGAAAAATACATGTATATAACTATATATTCACCCTCCTACCAAAAGGGTGCTACTGGACAAATGACAAAGTCTCATTGTTTGTAAATTAGGAAAAATCCATCAGGAAAAAAGTTGAAACCACCGGGAAAAAGTGTTTTTCTGGGCTCGGAACCACCCACCCACACCGGCCCTAGTGAGCTGTGTACGGAGTTTTTCGTAAGACCCCCCTCTATCTACAGCTCCTAAATTTTAATCGGGGCTTTTGTCTATAGATCCCGTGTTCTGATGCCAATTGATGATTAGCGATGTGATCCGGTGTATCGAAGCTCCGTAACGGCGCGGTCTTTTCAATATCCCGGTGATAAAATATAAACGACGGCACTCTATTTATAAAATTATTGTTTCAAAAGCTTCAATTAAAAACTAATTGCTTGATTAACGAAAGCGTAGTGACAATGTAGCTCAACTTGGAGAAGGGAATAGATCATAAATTACGGTCAATGGAGTGATAAGTAACACCAAAAGACAACCCGAAGAGCCATATTAAGTTTGAGATCCATTGACATGTTAGTTGTTGGGCGTGCGAAATAATTTAGTGATGCAGCAAAGAGTCAAATCCAAGAATGTTGCTGGCGGCCATGATTTTTATGGAATATCGTTCGAATTAAGTAGCTCCCATCTAGAAGTAATCATGACCATGCCTGTATATTTTCTAAACATTTATCCAATAAATGTCGGTTGCAGAGTATGACGATGAATTCAAATGTGAAGTCCAAGATAGCTGCAAGCAGCCATATTGTTTACGACATTTGTGGAAATTGAATGGCTCCCATCTGGTGGTTACCCCGAAGACCCATAACAGGTATCGACGATAGGATGAGACATGTGGCATATATTGTGTGCCGAAGGATTTAGTCATGGTAAAGTCATATTAAAGAATAACATCCGTGATGATCGTGGTTGACCTGCTTTTTCAACAAAATTCGTAAAAATTTGATGACTCCCATCCAGTGGTCACCCAGACGATTCATATGAGGTATGAAGACGATCAAATGAGGTATGTGTTAAGTATGGCGATATCAAAGGATTAGACATCCAAAAATAATATTTCAAGATAGCTACTGGCGGCCATGTGTTTCTTCGAAAATCGTTCAAATTCGATAGCTCCCATCTAGAAGTGATCCTAAACATGCCTATTAAGTTTCAAAAAAATTCTCCAATAAAATGCTCGCTGCAAAAAAAAATCGATGGCTCCCATCTAGAGGTCACCATGAAGATCCACATGAAGTAGGGAAATTGTTCACGGACGCATGTACGGACGGACGATGGATACCATGACAATAGCTCAAACTTGACTAAATACTAAATAAGTCGGTGGAAGTAATGACCATGGCAGTTGACGTAAAAGCTAGTTAGCAGTTTGAATTATTTGAGAGCTGTCAGAAGCAGTTCCTCGTAGTCAATTTCTAGTTTGATACAGAGTGTTAATTAATGTAATTATATATACACTTGCGCTGCAACCCGATGATTTTACACGGCAGACGAGGACTAACAATTTCCTCATGGGCTGATGTTATTAACAGTTTCATCATAAAGTGGAGATGCCGAATGGATTGTCATATAATTATGCTCTTACCTGCAAGTGGTGTACCAGGTGACTCAATGCAAACACCATAAACACATCGCTAAAAGTAGATCAAACATGAACTGAGTTTGTTACAACAGTAAACTGTAGACATACAAATTTGTAATGCGATTAAAATACTATATTTACATACACCTGATATCTCTTCCGATTTCCCCATAGCGTTACGGTAGACACGCCCCCTTATTCAATGCGTTCATAAACCTATGAACGTAACGTGACGTCACTTCCAATGTCGTTCATAGGTTTATGAACACATTGGTCCCGGAAATCACCGGGGATTGTCGGACATTACCGACTGCTTGAGTATATAGTACGTCCGGATTTGGCAAGAAATTTGTTTCGGTCTATAATCAGTGTTGTTGCTTTGTGTTACTGAGCGTTGATGTTAAAAAAAACCGCGCTACTCAATAGGGTTTTATCATTTTCCTTGCCGCTACAAATATTCCCCCGAACCTCACAAATATATCATTATGGTAGAACGGCGTGTTGTCGATTTCTTATCCGCAGCCGAAACTTAATTGTTAGTTTCAGATATTAATCATTCTTGAAATCAACACGTCTACATTAGTTACCGGTACTATCTAAACAAGACATATTGTCATATGTGTATACTTTACTGTTAAATTGCGTTTTTTCCGTTCTCCATGAATGGATTCTCAAAATGTTTGGTTTTCCAAATAACAAGGATTCGAACTGTCTGAACTGAACTCCATGCGTTCGTTTAAATAGATGAATAAATAGTGGGAAAGACATACAATCCTAATTCATAATGAATTTAAGTATATAAATATAAATAATAAACGGCGGATTCAACGTGGTCATGGGTTTTGACCGCGTTAAATAATCAGCAAACTCCGCATGAACCCCTTCGGGGTTCATGCAGTTTGCTGATTTTTTCTCGCGGTCAAAATCCCATGACCACATTGAAACCGCCGTTCATTTCTTATATATATAGCAGGCAATTCTTTAAGGATTGGCCATTTTACCTAAATTTTCATTAATTAATGGTCAATCCGACCACGCGGGGCACGCGAGCTTGGGATTGTCCATTTAGAAAGAACCATTAACGCTAATCATTTAATTTAATTTGTATTAACTAAATAACGGAGATATTTGAAGAAGTGTTTTTGACGAAATAACGGAGATATTTGAAGAAGTGTTTTTGACGAAATAACGGAAATATTTGAAGAAGTGTTTTTAAAGATTAATGGACAATCTTATGCGCATTAGGTGCTTTATATTGTCTAGTTCTGCCACATCAGAACTGAATACATAACGGCGGCTGTTAGTACATGCAGGTCATCAGACGCATACATACATAATACATTTCAGCGGAGCTAATAGCTTGAAAGCTTAACTTTGTCCGTGTTACTGCGATGAATGTTAATTTAACTTATTGATAAATAAATATAATTAGTTTGACATTATGTACTGTTTATATGCTTTTAAGTTAGCATCTGAAATTATATTATACCCAGAGTTTACTGTATTGTTACCCAAGTTATTACATAATGACATCTATAACGGATCCAATGCCATCATGGAGTCGCAGTCACAAAATAGCAAAATGCATAGACGGTATACGAACCGATACGTACACTGTCAAAATCATATATAAGAAATTATGTCATGCATTCTTGGTAAGATAAACACGAATGGTGATCACACAAAGAAAATTTGACACTATTCATATATTGTCACCATGGATCTTAAATTATAGTTATATTGTTCATTCCAAGAAAGGTTTTCGTGAAAACACGAATGTTCAAAACAAACCTTATGATCAGCACAGATGGTTCCATCAGCAGGTATAATGGTAACATAAGTATCGTCATTATCTGCAGATGTACAATCTAAGCCAGCACAGAGTTCTTCTGTGGTACCATTATAATAATCCTGAATGCATAAAGAGAGAACAACAAAATTTTACTCCCCATATCCCCATATACAGTAATGCTCTAAGTAATCGACTTCTTAACCACAGCAGAATTATGGGTATCTTTTCAGGATTTAGTCGGAAATATAGCTTGTTGCCATTCATCGGAACGCTCTCGGGGAGAGCTTTCCGATGAATGGCAAGAAGCCATATTTCCGACTAAATCCTGAAAAGTTACCCATAATTCTGCTGTGGTTAAGAAGTCGATTACTTACATGTAGAGCATTACTGTATATACATATTATCCAGGATGTCAGAAGACTAGGATATATCATCGTATATACGATACGATACGACTTATGTAGTCATGATTATAATGGTGTTGAAGCTATTTAATAAATAATATAATAACAGCCTGTTCTCGAGGAAACAATCTAATAGTGAACTTATTTCATGGGACTGAAATAAGCTCGCATGACATGTTTTAGGTGTGAAATAAGCCCTATATTGGCCAAAACCCTGGTTATTAAAGCAGCCAATTACGGGAATATTTCAATATGGAGTAAGCCCGTATTGTTCTTATTTTCATGAGAAAGGCTGGAAAATAACAAGAATAAACTAACTCACCAGTTGTACGCTTTTTATTATGTCTTTCATTGTGACCCGCGCCATTCAACGGAAATTTAATATGGAATTACTTGGTATCATAAGACTACATAGTACATACATGCATGTGATAATCTATAAATATCATACTATATTATGGAATCGAAAGGAAACACATAATGTTGAAGATACGTTTGTGCAGGTTCAGGCGAAGTCGGTCAGTGGGGAAGTTACACGATGACTTTGTTCGTCGATTGTCGTCGAAATCGACACGGTGACGTCTTATGAATGAAATGAACAGCTACGAAATGGACAGGCTTCTCCATATAGTATCTCAGCCGCAGCGCTCACCCAGCGTCAAGAAATGGATTTCTTAAATATTCCCGCTCCCCTATCGACAAGGTATAACTTTTTCACTTTGATGTTGGTTGTTTATACCATGTATAGTCTAGCACTCAATCAAGACTATCCGGAAGTACGATTGGTATAATTTATACTCGAAATTACGATTGGGGTCAATTTATTCGACGAACCGTTGTGTGCGGAGAGTAATTACTGGTCATCATCCCAGGAAACATAGGTTTATGTGGATCTTATTTACTGGTCATCATCCCAGGAAACATAGGTTTATGTGAATCTTATTTGGTGGGAATACCAGGTAATCTATTCACTGATTTTGATAATAGTAAAAAAAATAAAAGCCACAGCTAGAGCTCTACCATCATGTGTGTGGTTTAGCTTTTGTTCGATGATTACGCTAGCGCATGGTCAGATTAATATACATGATAGGCTGGCCCAATGTATACAATGATATTGTATATAGATGAATCTATTGTACATTAAAAATAAGCGTCATACACAAATTCGACAATGTGCAATAATACTTTACGAAAAAGATCATAACTGAGAACAATCTGCATTATAAACCCTTGATTGAAAACATGAGAATGGCTGTTCTCATTGTAATTATAGCTTGCCCATGAACTCAAATCAAAACATGTTTAAGTCTACTTGGCGGGTTTTGCTCCAAAATAGGCCTAATATCATTCGCTTTTAAACTTTTCCCGGAATCGAAATATGCAGATAAATACTTGAACATCATTTGTACGAACATTGTGTGACCCAAGACGCATAGCAAATTTCCACCTGATATGGTAGAAATTAGGATCGTCTATTTCATTTTTGTGCGGAAAAGTTTACAACAGCTGGAAAGTTGTTGTGACCATGGCAAGTATATAAATATTTCGTGTATTTGTAAACCTATCTTATACCTCCTTCAAAGTTACGTAGAAAAAATATGGACGATCGAATGATCTATGTCCGTTTAACCCTTTCAGTGGCAGGTCCGATTTTTGTATCAACCCATATACCCTGTGCCAATGCATTATCTTATATATGCGAGTCGACCATAGGTCGCCTCGCATATATAAGAGAATGCATTGGCCTAGCAATTTTTCATCACTTGTTATTATTTTTTACAATGTTTTACAATTTTAATAATTTTTTCTTATATTCTTTAACAGACTTATTTTGTAGGTTTAGTGCCAGGGAATCTTACGTTTTTCATGGGCATCAAAATTATTACTATGAATACTTGGTGATAGTTTTGAGTTATAACATGCCCCTAAGGTTTTATCCAGTTTGTTTCTAAATTCGCTATAGCATGCTTAAGCATACCCAAAAACATTTCAACCCAAAAAAATCTAAAATAAAAAACATTTTTTATTTTTTTTATTTTTTTTACAGACCGTAAATTAGGGCCGATCAGATCGGCCCCGGGCACTGAAAGGGTTAAACTTCTCTTTTCAAAGTAATATACACAAGTAATCATTACACAAAAACGACAAACAACGTCACGTATCTGTCGTATATTGCGAGAACAATATTAGTTTTATGGTGCGAAATATGATTCGTCATATCTAGCCTTCAATTGTATCTGTTGTCTGAGATACATGTGTATGGGTGAACATACATCACGCACTCTATACAAATGCACTATTGTACACAAACATTTTCATATTAATTTCTCATTATTCATTTGAACACGGATTGAATCAGGTACCAGACTCAACAAGTTCGTGTAAAGAATTCGAGGGTCCATTAACTAAATATCGACAACCTAGGGAATAAGCTATCTGAAAGACCTCGAGGTTGCTAAATTATCAGGTTAAACAGTTAAAATATCGATAACATACATGTAGTACGTTATCTAAAGGACTTAAAGGTATTCAATCCTATCAGACGCTCCTAAGTTATTGTTTCTTTGGCTGCGGGGGTAACAAATATTTTTATTCTAGTCGCGGAACCTACACATCAAAGCTCAGAGTGATCAGATATAGATTTCTGAAGTTTATTATTTCAATTGTTTTTGTGTCAAAAGCACGAGGAAGCACGAGGTCAAACGGACGGTCTTGCAGATAAAGAATGATAACTCTAAAATTAAGTGGTAATAATAACCACTTGATTTTAGAGTTATCCATCTTTATCTGCAAGACCGTCCGTTTGACCTCGTGCTTACTCGTGCCTGTGGCCCAAAAACAATTGAAATAATAAACTTCAAAAATCGATATCTGATCACTCTGAGCTTTGACGGATAGGTTCATCGACTCGAATAAAATATTGTTTTTACTCAGGAGCGTCTGATCGGATTGAGACCTTTAAGCTAAAGATTAACTCATATAGTTTAGAAACTATCCACTATTACCACTGTTATTTTCGAGGAGATTTAATGCACTTTTTCAATAATCGGCATCCTTAGTTGTGATGGTTCTGTTATAATAATTGACACCAATAACTAAATAAAGAAAGTGAATACCGTTATAATTTTTTTTGAGATATCGTATTGAAGACGTCACCTTTTAGGCAATGGAAGCAGTATCAGCAACTATATGCAGTCTCTTCCACATGCAGCTGCCCAAGACATGATTTTACATTAACCACATAAAAAGCCCCACACATATAAGTCCATTAAGGCGTATTGAAATTATGCTTACCAAGGCTGCTACGGAGTCGTTTGATATAGCGAGGTTACACTGTTCGTTTAGATCAGTAATTTCTCCGAATGGTTTGCTATACATTGACAAATTGGTAGGCAGAGTATTGTTCTCAACAGCCAGACAATTGTTCCTGGAAATAAAAAATATGGAAATCACATAAAGACCGCGATAAAGCTCTTAATCCTCTTATATCGTGAATTGTAAAACCGAGATAATTGAGGATTGTCACACGGGGCTGTTCAATCATGCTGCACTTAATTTCAACGACTACAATTTTATGCATGAAACATAAGTAGAAAATTGCAGGCTTAACAGGGAGGGGGTCATAAATTAAATCCAGACACATACAAATAGTCTACGTGTCTAGATTTATGTTAAGACCCCCTCCCTGTCAACCTATTTTTTTAATGTTTACCACTTTCGCGTGACCCAATATCCCTGCTGATTTTCGGTAATATTTCGTCGTGACGATTTCTGCTTGTCCTAATCCTATATGAAATGTCTAATATTCCAATGCTATTCGCACCGTTTGGGTCGTTTATTTGCAAGTCAAACAGGCCCCAGTGCGCAGTTTCGGATGCTATATATAAGGTTCGCATTCTGCAAAATTTGATAGGCCCAGTGTGCATGATGCATCGAATGATACCTGTTTTGAAAATATGACAACAGGTTTCAGCTAAAACATCAAATAAACTATTGGAGCTATAGCATTCAGTCATTTGAAAAATAACCATAGCATCAAATGTAGATTAATGTCACCTTCATCTGTCTAAAATTGCCGATTACCTATTTTCTCGATATAAAACGAACCGTGACATTGGCGAATGCGCACCGTGTCCAAAACTTTAAAGCGAACCAGTTCTCACGGGGATATATTGATTTATTATTTCTTATAGGAGATATTTACATAAATATTTTTGAGATAAATACAATATGCATGGTTCAGACAAGTATGATCACAATGTTGACAACAAGTTTATACTCATACGGATTATAAAGATCATGTACACGATTATATAGGTGATCTGAAATGATGGCTCAAACAACCAAATTGTATTTAATAGAGCAACGTTAATTTCTGAGCTGGTACTCACGTCCCGAGTTCATTCACGAAGGTCGACATCTCTGCTTGTGAACACGAGGAGAAGTCCCTTGTATGTTCCAGTGGGACATTATAAACGCCAGACATGATGTATCCATCGGAACTGTTACATCGGTTTTGCAAAGTGCCATCGTAAACTAGCCCCATGCTGCAATGTACATGCATGTGCGTCGATATAATTAGGGGATAACACTATGATATTTTGTGATTTCTGAAAGGTAGAGTCCAAATATACTGTGGCAGATGTATTTAAGTATATGTGACCCGCCATATCAAATCCAGTCGTAAGTCGGGATTTTTTTACCCTGTGCCAATGCATTCTCTTATATATGCGAGTCGACCATAGGTCGCCTCGCATATATAAGAGAATGCATTGGCCTAACAATTTTTTACAATTTAAATAATTTTTTCTTGTAGTCTTTAACAATTTTATAATTTCACCAATACAGAGCCCCAGACAAACATGAGCAGACGACACTCTTCTATGTGCTTCTATATATGTGTGGGGCTCCCTGCAGGGTAATGGAAGTTTTTTATTTTATGTCCTAAAAATTGTAAGAAACATTTATTTAAAAAAAATGATAAAAAATTGTTAGGCCAATGCATTCTCTTATATATGCGAGGCGACCTATGGTCGACTCGCATATATAAGATAATGCATTGGCACAGGGTAAAAAAAAATCCCGACTTACGACTGGATTTGATATGGCGGGTCACATATTCGTCCTGAAACTATCCGAAATATCAGAAACACCTTACTGTTATCCACATTCTAATTTTCTTCGAACGTAAAATGCTATTTCACATGCCGTGTATATATCAACGAACTGTGCCGTCACAGAGAACACTCATCAGCCAATTCACGACTGGTAATGCGCAGGGTACAATATAGTCCCCCCTCTCTCTCTCTCTCTCTCTCTCTCTCTCTCTCTCTCTCTCTCTCTTAGCGGCCAATATGCTGATATTTTTAAAAAGTGCAACCTCAAATAGAAATAGATATGGACAACTGAGAATTGTATCACTACGCGTATCGCAATGTGGGGATGTTCCGGGAGGCTGCTATATGTAGTGGCTAAACGGATCACCGCTTCAGTTATGTACTAGACTTTGGCACGACCATAATTCAAATGGGCTGGTTGTCGATTATTTACTTTTCATATGGCAACTCAAAACAAACAGAACGTAAGATTAACCACCAGTTCAATTAGTGCTGATATCTATCCTCGATACTTCGGTTATGATCCGAATCTCAAGAGATATGCATTTGTGATTGATGAAACGATACAGCGCATAGCCGGACAATTAACATATGTCAAACCGATCAGAACTGGGTCACTCAGTGGCTCTCTTCTGATCGAATGTTCAAGAAAAATTCAAGCTAACGCTCTTATGCAACTAACATCTATTGCACATACACCAGTGTTGATTACTCGTCATGAGACATTTAACAGTATGATAGCTTTGTTGAGAACTCGTGATATAGCTGATTCTTCTGAGTCAGAGATATAATTGCTCAGTTAGTATAACAGGGAGTTACAGAAGTCCGTAGATTTGCAGACAGTTGATGGACAAAAAATCATCTGAGTGGTTATCTTCTGACATTCAGTCGGTGTGAACATCGACCGATATTGGAGATGGAGATGGATTTAAGCACATATGTTCCAAACCCATTGCGAGTTTTAAAATGTCATGGGTATGGCCATGGCCAGGACTATTGTAAAAGTAAAGAAACCATAGGTGAACTATGTTATATTGCTGGTCATGATCATAAGGATTGTACGAATCTTTAAAAATAATTCAAACTTTCAAGTTTCACATGCTGCAAAAGATCGTTCATGTTCCATTTGTGACTATGAATTTAAGATTCAATGGTGTAAAAAATAGAAGCATCTATGTTTATATGTATCTTAAGAAAATAGTTGGTACTCGACTATCCATTCAAAACGTCACACACTCAGCAATCGTGTCCACAAAATAGTGTGGTGATGCCAGCGCTCAGACAGAGTCAAACCAAACTCGTCAGTATATCACTAGCAACGCAAGATGAGGCGACTCATATTACTCGTGTTCCAGAACCTTTAGCACAGGTAATGGATACAGCTTTTGTCGTTGAGACATGCAAAATCTATGCAAAATTGAATCAGACTGTTGTAAAATGTTCAGAAATGAGTAAATATTACCATTTGTCTCAAAGACAAAAGCTGTATATAGTACCTGTCCTATTTTACCAAAACAAAAATCGTCTGTTGCTTCGAAACGAAATTAATCTCGCCAAAGTCACTCCAACGTTTCGACTCTCATAAAGAGAAGTACATCTTTGAGCTTTCAAAGTTTGACCAGATGCTTGACGAGATAGGATTAACCCTTTACCCAACAAACCGGGCCCAAACTGGCCAAAACCGGTCAAAACCGGCCAAATAAAGCTTCAACAGCCTAAAATATCTTCGGTCTGTCTCAATAGAACCATACAAATATGGATATCATTGGAACCGGCTCCTTGACCACATTGTGATAGTTACAGTTATTCCATGTGCCAATGCATTCTCTTATATATGCGAGTCGACCATAGGTCGACTCGCATATATAAGAGAATGCATTGACACAGGGCCGTTCTGTTGGATAAAGGGTTAACTCTTAAAGACAGAAACAGATATGTAGATTGAGGCTGTCGGTTGGGTGCATGAAGGATGACATTCTGCCTCACCCACCCGACCGTCAGCTTGACGCATTGATAAAAGTTCATGCGCAATTCATCTATATAAATACCTTGTCAATGCAAAATATGATGTTAGAAACTACTTACATATTTCGATATTTCGGAAATATTTATATATATTTTCCATTATGTATTCTTGGATAAAGTTTTGCGTTTATATTATGCTTGCACACTAGTCAGTTGAATTTATATTCCTGACTCCAAGCGGAATAATTTCCTCTTGGGTGCTTTTATATGTACACTGTTTTAGTATAATCCACTCTCTGATTTATCTACACAGTTGCTTCGCTACGATCATTTTTATACATGATTCTATTGAGTGGTCAAAATTGACACTACATGTACATGCTATTACAGTCATCCTCAAATTGATACATTTACAAGGCAAATATGTGGTCATACAAGATCATTTGTTCGATTTACAGGAATATTGGCAGAGAAAGCTCAGTATAATCTGCAACATACCATCCACATGATCTTATGTGTAGGACTCACTCATAGCGACCATCCATGGGTGTCATGACATGGTATACCAGGTTGGGGAGTTAGTGTATTGTGCCAATCTCCACCTGCTATAATTTGCAAGAAGTTACCAGAATGTTTTTCTGTGACGCCAAAATTTCCTGGTATTTCTTAACTCATTTACTCAAAATCTGCCAGAAATTTCTTTGCGAAATTTGGTACAAATGATGATTGTGACACAGTATTTAAGAACCATCGACCCATTGGTTATTTTAGGTTCATTTACTTTATTTGCATGGCCTGAGATATATTTAAATGTTCAGTTTTCAGGTACCAAAAACTTCCGTAAAATATATCTTTTTTAAAAGTGCAGTGCATATATCCATAACATCATGTCTCAAGTTCATGATTGGAGACTTAATCATTCTTGATTCGTGAAATTTAATGATCATTTTCAACTAGAAAGACAAGAGCCCAGAAATAATTTTCTATATTTGCAAATGTTCATGTCATGCCTGTTGATCAATGACAAATTGGGCTGAGATGAGTTTGGGGATGCAGGTCATGGGTTCAAAACCAAGTTAAAGCTGATCACCATATATAATAACAATGAGGGCTCATTCATGTTGATTACTTACTATCTGAGTGGACCACACTACATATCAACATTTGTTTTCGTTGGGCTGAAATAGTTGACTGGTTTATTCTTCATTATAATATATGGGGGTATTGTGCTATATTGTGCAATTAAATATCTAACTCAACATTATAGTACAAATGAAGCCTCCTCTCATAGAGCCAAGACAATAAGCTATGTGGTGATTGGAGTTTTGTGTAAAATCATTAATTATTCTAGCAGTTCTTGGTATCGAAAACGAGAAAAAAAATTAAATACTACATTCTACCTCTAATATGTATTAAAATCCATTGTTTTTGTCATCTCTTAATAATTGCTCAGATAGTATATACAATGAAGATTATGATATGTGAATAGATCCAGAGAAATTCTTTATTGAACAATTTCTTGCCACTTTTTATGAAAATCGTGCGTCGCCCCCTAAGGAGGCTGTGGTTGGTGGTATATGTGTTAACATTTTCGTTTTACAACATAAGAACGTGTGTGGTCATTCCTCGAGTTGACTACATTATGGCTTTCCATAATATAGTCAACAAACAAACTCTTGGTAGGATGCGATATTGTCGTCGTCAACATTAAGTGATTGTCCAAGTTGTTGCACAATACGCATTACATGTTACTGCTTTTGATTACCAAGTCAAACTGTTTCCTATTCGTTCGTGAGTATGTGTTTGCGACATCGTAGCCTGTCAACACATGCACTAGTAGGAAGGTTTCAAGTTCATCTTGTAGGATAATGTCCGTTATCTCGTTCACGGTAATGACATGTGACCTATTTTGTACGTCAGGGGGATAACAACAATAACTAACTTCCGACTGAGGCGTTCTTCGTTGGCTGCATATGAAGGCATACCCGTATTCGCTTCCCCATGGTCATATACTAGTGCGAGCTCAGGAACTAAATTGAAGTGATCGTCGCCATTCACGGACGTCACATCACACATTAGACAGCATACAGACGCTTCATTCGATCATTCGCGAAAAAATAGCACCCTATCAAGGAAGCTTTGTTGCCACCATATGATAATGATGTTCCATTGCTTGGGACCCCTGTGTCATGGGCACAACATACTTGAAACCTTGCCTGAATACCACGATTGAATTTCCTGACTGTGGGGGGAAAGGCAGTCGTGACGTAATACTGAAACCCCCGCCATCGCAGAAATCTCTGTTCTCGAAATATTCGTGATTCAAAGGATTTGGTGCAGCATATGATAGTAAAATAACTTAGTATGTTAAACACCGTTTCTGAACTATGTACTGTTACATTTCAAAGAAAGAAGGTTATGAGTCAGGATCCGATTATAATTATGTTTCTGATGCGAACGTATTTCTAAACACTAATTATAATTGAGCTGCACAGAGGGAAGACCAACTCTTTCATCTCACATCTCGGCAATTTGCCTGCCAACATTTTACGCGATTCGTCAGACATGGGCTAATGTTTGTACACATACGTATGAATGATAAATCTTTTATTCATAATATATTATATTTTAGCATTTGAGCATATGGTTATCGATACGAGCACAAATATTGATTACATGGTGTATACTCCATATAAGCACACCGTTGACCGCTAAGTCAATTCCTCTAATTCCCCTCACCCGTTCCCCCGGCGTGTGACAGTAGCATGTGTCGGGACATATCCGACCTAGTTCCTTGGGTTGTATGTAAGTTATGTATGGAAGCTGATATGTCTGCAGAGAGTGCAAGACAGAGCGAAATGAGTGTGTATATTTATTAATACATTGTTGGGATTCGTTTCCTGTATTGTATATATATAATACTAGCAGGTGGACCCGACTTCGTCCGGGCTGTTTCCCCTTTGCTTTTCGGCGAATTGCGCGATTTGACCTTGAATTGTCCATTTTGAAGGTCAAGGTCAGGTGGTGTCACGATTTGACACGTCCAAAACACTGCCCGGACAAACGTACTCGTCGAAATCCATCCGGTTTTACCAGATTTGACCTCGAATTGATCATTTTGAAGGTCAAGGTCAGATCGGGGTCACGATTTGACCCGTCCAAAACACTCAGTGGACAAAAATAACCGTACGTATAAAATTTCGTCGAAATCCCATCAAAATTCTCGATTTGACCTTGAATTGACCCGATTTCAATGTCAATGTCACGTCGCATGGGCAAACGAATATGCTTACGACACTCCCCATACGAAAGTATCCCCAGACACTAATTTTCATCGAAATCCCGTGATACTCGGGCGTTTGACCTTATAAGGACCCGATTTCAAGGTCACGTCGCCCAGGCCCATGCCACTCCCCGGTTGAAAGTACCCCACATACCAAGTTTCATCGAAATCGGCTCAGCCGTTTTCGAGTCCATCGCGACCACACAGACAGACAGATAGATTTCCCAAAATATATAATAACGACAAAATTCGTATCCGGGGCAAGATACATTCACATAGCAAATTTCAAGTCGATAGCTCCACCTGTTTCCGAGATCTGGTCTGCGCATGCGCGAAGCTGGCATCGCACGGGCTCGGCGACCCGATAAAATTCGTATCCGGGGCAAGATACATTCACATAGCAAATTTCAAGTCGATAGCTCCACCCGTTTCCGAGATCTCGTCTGCGCATGCGCGAAGCGGGCGCCGCACGGGCTCGCCAAGCCTTTCTTAAAACCGTTGTCGATCTTAAAAATCTTCAGAAATCTATATACCATCTTTGTTTTTACAAACCTGTTTTCACAACAAATCGGACTCAGTGGATTCATGCTGATCATCAATCACTGACCACTCATAATAGCGTGTCTGTTTCTGCAGCGGTGAAAGTATCACACGCACGGTGTTTATACAAAAGTAAAGGGATTACAGGGGTATATAACACCAAATCCGGCCATTTATGGGACCATCTCATTTTTGTCATCCATGGCTCATATTTATTCATTTGTTGCATACATTCTGTTGTGTATAATATGAGATGGTCCCATAAACATGATAAATGGCAAAAAATTGTGTTCAGTATCCCCTGGGGTGACATGAATGACTATGAACCGGAGGTCCGTACGAGCCAGGGTCCGTATGAGCCATGGTCCGTAAGAGCCAGGGTCCGTAAGGGCCAGGGTCCGTATCAGCCGCATACCGTACAGCCTAGAGCGTAGTCGACTCATGTTTATCATTCATTTCATCTTTACATATAGATGGAATTGTCTAAATTTTGAGTCCACTGTTAGAATTGCAATATTTATTTTTATAGAAATTCGGGTGCCCAAAACTTCCGATACAAAATGTCGCAGAAATTGTTTGCTCAGCATGGCGAAAAATAAGTTTGCAGCGCCACGTCGCGGGATGTTGGATTCGTCACTTGCTTGGCAATACAGAATACATATTACATGGAATACCAATTTGAAGTCATTTAAACCCAAAGCTAAAATAACTGTATTCGTTTGAATAATGTAAAACATGTCAACTGCTGTATTTACAAGCATGATAGCAATATTCAGGCGCCCCGAGACAACTGGCGCCAGGACACCTCTCAAACATTCCTTGCTCTGGCGGGCGTGCACCTGGTGCGCCCCTCATTGGATCAGCCCGTGCCATCTACAGTCACCCAAAGATCCATATGCAGTTTGTTGATGATCGGATCGGGGATGTGGTCTGCAGGGTGTGCCAAAGGATTTAGTCATGCAAAAAGCAAAATCCAAGATGGCTGCCAGCGGCCATGTTTTTCATCGACAATTGTTTGAATTTGATATCTCGTATCTAGCGGTGATGCTAAATATGCATGTACATCTTAGAAACAATTCTCCGATAAATGCGGTCTGCAGAGTATGCCGATGAATTCAAAATCCAAGATGGCTGTTGTGTTTTAATTAATTTCAGTAAAAATAGGAGGTTCCCCGTCTAGAGATCACAGGATTTGTTGACGTATTCCCTTTACATAATTACATGTATACTCTTGGCAGCCAAATAAATACAAACATACCAGTATATAAACCACAGGTAACCATTGTCTCGAGGTAGCCGGTACAACCAACCTAGATTGCCTGGTTTTACGCAACAGCAGCTGCATGTATACCCCTACCATATGTGGTGATAACCTCTATATATGCATATACACACATACCATGGCTGTTGGGAGTGTTCATATGTTCCATAAGAACAAACCAAGGCATACAGCAGGCATGAGATCCACTCTCAGGAAATTAAAATCGCAAAAAATCATGCCCATCAATCAACAATCTATCACATGTCTGTGGTTTTAACTTTTGAGACAGCTGTCACTTCATGGACATTTTTCACTGGGATATGTTAGAAACCACGTGTTATGACACTAATGTTCATTAATATTTATGAACATTGGTGGTAAAAACAGTAAAACAAAATGTTGTTTATTTTAAAGAACAGTTTGGCTTTTTCCCAAAATATATAACAACTAGACGATGAGCCCGACGTTGTCCGGGCTATTCAAAAACCAAATTTCAAGTCGATAGCTATTCAATAACCAAATTTCAAGTCGATAGCTCCACCCGTTTCCGAAATCTGGTCTGCGCATGCGCGAAGCTGGCGTCGCACGGGCTCGACGACCCGATAAAATTCCTATCCGGGTCAAGATACATTCACATAGCAAATTTCAAGTCGATAGCTCCACCCGTTTCCGAGATCTCGTCTGCGCATGCGCGAAGCTGGCGTCCCACGGGCTCGGCGACCCGATAAAATTCGTATCCGGGGCAAGATACATTCACATACCAAATTTCAAGTCGATAGCTCCACCCGTTTCCGAGATCTCGTCTGCGCACGCGCGAAGCTGGTGTCGCACGGGCTCGGCGACCCGATAAAATTCGTATCTGGGGCAAGATACATTCACATAGCAAATTTCAAGTCGATAGCTCCACCCGTTTCCGAGATCTCGTTTGCGCATGCGCGAAGCGGGCGCCGCACGGGCTCGCCAATACGACAAGGTCGACCGCCTGGTCAAACTACACACACGTACCAAGTTTCGTCCCGATCGGTCGAGAATCGTAGATTTGTATCAATGACAGACAAACATACAGACAAACGGACAAACAAACAAACAGAGGTCTTCAAAATATATAGGAGATGTTCCACTATTATTCAATAAAAGCAAACTCGTTCACCTATAGATGGGGCAACTTACTTTATACCAAGGAAACTTGCGGCAATGGTCTCGACGAGGAAGCCATCGAACTGTTTCACCAGTGATTGACTCCAATCCGTGCACATCCCTTCAATGAATGTATTACCTGCGAATGCAGACATGGAAAGTTTAGACAAATGACTGATATATTACACCCACTATCGTATAACACCACAGTAACAACAAGGATACTTCGTGTGACTAAACCCATTCTTATCAAATTTAGTTATCACCCCCCCCCCCAATCTTTCAACCCAACGACACCAATTTGGCATCTTTCATTCACGCAATTAGATTCCTTGTATCATGGAGAAGAATGTGTATCAATTTGGTGTAAATCGGAGCTAAAATAATTTTATACATTTTGGTGCCCCCCCCCCCCTTCCGTGCATATCTGTCTCGAACGGCGCCACTTTTGACATGTTTAAACCACCCCATTAGATTTCTCATATCATGGGGATGATTATATATAAGTTTGGTGGAAATCGGAGACAAATTTGTTTTCTTCCCTTCCCCCTTTTCTGCACCTTGACAACAACGGCGTCACTTTAGAAAATTCTAACCGCACCATTATCTTTCTCGGAATAAGTTAACCCTGTTAGACCCCTTTGACGCCATCTAGAATTTATATAGAACACAGACAGACATTCGCAAATATAGATATAGATAGAAGTTTGTGCTATGCCGGGTTGTACGCAGGCACTTAAAGATACGGGCGTGGGTATGCTGTGAAATTATTCACCTTCGTCAAAAACCGCCATAAACAGAAATAATAGTAAAATATAGACAGACTTTGTTCTTATGCCAATCAGAAATATGGCATAAACAGTATGTTATTGCAAAAAAAATCCACTTTGTTATGTAAACAAAAGCAAAAAACGTTACGGAATCTGGCTTTTGTTTAGATCCGGATATGGTAAAAATAAAGAGCGTTATTTGCTACTGTTTTGCTGATATGGAAATAATAAAGAGCGTTTATATCATTTATGTGTGATTAGCCAACATAATTGCGCTGTGTTATGGAAACAGAAGCAAAACTTCTGTAACAGGAGCAGGCTCTTGTTTACGTACACTATCGTACGTATTGACGACAGTATACTATTTATATACTCTGTGCATATACAAGATAAACGAGATAAGAAAAGTATAGCAAGATATTATCTCGTTTAAACGAGATAAAAAAAAGTATGGCAAGATATTATCTCGTTTAAACGAGATAAAAAAAAGTATTGCAATATATTATCTCGTTTAAACGAGATAAAAAAAAGTATGGCAAGATATTATCTCGTTTAAACGAGATAAAAACAAAGTATCGCAAGTGGGACTTACGGGGCTCCGTACACGCTGATGTTATTTTACGGCTTTTAAATTGGTTATTTAGACGCTTTGTTTTGAAAACAAGCCAGTTGTCAAAACGCACGTGCACTCGCTGTTTCCATCCACGATATCCTTGTTGCCATCCAGGATACAAGATCGGAAACCGCCTACGCGTTTACGCGTGTATTTGAGGAAAAATAGCTAAATTGTCAGATAAATTTATGTATTTCGAGCTCTCGAGATGATATATGTATTGACCATGTCGCAAATAAGTCACCGTAAATTGATAACTCCAAATTTCAAATAGCATACTGAAACATATAAATTATCCCGTATAATAATAGGAGCATTATGCTATGCCGGATTGTAAGCAGCCACTTATATAGATGTATCTCGAGATCTCGAGAAAATTTCGAGATAATATGTCGTGATCTCGAGATAATATCTCGAAATGTGTTTGTCGAGATCTCGAGATTTTATATGTATTGATAATGTCGTAAATCAGTCACCGTAAATTTATATCATAACAACTTCCAGTTTTAAATCACTGTAACGGGAGAACCAGTTTTGCTAACTACGATGTAGTTCTACTATGTTAAAACCCATGAAATTTCGTTTGAACATGTACACCCACAGTAGAAATGTATACCCACAGTATAAATGTATACCCATGCACAGTAAGGTGTAAAGATGAAATTTACAAAATAGGTGTTAGACACACAATAACATAGGCAATTATGGTATACAGACATCCTGTTTGAAGTGGAAGTTACAATTTAAAACTCACCATTATACGACAAACCATCGTCCACAATATCGTATCTGAAATAGAATTGAAAAACCTGGCAGATGGACAAAATTCATCTGTGTGAGGGTAACCACCCGAGTTTCGGATGTCAAACCGTGGAGCGGTACTCCAAGGAGATGTCATGGAATCGGAGTAGATCCAGATTGGATAACAAAGTCTCATATTATATATTTTTCATTTAGACAGCTTCCCTTGGCTGTCCTTTTCATGGCACGACGTACACAATTATGTTTTGTGTTTGTGTTGTTTTAAGGTCCAATACAAGGCCCGGAAATGTATTAGGATAGGCAACAGTGAAACGTCGCAAAGAACAAGTGAGTGGACGAATTATACCTGACTAAGACACTATATATATATATACATTTCAGTAGTTGCAAACTTCAAATATTCCGTGATCTTGTGGTACATGTATTGGCATTTGCCATATAGTTTGAAAATTAAGATAGGTATCCGTTCATTGTTGAACATTTATTACATGTATGTACATACAGCTATATCGGTTTCGGCACATCTTGCCGAAACTCACTGAAAAGGCAAGATGTGCCGAAACCGGTATAGCTGTATGTACATACATGTAATAAATATTCAACAATGAACGGATACCTTTCTTAATTTTCAAACTATTCCATTCTTCACGTCAGCAGTCACCTACCTCAGAGGAGAATTAATATATATATATTAATTATCGGAGTGTGTGTGTGTGTGGGTCCTACATGATGCAGAGAGTTTCTGGTGGATTGTATAACAAGGCTACCGTATGATACAGGAAATTGTTCAGTGGTTCAGTGAAAATATCACGGCTTTCAATGAAGACGACTCCATAGCGGTGTGTGTGTGTGTTATTTTATTTATTATTTGTTATGGCACCGAACACAAATTCAAAAAAGAGAATAAGTAAGCCTTACTATCTGCATCAGTATGGTGGTGTTTGACTGCTCAATGATGTTGTCTCCAGCAGTGAGGCACATGTACTTTACTCAAGCGGATTAAATTTTAGAGTTGTAAGAATGAGCGTTCTAGTTCTTTTGGGTCGGCCTTGATCAGCTTGAAGGGTTTTGAGTTATTACACTCATAATTGTGCACAATATTTTGTGACTGGTAACCCTCGAAATGTTTAGCAATGATCTTTCGGCCCACTTGGTTATCAGTTAATATGTCATGGATCGTGACAGATGGTAACTTCCCGTCAACTATTTTACTGAAGAGAGTCAACCTTTGGGTGCGTCTTCTATCTTGGAGTTGGTGGAGTCCTAGATGTTTTGGCATGGCTATGACAGCTCCTTCTTCCATGGATCTTCAGTCATTTGAGATAAATCAGGCGGCTCGTTTCTGGATCTGTTCAATTGCATCGATGTCTTTTTGCAGATCCCATACATCGGAAGCATAGTCGAGTTTGGATCTTACTGACGTCTCGTATGCTATTTGCTTACTCTTTGGTGGTGCCCGATGGCGTAATCTTCTGAGGAAGCCGAGTGTACTGCTTGCCTTGCTCGTCAGTTTATACATGTGATTCGTCCAAGATAGGTCACTGGATAGTGTGACGCCCAAATAAGGAGTATCATCGACTACTTGCAATATGTGATTGCAGAGCTTGTGCATGTGGGTGGTCTTCGGTTTTATTGACATCACGATGCATTTTTTGGCATTGAAACGCAGTCGTCTGCCCATTGTTCTAGATGTTTAAGATCTTGCTGGAGTGCTGGAGAGCGAAATAGGGAATGAATATCACTACATAATGGACTGTAACCAATTGAACTCACTCCGGAGTCGATTTTTACCCTTACACTTGACAGAACAATTTTTTTTTTCATAATTTCATAAATATAATGAACCCCAAAAACAATGTATGCTTCTATGAGCTATGCGGATTCATCAAAAATTTTCGAAATTATTTTGGATCACCGCTGACCTTATCAACCCCACCATCCCATTAGCACACCATGTGCGTATAGAATACGTTTTTATCACAACCATTTTTGTTGTTGTCGACTTTGATTATTACACCAATGACATGCCATGCACTGTATAATTATAAATGTCTCTTGTATCACATACTGTGATTTGAGTAAATAAACATTGAACTGTGAACTGAACTGTGATGCTATGTGTCGATAGAGGAGACAGTCTGCATTGTTTGTGATGATAGTCATGATACGTATTCTGGTAGATCATTCCCGTGGCACAGGAAGAGTAGCGGGTCGAGGACAGTGCCATGGGGAACACCGGACTCCACTGGTTCTTTCTGTGCGCATGTTCCTTCGATGACGACCTTCGTGTGACTAAAGACAGAAAAAAACACTCACCTTGTCAGAAGCATAGCGTGATCATGGGGAGTGGTCCTACTAACGACAGTAAATACCACTCACCTTGTCAGAAGCATAGTGTGATCATGGGGAGTGGACCTACTAACGACAGGGATTACCACTCACCTTGTCAGAAGCATAGCGTGATCATGGGGAGTGGTCCTATTAACGACAGTAAATACCACTCACCTTGTTAGAAGCATAGCGTGATCATGGGTGTGGTCCTACTGACGACAGTAAATACCACTCACCTTGTCAGAAGCATAGCGTGATCATGGGGAGTGGCCCTATTAACGACAGTAAATAC
Organism: Siphonodentalium dalli; assembly: GCA_032622095.1. Lineage (NCBI taxonomy): Eukaryota > Metazoa > Mollusca > Scaphopoda > Gadilida > Siphonodentaliidae > Siphonodentalium > Siphonodentalium dalli. The sequence continues at coordinate 249,976,547 of CP136063.1, forward strand.
CACCACCTTGTCAGAAGCATAGCGTGATCATGGGGAGTGGTCTTACTAACGACAGAAAATACCACTCACCTTGTCAGAAGCATAGCGTGGTCATGGGGAGTTGTCCTACTAACGACAGTAAATACCACTCACCTTGTCAGAAGCATAGCATGATCATGGGGAGTGGTCACGTTTGCATATATCCATGATCCGAATCCTTCGAGCACCGCATCTACATCTGTATACGAATCAGTGTGCATATTCCCAGTAGCCCATGTCGAATCTTGCAAGTCCTATAAGAAAGAATCACGATGCATATCTGTTCAACCGAAATGCAAGTCGGACTATAGAATATAATATAATAAGAATAGAATCCTTTAAATATGCAAAACATTTCAGAAATCTTGTCAAAATAGTCGAATGCTGACTCATTTTAGATGGTGAGACCCTTATGAAAAAAACGTTATAGTAACAAGACCATAGTAAATACTCCAAATGATGCTACAGTAATTATATACTTCTAGTATACTTCTACTAAGGTATTATCAGTTATTACTGTAGTAAAATTGTACCATTGTATTTATGGAGACTTTGAACTTTTCGACAATTGACTACTATAGCATTATTACAGTAATACTTTATTGTTCACTATATTATTACTAAGGTAATACTCTATTAGTAGCACATAAATACAATAGTAGAATTATGTTATTACTACGGTAAATCTATAGAGATACTGTTTCAATGGAAGCTTTTAGAAGCCTTAACATTTGAGGCAAAACATTGGAGTTGTGAAACACATCTTGACTTAGCCGACGTAGTTATAACAAAGTTTTTTCCAAATTTTGTTAATTTGAGTATGACAACATGTACTCAATTATTTTTCACTGATTAACGAACGAATGAACGTTATGAATATGAAACAAGGTCGATTTTGTAAGATTTTGTATCAATTGGCCCTCAAGGTTTGTGAAGCTATGCCCGTAAACTTCAAATGGATAGAGAAAGTTAAAGATATTCTAACAAAATCTGGGCAGATTCATTTGTTAAGTGTGGCATATATTACATGCCCAGAACAAATGGCACTTTATTTTAAATGTAGTCTGAATAGTCAATTCCGTGGCATCTGGTTATCTAACATTGAAAACTCTAGTCGAGGCAGTACTTATAAAATATTCAAACATGATATACATTTCGAAAATTATTTTGACCATTTGGATACTAGGAACGTAATAACTCTTTGTCAATTCCGTACTTGTAATCATCGCTTGCCAATAGAGAAAGGTCGATGGAATGACACCAACATATTCCATAGACTATGTCCGCTGTGCACTAAAAGACATATTGGAGACGAACTGCACTACTTATTAGAATGTAAATGTTTATGTGAGGCCAGACATCGCCTCTTGCCTAGCAAATATACCAGCATAGAACATGCAACTATTAATATTTTAGATGACATTCTGAATTTGGAAGATGTGGCTTGTCTGCGCAGACTATGTTCATTCATCCGACTGATAAATCTTAAGTTAAATGATATTGACTAATATGCAGTTTGTTGTTGTGGTTGTTGTTGTTGTTGTTGAATATAACGATGAAAATGGTACTGGCGATTGTGACGACGAGTAGACGAAGACGTTAACGTGATGACAACGAAGACGGTGATACTGATGACGACTGCCATGATGTTGATAATGATGACGATGAGGGAAGTTCGTGTATATATTGTACATATGCTGCAACATTCTCAATCTTTTGTATATATCTTCTAATTGTATCTCAATATCTATTTGATAAGAGAATAAACGTATTATTAATCATGATTTCCTTTTCGCAAAAATATTCAGAAAATAAGTCAGCTGCGTAAAGTGCTATTGTGGACAAGATAGTATTATGATAGTATTACTGGCTACTAAGTGTTATATTACTAAAATAGTTACACAATGTCCCATGACATACTTTGACCATATTATGATTACTGTAATAATGCCACATAAATATAGCAAAATAACATGAGTATATGTATGTTGAATATTTTTTCATACGGTATTGTTGTATACTATATTGACGACAATATACTATTTACCCGCTGATTATGTTTGGTATATGAACACAACTGTATATATTTTAATATTCCTTCTGTTGATGGCGATTTGAACAAATATGAATATTTCTGTATCGAACACCGCCGGTATCTTTAATGAATTGACCAACTTACCTGGATCACTATTACCTCAACCAGCTTCACGCCAATGGATAATGATGTGATTCTACGGAAGCGGAGATCAATCTGAAATCAGACGGGAAGTCGGATGTTATATACTGCCACCTACCTAATAGTAGAGCAGCTGGGACCGGAATTGGGCCTTATGTAAGTTGTTTCCTATGACTGTTTAGAGGCCCACTTAATTTTCGAATGCTCAGATAACATTATACACTACATATTCCATAGTATATACCATTTGGAACAGGGACCAAATATATATATATTCCACCAGAATATGGAACAGCTGTGGCCTAGGAGTGTCCACCAAGTGATAGACATTCTCCGATTCATTCCAAGACTTCCCCCGTTGTCAACCTAAAGTGCATCAAATTCAATCTATGAAATAGAGTTATTCCCCTTCCATTGAGAATAATAGACTTCCCAGTACAGTCCGGATCAAAATTAAGCAAATAACGCACCTCCGTACCTCGATAAAAACATGTTCCCAGTTTATTCGACCGGATCAGTTGATAATACAATGTTTATGAGCTTCCTCTTTCAAAAGGTATATAATACGTAATATGTTGTATATAATGTGATCTGGTGATTAGAAAATTAAGGGGGCCTTTAAGTGGTCGACACTGCATAAAAATGTGACCCGCCATATCAAATCCAGTCGTAAGTCGGGATTTTTTTCACCCTGTGCCAACAATTTTTTACAATTTTAATAATGTTTTCTTTTATTCTTTAACAATTTTATAATTTCACCCATACAGAGCCCCAGACAAACATGAGCAGACGACACTCTTCTATATGCTTCTATATATGTGTGGGGCTCCCTGCAGGGTAATGGATGTTTTTTATTTTATGTCCTAAAAATTGTAAGAAACATTTATTTAAAAAACATGAAAAAAATTGTTAGGCCAATGCATTCTTTTATTTTTGCGAGGCGACCTATGGTCGACTCGCATATATAAGAGAATGCATTGGCACAGGGTAAAAAAAAACTGACTTACGACTGGATTTGATATGGCGGGTAATATATTCTCCAATACAAGCTAATATTAGAGTGAGAGAGCTATTTGTCTTTCGGTTGCATGTCATAGCAGCGCATGCATAATTATGGTGAAATCTATATTGTATTCATAAAATATGTCTGCCGCTATGATATATGATGTTAGAATTCGGTGTAATGGATGCTGTCATTCTATTGCCGGTTTGTGGTGGTGAATGAATTATTTTTTACGGTTCCTTATGATTAAAAACAAAACTTTTCTGTAGTCTGTGACAGGTAAAACTAAATTTTCGAGATATTTAGTGACAATTCGTCCCCTCGCAATCTGTGGTCACAAATAGCGTGATAATAACAACGAAAACTGCTAAGTTTGGTGTCTCGATCGGTTCTCTCTCGACCGAGTCGGTTCTCTTCCCATTTAGTCGGTTCTATATGGGAAATACTTTGACTGATATTTGGAAGGATACATAACATTTTAAGTTCAAGGAAGACATATAATAAAGACAGAAACAACACATATCTACATTTGATAAGGGAACAGGGTTTTTTTAACCAAAAAGTGAAATTGTGGAAAAGTGTTAAAGAAAATAGATATGTCGAGATTGGGTGCAAGATATATACATTACGAATGTTTCTCGAAGATATCCATATCAATACTTAATAGCAGACTAGTAGCTTTTTCCGAAGAATTCGAGGTTATCTTGAAAACACAAACCGGATTTAGAAAAGGACACTCCACGATAGATAAAATATTCATATTACAGAGTATAATAGTTCTCTATTTATCAAGTGGCAAGAATCTTTATTGTATCTTTATAGACGACTTTAGAAAAACATTTGATACGATTTGGAGGGACGCATTGTGGCTAAAAATGATGAACTATGATATTAATTGTAAAGTCCAAAATATTATAAAGGATATGTATGGCAAAATTAAAATTTGTGTCAGAGACAACAACTCTATGTCTGACTTTTTTGTAAGTAATATTTGCCTATTTCAATGTGAAATAATGTCACCTTTCTTATTTTCTCTCTATGTAAATGATTTACAAAGTTTACAAAGACCCTCTGAAATTTCTAGATGAATCATATATGCAAAATGTTGGCTGCTATATTAAATTGTTATGTCTTTTATATGCCGACGATACAGTTCTATTTTCTGACGACGAAGATAATATGCATAGGGCTCTCCTCGCCGATTATGCAGAAGCTTGGAAACTTCAAGTCAATACAAAACAGACTAAATTAATGATTTTCACGAAGTGGTCAAAAAATTTCCCCACATTCATGTATAGAGGCTGTGTTCTAGAAATAGTTAAAGAATTCTCTTATTTAGGGGTTAAATTATTTTATAATGGTCGTTTCTGCCAGAACATAAAGAAAACAGTTAATTCTGCGACGAGAGCCATGTACGGACTGCTTAATAAGGTTCGAAAACTAAACTTACCCATTGATATTATGCTTGATTTATTCGATAAGATGGTTTTACCTATTTTACTGTATGCATGGAGTGAGATATATATGATTTTTCGCGTTACAGCGTATAGCGGAAAATTGCTTTCTTCACGGCAGATGAAGGTTAATGTCGAGTAGTAATCCGGCTGATTGTCCGGACGTTTCCGAGTGATTACTCGTTAAACAACTGAGTTGTGTTGGTCCGTGTTATGCAGGACCGAATGTTTTCAGGTCATTCTAGTGAACGCGCTCTTAAGGGTCGGTAGCCTGTTAAAAATCTGTCTAAATGCATTTCAGATTGTTGAACAAACAAATCATATGGCATAATGCATCCAGAAATTTAGATTTAAACCTTGCAAGATAATTATGAATCGTATGCTTGTACATTGTGTATGCCAGGATGTTTTGATGCAATATTTACCATTGTTCGCAACGAGAAGCACGAGACATGATATTAAATATCGAATCGTAGGATTCTACTCGAATGCATATGTGGCATCACATATTCGCGTATAGCGCGGACGATAATCAGATATGTATATATGTTTGTTGAGACAATGTATATATGTTTGTTGAAGCAGTACAGATGTCGTATTCATATACACGTGATTGTTTTTTCAGGGCCGTGAACGATTAAATTGAATTAAGTAAATTGAACGATAATGCAGAGTTTGAAATTTTTTGGAGTTAGGTTGAACACATTTTTTGGAGTTAGGTCGAACAATTTTAAAAGTTTATCAGTTTTATTAGCTTTGGGCTCATTTATAATGCCTGTCTATTTTTGACAAAATTCATCGGGAAAAGGGTGGAGGACTCCGACTCCAAAACCCGGAGACCGATTGGTAGCATCGTTTCGGATGCAGGGTTCCGGGCACCAATAAAAGAAGTCATAAAATAAGAGATGACCAAAAAAGATGTTTCCGGATTTACCTGAGCGGCTCCCCGGTTTACGAAGGGTGTCCTTTTTTCCGATGGATGCGATGTTCTCAATCGCTAAATTTTGTTATCAGAGTTTTCAAAATTTGTATGGGATAAAGGGAAAACATATATAAGAATACACGGGTGTATAATTCATTCCATAGATGTATATAAGATAATTCAGTTTGAATTATATACACGGTAGTATACATGATGTATATAAATTACTATATTAATATTTCATTTCATATGAATAAATATAGTTGGGACCGCGCCCAGCGCATACTAAAACCACTGAAATAGTGTTCGTGTTATTGTTTCCCATTATCCCTTTACCCAACAAACCGGCCAAAACCGGCCAAGTAAAGCTTCAACAGCCTAAAATATCTTCGGTCTGTCTCAATAGAACCATACAAATATGGATATCATTGGAACCGGCTCCTTGACCACATTGTGATAGTTACAGTTATGCCCTGTGCCAATGCATTCTCTTATATATGCGAGTCGACCATAGGTCGCCTCGCATATATAAGAGAATGCATTGGCCTAAAAAACATCTTTTTTTAACACTTTTTACCATTTTTTCTTACATTCTTTAACAATTTTATAATTTTTAATGTGTTAAGCCAATGCATTCTCTTATATATGCGAGGCGACCTATGGTCGACTCGCATATATAAGAGAATGCATTGGCACAGGGCCCTTCTGTTGGGTAAATGGTTAAGCCGAGAGTGTCGCGAAGACGGTGTTTTGAACGTATTCGTAGTGTAGAGACACTACATCTAAAATTTTGTAAGATGGTTGCGTCCATCAAAATGAGTACCCCCAATTACATAGTTTATGAAGAATTCGCACGACACCCCGTCTCTATAGAAATAACAAGCCGAGCTCTGACATATTGGTCAAAGCTCGTATCGAGTGACGGCTCTGAGCTAGCTAAGAATATTTATACCTTAATTATTATTATTACATCTTTATTTCCTCCATAAATGAAGATTGACATAAATGACAAACATGAATATTACATTATAATTATATACAATGGAACCACAATATGTGGTACACAGCTACCTGAAAATAAGACATTTATAATACAATAAGTTGACTCCAAGTGAACTCATGTGGCATGTATATGTAGAAAAAATCAATGTGTAAACATATATATTGTCAGTTATTGCATGAGAGTCTATCCAAGAAATCGAGATAGATCCTGCCCAAGCGCGACTCCATCGAAATCGAAGCAATTGCGATCTGCCCGTGCCACTGGCTTAAAAGATAAGCATAGCAGACGCAGACGAATCACAACTGATCCGTAACATTATTGATTTGTTGGAGAGTCATGCTGTGAGAGCTGATCGATAGTCTATGGCGGATCAAAGTAGGTGTTCGGATCGGTCAGGGCAACATCGGCTCTTGTATCCGATCGAGCAACACCACGCTTTTTCAGAAGAAAGTATGCATGCCACAATCGAGATGTAGCCGATATCATGAAGTTCAGGAAGGAGTCAATATCAATCAGCACAGACTTCAGTTCATCATTGATGAGTGATAAATGAAGTAAGACCATATTGGTGGAAGATAGCCGATCAACAAGAATGAATGGGTGTACCCCAAACTGGTTAATGATACCATAGAACATGTCGTTTCTTATATTTACAAGATACTGGCAATCGATGAGTATATGTTCTACGATATCGGTGTATGAAAGTTCACAGACCGTGCAGAATCCAGCATCTGAGGAAGTGGTTGCTTCAATAACACTTGCTAGTGTGTGGTATGATCGCCTGTTGTTTGGGAATTTTCTACAAAGGTACCAAATAGGTGAGACTTGCAGCGTGTCATGTAATTTTACAAATCGATTGAATGATGGGTCAGTACTTATTCTTGATTTCCAAGCGAATTCGTCTGCATTATGTATAGTACATCTTATTCGTCTTTTCCATGATAATTTCGGAATGAATGTGCCAAATTGGACATATTCAGTTAGGGCATCCGTCATGTCGTACTTTTCGATGATCGAAATAATATTACATAACACTGACGAATTTTTGTCATATGGTGGTGTGTAGATGCACTCATAAAGGCGCCTGAGAAAGACGTTTTTGCATGCCTTTCCCGTAGGAACACGACACAAGCCACCGAACAGAGAAAGCTTCCTGGCTTCAATGATTGACTCCAAAGACGAAGTTCCCAACAGACCAAGGACAATATCTGTTCTGCATCTCGGCGATAGGCCTTGGATACGTTTTAAACAGAAGCGATGGATTCTTTCCAGCTTGGTTACATTACAAACTGACGTGTTGTACAAAAACTCCGACCCATAGAGGCCACATGAAAGTACAATTGACTTGTAAATCATCAAGGAGCTAATGGGTGTGATTCCACCCGCATATAGTCCAGCATTGCTGATCATTAGGAATGTTGAACGAAGTTTTGAGCACATGGAATCTGTGAGTGTGTTTTGACGGTTAGTTTTCTCCAAAGGTATTCCAAGATGGACGATCACGTCTGTTTCTAGAATAGGAACATTGTTAATTAACCAAGATCGCGAATTAGCTGGATTGAGTGGTTTTCCATCGAATACGATAACTTTACATTTCTGTTGATTGTAAATAAACCGCCATTTCCTACTATATGAGCTACATATATCACATAGCTTTTGAAGACCATAAGATGATAGAGAAAGTAAGGTCATATCATCGGCTTGGGTCGGTGACGAGCAATTTATTTCGTGTAGCATGAGGCCAAAGCCTGACAGCTCAAGTTCGCGAAGCAAATCATCAATGAATATTGCATATAAAATCGGCGAAAGGGTAACTCCTTATCTGCGCTTGTTTTATATCTATTATGCTGGATGATAGATTACCATGACGCACTGTGCAAGTTACGCCGGTCAAAAATTCGTTACATAATTTAAGTATATTGCCAGTGAAACCACGCAAAAATAGTTTCATAAGTAGTCCGTTCGTCCATACAGTGTCGAATGCTTTGTGCACATCTAAAAAACAGGCGAACATGCGTGAATTTTGTTCATCAGCATAAGAGATGCTCTCCTGTATTACATAGGAAGACATGAGACAAAATTATTCTCTCGTAAGTATATGTAACTTTGCGACAAAAGCACAACGGCTTTTTAAGCGACTTCCAAATATAACTCCAAATATCAAAAAAACAAAACACGACGCATTTGTAACCGGATTACTGGAGCTAACACACGAGCAAAAGTTGAGTCGAAGTGTAAAAACAATACTCGACGTATTTGTAACCCATTAACCGGTTACAAATGCGTCGAATTTAAACAAACATAACCCATGTGTAACCGGATTACTTGATTTAACACACGAGCAAACGTTGAGTCGAATTGTAAAAAAAAAAACGTATTTATGCCCCAGTAACCAGGGGGGGGGGTTCGGAAAAAAGTGACATGACATTAGCCTGAAAAAACTTTTTTCCGGCTCTTGTGTACCCACCACCCCCCCCCCCTATTTGAAGGAAAACATATTTTTTCCAATTTCATGCGGGGTACCCACCCCCTTTTTACCTCCAAATCTGTAATATCACACCATTTAAGCTTGATGGTCAGTATTACAGTTACCCTATTTCCATTTCTGGTTCTTCTAAGTCATTCCAACTTTTGTAACAACACGAAACAGGTTCTAAAAAAATACCTGGAAAAACCCAAAATAACACACAGAATACATGTGCTGATCAGTAAATTATTGATTGATTCTTCCCCAAATATTGTCTAAGGTAGCTCATAATGCTCATTATACATGTAAACAAATATAAAAGCATTAGTGTACCTTCTTTTCATCACAGAAAGTGTAACTTTAGATGTGTCCCATAGTATCACATGAATTTATGTCAATTATGATTTTTGAAAAAATTATTAGGGCAACACCACCTGGCAATTAACTCTCCAACAATACAGGTATTCAGCTGAAATCCACTATGTATCACAAAACTAATTTTCATTTCTATGAGCTGAGTTCTTGGGCTAGGTACTGTGCTAAGGCCAGACCCAGGTCAAGCATTCATACAATTACATGTACTGCGTGTAAATAGAAACTTGAAAATAAGACGGTCATATGCAGTCTGCAGAATAAGCTCCAAGGAGGGTTTGTTTTGTTTGCTACCCAGCAGAGTGGGCTATAACATTACCAAATTCACCATATGTGACCCTCATATGTAGCTAGTTCTCCATGGTTGGTCGAGACCAAAATAGAATGAGGTCGTTAGAGGTTGAATTTGTTGATGCTATGCCGGGTAGTATCGCCAAATTCGCCCTCTGCAGACTTCGAACATTTTGCTGATGACCAGCACATTATTTTTAGACTTGCATATTATATTAAGTTATATTATATTTTCTTTCCCTACTTTTCACCCATCTGTTCTGATTTTGTTTATTCCACTTAGCAGCCTTCTCCATCTACACATTCAAGGTCTATATATGCTCGCCCAATCTTTTATCTGGGTCCCACCATCTCAAGATTATTATCTCAGTGATATGCGTTGTTGCAGTCTACAGTCCCATGCCAAGTTCCGACACAATTTTGACTGAGTCATCTGGTCTGATCAGGTATAATGAGTAAATATTAATGAGATAAATGAATAGCTTTTTTCATTTTATTTATATTAAAGTTTATTCATGTGCTACATAACTGTCCATTTTCATCTGGAACCAGTAGCATTGGTACATGGCAATGTGATCGGATGTAAAAGGCGAATTCCTGAGAGTTGGTTCGTAATCTGGATTTCTGAGAAGCATCATGCCCATATCCACACTAACTACCCCCTAAGCACTGCCCTAAGTGTCATACACACCTTAACAATGATGCTGAACACTTTGAGGCATTTATATTGAAGAAATGTTGTAAGAGGAAAAAATTGCGACCACTCAGGAAAAAAGTGACTTTTTCGCAGCTGAACCACACACCCACCCCGGCCTAGTGTATGGAAAAAAGTGGATGACCCCCCCCCCCTGCAGTAACCGGTCGAAAATGTGTCGTATATTTTCTGCATAAAAATCCGCCATACACATAAGAGAAAAGTAATGTAGCGTGTTCTTTTCTAAAACCGACTGTCCAACGCTAGCAGAAATTAATTCGATCTGACAAGTTTAATCGCTAATGGCATGTTTGCCTGACAATCTTGCCAGTGGTGAACAAACACTTAATTTCAGTCTTTAATATGCACCTTCGGGTAGCTTTCGTGTGCGATGTTAAGAAGTTAGTTAGTTATCACACTTACCCCGTTAAAAACGGTTACGTAAAACAGCATAATGGACTCCATTGCCTCGGCGTGTATCTCAGATTCTGTTTCAGCTGTGGCGCGCTCCCTCCAGCTGGATGAATAACAACGTGATAGTATTAGCAAGTTTCAGATCATTCAAAAGCTAAGGTCGTGTGTATCCCAACTTCAATTTATTAAACTTGTCAACTAATTCGATTCGAGCATATAACTAAACTCGGCTCGCATCGAATTTAGTGCACTTAGTTAAAGACATATTATGGACTTGTTCGAGTGCGATAAACTTATAAGTTGGTTATCAGGCTCTATGCCAACCTGGGGAATGTAGCATTCTACAAACATCACCGAAAATTTCAAAGAAATCGACCATACCACTCAATACAAAACATCGTCTGAACTACGCTCAATTGTAAATATTTACATCTCAATTCGGGACGCAACAATCGGTGATAAACGCAGACGATTTCGCCATCTAGTGTCATTGCATTTAATTAATATATAAGAATGACGGTGTGTGTTGTCAATTTGGATTAATAATCGTAAAAATAACTACTTTGAGCAAGATTATTCTCCATTTATATTTGCTCACCCTGCCAGAGTGTTTCACATCACATTAATACATTTTGTATAGAATTGCGACCCTCTATTTTCTACCGTTTTTTTTTTACAACGGAGCCATGTGTGATCCGCATATGCCATCAACGTCGTTTTTCGGTTGATCTATGAGCGTATAGACCGATCAGTAGACGAATAACATACTGTATAATTCCGCGAAGCGGATTATACTAAGTATGTTATTCGTCTACTGATCGGTCTATACGCTCATAGATCAACCGAAAAACGACGTTGGTGGCTTATAATTACAACTTTAACACTTTATTTTCAACTGTCTACTATTAATCCATCTCAGAAAATTAATTGCCAAAACATGATTTTCCGCTGGGCGATCTCGGAATTTGTTTGATGGGCCGAAAATAAATTGGCCGAAATTGTCAACGAGCAACTTCGCCAAGCAAACTTTCAGAAAATAAATATTTACACTTCAACTTCAATTTTCAGCAATGAACTGTCCATGATAAAAAGAATTATTTGTTTGGCTACGATTTACGTTTAAATTGACTCATTAACAACCCAATAATTATCAACACACACAGAGTCGAATCCGCGATCTCCGGTAAAATTATTAACTCCAGACCCCAGCCCGATGACCGATGTAATTTGTAAACAAATGCCCTGATCATATCTAATGTACTCGTGGCAAAATTAATGTCATCAGCATTGTTATGAAGCTGAAAAGTGTTAAAAGGGTTGTAATTGGGTAACACATTTTATTTATTTCCAATAAAATTTGCCATGTTGATCAGCCTGATTCATGATAAGTTGTGTTCACGGCAGTAACTATACACGTTGTCATAGACGCTTTTTCGAAAATTGGACAAATGAAAAACGCGGCACAAACTTTTAGTGTTCAGTCGAGGGTTACAAAAACATGAATACAGCTGAAATGAACAGACATTAAGTATAGTATAGTGTCCGTAAGAAGCAGAAACAAGCAATATATACATCAACTACTTGTTCAAATGTTTCTAGCATTGAGTTTTCGAGTTGTTTTTTCACTGAAATTCTAATGGAATTCTCATTCCGCGCTTTCGCGTCATCCAGGGACGTCGTGTGGGGCGACGGTTATAGACTCGCCCATTTTTCTTAAAGTGTCACTACGCGATGTGACTCGTCTACTGCAAAGTCTATGCACTGATAGACGCAGGTCACGCGGTAGCATCTCGACCAATCAAATGCCCGCATTTCGACGAAAACGAAAGTAGTTGTAATTATATGTATATAAGAGACGGTCATTAAAATGTTTGCTAGGCTGACGAAAATTCAAAACGTGTTAACTCTTCCCGTTTACAAATCGATGGGTCCGATCTAATATTTGTTTGGATATAGAAGACGTGCCAACGGTGGTTTTATGATACTGAATATGACAGGGCCTCTTTAATTTTTAAACTTTATGCTCGGTATGCTCTTGAACGACAATTTGAGATGTGAATACGTTTGACTATACTATTTTGTATGCCTGGGGCGTCCAACAATTTTCACAAAATTCTTCTGATAACAGCGAAATACGAAATGGAACGATGTTTAATCCGCATTGTCACACCTGATCTGCACCCACAACTCAAATATGTGTGCTGGAACTACTGATCTGGTAAAATACAATGTTTGTGTCAGCCGACGTCATAATTCGCATAGTCATGCTTGGCTAGATTTACGTCACTATTGTATATCCACGTCGCTCGTGTGTGTATTCATGTCACCTGTGTGTGTATATTAACGTCACGCTTGTGTATATTCACGTCACGCCTGTGTATATTAACGTCACCCTTGTGTATAGTAACGTCACCCTTGTGTATATTAACGTCACGCCTGTGTATATTCAGGTCACGCCTGTGTATATTCACGTCACCCATGTGTATATTCACGTCACCCTTGTGTATATTCACATCACGTTTGTGTATATTCACGTTCATATAAAGACTGGCAGTCAGATGCTCGTAGCCCGTTTATATATAACCATGGGTATATGCGAAAAATACACAACGAAAACACACTCCACAGTTTGGATCGATAAGTCTTGCCCTGTGTATTTTGATGTTGAATTTTTTGACAATCAGTCTTCCGTATCATTTCTACAACACAATTATCGTCTTACTTGCAGCACGACTTTATCGTGTGATCGTCACGGAAGCGTTTTCTTTCAGAGTATGGTTAATACATTGCCGCCGGTGAAGTGTATTCTCGGATAAGAAACAAATAGGCCTATGCCAGGGCAGAAACGAATTGCGAGAGGCACCCCTGGTTGAGTGTGGGATATTTGGCACTCGAGACTTGGTTATAGAGGGTTTTCGTTGGGGTGGTCTCCACCTTGGAATTTCCAACTGCACCCCACCCCATTGAACCACACCAAACTCATAAGTTTGCGTAAATCAATTTGCACACCCCCCTTTGATTTTTCCCAAATGTTCCCTCACAGACTACCAGATGGTAGACTATTCCAAATGAACCAATATAGTATTGTGGCCACTTGTCGTGCGGGGGGTGAAAAAGATGGTTCGGTCCAGTATGAGATCAAAACATCTTAACATCTAGTGGTATAACACCACACAAATTTACACCCCATTCTATTTTTTTCTTAAATGAATTAGCGAGTAACTACAGGCAAGGACACAGAACACACGGGTCGGCCGATGGTTAGGCCCGATATGAGAACATTTTTGAAATATGAACATGAACATTTGACAATCCTATAGCATAGACCGGCCTCAAGTTGTCCAATTCCGGGAAATTATTAACCTGACACTCAGGTTTCAAAATTGCCAACTGATGGCCATTTGAGTCCATAATTTTGCAAATGAAAGGGAAATATGCAAATGTTGGTCTAAAAACAACAAATTCGTCACTAAGAAAGTGTTTGAAAATCAAACTACAAGAACATTTTCAACTTAATGTTGGTGTGAAATTTCCAACTAATGTTTTGGTTTATATATAATCATGGGTATATGCGAAAAATACACAACGAAAACACACTCCACAGTTTGGATCGATCAGTATTTCCCTGTGTATTTTGATGTTGATTTGTTTGACAATCGGGCTTCCGTATCATTTCTACAACACATTATTATCGTCTTACTTGCAGCACGACTTTATAGTGTGATCGTCACGGAAGCGTTTTCTTTCAGAGTATGGTTAATACATTGCCGCCGGTGAAGTGTATTCTCGGATAAGAAACAAATAGGCCTATACCGAGGGCAGAAACTAAAGTTGCGAGAGGCACCCCTGGTTGAGTGTGGGATATTTGGCACTCGAGACTTGGTTAGAGGGTTTTCGTTGGGGTGGTCTCCACCTTTGAATTTCCAACTGCACCCCACCCCATTGAACCACGCCAAACTCGTAAGTTTGCGTAAATCAATTTGCACCCCCCTTTGATTTTTCCCAAATGTTCCCTCACATACTACCAGATGGTAGACTATTCCAAATGAACCAGTAATATTGTGGCCACTTGTCGTGCGGGGGGGGGGGGGGGGTCAAAAAATGGTTCAGCCCAGTATGATATTAAAACGTCTTAACATCTAGTGGTATAACACCACACAAATTTACACCCCGATCTATTTTTTCTTAAATTAATTAGCGAGTAACTACTGGCAAGGACACATAACACACGGGTCGGCCGATGGTTAGGCCCCATGTGAGAACATTTTTGAAATATGAACATGAACATTTGACAATCCTATAGCATAGACCGGCCTCAAGTTTTCCAATTCTGGGAAATTATTAACCTCACACTCACCCATAGGTTTAAAACTTGCCATTTGAGTCCATAATTTTGCAAATGAAAGGGAAATATGCAGATTTTGGTCTAAAAACAACAAATTCGTCACTAAGAAAGTGTTGGAACATCAAACTACGAGAACAATTTCCACCTAATTTTGGTGTGAATTTTCCAATTAATTTTGCTCGGGGTATTAGGTATGACTACAATTGGGGGGGGGGGGGGTAAGACCCCCGCATAACCACCCCTGTCGACAAGTCCCTACTTGACACCCCATAATCGATACTAAGTTATGTTGGGTGGCACCCGGGGGGGGGGGGGTCAAGGGCTACATCACAGCCCTGTCGGGGAGTCATAGCCATTCCCCGTCGGTGAGTTATGTAATGGTCAACCCGGCAGCTAAAGCCCGCCCCCCTGTCGGGGATATCCTGGTGCCACCCCTGTTTGAAATCATATAAAACTGTTAAAGAAGAAGACCACATATTGAACAGAAATCAGGGGGAAATGAGCTCTCGTGACCACAAAAGTGCACTAAAAACATCCCAATAAATCCAAATTAGATGCAACCGCATATTGTATATATATGGTAGTGTTCTGTTTGCCTCTCTATATCCAGGGACGTGGCTATATGGATTCCGTTAGGGGGTGTCCACCATGGGAAGTTCCAACTGCACCCCCTTGAATCAGAATCACCCCAAACACAAATTCCATTTGCACCATCCCCCTTGTACATCAGTGCTCACGCCTACTATCCTATATATATCCTTTATATATTTAAAAAAAACATGGTTCTATATTCCAGGTTTGAAAATTCAGATAGTTTAAACTGAACAATTGCATAAATCATAACTTAAAATGGTCTAACTCCAGACAAATGCCCACGGCTACGGGCAAGAGGCGGGGACACACCGGGTTGACCATGGTTCTTCGGCCCGGTGTGAGAAAAGTTTTAAAACTTAAAAGAAAATATTAAATCCTAGCATGCATCTAGACTGGCCTCAACTGAACCTTTCCTTGTGTTGGAAATGTCAAACCTCATACTCCCCCTCAGGTTGGAAAACTCTCCAACTGATGACTATTTCAGTCCACAAGTTTGACCAAATGAAGTAAAATATTGTTTTGTTAAACTAATTAGCAGTTTTGTATTGGCCACGGGGGAAGCGACAATGACAACGATAGTCGGCCCGGTGTGCAAATTTTTTTAATCTGAACAAGAAAATCTCAAAATCCTAGCATCTAGACTAGCCTCAAACCTTCCTAGAGTTTGACATTGCAAACCTGACACCCCCACTTAGGTTGGAAAATTTCAACTGATGACAATTCCAATGACAATGTTGACCAAATGCATGACAATATTGTTTTCTTAAATTAACTAGCAGTTTTTTGACTGGCCACGGGGGAGGGACCAGGACACAAACTGTCCAAGTGTTGGAAATTTCCAACCTGTCACCCTCCTAAGGTTGGAAATTTCAGACTGATGACCATTTCAGTCCAAAATATTTACAAAAAATAGGAAAATATGCAAATAAACTGTTTGAAAATCAAACTACAAGAACATTTTCAACTTAATGTTGGTGTGAAATTTCCAACTAATGTTTTGGCAGGTATGAAATTTCCAACTGTTAACATTTTGACCAAAGTTGGGGGGTGAGACACCCCAACCCCCCTGTCGCACGTCTCTGTCTATATCATATAAATACTTTTTCTAAAAACCCTTAAACCAAATCGACGTGCGATTTCCCTGCGCTCCTGTTGCGCAAATTCTAGTATAAAAAGTGCGTCTACTTCAGTCAAAGTTCAAACAGTAAATGTGACCAGGCAAGACATATAAACCGCTATAACACCAGTCGAACATGATTACCTTTCAAAGCAATAACACCGGGCACCATGTTACGGACAACCACAGGCACCTACACCATGGATAAATACACGGTTAAAAGAACGGCGTTTTTTGTTTACGGTTATATCTGGCATATACCCATGGTTATATATAAACGGGCTACGAGCATCTGACTGTAGGTTTTTAATTGTTAATACTTACAACTGGTATATGTTATGGTCCAAAACAGCGAGCAGTTCAATGATATTTGTAGCTGTGGTTTGTCTCTTATTTCGCACAAAGTCGTGCACACCTGGGTAAATTAAAATAAATGTTCAATGGACATGGTTTATGCAGTTTCTTTTTGTCTATTTTCATTGGATGGATTTGGATAGTGCGATTCAGAATTAGATACCAAACAATATCTTTTATATGGATGTGTTGGTTTATCAATTAAAGGGAAGAAAACAATGTAATTTCCAATAATCAGTTAAATAGTGTTCCAGAGAATAAGTTCCAAGAATGCCAGTGAGAAATTTCTCTTCAACGATTATATATGTTAGCTAGCTTTTACCTTCGGAGGTATCAGTATACCCGACTTCAGGTCCGATTTCTTGAATCATATATCGATGCTGTGTAGGCCCGATCGATTTGCTGATAGAGTAAGCTGTACCATTTGACACAAATGAGCCAACCTGAAACGGTGAAGCAACGCTGTTATATTAATCTGGATCTTGTGTTCTATAGCAGACTAAATATCACGTCTACAAAATGGACGAATAATTAATAGTCAGTCAATACTGTTACATGTAATGTATGTCGTTGCCGCTGGAATTGAATTTGAAACTCTCTTTTCTTAATTCGGATGCACTTAGCACATAGCACCTGAAATTGTCAGTACCAAAAGATAGCCACGAAGCTAGGAGCAAACGTGTTGCCCATTACGACACCCTGGATCTGAAGCCATAATTCAGTATAATAAACACCCTGTCGGAATAATAACTATATTATAACTCGCGGCCATGTTGGATCAAGAAGGCCCGGTTACCTGGTTTTAGTGCTGCATGTCAAAGTTCTGGAGTAGCAATCCATATATAGAAGTCATGAATTCTTCGTGATTTCCATATATGGAAATGCTACTCCAGAACTTTGACTATCTGAAACCACGGATAGGAGCTGCATGAATCCAATACGGCCGCGACTCAGTGGTCTAGCTCATTAAATTCAAAATCATTGCTTTGAAGAGAAATTTCCGAGGTGGGTCTATCGGGGTATGGATAGTTATCAAATATTGTTTCTTTGATTGGATGCGTGACTGCTTCCACTGGTATGGATGTGTACATGGGGACTGATACTTAAACGGATAAATTTCCAACATCATGGGAGAAAATAGAAATTTCAGTACATTATGATTTGACTCCAAAAAAGTTGTTTGAATATAGTTAATTTAACACCAAATATATGCATGGATATCCAAATTCAACATATCCTCGCGGAAATACGCACATAATAGATTTATAATGTGAAATAGGTACATACTGTGCTTATTTGATTCTGAAATAAGCAGATAATGGACTCGTCTTACCCGTTATTTCATTTTATGGCGCGGGCCATAGTGAAAATACCTGCTAAAGAGCGTACACCTGAAAAGTCGTGAGTTGGCTTATTTTGTCATTCTCCGCACATAATCTGCTTAGAATCGTCCCATTATGAGTCGTTAATGTGACTATATCGTTCTAATTTTCAGCGCATTATAGTATCAAAATGAGGCTATACTAAGCAGATTATCTACCTAAAATAAATTATATTATAAGCAGATTATGTGTTGGTTTTCGGGACAGCAGGCTGCCAAGTTGGAGTGAAAATAGATGGCATCATAAATTGCGATGCAGCAAACGAACGGCTCAGTCGCTGACTCGTCGAAAATATCTGCTAATAATTATTTGGCTTGACAGATGTGAAAATGTCCATTGTTTATATAATCTTTAATAAATAATAAAGACTTGTTTCGGGAATATTTAAAGCTATAAGACCAAATATTTCATTGCCATGGCAACCTTCACTAAATTCTCCCAAACTGTAAGTATGTTGACTTCCAAGTTCAATCACCTGACATGTTCAACGAGTCAGGACTGTGATCGCTGATGAGTTCATGTTGAAACAACAAATATATGTTCTAATTTGATATTACATGTAGTACATGAATTTATATTTCACTCGGAATCAGATTTTGAATGAATTAATCGGCGTTTGAACGTAGATTTTAGAGAGCTTTTAGTTCTGGTTCTTTGCCATTGTCATTCACGTGTACATCGAGTTTTCCACATTGTTCGAACAATTTCATTGAATAAATACATATACGATTACATTATTTGTTGCTGTGCTGACAAATTATTAATATTATTGTGAATAGTGTTCAATTATAAATGTTCGGAACAGCGTAGACTTGGTGAGACAAGCGATCTTTCCATTCTGTTTTTTTTAAATAGTTCTACATACCAGCGAATGAATTTGACCAAGAACTTTAGGTGAAGCCAATCGAAAGCACACTTTGAACAATTGCCCAACAAAATCAAGGGAAGGTGTTATTAGTAACTGACTAATAATACCTGGAATTACTAAATACCTGAAGCCCAAATGAAAAACGCAATCATACACTATTTTATCGACCTCGTTTTATCGCTTACCATCTCATGTTCCGCATGTTGAGTCTTCCTGGTGACTGTTATCGCTGCACCATTATTTGCATCATGGTAAGTCTGTATGTGGTTCTACATAGAAAACAACATTGCATTGTTATGGATCAGGGTTCGCGCTGCCGATTTACAATTAAGCAAAATTTGCTATAATAAAAATGAATTTGCAACAACAAACAAAGATTTGCAACAATTTGGCAATTGATCCCAATCGGACATATAATAAAGCTTGCAGTCAATTGATCGACAACAAAATACACATTGCTATCCGGTTCTGACATTGCTAATTTGGTCCTAATTGAAAGCGCACAATGGCTTCGCCGCTTATGTCACATGTACCCACAAGTGACACGAACCACGATCAGACACTGACAGATGAATGAACATTATATATACAACTACAACTAGCACATACGCACATACGCGTACATACATACGCACACCATCACGTCCTACACGTGGCGTGTGCCAATTAAAGTCCAATCATGCACGCAGACAGGACATTTTTCACTTTAGTCAGCCATCCAGCTGTCAATTTGTTGACCGGAAAGAATACCGACGGGGGAGATTGTCAAAGGCGGTCTAAAGCGGCGGTTTGGGTCCGGTCCGCATCCCTATAATATACACGTACATGCCAACTAATGAAGTCAACCTACCGATATGTGTGACAGGTTTCTTCTCTCCCCATGGCCGTCGGTCTTCACCACTGTGAATAGAACGCTCTTGATGTGTTCATTCAATGTCAAATGAAGTTGAATTGTGTCTGTCCGCAGAGGAAAGCTAACATCTAGTTTGTTGTGATTAAGTACAGCTGACCTACTGCTTCGTGGTGACATAAATTTTATGTCGACATATTCTGAATTAGGAAATGCAACACAAATTAATACTTCATTTGTTACAGCCAATGGGGCTGGATTAGCACAAAAGACGTTTACGTGCTAATATTTATTTAAATACATACTATGGGCTTTTCTGGGTACGTGGGACTGATAAGTTAGCACTCGGGCACCATGCCAACTGGAGGAATGTAGCACTCTACTAACCTCCCAGAAAATCTCAAACAAACCGACCGTACTGCTCCATATAAAACTTCTGAAATATGCTCAATTGTAAATATTTACTATCTACGATAAACTAACGCAAATGATTTCGCAATTGAAAGTGACTGCATTTAATTAATATATAAGAATGACGGTGTGTTGTCAATTTAGATATAAATGTTAAAATGATGTGAAACCCTCTACTGTGGTCATTTGGCGGGAATAGATAATACTCTTGCTCAAGGTGTATTCTCATAAATTTGATATCCAGAATGGTATCACAAACCGTCCTTCTTGTACATGAATTATAAGTTGTGACACACCTTGTTGGAGTGATTGTCATTTTGTTTATATTGATTAATTCGTCCCACCAGTAAAGAAGTATTTATTTCTTTACAACTGAGCGTATTTCAGAAGTGATCCTTCTTTATAAACGTGGTTGGAAATGACTTTTTTTTTCTAAAAAACATTTTATTGGGATCAAAACATCAATCTAGTGGGTTAGACTAAGATGTTGAGGACACCTGGTTATCATATCTCCACGAAGATACAGATGTTTTAAAGAAATGTCCAGGTGCTTCTCAGCCTACTCTGTTCCGTCCAAAATCTCGAATAAATGTTCGACTTTATAATTTTTCCCATTTTATTTTAGCTCGAACAACAATGCACGTGATAAAGGCGGGAATGACCGAGAATGTCCTTTAATTACGATGCATCGGATGAGGTATTTGGTATTCAAAAATGTCGCATAAATCGCATGTTATTGTCAAGATCGCACCCCTTGTTAGTAAGCATCAGCCATATTATGATATAATACAGTACTTAAAGAAGTGTGCGATGCGCAAAACATCAACACCGGGGAGTGTATTATTGAGGAAATTCATAATTTGGTAACTTTTATTTCTAAATTATAACTTACAATCAGGACCATCCGTGGCTTTAATAAACACGGTGCTGCTGTGTATTTTTATTTTTATTTAGCAGACTCATGTACATTCACCCTTGAAATGAGATCATTAAACAGTAAGAATGTTTGTTGTGATACTACTAGTCAGTAATAGTATCGATGTCCGTGTTTTTAAAATGAAGATCCCTACATTCAGTAACAGGAATCGAAACACGACGTAATGACCGCATGGCTTTTTGTGTGAGCGAGGTTTCCTAAATAAAACACAGACCGTAACGCGAACACGACGTCACAAATTGTTCACCTAATCACTAAAATAGGTCAGCAGAATAATTGGGCATGCTTTTAAAAGTACACTTGAATTGCATTGAAGCCAGTTATTTATGTCAATCACGTGAAACTAAGTATTTGGTGTGGAGGTCGCAATTGTTATCACAATCGCCCTTCGAGAAAAACAAAAATATATTACAATTAAAACAAAGATGTGATCCTATGAACTTCTCAGATCACTTAATGCGTGGTAATCCAGGGGGGGGGGGGGGGGGGTCGGAAAAAATGTTCATGCACGTATGCTGATTTTTTCCCTTTCGACCCTTGTTGGGACCCACACACACCCGCGTCCAAAGTTTGTTCCGTTTTCGGCAGCTTTTACCCGACCATTTGTGGACACCCACCCCCCTTTTAACACTAAGCCCCGGTTCCATATCCCTGATTTCCCACCCCGAATGTTCCCGAATGACTCCCGAATCATAATTTTGCAAAAATCGTGGAGTAAGTTCGGGACGAGTCGGGACAGTGAATTTTTACCCCCGAACATGATCGGGGATATCGGTGCTATCGGGGTCGATTCGGGACAATTCTGGACTCGCTCCCGACAGTTTTGAAATGTTCAAAACTATCGGGAACCAAGCCGATTCGCTCCCGATGTGACAATCATCGGGATAAATTCGGGAGCAATTCGGCACCTATTCGGGAGTAGTCGGCAGTATTAGGCAATATTCGGGTGAATATTCTGGGGTAGTCGGCAGTATTCGGTAGGTTATTCTCGAATTCGCCATGTGTGGCTGCTTTTATACTGAGATCCGGTGTATCTGCAAAATTCGGCATCGATTCGGGACGTTCGGCAGCAATTGAATACCAATTCGGTATTTATTCGGCATCAATTCGGTTCCAGTTCGGCATTGATTCGGGGTATTCGGCAACAAGTCGGTGTAAGTCGGTAGTGATCTGGGCAATTCGGCAGCCACTCGCACGAAATTTCGGTATCAGTTCGGGATAATTCTTGATCATTCGGGAAGAAATTCGGAAGCATTCTGGAATACTCGGCAATGCTCGGGACGATTAAATTTTGTCATAATTCGGCATCAGTTCGGCGGCTTTTTGGAATAAAACTCGTCCAGAATTATCTCGAATGCTGCCGATTTGGTCTGGTCCCGAATTGGTGCCGAATATACTAATTCGGGACAGAAAATCGGGAATATGGAACCGGGGCTTAAAACAAAGATTTGCGGTGGGAAATTCACTGTAAACAGCTGTATATGAATTTCTGTGCATACTACGTGTCATTGATGTTAACATTGACATGTAAATAGAAACGAGTCATTTTGGGGTCAGTCGGCCAAAAAAACATGGCTGCCAGCGGCCATCTTGGATTTCAAAGTTCAAAAGGCTATACTGTTTGTCTGATCATCATGACATTTTTCATTTATGTTAATATTGACATTCTAAGGTGTTTTAAGGCAAACTCATTGCAAAAACAGTCAAAAAGACTTGCGGGAAACAAATTGTGTTGGTCCCATCGACCACCCACCCACCCCGGCATACGTGCCCGGAAAAAAAATCCCCCCCCGGGTAATCTGTCAGTTTTCCCTCACACAGATTGCTAAGCATGATTGCTCATGTCTGCGGCAAACCTGACTTCGACCAATGTTGCTTGCGAGTCCGATTACTAATCTCGATTGCTCAATTCTGCGGGGAATTTGAAATACTCATGTTACGGTATGTATTGTCTAACGAGGTACAGCTGATAATTTAGTACGGATACGTACGGATACTGATGTTACGGTATGTATTGTCCAATGTAGTTTGCATGCAGCTTGTAAATAGTATGATTGGTTGGTGTATTTAAAGTGCTACGCGGATATAATCTGATTCGACGTAGTTGTGGCCAATGTTCGCCGTTGATGCAAAGTTTCTTCAAATGCCAGATGGCTGTGTTGTCGTTTTTGTGGCAGGCAACCTCGTTGGTTGAAAGATGTTCGTCTTCTTTATAAAGTCGACATCACCTCTTGTTATAGAGGTCGGAAGCCTCGGTGGCTGGTGATCATTCTTAATGTGCCCTCGTGGTTCCTTTTGGGGGATAGTTGCCTTGTCGGCAAAACAGTATGTGCTTGCATAATTCGTTAGCCTGAGGAATGTTCTACGAGTGCGCATTTGCTGTATGACGAAATTTCATCGTCATAAATCCCGGTCCGAGACGTGGCGACATGGGGGGGGGGGGGTCAAAAAACTTTGGTCAAAATTTTCAACAGTTGGAAATTTCTTACCTGACACAACATTAGTTGGAAATTTCACACCAACAATAGGTTGAAAATGTTCTTGTAGTTTGATTTTCAAACAATTTATTGGGGGGAATTTATTGTTTTTGGACCAATATTTGCATATTTTCCTTCTTTTGGTTAAAATTTAGGACTGAAATGGCAATCAGTTAGAAATTTTCCAATCTTAGGGGGTGTTAGGTTGGAAATTTCCAACACCTGGAAAGCTTGTGTCCTGGTCCCTCCCCGTGGCCAGTCAAAAACTTCTAGTTAATTTAAGAAAATAATATGGTCAAAATTGTCACTGGAATTGACATCAGTTGGAAATTTCCAACTATACGAATGCTTGAGGCTAGTCTAGATGCTAGGATTTTGCGATTTTCTTGTTCAGATTCAAAATTTTCCCACACCGGGCCGAACCATGGTCGGCCCGGTGTGTCCTCGTCCCTCCCCGTGGCCAATCAAAAACTGCTGAGTTTAAGAAAACAATATTTTACAACATTTGGTTTAAATGTTTGACTGAAAATTTCCAAACTAAGGGAGAGTATGAGGTTTGAAATTTTCAACATTAGGAAAGTTGAGGTCAGTCTAGATGCTAGGAGTTTGCGATTTTCTTGTTTAGTTTTCAAAATTTTCTCACCGGGTCGAACAACCATGGTCGGCCCGGTGTGTCCTGGTCTATGGCCCGTAGTCGTGTGCATTTGTCTGGATTTAGATCACTAGATGTTAGGATTTGTGCAATTTTCAGTTCAAAATATATGAATATTATCATACCGGGTAGATAGAACCATGGTTTATAAATAGGTTATTAAGGCCTGTGAACACTTAGGTGCAAGGAGGGAATGAAATTATGCAAAAACCTTTGGTCTGATTCAGTGGGTGTTTCGGTTTGAATCAAGGGGCAGGTGCAAATGGAATTATGCAAAACCTTGTCTCTGGTTTGATTAAAGTGGGGGGATTATGATGCCGGTCGCGTTATGAAGCCGCTATGATACGATTAATGTTGCTTTATGATGGCATGGTGGTCGAATATGCCCAAGAAGCTATTCTACCCACTCATTCATACAGATAACTAGCACAAAATATTACTTTGCGCCATCAAAACCTGCGTCCAAGATGTTTTGCTTGAACCAGAATACCAGTTAATTCGGGGGTATGAATTCCGCGTACGGCTTCAAAACACCCTGAATCCCGCGTACCGAAAGGGGAGGGGGGGGGGTGATACCCTTATATATTTTAATATGTAGAGTCCATGGAATGCCAGTAACAGCATCATTCAATTAAGCATGTACGGTGCTCTCACAAGTGTATCACACAATTAAATAAGGTCACCCTTTCACCCAGTTATAACTATCCTACGGTCTGTCCCATCCAGTTATAACTATCCTACGGTCTGTCCCATCCAGTTATAACTATCCTACGGTCTGTCCCATCCAGTTATTATTATCCTACGGTCTGTCACATCCAGTTATAATTATCCTACGGTCTGTCACATCCAGTTATAACTATCATACGGTCTGTCCCATCCAGTTATAACTATCCTACGGTCTGTCCCATCCAGTTATAACTATCCTACGGTCTGTCCCATCCAGTTATAACTATCCTACGGTCTGTCCCATCCAGTTATAACTATCCTATGGTCTGTCACATACAGGGATTCATGGGGATTTAGGATATGTAATTGTGTAGGTTTAGTCACAAGTTATTCACAGCTGGGTGTTTTTTCATCTTGTTGAATGACTAAGGAACAGGAAAATTGACTTAACAGCCATGAATTAGAACCATATTTCAAAGAGCTGTAGAATCCCCCCAAAGCCTATATTGGATATGTTGTTCCCCGGATTCTGCCAGACAAGATGACACAAGAAACAGCTTGTTACCAATTTTCTCGAGGTTCTCCTCACAATCAAGTCTCAACGATAATACTATAGTGGCATCCGTTTCAGAGCGAGTGTCAAGTTAACGGTTTCCGATTTATAGGTAGTGACACGGTGTCATGTCAACATGGTGTCATGTCAGTGCTCAAGTTGACCAAATTCCGACATACATTGTACTTACCCACGTTAGACAATACTTTGGTTTAAATATATCGTAGAATATCATCTGGGTTAGCGTACATAGAACAAGTGTATGTCATAAATATGCTATCTGAATTCCAAGATATCCTGTTAAGATTCAGACCTGTGAGATTATCTTGTTTGTTCTAAGTAATAATTATCCTAATATTTCCGCCACATAGAACAATGTTGCCAAGCTAATGAATTCCAGTTCAATGGTGCCATGTGAAGTATTTAGAGAGTTCTTAAGTTCCAATATGTCCTAAGTACTAAATTAGGCATCCTGCCTGAAGTATTCTTCACACAGACAGGAATATATTTCATTTACGATTTACTATGCTGACTTATTCTATTAAAAATGACTTTCCAATGGGACAGTGTTATAAATATATCCATAGTCTTAATATTTGACCCACATCGGAGATCCAATCAATACAAATTCAATATCGCAAAAATATAAACAATGGACTTAGAACAACCTCAGTGGAAATCACGTCGCGAGGTACACACATTGTCCAATCCCTGGAGTGTACACCCGAAGCCGACACGATAATGATCTTTATATGTGCCAATAATGTTGACCATGAAATTTCTTTCTGTGAATGTCTTTCTTCACTTTAGCAATGTCTCAGAATTATGGTTCGAAACGCGCATTGTAGAAAAGAATCGTTACATTGGAATACACAGCACTGTTCTGAAATTAGGAAAGTCCTGTTGTGATAATCATTTTGCGATGCTGAAGACATTTCTCTCCCATCTTGAATACTTCAGTGACCTTTTGGCCACAGATGAAGCAGACAAAGGTACAACGCGTGTGCGACATTTCGTATGACTCAAACGGAATCGGTGGCGAGGAACACGACTCCTTGAATTTGTTGCGCAAAAAAACTGTCGCGTATCAAAGCGTTAACAATTTCAAGAATTCCTCCATGCGATGCAAGTTTTCAGCAGCATGTTTTGTATGCGAGGTATTAAACCAGGGTGTTGATGTCCTGAAGATCAGCAAAACCTCAAATGGACAATGCTACTGGATATGGGTGGTAGGAAAGTGGTCATGGATTAATGCCTGTGTATTTTCAAGGACCCACTGCTTCAGAAGTAATTGCAAATTTGGTATATGTGTGCAGTACACACAATAATTACATTACAAGCTGTACATGCTTTCAGAATAAGCTTCCATTCATTGACCCATGTATATGTGATGACACTGATACGTGCAGCAATTCCAATAGCGACAATGTGGTAGGGATATAAAAACAAGTGGACATTGAATGAGCTTCACTTTTAACTTACCGTTAAAGATGATCTATCTCTTCCTGTAACAAGTATGATATAGTTTCGTGGGCATAAAATAATACATATGAATCGAAGACCCCTGCCGGGAAACGTTTCTATCGATAACTTTCTATCGAATATTTTCTTACATGCGCATGTGTGATCGTTTATCCAATGACCATTTTAGTGTGTAATTTTGTCATAAATAAACGTTTAGTAGTCTCATTTCGCTTACAGCTATGGAACAAAACAATACAAACATTCAATATGGGACATTTGACGTTCGGAGCGTAGAAATAGAAGAACTCCAATAATTTCATATCGCCTGAACAGTGTGTTATAACCGGACTGTCCATATTCATTTGAACATGTGCCAGATCAACCCAAAATAAATTGTAACTGACAAAACATAAACGGTTCCCTGGCCGATGTGACACAAAATCTGACAATATCCAGAACCAATTTTCAGCTTAAATGCAAACATATATATCATTCATATGGTACGGGAATCTGGAACAGTCACACAATCATCCATACGTAACCCATAGAAAACATCCACACAATCAGCAGTACGTTACCCATAGAAAACACCCACACAATCATCTGTACGTAACCCATAGACAACAGCCGCACAATCATCCGTACGTAACCATGGTAACCCATAGAAAACAATCACAAAAGTTCATAACTGAGAACGCTGTTTAGTATCGAGCGACATAAGCACGGGCGCTCTTTGTGAGAGATCATTCGAATTTATGCTGGACTGACAACGACCGATGGGTCCGATTTAACTGCCTATATTAGACATACATATGGTGGTATTATGGGACAGAAGACATCCCGATGGTGACGTTATGGGACAGAGGACATCCATATGGTGGTGTTATGGAACATAAGACATCCGAGTGAAGGTGTTATGGGACAGAAGACATCCAGATGGTGGTGTTATGGGAGATAAAACATCCAGATGGTGGTGTTATGGGACAGACGATATCCAGATGGTGGTGTTATGGGACAGAAGACATCCAGGTGAAGCCGTGAAGGTGTTATGGGACAGAAGATTTCCAGATGGTGGTGTTATGGGGCAGAAGACATCCAGATGGTGGTGTTGTGGGATATAAGCCATCCAGATGCTGGTTTTATGGGATAGAATATATCCAGATGGTGGTGTTATGGGACAGAAGACATCCATACGGTGGTGTTAAGCTATCGAATCGGACATATTTAACCTGATTCGTAGTTTGCACGGTTCCGCAGAAGTATCGATTGTAAATACTGCTTTGAATTATTCTATCAATATTGAAGCTTTCCATTGACTGTGAAATAGATCTAACTGACACAATAACCATCAAGTTGCCTGCTCTGTTTTATGTTTTCGACCTCGATATATAACTAGTGTGTTTGCCTTCAACGTTACCTGTATATGGGATCAGATGAACTGCTCCGAACATAACTCCGAAAAGATACACTGTAATTACCAGTGTGCATGCCATTGTTCGGCCCTTTCGATAACTGTCGCCGGTTGGTCTGTCGCGCATTATATTAGCGAGTTTGCTATACCTGTCAGACGGGAGCTGGTACGGGTGAATCGGTGAACATCGTCGCGGTCACTTGGGTACTTTCAATGCAGCGCATAAAGCGATAGCGATTTGGAACTGGTAGATGTGTCACATTGACCTGTAACCTTTCACTACGATTTTCTCACTCAACGGTTCATGAATTCAATGAAATTCAAGTCAGCTATGCGTTAACCTATATATTGAAGATTTCATGGGCAAATATCATGGATAAAGTTGTCATTTAAACCCAGGTTTTATGTTCAAATTCTCGATGCGGCTTCTAGCACTTAGATAAATACGGAATGCCGATCTTTTCACTAACAACTTTGCTTACTGCATTAATGACAGGTTGTGGTTAATAGAGTGAGTAGATGGTGCTATAGACGCAGTCTCGACCCATTGCAGGGACGTGGCTATAACTGGTATCCCACCTTTGAATTTCTAACTACACCCCTTGAACCATATCAAATTCACAAGATTGCGCGTAATTCCATTTGCACCCCCACCCCGCTGGGATTTGATTTTTCCCCAACTGGTCCCTCACAACCTTGGATGGTAGCATATTCTAAATTAATCAGAATCAATCAGTAGTCTTTTTTCACTAGCCGGGGGTGGGCACATATATAATCCACTGGACCGACCATGTAGTACGAAAAAATGTGTAGATCTGAGCCTGAAAAATCCTAATATCCTAATATCTAGTGGTCTAACGCCATGCAAATTCACCCCGAATTTTGTTTCTTAAATTAATTATCAGTTTCTGACTGGCCACTGAGGAGGGAAGGAATTGAACTTAAAGTGATATGAAACACTCCGGTAGTGTGATCCAATAGAAATAGAGAATAATCTTGTTCAAGGTAGTTATTTTTAAAACTATTATAACCAAATTGACAACACACAACGTCATTCTTATATATTAATTCAATGCAGTGACTTTCGGTGACGAAATCGGTTTCGTTGTTTGTCGCCGATATATGCGTCCCGAATCAAGTAGTAAATATTTACAATTGAGCCTAGTTCAGACGATGTTTTCCATGGAGTGGTACGGTCGATTTTTTTCATATTTTCGGCGATGTTTGTGGAATATTATATTCCTCCAGTTTGCATAGCGCCTGAATATTAACTTATCATTTTCACGCACCGTACAAGTACATACAGTAATATGTCTTTATGTGCAAATAGACGAAAATATCAGTCTTTATACTTAAGTGTAATTCATTTGCACTTATGTGGCTATTCACAATTATGTGGTATATATCCAAATATTTGCACTTATGTACAAATTAATCGAAACTGAAACGGCTTGCCATAATTAATGTATCTTCAGTTAATTACCTGACCACAAGCTATGTCAGATTTGATCTTATCTGATATATTTAAAAAAACAAAGTTCCATACATCATGCCCTGTTTGTGTATACGGGTGTTTTGTTAAACACCAACTATATTATTTTGATATCTCATATGGCAATTGGCAACATCATGTTAGAAGAGTTAGATGTTGTATTAGTTACATATTCAACTCTTCCGCTCATATTTCTTCCCTATAACCAGTCAGGGAGGGCGCTGTGGATGCATAGAGTCGCTGTTCTGTGTAAATTATATATTTGCGAACACTTTGCAGACCAAACGGTGACCGTATTCTCGATTACTCTGCGGCTGCCTCATATCCACAGTGTCGATTCGAATGGATTCAAAAGCCGCATCGAATTTATGATCGCTTTGCGCGTGCAAACTTTGTATCTCTATCGTTGCGTATAGATGCCTTTTCAATGCGTTACCACGTGATCGATCACGCGACTACGCTTCTGTATACATGTGATAAATAATGTAATCGCGCCTCGGTCCCATTCTGTTTCTGATTTTCAATGATTTACCATCAAATGTGGATGCCTATGCAAAATATTCGCCGACGACACCAAAATAATTGCTAATCCTAAAAAAAAAATGTACAGCATTATGTTGATCAAGTGTGTGAGTTGTCAGGAAAATGACAGTTATACTTGAACTCATCTAAAATCAACGTGCTACACCGGACACAATAACCCCCAACAACAAGTATCATATGACAGACATAAACATACAATTTCCAATTGAACCCAAGGAATCGGAGAAGGATATCGGTGTAATCATAGATACTAAGTTGAAATTTGATGATCAGTTAATTATGTGGTGAACAAAGCAAACCAAATCTTTGGAGTAATAACATTTAGCCAGTTAGATTCAATGATATGACCCTCGGTGAGACTTTATATATAAGGATTAACTGTCATGCGGACTGTTTTTATGGAGATGTAACCGTGAGGTAAGTGGACATAACTTGTGTAAAACCCGAAGGGTTTTACATACAAGTTATGACCACTTACCTCACGGTTACATCTCCATAAAAATAGTCCACATGACAGTTAATCCTTATATTTTTATACATTTAGCGAAAAAGCCACTTTTGTAAATGTATTAAATCGAAAAGTGTATCGTGACAAAAACAGCCCAAAATACCCAATAGCACCCTTGGCAAAAGTTAATAGGAACAATTTCTCTTCATATTGAAACCCGATGATGTATTAAGTCAATCCTGCGCGAGTCCAAATGCGCCCAAAACATTACGCGTTCGTCTTTCCAAACCAATGACGTATCGATGTTGTTATGAGCTTGGTGTTATTGAGCCGTTGCGCATTCACCGAGAAATAACTGCAACTAGCCACGTGGGCGCCGACCAATCAGAATGCTGGATTTAGTGATGACAACACTTAGTATGTAAATATATTACAATGGTGGCGACACTGGAATATTGTGACAACGTATGGAATTATGCCAATCAAGAAAAATAGAACCTGTGCAGCGAAGAGCCTCTCGATTAGTGGTGAAAGACCTTCGTAACTTTACTTACGTGAACAGATTGTACTTATTAAATTTGCCATCGATGAAGTATAGGAGATTTCGCAGTGACATGATTGAAACGTACACAAATCCGAATAACCACTATGATATGGCGAAGGAAACATTCTTTGACATGTCACTCTATTCCAATACTCGAGGTCGCTCGTGGAAGCTTCAAGTAACTATAACTCAAACGATATCAAAAATACCTTTTCTCTAACAGAGTATGTTTGGAATGAAACAACTTATCTAGTTGTGTGATAGAAGCACCAACTTTACTTCATTTCATGGAAAGATTAGACCTGTAATGTGCGTTGAGAAGACATGATGAAGATTCCCAACCTTAAAAAAAAAACAATTGGAATTCAATTGACTATTCGATTTTATTTTATTTGTAGTAAATATATTGTAATGTGGAACTAAGAGTCTCTAAATAACTTGTTCCTAAATTAAATATATATATATATCTTCCGGGCCGACATTACAACAGTAAAATAATTATATTATTACCCATGTGTGTGAATACAGTGTATTTTATTTGTCTTGTTCTGTCTTCCTTCTTGATTTCGTGTTAATTCTTATTTTTTGTCTTTCTTATTCCAACGTTGTCTCCATTTCCCCCCCCCCCCCGTCTTCTTCCTTCTCATTTTTTCGTTAATTTTTCTTCATTTTAATATTTAATCTTTTTCTTCGTTCTTCCCATTTCTTTTTCTTCTTTGTTTTTATCGATCAATTGGTATGTGGATCATGTTAACGCAGTCAAATAATTAGGTGCACACACAACATGTAAGGGCGTGTGTGCTTGATGAGCAGATGGAAATGAGTTAACTACATGTACACTTATATAAAGATTGTATATATTCACTTCTCACAAGCGTGTCACTTTTTTCCTACACAATCGCACTTGCAGTGACATGGAGAGCAGAATTTGCACTGTATGCACTGCCCACCGTGTAGGTATTGTCACACGGTGCAATAGCTGGCGACGAATCATGTTTGAAATAAGACAGGTTGTTTCTCCTGTAACAAATATGTTATTTAACGAGGCGCATCTCCTTTGACGATGTATCCTCAACAATTGAATACGGATAGATTACCGATGGTCGTTTATCGCCGCTTCTCATCGTCCTAGGCGTTTTCTGCCATAGAATCAGTATTGTCCTGTGAACATTAACTATTACAAACGGCGGCCACATCCGATATGTGCAATCCATTTAAATCGACACTGGATATGAGGCAGCCGCAGATTAATCGAGAATACTTTTGCTCTTAATATGTCAGTCATGAAATTGGTTCTGGAGAGGACATGTGTTTTGGACACCAATCTGACAGATTGCTATGGCTAACCAAAAAATAATTTTGAGTTACTTGTCTATTGAAATTTTCCAATATTTCTCGAGAGGACACATTTGGACGGAAAATTTTAGCCTGACAGTCGAGGACAGATATTATCTAAACAGCTCATCTCTCAAGCAAAATTTATGTTTAAAAGTATTTGCATTCAAGTTCTTTATTTTTCGTACCAAAATTGTTTATATATTTCCCTAATTTCTAACTGTGTGATGCTGCATTTGGAATGAGGAGGTCGTGGAAAAGATTGGACGGAATCTAATATGTGACGCATAATGCTGAATATCTTTAGAACCAACAGTGATAGACTCATGAAATTTTCACAGTTGCTAGATGCTAGATCTCTCTCATACATTGCATAAAGGATATGTGGAAACCTCAAAAGAGTAGTGAATGACACGTCTGTGAAAAAATAGAACATTTCTGTGTCCACTGAACATTTATTTTAAATAGGGTTGATAAGAGCTTCTTTAGCAGTATAATGGAGTTCAAAGTATTGATGCAATGTTTGTAGGATATCTAGCCACCAAACTTTATTTCTGAGTAAGACTTAGCATATCATAGTATGTTCCCTCTATCTTATAGGCAGAAAATCTTCTCAATAAAAAAACAAATCTTTATGTGAAAGCACCCAAGTACTAAAGTCTTACAGCCGAATTATGGTCTCTGGTCTGGACCAGGTTTCGCGTAAACTATAGTCTAGACCAGGCCCAAACCACGGTGATCGCGATGTGTTTCCTAGCTTCAGCGCGAGTAAGCTGGGATTATTGTTCCGCATTGGTCCGTATTATCGTCTTTTTGAACTCCGGTTTACGTAAAGCAAGGTTTGCCTTCTTATTGTCATTCAAGCCTGTGTCGGTCTGTTCATAATTCGAACCACCTGGTAACGTTTGTAACAAGCTCTGGTAACAGAAACATAAGTATTTTTTGGAAGCATTTATCTTTATGTTAACCAGATAGGAATTGTGTTATATTGGTATGCCGTGTAGACGATAGATTATAGTTATACATGTATATGCATAGGACACAATTTAATATAATCGATAATTATGTGTGTTATAGGTAATAGTCTACAACTGAGATCTAGTACCCCTCCCCCCCCCCCCCGGTCTGAGATTTTTGTATAAACCGAGACTTGAACCTCAGACGAGAATACCGATTTCTGATTTCGCAGTAACGATACAGATTGGTAATTTGATTGTGAATCATGCGTGCGTTTAGTTGGCTTTAAAATATTTATAATATCCTTATGTTGTTTGAAGCATACTACCGTTATAGGTGGATTAAGTCAGATTTTCGTGCTATTATTTCTACGCGCAATACGGAATACGGTATCGACGGATGTGGTCGACACGGATTAAAAGGGAATTATAGTAGTTTTGCAATCGGAACGCAATTCACGTTGGATGCGGGTGTCTTTATAGTTCCGTGTTTCTGAAATGAATTGAGGTCTGAGCAAGTTTTGAAAGGACAAATTCTTTATTTGGGAATAAATTATTGCTGGACTGGATATACAATATAACAGCAAAAACTATCAAAATTATATTAAGACAAAACGAAAAAGTTGTGGTACAAAATAAGGACATGTCCGATTAAATTGAATTAAATTAAAATAAATGGGACCCCTGCTCCAATTTCTTACGCCTTGGCATTTCAAATTGGTTTATTTGTCATAATTTGTCTTTAAAAATGGATTTGGAAAAAAGTGATATGGCATTGGAAATATCTGCGATCGGTACTCAAATACAACCGACCCACCCTGACCTTGTATTGCGGATTTTATTTCAAGAGCAGCCCCCCAACTTATTGCAAATTCCCAAGTCCGCGAAATTACATTGCAGCCCCACCTGTTACCACATCACGTCAATGAATTAAAAATTTCCAACAGTTACCTCATTATTTCCAATTGTTGGAAATTCACACTTGAAAACCCCTATAATAATGGTTCGAAATGTTTTCAACTGATTCCATTTCAGTTCAAACTTTTGACCGAAATTAGGAAAAGAAGAAAAAAATATTTGATGTCCCAAAATCACAGAACTAAAACAATTTCAACGTATTTTGTCAGGTTCTTCCATATCATTTACCAGGAATACATACCATTTCCAGCTGCTAAAAGTTTGGCCAAAGTTTGGTTGCGAAAACAACTATGTGTATTTTTAGGAAACCCGACGTTCCTACTTTAAAACACCACGTTCACAGCATGATTTAAATATAAGACATGGACTTGATAATTTCAGCCGTTACCGTACAGTTATAATAGTCCCGGACAGGGGAGTGGCGACATGAGCTAAACATGCAGGGACGTGACTAAAGGGGTTTTGTTGGGGTCGGTGTGTTCAACTTATCATTATCATTTGCACCCCACTAAATCCACAACTCCAGAGAAAACTGAATATCTCCTATTTAAGTTTGCAATATTCTAATTGATACATGTATATTCCTCATTGTCAGAACCAGTTAGAAATTACGAAAGTAATGCAATAACCTAGGTATGGGTGGGGGTTGGAATGTTTTGAACTGAATGTAATTTAAGTGTAATATTTTAACTCAAAGTTGAACAATATATAGTTGGTTGTTGATCTGAACACACAATATTATTTATTGGAAAGGACCTCAGTGGTCCCGTCGGTAGAATGCTCAGTGCATTATGACGACATATGCCGTCTAGCCCTGAAGAAGTTGGTTCGAATACCGACAAGCGCAGATTCGCGATCCACGCTAAGTCAGGATAATCTGATTCGTGTATCTGGGCAAGTTTGTCGGTTGCTTTTCAGGGTAGGTGGTTTCTACACATACACAGCGGGGTGATTTATCGGTGAAATTTTCACGTGCTCAGGTTTGGCGACACCAACACCCCAATTTCGATGCAGCGCGCAGCACGCGTTTGTCCACTGTGTAGGAACTGTTACATCGTAAGTCGTTCTATCGCCGGTTTGCGATGGTTCTTGACTGACTTGTGACGGTTCCTTATGATCGAAATTATACATTTTCGCGATTTTTTGACAGCTAAAACGCAATTTTGGAGACATTTAGCTGATAACTTGATTAATTTTTCCATTCCTCTCACAATCGGTGGCCCCAACGAGCTAAATAATATAGAAAATTCCATTGTGCGAGTCATAACAACGACGAAAACCGCAAATTTTGATATTTGTTTTGGTTCTCTCCTGATCGAGTCGGTTCTCTCCCCATGTAATCGGTTGTATACGGGTAACAGTATGGCTAATATTTGGCAGGATAATGGTTCAAACTGACCATGTCGTGAAATTGACCAAAGATAAACAAAACAAAATATGCATTAAGTTGAAATTTGCACCGCTTGTC
Organism: Siphonodentalium dalli; assembly: GCA_032622095.1. Lineage (NCBI taxonomy): Eukaryota > Metazoa > Mollusca > Scaphopoda > Gadilida > Siphonodentaliidae > Siphonodentalium > Siphonodentalium dalli. The sequence continues at coordinate 250,013,146 of CP136063.1, forward strand.
ATCAAATTATATAAACTACACTGTCTTCCTATACTTTTCAATAACTTGTGTTACGCCTATCAAAATTCACCAAGTCGCCAGCTAGTTTGGAAAATAACGTGTTTTGCAGGCCCAACATTGCCATGAGTCAATAGCCGGTTAACTATAGTGGAATTTCATAGCGCTGGAATTCGGAAATACGGTATATATAGAGTTATTTGTCTTGTATTTTATGTTGTCTATTTTCGTAGACGCGCTTTAATCAGCAACAAATAAGACGCTAATAGTTCGTTGACACCCATACATTGTTCTGATTACGCAATATATGAAGTTTATGTTGGGCATCCGCTTGCTGGATGCTGATTATATATATAGGTTAGGTGCTAGAATTCGTTATTTCTTTATCGCACTTGTTCTGCTGGTCAGGATAATCTGACCGGCAATCACTCAGGGTTTGTTTTAACTTCTAAGCCTCTAGACAGTGAAGCTATGACACTCAGATTCCTTTTAAGATATACCTGATGACAACCAATCACGCAATTAATTGTATCCACTCGCCTGTAAGAGGGAATAATTGTTTTATACTAGTAAAGGCTATCTTTTGTAATATTAAATAAAATAATAATTGGATGAAATTAAAGCAAAAATTATTTGGTCACCGCCTTTGACTACAAAAATATAGCAGTCGCCCCGAACATGCATCATCACCCCCGGGGCAACTGGTCTTGGGCATGAGTAGTCACGCATCCTCAGGGATATTCCGGAATGAAAATACTGGTACCAATACTTAACCTTTAAAATTAACTCAATCAGCCAATGGAAATTGTACAAAAGCATGTGACTATTGGTCAAAAGACACGTGAAGTATTGTTAATATTATTTTTAATGAGCGCGGCGGAGAATTACACTTTAAACGAACATATTATTATTACAATGTGTGTATGTACATAAGGAGGGACTTTCCCCAGTCATGTTGTGAAATCCAACTAAGGGAACAATTTCAACATATTGTTGGTGTGAAATTTCCAACCATTGTATGAAATTTGTAACTGATGAAAATGTTGACCAAAGTTTGGGACATACACCAATTAAGCACCCCTCTCTGTCCAAGCCCCGCCCCTCCCCACCATCCATATGCCCCGGCCACGCCATAACATATAAATGATTCAGTTGAACGTGATTGTATAAGATATGTTCATGTCTGGGTGACAAACATGCGTAAATTTATTTCCCTTAGGCGGGACTTTCGAGGAAGAAATAATAATGTTGATGCTGGCATCGAAACATTGTCCCACCTGGATCTTTCAATCGTGGCTCTGTAATAATTAAATGGACTCGGGACTTGGTTTCTGCCAAATAATGTCACTTACTATTACTGGCCTCAGGCCAATGCGACAGACCTCGGCCAATATGGAAACAACCATTTAATAACAAAAAGTATTATGTAAATGGTATAAGCTACAGTCATTGTCTGGTTTAAAATGTCAAATACACAAGACAATATTCGGTCCAAAGAGCAGAATTCATTCGAATAAATATTATGTTTTGAACCGTCACAGCCATGATTTGCTTGAAATAGAACCGTAACGCATACACGTGTTGATCACGAGGCTTCTGTTCCAAATTATCAACAGCTATCGGGATATTTTCTCAGCTATTTTACAGAGGAATAACACGGGTATACTTTACACTCAGTGTTCGTGTTCAGAATGCGTTTCATATTTTATACATGTACGCCACCAAAAACAAAGGAATTGCGTTTACGTGGCTTGATTTTCAGTGATAACATGTTGATATTTACGCGTTAACTCGCTAATGCCGAGTTAATCGTGATCTAGAGTTCAGGTTTCGGTAACACGGAACTTCTGCAGCCTCTGTTGATTCAAGAAAGTATAATACATTCAAGATATCTATAATTATGCGTGATTTTGTCCCGAAAATGATTAGTTTCAATCATAAGGAACCGCAATAAATCAGTCAAGAACCATCACAATACCGGCGATAGAACGACTTCCAATGTAACAGTTCCAACACAGTGCTTTTGTCCATAGATTGTCGTTGATTGTCGTTGATTGTTCAATAATCCGCCGACCCCAGCTTGGGACCAGGTGGTTTCGCGAGATCAAGTCCTGACTTGGAACACCGTGATTGTTAGGGTGGTCTAGACCAGAGACCATAATTCAGCCGAATAAGTCAAGCTGTGATATACACATTATGTAAAGAGAGTGCGACAAGCTCTCAACACCGGACGACCCCACTAAACCCATTGTGGATAACACTGATGACACTGATAACACCGGAACACCGGATGACCACACTAAACACACTGTGGATTACATTGATAACGGTAATAACACCGGGTGACCCCACTAAACACCATGTGGATAACACTGATAACGGTGATAACATCGGATGACCCCACTAAACACACTGTAGATTACACTGATAACACTGATAACACCGGGTGACCCCACTAAACACAATGTGGATTACACTGATAACACTGATAACACCGGGTGACTCCACTAAACACACTGTAGGTTACACTGATAACGGTGATAACATCGGGTGACCCCACTAAACAAACTGTGGGTTACACTGATAACGATGATAACACCGGATGACCCCATCAAACACACTGTGGATTACACTGATAACGGTGATAACACCGGGTGACCCCACTAAACACACTGTGGATTACACTGATAACGGTGATAACACCGGGTGACCACACTAAACAAACTGTAGATAACACTGATAATGCTGATAACATCGGGTGACCAACTAAACACATCGTAGATAACACTGATAATGCTGATAACACCGGATGACCCTACTAAACACAATGGATTACACTGATAACGCCGATAATACCGGGTGACCACACTAAACACACTGTGGATTACACTGATAACGGTGATAACATCGGATGACCCCACTAAACACACTGTGGATTACACTGATAACGGTGATAACACCGGGTGACCCCACTAAACACAATGTGGATGCAAATTATATAAACTGAATAAGTCTATCTGTGGCATACACATTATGTAAAGAGAGTTTGGAACTCGAAGAGGTTATACTAAATCATTAAAAACAAATATCAATTTGAAATGGAATTTCAAAGGTAGATTCAAAACTCTAGGAATTATATTTAATCTGGAAGATCCCCTCCTAGTGCAGAAAAACTGTGGAAAAAGAAGGAACGCATCAACAACATATTAAAGCATTTGGGCACTCTCCCACATGGGCAAAGTGACAGTAATAACAACTTTAATACTGCCAATTAGTAAACAAATAATGACAGCATTACCTGAACCCCCAAAACAAACTATGAAGGAAATGCAGGGCTTGCTATTTCATTTTTTTCTGGAATGGGAAAAGAGACAGGATAAAAAGAGATACATTAATTCAAAGCAAAGAAAATGGAGGACTCAAGATTCCTGACCTTAGCTGTTTCTCAACATCGTTAAAAGTTACATGGCTTAAAAAAGTACTGGACCCTTTCAACTACTCAGAATGGAAATTAATTCTATTAGATAATATGGACAAATATGTGGGAACAATAATGTTCGATTTAAATAAACCCAGCATAACAATAATAGCAACAAATTTCTATCCATTCTGGAAAGAAGTATTAACAGCATATGCTCTGCTCGCCAGTGAGCCTTCATCAGAGGAAGACTTCAAGTCACAACAACCAATTTGTCATAATTTAACATTGAAAATAGAAAATAAGCCTATTTATCTCAAGACATGGATAGAAAAACAAATCTTGTAATAAAGATATATATATAACAAAATAAGATCCAACAAGACATTCAAAGAGAGGGAAGGTTAAACAAATGCCTCTATTGGAATTTCATTAATATTTTAGTTCCAAATAAGCCATGTGCCCAAATTGGATGGTGCAAAAGACTAAGTCTTGAGTCACAACAATTAGACTGGCAAAACATATATGAGGTGTTTCAAAATTACAAAAAGTACGAAATTTCAATCAAGCCTTCCAGTTCCAAATAAATCACAATACCTTGGTCACAAATATATTCCTAGTAAAATGTAAAATCATATGAACTAGTATGTATACTTTATGTAACAATGAAAGAGAAAGCACTGAGCACCTACTAGCAAACTGCTGCAAGGTACTCCCATTATGGCATTATGTATCGGGCATTCTGGAGGACTGCCTTAACATAAACTCTACATTGACAACTGACGAAATACTTTTTGGAATTGGGGAAAACCAACATTTTTTAGCAATAAATAACCTAATACTGTAACAAAACTTTTTATTTATATAACACGATGCAATAAAGAAAATGTGTCAAAACAATACCTATTAAGTTACCTAAATCATGAATTCCAAATAGAAAAATTAGCAAGCCAATGAAATAGCAGTTTAGAAAGCAGTATAGAAAAAAAAACTCAGCCTAATTAATGATTTATCTTTAAAGGGAAACACTATATCACTAAATACAGAATAATAGAAGGATCTGAATTTTCTGTTTGTTCACTCTGACAGAACACTCCCCAATTGTTCCCCAAAATGATAGGATGGAAATGTGCAAGGCCTCTGCAGGAAGTTCACAAACACAACTTCTAACACGAGTAACAGGTCAGATTACACATACAACCATTATATATATTTTTATATCATTAAAAAGTCAATCACTAGTAAAATCAGAGAATGACTGCTTAATGAAGACCTGACAAAACATTTTAATGACACATATTTCATTTTAATTTGAACAATATTTGACATTGTGCCTTAATATAACGTAATACAGATTGGAAAAAGTCAGATTTAATAGGATATATTTGTTTTATCATATAAGCTATGTATGTACATGAATGTATGTAATAGCATATTGCAAATAATACCAAAAACATGAATAAATTATAACAAAAAATGGAATTTAATTGGTCGGCGGTTTGGTCAGCAAACATATCCCGCGCAAATGCGATATTTTACCGACGCGCCTGTCTGCTGATATGCGACGTCGACGCTTCAGCGTTTTTGACGTAAGTTTCCAGTTTCGGTAGATCGCATCAAACTGGTTTCAAGCTATTGTAAAATCATATGACGACTAACACGTCTTAACTTGAAAATCAACAATTCGATGTGTGCGTTGTGATTACTAAAAGCACCCTAAAATATACGTTCAAATGTAAAATATAATATTCAAAATCTTATTCCACTTAAACAGACATGGCTCACTCGAGGTTCCAAATTGTATCGACGTAATTTGGAAGCAGCTATAACATATGTTGGCAAATATAAGAAATGTTGATAAACCGGCTTCATAAGTTCATATGGTCTGGAGAACACTTTCCATTGGTTTCTATTTTTCGCACAGAAGAGGTAGAACAGCTCTTTATGTCTACCATATCAGGAATGTATTATCACGGAACGCTCTTTTCTGTTCCATGTCGTGCACATGACGGTTTTTTTGTTTGGGAACCAAACATCGTGTTAAAATTTGTATTTTTCATGACTTCAATGTGACTTTTTGTGAGACAGAATGCTCGAAAAATGATAGTTCATGTATTTATAGACCTGTTGCGATACCTGGAAAAATTCAAAAACGAATATTATTATGGGTGTATTTTGGACTCCAACTGCCGCCTGGCTTTAATTTAATTTAATTTAATTTAATGTTTGGTCGTTGGCAATTGTCTGCCCCGCCCTTGTTCCAGCCAACTGATATTCATACTCCAGCGTAAACTATATTATGACTGATTTGTTTGTGACAAACTGTACGTGTATGGTACATGGTTCTAATGTCAGCGATGTAAAATGGATGGGCGGGTGGGGCGGCCACTGTGCTCATTATATTCTCCAAAACATATGAGGTATGATGAGAAATACAAGATATATATACATGTATATATGTTGCTCGGCAGCTGTGTTGGTCGTGGAGCAGCTATCACAACACAGATCTGGCATTTCTTCACACAGTCCAGCATGACATCTAGGCAGCTTGTCACCAAATCTGCAATCTGAAATTTATATGTTGCATTAGTAAGTAATCTTGTTTTTATTTGATAATATATATCTAGTTATCGTACTACCATCATGCACATTGGTATACCAACCTACTAAATAACACCCAATGCACACTAATCCACTATGAAATATGATGATTTACATAATAGGTCAGGCCTCCGATTAAACAGGTCTGGGTGAACCAGCGATCGATCGACAACAGCTCGATCTGGCTAAAATGGACCGACCGGTCTTTCACAACCAGCATGCATCTGGGATAAAGAGAATCACTCTAAATTGTTCTATAATTATCTTTCAACCACTACTTTGAAAAACAATTATTCAGATTTATTTTGAAACCAATGAAATACATGGAATAATTATTTCTGAGAATATTCAATATCAACATGTACAAATCTTCAAACAAACATAATTCCAATATTCAAGATATTTAGGGTTCCCTCTCTTACAATAGTGAGAAATGTGCCATGAAAAACAATCGATCTATTTAGCCCGATCAGGCTATTACAGATCGATCGTTGGTTAAATATTACTATATGAGCAATAGTTTGCTCACAGATGAGACACCTCGATTAATTAGTATTCAATATACAAGTTTACTCATCGCTAAGATGAGATGAGTTAGATGGTTAATGTGGACATGACTAACCCTTTACTAAATGGATTCTCCCATTCAATTATAAGAGTGCACATTGGAATGGTCTATTATTCATCCAGAATGATGTACAGGAAAAATAAGCAAAATTTGCGGATAAGTTCACCTTATTACGGGGGGGGGGGGGGGTCTGACGAAAAATTCCGTATACATTGATCTACATGGAGCTATTGGATTTTCCTCAATAATGTACAAACACTGAGACTGTTCTATTGTTCAGCAGCCTCAATAATACCCATTTAGTTTGAGGGTCAATATATATATGTATGTTGCAATACTGAGGTGCTTTAATTTGTTTTAGATTTAACTGAGGTCGTACGTCTATTCCAGTAAGACCAACAATACAAAAACAATAACAACAGTTTTGAGGGAATAATTTATAATTAACTGGATAAATATTTGGCAACAAAATATATAAAACTTGTATGCAATTAATGCAGATCGATGCATATGTTCAATACATTATGCCATTAGTGATCCGAAGCGAGGTATTATCAATAAGTGGGTGCTCTATAGCAAAATAAAACAGGGTAGAATACTTTGTCTAAATATGCACTCATTGGCTATTAAAATAGGGGTGGACAAATACATGCAGATGTACAAAATATACGTATTCTATTCTACTTTGAAATTATATCAAACAAACACACGATTGAACTCTCACATTGACTGGAACCATGGGTTTTATGCAAATAATTGTTACTATATATAGCTCGAAATCATTTGAAGAGGGCTGTACAGGAAAGACAGACCCATGGATAAATACCATTAAACATACAGTAGTCTACACAAGTTATTCACCGCTGAGATGATTTAGATGGTAATTCAGCAACTGATTAAAAATATTATAATCCATCCCTTAACTAACACTATTTCTGAAGCCGCTACTTGATAATCAGGGAAAAAGTCATATTGGACTCCCGAATGTCATATTGGACTCCGGCGTGTGCAATATGAGTTTTTTATCGGGACTCTGTGACGTCACGAATTAACTCTATTGCGAAATGAATAAAAATGTCATTATACAATGTTTTGTATTGCATGAGGTTTTCTTGTTCTCGTCCATGTTGTGGTGAAAAGTCATATTGAACTCTGCGTGTCTCGTCCGATATGACTTTTCACCACAACCTGGACTCGTACAAGAAAAACACATACTATACACAACATTGCATAATAACTATATAATAATGTACACAAGCCTACTCATTGATCAGGGCCCAGACTAAAACAAAATCATTCAATACAAAACTGTTCACATGGGTGAGTTGATTTCGTTGGTATATCATGCCCCGATTAAAACGTAATTAACATAACATAGTGAACTCAGCGATGCGATGAATTATGTGGTACATCAGACCCAGATTAGATATCACTCTCAGCACCAGGGTCCGCGCTGGACCGAAATTTACTTTTGCCAAATTATTTGCCATATGAAAATATTTTTTGCCAAATTCTTTTAGAATTTGTCATATGTTATCTCCGATAGTATCCTTTTCTGCAACATTGGTTGGGGGTTATTTTTCGACACTCGCGGTTTGAAGGACGTTTGATGTCGATAGGAAAGAAGCTCGTTTATAATAAACTCGCATCTCTATTGTGGTTTATCATACAACAATAAACAAATCCCAGAGCAATACAATTGTAGAAGGGTTGCTTCATCCGAAGAGAATATCACAAGAAGATTAGCCATATAAATACCACCATCGCGCTAAATACGGGTAGTCAATGGTATTGATTGACAGATATTTTTCAACTTTATTGAGGAATTAATAAGTGACGTGCCAAAACTTTTGCCAAATGAAAATATTTTTTGCCAAATGCGAATAAGGTGATTCAAAATGGTAACTCATGAGCTAAACGACACATCAGCTAATTTACAATAGACTAGTAACAGACGACATTATTCAAATGGTAAATTAGACCCCAGTTAAATAACAGCCAATGCAGTAATGTATTCTCTGATAATATGATGGTACATCACGATCGATAATCAGCGATACCCTGCCCAAATTAACAACATTCCACTCACCTACATGTTTCATCCAATACTACTTACGGAATGGTAATAAAGGGTTGACAAACTTCTGACATGTTTCACAGCACGTGTCTGTATTGTTCCCATCATAGCAACGGGCACTTTCGAATGTACGTGAGGAGCAACGGACATGTTTGTCCCCATATACACAACCTACAATAATGTATTGTACATTCTCAATGTTGAAGCTATATCGAATGAAAGAGCTTACCATTGCTTTTATTTACTGTTGTGTTCATTAGAATGTTTATGTAAAATTACAGCAGTCCCGATCTCGAAATTAGGCCAATAGGTCTATCAAAGTGTGATTTTATTTGCAAGCTCTCATAATTATTCGTGGTTTATTATTTTTTAAACTTAAAATTCTTCAAGAATTTTCGCATTAACACGATAAGAAAGATGGACATGTTTTTTGTTTTTGTTTAATGTCTTCATCAAAATTACATAGAAATTATTATAAACATTAGTAATAATATATTGCACTCCCTCTCTTCCATTCACCTATTCAAGATAACTCACAAAAACCACCCATACTACCATCCACCCATCGTATCTTTCACTACCAGTGACGTTATAATGTTGTGAACTTCCTTCGATTATTAGTCAAAATGAAATCATGCGCTAACAGTGATTTTTAATTACAATGTATTGTTTCATTTAATATTGACTTTCAGTGGATCGAATTGTCGGTGTAACATGACATAATATCCTGATTGTGTTGTTCTGAGGTAAACACAGGGGCAATCAAGGATGTGGCATGTCTAACCAAATATATTGGTACTAGCTGGTGGACCCGACTTCGTCCGGGCTTTTTCCCCTCTGCTTTTCGGCGAATTGCGCGATTTGACCTTGAATTGACCATTTTGAAGGTCAATGTCAGGTCGAGGTCACGATTTGACCCGTCCAAAACACTCCCCGGACAAAAGTAACCTATGTATCAAATATTGTCGAAATCCCGTCAAAATTCGCGATTTGACCTTGAATTGAAAATTTTGAAGGTCAAGGTCAGGTCGGGGTCACGATATGACCCGTCCAAAACACTCACCGGACAAAAGTACCCATGAGTATCAAATTTCGTCGAAATCCGTCCGTTTTACCCAATTTGACCTTGAATTGACCTTTTTGAAGGTCAAGGTCAGGTCGGGGTAACGATTTAACCCGTCCAAAAGACTGCCCGGACAAAAGTATCTGTAGGTATCAAATTTCGTCGAAATCCGTCCCGTTTTGACCTTGAATTGACCTTTTTGAAGGTCAAGGTCAGGTCGGAGTCACGATTTGACCCGTCCAAAACACTCCCTGGACAAAAGTAACCCTAGTTAGCCAGTTTGGGCTAAATCAGCCCGGCAGTTTTCCCGGCCATAGCTAACAGACAAACAACAAACAAACAGACAGACAGAAGTCCCAAAATATATAGTAGTTTAGTTTGTCATACTATATAAGAATCTAGAGTTTTCGTCAGAGCTTCCCAAATTAGGAACCAGATTTTCTCAAATACAGGTAATTTCATATTTGCATTTAATCTTTCATGAAGTGAAGTTCTAATAAAATGACGTTATAGATAAGTTATCAGTATTAAATTTTGTTCTATATATTTATTGCTTGATTATGAGCAACAAGAAAATTCGTCATATAGTTATCTCCCATTGACTAGGAACCAAGGATAACGATCTTTCTCGTTGCTAATAAGCCAATTCCGTTTAACCTTCCCCATGCAGTAATATCCGTCTAAAATTAAATGCAACAATACCTTTTGTCGAGATTGTGCAATTATGCCTAAATGCACGACATGAGCCCCAGCATTGTACTGGCTAGTAAAAAGCCTGGTATGTTCACTTGCGTTTCGGCTGGATAATAATATGTAACCTTGTCCTTTATGAACAAAACTGATGGATATGAACAAAATGAATAGCGATCTTTAAAAAAGGCTCTTATTTTGTCATATAGTCTAAAACTATAATATTTCAGCCATACACACTGCACTTATGACAGAGTAATATCGGCCCAGTGCTTGGTATAACCAGTACATACAATCAGTACACATACCATCATACTATGTACACCATATAAATGGTTTGGATACGCCATTCATGTATATATTTGTTTTCTTTAAAATTTTCATGTATTTAGATGTTAATATACTTCACATTGTCATTTTACTATTTAAGTTTCATTTCCAAACAGGGCGGCAGGAAAACGGCCTATTTGGCCATGCCGCTCCTGTACAATGTTATCATGTTTATTTCTGAATATTTCACTGTCAGCATTATGTTTGTAAATATTGTACAAATAAACAACCAATCAATATCCTTCCAATAGTTTCTTACAAGTGGACAATCCCAAAACAATATGCACTGTGTCCTCATTCGCAGTGCCACGATGGCTAAATTGATGTGTTCGATATTGATTATTTTGAGGAATTGTTTCATATACCAAATGTCAATGAAATTGGTTGATCTTTGTTCAAGTTATCGCGCCGAGTTACACTGCCCGGACAAAAGTACCCGACAAACGTGCCCGTCGAAATCCATCCGGTTTTACCCGATTTGACCTTGAATTGATCATTTTGAAGGTCAAGGTCAGGTTGGGGTCACGACTTGACCCGTCCAAAACACCCAGTGGACAAAAGTTACCCTATGTATAAAATTTCGTCGAAATCCCATCAAAATTTGCGATTTGACCTTGAATTGACCCGATTTCAAGGTCACGTCGCACGGGAAAATGAATATGCTTATGAGACTCCCCATACGAAGGTACCCCCACATACCAAGTTTCATCGAAATCCCGTGATATTCGGGCGTTTGACCTTGAAATGACCCGATTTCAAGGTCACGTCGCACGGTCAAATTAATAGGCCTATGCCACTTTCCGGCCGAAAATACCGCCACATACGAAATTTCATCGAAATCGGGTCGGCCGTTTTCGAGTTCATCGCGAACACACACACAGACATACACATACACACACAGACAGATCTTCCAAAATATATAATAGACTAGTCGATGAGCCCGACGTTGTCCGGGCTATTCAAAAACAAAATTTCAAGTCGATAGCTCTACCCAGCCCGACGTTGTCCGGGATATTCAAAAACCAAATTTTAAGTCGATAGCTCTGCCCGTTTCCGAGATCTGGTCTGCGCATGCGCGAAGCTGGCGTCGCACGGGCTCGGCGACCCGATAAAATTCGTACCCGGGGCATGATACATTCACATACCAAATTTCAAGTCGATAGCTCCACCCGTTTCCGAGATCTGGTCTGCGCATGCGCGAAGCTGGCGTCGCACGGGCTCGGCGACCCGATAAAATTCGTACCCGGGGCATGATACATTCACATAGCAAATTTCAAGTCGATAGCTCCACCCGTTTCCGATATCTCGTCTGCGCATGCGCGAAGCTGGCGTCGCACGGGCTCGGCGACCCGATAAAATTCGTATCCGGGGCAAGATACATTCACATACCAAATTTCAAGTCGATAGCTCCACCCGTTTCCGAGATCTCGTCTGCGCATGCGCGAAGCTGGCGTCGCACGGGCTCGGCGACCCGATAAAATTCGTTTCCGGGGCAAGTAACATTCGCATAGCAAATTTCAAGTCGATAGCTCCACCCGTGTCCGAGATCTCGTCTGCGCATGCGCGAAGCTGGCGTCGCACGGGCTCGGCGACCCGATAAAATTCGTATCCGGGGCAAGATACATTCGAATAGCAAATTTCAAGTCGATAGCTCCACCCGTTTCCGAGATCTCGTCTGCGCATGCGCTGCACGGGCGCCGCACGGGCTCGCCAATACGACAACGTCCACCGCCAGGTCAAACTACACACACGTACCAAGTTTCGTCCCGATCGGTCGAGAATCGTAGATTTGTATAAATGACAGACAAACATACATACAAACAGACAGAGGTCTTCAAAATATATATGAGATATTGGTTTGATGCCACCCGCCTGCCTGCAAACCGTCCCTCGCCATATCAATTGTCGAGTGTTAATACAAAACAACTCGACCAACATAGAACGTGGAATTATTTTATCAATGTTAGGAAATAATTCATAAACTAATATCTAAAATATAAGAAGTGAGGACTATTGGGAGAATGTCACTTGTATCCAAAGTTGTTCAGATATATCAGGTGATAGTGGGGCATATATCTGCACTGTAGTCAATAGTGCTATTCCCACTGACAATAGCGTGTATTATTATCCATCCCTTAACTAACACCATTTTCCTTTGGGCAAAAGCCGCCACGTGATAGTCCTGGAAAAAGTCATATTGGACTCCCGAATGTCATATTGGACTCCCAAGTGTGCAATATGACTTTTTTATCGGGACTCTGTGACGTCACGAATTAACTTTTGCGAACTGAATCGGTGAAATTGTGATGTGCGCGCAACACTAGTGGATTAGCGGATGTTTCACTTCGGCATTGAGTTTTGTTTTTCATTTCCGTGTTTACTGTTCCAAATTATGCTTTCTGATGATCAATTCAGGCTTTAATAGAGAATTAAGTGCCGACAAATACCAAAAGTAACCACTAAATTTGTATTCCCAAAATTTGGATAAACATACAGATGGATAATAAAAATGTCATTATACAATGTTGTGTACAGTATGAGTTTTTCTTGTACTCGTCCAGGTTGTTGTGAAAAGTCATATTGGACTCGACACTGCGTGTCTCGTCCAATATGACTTTTCACCACAACCTGGACGAGTACAAGAAAAACTCATACTGTACACAACATAGTATAATAACTTTATAGAATGGATGTCTGCTAATTTGTTTCGATACGGTGTAACGTTTTAATTGTATCTCAAATGGTGACCAATGTTGTAACTTTATTAGCATGGTATAGTGTCAGATACTATAAATTACATAACAATGCATATTAACGTTTACTGTAATTTAAAAACAGTTAAAATCGTATTTACCTGGTTGTACGTCGACTTTTTTCATGGAGTTGCACGTTTTACAGCAGAATTCTTCTTTGAGATAGCATTCCGAACGGTGAAAGTTCGCGCACACATATGGGTACCAATCTCCAAGACACCCTAAAATAAGGAACGAATAATTATAATAATACAATAATCACTTAATTTTCAATTTGGGCAGTGCCAGCTTCCCTCAATTTAGATATATCGCTAATAATGTTCACTAACTAACCACACCCATTTCGTAATTGAATGTCCTAGATGTATTAATAGATTTGTTTTGTATATTATTTCAATATGTCGATATTTATTTTAATTTCAATGTTGGTAATATAATCTAATATTTGGTCGCTAATTTCATTTGTATAATGATTAAATAAATTCCGAAGATTTTGTGTTGTAGACGAAGTCACGTGGACGGAACAATCATATGATTGCCACATATACACATAAATATAGTCGTTCACGTGGTTACCAATCGACAACGCATATATACGCAAAGATAGAGTGTATGATAACCATACATAGTGACTATTTTGAAGAAACGAATGTAGTGGGTGTGTGTGTTATTGTGGGACACGTCGCTGTGGTCGTTAATCAATGTAATGGGTGTGTGTGTGTGCTATTGTGAGACACGTCGCTGTGGTCGTTAACGAATGTAGTGGGTGTGTAATTGTGGGACACGTCGCTGTGGTCGTTAACGAATGTAGTGGGTGTGTGTGTTGTTGTGGGACACGTCGCTGTGGTCGTTAATGAATGTAGTGGTGAGTGTTATTGTGGGACACGTCGCTGTTGTCGTTAATGAATGTTGTGGGTGTGTGTGTTATTGTGGAACACGTCGCTGTGGTCGTTAATGAATGTAGTGGGTGTGTGTTATTGTGGGACACGTCGCTGTGGTCGTTAATGAATGTAGTGGGTGGGTGTGTGTTATTGTGGGACGCTGTGGTCGTTAATGAATGTAGTGGGTGTGTGTGTTATTGTGGGACGCGTCGCTGTGGTCGTTAATGAATGTAGTGGGTGTGTGTGTGTTATTGTGGGACACGTCGCTGTGGTCGTTAATGAATGTAGTGGGTGTGTGTTTTATTGTGGGACACGTCGCTCTGGTCGTTAATGGACGTAGTGGGTATGTGTGTGCTATTGTGAGACACGTCGCTGTGGTCGTTAACGAATGTGGTGGGCGTGTGTGTTATTGTGAGACACGTCGCTGTGATCGTTAATGAATGTAGTGGGTGCGTGCGTTATTGTGGAACACGACGCTGTGGTCGTTAATGAATGTAGTGGGTGTGTGTGTTATTGTGGGACGCGTCGCTGTGGTCGTTATTGAATGTAGTGGGTGTGTGTGTGTTATTGTGGGACACGTCGCTGTGGTCGTTAATGAATGTAGTGGGTGTGTGTTTTATTGTGGGACACGTCGCTCTGGTCGTTAATGGACGTAGTGGGTATGTGTGTGCTATTGTGAGACACGTCGCTGTGGTCGTTAACGAATGTGGTGGGCGTGTGTGTTATTGTGAGACACGTCGCTGTGGTCGTTAATGAATGTAGTGGGTGTGTGCGTTATTGTGGAACACGACGCTGTGGTAGTTAACGAATGTAGTGGGTGTGTGTGTTATTGTGGAACACGTCGTTGTGGTCGTTAATGAATGTAGTGGGTGTGTGTTATTGTGGGACACGTCGCTGTGGTCGTTAATGAATGTAATGGGTGTGTGTGTTATTATGGGACACGTCGCTGTGGTCGTTAATGAATGCAGTGGGTGTGTGCTATTGTGGGACGCTGTGGTCGTTAATGAATGTAGTGGGTGTGTTATTGTGGGACACGTCGCTGTGGTCGTTAATGAATGTAGTGGTGTGTGTGTTATTGTGGGACACGTCGCTGTGGTCGTTAACGAATTAGTGGGTGTGCGCTATTGTGGGACGCTGTGGTCGTTAATGAATGTAGTGGGTGTGTGTTATTGTGGGACACGTCGCTGTGGTCGTTAATGAATGTAGTGGTGTGTGTGTTATTGTGGGACACGTCGCTGTGGTCGTTAATGAATGTAGTGGTTGTTTGTTATTGGGGAATACGGCGATCTGGTCGTTAATGAATGTAGTGGGTGTGTGTTATTAGGGAATACGGCGCTGTGGTCGTTAATGAATGTAGTGGGTGTGTGTGTGTTATTGTGGGACACGTCGCTGTGGTCGTTGGGGCACATTGTGAGACCAAAATGTTAATGGAAGAAACTCAAAGTCGACCCTCTCACTGTATCAAGCCGGGGGACATATAACGTTCAGACATAGAATGATTCGATCATTTATTTATACAGTTAAAAATAGGTTTCTGGTCGTTGGCATGGCGTCTCATCTTTGGGTTCATCTTCTTGTCATCTGCGTCAATCGTTGGCCTCTCGTGTCTTCATATGTTGAGTCTGGCTTCATTTCGTTGGCCTATCGTGGCGTCATGGGTTGAGTCGTTAATCTCTAGTTGAGTATGTCGGCCTGTCGCCTGCTTTCGTTGGGTGCGCCTTGTCATTGACACATCATGGATACGTTGTTCAGAAGTACAAGCATTTTAGCTTACATACTATTCACGGTCATAGTGCTTGTTAGAGTCCATTCTTCTCGAGGTATGTCTGCTTTAGTCGTTACGGGAAATGCTGAAGGTCTGATTTTGCTATGAATGTTTGGTTGTATGCAGTTTTCCGTTGTGGCGTGCCTTGGGCATTGTTGTTGGGTGATCGGTCAATCAGGTACGAAATCGGCCAAGCAGGTCCTATCTTCTCGATTCCATCTACAGATTGTCTCGAGTGACCGGCTTCTATGCATTGAAGATTATGTATGTCGTTGTATTTGACAAGCATATTGGCACATTACTCCTTTCTTTTTCAATTTATAGCTATGCTTGAAATTGCAATTCGGTTGTGGATGTCGGAGGGGAAGCCAAGTCGTGATCTAATGGTGAGAGGTTGATCCGACCAGAGGGTTTAAGGCCTGTCCTAGTGTCTTCTACGTCCCACTGGATCCAGATGGAACAGCCGATCCGCACATGGTCGTCGACGAACCTCCTCGTCTTCGTTTTGATCCGCTTCGGTCGCATTGAAATCCTCATTGACCTTGTTTTTGTTGGTGCCGGTCAAAGTTCTAGAAGAAGGCCAATTAATGTAATTATATATAAGTTATGATGTGATACATACAGTGCTAATTAATTATATATACGCTGCAAACTGATGATTTTACATGGCAGACGAGGACTAACAATTTCATCATGGGTTGTTGTTAGTTGGCGAACAGTTTCACCATAAATTGGAGAAGCCGAATGGATTGTCATATCTGCTCTTACCTGCAAGTGGTGTACCAGGAGACTCAATGCAAACACCAGCAAAACATCGCTGAAAATAAGATCACAGTTTGAATTGAGTTATTATTGAGTAAATATATTTTGTGTTACAACCGTATACTGTAGATATACTACATGAGTATTTAAAGTGTCTAGCCACACCCGTGTTGAATGCACAACGGCGGCTGTTGGTATATCATCAGCCGCATACATCCACGATATATTTCAGTGGACCCAAATAGCGTGGAAGTAAAGCCCTATATGGAATTATAACTCGGCTTTGTCTCCCAGTCGGTCCAACATATTGTTCACGAGATATCTCAATCTCAATCTCAATCCATAGAGTTTTATAACATTTATAAAAGAAGAATAGACAATGTCTTCCGCGCTTCTTAACCTGAGGTCTCTGGCGTAGGGGCGTTGGGTGTGCATAATGAGAAGGTTTATACTTTACATTCTGTATTCTCTGAATCTGAATCAATCACAATTATCCGAACAGCTCACATGTATAGTAAGACATCGATGAGACGAATATATGATCATGCAACATGCAGGACGTACACCACAGAACAAATGATGAATGATGGATGAGCTATACATCGAACTCCTAGTATTTCCATGATTCCAAGTATTCCAAGTACTACCCTATAATATAAAATTAACTGTTCCAACACAAAGTATAAAGGAATATGGGAAAGAGAAATACCTTCCAATACAATACTATATTAACCATTTTCATTGTTACTGGAAATAAAATCCAAACTATACAAATATTTAAAGGCTCCAGAATGGAGACTTCCCATAATGCAAATTTCTAAGTTATTGGAAGTTTTATAAAAGAGTAAAATATAAAATAACACACAAAGGGAATAATTACTGGTTACCATTTATACGGTGAACCATCCATATAGAAAGTGACTTACTTAGTTATGGGTGGACACAACTGAAGCTGAATAAATAAATGGGACGAAATTGGGTTAAAACATCACAATAAACAATTAACGAATTGGTACATAAAACACATAAGAACTCACCTGGATGTTTTAGTTATAATACTTTTCCATTTAACTTAATTTCCACATTGTAGTTTTGTAAACATAAAATATATTATGATTTAAACAAAATTGTTTGTGAACGTCCTGTTCGATTTTCTTCGCACTTTTTATTTAGCGGGAAAGATTATTACGTGCTAATGCGTTAATTTTGTTATTGGGCTGGTCTATATTTGGATTGTGATTTGATTGGGCTAAAAGATAAGAACAAGATAGTCAAGTGAATTAAGAGTGCTAGGTTGATTAGATTGATTATTAGGTTTAAAACAAATAAGCATATATAAAAGAGAATTAGTATTAATTCCTACAAAACTTACTTATACATGTAAATATATCACCGTCACAGAAGCTTTGTTCGTACTACTGTGCGATGAATATTAATTTACTAAATTAATAAATATAATCAGATTGACTGTTTATGTGATTTAACTTTTTCGTCTAAAATCGCATTATACACCAGAGTTTACTTTATTGTTACACTATATCTAATATATATCTTTGGGACTTCTGTCTGTGTGTTAGCTATGGCCGGGAAAACTGCCTGACGGATTTTGACGAAATTTGATACCTAGAGATACTTTTGTCTGGGGAGTCTTTTGGACGGGTCAAATCGTTACCCCGACCTGACCTTGACCTTCAAAAAGGTCAATTCAAGTCAAATCGGGTAAAACGGACGGATTTCGACGAAATTTGATACCTAGGGCTACTTTTGTCCGGGGAGTGTTTTGGACGGGTCAAATCGTGACCCCGACCTGACCTTGAACTTCAAAATTGTCAATTCAAGGTCAAATCGGGTAAAACCGGACGGATTTCGACAGGTACTTTTGTCGGGTACTTTTGTCTGGGGAGTTTTTGGACGGGTCAAATCGTGACCCCGACCTGACCTTGACCTTCAAAATATTCAATTCAAGGTCAAATCGCGCATTTCGCCGAAAAGCAGAGGGCAAACAGCCTGGACGAAGTCGGGTCCACCAGCTAGTAGTATATATAATGACAAATAAAACTGATCCAATGACATCATATAATCGCGGTTACAAAGAAGCGAAAATCCGCATAGACAGTATACGACCCAATATGTAGACTGTCAAAATCATCTCTACGAAATTATGTCATGCAGTCCTATGCCATGTCCTGATAAGATAAACACGAATTGTTGTTGTTATGTTAATATACCTTCGGTTATCACACACAGACAAATTTGATACTGTTCATATATTTTCACCATAGATCTCAAATTATAGTTATACTGTTCATTCCACGAAATTTCAACTTTTCGTGAAAACATCAGTGTTCAAAACAAACCTTATGATCAGCACAGATGGTTCCATCAGCAGGTATAATTCGGTAATAAATATCGTCCATATCTGTACAATCTAAGCCAGCACATAGTTCTTCTGTGGTACCATTATATAACTCCTGAATGCACACAGAGAGAACAGCAAAATGTTACTCCCCATATCCACAGATATAAACAGATTTTCCAGGCTGTCAAAAGACTAGGATATATACTGCTATACACGATACGATTTATTAGATCATGTGGTCGTCATTGTAATAGCATCTTCACATCGTTTTTCCGGTTTTCCGCATTTTGCATCTGTCGAAACGAAAATCGCCATTTGTATTTATCACCAAAAACGCAACATTACAAAATAATACTGCTTTGATTTACACGGTAAGAAGAAGAATAAACTATAGATATATCTATATAACACTTGATTAGCAGCTAATTTTGGCTTGACATTTTCTTGTTCAGGTGATTTTTATTTTGTCTTGTACCAATTTTCCCTATTTTCGACGTTCGTCGTTAAAATTAAACTACATAAAACTGCTTCACTATAAATGATTTCGGGGTAATTAACGTAGCTGATTAAAATTGACACTTGCTTTATATGTATGCCAATTTTTTTAGGTTTAATTTGACTAACTTTGTGTATAAAAAAAACAATAAACGAATTGCCTTACACCATCCAACATCTGTATGAATGCAAAGCACAGATCAATAATACATTTCGCCAAGGAGTTTTCTATGAACGGCTTCCCAAAGTGTTTCACATCTGACTTTGAAGTGGTACAGGGGGTCCAATCTGGTATGTTGCAAGGCTGCCGGGAGCCGACCACATCTCCAAGCACATATTTTTATACTACATTTCAAGCTCAACTGAACGAAATAAAGTTTAAGCTATTGGCATGGGCTGTCGTCCGACCGTACGTGCATCAACGATTGCCGTTGGCATACACTATAGGCCACATCTCTCATTCAATCGTCAAAACTTCATTTGGATTCTTGGGGTGATGATAGCTTATCATTGTTTCCGAATTTTATCTTGGATTTCACATTTGATTCATCAGCAAACCCTGCACCTTGTCCTTCTTTGGCCATGTGGATGGGGGTCAAACTTTCTGTGTTGTGCTACCGATGTTGTCAGTGACAAATCAACATCTCAAACGTTTCATTCTGCAACTATTTCCACCACTGCATGTCAATGGATGCTCTTCATAATAGTATGTGTGTGAATTTAACTTATATTTAACTTTTTGCGTTGACAATAAACAAAGATGAAAGTGACATTAATGACGATGTACATGTAGCACCAATCTAAGCGATGTGAATAAAGTATATTGGTGGATATTAAAAACCAATGTGAAGAAATTTTCAATCAACATCCTTTTCGTTTCTTTGATATAAATTAATAATGATAACCGATGTAAATAGGACAACACAACCAGGGACAACCCGCCCCCAAACTGCCACAACAACCTGCCTCAGTTATTCTATGTTTTACTTGGTTATATGTAAATACGTGGATAAATATAGTACATGTAAATAACAGTGATTATAGAGAACTGTGCTGTAAATGGCAGCAAAGAATCATGAGATTAAAATAAGGCTGATGTTTGTTTATTAATGTGCTATGACTTTCTGGACCAGATATTCAAATGCTTATAAAATGGTGGGTTTCATGCAGGTTTGCAACTTCCAAATCTCCACTTCATTTAGGGACCATATACATTTTGTTCTTGAAACGGTACTACTCAGGGACGTGGCAAGAGGGGGTGTACACATTGGGAATTCCAATTGCAGCTCCCTTGAATCAGACTAAACACAAGTTTTGCGAAATTCCATTCACCCCCCCCTTGCCCACTGATTCTTATGGCTCTTATCTTGTGGTCACTATAGCCAGAGGGAGAAAAATGACCATGGTGCTATATACCCGGTATGACAAATTTTACAGATCTGAACCTGAAAATTGCATAAATCATAAATATCTGGTGGTCCGGCTCCAGACAAATTCACAGGGCCACGGTCGAGAAACATGCTGAACAGACCATGGATCGGCCCGGTGTGAGAAAATTTGAAAATCCCAAAATCCTAGCATCTATAGACTGGCCTCAAGCCTTCCTATAGTGTTGGAAATTTAAAACCTCATACCCCTGTTACGTTGGAAAATTTTCCAACTGATGACCATTTCAGTCCACAAATTTAACCAAATGTAGGAAAATATTGTGTTCTTAAATTAACAGTTTTTGACTGGCCACAAGGGAGCAACCAGGACACAAGCCCAAAGGTTGGAAAATTTCCAACTGATGGCCATTTCAGTCCAAAATTTTGATCAAAAAGTAGGTAAATATGCAAATGTTGGTCTAATAATCACAAATTCTCCCCTAATAAAATGTTGGTAAAACTATTATTGGTGTGAAATTTCCAACTAATGTTGTGTCAGGTATGAAATTTCTAACTGTTGTAATTGTTTAACAAAGTTCGGTGGTGGTGGGTAAGACACCCCAACCCCTGTCACCACATCCCAGGTACTACTACAAAGTAGTATCGGTACCTTTACTGGGAAAGTATGAAATTGAGACAGGTTCATAATAAAGTTTGCTTATTTATAATTTTAATTGATGAATTAATAAATTAAATTCAACAAATAAACATATATTGTATTATAATGGTATTTGTGTACACTGTACAGTACATTAATATAGCATATCACAACATACAAAAGATAAGACAGACCAACAAGTCACAAAAATGCAGTGTATATTATGCAAATGGCATTTTTGTCCAAACAATATCAATTTCAGAACATTTGCTTATCTCTGCAGATTTGTGTTATTTCTCCCTCGGAGTCCCTCCCCCACATGTTTGTAAGTTTGTTAAGTGGCACCATACAACACAATGTATATAACTTAGGATAATCAGGTTAGTTGGCAATGAACCCTGTACATGCAGTTTAGTTTTCAGGTGATACAGGCTTTGCGATTTCTGGTTAATAATTGTTTAGTGGTCAGTTTAATGTCCCTTTTTCCACCAGTGGATAGCTCGATGACAAGTATCCCACAATTTGCTGTCTTGAGCATGTCCTTAAATGGACTTAAACATTTTGGCAGAACAAAAAATTTGACGTCAATTTTTCGAAAATTCAGAAAAAAATCACGTCACATGATTTTAACTTTTTCTCAATTTGGTTATGCTTGAGGGTCAATATACTACCACATTATAGCAAAATTTCCCAGATTTTTGCAAAATTTTGAAAAAGGTGTGAAGATGCTACAAATTGTAATGCTATTGAAGCTAAAGAATACATAATATAATATGTACTGAAAGAGACACGACACATGTATACACGGGTGTGTCATCGATGTGTGCTTTCAGTGACATTGTGGCACCATGTTATAGTGGTTATACTAATGTCTTATTCTTTAACATAAGGGACAACATCTAGAATAAATATTGGTACTCAACGGGTGGGGCGTGTGGGGTGGAATCGATGTGTGCTTCCAATGCCAATGGATATTATGGCGTGGTATTATAGTGGTTATAATAAGGTTTAATTGTTTAACATAAGGGACACAATCTAGAGTATAGCAACAAGCGGTATTCAGAGGAAGGGAGGGGTTATAAACATATATTGTATCTCACGTGACTTTGTTATTGAAATCAAGCTTTCCGATTGGTTGGGTACTCGACTCTATTAGTCGTAGTTGTATACTACGCCTTCAAGTCTCTCCCATCGTGCACTATGCATATGTAGTTTTGACTACTAAAAATAGTAACGAACACTACATCAAACTTTGTTCTGAAACTACTTGTTATTTCGCCGCTGATCCAAATTAAAGCTTCAGTAAGGCGAACATCAATTGTCTGAACTTAGTAAAAGTTGAAAATAGTAGTTTCCTACTGCTAAATCAAAATTACAAAGGTAAATTATAATGAGGTTTAGAGAGACTTACATTCAGTAAATTATAATGAGGTTTTAAGAGACTTACATTCAGTAAATTATAATGAGGTTTGTAGAGACTTACATTCAGTAAATTATAATGATGTTTAGAGAGACTTACATTCAGTAAATTATAATGAGGTTTAGAGAGACTTACATTCAGTAAATTATAATGAGGTTTTAAGAGACTTACATTCAGTAAATTATAATGAGGTTTGTAATTTCTGCATTTGTTCGATACAATATAATAATTAGAGCATGACTTGTCGTGAAATACGCCGATATAGTGCATAGTGCGGTTGTGTAGTTCACTCCGCTCCGCGTCGTGAACTACACAACCTCACTATGCACTATATCGGCGTATTTCACTCCAACCCATGCTCTATTTATTAAGTAGAACACACGTACGTCCATATTCTGGGCTGTATAGCGGTACAAAATATATATTGGCCAATGTGAAGTAACGGCGACACACATATATATATGGATGCCAGTCTTTTGATATATTATATCTCACGTGACATTATGATTGGCTGCACAATGCTGTACTATTTTACGATAGTACCCCAGTAGGATTCCTACATGCCTACTATTATTTTTCTATTGATAGTAACAAATTCATTTCGCGAAATCGGGTTGCCGCCTGAAGATACTGCCAAACTGAAACTATACCTTGTACGATACTTGTTGAAATATCGGTATATCATTAGATTTATTGGTGAATTGTAATGATCTTACAAATTTCAGATCATAGCTAGCCAACGTATTTAATTGTGTGTCAATTTAGTTGGCAAGCGGCCAGTCCTAATTTTGAAATGACAGTGGACGTTATTTATAATTTCCTTTTCCGCTTTAATTGATGTTAAGCAAGTTATCTTCTAAAATTTCGCCACAATGTCTTTGCTAATGTGGTAATTATATAAATAAATGAATGAATCATGAAGAGATGCTGTTAGATGTAACTAATAACATTGTTATGCTCCCCTACCAACGTCACAAGATTGCCGTAAATTGTAAAATCTGAGACCGATTTACAAAATTCAAGGTAAATACAAATGTGACAAAATCGGACACAGAAGTTGTGTGGGAATTTGCACCAATGTTCGATATAATATAATAAATAATGAATGGCTTGGAGTTGACTATGCCAAAATAGTGGTCCTCGAGGACCCTGACCAACTCGTACCCTTCTGTTTTTCAGCAATACATGGGGACAAAACGGTGGTATTTCAACTAAATAACGGACATACTATGAATCTATGATCAGGTACCAAGACTAAGACGTATTACATCTTTTAACAAAATTTAATCGCTTTAGTTAACTAAATAACGGGCATTTTATAGCAGGGTACGAGTTGGTCAGGGTACGAGTTGACTCCCCCCCCCCCCCCCGAATCATAGTTGATGCTAATGCATATATATGAACTCGAGATTGAATGAGTACAATCATGATATGTTAGGAAGAGGTATGTCCTTTCTATACTGTTTGGGGTGAATATTTAATGAAGTATTTCAGTAATACACCTTGGGCTGACCTTGGATTGGTTCTCCCGTTTTGGGGATGACTTGCGACATTACATGGAAGTTAGGTTTCATTGTGCGAGGATAAGAGATTGGGGTAAGACACGCGAGGTTCGTTGGAGAGAGCCTCGCCACCAGCATCTATTATTCAGGTGTGTGTTCTGTGTTGAACGAATATACAAGTAGTGTTATATGTCCCTGAATCAACTTGTTGCAATCCAATGGGGCATGGATAGTTACGTAACACCCCAACCTCACATAAGCCGACCCAACCAATATGAGAATTTTATTTATGTACGACCAAAGTTTATCACCATTGGTTACGTTACCCAAAAGAATTAAGCTAGAGATTAACTCATAGGCCGGATTCGTCATTTCAGGTTTAAACCTGGTCTACGTAAACCTCTAGGTTTAAACCGCCGTGAGTCAGCTAAATCCATGGTTTAAACCCGTTACTGCAGGTCTAAGTGACGCATGCGTCATCTCTGGTTTAAACCTGGTCCAGCCAGACCAGCGGTTTAGTAGTAGTGTCTCTGTATCGTCGAAATAATTAATCGTACTTTCCTAATGCGGACCGCCTCGTTTTATTGATTGCGAAAGTTAATAATAACGACAGCGAGAATATTTTGATTGGAAATATATATACGAGAAGCACTCACACATATACAGTGTGTGGGGATAATATTTTGTTAATTTCGATATTGTTTTTGTGTTTTATAAGTTTAAACCGGCAACTAAACTATCTAATTCGGCGGTCCAGCTAAACCATCTTTACCGAGGCTAAACCTGAGATGACGAATCAGTCTTTTCTTCATCGCGGTTTAGAATTGTCAAACAATCAGTCAAAGGGTGGAGCTGTAAATAATATCGAGTGAGGGCGTATCTAAGTGACGACTGCATACTGGTGTTATCATGTTACAGTTGATTCATTCGCACGCGATAATTGGGGACGCGCCAGTAAGCATTACATGAGCCTGCCTTTTGTTCCGCTTGGTAACAGGGTAGTTTGGCTGCATGCTCATATCACCGACTGGAGTTGTCAATCAGCTGGCCACTACACGACAAAAACGCCCACTTAGACCCAGTTTGGCTGGACCGCCAATGGGGGTTTAAACCAGGTTTAAACTCGGAGGTTTAAACCGGAGATGACGAATCGGGCAATATAGTTTAGAAACTATCCACTAATACCACTGTTATGGCACAGCAATATATCTGCCGATTAGTTTTGATGCACTTTTTTGGAGATATCATATTGAAGACATCACATTTTAGGCAATGGAACCGGTATCAGCATATATTTGCAGTTTCTTCAACATACAGACGCCGGAGACATGATTTTCCATTAACAAAATAAAAAGTCCCCCACAATAATCCCGGATCACCTATGCTATCCACTGGGTGTATTGAAATTGTGCTTACCAAGACTGCTACGGAGTCGTCTGTTACAGCGAGTTGACACTGTTTGTCTAGATCAGCGATCTCTCCAAATGGTTTGCTATACATTGACAAATTGGTAGGCCGATTATTGTTCTCAACAGCCAGACAATTGTTCCTGAAATTAAAATCACATCACATCGAAACCGGGATAAAGCTGTTATATTGTAAACTGTAAAACCGAGACCATGAGATTATTGTCACGACACGAGTGCTTCTAAATGCTACTGAAATTATATTTAAACAACTATATTGTTTTGTCTGAAATGTTAGTTGACTGACACGTGGACTACTTTTTAAAATTGTGTCCACTTTTAGGACGAACTCTCCCAGTTTTCTACTATTCTATGTTTTCTGGTAACCACCCCTTTATTTTTATTCACAATTTGTTTACTCATTATTTTTTTAAGACACCAATCCCCTCTTTGACGAATATTGTTCTCTGTGGAGCTCCGTGGTCCATGTATGTCAATGGTTAGCGTGTCGGACATATCTTCGCTTTCAACAAACCGAGATGAGTTCGCAGCCTGATGTGGATTATTATGAGTTGCACACAACACTGTGTGTCTTCGTCCAATCATACGACGTGCGATTCAAATATCGCTCCTAGTTATGACCCTCCAGCAAGGTCGCTCGCACTATGGTTGTATCACTTTGTGATAAATTTTGAAAGTTCTATAGTCGTGCATATAGTTGCGACCAAACTTTGTGGTGACTTTGACTTTACATGGAGATCGTCGTAGACTCCCAGCATTGAATTTGATAAAGATATTGCTTTACACATATCTAATTAATTGTACATTTGATATAATTTAGCAGTTTTCATACCCGCCAATGTGTAAGTTTAATATTTGATAATTTAAACTGGCATTTATGATTTTATGTTTTAATACTTTGAATTTGCAATTATCTAAATAGGTGTGCTCCATTTGTTGCCCGGGACATTTTTATTTAGTATCTTTAATTATTTATTAGCAATTTCATTTAAATCATGGTTCGTTCTCATTATTTGTTCACTTCCATTTTCACATTCATTATTCCCACTTCCATTTCGTCTCCCATCTTTATTCGCGTTGTCTGTTTCACTAATATGCCTTCACCCATCATCGAACCCAGATCGCATGTGTATGGACGTTTTCATTTTTTCCTTTATCGTGTCATTTAATCTCTCGGCATCATCATATAACTTGCTTCATATCATTTATCCACCTGCATCTCACATTCATTCATTTCACAAGCATATGGTCGTAATTAGTTTTATATTTATTTATTCAAAAGCTTTACTATATTTTATCCTATATACTTTTAACTATTTTGAAGTTTTTGAAGAGGCAATTTTAGCATTTGAGGTAAGTGTCCAATAGGCTATATATATTCAAAATGCCATATTTGTCAGCTAACCACAAAATCTCGCTTGATAATGGGAGGGAAAAGATATGTTGCTGTAATTTACGAATATTGCATGAAAATACTGAGATAACACATCATCGACCAATTTAATGGCTCATATCGTACGTGTAACTTCATTCGAGCGCACGTGACGTTAGAGGTAAGTCGCATTCCAGTCTCTGTCAGCTACAATATGATGTCATATACCAGGTATTGCTAAAAATAGTTATCACGGTTGACTATATAATGCCTGACATACCTGTTCATATTGTAAACACGGGGTTGTGGAAAATTCCGTAGATGAGCCATAGTAAAGAGCATTTATATATATGACTCGCCATTTAATGACTTATTGATATGTAAATAAACACCACTGCATATGCAATAATATGCTTTATTTGTCTTATCAAATTTCACATGATATTGAGATATGAGTGTATATACAAAAGATATGTACAATATTATAGATGGTAGTCTATAGAAATGAATTATATACATTCTGACTCCCTTAAATTGTATTGCAGTTGACTCTGTTGTGAGTTGGCCGGATAAATGTGGTGCCAATTTATTGACCGGATCATTGATTGTCTAATGTTTAGAGTTAACTTTCATAATTATAATCTCGACTGATTTCGTTTAGTACTTTCTCTCAGGAACTTTGTCAAAGTAAACTTATTTTCATTTAATTACGTATTGCTACAGTGATGTTATCCAAGCTTGATATGCGTTCTCTGGGTCCCGCTATCAGTGTATGTCTTTTTGTATGCACTAAATTTGGAAAGATTGTTTTTGTTTTTTTGTTTTATTTGTTGCACGTGTCGCCAAAGTGACATTCGAAAAATGGGAAACCCGAAAAAAACCATCGGCTGGGCATGTGTGTATGTTGTTGCCAGCTATGAGTGATCATTAGCGTATTCGCTATACAGATAGTGTTCAACCATCGCTACCAAAAAAAGGGGGGAAAATATTGATCTGTTATTATTAAAATTATAACTTTTTCAATAAAAGCTGAGAATACTGGTCCATGCTAATTTCTAGTCTGGATTTTCATCAGAATGTATATAATGAATACAGTCAATATTATACCAGTACAGCAATGGTCCAAACAATCGACCCCCAACCACAGCAGAACCATGGGCGACCCCTCAGGACCCAGTCCGAAACACGGTCTGCCGCCATTCATCGGAAAGCTCTCATGGAGAGCTTTCCGATGAATGGCAGCAAGCCACATCCCCGACCAAATCCTGAGAAGACACCAACAACTCCGCCATGGCCAAGGAGTCGACTACTTGGAGCATTACTGCACAATAGTACATTATAAGTTATAATTCTGGTCACAATCTAGGTGGAACATTTTAGATACAAAACAATTGGTAAATAAAAATACAATTTATATTACATTTTAAGTTCAATGTGTCATCAAGATTAACTTATCGAGTTGTCACTTATCAGCAGCTTAATTTAATTCGTGTTTATTCTGTTACTGGATTTATCAGGTGGGTCACAAATTTTCATCTTCAGTCTCTTTTAGGACTAGTCTAATAAATGAACACAACTTTTTCAAAAGTGCAGGGTCTTTCGTGCTTAGAATTTCGCACATGGTTTCTGTGTTAATTTTATTTGTACTTATAATGGGTAGGAAATTTTTTCTTATATTTCTAAATTTATCGCACGCTAGAAGATAATGAAATTCATCTCCAAGTATACCGCTCTTACATAGTTTGCATTTTCTGTCCCGTAAGTCAGTGTTGTTCCATCTACCAACTTCAATGGGTAGTTTGTGATTACTTGTTCTGAATTTACTGAGTGTGACTTGGTTTCTACGACCTAAAATATAAAGGTAGTCTTCAAAATAGATGTCACTTTTAAATATCTTGATCGTGATATGACAGCATACATGGCTTTGGTTGCTTTTTCTGCTAGGGATTTTTTGGCCTCAGAGAAGTTACCTGACTTTGTGTGAATTATTCCCAGATAATTAAATTTCTTAATGGGTTCTAGGTTTTTGCCATTAAAATTAAATTTGGCATATTTTGGGACACTTATCTTAATAAAGAGCGTTTATATACTTTAACGTTAAAATATACGTCATAACACAGATATGTATAGAGTCGGCCCAAAATCAGACTTGTGCACAAATGAGCACGTTACCTTCCGCATATAATGGTATATTGGTAAGACATACCAGACCACCATAGAGCCGCGCGTATGTAGAAATGATTAGTTAACTATAGTATAGTTCATTTATACGTGATTTACCATTGAAAAGGGCATTTAATATACTTCATGACGTACATATAGATACTGTACTTTAAGAAATATGGACATATATAGGTACATAGCAACGGTGTAGACCCGCGTTCTTATGCAGAAATCAGTAAGGTATGTGCATTAAATGGTTACAATAATGAAAATGTACACTGTTTGAAACGCCATAGATATCAGAACTAATAAGACTTAATGCGTTGTGCTGAGTTGTTTTGAAAAGAATATATGAAATTAATACGCACACGTGATCACATTACATTCGTGTATATACTGACATATACCACGTATATAGTCCATAAAAGAAATATAATGCGTGTGAACAATCAACTGTTTAACTATGCTGTAAAGAGCTTTTATACGTGATTTACCAGTGGAAATGGCACTTGTTATACGCCATAGCGCACGTATATGTACTGGATTTGATATAAGAAACATGGACGTATACATAAACCGGACACTCACTTGCTTACTTTGAACACAGTAGACCTTTCGTGACATGATACTGTCACGTGGTACATGCTTTGTTTCCTCTGTATAACAGAATATAATTGATGAAAAGATGAAGTGAGTGGTTCGGGGGGCTAGCCCGGGATTGTCGGAAGCACCGAATGGTAACTCCCCTTATTCCCTCATGTTGTTGGCTTTATTGATGAAATAAAAAAAATTATAAAAAAAAAGGTAAGCATTTTGTGATGGTGATTATTTTTTATTTTTTATTTTATTTTTTGGGTGTGCTTTCTCTGTTGATGATTTTGGTGACGGAGGAGATTTCTGTTGATGTTGTCGCATGAGTAGTTCTAATTGTTCTTGTTGGTCTTTCATTTTTCGCTCCGCTCTTTCCCGATTTCTCTCGGAGTCAGTAATAATATCTTCTACATATCTGGTGTTGTTGTTGCTGGTGGAAGAGCTGGGGGACACCGGGATGTGTTGGTAATCCGGTGTCCTAGGCTATCCAACTCCACGTCGAAGCTGGCGGCAGGAACATCTGGGGTGGAGTCCACGTCCCTGTCTCCGCTCGCCTCGACGACGACAGCAGGGACCTCCGGCAGATCCACGGAGTCCCTGCTAGCTGGTACGATGTCGTCGGTCTCCATGCAGGTCGAGTTGTCTGGGCGTCTCTCAGACAACTTCGACCCGCCGGCTATGACCCTGGACGGCTGAACCACACGGGGAGGGGTGACCGGCAGATCGACGGTCACCCCCTTCTTTTTCTTCCATTTCACACGTCTGGCTGCGTCCCTTCTTCTCCTCGCAGGCGTCTTTTTCTTGGGCGGCCCCTTCTTCTTCCCACTCAGGTGACAGGAGGCAGTCTTGGAGTTGGTATCCCGGGTCTGTGATTTATGGATGCCAGCATCTTCGGTCCGAACTCCAGGCAAAGAGTCAGGTATCCTCTGCTAGACTGGAGACTCCAGTTAGCAATATCCAATACCCGACTTCTTTGCACTGCGGCCAACACGGCGTCTGGGATTAAATCCATAAGCCTAATCCAAAACCGTCTCACTGGCGTTAAGCACGGGGGCAGCTGCACCCGGAGGCGCGACCACACGACTCACCCGTGCTCAACGCTCTGACAGAAGAGGAACTAATAAGGATCGAAGCAATCAAGACCGTTTCGCTCCACTCTCCTGCCAGAGTTGATGAAAAGAATGCATGAAGTAAGTATTTATACACTAGTCTACATAAGTAGCGCTCTTTATTTACTCCATGTTATGGAGATTTTAGAGTAATAATATGAGTGAACTATGACTAGAATGCATCAAGTTGGTGAACAGATGTTATCATTCCGTTTGTCCGTGTAATATATAGCTAAATTCAGCAACGGATTTTGATTGGCTGTTATAAATATTATAATAAGAACTAAATACTTTACCGATCGCCATTAGAGATCAAATGCTCACTAGGTATGGGTAAATCTAGAGCCACCGATTGTGTAACACCGGTGCTAATTATGCATCATGATGAGAAACTCACGTTCAATGACATGTGAGTTAGCGGATTTACTCGAATAAACAGAGTTTTGTAAATTAGGAATTATGGAGGGAATATTACCCACAGAAATGCTTGAGAAAATTTACAAGGAGTTAGTTAACGCGTCAACGATACATGGAGACATCAAAACAGAACTACAACATACATGGTTCTTAAGGGAGAGTAAACTAATAATTACGGAACTTCTAGAAGGAAATTTTGCTGATGATAGAAAGAGATTGAATACTTTAATGGAGAGATCAGAATTTGAAACAGATTTCTTACTGGATATTTTGGATCAATTGTTTTCTGTTTGGTGTAAACAATATTTATTCTAGCTCTCACATACATGTATACATAATAATTACATAACAATAAGTGCAATTTTTAGTTTTCTTGGTTTTGGTGAGTTTTTTTCAATTGTGAGATATGGAGGATCTGACAACAAGCAAAATGCTTTTATAAAGCCATCTCCTCAGTGTGTTGCTTCTGAATAAGAAATTATTTCATTTTCATTATTTGTTAAATATGCGTTACTATATGCCAAGTTAGCTTTTTTACTTCTGGTTCAGGTGAAAATTAGCACATGGTCATCTTTAAA
This sequence comes from Siphonodentalium dalli, assembly GCA_032622095.1. Classification (NCBI taxonomy): domain Eukaryota; kingdom Metazoa; phylum Mollusca; class Scaphopoda; order Gadilida; family Siphonodentaliidae; genus Siphonodentalium; species Siphonodentalium dalli. The sequence goes on from CP136063.1 coordinate 250,045,509, forward strand.
GGAAATATATGAATGGGTAAAAGATTTCGAAAATATATTGTAACTGAAGTTGGTCATGAACTGTATATATATGATACTGTTTTCTGTTTGCTGGATATTTAGTGGTATTACTAAAAAAGACATACATGAGATTCGTGTACTTATCGATGATAACTTTGCCCGCTTCGCTGAATACCGTAGCACGGTTTTTAATGACTATAGTTTGAAATTCGAAGGAGTTACCTCAATTTATGGTTACATTATTATGAGGGAACCTTGTCCTATTTTCACGATTGAAAAGATGTTTAACGAACAACTAGTTTTGGATTACACTGTAAGCAGAACTAAACCTATTTCAGAATTAAATAGTGAATTAGTTTGGACATTCGGAACGATTTGGAGCTATGGAGACTATGCGCTTACAACTAAAAAGGGTGAACACGGGACCCAATCGTAATAACAAAAATATCCAGACAGAGGTGTCAATTACCAGTGTTTGATGAACATAACCAAACTCCAAATATACTACATGTAAGAAGTTGATAAAACCCATGGTGTGTGTGTTTAAGCTTGTATAGCGTTATTCCTTTTAAATAATAAAGTGTAATTTACCTCATTTCCTATAACCGATTTAGTCATAAATGTATACAATATGCTAAAAATAACTTACCCTCTGGAATATTGGCCGTTGGTGATTTAACCAACCACTAGATTTTTGTTTGTTTTATATGAAACACAGTGTTGCATGGAATACAGAACAATAATATATCCAACGAAAGTGTCAATGACACTGTAGCTCAACTTAGGTAGGGGAATAATTTAATGGTTGACAGTAAATGGAGGAATTAGGAAAGGTGCTAAGTAAGAAAGATGTAAAGAAGATCGGTCTATAACCCATGCTAATGGATTTTGTAGAAATATTTAGTCATACAAAGAGTAAAATCCAAAATGGCCATATTGTTTTGCCGAATGACCCCATCAAGAGGTCACCCCGATGATCCATATGAAGTTTGGTGATGATCAGATCAGGGATGTGGTCTGTAGGATGTGTCAAAGGATTTAGTGATCGAGATCGAGGCTGTGAATGGCGGGTGGATAATTTTCTCAGTCCGCTCATTTATGGGCTATTTGTTTAATTTTTGTTCTACTTAAGCTGAATGGCTGCTGAATTTTGATCTAAAATGTTTGTTGTGATGCTGTTAAGTTAGATCTATGAAGAATTCTTCATTTTGTACAAGAAATAACGTGATTGAAATGAACATTGTGTGTTGACGTGGCTGATTTACTGAAAGGAGCCGGTCGCCATGTTTGTTTGACTTTGAACTTCTACTGATTGCTGATAAACCGGGTGAGATCTTTCTAATTTGACTACAATATCTCAGTAACACTTAATGTTTTCTCATTATCCTGGCGTCAATTTGCAGTGAATGTGGACTTTGAATGTCTATTCGTGATTTTCTGATAAGCACTCACCGACCGTCGACTCTGCGGATTAACCTAAATTGTGTTATCGCCGATATATAATCTAGCTGCTACTCATTGTCTCATTTCTGTGTATAATCGTTGATACAATATAAACTATGGAAAAACATGAGTCTCCAACTGAAAATGGTGACATTGAACAATCAAATTCAACTGGCACTGTGAGTCACCATGTTGCACCGTCTGGAGGGTATGAACATGATCAGTTACATAACGTAGATATGGATGGCGAAACCGATAAACCGATAACAGGTGCGAAGAGGGACCGATCATCGCCATTATCATCCTCCATTTAAACCAATTCCAAGAAAAACAGACCACTGTATCAATCTCGTCTCATCAGTACCCCCATTCACTCCGAACATGATTCCGACAGTGACATTGAGCAAAATTTTCTCGAATCAAGTGTTTATTTTGAAAGTGGGTTGGTAAATGCCTTATCCAGTCCTAAAGTCATAGAGTCGTTGGCAAAAGCTATGCGAGGTATATTTCATGGCATAATAACTGAAGCCGCGTGCAACGAAGTCACAACAATTGTACCAAAGGATATTGTAACCATGGACACCCTTAAAACCGAACTCAAGAAGCGGGATGATAAAATCGAGAAATTAGAATAGAAACTGAAAATTGAATCGGAAGCGCGAGCTGAATTAGGTCGTGAACTCCGGGCCGAACTGGATGACTTGCAGCAATACGGTCGCAGAACCAACCTTCGCTTATCTGGTGTAACTGAAAAGTCAGGTGAAAAAACTGATGACATAGTTATTGGGGTAGCTGATAAAATTGGTGTGAAACTGAAACCGAAGGATGTGCATCGTAGTCACCGCCTGGGTCCTAAGACGGACAACCGAAACAGCGCGACTAATGTAGGAAATCCCAGGCAGATCATATTCCGCCTACCTTCATTTAGAGTTAGGAAGTCGCTCTTCGGTAATAGACGAAGTCTCGGAACAACCGACATGAATGATTATTCTGATAAAGGGAAACTCTACCTAAATGAAGATCTCACCCATACCCGAGCAGCCATATTCAAACGGGCTCGAAGTTTGAAGAAAGACAAGAAGGTTGCCCAATGTTGGACATTTGATGGTAACGTATTCGTGCGTGTGACTGATGACAGTAGAGCTGAAAAAGTGAATACTCATCAACTAATGGACGCCTTCGAAGATCGCTTATAGATCTAAGAGTTCATCGGTGAACTACTGTCTGGGTTAATTTTGACGCGCTGGGCGCTCCCAAATTGTGAAAGCTGTACATAGTTTACTGATCACTTCTTATTGTGTCTATAAGTTGACCAACTGAGTTCCATTCCTGATTCTTTATGTATAATCCACAATGGACTCTCAACTGATGTTACAATGTTGAACTACATTGTTATAAATCTTATGCAAGGGGTACATCAACGTATACCTGCCAGTCTCACAAATAAAATGACATAATTATGACCTATACAAACCCATATTTAACTAGGCAATAGTAATAATTTTGGTCAAAATAGCGATACATAACGTTATATTTCTCAAACAATAAGGTGCTCTGGCTCATCCGGTGATGACTAAAGCCCCTTTATGTATACATATAGTGGCCAAATGGCTGTATGAAAAAATATATCAAATATCCAAGTAACTACATATACGCATGAATATAATATACTTACGAAATAATCAATGAATACATGTATCTATTGTCCTATATTCACGTAACACGATACGTCATCGATTACTGCGTCCTTCCTCCTAAATGTCCATCTGTGTTGACCCTCACTGTCCTATTGTGAAACGCCGCATAAATCGTGACCTAAATTTGGTGCAATACCATATGTGTTGATCCTCACTGCCCTATTGTGAAATACCGCACAAATCGTGACCTAAATTTGGTGCAATACTACTCGCTCGTGATTGTAATGCGGGCCAATTGACACTGATAAAATCACACACCCTGACCCACTCTCAATTGACCGCCATCCACAGCGATTAAGCTGTGTAAAACAAGCGCGGAATGTTTCGACTGTCGATCACAATTGTTTGGAGCAGACCACAATAAAAGTTTGTTCTGTTGGCTAACGTACATGTGGTGAGTCTATGTGGTGCATCCCTTGTTATCCATACTGGTAGATTGTCTTCATACTGTACAACTCTATTGTATACTGTTCTTCTTTTCTTGAGCCTAAAAATCGTACGCTCTCTTGGCGACTTTACCGATTTCTTTCGACAGCTGTTAGTGAGGTTTTGCCAAAATATAGTTACGTGTGATCGGGTGTGCTTTCTCGTTCATGTTAAGAACGTATGTACTTACATGCGTTATAGTATTGGCGACATTTTCAGGAACGTTTAACGAGGTTCACACGCAATGAGAACGTATATTTGTCCTTGTACATATATATTAATTATATAAGCGTTTATTCCTAATATTAATCGAAATCATTGATACTTAAAACTGGCGACATCACCAAACCTTTCTAGTGATGATCTAATTAAGTGCATGTAATAAGTATAAAGATTAGCCGCTGATTATACGTACATGTACATATTAATTAGTATTGCTATGTGTTGTTTTCTTTTCATCCAGCTGTAACTCCGTATACTTAGATATATAGTTGGTTCAGCTAAGGTATATGTTACGCCCGTGGTGATTAGGCATTGTTTATCACAATGACTAATTATATTCCTCTGTCTTGAGTCGAAATTTCGCAAACTTACATGCATTATAACTTTGAGGATATACTCGAGCCTTCTAATGAGGTTCAGCTAAAGTACAATGTTACATGTATGATTATCAGCCGATGCCTATTACATTGAGTATTCATACTATGTATAATGTTGACGCTGAAAGGCATAACAACCTTGGTGACATTCACAAGTATTTTAATGAGGCTCGGATGTAGCTCATGTTATGCGCATGAAGCCTATAACCGGACTTTCATTATATACTGTATTAGAATAGTATTATTATCTTTGTTTTTTCTATTATTATTTTGTTGCTGTGCCGACACCTCGTATACTAACACGTATCATAGATATTCTTAGACCTCCTTAATGAGATTCAGCTAGTGTACAAGTGATATACGCGTGACATTTCATAAGTATTTTAATGAGGTTCAGCTAGAGTGCATGTTATGCGCATGAAGGTCAATCGTATTATAATTAATGTATTACTATTGGTATGTTATGTGTGTATAGTAAGTATATATGTATGTATTGTTTACCTTTCCTCTCTTTGAGCCGAAACCTTATTTCCTTCTTTGTTGAGATGAAACTTAATTCCAATACCATGCATTATACCTTTTACGATATATCCCTAACTATGTAATGTATATGAAATTGTAGTTCGGATGGATAGCACCATATATATAGGTCCTCATGTTCATGAATTATCACTGCGTTCTCTGGTTCCAAATCGGTGCATCTGACTGTTTCCAACGAATGATAACTGAAATTAGTTTATCTCCCATACTTATTAAGCTGGACTAAGTTATATGATTTCGCGCACAACTGGATCCCTATCTCACTGCGGTGACAACATTTTGTCATTTACACATTTCTTCTGTTTTATACATATTTGAATTATATATAACATGCCTATCAACATTACTTATATACCATCTTAAACAGCCATGAAGTAATTAATATATCATATAGCCACTGCCCGTATATGGGCGGACTTGCATAATTACAGAATGTTTATGTTTCTACTCTTATTTCCTATTACTCTCTCCCTTTCCTTGGACCCACACTCTTCTTGCTTATACATACTTGGAATGTCTCCTGTTTATACATTTCTTAATTTGTTGCTCTTTTCTCTTTCTCTTTTTGTGAACAAACAATCTGAAGTGGTCCGCCGACCGGATGTCATTCACTGGGTGTATGTCGCGAGCCGGTCCTCCCCATTTGTAAGTAATTATATTATTAAATGAAAGACATTGTTAGCTATCGGGCGAGGATCGGCTGTTATTTTATCAGATCGTCTCGGTTACCAAAAAAGTTCAGACTAGATAGATTATCTTCTCAGGTTACATTGCTATATCTTATTCTAAGATTCCGAGGCATTTCTTCTGAGGTGGCGATCGTTATACTTGTATCATTGTTATTCTTACACTTGCGAGAAACTGAATCAGTACTAGATAATCTCATGAAAATGAATATTGAGCGAACTTACAAATGTGATGGCATTTCTTGTTATCATACAAAGATGCCCATATTCCTTCTAGTTGTTGTATTATTGATAGACCTTATTATATTGCTGATTATCTTAAGCGGAAATATCGAAACTAACCCGGGGCCTATACCAGGATATCCTGCAACCGATAACGCATGTTCTATAATACAATTGAATACTCAGAGTATACGACATAAAATGGACACCCTAAATGCGGAATTGACCGATTATGATATTTGTCTTTTTACTGAAACCTGGATGGACCAGTCTGTTCCTAATTCTGAAATTATGCTTCATGGATATCACGAACCTATACGTAACGATAGGGGATTAGACACAACAGGAGGTGGTGTCTGTATATTTCTGAGAAATACTCTACCGTTTAAAATGAGGCCTGATCTTATAGATCCAAATATTGAATCTGTGTGGGTGGAAGTGTGTCTTAGTGGAAAGAAAATTTTAATTGGATGTGTTTACAGACCACCAAACTCGCCAGTCTCATTATGGGACAGCATCGAAATAAACATTAAAAATGCTATTGATGATGTGCATAAGGTTATTATTGGAGGTGACTTCAATGAAAATTACAATTCCGCGAGCTGCGCCTCAAAAATAAATGGTCTAAAAACTAGATGTGGATTAATCCAGTTAGTTAATGAATGCACTCATTTCACGGAGTCTTCAGAAACCACTCTGGATCTGTTTTTAACAAATTATGGTGATATTGTTGATAAAACTGAAGTTATGTCCCCTTTCTTTCCAGAAATGATACGGTACCATTGCCCCATAAAAATTACACTAAACTTCCACATTGAACGTGCGTCAATAATTACTCGACGAATATGGAATTTCGATAGAGCTAACTTCGAGGCAATGAATCATACGTTTTCTGCTTGGGATTACCGGGATATTGTCCGCACCACTCCCGTGTCTGCTCTCGTAACTCATTATACTGATAAAATCCACCAAGTTTGCCAGGAATTTATACCAAGTAAGGTTGTACATATTAGAAGGGACGTTCCAGAATGGCTTACTTGCGGTTTAAGACAACTAATGAGACAACGAAATAGATTGCATAAAAGTGCTAAAATCAAAAACACACCTAATACATGGAGTAAATTTCGGGCGAAACGAAACGAAGTCATTAGCGCAGTCCGGAAAGCCAAATTGGATTATGATAACAAAATTGATGCAATACTTATTAATGACTCCGACAACTCAACATGGTGGAAACAATTTCAGAAATTAATCTCAAATGGTAAGCGCAATTCACTACCCCCTCTCCAACTCAATGGCGAGCACATTATTTCTACTGTAGATAAAGTTAATGCTTTAAATTCATACTTTTGTGATATATCCAGCATAGATGATTCTGTACATGATCTTCCCATACAATCTCTACTAGTAACGGGCAACCCTACGCTTGGTGAGCTCAAAATAACGACAATTGACGTTTATGATGCTCTAAATGGTATGAATCCATCTAAGGCGTGCGGTCCAGATATGATAAATCCTAGGGTCCTAAAACAATGTGCCAAATCACTCTGTGAACCTATAACACTGTTATGCAATGCATTTAGTGAAAACTGTTATTATCCTTCTGAGTGGAAGCTGTCTAATGTATGTCCAGTTTTTAAAAGTGGAGACCCAAGTATTCTATCGAATTACCGCCCAATTTCATTGTTAAGCTGTTTATCGAAAGTTTTCGAGAAATGCATATATAAACATTTGTGGACGTTTCTTGATAAAAACGGGTTACTTTCTATGTACCAGTCTGGTTTTAAAAGAGGTGATTCGACTGTGTACCAGTTGACTGAAGTTTATTATTCTATATGTAGATCACTAGATGAAGGCACAGAGGTTCGTTGCGTATTTTGTGATATGAGCAAGGCCTTTGACAAGGTGTGGCATAAAGGGCTTTTTCTCAAACTAAAAAAAATTGGCATTACGGAAAATGTGTATAATCTTCTCGTTTCTTACTTGGAACTTAGAAAGCAGAGGGTGTCAGCTGACAATGAACTATCTGAATGGCGTGCAACTACTGCTGGTGTCCCTCAGGGGTAAATTTTAGGACCCCTGTTATTCTTAATATATATAAATGACATAACTGAAAATCTCGTGTGCAACATTCGTCTTTTTGCTGATGACACCTCTATCTTTCTTACGGTTGAAAATCCTAATATAGCCGCTGGTATAATCAACCGAGATATTGAAACGATAGTCAGTTGGTCTGTAAAATGGCTTGTTAAATTTAATCCTCTCAAGACTGAAACACTACTAGTTTCGCGCAAGAATGATCAACCGTTTCACCCCATTTTATTTATGGGAAATTCCATAATCACTGATGTGCAAGCGCATAAACATTTAGGTTTAACCTTTGACGATCGTGGCACTTGGAATACACACATTAATTCAATAACCGAGAAAGCCTGGAAAAAATTGAATATGATCAAACGTTATAAATATAGGCTGAGCAGAAAGTCTCTCGAAAAAATTTATTTCACTTTCATTCGACCAATTTTAGAATATGCCTCCCCCGTTTGGGATAATTGTCCGGACTACTTACGAGATGATATTGAAGACATCCAATATGAAATCGCGAGAATAGTTACCGGTGCAACCCGAAGTGTTAGTAATGCCAAGTTGATAGATGAGACCGGGTGGGAATATCTTGACGATAGACGCAAGCAGCATAAATTGATCCAATTCTTCAAAATGAAAACCGGTAGGGCACCACCTTATATTAGTAATATGGTACCCGCAGAAAGTAACTCACTACATGACCACAACACTAGAAATACAATGAAACGCCCCCCTGATAGTAATAATGATTACTATATGCAATCCTTTCTTCCGTCGTCTGTCCGTTCGTGGAATGTACTCCCAGACTCTGTTAAAGAAGCAACTTCAATAGGCGATTTCAAACGCAATCTTAAACCTGATATATTAAAGCCTAAATACTACTTTACCAGCTATTCTAGGACAGCTCAAATTTACCACACCAGGCTGAGATTAAGATGTAGCAATCTTAACAGCGATCTAAAAGATAACCACCTCAAAGACTTGCCTTATTGCATGTGTGGTTGCATTGAAACTGCTAGACATTTTTTTCTGGAATGCGCTCAATATACCTCACACAGAGAAGAACTTCTTAATACCCTATCTGATGTAACAATAACTAGTGAATTATTACTATGGGGATCTGATGAATTATCCTATGAAACTAATAAGAAAATCTTCATGGCAGCTCAGAAATTTATAATAACCAGTAATCGCTTTCAACGATTCTTCTCTTAAGCTGTTCCAAAATTGCAATATTGAACTTGCATGGTACATCATAAACCGAGATGCTATTTGTCTCTCCAACGTGGGTCGTCGGGTCGATGGACCACTGCAGATGTTCACATGGTTATTTTTCCAATCACAAATTATGTATAAATACTTTTTATTTCCTTGAAATGTGTTATTATATATCTTTTTGGTTTATTTGAAATTAATTATATGCATGTTCAGATATATAATTACACCTCACACTCTGTACTCTGACCTTCTCTCTAAAATGCTGACATTATCTTCTGTCCCTTTGTCTCGCCTCCACCTCATATTTCTTCTTTCTATGGATCTTTTTTAAGCCTCTATTATTTACCCCTACTTGACTTGCAGTCAAGTAGGGCTGTGCCATTGTCAAGTGAGAGGGCTTCAAATAAGCCTATGGCTTGTTGCCTAATCCCATTTTTCTTCTAAATTTGTATCTATTGTAATTATTTATCTGAATGTCCATAGAGGGAAAAATAAATACTGTTTAAACTAAAAGGATTTAGTGATGCAAAGAGTAAAATCCAAGATGGCCACCAGCGGCCATGTTTTTGGCCGATTGATCCTAAAATGACTCGTTCCCATCTACATTTCAATGTCAACATTAATGACAAATTTCATAAAGATCAGACCAAAGATACGACCTGCAGCCCGCGCCAAAGGAAATTGTTGACGGACGCACACACACACACACACATGGACGACGGACGCCAACCCATGGCAATAGCTCAAACTTACAAAGTAAGTTGAGCTAATAATTAGGTGCCAATTAAAAGCCCTTGAAATATACCTTTGATACATCAGGGTGCTTCTGTACCTCAATGTGTCAAGTCAATTACGTAAACATAGTGTATTGTTCCCACAAGCTGTCTCTACCATTACCATCGCTATTATATACACACGCGTTCGAGTATGAACGATGGTCGTTTAGAACCTATGACCAAATAAGAGGAAGGCCATGGAGACCGAGCATATTCAAGTTACATATAATTTACATTTGAAGCATAGTTTTAATGGGGTTATAACCAGTGTTCGCGCTGTCGGTAGCCAAATTAGCCAATGGCTAATATTTTTCAAATTTGGCTATAAAAATTTCATTTGGCTAAACTTTTGGCTAAACATTTTTTGAGCCCAAATGGAGACGGAAAGCATGGAGTCAGAAAGCTGATTAATAAAAGCGCTCAATATATCGACATTCAAGACGAAGTTAGGTGACGAAAGTATTTCGTTATTTTCGTACTTATGAAATATCGTTCCGTAACGGTGGCGTTGATTGAATTGTGGCGGCTGTCCAAAGGCAACATTAAACAAATGTTTGACATCTTATCAGTATTTTTGTTTATATATATGCTTTGAAGAGAGTTGTTATCAGTGAGCGCAATTAATAGGTGAATACCTAGTGGTGACGCTGTTGTTTTAAAGAGTGTTTTTGTAGTGTCCAAATAATATGCGGATTTTTTGTTTATACGCCGTCGGTGACACCGACTATGTAAACAATACTAAACATGTATGTTTTGAAGAGAGTTGTCATCAGTTAGCACAATGAATAGGTGATTACCTAGTGATACCGCTGTTGTTTTAACTGACTGACTTTTTCTGACAAAGACAGATATTGCCTTCTATACCACAGATTGAGTGTCCTCTAACGGACATACGTAATGACGATAGTAGATGTGAGGATGATACTGAACAGACGAACGAACCTGACGAAGCACTACTGAATACGACGAGACCGAATGACATTAGTTTACTGACGCCTAAAAGATTTCTGATGTTCAGACATTGGGCTCTCCGTTGAGAGCCTAACCAGCCTAATCGTCAAAACGTATAAGCTGTATACTGGTTATATAATTGATTAAGCCGTCAGTAAGATAAAATACCTAAGTGATTTGTTCGTTATAGAAGAGCAGTTCTTAACTCAATGGTTACGTAATGGGTGTCATAAAGTGCATCCCGTCTATTAACCGGGCTTCACATCATAAAAATTTGAATACAATAGATCTTCATCAGTTAACACCTTACTACAGTATAATAAACCATAGTTAGCGGCCATCATGCCATGGTGTCAATAATGTCAACGGCATAGAGTTATTACAATTTGTTTAGCGGATTATAATTATATAGAATGTTAGTTTCATGTTTGCGAATGCTAATGCCGGTGTGATATGTGATGATATGTTCGTATAATATTGTTTTTAAAGTTGTTTTTTGTGTTGTTTTAATTATGTTTTCATTCTGAGTATAACAAATAAAGTTTAAAACAAATATTTTAGTCATTAATTGTGAACCGACCAGAAAACGATGATTTAATTTGGCCAAAGTTTTTTTAATCTGGCCAAAAAATATTTGGCTAAAGTTTTTTTCATTTGGCTAATAAAATTTTCATTTGGCTAAACTTTTGGCTAAAGTTTTTTTCGGTCCAGTGCGAACACTGGTTACAACTTGAAAGGAAATTGGCCATATATAGCTAATACGACTGACTTAGACAATATTTTGACCTTCTGGGTGTTCGTTGCTTTTAGATGTGGTTGTTTCGGTGATCATGTTGAACCCTATGTGTAATGTATTGTCTGATTATAGAGTTTACAAAAGTTACGTGTACCTTTAAGGTAAGGGACCCCACGGGTACAATACTATGCTATTGGAACCATTTCTGAAGTAAATAAGCTTACTACGGTGGACATGGTCAACCCTATGTGTAATGTATTGTCTTATTATAGAGTTTACAAAAGTGACGTGTACCTTTAAGGTATGTGACCAAAATACGGTCAATTGTATGAACCATTTCTGAAGAAATGACACACCATAAATAGAAAACCTTCATTACTACAATGTATATATGGCGTATAACTAGAAGGACAATTTGTTAAAAGACTGTTGTCATTTAACATACAATTTTATATGAATTAAAACATGTAGATTGACAAAAATATTTGTTGAAACTATGGACATTGAGACAATTTTGAAAATAAAGAGCGCTTTTTATTTATGGATACGCTGAATTAGATTTAAATGCATAAGTGCCGTGTACCTTTAAGGTATGTCCCCCCAGACGTCGTCAGCGACATAGTGGTGTGGAAGACCCTTTCCTGGGCAGTGTATGGCACAGGTGAAAAGTTCACTCTTGTCTGTACAGCGTGGGCTTTCAACCCTACACTGTTCAACGGATACGAGATAGAACACATTGAATGGCTTGGCACAACAGATCTCTTCTACAGAGAAAGATCAGGTTTTGGAGAGAGAAAAAGAAATACACATAAATTAGACGTATCCCCATTGAAGGATGTGAGTGTTGGAGTTGGACCAACAGGGTGGATTTGAGTTCATTAAGACCCCTTATCAACTTTTGTTGTGATCTAACGTAAAACGGCCCTTTTCAGTGCAACCAAATATCTGCTATAAGATTACTCTTGCGTGTACATTTCACAGCGCTAGCGTCTTCGAATTTATTCGAAGATTTTCGCTTTATTTAAAATGCACTGGTAACGTAGCACAATTTTTTTATTTGTTTTCTCGGTATTATTCTAAGTTCAGTGAGTCCATCGAAGGGGGACTTCAAGGACGAAGAGCGATATATTCGGGCGTTACGAAGACACCGCGCATGACCGAGAGACGGTTCTAGATTCGGACGAAGATGAACTGGAAAATTTATCAGATTCGGAGGATGATACTGCCGCCGGCAGTAGAGCGGTAATCGGCCGGAAGAAAGCTGCGCGATGTGCAGGCGAGATCAACACATTCAAAAGTATGTTGAAACGCGTCAACGATTATGCGGAAGCGGTAGAAGTGTGGTCTGATAAGGTTGATCAACTGATGGAAGAAGAGGGCATATCTAAAGAATAGGCTGAGGAAAAAGCTCAACGAGAATGCATCATCACAGAGTTTGGTCTCTTTCTCAAAAGTTACAGACGGTTGATAGAATACCAGCATCGATTGAAAACATCCCCCATACATAGAACTACCATGAAGAAAATGGTCAGACTGACCAAACTCGGATATAATAATGAATGGGCTGCGGATGAAGTGATGAGAAACTTCAAGAAACTCCTAGAAATAAATCTAACGGTTGAAGATTCAGACAGTGATTAAATTTCAATAAACTTCATCAAAATGTTATTCTCGTCCTTTTAACTTTCACCCACTGCGTGTGTCTTGTGTTTCTTTAACATTCATTCATAATAAATGCCGTGTGTCCCTTTAGAGTGCATTGTGTTCACTTTAACTTACACATACCGAGATTACCCCTTTAATAGTTCCCACCGTGAGTGCAGTATCCCCCTTTAATGATGTCATAGCGTGGGTGCACATAAGATTGTACTGTGAAAGGTTATAGCGCAGAAACAAACAGGAGAGATATTTTAATTAGTTATGAATGTGGATTCAAAGAGAATGGTTTACCATTCTGACCTGTTTAGTGTGCATCTGTGAAAATGCTTCGGTATAACCTGCGAGATGGAAGTCGAATGTTGTGAGCCACTATGCAATGGATCTATCAGTCTGCCTATGGCGTAAGATGGTAACACGTCTGGTTTTCTGTCCATATTGAGTTATATATGTAGTCAGATGAGAAAAGTTGTGCTTTATGTGATATAAATAGGAAAGTCTATTAAATGGTGTTATCATACATTCAGCAAAATATTCACAGATTGAACTTCCATATTTGCATAGCTCTCGCTTACATGTGCGGAGAATATTCAAGATATAGAGAGATGCTGTGGTATTAGCTTTTGTGAGAGCAAGTGCCTAGCTGGTCTGTTTAGTGCCCATCTGTTTGTGAAAATGTATAATGTTTGGTGTCCCTACATACTTCATAAATTCTTTAAGTTGGATAGATATGAAAATCTATGAAGCGATGGTCCCATATGCTCATTCGCACTCTATTCACAAACCCCCTTGCACAGAAGCCATTAGGAACATGCATTTCAATGACAGACATTTTGATCTGTATCGTGGCAGTTAATGACTTAAACGTGTGTTTAATTACGAAGCTTCGAGAAAGTGTCTGGCCAGTCTTGTAGACGAAAACATATCACTGTGATTTATTTTATTGGATATTGACATGTTTTACCCCTCGTTCAGTTTGATGGATTCCTGAGAATTCTATTACAGGTATCAAATCTTAAAGGGACCATATACGACACATGTATCAAACTTAAAGGGACCATATACGATGCCATTGAAATTATGAAGGGATTTTCAATACGAGCCAGATAGAATGTTCCAGGAAAATTGTGTGGGTTGAAGATTACAGAGCGAATTCCTCGCTGTACCGTGTGTGGGGAAGTAAATTAACATCTACCTCGAGCATCGTTAGTTTAAAGGGCCCGTATACAGGTATGAATTTTAAAAACTTACACGAATACATTATGGATTTTACTAGAATGTTGTAATGAATCCAGGATTTTACTAGAATACACAAAAATTTCCAGAAGAAAAAATTGTGTGGGAAGGAGGGAATATTTTGGAGAATTTTCCAGATTGTTGAGGAAAATAAAATTGCGTGGGAAGGAGGGAATTAAGAAAAAGGAGGAGCGATATATAATAATTAAAACTATAAAATTAATAATACATAAAAAGGAGGAGTTTAGGATAAATAAAAACTCTGTAAGACTATAGGAACATAGATAAACACATACAAAGCATAGAAAGGGGGCGTTGCCATACTGTGGGGGCATAGACATACACACACCTATAGGGGAAGGGCGCTATATAGAATCGGGGCCGCAGTCACAGCTATGCTGCTGGTGCGGAGTTTTCAATAATTGAGTTGTTGCGTGGTTACAATTATGCTCCTCTATAGTAAGATGCATGCGTCAGGAGCCATGGGAGGGGGTCAATCACATAATAAAAGTATGTCGTGGAATATATATCTTTCGTGAGAACAAGTACGTATTCAGCAGCAACAAAATCCAGTTTATTTGAATGCTTACCTGGAACGTCCTTTAAACACAACCTGTGGCAGTTACTGTCGTCTGTGTGTATATATATCAGACCAGACAGCGGATAGCGCATCACGGTGAAAATGTTGCCATGCTTTTAGTACAACTAGGTGTGAATTTTATCCTCTTATGTTCAATTCTTCGAACTGTCTGAATATATCCATCACTTAATTTCCACATACACGTATGTGTATCTTGTATTAAATGCATTTCTACGCCAGTTTCTGTTGACATCCTTGGTTTAGTTGACACCAGGAGGACTGAATTCTCTAGAATATTAAGGTTCTATTCAAATAGCAGTACACAGTTCAATCATGTAGAAAACATATTACATTGAAGCTCTTAAGTGTGGATTATATCTTTGTAAACATGTATGATATAGTTACCGGGGTAGAAAATATTAGATATAAATCGAAGTCTCCTGTCCGGAAATGCTTCTATCGATTAATATGGATATTTTCTGGTCTAATAAAAGGCCGCTCGGCCACAGTGTCCCCCGAACCGGTGGCTTCATTTGGAGCGGAGGCTTTGTAGAAGTATACTACATGTATATGGATAAGATACTTGTGCATTGTCTCATTACTGACATGCATACAAATAACCAAATCTTAAAAAAACTCTTAAAGTCAAAATATAACCTCAAATTGGCTCAAAATGAAGAAAATTAGAAGAAAAATTGAATTTTCCAAGTCGAAAAGCCCATAACTCTGAGAAAAATCATCGGTTCAAACTCAAATTCGAACTTGACCTGTATCGTGATATGACTGATCCATATAAAAACGGTATTTGCAATTAAAGGATCCAAACTTGAGATATCATCCGGAAACCGAAAAAGTAAGAAATTTTCTAAGTAAAACAAGTCGAATAAAAGGTCGGTAGACTTCATGTCCGCCTCTAAGCATCGGCTTGATACGACTGTTGTTTGCGCATAAAAATTGGCATGGCGGAACACAAAATCGAATTTGATCTGTCTTTTGTGCTAGTAAACCTACATATACCAAATTTCATTCAGTACACATTTATTAAAGTTATCATCCGGAAACCTCAAATTGGCAAAAATTCTAAGTCAAAAAGGGACATAACTCTGGTGAAAATTGGCGGGCGGAACCCGAATTCGAACTTGACCTGTGTTTTGCTGGGAGAAAGACACATACCAAATTTGGTTTAAATCTGATTAACTCTACTAAAGTTATCATGCGGACACCAACTTTTGGGGTTTTATATGTCGGGTCGGCGGACAAAAAAGGGCCATAACTCTCGCAAAAATTATCGGATTAAACCGAAATTCGAACTTGATCTGTATTTTGATATAAGTAATCCACAAACAAACGGGTTTTGCATATAAACAATCCAAAATCATGTTATCATCCGGAAACCAAAAAACAGACCAAAAACTGAATTTTCTATGTCGAAAAAGGGGCATAAATCTGCCAAAAAAGTTATCATCCGGAAACCAACTTTCAGTGGTTTTCTAAGTCAAAAAAGGGCCATAACTCTCTCAAAAAAGGGCGGAGCAAACCCATATTCGATCTTGACCTTTATTTTGGTCTGATAAACTCACCTAATAAATTTGCTTTTGATCTAATAACCGAAACTAAAGTTATCATCCGGCTAGACGGACGGACGGACGGACACCGGCTATTTTAATAGTCCCCCGAATTTTTTTTTTCGGGGGACAACAATGTGTGGTTGCTTAGCTTACGAACAATAGTGGTTACTGTTAACAGAGACCCGACATTTTATTGTGTAATTTTGTCAAAACTAAACGTTAATTAGACTCATTATAGCTTATAACTATGGAACACATCAATACAATCAATCTGGGACATTTGACAATCGGTACGCAGCTATAGAACAGCATAATGTTCTCTATCGGTATATGGTATCACCCGAATGGTCTGTTCTAAAAATATACCAATAAAGTGTCCCAATAAATCATCTCATTTCATAATAAAATATTCGAAATAAAATCAATATTAATTGATAAAAGCATTTCCGGACAGGGGTCATCAATTCATTATTATCATGTTATGCCCACGCAACTATTTCAAATTTGTTATTTAAAGAGATAATCCATCATTAAGGATTTAATTTTCATGATAATTTGTGTAGCCACTGATTATTGTAGAGGTTAATTTCCTCAACTGTGTAACATTTAACATCAAAATATTTTCACTCTTCAACAAGTATCAATTTGTCACTTTTGGTGAGTGACAGGTTAATTTCTGAGCTAGTACTCACTTCCCGAGTTCATTCACGAATGCCGACATCTCTGTTTGTGAGCACGGGGAGAAGTTCCATGCATGCTCCGGTGGGACATCATAATCCCCAGACATGACGTATCCATCGGACTTGTTACATCGGTTTGGTAAAGTGCCATCATGTACTAGTCCCATGCTGCAAGGTACATGTGCGTCGATATAATTATGGGATCACAGTGCGGTGTTTTGCGATTTCGCGAAAAGGGACATTGCGAACATGTAGAGTAGCAAATGTATGTAATTGGCGCGGATTAACGGGTAACTTTGTATTGTGTTCTTAATTATGGTCCAATCATAGCTTAACGCTTTGTGTTTCGAAAGATTATCGTGTCTGTCCGGATTTTTCTCCCAGACTGCAGGTCCGATTTCGACCAAATTAGGCGTGGTGATTCAATCTATCCTGGCGGAGTTAACAACGGCGTTAGTTTTTCAAAATTTTGATTAAATTAAAAACAAAATTAAATAATAAAACAAAAACACACGAATTAAAATAAACTCACTATGGGCCTATTTCAGAATCAAATAAATGTGAATATTTAGGTTCAATATTAACATATAAAATTTGCCGACCAGAAGTATGCTCTTTATATGTGTGTTCTCATTCCAATATGAACCAATGTCAATATGCAATATGAATCTATTCACACGAGAATATATTGAAGTAGCGTAATAAATATTGTCTATATATACAACTGAGCAGGATCTGTTTGTCCTGTGCGATAAGCGCATACTGGGGCCGCACAGGGGGGGGGGGGCATATACCCATTTATGAAGTGGACGCTGGCCCCTACGACACTGAATAAAGGCTCCCGAAATGAGCCTGTTTCAGCTAGTGTTTCAATACAAATTTAATAAATAAAAACTCTTTCAGGTATAAGCAGGGATGTGGCTAGAGGGTCTCCGTTGGGGGTTGTGCACCTTGGGAAATTCCAATTGCACCCCCCCCCCCCCTTGAATCAGAATCAGACACCAAACACAACTTTTTGCATAATTCCATTTGCACCCCCACCCTTGAATCAGAATTAATCAGAATCACAGACCGAACACAAGTTTTGCAAAATTCCATTTGCACCCCCCCCCCCTTGCACATCAGTCCTCAGGCCTAATATCCTATGTATTCTTAAACTATGTTGTTCCGTTCTATATGCCCGGTATAAGAAAATTCAGATACTTTAACCTGAGAATTGCATAAATCCTAACATCTAGTAGCCTACACCAGACAGATGCACACGGCTACGGGTAAGAGACCAGGACATTATGTCCGTCCATGTTTGTTCAGCCCGGTGTGAGAAAATTTGGAAAACTATACAAGAAAATCGCAAATCCTAGCATCTAGACTGGCCTCAACTGAAGCTTCCCTATAGTGTTGGAAATTTCAAACCTCATACTCCCTCTTAGGTTGGAAAATTCTCCAACGGATCACCCTTTCAGTCCACAAGTTTGACCGAATGTACTAAACTATTGTTTTGTTAAACTAATTAGCAGTTTTGTATTGGTCACGGGGGAGGGACAGTGAAAATTTTGAAATCTGAACAAGAACATCGCAAAATCCTATCATCTAGACTAGCCTCAAGTCTTCTTAGAGTTGGAAATTTCAAACCTGACACCCCCCAACCCCCCCACTTAGGTTGGAAATTTTCCAAATGATGACAATTCCAATGACAATGTTGACCAAATGTATGACAATATTGCTTTCTTAAATTTAGTAGCAGTTTTGACTAGCCACGGGGGAGGACCAGGACACAAGCTTTCCAAGTGTTGGAAATTTCCAACCTGTCACCCCCCTAAGGTTGGAAATTTTCCAACTGATGACCATTCCAACTAATGTTTTGGCAGGTATGAAATTTCCAACTGTTGAAAATTTTGACCAAAGTTGGGGGTGAGACACCCCCACACCCCCCTCTAGGCACATCCCTGGGTATAAGGAAAGTTACTTCTGACCAAGTATACTTGTGGAAATTGTCTCCACCAGATGCCGGCCAGATATATAGGCATTTTAAATATGTATTTCACTGTGACTCGCGCCACCCAACATCATAACGGGTACAAATCCACTACGGGCTCATTCCAGAATCAAATAAGTCCAATATGAACCAATATCAATATTTAGGTCAAATATGAATCTATATATATATATACACACACACGGCAGAGTATGACCAGTTTGGCATGTGCGCGAAGCGCTTACAGGAGCTGCAGGCCCCTAATGCACAAGGGGGCCACAGGCCCATTTGTGAAGTGGACGCTGGCCCATCCGACGCTGAATAAAGGCTCCAGATGGGAGCCTGTTTCAGCTAGTAATTCAATACAAATTCAAATAAAACTCGTTCAGGTAAGGCAACTTACTTCTGACCAAGTATACTTGCGGCAATTGTTTCCACGAGGAAGCCGTCGAACTGTGCCACTAGTGATTGACTCGAACCCTTGCACATCCCGCCACCGTATGTACCACCTGCGGATGCAGATACATGTATGGTATATGGACAAAAACTTATCTCTTTGACCCACTTTCAGAAATTAATGTAGTGTGTGTGAGGGTGTCTGTGTGCGTGCGTGTGTGCGTGCGTGTGGTTGGGAGATACATCACTGTGATCGTTGTGGTACATTGTGTAAACCGCGTGTATTCTTATTTTTCTCAAAATCTGCTGAGAATTTGAGACTAGCCCACGCAGCACACTAAGTCAGGCCAACACAAGTTTTCAAAATTCTTAGCTACGATAACGCGATCGATATAAATAACTGGCTTCAGATGCAATTCGGTTGAACTCTGAAAAGCACGCACAATTATTCCGCATACCGCTTCTAGTGATTATGTCAGATTAGGTAAACAATATGTAACTACCTGTTCGTGTTGATCTCTGCATTATTTTTATGTGAACCGGGTGACCCAATTGGTAGTTGACCAATCACAAAACCGGATTTAGTATAACACAGACGGGATATGTAAATATACATGTATTATTACAACATCACCATATGACCACCAAAATACTTCCTATATACGAACAACAGCTGGTAAACATTATGACAGTGATCGAGGGCTTTAGCGAGTTTTTTTTACGACTGTGTTTAGAGTGTAATTTATGTCGGCCCAAAATTTCGTTTCGCAAAAAAATGACGACAGGGTTGTTTAACTCAACCAACGCATGGCTGAGAGTGTGACATCAAGTATCACATGACTTAAGTCAGCTTCACACCATTTACCATATTGCACACTATTCTTAATTATTTTCTATTTTATTCATACATGTATGTTCCGTCCGGCCAATTGAAGGTAGTTGTTGGCAGGTTACATAGGTGATGGTTGTATAATACATATAGTTGTAGATTCGATTTATTACAAATCATCGACAAAACATACTTAAATCAACAAATGGGACGTGAAACTAACATCGGCTTCTATAGAGCACGCGACGAGTGACATTTCACGTAATTATATGCATTGTTTGCCCGCGTAAAGAAATAGTCCCATATAAATAAAGATTATTTGGCGTATTTAATGGCGTATAGTTAATTATATAACTTTTCAAATTATTAATTCATTATAGTTTGTTGGACAAATATTGGAAGCCACCGCCCGCCACTTTAACGAAGACGTCACAATCGTAACAACTGAAAATATTTCCCCAAAATGTACATGTACGCCGCATCTGATGTCTGGATCAAACTTCAATTTTTCGTTAACTTTGTAAACAAGAAAAATGGCTTTGCTTGTAATTTACCATTCACTCCAGGAACAAATGACATGCATGAGACCCGAACATTGGTCGGTAGTGTCACTCACGCATGGTACATGTACACTACAGGATTGGTAACAACAGTTATAACATGAGTTTCTCGGATGAGATCCGAAAATTATTGGGTAGTGCCACTCATGCATAGTACACTACATGAGTGGTAATAACAGTATAATAACATGCGTCTCTCGGGAATTACGGCCCATTCGCGGCCCTTCCGATATGATTTACACACCGTCATCATATTAGCGGCATCGACTTCGTACCGGGCTTCCAATAAGATGATCGGCTGCTAATAATTTATATAGGGTCGCTAATAAACCGTAATTTCCTCCAAAATCATGTTATCGTTTATGTTCTCCTGGTGCATGGAAGCAGGAGTTACTGCTTAAACTCACCTATTAACGGAACGCCTTCGGTCAAAATATCGTATCTGAAATATAATTGAAATACCGAGCAGATGGACAAGTCATGAGTGTGAGAGTCCACACCAGAATTCCGGGTGTAAAACCGCGGAATGATACTCAAATGCACATACACGACGTGCATAATAGTTTTTTTTTTTTTTTTTAAGCTCGGAAATGGATGGGCAACAGTGAAACATTGTAAACTAGAATGCACCCACTGGAGCTGCCTATACTTACGCCCATCACACATTTGGAATTTAGACATCATAATCAATTTATAGGTGTCATATGATAAATACAATTTGTAATTCGTGTTTCTCTCATATGATATTTATGAAACGAGTCTAAGAATTTTAAGTTTTCTCGAGCCTCCGGCGAGAGAAAACTGAAAATTCTTAGACTCGTTTCATAAATATCATATGAGAGAAACACTCATTTCATATCCTCTATATATAATAATAATAAAACACGAAGTTGTTGGCAGATGAAATGGTTTAGCCAGTCCGTATAAAACGAGTCTCAGCTGTCTGGACATCGACGCGATCATGTCTGGTGTTTTGAGTCTTGATCGGTTTCCAGAAAGAAATCATTCAATATTGTTCATTTATGAACGATTTATAACCAAAATAAAACCAGATAACAATGCAAATTAAGTATATATGTGGATTTAAATTACAATTGATGCAACAATTTCATATTATTCCGTGTGCATTTTTACAGTATGTACTTCCGGTATGACGTTACATATTCACGGAAGGACAGACAAATAAACAGACAGACAAATATCCGCACCGAAAACATTACTTGCGTCCAGCAAGTAATGACGGGTGATTTGGACGAATTTCACGTGATATAAAATATAAATTTAAGTTCGATACTACAACATCCCGTGCTCTTGTGACACATGTATTGGCATTTTGCCGAAATGTGTTCCTAATCAAAGGTCGAACACAAATCCAAAACATCCGAACAACTGTACCCTACTAAGGGCAGTAAATACCACTCACCTTGTCAGAATCATAACGTGATCACGGGGAGTGGTACTACTAACGACAGTAAATACCACTCACCTTGTCATAAGCATAGCGTGATCATGGGGAGTGGACCTACTAACGACAGTAAATACCACTCACCTTGTCAGAAGCATAGCGTGATCATGGGGAGTGGCCCTACTAACGACAGTAAGTACCACTAACCTTGTCAGAAGCATAGCGTGATTATGGCGAGTGGTCCTACTAACGACAGTAAATACCACTCTCCTTGTCAGAAGCATAGCGTGATCACGGGGAGTGGCCCTACTAGCGACAGTAAATACCACTCACCTTGTCAGAAGCATAGCGTGATCACGGGGAGTGGCCCTACTAGCGACAGTAAATACCACTATCCTTGTCAGAAGCATGGCGTGATCAGGAGGAGTGGGCCTACTAACGACAGTAAATACCACTCACCTTGTCAGAAGCATAGCGTGATCATGAGGATTGGGCCTACTAACGACAGTAAATACCACTCACCTTGTCAGAAACATAGCGTGATCATGATGAGTGGTCACGTTTGAATGTAACCAGGACTTGAATCCTGCGAGAGTCGCATCTGAATCTGGATACGAATGCATATTTCCAGCAGCCCATGTCGAATCTTGCAAGTCCTGCAAGATTGAATCACGATGCATATATGTTCAAACGAAATGCAAGTGGGTCCACAATCAGAATATATACAAGTACTTATACTATAGCGTTACCAGTTAATACTATAGTAAAATTGTGCCTTTGTGTTGAAGACTTTGAACATTCCGACAGCTGTCGATTAATCAAATAATGATTAACAGATATTTTCGACCAGTCAGCGACTGAGCTGTCTTTCATCACCCTCATTTGCGATATCCCTGCATACAATCAGTGTTAAATTGGCTTTATTCAAACAACTTTTCTGTTGTCAAATCATAATGTACTGAAATTTATTTTTGCATCATGATGTTGGAAATTTATCCATGGTTATAACAAATATTTTCATTTTGCATGACACTTGCCATAGCAACCACAAGGTGCGTATACTTTAGGCACAGGTGAATGATGACGTCACATAATTATTTCTATATTTTCTATAGCGATGAGCCATATTCTGGTGGGGTGCATTTTTTTTTTTTGCGAAATTCACACGTGATTTCCGGTTAGCAACTGTCTGGAGTTTTTCTCAAATTGCGGAATCGGCAGTGGACCAACGAGAAGAATATAAAATTGGCTACTTGACAACTTCCGAAGAATTCCAGCCAAAATATTGCACCAAACTGCGTATCAGGGGACTGAACTCTGCATATTGCAATTGTCATGTCGTCTCCACATTCTCAACGACTTGGCCTTTTTCGCTTCGCTGAAAACATTTCCTTGGCGAAGCGGAAATGGCCGAGTCTTTGTAAATGGTCGTCTCCTCTCTATGATATTACATTATAATTCTTAGCGTTATGTCGCCAATAAATTTAAGCAAATTTGAGGCAGGAATAATAATAATGACTATCCATGCGACATGCATATGTGATAGCCGGGATTCAATATTATATATAGTATAAAATCACGGTGGGGAATTACTTTGTTTCCAGATTGGTGAGTACCGCGCATTGTAAATGGCCGAGGCGAGCGCAAAAGGCACAAAAACGAGGAGCTGACACAAAACATTCAGTAGCTTTTAGAAGCCTTAACATTTGAGGCAAAACAGTGGATGTCATGAATGACACATGTAATTACATAAGGTGTGAAACACTTCTCGACAACAGGTACCCAAATGTTGTTTACTGATTAAGAAACGAAACATGATTTTCTTCTTCCAAAAAGATACGGAAAACACCCAGCTGCGTAAAGTGCTATTGTGAACTAGAGCTCATTATAGTATTACTGGCTGCTAAGTTTGTATAGTTCCTTAATAGTTACACAATGTTCCAAGGTATACTACCATAATATGGTAATATTATAATATAATATAGTAATACCACAATATAATATAGTAACATCACAGGAGTATATGAATATTGCATAGTATTTCATACTCTATTTAGGAGATAAACATACCCTGTTGAGTTGTACATTCTGGGATTCGAGCATGAAAACAGTTTGTGAACGAGCCGGCTTGCCGGCGAGTTCACAAACTGTTTTCATGCTCGAATCCCAGAATGTACAACGAAACAGGGTACGATTATCTCCATTGTAATTCAATCTAGCAAGGAATTTGCAAAATAACTGTATAAAAAGTATCATTTAGTCATTTTCATGACACGAATCGAGACTTTCATTTCGCCGTTGTCACCGTGCACAAATATTTGGGTTTGTTCATTGCGTTACTCGGAACACTGCTACGTAACCATTTCCTGTGGGACGGGTTGGCTCGTTTCGCTACTCCGTTCTGCGCCGATGAAATTGTACCGTGCCACATTCAGATTTGATGCACGCTGAAGCGGCAGATGAACGGTATCTATAGACAACAACGCGCGGGTGTGCTCGTTTCGCTACTCGTTTTGCGCCGCTGAAATTTGACCGTGCTACATTCAGATTTGATGCACGCTGAATCGGCCGATGTCGGTGAATCGAAAACGAAAGTTAGCCGGTCTCGGCCAATCAGAATGCTTGTTTTTAGCGGCAAATACTCAATTGAATTACAATGTTGTATACTAGGTTTGTATTACAGTATACTATAGCTATAATATAGTGCACTATGGTATACCTTGTGATAAGATAGTATGATTGCAGCATACCATAGTAAACGTCCCAGGAGTACTATGATTGCAGCATACCATAGTAAACGTCACAGGAGTACTATGATTGCAGCATACCATAGTAAATGTCCCAGGAGTACTATGATTGCAGCATACCATAGTAAACGTCCCAGGAGTACTATGATTGCAGCATACCATAGTAAACGTCCCAGGAGTACTATGATTGCAGCATACCATAGTAAACGTCCCAGGAGTACTATGATTGCAGCATACCATAGTAAACGTCCCAGGAGTACTATGATTGCAGCATACCATAGTAAACGTCCCAGGAGTACTATGATTGCAGCATACCATAGTAAACGTCCCAGGAGTACTATGATTGCAGCATACCATAGTAAACGTCACAGGAGTACTATGATTGCTGCATACCATAGTAAACGTCCCAGGAGTACTATGATTGCTGCATACCATAGTAAACGTCCCAGGAGTACTATGATTGCTGCATACCATAGTAAACGTCCCAGGAGTACTATGATTGCAGCATACCATAGTAAACGTCCCAGGAGTACTATGATTGCTGCATACCATAGTAAACGTCCCAGGAGTACTATGATTGCAGCATACCATAGTAAACGTCCCAGGAGTACTATGATTGCTGCATACCATAGTAAACGTCCTAGGAGTACTATGATTGCAGCATACCATAGTAAACGTCACAGGAGTACTATGATTGCAGCATACCATAGTAAACGTCACAGGAGTACTATGATTGCAGCATACCATAGTAAACGTCACAGGAGTACTATGATTGCAGCATACCATAGTAAACGTCCCAGGAGTACTATGATTGCAGCATACCATAGTAAACGTCCCAGGAGTACTATGATTGCTGCATACCATAGTAAACGTCCCAGGAGTACTATGATTGCTGCATACCATAGTAAACGTCCTAGGAGTACTATGATTGCAGCATACCATAGTAAACGTCACAGGAGTACTATGATTGCAGCATACCATAGTAAACGTCCCAGGAGTACTAAGATTGCCACATACCATAGTAAACGTCCCAGGAGTACTATGATTGCAGCATACCATAGTAAACGTCCCAGGAGTACTATGATTGCAGCATACCATAGTAAACGTCCCAGGAGTACTATGATTGCTGCATACCATAGTAAACGTCCCAGGAGTACTATGATTGCAGCATACCATAGTAAACGTCCCAGGAGTACTATGATTGCTGCATACCATAGTAAACGTCCCAGGAGTACTATGATTGCAGCATACCATAGTAAACGTCCCAGGAGTACTATGATTGCAGCATAACATAGTAAACGTCCTAGGAGTACTATGATTGCATCATACCATAGTAAACGTCCCAGGAGTACTATGATTGCTGCATACCATAGTAAACGTCACAGGAGTACTATGATTGCTGCATACCATAGTAAACGTCCCAGGAGTACTATGATTGCTGCATACCATAGTAAACGTCCCAGGAGTACTATGATTGCAGCATACCATAGTAAACGTCACAGGAGTACTATGATTGCAGCATACCATAGTAAACGTCCCAGGAGTACTATGATTGCCGCATACCATAGTAAACGTCCCAGGAGTACTATGATTGCAGCATACCATAGTAAACGTCCCAGGAGTACTATGATTGCTGCATACCATAGTAAACGTCCCAGGAGTACTATGATTGCTGCATACCATAGTAAACGTCCCAGGAGTACTATGATTGCAGCATACCATAGTAAACGTAACATGAGTACTATGATTGCTGCATACCATAGTAAATGTCCCAGGAGTACTATGATTGCAGCATACCATAGTAAACGTCACAGGAGTACTATGATTGCAACATACCATAGTAAACGTCCCAGGAGTACTATGATTGCCGCATACCATAGTAAACGTCCCATGAGTACTATGATTGCAGCATACCATAGTAAACGTCCCAGGAGTACTATGATTGCAGCATACCATAGTAAACGTCCCAGGAGTACTATGATTGCTGCATACCATAGTAAACGTCCTAGGAGTACTATGATTGCCGCATACCATAGTAAACGTCACAGGAGTACTATGATTGCAGCATACCATAGTAAACGTCCCAGGAGTACTATGATTGCTGCATACCATAGTAAACGTCCCAGGAGTACTATGATTGCTGCATACCATAGTAAACGTCCCAGGAGTACTATGGTTGCAGCATACCATAGTAAACGTCCCAGGAGTACTATGATCGCAGCATACCATAGTAAACGTCCAAGGAGTACTATGATTGCCGCATACCATAGTAAACGTCCCAGGAGTACTATGATTGCTGCATACCATAGTAAACGTCCCAGGAGTACTATGATTGCAGCATACCATAGTAAACGTCCCAGGAGTACTATGATTGCTGCATACCATAGTAAACGTCACAGGAGTACTATGATTGCAGCATACCATAGTAAACGTCCAAGGAGTACTATGATTGCCGCATACCATAGTAAACGTCCCAGGAGTACTATGATTGCTGCATACCATAGTAAACGTCCCAGGAGTACTATGATTGCTGCATACCATAGTAAACGTCACAGGAGTACTATGATTGATGCATACCATAGTAAACGTCACAGGAGTACTATGATTGCAGCATACCATAGTAAACGTCCCAGGAGTACTATGATTGCTGCATACCATAGTAAACGTCACAGGAGTACTATGATTGCAGCATACCATAGTAAACGTCCCAGGAGTACTATGATTGCCGCATACCATAGTAAACGTCCCAGGAGTACTATGATTGCCGCATACCATAGTAAACGTCCCAGGAGTACTATGATTGCTGCATACCATAGTAAACGTCACAGGAGTACTATGATTGCTGCATACCATAGTAAACGTCCTAGGAGTACTATGATTGCCGCATACCATAGTAAACGTCACAGGAGTACTATGATTGCTGCATACCATAGTAAACGTCCCAGGAGTACTATGATTGCAGCATACCATAGTAAACGTCCCAGGAGTACTATGATTGCAGCATACCATAGTAAACGTCCCAGGAGTACTATGATTGCAGCATACCATAGTAAACGTCCCAGGAGTACTATGATTGCTGCATACCATAGTAAACGTCCCAGGAGTACTATGATTGCAGCATACCATAGTAAACGTCCCAGGAGTACTATGATTGCAGCATACCATAGTAAACGTCCCAGGAGTACTATGATTGATGCATACCATAGTAAACGTCACAGGAGTACTATGATATGCTGCATACCATAGTAAACGTCCCAGGAGTACTATGATATGCTGCATACCATAGTAAACGTCCCAGGAGTACTATGATTGCAGCGTACCATAGTAAACGTCCCAGGAGTACTATGATTGCTGCATACCATAGTAAACGTCACAGGAGTACTGTGATTGCAGCATACCATAGTAAACGTCCCAGGAGTACTATGATTGCAGCGTACCATAGTAAACGTCCCAGGAGTACTATGATTGCTGCATACCATAGTAAACGTCCCAGGAGTACTATGATTGCAGCATACCATAGTAAACGTCACAGGAGTACTATGATTGCAGCATACCATAGTAAACATCCCAGGAGTACTATGATTGCAGCGTACCATAGTAAACGTCACAGGAGTACTATGATTGCAGCATACCATAGTAAACGTCTCAGGAGTACTATGATTGCTGCATACCATAGTAAACGTCTCAGGAGTACTATGATTGCAGCATACCATAGTAAACGTCCCAGGAGTACTATGATTGCAGCATACCATAGTAAACGTCCCAGGAGTACTATGATTGCAGCATGCCATAGTAAACGTCCCAGGAGTACTATGATTGCAGCGTACCATAGTAAACGTCCCAGGAGTACTATGATTGCAGCATACCATAGTAAACGTCCCAGGAGTACTATGATTGCAGCATACCATAGTAAACGTCCCAGGAGTACTATGATTGCAGCATACCATAGTAAACGTCACAGGAGTACTATGATTGCTGCATACCATAGTAAACGTCACAGGAGTACTATGATTGCTGCATACCATAGTAAACGTCCCAGGAGTACTATGATTGCTGCATACCATAGTAAACGTCACAGGAGTACTATGATTGCAGCATACCATAGTAAACGCCCAAGGAGTACTATGATTGCCGCATACCATAGTAAACGTCCCAGGAGTACTATGATTGCTGCATACCATAGTAAACGTCCCAGGAGTACTATGATTGCTGCATACCATAGTAAACGTCACAGGAGTACTATGATTGATGCATACCATAGTAAACGTCACAGGAGTACTATGATTGCAGCATACCATAGTAAACGTCCCAGGAGTACTATGATTGCTGCATACCATAGTAAACGTCACAGGAGTACTATGATTGCAGCATACCATAGTAAACGTCCCAGGAGTACTATGATTGCCGCATACCATAGTAAACGTCCCAGGAGTACTATGATTGCCGCATACCATAGTAAACGTCCCAGGAGTACTATGATTGCTGCATACCATAGTAAACGTCACAGGAGTACTATGATTGCTGCATACCATAGTAAACGTCCCAGGAGTACTATGATTGATGCATACCATAGTAAACGTCCTAGGAGTACTATGATTGCCGCATACCATAGTAAACGTCACAGGAGTACTATGATTGCTGCATACCATAGTAAACGTCCCAGGAGTACTATGATTGCAGCATACCATAGTAAACGTCCCAGGAGTACTATGATTGCAGCATACCATAGTAAACGTCTCAGGAGTACTATGATTGATGCATACCATAGTAAACGTCTCAGGAGTACTATGATTGATGCATACCATAGTAAACGTCCTAGGAGTACTATGATTGCCGCATACCATAGTAAACGTCACAGGAGTACTATGATTGCTGCATACCATAGTAAACGTCCCAGGAGTACTATGATTGCAGCATACCATAGTAAACGTCCCAGGAGTACTATGATTGCAGCATACCATAGTAAACGTCCCAGGAGTACTATGATTGCAGCATACCATAGTAAACGTCCCAGGAGTACTATGATTGCTGCATACCATAGTAAACGTCCCAGGAGTACTATGATTGCAGCATACCATAGTAAACGTCCCAGGAGTACTATGATTGCAGCATACCATAGTAAACGTCCCAGGAGTACTATGATTGATGCATACCATAGTAAACGTCACAGGAGTACTATGATATGCTGCATACCATAGTAAACGTCCCAGGAGTACTATGATATGCTGCATACCATAGTAAACGTCCCAGGAGTACTATGATTGCAGCGTACCATAGTAAACGTCCCAGGAGTACTATGATTGCTGCATACCATAGTAAACGTCACAGGAGTACTGTGATTGCTGCATACCATAGTAAACGTCACAGGAGTACTATGATTGCAGCATACCATAGTAAACGTCCCAGGAGTACTATGATTGCAGCGTACCATAGTAAACGTCCCAGGAGTACTATGATTGCAGCATACCATAGTAAACGTCACAGGAGTACTATGATTGCAGCATACCATAGTAAACGTCCCAGGAGTACTATGATTGCAGCATACCATAGTAAACGTCCCAGGAGTACTATGATTGCAGCATACCATAGTAAACGTCCCAGGAGTACTATGATTGCTGCATACCATAGTAAACGTCCCAGGAGTACTATGATTGCAGCATACCATAGTAAACGTCCCAGGAGTACTATGATTGCTGCATACCATAGTAAACGTCCCAGGAATACTATGATTGCTGCATACCATAGTAAACGTCCCAGGAGTACTATGATTGCAGCATACCATAGTAAACGTCCCAGGAGTACTATGATTGCAGCATAACATAGTAAACGTCCTAGGAGTACTATGATTGCATCATACCATAGTAAACGTCCCAGGAGTACTATGATTGCTGCATACCATAGTAAACGTCACAGGAGTACTATGATTGCTGCATACCATAGTAAACGTCCCAGGAGTACTATGATTGCTGCATACCATAGTAAACGTCCCAGGAGTACTATGATTGCAGCATACCATAGTAAACGTCACAGGAGTACTATGATTGCAGCATACCATAGTAAACGTCCCAGGAGTACTATGATTGCCGCATACCATAGTAAACGTCCCAGGAGTACTATGATTGCAGCATACCATAGTAAACGTCCCAGGAGTACTATGATTGCTGCATACCATAGTAAACGTCCCAGGAGTACTATGATTGCTGCATACCATAGTAAACGTCCCAGGAGTACTATGATTGCAGCATACCATAGTAAACGTAACATGAGTACTATGATTGCTGCATACCATAGTAAATGTCCCAGGAGTACTATGATTGCAGCATACCATAGTAAACGTCACAGGAGTACTATGATTGCAACATACCATAGTAAACGTCCCAGGAGTACTATGATTGCCGCATACCATAGTAAACGTCCCATGAGTACTATGATTGCAGCATACCATAGTAAACGTCCCAGGAGTACTATGATTGCAGCATACCATAGTAAACGTCCCAGGAGTACTATGATTGCTGCATACCATAGTAAACGTCCTAGGAGTACTATGATTGCCGCATACCATAGTAAACGTCACAGGAGTACTATGATTGCAGCATACCATAGTAAACGTCCCAGGAGTACTATGATTGCTGCATACCATAGTAAACGTCCCAGGAGTACTATGATTGCTGCATACCATAGTAAACGTCCCAGGAGTACTATGGTTGCAGCATACCATAGTAAACGTCCCAGGAGTACTATGATCGCAGCATACCATAGTAAACGTCCAAGGAGTACTATGATTGCCGCATACCATAGTAAACGTCCCAGGAGTACTATGATTGCTGCATACCATAGTAAACGTCCCAGGAGTACTATGATTGCAGCATACCATAGTAAACGTCCCAGGAGTACTATGATTGCTGCATACCATAGTAAACGTCACAGGAGTACTATGATTGCAGCATACCATAGTAAACGTCCAAGGAGTACTATGATTGCCGCATACCATAGTAAACGTCCCAGGAGTACTATGATTGCTGCATACCATAGTAAACGTCCAAGGAGTACTATGATTGCTGCATACCATAGTAAACGTCACAGGAGTACTATGATTGATGCATACCATAGTAAACGTCACAGGAGTACTATGATTGCAGCATACCATAGTAAACGTCCCAGGAGTACTATGATTGCTGCATACCATAGTAAACGTCACAGGAGTACTATGATTGCAGCATACCATAGTAAACGTCCCAGGAGTACTATGATTGCCGCATACCATAGTAAACGTCCCAGGAGTACTATGATTGCCGCATACCATAGTAAACGTCCCAGGAGTACTATGATTGCTGCATACCATAGTAAACGTCACAGGAGTACTATGATTGCTGCATACCATAGTAAACGTCCTAGGAGTACTATGATTGCCGCATACCATAGTAAACGTCACAGGAGTACTATGATTGCTGCATACCATAGTAAACGTCCCAGGAGTACTATGATTGCAGCATACCATAGTAAACGTCCCAGGAGTACTATGATTGCAGCATACCATAGTAAACGTCCCAGGAGTACTATGATTGCAGCATACCATAGTAAACCTCCCAGGAGTACTATGATTGCTGCATACCATAGTAAACGTCCCAGGAGTACTATGATTGCAGCATACCATAGTAAACGTCCCAGGAGTACTATGATTGCAGCATACCATAGTAAACGTCCCAGGAGTACTATGATTGATGCATACCATAGTAAACGTCACAGGAGTACTATGATATGCTGCATACCATAGTAAACGTCCCAGGAGTACTATGATATGCTGCATACCATAGTAAACGTCCCAGGAGTACTATGATTGCAGCGTACCATAGTAAACGTCCCAGGAGTACTATGATTGCTGCATACCATAGTAAACGTCACAGGAGTACTGTGATTGCAGCATACCATAGTAAACGTCCCAGGAGTACTATGATTGCAGCGTACCATAGTAAACGTCCCAGGAGTACTATGATTGCTGCATACCATAGTAAACGTCCCAGGAGTACTATGATTGCAGCATACCATAGTAAACGTCACAGGAGTACTATGATTGCAGCATACCATAGTAAACATCCCAGGAGTACTATGATTGCAGCGTACCATAGTAAACGTCACAGGAGTACTATGATTGCAGCATACCATAGTAAACGTCTCAGGAGTACTATGATTGCTGCATACCATAGTAAACGTCCCAGGAGTACTATGATTGCAGCATACCATAGTAAACGTCCCAGGAGTACTATGATTGCAGCATACCATAGTAAACGTCCCAGGAGTACTATGATTGCAGCATACCATAGTAAACGTCCCAGGAGTACTATGATTGCAGCGTACCATAGTAAACGTCCCAGGAGTACTATGATTGCAGCATACCATAGTAAACGTCCCTGGAGTACTATGATTGCAGCATACCATAGTAAACGTCCCAGGAGTACTATGATTGCAGCATACCATAGTAAACGTCACAGGAGTACTATGATTGCTGCATACCATAGTAAACGTCCCAGGAGTACTATGATTGCTGCATACCATAGTAAACGTCACAGGAGTACTATGATTGATGCATACCATAGTAAACGTCACAGGAGTACTATGATTGCAGCATACCATAGTAAACGTCCCAG
Organism: Siphonodentalium dalli; assembly: GCA_032622095.1. NCBI lineage: Eukaryota > Metazoa > Mollusca > Scaphopoda > Gadilida > Siphonodentaliidae > Siphonodentalium > Siphonodentalium dalli. Next base: position 250,079,165 of record CP136063.1, read on the forward strand.
GAGTACTATGATTGCTGCATACCATAGTAAACGTCACAGGAGTACTATGATTGCAGCATACCATAGTAAACGTCCCAGGAGTACTATGATTGCCGCATACCATAGTAAACGTCCCAGGAGTACTATGATTGCCGCATACCATAGTAAACGTCCCAGGAGTACTATGATTGCTGCATACCATAGTAAACGTCACAGGAGTACTATGATTGCTGCATACCATAGTAAACGTCCTAGGAGTACTATGATTGCCGCATACCATAGTAAACGTCACAGGAGTACTATGATTGCTGCATACCATAGTAAACGTCCCAGGAGTACTATGATTGCAGCATACCATAGTAAACGTCCCAGGAGTACTATGATTGCAGCATACCATAGTAAACGTCCCAGGAGTACTATGATTGCAGCATACCATAGTAAACGTCCCAGGAGTACTATGATTGCTGCATACCATAGTAAACGTCCCAGGAGTACTATGATTGCAGCATACCATAGTAAACGTCCCAGGAGTACTATGATTGCAGCATACCATAGTAAACGTCCCAGGAGTACTATGATTGATGCATACCATAGTAAACGTCACAGGAGTACTATGATATGCTGCATACCATAGTAAACGTCCCAGGAGTACTATGATATTCTGCATACCATAGTAAACGTCCCAGGAGTACTATGATTGCAGCGTACCATAGTAAACGTCCCAGGAGTACTATGATTGCTGCATACCATAGTAAACGTCACAGGAGTACTGTGATTGCAGCATACCATAGTAAACGTCCCAGGAGTACTATGATTGCAGCGTACCATAGTAAACGTCCCAGGAGTACTATGATTGCTGCATACCATAGTAAACGTCCCAGGAGTACTATGATTGCAGCATACCATAGTAAACGTCACAGGAGTACTATGATTGCAGCATACCATAGTAAACGTCCCAGGAGTACTATGATTGCAGCGTACCATAGTAAACGTCACAGGAGTACTATGATTGCAGCATACCATAGTAAACGTCTCAGGAGTACTATGATTGCTGCATACCATAGTAAACGTCCCAGGAGTACTATGATTGCAGCATACCATAGTAAACGTCCCAGGAGTACTATGATTGCAGCATACCATAGTAAACGTCCCAGGAGTACTATGATTGCAGCGTACCATAGTAAACGTCCCAGGAGTACTATGATTGCAGCGTACCATAGTAAACGTCTCATGAGTACTATGATTGCAGCATACCATAGTAAACGTCCCAGGAGTACTATGATTGCAGCATACCATAGTAAACGTCCCAGGAGTACTATGATTGCAGAATACCATAGTAAACGTCCCAGGAGTACTATGATTGCTGCATACCATAGTAAACGTCCCAGGAGTACTATGATTGCTGCATACCATAGTAAACGTCACAGGAGTACTATGATTGCTGCATACCATAGTAAACGTCCCAGGAGTACTATGATTGCAGCGTACCATAGTAAACGTCCCAGGAGTACTATGATTGCAGCATACCATAGTAAACGTCCCTGGAGTACAATGATTGCAGCGTACCATAGTAAACGTCACAGGAGTACTATGATTGCTGCATACCATAGTAAACGTCACAGGAGTACTATGATTGCTGCATACCATAGTAAACGTCACAGGAGTACTATGATTGCTGCATACCATAGTAAACGTCCCAGGAGTACTATGATTGCATCATACCATAGTAAACGTCACAGGAGTACTATGATTGCTGCATACCATAGTAAACGTCACAGGAGTACTATGATTGCTGCATACCATAGTAAACGTCCCAGGAGTACTATGATTGCTGCATGCCATAGTAAACGTCTCAGGAGTACTATGATTGCTGCATACCATAGTAAACGTCCCAGGAGTACTATGATTGCAGCGTACCATAGTAAACGTCCCAGGAGTACTATGATTGCAGCGTACCATAGTAAACGTCCCAGGAGTACTATGATTGCAGCGTACCATAGTAAACGTCCCAGGAGTACTATGATTGCTGCATAATATTTCATAGTGTACTATATTATAAAGTTATTATACAATGTTGTGTACAGTATGTGTTTTTCCAGTGTCGAGTCCAATATGACTTTTCACCACAACCTGGACGAGTACAAGAAAAACTCATACTGTACACAACATTGTATAATGACATTTGTATTATCCATCTCTATGTTTATCCAAATTTTGGGAATAAAACTTTTGTGGTTATTTTTTGGTATTTGTCGGCAATTAATTATCTATAAAAGCCTGTATATTGATCAACAGAAAGCATGATTTGGAAAAGTAAACACGGAAGTGAAAAATAAACTCAATGCAGAAGTGAAACGTCTGCTAAAATCAATCAGTGTTGCGCGCGCATCACAATTTCACCGATTCATTTCGCAATAGAGTTAATTCGTGACGTCGCGGAGTCCCAATAAAAAAGTTATATTGTACAGTCGGGAGTCCAATATGACTTTCGGGAGTCCAATATGACTTTTTACAGGACTATCACGTGGCGGCTTTTGCCCAATCGGAAATGGTGTTAGTTAAGGGATGGATAATAATATACTATAGTTATAATGTAGTGTACTATGCTATAGCATATTAAAACCACTGTATACCGCAGTATCGCCATGGTAATACTATAGTATTTTTTATTCAGAGGATTGTTACTTTAAAGGGAATTTAATCATCATGCATGTCACCGAAAACGTGTCTTGTCAGCCTATTCTCCAGAAAATAAGCTCATATTAAACTTATTTCAAAATACAAATAAGCCCATTTTAGCATAATTGGAATCTGAATTACGCTATATGTGGAAAAAAATATACCAGATGTGAGCTTTTTCCAATAATCATTGTGCAAATAGGTTCATATTGGTCCTAAATATAGATATTATTCACATTGGACTGATTTTATTATGATATAAGCCCATGGTGAGCTTATTATAACCGTTATTCCGTTGAACAGCGATGGCCGCAGTGAAAACACATTATAAAGAGCGTGAATTCTGGTAAGTCGTGTCGATGAAAAAAGGTAGAATAAGTAATGCTAATACGGGCTTATTTCGTATAGAAATCGTCCCATATTGGACTGTTTTAAAACTGAGTTTTATGTACATATACGACTGAATTATGGTCTCTTATCTCGTCTTTTAAAATCCCATGTTTACGTAAACCAAGGTCTCCTTTCTTTAGTTTCTTATTGTCATTCAAGCCTGTGTGAGGTCTGGTCATATTTCGTTCTGGTCATATTTCGTTCCATGTGGTAACGTGCGAGCTTTTTGGTAACCTGTTTGAAGAGAACACTTTAGTACAAGCACATAGGGGAATGACTATGGCGTGTAGAGGGAAGATTCAAATGTTTGAACTGGATACAATTTAGCACAATCGATATTTCTGTATCTTAAATGTAATGGTCTGAAACTGAGACCTATGACCCTCTCGCCTTATCTGGAAATACAAAACGAGACTCGAACCTGAGACGATAGTACCGATACCGATTAGTACTTTGTTTGTAAATCATGCGCGTGTTTAGCTGGTTTTACTGTGTACTAGTTTTCAAATAATGCCAATATGAGCTTATTTCGTGAAATTATAAAATAAACCTGTATTGTGGTTATCTCAAGAGAACTCTCACATTGGACTGTTTAACAAACGCGCTTTACGTTCATATAGATCATGTACTGATGTTAAATAATGCCAATATGAACGTATTTCGCTCACTAAAATAAGCCCGTTATGTGCTTATTTTCTCGAGAACAGGTTGACCACGAACAGTCGAAAAATATGAAAAAATGCAGCCTGTTCTCGAGGTAATAAACCCCTATATAGTGTACATATTTCATGGGACTGAAATAAGCTCAAATTGGCATTATTTAGTTGTGAAACAAGCCCTATGTGCTAAACTTTCTACGAAATATAAGTTCCATATGGACTTATAAAAATTCAAATTGATCAACTTATTTTCTTCGCGGCATTTACTAACTTACCAGATGACCCGGTACGCTCTTCACAATGTATTTTAATGTGGCTCGCGCTATAAAACGGAATAACGGGTATAATCCCAGACCAGGCTATTTCAGAATCAAATGCGTCCAATATGAACATGTGTGAATAGTTAGGTCCAATATGAACATGTGTGAATAGTTAGGTCCAATATGAACATGTGTGAATAGTTAGGTCCAATATGAACATGTGTGAATAGTTAGGTCCAATAAGAACATGTGTGAATAGTTGGGTCCAATATGAACATGTGTGAATAGTTAGGTGCAATATGAACATGTGTGAATAGTTAGCTCCAATATGAACATGTGTGAATAGTTAGGTCCAATAAGAACATGTGTGAATAGTTGGGTCCAATATGAACATGTGTGAATAGTTAGGTGCAATATGAACATGTGTGAATAGTTAGGTCCAATATGAACATGTGTGAATAGTTAGGTCCACTAAGAACATGTGTGAATAGTTGGGTCCAATATGAACATGTGTGAATAGTTAGGTCCAATATGAACATGTGTGAATAGTTAGGTCCACTAAGAACCTATTTTCATGAGGATATTTTGGTCTAGTTACTACGATATTAAATACATCTCAGATCACAACTGACCAGATCGGATACAATTCAAAATAGCAACATTTGGTTTCCGTCGGATGTTTGTCTCCGATTCCCTTCCCGAATATATTAACAGTCTGATATATCCATACATTCCCCGGCGAACACTTCGTTCTGGTGAATCGTCCCTTCTCTGTCCACAAGGTGCAAATCTTATGACCGTCGGCGACAGAGCTTTCCCTGTAGCCTGTCCCGACATTTGGAACTCTCTACCAAATGAAATGCGGCAATCCTATTTGCTTACCGATTTTCGATCTGCATTGAAAACTCATATATTCCGACGACGCTACCCCGACACAGAGAAAACTAACAAAAACTGATTATATATAATTCCACATATCTATTGATTATTTTGCATGTGCATTTCCTGTCTATTTATATAATGTGTAAAGCGCTTAGGGCCCCTTACGGGGGATAGGCGCTATATAAATATTATTATTATTATTATTATTACCAAAATAGACGACACAAACACATATGGCATATCGACTAGAACGGTTATGCCTAGAACTACAATAATTTGATTCCACAACGTCACACATACAGCTACAGAACCTCACTTAATGAATTGATCAACTTACCTGGATCACTATTACCTCAACCAGCTTCACGCCAATGGATAATGATGTGATTTTGCGGAAGCGCAGATCAATCTGAAATCAGACAAGAAGTCACTTGATTGTCATGCTAAACTGAAACAAAAAATGAAAATAACATGTTTAACGTGACTTAAAACAGCAAATCATTCTCTGTTTCAATTACAATATAAAAGATTGCCGATCGCCTGTTTAGAGCCACAGAATGCCCGTTGATGTAAGTAAGAGTGCAAGCGTGAGCGAGTGAAGGAGTGTATGCCTGAATATATGTATCAGATGAATATTATCTATGTTTTGTATCCAACATGTACAACCATTCATTTTGTATGTAAAATCATCTGACTTTCAATAAAATTTATATATAAAAAAAAGTCGGATGCTATATACTGCCACCTACTTAATATATGGAAGTTGGTTCCTATGATTGTAAGTGGTCGACACGGCCTATATATTCTCCAATACCACCTTGATGGTCAAGGTCAGTTGGGGTAACGATTAGACCCGTCCAAAACACTGCCCGGACAAAAGTACCCGACAAAAGTACCCGTCGAAATCCATCCTGTTTTACCCGATTCGTCCTTGAATTGAACATTTTGAAGGTCAAGATCAAGTCGGGGTCACGATTTGTCCCGTCCAAAACACTCAGTGGACAAACGTAACCCTATGTATCAAATTTCGCGAAAATCCGATCAAAATTCGCGATTTGACCTTGAATTGACCCGATTTCAAGGTCAAGGTCACGTCACACGGGCAAATTAATAGGCCTAAGCCACTCCCCGGCCGAAAATATCCCACACACCAAGTTTCATCGAAATCCCGTGATATTCGGGCGTTTGACCTTGAAATTACCCGATTTCAAGGTCAAGGTCACGTCGCATGGGCAAATTAATAGGCATATGTCACTTCCCGGCCGAAAATACACCCACATACCAAGTTTCATCGAAATCGGTTCGGTCGTTTTCGAGTCCATCGCGAACAGACATACAGACACACAGACACACAGATCTTCCAAAGTATATAATAGATAGCCGATGAGCCCGACGTTGTCCGGGCTATTCAAAAACAAAATTTCAAGTCGATAGCTCCACCCGTTTCCGAGATCTGGTCTGGGCATGCGCGAAGCTGGCGTCGCACGGGCTCGGCGACCCGATAAAACTCGTATCCGGGGCAAGATACATTCACATAGCAAATTTCAAGTCGATAGCTCCACCCGTTTCCGAGATATCGTCTGCGCATGTGCGAAGCGGGCACCGCACGGGCTCGCCAATACGACAACGACGACCGCCTGGTCAAACTACACACACGTACCAAGTTTCGTCCCGATCGGTCGAGAATAGTAGATTTATATAAATGACATACATACAGACATACAGACAGACAGACATAGGTCTTCAAAATATATATGAGACTAGCCGATGAGCCCGACGTTGTCCGGGCTATTCAAAAACCAAATTTCAAGTCGATAGCTCTACCCGTTTCCGAGATCTGGTCTGCGCATGCGCGAAGCTGGCGTCGCACGGGCTCGGCGACCCGATAAAATTCGTATCCGGGGCAAGATACATTCACATAGCAAATTTCAAGTCGATAGCTCCTCCCGTTTCCGAGATCTCGTCTGCGCATGCGCGAAGCGGGCGTCGCACGAGATCGGCGACCCGATAAAATTCGTATCCGGGGCAAGATACATTCACATACCAAATTTCAAGTCGATAGCTCCACCCGTTTCCGAGATCTCGTCTGCGCATGCGCTGCACGGGCGTCGCACGGGCTCGCCAATACGACAACGTCCACCGCCTGGTCAAACTACACACACGTACCAAGTTTCGTCCCGATCGGTCGAGAATCGTAGATTTGTATTAATGACAAACATACAGACAGACAGACAGACAAACAAACAGACAGAGGTCTTCAAAATATATATGAGACTAGCCGATGAGCCCGACGTTGTCCGGGCTATTCAAAAACCAAATTTCCAAGTCGATAGCTCCACCCGTTTCCGATATCTGGTCTGCGCATGCGCGAAGCTGGCGTCGTACGGGCTCGGCGACCCGATAAAATTCGTACTCGGGGCAAGATACATTCACATACCAAATTTCAAGTCGATAGCTCCACCCGTTTCCGAGATCTCGTCTGCGCATGCGCTGCACGGGCTCGCCAATACGACAACGACCACCGCCTGGTCAAACTACACACACGTACCAAGTTTCGTCCCGATCGGTCGAGAATCGTAGATTTGTATTAAGGACAGACAGACAGACAGACAGACAGACAAACAGACAGAGGTCTTCAAAATATATATGAGATTGACGACAGTGTGTGCCCAACGCAAAATATGCATACAGCCCCACTGTGAGGGGTAATACTCCCATAATGTGGCACCCTGTTTGCCGTGGGGGTGTATCACATGGGGTGCGGTGTAAGAGTCCTGGATGTATTAGGGCGGCCGTATCACGTGATGCATCGAACTGCGGATACGGCTTAGATCATGGACCTCTTTGGTCCTACATCTCTTCAAGACGGGTGATTGGGTTGACCCGGCTTAATCAATCGGCTAGTCACGTCCCTACTCGGTGTTCCAGATTACTTTTCTGCCATCTGTTCTGTTTTCTTTCTGGTATCTAGTTGCGTGTTCTGTTTTTCGTGTATGTTGTTTTTTCGTGACATGCATTTCATGTGTTAACTGTTTCAAACGGGTAATGTTCACGCCTGTCTCACTGTGGGGAGTTACCCGACGGCTGTTAAATGCTGTGGCTAAACAGCTCACTGATTCATCTATTTACCAGTCTTTGGTCCGACCATAATTCAAAGTGTAGTCCCATGCGGCTGCTGGGCTAGTTGTCGATTATTTGATTTCCATATGGCAACTCAAAAAAACTAAAGCGTAAAATTGACCACCGCTATGTTCCACTGAAGTATATCCTCAGTACTCGGTACTTGGTTTTGTCAAGAGGCATTCTGTATTTGTGATTGATAAAACGCTACAAAGCATAGCCGGACAATTAAATTATGTCAAACCTATCAAGACTGGGCCACTAAGTTGCTCTCTTCTGACCCAGAATTCAAGCTGATGCTCTTATATAATTAACATCTATTCCACAAACTCGAGTGTTGATTACTCCACACAAGATATTGAACAATAGCAGAGCAGTGTTGAAAACCCGCCATATAGTTGATTCTTCGGTATCGGAAATGTTGGCAGAGTTAGCACCACAGGGAGTTACAGAAGTCTGTAGATTCACAAAAACAGTTGTTAGACTAAAAGTTCAATTGACTAGTTATCTTCTGACCTTCAATCGACGCGAACATATTGAAGGTTTGGTACATGAAGGTCATTGAACAACATCATTCGGGACCCGAATATTTTCAGAGAACTCTTCAGAAAAATCCACATCACATGACCTGTCATCAAACGTCAGTTATGCATCATCAACTCTTATCTGTGCAAAACATATATTTTGTTGCTGACGATAGCAGAATTCAAAGAGCTACGTTCCTGTGTATCCACTTTCATAGAATGACTGGGTGTGCATAGTTAGAGCACTATTTAAAAAAACCTGTTCCTGTATATCCACTTTCATAGAATGACTGTGTGTGCATAGTTAGAGCACTATTAAAGACCCCATGTTACTGTGTATCCATGTTCATAGAATGACTGTGTGTGCATAGTTAGAGCACTATTAAAGACCCCATGTTACTGTGTATCCATGTTCATAGAATGACTGGGTGTGCATAGTTAGAGCACTATTAAAGACCCCATGTTACTGTGTATCCATGTTCATAGAATGACTGGGTGTGCATAGTTAGAGCACTATTAAAGACCCCATGTTCCTGCGTATCCATGTTCATAGAATGACTGGGTGTGCATAGTTAGATCACTATTAAAGACCCCATGTTACTGTGTATCCATGTTCATAGAATGACTGGGTGTGCATAGTTAGAGCACTATTTAAAAAAAACCTGTTCCTGTGTATCCACTTTCATAGAATGACTGTGTGTGCATAGTTAGAGCACTATTAAAGACCCCATGTTCCTGTGTATCCATGTTCATAGAATGACTGGGTGTGCATAGTTAGATCACTATTAAAGACCCCATGTTACTGTGTATCCATGTTCATAGAATGACTGGGTGTGCATAGTTAGAACACTATTAAAGACCCCATGTTACTGTGTATCCATGTTCATAGAATGACTGTGTGTGCATAGTTAGAGCACTATTAAAGACCCCATGTTACTGTGTATCCATGTTCATAGAATGACTGGGTGTGCATAGTTAGAGCACTATTAAAGACCCCATGTTACTGTGTATCCATGTTCATAGAATGACTGGGTGTGCATAGTTAGAGCACTATTAAAGACCCCATGTTCCTGTGTATCCATGATCATAGAATGCCATATTGAAGGTTTGGTACATGAAGGTCATTGAACTACTTTTGTTTCAAATCCATTGCGATGTGTTAAATGTAAGGGCTATGGCCATGGCCAGGAAAATAGTTAAAGTAAAGAACCCATCTGCGCTCACTGCTCTGTTTTGGACATGATCACATGTTCTGGATATCATAAGGTTTGCAGAAGATCGCACAAATGTTCCAACCGGCAATGCTGCAATGGATACTTCATGTCCCATGTTGGAATATGCATTCAAATTTAAAATGTTTAAAGCTGAGAAACATATGTTATATTTCGATGCAAAGAAAAGAGTGTGCTGATTCAGCATTGAGACAGAAAACAGTCAGAACAACATCATTCGGGACCCGAATTTCGGGTATCACAAGTAACACAAACTGACGTAATCTATATCACAAGAAAATGCCTGGCAGATTTGCTATTGGCATATTTGTTCGATTAGCTGACATACTAGCCAGTGCGTTAACGAACACTTTAATTACACTTTAATTACACATATGCCATCAACGTTGTTTTTTTTCGATTGATATATATGCTTATATATGTCTCAGTTGGAAAACTACATACTGTATAACTCCACGAAGCGGAATTATACTAAGTATCGCGTTCGCCCACTGAGACATATATACGCGCATAGATCAATTGAAAAAAGGCATTGATGGCATATAATTACAACGACGAAACCTTATTTTCAACTATCTACTATTGATCCATCTCACAAAATAAATTGCCACAACAGGATTTTCCATTGGACGATCTCCGAATTGGGTCAATTGGCCGAAAATAAATTAGCCAAAATTGGTAACGACCAAGCAAACTTTCATAAAATAAATACACCTCAACTTCAATTTTCAGCAATAAACTATCCATGATGAAATAAAGTGTTTGGTTGTGTACGATTTACATTTAAAATGACTCAATAACGTCTAAATAATTATCAACACACACAGAGTCGAATCTCCGCCTCCGGTAAAATTATTAACTCCCGTACCGATGTAAATGGTAACTTGTAAACAAATGCCCTTGTCACATTTAATGTTCTCGTGACAAATGCCATGTCTTTACCATTGGTACGAAGCAGAACAATGTTAATAGGGTTGTAATCGGGTAACACATTTTATTTATTCACAATCATATTATCCATGTTCATCAGCATGTTGATCAGTCTGATTCATGATCATTTGTTTTCGCAGTAACTGTGGTGACACTCCACAGTTTCGAATGATCAGTAGGGGTAAATTTCTTAGAATAGAGTACCAGTGTTTTCTGTCACCATGGGTGTGGCATGTTTATTGAGAGAAGGTTAGTTATGAATTTGTGGGTTTTTAGAGGATGTCTTTGAGTTTTGAAAAATATTGTTTCAGTTGACCTTGACCCCAACAGTATCAAGTAGTAGCGATTTCTGCGAAACAGTGGCTCCAGACACCAGCGTGACTTTTTAGCACCTAAAATGTGTCATCTGCATGAAAAATATGTTGTTAGAAATCACAGTGATGAGAATTTTGAAATTTTTTGATATTATTGTGAGGAAACAGTGTTCTTTCAGACAACATAGGCGGCTAGACTCCGAAAAATCTTGTTTTTGTGCCATGGGCCTGAAAATCGCTTATTTTGGTCATTTTTGCATCAAAATTTCATTTTTCAGGCACACAATCAAGGGGCATAACTCTTTCTACCCCCATTAAAATGACAATTCTGTATCAAAATATTTAAGCCCAGTATGTGCTCAACCCAAGCATATATACATATGTGTTGTGGGTTCACATTTCAGTTATTTTTCAATGAATTGATGCCCCTCTTATTTTGCTCCAATCCCTGCAGAAAACTGCGGAGTGTCACCTATACACGTTTAATGGACGCTTTTCCGAAAATTGGGCAAACGAAAAACGCGGCACAAATTCTGAGCGTTTAGTCGAGCATAACACAAACATGAATACGGCTGAAATACAATGACCTAAGTAAGATACATGCAATACAGAAATCAACTACTTTTTCAAATATGTCTAGCTTTGATTTTTCGAGTTATTGTTTCACTGAGATTATAATGGAATTCTGTTCGGCCCTTTCCTGTCATCTGGTGACGTGGCCCCGACGGTTAGACTCGCCCATTTTTTCTTAAAGTATCACTACTCGTCCACTGCAACATTTATGTCCTGGTAGATGTCGTCGCCCGCTAGCCTCTCAACCAATCAAATTCCCGTTTTTCAATGAAAACGAACGAGTTGTAATTATATGCCCATCGCTTTTGTGTATGCGATGTTAAAAAGTTAGTTAGTTATCACACTTACCCCGTTAAAAACAGTCACGTAAAACAGCATAATGGACTCCGTTGCCTCGGCGTGTTTCTCAGATTCTGTTTCAGCTGTGGCGCGCTCCATCGAGCTAGACGAATAGCAACGTGATAGTATTAGCTTGTTGTTGTTTTTTTGATTGATTGTTTATTCGTAAAATATTTACAAACATAATGCTGACAGTGAAATATTCAGAAATAAACAACCTGAAATAAACATGATTATATTGTACAGGAGCGGCATGGCCAAATAGGCCGTCTTCCTGCCGACCCTGTTTGGAAATGAAACTTAAATACTAAAATTACAACGTAAAGTATAGTAACATCTAAATACATGAAAATATGGGGGGACAAAAACATATGCATGAATGGCGTATCCAAACCATTTACATAGTACATATTATGCTGGTATATGTACTGGTTGTATGTAATGGTTATACCAAGCACTGGGCCAATATTGCTCTATCATAAATGCAGTGAGTAGGGCTGAAATATTATAGTTTTAGACTATATGACAAAATGAGAGCCTTTTTTAAAGATCGCTATTCATTTTGTTCATATCCATCAGTTCTGTTCATAAAGGACAAGGTTACATATTATCCAGCCGAAATGAAAGGTGAACATACCAGGCTTTTTACTAGCCAGTAACAATGCTGGGGCTCATGTCGTGCATTTAGGCATAATCGCACAATCTCTACAAAAGGTATTGTTGCATTTAATTTTAGACGAGTATTTTCATATTCGAATTCGTGTTTGTATGAGTCGGACTTCGACTATTGGGATAGCGAAACAATTTTGTCCATCAATATTTTCAGAGAATTCTTCAGAAAAATCCACAGCACATGACCCGTCATCAAACGTCAGTTATGCATCACCAACTCTTATCTGTGCCAAACATATATTTTGTTGCTGACGATAGCAGAATTCAAAGAGCTACGTTCCTGTGTATCCACTTTCATAGAATGAGTGGGTGTGCATAGTTAGAGCACTATTAAAGACCCCATGTTCCTGTGTATCCATGTTCATAGAATGACTGTGTGTGCATAGTTAGAGCACTATTAAAGACGCTAAGTTCCTGTGTATCCATGTTCATAGAATGACTGGGTGTGCATAGTAACATCACTATTAAAGACCCCATGTTACTGTGTATCCATGTTCATAGAATGACTGTGTGTGCATAGTTAGAGCACTATTAAAGACGCTAAGTTCCTGTGTATCCATGTTCATAGAATGACTGTGTGTGCATAGTAACATGACTATTAAAGACCCCATGTTCCTGTGTATCCATGTTCATAGAATGACTGTGTGTGCATAGTTAGAGCACTATTAAAGACGCTAAGTTCCTGTGTATCCATGTTCATAGAATGACTGGGTGTGCATAGTAACATCACTATTAAAGACCCCATGTTACTGTGTATCCATGTTCATAGAATGACTGTGTGTGCATAGTTAGATCACTATTAAAGACCCCATGTTCCTGTGTATCCATGTTCATAGAATGACTGTGTGTGCATAGTTAGATCACTATTAAAGACCCCATGTTCCTGTGTATCCATGTTCATAGAATGACTGTGTGTGCATAGTTAGAGCACTATTAAATACCCCATGTTCCTGTGTATCCATGTTCATAGAATGACTGTGTGTGCATAGTTAGAGCACTATTAAAGACCCCATGTTCCTGTGTATCCATGTTCATAGAATGACTGTGTGTGCATAGTTAGAGCACTATTAAAGACCCCATGTTCCTGTGTATCCATGTTCATAGAATGACTGGGTGTGCATAGTTAGAGCACTATTTAAAAAACCCTGTTCCTGTATATCCACTTTCATAGAATGACTGGGTGTGCATAGTTAGAACACTATTAAAGACCCCATGTTCATGTGTATCCATGTTCATAGAATGACTGGGTGTGCATAGTGTGAGCACTATTTAAAAAAAACCCTGTTTCTGTGTATCCACTTTCATAGAATGACTGGGTGTGCATAGTTAGAGCACTATTAAAGACCCCATGTTCCTGTGTATCCATGTTCATAGAATGACTGGGTGTGCATAGTTAGAACACTATTAAAGACCCCATGTTACTGTGTATCCATGTTCATAGAATGACTGTGTGTGCATAGTTAGATCACTATTAAAGACCCCATGTTCCTGTGTATCCATGTTCATAGAATGACTGTGTGTGCATAGTTAGATCACTATTAAAGACCCCATGTTACTGTGTATCCATGTTCATAGAATGACTGGGTGTGCATAGTTAGAGCACTATTTAAAAAACCCTGTTCCTGTGTATCCACTTTCATAGAATGACTGGGTGTGCATAGTTAGAACACTATTAAAGACCCCATGTTCATGTGTATCCATGTTCATAGAATGACTGTGTGTGCATAGTTAGATCACTATTAAAGACCCCATGTTACTGTGTATCCATGTTCATAGAATGACTGTGTGTGCATAGTTAGATCACTATTAAAGACCCCATGTTACTGTGTATCCATGGTCATAGAATGACTGTGTGTGCATAGTTAGAGTACTATTAAAGACCCCATGTTCTTGTGTATCCACTTTCATAGAATGACTGTGTGTGCATAGTTAGAACACTATTAAAGACCCCATGTTCCTGTGTATCCATGTTCATAGAATGACTGTGTGTGCATAGTTAGATCACTATTAAAGACCCCATGTTACTGTGTATCCATGTTCATAGAATGACTGGGTGTGCATAGTTAGATCACTATTAAAGACCCCCTGTCCGATTTGACACGGCTTGTTCACAGTTTATTGTCAGCTTGTTGTGCAAAAGAACACGAACTATACCATAAATTGCCATCATTCGAATGGCACAAGTATTGTGAAAACAAACATCATTCGATATTGTACACGTGCGCAAAGGTCGACAAAGCTTTTTCTTAAATATCGCTTTTTGCGACAGAGCCAAGGATGCTATATAAGAGACCGTTATTAAATGTTTGCAAGACTGAGAGATATTCAAAACGTGCTAAAACTTCCCCTTCCGAAAGGCTAATAATTTTCGGGTATCTACATGTAAGACGTGCAGACGGTGGTTTTATGGTGTAACATCGAACAGGGCATCTTTAATTTTTAAAGTTTTGTAACGACACTCGGAAACATTAGCTAGTTTCAGATGTGAATATGACTGAGGCGTCCAACAATTTTCATCAAATTATTCTGATATCTACGGTGGCTGGAAGAGGACATGGGAAATTTTATTTTTATCTCGTTTAAACGAGATCACTTATCTCGTTTAAACGATATAGCAGGTGGGAAATTTTATTTTTATCTCGTTTAAACGAGATAGCAGGTGGGAAATTTTATTTTTATCTCGTTTAAACGAGATAGCAGGTGGGAAATTTTATTTTTATCTCGTTTAAACCAGATAACCTATCTCGTTTAAACGAGATAGCAGGTGGGAAATTTTATTTTTTATCTCGTTTAAACCAGATAAGTTATCTCGTTTAAACGAGAGATAAAAATAAAATTTCCCACCTGCTATCTATCTCGTTTAAACGAGATAAGTTATCTCGTTTAAACGAGATAAAAATAAAATTTCCCATCACTTATCTCGTTTAAACGAGAAAAAAATAAAATTTCCCATCTGCTATCTCGTTTAAACGAGATAGTTATCTCGTTTAAACGAGATAAAAATAAAATTTCCCATGTCCTCATCCAGCCACCGTAGATATCAGATTACGAAAGGATGTTTCGCGCGTATTGTCACACTGCATAACCAAACAGTCTGATCTGCACCAACAACTCTAATCTGTGTGCTGGAACTACTGATCTGACAAAATAGAGTTTTGTGTCAGAGACGTCAAAATTCGACGACATCATAATTCACAGAGTCACTCTTGTGTATATTCACGTCATTCTTGTGTATATTCACGTCATTCTTGTGTATATTCACGTCATTCTTGTGTATATTCACGTAATTATTGTGTATATTCACGTCATTCTTGTGTATATTCACGTCACTCTTGTGTATATTCGCGTCATTCTTGTGTATATTCACGTCACTCTTGTGTATATTCAAAATACGCTTGTGTATATTCACGTTCATTAAATTATTTTGTGTGATATTTACTCGTCTACAATTTAACACTGAAATATCACTGACATAGCGAGTTATGTTGGGATATGAAACGAGTTTGATAAATTTGATACACAACGAGTCGTAGACGAATTGACAATCAAATTTATCAAACGAGTTCAAGATATTTTATATCCCATGAAAAAACTAGAGCTTTATGCTTTATTTTTAACAAATCATAATCCTTAAAAGAAGCTGCACAATGCATGCAATATCCATACATTTTCCATTGCTGTCTCGGTCGCTTCACAACAGTATACGACAATATTGCGCGCTCTGGCTGTCGGCGGAAAAGAGAGTCCCCCAATTTAGCACTTTGTTTTTGTATCTATTTTCATTAGTCCAACGAAATGGGACAATCATTTTACTTTAACGAACAAAGCAATCATTTTGCTTCGTCTGGTGTTGGTGCCCGGCTTTTATAAATATCATTAATCCGCGCGGACATTTTGCTGGCGCGATGCCAAGTGATTCCGGGAAGCACGCGCCTATTCATAACTAGTAAGAGATAAGGAAATATGTAATGTATTTTAATGATATAATAGGGGTTTCATGTGATATTGCATGATAATTATTAATGCAGTAAACGACCGGCCCAGTCGCTGATTGGTAGAATATATCTACTATTAATTATTTGATTGACAGCTTTGGAAAGATCTAGTGTCACACTGTCATATCTGCGAGTTAATCTGAACTTCTGGTGACCTTTACGTCAAATATTTCAGATAGTATGGGGTTTTAATACTTACAACTGGTATATGCTATGATCCAAAACAGCGAGCAGTTCAATGATGTTTGTAGCTGTGGTTTGTCTCTTATTTCGCACAAAGTCGTAAACATCTGGGTAAATGGAAATAAATGTTCAATGGACATAGTTCATGCAGTTTATTTTTATCTGCTTTTATTGTGTAGATATGGATAGTCCGGTTCAGAAATGTACACCAACCAATGTATGGTATTTGTTTGTACTTGTTTATCAATTTAAGATAAGAAAAAACAATGTAATTCTAAATAAATAATAAATTATATTTGATCCAGATAGTAAGTTCCAAGAACACCAGTGAACTATTTAACTTCAGCGATTATCAATCTTAGCTTGCTTATACCTTCGGAGGTATCAATATACCTGATTATCAATGTTAGCTTGCTTATACCTTCGGAGGTATCAGTATACCCGACTTCGGGTCCGTTCCTAGATGATATATTGGTAATGTGCAAGTCCCTTGGTTTGCTGATAGAGTCAGTTGTGCCATTTGACACAAGATTGTTGGTCATTCGTTGCTTTGATGATAACTCATTAGTACCATTATGTATTTCCAATCATTAATATAAGTTGAACAAGCCCATCCACTTTTTATCGGAATATTTTACTAACTTACCGATTAGCGATTTCAGTTTACTAACCTTTGTAGGGATCAGTATACCCGACGGCATATCCGAGTACCTGGATCATATATCGGTCACGCATAAGCCCGTTTTGTCTGCTGATAGAGTAAGCTGTTCCGTTTGACACAAATGAGCCAACCTGAAACGGAGAAGCAACACAGCACTGTTTTGTATTTGTTATATTAATCTGGATCTTGTGTCCAATATGCGACTAAATATCTCGTCTGCAAAATGGATGAATAACGCATAGTCAGTCATTATTGTTCCATGTATGTCGTTTACAATTGTCCTCAACTAACTCTACGGGAGAAAGTATGTATGGCCTATCGTATGTAATATGATCCAACGCAGACTCTCTCGATTTACACGAAATTCTGGTACTGTTTTTCCACTCGTGCATGGACATGGACCATTATATCATTGGAAGAAATAAAAGAAATAAGATGTAATTTTGCGATGGTAAGGTGAGTCGTGGTCGATTGCTGATAAAGCCAATTCTGGAATAAGTGGGAACACATACCAACTTTTAAAAAACTATCTTGTGTGTTCGAGCCTAGGTACTGTTTACCAAATCATGTTTTTTTTAATATTGTAAACCAGATATATATTTATGTATTTAGTGAAGTATAACCATTTGCTTTGAATATTTAGAGCTATACGACCCAAATATCCCATCGCCATGGCAACTATCACTAAATTCTCCCAACCTGCAAGTATGTTGAATTCCAAGTACAATCATCTGATATTTTCAACGTGCCGTGCATGTTATCACTGATCAGGAATTCGTGTTGAAACAACAACGAGAGGTCGACCATGATGGGGATATGTTTAACCCATACCTTGGCGATAGTGATCAGCTATTTTCAGCCTGGACGCTAAAATCCAAAGGCCATAACTCCCTTAAAAAACGGATCAAACCCAAATTCGAATTATATCTGTATTTTTGGTTGAGAAACTAACATACCAAATTTACATACATCTCAATAAAATGAGATATATCAGATGAAAGGTATATCTGTTAACGTATCAGGAATGTTGAGAAGGGTTCATTTTAACTACAATAATCCATACAAGTGAAGGAGGATAAACCTGGAGATATAATAGGAGAATGATTACATGAAAAATATACAAAAGCATAAAATTGATGACCATGGTTAACAAGTTTAACTCTATAAAATTAGGGGACTGTACCAGGTATGTCACTTGAATATTGCATTGATAGGCTAAACCAGAGGGCTATTCAGAAGTTGATAAACCCTGTGCCAACACTATCCACACACTATGGAGATGCAATAAACAACAGACAGGTATTAAAGTCATTTTATTTGTGCAATACAGCAAGCATCAGATATCGTATTATAAGACTGTGTAACTTATAAAAATAGTGCTACTAAATGGGGTTCTCTCTGACTGCTCAAATTCTGAGAAAATCCCTACACATGAACGATAGACTATTTCAATGTATAGTTTTAGAACTGAATGGGAGAGTCCATTGATTCATGAATGGGTTACACCTTACACTGATGGCTAAAATAACTATATATCAATAATACAGATCTATCTCTTGTCTAGATCTCTCAAAGTTAAACTGATATCACTGGTAATTATTTGTAGGCTGAGAGGGTTATCTTGCGAGCATAAAAATCTCATATCTGTTCAATTATTAGTTGAAAATGGGCCATAACTCTGGTATAAAATATCTAATCTAACTCATTTTGAAATTTGATCAGTATTTTGAGTTGAGAAACTCACATACCAAATTTGATTGCTATCAGACGAAAAATGGTTGATTCTATGTTAAAGGGCCATAACTCCATTAAATCATATTGGATAAAATTCATATGTCAACTCGATCTGTATTTTGGGCTGAGACACTAACATAGCAAATTTGGTTCCGATCAGATAAAATTTGTTTGAGTTATGGCAGCATGCGTGAATTCTAAGTTGAAAAAGGGCCTTAACTCTGCAAAAGCAAATTCGGATCAAACCCATATTCGAACTCGATCGACCCATATACAACATTTGGTTCAGATCGGATAGAAAATGTTTGAGTTATCGCATTACGCGTAAAGTGTCTACAGACAGACGGACGGAAGGACGGACGGACGAACGACGAGTGGTCAATCCGGACGTCGACACTATGTGTATCATACTATGGTATGGGTACACATAAAAATATATTTTAGTTCGATACTACATTTAGCAAAATATTTACACTCGAAATCAGATTGTGAATGTATCATTCGGCGTTTGAACGTTTATTTTAGAAGCTTTTAGTTCTGGGTCTTTACCAGTGATATTCATGTGAACATCGATTTTTTCACATTGTTCGAACGTTTTCCTTGAACAACACACATAATTATACAAATAAGCGATCAAATTATTCTTTTAGTTGCTGACACATCGTTAATATTAGTGTTAATATTGTCAAATTATGAACGTTGGGCCATTTTTTCATTGTTGCTTTTTGAAATAGTTCTACTTACCGGCGCATGAATTTGACCTAGAATTTTTAGGTGACTGCCAATCGCAAGGACGCTCTGAACAATTGCCCAATCAAATCAAGGGAAGATGTTATTGGTTACTAACTAATAATACCTGGAATTACAACAACCTGAAGCCCAAATCAAATGCACAAGTCATACTGTAAATGTATTTTATCGACCCTCGTTTTATCGCTTACCATCTCAAGTTCCGCATCTTGAGTCTTCCTGGTGACGGTTATCGATGCATCGTTATCTGCATCCTGGAAAGCCTGTATGTGATTCTGCATATAAGACAACATAGCATTGGTATGTGGAATTAATTTGTAAAGCAAAGAATTAGTCCAGTGCATATCTCAGAAAAAATGCCAAATCCGGTACTAAAAACTAAATTGTTGGAAAAAATTGCAGATTGTGTAGCTCTTCTCTTCTCTATATACAAGCAGGTCCATATCATTAAGAATATACAGGCAGGTCAATATCATTAAGAATCTAATGGCGTGGTTTGGAGATACACAAGTGGCGCCATCAATGGCAGGAGTGGTGTCGGGGAAGACACAAACATTATAAAAACGGTATAATCACCGGTGTCTACCAAACTGTATACGTGTAGTGATATAGGGAATCTAATGGCGTGGTTTGAGCGAATTTTGATGATACTTAAGTGGCGCCATACATGACAGGTACGGTTTCGGGGAAGGGACACGCAATTTATAAACAAAGTTGATTGTCGTCCAAACGTGTTTTAATGTCATAAAGCCAGTGTACAGCAAATATATGGTATTATTAAATGTTGCCGAAGTGGCACCGTCGGAGTCAAGAGTTGGGTTTGAGGAGGAATACCTAAAATTTATTAGGCTTCATTTAAACTAATATGAAGACAGAAGGCTCGTACTCACCATCTGGGTTTATATTATAGTCTAGGTATAGTCTATATCAGTCGAGGCTCAATTAAAGGTATCCGCGATCGACAATATATGATAAGCATCGTGGTGTAGGATTATCTATTTAAGGTATCCGCGATCGACAATCGGATAGGCATCGTGGTGTAAGATTATCTATTTAATGTATCCGCGATCGACAATCGGATAGGCATCGTGGTGTAGGATTATCTATTAAAGGTATCCGCGATCGACAATCGGATAGGCATCGTGGTGTAGGATTATCTATTAAAGGTATCCGCGATCGACAATCGGATAGGCATCGTGGTGTAGGATTATCTATTTAAAGTATCCGCGATCGACAATCGGATAGGCATCGTGGTGTAGGATTATCTATTAAAGGTATCCGCGATCGACAATCGGATAGGCATCGTGGTGTAAGATTATCTATTTAAGGTATCCGCGATCGACAATCGGATAGGCATCGTGGTGTAGGATTATCTATTAAAGGTATCCGCGATCGACAATCGGATAGGCATCGTGGTGTAAGATTATCTATTAAAGGTATCCGCGATCGACAATCGGATAGGCATCGTGGTGTAGGATTATCTATTTAAGGTATCCGCGATCGACAATCGGATAGGCATCGTGGTGTAGGATTATCCATTTAAGGTATCCGCGTTCGACAATCGGATAGGCATCGTGGTGTAAGATTATCCATTTAAGGTATCCGCGATCGACAATCGGATAGGCATCGTGGTGTAGGATTATCTATTTAAGGTATCCGCGATCGACAATCGGATAGGCATCGTGGTGTAAGATTATCTATTTAAGGTATCCGCGATCGACAATCGGATAGGCATCGTGGTGTAGGATTATCTATTTAAGGTATCCGCGATCGACAATAGGATAGGCATCGTGGTGTAGGATTATCTATTTAAGGTATCCGCGTTCGACAATCGGATAGGCATCGTGGTGTAAGATTATCTATTTAAGGTATCCGCGATCGACAATCGGATAGTCATCGTGGTGTAGGATTATCCATTTAAGGTATCCGCGATCGACAATCGGATAGGCATCGTGGTGTAAGATTATCTATTTAAGGTATCCGCGATCGACAATCGGATAGGCATCGTGGTGTAGGATTATCTATTAAAGGTATCCGCGATCGACAATCGGATAGGCATCGTGGTGTAAGATTATCTATTTAAGGTATCCGCGTTCGACAATCGGATAGGCATCGTGGTGTAAGATTATCTATTTAAGGTATCCGCGATCGACAATCGGATAGGCATCGTGGTGTAGGATTATCTATTTAAGGTATCCGCGATCGACAATCGGATAGGCATCGTGGTGTAAGATTATCTATTAAAGGTATCCGCGATCGACAATCGGATTGGCATCGTGGTGTAGGATTATCCATTTAAGGTATCCGCGATCGACAATCGGATAGGCATCGTGGTGTAGGATTATCTATTAAAGGTATCCGCGATCGACAATCGGATTGGCATCGTGGTGTAGGATTATCCATTTAAGGTATCCGCGATCGACAATCGGATAGGCATCGTGGTGTAAGATTATCTATTTAAGGTATCCGCGATCGACAATAGGATAGGCATCGTGGTGTAAGATTATCTATTTAAGGTATCCGCGATCGACAATAGGATAGGCATCGTGGTGTAAGATTATCTATTTAAGGTATCCGCGATCGACAATCGGATAGGCATCGTGGTGTAAGATTATCTATTAAAGGTATCCGCGATCGACAATCGGATAGGCATCGTGGTGTAGGATCATCTATTAAAGGTATCCGCGATCGACAATCGGATAGGCATCGTGGTGTAGGATTATCTATTAAAGGTATCCGCGATCGACAATCGGATAGGCATCGTGGTGTAGGATCATCTATTAAAGGTATCCGCGATCGACAATCGGATAGGCATCGTGGTGTAAGATTATATATTAAAGGTATCCGCGATCGACAATCGGATAGGCATCGTGGTGTAGGATCATCTATTAAAGGTATCCGCGATCGACAATCGGATAGGCATCGTGGTGTAAGATTATCTATTTAAGGTATCCGCGATCGACAATCGGATTGGCATCGTGGTATAAGATTATCCATTTAAGGTATCCGCGTTCGACAATCGGATAGGCATCGTGGTGTAAGATTATCCATTTAAGGTATCCGCGTTCGACAATCGGATAGGCATCGTGGTGTAGGATTATCTATTTAAGGTATCCGCGATCGACAATCGGATAGGCATCGTGGTGTAAGATTATCCATTTAAGGTATCCGCGTTCGACAATCGGATATATAGGCATCGTGGTGTAGGATCATCTATTAAAGGTATCCGCGTTCGACAATCGGATAGGCATCGTGGTGTAGGATTATCTATTTAAGGTATCCGCGATCGACAATCGGATAGGCATCGTGGTGTAGGATTATCTATTTAAGGTATCCGCGATCGACAATCGGATAGGCATCGTGGTGTAGGATTATCCATTTAAGGTATCCGCGATCGACAATCGGATAGGCATCGTGGTGTAGGATTATCTATTTAAGGTATCCGCGATCGACAATCGGATAGGCATCGTGGTGTAGGATTATCCATTTAAGGTATCCGCGATCGACAATCGGATAGGCATCGTGGTGTAAGATTATCTATTTAAGGTATCCGCGATCGACAATAGGATAGGCATCGTGGTGTAAGATTATCTATTTAAGGTATCCGCGATCGACAATAGGATAGGCATCGTGGTGTAAGATTATCTATTTAAGGTATCCGCGATCGACAATCGGATAGGCATCGTGGTGTAAGATTATCTATTAAAGGTATCCGCGATCGACAATCGGATAGGCATCGTGGTGTAGGATCATCTATTAAAGGTATCCGCGATCGACAATCGGATAGGCATCGTGGTGTAGGATTATCTATTAAAGGTATCCGCGATCGACAATCGGATAGGCATCGTGGTGTAGGATCATCTATTAAAGGTATCCGCGATCGACAATCGGATAGGCATCGTGGTGTAAGATTATCTATTAAAGGTATCCGCGATCGACAATCGGATAGGCATCGTGGTGTAGGATCATCTATTAAAGGTATCCGCGATCGACAATCGGATAGGCATCGTGGTGTAGGATTATCTATTAAAGGTATCCGCGATCGACAATCGGATATGCATCGTGGTGTAAGATTATCTATTTAAGGTATCCGCGATCGACAATCGGATTGGCATCGTGGTGTAAGATTATCCATTTAAGGTATCCGCGTTCGACAATCGGATAGGCATCGTGGTGTAAGATTATCCATTTAAGGTATCCGCGTTCGACAATCGGATAGGCATCATGGTGTAGGATTATCTATTTAAGGTATCCGCGATCGACAATCGGATAGGCATCGTGGTGTAGGATTATCCATTTAAGGTATCCGCGTTCGACAATCGGATAGGCATCGTGGTGTAAGATTATATATTAAAGGTATCCGCGATCGACAATAGGATAGGCATCGTGGTGTAAGATTATCTATTAAAGGTATCCGCGATCGACAATAGGATAGGCATCGTGGTGTAGGTATCATCCATTAAAGGTATCCGCGTTCGACAATCGGATAGGCATCGTGGTGTAGGATTATCTATTTAAGGTATCCGCGATCGACAATCGGATAGGCATCGTGGTGTAGGATTATCTATTTAAGGTATCCGCGATCGACAATCGGATAGGCATCGTGGTGTAAGATTATCCATTTAAGGTATCCGCGTTCGACAATAGGATAGGCATCGTGGTGTAGGATCATCCATTTAAGGTATCCGCGATTGACAATCGGATAGGCATCGTGGTGTAGGATTATCTATTTAAGGTATCCGCGTTCGACAATCGGATAGGCATCGTGGTGTAGGATTATCCATTTAAGGTATCCGCGATCGACAATCGGATAGGCATCGTGGTGTAGGATTATCTATTAAAGGTATCCGCGATCGACAATCGGATAGGCATCGTGGTGTAGGATCATCTATTAAAGGTATCCGCGATCGACAATCGGATAGGCATCGTGGTGTAGGATTATCTAATAAAGGTATCCGCGATCGACAATCGGATAGGCATCGTGGTGTAGGATTATCCATTTAAGGTATCCGCGATCGACAATCGGATAGGCATCGTGATGTAGGATTATCTATTTAAGGTATCCGCGTTCGACAATCGGATAGGCATCGTGGTGTAAGATTATCCATTTAAGGTATCCGCGATCGACAATCGGATAGGCATCGTGGTGTAGGATTATCTATTTAAGGTATCCGCGATCGACAATCGGATAGGCATCGTGGTGTAAGATTATCCATTTAAGGTATCCGCGTTCGACAATCGGATAGGCATCGTGGTGTAGGATTATCCATTTAAGGTATCCGCGATCGACAATAGGATAGGCATCGTGGTGTAGGATCATCCATATAACGGTGATTTGTCGACGCCGTAGCTGCCCATTGATATCTTAGATCATGCTATGAATCTCTACTCTGACTAATGCCCGTAGTGAGCATATTCCACCAGTACAAAACCTGGGAACTTGAAGTTTTGACAGGGAACCTTATAAAGTTCGAAAAATAACACGGGGAATATATTTCTTAATTATTATCTGTTCTATAGTATTGCACGTCATTGCAGGTGAAGATCCCACTCTAAATTGCATGCTTTTCTTTGACTTTTGTGAGCCGATATCGCAATAAACATTGAATTAATTACCCAGGAGAAACGCAAAGAAAAATCGCTCATAAAATCACTTAAATCATGAAAATTTGAGTTGGGACCTTAACCTATAGGGAAGTACATTATTAAGAAACATAATAACATAGAAATATATCCCCTGTGTTATTTTTTTTCCGACTTTATAAGGTTCCCTGTCAAAACGTCAAACAGTTCCCAGGTTTTGTACTTGTGGAATATGATCTCTATGGGCGTTAGCTAGAGTAGAGATTAATGACATGATCTACCCATTGATATATATCTGGTTTGAAAAAACGCGCATATCAGTACGTGCTTGGTTCAGTTAAATTGTGAACAATCGAGCGAAGGCACGAACAGAGACGACAGGTTAGTGCATGAACCAACCCCTGGTGTGGTACGGTCTTCCGTCTTAGCTAGCAACCTACCAGTCTAGTAATAACTAGACCAAGGTTTCCTTACAGTCAACTCTCAGTCTAGAGACACCGGTATTAAAATTTATTTCCGCGATGAACAGGAAATTCCCTTCCGGCGACAGCTCATTAATATTCATGTTTCCAAATATAGCACTGTTTACTTTTTTGATTGGAGTTATATGATGCGGCAGAACTTTCCCGTAACCGTTAGGAAGAATAGCTAACACATCTTTTTCTTGTTATTAATAAACTCCTCAGAATAAGCTCCTGGTATTGATTCACTGAAGCAAGAACAGGAGCTTAGTCTGAGGAGTTTATTAATAAACGTTCTTAATTACAATTTCGAGAATTTGTATTTCGTCAAAATCTGCCATTGTTTTAGCGTAGCCTCGCTTTCATCTAGCATTTCCGCCTTCGGTAATACTTATTTTTAGAACTATTGGGCGGTGCTTGTATGAATAATTACTATTGAGGGCAGAATATGAATAGGTAATAGATTTGCAGGCAGTTATTGACTGGTCGAGCAACGCATTGCCTGGTGCGTATTGGTTGGATTTCTCCCGTTTGAAATAAATTCTTCCATGAATGTCCCAAGACCGTAAGTTGAAAGTAATGAAAATTGGGTCTAGTTTTAGTAAGACTGGCAACCTACCCGATTGCCCATTGATGGATAGGGGTATTCGCTGCATTATATACCATCCGGTCTGTGCCCATACAGCTAGGAGAGGTGTGGTCGGTGCCATTTATTTTTATTTTGCGTACCTGTGCAATCGGCCGTAAGTTAGGGGTTAACAATGCCGTTACTTATCGAGATATCAACCTGGGGGTTGGGACGTTAATGGCACATAATCTATTCTGCATGATAGTGTATGATTGCAGCATGAACGATCTCGTTCGGGTCCATGCATGGGGGCGGTAAGGTCGGCCTTATGTTCTCATGTGTGTTTGCGTATGTGCATAGCTAATTCGACCATATCATATGGGTTACCTCCGCCTTACCTAGCAACTTGCCCGATCACCGAATGGATGCATAGGAGTATTCGCTGCATGATATAATACCCCTGTCCTTGTGTTTGACAGTTAGGAGAGGTGTGGTAGGTGTCTGTCTTTAATTTTGGGTACCCCCCGGAATCAGCCGCAAGTTAGGGGTTAATAGTGCCGTTTCAGCTCGAGCTATCGACTTTGGGGTTGTAACTTTGATACATGCAGGTCAATTCTGCACGATATTGAATGCTCCATCTCGCTCGGTGGTAGGGTCGGTGCGATCAGGTTACAGTCGGGTGCTGTCGCTGCAATCGGAGTTTGGGACAGGTGGCGACTAATGATGTCAACCTACCGATATGTGTGACAGGTTTCTTCTCTTTCCATGGCCGTTGTTATCCACCACCGTGAACGGCACGCTCTTGATGTGTTCATTCAATGTCAAATGAAGTTGAATTGTCTCTGTCCGCAGAGGAAAGCTAACATCTAGTTTGTTGTGAGTAAGTACAGATGACCTCCTGCTTCGTGGTGACATAAATTCTACGTCGACATATTCTGAATTACGAAAGGCAACACCATTAACCCTTTACCCAACAAACCGGCCAAAACCGGCCAAATAAAGCTTCAACAGCCTAAAATATCTTCGGTCTGTCTCAATAAAACCATACACATATGGATATCATTGGAACCGGCTCCTTGACCACATTGTGATAGTTACAGTTATACCCTGTGCCAATGCATTCTCTTATATATGCGAGTCGACCATAGGTCGCCTCGCATATATAAGAGAATGCATTGGCCTAAAAAAAATCTTTTTTTAAAACTTTTTCTTACATTCTTTAACAATTTTATAATTTTTAATGTGTTAAGCCAATGCATTCTCTTATATATGCGAGGCGACCTATGGTCGACTCGCATATATAAGAGAATGCATTGGCACAGGGTCCTTCTGTTGGGTAAAGGGTTAAAACAGATAGATGTAATTAATAAAAGACGCTTATATGTGCCAATCAAGCGACATCTGCATCTGACGTTGGTCGTAAGACCTTTATTTTGTTCATTAGAACCTTCTCACGTGACTCGATTGGATATATGTTTTGGGTGGGAGGTGGGGGGGGGGGGGACAGCTGAACGAAATTGCCAAAAAAATAAATGATCGATTGCTTATATCCACACACTGGCGCAAACTTTTCTTGTTGAAACTGAGCAGTATAGTCGTTGCGGTGATTTTGGAGGGTGAACCTAGAAAAATTGTTATAAAGCCAGTTTTGGTGCCATCTTGACCGGGAATGTTTGGACAACAATATATCCAAAATTCGCTAAAATCCGCTTTGGGGAATTTATATTACAGACATTTTAATACAGGGCGTTTCGTTATTTTGCCACAAAATTTCGTAATGCAGATAAATACAAACAGTTCACTTGTGTTAGCTCGCAAACCACTTATGCGTGACAAGTTCGCATGGATATCATATGATGATACGATAGCATGATCCACCACAGTGTAAGCCATATTTGCCCCCACTAACAAAGAGTGTTAAGTAAAACGCCGATGCATGCATGCGTGCGCACCATACATAAAGAGCGTTCTACGAGTGTTGGAGGAAAACACCACAATAAGCCATGTGTGCGCTCCAGTAATAAAGAGCGTTATCATAAAACGCCATAACGCACTTCACTGCAGTTGAGCAAACCACAGGTCGCATTGTTCAGTTATTTCTCATATATCACTTCGATTTTGTATCTCTAATTGTGAAAGTTGTAAAAGTGGCTTTTTTAGGAGTCGGACACACGTTTCCTGTTGAAACCTAACGGTGACAACGTACGCAGGAGATTTGTTTTGGTTAATTTGATTGCTTCGTTCATTGTTCTCGAGTTCTATTTCATAATTGCATATTTATTCTCGCTCTATTTCATTTCTCATTGTTGTTAATGGCTGACAATCGTCCCGTCGGCGACCCAACTGAAGACCTCTGTGTCATATGTGGTTTTGGTTTTGTTAATGGTCCACCGGTAAAGATGGGGGCAAAAGGTATTGTGACTCATAAGCTTGTGTGGACAACGGGGGCACCTAAGTTGAAACAATACCTCACCTAGCTCAGCCAGGTGACGCCTGTCGACAAAGTGTTGGTGCATGCAAGTTGCCGGAGAGATTTTACCGACGCAAAAAGAAAGACACAAGATAATTTGGTGGTTTCAGAAGCGAAAAGACTACGATCTGGTGCAACGCCAATCAATATATCAGAAGACTGCTTAATATGTGGAGTTCCTACTAGCACCGATATTAGACACCCAGGTATATCCACATCAATGAGCAAAGTAGAGACCCTCCCTTTCAGAGGCAAGCTCTTACAATGATGTGCTCATAGACAGGATGCTTTAGCATATGACGTGGGGAAGCGCCTTACATGGTGCATTGACTTGGTAGCAGCAGAGGCCGTTTACCACCACGGATGTCTGACTCGATTCTTGCAAGGCAAGGTTGTGAATCAACCCGAGAAAGGAAAAGCAGATCGAAGATCAGATCAGGGTATGCAACATTGGTTCGAAAAGATTTGGACTTGGCTCCAGACAGAAGCTGGTGCTGAATTATACACTGTTATTGAGTTACATTCCAGAATGGTTGAATTCGCAGGCGAGTCAGAGGTTTATTCTATTAAAAGTTTAAAAGGTAACTTAGAGGAATACTATACAGAATTAATTTTCTTCGCCGAGGTTAAGGGACGGAAGGATGTCGTTTGTTTTCGAAATATGGCCAAATTCATTATAAATGAAAAGTGGTACACTGATTTTTTAAAACAGGATTTAGACGAGGAAGCAGACAGGATTTCTTGACTGCAGAAAGAATAATAAAAGCACACATAAGGGAGGCCGATTACAGTCGCGAATTGTACCCATCCAGTGACGCTATATCTAGTATTAGTCGGGGGCGAAATTGGATCCCGAGTCACCTGCAAAGCCTACTTAAGATTTTAATTCCGTCCGATGTCAAGCAAAATATCATCGGTCATTCCATTGTGCAGGATGCGCGTCCACGTTCGGTTATAACACCAACGCTGTTTGGACTTCCAAATGGCTAGTGAACGAGTTATCCCGGTTGGGATTCTCTGTTACCCACGATGAAGTTGAACTTGAGAGGTACAAGCAGTCGGTCATTCAGACCGAAACGCCCAGTCAAATACTAACTGACTATGCACCCGGTGCCTTCGTTCAGTGGGTGGCCGATAATGTCGACCACAACATAGCAACTCTGGATGGCAGGGGGACCTTCCATGGAATGGGGATGGTTGAAATATCTGCACCCATGAATACAACAGCACTGAACATGAAGTCGCGTGTAATCATGAGACAAACGCGGCTGAGGGTTGATGAGCTCGTGAAGGATAAAGGAGTGTCAATCTCTCAATATGTTGATGTTATTGGCAAAGGAATTTCCAATATCAAACTGAAACCTCTTCTTCATTTTGGCCACACCCTATGCCCTCCCATCTGAACTCAGCACAGATCTGCTGTGGCACTCAGCATGCTTTTTCAGTAAGAGTGAAAAACCTAGCGCGAACTGGTCAGGATTCATGCAAAATGCATACTCGCAGGACGACACTCTGACCGCTGAGAAATCAGATGTTCTGTTCCTTCCCATCATCGATCTGAATCCGTCAGATGACGATTGCATTTATTCTACACTCATTTACGTTGAGGAACAGGCACGTATATTGAACATACATACGCCATGTATCATTTTCGACCAGCCGTTGTGGTTCAAGGCTGTAAAGATAATAAGTTCTAAGTCGATGAACATAGTGTGTAGGCTCGGAGGATTTCGCACTGTAATGAGCTTCATGGGGAGTATCGGTTCGATGATGAAGGGGTCGGGGTTAGAAGAAGCTTTGGAGAAAGTGTACGGTCAGAACACAGTGACCCATATGATATATGGAAAGACAGTGTCGAGGGCATTGCGTGGTCACTACCTAGTTGAGGCTGAGATTTTCAATAAGTTGATAGCTGAAGTCCCAGAATACGAAAACTGTGTGAAGAGAGTGAAATTGGTGTTGTTCCTATATCAGCGGCTCCGGACTGAACTGAACTGTTGAAGCTCGAGCAATGTATCAATAGTTATAAATAACTGCTTGTCAAAGAATCCCTCACAGTAAAATTGTGGGTGCAGTATATGGATTATGTGCAAACCCTAAAGAACTTCAGCCGTGCTGATCGAACAGGGGATTGGAACCTGTATATTGTAACAGTAGGGAAGATGCTAAACCTATTCGCAACCACTGGTCATATAAATTACGCAAAGAGCTGCAGTCTATATCTCCAAATGATGCTAGAATTACCAGCGAAGCATCCTTGTGTACATCAGTGTTTTGCGGAACATGGCTTCTATGCCGCCCGTAGAAGTAGCAGGTTCTGGGCGGGGTTATCAACCGATCTTATTATTGAACAAGTACTGATGAGATCTATCAAGAGTCGATGGGGTTACCTCGAGGTAGAGGACTGACAGAAGCGGCACGTTTGCAGTGGATACTCAGTATGCACATATGTGCAGAGATACACGATGCAATGACCGAGTTTACCAAAATGCGACATGGTACAAGTGAGCAGCACATTGAAATGGGAGAATCTAGGCGAAAGCGTGATTTCGATGATATGGTTAGATTGCAAACCTGGTTTGATGAGCACGATCCCTTTGATGCCAGTTAGAAGAAACTCCGTTCGTTGTCATCGGGGTCAACGTCCAATGGAACTGATTGCGTGAATTGTTCCGATTCTGAGAGTGTTGGCCAAACAATCCAGAGAAAACTTGACAATGTGAGCATCACTGAGGCATCAATTAAAAGGAAAGATCACATAAAGTCTCTGGATCATCTGTATCCCGGGATTCGAGTTGATAACGAGCGAGTTCAATTCAATCCAACGCTGTTGTTCTCACGACTGATAGCTATCGCCCAGCGTGAGGAAAGTATGGTGAAGTTGTTTTCTTACGAATTGACGACCATACCAACTTCTCTGTTCAAAAATCAATCAATGCGAAAACCAGGAAAAGCACAGTTAGCGAAGGCTCTGACTGATTCCGTTCAGGAATTCGAATATTCACAGAAGGGAATTGCGACCGTTCTTGATTGTGGATCTCTTCTCCATAGAGTGAAGTGGATCAAAAACTCAACATACAAGGAAGTAGCCACTCAATGTCAGAAGTACGTCAGAACAAAGTATGGCTCGAGTTGCACCGTGTACGTGTTCGATGGTTATGGTCATGGCTACTAAAGATCACGAGCACAGCCGGCTATCTGGCAAAACATGTGCCGAAGTTCGGGTCACTGAAACAACAGCGAGCCACAATAACCAGCAAATTTTCCTCTCAAATGAGAGAAACAAAAGTCAGTTCATCAACTTGATTGGCCGCCTCTTATCGGGTGATGGGCATGCAGTTCACAACATCAGTGGTGACGCAGATACTCTGATAGTTTCTCATGCCCTCGAGTTTGCATCACATGGAAGAAACGTCAGAGTTATCGCGGACGACACAGATGTAATTATTCTTTTGATCCATCACTGGAAATCCAACATGGCCGACATATTTTTCCAATCTGATGCTCCGAAATCTGGCAAAGGCAGTGCTGCCATATGGCGAATCGGTGACAGTTCACAACTTCCCATATCTTGTTTGCACATGCATGGGGAGGCTGTGACACCACCTCTGCAATATTCGGACATGGGAAAACAAGTATCGTCAGAAAGATAAACGTGTCTGCTGAAGTTCGCAAAATATCATCACTCATGCAGGAATCTAGTGCTAATCAGAAAGACATTGGAGAGTCGTGCATGCGGCTCTTCGTTGTAGTGTGTAGTGGTAAGAAAGAAGATTCACTAAACACACTTTGGTATGCGAAGTTTCTGGATATGGTATCTTCTAAGAAGATAAATAAATAAACGGTATCGCTTTCTCGAGTGTAACCTTGGAAACACACCATCTTTGGTCGAATGTAATATTTTACATTTATAAAATACTAGTATATATATAGTTTATACTGTGTTATATTGTGTTATTTTCTAGAACATACTATCATGTGACTTATTTCCACTAAAACAAGATACAATTTGTCGATATTTTGGATAGTTAATCTATAGTTTTAAGATATAAAAGACTACCATTGACAAAAGAGTGTGGGATTTTCATGGCTACTCATGATAGTTAAAGTGCAAGTTAAGATAACAAACAAGGGGGAATCTCAAACATTGGACATTCAAGGACTATTTGTAGGATCATATAACGCAGCTCATATCTTGTGACATTTGACCATTTTAATAAACATTTGTTAGCACAAGTAGCTGTGGAAATATAAAAATGTACATTTGTGGCATGTGAAAATCAAGTTAGAAAAGTGCGATATGATGGTAACCGGCCGTAAAAGGGTGTAATCGAAATGTTACCGTGCGTTCAATACAAATAATAAAAAAAATACTGTGCGTTCAATGTTTTTTTGTCAGATCTTACCGTGAGTTCAATTCTGTTGGAGCACCACGCTTTGAAATCGTGCTCGTATGTCGAGAAAACACATGTAG
Organism: Siphonodentalium dalli; assembly: GCA_032622095.1. Taxonomy (NCBI): domain Eukaryota; kingdom Metazoa; phylum Mollusca; class Scaphopoda; order Gadilida; family Siphonodentaliidae; genus Siphonodentalium; species Siphonodentalium dalli. The sequence goes on from CP136063.1 coordinate 250,112,597, forward strand.
GAAACAGGGGACAAACACTAAGCGTGGCTTTCAGTGGGATATTAAGGCATCCAAAACATGTCTTTGTTACAAAATAAGACATGGTATAGTTTGAAAAAATGTGCCTTTGATCGCAAACGTGACTAGTTTTTAGCACGAAAATAGGAGATTTAACCTTGATTTACGAGAGAACTACACACGGCAATGAAACGAAATTAGTACGACAATGTAGCGGAACATACCCATCATCGAGGCAGATTGGCACCCGGGCTGGGATTTTTACACAATTGGAGGGAAAGACGAAAATATACGTACCGTAGTCAAGCTGAGGCGAGCGACTTTTATTTATGTCCGATTACCGCGATACAGCGTTCACTTCCGTTCATACACAGTGAATACGTTATCGGGTATTGAATTTGATTAAATTAAAGAACATGTGTTTGGGAAACAAAAAAAGTGAGGATTATTTCTTCTATACAAATTACTCCTGCTAATATTTAGATATCATTATCAGAAGAAGAAATCCCACTAATCTCCACATCATAACGTCATGTAGAAATCATTCAGTCGATAGGCATTGATTAATTACCTCACATAATTAATTATAATCAATTGTATTCCCTGGTATACCCAAATGCTATGGTGATCTACTGTACTGATAATGCGATCGTATTTAAATCGGGCAATTTGAACTGGTGTTTATTCAAATTATTTGAATTTCTTTCTTCTTCTGAATACTGCCCGAATGTGTATGATTTACCGGACTGTTTGCCCGAATATTTCCCGACTTTGTGGTGGTTTATCTGTTTTGGGTGGGCTCGTGTCATGTAACTGGTCGTGTCATGGGACTTTAGATGGATTAACTCCTTTCAGCAATTTGGATTCGCCTTGTTGGTTGTTAAAGGGTTACCAAATTCGCATGTTCTAAATATGGTCTAAAGTATAACATGCATGGAACGCGAACTATTTGGAGTAATTTAGATTCTGGTCATTTATTAGATTGCATGCACCCACGGTGTGTACTGCGCATGCTGCATAGACTGGCAATTGACCGATTATCAATAGTATAGTAAACAAGTGTATTAAAGTATCAAACTTGATTTACTGTGTTCGGGCCTGATATTCCCAAGATGTATTAACATTGGTTACACACAAGCAGCAGTCTCAACGACTCGGCCATTTCCGCTTCACTGGAGAAATAACCTCTTCCATAAATAGAAACCATGGTAATAAGGCGATGACCTTGACTCGTTGACGCATTGATGTGAATGGAGCAGAGTGTATTCACTGTATGCCAGTACCAAACTCGATGTATTAAAACGTGAAATAAATAACAATAATTAGTTCAAGTTTAACAGACGATACTCCCTGCCAACAAACGCACTGTACTAGTAGTATGTACATTATCCATCACGTGACTGAAATAGTCCGGCATATATAAGTTGTCTATTTATTGAAGCGGTTGTTGCCCGGCGAAGCGGAAATGACCATGCAAGTGGTTGAGAATGATACAAGCAGTTGTACAAACTCCGTGCAGCGCACTATATGTTATCACTGCGATATATCACTACCACAAGGATTGTACATCTATTTTTATATATCGTCGGAACTATATTTAGTCACCTATTATCTTATTTTGACCACCAAAAGTTTGCAATAATGGTAATTCTTTCGGTATGGATAAGAACAATATGAACTGAGCCATGCAGACATAGACAATTTTAATCCTAAAACATAAGAACTGAGAAAACGTAAGAAATCCTTACCAAATGTCCTTATGTCAGTTGCATCTCAGCGGAGCGATGGTAGATAACTCTGCCTGGAGTTTGGCAGTTGTATTGAATTATTAAAGATGCTCTGTCCGATTTGACACCAAATTTTACAAAAATTCGAAAAACCAATTTCAGTTTAAATTTAAAGAAAATGAAAAATACATGAAATCAACACCATTCGTGTGGCATAGACATCTCGAACACGCATACAATCATCCATAATAATACATATTTATCTGGCGGATCGGCTTGGAATTTGGCGTATTTATCTTTGAATTCTACATTTATTTTTTTCAAGACTAGGTCGTGTTGTAATTCCAGAAAAAAACAATCAAAAAAACTAAATTTATATAAAAAATTGGCAATTTAACAAATCCGGCTGCCAGGTAAATGTTATGTCTGTTAATAATTATTGCTATTCATTAATATTTATCACTCCATGGTCAAGTTTGGTACTGCCGGGTCTCTTTGAAAAGCCGACATTAATCCTAAAGGATTTATGTCCCTAGATATGTGTTCTGTGATGAAAAATCGTTTAAAAACATGGAGTGCATGTCTGGCGTAGTAAACGTTTGTGATAATCGTAGTATTTAGTAGTAATTATTAACACAACAACATGCGAATGAATAATCCGTAATAAATATCGTTGACTGATAAAAACTCGACGATGAAGTCTACTAGTTTGCGATGAGTATCATGCATTATGAATGTGTCGCCTGTACTCTGCTCCACACACATCTATGCACCAACAAGTCAAGGTGGTCGCCTTATTACCAGGGTCGTGTATTGTAGCGTGTGCGAATATGGTGTATATTTATGGAAGAGGTTATTTCCTAGCGAAGCGAAAATGGCCGAGTCGTTGATAATGATATGGTTCTATCTGGTATTTTGTTTCTGCTCTTCACGAAGTTCAACATAACTCCGAAAAGACATACTATAATTGTCAGTATACAGGCCATGATTCGGCACCGTCGACAACTGTTGTCGTTGTTCTGTCGCGCAGTGTTTGAATCTACTGTGAATTGATTTGTTTTCGTCGGCCTCAATTTACGTGTTTTTGTTTTTGTTTTTTATAAAACGGCTACTCCACGTGGACGTCAATTCGTGGATCAGATATCCACATCAACACGTCCTGCAACAGCGGGTTTATGACATTTTGGAGTAAACATTATTGAGAAGTCTGACCCCTATGTATTCCGGCGCCGAAAGGGCATCGGTTGACTACATGTAATCTGTACCGGGTCCCTTTCAAACTTGACATATTTTATTTGCATAATATACAAAAGGGATTGGAGCACAAGTGGCGATCGTGTTAGGGGTGTGGCCTGTAGTGTATGCCGAAGGATTTAGTCATGCATAGAGTAAAACCTAAGATGGCTGCCGGCGGTCATGTTTTTTAAACGAATTTCGGAAATAATCGATGTCTCCCATATATAGATACGGATCTCAGGGGTGGCCTCCAGATGGGAGCCGCCTGTTTCTGAAATTCCTTTAAAAACATGGCCACCAGCAGACATCTTTTATTTCTATTTTGAATTCATCGGTACATCCTGCAGCCGGCATATATCGAAGAAATATTTTGTAAATTTACAGGCTTGGTTAAGATTACCTCGAGAACTATCGAATTTGAAAATATGGCCGCCGGCAGCCATCTTGTATTGTACATCATTTGGCATATCCTACAAACCAGATCCCTCGTCCGACAATCAGCCAACTTTATATGCATCTTCAGTGTAACCTCAAGGTGGTCGTTAAATACGGCTGCCAGTGGTCATCTTGTGTTTTACTCTTTGCATGCATGGCTAATGCCTTCGGCACAACCTAGAGGCCTAATCCATCACCCGTTCGTCACCAAACATCATAAGATAGTTTGAGGTGACCTCTAGATGGGAGCCATCGATATTTTCCTAATTTCGTTAAAAATATGGTCGCCAGCTGTCATCTTGGATTTTACTCCTTGCATGACTAAAATCGTTGTAAAGACCCTGTATGCCACATCCCTCACCCGATCGTCACAAATAATGTATACGGATCTATGAGGTGACATGTAGATGGAAGCTGTTCATTTTTCTGAATTCTGTAAAAACATGGCCGCCAGTGGCCATCTTGGATTTCACATTTGAATCTATCGGCACACCAGTCTTGCAGCCCGATTTATTTGAGAAATTTTAAATAAAAATAATTTCATTTACACCATACAATCCATTTAATGAAACTTGTTGACCTTACTTCTTCTTTATCATTCTATTGACTGTTCGGTATAACATTATTAACGCCTTCTCAAGTTGAGCTAGAGTGTCTACACTTTAATTATATCCGTTTCGGGCGCATTGTGTTTTTGAGCTGTCCATCCGCCCGTCCATCCATTCTGTTTTCTATTTCCAGAATCCAGATGATAACTACTACAAATACAGATAAGGGTTGTCGTAGGGTCCAGGTGACCAATTTTAGAAGAATTACGACCCCTTCAAATAATTGGGAATAATTTTCGTTCCATAAAATGATGACATTTATTTAAATTTTAATGAATGGAATGATATTTGATATGCAGGTGTGCAACCATAAAACCATGTTTGATGTTGGGTTCCATTCGCACATTCATTCCAACTTCAAATTCAAACCTGCTACACTGTTGTGTTGCACAAACATAACTACATTTATAGTATGAACAGCTGGAGATAAACTACGTATACTGATTTGATCTTTGAGCACTATTAGACTATAGGCAATTTTATCTACAGCTCTGCAATCCATACTAACACCTTACTAACATACTAACACCAACATAAAAAACCTCATCATAAAATATGGAACTCGAATTTAAATAAATGATCAGTGATGTTTTATAAAACTGTAGCAAGATCTTGCAGTTCTATGAAAACTACGCTTGATACCAAATCTATGCTATTTTTTCTATTTGCAGACAAGTAATTGGATTTGGGACAAGGTGGGCATACCATAGCAAAATGATCACCTTTGAACAGGAATTGACATCCTTGAGCCAGAATTGTCACACTGTCTGATGATGATGATGATGATGATGATGGCAGTTGAGTGACCTTGAACATTTCATGGGAGTTTGTTACAGATAGTATACGTCCTAATTTATTGACCCAGCAACTGGGGTTAGTATGCATTTAATTACGGTCAAACCATAACTGCACCACATTTAACGGTTCCGTCACTGCTGTGGGGGGGGGGGGGCAATACTCTGCTTGGTCACTTGTTGGAACTGTTTATTGTCTCACCAGATTACAAGCTACGTGTTTACTAATATATTATTGAATAATGTGAACTGTTGAATTGTAACCTGGTATTTGTTTGACTTCAGTTCACTAAATTTTTTTTTTTTTTTTGTTTATAGATGCAGCCAGGCAGTGCAGGAAGGCAGCTGGTCTCAAAGATGACGCATTTGTTACTTTCGTCAGCATGTACATGTATCTATCGGATGCTGCTGATAGAGATGGCGGCATGTACAAACATTCGCAGGACACAGAAGCCATGTCAGTTCCGCAGGATATCCTATTTTAAGTGTCAGCAAATTTAATTCCTACGGTATAAAGTTGAAGGACATAATAAGGAACAAAATTAGTGGGGTGAAGTTAAGTCCCAGGGGTGGGTGCAAGGGTACCCCTATTAGCTCCCGGACTAGTATGACATAATATACCATTTCAATTTGATGGAGCTGCAATTGTACTGGAAGAATACCATTTCATACAAGTTGATGATTACGTGCGTTTTAATCATCATAATCTATAACTGCGTTTTAGTCCAACCGAGGTGCGTTTTAAATGCAGGTCTACCCGAATTGATGAGTAATTTGCTCAGCACAATAGATTTAATGGATATCTAGAGGTTACCTAATGTTTTTGAGTGACAGACGGACGGACGACGGACGCCAACCCATGGCAATAGCTCAAACTTGACTTCGTCAATTTAAGTTGAGCTAAAAAAAAAAGTCATAACTCCATACAAAAATTATCGTACCGGAACCATATTCATACCTGACCTGAATAATGTGATTGATATTCCCCATATAGTTTCGTTGATATCAGTTGATATTAATTGGAGTTATTAATTTGTAAGTAAAAAAGGCCATAAATCAGACAAAATCATCAGACAGGAACCATAATCAAACTTGAACTCCATATTGTAATGGTCATACCCCATCACAAGATTTGTTTCGATGGGATAATTCTAACTGGAGCTAACATCTAGACAAGGAATAGGACAGACGCGGCTGATTACACTAGTCCTCTGAACATGGGGGGGGGGGGGTACTCGTGTCAGCTTATAATATAAGACGTAAACTTGCTGCATTTATGTTAGCAATTAATTCAGTGTTGAATCCGCGGTCGTCGGACTAGATATTGCAGAAAGTCATGCAGAAACACTGAAATGGCACCCAGACACCTAGTACAAACGCTATCGCATGCCAAATGGGGTGGGATGCTGAAAAATCGCAAGCCAATTTGCGCGCGATTTAGTTTGCCGTGTCCCGCGTGACTCAGCATCGCATGCGAATATGTTTCGATTGTAAAATTCAAAGAAATGTAACTCTAACATACCCGTTATTTAGTAAAAAATCATACCAAAAGAATGACACCACAAAGAGACACGTTTCAAAAACACTATAGGAAAAATCACTTTTAGGGTGGGTGGGCTTGGGGGAGGCGGACGTCTCTAAGACCTGTTGGACCTGTTGGGAAACTGTTATTGAACTCCATTCTTGGACCTGTTGGGAAACTGTTATTGAAGCGCCGCAGGCGCGTTAAGCAACGTCACCCCTTTTTCAAATTGATATCGAGGCAGTCAGGTCGCGCCAGCGACCGCTGCCGCGGGGGCCTGATGGCTCATAAAAACAACTCTATATATAAGCGCCCGCGGCTACCACTTTATAGCATCAAGGGTAGACTGAGCAAATCGAGACCTGTTGGACCTGTTGGGAAACTGTTATTGAAGCGCCGCAGGCGCGTTAAGCAACGTCACCCCTTTTTCAAATTGATATCGAGGCAGTCAGGTCGCGCCAGCGACCGCTGCCGCGGGGGCCTGATCGCTCATAAAAACAACTCTATATATAAGCGCCCGCGGCTACCACTTTATAGCATCAAGGGTAGACTGAGCAAATCGAGACCTGTTGGACCTGTTGGGAAACTGTTATTGAAGCGCCGCAGGCGCGTTAAGCAACGTCACCCCTTTTTCAAATTGATATCGAGGCAGTCAGGTCGCGCCAGCGACCGCTGCCGCGGGGGCCTGATGGCTCATAAAAACAACTCTATATATAAGCGCCCGCGGCTACCACTTTATAGCATCAAGGGTAGACTGAGCAAATCGAGACGGGATGCTGGTCCCGCCAAACTCTCCAGACGGCATCGACATATCAAAACGCATGCGATTCTCGCCTATCGTATCCGTATTTGGACGAGATTGTAAGACCATAGCCTGACCCAGAGCCGTCCCAAAATTCTTTGACCTGGCAAAAATAGAGGCTGGGGCACGCCTACACATTGTATGGTGGACCCATCGCGGCTAATCGCCAAAATCCATTTTCCGCCGCGAATTGAAGCGACGGCATTCAGAGTTTGAATGCATATATCAGATGCAGGTATTGTTACATGGTACTGTGTTTTTTAAAGTCGGAGAAAATTATTTCCGACAGATATATATCCCTTTTCTTTGCGCAAAATACACGGTATATTATGGCTGAGAGGCAGAATTCCAAGAAAAAACAAGATGGCGGCTATCGACCCCATATGAATCCATATCCCTTATGAGGTTTCCATATGGGGTCGGTGTCAATAAAGATGAACCTAGTGTCCCCTCATGACTTGTTAGTATATATCCATTATCATTAATAATTTCTGTTGTCAGTCATATTATTAAAGGCCTGATTGTTGTCGTGTTGGTCAGACATATTATTAAAGGTCTGCTTATTGTCGTTTATTTCCACAAAGAAACCCTCGCTTAGGTTTTTATAAATGTGGCATATAATAATGAAGTGTCATTCGGTTTTTCTATTCCACATTGTTTGCATATTCTCTTATCAGCCGGTATTTCAGGTTGTCTGTGTCTGCCTTTCTCAGTTTCTAATCTATCGTTGCTAAACCGAAGCTTTGTGAAAGATATATAAGACAAATTTGTTAACTAGGTTAACCCTTTACCCAACAGAAGGGCCCTGTGCCAATGCATTCTCTTATATATGCGAGTCGACCATAGGTCGCCTCGCATATATAAGAGAATGCATTGGCTTAACACATTAAAAATTATAAAATTGTTAAAGAATGTAAGAAAAAATGGTAAAAAGTGTTAAAAAAAGATTTTGTTTAGGCCAATGCATTCTCTTATATATGCGAGGCGACCTATGGTCGACTCGCATATATAAGAGAATGCATTGGCACACGGCATAACTATAACCATCACAATGTGGTCAATGAGCCGGTTCCAATTATATCCATATTTGTATGGTTCTATTGAGACAGACCGAAGATATTTTAGGCTGTTGAAGCTTTATTCCCCCGGTTTTGGCCGGTTTGTTGGGTAAAGGGTTAAACAGACTATACAGCTATCGTAGTACTGTCGAGTCTGAGTTCTATCCTGGTTCGCAACTTGTTGTAAAGAGGGTCAGTCTGTCTCTTTGTTAACCCTTTACCCAACAAACCGGCCAAAACCGGCCAAATAAAGCTTCAACAGCCTAAAATATCGTCGGTCTGTCTCAATAGAACCATACAAATATGGATATCATTGGAACCGGCTCATTGACCACATTGTGATGGTTATAGTTATGCCCTGTGCCAATGCATTCTCTTATATATGCGAGTCGACCATAGGTCGCCTCGCATATATAAGAGAATGCATTGGCCTAAACAAAATCTTTTTTTAACACTTTTTACCATTTTTTCTTACATTCTTTAACAATTTTATAACTTTTAATGTGTTAAGCCAATGCATTCTCTTATATATGCGAGGCGACCTATGGTCGACTCGCATATATAAGAGAATGCATTGGCACAGGGCCCTTCTGTTGGGTAAACAGACTATACAGCTATCACAGTACTGTCGAGTCTGAGTTCTATCCTGGTTCGCAACTTGTTGTAAAGAGGGTCAGTCTGTCTCTTTGTTAACATGTGTTATATAGTTACCAGGGTATAAAATAGTATATATGTATCGAATACCCTTGTCTGGAAATGCTTCTATCGATTAATATTGATTATATTTCGAATATGTTCTGGTCTACAAATGTATGGTTGTTTAGAAAACGAACAATAGTGGTTACTGTTAACAGAGACCAGAAGTTGTATTGTGTAATTTTGTTACAGATAAAAGTTAATTAGACTTATTATCTCTTATAACCTGTATAAAACAATACAAACAATCAATCGGGGATATCTGACGTTCGGAGCATATACTATATACCTGTGGAAACACCCTAATGATCTCTATCGCTATATGGTAATTCCTGAAAGTCTAGATATGTTCTAAAAATGAAACAAAGTGTTCCACTTAAACATCTCATTTTATAATAAAATATTTGAAATAAAATCAATATTAATTTATAGAAGGTTAGAAGTGTTTCCGGACATGGGTCTTCAATTCATTTTTATTATACCTACGAAACTATTTCAAAATTCTTATATGAAGTGATAATCCATCTTTAATGGACCGCAAAAAAGGAATCTCAAATGGCCGCTATAACTAGACTGTTTGTATTAAACTTTACCTGTATATGGGATCAGATGAACTGCTCCAAACATAACTCCTAAAAGATAGAAAGTCAGCTGGCAGGCCATGATTCGACGCTTTCTGATAACTGTTGTCGTTGTTCTGTTTCTCAGTATATGAACTTAAAGTTTGTCAGCTGTTACTGAGAATTGCTTTGATTTCGTCGCCCTCACTTTTCGTTGAGTTTTATAAACAGAATATTTCCTGCAATAGCCGGTTTATGACATCTGTGAGTAAATAACATTGTTGAGAAATTGAACTGCGAAAGGGCATCAAGGTTAATAAAATGTAATAGATACCGCCTCCATTTCACACGCTGGCGAGGTAGTGTGAACCTCCGCGGACTAGTGGTTATGGCGTCGGGCTTGTCTTCCTTGTCAACACATCGAGACGTATTCGCAACCCTCCAGTCAATCGTACGTCACCCTCGTCGAATCGGCTTACCGGAATACAATCGACGAAAACGGCGGAAAGTCGCGAGGAACTTTTGTGCATAAATGTGTATTCTGCACGATAGTGCCCGAACCATCTCATTCGTGTCTGCATGGGGGCGGTGTATACGGTCGGCTATGGCATCCTATTAGGGCCACTTGCTAATGGCGCTTTCGGCGCGCGCAAAGCGACAAAAGGTGCGCCATTAGTAACGCGCTGAAAGCGACAAAATGTGCGCCATTAGCGTTGTTTCGGCGCGCACCGAAAGCGAAAAAAAGTGCGCCGTTACGGCGCATATTTTGTCGCTTTCGGCGCGCCGAAACATGCGCTAATATCGCACATTTTGTGCAAGAGATGTCCCTTTACTGGAATTTACTAGAACTCCGGGGTGGAGACACATTCCTGGGGCACGGATGCTGATATTTATTTGGAAATATGTCTTGTATTCAAATTTCGAGTCTATAAAGGCCCACCATATGCAGGAAGCAGTCCACCAATAACTCATAATTCCCTTTTGATTACCATGGAAATGCTAAATATATCTGTGCAGGAGATATCCCCTTACTAAAACTCCGGGGTGGAGACATACATTCGTGGGGCAGAGATGCTGATAACATGAATGCTGCATAACGGCTGGTTTGGGGGGTAAAGGTACATTATAGAAGTACATTGGAAGTATGGGTACATATTCTACTGCCCTATTGTCTTCCGACATCAAAGGAGATCAAAGGAAAGTACCCCGCCCCCGCACCGTATGACGTAACGACGTTGTATGTAAACAAAGATCAAAGTACCACCGCCCCCGCACCGTATGACGTGGCGACGCGTGGGTGTTTGAGTATACGCGTGTGGGTATTTGTATACGTCACGGTTGTGTGGGGGGTCCTTCTGTATATGGATGTGTACTTCGTGGGTGTGGCTATTTGAGAATGGTTGTATACGCTTTCGGGCCCTTGAGAAAGGTACAATGGGCAATCGTATACTTCCGTCATCGAAGTACGTCGTGTATACTGTTCGTCAGGTACGAAGTATATTTGACAATGATGGTGTACCCCCGCGGGTGTATCCCTCAGGTGTGCTTATCAAGAATTAATAAGGATGATCCAAGTACCTCTGCGTTATAACCATGGACAGTGATCATACTTCGGAAAAGTGGCAGTTAATGGGTCACAAAGTCCCCAGATCCGAAATAGTTTATTTCTGTCAAATTATCATTCTGTACACCATCATAATCACGTCTATCGTCAATTTATCTATAGGACACGAGGCATCGACATTATGGACTAGTCTCCTTTCGTCATCGGCGGGGTATCTATTACCAGCTCCTTATATACGTAAAAGCGTCACATCTGCGGCGGTATAAAGAAAGAATGTGATACAGCTTCGTGTCATTTATCAATGATGGTACGTATAACGAACATCGTGTGTTCCAGCCACTTAGGTTATGCTGTCAACATAGTTGGCTTAGCGGAGTCATTGTGTAATGTGATATATCAGAGAGGATTCATAATGTGGAAGCACCGTTCCATAGGTGGTTGCTGTTGGATTTATAACACGGGAAAAATAATGTGTATGGGTGCAGCATCGCACGTCCAGGACGGTAGGAATAGACTGAGAAAGTACGCCAGAATCATTCAAAAAATGGGCCATCATGTGCGATTGTCACAAGTGCGAATAGTGACAATGTCTGCGGTACACAAGTGCGGTAAATTATCAGCAGAGGCCATCGTGCGATACATGGACGGTAAATACCATCCGGAAATCTTTCCGGCAGTCACCTTCTATGAACGAGGCATCCACTTCGCTTGCCACATGAGCGGCACAGTGCTAATAACGGGCATTAAGAAACCGTGTCAGCTTAATAACATCGTGCATCCGAAAATATTGGAGTTGGAGTGCTGTTGCCATGGATGAATATCTGCAATCGTTATATTATGATCCGGGCAAGCCGGGGAGTTTCGGAGGAGTCGAAAAGCTGTACGAGGCTGTCAAAGCGGAGGGAACACGCTCTATAAGCCGCAAACAAATTCGTGAATGGTTAAGCTCGCAAGAAACTTACTCGCTGGTTAGACCAGCCAGGCGTAAATTCCCCAGGAGCAGAGTGATCGTCGAGGGAATCGATTCAATGTGGGATGCCGATTTGGCAGATATGACGGCTTCTGGTAGTCGTTACAAATATATTTTGGTTATTATCGACGTATTTTCAAGATTCGCTTGGTGTCGCTCGTTGTTAAAGAAAGATGCCAAACACGTCGGTGAGGCATTCTCAGACGTGTTCGGAGCACAAAGCCGTAAACCGAAAATTCTACGAACTGATAAGGGGACAGATTTTAACTCTAGACCCGTGCAAAGAATACTTAAAGAACGAGGAATCAAATACTTATCAACGGAGAACGAAACTAAAGCGAACTACGCAGAGAGACTGATAAAGACTTTGAAAACCAAGATATACAGATACCTAGTTCACAACAACGTACTCGATTATTCCGAGGTTTTGCAGGCTGTGGTAAATAGCTACAATAATACTGTTCACAGATCCACCGGTTTCACACCCGTATCGGTTAGCACGGACAACGAATCGGAAGTGCGTTATGAACAGAAAAGACTTCTAGGGCATAAACAACCAAAGTTGAAAAAGTATAAGTTGAAAGTCGGCGACAGGGTGCGAATATCCCACGTTAAAGACGTGTATGACAGAGAATTCTACAAGAAGTGGACTGGTGAAATTTTCGCGATAGTTCGGCGATACAGAAGAGGTGGTGTCAACGTTTACAAGTTGTCTGATTGGAACGAAGAAGATGTGACAGGCTCATTTTATGAACAAGAATTACAGTTGGCGACGATCAACTCTGACACTTTATACAGAATAGAGAAAGTTCTAAGGAAAAACAGAGGGAAGGTACTCGTTAGGTGGCTTAATTGGGGGCCAAAATACGATTCTTGGATACCCGAAATTGACCTAGTTAAATACGGACAATGAGGCTATATATTTCCAGTGATAAATATCAAGTATATTTTCCAGACAATGAGGCCGGTGATTTTACTTTACCTCTACCATCGAACTTGCATTTGAATAGCGAATGGACCGTCACCTTGGAACAAATATCTATGAAACCAAAACCACATAACAGAATAATTTACGTATGCTGCGATATTTGTCAAGATTCTAGACTGCCAACACACTCATTGCAGGTCCTAAGGGCTATATACGAGGATGTCGCGGGAGATTTCACCGGAGGTATCCCAATCCCTGTCGCGGGAGGACCTTCAAACTTTATAAGGATCTATCTGCTGGATGAGAATTTGAGAAGAATAGAAATTGATTCATTGGATTGTTGCTTGTTACTCAGCGATGGTCGGGACTAGATATTATTACGATACGGTGCACAGAGTGTATCTGCCGATGGTGTCCAGAAAAAAGGGTGTGACAAAAGTGAAACCTAATCTTCGGAAAAGTAAGGTCACTAAGAAGAAAATAAAACCTCAAAAAGGTGGAAAAAAGAACAAATCTCTGAAGCGCGAAAAAAAAAACCACAACCAACCAGGGCGGTTCATGAAGAAGTCAAAAGTTATAAGGGGAAACAGACCCCCGGATGTTTTTGATAAAAATGGAAAAGCTACCCATATTCGGAGAAGTTGAAGAAGACTGGCACGCGCATAAAGAATGGATGGAGTTCAACCCCACAACAGCCATTACAGAAAACTCGCCCATAGAATTTTATATACCAGGGACATCTAATGATTATGTCGATTTAAGAAGCAGTACTCTCAGTGTCAAAATCAAAATAGTTAATGATGACGGAACGGCATTGGCTTCAGCATCGAAAGTCGGTCCTATTAATATGCCTCTTTCGTCCATATTTAGTTCCGTCAATATGGAATTACAGCATACACCCGTTGGATCCCTAGGTCCTTATTATCCGTATAAGGCATATCTCGACACGTTACTGGAGTCAACAGAGACGCAACTACGCCATACCTTTTCCGAACGGATATTTGAAAAGGACAGAGCAGAACATATGGATTCAACTATACTAAATTTGGGCCTAATAACGAGAAAAGAGTATTTCGAGGACAACGCTATCGTGTCAATGTCAGGACCGATCAGCCATGACTTGTGTCAACAGGGACGCTACATGTTGAATGGAGTTCCAGTCAAAATAACATTATGGCCTGGTAAAAATGACTTTTGTTTAATGAGTGCTGACACTACTCCCAAATACAAAATGAAGATAACCGAAGCTAAATTTAAAGCGTGTTTCGTCAAAATAGAAAATGGGACTGATGTGGAAAGAAAACTCACTACAAAAGACGCTATCTACCCGTACAGAAAGTCGGTCATTAAAGCTTTCTCTGTTTCCAAGGGGGCATTCAACTTCACAGCGACTAACGTGTTCCAGAATGATGTTCCACAAAGGGTTCTTATAGTAATTACAGAGGCTGAGGCGTTGAATGGCAGCTACATCAAGAATCCGTTCAATTTTAAACATTATAATTGCAGTCATCTGGCATTTACGGTGGATGGTCAATCTGTACCTAGTCGCCCCCTAAATATGAACTTTAAAAAGGACGACTATATGGAAGCATACCACAACTTGACAAGTGCCTTCCCCCACTTATCTATCAATAGAGAATCTTATAAAGAAGGTTTCACCATATTCTGCATCGAGCCTTACGGAGAAAATGTTGCGTCTGTCAATAAAGGATTAGTGCAACTAGACATGAGGTTCAGTGAAGCTCTGCCAGAAACTGCAGTCATCTTAGTTTACGGAACTTTTCCAGCACATTTGACGGTCGATAAAGACAGAAATGTATTTCTTCCTATGTAACAGTTGTGAAATGTTTTTTCATTGTTTTGTGCATGTTTCTTTTGTAAATAAACTATTGTAAATATTGTAAACAATCTTTGAGTTATTTCAAATCACCAACTGAGCACTATCAACACCCTCCAACGTATCACTCATTTCTAGATGGCGTAACTCGAACGTAAATGGCGTTTGTAATGTGTAATGGGGGATTCAAACCAAAATAACAACGTTTTATCATACAGATATTTATTAACACAGATGGATACATATATCAAACAATGGACAATGAAATAGACAATGCAAATTTTTACATAAATGATAAAAAAAAACTATCAGACATTGATTATGGTGCTGTATAGATAACCATACATATACATTTAAAAAAACATTGACAGAGAACACATTTCATTAGTCATTTGGGAAGTTGCAGCCATTTGGACTTTATGAGTCCTCTTCTTATTCCGGGCGGAGAAGGTGGCCTATTCACAGTTTCTTCCTGAGGCGGTTCACTTTCGACTTTCGAATCCTCTCCACATTTTTTCACCAAATTTTGATATTTCTCTAACGGTATCAGAATATTTTTGCCGAAAGTGGCCATTATAGTTCTCGCAATGGAAGATTTTTCAACAATGCAGTCACTGCCTCCGGTCTTCTTTGCAACAGTTGTTTCTTTCTACGAACACCTATTTCTGAACTAGATAATCCTCTATACACGTCTTTGTAGGGTTCCAAACTTTCAATATTTGAAACTGGTAACACATCAAACAGAAAGTTTAAACAAATTTCGGCGATGCTTCTAACTTGATCATAAGTCACGGAACGTAATATAGCTGACACTTGGTTTTTAGTCTTACTGGAAGACAATATAAACATAAAATCAATGTTTTGTTTGACGAGTTCGCTCATCCTTATAATTTTTTGTATATGATGGGATATTCTCCGGGAAAAATGTCAGTTCTCACACGGAGTTCTTGTTCCGTATTAGGAGTTGTGTCAACAACTAAATAACCGTACTGTCTGTCCAAAACTGCATCCTTATAACTATCACTCAGAAAATGAGATTTTCCTGGAAAGAGTTGCTGTCCCAAATATTTGACCTGATTGGCATCTCGAACGTTCTTCAAAAGAATGAGATATGAACTGTTCAAAGCTATAGTTCTAGCGTGACGTCCTTTCTGAAATTGGTTTTGAGTTAAAAATAAAGTTGTTAGGCGACGATGGTGACAGCCTTGCGTAAACAAACATTCCATTTCTGAACTGTCTAGCACCTTATGGGCTAGATCATCCAGAATAATCATAGAGGGTGTCCCGTCTGCAAACACATCCAAGGTTTCTACCGTAGGTAGCCCTTTGTGAAAAGTTATATTCGGAATAACTCGCTCCATTTCGTGGAAAAGCCGTTGATCGACACCGTAACAATACAAAATTTTCTGAGGGTATTCTCCCGAAATCATTTGTTGTAAATTTTGCAAGAATCGAAATGTCCATCGCGTTTTTCCAGATTTGGTGGCACCGGACACCATGTAGCTAGAATCCGGTTCAAAAGGTATTAGTGACATGACTGATGTGAATTTGAGAATTTTACATCCTTATAACTATCAACGAAATTTGTTCCGGAGGTACACAATCTTAAAAACCGAAGGGTAATGTGTCAAGGTTTTCTTGTAAAACACGTTTCGTATACACGAGGCTGTACTCCTTGTCCTGTTTCTGATTATATAGTAAGGGCCTGCGGCGACTTCTATTGATTTTATTTTCAGTGATGTACACTTTGCAGTGGTCGTTTAGATCATTCTCAGCCTTCCTTTTTCTGTTAATCAAAGTGTCCATCACCGAAAAGTTTATCTTCGTCGCGTTCACGTGGTTCAGAGTAAACCCTCTGACCTTACACACTTCCTTGTTGTCAGTGGTCTGATAGGCATAGTTTTTAGGACCACCACTCCGGAATTTTGTTATGGAATGTCCATCGAGCTCGTCCGTCAGATCACCGAGGTAGTCACCAGTCTGAACGGTAGGGCCTCCCGGTCTTTCCACGTAGATGACAGAATCTGCAATGTAAGCATATAATATAAGCTTCGACATAGCCACAATGTATTTAGCGTTAACATAAGCTTCGACATAACCACAATGTATTTAGCGTTAACCTTCGTCGCCCCGTGATGTACTTAATTGATTACTCACCAGTGTCAAAGTAAAGAACGTTTTCTCCAAGGTGTTCCAGAACGTCGTACAATTTGAGACGAGCCCAAGCAGTCGTTAGACTCGCTATAAATACGTTCGTCTTGTCATCAGAGGGAATGAAGTGTCGGTCGTATACGTATGACAGCTGAATGTGGGTGTCGTTGATGATGTGAAAGTCTTTCACGTGTTTTGTGGAGTCCGAAATCAAACTGAAAAACTTTTCTGGCTCACTGTCGTGTATGATATCACTTTGAGACATGTTCAACCTCTCTCCGAATTTTCCCCTGAAATATGAAACATAAAATATAATATCACATCATTTTTTTTAAAATTTTATTTTTCTCGTTTTTTTATATACAAAAACTTACTTACCAAAGGACATTTAGCATCATTTTTGAAGTGGCTCTTAGTGCGGGTGCTTTCCTTACGCTGGCAGGATCCAGCTGTATACCTTCCACACTAGCGTAGTCCGCTACGTAACGCTCCTTGTCACTTTCGGTTTCGACCCAAGCTGGCCAACCACTCGCTTCCTGTTTCAACTTTAAGAACCTGTAATGAGAAATAATGAATAATATTGTGATAATGTATGAGCCCCCGCTAACCCGAACCTAATAAAACCCTCGTACAAAAAAAAGGGAGGGAGGGGGGCGCGCGCGCGCTTTTTGGTTTAAATTTTTTTTTAAAACTAACCTATTGACGTATCCGGAGAAGAGACCTCCACTTTTGCTTTCTTTGTCGTATTGGGTGGTTTCTTCCCAGTTGTATACTTCATATATTTTCACCACAGCGTATCCTTTGTCGAGAGCTTTGACTATTTCGCATGTGGTCCAACAGCCAGTGAGTGAACGATCTGTGTCATCGTGCTTACAAACAGTCTGTAACCTTTCATCCACACAACTCCGACACAAAGGGAACGTGAGCTTGCCACCTGAACGGTACGGTAATACACCGTGGTACAGTCCACGAGGAGGCAACACTTTCACCGACGCTAGCCCGAAATATTCACGAATATCGCTGAAGTCACTGGTGATGATTTGAGGATGTTTGGAAACCATCTTGGCTGTCTTATTGATAAAGGGGTATAATGATGTAAAGTCAACATATTTCACCTTCTCCCCCGGCTGCACATCATACGCCAATTTGCAGGCGTTAGTTCTACCTGAAATAATTTTATTTGAATTTTATTTTGAATTTATTTTGAATTATTTAAAAAAAAAAAATATATATATATATATATATTTTGGAGACAAATTATACTCACAACTTATATATTTCCTACTTGAAAACATATCTTTTTAATTGTTTTTGAATTATTTTGAATTAATTTTGAATTAATTGAATTAATTTTGAATTATTTTTTATTTTGATAAAAATGTGAAAATTCATACTCACCACCGAAAAATGAGTCACGTGGCTTCAGACGCGGTTGTACGTCCAGGCTCTCCACATAATCCCTCACATCAATGTCATCTTTCAATAGCTTGTCAAACGTGTGTTCCCAGATGCATACGTACTTGAACCCTGCTTCTTTCAAGAAATTTCGCTTCTTTATAGTTAAAGCGTGCAATTCACTCAGGGACTGTTTAGTGAGTGGATGTTTCGTGGTGTCACGGTTCAGAGGATGGCACGTAGGGCACGCGTGATAAAAGCAACCTAAAAATAGAAAGGAGTGAATATGTATTCGTGTAAAACCATAAATGTTGTGTGACAACAAAAATAAATGAAATAAATATACATACCGTGGAATTCAAAGCAAGTGTTGGTGCTGTGACAGAATCCATCCACTTTATATCGACTGTTTGGTATCTTGTACTCTCCATTGTGCAGAGCGTGATCTATTTCCAAGCCTTTTTTGTGTGACAGCCAGCATAGCCATTGAATTGATTTGTGGGAATACTGGTCAGATTCACGATCTGAATCCACTTTAGCTATGGGTGTGCTGACAAACTTCCCTTCAGATATCTTCATCCCACGAGCATTCAGGAAAGCTTTAGTAACCCACGCACCGTCATACAGTATGCTGCAAACACCATTTACTTTCTTCATGGGTACATCTTTCAACAACGTAGCGTCTTTCTTTTCGATGGATATTTTATATGTTTCCTCCAAGAACAACGTTTTATAGGCGTTCATACATGCCGAGCTTATGGTAACAGACTTGAAAGGATCGACTGCACCTTCAGTCACCTCCATGAATAACGCTCGAAATTTTAAACAAGCCTGTCTGAGAATGTCAACATCGGAGATGCAATAAGCACGAATTTCTTTTCTAAAATTGAAAATTTCGTCAGATTTTCCAGCGTGCCATTGCAGGAATTTTTCTCTCTCCGAAGGTGACATCGTATCTGGGCCATAATACGCGGCATCGGGGTAGCGTCCCACATAATCTTGGTTGGCTGCGGTGTTGAAAAAGTGGCAAAAATACCCTGCAAAATAAATTAGACATATACATACGGCGTAAATATGAAAAATATCTTACAACAAAACCCACCTTTATGTAACTTACGCAAATCAAAGGATTTCGAGAGTGCGGTCAGTAGCATAGACAATAAGTTGAAGCTGCGCAGCACTCAGAATTCCGAAATGGGATTTTAAATACATTATTTTGGACCTTGAATTTATTTCCCCCCTATAAATATGAAACATATCTTACACCAAAACTCACCTTTATGCAACTCACGCAAATCAAAGGCTTTCGGGAGTGCAGCCAGTCGCATCGCCAAGAAGTTGAAGCTGTCCATCACCCGAATTCCGAAATGGGTTTTTAAATACATTATTTTGGATCCTGAATACAGGATCCTCGTTGGTCGTACACCTTGGAACACCAAATATTCTAGCAGCAGGATGGAATCGTACGCCTTGCCATTATGGCTCATGACTGTGTAATACTTGTGAGCGTCCGTAAACAACCAAAGTCCAAATGTGTTCAATGTATGCGTTCCACTGGCTATAAACTGACGACGTCCGCATCCGGCACAAGGTGCATTCTTGAAAGAACCTTGCTTGTTCCTGGCATCACAAGCGTTACAACGACTTCCACAATTAGCACATTGCGAATCGGCATCCACAGGTTCCTTGGAACAGGACTCACAGGCCGAATGTGCGACAACCAGATTAGGTGTGTGCCTATTTAACCCGCACTGTGGAAGCTTGCATTCTATACATCTGCAATGAAAATCGAAGTGATACATAAATGCCTAATAACGTTAATGTCACTTAATACATTATAATGCGCCTGAAGAATCATCAGTAATAAACACAACGCCATTCCATAGTTGTTTCCTAAAAAATGTTAAAAAAAAACAACCTTACCTGCGACATTTTGAACATCTTTCATCTTCTGAACAAGTATCCCGGCACGGTGGACCCCTTTTGTAGCCTGTGTCACATTGGAAAAGTTCATTCTGCGTGCACTCGAAATCAAAGAATATAAATTTGTGGTCACTGGGTGTCGGTCGTACACAGGGTCTCAAATAACACAGATGTTGTCCCGTCACCAATTCGCCGCACGAAGAACACATCCATTCACCGCAAACATGTGGATGTTTTTCCATATTTCGTTTGATGATGTTTATAACTTTTTTGCAGGTGATACATTTGTGGTAAGTATCACATTGTGAATTGCCATTTTGAGGAGTCATTCGATGTCTGTTGAAACACTCAAGACCACGGCATGTAATGTGGCATTTTTTACATGCCAGTTCATCAGCCACTTTGCAACCTGCGGTCTTACAATTTATGCAATAGTCATCGCAAGAATGATTCTCTCTGTGATTGTAAGGCTTTAGACAGGTTTCACAAAAATAACTTTGACGAAAGAATCCGCAGATAGACACAATTGGTGTGAAATGAGTTTGTTCTTGATAATACACGTAAATATTCCTTTCATACTTGTTGCTGCTTCTCACTATTTTATTTCCAACTTCCGCACTAATTAATACCAGATTAATATTGAAATACTCTTCAAAAAGTGGAATGTCACTCAAATCACCGGGCCTATCTGTTGGTATATTCAGTTCTCTCAAAACTCGGTAGGTGGTGGTTCGTTGAGTACTTCTTTGTGACTTTGTCAGCTCCTGGTAGTTGCGACGTGTGATTTTGTGATGTTCTAAAAAAATGTCAACCGCACTTTGATGAGGATATTGAAGTTTTAAATCCTCATCTACTATAAATAGTTTAGCTGCGGCTATCACTATGGATCTCGCCAAACAGGTGTTGTCCTTGTTCTTTATATAGACCATAGACCTTTTCTTTAGAACATCACTATCACATAGTATGGGTCGCGTGCCACCCCCTGAGCCTCTCGGTTTACGTATAGATCCTACTGTAACGTTAAATGTTCTATCCAACGATAAACTTTCTTGAGAACTCAGGACGTTGGCTACACGATCCATAACCATCGTGGGAGTGAGATGTTTCCACTCCGTTAATTCTACCATGATGGGTCTGTTCAGTTGAACCGTTTGTATAACAACCCGGCCGAGATCTTCATCATCCCTATCGCCTCTGGCTTTATACAGCACATCTGCGAACATTCGTTCCAACTCCTCCCGTAAGTCTGAAAGTCTCTCAGTATACCACCGCTCATTAAAGGTCACATCGTAAATATTCTCTATGGCGGTTGTTTTCATAAATGTTTTTGTTTCACGTAGAGTTATATTATATGGCACACTCGTTGGTAATGGTTCCGTGACATCACTGGTGGGGGTCAGATGTTGCATAGATGATGTTTGACCCGGTGTTGGAACGGGTGTGGTGGATGAATGTGTGTTTGGAGGAGCTGACATCGTTAAGTCCAGAGGCTGACTTTGTGAACTCGTTGGCTCAATCGGCACGTGTGATAAGTCCATGGGACTGGTTTGAGGACGTTCCGATGACTGCGTCGTAGGTCGTTGACGGGATGTATTCGATAAGTCCATCGGACTGTTTCGTGGTCGTTCCGAAGTCCTCGTCGTAGGTCGTTGACGGGATGTCCTCGATGTGTCTAGAGGCTCGTTATGAGGTCGAACCGGTCGCTGCCTTTGAGGTGCGCTGGTGACGGGCTGCCTGCTGGACTCCAACCGCACTAATGCGTCGTACAAAGATCTGTTGAAGGGGGTTAATGGCTGTCCCGATATTTCCCTTAGCAAATCATCGCTGGTATAACCACCGTTGAACATTTGTTGAGCTAGATAATTCTCCATTCTGAAAAAATAATAATGTAGTTGAGTCATATGAAATAATCACGTGATTGACACTCGTAACCAATCAGATGAAAACTCTGGGGGTATAAAGAGCTTCTACTTTCATTTTTGTCTTCCCATGCAACATTCAGCGTCATCGATACATCATGGACATACCTCCTGATTTCACAACCAGGCCAGGAGTGGATATTAAACCCGCTTCCTACTACGGAATATTCCCTAAATGCGAAGCAGTGAGACCTGACATGGCGTCACTATCGGCCCGATTCGCTACTTTTAAGGAATGGAAGGGTCCCGTTTCTGCGCGCAAACTGGCCGAAGCCGGAATGTACTATGTGGGTTACGAAGATCGTGTGAAATGTTTTACGTGCGATGGAGGGATATATAACTTCGTTGAAAGTGATATTCCTCTCACTGAACACAAAAACTATTACCCTCATTGTGACTACATAGACTATATAAGATTCCTTTCTGGACAAAGTCGTGCATTGTCGCAGGAAAATATTGAGGGGATCGAAGAATGGCAGAACTACGATTCGGACAGCGAGAGATTCGACACGCCTGACACGCCGGACACGCAGTTAGGTGATACTGATGTCGACGACATTCTACAGAATGAGAACTTGTGCGGTATATGTTTCTCGGGCAGTAAGCGAGTGTGTTTTCTCCCTTGCGGACATTTGATATCTTGTGAGTATTGCGCTATCGCTTTGGAAAAATGCCCAGTTTGCAGAAGTATAATTACGGCTTACAGCAAAGTACATCAATGCTAACTGTAAGGAAGGACTATCGAAGCTGGTCGTAAACTTACCTCGGGTGGTGTAATTCCGACTGTTTTTTTTTTTTAAATCCGCAAACTGTAAGGAAAAAAGACCGATAGTGATACGTTCACACGCTGCACATAGAATAAACTAAGACGGCTATACGCGGTCGTCGTTATATCATAAAAGCTCACACCATTTTTTTTAAATCAGTGAATCATTTTCCGCAGACTCTGATACTTATAAGCGGATAGTTAGACACGGAAGTGATTCATTTCCGGCTCTTTGAGACTCTGATATCTGCATGAACCATTTTCAATCATTTAACAGCGGGTACTTATCGGGTTAAAACATTTATGGTAGTGGCGCGCTGAAGCCGAGTGAATCATTTCCGGATGTGTGTGACTCACGCGCTTGGATCGCTCCTATAGAACCGTCAATACATACGCGGAAGAGGGTGAATCATTTCCGGATGTGTGTGACTCAAGCGCTTGGGTCGCTCCTATAGAACCGTCAATACATACGTGGGAAGAGGGTGAATCATTTCCGTTTCTTTGTGACTCACGTGCGTAGGAGTGAATGGCAGTGGCGTCGGTAGAGCCGAATTATTTCCGGCCACTTAGCGGCTTGATTCTCATTGGACAAAAATGATTTCCTAACGTCGCTCGTCACTGATAGGCACGCCCCCGAAGGATAGCGATTGGACGATGCGCGCTGCCACGCATTACTTTTAACGAAGTACCGGATCGGTTATCGTCATTCGCATCCTGACTCTAGAACGCTCAACACGATGAATTCAAAAATACTGTCGAAACATTTGGGACGTGAAAGATACGTGACTGTCGGAGAATTCAAAGGAAATAAACAGATAGATATAAGGATTTGGGAGAATGGTAAAATTCCTACCAAACAGGGCGCTAGCATGGACTTGCAACGTTGGCAAACCTTAGTCGACAACTTGCCAGCAGCGAGAGAAAATTTGCGAAATAAGGCACCCATGGACAGAGTACATCTCGGATATAACGTGTACATGTGTTTAGATCACGACAATGGTGTCTTACACGTTAGACAGTTTTTCTACCCTGAAAACTCTGAACAGATTCATCCAACGAAGAAAGGAGTTACTCTAAACGCCGGGGAAGTCGATGTTTTGGCAGACAATATCGACGTCGTACGCGGAGCAGTGCCCGAGTTAGAAACATTTATACCGTGCTATTTGCAAGACTCTCACCAGAATCAGCTCGGTGCTCTTTCTTGTCGCTCATGCAACCCTGGATCGTGCGACATCTATTAAACAATCTTTGATGGATTACGTTATCAGCAGTGTGTGTATAGAACTGTCAAAAAATTGTGTGTTTTTTTGTGTTTTCTGTGTGTATGGTACGTAATAAATATGAAATTTTATTTACCCGTTAAGTTTTCCTTTTGGTACGCACGTACTGTAGATGTTAAAAGAAATTCTACTTCCGACCGGTTGTGAAAATTCTAGTATGGACAGCAATTTCAGCCTAGCATTTTTTTTTACAACCGCAAAGAAAATGTAGAAATTTTATTTAATTTTTGTTATTACTTCCACATGAATCAGATAGAAGCCCGCAGTGCACGATGCTGGTTGTAATACTTAAAACAGTTCGTAAATCGGTCCATAAATGGCCGATATACACGGTATTTTGTCTTTCTGGCGGCCATTTACTTAGTAAAATTTACTAAATATTGTAAACATTGCACGAGTGGGTCGAGTGTGGTATCGTACGAACGGGGGCGACATACTGATAACTATGCAGAAAACAGTTCGTAAATCGGTCCATAAATGGCCGTGATATTAACGATTATGTATTTCCGTCGGCCATTTTCTTAGTCAAATTGACTAAATTTGTAAATATTGCACCTGTATGGTCGTGTTTGGTATCGTACGAACGGGGGCGACACAATGATAACTATGCAGAAAACAGTTGGTAATTCGGTCCATAAATGGCCGTGATATTAACGATTATGTATTTCCGTCGGCCATTTTCTTAGTCAAATTGACTAAATTTGTAAATATTGCACCTGCGGGGTCGAGTGTGGTATCGTACGAACGGGGGTGACACACTGATAACTATGCAGAAAACAGTTGGTAATTCGGTCCATAAATGGCCGATATATACGGTATTTTGTCTTTCTGGTGGCCATTTTCTTAGTCAAATTGACTAAATTTGGTAAAATTGCATCTGAGGGGTCGTGTTTGGTATCGTACGAACGGGGGCGACACACTGATAACCATGCAGAAAACAGTTGGTAATTCGGTCCATAAATGGCCGTGATATTAACGATTATGTATTTCCGTCGGCCATTTTCTTAGTCAAATTGACTAAATTTGTAAATATTGCACCTGCGGGGTCGTGTTTGGTATCGTACGAACGGGGGCGACATACTGATAACTATGCAGAAAACAGTTGGTAATTCGGTCCATAAATGGCCGTGATATTAACGATTATGTATTTATAAAGATATTCGACGCTTGCATCTTTGTTTTTTTGTAATTGCATTTGAAAAATTGAGTTCTCTCCCCCCTGCATTGGAAAATAACTTAGGCGTACTTTTTGCAAAAAACGCACATTTTCAACGAACGGTTATACCCTTATGAAATGTTTAGATAATAAGTTTAACCATCTCTATACTAAAGCATCATTGACGAGTAGTTATTCACTATGATATGTTGAGATAATAAGTTTAAACCTCTATATACTAACGCGACATTGACGAGTAGTTTTCCCGTATGAAATGTTAAGATCATAAGTTTAAACCTCTATATACTAACGCATCATTGACGAGTAGTTATGCGCTATGAAATGTTAAGATAATAAATTTAAACCTCTATATACTAACGCATCATTGACGAGTAGTTATTCACTATAAAATGTTGAGATAATAAGTTTAAACCTCTATGTACGAAAGCATAGTGCTGGGAGAAGGGCGCTCGTTGGGGGTGTTGCACGCGCGATGTGCACGCTATGCCTACACGAGGGTGCGGGGGGGTGGACACTATAACTGCGGATATAGCGTGGGAGAGACTAGCATTATGGGTGGCCTTTAAAAAGGCCGTTTTTTTTTTGTTCCTGAGCGCTGCCTATTTATTGAGAAGGCGAACGATTTCTTTCAATTTTTTGCAACAAATACAATGTTTGCATTTGTGTTGCTTTTGGTAATATATGGTCATGACATATTTATCGTCAGGCTCGGCGTGATGATTTTGGATAGGGGCAGAGTTCGACTGCAATTTGGTACGTGCGTTATCCATGCCAAACTATTTGAGACTAATACGTTAGGAAAAAATATGACTGCGTTTAACCAAAAAATTAAATGACATTCACACGTGCAGATGCGGCCCTATAAAAGAGTTTACAGGGAACAAGGACTGTTTTGTGTGCGTTTGGATTTTTACAGGGTGCGACAGCCGTAACCCTCGAAAAATATTAATAAAATACGAACACGGCGGATGTAGCGATTATGAAACATGTCTGATGCTCTCAGCTAATTATAGATGCATCATTTTTTTTGTGCACATTCAGGAAACGCACGACAGCCGTTGTCAAGTGTCCGAGTCGTAACAGATATATGTGTGTTTCCAAGTTTTTTAACGGGGTGCCTTTAATTGGGGGGGTCACGTGGTGGTAGCTTTTTTTCAATATTCAAAACCCAGACGTCACACCGCACTTTGGTACCAACGTGTAAAGACTAAGATTATGTCTTACATTATTGAAACACCAAAAAGAGATTCTGTCGAAATGGATAATGTAAGTAAATATGTACTTATTTTATTACTTAATTATTTTTTAAATACTTTTCATATATACATGCATAATTGACACGTGATTGTTTGTGCGTGTGTAATTATGTTTAATTTTCATACCGTATTATATTATATAAAGACCCTCCCCCCTATTATATTATATAAAAGCCCTCCCCCTATTATATTATATAAAGGCCCTCCCCCTATTATATACCTTTTGAAAGAGTGAGAATCTTTTAATAATTCGTTTATCAGTTGAAAAATAAATTGTGAAAATGATTGTTTTTTTTTGAAGATTGCGGCGGGTTTTAAATTAACGATTTTTAAGCTGTATTTTGACTGTATTTTTCTATTATGCAAGTGATTTAACGAAAGATTACTTCCTTTTATTCACAGGCTAGGCGCCAGCTATTTACGAATGGCCCTGTAACCAGGAAACGCAGCAGGGAGGCGCTGCTCGCATATGAAGCAATGGGTCTGGACGAGAGAACAGTACAGCTGTTGTTAGACCACAGTATTACGGAGTTGGGGAGTCCGCTGCATACATCCACGCCGGTGGAAAAAGACAGACTTTTACCACCGGCCAAGAAACAAAAACAATAACATTTAATGGAAAATTAAAACAAAAAATGTTTACAACGGATTTACATTATTCTATATGCTGAGGGTAACGTATCATATACAAAAATTATTCTGGTTGCAGGTGAATGTTATGTATGTGCCCCCATTACGTATATTCTCAACGACTGGACTGTTTTTTGGCTAATATAACACATATTAACGCGATGTTACAATATATGGCCCTTGTAATAAGGTGCTGACAATGACTGTACAATGCATTTACAATGAGCAGAATATATACACTGCGTGTGAGACGCGTTGACGCATTAAATACCGTACATGCGCAAAAATTTATATTTGTTGCATATAAACAGAAAGATTATTAAATATGTAGACAATCTGTGTTCGTCTATACCATGTTGATAACGTAAACAACACAATATAATGAAGATGGTGTGTTTTAACCTAAACGAGATCCTGATTACAAAAGACGGTGCAAATGTACCATCTAATGACCAGAACGAAGAACGCTCTTTATGTTTACCATCATATTATAAAAAACAGACACCAGGAACTGTAACTTTTTGTATTACGTAACGATAAACGTGTGACAAATAACATGATTGAAATAGCTCGGCTGATGTAATTTCCTAAGCGGAAAACGGTCTTGCGGTTGAGAATGAATTATATACCTGTTTGATAGGTAACCAAATTGATACTTTTTCTACATATTGCAATATATATATATATATATATGCAGAATACCGTCCGTTCGGTGCGGATATAACTGACAGGTAATCATGACTATTTAAGATGTCACGTATGTAACACTGTTATGACAAACACCCCCATCTTATAATGACATTCACCTGCGCGAGAATAATTTGTTATGGTACATCGGGGTGTGGGGGTATACAGTTTGCACCAACTTGACAGTTGAAACATGTTGTTTACTATGTGTATGTTACAATGTAAGCATAACACACATGATTTTATACTCACAATAACCTTGGATTTTTAGTCGTTTTGGATAATTCTTGAAATGGTGATAGTATGTGCGTTTGGCGTAAACGGCACAATGTTTATGAGTCGTGGGAAAATATATTTTAATTATAAAGCAAAAACAAACGGATGTGTATGACTTATTTGGAATATTTGAAGTGGATAGGTGGAGCTACGTGCCACTGTTACTACGAAATTTGTAAAAGCGTGGGATATAATTTATATTCCACCGGAAGCATGTGTCTTATTAGGAATATCTGAAGTATATAGGTGGAGTTACTGTCTACTACGACTGCGAAATGTGTAAAACAATTTAGTGCGTGGGAATAAAAAACACATTTGCCCGCCGGAAGTGATTAAGACAAACACTTACGAAGCTTCGAGAATCTGTCTGCCTGTTGTGTACGGAAACATATCGCTGTGATTTAATTTATTGGATATTGACACGTGTTTTACCCCTGGTATACAGTCTGATTTATTCCTGAGAATTCGATTACAGGTATCAAATTAAAGGAACCACATACGACACAGGTATGAAACTTAAATGGATCATGTACTATGCCTTTACAATTATGAAGGGATTTTTAATAGGGTCCAGAATATTGGAGATATCGGAGAAGGTTCCAGAACTGCGGGGCCAATGAGCGTGGTGTCAGCCGGTAGGGTTCATCCGGAAGTATTGCATCAGATTCCAATGACTCAGGCGTTGCGCCGGAAGTAAGGGATTGCGTTAGATTGTAATGACTCATTACACCTTCGTTCTCAAATATACTTCGTACCTGACGAACAGTATACACGACGTACTTCGATGACGGAAGTATACGATTGCCCATTGTACAGTTCTCAAGTGCCCGAAAGCGTATACGACCATTCTCAAATAGCCACACCCACGAAGTACACATCCATATACAGAAGGACCCCCCACACAACCGTGACGTATACATTCCCACACGCGTATACTCAAACACCCACGCGTCGCTACGTCACACGGTGCGGGGGCGGTGGTACTTTGATCTTCTTTGTTTACATACAACGTCGTTACGTCATACGGTGCGGGGGCGGGGTACTTTCCTTTGATCTCCTTTGATGTCGGAAGACAATAGGGCAGTAGAATATGTACCCATACTTCCAATGTACTTCTATAATGTACCTTTACCCCCCAAACCAGCCGTTATGCAGCACATGAAAATATGGGGAGGGAGGGGGTACCAAATTTTAATTCAATGAGCAAACCATATGAGTGAATCAAGCCCCCAGGGACCCCCAATTCCCTTTTTTTGGGCCAATTTCAAGTAAATAAGTACTGGAAAGCGACAAAAAGTGCGTCATTAATAACGCGCCGAAAGCGACAAAATGTGCGATATTAGCGCATGTTTCGGCGCGCCGAAAGCGACAAAATGTGCGCCGTAATCACGGGGGGGGAGAACTGCGACGTGAGGGTCGGTGGCATTCCGATAAAGAGACGGTGGAAATCCGATAAACGAGACGGTTCGCTTTCGGCGACAAACGAGATTTTCTTCGTGTTTGGGCATTCAAACGGAATTGCCGTGACAAATCAGGTTTCATATCATCATATCGTTAATTTAGTTACTAATATCCATCAAAATCTAGACGCTACAGTGAGTAAAACCAATAGAATCGCCATTTAAAAGTCACGCGACGGTTCGTTTTCCGATAAAAACGAACCGTCGCGTGTCTTTTATCGGAAAACGAACCGTCGCGTGACTTTTAAATGGCTATTCTCTTGGTTTTAGTCACTGTATCGTCTAGATTTTGATGGATATTAGTAACTTAAATAACGATATGATAATATGAAACCTGATTTGTCACGGCAATTCCGTTTGAATGCCCAAAAGCGAAGAAAATCTCGCTTGTCGCCGAAAGCGAACCGTCTCGTTTGTCGGATTTCCACCGTCTCTTTATCGGAATTCCACCGTCTCTTTATCGGAATGCCACCGATCCTCACGTCGCAGTTCTCCCCCCGTGGTAATGGCGCACTTTTTGTCGCTTTCGGCGCGCGCCGAAACAACGCTAATGGCGCACATTTTGTCGCTTTCGGCGCGTTACTAATGGCGCACTTTTTTGTCGCTTTCGGCGCGCGCCGAAAGCGCCATTAGCAAGTGGCCCTAATAGGATTCCATAGTCGGCGGATGCTACGTTCTGTGTTTTTGCGCACAGGCATAGCGAATTCGACCATAGCGTATGGGCTAATATATTCACCTCCGCCTTAGCTATACCAACTTGTCAGATCGCCCATGGATGCAGAGTAGCGTTCGCTGCATGATATAATACCCCTGTCCGTTGTCAGACAGCTATATAGGAGAGCTGCGGTCTTATTTTTTTTTTTTGCGTACGCGCGGAATCTGCAGCAAGTTAGATGTTAACAGTGTCGTTTCCGCTCGAACTATCGACTTAGGGGTTGGAACTTTGGTACATACATGTCTATTCTGCACGATATATAGTACATGCCTCGTCTCGTTCGGTCCCCTGATGGCGGTAGTTATCGCCTGTATTTTACGTACATGCAGAGCGAATTCAACCGCAGCGTATATATGGGTTAGTATATTCACGTCCGCTTTATCTGGCAACTTGCCCGCTCGCCCTTGGATGCAGATGGGTATTCGCTGCATGATGTGATGTCCCTTTCCGTGGTCAGACATATAGGAGAGGTGCGGTCGGTGCTTTTTTTGTGTTTGCGTAACTGACGGAACCGGTGGAAAGTTAGATATTAATAGTGCCGTTTACGCTCGAGATATCGACTTGGGGATTGGAACTTTGGTACATAAAGATCTATTCTGCACGATAGTGCATGCCCCATCTCGCTGTGATCCGTGTGGTGGGGGGGGGGGGGGGGGGGTGCGATCAGCTTTTAGTAGGACCGGTCAGAACCGTACTAAAAAAAATATTTAATTTTTCAGACCACACCACACAATTCAAACTTTGACTACAAATGGTTAATTCCTGTGCCAGTATCTATTGTACCTATGGGAATTTATAGCGTAGAGGTGTGTTGCATTTTGTTAAGAAGAACACAAAGCGCTATTGACCAATCAGGGCCCAATGTCTATTTTATTCTCTTCTATGCTCCAAGCCATATCGCGACCTGATTTCCATTCTGTCCTAAGTGACATGCTGGTACGAAACGTCCGTATGGGTATCGTTGGAATCGGCATCAAATTCCGCGTCTAACGGTACCGGCCCCTAAGCGGTATCTCTTTTTTTCGCGGTGATATTAGCTATTCTTTTCTGTCCGTTCTTCATAAAAACACTATTTCTTAGAACCATTATGTCCTATAAATAAAACATACTTATAAAGCCAGTTATATCCTGTCATTTAAAAACAAAGATGAATTCTATCTTGAGTTTCAGACACAACAGATAATTATTCAGATCGATATTGTTCTATGTGCAGTTCGGCTTTACGAACTGTCACTTACTACAGGATGGAACTGAAATATTTTGCTAAATTCTCTCACATCGAACAGGTTGGAACTCAAGTTGCGATCGAACAGAGAAATTTTTCCCGCGAAAAGAAACACACATAGTCGAGGAGATATTGGTCGACCTCTGCACCCCAGGACTCAACTTCACCCCACTATTTTTTTTTCTTAATGTCTCCTCTAATTTTTTTTGGTTGTTAACAAGAACAAAAAGTGGCCACAGAGACTCCAGACAAGATGACGTCCATCATGGCGTCCATTTTTTGTATATGCACCAGGTCTCTTTGATCGCCGTTATAGTAAAGATTATATCTAATGCGGTCTTGTTTTTTGCTCGATTCGTTATGCCAATATATAACCCTTACAAATTAGCCAAAAGTCCGACACCATAATCTAATATGGCGGCCAAGATGGCCGCCGAAATGTGAAAATATGCTATTTTTCTGACATTTCACCACTTTTTGTTTGTCTCTATGGGAATATATTGGCATCTTGGCGTGAATTTATACATTGACGAACACAATGGGATCATAATACATATTAATTGTGGGATATTTTTGTCAAATATCACGTTTTCCCAAATGCCGAGATAATAGGTCAAAGCCGAATCGACGCTAATAACGCGATGTAATGTTTCGAATCAATGACATTTATTGCTATCATAACAACACCCATGCATATATGTGCAGGAGATACTCGAGCTATGATTCCTCTTATACCTGAGTTGAGGAATATTCACCCAAATCCAAGATGGCGGCCAAAATGGCCACCAAAATAGAAAGATTGCTGATTTTATCATCAGTGAGCGTTATTGTCACGACAACTCCACACCTGCTTATTATTGTGAATTGGGAACACTTAGACGAAGAACTGTCATTTTACCATACATGTATCCAAATAAAAGTTTCCAAAATGGCGCCACAATGGCACCGAAATGCCCTCATATTCACATCATTGGATACTATTGTCGAGACAACTCCATCCATGCTTACAGTTGAGTTGGAAATACTGAGGTACAAGAAAAAACAATTCCAAATCGAACATGGCGGCCAAAATGGCCACCGAAATTTTAAAACACGCCTACATTCCTTAATTTCCTATACTTTCTTACGATGGGCGTTAATGTTTCGCGATTTCTACCCTCCATTACATGTTGAAATGGAATATTGATACGAAGTATTCATTTGAGTTTGGCAATTGATACTCACAGTCAAGATGGCGGCTAAATTGGCGGCCAGAAATTGAAAAGAAATCGATATTTTCACATACTAATTTCAACTTTTTGTCATAATATCAATATGTGTGGACGAAACTGTACATAAACAATCTATTAGTTTAACTTAATATGTATCAAAATGCATAAAATGGCTCGTATCCTTCTGGAAAGTCGAAAAACCACCATTAATATCGCGATGTGGCATTTCGAAATCCATTCTCCACTTAGCACCGATAATGGCCGTAACCGTAGGTGCGCCGAATAGTAATATTAGAACAATTACCTGATAACAGATTCTGATTTGCCACATCACGTCCATAATTATCTGGACCAGCTTCCATTTCTTTGTCTGGTAAATCTGCGTCGCTCACATAGACAAAGTATTCAACACCTCCAACACCTCCCTAACGTTTCAAACAATTCATTCTCCGGTGTCTAGCTTACGATTTTAAATATGCTAAATATGGGATTTGTGCGTCATCTTGAACTAGAAAGGCATATGGTCGATGAGTATACAAGCTTGCATAATGTCATCT
Organism: Siphonodentalium dalli; assembly: GCA_032622095.1. NCBI lineage: Eukaryota > Metazoa > Mollusca > Scaphopoda > Gadilida > Siphonodentaliidae > Siphonodentalium > Siphonodentalium dalli. The sequence continues at coordinate 250,145,959 of CP136063.1, forward strand.
CTATGTATGTGTCTCATACCCCATGGGGATAACGACATGTACACCTGGCGAACCAATTAGCTAGTCACTTCTCAATAGATGGTTCGTCAACTCACAAACTTAGCGAACGCATTGGCATATGTGGACAACTTCGGCATTGTTTCGAAGGTTGCTAGCTGTCTCATTCCCTTGGACAGATGTATATCTGCTGAGGAGAAGACCATAATGTACCGACTACCCACAATTCTTGACCATGATCCCAAGGAAACTGTGTGATATCCCGCAGTCGTCTCGTCGAATAGCTCCCAGCAGAGAAGAACAATACTCGCGGTGTTAGTTTGTGGACATACGCCATGATAGTGGGAATGAAATAAATTGGCCATGGTCGGAATGGTGATGTTGCCAAGATATCACTTTGTTTACCCAACGTATGTTGAACTGAATGCAAGATATCATCAACGTAACATTCCTCTAGATGTTCTTCGCGTTGAACATTTCACCCTTGTGTTGGTGGCATTTGTACTTTCTTGAACCATACCGACCACCACCCAGTGTGTGTATGACATATCAACCAACTATGAAAGGCATCGTCTTTAAGACTATACCCTAGTCTGGGTGTGTCTTATATAGTAGTAGCCAGTGGTACACTCCTGTTCCAGTTGATTGTGAACGGCTTCCAAACGGATGGGAACAATATTAGCATACAAGGAAAGAAAAGCCACACATGAGATCATGTCTGAATCTAAAACATACCCAAAGAAGGGCGGTGCAGTCATGGTCCAATTTCATTTCCGCTATCATGACACATGCCCACAAACTAGCACCGTGCGTATTGTTATTATCTGCTTGAATTTGTTCGGTGAGACAATTGCTGTACGCAACAAGATTTTTCTTTTGTTCATGGTCAAGACGTGTGGGTATGTTATGCATTATGGTCTTCTACGCCTTAGCGGAAAGACATCCATCAAATGTCTGGCTTTCAACATTCGAAGCCATATACATAAGTTGTCCGGGTACGTCAGTGCATTAGATGAGTATGTGAATTGATGAACCATATATTGAGAAGTGGCTGTTTGGTAAGATCACCAGGTGTATATGTTGTTATCCCCATTAGGTCACCAAAGCTGAAAATACGCAGATAGCGAGGTCCTTCTGAAAGCTAGTATATGCATCGACCACATTCCTTTCTAGTTTATCGCACAAAATAACGCTCAGATCCCATATGTAGCATCTGAATTATACCATAAGCTATACCACGAATGAAGATCGCCAAGAATAAGGATAAGAATTCCCAGCTTTCGAAACAAACACGTGAGCTGGGCACCGGCATATGTATTGTTTGAAATATTCCGATTAGTGGGACCTTTCTAAAAAGAAGTGTAGAAAACTGTGATGGTGTGAGAGAGATAGATTAATATGACGAAGAGACGGAAACTGGTCCATGCAGATAATGCTGAATGTGGCACATCAGAATAAGCTCAGGTAATGTTGTTTAGATTTTTGGAGGCCATACTATGGCTATTTGGCGCACCTAAACGGTCATTATGGGCGCTTATGGTGGACAATGGATTTCGAAATGCCACATCGTGATCATTAATTGTTGGTTTTCATCTTTCCAGAGGCTACGACTTATGTTGAAACTAATAAATGGCCAAAAGTATGTACAGTGTCGACCATACGTATCGATATAATGACAAAAAGTTGGAATTAGTATGTGATAATATCGACTTCTTTTCAATTTCTGGCCGCCAGTTTGGCCACCATCTTGACTGTGAGAGTTTGCCAAACTCAAATGAATACTTCCTATCAATGTTCCATATGAACATGTAATTGTGGGCAGAATTCGCATAACAATAACGACCATCGTAAGAAAGTAAAGGAATATGAGCTTGATTTCAAATTTCGGTCTCCATTTTGGCCGCTATCTTTGATTTGGAAAACAATTTATTGTATGAGATGCAAGGTAATTACTTCACCTCAGTATTTCCAAATCAAATGTCCGCGTGTGTGCAGTTGTCTCGAAAATAATGCCCAATGATGTGAATATGAGGGAATTTCGGTGATTTTTCAAACTCTTTCCGCCATTGTGGGTGCCATTTTAGATCTGGGGAACTTTTATTTGGATATGGTATAATGAAAGTACTTCGCCTAAGTGTTCCCAACTCACAATAGTTAACAGGTGTGGAGTTGTCGTGACAATAACGCTCACTGATGTTAAAATCAGCGATTTTTGGCGATTTTTCTATTTCTGGTGGCCATTTTGGCCGCCGTCTTGGATTTGAATGAATATTCCACAACTCGGGTATAAGAGGAATCATAGCTCGAGTATCTCCTGCACATATATATGCATGGGTGTTGTTATGATAGCAATAACTTTTATTGATTCGAAACATTACATCGCGTTATTAGTGTTGATTCGGCTTTGACCTATTATACCGGCATTTGGGAAACGTGTTATTGGACAAAACTATCCCGCTATGAATGTATATTATGATCCCATTGTGTTCGTCAATGACTCTTCTATACGATAAATGTATAAATTCACGCCAAGATGCCAATATTTTCCCATAGAGACAAACGAAAGGTGGTAAAATGTAAGAAAAATAGCATATATTCACATTTCGGTGGCCATCTTGGCCGCCATATTGAATTCTGGTGTCGGACTTCTGGCTAATTTATGAGGGTTGTATATTAGCATAACGAATCGAGCGGAAAACAAGACCGCTTTTTATATCATCTTTACTATAACGGCGATCAAAGAGACCTGATGCATATAAACAAAATGGCCGCCACGATGGACGCCATCTTGTCTGGAGTCTCTGCGGCCACTTATTTTTCTTGTTAACAACCGAAACAAATTAGAGGAGACATTAAGAAAGAAAATTAGTGGGGTGAAGTTGAGTCCTGGGGAGGGGGGTGCAGATGTCGACCAATATCTCCTGGACATATACGCGTCAAATTCGCAATGTAACATTAACGAAGAGTACATTCCATGAAGCCATTGTGCCAAGACAACCCCCAGGGACATAACTTTCAACCCGGGAAGAAGAAGGCAATATCTTAGTCGCGGGAGCCGCTAGTTTACCACACATACTAGCGCCCCTGATGACTGGTCATCAACATTGCGACATCAAAACGAATTGGCGGACATCTAGCAGTAACCAGGCCGATACATACATACATACATAGTAGGACAACTATGAAGTAAACAGAACGCTTAAGGGATTAGCGAGACGAGATACTTTACCTACGGCGCCCATTGAAACCTAACGCGACACGAAGGCAAGGATAAGATATCTGAAGAACACAGAGGAACACATAGGAAAATTACCTCGCATGAGCAGCCCAGGAACGCCCCATCCGATGGATCATGAAATGCGGATCCAGGCGGAATAACACCATGGTCCTATTTAGTGGCAAGCAAAATTGAGACCTTTACACAGACAGTTCTAGCCAACCCCGCAGCGAACACTAGGAACTCTCGGACACGCAGGAAAGCAGTTAGAAGCTATGGACGAAGATGCAAGGTAAACATTACGAGCTTGTAGTCTTAACTACGCCCTACTGATGCGCCGACGAAGACGGAAGAAGAGCAGACGACAGGAAGATAAACTCAACCGGAACTCAACCGAGTAGAAGACAAGAAGATACACTCAATCCATGAAGACGGAAGAAGGCCCCGAACCGAGCAGACGACAGGAAGAGAAACTCAACCAGGAGAAACCCAGATGCTGATGATTGAACGTTATTGACTTTGTTGTAATTAAATAATCAAACCGTTCTGATAGCCTTAAGAGTTATATGTACCCGTATTGGCACATATCTCTTAACTGGTGCCTTCGAGCCAGGATCTGAACGCTAATCACAGACACAACGTGAAGCCAGAAGAAGAACAGTGTGAACAGAAACAGTGTGGGAAAATTCGCAAAACGTGAGTCTAATTGTTTGTTATCATAATGGCTACCCAATCTACATCTGCCGGCGTTCTCGCCCCATTGACAGAGTCTATCAATTCTCAAATTGCTGCAATGGCCATGACTACGGTGACACAGGTAGTGACGTCATTTGACGGGGACCCCACGAAATACCATGGGTGGGTCAAGTCGATAGAAAAATGCGCAATCCTAACCGGCGCTAACGAAGCAAAGAAGCCCTACATGGCATTCCAGTCCGCGACAGGCCCCGTTTCAGATTTTTTACAAAGATATTTGGCCACAAACCCGGACGCCACGTGGCAAGATACGAAAACCGAATTATCTAGTCGATTTGCCGAAATAAATGACAATCAATTCGCCTTTTCGATGCTAAGAAAAATCAAGCAAAAACATAACGAAAACTTACATGTGCTTGCCGAACGAATCTTGGAAATCGCGACGGTGGCATATCGAGATCAGCCCGGCGGGATCAACTCGGTCGAAGGCCAACTCGTAGGATTTTATATTGACGCTTTAAGAAGCGACAGTTTGAAAATGAAGTTGATAAGGGATGCGCCAAAAACACTAAAAGCGGCAGCCGAAATCGCCATGCGGGAAATGGGGATCCGACGGGTATTCAACCTACGAACGGGCCGCGAAAATTACAACGAAAACGAACCGGAAGCAATGGAAATCGATAGTTTCAGAAAAAAACGCGCGAGGGCGACCTGCGATATATGCGAACGCGACAACCACACGACCCGAGAACACCGATCACGCCCGAGAAAGGTGCATGTCGAAGCGGTGGTTAAACCACGAACAGTCGAATGTTGGACGTGTCAAGGTGACCATTTCGCTCGCGACTGCCCCTTTAAGACCGAAAACCGAAGGCACGTATCTTGCTGGGTTTGCGAAGGTAATCATTTGGCTAGAAATTGCCCCTCTAAATCCGGAGATTCGAAGCACAAGCAGTGGAACGCGCCAGTAACGCCACCTAGGGGAATCCGCCGAGATCAGCCGAACCGACCACGTGACATATCCCATGATACACCGCGACACAGCCGGAGATATCCGACATTAAACGAACCACCACGAATGATGACCCCGCCCACATATGCAAAAAACTAAGAAATCCTCTCATTGGGGCCACAAATGGGAGGAAATATAGCATAAATATTGTAGGGAACCCCAGCTCATGTTTAGTTAGAATAGGTAAAAATAAATACCGCTCATTAGTAGATAGTGGCGCGGAAGTCTCATTGATTCACAAACGCGTCTATGACGCATTACAGTTTCGACCAAAACTAACTAGGGAACACATTAACCTTAGCTCAGTAAATGGGAAATCATTGGGCGTGCTTGGTAGCGTGGAATTAACCTTCAGAATGTCGACTTTAAAATTAACCCATAAATTTTATGTGGTGAATGACATGACCCGGAACATGATATTGGGGAGGGATTGGTTGACCTCTCGGGGGGTCAGACTATATTATGACCTGGGATGTCTCAAGGTCAATGACGTGTACGTCCCCTTGGAATCGGACGCGCACATAGCTTCACTGCTGAGGTTGACCTGCAAGGTTAATTTAAAGCCCCAAACGTCAACTTTATGCCTGGGAAAATCGAAAAACTTGGCCTCTCTTCACAAGTCAACATTAGTAGAGGTGGCCCAAATCGAAAAAGGCTACCTAGCGTCGGAACCCGGTCTGGAACTTGGCAGCTCCGTGTCAGGGGTGGGCAAGAGGAACAAGGTCCCGGTATTACTCGTCAATAACACCAACAAAACGTTTCGCCTACGACGGGGCAGTGTAATCGGCAAGACGGTAGTGTGTGACCCTGGAACCAGCCGCGAAATTAACTCTTTGTCACAAAGCTCCCAGTTCCCGACGACCCGTAATTACCGCGACGATGGCTACGCCCTTAGACGCGCCGGCCATAACAGGGTAGACAACTCTAGGTCAGCGCGCTACCGGCGAGAAAAGATTAAATTTGGCCGAAGTTTCGTGCCCAGAGCGATACCGAGAAACACTGATAAAATTGTTGAAGTCCAACTCGGACATCTTTGCCGACAAAGATACCGAGCTGACACAGACGAGCACAGTCAAAATGCATATCGACACGGGAAACCACCCTCCGATAAAACTTCGCCCGTATCGCACCCCTTTGAATAAACGACCGTTGGTTGACGTTGCCATAAATGATATGCTAGAAGCAGACATTATCAGGCCGAGTTCGAGTCCTTACTCAAGTCCGATTGTTATGGTTGATAAGCGCGATGGCACCAAACGATTTTGCGTCGACTTCAGGCAATTAAATGCCGTAACCAAACCGATGTCATACCCACTTCCGGTTATCGACGATATTTTGGCACTTCTTGGAAAATCTAAATTCTTCACCGCTATCGATCTCAAAAGCGGTTATTGGCAGTGCCAGGTCGCAGAGGAGGACAAGCAAAAGACGGCATTCGCTTGCCACCGAGGTCTCTTTGAATTCAACTCCATGCCTTTTGGGCTCCGGAACGCCGGAGGGGTTTTCTCCCAGCTGATGGCCCAGGTGTTATGTGGGATGGGTGATTACGCCATTGCCTACTTAGACGACGTCCTCATATACAGCGAGTCCCTAGAATTACACTTGGAACATATCCAGAAAGTCTTTGACAGGTTGCGCCAACATACACTGAAATTAAAATTAAAAAAGTGCCAATTCCTAAAGCAAGAAACACAGTATTTGGGTTTTATAATTGATACCGACGGCGTCCGACCTGACCCCGACAAGGTCAAGGCCATCCGGTCGCTTGTACCCCCAACATCAGTCAAGGAAGTACGTTCATTCATTGGCATGAGCAACTACTACCGCCGATTTGTCCCCTCATTTTCGCAGATCGCTGAACCTTTGGTACAGCTTACAAAAAAATATGCCAAATTCAAATGGGACCAAGCTTGGCAAATTTCGTTTGACAAACTAAAAGAAAATCTGACGGCAGTGCCTCTCTTGGCCTACCCAAATACGGCCACGCCCTATACATTGTATACTGATGCAAGCGACCTTTGCATCGGTGCCTGTCTGACCCAGTTGGGCTTAGATGGCGTTGAAGAACCAATTTATTATCTCTCACACAAACTTAGTGATACTCAAACCCGATGGCCAACTGTGGAGAAAGAGGCGTATGCAATTCACTTCGCATTACAAAGGTTGGACCATTACCTTCATAACGCCACTTTCACAATAAAAACAGATCATAAACCATTGAAGTATATCTTAGAATCCCCCATGAAGAACAAGAAAATTCAACAGTGGGCTTTGGGCATAACTGGGTATAACTGTAACATCGAGTACATAGCTGGCCCAGATAATCACTGCGCAGACCTACTCAGTCGAACGCCACCTAATGCTTATACAGAACAAGAAAAGGCAGAAGTAGAGGTAGATATAAACGACAATAACCTTACCATCGCCGAGACCCGAGCGGAAATCGCCGCGTTGAACTCGTCTCGATTTGAACCCAAACACTTCGCAAGCTGCGAGGTGACCCCGAAAGAGCTGCCGAATAAAACTCAAATTGGGCAGGCCTACCAACCCACTAACCTACTGTTCAACAAGCCAGGCTTCAGCATGCTTGATGAACAAAAGAAAGACCCGGAAATTGCGTCAGTCCTGGAGGCCCTCGACAAAGGCGAGGGCACCCGGAATGACAAACACTTGATGATTGACAGGGTACTCTATTACCTCTCGAGTGCTGACGCAGAACCGACCCCGCGCCTTTGGGCGCCCGCACACCTTCAAACCAACATAATCAAACAATACCATGATGATAACGGCCACATGGGAGTAGACAAAACGCATGATGCGATTAAGTCGAAATATTTTTGGCCCAGACTGTACAAGGAACTAAACTGTTACGTTGGAAAGTGCGTGACCTGCCAAGTCAGGTCGCTGCAAAAACAATCCCCTAAAATGCAGATAACGGACACGCCCCCCTATCCTTTCGCCAAAATCGGTTTAGACCTATCAGGCCCCTACCCCACGTCGCTATCGGGTAACCGCTACATTATCAGCTTCATAGACTTATATAGCGGGTGGGCAGAAGCGTTTCCGGTCAAGGACAAGTCAGCCGAGAACGTTGTTCATCTCTTGATCGACGAAATATTCCCGCGCCATGGATGCCCTCTGGAAATAATTACCGATAATGGCAGTGAGAACATTAATTACAAGGTCAGGGACACCCTGAAGGCCTTGAACATTCACCACGTGACCACGTCTTATTATCACCCCCAGAGCAATAGCAGAGTGGAGCGGTTTCATCGGTCTTTTAAGGACATTGTCTCAAAGAATGTGGCAGACCAAATAAACACGTGGGACGCCCATTTAAATCAAGCACTAGCTGCAATTCGATTTAACAAAAATGAAACTTCAAAATTCTCCCCCTTTTTCTTGTTATACAACCGAGACGTCGTGTTCCCAATCGACAATCTCCTAAAACCCAGGCGTAAATACGCGGGAGAAGATTACCATCAGATAGCCCGGCAACAACAGCACAAATCCTTTATGATGGTACACAAACACGTGAAACAGGCGAAACGCCAACAAGCAGCGAAATTTAACAAAAAGGCCACAGACACCAAATTCGAGATTGGCGAGGCCGTCTATGTAAAGAACCATTTACGAAAAAGCAAACTTGAAAGCAAATGGAAACCCTACTTCCGCATAACCGAGCAAATAACGCCCGTTACTTTCAAGTTGAGGAACCAATTAACTGGGAAAGTCACACAATCCCACGCTGAACATATGCGCAAAGCCAACCTAGAATGGGAAATCCCCAAAACTGACAACGACAAGCGTGCTCAAACGTATGTTGTTCCCCCCGAAGACGAAGGTAGCGACATCCCTGCCCCTAACCATGTGGGTGGGTCTTCTGGCGATGAAACTGAACCATTACCAGATGACGTAATCGCTCGATATCGGAGACAATGTTCCGACTCCGATGACGAAGATGTCCCTTTAAGCGAGCTTAAGGTGCGCTTACAGCGTAGAAAAATGCGACTCGCGCGCTCAGGGCCGCTACAAAACGCTGACTCGTCCACGGACGAGAGATCAGAGCCGAGTGCGAAGGCACAACGCGCCTCAGCGCCTCGTCGACACGGGCGCAAAGTAACAAGGATGTTTACGAGTGATGACAGCTCAGAGGATGAGTTAATGGAAGTGGCCGCCATTGAACAAACTCCTCGTGAATGTAGGCCCGTACCGGCCCCACGCAAGTGTAAGCAGCTCATGAATGGAGCGCTTAGCGACATAAGAACCAAGCAATCGTTTAAAAACCTGTTGTACTCAATGGCAGCAGTGATGTAAATTGTAATCCGATACTCAGACTACTGACCTTGCTTTCATTACAGAATGCACGGGACCCCACCCTTAACTGGCTTATTGGCGAACCTAACCTGGCTCCGTAATATTTAACCCAGTGGCCCAAACCGAGTCGAAATAAGTAGTCGTGCCCTATCGATCACAGGTCGCGCGTCCCCATGAAACCCGGCACGTGCGCGCGGCAATTCAATAACTATACCTTTAAACTTTACAATCACGCGCCGAGAGATAACGAGCACCACAGCGACGTGCACACCGCCACCTTTAGGGTTACTACGTTAAGCGCACCCCGCTCAAATAAACGCGATCGAAAATATGCTCACGACTGACTTAGCGAACGAAAAAGTATTACCCCGATGAATGGTAGAGATGGCCAGGATGGTATTTTGCCCTAGTGACGTAGTTACAGTAGTAATTTTCATTATCTTGACCCACCGATTCTGGTGGAAAATTGTTAAACGACATTTACCAAGGTTAGCCATTATGTATAATAAGCAGTTAGACCAGCGACCTGAGGATATCCCGAATGCCGTGTTCAAAGAACCCATCGACGAAGCAATGGAGACGGATGCACCAAAGCCGTCTGCGCTATTCCGGGACAACACTCAGGAACGCCTACATGTATATCCAATTATAGCCGTCAGAGGCTGACCACATCTGTGGCGGATTTGGATTAGTATTAATTATGTATCGTATATTAATGTATTCCGAATTTCCTTCGTAATTATTGTTGCGCGGATATCAGAATCATTTGCATGTATATAGACATTTATGCATTTCGTATATTTCAAATATTAATTGTTGCATAACGATGTCCAGGGTATTATAGTTGTATAATCATCAGAATGATTATAGCAAGCGTTGAATAGGGACTATAAATCCCGACATCCAGTCATAAGTTTTGATGATTGAAATCAATCACCCCGACTTATCTTGTGTTTAACTGTTCGTCAACCAATCCATCTATATAATTAGTTGTAAATTCCATTTTCGCATTGGGCCGATCTGACGACCCTCAAGTGATACCGATAAATTGGAAAAGTAACCATTGTGTATACTGACTGTGTCATTTGTTCTCAAACCTCACACAAATATCCGTTTGAGTATTACAGGCTGACCATGGCGGTGGAACAAGGGTCGACCAGTTGTCAGAACCTAACCCCATACTCGGACATTGAGGACGAAAATACCTCGACATCCGATGATGACGATATGACACCCAATTCAGATGCACGACCATCCACCAGCAGGCGGCCGCATGAAAGCTACCTCGACATGACGCCGCGCATGCAGTCACCCACATCCTACAACCAGCCATGGGTTCAGCCTTACAACGAGCATAGACGATATTACGCAACACAGTCACCTCCCCCGCCTTACAGCCCGCCCAGAGAAACTGAAGATGCACTCATCGACATCGACCCCGATTGGTACTACTTCACGGACGAACACCGACAGCCGATCCGGACTCGCCAGCGAACCTACGCTAGAGCACGACAACAGCCGTACCAACGACATCGACGTACATACGAACAACGGAGGCCTCTCACTCACCGATGCCGCTGTTGCGAACTACTCCGACGAGTCATCGACCTGCTACGCAGCGACGGATTGGGCTTTCAGGATCAACTTTAAAATAAAAAACAGTCACAGCCAGTAAGTCGGAGTTGTCTGAGAGACGCCCAGACAACCCGATTTGCATGACGGGGGACGACGTCGCACCAGCTATCTGTCGCCGCGGCCGCTGTTGCGAAACACTCCGACGAATCATCGCCCTGCCGCGCGGCGACGAATCAGACTTGCGATTTCAAGATCAACTTTAAATCGAAAAAGCGAAGGAGTAATGTGCCAAGACAACCCCCAGGGACATAACTTTCAACCCGGGAAGAAGAAGGCAATATCTTAGTCGCGGGAGCCGCTAGTTTACCACACATACTAGCGCCCCTGATGACTGGTCATCAACATTGCGACATCAAAACGAATTGGCGGACATCTAGCAGTAACCAGGCCGATACATACATACATACATAGTAGGACAACTATGAAGTAAACAGAACGCTTAAGGGATTAGCGAGACGAGATACTTTACCTACGGCGCCCATTGAAACCTAACGCGGCACGAAGGCAAGGATAAGATACCTGAAGAACACAGAGGAACACATAGGAAAATTACCTCGCATGAGCAGCCCAGGAACGCCCCATCCGATGGATCATGAAATGCGGATCCAGGCGGAATAACACCATGGTCCTATTTAGTGGCAAGCAAAATTGAGACCTTTACACAGACAGTTCTAGCCAACCCCGCAGCGAACACTAGGAACTCTCGGACACGCAGGAAAGCAGTTAGAAGCTATGGACGAAGATGCAAGGTAAACATTACGAGCTTGTAGTCTTAACTACGCCCTACTGATGCGCCGACGAAGACGGAAGAAGAGCAGACGACAGGAAGATAAACTCAACCGGAACTCAACCGAGTAGAAGACAAGAAGATACACTCAATCCATGAAGACGGAAGAAGGCCCCGAACCGAGCAGACGACAGGAAGAGAAACTCAACCAGGAGAAACCCAGATGCTGATGATTGAACGTTATTGACTTTGTTGTAATTAAATAATCAAACCGTTCTGATAGCCTTAAGAGTTATATGTACCCGTATTGGCACACCATATCAACATTACGTATGCAATATATCATCAAGAGTCGTTTGCTTTCCATACAATACCAATTCAAAATACTTGTTTCTATGTCGATGTGCTGGCTAACTGTTCCAAAGAGCGCACATATCACACTCTGCTCACATTGTAATCTCTAATTCTATCATGTTATCCGGTAAATTGAGACTAAATATTTCTTCATGTTGTCCCAAGTGCGTATTATCTCTTTTATAATCACCACTTGGAACAGACCGGTCCTGAAAAATTTTCCGTTTCCATAGTGTCCCACGAAAAATATTCTACTAAGACTGAGTCCATATTGTGCTAAATGCAAAAAATCGCACCCCACCTCCCGAATCTTGTCGAAATATCATATAAGAAAGAGCATCTCCTTATCGAGGTTGATGGTTATTGGCAGAATGAATACTGATTTCTCGGCAGATACCAGGATATCCACCATAAGTCTAATAACAACCAATTGCCAGAACTTTGAAATTTAAAAATCGATTTACTCGGAAACACAAAAAATGCACTTAGGACAGAATGGAAATCAGGTCGCGATATTTACACCAGTGTAAACTTTAATGTTTTCTCTGCACTGTTTGGCGGTATCTGGATACCACATTTCTAGTGTTGCAAGTTCATTTTCATTGCATTCGCCCGAATAAGATATTTTCCATTTTGGCTTGACAAGGATAGGTGTCGGCATTCGCTGTTACAGGCTTGTTATTTAGATAACTGTCAATTTATACTACTGGACATGCTATGGAAAACGTTGTTAACAAGCGCAATTTATGTGGTGTCACCAAACTTCGTTCTATATTGTAATAAAATGTTGTTGATGCAACAGCCCTGTCACATTGCTGCTTCATATTGGAACCAACGATGCAATAAATTACAATGAGGTGCACCAGTGTTAGAAGGAACTAAATGGGGTGGATTATGCCCCTTGTTGAATTTACATGGGTATCTCAAATCAGCATAAAAAACACTCTGCCAGGTGATTGGGTTAAACTATGAGTAAGATATTTGTGGTGAAATAAAATATGCTTTATAGTCTAATGGTTCATTTAAAGAAGGTTCATGAATCTGTCCATTAAGGGTGTCTGTAATGCATTTATACATTTATGATACCTGTACTATTTTGGTATGGGAAATTTTCTGTGAATCTGACGGTAGTTTAAAAAGCGCTGACTTTTAAATAAAAAAAGTGTGGTTCCGATCAAAGACATTTGTGTCATAAGTTGTCTTAAGGATCAGTGGTTTTGATTTTTGCAAAATAAGGTAATTTGTATGTGTTATTTTTAAACAGTAGCAATATATGTTAGCATTGTCGCCTATGGAAAACATTTAGTTCCTTCTAACCACCAGTGTTAGCTACGACAGTTGCACCAAAAATGTTGGTGTAATTACGCGATATAAGTTCCAATGTGAAACAGTAAATATTAATCTCGGAGTGTTTCACCATAATTATGGTGCAGCTGTAATAACCTAAGGTCGATATACTAGAGTTGCCATGTTCACGCTATACGAATTTTATAGTTGATGCAGGGGGGGGGGGGTCGGAAAAAATTTCCAGGCACGTATGAACAGTTTTATTTTTTCCGGCCTCGGGGGACCCACCCACCCAATTTCTTCCGTTTCCACCCTTTTTTTCCAGGCAATTTTGGACACCCACCCTTTTTTTTCCGTTTCAGGAAGTTTTTTCCGGTCAGTTTTCGACACCCACCCCCCCCTAAATTTGAGAAAATGATCAATTGAGCAACAAAATAGCTGATTATCCTGCATTATCATAATTTATTGCGCGATATTTGAATAGAACAGTGCATTATGAGATAACGATACTATTTGAATTTATCATATAAGTGTCATTAATCAAGAAATGTGTCTACATAATCACATTTCTATGGATATATAGGCAGAGTGCCAAAGTTTTTATTAACATTCATTTTCATAATATATAGTCACATGATCTAGTCACATAATCACATTTGAGTATTCTACATAATACATGGTACCGGTACAACAAATTTTAGATTATTTGATATTTTGATATTTGCTATGTGATATACAGTAATGCCCTAATTAATCGACTCCATAACTACAGCAGAATAATGGGTAATTTTTCAGTTTTCTCCCCTAGAGCTTTCCGATGAATGACAACAAGCCATATTTCCGACTAAATCCTGAAAAATTACCCATTATTCTGCTGTGGTTATGGAGTCGTTTAATTAGGCCATTACTCACTGTATTGCTGGAATCAAATTGTTTATCAAAACATGTGGAAATACAACTGTTCATCCCAGTTCATCCCAGTTTGAAGAATAATGCTAATACCAAACATAACCATGATATGATATGCTAATTAATGTGCACCCCTAAATGGGAACCTTGGCGCCGCCACTGGTGTGCACCGGGTATATTATAACGAAACGCTGCAAGAATGTCAGAGTAGCCTAACATACACAGGGGCGACAAGTTCTTCCCCGTTCACCCCTGTACATTTTACTCTGGCATCTCATGGGCCAACGTAACGTTATAGTATCTGGTGTATAGTCAGTGGCGGGCCAGGATTCCCATTTAGGTGGGGGCAGTAGGAAAAGTTTGAATATTTTGATGCCCCATGAACGATTTCCGGGCGTTTACATGACATTGGACATGTTTTGGTAGGGGCCCATATTGTCTGAAATAGCAAGTAGAGGTTTAATGGGGGCAGTGGGAATTTTGGGACCCCTTGGCTTCGCCACTGCGACTGTACACTATTTAGTAAACGATAATACCCCGATAAAACAAAATCTTCGGAGAATCGGACCTTCGGAGAATCGGACCTTCGGAGTTATGGGCCGTCAGAGAATCGGGCCTTCGGAGTTATAGGTCTTCGGAGAATCGGCCCTTCGCAGTTATAGGTCTTCGGAGTTATAGGTCTTCGGAGAATCGGCCCTTCGGAGTTATGGGCTTTCGGAGAATCGGATCTTCGGAGTTATGGGCCGTCGGAGAATCGGATCTTCGGAGTTATGGGCCGTCGGAGAATCGGGTCTTCGGAGTTGTGGGCCGTCGGAGAATCGGGTCTTCGGAGTTGTGGGCCTTCGTAGTAATAGGTCATCGGAAAACCGGTCTGACACCGGCCCGGCTGGCCTTCAATTTATTTGTTAAGATTTTATGTTTTACGGTGCCAAACGTCTATTTTATTCCATTATTTATTATATCTTTATTTCCATGTCACATATGGTCAAGTGTGCTTTCATTTTATCGCTTATTTCAACTGAGTTCGGCATAGTTATTCTTATTTTGTTGTATCAGTAGATGGAATCCTGATTAAATTTGATTTTTCCAATAGCGCAGTTTCTAGTTCTATCAAGTTGAATTTGGGTTATTGTTGGCCATTGTGCAACTGATCCAACTTTTGATAACCTCTATATGTAGTATAGCATTACTATTAACTATATATGACCCGTTTCTGTTCAAAACACATCAAAATAAGATTCAATAGCAGGAATGGAAAAATAATTTGGCATATGGAAAAAACTGCTTTTTGGACCCAAGAGACACCCACCCACCCCATCATACGTGCCTGGATTTTTTTTCCGACCCCCCCCCCCTGGTTGATGACGACTTTCTGAGAGATAGTCGTTAAAAGAAACATCACTAATAAACAAAACTGTGCCGACTCTTTTGAATATAAGCATGGACATGTTCTAGTCGAATTGGGTCCCAATCGCCTAAAAACTCATGTTTTAACGCTCTGTGAGACCTCTAACGATACACTCCGAAATATTTCACCGGATACAATTAGGCATGGGAGCCATGTTACTTGTCATATGTACGTTTTATAAGACGCTGAATAAAGATCAGATATATGCGACCCGCCATATCAAATCCAGTCGTAAAAGTCGGGATTTTTTTTACCCTGTGCCAATGCATTCTCTTATATATGCGAGTCGACCATAGGTCGCCTCGCATATATAAGAGAATGCATTGGCCTAACATTTTTTTACAATTTTAATAATTTTTTCTTGTATTCTTTAACAATTTTATAATTTCACCCATACAGAGCCCCAGACAAACATGAGCAGACGACACTCTTCTATATGCTTCTATATATGTGTGGGGCTCCCTGCAGGGTAATGGATGTTTTTTTTATTTTATGTCCTAAAAATTGTAAGAAACATTTATTTAAAAAAAATGATAAAAAATTGTTAGGCCAGTGCATTCTCTTATATATGCGAGGCGACCTATGGTCGCCTCGCATATATAAGAGAATGCATTGGCACAGGGTAAAAAAAATCCCGACTTACGACTGGATTTGATATGGCGGGTCACATATGCACGCCAATTCTCTTCCTTCGACGTCAACCGCAACAACGTGAAGTCCGCTCTGCCGTGACATCAGATCTTTTGTGATTTTAAATTTTATATACACATATGATTAATTCACATCTATCGATTTTACAGTTTGAGGTGGAATTAATTCCACCGATGCTGAATTATTCAGAAAACCAATCGGATAGTGTTATGTCCATTGTGAGTCCGACAACGCTGTTATCGTTGGCGGATAGCAGAAGAACCTAACTCCGACTTGCTGTATTCGCACGATCCCTTTTGCATCATCATGGTTATTGGTTAAAAGTACTCAATCCGATTTCACGCTCCTAAATTACTATTACTTTGGCTTCGGGGGTAAACAAATATTTGATTCGAGTCGAGGAACCCTCCCATCAAAGTTCAGAGTGATCAGATATCGATTTTTGAAGTTTGTTATTTCAATTGTTTGTGGCCCAGAAACACACCATCAAACGGATGGTCTCGGTAAAAATTGCGGATGAAGATTGATAACGCTAAAATAAGTGATAATACGGCCATGTTTCGTTGAACAAAATGTTGATAAATAACACGTTTTGGGAAATTTTATACCATAGTTGACAGTGATGAGCATTATTTTGTGATTCTGATAATAAAATCGCATTGTTAAGAAAAGTTGTTGTTGTATCTTGATGATATGGGGGCCATCTGGTCGGATCGAGTACCTTTAAACAAAAATATCAAGAGATCATTTTTGTATTTTGCACGGGTGTTTTAATCGACTTCTATACTCGTTTGAATCATTTTTCAAAGACTGCACATGTAATGATCTATATATGCGTTGTGTTGCTGATATATATGTTTTTTATAGCGTGACATTTGTGTGTTAGTTTCTGTGAGTACTATACTGAGCTATCTCGGGTACAGGACCCCAGAACAAAATTTGACCTCAGTCCCAATAATACTATATATATATTCCAAGTATTATTGGATGTGGTGTCAAATTCTGTCTGGGGACCTGCGAAGCGAGGCGCATTCCGCGTGAGCTGTCTGTCAGGTAATGTCATTGCTCAACAATTGTTATGGCATGTACATGTAATCTGTCGTGGTAGATTGTAGTGCCACTTGATGTCGGCCATGAATTGTTTCAAAATATGGCTGGCAGCAGGTACGTGGCTAGTCTGTGAACCAAACTTATATAATTAGAGCCAATCTATGTGTATAGGTAATAAGCACATTTGGGGTGTCTTTGTTTTGAATGTTCTACAATAATATGGCCATGATTTTATCGAGGGCTCGAAAGCGCAGAATATCTCCACAAAAAAAACTAGAGGCTTTCTGAGAATCTGGTACTGGCCTAAGAGTCCCCAAACATGTGCCAGTAACGCATGAAACTAAGAATGCATCAACATTTGTTTTGTATTTTCTGGTATTTCAGTGCGATTATTCAATCAACTGCATACGATCTAGACGTGTCAGCAATTGTACTACTGGGACTGCCCATGAGCCCATTAATAGGTTTGTGATGGTCAGATATAGAAAATATTCAAACGAGGGAGTTAGAACTGTGATAGTTTTGAATTCTCGCATACAATGACTGGAGCTTCCGAATTTTTGTGAAAACCCAGTACCAATGCATTCTATCCTATGGTCGACTCGCATATATAAGAAAATGCATTGGCCTAACAAATGTTTTATTATTTTTTATAATTATTAAAGAATGTATTATACAAGACAGTCAATTACTGTGGCGTCGCTTACCAGACTGTAAAGACGGAGAAGACTGGGACTCTGAAGACTACAATAGTCAGTACGTTGTTATAACGTAATTAGTTTTTAAAAATAAATTTTTTATTTTAATTGAAACAAATTTTGTTTTGGTTAAATTAAGCAAGGAGTTAAATCTAAAAATTAAATCAAATTTTTTTGGGTAAAGATATTGACTCTGGCGCTGCCCATGTTGTCCAGTGACCCCATTTTAACAGATTTGAACCCCAGTAAACCAAGGACTCTCCATTCCAAATATAAGCTTAATGGTTCTTGAGAAGAAGTTGTTTTAAGACTTACTCTGGAGGGAAAGAATTATGGCCCTGGCTTTGCAACTAGTTGACTTGGTAACCTCACTTTAGTCACATAGGGAACATCCACACCAAATATGAACCCATTCGGTATTATGGGTCTGGAGAAGATGTTTAAACAAGTTTTGGTGGAAGGACGGACGATGGACGAGGAGCTCCACAGGAGATTTTGCCTCAGGTGAGCTTAAAACTATAATCACGGGAACCTATATATCAGTACCAAACTTGAACTGAACAACTCAAATAGTTTGTCCTATGGAGGGGGTTAAAGTTTTTGGAGTGAGTGGCTAATTCTTAAACTTATAAAGCTGTCTCTATAAGAAACAGTCTCAATCAACAAAAGATGGTCCACACAAACTATAGAACCATTCATAGGGTAGAACTGAATTCACTGACAGGAAGTGTTAAAACTGTATAAACGACACATTTTGACTGACCCACCAGAGTAGAGACTGTAGGCTCCTGGGAATACATTTGACATTCAATTTCAAAACTTATTACCAAAAACAAAACCCTCTGGCTGGAGAGTGCTGTGTGTGCTTGTTGATACTACACTGTCAGATTTGACACGTGGATAATTATCATCAACAGAGCAGACTGGTATTATTCACGCCCATCGGGTGTATACTGGTGGGCAAATTTTAGATCGCCGTGTGTCGCCGAATGCGCCGTGTGTCTGTGGAGCTTTTATAAATAGATAATTGGTTTTTCCTTTTTCCGGTTGTGACAATTCGCAGTAGGTCCCTGTTTGCGGAGATCTATTTGCAATGCTTGTTTACAAATATATGTATCGTCATTCGATATTACTTGTTAATTTACTTTAGTAAAAAGGGAAATAGTATTCAACTAACTGATAGATAGCCTGTTGCGACAATTCGCAGTAGGTCCCTGTTTGCGCATGTCTATTTGCGAGTTCCCCGAATTCGCGGAGATCACCTAAAATGGTCGAAATATGTTGATTTTAATGAGGGAATGGTTGCGTATATGTCAATTGATACGTATTTTAAACAAATAACGACACGATCAAGATAATAGTGGTTTGTTCTATTAATCATATCAAATTCGCTGGATTGATAGTTGCAGTATGTAACTATTATGACCGCATTAATTGCTTTCAATGTTTACATATCAACAATGGCTGGACCACTGTTGAAGATTTTATGGCGGGGAACACAATGACTCCGATTTTTTATCCGCATTTAGAGACTTCGGGTGTGGTGAATTAGAAACCTGCAGTAATAAGCCGTAGTTTTTTTGTAATAATTTGAAGAATTAGTTGTTTTAACGGAATTCTGAGGCGGTGCATTCATGTAACCAATATATTTAACATTTTTTTTAATAATTTATATTTATGCGTAATGATATAATCTTGAGGGCGTTACCATTTCTGATTATGGTTTTCTTGTTTTCACTGTAAGAGATAATATTCTAGCATATGCACTGGGTGTATTGCATTGTGACTGTGAAATATATTTAAAACAAGTGTTTGATAACAGGGATGCTAGAAGCACCAATAGGCAAGGGTGAGGGGGTTCTTTAATGTTTGTGCTTTAATAATTAAATTAAAAAAAAAAAAATTATTGAAATAAATAAAATAAAAATTTAATTTAAAACTAATTTTTTTGTTAATTGATCAATGAGTTCAATCTAAACAAATTTTTGTTTTCAGTTATGTCCCTGACTCCGCCCACATTTGACACAGTGACCTCATTTGAACAAATCTGAACCCCAGTCACCCAAGGACCCTTCATACCAAATATGAACACATTCGACCCGATGGTACAAGAGAAGAAGTCGTTTTAAGAAATACTATGGAGGGAAAGAGTTATGGCCCCGTCTTCGCAAATATTTGACCCAGTGACCTCATTCGATACAAATCTGACTCGTTCCCATTTACATGTCAATATTAACATGATGATCCGACCAAAGATACAACCTGTAGCCTGTGTCAAAGGATTTAGTCATACAAAGAGCAAAATCCAAGATGGCTACCGGCGGCCATGTTTTATGGACGAATGACCCCAAAATGACTCGTTCACATCTAGATGTCAATATTAACTTCCACGACACATTTCATGATGATCAGACGAACACTCTGGCCTGTAGTCTGTGCTAATGGATTGAAATTTGAAATCCAAGATGGCCGTTGGCGGCCATGTTTTTTTGCCAAATGACCCCAAAATGACTCGTTCCCATCTTTATATCAATGTCAAAAGCCATGAAAAATCTCATAATGATCCGACCAAAGGTACGACCTGTAGCCCGTGCCAAAAGATTCAGTCATGCAAAGAGTAAAATCCAAGATGGCTGCTGGCGGCCATGTTTTTTGGCCGAATGACCTCAAAATGACTCGTTCCCATCTACATCTCAATATTAACATCCATGACAAATTTCACGATGTTCAGACAAACAGAATGGCCTGTAGCCCATGTTAATGGATTGAATTTTGAAATCCAAGATGGCCACTGGCGGCGATGTTTTTTTGTCGAATACCCCAAAATGACTCGTTCCCATCTACATGTCAACGCCCATGACAAATATCATAATGATCTAACCAAAGGTACGACCTGTAGTCCGTGCTAAAGGAAATTGTTGACGAATCACACACGCACATACGGAAGATGGATACCAAGTCATGGCAATAGCTCAATGGAGTGATTAGGAATGTGGAAAGTTGAAAGGCCTAGTTATGCAAAGAGAAAAATCCAAGATGGCCACTGGCAGCCATGTGTTTTTGCCGATTGACCCCAAAAAGACTCATTCCCATTTACATGTCATTGTTAACATCCATCACAAACGTCATGATGATCCGACAAAAGATACGACCTGTAGCCCGTGCCAAAGGATTTAGTCATGCAAAGAGTAAAATCCAAGATGGCCACTGGCGGCCATGTTTTTTGGCCAAATGACCCCAAAATGACTCGTTTCCCATCTACATGTCAATGTCAACAGCCGTGACAAATTTCATAATGATCCGATCAAAGCTACGACCTGTAGCACATGCCAAAGTATTTAGTCATGCAAAGAGTAAAATCCAAGATGGCTGCTGGAGACCATGTTTTTTGGCCGAACGACCCCAAAATGACTCGTTCCCATCTACTTGTCAATATTAACATCCATGACAAATTTCATGATAATCAGACAAACAGTACGACCTGTAGCCCGTGCTAATGGATTGAAATTTTAAATCCAAGATGGCCACTGGTGGCCATGTTTTTTGCCGAATAACCCCAAAATGACCCGTTCCCATCTACATGTCAATCTCAACAGCAATGACAAATTTTATAATGATCCAACCAAAGGTACGACCTGTAGCCCGTGCTAAAGGAAATTGTTGACGGATCACAACACACGCACACACACCCCCACGGACAACGGACGACAAAGCCATGGCAATAGCTCAAACTTTACAAAGTAAAGTTAAGCTAAAAATTGTTAGGCCAATGCATTCTCTTATATATGCGAGGCGACCTACGGTTGATTCTCATATATAAGAGAATGCATTGGCACAGGGTCTTTAATGTTCCCTCATGTCTTTAGTGCAGCTCCAGTCATGGAAGGGATTAAACAATGTCAATGCTTCTGTCACCCAAAAGCGTTTTGATATAAGAGTGTTCTCAATTGTGAGCTTTTATGATTGTTTTATGGGGGGATGAGGGAATATGCATGGCAATTGATCCGTATAACAGGCTTAGTGAAGTGGAATGAATATTTGGGTTGAAAATTGGGGAAAGTCCACAATTATGTGGAAATTATTCATAATGACATCAGTATCGACATTGGCAGAGACAGAAAATATTTTAGAGAATCTATAAAGGTTTTATTCAGAATTAAATAGCGCTTACAAAACAACAAAATATACAACAAATGGTTACACAAAAGCAATATATCACTCAGACCATTCCATGAATCTATACTCTGGCTATACTCTGGCATATATCATGTTCCACCAGTTTAAAACCTGGGAACTTTTTGGATTTCTGACTGGGAATGTTATAACATTGAAAAAATAATGCAAAAATATATTACTTAGTTAATACCTGTTCCTCATTAATTTATTTCACAGTAGGTGTTCGGTCCCAGCTCTAGATTACAAGAATTAGGGTGACTATGTGAGCCAATTTCATGATAAACACAAATTGATTACCCAGGGTAAATCTTATGATTGTAAGCTACAAAGTGAAATCGGCTCCCTATACGTCAGTACTGACTACGAAACGTAAAATATCACGCTGTGTGCAGTACAGCGTATGGACCTACTTCAGCAGACTATCACTCATCATGATTCATAACAGGAACTCACAGATTGGTGCATTGGAATAACTGTATCTCAAAGTTTCAACAGTGTATGATGTTCCACGATTATGAACGATAATAGCCACTCAACTGAGTCAGTTTTATGGTTTTTGTGTTATTCCCGTTATATTTTTCCATTGGAAAATGGCCAAAACGTCAATGGCCCAACAAACAACTTAATAACGTCATTAGCAGTGAAGAGGTTAATGAACAAGTATTAACTTAAATTAAATATATAATACCTGAGTTATTTTTTTCAATATTATTGAGTTACCCGTCAGAACATCAAAAAGTTCTGAACTGGTGTAGTATGATCTCTAAGGCGTTAGCCAGAGTAGAGATTCATGGCACAATCTATGTATCACTGACCTGTCTAAATGACAGCTCCAAGTCATATGCATTCATTTTCAATAAGACAATCTTCCTATTGAAGGATGTTGGATACAGTGTGATGTGAGATCAATATTAGGTGAGACCCTATCTCAGCCTATTAAATATTCATATCGCTGAGCCTCATATTACACAGCTACCAGACTCAAATATGGAATTCCAGGCGAATAAAATAAATAGATCTCAAAGGTGTTGAAAGGCGGGTTCCTGACTCAATTCAAATATTTTTCATACCCAGATATGAAGAAATAGAAAGATAGGGGTGTATAATCGGACAGTTTTGGTCACCTCCCATGGGGCATACATTACAAAAACTGTTACAATGATCGTAGAGCACATGTATTTTTGGCAAATCTCAGCACCGGTATATTGAAAACTGTTGGTGATAATAGTCAATAACAGTCAAAATAGTGGGACATAGCAATTACTAGGAGGCAACCACCTATACTCATATACGATTCAAATGCCTTTATTAGTTTTACAGCCTGTGCTTATGCTGGTCACAAACACAAGAACATACCTTGTTCTCATCTTTAAAATATAGTAAGTATCACGCAAAATGAAAGACACTACTATCAGTCATGGATCAATTTCCAATATCATTGCGCAGATAAAAATTTCAGTACATTATGATTTGATAACAAAATAGTTGTTTGAATATACCCATTTTAACAATGAAATATACCAGATATTCAAATTAGTGTGAATATATCAGTTAATTATCATTTTATTGACAGCGGTGGATTAATTCATTGAGCTCGCATACATCTCCCAGGAAGGACTGTCAGATAATCATGAATGCATATGTCTTTGATCAATGGAATGAAAGTCATAACACCAGGATCATTCATCAAACAAACTTTTTCATATCACTCACAGGCATCAACAAGTCAGCTCATACATATTCTCATTGTTTGTGAGCAAGCCTTGAAATAGTGTGTCTGTCATTTGCAGAATGAGGTCCCCAGAGGGTGAATTTAGTGATGCTACCCCGCATAGCGGGCTAGCATCACTAAATTCACCCTCTGGGGACCTCATTCTGATTAGGCCTTAGCAGAATGAGGTTCCCAGAGGGTGAATTTGGTGATGCTATCCCGCTGTGTGGGATAGCATCACTAAATTCACCCTCTGGGGACCTCATTCTGCAAATGACAGGTTCACCATTTCAAGGCTTGTTTGTGAGGTCAGGCTGCACTATACAAGTCTGGATATAGTGTGTCTGACATTGGCAGAATAAGGTCCCCAGAGGGTGAATTTAGGGATGCTATCCCGTCCATTGGGAAAGCATCACCAAATTCACCCTCTGGGGACCTCACTCTGCTTAGGCCTCATCTTCTGGCAAGTATCTATAGTCTGAAATTAACATTGTTTTTAGTTACTTTTTCCCTTCTGTTCAGTTTCTATATCCCCTACTTTGCAGAAAATAAAAATGCATAATCAAGGTGACTAATGGGTGAACAACACCAAATTCAACTGGGGAACTTAAATCTGATCCGATGTATCTCATAGCAGTTAAGAATTCAGAATGAGGTTCCCAGAGGTT
Organism: Siphonodentalium dalli; assembly: GCA_032622095.1. NCBI lineage: Eukaryota > Metazoa > Mollusca > Scaphopoda > Gadilida > Siphonodentaliidae > Siphonodentalium > Siphonodentalium dalli. The sequence continues at coordinate 250,170,472 of CP136063.1, forward strand.
GAACTTGGTGATGCTAGCCTGCCATGCGGGATAGCGTCACTATATTCAACATTTAGCAACCTCATTCTGCAAATGTCAGACACATTATATCCAGGCTTGTGCAGGGTCCTACTAAAATGCCCCTTTACCTGTCTTTACTTTGCCAGGGAGAAGTGACTTTTCTGATATTCCAGGATCCAAATAAAAAGGAAAGAATGTATATTAAAGGAAGAACATCTACAGCTATCTTTGCTTTGAAACATTTATTGTACTACAGTAATACCCAAAATAATCGACTCCTTAACCACAGCAGAATTATGGGTAATTTTTCAGGATTTAGTCGGAAATATGGCTTGTTGCCAATCTTCGGAAAGCTCTCAGTGAGAGTCTTATATTCTATTAGGAATATTGACTTAAATTAATTCTGGTTGACTCAGTATGAATTGTAATAAACACAATGCTTGTGACTATAAACCAAACTTTTTTGGGACATTGAAATGTTGTTTTTTTTTAATGAAAATTTGCCCAAAATATTTTCTGAAAAAAAACCAACTATAGGGCTTTATAACCCTTTTATACTAAAGCATCATTGATAAGTAGTTATTCCATAGGAAATATTCTGATAATAAGCTTAACCCTTTCTATACTAAAGCATCATTGATGAGTAGTTATTCCATAGGAAATGTTCAATAATAAGTTATGACCATTATCTAAACATTTCCCTCAATAAATAGGACTCCTTCTCATTCTATCACCTTAACATCCCTCCAAATGAATAAGACTATTCCAGTGTATGATTTTATAACTGAATGGGAGAATCCATTTAGTATAGAAAAGTTTAAAACAACAAAATGTTTTGGTTGGCTTAGAGGTCTTAAGGTTTGTTAACTGATTCTTAGTTGCATAATGCACAGTGGATCACAGAATAGCAGTACAACTCTTCCTATAAAATAAATAAATGAGACCATTTGAAACATACATATGTGTTATATATACACAGTGTGTTTGTATCGATTCATGTATCTCAATGAGGCCCGTTTTCGTGGTCATATAGCGATGAGGCGACCTTGGTCGCCGAATCGCTATATGACCATGAATACAAGCTGAGTCGTGATACATGAATCGATACAAACAAATTGAGAGTATAACACATTTATCTACCATTTGTGTGACAGAATCCACCACACAAATTACATTTTAAGTGTTTTTTAAAAGCCAAGATCGCTGGATTTGTGTCTGACGATTAGCTTTATTGAGTAAATTCTCATAACCTGCAAGTGTAACTGTCACACGATTAGCTTGATTTGCTAAATTCTCCAGACAGCAATTGCACGCGCATATGTCAAACGGAAATTGAATTCAATGGACAAAATCTTACACTTGCATTTTTTATATAATTAAATAATAAATACTCCACCAATATATATTAGTTACTTTCTGATATGTTTAACCCTTTGAGTGCCACGGGCCGATCTCATCGGCCCTAATTTACGTTCTGTAAAATCGGCCCTAAAAAAAAAAAAAATTTAGATTTTTTTTTTTTTTTGGTTGAATTTTTTTTGAGTATGCTTAAGCATGCTATAGGGCATGTTATAACTCAAAACTATCACCAAGTATTCATAGTAATAATTTTGATGCCCATGAAAAACGTAAGATTCCCTGGCCCTAAACCTACAAAATAAGCCTGTTAAAAAATATAAGAAACAATTATTAAAATTGTAAAAAATTGTAAAAAATAATAACAAATGATGAAAAATTGTTAGGCCAATGCATTCTCTTATATATGCGAGGCGACCTATGGTCGACTCGCATATATAAGAGAATGCATTGGCACAGGGTATATGGGTTGATACAAAAAATCATACCTGGCACTCAAAGGGTTAAACATATTACCCATGATGGGAGGCAATCAAATACTGATGAAAACTATGAACTATTTGTTATAAGTGTATAATAATATATAATGGACTGTTGTGTTGATTTTGCATGTGAAGTCAGTTCATTCATGATTTTGAACATCGAAGGACTTCATGAGCGCCTTGTATCGCAACTGCAGTAATGATACAGATGCTTTTATCACAATTCGTAATCGCCAATTCTATCAGGGAATATAATAATAGGAAATGGTAGATAAAGACTGGTATCTTTAATATGGTCCATTTCATATATTTAATCCAGGATTATAACAGAAACAGTAATGACTGCCACAATCATTCAGCAAATGAAGCATTCATCTACATGTACACATATCATCCCTCACAAGGGATATGGCATTCATCTACATGTACACATATCATCCCTCACAAGGGATGTGGCATTCATCTACATGTACACATATCATCCCTCACAAGGGATATGGCATTCATCTACATGTACACATATCATCCCTCACAAGGGATATGGCATTCATCTACATGTACACATATCATCCCTCACAAGGGATATGGCAACATAGGGTCTATGTCAGGGTTCGCGCTGCCACTTGCCAATGGCAAAAATAATTATCATTTGGCAAAAAATATTTTCATTTGGCAAAAATTTTGGCAAGTCACTATTTAATTCCTCAATAAAGTTGAAAAATATCTGTCAATCAATACCATTAATTTTAGGAAACTATTTCTATAGATTTATATTAGTAGTGTTTTATATGGTTTTGGAAAAGTTAACACCTCAATTAAGATGCAGTTAATCTGGTAACATTATTATCGATGGTGGGGGATTACCTGTAGTTAGCGTGATGGTGGTGTTTATATAGCTAATCCTCTTGTGATATCCTTCTGATGAAGCAACTCTTCTACCATTTTATTGTTTGGTGATTGGTTTATTGTTGTATGATAAACCACAATAGAGATGTGAGTATATTTATTAACTAACTGCATTCCTATCGATATCAAACGTCGTTCAAACCGCCAGTGTCGAAACATAAAACTCAATCAAGGTTGCAGGAAATGATACTATCAGGGATAATATTTGGCAAATTCTAATAGAATTTGGCAAAAAATATTTTCATTTGGCAAATTATTTGGCAAAAGTAAATTTTGGTCCAGCGGGGACCCTGGTCTATGTACTGTCATTCACATCTAGGTCTATGTGCTGTGTAACATCTGCCATACACATCTGTGCGATCAAACCATATCGTCATACCGTAAATTGTTTTAATTCACGGGGACCTATTATTTGTTCATTTTGTGGTATTGAGGCTATATTGGTTGATGGTTCTGCTTGGGTTTCAGTACTGTATATTTTGGCATATCGCAAAAAGGGTGTAATAAAACACGCAAGGTGAGATGAAACGTAATAAATTTACACAAAATATCCTATCATTTAATGTCTATATATCATGTCCTCTAATCCATTTGACACATATGACTCAATGAATTTCTTACTTATTAAAGATTAATTAGTGTAAACAGGTGACTTTTCGATCCATAAATTGAAATGGATAATTTTTAGGCACATAAATCCTCAATGTCTAGCGTCATATAGTACCAGCTGAAACCCAACTATGACAATTTGATCTGATCCAACAGATGTGCAAAGAGGATGGGAATTCACATGTGGACAGTACATATTGATGACCCTATGGCCACATTATTTTCTTTCTCACCAATAAAAAATTGTGACATGTGTGAGATCACCAACAGTGGTCCGTGTGGACGGATTCTATTCCTGGCACTGAACAGAGACAGCGATCCTCAGAAAACCAGCCTCTTCTTCAAAGCACCTGTAAATAAATAATGATCAAGTTAAAATTATAATACCACATTAAAATGCTTGTAGATAAATAAGGATTAACTGTCATGTGGACTGTTTTTATGGAGATGTAACGGTGAAGGGTTTTACATACAAGTTATGACCACTTACCTCAACGTTACATCTCCATAAAAATAGTCCACATGACAGTTAATCCTTATATTTATATACATTTAGCGAAAAAGCCACTTTAGTAAATTTATTTAAATCGAAAAGTGTATCGTGACAAGATCAGCCCAAAATACCCAATAGCACCCTTGGCAAAAGTTAATAGGAACAATTTCTCTTCATATTGAAACCCGATGATGTATTAAGTCAGTCCTGCGCGAGTCCAAATGCACCCAAAACATTACGCGTTCGTCTTTCCAAACCTAATGACGTATCGATGGTGTTATTAGCTTGGTGTTATGAGGCGTTGCGCATTCACCGAGAAATAACTGCAACTAGCCACGTGGGCGTCGACCAATCAGAATGCTGGATTTAGTGATGTCAACACTAAGTGTGTAAATATATAATGATCACGTTAAACCTACAATTCCGAGGTTTTAACCCTCTCATGACGGGAGCTGTGCTGGTGCAGTATTAGAAATTCTGTGCCAGTGTATTCTCTTATATATGCGAGTCTCCCATTGGGAGCCTCAAATATATAAGAGAATGCACTGGCTTACAAGGTCAAGGTAAATATTGTTAGGCCACTGCATTCTCTTATATATGCCAGTCTCCCTATTTAATATTGTTAGGCCAATGCATTCTCTTATATATGCCAGTCTCCCTATTTAATATTGTTAGGCCAATGCATTCTCTTATTGGACGGACGTACAGGTAATATAATGGATTATAACCAGACAACAGATAATAAAAGTGCAGAAGGGGTCCGTCCTATTTATTGAGGGAAATGTTCAGATAATAAGTTCAACATGATATTAGAAGTGCAGTAGGATTCCTAATGTTTGTGGAGAAACGTTTAGAAAATAAGTTCAACAAACAACCTTTGTTTGTTTGTTGAACTTTTATCTGAACATTTCATACGGGAACTACTCATCAATTAGCGCTTAGTATAGAAAGGGTTAACAACAGATATTTCAGCATAACCCATTCTATACTAAATCTCGTTGACAAGTATTTCCCTAAGAAAATGTTCAGATAATAAGTTCAACAAAAGACCTGAACATTTCCCACCAATGAATATGAACCATTCTGCTCTTGTATTATCTGTTTTTTATTGTCTACCGTCTGCTTTTATTACCTGAACACCCCTCGAAATGAATAACACACAGTTCCAATGTATACTTTTATAACTGAATGGGAGAATCCATTTAGTATTGAAAGGGTTAACTGAAGTGACATAAACTCGTAAAATGCTTCCTTGCAAGAAGAGACAGGATATTAATAGTTTTGTACATTTCGAAGAATAGTATAAAAACTTTTGTCTATATGGATACGAGTACATAATTACAATTGAATGGTCACTGAAATGTGTTGAGTGCATGTTCGGTGACTGCACGATTTGTCAAGGTTAATTATGAGTGAGCACTATTACAATAGAAATGTGTTTACACCTTAGGCGTTATGAGTGGAAGAGATCACTTTAGCCAGTTTACTTTCAACGCATGGTTCTACAATAAATATATTATACAAAAAGTACAGCATACAATAAAGGCCAAAAAAATCAAAAAAATCTGATGTATACACAACAGTTGTATATTAATTGTATATCATATTCGTGTTAAATTCATGTAATGTATGAGGTATTATTCCATGCTTTCAGAGTGTTTTTCCCCAAATAATGGGTTTAATCTCTGTTTTAACGCAGGAATAATAGCCTTTGTGATATGCCTCTTTGCTGATTTTGCACAATAAAGCAGACTCTGGCTATTTGCATAAATTTGAGTTGTAATTTATAGTATAAGGGTAGACATGAAATGTATGTCGGCAATGTCAGATATTTTCTGTGACTGGGAATGCTGGGACTAACAGAAAAGTTATGGTGACCTGTGAACAGGTCACTATAGATTTCCACGGTGATCACAGAAGTCAATGCCCCAGAATATAAAGCACCTTAGATTTAGAGGTCAGCGCCCCAGGATATGAAGCACCTTAGATTTAGAGGTCAGCGCCCCAGGATATGAAGCACCTTAGATTTAGAGGTCATTTCTACATTTGTGTCCTGATGATGATTTTCTAGAACTTTGAACTTCTCTAAAAAAAGTGAGTATTTTTATCTGGAAATTTGTTTCACTCATGATTGATAGTAATTTTGAAGGTTGAGTCTGTAATCTGTTTAGTTTCCATTCACCCTACTAGTGCTATGGTGAACGGAAAATATATCCCACACATTTTGATTTGCGTGAACAAGAACCGAACAGAAAATAATTTTGGCCAAAATTTCATGCCCTGGTAAGAGGGATGATCGGGCCTCAGTGCCAGGGGGAATGTATTGATACAGTTGTTACCCTTGTTTCAATTCTTTTAGTGTTATGATATAATATGTTTCGCCAATTTGACAATTTTTTTGGAGTGAATGGGCAAGTTATAATTATATCAAGTCATGTCTCATAGTCAAAACTTTAATAAGACACAGTCTAAAACTTTCAATTTATGAAGGGTGGTTTCTTCTTACCAAGCCTGCAAATAGCGTGCCTGTCATTTTCAGAATGAGGTCCCCAGAGGGTGAATTTAGTGATGCTATCCCGCACAGCGGGCTAGCATCACCAAATTCACCCTCTGGAGACCTCATTCTGCTTAGGCCTCATCTTCTGGGAAGTATCTATACTATTAAATTAACATTGTTTTTAGTTACATTTCCCTTCTAGGAAGTTTCTATATCCCCTAATTTGCAGAAGATAAAATTAATAATTGAGGTGCCCAATGGGTGAACATCACCAACTTCAACTGGGGAACTTCAATCTGATCCTAGGTCTGCCATAGCGGTTGAGGGCCTTAGCAGAATGAGGTCCCCAGAGGGTGAATTTAGTGACGCTATCCCGCATAGCGGGATAGCGTCACTAAATTCATCCTCTGGGGACCTCATTCTGCAAATGACAGACACCCTATTTGGAGGCTTGCTTCTTACCGGATTCTTGTGTGATTTTCCGTTTGATACCCCTTTCCTCTTTTTCCTTCTCAAGCAGCACATTTAGGTTATTTGTACTCGGAAGCTGGACGCCAACCGAAGGAGCTGGTTTGTTGTGGAAGTACTGAGAATTCAATGCCTGAAAAAAGCAGATATAAAATCAATAGAACATTATATTCGAAAGTTACATGTTTTTGGTTATTGTATATTAGACACCACACCAATATTATATCCAGGTTTATGAAGATTTGGATAAAAACAAAGTAGAATATAAGGACAATTAATAAATATGCCATGCCACAACAACAACAGTGGAAATGTAAGGGAATGATCAAAATAAACTGATTTACTTCTTCCCATATAAAGGCCACAAAATTTTATTAGTTGATTTACAAACATCAAAGAAAAATATCTAGATTGAGGAGTCCAGGAGGGGACAAAAATATTTTAAAAACCCAGGCAGGTCTTACTCAACTTGATCACTGGTAAATGGATATATATCGACTAATTATATTTGGGGCAGAACATTTTAATCATTTAATGACGGGAGCTGCGCTGGTGCAGCATTAAAGATGTGCATGTTCCTTCTCTTGTATATGCGAGTTTCCTATAGGGAGCCTTGCATATATAAGATAATGAACTGGCTTAATTACAAAGTCAAGGTCAATGTATAAGAGAATGCATTGGCACAGGGTTTTCGTAAAATTTCAGGAAACTCCAGTCCTGCTATGGGAGACCTAGATTTAGATTTTGAGTTCCCAGATGGTGAATATTGTGATGTGCACCCATTGGGAACCTGGATTATACAATATATCATCTGTCAATTTAGGAATATAGAGAAACTAAACTAAAAAAGTAAAAGATGCTTTGTGAAGAAGTTTCTAAAGAAATTTAAAACTTGTTAATTTAATAAGGCCAAAAAAATTAAAGTGTCAATGACACTGTAGCTCAACTTGGAAAGGGAATAATTTAATGTGTTACTGTCGATGGAGTGATTAGGAATGTGGAAAGTTGAATGTCTAATTTACTAGTTTATCAACATGAAGAGATATATATATACATGTATATAAAAGTAAAATCTAAGATGGTTGCTGGCGGCTATGTTTTCCAACAATTCAAAAACATTTGATAGCTTTAGTCATGCAAAGAGTAGAATCCAAGATGGCTGCTGGCAGCCATGTTTTAATGCCGAACAACACCAAAATGACTCGTTCCCATCTACATGTCAAAAGTCAAGACAAATTTCATAATGATCTGACCTGTAGCCCATGCCAAAGGATTTAGTCATACAAAGAGTAAAATCCAAGATGGCTGCTGGCGGCCATGCTTTTTGGCCGAATGACCCCAAAATTACTTGTTCCCATCTACATGTCAATATCAACATCCATGACAAATTGTATGATGATCAGATGAACCATACGACCTGTAGCCCGTGCTAATGTATTGAATTTTGAAATCCAAGTTGGCCGCTGGCAGCCATGTTTTTTGTCCGAATGAGCCCAAAATGACTCGTTCCCATCTATATTCCAATTTCAACAGCCATGACAAATTTTATGATGATCAGACTAAAGGTACGACCTGTAGCCTGTGCTAAAGGATTTAGTCATACAAAGAGTAAAATCCAAGATGGCTGCTGGCGGCCATGTTTTTTGGCCGAATGACCCCAAAATTACTCGTTCCCATTTAGATGTCATTGTTAACATCCATGACAAATTTCATGATGATCTGACCAAAGGTACGACCTGTAGCCCGTGCTAAAGGATTTAGTCATACAAAGAGTAAAATCTAAGATGGCTGCCAGCGGCCATGTTTTTTGGCCGAATGACCCCAAAATTACTCGTTCCCATCTACATGTCAATATTAACACCCATGACAAATTTCATAATGATCAGACGAACAGTATGACCTGTAGCCCGTGCTACTGAATTGAATTTTGAAATCAAAGATGGCCACTGGCAGCCATGTTTTTCGGCCGAATGACCCCAAAATGACTCGTTCCCATCTACATTCCAATTTCAACAGCCATGACAAATTTCATGATGATTAGACTCAAGGTAAGACCTGTAGTCCGTGCTAAAGGATTTAGTCATACAAAGGTGGCCATGTTTTTTGGCCGAATGACCCCAAAATGACTCGTACCCATCTACATGTCATTATTAACATTCATGACAAATTTTATGATGATCAGAATAAAGGTACGACCTGTAGCCCGTGCTAAAGGATTTAGTCATACAAAGAGTAAAATCCAAGATGGCTGCTGGCTGCCATGTTTTTCGGCCGAATGACACCAAAATGACTCGTTTCCCCCAACTACATGTCATTGTTAAAATCCACGGCAAATTTTATGATGATCAGACTAAAGGTACGACCTGTAGCCCGTGCTAAAGAATTTAGTCATACAAAGAGTAAAATCCAAGATAGCTGCTGGCGGCCATGTTTTTTGGCCGAATGACCCCAAAATTACTCGTTCCCATCTACATGTCAAAATTAACATCCATGGACAAATTTCATGATGATCAGGCGAAGAGTACGACCTGTGGCCCGTGCTAATGGATTCAATTTTGAAATCAAAGATGGCCGCTGGCGGCCATGTTTTTTGTCCTAATGACCCCAAAATGACTCGTTCCCATCTACATTCCAATTTCAACAGCCATGACAAATTTCATGATGATCAGGCTAAAGGTACGACCTGTAGCCCGTGCTAAAGGATTTAGTCATACAAAGAGTAAAATCCAAGATGGCTGCTGGTGGTCATATTTTTTGGCCGAATGACCCAAAAATGACTCGTTCCCATCAACACGTCATTGTTAACATCCATGACAAATTTTATGATGATCCGACCAAAGGTACGACCTGTAGCCCGTGTCAAAGGATTTAGTCATGCAAAGAGTAAAATCTAAGATGACTGCCGGTGGCCATGTTTTTTGGCCGAATGACCCCAAAATTACTCGTTCCCATCTACATGTCAATATTAACATCCATGACAAATTTCATGACAATAAAAAGAACAGTACGGCCTGTAGCCCGTGCTGATGGATTGAATTTTGAAATCCAAGATGGCCGCTGGCGACCATGTTTTTTTTCCGAGTGACCCCAAAATGACTCGTTACCATCTACATGTCAATGTCAACATCCATGACAAATTTCATAATAATCGGACCAAAGGTACGAACTGTAGCCCGTGCTAAAGGAAATTGTTGACGAATCACGCATACACGCACACACACACACGCACGACGGATACCAAGCCATGGCAATAGCTCAAACTTTACAAAGTAAAGTTGAGCTAAAAAAAAGGGTTTTGATTCTCGGGCAATTTTTTTTTAGAATCGATGAGGGAGCGAGGGTTTTATTTTTATTTTTTATTTTTGTTATGGGGATAATGCCCATAGTTAGCATGGGTTATTATACCTTCCCAGGTTAAGAAAATCTAAGGAGAACATTGTTTTGATATAAACTAATGTATTCCACTATAAAGAATGACCAATTATCACATTATACTACCCGTACATCTCCTATATATTTTGAAGACCGCTGTCTGTCTGTATGTCTGTATGTATGTATGTCATTTATACAAATCTACGATTCTCGACCAATCGGGACGAAACTTGGTACGTGTGTGTAGTTTGACCAGGCGTTGTCGTATTGGCGAGCCTGTGTGGCGCCCGCTTCGCGCATGCGCAGACGAGATCTTGGAAACGGGTGGAGCTATCGACTTGAAATTTGCTATGTGAATGTATCTTGCCCCGGATATGAATTTTATCGGGTCGCCGAGCCCGTGCGACGCAAGCTTCGCGCAGACCAGATCTCGGAAACGGGTGGAGCTATCGACTTGAAATTTGGTGTGTGAATGTATCTTGCCCCGGATATGAATTTTATCGGGTCGCCGAGCCCGTGCGACGCAAACTTCGTGCATGCGCAGACCAGATCTCGGAAATGGGTGGAGCTATCGACTTGAAATTTGGTTTTTGAATAGCCCGGACAACGTCGGGCTCATCGGCTAGTCATATATATATTGTTGGTATATTTGATATATGTATGTACCTTTTTATAGTATATATCTATTTATATCAGACCTGTTTACTTTCATAATTGGAAATAGGGAGATTTAGTGAAAAATAGGGAGATTTTTTTTTTTTCAATGTCAGTAACATGGAAAACACTTCATATTTTTTATTTAAATGTCATAGACTGTTGCATTTAATTTTAGTTTGCATCTGCCACACCTAAGTTACCTGTTTCTTGATTTTCTGCATTCAAAGGCACACCCTTTCGGTAGTATTCACAGTTTAGTACATCTATGATCTATGCACAATTAACGGCCTTGACACCAACTACCGAGTGTCTCTAATTTCTAAAATCACTGAATCATTGGGAATAAAATTACGATTTTTCGGTTATGGATCATGCTTTATTTCCAACAAGCCAAAATACAACGATTAAAAATATATAAAATGGTGCTCTCGGATAATTTTGTCGCCAAATATATTCAGTAACATCGGTGAATTTAAACTTAATTAAAGAGAATACGCATGGACAGATTTGTTTGAGGTCCGTTCGATTCTCGTTCTCTGTTACTGCGTATATAAAACACGGAATACAACAAAGACGGAAACGGAACTAAACAATCGTTTAAATCGGGATTATACATTTTTATCCATCTATATACTTTAATATTTATCCATCTATACTATAGTAACTATACATGCTAGCCATAAAAACTTCAAATACTATTAAATTAAACCAGCATACACATCGCCAATACGCACCATATTTCTTTCCGGTTTGTGTTCCCGAAATTGGAAATCACATAATTGTTTACAGCACTGAAACACATTTGACTTAATAAACTTGGGGTTTGGGCAGCTTGTGGTGACAATATACCTGGTAGTTATCGTTGCCTAGTGTCTGTTGTTGAATACCAACACATACACCATTGTATGTCTATCATATTCGATGTTTGAAACATAACTAATTTCTCTTTTCTAGTTTCCCATTTTCGTGTTATCATTTGACAGCATCGGTCAATCTGAAAATCGTAATAAAATGCTTCAACGCGGGCCTTTTTTCCAGACGCGGCTATGCCCGAGAATCAAAACCCTTTTTTTTTTGGCCTAATAAAGATAATTTCCAGAGAAAATGAGGCTTAAAGATAATGAGGTCCCCAGAGGATGAATTTAGTAACGCTAGCACTGTGCGGGGTAGCGTCACTAAATTCACCATCTGGGGACCTCATTCTGCAAATGTCCGGCATCATAAACTCAGGCCTGATCAGATTTAACAAGTAACAAACCTGGGTTGATGTGAACCGTTGGAGGGGATCCATAGTTAGCAGTCCTCGAATCAGATCTAACAATTAACAAACCTGGGTTGATGTGAACCGTTGAAGGGGATCCATAGTTAGCAGTCCTCGAATCAGATCTAACAAGTCGTCAGTCGCAGCTATGAATATGTCATTTAGTGGCGTTCCTGGAAACTGCTTAAACTGGATGTAATCCGGTAGAGATTTCATGTCCTGAAAAATGAATGAAGATAATAGTCATATTGTGAGCTTATTTCACTACTTAACCCTTTCATGACTGGAGCTTCCAGAAATTATAGTGAAAACCCTGTGCCAATGGATTCTTTTATATTTGCGAGTCTCCCATAGGGAGCCTCGCATATATAAGAGAATGCTTTGGCCTAACAATATTTACCATGACCTTGTAAGCCAGTGATTTCTTTTATATATGCGATCCTCCCTGTGGGAGACGCGCATATTTAAGAGAATGCACATTAATGCTGCACCAGCGCAGCTCCCGTCATGAAAGGGTTAAAACTGATCATTTGCGACTCAGCCGGTAAATCCATTTGAAGATTGCAGCATTAAACTATTATTGTCCAAAACAACAACAATGGATGTACCCTTTCATAAAACATGACGTCTGAACTAAGCAAAAATGTAAACAAACAGTCCGCCATTCGTCCCGATCAAATCACTGATAATCAACGAGAATGATTTACTAACGAGAGTCACTACATTTGATTTATATGATAGAACGACATTGTGTGGTGGAAATTATGATAATGCTTTGAGCAAGTTTATTCACTGTGAGCCCTTTGAAGGCCCTGAGTCCCTTTAACCCTTTCATGATGGGAGCTGAGCTGGTGCAGCATTAAATATCCTGTGCCAGTGCATTCTCTTATAGGGAGCCTCACATATATAAGAGAATGCACTGGCTTATCAGGTCATGGTAAATATTGTTGGGCCAATGTTTTCTCTTATATAATAGAGGCTCCCGATGGGAGACTCGCATATATAAAAGAATGCATCGGCACAAGGTTTTCGTTAAATTTCAGGAAGCTCCAATCATGGAAGGGTTAAGTATTTTGCCTCTCCACGCAAGACAGAAGCTGTTAGATGTGGCATCTTAAAGATACGGGCAGCGTTGGCAGTGCCGGTGGGTATATGCTGTTAAAATATTCACCTCCGTCAAAAACCGCCATAAACAGAAAGAATAGTAAAATATAGACAGACTTATGGCATAAACAGTATGTTATTGTAAATTATTTTTCCTTTGTTTTGTATACAAAAGCAAAAAACGTTACAGAACCTGGCTTTTGTTTAGATCCGGATATGGTAAACATAAAGAGCGTTATTTGTTACTGTTTTCATATGGAAATAATAAAGAGCGTTTATATCATTTGTGTATGATTAACCAATAGAATTGCGCTGTGTTATGTAAACAGAAGCAGATCTTCTGTCACAAGCAGGCTCTTGTTTATGTACACCATCGTACGTCTTGACGACAATATACTATTTACCCGCTGATTATGTTTGGCATATGAACAGAACTATATATATTTTAATATTCCTTCTGTTGATGGCGATTAGTGTTGAAACGATTAGTGGTTTTGGGGAATCGACTAGTCGCCAGAGGGAATCGACTACTAGTCGGACCTCTTCCGAAACTTAACCGTTTTGTGCTCATATACGTATATAATTTGCGGTAACCAACTTTGCATTTTCGAACGCAAAGCAAGACATGATTTAACACTATTTGTCATGATTATTTGGCTTCATATCACTGAAGGTTAATAGGTTATTAATTTGTCCCAGGTATATGATGTTTTATGACAACAAAATTACCATCCAATTGAAGTATGTATCTAAGCGGTGGTGACAAACACCTGATCTATCGCGGAAACGCTACGGATTACGTAGTGGAAGCGCGTGCAACAATCAGAAACCGGTGCATTATTCTATGTTTTGTGTAAAAATGTTCCCCTAAAATTGATATGGTATGGTCTACAGGGCCGTACCGGTTCTTACATACAATCGAACATCGTTGTTTTCGAACTTGCCCAGTGTGCTTGTCAGCGATTGACTTCACAAACGGGCGTACATGAAGAAATGCAAGATATTTTGAGAAACGAACTTCATCTCCAACAGAGTCAAACAAAAGTTACAAAATAAATGTTATAACAGCTGTAGTGCGTACAAGCCTTTTATGCTCGCAGATGTCATGTACATATATCGGACACGGAATGTGGTAAAGTTCCCTGTATATATAGAGTCCGCATATATTAAAAATGGGCCATGCATTGCGTACACAATGTTGTTCCTTGTATTCATTGCAAGGTCACGATATGACATAGCTTAATCACGGACAGTCATTTTCCCGCCAAAACGCACCTGTTTTCACTGTTTGATTTGATCGCGTACATAATTAGTTTAAACAGTATTTATTTTTCCCTCTATGGACATTCAGATAAATAATTACAATAGATACAAATTTAGAAGAAAAATGGGATTAGGCAACAAGCCATAGGCTTATTTGAAGCCCTCTCCCTTGACAATGGCACAGCCCTACTTGACTGCAAGTCAAGTAGGGGTAAATAATAGAGGCATAAAAAAGATCCATATGTAACTATTCTCGTACATAATTGTCTCGCATGCATGGTACATTGTAAATATATATACAATATATACAATTTTACTCGCGAGTCCCCGAATACACAATCGATCATGTCAGTTTCAGAAATAAAACTGCGCAGAACGGCGATGTTAATAGTACATGTCAATGCGATGTCGTAAGTTCTATATTTAGCCCGATTCCAGGATTTTGCGTCATCCAGATTACGTTTCTGGGAACAGCTTTGTCACCGCCCAATTCCGCGAAGGATTTAAGTTTGAGGTGCTAAAATACATTGTAATTTTTCACAAACACAGTCCATAAACGACGTGGGATTTCCGAAGTGACTCGCCAGTTTAGTTCGAAATACGCGACGCTATTTGATGCATAGCATGGTCGACCGCGGTTGGCTTTATATTTATATCTATAATACAATATATCTAGAACGTATACGCTCACCCATGCGTCAGTTGATGCATGTGGTGGTTGTAAAACATATCACACAATTTTAGAAATAAACTTTAAAGGTATACTGACATAGTGCTTCAATAAACTATAATATATTGGACTTGTTATTAAACTTAAAACTTAATAATGTCACCTCGCAACTAACTTGATTGAAGTTGAGTCCTGCACACCTGCAAACACGTTGACCAGTTATCACTCAGATCAATTCCGTCACGCCGAAATAGATTCTTTGAAGTTGATTATCAAAGCCGGCCGTCTCAACTTCAAAGAATAAGCCGCGGCGGCACCGACAAATACATTGAGTTGAGGTCATTGGGTTTCGCGCTCGTGCATGACCACCAAGTACTGAAAGCAGTTATGCATCAAAGGGACAACAAAGAAGGCTTTAACAAGCTAATTGTGATTGTGTATTTCGATAGCCTGATTGTTTAAATTCACCAGTATTTCGGTAATGGCAGCAACGGCACTGCTTTCGCCATGGCATAATGGTGGTGGGTGTGTTCCGACTAGTCGACTAATTCAATAATCGCGTCGATTAGTCGATTAATCGTTTCAACACTAATGGCGATTTGAACAAATATGAATATTTCTGTAACAAACGCCGCCCGTGCCTTTAAACTGATGTCTCCGGCAGGCCAGAAAATATGGTGCCGGACATTTGCAGAATGAGGTCCCCAGGAGGGTAAATTTAGTGACACTACACCATATAGCGGGCTAGCATCACAAAATTCATCCTCTGGGAACCTCATACTGCATGGCCCCATCTGCTATGGTAAATCTCACGGATTTAAGTTCCCAGATGATGAAGGGCACCCATTGGGAACCTCGATTATGCAATGTGTCATCTGCCAATTTGGGGATGCAGAGAAACTAAAATAAAAAAGGAAAAGAAATTTTCCAAAAAAGAAACTAAAAAACTTCCATGACAGGAACTATGCTGGTGCAGCATTAAAGAGCACGTGCCAGTGTATTCTCTAATCTCTTATATATGCGAGTCTCCCATAGGGAGTCTCGCATATATGAGAGAATGCACTGCATTACAAGGTCAAGGCAAATATTGTTAATCCAATGTATTCTTTGAGAATGCAATGGCACAGGTTTTTCACAAAATTTCAGGAAGCTCCAGTCATGGAAGTGTTAATCTAGGAAAGGTGAGTTAACTCTATATAAACTTTACCCCCCACGTTGATTCATTAGGTGTTCCCAGAGCCTGGAAAACCTTGCTCAGCTGGTCTAAATCTGTATCACCGGGGAAGAGAGGAATCTGAAATGTAACATTGAAGACATATTACATGCTTATTTATACCACGATTGCCTATCTTACTATATAAATAAAGCCATCTGTTTAAATGTTACATTTAATCAACACCTGTTGATTAAACGTGCCTACTGTTGATTAAACTTTGCAGAGTGGATTAAACTTTCTCCATACAATTTGAACGGAAAAGTGTTTATCCATTGCATTGTAAAGATCGTGGCATAAACAAAATATATGCATAGTGTTTCTGAATAACAAATTTAATCCAATCGTGGGATTGGCGATTTACACCACTCGCTGAAGCTTGTGGTGTATATCGCCAATCCCACTCGTGGATTAAATTTGTTATTCAGAAACACTATGCGTATATTCTATATTTCACTAATGCAAACTGATATTTTATGACTCGGCCAATTTGAAGAATGTATCATTAAACTATTATTGTCGAAAAATTCAACAACAATCTTTCATAAAACACGACGTCTGAACTACTCGAAAATGTTTCGTCCCAAACAAATCGCTGATAAACAAACGAGAATGATTTTGCTAACGAGAGTCACTATATTTGATTTATAGAACACTAGCTGAAACAGTGTTCTAGAGGCGATCCTGAACATGCATGTAAATTTCAAAACATTTATCCAATAAATGCGGGCTGCAGGTGGGCCGATGGATTCAATGTTTTTTATCGAATTTAAAACAAAAATTGATGGCTCCCGTCTTGAGGTCACCCCGAAGATCCATATGAAATTTGGTGATGATCGGATGAGGGATGCAGCCTGTAGGGTGAGCCAAAGGATATTGTTGATGGACACACAATCAATACATCATTACCATAATGTACAATTTGTTTTTGTTATTTGTTTATTTATTGTTTGCTTTGTCTGTTTGACTTGTCATATCCTATGTCATGTAGCGATTGCAAATTGAGCAATAAAGTATATTCTATTCTATACCCTGAGTAAGAGTTCGGCAAGTATGCAGCCAACGGCCCATGTATCGACACCTGTCCCATAATTCCTAGCACCAAACAGCAACTCCGGTGCCCGATACCACCTGTGAACAAAATGAAGAGTATGAGTTCAAGATTTAAAAATGTTTTTTTTTTTAAAAGAAGAGGGTGTCATTTATGGTGTGGGGAATTGGAATTTGAGTGATATTCAAGAGGATTCATACCAACTCCCCCTTGTTAACTCATAATCTGGATTCATATGTCATACGGTATGTTCACATATTAATTCATATCAACTCCCCCTTGTTAACTCATAATCTGGATTCATTTGTCATAAGGTATGTTCAAATATTAATTCATACCAACTCCCCCTTGTTAACTCATACTCTGGATTCATATGTCATATGGTATGTTCACATATTAGATTGTAAAAAAAATTTGAATCTTAGCACATTAACGAATTTCGAATCAATCTTTATATAGCTCTTGATATGTTGAAGTTATGAATATATTGGCTGCCACACACTTTGCGAGTTAGGTTATTTCTCGATAACCTAAATTTCTTGATTACTTTCCCCACTACAGAAATGACAGCAGCGTCGAGTGACCACGCCTATACCGTGTGCCTAAAAATGTACCTGGAAACTGTTCGATACTTCCTACAATTTAACATGAAATTTTGGTGCTGCATCATATTTCCTTCGGGTATGACTGTATTGACAATAACCATAGTAGATGCTAATATTCAGTGCACAATTAAGGATTCATGGGGGGGGGGGGTGACTTCTAAAACCATAAATGTGAATGAACTGCATAAACAGGGTTTCCGTTAGTATGGCTTAGCACCCATAAGATGGCCTCATTCCCCTCGCTGATGATCTGTTTGAGTCATACATGTACCTAAAGTATATCGCAATCTATCAGAAAAAGTCCGGCTGCAACAAGAGTGTGGCGGTTAAACAGAACCCTGAGCACAGTATGTTACCAATAAATAGCATTTTGAAATATAAGTGCTAAACTACAACCTAATATTTGGTGTGCTGTTTAAAAGTGACATTCTACAGCGTAAATACACATATGAAAGTGTCGCGGCAACATCAAAGAATGACAGACTGCTGAGTATTGCACTAACCAACAATAATATACCAAGTGATTTATTACAATAATACAATAATACGAACATGTCCCAAATAAGTCTTTATACAGTAGCAGTAATTAATAAAGATAACACAATTCATTGGAGCCATAACATACATCGATACATCGAGGATAATCGCAAAACATATCCCAATATGGAGATAAAGTCAAGTAAAGTCAATAATAGTTTCATTATCCCACTGGAGCCCCCCCCCCCCGACACATTCTAGTAAAACTAACAAAGGAGTCCTCTTTTTATTTCCTTTCAGAAGTGTAAACGATATTTACATACCTTGTTACTACTTGATGTGTGTAGACTCGGTTTGGAGAACCAAAATATTTGGCAAGACCAAAGTCACCTATTTTTAGCACACCGCGGTCATTAACCAACAAGTTATTTGGCTTCAAATCCTGAAAAACAAATATAATTAATTTTGATTTGATGCTACCGGTACATGTATACAATATATCCATGTACCCCATTGAATGAATAAGTCTGGTTTAGGAGTCTGAATTGAGTTAAATAGACCATATAAATCATTGCAAAGCTTATTTGAAATATAGATCATAGACCGTGCACATATATCTTTATCAGTCTGCAACAATATAAAGTTGATGATCCCTCTGATTCAAGCCTTAAAATAGTGTGTCTGTCATTTGCAGAATATAATGACGCTATCCGGCATGGTGGGCTAGCATCACCAAATTCAACCTCTGGGAACCTCATTCTGTTTAGGCTGCTATGGGAGACCTGGGATCAGATTGAAATTCCCCAGTTGAAGTTGGTGATGTTCACCCATTAGTCACCTTGATTATACATTTTATATTTTGCAAATTAGAGGATATAAAAACTGAACAGAAGGGAACAAATTAATGTTAATTTTAGACTATAAATAGTCCCAGAAGAAGAGGTCAAAGCAGAATTAGGTTACCAGAGGGTGAATTTGGTGATGTTGCCCACTGTGGCATACCGCCTTGGGTGGACATACATGTACCTGTGACTGAGATAATTGTACGGACGGACAAAAAATCAACATTTCCTAATGAACGAAGAAGAATAACTCAAGAATGGAAATCTAACAAAATGATTGAACACTCCTATGAATGTCCTCATAGTGTTAAAAATAAATACCAAATTTGGTAGTAGAGTTATCTGCTCGGACACATGGATGGACCGCAGATCGGACGCATGTAATCCAGTATACCCACCATTACTTTTAGATCATGGGGACATTTCAGTGATTTTTTATGTACATGTAGCAAAATTTTGCCACATTGGCACCCATAATACATCTTTAGTTGTTATTCAAGTTGAATATTTGTCGCTGAAACACGCATTCTGATTGGACAAAAACTTCAGTTTTCAATTCACCAGCATCGGTCATTGATCTGAGGAAAAATTTTCAATGGAGTACAGTGTTGTGAGACAACTCGCATAGAATACATCACGGCTCTGCCAAGAGTCACGTAATTGAGTCAACCAGAACGTTGTTTTCTATAAACAGGGTTACAGGATGTTGTATTGAGTAACAGGATGGAACGTATCCAGAGATTTGTTCACCGAAAAAAAGCATGTAATGTTGATAAAAAGAGCTTTTCAAGTGGTTTCTTTTAAATGTTTTGGTGGATTGAATTACAGTGGAGATAAACATACCCTGTTTCATTGGATCTATGGGGATTCAAGAATGAATAAGCCGGCTCGTTCACAAACTGTTTCCATGCTTTAATCCCCGATTATCCAACTCAATAGAGTACATTAATGCCCTAAGTAATCAACTCCTTAACCACAGCAGAATTATGGGTAACTTTTTAGGATTTAGTCAGAAATATGGCTTGTTGCCATTCATCGGAAAGCTCTCGGTGAGAGCTTTCCGATGAATGGCAACAAGCCATATTTCCGACTAAAACCTGAAAAGTTACCCATAATTCTGCTGTGGTTAAGGAGTCGATTACTTAGGGCATTACTGTATGTTTATCTCTTAATTGTACTTAATCGATGAAGTATCCATACGGAATGTAGATATTCTAGACCTAGTAATGTCTATAAGATATATGTTTATCTCTTAATTGTACTTACTCGATGAAGTATCCATAAGGAATGTAGATATTCTAAACCTAGTAATGTCTGTAAGATATATGATTTATTGTGTGCTGGAGTAAGAACTATACTGGTGTCTTTAATGATGATCTGAAGAAAAAAAAATTAGAACTGACAATGTATGGAGGCTTTGCAAAGTTTGGACACAAATTAGTAAGAATTAACAACTGTCAGCAATTATGCCTGGTCCTATGATTAAAATGTGATACTGAAGATTGATTGAAATTTAACAATACAAAAAAAAAACTACTTATAATGATGGTATGAATAAACACTTATCCGGTTATAATCATAATGTGACCATAAATGTAACAATTTCATGAGCAAATGTAGGTTAGGCACCAATGGACCTAACCCATTAAATTTAGTCAGACAACAGGTCCATCTGGCCACAGAATATGTTTATGACGTTTTCCACATTAAAACATGCATATTGTCAGGCCTATAGATTCCCATAATTTGCAAACATAGCGGTGGCCTGCAGACCCACCAGGCTAGGGAGAAATATATGACATTGAAAGAAGCAAAAATATGTGCTTATGGAAGCTCAATTCCTGCTTCAACAAACCTTAAAAAGTTACGGTATATTCATTCTGCTCAAATGAAAAATATCAGAAGTTTCACATATTCATATTCAATACATGAAGAAAGCACAATTCCATATTTTAGGCACATCCTTTTCTGACTTGAATTTATTTTCTGCTTACCTCTAAGTCAGTGTGCATAAAATCGAACACCAGACTGACATTTGATTTGTGGCCGAACACATCCAGTAGCTGAAATGGAGAATAATAAAATGTAAATCCATGGGATGAGATCGGTGCTGGCTTTAGGATGAACCTACCCTCAGTAAAAAAATAATTCTTTTTTGAGTCTGTACCAACTAAGTGGCTAGTTCATTAGGTTACAGTGTACCCCGTATCATATACGCAACATGAATAGAGATAAAGATAATAATGAGAAAATTTAAGATGAATACTTTTGTGATATTCAAAGGTGTATTTGTAAAATGACCATAACAATCGGACAGTAATTTGAAAGAATTGGAAATTGTCACAAGGGATTTAGACGAATATTAAGGTACCCGTATATCAATGATTGTGTGGTATTCAATTTCAAGAATAAAGTTAAACAGAATATAGAACTACAATTTATCTATTATAGATTGTAATTTGGTAAATTTGTAGCCAATTTATGATTAACAATTAAAGGACAGCTCGCCTTGCAAGAAAATGTGACTGGCTCTACCGATATATTTTAAGTGGTAGCAACCTCTCACTATTTCCTTTACTTACTGGTTACGCTATGAGACAGCTCTTCATATGTTTATGACTTTATGTGACACTTCTTCTACCGGGTAATAGTTTAATTTTGTGTTTAGTTCTGACTTACCCAGATGATATGTTTATGTGATATTATGACTTGTCATGATGTTTATGTTTATTATGACTTACCCAGATGATATTAGTATGTTTATGTACATGTAACACTTCTTGTAATAGTTTAATGTCTCATTCAGTTCTGACTTACCCCGATGATATGTTTATGTGACAGTTCTTGTAATAATTTTATTTCTCGTAATGCTGTCCTATTTATACCATCAGCAGCTTCTGCTCGTGTACCAATTTTTATCTGAAATGGAAGAAAATTATGGAATAATACTGAATAATATGTATTTTACTGTTTTTGGAAAGGATCCGGTTGTTTTTTCCGTTGGGAAAATTTTCACCATAGATTTTTATAATTTGAAATATATATATATACTTATATAGATAATACAGAAATACAGCAATTACGTGGCATTTCACTTAAAAGTGTTGTAAATAATAGTGTTCTAAGAAAATGCTGTAATTTTCTAAAAAAACAGAGAGATATAAGAGAATGCATTGGCAAAGTGTTTTCACAAAATTTCAGGAAGCTCCATCCATAAAAGGGTTAAAACCAATTGAAACAAACAATTCTAGACAAACAGCAGAATGACACTAGAGAATTCAGTCTACTCACCTTTTTGACAGCAACAATACTCTCATTTGTCGTATCTCTTGCTTTATAAACGGTGGCGAACTGAAAAAAACAGAGAAGTCATGATGAGTATGAAGCCTTGAAATAGTGTATGTCATTTGCAGAATGAGATCCCCAGAGGGAGACCTAGGATCAGATTGAAGTTCCCCAGTTGAAGTTGATGATGTTCACCCATTACTAGTAGTCACCTTATATGCATTTTATCGTCTGAAAATGAGGGGATATAGTAACAAAACAGAAGGGAGAGCGTAACTGAAAACAATGCTAATTTGAGACAATACATGTAGATGTACATGTACATGTACTTCCCAGCAGATACGGCCAAAGCAAAATGAGGTCCCCTAGAGGGTTGATTTAGTGATCCTAGCCTGCTGTGTGAGATACATGTACTAAGAGTCACTATATTCACCTTCTCGGGACCTCATTCTGCAATTGAGATGCAATATTTCAAAGCTACTCTAATTAATGGACCCTCGTTAATGAGGTTGATGGTACCACCTCGTATTTGTGGTTAGACCGCCAAGCCTGCAAATAGCGTGTCTGTCATTTGCAGAATGAGGTCCCCAGAGGGTGAATTTAGTGATGCTATCCCACACAGTGGGCTAGCATCACCAAATTCACCCTCTGGAGACCTCATTCTGCTTATGCCTCATCTTCTGGGAAGTATCTATAGTATCAAATTAACATTGTTTTTAGTTACATTTCCTTTCTAGGAAGTTTCTATATCCCCTAATTTGCAGAAGATAAAATTCATAATTGAGGTGCCCAACGGGTGAACATCACCAACTTCAACTGGGAGACTTCATCTGATCCTAGGTCTGCCACATCAGTTGACGGCCTAAGCAGAATGAGGTCCACAGAGGGTGAATTTAGTGATGCTAGCATCACTAAATTCACCCTATGGGGACCTCATTCTGCAAATGACCACATTCTTCATGTGATGTTTACATGAATATAATTTTTTTTAAGTTGGTATTATAACTACACCAGAGTTGGACCAACTTTGTACATTGAATAAACCGTAAACAATTTATTAATTCAAATATAGTTTTGTTGAAACTTGAAAATAAATATCCCCCTGATGGTGACATGGTGTAGATATGTTATTTATCAATTGATAACTTGGTGATTGAAAATGGCGCCGGATGTTGAACGCTCACATGTTTCAAAATTTCTAGATCAAACTCGCTAATAAATGTATACATGTAAGTTGTTTTTCATTCATCTATTCAAGAATGTAAATAGACAAGCAATTAGTCTCATTCATTAGACCCACCTGAATAGGAAAAGCAGGCTACATTTGTGATCGATTTGAAAATATGGCTATGAATTTGATGGATGCCTTGTGACAATGACCCAAACGGCATTGCTGCCAAATGGGGACCATGATGTAAATAAATGGACCTAGGTCCGCTTTTCATGTTTTCCCCGATGCCATCTGCCATCTGGTCACATGTCAGTAACAATCAACCGGTAGTAATGCATAAAAATACCAGCTGACTCCCAATGGAGCAAAGTATTCTATATAATTTATAAATGATATATTATACATTATTATGTGCGGCAATGTGTTTGATTGTGTATTTATGTGTTCAGATGTTATAAAAATAAAATCAATACTAGAGTCCTGAGCGGATAGCTGTTGGTTCATCTGATACATGACATGAATATACCAGCTCATACTAAGTCAATACCTCTATATATAGACTTTATTCTAGTATATAAATTATTATATACTCTCTCCTGCCAAATAAACGTGACGTCACGTTTATTTATTTAAAGAAAAATACGACAGCATCACGATTATTAGGCGCCATCACGATTATTTAAAGTTCTTGCAAAATCGCGGAATTTTCAGTCAAAAAGTTAGAAAAAACGTGCAGCTCACTAAAAAAAATAGAAGTGCACTTGACATGTTGACAGGAATGTGGGAGAATCTCATTCCTAACAGGATTTAGGCCTCTAGATCATGATGTCCGTGTATAAACAGACGGATTATCGCAGTTAATTACAACTCATCAAAGCTTATAATCACACAGTGACAACTAATTATCGTTGGGACGGAACCGACTTCTACTATCAAAACGGGACTTAATGCTAAAATCACATCACCAGGCTTATATTATAAAATAATCAGTGAAACTAATCTGAGTGACAACTGATGAACTAATTTAACTTGACGTGGCCGACTTCTCCAAACAATACTGTTATCGTGACCCAATTATGCGCTATCATGAAGACACAGAAGCTGTGAGTCGTGTGCACACATGCGTGACTGGTTTTGGCTATAAATGGAAAGTTACGACACCGCAGTAGCTTCTGTGTGTACACAGGAACATGTATTTAAATCTATGCAATAAAGCAATACAATAACATGTCCGTGTATTCAAAGCACAGTTTAATTATGAATGCGATGACTTGGCAACAGTTCCACATTATTAACCACAACTTACGTTTTATGTCGGATTTAAGTTTTATGTCGGATTTTAAATAGCCGATGTGCGACATAAGAAAGATAACTCTAATTTACATCTCGAGCGAAATATTGATGGATGATGCAACCGATATGCCAACTAATTTCCCGCAAGTTCCACCTTTTACTCATTGTCACTGATCAAAATGCCGAACTTTATTTATCATAAATAATAATAGAAGTTTCCCCACTATATTTGTTTTTCGCATTATAGAACTGGTTGAATTAATGTGGTCCGTTTTATAAGCTCCAATGAGAACAACTTGCATGCATGGGAACTTGCCCAACAATGCCAAATTAATTAAGGCCTACATTCTGCTTCATTTATAGTAGAAATATGGTAAAATGCCATCATTGTGCGCCATCACTATTATTTGGCACCATCACTATTATTAATAACACCCGAAAATGTGCACCATCACTATTATTTGGCCATCACTATTATTAGGCAGGGGAGAGTACAAATTATAGTCAGTACTATTATATATGATTGATTCTTGGTATAAGTTACTACATGTACATGTATTGAGAATTAAGTAGTTATTCCAAAATAACATGTTGCGTTAAAGTGTGAGTTCCCTGTACATGTATGTGAACAACATTCAACCTGCTAAAAAAAATACTCTGACACCTCCCTGTAACTTCCCACCAATCATCAATGTTTCAGCAAGTTTTCATAATGGGGTCACCGTCACATGCTTCAGTGCCTAACTATCAGAAAATTTATCTACAGATTGTTGAGAATTACCCGTAGTATGAAACAATAAATCATCATATATGTCCAAAGCCAGTTAATTTCTATTAATCAACACCCCTAGGGCCCTAAACATATCAAATTGAGGTAATAAACATATTCTATACCCATAAGTCTAAAAAACTTTGTTTTATTTTGGGTTAAAGTTGCCTATATTCGAGGAATCACGTTTTTGAATGTTTCTAACCCCGGTTTGGTGTGTTTTGTGAGCGCAATTTTGCAAGTTAATAAGGGTAATGACTCATTGAATTAAAATCAGCAACTTAAACTAATAGAAACTGGAAGAATAAAGTCAAGTTGGGAGAATGAGATAGGGAATTTTCAGACTGTAAATTGGGAACCTTGGATTTTTTTTTATTTTGCAAATTAAATGTTTACAGGGGGGGGG
This sequence comes from Siphonodentalium dalli, assembly GCA_032622095.1. Lineage (NCBI taxonomy): Eukaryota > Metazoa > Mollusca > Scaphopoda > Gadilida > Siphonodentaliidae > Siphonodentalium > Siphonodentalium dalli. The sequence goes on from CP136063.1 coordinate 250,196,722, forward strand.
GGGGGGGGGGGGGACATCTGGCGAACGGGAGGGAGGGTTACAGGAATTTCCGGAAACAAAGGTGTTTTTTTTAGGCCTAATGGATAAATAATATTAGACCTAGTAGTACATGTAAGTGTCAGCGCACACGGTCCTGATTGTACCCGATTAAAACCCACTTCTGGATAGGCTATACATGTATTGGCCCGATAAAATCGAAGGGTCAGCGCACACGAGTCAGAATTTCTTATTTTTACGGTAGGTTTTGGTCGGGAGCTGCGATGGCCGAGTGGTTAGTGTGTTTAACTACTGACCTGAGGTTTCGCTAGGACCCAGTCCTTTGATTTTGAGGTGTGCACGGATCTAAAAACCAGCGAGTTATTAAATGCGCACGCCGAAAATTTCAAATGCGCACCTCGGAATTTGCAACCAGTGAACGAGATTTTAACAAACAACACACCAATGGTTAAATGCCGACAAGACTATTCATCATGTATCTTTCTCAGCAGTGATGACATTGATTACGAACCTGGTAACGAAACTCTGATACTATCAAAGCGAAAGAGGGTTGACTCGTCGGATTCCGGTGAATATGATTGCGGGTAACGATTAGCCTTTAGGACTCCACTTCCGAGTTTGAAGCTTTAAGCGAGTCTGATGAGCATGTGTGAGCAAGTCGACTAATTAGCGTGATCATATTCACCAGGATTGCCGGATTGTTGATGTTATTATCATGTGGACTATTGTACAATATAAACATATGTTTTTATTTCTGTTTATGTTGGAATTATACCTGTGTATCATTATACTTGTGTTTGTCTTTATTCAGTAATCATTTCATCGATGTTAATTTGAATTGTGTTCCCTCAAAAAAGGCGCGCGCAAATCCCAAAAGCTCCGAGCGATATATCGCGCAGCTACGTTTTCCAAATTCGAAGGACTGAGGACCCCGGATTGATTCACCTCGATCCTCGACAAAAACAAAAGTGTATAGGGATGATACTGGTTAGATCACGCTGTCCCATTGGGTGGGGACGTAAATGACTGTCCCGTGTACAACCATGTGTGCACGATAAAGAACCCTACTGTGGATAACAATTCATGGGTTTATGGCAAAATTTCCTGTCAAAATTCCTCCCTACCGGGGTAGTCATTTCAGTTGATAATGAAATAGAGTTATCTCTCGTCAGTGACCATGGTGGTGGAATATGGACCAAAGCTGTGGTATGTATACATACATGTATAGTGTGTAGTGGTGGTGTTGGTTTTTAAAAGTACATTTTAGATATAGACTTATAGTCTAAATGTGGTGATGGTAATCTTACTCGCAAGAGGTTGGCCAATGTCACTAAATGTGGACAGATAGAAATATTACTTGTAAGAAATGCCATTTTGCTACGAGCCAGATATTGCTGATGAAATCAAACTCAGTTTGATCCAACCGATTAAATTAGATTAACTTTAGGGTGACTTCACGGGAAGTGTAGCACGGAAAGTGCCAAATGCACTCAAAAATGAAGTTTCTTCAATCACTTTCGTTTTGTTTTTATTTTGTAGCTGGAATACAGGGAACACATCTCCACAAAATTTATAGCATGGGAACCATTGTTTAAAAAGTTACATCATACCATAGATATGGCATCACTATAACATCTTTAAATTAAAGATGAAAAAACAGCAGCAGTAAACATGGAATTCAACTGAAAATTTCAGATGAGATCTCATTTACCACAATATGTCTCAAGCTGCCGAGGAGAGCTTCTAAAATATAACAGTTTTATGTCGGATTTTAAATAGCCGATGTGCGACATAAGAAAGATAACTCTAATTTACATCTCGAGCGAAATATTGATGGATGATGCAACCGATATGCCAACTAATTTCCCGCAAGTTCCACCTTTTACTCATTGTCACTGATCAAAATGCCGAACTTTATTTATCATAAATAATAATAGAAGTTTCCCCACTATATTTGTTTTTCGCATTATAGAACTGGTTGAATTAATGTGGTCCGTTTTATAAGCTCCAATGAGAACAACTTGCATGCATGGGAACTTGCCCAACAATGCCAAATTAATTAAGGCCTACATTCTGCTTCATTTATAGTAGAAATATGGTAAAATGCCATCATTGTGCGCCATCACTATTATTTGGCACCATCACTATTATTAATAACACCCGAAAATGTGCACCATCACTATTATTTGGCCATCACTATTATTAGGCAGGGGAGAGTACAAATTATAGTCAGTACTATTATATATGATTGATTCTTGGTATAAGTTACTACATGTACATGTATTGAGAATTAAGTAGTTATTCCAAAATAACATGTTGCGTTAAAGTGTGAGTTCCCTGTACATGTATGTGAACAACATTCAACCTGCTAAAAAAAATACTCTGACACCTCCCTGTAACTTCCCACCAATCATCAATGTTTCAGCAAGTTTTCATAATGGGGTCACCGTCACATGCTTCAGTGCCTAACTATCAGAAAATTTATCTACAGATTGTTGAGAATTACCCGTAGTATGAAACAATAAATCATCATATATGTCCAAAGCCAGTTAATTTCTATTAATCAACACCCCTAGGGCCCTAAACATATCAAATTGAGGTAATAAACATATTCTATACCCATAAGTCTAAAAAACTTTGTTTTATTTTGGGTTAAAGTTGCCTATATTCGAGGAATCACGTTTTTGAATGTTTCTAACCCCGGTTTGGTGTGTTTTGTGAGCGCAATTTTGCAAGTTAATAAGGGTAATGACTCATTGAATTAAAATCAGCAACTTAAACTAATAGAAACTGGAAGAATAAAGTCAAGTTGGGAGAATGAGATAGGGAATTTTCAGACTGTAAATTGGGAACCTTGGATTTTTTTTTATTTTGCAAATTAAATGTTTACAGGGGGGGGGGGGGGGGGGGGGGGGGGGGGACATCTGGCGAACGGGAGGGAGGGTTACAGGAATTTCCGGAAACAAAGGTGTTTTTTTTAGGCCTAATGGATAAATAATATTAGACCTAGTAGTACATGTAAGTGTCAGCGCACATGGTCCTGATTGTACCCAATTAAAACCCACTTCTGGATAGGCTATACATGTATTGGCCCGATAAAATCGAAGGGTCAGCGCACACGAGTCAGAATTTCTTATTTTTACGGTAGGTTTTGGTCGGGAGCTGCGATGGCCGAGTGGTTAGTGTGTTTAACTACTGACCTGAGGTTTCGCTAGGACCCAGTCCTTTGATTTTGAGGTGTGCACGGATCTAAAAACCAGCGAGTTATTAAATGCGCACGCCGAAAATTTCAAATGCGCACCTCGGAATTTGCAACCAGTGAACGAGATTTTAACAAACAACACACCAATGGTTAAATGCCGACAAGACTATTCATCATGTATCTTTCTCAGCAGTGATGACATTGATTACGAACCTGGTAACGAAACTCTGATACTATCAAAGCGAAAGAGGGTTGACTCGTCGGATTCCGGTGAATATGATTGCGGTAACGATTAGCCTTAGGACTCCACTTCCGAGTTTGAAGCTTTAAGCGAGTCTGATGAGCATGTGTGAGCAAGTCGACTAATTAGCGTGATCATATTCACCAGGATTGCCGGATTGTTGATGTTATTATCATGTGGACTATTGTACAATATAAACATATGTTTTTATTTCTGTTTATGTTGGAATTATACCTGTGTATCATTATACTTGTGTTTGTCTTTATTCAGTAATCATTTCATCGATGTTAATTTGAATTGTGTTCCCTCAAAAAAGGCGCGCGCAAATCCCAAAAGCTCCGAGCGATATATCGCGCAGCTACGTTTTCCAAATTCGAAGGACTGAGGACCCCGGATTGATTCACCTCGATCCTCGACAAAAACAAAAGTGTATAGGGATGATACTGGTTAGATCACGCTGTCCCATTGGGTGGGGACGTAAATGACTGTCCCGTGTACAACCATGTGTGCACGATAAAGAACCCTACTGTGGATAACAATTCATGGGTTTATGGCAAAATTTCCTGTCAAAATTCCTCCCTACCGGGGTAGTCATTTCAGTTGATAATGAAATAGAGTTATCTCTCGTCAGTGACCATGGTGGTGGAATATGGACCAAAGCTGTGGTATGTATACATACATGTATAGTGTGTAGTGGTGGTGTTGGTTTTTAAAAGTACATTTTAGATATAGACTTATAGTCTAAATGTGGTGATGGTAATCTTACTCGCAAGAGGTTGGCCAATGTCACTAAATGTGGACAGATAGAAATATTACTTGTAAGAAATGCCATTTTGCTACGAGCCAGATATTGCTGATGAAATCAAACTCAGTTTGATCCAACCGATTAAATTAGATTAACTTTAGGGTGACTTCACGGGAAGTGTAGCACGGAAAGTGCCAAATGCACTCAAAAATGAAGTTTCTTCAATCACTTTCGTTTTGTTTTTATTTTGTAGCTGGAATACAGGGAACACATCTCCACAAAATTTATAGCATGGGAACCATTGTTTAAAAAGTTACATCATACCATAGATATGGCATCACTATAACATCTTTAAATTAAAGATGAAAAAACAGCAGCAGTAAACATGGAATTCAACTGAAAATTTCAGATGAGATCTCATTTACCACAATATGTCTCAAGCTGCCGAGGAGAGCTTCTAAAATATAACAGTTTTTACAGAATTGAAAATTTTTATTCGGTTCCAAAGTTATTCCACTTTCAGTGTTTGGAAGTGATCATATTTTGTCAAAAGCCTTGCTGTTACTTATGACAAATTTGAATAAAGTGTTAAAAACAACCCAAAAACACTACTTTTGTGTGCCTTCTACAAATTAAAAATCCACAGAATTATAAAAAATACTTGAAAGGTTTTTGAGAAATTTGATATGTGTTCCCAAGTGATATATATTGCACTGGTGATTACAGGTGTTTTTCCTCCGATATATGACCTCAATGCATATTGTCAAAAATCGTTCAGGAAAGGACATTTTTTTAAACAATGATAAATCAATTTTTTTTACATTACTAGTGTGTTACATACCAAACTTTCTGACAGTTATGTCTGTCATGCCATCTAATGCCATTATTAAAATTTACTTTCCTTGTTAAGGTGGCTGGTAATGAGAAAATTTCAGAAAAAGCCATGTTCAGGAAAGGACATTTTTTAACGGAATTTTTGTCATCACTAATCAAAGAACTAAAAAAATCACTAATTTTTAATCACAGAAATAATAGCACATCTATATTAGATATCATATCCTTATTGTTGAAAATACACCATATGTGACATATTTAATGGTGTTTTCTTCAATTCTGGCTGTAGTTGATTTGATTTTGGTGTTTTTTTTATTTTTTTAACGGAATGTCTCCAAAATAAAAAAAATTGACATAAAATTACATATTTTTGACATTTTTACATGAAATTTTCACTAATAAGAACAGAATTTCTTAGATTATAATTACTGTATGAAACTTGTTTCCTTTGTACTATATATTTTCTTATAATCACCTTATTATTGAGACCATTTCCTGTTTGGCACAGAGAAAATGGCAAAAAAATGCACATTTCTGGTCATAAAATTGTAAAAAATTGTCATATTCAGCTGAAATTTGCTGCGCCGGTCACATAAATATACCTTTATATGATAAAAAATGAATGGTAGGTTGGTCATACACTGAACATGAATTTAAGGGAGATATGTGTCCAATTCCTTCATGCTACACTTCCCGTGAAATCACCCTTTAACAGGTCAGGGAGAACCCAAAATCGATGTACCGGTACTAAACCTCGATTTGTGTAAAAAACCTCGATCGAGGTTCTTCGAGATCATGTGGCCACTGGTCAAAATACTCACCCATGAATGATTATGTCAAATGTTTATGATAAGGCCATTAAGGGGAAACACTCTTGACTCTAAAGTCTAAACCAAATATGAATTATGATACTATTACCAATGGCAGTAATGCCAGTAATGGAAGTAATATATTGTGGAGTATTTCATCTTACACTATGGTAGTGAGTCCATGTAACTGATCACATGATCTCGAAGAACATCGATCAAGGTTTTTTACACAAATCTATTAGTACATCGATTTTGGTTTCTCCCTGTCACTGTCAGACAGTAAATCCAGAGAGACGGCATATAGAGCCATGGTAAGAACATCACTCGAATATGGAGCAGAAATATGGGACCCCGCCGCAGTAGGAGAAATAGAGAAGTTAGAGAAAGTGCAGAGAAGAGCGGCAAGATTCATCACCAACAACTATAGAGACCGGGAAAAAGGCGCAGTAACCAGCATGATTGATGGACTACGGTTAGACTCACTAGAGATCCGCAGAAAGATGAAGAGAATAGAACTCTTCGGCAAGGTGGTTGAGGGGATAATCCCAGCCATACACGCACATGATTTACTAAAGGATAAGAAAGGAAGGAAAATTCGAGCAAAAAAGTTTCCAGACCACAAAAGTGATAACATCATTTCGAGCCAAGAGTGTATCAACTCACGATCGTTCGAACCAATAAGAGCCAACACGGAACAATATAAACAATCATTCTTCGTGAGAACGATCAGGGACTGGAACAGCATAGAAGATTACGCATGCTCGGGGAATACAACAGGAGAAACACCAGAGTAGTAGCAACGACGCGACAACAGCCGAGAGGCTCCTGCGCCGGAAATATACAGATACAGACCTGTTTTAGTGTTTAAATTAACTTTAAGACAAAATCGGATCGATTAATTATTTAATAGGCGCACACATTCCTCATGTCCTGGAGCAGGATTAATCGGAGACATGTGCATCCGCAATTAGTAGCAGCTGATGCTAAGCATGAACTGATGCAGGTGCCCGTTTGACGTATGAGATTCGCGACTATCAATATCAATTCATTTCGACTAAATTCGAGTCCTATAGGCTATACCGTTTAAATTTGATATCGCGAAAATATGCAACCTGTAAACTTAGTCCTAAATTTTCATGCAGATTATAATATAAATTAAAATAAAATCAGACGAAGTTCAATAGATCGTTTCTTAGTCTATTCGTTTATGATCGAGAAATGTGATTTTACCTGCCCTTCGCCGAGAAATTCTATTTTTTCGTATCGCCTCGTCCTGTCGTCGGCCATGACAACAACCAGATTTGAAGGGAGGTATCTGTAATTTATTTAAATACTTTCACAAATATGACATGGATTTCCTAAGTTGGAATCTATTGGTTGAGGAATAAAAGAAAAAGTTTCTTAATTTATATCTTTATCTATTACATTGTTAAATTGCAAACTATGATGAAGGTAAAATGGAATTAAAAAAATTAAAATCAGACGCATAAATGTATAAAATGAATTCTCCTTCTCACTTCCGTGTCAAGTCCACTCAGGCCAATTTTCTATTTACGTCCGCACAAGTTATTCACAGGTGAGAAAAGCTCTGATTTGTCATTTATTGAACAGTTCCATTGTCAGATAATATGTGTAGTGAGTCAGCTTTAATACACACCTAACTTAATCTGGAGTTTGCGATGATTTTGTTGGCCTCCATTGAGTCATTTTATGTTTGCATACATTTAACATACCTGTGCCACAACTAGTAGTACCGTATACATACGGTATATAGTATAGTATGTATACTAGTACTTATTACTAGCCTAACTAGGTGACGTCTGTATATAGCTATACATGTAGCATGTAGGCTGTACAGTGTACTGTTGAGTCTGAGTGAGTAATTTTTTTCGGACAATTGCCGGGATCGCACAGTAAAGCCAAAAAGGCTCATACAACTTACAAGTACGTGCCTTATTTCCACTGTGAGTGTGAGTCGGATCACTCAAGTCAAATTGGAAGCAGGACATTTTGTGCCATGGTCGTTTCATACCATTTGGTTTTTTCTTACCGGACCAGATTGTTTGGCTGTTTCGTACCAGATTGTTTGGTCATTCGTACCATGCAATTGTTGGGTCCTTCATACCATGCAGGAAATTAATTGGACGTTTCGGTACCAGCGTTTTCACTACCTGGTACCGAGAAAAATAATCTGAGCTTCTATTCTGTCAGTGGAATAATGAATATGAAGGCATTTCAACGAGCGAGCGAAGAACGAGCATGTGCGAAGAACTTTGTTCTCCTCAGCAGTTGCTGTCATCGTCGAAACTACAGAATTTGCCCCAACAATGGCAACATGCTATGAGACATGGTTCCTATGAAACGACCAACATTGATTTCCACATGGTATGAAACGACCAATTGATTTCCTACATGGTACAAACAATCCTGTACGAAATTACAAAAAAAATCTGGTATGCAGATGGTACAAAATCTTTATAATCCCTCAAATTTTATCAAGTAATTTTGCCGTTTAGTATTTAACCGTGACTTCATCACCATGGTAATTAAGGTTCTTTAACATGCACACATTGTTGCACATGGGACAGCCATTACTCATTAATGCTGGCTCGATCTCTTTCCCTGGACATGACACAGTGAGAGGGGTGAAGGTACAAAATTTATCCAGTACGCTTTTCATTATTTTTCAGTGTGTCCGAGATTCTTTTGCTACTGAAATAATTACATGTAAGAACGTTGATCATGGCTTTGATGGTTGATTTGTGATGAGCTCAATTCACTGGGAATACAGATGGCGACACAAAGTCCGACCAATACCATGTCGGATTCGAGCCCTCCACCATGTCGAAGGTGTAGCTCAGAGGTCGGCCCACAAACCAACTGATAAAGAACTATGTACAGCTATGCTCTAAGTAATTCACCCTTTTAATAAAGTTACAGGACCCCAGTAATACCACAAGACCACTGCGGTAAAACCATCTGAACGCAATGACCAGCAGTTGACCTGCAGTAGGCCTACTGGACTGTATTTTGACCGAAACTTCTTTATTTATTAGCAATGTTACTTTGGTGCAGACATGACCTATAATTTTCCACAAGGCTATCGTTTATTTTATGTATTTTTAATTTGAGGGTGAAGAATCTAATCTATATATATATAAAACCCGTCGTCTGTGTGTGTAACACGGTCACGTTTTTGGTGTGTTTATAACATCCGATTGGCACATCTTAGAATACGACTAGCAAATTTTCAGGCTATTAAAATCGGTTAAAGACAACTTGAAATATACATGTAGTGCTCACATTTTCCAATGGTCATGATGGAAAAATGTTCGTCACCGATTATGAGTGCTTTAGCATTCAAAAGCATGGGCACAGCTGAGAGCACAAAGTGAACTCTATAGAGATGGGTAAATATAAGAAAACAGTACAATTAGATGTTACCACCATTGGCCCTATAATACAGAAGTGTGTGCAACAGGAGAAAACCAAATAATATTTTTGTCCAGGTAACATGATACCGGTACTTATGATATTCAGAGCCAACATGAGTCCATGTCATGGAATTTCTGAATGTTACTTTTCTGCATTGAATAGTACATGTACATATTTTTTCCTCAAGATATCAGATAAATCTCACATATTCAATCATACTTCAGTCCATGAAGCATGAACAATTAGGCTATACATGTATATCGAATCGGTAGCTGGAAGATGGACATTCTTCACTCAAACTTGAAAATATAGATCTCATTGATCCTGTTACCAATTTCTGTGTCACTCCTGTTACCATGAGTATAACAATGCATTATAGCAGGGTGTAAACTAGCTTTCTTAAGAAACCTGTCACCAGAGGGAAGGTCACCAAAAGGTCATCCCAACAAAAGTCGAAATGGTGGTGATTTGAAATCAGCACATTAATGAATAAATGAGGCCAGTAGGTTAATTGTAAGTCACTCCTGTTACTGCAATATCATTTCTTTCATCATTTTCCATGTATCAGGAATACGTTTTTATGTGTACCCATACCATGTATGGTACACATACATGTAATGCTGACGTCTGGATCAACCATCCATTTTCGTCTGTCAGTCCGTAGACACTTGCTATCCGATCCGATACCAGGTATCTTAAGTATTTGTTATCGGATCGTGTTCAAATTGTATGTGCATGTTATGATGATACTCCCCTCACCTGTATAGTTTTTGGTATCAATCGGTTAATCAGTTTAGAAATGATTAACACTTTCCATCCACACATGGTCATGTTCTATCCGATATCTTAACTCTTAAGGTCATAATGAATATTAAAATGAGGCGCTGCATGATTTGTAAAGAAAAAATGAAAAAAAAGTTGGAATTATCGACAGATTTCTCCTCTATAGAAATTGTTTACTGACGATCTGTTGATTTGTATGAGTAAATAAATTATTAGCCGACAAGAAATCCCTGAGCGCTAGATATTGAGTTGATCGTTTGACCGATTTTTAGTTATAGTAAGCTGTGCGAGGGTGAAGTTAGAGGAAGATATCGTCCATTGTATTTTGAGCCGGATCAATCCGAAAATTTACGGTCTTCAGAGACAATATTCGGTGGTTAAAAATTTATCAAATGCTATGTATATGAATAGTTCTGATTGGAGTTTGTGGTATTGATTGAAAGATGAATTCTTCGCCGACACATCCGTGGCTATATCGTTAGCATTACTGGTGTGAATGGCCTAAATTTGTCCAATTGCAGAGGGATGGTAAAAAGGTGAATTTCTACAGTTTACCTTGTCCTTATTATCCTACCATTAACATGAAGCAGGCGCGTATATAGAAGCGGCGTATATGGGCAGCGCAAAAGGGGGCGGACAGCGGAGCGCGTTACAGGCCCCTGTGGTCAAACCGTGAATTTAATGTGACAAAAATCGCATTTATATTATTATTATGCTCATTTTTTGGAAGGTGTCGAAGGTCGGCGTACGAATACCGGTATTTTTGGAATACCGAATACCTCCTAACAGAGGGGCCGGAATACGGCGTACGAAAAGGGGGGGTGGGGGCCTCCTGTATATTTTTTGGTATCGATTGGTCGAGAGATTTGAAATAATTAACCCTTTCACATACATGCCATCCAATGCAATAACTCCAATACATTTCTTATGATTTAACTCGTATTTCTTACCTACCGGTACATGTAGGTTTTCCTTAGCACACTATTCATATGTATTGATTTGGTTTCAAATGATTAATTAACCCTTATACTCTTGAACCAGGGTTATTAATGAACACTCTATTTGATAGTTTTATACCATTAATTACTAGTAGGTGTGATGTCCTGTTTTGAAAGTACAGGAATGCCCTAAGTAATCGACCCCTTAACCACAGCAGAATTATGTGTAACTTTTCAGGATTTAGTCGGAAATATGGCTTGTTGCCATTCATCGGAAAGCTCCTCAGTGAGAGCTTTCCGATGAATGGCAACAAGCCATATTTCCGACTAAATCCTGAAAAGTTACCCATAATTCTACTGTGGTTAAGGGGTCGATTACTTAAGGCATTACTGTATGAAGATTTTATTGCAATAGTTGCATGTAATATAATGATATCAATAACTTATCATGTGAACATCCAATATGCAGTGTTGAGAGTTCATTTATTATACAGGTACATGTACATGTATAAATGTACATACATGTATAAGTCCAAAGCCACTTTAAAAATTATATCATGGAGTCGTAGACAGCTCTATTAGAAATTTAATAATAACATTCACTCTTGAAATCATAGGCCAGTGCTAGATGGAGGCCAAGACAAATAACACTGGGGTAATTGTTTATCAAATATGTCAAAAAGTGATCAATGAAGCTTGCTGTACTCAGAGACATGTATGGCCAGGGGTGGCACCAGAAAATCCCCGACAGGGGAGCTGTGCTCCCCGACCCCCGACAGGGGGGCTACACTAAATTACACCATATTGCCTGTTGGTATGTGAAATGAGCTCACATAGTGTGTGTGGCGAACCAATGAACAAAACCATATTGAAGTAATTATAGTCTCTTAGCAGATGAGATAACTCGAAGATTAAAACCCATGAATTGTTGTGAAAATTCCTATATTCTAGGGAGGCCACTTGTCTTCTGTGTCAGTTCTAATTTCTAATTTCATTAGTTGCAAGTGCCAGCATGGTGTTTCACTGTCCGGGATATAGCTAACATGTGGCCATACTGTATGTACTCAATGGTTCTATAGACCAATTTGGCCATTGTGACGAATGCCAGAGTAGCCAGCAATGATAAAGCACACATGTTTCAATAGATTTTCATTACCACTAAAACGCCGATGGTGTAACAATACAGGGGAATACCCCCGCACCCCCCCCCCCCCCCCCCCCCCCCCCCCCCCCCCCCCCCCCCCCCCCCCCCCCCCCGGATTTAATGGGAACATGCGTGCCATGAATATTTTGTGTGGGATAAATTCTGCTGTATGTTCTCTCTCTGACACTTTCCCACACTGACAGTCTGTACATGATTACTTCATCTTATACACACAACCGACTTAGAAAAATCCCTGACAAGTCCTCCCCGACGAGGGGGCTAGAGCTCCCCGACACGGGGGCTGTAGCCCCCCTGTGCCCCCCACTGCGCCACCCCTGTGTACGGCATTGAAGCCTCTGTCAGTATCTGGGTTGTGTGAAGTGTTTATTTATTTTTTATAAATTTTCAATACTGTGTTGTATAAAAGAAACATTTATGATTACAACCTGGTACAGTCCTATATTTTGAGGTCCTATTAATCTGATGTTCACAGCTCCTTGTACATGTACTGCAGAAATTAAATGACTTTAATAGCCATCTGTTGTTTATCACATTCCCATAGCATGTGGACAGTTTATCAACTCCCACATAGGTCTCTGGTTACTGCTGTTTACAGACTTGTGTCTCTCCAATAATAGCCTATCAATGCAATATTCAAGTGATATACGTGGTACAGTCCACTAATTTTATGAGTTAATGTGGCGATTTTTTTAGGAGAGTGATTCACAGTGAACCATTCAACACCGAAATTTTGGCCAGGATTAGCAAGCACTATACCTGTATGTATATTGTAAACAACTTGGCAGCAGATCTAATGAAAGTGCTAAGTTTGTGGGTTCTTACCATATAATCTTTACATAATGTACTGGAACAAAGAGAATGGGGGTAGACTGGATTGACCTCATCCGTCATTCCATCCATCTGTCCAGTCATCTATCCATCCGCTTTTTCCATCCATCCGTCAGGGCAGATATCTCAAACACATTTTTTATATGGCGCCCATACACTGCTCAAATTTTTTATGACTTCAATGCATATTTCTGCGACATACATGTATAAAGAGCTCTCATAGAAAGGTACTCAGTTATTTAACGACCTACAGTATTTCGATACTGGGACAAATTTAAAAGCGAATATACATGTAGGTGTACATTATTTTGTAGATGCAAACCTCCGTGTGGCTTTAATCAACATTTATAAAACATTCAGCTAGGTTTTCCCTGTTAACCCTTTACCCAACAAACCGGCCAAAACCGGCCAAATAAAGCTGCAACAGCCTAAATTATCTTGGGTCTGTCTCAATAGAACCATACACATATGGATATCATTGGAACCGGCTCATTGTGATAGTTAGTTATGCCCTGTGCCAATGCATTCTCTTATATATGCGAGTCGACCATAGGTCGCCTCGCATATATAAGAGAATGCATTGGCCTAAAAAAAAATCTTTTTTTAACACTTTTTACCATTTTTCTTACATTCTTTAACAATTTTATAATTTTTAATGTGTTAAGCCAATGCATTCTCTTATATATGCGAGGCGACCTATGGTCGACTCGCATATATAAGAGAATGCATTGGCACAGGGCCCTTCTGTTGGGTAAAGGGTTAAAAATATTAATTTCTTTTACCAGGTTAATTTAGAGGTTTATTGGAATTTGAATATGAAAGACAAGATTATGGTGATGTGATTAGTGACGCCATCTGGATTAGTCAAGATGTACAGACCAAGAGAAAAGAAAAAGAAAGTTGAGTTTTCGGACGAGACAATTGGTTCGGCTGAATTTCCATCATGGCTTGATCAAGTAACAAAGCAGTTCCGCAGTCTGACAGAGGTTCAGAAGAATCAGACAATCGACAGATTTATGAACTACTGTGGTCCGGAACAGTTACAAAGATTAGACTTTCTAGAGAATGGTCTGCAGTACCGCGATTTCATCACAGGTAAGAAAGGCTTAGACGTTCACAAACAATACTGCAAGACCAAGATTTCATCACAGGTAAGGAAGGCTTAGTCTCTCACAAACAAAAGTTCAAGATCAAGATTTTATCACAGGTATAAAAGGGCTAGAATCCCACAAACAAGAATTCATGATCAAGAATAAATAGGTTTTGAAATCAAAACTGTTCAACGTATATTTTAAAATTCCATTATGAATTTATGATGGTGTTAGTATTCTTGTCTGAACAGATTCAACAGATGCTTTTGAATATTACACTATCATCCCAGTCATTATGGTAAGTCAGCAATTGAACCAGCTGTTGCCTTTGTACTTTGATCTGATCATAGCATGTTCTTTACTCAAACTTAACAACCTTACTGGTACCTGTGTTATACCTCGGTACGAATGAACATATCTCAGCATTAAAACCTGGCAGAAGATTTAAAGCGATGTAAAACACCCCGTTATGGTGATAGAATAGAAATGGAGAAAAATCTTGTTCAAAGTAGTAATTGTTAGAAATATTATATCCAAATAGACAACACACAGTCATTATTATACATTGTATATTAATTAAATACAGTGAATCTCGATGGTGAAATCATTTTTGTTAGTTTATTGTCGAGAGACTCGTCCCGAATTGAGTAGTAAATATTTACAATTGAGCGTTGTTCAAACAATGTTTTCTATGGACTGGTACGGTCGATTTGCTTCAGATTTTCGCCAATGTTAGTAGAATGTTACATTCCTCCAGTTGGCATAGTGCCCGAATACTAAGGCCAAAGAAAAAAGATACTATGTTTCCGTACATCGACCGACCCTAAAAATAACCCGCCGACCCTAATCTTTTTATTGATATTTTGAGAAAAAGTCAAAATTTTCTAAAAAAAAAACAAAAACAAAATTAATATTTTTACCGCTAATGCTCATAAATATTGATAATCATTAGGTGCAAAACACATGGTTTCTAACATAAGCCTGTGATAAGTGACATGAAGTGTGACAGTTGTCTCAAAAGCCACAGGTGTGTGATGGGTCAGGGATTTTTTTAGGTGTCCTCAGGGTCCGGTAAACGGCCCCATTCCCAATGGGAAAAAGGCACCTTTATTCCCAATTTTCAACCACCAAATTCCCAATTGCAGGCAGGTATATAATATCATCGGGTTTATTGAATAATTATCAAAGTTTGACAGTTATTATAGTAAATACGTCACTCGCTTGAGAGGAATTCCCACAAATAAACATAGCAGGGCGAGCCAGGTGTTTACCTCCCCGCATTCATTTGAAAGTGGCCGCATCCGACTTGTAAGCCAGTATATATTACTTTCGCGCACGTGGTTGCTAGGATTATCTCATTATCAGGGGGACGCACCATGTTCTTCCAGAATACACATCCCCCCGCATTCCGTTAAATGTGGACTCATCGGTTTACGAAGCCGTGTATCCATGACGTTTGCGCACGTTTTCAGCAGGATTATCTCATTATTAGGGGGGACGCACCATGTGGTTACCGGAATACACATTTTTGACTATGGCAGTGTGGGGCTCCATTTAAACAAAAATATAATCTTGCGGAGAAGAAAAAGCTTGCCGAGTTATGTATAAAATATAAAAATTACACGTCCTCACCAGCTGTCCTCACTGTTAATGGCTTGAATCCTTCCGTTATCTGTGAATTTTCAACTTACCTGAGGCTGAGAAATGGACCCCAATGGGCTGGGATTTCACTTTGAGTTACCTGTGTTTAATTAGCGTTATACATGGAAAATTACGGTATTAGTACTATTTACTTGTGTGTAACAGTGATTAATTGAATCTAAAACATGGAAAATTCCCAATTTTGGTCTGTAAAAACACATTTTTCCCAATTCGAACGGACCCGGACCCATTCCCAAAATAGGCAGAAAAATCCCTGTGGGTTGTGGATTGATAGGCATGAATCTTGCAATTTTAATTTCAAGAGAGTGGATCTCATGCCTGCTTTACCAGTATGCCTTGTTTGGGACTTATGGAACATATTCATGAGTTCCAAATAAACATGCATGCCCATTTATTATTTTCTTGGGAAATCCCCCCCCCCCCCCCTGCACAGTGCTTATCTGAGTCTGCAAGTTTATTAATTTTGAGGCTATGAAAAGTATATGTCAATATCAAATAAAACTCTACATGACACATACTATGTTGATTCCTATGCTTGACCTACATGTACTATAAAATGTTTAACTATAGTTGATGTTTTGCTCAGAGTTATTTGGGTCTGCACTGTTTTAACTTTCAATGGAATTTTTCCTGTGCACTATTATTTGGGCCTGCACTTTTATTTGGAGCCTGAGAGTACCGGTAGGAACACTATAAACAGACGTGTGTGTATCTGTATATATATACATGTATATAGGTTATGACCACATATGTTAGGGGTACAGCTACTGTTTCCAAAAACCAGGCATGCTAGGTTGGGTGCACTGGCTACCTCTAGACAATGGGATGCTGTTGTCACAATACAAGTACGGTATAATGGCGGTATTATGGGTAAAATTCTTATAAAAGTTAGTGACATCAATCTCATACCAAGTTTATAGCCAAATTTATAAAATGTGGTATGTGAAAAATAAATAACATCCTTATTAAAGCATGAAGTAAGTTTGATCTTTCATCAATCTTAATGTATATTATTTCCTAGTGCTGTGTTTATCAAGTAATACTTTCCCACAACACAAGTTGGCATTTTATGTCATTTTCGGTCGAGGTAATTCAATATTTCTGCAGCTGGATAAAAAATATCAAAATAAAATTAAAAAAAAAAAAAATTCCCTACCTACATGTACCTACTAGTACCCTAATTTTTTCACTTCGTTATCGGAAACATACTATCTTTTTTCTTTGGCCTAACTATCAGTTTTCACACACCCGAACAAGTACATAATATGTCTTTAAACATCATGGGAACAACTACATGTATCATGCTTTACTTTTCCCAAAACAAGCACTGCTATAGAGAAATAATACGAAATCTGGATTTAGTTTATCTGACATTTGCAGAATGATATCCCGAGAGGATGAATTTAGTGATGCTATCCCACACAGCATGCTATCCCACACAGCATGCTATCCCACACAGCATGCTATCCCACACAGCATGCTATCCCACACAGCATGCTATCCCACACAGCATGCTATCCCACACAGCATGCTATCCCACACAGCATGCTATCCCACACAGCATGCTATCCCACACAGCATGCTATCCCACACAGCATGCTATCCCACACAGCATGCTATCCCACACAGCATGCTATCCCACACAGCATGCTATCACACACAGCATGCTATCCCACACAGCATGCTATCCCACACAGCATGCTATCCCACACAGCATGCTATCCCACACAGCATGCTATCCCACACAGCATGCTATCCCACACAGCATGCTATCCCACACAGCATGCTATCCCACACAGCATGCTATCCCACACAGCATGCTATCCCACACAGCATGCTATCCCACACAGCATGCTATCCCACACAGCATGCTATCCCACACAGCATGCTATCCCACACAGCATGCTATCCCACACAGCATGCTATCCCACACAGCATGCTATCCCACACAGCATGCTATCCCACACAGCATGCTATCCCACACAGCATGCTATCCCACACAGCATGCTATCCCACACAGCATGCTATCCCACACAGCATGCTATCCCACACAGCATGCTATCCCACACAGCATGCTATCCCACACAGCATGCTATCCCACACAGCATGCTATCCCACACAGCATGCTATCCCACACAGCATGCTATCCCACACAGCATGCTATCCCACACAGCATGCTATCCCACACAGCATGCTATCCCACACAGCATGCTATCCCACACAGCATGCTATCCCACACAGCATGCTATCCCACACAGCATGCTATCCCACACAGCATGCTATCCCACACAGCATGCTATCCCACACAGCATGCTATCCCACACAGCATGCTATCCCACACAGCATGCTATCCCACACAGCATGCTATCCCCACACAGCATGCTATCCCACACAGCATGCTATCCCACACAGCATGCTATCCCACACAGCATGCTATCCCACACAGCATGCTATCCCACACAGCATGCTATCCCACACAGCATGCTATCCCACACAGCATGCTATCCCACACAGCATGCTATCCCACACAGCATGCTATCCCACACAGCATGCTATCCCACACAGCATGCTATCCCACACAGCATGCTATCCCACACAGCATGCTATCCCACACAGCATGCTATCCCACACAGCATGCTATCCCACACAGCATGCTATCCCACACAGCATGCTATCCCACACAGCATGCTATCCCACACAGCATGCTATCCCACACAGCATGCTATCCCACACAGCATGCTATCCCCACACAGCATGCTACCCCACACAGCATGCTACCCCACACAGCATGCTATCCCACACAGCATGCTATCCCACACAGCATGCTATCCCACACAGCATGCTATCCCACACAGCATGCTATCCCACACAGCATGCTATCCCACACAGCATGCTATCCCACACAGCATGCTATCCCACACAGCATGCTATCCCACACAGCATGCTATCCCACACAGCATGCTATCCCACACAGCATGCTATCCCACACAGCATGCTATCCCACACAGCATGCTATCCCACACAGCATGCTATCCCACACAGCATGCTATCCCACACAGCATGCTATCCCACACAGCATGCTATCCCACACAGCATGCTATCCCACACAGCATGCTATCCCACACAGCATGCTATCCCACACAGCATGCTATCCCACACAGCATGCTATCCCACACAGCATGCTATCCCACACAGCATGCTATCCCACACAGCATGCTATCCCACACAGCATGCTATCCCACACAGCATGCTATCCCACACAGCATGCTATCCCACACAGCATGCTATCCCACACAGCATGCTATCCCACACAGCATGCTATCCCACACAGCATGCTATCCCACACAGCATGCTATCCCACACAGCATGCTATCCCACACAGCATGCTATCCCACACAGCATGCTATCTTGCATGGCGGGATAGAGTCACCAATTTCACCCTCTAGGAACCTCATTCTACTTAGACCTCAACTGCTATGGGAAACCTACTAGTCGGATCAGATTGAAGTTCTCCAGTTGAAGTTTGCGATGTTCACTCATTAGTCACCTTCATTATGCATTTTATCTTCTGCAAATTACGGGAGATACATGTACATGTAGAAACTGAACAGAAGGGAAAAAGTAACTAAAAACAATGTAATTTGAGACTATAGATACTTCGCAGAAGATGAAGCCTAAGCAGAATGAGGTCCACAGGGGGGGGGCAATTTGCTAATGCTAGCCCATTGTATTCGGTAGCTTCACTAAATTCACCCTCTGGGGGCCTCATTTTGCAAATGTCAGAATTGCTCTCGTTATGTTAGAGCAATTTGCTATCAAACAGTCTCCCATCTTGGTGACGGCACTACATATTCCCATTGCCATTGATGCTCTTGTCTATCCTGGAATGCTGTAACTGGGGCTGAAATGGTCATTGTCACCCCCTTTCGTTCAGTTGGGTACCCAGCTTTTTTTTATTTTCAGTTGGGTATGAGGGCAATCACTAATTAAATCAAGCTCTGTGTGAGATTTCATAAAGCTGGGTACCCAAATGTAAATTTTACAAAAGCTGAGTACCCAACTGAAAATTAAAAAAAGCTGGGTACCCAACTGAACGAAAGGGGGTGACAGTGACCATTTCAGCCTAACTGGGTGCTCAAACACACAGATAAATAAATTAACTTGCTGAAAACAGATACCCGGTATTTTCATCAATTTGTATGTACAAAAATTGGCAGGACATGTAGCTCTTTTCAGTAAATTATAACAGTATGTAGTGAGTCTTCACAGGCGATTTAATTTTTACATTATTACATAAAACATATACCGTACCGGTAATTAAGTACAAAATAATCACGGCGAACATGAGTTACATGACCATACAGTAATGCTCTAAATAATCGACTCCTTGAGTCCTTAACCACAGAGGAATTATGGGTAACTTTTCAGGATTTAGTCGGAAATATGGCTTGTTGCCATTCATCGGAAAGCTCTCCCCGAGAGCTTTCCGATGAATGGCAACATGCCATATTTCCAACTAAATCCTGAAAAGTTACCCATAATTCTGCTGTGGTTAAGAAGTCGATTAATTAGAGCATTACTGTACATGTATCACCGCATCACCTTACTGTGAGTGTTAAGATGTTTGAATGTCACAATTTTCTCACAAACGAACTCATAGTCGTCAATTCTGCGAAAAATTTACGGCTTCTATTACAATAGAACTTTATTCGTTTGTGCGAAAGAGTCTATCTACATGTATATAAATTTTTTATATCAATTATTTGCAGTTCCTCTGTCCGAATGTAGAGCTAAATATTTACGTTTTTAGCTACCTACAGCTGCAGGTCAGTGTTATATTCTCTACAATGGTCCAACCGTTAGCTACTAGTAGGTCAGTGCTACCGGTATACATGTACATGTATACCCTGCAATGGTCCAACCTTTAGCTAGGTCAGTTGTATGTAGTGACTCTTCAAAGGCGAAATAATTTTGTTTGTTTTCCAGTAATTAATTTGGGATGAATAAAGCACTGATTCACTTACATGTATCTGAAAAGGTATATAATAATAAATATGAATCGAAGCCCCTGTCCGGAAATGTTTCTATAAATTAAAATTGATTTTATCTCACATTTTATGTCTCGCGGAGCATAGTAAGCATGAGAACTCTAAATTTCTATCTGAGATCATGTGAATGCATCATTATGGTCCATTCTAAAATCCATTGTTGAAGTTTAAATAATATCGTAAGTTGGCATGCTGGGTATGTGCTATTGAATGAAATACAATTTCAATTTCAATTCTTTTATTGGATATAACAATATAATAATCGTCGTGTATCCAAATATATAACAATACTAGAAGGTGACCCGACTTCGTCCGGGCTTTGACCTTGAATTGTCCATTTTGAAGGTCAAGGTCAAGTGGGGTCACGATTTGACCAGTCCAAAAACACTGCCCGGACAAAAGTACCCGACAAACGTGCCCGTCGAAATCCATCCGGTTTTACCCGATTTGACCTTGAATTGATCATTTTGAAGGTCAAGGTCTGGTCGGGGTCACGATTGGACCCGTCCAAAACAATCAGTGGACAAAAGTAACCCCACGTATCAAATTTCGTCGAAATCCCATCAAAATTGGTGATTTGACCTTGAAGTTACCCAATTTCAAGGTCAAGGTCACGTCGCACGGGCAAATGAATATGCTTATGAGACTCGCCATAAGAAAGTACCCCCACATACCAAGTTTCATCGAAATCCCGTGATATTCGGGCGTTTGACCTTGAAATGACCCGATTTCAAGGTCATGTCGCACGGACAAATTAATATGCCTATGTTCGTCCCCGGCCGAAAATACCGCCACATACCAAGTTTCATCGAAATCGGGTGGGCCGTTTTCGAGTTCATCGCGAACACACAGACAGACACACAGATCTTCCAAAATATATAATAGATAATAAAACTGTCGACTAATGACAGGTAATCAAACAAAAACGAATAATTATTTTATCATAAATGACTAATACATCTATAACATGTATATGTAGCCACAAGTACATGTAATATCTCTGAATTGAGATAATTATGTATGAACATAAAATATGCCTACATCAATCATTCACAGGGCTTCCTGTTGAATTGAGCTCAGAGATTCTGCTGTTACTGGATGGAGAGACACTACTCAACTGCTGCCTCGTCAATAAATCATGGTATGATTAATTTAGATTCTGTACAATGTTTTTATGGGGACTCAGTCAAGTACGAATTAACCCTTCCATTACTTGAACTTTTAGATTTTTTGTTTTAATTCTTAGCCAATGCATTCTCTTATATACTCTTATACATGTATATGTGGGTCTCCCATAGGGAGAATACCCTGTACATTAGCCTAACAATATTTACCTTGACCTTATAAGCCAGTGAATTCTCTTAGGGAACCTTGCAAATCTTCAATGCTGCACCAACTCAGCTCCCGTTCATGAAAGGGTTGAGAGTTATATGTACATACATGATACATACAGATCCTGACTGAGACCTGTCGAAGTCCCTAATATAGTTATGATTGGGACTCCCCCCCCCCCCCACTCCCCCATATTTGATCAAAATGTTCAAAAGTTGGAAATGTTTATGTCTGACACAAAATAAGTTGGAAATTTCAGACAAGAGAGAGAAATTGCAATTATTCTGGTAGTTTGATTTTCCCACCAGTATTTAGTGTGTTGAATTTAGATCAAAAGTCAAAATACTTCCCTACTTGAAGCAAAATTTGACTGGAAAGGTCATTTGTTCGAAATTTCCACCCTCAGGCGGTACGATGTCAGCTTGGAAATTTGCAACAGCCAGAAAATTCCAACTGAAGGGGAGGGGCTTCCAATAGAATTTCCCAAACTAGGGAATATGGGGCCTGGATCGGGGTAGGGGGCTGGGTGGGAATGTGCAGTTGAAAATCCTATATATACATGTGCATTGGAATGGTCTATTATTTACTTAGAGGGATGTTAAGGATATATGAGCAGACGACAGCCGGAGGAAATTATTATAAACAGCAGGAGAATTCATTGGTGGGACATGTTTTAGATAATAAGTTCAACAAACAGCTTATGGGCATTTGTTGAACATATTATCTGAACATTTCCTACGGGAACTACAGGTACAGGGTACTCGTTAATATTTATTTAGTATAGAAAGGGTTAAAGTGATCATTCCCGTGGTGTCTTTAGTCAATCTTGGTCAATCTCTTGTAATTATTTTCACCAATGTTAAATACAGATACAGGTATGCAATAGAGACATTTCACATAATAGAGACCTTTCGCAAAATCACAAATACGATTATGTATATGGACAATATCCTGCCAGTATACGGCCAAAATTCTATCTTTACGCAGGGGGTTCCTATGTGAGACAAAATATACTACACTCAGTTTAATTATGGTATGTGCAGATGTGCCAAGGATGTGCCACTGGTCCTGCTTGGGGATGATCTAACATTATCTCTGTGGTGTATAACACACGGATAAGAACATGGGATCTGAAAGAGACACTCATTACTTTATCTATCAAATATATGTGTAACTGAATATAGTGGGGCATATGCCGTCTGACCTATTAACCATCATAGGTAAATTATGATGGTGTCTACCTTACTAGGACAATTATATTATCCTATCCGTAATCGTAATAGTGATTTTGTGATCTTTAATGAACTGCTCTGGTGCATGTACTGCAGTCCTTGAAAGGACAGTGCTTAACCCTTTACCCAACAGAAGGGCCCTGTGCCAATGCATTCTCTTATATATGCGAGTCGATCATAGGTCGCCTCGCATATATAAGAGAATGCATTGGCTTAACACATTAAAAATTATAAAATTGTTAAAGAATATAAGAAAAAATGGTAAAAAGTGTTGAAAGGTGTTTTTTTAGGCCAATGCATTCTCTTATATATGCGAGGCGACCTATGGTCGACTCGCATATATAAGAGAATGCATTGGCACAGGGCATAACTGTAACTATCACAATGTGGTCAAGGAGCCGGTTCCAATGATATCCATATGTGTATGGTTCTATTGAGACAGACCGAAGATATTTTAGGCTGTTGAAGCTTTATTTGGCCGGTTTGTTGGGTTAAGGGTACACAATCCGATTAGATGATCATCAGATTCCAACAACAACATTTCTTCTGCTTTAGTTATCAGAATCGATCACCAAAAAATTATGCTAACCCAGGGTTTCCGCTACTATGGCAGGCCGGCCGTCCAGCGGCCTCATTCCCCTCCCCAACCTGGACTTAATATGGGTCACAAAATAGCCACAGACCTACATTTAGGTCAGTCCGCTTTTTACACATGACGAGAGATCACCGACACTGATGATCAACAGATTGCAAGGAATCCTACATTTGGTGCCTGAATAAGACATGATCAGTAGCGCGGACCACATGCACAGTTGTCTACACCATCCTTGGTAACACTTTGTCAGGCGAATATTTAGTAGTAATCAGCATCTCACATTTTAATTTACTCTAGATTTCTGTCTATTATAAGTCCCAATTTTCTGACCCACTATTTCCCCTCAAAATGCGCAATATACATCGGTAAGTCATTAGGGGGGCTCAATTCTGAGCTACAACCTTGAACACAGGTGAGTTTTGGCAGTCCCAAAACAAGGTCTGTATCAAAGAAATGTTTAATTAAAATTAAAATATTAATAGTTATTATCAGTGTATTTATTTCCTATCCAATGAATACAAAATTATCCATTATACGAATCCAGCATGAGGTCATCTCTATTAATATGAAGTTATGAACTACAGTGTAAATGACAGTGTACATGTATATAACAGTTACTAAATATAGACAGGAAGTGAGTGTCTTCTGAAACAGGAAGTGATCAGGACAGACAATTTGGAGGGAAAGTCAGATGTCAATGGTGGTCAATTGTGGATGTGTGTTGTTTATGGGTCTAAAGTAATAACAGGTGAACTTAATTAACAATCTCCGTCTGAGGAATGGCTTTTGATTTTACAACAAATTGTTTTGATCGGTACTGTGAACAAAATACAAAGAAAGCAGGCATGCAGAACGATAGCACATGACATGAGCTCTGCTCATGATGTAACTAACATCTGTTACTGCTAGTATCTAACATACATGTACTACAACATTAAATTTGCAGTGGGACATATTTCCTAATTTCGAGGGCTGGTACTGAATTATGAATAGGGTACTACATGTACCGCTATTCTCAAAGTAATTGACCAGAAAAACGGGGTGATACCCCGGTCATGACCGCGGTGATACCGGTAATAAGCGGTAGTGGTATCGAGACGGTCATGGCGGTGGAGTTACGGTATTGGGCGATAATGATACCGCGGTCTTTTAGCGGGCACCGCATTAATTTTGTTGAATACCGCAGTGATTTTCATGGAACTCTTTGAGGGGAGGTATTTACTCACATATACTTGTTCGCGTTAACAAGCGGTATCAGTACCGCAGTATTGGAGGATACCGCGGTATAGTACCGCCATATTAACGGGGTGACACCACGTTATTGGTGGTCAATTACTTTAAGTATAGCGGTATGTAGGCTCCTGCGAATCGAATCGATTCGGGGGAAGATTTCACATCAAATCATTACCTCGAATCGAATCGCCATAATAAAATGTTCATTGACATTAACAATTTGTTTTTGTCACCAGGGTTTCATTTTGTATTGGGATGTTCAGTAAGGATTATCTTGCGCGGAATGATGGCTATCGGATGGTGACACAACTGTGGGAAATCTAAATCTGCTCAATTACTCAGTATACTGACCTAAAGGTCAATGGTCTAGGAGTCCAGTATTGTGTTTACCCTAATATATCATTATACAGTTATCGTGATCTCCCTTCTGTTAAACAAGACACAGCCAAAGACTTTTTTGATTATATATTAGACAAAGTCGCACAAGTCTCGTATCAAATCTTTGTGACCATTTTGAATCGAATCAAACCTTTTGCATGAGTTCACATCGAATCAAATCTCGAACATTCTCAGGAGCCCGTACTACATGTACATGTATGTCATTAGAATTGTGTTCTTTTTATCAGTTGTCTTTTGTCATATCCATAATTACGATTACGGTTTTTGAGAAGCCAAGCATGTGCATGCCAGCTTTGCTTGCAATCGTCAAGCCTACCGCTGACTATGACTTGATAACAAAATTATTATGTACAAAATAATCAATGCAAACAGAACCATACATGTATCACTGTATCGCCTTACTGCGAGTGGCAAGAAGTTTGAATGGCATAATTTTCTCACAAACAGACTCATATTCATCAATTTTGCGAAGAGCATTTTGGATCATCCAAAAAATTTAACTACTAATTATGATAGTTATTCGTTTGTGTGAAAGGTCTCTATTATCAATATTTTGTCTAAATTATTTTCAGTGCCTCTCAGCCCGAATGTAGAGCTCAAGATTTACATTTTAGCTACATGTACTAGTACATGTACCTGTAACTAGCTAGGTGTACAGTAATGCTCTAATTAATCGACTCCTTAACCACAGCAGAATTATGGGTAACTTTTCAGAATTTAGTCGGAAATATGGCTTGTTACCATTCATCGGAAAGCTCTCCCCGAGAGCTTTCCGATGAATGGCTACAAGCCATATTTCCGACTAAATCCTGAAAAGTTATCCATAATTCTGCTGTGGTTAAGGAATCGATTAATTAGAGCATTATTGTAGGTCAGTGTTATATTCTCTGCAATGGTCCAACTGATATGCCTGAAGTTCCTCGGCATAATTGCTCTTCAAGTATGCATACACTCAAACACTTAAATGTATGTATTACATGTCGCTATTGATTCTACAATAATAGATTCCTGATACCTATACAAGTTTAGGACATCCATTGACAACACTTAATAATCTTGTTTCCAGGTTTGACTACATCATGAAGAACTGTGCCGTGTGGAGTAATATTTATCGGAAAATGGGTGGAAGAATGCCAGAAAAAAATGACCACACAGCTGAAGATTTCCGGAGAAAATATATCGATGTTCGGCAGAAAGTGAAACAGATCACAAATGGGGAATCCTTCACCTTCAACTACCTCCAAGGTCACAGAAATCGAGTGACTGCTGTATATCACAGGGACGGGATGATAGCTACAGGTACTCACATGCTGCAATAATTGTGGAGTAAATTAGCCAAATATATACACAGAATGACAGTATTATGACACAAGTGTGTTAATGGGTTTATCGATATGGTACGAGTGCCATTGCGAAATGATAAAATGAGAGACGCAGTGTCAAGTTCTATCCTTCCATGATGGACCAAGTGCTGTATCGACAAACCCATTAGCATACATGTCATTCTGTTGTTAACACACGCCATCTATCCTAAAATCTGTTAATTGAAAAATAAAGACTTACATGTAAAATGTTTATAATATGCCCGACACCCGTAGGAGGTTCAGGGCATATATAGCCCGGACCAGACTTGTTAAGTTTAGGGGTGCCACGATTAATCGTATAATCGATGAACTGTTGATAAAGCCAATAATCGATTACCATTTCCATTGTCGATTAATCTGCGTTATTTATTTCGGACGTCAGAAAATGCACTGCAGATTTGAACACATTGCGACGTCGTTGTATATATTATAAATTTGAAAGGTGGCACTATGTTTTTGAAATGTGCCGACTGTCACCGTGTTCAATGAACTGAATGCACTCGCCCTTGAATCTGATTCGACCAATGGGAAGTTGATTGACATTCTCTCTAAAACCAGGGAACTAATATATACGGCATTTTAATCAGCGATGTTCTCCGCAATGTAATTGCGAGTGTACTTTGTTTGCATAAGTACAAATGTATACTTTGAAGTTACTAGTAAACGCTATCGCATATGGTGTGGTGAATGCTGAATGACACTGACTATTATCAAATACTAGCTTGTTCTGAGTCCTGCAATTTGCAGGTGGGGGCACACGTTTGTGATTGTTAACCACGCTCTGGAAGTTTGATGAAACCAATAGTTTCCATAACATTTTATTGCTTTTTTTAGGAACCGCCGGCGGTCCATCGTTCGTTCCTACTTTTATATTGTTTGTATATTTGGCTATTCATAAAACTTAATCGCTATGTTCGTTCTAATGAACTCACAAATATTATAACCATAACATCGCCGAGAACTGTGCTGGTATTTAATACATTGTGCTCATTAGTCATTAACAGTGGTTTATGATGCACTTTATTAACATAAAAATTACATCAGCCGATGCCTCAAACAACCAGCGACTGCAGTTATTGAGTTAACCAGCACCCAGCCAATAGGCCATATTACGGAATACTTCCACTGATGATATTAATATTAGGTATGATTAATCGATTATAGTCGATTATTGACGACCGATTATCGATTTTTAAAATCAATAATGATAATCGTGGCACCTCTAGTTAAGTTTTGAAAATGGCCATCTGGGAGACTTTTGTGGGAGGTATTCCCAAATACAGGTATGCTCATGATTGGCTTGTTAAATAAGAAAAATATAAATTTAATTTCATCTAATATATGATAAAGATTATGTAATAGTATGAGCTTCTATTTGTGTTTATTTTATAAATATATATACCTAAACAAAACAGTAATGAAAACAGAGTTCTATACCGCTAATGTGAGATACATGCATGTTATATAAAATACAACGCTTTGATCGGCTATATTTGATAGTAGTCCAACAAATTAGACGATTCGGATTAAGGTATATTTTAATATTTGGACATTTATATGTTACCTTACTCCTAGAAGGGTTAAGATAATTGTAAATGTCCAAATATTAAAATATATCTTAACCCGAATAGTCTAATTTGTTGGACTAATTTGATAGTGGCTATATTTGAGCGTGCAGGCTGTAGCCAGCTGTAACCTGCCAGCTGTGGCTTATAAGACATAAGCAGTAGAAAGCTACAGTGGCCAGGGAAATAAACACATCCTGTTAAAAATATAGAGTTTTTCCCCTTCTATTGTTTATATTGTCTTGTCAGTCATTTTTCACTTCTGTGGTCACCTGTGAAGTGTCCGTGTTTATACAGCATTTTCACACATCATGACACAATCATGGCTTTGGGAGAGTGTGAAAATAAATTCAGGTTGTCAGACTGCAATCAAAGTGCATAGATCTGCATTCTGTTGCGATAACACCGAATCAAGTTGATGGTCGAAATTCAAAAGTCAGACTTTGGTCTCAACACATTGGAGGATGGCACTCATTTTGAGAATGTCTGTAGCAAGCATTTAACTTTTTCATGAAGGTAGCTGCGGTGGTGCAGCATTAAAGATCCTGTGCCAGTGCATTCTCTTATATAATTTATGTCTCACATATGGAGCCTCGCATATATAGGAGAAAGCACTGGCTTACAAGGTCAAGGTTAATATTTTTAGGCCAATGTATTCTCTTATATAAGCAAGGCTCCCTATTGGAGACTCGCATATATATGAGAATGCATTGGCACAGGGTTTCACAAAATTTCAGGAAGCTCGTCATTGAAGGGTTAAATTCCCCCCAAATCTGAGCTGCAATAGGGTGTCCCCAAAATGTGGAATTGTGCCCAAATTATAACAAATGAAGATATGCCTTCTTCATGTACAGTAATACTCTTATTAATCGGAAATATGGCTTGTTGCCATTCATCGGAAAGCTCTCCCCGAATATATGTGAATATAAATGGGAAACTTCAGTTTTACCTCTCATTTGGGCATAAGAAATTTTTTTCTAAGGTTTCTTGAAACAGGAATTGAGGCGTCAGAAGCGAATAAATTACCTCTTTTGATGTAAAATGTCCAAACTGTCTCACATTGGGCCAAACCTGGTGAAGTAAAAATTGTATTTTGTATTGTCCCATATCCATACTTGCACGCGTAACTAAATATGAGAACTGTTTTGTGCATTAAAATGGTGCCTACTGTCAGGTGCCTAGTAATATTGTCAGCATGATTATTAATTTTGGAGAAAATTCCCAACGATCACTACTTGGCATTGGGATGTAGAGTGAAATTGCCAGATTGATGTCACTATTATTAATTTCAGCCTAAATCCCCCCATCACTATTATTTGGCCATCACGGTGATTAGGCATCTGAGAATACATGAAGAGGAGATGTCACTTACCATGTTGTCAAACTTGGTCGGTAACAGTAACAGTACATTGAAACGTGAATTAGCCAATCGAAATGTGCACGGATGATCTATATGGCTTAATATTGACCTGGCACCACATGTTGTACATGTGTCGCGTGAAACCATGAACCGCATTTTAATTCCGTCGACATAGCCTCCATTTTTTTTTATTTGTGAAATCTGTTATAGTTATTGTTCTGGACTCCATCTACTGACAATATTAGGACAGACATGAACCTTTAACTATAGATTAATGGATTGTATCGATGCCAAGTGGCAATCACATAATTACTTTGAGTATTTGGTATATATGCTAATTGTACAGAATTATAGCATGGCTCAGTTCAACTGCATAGAATGATATAGTGACTGATAGAGTTGACGTTTAACTACAATGTAGGATATGTTCATTTGTACTGAGGTATAACACAGGTACCAGTAAGGTTGTAAATGATGAGTATAGGAACATGCTATGATCAGATAATAGTACAAAGGCAACAGCTGGTACATACATGTACTCGTCTGAACAGATGCTTTTGAATATTACACTATTATCCCAGTCAATATGGCAAGCCAACAATTAAACCAGCTGTTGTCTTTGTATACTGGTACATGTATGTACTCTGATCTGATGAGTCTTGCTCACATTAACCCTTTAATGACTGGAGTGCGCTGGTGCAGCATTAAAGATCCTGTGCCAGTGCATTCTCCTATATATGCAAGCCTTCCATAGGAAGCCTCGCATATATAAGAGAAATGCTCTGGCTTACAAGGTCAAGGTAAATATTGTTAGGCCAATGTAATCTTTTGATATACATTCTAGGTTCCCTATGGGAGACTCACATATAATAGCGAATGCATTGACATAGGGTTTTCGCTAAATTTCAGGAAGCTCCAGTCATGGAAAGGTTAAGGGAATCTGAAGGCATACTGCAGATTTGAATACACTCTCGAAGATAATGTAGCTCTAAGCTTCTGTAACAAGAATGCATTTAAACTTTTCTTTACTATAAAATACAGTAATGCCCAAAGTAATTGACCCCTTAACCACAGCAGAATTATGGGTAATTTTTCAGGATTTAGTCGGAAATATGGCTTGTTGCCATTCATCGGAAAGCTCTCGCCAAGAGCTTTCCTATGAATGGCAACAAGCCATATTTCCGACTAAATCCTGAAAAATTACCCATAATTCTGCTGTGGTTAAGTGGTCAATTAGTTTGGGCATTACTGTTGTCTAAAAATTTCAACTACTTCCTTTAGGAAATGTTCAGATAATAATTTCAACAAATGTTCAGGATGTTTGTTGAACTTTTCATTGGAACATTTCCCACCAATGAATAGGAATCTGTTTGTCCTTGAACTATCAGTTGTCTGCTTTATGTTACATGATTACATGAACATCCCTCCAGGTGAATTATAGATCCATTCCCATATATTTATTTAAAGTGGTTGGGATAATTCATTCCGGAAAGAAAGGTTAAAATATATCTTCATCTTCCAGGTTCTGATGACAGGACTGTGAAATTCTGGGATGTTCGAACAGGGAACTGTATCGATACCACAGAAACGGACACTGTCTCCTACCTCAGATTTGATAGCAATTATCTCTACACTGCCTCCTATGATGACTCCGCCTCTGTGTATAACCTCTCCACTAAGCGTCGCCTCCACCACTTTCTTGGCCACACATCTGCGGTCTTCTGTTTGGATTATAATCAGGATCTCAAATTATTCGTAACTGGTTCCGCCGACAAAACCACAAAAATTTGGTCGCTAGTATCCGGTGAATTACTACAGACAATAGAAGGCTTTCATACAGACTGGGTTGTCAAAGTACAGTTATTACCAAAATGTGTTGATAATCAAATCAGGTTGTTGACTAATGATGGCAAATGCTCATTTATATTCATTCTTGGTCGTGATGGAAAAATTGTGAATAGTCAGGAGAGTCAAACTTCGGTTAATGGCCATATCGTGCCCCTAATATCAAATGACTTTGTGTCATTCGCGACACTTCAAAAGCTGACTGGTGACAAATTTAAGATGTCGTGCCTGGTGACTGTCGATAATTCCTCGTCTCTGATTGGTGGGGAGGTGGAAGGTGAGAAGCGACTGTGGGTTCCATGGCAGCTCTTTGGTAATGCCTCACTGTATGGTTACGGGAGTAAATTCTGCGTGCTGGTGTGTGCACGGACAGACTGTGATAAATGTATGGCACGGTTTGTTCTTCTTGATGTGCCGTGCAATCGCGTAATCCATTCCTTTGAGATACCTCCCTTCAGGTGAGTATTCTCTTATTATAAAGTTATGGGGAGGGGGGTATATAGCAATCAGCTTGTACATCTGTCTCGGGTGTAATTACTCTGTCATAATGTGGATACCACACTTTGTCCGAGTTTGTACTCTTACATTTGGAACCTGTGCACCTGCGATTAATCTTGGGGTCCAAATAAGTGTGCCTGTATGGCAATTAATGTCCAAAAAAATGTCACTCTGTATGGTGCTTATTCGGGTCTGTACGTTTATTGAAGATATTAGATTTTGCCCCTGCACTAATAGAGGATATGTATCAATTTTTGACTTAATGAATTGCTTTTGAGAATGGCTTTGGACGTCTTTTAGTCTCTCAAAACACTTCTTAAAAATAACATGCACCATTGTCAAAGATGAGAAATTATCACCCCCTCAGATAAAATGCACCGTTCTGTATTGTAAATGAAAGGCAACCACGATATTTTTAGACTGTGGGAGATCTCGGTCATTGATCGAAAGCACGTGCTTCTTTGTGAGCTACAGTGCGGGTAATAATAATTAGATAAAGCATATCCTAACATCCCTTCAAAATGAGTTCGTGTTCTGTGTGTTATCGGCGTCCACAGGCGGTGTTCTGAGGCTCCTTAGGTGCTAAATAGCTTTTCATTGTTTTCATATAAAGCATACAAAATTAAGACAATTTTGTTTAAACGCCATTGGAATTATCGCTTTATGGCCAGTTTGATTGTGAAACTGAAATTAATCGGAAAACACTTATTTTTTTCTCCATTTGCGGTTTAGGCCAAAACAAAAAATATGTTGGTTTGGGGTCTCATGACCGACCCTTCTAAAAAGTTGCTGATATTTTTTAGTCCCTACGTAGCTGGACAAATGTTCAAAATTTATGAAATATTATTGTTGAAGACTCAATTGTTCAGAAGAATAGATTGATGACTCAACAAAAGTTCATTCACAGTCTACATGTATATTCAGTCGGATTGTAGCATGAATAGTCAGTTCTTAATTAAAATAATCGCATTTGTGAATGTATAAATCTAAAACACGTGGTCGTGGGTTTGCAAGACATTTTTTTTAAATTGATACGATAACTTTTTTTCTATTTCAAATATTTCTCAGCGCTAACATAGCTCCATCAGGTGAAAGAAGCTTATTTACTGACATTCGCTCTGTCATGGTCTGTTTTTGGGTTGAAAATGATAAATTTGAGGAAAAAAATGGGTAAAATTGAGCGTTTTGTGTGTGCAAACCAAAGGGCTGAAGTACAGACATATGATTATACCTACAATTTCTGTCAAAATTAAACATGCTTAATGGGACCTATGCCAAAGATAATGGTTCAGCATTGATTTAAAGTAGGGTGCCCCCTCCCAGGTTGGCCAAAATTGCTGGAACTGTATTGCTACCTCATTTGAGAAAGTCCCGATTAAATTCAAATTTGGGTTTGGTCCGACCACTTCTGATGGAGGTATGCCCCTTTTTCGACTTAGAATTGTCCAATTATTTAGTTGTCCAAATGTTAACTTGAATAGTATTTGACAAAACTTGGTATGTTGCCTTCAAATGCTCAAGAGAGCCCCAATCAAGTTCAAATTTGGATCCGATCTGACCATTTCTGGCAGAGTTATGCCCCTTATCAACTGATTATTTTGTTCTGATATAACTCTCAAATTATGATTATTCGATAGCTTTCAAATTTAGTATGTGGATTAATCACATGAAAATACAAGATCGAATATGGGTTCAGTCCGACCATTTCTGATGAATTTATGGATATATACATTGTAGGACAATTATTATTCTGGTATCAAATATAGTCAAATAGTTATCACTTACAAAATGTTCAGATTCCTTCTGCACTTTCTATTATCTATCATCTGCTTTTATATCCTGAACATCCCTACAGATAAATAATACAATAATGCCCAAAGTAATTGACCACTTAACCACAGCAGAATTATGGGTAATTTTTCAGGATTTAGTCGGAAATATGGCTTGTTAACTGATGTGGTTAAGTGGTCAATTACTTTGGACATTACGGTAGACCCTTTCAATGAACATATATACTTTTATAAGGCCAAATAAATGAAACTTCCGTGTTCACAGGAACCTCCCTTATCACACAGGAACCTCCCTCATCACTCAAGCACCTCCCTTATCACTCAGGAACCTCCCTCATCACTCAGAAACCTCCCTCATCACTCAGGAACCTCCCTCATCACTGAAAATTTCTTTTAAAAAGCCTCTCCAAACATTTTTTTCAATATTTTCTCTTAAAAATATTAGATTTGAACAACGGAAATTCACTTTTTTATGTGTATCCTTACCATGTATGGTACACATAATGCCGATGTCCGGATCAACCATCCATCGTTCGTCTAGCTGTCCATCCGTCTGTCTGGCCATCTGTCTAGCCATCTGTCTGTCCACCTGTCCGTCTTCCATAGACACTTACTATCCGATGTGATAACTGAAGTATTTGTTATCGAATCGTTTTCAAATTTGATGTGCATGTTTAAGAGAAAATATTGAAAAAAATGTTTGCAGAGGCTTTTTAAAAGAAATTTTCAGTGATGAGGGAGGTTCCTGAGTGATGAGGGAGGTTCCTGAGTGATAAGGGAGGTGCTTGAGTGATGAGGGAGGTTTCTGTGTGATAAGGGAGGTTCCTGTGAACACGGAAGTTTCATTTATTTGGCCTTATAAAAGAACACATGTTCATTGGAAGGGTCTACATGTACCTTAATGTCCAAAGTAATTGACCACTTAACCACATCAGAATTATGGGTAACTTTTCAGGATTTAGTCGGAAATATGATCACACACCCCATCACCTGTATAGTTTTTAGTATCCATCAGTTGATCGGTTTAGGAATAATTAACACTTTTCATGTAGGCACTTATCCAAGTGACGAAAGGGGAGAAATTCTACATAACCTTTACTCTTATGTATTGTCTGTAGCTACCAACAGGTCATTGTAAAGCCCTTTTCACACATGGACTCCATTACTGAGTACTCTACCCATGATATAAATAATCTGCTGTAGTGCCCACTGCAGATAATTAATTAGATTTGTCAGGATTCAGCTGTGTATGTTTATTCTCAAACCTTTGAAATGTTATTGTTATATCCCCTGCAATGAGTTGTGGGGTGGGGCAGTAATCTGGAAACAGCTTGTCAATCCGTCCGTCGTGCCATCCATCCGTGACACATGCTATCACATAGGCAGATATTAAATTAACCCTTCAACTTTGAGCCAGGTTTAGTAATGAATTATATAAATCACCTATTGAATATTCTTACATGGAAATGTCTTATTTTGAAATTCCCTCAATTGCCTTTGGGATGCAGGATAATAATAACAGTGCTGATATTCATTGAGACTGACTTATTCTATGGGTTTCTAAATCAAATGACTTGCTTTTTATGGACTATTTTGTGTTGATAACTATCATTACGTTGGGTAAGATTAACCCCTAACAATCTTATTTGATAACTGAAATATTTGTCATTGATTGTTCTTTTATTTCATGGCACAGTTTATGATAACACACCCCTGATCTGTATAGTGAAGGTCATTTGGTTTATATGCTTAAAATATTAACCTCATCCACCAATTCTGTTGACACAATGTGATAACTAAATATTTTTCAAAGGATCACTCTTATAATCACATCCTAGTTAATCATGACACATTCTTCACCTGTATAATTTTTGGTATTGATTGTTTGGTTTTGAAAATATTAACCCTACATTTCACCATGACATCAACACATGCTATCCAAAAATCTTTATATCTGATCAGTTTCATATTATCATATTTATCCCTATCCAAGTAAATTATGGAACCCCCTCCCCATTTTATCTTTCCAATCATCTCCACATGTGTACATGTTTATATTAAGTTCTTGATCACTGATTTTGAGTCGGTATGGGTTAAGCATCTGCCGATCGTGATAGGCCTATCTTTTCTGGAGTATGTTTTCCAGATTTTGAGAAAAACATTAAATAAATAAATAGGATCCCTCCCTCCTCTAAAAATTGAGATATATTAATTTAGTCATCTACAGTAATGCCCTAAGTAATCGACTCCTTAACCACAGCAGAATTATTGGTAATTTTTCAGGATTTATTCGGAAATATCAAATATGGCTTGTTGCCATTAATGGCAACAAGCCATATTTCCGACTAAATTCTGAAAAGTTACCCATAATTCTGCTGTGGTTAAGGAGTCGATTTCTTAGGGGATTACTTTAACTGATGGGAGAATCCATTTAGAAAAGAAAGGGTTAATGTTTGTAAAGACTTTTCTTTCTGGATCTGATCTCAAAATTAAATGATTACCCCATTGGACAAAACAAGTGTCCATTGGCACCTCAGTGTATTTGCCGTTCGGCCACGGTGTCAGAGTTTGTAACTGCAGTTGAGCACCACGGCCGAACGGCAAGTACACAATGGCCAAACGGCAAGTACTCTGCGGCCGAATGACAACTACACTGCGGCCGAACGGCATGTACACTTTGGTTAGATTTCTGGTTTGTATCGTCTTTTTTTCAGTTTAATGAACGCACACCACGGCAACTACACCATGGCCGAACGTCAAGTACACCATGGCCCAAATGTATTTAGCCGGTGGAGCCGCGGTGTAGTTGCATTTCGGCCACGGTGGCAATTCTAAACACACCGCAGTTAAGTGGACACTTGTTTTGTCCAGCAGGGTACATTGAATATATATTTTACTTGATTTTCAGGCAAAGCAAAAACATGTGTTCAGTTTCTCTGGGATCTTGTGATTGGATGGAAGGTTTAGACGACAACAATCCTTCTGGACTGTTCCTCACGGCCTGTTTAAAGGACAATAGTGTACTAATGGTTAAGTGGAAAGTGTAGAGATGTCATGTGATTCAATGGAAGGATTTTGATTGGATGGACTGTTCTCACTGCTTGCTTATAATTAATAGTCAACCAAGTCTGGATATAGTGTGTCTGAATTTTGCAGAACGAGGTCCCCAGAGGGTGAAATTAGTGACGCTATCCCACATGGTGGGCTAGCGTCAACAAATTCACCCTCTGGGAATCTAATTCTGCTTATGCCTCAACTGTTATGGGAGACCTAGAATAAGATTGGTATTCCCCAGTTGAAGTTGTTGATAGTTCCCAGAAGATGTGGCCTAAGCAGAATGTGGTCCCCAGAGGGTGAATTTGGTGATGATATCCCGCTGTTTGGGGTAGCATCACCAAATTCACCTTCTGGGGACCTCATTCTGTCATTTAGTCAGACACACTATATCCAGATTTGAAGACAACAGCATACTCATTATTAAACGAAGGTGTAACAATGTCCAAGCCTTGAAATAGTGTGTCTGTCATTTGCAGAATGAGGTCCCCAGAGGGTTGTAAGCAGAATGAGGTCCCCAGAGGGTGAATTTGGTGATGCTAGCCCGCTATGCGGGGTAGCATCACTAAATTCACCCTCTGGGGACCTCATTCTGCAAATGACAGACACACTATTTCAAAGCTTGACAATGTCATGTGATTGAATGGACGACGTAAATCCTTCAGGACTGTTCAGCACTGCCGGCTTACAAAAACAACAGCATACTCATCATAACTCATGGTTAAATGAAAAGGTGCAGCTGTGAACATTAGTGATGTCATTAGACAGAATGGAAATATTGGACAACAATTCTTCAGGAACGTTCCTCACCGCTTGCTATAGAACAACAGCGTACTCTTGATCAGATGAATTGGACAGCGACAAACTTTCAAGACCGCTCCTCACTGTATGCTTAACCTTTTCTTGTCTGCAGCTTCCTGAAATTTAGCAAAAACCCTGTGCCAAAGCATTCTCTTATATACGCGAGTCTCCCATGGGAGCCTCGCATATATAAGAGAATACATTGGCCTAATGATATTTACCATGACCTTGTGAGTCATTGCATTCTCTTATACATTGTACATGCGAGTCTCCCTTGATGGTAATATGGTGTGACATTGACGGCTTTGAGTTTGCGTTCAACTGAGTCTCGTAGGGAGGAGACTGAACATAGGCTCCAAGCCGTCATTGTTGCCCCATGTTAACGTTAATATACCACAATAACATTCCTGGTGTTTCATTGCAATTTGATAATTATTTTGATGAATGATCAGCACAAAAAGTCAAAATCTCCTATCGATCTCTCCATAATGTTGTTCAACATGAATGATGTCGTGAAAAAAAAAACTGTTCAACGAGAGACAATGGAGTTATCTTGGTTTCCCTTATGTTGACGACTCTAGATCTACTAGTAGATGGGATTTATTGTGCGGCTCTGACCAATCAAATGCCAGACAAACTATGTCCAGGCTTCTCTGTATGAATGCTGAAACCATATGAATTGCTTTCCTCTATTGATTACTCTCAGTGAATATGTTTTTCTTACAGGTTGTCCAATTATGTTTCTCCTGTGAAATGCCAATATATCTATTAATTTATAGCAACCTTGAAGATTTATTTAATACATTGCACAAAACCAAGAAGTTAATGAATGAAAATAAACCAACTCTTGTTGTCTCATCAAAATTTACTTATTGTCTTTTTTTTTTTTTTTGGCATCAATGATAATTATATCCTGTGTTCTACAGTAATGCCCTAAGTAATCGACTCCTTAACCACAGAAGAATTATGGGTAACTTTTCAGGGTTTAGTCGGAAATATGGCTTGTTGCCATTCATCAGAAAGATCTCCCCGAGAGCTTTCCGATGATGGCAACAAGCCATATTTCCGACTAAATCCTGAAAAGTTACCCATAATTCTACTGTGGTTAAGGAGTCGATTAATTAGAGCATTACTGTACGTTGATTTCTGAATTTACCTTTCTGGAGTTCTCCTTCTGTGTTTATCTCGAAATAGTGTTTTTTTTTTTCCATACACCAGAGATCTCAGCCTTGGGTTATCGTGTCTGACTTAAATTTGGTATTGAGGTTCACCATTTGGGGTGCTTTCAACAGAGTGCCCAATGATGCTTATATTTTCTGTTTTGGAGTTCTCCTTTGTATACCTATATATAATGGGGTTTTGTTTGTCCGTCCATCTGAGTATCACAGCCATGGATTATAGGATCTCAATGATATACAGAATGGATATTTAGCATCGCATTGCCTTTCAATGAAGTGTTCGTATTGGGTTTTGTCCTGCACATGATTCAATTTGATGTACAACCTCTTGATTTCACTAACCCTTCCATGACTGGAGCTTCCTGAAATTTTGTGAAAACTCTGTGCCAATGCATTCTCTTATATATGCGATAGGGAACCTTGCATATATAAGAGAATGAATTGGCCTAACAATATTTACCTGGGCCTTGTAAGCCAGTGCCTTCTGTTATAAATGCAAGGCTCCCTATATATAGGAGACTTGCATATATAAGAGAATGCACTCCCACATGATCATTAATGCTGTACCACGGCAGCTCCCATCATGAAACGGTTAAATATGGGACACAGGATGTAATTGTCCTTGACTCCAATAAAAACCGTCAATAAGGCAATAATTGAGTGATTATGTTAACCCTTTCATGATGGGAGCTGCGCTGGTGCAGCATTAAAGATCCTGTGCCAGTGCATTCGCTTATATATGTGAGTCTCCCATAGGAAGACTCGCATATATAACAGAATGCACTGGATTACAAGGCAAATATTGTTAGGCCAATGTATTCTCTTATATATGCAAGGCTCCCTATGGGAGACTTGCATAAAAAAGAGAATGCATTGGCACAGGGTTTTCACAAAATGTCAAGAAGCTCCAGTCACGAAAGGGTTAAAACAGAAAAATCTGTTAGATCTGTAGATACATGTAGTAGTAGTAGTATTACTATAAGTGGTAATATTTAAATTAAAGATGTTTTCAGGGTTCCAAACCTATTTTACTTTGTATGTAGATTCTAGTGTATAAAATAACATTTTGGAATGAGAAGCGCTACACGAAAAATACAATTTTGTTTGCTATTGGATTTTCTATGCATTTATTTCATATCATTTTGATGTTTTAGAGGGACACCAAAAATTATCTTGTTAATTTTTCAATAACAAAATGATATTCTTTGGTATATTTTGATCCAATTTTATGTAATATTTTGTTTTTAACATTTTTTTCAACAGACAAAGCTGTTGAAAAATTGTTAAATTAGATATTTATGTTGTTGATATAACCTGAAGTCTGGAACCCTAAATGCATCTTTAATGGTGAAAGGGAATATCTGGTATATAAGCTAGAGAATCAGCCTCCAGTCATATTTAATAGGGTAGTTAGAGGAATGTTGGTATTGCCTTTTATAAGAAATATTTAAAGATCCACAGTCCGATTTGACACAAAATAAATCAGAATTTCCTCAGCCAATTTTTCGCTTCTGAACCAGGAAAAGAAAATGAATTGATGGTCATTTTTTTAACTCATTATTTGAAATTTCCCTCAAATAAATTGGACTTCTTCTAGACTTTTATTAGCTGCTGTCTGCTCATTGTTCCTGAAAACCCCTCCAGATGAATAAAAGACCATTCCAATGAATACTTTTATAACTAATGGAATAATCCATTTAGCATAGAAAAGGTTATTAATAGCACTCATACCAGTATGTCATGTTCCAGGTAGAAGATATTGTGACACATCATAGGTATTCACATTTAAAGATAACATAATCCGAATTAACGCTCCCGGGGGGGGGGGGGGTAAAAAAATATCTGATTCTAGTCAAGGAACCCACCCATCAAAGTTCAGAGTTATCAGATATTGATTTTGGAAATCCGTCATTTTTCACCACTAACAAATATTCGACGAGCCGACCAACATACTCTTTATACAAAATTGCTTTGAACAAAATGTTGATATGTACATGTAACACGTTTTAGAAAATTTCATGCTAGAGTTGACAGTGGTTAGCATTATTTTTTTGGTAATTAATTGATTCTGATAACTAAAGCGAATTTTGAAGAAATGTAGTTGTTGAAATCTGATGATATGGGGACCATCAAATCGGATTTACCTTTAATAACCGTCCGACATACAACAGTGAAACCTGATTTTGTGATTATTAGGTTTTATGTGATGCTTGAACATTATACATGTATGTTGTTTTATGATTTGCTGCGTTATGCAAACTCAGGGTGATAAGCAATATGCAAAGAACATAATTAGGTCTGATTAATCCTTTCATGATGGGAGCTACGCTGGTGCAGCATTAAGCTCTTCGCTGCTATGACGTCTGTGTAACTATTACGAATGTAAAAGTGCACGCCATGTGCTATATGGTTTGTAGGTACTACGGACCTACTTCAGAACACTAGCAGTAGGCCATTATACATAACTGGAGATTGGTGCATCGGAATAACTATATCTCAAAGTTTCAAACAGTGAATGACGTTCCACGATTGTGAACGATAATTTCCCTCTGGAAAATGGCAATAACATCAACAGCCCAGCAAACGATGTCATAATGTCATTTAGCAGCGAAGATATTAAAGATCCTGTGCCAGTGCATTCTCTTATACATATGAGTCTCCCATATAAGAGAATGCTTGGCTTACAAGGTAAAGGTAAATATTGTTAGTCCAATGTATTTCAGGAAGCTCTGTCATGGTAGTGTTAATCACACTGTTCACCCAGAAAAATCAGACTTGTTTGTTGCCTTATTGTTTAAGAATATTCTCCACTAATGAAGAATAGACCATTCCAATGTGTATACTTTTAGAGTTGAGTGGGAGAATCCATCACAGGGACTCAAGGCCTTCAAAGTGGGTTCATGTGAAAGAACACAAAAGTATGTGAAACAAGTTCAAATGACTATCTTCAACATCACATAAAAAAAAAATTGACTTTGTTCTCATTTTCATTATTATTAACTGTTCAATAATTCGATTTTTCACGTCAAAACCACTGTCGTGTAAACATTACTGTTACAGTGGAATTAACGATAAAATTCCAAGTAATCCAAATAAGATACCTGTAACAAAGTTTCATCAATTAAAAGGCATTGATAATTATTCTGAAAATCATATTCAGACTAAAAGATTTTAACTTACTACACGTTTAGCGATGTTTGTTGACAATTCACCATAACAGTTCTGTTTACATAACAATTGTTTTAACACATGACATTTTATTGGAGAACTATCAAAAATGAATATACCGGTAGGAACATTTTATCTATAAGCGAGATCACTGAGTCACTACCATATTGGAATCATCCAGCCCCCATTTCACGGTTTATGGAATTCATGAATATTCAAAAGCTCCATGTATGGAATGCTACTCCAAAACTTTGACCTGTACCACTTAAACCACGAAATGGCAGCTGGATGGATCCAATTTGGTAGCGACTCAGTGATCTCGCTCATTTCTCCATGTTCTTATATTTTGGGTCTCTTTTAATGCTACGGAAGGTGTTCGCGGTCTGTATAACTTAAAGGTACTCAATCCGATCAGAGGGTCCCCATATCATCAAGATACAACAACATTTCTTCAAAATACGCTTTAGTTATCAGAATCGATTAATTGCAACAAAAAATGCTAACCACTGTGATATCAATTTTTTTTAAATGTGTTATTTATCAACATGTTATTCAACGAAATATGAACGTATTATCACTTGAGTATTCACGAAATTTGGCCGTATTACCACTTGTTTTTAGAGTTATCCATCTTCATACGCAATTTTGACCGAGACCATCCTTTTGACGGCATGTTTCTGGGCCACAAACTATTGAAATAACAAACTTTGAAAATCGATATCTGATCACTCTTGAGTTTTGATGGGTAGGTTCCTCGACTCGAATCAAATATTGTTTACCCCCGAAGCCAAAGAAATAGTAGTTTAG
The DNA here is from genome assembly GCA_032622095.1 of Siphonodentalium dalli. Lineage (NCBI taxonomy): Eukaryota > Metazoa > Mollusca > Scaphopoda > Gadilida > Siphonodentaliidae > Siphonodentalium > Siphonodentalium dalli. Next base: position 250,239,721 of record CP136063.1, read on the forward strand.
GGGTGTTTAATTCGGATTGAGTACCTTTAAAAATCATACCAAATTTGTTAAACCATTATTACCAAGAAGAAAATGACAAAATAGAAGGAATTTGTTTTTAATTTCATTATCATTAACCAATCAGTGATGAGATTTTGCATGTTGAAATCATTGTTGGTAAATACGCGGCTTTAGAGCCACTGCAAATGCTGCTATTAAATCGTAGGTGGAGCAACCACTGTGCATGCTCATGACAATATCGCAGCCATATCGTAGCGATCAAGCAATGTTTGATTTTTTACCAGGAAAATTGTGGCGTGACCTTTGCAACATGCACGATCATAGCTGTCACATGACCATGGTCACACTGGTCTCACAATTTACATGCTATCATGTGATCGATCACGTGGATAAAATCTCAGCTGCAGACATCGCAGCACCATAGCGTCTGCGGGCAAGCCACTTTTCTCCACCTGCGATTTTCCCCACTTACGAATTTAATCACAGCGTCTGTGGTGGCACTTAACAGACAGTAATGCAGGGTTCGTGCTGCCACTTGCCAAATTTGCCATTGGCTAAAATAATTCACATTTGGCAAAAAATAATTTCATTTGGCAAAAGTTTTGGCAAGTCACTTATTAATTCCTCAATAAAGTTGGAAAATATCGGTCAATCAATACCATTTATTTAAGGAGACAACAATAGCATTATATTAGTGGTGTTTTACATGGTTTCGGAAAAAAGTTAACACCTCCATTAAGATTCAGTTAGTCTGATAGCATTAATATCGATTGGGTGGAGGGATTACCCGAATGTAGTGTGATGGTGGTGTTTACATAGCTTATCCTCTTGTGGTGTGCCCTTCTGATGAAGCAACCCTTCTACCATTTTATTGTTCGGTGATTTGTTTATTGTTGTATGATAAACCATAATAGAGATGCGAGTTTAATTATTAACGAACTGCTTTCTTATCGATATCAAACGTCGATCAAACCGCGAATGTCGAAACATAACATCCAATAAATGTTGCAGAATGATACTATCGGGGATAACATTTGGCAAATTCAAAAAGAATTTGGCAAAAAATATTTTCATTTGGCAAATAATTTGGCAAACGTAAATTTCAGTCCAGCGTGGACCCTGCAGTAATGTTTAGGTTTTCAGCAAGGAACAATAACTCTAAAATTGCAATTGATGTAGTTTGCCTCCTGGACACAGTACTTGCGTACTTATGCTGAATGGGTCATGGTCATTAGGCATCAACCACATTTTGAGCCAGCATTTTAAATTGGTCTCATTTGTAGCCAGATTTTCATATTGCCATAATTATAGAACCAGTCGAGTTTGCTATATCTTGAGCAGAGATTTAAAAACAAATTTAAAATGTAAACTTCTGCAAATTGAGATCATACTAGTATTCTCAGTGAATGTGAATAAATTATTCTATGTTTGCTTTACAATGGATGCTGCCATTTTGGTCACAACATAAATTATGTATTATCTGGCACATTAGCAGATATAACATAGTTTTAAATGTATGGGGGGGGGGGGCAGAAAATTCACATATAATGATAACTGTGCTGCAGCATAATTCAATTGCACTTTTGCACTTCAGCGCAGTCCATTGTAAGGAAAGTGAATTGTGCTTCAGTGCAATTTATTATTTCTATCTCACAACCAGGCCTAAGAATAAGGTGCCTGTCGTTTGCAGAATGAGGTCTCCAGAGGGTGAATTTAGTGATGCTATCCCCGCATAGTGGGCTAGCAACACTAAATTCACCCTCTGTGGACCTCGTTCTGCTTAGGCCTCATCTTCTCTGGAAAGTTTCTTTATTATCAAATTTCTAAAGAAACTTCTTCACATACATTTAGGTTCTATTTCATTTTTAGTTTAGTTTTTCTATATCCCCAAATTGCATAATTGAGGTTCCCAATGGGTGTACATTTGGGAACTTCAATCTGAGTCTATGTCTCCCATAGCAGATGAGGCCATGCAGAATGAGGTCCCCAGAAGGTGAATTTTGTTATGATAACCCGCTGTGTGGGATAGTATCACTCAATTCACCCTCTGGGGACCTCATTCTGCAAATGACAGGCACACTAAACTCAGGCTTGGTCACAACCCTACTAGATGACTAGCTGTGAGGTCTGTGGAAACCATTATGAATTGTCAGACCAAACTGTCGGTGTTCTATTCACTTGGTCAGTTTGGTTATTTTAATAAACTTGGTGGGGGTTAGCCATTATCTGCGTAAATAATTATGCTTCAGTGTTTTAATTGCCCTTAAAGATGCATAATCCGAATTAACGCTTGCAAATCACTATTTCTTTGGCTTCGGGGGTAAACAAAATTGTAATCGAGTCGAGGAACCCGCCCATCACAGCTCAGAGTGATCAAATATCGATTTTTTCACCACCAATAATTTTAGTGGCCCATTAAACAGTCAACGAGATGACGGTCTTGGACCAAATTGCGGATGAAGATGGATAACTTTAAAATCAAGTGGCTTTTTTTGTGTCAGATATTTGACAAACCGGCAAAATTTCATTGAACAAAATAAGAGGTTTTGAGCAATTTTACTGTGGTTAGCATTATTTTTGGGCAATTAATCGATTCTGATAACTGAAGCGGCATTTAAACAAATGTTGTTGGAATCTGAGGATATGGGGATCATCAAATCGGATTGAGTACCTTTAAGCATAGTTGAATTGTGGTTCTGCACAATTTGTTTATGCTTCAGTATAACTCAATTGTGATTAAACACAATTCAATTGTGTTTCAGTGCCATTTAATTGCACTTCATCACAATTTATTGCATTTCAGTGCAATTATAGTAAATGTGAATTTGGCCTCCCATAGAAAAGCTGGTGACCAGTGTACTTATCCATGAAAAACAGACCCAAAAATTGTGACCAGTTTGAAAAGCTAGCTTCATACATGTGTGTGACCTGTTTGAAAAGATAGCTTAAATAATGTGACCAGGTTGAAAGTTAGCCACTAATGTGACCAATTTGAAAAGCTAGCTTCAAATATGACCAGTTTGAAACCTAGCTACTGATGTAACCAGTATGAAAGCTAGTGGAAAAGCTAGCGTCAAATGTGACCAGTTTGAATGCTAGCTACAAATGTGACCAGTGTGAACGCTAGGTTCAAATGTGACCAGTTTGAATGCTAGCTACAAATGTGACCAGTATGAACGTTAGGTTCAAATGTGACCAGTTTGAAAGCTCAGGCTACAAATGTGACATACATGTACCATGCAGTATGTGACCACTGCTGTGTGTGGTGAATTGTGGTTGTAACCACTCCAGCAGTACTGATGCTAGTCTTATAAATTTAAAGTTTACATGTTGTAAGTTATAATCAAATTATTAACATGATGTTTAGAAGGTTTATGGATTCATTCATTCATTAAAATATTCACACTATGCTGTTATTCCTTAGCTTTATTTTTATCGCCGTACGGGTCAATGAGTTGTTTCTAAATCACACTCCCCACCCCACCAATATAAAAAATCTATTATTTGTTCATGACATTTTATTCAATATTTCTTCCATTTCCAAATTGAACTATAAGTTATTGGCACACACTGTTGATAAAACAACATATATTTTCCAAAACTAGAATTAAATTTAATAATTTTGTCACATTTCAGGGATAAAAATTCGGGTGAGATACTTGAAATATATGTACATGTTCTACCCCTGGGTAAGTGGTCATGTGGAATTGCTATGATATTGGTAGGGCAAAGTGATTCCGTTAAGAAAAAGTACCGTCATTGTATTGTCATTTTGTGGCATTTCACTGATCTGAATAAATTGAGGAAAAGCCACTATGTGTATATATAGTCTATAGAACATACAAAAACATGTATAAATGTATAATGTGAAATATTTTAACCCTTTACCCAACAAACCGGCCAAAACCGGCCAAATAAAGCTTCAACAGCCTAAAATATCTTCGGTCTGTCTCAATAGAACCATACAAATATGGGTATCATTGGAACCGGCTCATTGACCACATTGTGATGGTTACAGTTATGCCCTGTGCCAATGCATTCTCTTATATATGCGAGTCGACCATAGGTCGCCTCGCATATATAAGAGAATGCATTGGCCTAAAAAAAATCTTTTTTTAACACTTTTTACCATTTTTTCTTACATTCTTTAACAATTTTATAATTTTTAATGTGTTAAGCCAATGCATTCTCTTATATATGCGAGGCGACCTATGGTCGACTCGCATATATAAGAGAATGCATTGGCACAGGGCCGTTTTGTTGGGTAAAGGGTTAATCACATCTGCATTGATTGCAAACCGACCTTGGTTGAGATGGCTGTGCTTTCTTCTCTCTTTGTATGTCGTTATTTCAAACACCGCGCCAACATTATTAAAATATTGAAAAAATATCTGTTCTTGAATGTTTAAATAATAGATACACTGGCTTTTGCTCAAATCGATCAGATCAGCCAAAGACTACAAAAATTAGAACTTTAGAAAAAATAACGGTTCTTTTTCTTAACAGCACCTCTTTGCCGCACCAGCATCATAGCAAATCAGCAGGACTCACTGTCATCATAGTAATTCAGCAGGAATCACCGGCATCATAGCAATTCAGCAGGACTCACCGGCATCATAGTAATTCAGCAGGACCCACCGGCATCATAGTAATTCAGCAGGACCCACCGGCATCCAAGCAAATATCTCTATCATGGGTTGTCAGATCTGAATGAAATTTTGTATGCAGGTTGCCCAATCGGAAGGCTTTCAGAAGAGGGCCAATGACCTTTATCACATTTTCCATTATAGAGTTATCCATCTTTGGTTATCTGAAATTGATAATTTCCTGTCTGTTGCACAGATATCTCAGCCTTTCGTGGTTTGATGGATTTCAATGGAATTTGGTATGGATAGTCACCACTATGAGGACACATGCAGATGAGTGTTAAATCGTTGTGTTCGGGTTTTCCGTTCTAGGGTAATCCATATTTGTTAGCTCAACTTGACAACGTCAAGTTTGAGCTATTGCCATGGGTTGGCGTCTGTCGTCCGTGCATGCGTCCATCTGGGAGGGGAGTGTCCATCCATCCATCAACAATATCCGTTAGGACACCCTACAGGTCAATTCTCATCTGACTGTCGCCAAACTTCATTTGGATCTTCAGGGTGAACTCCAGATGGGAGCCTCCTATTTTGACAGAAATTTGTTTAAAAACAACATGGCCACCAGCAGCCATCTTGGATCCATCGACACACCATGCAGCACTCATTTATTGGAGAATTGTTTTGAAAATTTACATATATGTTTAGAATCACCTGTATATGGGAGCTATCGAATTTGAAATTTTTTTGATTAAAAACCTGGCAGCCATCTTGGATTTTACTTTGCATGACTAAATCATGGCACACCCTACATACCACATCCCTCATCCGACGTTACCAAAATGGATACGGATTTTGTGGGTGACCTCTAAATGGGAACCATCAATTTTGCTATTCGTTGAAAAACATGGCTGCCAGCAGCCATCTTGGAGCCATCTTTGTGCTTCAGTATAACTCAATTGTGATTAAACACAATTCAATTGTGTTTCAGTGCCATTTCATTGCACTTCATCACAATTTATTGCATTTCAGTGCAATTATAGTAAATGTGAATTTGGCCTCCCATAGAAAAGCTGGTGACCAGTGTACTTATCCATGAAAAACAGACCCAAAAATTGTGACCAGTTTGAAAAGCTAGCTTCATACATGTGTGTGACTTGTTTGAAAATTAAGATAGCTTAAATAATGTGACCAGGTTGAAAGTTAGCCACTAATGTGACCAGTTTGAAAAGCTAGCTTCAAATATGACCAGTTTGAAACCTAGCTAGTGATGTAACCAGTATGAAAGCTAGTGGAAAAGCTAGCGTCAAATGTGACCAGTTTGAATGCTAGCTACAAATGTGACCAGTATGAACGCTAGGTTCAAATGTGACCAGTTTGAAAGCTCAGGATACAAATGTGACATACCATGCAGTATGTGACCACTGCTGTGTGTGGTGCATTGTGGTTGTAACCACTCCAGCAGTACTGATGCTAGTCTTATAAATTTAAAGTTTACATGTTGTAAGTTATAATCAAATTATTAATCCTTTACCCAACAGAAGGGCCCTGTGCCAATGCATTCTCTTATATATGCGAGTCGACCATAGGTCGCCTCGCATATATAAGAGAATGCATTGGTTTAACACATTAAAAATTCTAAAATTGTTAAAGAATGTAAGAAAAAATGGTAAAACATGTTTTTTTAGGCCAATGTATTCTCTTATATATGCGAGGCGACCTATGGTCGACTCGCATATATAAGAGAATGCATTGGCACAGGGCATAACTGTAACTATCACAATGTGGTCAAGGAGAAGGTTCCAATGATATCCATATTTGTATGGTTCTATTGAGACAGACCGAAGATATTTTAGGCTGTTGAAGCTTTATTTGGCCGGTTTGTTGGGTAAAGAGTTAACATGATATGATGTTTAGAAGGTTTATGGATTCATTCATTCATTAAAATATTCACACTATGCTGTTATGCCTTAGCTTTATTTTTATCGCCGTACGGGTCAATGAGTTGTTTCTAAATCACACTCCCCACCCCACCAATATAAAAAATCTATTATTTGTTCATGACATTTTATTCAATATTTCTTCCATTTCCAAATTGAACTATAAGTTATTGGCACACACTGTTGATAAAACAACATATATTTTCCAAAACTAGAATTAAATTTAATAATTTTGTCACATTTCAGGGATAAAAATTCGGGTGAGATACTTGAAATATATGTACATGTTCTACCCCTGGGTAAGTGGTCATGTGGAATTGCTATGATATTGGTAGGGCAAAGTGATTCCGTTAAGAAAAAGTACCGTCATTGTATTGTCATTTTGTGGCATTTCACTGATCTGAATAAATTGAGGAAAAGCCACTATGTGTATATATAGTCTATAGAACATACAAAAACATGTATAAATGTATAATGTGAAATATTTTAACCCTTTACCCAACAAACCGGCCAAAACCGGCCAAATAAAGCTTCAACAGCCTAAAATATCTTCGGTCTGTCTCAATAGAACCATACAATATGGATATCATTGGAACCGGCTCCTTGACCACATTTTGATAGTTACAGTTATGCCCTGTGCCAATGCATTCTCTTATATATGCGAGTCGACCATAGGTCGCCTCGCATATATAAGAGAATGCATTGGCCTAAAAAAAATAAAATTTAACACTTTTTACCATTTTTTCTTACATTCTTTAACAATTTTATAATTTTTAATGTGTTAAGCCAATGCATTCTCTTATATATGCGAGGCGACCTATGGTCGACTCGCATATATAAGAGAATGCCTTGGCACAGGGACGTTCTGTTGGGTAAAGGGTTAATCACATCTGCATTGATTGCAAACCGACCTTGGTTGAGATGGCTGTGCTTTCTTCTCTCTTTGTATGTCGTTATTTCAAACACAGCGCCAACATTATTAAAATATTGAAAAAATATCTGTTCTTGAATGTTTAAATAATAGATACATTGGCTTTAGCTCAAATCGATCAGATCAGCCAAAGACTACAAAAATTACAACTTTAGAAAAAATAACGGTTCTTTTTCTTAACAGCACCTCTTTGCCGCACCAGCATCATCGCAATTCAGCAGGACCCAACGGCATCATAGTAATTCAGCAGGACCCACCAGCATCCAAGCAAATATCTCTATCATGGGTTGTCAGATCTGAATGAAATTTTGTATGCAGGTTGCCCAATCGGAAGGCTTTCAGAAGAGGGCCAATGACCTTTATCACATTTTCCATTATAGAGTTATCCATCTTTGGTTATCTGAAATTGATAATTTCCTGTCTGTTGCACAGATATCTCAGCCTTTCGTGGTTTGATGGATTTCAATGGAATTTGGTACGGATAGTCACCACTATGAGAACACATGCAGATGAGTGTTAAATCGTTGTGTTCGGGTTTTCCGTTCGGGTTTTCCGTTCTAGGGTTATCCATATTTGTTAGCTCAACCTGACAACATCAAGTTTGACATGGGTTGGCGTCTGTCGTCCGCGCGTGCGTCCATCTGGGGGGGGGGGTGGGTGTCCGTCCATCTATCAACAATTTCCGTTAGTACACCCTACAGGTCAATTCTCATCCGATTGTCACCAAACTTCATATGGATCTTCAGGGACACAGGGTGAACTCCCCCCTATTTTGACAGAAATTTGTTAAAATATATGGCTGCCAGCAGCCATCTTTGACTTCAAATTTGGATCCATCGACACACCATGCAGCACTCATTTATTGGAGAATTGTTTTGAAAATTTACAGATATGTTTAGAATCACCTGTATATGGGAGCTATCGAATTTGAATAATTTTCGATTAAAAACATGGCCGCCATCAGTCATCTTGGATTTTACTTTGCATGACTAAATCCTTTGGCACACCCTACAGACCACATCCCTCATCCGATCATCACCAAACTGGATACGGATTTTGTGGGCGACCTCTAAATGGGAACCATCAATTTAGCTATTCGTTGAAAAACATGGCTGCCAGCAGCCATATTGGATTTTAATTTATAAATATATCCATGTTGACATCTAGTATTACTTAGACATTTAAACTTTCCTCATTCCCAATTGCTCTATTAAATGTAAAACATGAAATTATCCCCCATCCAGTGTACCATAGTTGTACTTTACCATGGTAAATTAGATTAGAAGCTTTAAACTTTGAGACAACAGATTGGAGGTCAACTCTTCTTGACTTAGCCTTCTTAGTTATTACAATATTCTTGTCCCATTCTACAATTGTTTTGCACATACTAACAAGATATGATTTTCTTCTGAGAATATCGTAGGACAATATCACCATTTTGGTAGCACGCTATGCATGTGCCATGTTATTTGATAATTGTAGATGGTAGAATACCGTAGTACAGTATACAATGCAGCTATGGTGCTGCTACGACAAAAGACATTACATAATTGGTATTACATTGGTAGTATCAGCTGCAACATAATTATCACGGGGCCTGTAACGCTCTCTGCTGCCCACCCCTTTAGACTGCCATGTACGCCAAAACTATATACACACCTGCTTTACGTTAATGGTCCTAAATGTGATACCATTAATGTAAAGCAGGCGCGTATATAGGGGCAATGTAAAGGGAAGCGGAGCGCGTTACAGGCCCCTGCACGTGATGATTACATAGTAGACCAAATCTTCCCGGTCCACATTGCAACGGCTTGTGCTATATTGCTTTACGTTAATGGTCCTAAATGTGATGTAAAGCAGGCGCGTATATAGCATATTTTATTGTGCCATGTTATTTGATAATTGTAGATGGTAGAATACCGTAGTACAGTATACAATGCAGCTATGGTGCTGCTACGACAAAAGACATTACATAATTGGTATTACATCATTGGTAGTATCAGCTGCAACATAATTATCACGGGGCCTGTAACGCTCTCCGCTGCCCACCCCTTTAGACTGCTATGTACGCCAAAACTATATACACACCTGCTTTACGTTAACCCTTTACCCAAACAGAAGGGCCCTGTGCCAATGCATTCTCTTATATATGCGAGTCGACCATAGGTCGCCTCGCATATATAAGAGAATGCATTGGCTTAACACATTAAAAATTATAAAATTGTTAAAGAATGTAAGAAAAAATGGTAAAAAGTGTTTTTTAGGCCAATGCATTCTCTTATATATGCGAGGCGACCTATGGTCGACTCGCATATATAAGAGAATGCATTGGCACAGGGCATAACTGTAACTATCACAATGTGGTCAAGGAGCCGGTTCCAATGATATCCATATTTGTATGGTTCTATTGAGACAGACCGAAGATATTTTAGGCTGTTGAAGCTTTATTTGGCCGGTTTGTTGGGTAAAGGGTTAATGGTCCTAAATGTGATGTAAAGCAGGCGCGTATATAGGGGCAATGTAAAGGGAAGCGGAGCGCGTTATACAGGCCCCTACACGTGATGATTACATAGTAGACCAAATCTTCCCGGTCCTCATTGCAACAGCTTGTGATATATCATATATTGATTGGATTGCTGCTGTTGTGGACCGGTCCCTTCTCGCTATTCTTATATAGCAGACTTTACGCACATAATCGTGGGGGGGGGGGGGTGGGGTAGTTATCTTGTTTGTAAGTCTTCGGATAGGTGAAATGGACGCTTTGAGTAAATTATCAAAGAATGCCACTGAGAAGGCAGCTAGTCCGGGAGCTACTAGGGGTACCATTGCACCCCCCTGGGACTTAACTTCACCCCACTCATTTTGTTCCTTATTATGTCCTTCAACTTTTAAGCAATGTTAACAAGAACAAAAAGTGGCCTTCTAGACTCCAGACAAGATGGCGTCCATCATGGCCGCCGTTTTTCAGACAAGACCCTAAGTCAGTTTTATGCAAATTATAGCGGGAAAATCTAGTAAAATGTATACAAATGTATATATTTTCTTGAAGCTAAGACATATTGACACTTTTTGGGCCAAAATTGAAACTCACCATCCAAGATGGCCGCCATAATGGCTGCCGGAAGTTGAAAATATGACATTTTTTCACAAATATCTTCTAGATCAATTCATGCTGTTTGGAACTAGTTGAGTAATGCAACTTTATTTTGTGTTTTGTATATTAACTGATCATTGGAGCAATTAAATATGCAATTATTGGGGTCCTACCGTCTTCCGATCCCTCAAAAATAAGATTTTACAGAATGCGGTATAAAATTTCACCAAAAAATCACAATTGGGATTCTAGTCATATTTCAACAAGAAATGTACAGATCTTTGTAATGTAAGTGAGGCATATCATTACCTATGAATATTCCAAATCACTGGAACCAAAATTCTTACTTTGGCTCAAAATGGCTGACAATATGGCCGCCATAATAGGGAAAATGGTAAATATTACACCAGCGTGTCCTGCAATCGCTTACACGTTGTGGTTGATGTATAAAATTGGCTATTCTGCATTCTATGCATTGAATACTAACATGTCTGATGCACCATGGTTAATTGTTACTATTGTCACCACTGACATCGTCAAAAATATTGGACTTTTCTCTCAAAAGCTTGACATAAATATTGGCAAAAATTAACTTTTTCGGTTTGGACCATTTTTTTCAGGTAAAATATAACTAACTATCTTTGGATTGAAAGGTGTTTGTTTTGGTCAATTTTAAATATGTCACACTACAGTCTTTATATACCAAATTGCTCAAGATGGCTTCCAAAATGGCAACAAATTTGTAAAATGTTAATTTTTTACATATATCCCGAACATTCGCTGCATTATCCGAAAAGGTAGCAAATTGTGACTCACTTTGTTATTATACATGTTAGTTAATTAACTGACAACTACATGTTCTATTCTGGTTGTCCCAGTTCCGTATAGGGCATGACAAATTCAGAACTTTGAGACAGAACTGAAATGTGAGGTGAATAGGTATACAGGGAGTTATTGTATGTCATGACTGATGTGAGTAGGTATACAATGAGTGACTATATGGTGGGTTGTCCATGGTATGGTCTAATTAATCGACTCCTTAAACACAGCAGAATTATGGGTAACTTTTCAGGATTTAGTCGGAAATATGGCTTGTTGCCATTCATCGGAAAGCTCTCGGGGTATATGCATCTAGGTATACAGGGAGAGGTCATGGTCAGGTGTGAGGTGAATCGGTATGCATGGAGTGACTGTATTGTGTATGATTGTGTATATGATGAATTCCAGCGTGACGGAATCACCAAATTTTACGGAATTTCACTTTTCTGTGGCCTATAAAATCTAAAATTATGACCAGTAGGGTACCGCTTAAAATGAAAAACATTGTACATACTATACTAAGTTGTTTAGTTATATACAATTATATGTGTATTTAAGTATCATCTCACTCTGGGTCAAATTGTGTCCGTGACGGAATCACCAAAAAAGTGCCATCAATATGAGGGTAGGTCCGTACTATTGAAGAACCCTGCTCATTCAGCCAAGCTGACCTGGAAAAAAGTTCTCAATGAGCAAAGTAGATACATTATACTTGCAGAAAAAAAGCCGCATTGTCACACACTTGTGTGTATATTACTAGTTAACTCGGTTTGTTCGCCGTGACGGAATCACACAACGGGCGTGACGGAATCACCGTGCGATTTTTTTAGGTATAGTTTTTTGTGTAACAAGTGCGGACATTGTCATAAAAGCATAAAACTTGGCACACGTGTATATTAGGTCCCACGTATTATTTTCAGATATGGGGGCAATCACGAAAATACTTTCCATGGCAGCGGTTGCTATGCGACTGTTTTTACCTTAGAAACGGGTTATTGGTAGGGGTTAAACCGTCATTTTACTAAAATATATGTGCAAAAAGGGGATACTATGGTAATTGAGGCAGATTGTGATATGGGAAATGTGACAAAAATAACATTTCCACACATGCCTCACTATTAATCTAGAATGACCCTTGAGCTGCTTGAAAATGATATTTTGGTTCATTTGACCTTATTTGGCAAAATATGAAAATATGCGTTGACTGCGCATGCGCACATCATTGATCCCCAGTCACAAAATATCTGGTGTTTAGGAGATTGTATAGTGAGGGCAATGACCATTCCAAAATATATTCATTGGCTAGTAATAATGAAATACAGAAGAAGCAACAACATTCCCTGATGACATGCTTATGATGCAAATACCCATTATCGGTATCCATGGCCGCTTTTTCGTGGAATTCATGATATCCAGTACGGGTGCACCCGGTGTGCCTGTATGGTCATTGGTGTGGTATATGGATATAGCAACATGGTCATCTATGTATTGATTATGTATATATGGAGTAACTGTAAGGTCATGGTGGGATGTACATGTGGTGTCTGTATGATCATGGATGGTAGTCCGGGAGCTAACAGGGGTACCCTTGCACCCCCCTGGGACTTAACTTCACCCCACTCATTTTGTTCCTTATTATGTCCTTCAACTTTTAAGCAATGTTAACAAGAACAAAAAGTGGCCGTGTAGACTCCAGACAAGATGGCGTCCATCATGGCCGCCGTTTTTCAGCCCAGACCCTAAGTCAGTTTTATGCAAATTATAGCGGGAAAATCTTGTAAAATGTATACAAATGTATATATTTTCGTGAAGCTGAGACATATTGACACATTTTTGAGCCAAAATTGAAACTCACCATCCAAAATGGCCGCCAAAATGGCCACCGGAAGTTAAAAATATAACATTTTTTCACAAATATCTTCTAGATCAATTCATGCTGTTTGGAACTGGTTGAGTAATGCAACTTTATTTTGTGTTTTGTATATTAACTGATCATTGGAGCAACGAAATATGCAATTATTGGGGTCCTAACCCCTTCCGATCCCTCAAAAATTCGATTTTACAGAATGCGGTATAAAATTTCACAAAAAATCACAATTGGGATTCTAGTCATATTTAAACAAGAAATGAACATAACTTTGTAATGTAAGTGAGGCATATCATTAACTATTAATGTTCCAAATCACTGGGACCAAAATTCTTACTTTGGCTCAAAATGGCTGCCAATATGGCCGCCAAAATATGGAAAATGGTAAATATTACACCAGCGTGTCCTGCAATGTATGATGGACGCCATTTTGTCTGGAGTTTACACGGCCACTTCTTTTTCTTGTTAACATTGCTTAAAAGTTGAAGGACATAATAAGGAACAAAATGAGTGGGGTGAAGTTAAGTCCCAGGGGGGGGGTGCAAGGGTACCCCTATTAGCTCCCGGACTATGGGGTGTGTGGATAAATATGGAGTGATTTTATGGTTACGGGTAATGTGTATAGGTATATATGGAGTGACTGTACGATCATGATTGAATATGAATACCTGGAGTAAACTGAGTGGACCTTATCGAGCGTGTGGGTATATAGGGAGTGTCCTTGTGGTAACGGGTGGGATGTATATTGATTTATCTCGTGGATGTATTATCACTGGTGGGTGTATAGGGCTTAGCTGTATTATCATGGATGGTGTGTATGATTATACAGTGAATTGCTGAATTGTCATGTGTGAGGTGTATTGCAAGTATGGATTGTTTGAGTGGTCGTGTGTGCGGGTTTTTTTTACATCTGGAAGGGCTGAATGGCCATTAGTGAGGTTTACATGTATACCTGGAGTGAATCTATGGTCTAGGGTGGGCTGCATATGTATATTGCATGGTTATATGACTATTTGTGTCGAATAGGTATACAGGTAGTGACTGTATGGTTAATGGTGAGATCAGTACATGTAGGTACACAAGTAGTAACTGTATGATCATAAATGTAATGAACACCTATACAGGGGGTGACTAAATGGTCATGTGTCAGGCGTATGAGTATACCTGGTGTTCCTCTTTGGTGACTCGTGGCGATATGGTCATGTGTAGGTTATACCAGTATACACATGTGTTGCGTTATTGCCTTGAGCGAGGGATATGTTTAAATAGAGAGTGGCTATATGGCCATGGATGAGGTGCATATGCGTACATGGAGTGACTATACTGACATGGTGTATTAGTATATATTGAGTGGCTATTCGGCTATGGTGTGACAAATAGGGATACAGGGAGTGACATGGCCAATGTTGATGTGAATATGTATGATGTATGGATTGACCATGATCATGAATGTTTTGATTAGGTACACACGGGGTGGCTATATGGCCACATGTCAGGTGAAGGAGTATACCAGGTGACATGGGTGAGGGTATGTGTGTGAAGCGAGTGGCTATATGGCAATTTGTGAGGTGCATATGTATACCGGAGTGACTTTATGGTCATTGTTGTGGTGTTGATGTATATATTGATTCTATATTTGACCATGCGTTTGGAGAATAGGTATACAGGGGATGACATTATGGCCAATAGTGAGATGAATGGATATACAAGGAGTGACTATATGGGTATTGGTCATGTTTAGGAGTATACCCGGTGTGTCTGCATTGTGGCGTGTGGTTGTATGGTCAGCTGTGGTCATGGGTCAGGTGTACATATATACAATGGGTCACTATAATTTTATGTATGTGGTGTTTATGTATATATGTAATGACTGTGTGGTAATGGATGGCTATCGCTTTCCGCGATATGACTCTCTGACATGACCTCTCTATTGATTAACATATCCTTGAGTTATTGTGGAAAGCGTTAGCTACCCAAGGTACACATGTACAACCCATCCATTACCCCAGTCACTCCATATGTACATAAACACCACACAAATGACAACATACATACAACCACGAGTCACCATGCATGAACACCAGGCATACACCTACACCCGACACATGACCATACAGTCACTCTATGTATACATATTCACTACATCCACGACCATACAGTCACTCATTGTATACATATTCACCTCACCATGGACCATACAGCCAGTGCATGTATACGTATTCGCCATACCCATGACCATATAGTCAATCCAGGTATACATATGCACATCACCAATGGTGAGCCCTTCCAGCTATACCAATACCCACACATACGACCACTCATAAGTTCCATACTTGCCATACTCATACAAGCCATCCATGATCACACATCTACTCCCCATACACCACCAATGATAACACATCCACAACATATATAAATATACCACCCACCGTTACAAACAAGGCACTCCCTATATACCCACACATCATTCATGACCATACAATAACTCCATGTATACCTAGTATCCTCATATATGACCATAGAGTAACTCCCTGGCTGCCATCTTGGCTTCCACCCTGTATCCAGTTGATAAATTTTTACCATAATGGGCCAGAATACCCACATGTCATGGTTCATCTCAGTTCCGTCTCAAAGTTCTGCCCATTTCCTTACAATAATATGGCCAGAATCATAAAAGAGGTTCTCCGCAAAATTCCATACTGCAACTTTAAAATGAATTTGTCATGCCCCACACGGAACTGGGACAAACATAATATAACGTAGCTGTCAGTTAATTAACTAACACGTACAATAACCAAGTGGGTCACAATGTCCTACCTTTTTCGGATAACGCAGAGAATACTGTTCGGGATATGTTAACTTTTTACAAATTTGGTTGCCATTTTGGAAGCCATCTTGAGCAATTTAATCTATAAACACCGTAGTGTGACACATTTAAGATACACCAAAACAATAAAGACCTTTGATACCAAAGATAGTTGCATTTTACTTGAACAAATGGTCGAACCCTGAAAAGTGAATTTTTGCCGATATTTATGTCAAGATTGTGAGAGAAAAATACAATATTTCTGGTGATGTCAGTGGAGACAATAGTAAAAATTATCCGTGGTGCATCAGACATGTTAGTATGCAGTGTACAGAATACAGATTAGCCAATTGTATACATCAACCACAACTTGTACGCGATTGCAGGACAGCCTGGTGCAATATTTACCATTTTCCATATTTTGGCGGCCATTTTCGCAGCCATTTTGAGCCAAGGTAAGATTTTTGGTTCCAGAGAGTTGGAATATTCATAGGTAATGATATGCCTCCCTTACATTACAATGTTCTTTTCATTTATTGTTGAAATATGACTAGAATCCCAATTGTGATTTTTTTGTAAAAGTTTGTACCGCGTTCTGTAAAATCGAATTTTTGAGGGATCAGAAGGGTGCTAGGACCATATTAATTGCATATTTAATTGCTCCAATGATCAGTTAATATACAAAACACAAAATAAAGTCATATTACTCAACCAGTTCCAAACAGCATGAATTGATCTAGAAGATATTTGTGAAAAAATGTCTTATTTTCAACTTCCGGCGGCCATTTTGGCGGCCATCTTGGATGGTGAGTTTCAATTTTGGCCCAAAAAAGTGTCATTATGTCTTAGCTTCACGAAAATATATACATTTGTATACATTTTACTAGATTTTCCCGCTATAATTTGCATAAAACTGACTTAGGGTCTGGTCTGAAAAACGCGGCCATCATGGACGCCATCTTGTCTGGAGTCTAGAAGGCCAATTTTGTTTCTTGTTAACATTGCTTAAAAGTTGAAGGACATAATAAGGAACAAAATGAGTGGGGTGAAGTTAAGTCCCAGGGGGGTTGCAAGGGTACCCCTATTAGCTCCCGGACTAAGCCTTTCCCAAACATGATATAATAAACATGCGTATATATCAGTGGTCCGTTGAATGTCAAAGCAACGAGATTTATAAGCAAACACAGCCTTGATTTTCAGAGAATTTCGATTTGTCTCGATATCAGAGAAATATACGTAAAAATTAAAGGGGTACTATACACTAAATCCAACTATTTATGGGACCATCTCCTTTTATACTCAACATAATATATGCAACACATGAATGAATTTGAGCCATGGATTAGTGAAACAATACAATTGCGTGCTCTCCGAACGATGAAAAAACAGGATAATTATAATGAAATGAATTTATGACATCCAGCCATAAATTCATTTTCATTATAATTACCATGTTTTTTGCATCATTCGTAAAGCACACGAGTGTATTTTGAACTCATCCATGGCTCAAATTCATTCATTTGTGGCATATATTCTGTTGTGTATAAAGGGGATAGTCCCATAAATGACCAGATTTAGTGTATAGTACCCCTTTAAATTAAACGGTCTTATCATCTACCTTTTTCTATCAAGGTAAGTGGAATATCATCTTGAAGACAGGTTAATCACGGACACGACAGCCGATTAACCACATTCATGAGTGCATGCATGTGCATGCCCGGACTCCATGCGTAGATGTAGTACGTCTTTTTAATGAAAGTCTGTTATAGAAAAGTGCTGGGACGGGACACTGTCCATAACAACATAAACCCATCATATATCACAAGCTATTGTGAGCTGAGAAGACTTGGTATACATATATAGTAGACTAATCGAGTCTAATATGTGACCCGCCATATCAAATCCAGTCGTAAGTCGGGATTTGTTTTACCCTGTGCCAATGCATTCTCTTATATATGCGAGTCGACCGTAGGTCGCCTCGCATATATAAGAGAATGCATTGGCCTAACAATTTTTTACAATTTTAATAATTTTTTCTTGTATTCTTTAACAATTTTATAATTTCACCCATACAGAGCCCCAGACAAACATGAGCAGACGACACCATTATATATGCTTCTATATATGTGTGGGGCTCCCTGCAGGGTAATGGATGTTTTTTTATTTTATGTCCTAAAAATTGTAAGAAACATTTATTTAAAAAAAATTATAAAACATTGTTAGGCCAATGCATTCTCTTATATATGCGAGGCGACCTATGGTCGAGTCGCATATATAAGAGAATGCATTGGCACAGGGTACAAAAATCCCGACTTACGACTTGATTTGATATGGCGGGTCACATATATGGCAAAAGACACACAGCGGCATCAACTGTAACATGGTAGAGTACCTCAGTACAGTTCCATGTTACCATGGTAGTATCGTGTGAGATATCACTTTACGATGGTAGTACCATAATATCATGGTAGTTCCATCTGTAAAATGTAAGAGTACCATAGTATAGTGTCATGGTATAGCTAGTACCAAGATATATATCAATATGTCGTGCATGGTAGTACCATAGTATAGTACCATACTACCGCGCATGGTGGTATATACAATGGTAGAGTACCCTATAGTAGAGATCCATGGTATTGTACCATGGTAGTACCATTGTAGTACCACACTACCATGGTAGTATCATCACAGTACCAAGGTAGTACCATGTTAGACTACCATGGTGCTTTTTTATCTGCAAGGCCGTAACCAGCTAGGGTTCGAAAGAACCCGCCCTCGAATGAACGATGCCCTGTTTCATGGATGGGTATTATTATGTTATTTTCCGAGCGCAATTTGTTCAATGAGCATATTGCGTGCCAATGTTATTGTCTTGAATCGGATTAAATTACACATCAGAATATGATGACAAAGACTAGATCCACTGTAATAGGCTATAGTATACTAGCAGGTGATCTGGCGTTGCCTAAGTTAAATTTAGTGATGCGGAATCCTCCACTGCGGACATTTGGTTGGCATAGAGAATAATCTTGCTCAAACTAAGTATTCTACTCATAAAGTTATACCCATCCACATCCACACTCTACTCATAGCGATCTATGATTGGACTCACACGATAGATTGATCGTGACTGTTTGTAAATTAGATTAACATACTACGTTACATGTCGTTGAGCTACACCAATTGCTGATTTCGCGATTTTGTGAAACCACTACCTGAAATAAAACGTGATATTAATACATTATTAATATATTATTTACATAATGACACGATAATAATCCGACTGATGTCTACCTCGTTGTCCGATACGTTTACCAATGAACTACACGTTCAGTTTGTATATAAAATGGTGTATGCATACCCAACCATCAGCTCTTAACTGGGGGTAGCGTTATGTTCAACGTGGTGCCATACACTGCTTGAATTAGGATAGTCACTTTAATGATAAGCTAGTGTTTCGTGTCTATTTTAGCGCGACTACTCATCAGGGACATAGCGCAATAAGTTAGATAAGTCGACATTTGTATATGTCTGTTTACATGTATTACATGTGTATAAGGAATAAATAACATTCCATTTGTTTTATTTGCAAATGACATGCAATATGTCTATCTGGAAAACATAGGATCCCATGGTAGTTTTAGCCACGTTGTGTGGAATCGTTGGATTTGCAAATTGCATGCAATCAATCTGTATATCCGGAATTCATAGGATTCCATATTTGTATTTGCCACGTTTGTGGTAGGTTGGATTTGCACATTTCATGCAATCATTCTGTATATCAGGAATTCATAGGATTCCATATTCGTCTTTGCCACGTTTGTGGTAAGTTGGATTTGCAAATTTCATGCAATCATTCTATGTATCCGGAATGCGCGTCCACCGCCAATTTCGACTCGACTGACAATGTGCAGACTCTCTGATCGCTATAAGATAGAAATCTGTTCAGTCCAGTTTAAACTGGTTTGTCTGCCGGGTTCGCCCATTGTATATCAGTTGTGATAAGCAGCAAATCATGCTGGGAGGATCATGTTACCGAATATCGCCACAGGACGAGCGGCATCCTTTGTAGATGCTTTCCATGTGGGAAAGTATCACGTGTGAAAGTTTAATCACTTGTCAGTCTTGTCGGTATTAATGACGGTGGCAGTTTTTATTCGTAGAATTATCTGACTCGGGGCCATATCTGACATATTTCTGACTGTAGCGTCAAGAATGAATTGATCACCATTAATTGGCACATTTGATTTCAATCTAGCCTTTGTCCAAGTTTTTGGATTTCGAAGTTTGGCGAAATTAAAATAATGCCAAAACATTTATTTAGGTATTATTTGACGTCTTCGGGTTATCGAAGATGTTATTTGTGTATGTGTTGTGCATCGTTCACTTGTCCACTGCTCAGTCAAGTGTTTAGATTGAATAAAGAGCGTTAATTCGACAATATTTCACCCAATTTTCGGGTACGTCGAAAGTCAAGACTTGGTGTACATGTATATAGGGAATACATATGATTCCAATTGGGTGTCACTACACGTGCACTATTATTCTGCAAATTACGTGCAATATATATGCCATATTCTATGCGAGCTCCGATGGCTTGGCATATAGCAGTTCCATTCCGGAGAAGTTGCATATTTATGCAGTATGCATATTGCATGCAATATAGGTGTCATATCCATGGTGCATATTCTATGCGAGCTCCGATGGCTTGGTATATATCAGTTTCGTTCAGGAGAAGTTTCATATTTTATGCAGTCTGCATATTACATGCAATATAGATGTCATATTCATGGTGGAATACATCGGATTCCAATTTAAATTTGCATATTATATGCAATCTGTATTGTAATTCCATGTTAGCGAAATAGAGCATAACATCCACCACTCATCCCAAAGATATGGGTTGAAATAATGGTAAATGTCAGTTGGCCCTGCATATGTGCAAATCAAGACAAGATAGAGCATAGAATCAAATTGGATTGTCCAAATGAACTAGTGGCCACTAGGTTCTGTCTGGCATGCCAGAACATGATACCAATTGCGAATGTATCATTCTTTGTAGGTAACAGTGGGCTCTATATAACACATGCATTGCTAATGGATGAGAATTAATTCATGAGTATTGTCCAGACATCATCTGCACATCTAGGTGCACCCATTAATTTGGGATATTGTGTATAGCTATAGTGATAACATAGCTGTATATTTAGCGTGTATCATTAGCTATAAGAATAATATAGCATTGTTAGTTTGTGACCCGAGCGTGTACTCGTGGTGTCATATGCACAATTTTAGTGCGCCCGTTCAATGGGGTATTTATATATGTATAGCTATAGCAATAATATAGCATTGTTACTGGAAACTTTCGTTTCGGTATAGTTTATTCATTTAGTCAATCCTAACACCGAGGCTGGCGCAAATCCGACGACAAGCGGGTCCTTGAAATGTCATGTGTATATTTAACGTGTATCGTTAGCTATAAGAATAATATAGCATTGTTAGTTTATGACCCGAGCGTATACTCGTGGTGTCATATGCACAATTTTAGTGCGCCCATTAAGTTGGGATATTTGTATATATATAGCTATAGCAATAATATAGCATTGTTAGTTAATGTCCATGTATTGTAGTGACTATCCAAGCATTGTCAGAACATCACAGAATACAGCTACATAGTCTGAGCAGACAGGATTACTCTCACCGAGGAATGTCAAGTTTGTATATAAAATGGTGTATGCATACCCAACCATCAGCTCTTGACTGGAGGTAGCGTTATTTTCAAGAGAGGGTTGATAAATACCCACATCTGCCTACTAGGTCGGCAATAATATTCCGTGTAACACCTTACACCGCTATATATATAGTCAAAGAATAATATCTTTATGTGTTTCGATCTGTTTGTTATACTAGGATTAAGTATCTAGTATTGTACGCAAGATCATCATCAGAGGCGAGCGTTTCATTCTAAAATAAATGTTAAGTTAAATCTGGTGACCAACTCTTGTGGATGGTGCGAGTGAAAAAGACGACGTGTATATTAGTCTGTATATCACTATAATATTAGTGTGTGTTATTTGATAACACTTTCTGCATATTAGAGTGCAAATTATCCCACCCTAGCTTTTCAATAAACTAGTTTCAGTGGAATAGTTTCAAATTAATTCGATTTTGTCTAGGACCACATGCTTCTGTGCCTATCTTTTTTAATTAGATTTAAATTTAGTTGAGAACCAACGCTTAGGGCTGGTGTGTCCTTCTCTGTTAGTCAATTTTCATGCATGACTGGTGTTATAATCGCCTGCCCGCGTCTTTTGGAATGATGTACAACAAACGAGCAAAATCAACACCTAGACACCCGAATCCTGTACTATTAGAACTACCTAGAACTGACTGGTCAGGAAAACTACCCCACCACGCCTTCCCCACAACATGGAATAATATGGAAACAGATTATACATTTTGCCAAAGCAGGCACACATTGAAGAAGCGCTTACAGATAGCCATGCTGAGAAATTACCCAGAAAATGTACGATGTAAAAACAAAGGATGTCCCAACTGTGCTCTTAAATAATACGAACATTCATTGTATACTTCACACCGGTGTTCACACTATCGCATTCTCGTTCCTAAAAATGCCCATATACTACCATGCATCATAATACTACCGTACATCATTAGGATTTCTCTAACAATGACTATGACCCTATACCACTATACATACATATAAACATTATATATATATTATGTACTGTTAATTTGAATTATCCCTAAACCTCACTCAACAAAAAGACTTTCGGCGATCTATATAGATTCCTCTTATAAAAACTAAATACTTTGTTCTTAAAATACCCATGGAACTGGAATCGAAACTGTTCATATGTGTTAGAAAATATGAAAAGTTCAAAACATTATTATGGAGAGATAAAACATTATCGATCTTATAACTAGTCTGAATTGTCTCACAACCACACCGATACTTGTTTGTGATATGCCCTAAATATTATGATCTAAAGACTATAATCATAATCATTCTAAAATAAATGTTAAGTTAAATCTGGTGACCAACTCTTGTGGATGGTGCGAGTGAAAAAGACGACGTGTATATTAGTCTGTATATCACTATAATATTAGTGTGTGTTATTTGATAACACTTTTCTGCATATTAGAGTGCAAATTATCCCACCCTAGCTTTTCAATAAACTAGTTTCAGTGCAATAGTTTCAAATTAATTCGATTTTGTCTAGGACCACATGCTTCTGTGCCTATCTTTTTAAATTTAGTTGAGAACCAACGCTTAGGGCTGGTGTGTCCTTCTCTGTTAGGCGTTTACGGCCTTCGGATATCTTTTCAAATTAGAATTAAACTTAATCTGAGAACCAACTATTAAGGCTGGTTGTATTTATCGTGTTGGCCATGTAGAGCTTTCTGATATTCGTTATCGAATTTGCAGTAAATCAGATGCATGTAGTGTATGTGCATGTAAATGATTTTAAGAGAGAGAAACGGTTGACAATTAACACACTCAGTCCACACTCTTACCATTATAACCTTTATCTTCTTTATTTTCAGTTACTATATGTATTACACCACAATTGTAAATACTCTGTCATCTTGTAAACAAATACTGTAATTTCAACTTTGTATCGGGAGAGGGGTCCCCTGTAAGTTTCTGTAACTTGTACCCCAATCCCTTTGTAAATCGAATAATTCACAATAAAATATGTTTAAAGTAATGATTTTAAGCCCCAATCATTGCATGTGAATATCTAGAAGATAGCAATACGTTTTGACACATGGCTTAACTAGTTTCAGTTGAATATTTTCGAATTAATTCGATTTTGTCTAGGACCACATGCTACTGTCTCTATCTTTTAGAATAAGATTTAAATTTATTGAGAACCAACGCTTAGTGTGGTGTGTCCTTCTTCGTTAGGCGTGTATGGCGTTCGAAGGATTAGCACGTACTGCAATCATGTCTGCATATGTGCAGATGCACACACCCAGTCTATGGACCGAGAATAATGCAGAGATAATTTATAAGCACCGCATGTTATTTTTAATATAATGCATAATAAAGTGCATCAGATTCCTCAAAGTAATCGAGGGAACGCCACAAATGTGCGTCTGTGCGCATAAATATAGTCTGTCTCGTGACAGCTAGGCGGCGTGAGGACATTCGTAGCCTGTTGTTCAGAATAACATGCCTATAATCGTGATAGGGTGGAGTAATGCGTCATTCATTATCGAGTTTGCAGTAAATCAGATGCATGCATTGCATGTGCTTAATGTCTATGTGTTCAAACATGTGGCGCGCCACTATTAAAATGACATATATCAATCGCACTGCTCTTCACAGTTTGCATATAAAGCTATAGCAGGTGTCATGTTACAGACAGTACAATTCTGTGGCATTTAATATCCTGTTGGGAATTTTTCGTGGAACTAGCCTGTTATCGGGTCGAATTGTTGTCGTTCCAGTATTTTACTAGGATGCACTATTTTGCAAATGCATGTAGATCATATGTAAATGATTTTAAGCCCCAATCATTGCATGTGAGTATCTAGAAGATAGCAATACGTTTTGACACGTGGCTCAACTAGTTTCAGTGGAATATTTTCGAATTAATTCGATTTTGTCTAGGACCACATGCTACTGTCTCTATCTTTTAGAATTAGATTAAAATTAATTGAGAACCAATGCTTAGGGTGGTTTATCCTTCTTTGTTGGCCGTATATGGCCATGAAGGATTATCACGTACTACAATCATGTGTCTGCATATGTGCATATTTACCCACCGAGTCTGTGGACCGAGAATAATGCAGATAACATTTATAAGCACCGCATGTTGTTTTAATATAATGCATAATAAAGTGCATCTGATTCCTCAAAGTAATTGAGCGAACGCCACAAATGTGCGTCTGCGCCTGTCTGTGCGCATAAATATAGTCTGTCTCGTGACAGCTAGGCGGCGTGAGGACATTCATAGCCTTTTGTTCAGAATAAAATGCATATCGTGATATAGGGTGGAGTAAATGCGTCATTCGTTATCGAATTTGCAGGAAATCAGATGCATGCATTGCATGTGCAAAGTGTCGCTTACTGGAGTTGTGTGTCTATGTGTACGAACATGTCGCGCGCCACAAGTCTTGACTTTCGACGTACCCGAAAATTGGGTGAAATATTGTCGTAGTAACGCTCTTTATTCAATCTAAACACTTGACTGAGCAGTGGACATGTGAACGATGCACAACACATACACAAATAACATCTTCGATAACCCGAAGACGTCAAATAATACCTAAATAAATGTTTTGGCATTATTTTAACTTCGCCAAACTTCGAAATCCAAAAACTTGGACAGAGGCTAGATTGAAATCGAATGTGCCAATTAATGGTGAACAATTCATTCTTGACGCTACAGTCAGATATATGTCAGATATGGCCCCGAGTCAGATAATTCTACGAATAAAAACTGCCACTGTCTTTAATACCGACAAGACTGACAAGTGATTAAACTTTCACATGTGATACATTCGCACATGGAAAGCATCTACAAAGGATGCCACACGTCCAGTGGCAATATTCGGTAACATGATCCTCCCAGCATGATTTGCTACTTATCACAACTGATATACAATGGGCGAACCCGGCAGACAAACCAGTTTAAACTGGACTGAACAGATTTCTATCTTATAGCGATCAGAGAGTCTGCACATCGACAGTCGAGTCGAAATTGGCGGTGGACGCGCATTCCGGATACATAGAATGATTGCATGAAATTTGCAAATCCAACTTACCACAAACGTGGCAAAGACGAATATGGAATCCTATGAATTCCTGATATACAGAATGATTGCATGAAATGTGCAAATCCAACCTACCACAAACGTGGCAAAGACAAATATGGAATCCTATGAATTCCGGATATACAGATTGATTGCATGAAATTTGCAAATCCAACGATTCCACACAACGTGGCTAAAACTACCATGGGATCCTATGTATTCCAGATAGACATATTGCATGTCATTTGCAAATAAAACAAATGGAATGTTATTATTCCTTATATGCATGTAATACATGTAAACAGACATCTAAAAATGTCGACTTATCTAACTTATTGCGCTATGTCCCTGATGAGTAGTCGGGCTAAAATAGACACGAAACACTAGCTTATCCTTAAAGTGACTATCCTAATTCAAGCAGTGTAGGGCACCACGTTGAACATAACGCTACCTCCAATCAAGAGCTGATGGTTGGGTATGCATACACCATTTTATATACAAACTTGACATTCCTCGGTGAGGGTAATCCTGTGATTAACTAGTTTAATTTACTAGTGATCCTGTCTGCTCAGACTATGTAGCTGTGTTTTGTGATGTTCTGACAATGCTTGGATAGTCACTACAATACATGGACATTAACTAACAATGCTATATTATTGCTATAGCTATATATATACAAATATCCCAACTTAATGGGCGCACTAAAACTGTGCATATGACACCACGAGTATACGCTCGGGTCATAAACTAACAATGCTATATTATTCTTATAGCTAACGATACATGTTAAATATACACATGACATTTCAAGGACCCGCTTGTCATCGGATTTGCGCCAGCCTTGGTGTTAGGATTGACTAAATGAATAAACTATACCGAAACGAAAGTTTCCAGTAACAATGCTATATTATTGCTATAGCTATACATATATAAATACCCCATTGAACAGGCGCACTAAAATTGTGCATATGACACCACGAGTACACGCTCGGGTCACAAACAAACAATGCTATATTATTCTTATAGCTAATGATACACGCTAAATATACAGCTATATTATCACTATAGCTATACACATTAATATCCCAAATTAATGGGTGCACCTAGATGTGCAGATGATGTCTGAACAATACTCATGAATTAATTCTCATCCATTAGCAATGCATGTGCTATATAGAGCCCACTGTTACCTATAAAGAATGATAAATTCGCAATTGGTATCATGTTCTGGCATGCTAGAAAGAACCTAGTGCCCACTAGTTCATTTGGACAATCCAATTTGATTATATGCTCTATCTTGTCTGGATTTGCACACATGCGGGGCCAACTGGCATTTACCATTATTTCAACCCATATCTTTGGGATGAGTGGTGGATGTTATGCTCTATTTCGCTAACATGGAATTAACATACAGATTGCATATAATATGCAAATTTAAATTGGAATCCGATGTATTCCACCACGAATATGACATCTATATTGCATGTAATATGCAGACTGCATAAAATATGCAACTTCTCCTGAACGGAACTGATATATACCAAGCCATCGGAGCTCGCATAGAATATGGCATATATATTGCACGTAATTTGCAGAATAATAGTGCACGTGAAGTGACACACAATTTGAATCATATGTATTCCCTATATACATGTACACCAAGTCTTGACTTTCGACGTACCCGGAAATTGGATGAAATATTGTCGAACTAACGCTCTTTATTCAATCTAAACACTTGACTGAGCAGTGGACATGTGAACGATGCACAACACATACACAAATAACATCTTCGATAACCCGAAGACGTCAAATAATACCTAAATAAATGTTTTGGCATTATTTTAACTTCGCCAAACTTCGAAATCCAAAAACTTGGACAGAGGCTAGATTGAAATCAAATGTGCCAATTAATGGTGGTCAATTCATTCTTGACGCTACAGTCAGAAATATGTCAGATATGGCCCCGAGTCAGATAATTCTACGAATAAAAACTGCCACCGTCTTTAATACCGACAAGACTGACAAGTGATTAAACTTTCACACGTGATACATTCGCACATGGAAAGCATCTACAAATGATGCCGCACGTCCAGTGGCGATATTCGGTAACATGATCCTCCCAGCATGATTTGCTGCTTATCACAACTGATATACAATGGGCGAACCCGGCAGACAAACCAGTTTAAACTGGACTGAACAGATTTCTATCTTATAACGATCAGAGAGTCTGCACATCGTCAGTCGAGTCGAAATTGGCGGTGGACGCGCATTCCGGATACATAGAATGATTGCATGAAATTTGCAAATCTAACTTACCACAAACGTGGCAAAGACGAATATGGAATCCTATTAATTCCTGATATACAGAATGATTGCATGAAATGTGCAAATCCAACCTACCACAAACGTGGCAAATACAAATATGGAATCCTATGAATTCCGGATATACAGATTGATTGCATGAAATTTGCAAATCCAACGATTCCACACAACGTGGCTAAAACTACCATGGGATCCTATGTATTCCAGATAGACATATTGCATGTCATTTGCAAATAAAACAAATGGAATTATATTTTTCCTTATACATATGTAATACATGTAAACAGACATCTAAAAATGTCGACTTATCTAACTTATTGCGCTATGTCCCTGATGAGTAGTCGCGCTAAAATAGACACGAAACACTAGCTTATCCTTAAAGTGACTATCCTAATTCAAGCAGTGTAGGGCACCACGTTGAACATAACGCTACCTCCAGTCAAGAGCTGATGGTTGGGTATGCATACACCATTTTATATACACACTGAACGTGTAGTTCATTGGTAAACGTATCGGAAAACGAGGTAGACATCAGTCGGATTATTATCGTGTCATTATGTAAATAATATATTAATAATGTATTAATATCACGGTTTATTTCAGGTGTTATTAATGTTTTTCAAGTTCATCATTTCAGGTGCAGTTCATGGCGAAGAAGATGGAAGTCAAGAACAAAAAACGGCCCTTTTCAGGGCCACACACTTTCTCCTAAAGAGTAATCTTTAAAATTGCTAAACCTTCATATATTGCTTAATAAACAAAGGTCATTGTTTGTTTTTATTCCCACTACTTGCCCTTTGATCTTCATGTGACCCACCACTGACTTAATCCAATTAGCCGCCACCATATTCCTAACAATAGCAATTAACACCTAATTAGCGACTCTGGAAAGTGGTCTTTGATTCATATTTATTCTGATTTAGTCTCAAGTTTACTCCTAAGCCCATGCTCATCTTGCCCATCTTGCATTTGATTTTTTTATTTAGAGTTGTGACATATATATTTAAGATATACAGCATACTGAATCACAATTAATCTATGTGGCTAGTATTGGCAATAATCATGAGGAAAAGAAGTGAAAATTTCTATTATTGTTCTGCGGTATAACCACAATAGTTGTCCTGTAGTCAACAAAGATGTAAGTTACTATCCTTTTATCGTGCTAAACCATGTTAATTAATACCGGGGTGTTGCATCAGGATTTTTGGTTGTGGTACACCATGGTTCATCTACCTTGGTGTACCACGGTACTTTTATCATGGTACACTGTGGTATTTTTATCGTGGTGTACCATGGTACACCATGGTAAAAATACCGTGGTGAACCACGGTATTTTTTACCGTGGTACACCACAGTATTTTTTACCGTGGTACATTTACCGTGGTACACCATGGTAAAAGTATCGCGGTACACCAAGGTAAATATACCGTGGTGTACCACGACCAAAACACCCCGGTGCAGCACCGCGGTATTTTTTATCATGGTTTACCGTTGTACATTTTTATAAGGGTCACGTGATTTTTTCGCGAAAAAGTTGTGCTAAAAAATTCACCTTCACGATTAGTCCCGTCGCTGGCTCAGTCTACTCCGCTCACTACTCCATAACGTTGCGCTCCCGACAGAATGATGCCGAGAACGTTACGCCTTAGCGTAGTGAAGGCAAAGAGCGTGGTCGTTATAAATATACTCAGTCCGCAAAAACAACAAGAAAGATTATTATTGTGTTGACCCCATAGATCAATACTCTGTTTCCTTATGTGTTTCACATTTGGCTTATCATGCATCTTCAAAGTTATCGGGTGGCATATTATGACCGAATTGTTCGGCCACTGAGCAGCGATCGCATTCATCCCTGATCAACTGTTGTGGCCGTCTTGAACATCATCCCATTATACCTGGATGCTGTGTTCTAAAGTCCGCGTTGGTTTAAACATATTTTAATAGTATATTCATATACAGATACTAGGGGATTGGAGGACAAGTTCTTAAAACTTAGATGGACCTCCGCTCCCAATACAGAATAAGTATGACAACAAATATAAATGGTATATTAACATAATAGGTTTGGCATGACGGGAGCATGTATACAATAACAATTGAATTTGAATAACTATACTATTAAGTATTACTGGTGAGTGATAGTGTGGTGGTGGTGGCGGGGAGGGGTGGGTAAGTCTGGTGTGCAAGTTAAATATATAAGTCATGCGGTTCGTTAATGGATGTTAATGTGTGTACATTTGTTAGGGGTAGCTAGCTATATAGCCGACAGGGGAGTTTGTACATGAACGTTATACTTAATGGTTTTTATGATGACTGAATTCAATCAGTACATACATATACAGATATACACAAGGATACATATATAATAAATTTAGTTTATTGATTAATCACGAGAATCTGCCGGACGATTTAATAAATTTTAAGGCTGCATCAAGGAGAATGAAATTATCGTTGTCTTTGAGCGTGATGTCGTCAATCAAGAGAGCTTTGTGGGAAAATACTTGAAGTGAATTGATTGTATCAATCAGATAAGTTCTCTGGGTTGAGTACAAAGGACAGTTTATCAGAAAGTATTCAGTATCTTCCTTCGGGAATCCACAGGCACAGGATCTGTCATCGGCAATGAAGTTGCTCACTTTATCGTAATTTAAATTGCTACATCCATTTCTCAAACGGCAATGTGTTTGTTGAACGATCACCTATGAGAATGTAAGCGGGGATCTTTTTTTTGGGGAGAACAGATGACTTAAAAGAATCGTATGATTTATTTTGAATATCCTTTGCCAAAGAATTCCAAACTTTTATAGTACTAGGAATGAATGATTGTTTGAATGTCTCGAGTAGGCAAAAGTAGTTTACGAAATCACTCGAGTTTCGCAGAAAGTATCGGTTGGTGTCACCAACCTTAGGTAAAAGCAGGTCTGTTAAGAATGGCGGGGCTTTTCCGTTAACTATTTTGTGCATTAAACTTAACTTGTGTGCATCGCGTAGACGTTGAAGAGGTTGCCAACCTAACTCTGATAGTAAGGTGGATTTCGAGGCGGAACTAGTAAGTCCGGAAACGACTCGAGCTCCATCGTGATATACCTTGTCTAGAATGGATTTTTCGATATTAGGCGCATGATCCCAAACGCAGCTTCCATACTCTAGAATTGGTAAGACACGAGCTTTGAACATTGTGTCAAGGGATTTTCTTGGTAATAAATATTTTAATCTACGAATTTGGCTAAAGCTAAAGTCCACGTGGTGTTAGTCTCATTGTGACTCTGCATATCTTATTATATGAATTTAAATGTTTGTTGCTCTCAGTAACAACCAGGTGCATATAACTACATCTGGTCGGGGTGATAGTAAAATATCATAATGGACACAGGTGGATAATGGGCATCGTGAATCTGTTAACAATATCTGCTCTATTTGTGGATTATTACGGTCAAAATAACCTCAAAAGTGACAACAGTCAGTTCAAAACAGATGAGACTTTAGAACGGCAAGAGCACCAATCAACTGATGAATCAATCCCTGTAATATCGTATGTATACGTTGGAAGGTCTGCTTCGATGAACCTGACCATCCGTTTGTTCGATTATCTGAATAGTAGTACTTTATTAGCTGAAAATACGACTTATCTGACCCCTTTCAGACATATTTGCCTTCGCGCCCAACTTTTGTTTCCGCGGCCAATTGAAGTCGGATAACCGGTGTATGGTAGGTCCTGCTGAATTGCTATGCTGCTGATGGTGCAAACTGATGATGTTAAGAAAATGTACCATTATATTTTTCTAAAGCTGTCATTTTCACGGCCCTGGACTAATCTGATCGAATGGGGGGGGGGAGCCATTATGCTTATAAAAGATTCAAAAACATACCAAGCTGTTGCAAACATTATTTGAATAATGACACGTCCCGTTTGTGAGATATCTATGATAGGTGAATTCGTCCCTATTATGGAATTGTTAATTTCGGACTTCACGAGTGTAATGTCAGTGCTAATTTTTGGACAACTATTTCATTGTTTATCTACATTGGTTTGACTGTATCAGATGTGTGGTTCGTTTTTTTTGTAGTATTCGCGTTAGGTTCGTTTCTTTGTTAGATTGGGCTTTCTCGAAATTACAACATTTCTTTGTATTAATCAGCTGGCTTTTCATATGCAACTTGTCAATTCATGCCCAAGCGGGTGCTCATTAATTACCATTCATCGCACGTGTTCTAAGCTTTACTTTTAATAATAACTTATTTGTCAAACTGTTATTGCCACTGTGGTGATCGGATATTTTATCATGCAAATCTGTTAATCTAATCCCGCGTCGTTAATTCACACCTGTGCATGCTTTGTATATAAGAATGTGTAAAACTGTGCTATGTCACTTTATGTTCCGGAACTCCGCCGTTCAGTCACTTCACATATTACAACCGGAGTTCCGATTATTGTGTGGACCGCTTCCAACTATACCGGAATGTCCGTATGTTTCTATTGTAAAAATAAACGCTAATTCCCCAGAACGACTCCGCATTCTTAATTACAGTACCAAAATCAGCTCTACCAAAGTGTTGGAGAATTTGGGACAGTGACCTTTTGGCTGGCTGTAATATACACGATCCTGGTGGAACTAAAACAAGATGATACCAAACAACATTCTAAACCTTCTGGCGACATTAATTTTGATATCGGACAACACAGTTTGAATTGCAGTTTCAACACGACCAACGGTAATCTCAACTTAATTTTAAATTGGACGAAACCAACATTACCGAAGAACAAATCACCATCGAACAGAGCAAGGGACAAAGCTAGAATGGATTGTTTTAACGAAGAAAACAGCGTGGACAGAAGAATGATGCCATAATGTATGCGGTTTCAACCCAATTGGAGAACATGCCGATTGCGGAGACTGTGAGTACCCAAACCAGCATGTGTTCCAAAACAGATTTCGGTGTTAATGCAATTCCACGTATAACCCAACACTACTCACAACCATCTAATTATACTCAGGACATTGGAATAATGGTTTCGCCTTCCGCTACAGTGTCAACTGTTGAAGCTATAATTCCTTCTTTTCCTGCGACTACAATAATCGAAAGTTCAACTGAAACGTCACAAACTGATAAAACGCCCTGTTTCATGGCTCGTAGATCTGAAAAACTATAGGCCCGGTAGCTGAGAAAGTCCTAAGATCACGGACATACAATCGAACGCTCCAATTTATAGTAAAGTGGGAAGGTGAATCAGTAAAAGGTGCAACATGGGTTAACGGAGACAATCTTGACACCAGCGCACATAACTATATCATTGATAACCCAACTAGTATAGCGGGGAAGCAGTCGTCGAATGGAGCCGGACACCCAGCAACTCTGATATACGGTCCACAAAGGGACCCGGATGAAATATACGAGGTTCAAGATATATACAAGACATCTGACGGAAAAGATTTACGGACTGTGCAATATTACGATTTGGAGCGTCGTGTGGTGGCAGCCAGCTCTATTCCTCATTTCATTCAAGAGGAATTAATAGAACACTAAACAATTCCGGACTTCTGAAATCTTAACCCTTTACCCAACAAACCGGCCAAAACCGGCCAAATAAAGCTTCAACAGCCTAAAATATCTTCGGTCTGTCTCAATAGAACCATACAAATATGGATATCATTGGAACCGGCTCCTTGACCACATTGTGATAGTGACAGTTATGCCCTGTGCCAATGCATTCTCTTATATATGCGAGTCGACCATAGGTCGCCTCGCATATATAAGAGAATGTATTGGCCTAAAAAAAATATTTTGTTAACACTTTTTACCATTTTTTCTTACATTCTTTAACAATTTTATAATTTTTAATGTGTTAAGCCAATGCATTCTCTTATATATGGGAGGCGACCTATGGTCGACTCGCATATATAAGAGAATGCATTGGCACAGGGCCGTTCTGTTGGGTAAAGGGTTAATCCACTTCGGCAGAATATTACCAACAAACAAAAACAGCAGTAAAACTTTGGATTGTAACCATTTCCTGATTCATAAAGAAATTTCAGGAGCAATTTCAATCCGAAGAAGAAAATACTATGGTATTGTTAATTTCGGACTTCACGAGTGTAATGTCAGTGCTATTTTTTTGACAACTATTACATTGTTTACCTACATTGGTTTGCCTGTATCAGATGTGTGGTTCGTTTCTATATTATTCGCGTTAGGTTCGTTTCTTTGTTAGATTAGGCTTTACAACATTTCTTTGTATTAATCAGCTGGCTTTCCATATGCAACTTGTCAATTCATGCCCAAGCGGGTGCTCATTAATTACCATGCATCGCACGTATTCTAAGTTCTACTTTTAATAATAACTTATTTGTCAAACTGTTATTGCCACTGTGGTGATCGGATATTTTATCATGCAAATCTAATCCCGAGTCGTTAATTCACACCTGTGCATGCTTTGTATATAAGAATGTGTAAAACTGTGCTATGTCACTTTATGTTCCGGAACTCCGCCGTTCAGTCACTTCACATATTACAACCGGAGTTCTGATTGTTGTGTGGACCGCTTCCAACTATACCGGAATGTCCGTATGTTTCTATTGTAAAAATAAACGCTAATTCACCAGAACGACTCCGCATTCTTACAGTACCAAAATCAGCTCTACCAAACTATCCATTCACCTTTTTGGAATTATTACCATTAGCGGCAAATCACTATCCAAAAATACACGGGTACCCCATTATACCCGGCCACAAATAGGGCGTAACTGGAGCCTGGTGACCAAAACTGGTCTAAACAATGTTGGTTGGTCAATTCCATAATTTTCGCGCAATAACTTTCTCACATTTCTCTTTACGAAAATACAGTTAATGAATGAATCGCTCCCAGCGCAAGAAATGTTAGCAACACGATCACATGTGCACTGTCCTAGAAAACGTCCCTATATAATCATAGGGGAGAATTTCAGCTGATGCGACAAGCCGGGTCTTCGCGACCTACATTAATCATTAATCTTAACTAAACCATACTGCCCGCAGTTCACGATCCTGTGACTTTTCACGCGCTATTAAATTCGAATCAAAACAATTCAATCTGTTAAACGTAGTATGGTAGATCGTGATGAGAATAATTTCCTATCGAACGTTGTCAATCTATATGAAAGGGGGAATTAATCTACGCTGAATAAGATATCTCTCCTGACTATTTTTTTTCTTTCTAATTGATCATTTCAAATCTGACCAAATAAAGATAAGATGGTATAAAGTCGAAACCACTATATGGATGACCGGACCGACACAAGATCCGTACCCTTTTGAGGCTATATATGTGTAAATACATTATCCCGAAAGCTACCTCGCACATCACGACACTAAAGATCAATCTAAGTTTCTTCAATGACGATATTTGTGAGGATATACTACGTCCGCGGCGGTTGTGCATGTCCGTTTCAGCTGTTTTCTCCCCTGACCTAAATAGCAAATGGACAAATTTATTCTACTTTTATAATATTGTTGTCAAAATTAATCCAAACAAAATACCCGTTGTAGGCCGAAAACAAATCGCGATGAAATTATCATGCCGAATACCATCATCCATCATCATTATGTATATATTTGCTTCATATTCTATGCCTTCATTATGTTTTCTTTATTTCAAACTTCCTACATGTCTGCACAAATTCGAACCTTTTCTGAACATTTTCAGATCAAGCACCATACCCCTTGGTCCATTTGTGGGTTGCCAAAATATATTCATATCAGTATTGTAACGTTTGCAGAGTCGAAGTCCAGTTCCTGCCCTATCCTAGTTTCGAACCACCGTCTGAAAAATGACGTGTGTCCTGAATCAGTATATGGCAGCTATATTGGTATCTTCGATTCAGCAAAAAGAAAGTCACATATCAAAACTGCAAAAAAAACGGCAGTCTGAATTTTGGAGCTTTCAGTCTATTGAGTCCTAGATATATATTTATGTTTACACTTTTAATATTAATGTTATCAGGAGATATTGAAATTAACCCTGGGCCTCCGCTATCGACAGTCAACAACACAATCTCCATTTTCCATTACAACGTGCGCAGTATCCGTAATAAATTAGGAAAAATTTCAGACTTAATAAACGAGTATGATGTGTTATGTTTTACGGAAACCCACCTTGACCCGTCATACCCATCAAACCAGCTAGAAATCCCTGGATATAGTTCTCCCATCCGCGAAGACCGTGACTCTAATGGAGGGGGCATTTGCGTAATGTTTGCTGATCATCTCATTTTCAATCGGAAAACTGAACTAGAATTCGACTCATCGTGTCTATGGTTTGAAATCCACTCTAGAAAAACCCGCATTATACTCGGGGTATCCTATAGATCTGAAGATTTCTGTGCCACAAATTATTGGGAACTACTTGAATCCAAAATTTCTGACGCACTTGATAATTCAGAAAATGTAGTCATCACTGGCGATTTTAATTCCAATTTTTTGGACAGCTCCTCGAAGATCAAACAAATAACAGATGGTTTCAGTATGAAAAATGTCATTACGGTTCCCACCAGAGTAACCAGCACATCAAGTACTCTCCTCGATCCCATTATTACCTCCAAGATTATGCAAGTTCTAGACGCTGATACGTTAGACCTTGGGGTTTCAGACCATCTAGGTGTTTACGCTACAATATCTTTCGATAATACCCGGGCACCATCATTCGAAAGAAAGGTGTGGAATTATAGAAAGGCAAACTTTTCACATGCAAATAGCTTACTCAAATCAGTAGACTGGGATGATCTCATAAATCACACAACAGATGTAAATAAAGCAGTCGATAATTTCCATACGGAATTCTTATCTATAATGGAGAAAACAATCCCACAATCAACTGTAACAGTGAGAACATCAGACAAAATTTGGTTTAATTCAGACATTCGACGCGAGATAAAAAAGCGCGACAGAGTGAGAAAAAAAGCTCTGAAAACTACTAAGTAACAAACCGATATTATGGAGAGAGTACAAAAATATCCGAAATAAAATTAACAACATGAAAAAACACGCGAAAATCAAATTCGACGAAAATTTGGAAGAGCGAATAAGAGAATCCTCCAACCCGAGAGACTTCTGGAGAATAATAAACTGCCTCCTGAATAAGAAAAGATCTAAGACTATCTCTCCACTATATAGCTCCACAGGCAGCATAACAGCAAACGGCCACTCATATGCAACTAGTGATGCTGAAAAAGCAGTAATACTAAACAAGAGCTTCATTGAAAATTCAACCATTAATGACTCCAAACATAGCATCACAATCTTTCCGAAGCGTTGCAAAAAAATAATGCCAAATTTGGTTTTTACAGAAACCGACGTAGAATCGGCTATCAAATCATTCAAGCTGAACAAAGCTCATGGACATGACGGGATAAGTGTTAGAATGCTCCGCGACACAGCAAAATCTATTGCACGCCCACTGGTTCTTATTTTTAGAAAATCAATTAACACATCGAAATTCCCTGCAGCATGGAAGTTTGCAAACGTCATTCCTATTTTCAAGAAAGATGATCCTGCTGATTCGAAAAACTATCGCCCAATTTCCCTTTTACCGTGCCTCGCCAAATTTTTCGAGAAAGTGGTTCTTAAACAGATGAGGGAATTCTTTATTGAAAACAAACTCCTGTACTTCCATCAATCGGGTTTTCTCCAAGGTCATAACACAACATATCAGTTAGTAGATTTATATCATAACCTGTGTCAATCCCTTGATAAAGGTTTATTTACTTGTTCTATATGTTGCGATATCTCTAAAGCATTCGAAAGAGTTTGGCACAGGGGACTGATTCATAAGTTGAGCGCTTATGGTTTAGAAGGAAACACATTATATTGGCTCAAAGACTACTTAAACAATAGAAAACAAAGAGTATTAGTCAATGATGCTTATTCTGAATATGAGGTCGTCCCTTCCGGTGTGCCACATGGCTCGATCCTTGGACCCTTCATGTTCCTTGTTTATATCAATGACTTAGCCGACAATATAGAATCTGATACTAGAATGTATGCCGATGACACTTGCATTACGAACAGCCATTATGACATCAAATTATTAGAAACCGCTAAGAATAGTGATATTGAAAAAATATCGACATGGTCCCGAAAATGGTTGGTCAGCTTTAACCCGACAAAAACGGTTGGAATTTTCTACTCATTAATGACCCCGAAAACAAAACACCCAGAACTTAAGTTCGCCGATGAAACAATATCGTTTGTTGACACGCATAAACACCTTGGTCTGGAACTACAGTCAAACCTCAATTGGAATGCCCATATCGACGGCCTGGTAAATCGGATTGCATCTCGACTAGCTCAACTAAGGCGCCTGAAGTACCAACTTGACAGAAAAATAATTGAAATTATCTATAAAACGTATATACTACCCCTATTTGATTACTCAGACGTAGTGTGGGACAGCGCACCGCAATATCTCCTGGATAAGCTCGATCGACTACACATTGAAGCTGGGCGGATTGTCAGTGGCATCACTCGCTCTGCATCTAATAACACAGTTCTGCATGCAGGAAGTGGGGTGGCCTTCTCTAGATAGAAGGCGACAGATACACAAACTGCAACTAGTCTATAAAATAGTAAACGAACAAGCCCCATCCTATCTAGCTTCTACACTTCCCCCTAGAGCAAACGAGGTGTCGGGTTACAACTTGAGGCGACCCGGCAAATTTTATTCATATTTCTGCGATAGCCCTGCGTGCTTCTGTGGAAATCCATCCGAAGACGTCTTTCATTTTTTCTTTAGTTGCCCCTTGTATCAGTCTGAGCGAGCCGTCCTCGCTGATAAATTGACTCGCGAGAGCCTTCAAATTCTCGACATTAACGAAGTTCTGTTCGGAATACCATATATCTCGTCCCAAAGTAATAAGAAACTGTTCGATATAATTCAGCAATATATTGTAGCAACAAAGCGTTTCGATGACTGAATTTAAAACAAAATATATCCTCAAGTAAGGACTTCAAATTGCCTTAGTATATACACCGGTAAATATATGAACTACGCAGTTTAGTAATCTATGGCTCCCCACTTATGGACATACTCCCCCACTCAATCACCAGTTCTCTGAAAGTTTGATCTACCGTATGTACTGTCTTCCAGAGTAGCTGACCAACACTTGACTAACATATGTATTATATATGTGTATATGTATATGCATGAGGGTGTGTATGTGTGTGTATGTATGTGTGTATCTATATATATATGTATGTATGTGTGTGTATATGTATGTATGTGTGTATATGTGTATGTATATATATATATATATATATATATATATATATATATATGTATATATATATATATATGTATGTATATGTATGTATGTGTGTATGTATATGTATATATATATTTATTTATATATGAAGAAAATACCCCTTTGACAAAACCCTGCTCCAACATCAGTTAAGACGAACCAAAAATCACATAAACCCCACCAAATGTTATAGCTAACAAATCATCCATAACCCATATATAGCAATATGCTCTGGACGGCACTACACCAATCACCATAAAATCACAAAATCTTACATGTAAATATGTTCAGCTGTCATCTTGTAAACATTTTGTATCTAAATCGATTGTATTGGGAGAGGGGCTTCATAAGTTGAAAAAACTTGTGCCCCGATCCCTTTTGTATTATATGCAAATAAAATACGTTTCAAGTCAATTCCATACTGAGAGATCTGTGCTATTGTTGCTATTGTTGGCCACTTTTCGTGCCTACTCCATTGTCCAAAAAAATACCCGAGTATTTCTTAATATACTCGGCCGCAAATTAGGCGACCAAAACAAACTCTAAAATGTTGATTAATTCCCGATTGTGAGAGAAGGAAAATGATATGTTCAAACAATTTTCACCAAATGTATTAAAATCAATTGCTTTAGTGTTCTCTTGATAATTGTACATATTTTATATACAATGCAGATAAAGATATGTGGAATTCAAGATGTTGAAAATCTGATATAACTTTTGTCTGGATTTGTGCAAAACGCGCGCCCGGCCTTAAAGTCGATACAACCTGTCTCCTAAATAACGACGCACGTGCATTATGACCATCATTCTTCATGATTCTTGATAGTTCGTGGTAACATCCCCGATAGCAACTTATACTATCCGATTAATCATCCCACAACATGGCATCTAATCATAGGATCATATCATATTTATCATGCCACATGCAGCATGGAATCTCATCATGGGATCATATAATATGTATCATGCCACATGCAGCATGGAATCTCATCATAGGATCATATAATATTTATCACCCCACATGCAACGTGGAATCTCATCAGGCACAGATGACGCCTTCAACTCTCCATAAAACCACCACATTCGGAGCTGACGTCACCGTTGCATCGCTACTGATCCTGATCTACATCTACAATCCTCATCACTCCGGTGACAGTTTCCACAAGGTGAGTGAAAATTATAATGTTGATTTAGCGGATGTATGAAATGGCGATCTAAAATAAATCAACTGGACATTGGTCTTTATTTACGGAAAAAATAATGTTTGATAATGTTTGTGCAATTTACGACACTCTAAAATATCTCCTCCTTGCATACAAACTTTCTTTGGCAATTATTTTATGGAACGTAAAAACTGTTGTATCACTATATTGAACATTAGCAGGGTGTTATCCAGGTTAAAGTGATGCGAAGCACTCTGCTGAGGTGTTTCAAATGTATTAACAGATATATAGTCATGCCAAAATATGTTATTTCATAAATTTGATATCCAAACAGTCATAAAAACAGCGTCATTCAGTGTTGTAAACGAATTACACACATATAATGCTATATTACTCATGAAAAGATATATTTACATCACCAGATGCAAAGAGGTAGAACTTAAAATGGACAGTGCTTTTAATTTCTTTATGTACCAATACCAAATTGAAAAAAAGTGCAACAATGTATAACATAAATACGAAAATAACTTTGGAAAAAAGTGGGATAGTGTCCTAGCCCAATACAAAATCCTCTCTAATGATTGACCTCACATACTTTTACAAACATATTTATTTATCCAGAATTTTGGCCATGAAATTAAAAAAAAAAATTACAACAAAATATATGTACATAACAAGTCTCGCCTCAGCAGTCTCTTAAGGTTTAACCAAACCAGTCCAATAGGGCCTCCGGGGATATGTTTTTCAAATTTTAAAATTGGTAGAAAAGTATCAAAAACGTCACAAAATTCAAAGAAAACAACAATCAATGTATCATATGTAGTTAACAACACTATACTGGTAGTATTTAAAAACATATAGCACATACTTACCAACACACTCTTGACTTTGTGCGCGCGTACAGACAAAACAGTCAGCTAATTTCCATAAAAGAAGTACAACAGGATTCAGGAGAACTCCACAAGAAACGCTTTGTTGAGAAATCCACATTTTATAGTAACAAAACTTATTTTAAAATAAATTTTCCAAAGCCAGGGTATGTGTTGTTGCTCAACTTCACCAGAAAGCAAGCAGCTGGATTTGACTGTGACTGTAATTGTGAAAGGTCAGATTCCCTCAGCAAGCCAGCTTATACTTTAACATGGCCAGCATGGTCCAAATCCCAATCAGGATTAATCAAGAGATTACTCAATGAATTCCCACCAGCAAGTTTACAATGGATACAGTCATTGCCAAATACTGCTGTGTGATATCTGGTTGTGTCATTTCAAAATTTGATCACTCGCTTCAAAAACATGAGAATTAAATCATGTTTTGTGCAGTAATATATGGATTTCTCAACAAAGCGTTCTTGACAGAGAACTCCCCAACCAGGATTCAGTTTTGTTTGTGGAAATTTCTCAACAACAAACCCTGTAAGTGTGCACAAAGTCAGATTTCAGTTCGGAAGAAAGTATCAACTATTTCCAATTTCTGTCACAGGTAAAGTGTTATTTACTACATATAATATACGTATCGTTGTTTTTAGCATCTCATCTGAAGTTTGTGACATTTTTTTCTCTATTTAAAAAATGACCCAAATTTGAATCGGAGTCCATATTGGAGTGCTTTGGTTAAGCCTTAAATACAAGTTAATAGTCAATTAATATTAACCCCTCAATCATTGGAGCTTCCTGAAGTTTTGCGAAAACACTAAGCCGATACGTTCCTTTGTGTGCACGCGTCTCCCATATATGTGAGGGAATGTATTGGCCTAGCAATTTTTACATCGACCTTGTAAACTGGTGCATTCTCTTATATAGGTCCCCGTAGGACCTATGGGGGACTCGCAGAGTTTTTAATGGTGCACCAGCGCATCCAGTCAGGAAGGGATTAACATAAGAATTGCATAGAAAAACATTTAGCTCTCTGAAATCATGACACCGATTGAGCCAAATTAACAATAATATGAACACTGTCTTTCCTCACAATTTGTAACTTATCTTGTGTTTCAGCTGCCCGTTCGACTAGACGCGGAGAGCTATATGTATATGGTTTTCCGCATCTTTTCGATTGGGCTGCTATGACTCAACTCAATTGTTGAAAAAATATATATTTATATACACTTTATGTAAATGTTTGAACGAATTGTAACAAAAAATGAATAAATTATAAATTAAAGAATTTCACACATAGGCTAGTATTGGCGCAATCATTGCCGTTGTGTCTATGCCCATTAACCCTTTCAGTGCCAGGGGCCGATCTCATCGGCCCTAATTTACGGTCTGTAAAAACGGCCCTAAAAACATTATTAATATATTTTATTTTTTATTTTTAGATTTCTTTTTATATTTTGTTTGGGTTATAGCGATTTTAAAAACAAACTGGATAAAACCTTAGGGGCATGTTATAACTCAAAACTATCACCAAGTATTCATAGTAATAATTTTTATGCCCATGGAAAACGTAAGATTCCCTGGCATTAAACCTACAGAATAAGTCTGTTAAACAATATAAGAAAAAATTATTAAAATTGTAAAATATTGTAAAAAATAATAACAAATGATGAAAAATTGTTAGGCCAATGCATTCTCTTATATATGCGAGGCGACCTATGGTCGACTCGCATATATAAGAGAATAACGTAGTAAATATTTACATTTGTGCGTAGTTCAACCATTCTGTTCTCTGAAATACTACAATCGATTTGGTAAGAAATTTCGATAATCTTAGTTCAGTTCTATATTCTTCCAATGGGGATATTATTTCGATAATAACTGATTGGTTTTATTCAATTACATAAGTCCACAATATGTCTTAAAAATGATGTGGAACTCTCCGCTGTCTACATTTGATGGGATTAGAGAATACTCTTACTCAAAGTGTTATTTTGGTGGGCATCATAAAAAGTCATGCCCATACATGGATTAT
Organism: Siphonodentalium dalli; assembly: GCA_032622095.1. Taxonomy (NCBI): domain Eukaryota; kingdom Metazoa; phylum Mollusca; class Scaphopoda; order Gadilida; family Siphonodentaliidae; genus Siphonodentalium; species Siphonodentalium dalli. The sequence goes on from CP136063.1 coordinate 250,283,215, forward strand.
AAGCAGTGGTTCACCTTTTTGGGATGATTACCATTTTTCTTTCGCGATTTAAATCGACCCGCGTGTAATGAAGTATTAATTTATTTACAACTGCACGCCATAATATTTTTAATTGCACTTGACGTGGTTGGAATTATCGACAATAGTAGATGATTGTCCCACTGAGAAATAATTGCAACTAGCGACGTGGGCGCCGACCAATCGGAATGCTGGATTTAGTGATGATCACACTTAGTATGTAGATTGGATAATACCTGAGTACTAACAAGTAGGACCACGAATTTAGTTCAAAATGATCCTAGATGCGAATATTTAGGTCCAATATGAAGCTATTTGCACGAGGATATATAAGTCGGTAATATTCTATATCTGCTCAAGCCATTGGGGGTTGGTAATATCTATACTGCCGCTGAACAGCTGAATGGGATTTTGAACCGCTGAACGGACATGGCGGGCGGTCAAAAGGTGTCTCCTTTCTGTATTGGGATTATTGGGATATAACACCTATATTACTTACGTGTCATTTGCATAACCCACGACCGACTGTCGTCGTTGTAATTAAAGACATATTGTGGACTTATTTCATTGTATAAAAACAATCAATTAGTATCCACACACTATCCCCGCTGAAAGTATGTAGCAAAGGACTAAGATTGTCGAAATTTCCAATCACACCGACTGTACAATTTCAAAGAACACAACGGTTAAACTACGCACATGTAGACCCTGTGCCAATGCATTCTCTTATATATGCGAGTCGACCATATGTCGCCTCGCATATATAAGAGAGTGCATTTGGCCTAACAGATTATATATTATTATAAAAAAATGACCAAAAAAAATTAAATGTAAATATTGACTACTTTATTCGGGACGCATTATTGGGCATAAACATTACGGGCTTTACGGCAATGATAGCGCCAATAATAGTCACTATATCTGTAATACGTTTGTAACAATTACGCAGTTTTCTGACTATTTAGATATTAAATTAATGAAAATAACTTATTATGGCATGACTATCTGTTATCACCACAGTTGAGTGTTTCACATTACTTTTAAGTTAAACTGAAATCAGGAAATCTGCTGATTTTAGGTACACATACAACGCTCTATCGCTAGGTCGTGATTACTTATTCTTAATATCGTGAATGCTCTTTTGTCGTCAATGGACCGTGTATTGGGCAAGCATGGTTCAATTTGAAAAGTTTTTATGAAAAGGCGATAATTGCCTAATTTGTTACTCCCTGTTTTAGATTCTTCATACAATAAATAAATAAAGGGAGTAGTTGGGCGCGAAGCGCCAGGAATTGTCGAAAAGATCGAGTGATCTTCTCCTTCACCCCATCACCTTTTGCTTCATCTCTCATAATTATTAACAATATAGTTGTCGTGGTAGTTGTCGCATGAGCTGTCAGCTGATACACCTTGGCTTTGTGGTACAGATGTACTGGTACTGCACCGTGCACAGTATGCTGCAAATAAAGATGCATGTTATGTCATTGGTGCACTCGTTCAATGTGGGAGGGTTTCGTGGTAACTCGGGCATACAAAGTATCATTTCGTATACGGTACGTGGACTTGCATCTTAGCTTATTCTGGGACAGTAATAATTTCCAAGTATTTGAAGGATTAAAACAATTTCCATTTATTAAGTAATTTGTTTGAACTACCTTGACGTTATTTTCTGGAGAATGTTTGGACAATTTAATTATAAATTATTTGATTTAGTTTGTCCAATATAATAAACTTAAAATATATGGATTGAATATGGCATGATTAATTGTTTTAAGTACATATATACCATCCTTAAGATTGGTTCATTGGTTATGTAATTCCATGAATTCCATATATTGTGCGGAACCATTTAATAAAGGAAAAATTACCATTGCAGGGAGTGACATAATACATTCATACATATTCGGTTACATAATACTTACATCTTCATACTTTAACCCTTTAACCAACAGAACGGCCCTGTGCCAATGCATTCTCTTATATATGCGAGTCGACCATAGGTCGCCTCGCATATATAAGAGAATGCATTGGCTTAACACATTAAAAATTATAAAATTGTTAAAGAATGTAAGAAAAAATGGTAAAAAGTTTTTTTAGGCCAATGCATTCTCTTATATATGCGAGGCGACCTATGGTCGACTCGCATATATAAGAGAATGCATTGGCACAGGGTATAACTGTAACCATCACAATGTGGTCAATGAGCCGGTTCCAATGATACCCATATTTGTATGGTTCTATTGAGACAGACCGAAGATAGTTTAGGCTGTTGAAGCTTTATTTGGCCGGTTTTGGCCGGTTTGTTGGGTAAAGGGTTAATATAAAAATTGAATTTAAATATTTCACATATACACATGAATACATAGTGATTACCTACACGTGAATACATAGAGATTACCTACACATGAATACATAGAGATTACCTACACATTAATACATAGAGTTTTTGTTGAATACCGAAATATCAGATGAGTGTCTGGAAAGAAATATCGAATAGCCACGAGCGGCTGCACGAATGTTTCAGGTATCCAAACAAAAAATGTAGGTGTTCTTTTTATTATATGCGCCTTATTAATGTTCACAGTTGGTAAATTATACGGCATTTTCACGTTTAATAATAAAACAATTCGAAAAGTACTCGGAAAGCAGCATGTATCTGGTTGATTCAAATGTATTACATCGATCAGCTGTTAGGTAGCATCCCGCTTTCAATGGTAAAATCATTCGATTCAATTGAAATATAAGAATTCATTGGTTGAAGTCTTGTACATTTTGTAATAATATTACACAATTCTAAGTACATAGTATTATAATATATAATATCAATAATCACAGAAATCAATAATCTTAATTTGTGAGCAGATCGGTTACAGATTCAACACAGAAAATGGCCAATGACAATGTTATAGTGCCCCACCTCTGACCGAAACGGCACCAATGTGACGTCTTTAAACAACATTATATTGCTCGTATCATGGAATATGTATCAATCTGGTGGAAATCGGCGCTAAAAATATTTTGACCAATGTTGGTGCTCCTAACCGCCACCATCCCTGACTGGAGCGGCATCACATTTGGCCTCTTTAAACCACACCCATTGGACTCCTCATATCACGGAGATGATTACGTATAAGTTTTGTGAAAATCGGCGACAAATAAAGTCATCGATGTTGTTGCCCCTCCCACTTTTCTGACCCTGACACAAACAGTGCCACTTCAGAAAAGTTTACCTTGCACCGTCATCCCCCTCGTACAAAATACCCCCGATAGACCCCCTTGGAGTCATCTAGATGGTTCACTTTAATTTATATATAACATAGACATAGACACAAACATACATTCACAATATAGACATAGATAACCCTTTCTATACTAAAGCATCATTCACGAGTAGTAATCCCATAGGAAACGTTCAGATAATTAGTTAGGTTGTTATATATCGAATTTGTTGAACTTATAAGCTAAACATTTCCCTTCAATAAATAGGGCTTATGCACTTTTATTTATCTGTCGTCCACTTTTATTATCTTAAAGGTACTCAATCCGATTCGATGGTCCCCGTATAATCAGATTCCAACAACAACAACATGCCACTTCAGTTATCAGAATCGATTAATTGCCCAACAATAATGCTAACCACTGTCAACTATAGTATAAAATTGCCCGAAATGTGCTATTTATCAACATGTTGTTTGACGAAATTTTGTATTATTGTCAACAGAAAGCCTCATGAGTTTAGAGTTATCCATCTTCATCCGCAATTTGGTCCGAGACCGTCGGCCCGTCGACTGTTTACTGGGCCACTATTAAACCTCGACGGTGAAAAATAATAGATTTTTAAAATCGATATCTAATAACTCTGAGCTTTGATAGGTGGGTTCCTCGACTCGAATCAAATATTTCTACCCCCAAATCCAAATAAATAGAAAATGAGGGGCTCTTAATCGGATTATACATCTTTAACAGCCCCAAATGAATTTCAGAAAATTTACACGTTTTAACTCAGTGGGATGATCCATTTAGTATAGAAATGAAATTCACACACTAGAATTAGTATCTAAAATACAAATTTACATTGAACTGTACTGACTGAGGCGGTAAACTCCCCCTATATAAGATAATATACCACAAATGGAAATTATAAGGACCGTAACACATAAGCTTTACACACATTACTATGATACCTTCAGCACCATTGTTGCTGTCTTCGCAACATGCACATTTATTACCGGTAAGAAGTCGTCCAAGTTCTCAAGAAACATCTGTTTTCACCGTTTTTCAAATTAAGTTAAGAATTATGTTTAATTTAAAAAAGTCCGAGTGAGAGCTATAAAGCTTTGTTGGTGCTACACATGATTTGACCTGATATGATGAGAAGCGACATCAGACAAAGGACTCCAGGCATGTTAACTCTCCTGTGTGTATTGTATAGGATTAGAGCCCTATCTCCAACACTCCCAGAGAGGAATGATAATTTACACGTAGCTATAATATACCACCGGTGCGGTGTCTCCCAGCTCATGATAGTTGAGATTTATGCAGCGTTTGAGAAGTAAAAAATTGGTCGTAAAAATATGCAGCTTTCCAGAAATCCGGTTAGAACAAAACTATAAACGACATTACAATAATGTCAGCATTTTATGTAGCCACGTCGGAGTCGTCCAAAGTGGCTAAATATTACACATACCCAGACTCCAACTTTGGCCAACAAATTCCATGCACGACACGACCGCAGTTGGAATTTCAGACCAACAGCATACTGACATTCTTCTTTTAAATTTTTCAACTGGGTTTCGGAGAGAGGTTCCGATAATTGAATTTCTACTGTTATCCGTTGGAAATTTTCCAACCAGAAGTCGAATAATATATAGTATACATGTCTTACTTTCGGTGATTTTTCCCGGCTGAATTGTATAGAAGTTAGATATTCCGACCATAGGGGTGTATGATCGAAAGCTTTCCAACAGTTAGAAATTTATGGGTGCCAGCTGGGGAAATTTCAACCCAATGGGCTTGAGGTAAATATCGGGCTCCAATTAAATGGGCGCAGTTAGAAATGTCAAGGTATCTCCAATCGGAAAATATCAACACAAGGTGTTGTCCAAGTCTGCCAGCTAATATATTGGGATAGCGAAATGCTGGTTTACATCCGAGAACGATGCTTTTTTAATTCTATAACATGCTTTACGCCCAAGTCTGGTGACAGGAATTGTAGTCCATTTGACTTGCTTTTACACAACAAATCAATACATGATGTTAAATTCCGCATAGAATATTCCGGTTTATTAGGACCAACATCGATGCGTTTACGTTTGAGCTCAAAGCCGATGTGTTCCGATGTGTAATCGACAACGTTCGGCTTCTGTGCCAGCACTCGAGTGCACACAAAGTCACACACAAACAAACGAATACACCCTTACATAACAGATGTAGGAAAACATGGGCTGCTAATTTATTCAAACATCACTATTGTGTGGTTATTGTTATTGTTAGTGGCCCTATGTTACCTAATAGTTAAACTTTTCTTACACGGAACGTCCCACGATATAAATGTAATTTCAATTTACAAATTACCGAGTATTCGTGATAGAATTAATTCAATTTACGACAAAGTATTGTTGTTTATTTTTACCTTACGAGTGGTACGATGAAAAATGGCGAGCTCAATTAGAGAGGTCAGTTTCAAATGAATTTGTACTTTTTTCAATTTATGTAAACGTTATGTATTTTCCACATTGAAATACCGCTATCAATTGGCAACTGCTGTGGAGTTCAGAAAAAAAATCGGAATAAACCAGCTTATTGTCACAATTGTGATACATTTATTGATTACCTTGATTGGTGATTTGATGTGAGCTTGTCACTAACGCGTAAAGCCTTATAGAATAGGAATCCAGACGTTATCGGACAGCATTTCGTTATCCCAATATCTTAATTGGTTTAGCTACGAGCAGACTTGGACTATCCAAGGGGGTGGGGATGAATATATTTCCCTGCAGTTGGCACTCCAAGTGGGCCTCCGCGTCCCGCCACCACAGCCCACCCCAGCGTAGAAAACTACTAGCCACATCCCTGCACCACCTTCATATGTCCCCAGTGAAATTACATATAGCTCAGTATATATAGATTCGGCCATCTTCATTATGCTAATACATTACTCGGATTTAAATTCGAGCAGTACTATTTTTCGCGCACCCATTGGTGTGCGAATTTAAAACTGAGCGAAAAATAGTACAACTCCTGAGTTTATAGCGAACCGTGGGAAAAACAGATGGATATGTTGATCAGTTACATACCATACGGAAGGCTGTACAATTATAGACCTGTTGTTATGGCTATATATTACATGTGGGCGACCAACATAACAACCATTACTCATAATAATGTAAAGTAACAAATTATTATAACATTGTCGGTGTTGAGATACTTGTAAAAAATAGCATTGTTTCAGACTGAAGGTGTGCGAATTTATGCAACACAACAAGTGTTGATTTTTTTTTAAGTCAGCGGCCTAATACATGTATATATATATATATATATATATATATATATATATATATATATATATATATATATGTGTGTGTGTGGTTTCCGTTTTACTTCTTTCCTAGTTCATTTCCTAGTTCATTCCAATGAGGTCTATACCTATTTCAATTGAATATCACTGAGAATAATTATTTGGAGCATATAAACACACATCTTTACAACGCATTGATGATGACAGATAAATGCTAACACTATTAATATGTTTCTCCCCATGATTATATAAGGCAAAACAAGTATGGATCTCTGTGTTGAACTTCTGCATTCTTTGATTGATATAATTTCCACCCCACAGCCATGAAGGTCATAATTGTTTTATCGATATAATTTCCCCACACAGCCATTATGAAGGTCATCATTGTTTTGTCGATATAATTTCCACCCTACAGCCATTATGAAGGTCATAATTGTTTTATCGATATAATTTCCCCACACAGCCATTATGAAGGTCATAATTGTTTTATCGATATAATTTCCCCACACAGCCATTATGAAGGTCATAATTGTTTTATCGATATAATTTCCACCCCACAGCCATTATGAAGGTCATAATTGTTTTATCGATATAATTTCCCCACACAGCCGTCATGAAGATATTATGTCTCGTTGTGTTATTGGCTCTTGGCTCTGCCCAGACAGAAGCGTCTCTTCTTAATGCCGGGAAACAGTCCCTATCACAGATCGGAGCAAACCATGTGTCCCATGGATCCAGCTTTGTCCGACACGCCAACGTTGTCAAGCGTCAAGCTACCGAGAATGAGACAGTGGTCCATCACGGGACAAATGCCATCAACGCCCTCAGGGAGAGCGTTAGTGATATCTTAGGTGAGTCGCATATTACGGAAGTGTTCAGTCCCCTCGCTACGCTGGTCTAACCACTACCATCACGTTTATGTTCGTAATTAAATCTAACATGTTTTATTTAAGAGGTTGGTCAGTTACAATGCACTCTGCTTGGTCAAGTCAATTTTCAAATGGATATGGTCAGTTCGTTTTCACACAATAATGCAGAATGAAGTCTCGTCGATTAAGTCTTTAACCCTTTCAAGACGGGAGCTTCCTGAAATTATGCGAAAACCCTGTGCCAATGCATTCTCGTATATATGCGAGCATATGTCGCATCGCATATATAAGAGAATGCATTGGCCTAACAAATGTTATATTATCTGTTTTAGAATTGTTAAAGAATGTAAACAAAAATAATAGAATGATAAATTTTTTTTAAAGAATATAAGAAATAATGATAAAATAAATTATAAAATTGTTAAAGAATATAAGAATAAACGATAAAAATTGTTGTAGAATGTAAATGTTTTTTATAAAAATTATAATAAATTGTTAGGCCAATGCAATCTCTTATATATGCGAGGCGGACCTACGGTCGACTCGCATATATAAGAGAATGCATTGGCACAGGGTTTTTAATGTTGCGCCAGCGCAGCTCCCGCCGTGAAAGTGTTAATAAAGATGAGAGATTTCCTCACATTCTGTGTACGTGGTGGCAGTGCACAGGCCAGCGTAACAGTTTGAGGTGAGTTGTGAGTTCCCTGAAATGCGCGACGTGGTAACGTGATATAACCATCCCCTCGGGATTTTGAGTTGAGTTGCTCTCTCAAATAATTCACATTACTTTTCCCATTCATTCGGTCTCAGACAACAAGAGATTGAACACACTTTGCTTCGAAATTTTGGTTATATATCGACGAACAAAGGAATCACAAAGGTTACACGTTTCTTTTGTGAACAAACGTGAGAGTGATGAAAATTATAGACAAGTTAACGTTTCTCATTCAATGTAGAGGATTCCTTTAAATGCCACGAAAAGAAAATTATTGAAAACTGGTTCCCATCTAAATGATTATCGAGGTATGGACTGACTGAAGTACTGACGTGCTTAGCGTTATTGTATTGTTTATTTGCATTGCCAGCATTTAAGCACATATACATATATATAGAATCACTGTATGCAAGCAATATTTGTCATTACGTTAACAATTATCCAATATTTCCACAACAAATTCACCATAATATTATAACGAAGACACAACACATACACTCCATTAACATAGTAAATTGCATAAGTATGCAATTTCCTACTTAGGCATTAGATAGATATAAATATACGTATTCAACTATATCTAATATTATCTTAAGAAATCAATTTCAATGGTAATTTAATCAATATGCTCAATCTATTCAGAACGCTCAAGTTTTAAAGAGAAAGTAATCCATGGAATTTATTGCGGTTCGGATTATCCCAATAATAATTGGGAATATATAATTCGCGCACATCTTTCAGCTCTTGGCATATTTCTCCATCTATGCTTTTGAACTGGCAATTTATGGTTAAATGTTCGTATTTTCAGTAAGGGTACGGTTACATTGGTGTAGATCTGTGTACAGAAATGTGTGGAGTCTTGTGTCACGGATTACTGTGATTTGCGATGAAAAATGTTTGATTTAATTTCACGGAGACTTTCATGATTTCAGATGGTAGACTGAGCGCTTACCTTAGTTGGGTTCATAATCTAGATCATTCAGTGTGGTTTTGTAAATAGTTCCTGTCAAACTCTCTATCGACCTTCCTCAACAAATCTGGTTTTACAACCACTTTATTACATAGTTGGAAAATATCGCCCATAGTGTGAGTGTAAAGACTTGTACTATAGTACTATAGCATACATTGGTTATAAGGGATAATGGTTGGTTTCCATCAAATTGATTGTTTGAAATTGGGAGTTTTTGAAAATTCACGAATGGGGCGCCTTCTTATCGCGTTAGATCATCGTTGCTCAACGATGTTGCAAATGTGCATTGTTCAATAAGCGCTCAGAACTCATGTGGTAAGCGCTATATTAAACAATAAATTACTATTATATTCAAATGGATGCACACTTATCCATCATGTGTAAAAGAATGAGCTTTTGTGCACACTCAATTTTTAGCATGGAAATGTTATGTTATGTATTTTATGCGAAATATCGTAAACAGAAATAGGTCGCAACCAAGAGTCACTATACCATATATGTGACACGCCAGCAAATCCAGTCGTAAGTCGGGATATTTTTTACCCTGTGTCAATGCATTCTCTTATATATGCGAGTCGACCACAGGTCGCCTCGCATATATAAGAGAATGCATTGGCCTAACAATTTTTTACAATTCTAATAATTTTTTCTTGTATTCTTTAACAATTTTATAATTTCACCCATACAGAGCCCCAGACAAACACGAGCAGACGACACTCTTCTATATGCTTCTATATATGTGTGGGGCTCCCTGCAGTGTAATGGATGTTTTTTATTTTATGTCCTAAACATTTTATGTCCTAAACATTTATTTAAAAAAAATGATAAAAATTTGTTAGGCCAATGCATTCTCTTATATATGCGAGGCGACCTACGGTCGACTGGCATATATAAGAGAATGCATTGACACAGGGTAAAAAAATCCCGACTTTCGACTTACGACTTGATATGGCGGGTCCCATATGTCAACATATCCTCGCGCAAATAGGTTCATAATCGACCTATAATATTCACATAGGTTCATAATCGACCTATAATATTCACATAGGTTCATATTGGATTACTTCCAATTTACTTGATTCTGAAATAAGTCCAGTGTGGACACATTTTAAAGGCGTACATCTGGTAAGTCGTGAGTTGGGTTACTCGTGTTATTATGAGTCGATAATGTGACTATAACACTCTCATTTTCAGTTCGTTTTGGTCTCAAAATGAGGCGATTCTACGCCGATTATGAACATATATTTACATACTAAGTGTGATTATCACTAAATCCAGCATTCTAATTGGTCGGCACCCACGTGGCTAGTTGCAATTATTTCTCGGTGAACGCGCAACAGCTCATAACTGCAGCCTCATAATTACATCGACGCGTCATAGGTTTTGGGAAGACGAACGCATAATGCTTTGGGCGCATTTGGACTCGCGCAGGATTGACTTAATAAATCATCGGGTTTCAATATAAAGAGAAATTGTTCCAGTTTACTTTTGCCAAGGGTGCTATGGGATATTTTGGGCTGGTTTTGTCACGATACACTTTTCGATTTAAATACATTTACAAAAGTGGCTTTTTCGCTAAATGTATATAAATATAAGGATTAACTGTCATGTGGACTGTTTTTATGGAGATGTTACCGTGAGGTAAGTGGTCATAACTTGTATGTAAAATTTTACACAAGTTATGACCACTTACTTCACGGTTATATCTCCATAAAAACAGTCCACATGCCAGTTAATTGTACCACTCTCGGGCTGGTCCCAGGTTCTTAGCATTAAGTTGGCAATTCTTAGAACACGTTGATGAGATTTATTATTACAAATATTTACAAAGTCACATCAGGCGGCCACGGAGAATAATACAACAACATCTTCTCACACTGCACGTTAGTATGAAGTGTGCGTTCAGAAACAAGAGAGAGCCAGAGAGCTTGGCTCTGTCTAGTATATATGCTCTGAGAGGAAAACGCCCTGACCCCAGATGTCGTGATTTGATTGGAGCACGTGGAAATTCAGTAACCTGTTTTGACAAAAGCGGTGAACTCTAAAGTCAGTGACCTAGATCATTCACCTCAGAGTTGTTGTTCCCACATCAGATCAGGACATTGAACTATCAGCTAAGATTAACCCTACTCACATACGTCGAAAGTATTACATACTCCTATCCTTTGTTTCAAGATTTTTGTCCTAAGACAAAAAACTTGATGACAGATTTAACTATCCCATTTGGAATATGAATTGTTCCGAAACAGAAGAATGTCATAATCCTAAAAGTTCCCATCACAGGAATGTCACGTCCCGAAAGTTCTTTACTCGAGCCAAACCGTCGATTGCTATGAATTGTTCCGAAACAGAAGAATGTCATAATCCTAAAAAGTTCTGGTTCTGGAGAGTTAGTTCTGATCCAGCGTTGGAAGTTAATGGTGCCTCTCCCTATTAACCCCGTTTATCTTGGCTATATTCTGACTCATCGGTTGATCCAGATCCAGCGTTGGAAGTTAATGGTGGCTCTCCCTATTAACCCCGTTTATCTTGGCTATATTCTGACTCATCGGTTGATCCAGATCCAGCGTTGGAGAACAACGGCGCCTTTCCCGTTCATTCCCGAGCATCCTGGCTAGATTCCGAATGAATGATTGATCGATTGATCCAGATATGACTTCTATCGGAAGTTATAATGGCCTTGTGTCGATACGAAAGTTGAATAAATTTCCAACTTGATCTTTAATTCAGGCATAAATTAATTAAGAGTCAATATGGTTTAATATCTAGGGTGTGACTTCCCGTCATGGCTTAAACCGCCTTGTTCGATACGAAAGTTGAATAAATTTCCAACTTGATCTTGAATTCGGGCGTAAATTGGTTAAGGGTCAATATATTGGTGTCTAGTGTAGGACTTCATACGTTGTGTTTAGAAACTAATATCAATTAAGTCTGGTTGGCATTAGCGTGTGAAAATCACGCTATACGTGTAGAACACGTTTCATTGCACAGAAATGCCCATATAACCGACTAACATTTTAATTTGGCTCAAAGGCCATACAAATACCAGCATGGTACAAATGATTTTGTACAAATGCTCTACAAACTGAGATTTTAGAAATTCCTTGGCACGGCGTGTAAAATCACGCCTGTCACGTCAAAATCGCTATCCATTAACTTGGAATGCCAAACTAAACATCTCCATATATACCAGCATGTACCTTAATGCTCTATAACATAAACATTTTACAACATCATTAGCGCCGACGTGTCAAAATCTCGTCGTTTGTGTCAATGCACGATTTCATAACCTGGAACGCCAAATTAAATATCACGGGCCCTGTATTTGGGCATACCCGTCGAGTAATCTATAGCTTGTCAGCTAGTAATTCTAACAACTATCATAAACATTAACAACTCCCACACCAAGGACATTTTATATAAATGCCATCGATTATATATATATATATTCCTTGTGAAACGGAATAAAATGTACAACTCATGAGACAATTTGCTTGGCTTATTGGTTCACATACTCATAGCTGATTATATATGGGTTTTTAATACAACCTACTTTACCTTATTATCATGATATTTCCCTTTAAAACAATTCAATAGTTCACTATACAAACTTTAATTTCCTGACATCAGCTATCTCTTTAAACGTATTTCCAGTTCATTCTCATATGTCCCTTTAAACTTAAAATCATCAGACAACGACTAACTTGTATTTTCATGACCTCAGACCACTCTTAAACGGAATGTGCAAGCTAATTTTCATTCACATGTCCCATGTTCCTCGTAAAATATGAATTCTCGATATGGTGAACGAAACTTAATTTATATGTGATATGTACGAAATTTTACCAAGCAGTCAAATTTTCAATTACCTCCATAACACTCGTGGACATTCATTTAAATTGTTCGCCTGAGCGACTCCACTCGATTGCAATATAATTGACTTAGCCTTGTATCATCTTTTGTGCGGTCAAAAGGAAAATCTACCATTGTATCGGTTGGACAGTTTTGCTAGTTTGCATAATTAAAACCCTGGGGGCACAGTTTCATTTCTATTGAAGACGAGGTATGTTTTGGGTAAACGAGGGTCTCGATTCAGGAATTTTGACCAAACAATTTGTATGTATCTTACAAAGGATGTCCAATTTTCTCATCCACCACCTGGACTATACGTTCCTATATTGTCTCGACCTTGCTCTACAGCTGTTGTATACGAAATTTCCTATGGGACGGATATATTTCCCATTGACAATGTTTTCAACATAGCTATGGTTAAAATTGTGTCTTTATTCAGTAACATTTTCATGAAAAATTGTGTCTTTATTCAGTACAATTTTCATGGAATTAATAGGATTATCTGGATAAATTCATGTTCGTTTCTCTGACAACTCCTTAAAAAGTAAGTTCTTTGTTTTTCTTCTTTTATATTCTACATGTATATTATTACGTGTACTCGGTGCCGTCCACAAACATTTAGACATACTGGAAAGCATGTTAGTCTGATTAATACTTACAGACACTCTCAGAATACACGTAATAGATGTAATTATGGCATAATCAATTTTCTAGCCATTCTTTTCTTGTATGGGCACACCATAATTGATTATTCAGTTACATTTCTGACTTTCCGACTTGTCAACTCTGATCAACTTTGGTTAGTTCGAAACTTGAACACATTAAAACCATTTCGATAACGCCTACATACAATGGCGATACATGTACAGCGATCTATATATTTTAAAATCGACATTTTAACCCAATCCGGGTGTGTCATAACAAAATACCACTAACCATCCGTGTAGATATTTTTGCAAAACATTGGAACCATTTGGCTAAATGGAACCTTCCTAAACCATACTTCACTTCAAGTGACTATAATGTCTCTAATTTAAAATTTTCCGAATTACTTCAACTAATTTCTTTTATTTAAAGATATATCTCGCTGGACGCAACCAGTTTCTTGACAAACTGTCATAAATAATGTTTTCAAATGGATAATCTGAGCACAATAAAACTAATATTATACGCTCAATTGACCGACATAACAGCCTAAACAAAAATTTAAACCCACAATTCTTTCAAAACCAGAACTCACTAAACTCATACTGATTAACTTGACAACATCCTAAACTCATCAGTAAATTTAATACCTATATAACCTGCATAAAGGTGTAATAATTTAGACCAGCGTACATATAACTAATAATACCTCGAAAACAAACAATCTTTATTTCAAATCAACGCAACGATTTTTGAAACAACAATTTGACATAGAAAACGCTGATACAACCGTAATTTCCAAGCATACCTAATATTGAAAAATTGACACAACAATTTAAACTATAACTGTGAATTCCCTGAACATAATTCCCTGCATAATTTAATAATTCACTGAGAGTCATTCTCGCGCAGATTGTCAAACCAATCTCATCCAATTCTTGGATGCCATAGCTCTGGACACATTATCCCAGTGATTCATTTCATCTAGCTGATAACATTTTTCAATTTTAATAATTACGGCCAATTTGCACATAAATTTAGACCAGCAACAATTAACTAATAATATTTCGAAAATAAAAACCACTCTTTATTTCAATCGACGCAACGATTATTGAAACAACAACTCGAAATAAACATACTGGGACAACAGTAGTTTCTAAGTTTACCTTATATAGAAAAAAATTGACGCAACAATTTAAACTCTAACTATGAATTCCCTGAACATAATTCCCTGCATAATTTAATAACTCACTGGGAGTCATTCTCGCGCAGATTGTCAAACCAATCTCAGCCAATTCTTGGATGCCATAGCTCTGGACACATTAACCCAGTGATTCATTTCATCTAGCTGATAACATTTTTCAATTTTAATAATTACGGCCAATTTGCACAAAAATTTAGACCAGCAACAATTAACTAATAATACTAATACTAATAAACCACTCTTTATTTCAAATCGACGCAACGATTAATGAAACAACAACAACTCGAAATAAACATACTGGGACAACAGTAGTTTCTAAGAATACCTTATATGGGAAAATTGATGGAACCATTTTAAACTATAGTTAAATCTACCTATAAAGAGTTGTGAACCAAGCCAAATAATTGAAAAATTGTCTCACACCTTGTATTCCTTCCTATTTCCCCGTGACCACCTGGCATTCATCTCCAAGAATTCCAAGAAATGTCTAGCTCACGGCACCACGTCGACCTGTATATAATCCTTATATAACAAATCAATTTATAAGCCAATAACGCGCTGATTATTTGGGAGAACGGTCTGCATGCATATTATATTAATTGTTATCGATACATTCTAGAACTACCATGACGAACTTCTCTCTGGGATGACGCATGAGATTACGGGTGCTGAAGGTGATACCATCGGATCCCTGTTCATACAGAGGAGGATCATCCTAGATATCGATGCAGATGAATCGATTGATTAAACATACATAATGTATATTTAAATATCAACAGTTTATTCTTGTTTATTTCCGCCCCTAAGGGTTCGTTCATACACTGGAAGTTTGCAGGGATATTTGCAGGCATTTTCCCATACATAGAGGGGGGGTCGGAAAACATTTCCAGGCACGTATGATGGGGTGGGTAGGTGTGTCTCGGTCCGAAAAGCAGTTTTCTCCATGTGCCAATTTTTTTTCCATTTCTGCTATTGAGTCTTATTTTGATGTGTTTTGAACAGAAACAGGTCATATATAGTCAATAGCAATGCTATACTATATATAGAGGTTATCAGAAGTTGGATCAGTTGCACAATGGCCAACAATAACCCAAATTCAACTTGATAGAACAAGAAACTGCGCTATTGTAAAAATAAAATTTAATCAGGGTTCCATCTACTGATACAACAAAATAAGAATAACTATGCAGCACTCAGCTGAAAATAAGCAATAAAATGAAAGCACACTTGACCATATGGGACATGGAAATAAAGATATAATAAATAATGGAATAAAATAGACTTTTGACAACGTAAAACATAAAATCTTAACATATAAATTGAAGGCCAGCCGGGCCAGCTTGAACAATTTCAAATTGTTTTCCAAGTTAATGTGGATCAGCTTGCAATGTTAATCACAGTAACAAAGATTTTATCGTCACTGATATCGTGAGCAAAAAAGAATTGAGATTGGGCTATCCATCCATATGTTATTCGTAATTATTACGAAGCCTATTACTTCAGGCAGTGGCTACCAGCCTGCCATTGGTATATCATGGTTATGTTTGGTATTTGCATTATTCTTCAAACTGGGATGAACTGGGATGAATAGTTGTATTTCCACATGTTTTGATAAACAATTTGGTTCAAGCAATATATCACATAGCAAATATCAAAATATCAAATAATCTGAAATGTGTTGTACCATGTAGTCTGTAGAATACTCAAATGTGACTAGATCATGTGACTATATATTATGAAAATGAATAAATAAAATAAATATTTTAATAAAAACTTTGGCACTCTGCCTATCCCTAGAAATGTGATTATGTTGACACATTTCTTGATTAATGACACTTATATGATAAATTCAAATAGTATCGTTATCTTCATTATGCACTGTTCTATTAAAATCTCGCGCAATAAACTATGATAATCAGGGATAATCAGATATTTGGTTGGTCAATTGATAATTTTCTCAAATTTAGGGGGGTGGGTGTCCAAAATTGACTGGAAAAAAATTCTGAAATGAAAAAAAAGGGTGGGTGTCCAAAATTGCCTGGAAAAAAAAGCCGGAAACGAAAGAAATTGGGTGGGTGTGTCCCCCGAGGCCCGAAAACATAAAAATGATCATACGTGCCTGGAAATTTGTTCCGACCCCCCCCTGATACATGTAGAAAACATTATGGTGCCAGAATACGAAAGGCAACATGCATATAGAATGCATATTTTACCAAAGCTAACGACATGAGGCGTAACATTTCGGTAGTTCCCCATGTGACGACTCTACGGACACGTTGCCTAAAATACCTATATGATTGATTCTTGCTATTTACATGCAGATTTCGATAGCAGCGTTACTTGTTGAACTACATCGTTTTACTTCTCATGTGGTTAGCTTTTGTTTTCATGTGTAACCAATATTGGTAAGTGGTTGTCTGACCAGGTAATACGTTGCAGGGGTAAGTGAACACCAAACCTGGCACACCAGAATGACAGAAACCATGTCAGAGTGATATACCGGCAGGTTGACCAGAGCCTTTTAGAAAGTCAAATAAGGAGAAGAGCAAAAACGTCTTAAAACATAGTTGTAATAACAATTGTTCACGCAATACTGTTGGGCACAATGTAGTAAGGTTTCTTTTACACATATACTATGATTTGTAAAGTATTCTAAGTTCCCAATAAACTTTTATAATTCCTATATCTATATTAGTATATATCATAAACTGCAGTCTACCGAAAATATTGCCATAAACATATATATGGGATACAAAGTAAAGTATGCAACTTATCCCATATATATCGTTAATATATACTATTAATAAAGGTAGTCAAGTTTATAAATGTTATTAATTTAACCCGGCATGTAAATGTCCCGCTGTTTTATGTAAAATCCTAGACGCATTTTATAAGCATTTTGTGATTCGCTCAAATTATTAGATTTCTGTGGTGCAATAGATGACAAGAAGACCATAATCAGAAATGGTAACGCCCTCAAGATTATATTATTACGCATAAATCAAAATTATAAAAAAAAAATGCAAAATATATTGGTTACATGAATGCACTGCCTCAGAATTCCGTTAAAACAACTAATCCTTCAAATTATTACAAAAAACTACGTCTTATTACTACAGGTTTCTAATTCACCACACCAGAAGTCTCTAAATGCGGATCAAAAATCTACACACCCGTTCCCTCATTAAAATCAACATATTTCGACCATTTTAGGGGAACTCGGCGAATTCAGGGTACTCCGCAAATAGACTTCCGCAAATAGGGACCTACTGCGAATTGTCACAACGAGCTCCCAATGGGTTATAAATTATGTTCAGGCTATCAGTTGGTTGAATACTATTTCCCTTTTTACTAAAGTACACAAGTAAATATCGAATGACGATACATATATTTGTAAACAAGCATTGCAAATAATATTATTGGGACGAAAAGTCGCAAGACTTGTTCCGTATTATGATGATGATGATATGATTGATAGAACAAACCACTATTATGATGATCGTGTCGTTATTTGTTTAAAATATGTATCAATTGATATATACGCACCCGTTCCCTCATTAAAATCAACATATTTCGCCAATTTTAGGGGAACTCCGCGAATTCGGGGACCTCCGCAAATAGACTCCGCAAATAGGGACCTACTGCGAATTGTCACAACGGGCTCCCAATGGGTTATACATTATTTTCAGGCTATCAGTTGGTTGAATACTATATCCCTTTTTACTAAAGTACACAAGTAAATATCGAATGACGATACATATATTTGTAAACAAGCATTGCAAATAATATTATTGGGACGAAAAGTCGCAAGACTTGTTCCGTATTATGATGACGATGATATGATTGATAGAACAAACCACTATTATGATGATCGTGTCGTTATTTGTTTAAAATACGTATATCAATTGATATATACGCACCCGTTCCGTCATTAAAATCAACATATTTCGACAATTTTTGGGGAACTCCGCGAATTCGGTACCTCTCCGACGACACCAGACGATATCGCGCTGATTTCCCTAACTAAATTCGGCATGGATAATCTCCTTGAAATCTGCAGTAACTATAGTTCCCGTTGGCGCTTCAACTTCTCACAAACTAAAAGTGTTGTTGTTGTGTTCAACGAGCCAAAGCGACAGTTCGAGAAGCAGAGGCGACGTTGGTTTATTGGAGACAGAGAATAGCTGAACAACCAAGTGCCACTCATCTGGGCATCACGCAAAACAAATTTGACAATGCTAACAAAAAGTCTAATGTCGTATATGTGAGGTAATGAGGAAATCTTATTTCGGACTAGCTGGAAGAGAACTACTGAATTCATGCAGTCCTCTGACAATGTCAAAACTATTCAAAAGTGTCGTCCTACCCAAATCCCTGTACGGATGTGAGTTGCTTCCAGCGACTAACACGACACAACTCCTTGGTATGGAACGTTCACACAGGACATGTGTTAAACATATGCAATCCATTCCAAAGCGTACCAGTACTAATGTTTCGCTTAGTCTCCTGTGACTTATGCCTCTCGAGCATGAAATCAGTTCCAAGAAGCTCAAATTCCTTGGCGATCTACTGCACCTACCAGAAGGCCACCAAGTACCACTCAAACTGTTTCTTTACAAACTCTTTCGATTCAGACTTTTTGAACGACCCTCAACTGGATTTCTGAGTGACATTGTCCGTATACTTGACATATATGGTCTCAATGACCATCTGGAGACGTTTCTGAACACAGGTATATTTCCTTGCAAGCAAGCATGGAAAAGGCTTGTGAAATCAGCGGTGGAACATGTGTACGTATCAGAATGGATTAGCGACGTTTACAGCAACGAATCGCTGGCTTTAGCTCGGGAGATTCACAGCAGTCCTCTCTCACGCTGGACAATATGGCATCTGCTGAAAGCGCGGCCAGAATATTCGGCACGACTTAAAAATCTTGCTCTTCTATTAAACAAGACAACATACCCAATGGACTGGTATGTTGTGCATGTGGGAAACTGTATGAAAATGAACTCGTTCACGCACTGACTAAATGTAACTCCCTGTCAATATACAATCTCCGAAACATATAATCGGGAACGAATTATTGATGCATATGGCGTTGATACATTTTTATTCCTGTATCAACTGAACGACAGCGCTATGCAAGTGTTCGTACTAGGTGGAAACAATATTGTTATCACAAACGACATTGAGTCAAACAGAACCAACATAATCATAGACACAGCCACTTTCCTCTTCATCAGTTGCACTCTCATAAGAGGCGAAAGCGCTACATGTAATGTATGAGCGAGGAATGCGGACCCTAGTCGTCTATCGAAATGGACATAGATGTACAATACACGTGGACTACTCTGTGGATATTTGTGTACATAAAACTTGACTCATGTATATTACTATGTAATGTATATATATACTCTCCGCATATGGAGGCAATAAATAAATAGACTGCGAATTGTCAAAACCGGAAAAACCGATTATCTATTTATAAAACGTCCACAGACACACAGCGATCTAAAATTTGCCCACAAGTAAACACCCGATGGGCGTTAATAAGCTTCATTTTAATATAAACTTTGCTTGTGGGCATAGATTATCGCTGTAAAAATACATTTCTACAGCAGTTCCGCAGCCTTGATTTCGACAATTTTATGGTAGGTCAGTCGTCGACCGAATAATGAAACTTCAGGGGCGGTATTCACCAACTGAGTTTATTTTATAAACCAGGTAGTTTATTTGATAACGGCTGAATGCTAGCGCTTACGTCTCATTCACTGTGGCCGGCTGTCAACAGTTACAATCGTATACTTGGACCCCGTTTACATGCGCGCGATGAATTTATTATGAACAAGATTTCAGATAATTATGTTCACGCAAATGCATTAATCGTACAAATATTAGCGCGGAACTGAACTCGGAATGTGCACATGGTCCCGTCGATACAGACATGTATGTTCGCGCTGTAATATCCGAGTTAGTATAACCATGGCAACGGACGGATAAATGAATCGCAATGCTGGACTAATTTTGGCGCCACGACTATATAGGCGCCGATACGCTATATACATGTATACATGAGTTTTGCCGATTTTGCGTTTATCAGTATGTTCCATTTAATTTTAATTTCGACACGAAGGGAGGGGTTATGGCGTTGCTGATACCAAGAATGAGCCCATGAGATTAATAGCTTCAGCACTAAACTGTTAGAGCTAGTATTGCGACAAACAGTTCCCGTTGCCACACCACATGATCCGAGGGTCGGTGGGGTATTATATACATATACGGAAAAACCAAAATTACAGCAGTGATAATTGCTTGCGGTAATATCTTGCTATTTGTTTCCCCCGTATTGAAACTTCAACATTTCATATTTTAGTGAATTAAATTGATATCACTATGATAATTCCATCTGTGTTAGTGTCTTAAGATGGAGATGCACGTTTAGCATAAATACAGCCACATGTGGCAAGATATTTTCAGCGAAAAATCTTGAATTTCACATATCATCATCTTCATTGTTTGCAGAATCTGAGCAATTATCAAGAGGTGACAAAAGCAATGGATTATAATACGTTTGGGAGGTTAAAAATATTATTTGTTGTCCGTTTCGGTGCCAAGAACTGCTAGAATAATTAATAATTTCACACAACACTTCAATCACCAAACAGTTTATTGTCTTGGCTCCACGAGAGGAGGCTTCATTTGTATCATTATGTGGAGTTAGATTTTTAATTGCCCAATATAGTGTCACACCTCTATATATTATAAGGAATAATAAAGCAGTCACAAATATTCCACCCCACCCATATAAAAATGTACCTGGGTAAATCTTGGTGTTTACCTAGGTATACCCCGGTACATATAGGTTTTACCCTGGTTCCACCCAGGTCACACCCAGGTTACACCCAGGTAAATCAGGGATTTATATAGATTTACCCAGGTATTTTCTATATATGTTAGGTATAAACCCCAGTTTACCCGGGTTTTTACGGATTTACACCCAGGTATTTACACCCAGGTATTTACACCAGGGTTTCGCCCAGGTATTTACTACAGTGTTCACCCGGATATATACACCTGTGGTATTTTGTTAAACTGTATAATCTGCATTGAAGTCACCTTATTAACCCTTTCTATATTACAGCACCATTGGCGTGTAGTTACCTTATTAACCATTCTATATTAAATCATTAATTGACAGGTAGTTACCTTATTAACCCTTTCTATACTAAGTAACATTGGTGAGTAGTTACATTATTAACCCTTTCTATATTAAAGCACCATTGATGTGAAGTTACCTTATTAACCCTTTCTTTATTAAAGCATCATTGACGCGTAGTTACCTTATTAACCCTTTCTATATTAAAATATCATTGATGTGTAGTTACAATGTTAACCCTTTCTATAGTATAGCATCATTGGCGGGTAGTTGGCTCCTTAACTCTGTATATACCAAAGTATCATTGTCGTATATAGTTACCGTATTAACCCTTTCTATACTAAGTACCGATGGCGTGTAGTTGCCTTATTAACCCTTTCTATATTAAAGCATTAATTGACAGGTAGTTACCTTATTAACCCTTTCTATACTAAGTATCATTGGTGAGTAGTTGCATTATTAACCCTTTCTATATTAAAGCGCCATTGGCGGGTAGTTACCTTATTAACCATTTATGTATTAAAGCATCATTGACGTGTAGTTACCTTATTATAACCCTCTCTATATTAAAGCATCATTATTGCTGGGTAGTTATCTTATAACCCGTTCTATACTAAGTATCATTGGTGAGTAGTTACAGTATTAACCCTTTCTATATTAAAGCATCATTGACGTGAAGTTACCTTATTAACCATTTCTGTATTAAAGCAGCATTGACATGTAGTTGTTAACCCTTTCTATATTAAAGCATCGTTGACGGGTAGTTGCCTAATTAACCCTCTATATACTAAAGTATCATTGTCGTGTAGTTACCCTACCAACCCTTTCTATACTAAGTATCATTGGCGTGTAGTTACCTTATTAACCTTTTCTATATTAAAGCATTAATTGACAGGTAGTTACATTAAACAACCCTTTCTATACTAAGTATCATTGGTGAGTAGTTACATTATAAACCATTTCTATATTAAAGCGCCATTGACGGGTAATTACCTTATTAACCATTTTTGTATCAAAGCATCATTGACGTGCAGTTACCATATTATAACACTTTCTATATTAAAGCATCATTGACTGATAGTTACCATATTAACCCTTTCTATATTAAAGCACCATTGGCGTGTAATTACCTTATTAACCCTTTCTACGTTGAAGCAATAATTGACAGGCAGTTACCTTATTAACCCTTTTTATAATGAGTATCATTGGTGATTAGTTACATTATTAACCCTTTCTACAATAAAGCATCATTGACATGTAGTTATCATAGTAGCCAGTTATATATTAAAGCATCATGGACGGTAGTTACCATATTAACCCTTTCTATATTAAAGCACCATTGGCGTGTAATTACCATATTAACCCTTTCTATATTAAAACATCATTGACGTGTAGTTACCCTATTAGCCCTTTCTATATTTAAGCATCATTGACGTGTAGAACTTTATCTTATTAACCCTTTCTTTATTAAAGCATCATTGACATGTAGTTACCTTAGTAACCATTTCTACACTAAAGCATTATTGACGGGTAGTTACCTTATTAACCCTTTCTATATTAAAGCATCATTGACAAGAAGTTAAATTATTAACCTTCTATAATAAGTATCATTGCCGTGTAGTTAGTTACCTTATAAAACCTTTCTATATTAAGACGTCGACCATTGACGGGTAGTTGTTACCTTATTAATCATTTATGTATTCAAGCATCATTGACGAGTAGTTACCTTATTACTTGAAGTTTATTATGACAGTATGACAATACACTACCCCGGACAAATGAAGCAATATCATACTTTATCTAACAGCCTAGCTATAACTAGTGAACATTAAACTGACAAACAGACAATTTTCAGGGCCATTATTTAATATTAAAGGGATACAAAATAAAGAGATTTCTAATTATCAGTAAGAATTATTCTCTAAGTGATACTTATTATTTCAAATAAATGATTGCATATACTATAGTAGACCATATACCAACAGGAAAATATTAGTGAATACAATTATTGTGTTTCAAAATTCGTTTCGTTTCGTTTCTGCAGCCAAATTACAATCTTAACTTTTAGTTATCGTTCTTCAAAATGAAGCGCGGATAATTCGAGAGACATAAAGCTCGAGCTCGGAGACCAACCACCCACCCATAACAAACCGATTGTATACAAACACCGCTAATAATGTAAACATCCGGGCGGGCATGCGCAACGGCGCAAGATCGTAATTTCAGAATAACAGTATACAGTAATGACCAGAATAGCTAACAAAGACATCTATCTCTCAGATAACATGACTAAAGTTTTATAAATCTGTGTTTCCTTACAGTTATATACCTATAATGGGTCACAATAATATATCATTATTTTCCAGACATCTCATAAGGTGTTTAGTTATTTATATAAAAAAATAAGCTGTAAATAGTTGACAAATGACAGAATAAATTCCATAATGGCAATGCTCCTCAAATACTATACTATAGACACTGTTGTTGTTGTTTGTGGATAGGTATGCATCTATATACAAATAGTTTGCACAAAGTTTGGGCTCCTTAGTGGGTTTTAAGGCTGTGGAGACAGCCCAACACCCACAGCACCCATGACAATTCAAGTTAAATTGGTATATTTAACTTGAATTGGGCCATATGACCCATTATATGTATCTACTTCCAACACTTTTGTTGTTTGTGGATAGGTATGCATCTATGCAAATGGTTTGCACAAAGTTTGGGCTCCTCAGTGGGTTTTAAGGGTATTGAGACAGCCCAACACCCACAGCACCCATGATAAAACCATACAGCACCCGTGCCTATGAAAACATATTTCTGAGTCAGCCATCTCTCAGACTATACCCATTCTGTAAATGATTCCACATTTCACTCTAGAATATATAGAGGCAATGGGGAAAAAATATTTGGGCACCTGAATGGGATTTTGGGCTCTATTCAGGGGGGATATTTGGGTTTTTTAATGGTTAAATTGGTATATTTAACTGGAATTGGGTCCTGTAAAGGTATATACTTCTAGGTCTCCTAGTGTTTTTGGAAATATCTGCATCAGTATAAGAAGATTTGCAAAAGTTTGGGCTCCTTGGTGGGTTTTAAGGGCATGGAGACAGCCCAACACCCACAGCACCCATGACAATTCAAGTTAAATTGGTATATTTAACTTGAATTGGGCCATATGACCCATTATATGTATCTACTTCCAACACTTTTGTTGTTTGTGGATAGGTATGCATCTATGCAAATGGTTTGCACAAAGTTTGGGCTCCTCCGTGGGTTTTAAGGATATTGAGACAGCCCAACACCCACAGCACCCATGATAAAACCATACAGCACCCGTGCCTATGAAAACATATTTCTGAGTCAGCCATCTCTCAGACTATACCCATTCTGTAAATGATTCCAAATTTCACTCTAGAATATATAGAGGCAATGGGGAAAAAATATTTGGGCACCTGAATGGGATTTTGGGCTCTATTCAGGGGGGATATTTGGGTTTTTTAATGGTTAAATTGGTATATTTAACTGGAATTGGGTCCTGTAAAGGTATATACTTCTAGGTCTCCTAGTGTTTTTGGAAATATCTGCATCAGTATAAGAAGATTTGCAAAAGTTTGGGCTCCTTAGTGGGTTTTAAGGGTATGGAGACAGCCCAACACCCACAGCACCCATGACAATTCAAGTTAAATTGGTATATTTAACTTGAATTGGGCCATATGACCCATTATATGTATCTACTTCCAACACTTTTGTTGTTTGTGGATAGGTATGCATCTATGCAAATGGTTTGCACAAAGTTTGGGCTCCTCAGTGGTTTTTAAGGGTATTGAGACAGCCCAACACCCACAGCACCCATGATAAAACCATACAGCACCCGTGCCTATGAAAACATATTTCTGAGTCAGCCATCTCTCAGACTATACCCATTCTGTAAATGATTCCACATTTCACTCTAGAATATATAGAGGCAATGGGGAAAAATATTTGGGCACCTGAATGGGATTTTGGGCTCTATTCAGGGGGGATATTTGGGTTTTTTAATGGTTAAATTGGTATATTTAACTGGAATTGGGTCCTGTAAAGGTATATACTTCTAGGTCTCCTAGTGTTTTTGGAAATATCTGCATCAGTATAAGAAGATTTGCAAAAGTTTGGGCTCCTTGGTGGGTTTTAAGGGCATAGAGACAGCCCACCACCCACAGCACCCATGACAATTCAAGTTAAATTGGTATATTTAACTTGAATTGGGCCATATGACCCATTATATGTATCTACTTCCAACACTTTTGTTGTTTGTGGATAGGTATGCATCTATGCAAATGGTTTGCACAAAGTTTGGGCTCCTCAGTGGGTTTAAAGGGTATTGAGACAGCCCAACACCCACAGCACCCATGATAAAACCATACAGCACCCGTGCCTATGAAAACATATTTCTGAGTCAGCCATCTCTCAGACTATACCCATTCTGTAAATGATTCCACATTTCACTCTAGAATATATAGAGGCAATGGGGAAAAAATATTTGGGCACCTGAATGGGATTTTGGGCTCTATTCAGGGGGGATATTTGGGTTTTTTAATGGTTAAATTGGTATATTTAACTGGAATTGGGTCCTGTAAAGGTATATACTTCTAGGTCTCCTAGTGTTTTTGGAAATATCTGCATCAGTATAAGAAGATTTGCAAAAGTTTGGGCTCCTTGGTGGGTTTTAAGGGCATAGAGACAGCCCACCACCCACAGCACCCATGACAATTCAAGTTAAATTGGTATATTTAACTTGAATTGGGCCATATGACCCATTATATGTATCTACTTCCAACACTTTTGTTGTTTGTGGATAGGTATGCATCTATGCAAATGGTTTGCACAAAGTTTGGGCTCCTCAGTGGTTTTTAAGGGTATTGAGACAGCCCAACACCCACAGCACCCATGATAAAACCATACAGCACCCGTGCCTATGAAAACATATTTCTGAGTCAGCCATCTCTCAGACTATACCCATTCTGTAAATGATTCCACATTTCACTCTAGAATATATAGAGGCAATGGGGAAAAAATATTTGGGCACCTGAATGGGATTTTGGGCTCTATTCAGGGGGGATATTTGGGTTTTTTAATGGTTAAATTGGTATATTTAACTGGAATTGGGTCCTGTAAAGGTATATACTTCTAGGTCTCCTAGTGTTTTTGGAAATATCTGCATCAGTATAAGAAGATTTGCAAAAGTTTGGGCTCCTTAGTGGGTTTTAAGGGTATGGAGACAGCCCAACACCCACAGCACCCATGACAATTCAAGTTAAATTGGTATATTTAACTTGAATTGGGCCATATGACCCATTATATGTATCTACTTCCAACACTTTTGTTGTTTGTGGATAGGTATGCATCTATGCAAATGGTTTGCACAAAGTTTGGGCTCCTCAGTGGGTTTTAAGGGTATTGAGACAGCCCAACACCCACAGCATTCATGATAAAACCATACAGCACCCGTGCCTATGAAAACATATTTCTGAGTCAGCCATCTCTCAGACTATATCCATTCTGTAAATGATTCCACATTTCACTCTATAATATATAGAGGCAATGAGAAAAAAATATTTGGGTACCTGAATGGGATTTTGGGCTCTATTCAGGGGGGATATTTGTTTTTTTTAATGGTTAAATTGGTATATTTAACTGGAATTGGGTCCTGTAAAGGTATATACTTCTAGGTCTAGTGTTTTTGGAAATATCTGCATCAGTATAAGAAGATTTGCAAAAGTTTGGGCTCCTTAGTGGGTTTTAAGGGTATGGAGACAGCCCAACACCCACAGCACCCATGATAAAACCATACAGCACCCGTGCCTATGAAAACATATTTCTGAGTCAGCCATCTCTCAGACTATACCCATTCTGTAAATGATTCCACATTTCACTCTAGAATATATAGAGGCAATGGGGAAAAAATATTTGGGCACCTGAATGGGATTTTGGGCTCTATTCAGGGGGGATATTTGGGTTTTTTAATGGTTAAATTGGTATATTTAACTGGAATTGGGTCCTGTAAAGGTATATACTTCTAGGTCTCCTAGTGTTTTTGGAAATATCTGCATCAGTATAAGAAGATTTGCAAAAGTTTGGGCTCCTTGGTGGGTTTTAAGGGCATGGAGACAGCCCAACACCCACAGCACCCATGACAATTCAAGTTAAATTGGTATATTTAACTTGAATTGGGCCATATGACCCATTATATGTATCTACTTCCAACACTTTTGTTGTTTGTGGATAGGTATGCATCTATGCAAATGGTTTGCACAAAGTTTGGGCTCCTCAGTGGTTTTTAAGGGTATTGAGACAGCCCAACACCA
Organism: Siphonodentalium dalli; assembly: GCA_032622095.1. Lineage (NCBI taxonomy): Eukaryota > Metazoa > Mollusca > Scaphopoda > Gadilida > Siphonodentaliidae > Siphonodentalium > Siphonodentalium dalli. The sequence goes on from CP136063.1 coordinate 250,311,505, forward strand.
CAGCACCCATGATAAAACCATACAGCACCCGTGCCTATGCAAACATATTTCTGAGTCAGCCATCTCTCAGACTATACCCATTCTGTAAATGATTCCACATTTCACTCTAGAATATATAGAGGCAATGGGGAAAAAATATTTGGGCACCTGAATGGGATTTTGGGCTCTATTCAGGGGGGATATTTGGGTTTTTTAATGGTTAAATTGGTATATTTAACTGGAATTGGGTCCTGTAAAGGTATATACTTCTAGGTCTCCTAGTGTTTTTGGAAATATCTGCATCAGTATAAGAAGATTTGCAAAAGTTTGGGCTCCTTAGTGGGTTTTAAGGGTATGGAGACAGCCCAACACCCACAGCACCCATGACAATTCAAGTTAAATTGGTATATTTAACTTGAATTGGGCCATATGACCCATTATATGTATCTACTTCCAACACTTTTGTTGTTTGTGGATAGGTATGCATCTATGCAAATGGTTTGCACAAAGTTTGGGCTCCTCCGTGGGTTTTAAGGGTATTGAGACAGCCCAACACCCACAGCACCCATGATAAAACCATACAGCACCCGTGCCTATGAAAACATATTTCTGAGTCAGCCATCTCTCAGACTATACCCATTCTGTAAATGATTCCACATTTCACTCTAGAATATATAGAGGCAATGGGGAAAAAATATTTGGGCACCTGAATGGGATTTTGGGCTCTATTCAGGGGGGATATTTGGGTTTTTTAATGGTTAAATTGGTATATTTAACTGGAATTGGGTCCTGTAAAGGTATATACTTCTAGGTCTCCTAGTGTTTTTGGAAATATCTGCATCAGTATAAGAAGATTTGCAAAAGTGTGGGCTCCTTAGTGGGTTTTAAGGGTATGGAGACAGCCCAACACCCACAGCACCCATGACAATTCAAGTTAAATTGGTATATTTAACTTGAATTGGGCCATATGACCCATTATATGTATCTACTTCCAACACTTTTGTTGTTTGTGGATAGGTATGCATCTATGCAAATGGTTTGCACAAAGTTTGGGCTCCTCAGTGGGTTTTAAGGGTATTGAGACAGCCCAACACCCACAGCATTCATGATAAAACCATACAGCACCCGTGCCTATGAAAACATATTTCTGAGTCAGCCATCTCTCAGACTATATCCATTCTGTAAATGATTCCACATTTCACTCTAGAATATATAGAGGCAATGAGAAAAAAATATTTGGGTACCTGAATGGGATTTTGGGCTCTATTCAGGGGGGATATTTGGTTTTTTTAATGGTTAAATTGGTATATTTAACTGGAATTGGGTCCTGTAAAGGTATATACTTCTAGGTCTCCTAGTGTTTTTGGAAATATCTGCATCAGTATAAGAAGATTTGCAAAAGTTTGGGCTCCTTAGTGGGTTTTAAGGGTATGGATACAGCCCAACACCCACAGCACCCATGACAATTCAAGTTAAATTGGTATATTTAACTTGAATTGGGCCATATGACCAATTATATGTATCTACTTCCAACACTTTTGTTGTTTGTGGATAGGTATGCATCTATGCAAATGGTTTGCACAAAGTTTGGGCTCCTGAGTGAGTTTTAAGGGTATTGAGACAGCCCAACACCCACAGCATTCATGATAAAACCATACAGCACCCGTGCCTATGAAAACATATTTCTGAGTCAGCCATCTCTCAGACTATACCCATTCTGTAAATGATTCCACATTTCACTCTAGAATATATAGAGGCAATGAGAAAAAAATATTTGGGTACCTGAATGGGATTTTGGGCTCTATTCAGGGGGGATATTTGGTTTTTTTAATGGTTAAATTGGTATATTTAACTGGAATTGGGTCCTGTAAAGGTATATACTTCTAGGTCTAGTGTTTTTGGAAATATCTGCATCAGTATAAGAAGATTTGCAAAAGTTTGGGCTCCTTAGTGGGTTTTAAGGGTATGGAGACAGCCCAACACCCACAGCACCCATGACAATTCAAGTTAAATTGGTATATTTAACTTGAATTGGATCATATGACCCATTATAGGTATCTATTTCCAGCACTTTTATAGTTTTTGGATAGGTATGCAACTATTCATCTATACAAATGGTTTGCACTAAGTTTGGGCTCCACGGTGGGTTTTAAAGTTATGGAGACAGCCCAACACACACAGCTCCCATGAAAAAACCATACAGCACCCGTGCCTATGAAAACATATTTCTGAATCGGTGATCTCTCAGACTATACCCATTCTGAAAATTAATCCAGTTTACTTCAGAATATATGTAGGCAATGGTAAAACAATTCTTTGGGCACCTGAATGGTATTTTTTAATAGTTAAGTTGGTATATTTAACTTGAATTGTGACCCATTATAGATATCAACTTCCAGTACTTTTAGTGTTTTTGGAAATATATTCATCTGTTTAAGAAGATGTGCAAAAGTTTGGGCTCCTCAGTGGGTTTTAAGGGTGTGGTAACAGCCCAACACCCACGGCACCCATGATGAAACCACACAGCACCCGTGCCTATAAAATCATTTTTCTGGGTCTCAGACTATGCCCATTCTGAAAATGATATATTTTGGCACCTGGAAGTTATTTTGGGCTCTGGTCAAGGGGAGTGGAATATTAGGAATTTTAATAGTCAAGTTGGTATATTTAACTTATATTGTGCCATTATTGATATCTACATCCAGGGCTTTTAGTGTTATTGAATAGGTAAGCACCTATGTAAATGATTTCCCGTATTGGATTTAAGAGTATGGAGCCAGCCCAACACCCACAGCACCCATGGTAAACCATACAGCATCTGTGCCTATAGAATCATATTTTGGGGTCAGTGTTCAATCAGACAACACTCATTTATGAAACATGATTCCACATATGACTTTAGAGTATAGGCAGGCGATCAACAGAAAATATTTTGTTACCTGGAAGGGAATTTGGGCGAGGGGATAGGAATATTTGTGTTTTTAATAGCCATATTGGTATTTTAGGCTTAGGAATCAGTCCAACACCCATACCACCCATGATAAAACATATGGCACTGGTACCTATAAAATAATATTTTGGGGTCAGTGTTATCTCAGACACCGAAAAATTATTTGGGCACCTGGAAGGGATTTTGGGCTGAGGGGGAGGTGAATATTTGTGTTTAATAGTCAAATGGATAATTTTAACTTGAATTGGGCCCGATAACCCATTTAATGTTTGGGCACGTTGACGGGATTTTGGGCTCAGGTGAGGTGAATATTTGTGTTTAAAGTCGATTGGGTATTTTTTAACTTGAATTGGGCCCAGTACCCATTAATTTGTTAATGGATAGATCTGCATCTGCATAAATATTTACTGAAGTTTAAGCTCCTGGTTGGGATTGAAGGGCACGGAGCTGGCCCAACACCTGCAGCACCCATGATAAATCCAATGGACCATGCAACACCTGTGCTTATGAAATAATATTTTGGGGTCAGTCTCAGACTCTACTCATTCTGAAAATGATTCCACATTTGACTTTAGAATATAGGCAGGCACTGAACAAAACAATTTGGCCACATGAAAGGGATTTTGGTCTCAGTGGGGAGGTGAATATTTGTTTGTTCATGGTCTAATTGGTATTATTAAATTGCATTTGATGAGCGAAATAAGCTCATATCAATATAGGCTCTGCGTGGAGATAAACGTCCAATATGGGACCATGATTTCCATACAAATAAGCACGCAACGGTCTTATTTTAATGAGCGAAATAAGTCCCTATTGGTATTATTTAATCACAATATACGCTCTATATGGACTTAAAATTCAGTTTTTAAAACAGTCGAAATGGGACTATCTCCGGACGCAAAAAGCCCATATTGGTATTATTAAATCTACAGTTTTTGATCGTAACATATCCTCACAAAAATAGGTTCATAGTGGAAATAAATATCAACATATGATTCAATAGACTTATTTGATTCAGAAATAAGCCCACAGTGAGCTTATAGCCATTACGCCATTGAATCGCGAGGGTCGCATATATAAAAAATAAAGAGTGTGCATCTGATATTGGTCATGTCGATGAAAAAAGCTAGATTAATAATAATAATATGGGTTTATTTCGTACGAAAATAGTCCCATATTGACTGTTTTAAAAAACCGCGTTTTAGGTCCATATATAAAGCTTAAATTAAATAACGCCAATATGAGCTTATTTCGCATATTAAAATAAAACCGTTATGTGCTTATTTTCACGAGGATGAAATGTACATGGAAAGTCCTGTGTTGGTTTATTCGTGTTATTTTTCAGCCTGTTCTTGAGAAAATAAGCCCATAATCTGATTATGAAATAAGCACATATTAAGCTTAAACCCTTATTCCGTTGATTGGCGCGAGCCACAGTGAGAACACCGTACAAAGATGTAAATAGTCCCATATTGTACTTGTTTTAAACAGCCTGTTCCCAAAAAATAACGGGCACATTATCTGCTTATAATAAAAACAAATTTACGTAGATAATCTGCTTAGAATCGCCTCATTTTGAGTCGATAATGTGCTAAAAATGAGAGCATAGTCACATTATCGACTGACAATGAGTCGATTGTAAACAGATTGTGTGCGGAAAATGACACAAATAAGCCAACTTACGACTTTCAAGTGTAAGCTCTTTAACATGTGTTTTCAATGTGGCCCGCGCCATAGAACCAGATAACGATATGATCTATTATCTGCTTATTTCACAATTAAATAATCATATTATGTACTTATTTCACATTATGGGCCGATTATGTGCGTATTTGCGCGAGGATATGTTGTGACACGAGCTCCATGAATTCCGTTCCCAGTTCCCTATTCTCCTAAAATTGCACTTTTCGTTTACTAAATCGGATGCGTAGCCAGAGTCATGGTGACCACCCGGGAATCCTTGTATTGTCATGCGGTGCCACACAGCGGGGATCTATATGAAAGGGACGCGACCATGCAGCCCCTTCCAAATTTTCGAAAATTGGGCTGAAGTCGTGCATGGGGTGTCAAAATAGCACTTTTCGTTACTAAATCGGCTGCGTAGCCAGAGTCATGGTGGCCACCCGGGAATCCTTGTATTTTTGTGCGGTGCCACCCAGCGGGCATCTATAGAAAAGGGACGCGACCATGCAGCCCCTTCCAAATTTTCGAAAATTGGGCTGAAGTCGTGCATGGGGTGTCAAAATAGCACTTTTCGTTACTAAATCGGCTGCGTAGCCAGAGTCATGGTGGCCACCCGGGAATCCTTGTATTTTTGTGCGGTGCCACCCAGCGGGCATCTATAGAAAAGGGACGCGACCATGCAGCCCCTTCCAAATTTTCGAAAATTGAGCTGAAGGCGTGCATGGGGTGTCAAAATAGCACTTTTCGTTACTAAATCGGCTGCGTAGCCAGAGTCATGGTGGCCACCCGGGAATCCTTGTATTTTTGTGCGGTGCCACCCAGCGGGCATCTATAGAAAAGGGACGCGACCATGCAGCCCCTTCCAAATTTTCTAAAATCGGGCTGAAGGCGTGCATGGGGTGTCAAAATAGCACTTTTCGTTACTAAATCGGCTGCGTAGCCAGAACCATGGCGGCCACCCGGGAATCCTTGCATTTTCGTGCGGTGCCACCCAGCGGGCATCTATTGGACAGGGATGCGGCCATCTAGCCCCTTCCAATTGTTCGAAAATTGGGCTGAAGTCGTGCATGTAGCTAAACATAGCACGTTTTGTTACTAAATCGGCTGCGTAGCCAGACCCATGGCGGCTACCCGGGAATTCTTTCATTTTCGTGCGGTGCCACCCAGCGGGCATCTTTATGACAGGGACGCGGCCATATAGCCTCTTCCAATTTTTTGAAAATTGGGCTGAAGTCGTGCATGGAGTTAATTTTTTTTACTTTTTGTTACTAAATCAGCTGCGTAGACAGAACCATGGCGGCCACTCGGGAATCCTTGTATTTTCGTGCGGTGCCACCCAGTAGACATCTATTGGACAGGGACGAGACCTTATAGGCCTTTTTAATTTTTCGAAAATTGGGTTGAAGTCGTGCATGGGGCTCCAAATCGCACTTTTCGTTGCTAAATCGCCCGCGTAGGCATAACCGTAGCAGACACGTGGCTATCCTTGCGGAATCTTCTTGTGCCACCACTATTACATCTAAAAATCACAAACTAGGTCACATAAACTTGTCCAAAATAGGACATTTTTCGTTAGTCGATAATGTGCTGAAAAGGAGACCCTATTAGTCACATTATCGACTCATATAGAGGCGATTCTAAGCAGATTGTGTGCGAACAATGACAAGAAATAAGCCAACCCACCACTGTTCAGCTGTACGCTCATTAACATGTGTTTTCACTGTGGCTCGCGACTTAACACAAAATGATGACTATGACTCCATTATCTGCTTATTTCAGAATCAAATAATCACTTTATGTACCTAATTGAAATTATAGGTCGAATATGTGCCATAGTACTTCTAGGTACGAAGTTTGGCGCAGATCTGCTGCGAAACGGCGCAGCAGTGACGAGGGACTAACATCAAGTTGAGCTACAGTGTCATCAACGTCCACCACACAAACAATTACACAAAAAACATTGCATTTACTATATAAGATTTTATTAAACGCGCCTTTGAAACTGACTGAAAATTGTTGCTTGTTTTTTACTACAAAACTCGTCGATATTTTACTACAAAACTCGTAACCTGAAATTACTACATAACTCGTCGATTTTACTACAAAACTCGTGAGCTACCACAAAACTCGTCGATTGTTACTACATAACTCGTGAGCTACCACAAAACTCGTCAGTTACTACATACACAAAGCATTCTAGTCAAACTAGTAATGTAACCCAATTGGTATATAATATATAGCATCAGCGGCAACCAATCGTATTCACACCCTTCATATGAGCGATGTCTATATTGTTCTATATATATGTCAAACAACTCTTACGGCATTACTAAGACCATAATTAGTGTAATAGATCAACTGGAGATAACAGAGATATTCTGTCCGTACACACAAATATTTCAGCGATGGATGAACTGAAATTTGATATCTAGATTCTCTATCGATCTCTCAAAAGAGGGCCCAGCACCCGTGGTTCAAACTGCTGTTGGCAAGATATCACAAAACATGCCATATGTGTGATGGGTGCATTCTAGTGCAAATGTGTTTTACTACGGTTCGCGTCATTCAACTGAATAGCCGGTATAAGCTCACTAGGCTTATTTTGTATGTAAATAGTCCCATATTGTTCTGTTTTAAACAGCCTGTTCGCCCTAAAATCCGCACATTACCTGCTTATAATAAAGCTTTTTAGGTATATAATCTGCTTAGAATCGCCTCATATTAAGTCGGTAATGTGCTGAAAATTAGAACATTTTAGTCATAATATCGACTCATAATGAGGCTATTCTAAGCAGATTATATGTGGACAATGAAACAAATAAGCGAACCCATGGCTTTTCAGGTGTACGCTCTTTAATATGTGTTTTCACTGTGGCCCGCGCCATAATACGAAATCACGGCTATGACTCCAGTATATGCTTATTTGAGAATCAAATAATCACAATACGTAACTATTTCACATTATAGGTCGATTATGTGCGTATTTATGGGAGGATATGTTAGTTTTAAAAACCGTGTTTTATGTCAATATAGAGCTTATATATTTTGCGATTAAATAAGCCAACATTAGCTTATATGAATAAAATTAAGTGCTTAATTTCAAGAAAATAGCCTGACCTCTGCATGGTAAATGTTGAGTTGTTTAATCGTCTTGTTTTCCAGCCTAGCTGTTCTCGTGAAAATAAGCACAACACGGGCCAATATCATATTGGTATGTGCTTATTTTCACGAGATCAAGCACAACACGGGCCAATATCATATTGGTATGTGCTTATTTTCACGAGACCAGGCTGACATCTGCATGGTAAGTCTTGGGTTGGTTTATTTGTGTTATTTTCAACACGAATTGCTAAAATAAGCATAAGGCGGGCTTATCGCATATTGAAATATCCCAAGCATATATTTAGTGTTCAATTAATGACAATATGCAGTCTGTTCTCGTAAAAATAAGCTCATAACGGGCTTATTTTAATGAGAGAAATAAGCTCATACTGGCATCATTTAACCTCAATATACCTGAACTTTTTATATATTGACCTAAACACGGTTTTTAAAACAGTCAAATGTTGGACTATTTTTACACGGAATAAGCCTATCTTTGGTATTATTTAATCTACTTTTTTTTCTTCGCAACACATCCTCATGTAATTAGGTTCATATTGGACCTAAATATTCACACTGTTCATATGGACTTATTTGATTCTAAAATAAGCCCACGGTGAGGTTATCTCTATCATTCCTTTGAATAGCGCGGGCCACAGTTAACACACATTATAAGGAGCGTGAATCTAGTAGGTCGTGTCGATGAAAAAAAGGTAGATTAAATAATGCCAATATGGGCTTATTTCGTATGAAAATAATCCCATATTGGATTGTTTAAAAAAAAACCCGTTTTAGGTCCATATAGAACGTATATTGCGGTTAAATAATGCCAAAAGGAGCTTATTTCGCTCAGCAAAAAAATCCCGTTATGAGCTGATAGCTACATGGTAAGTCTTGATTTGGTTTATTTTTGTTGTTTTGCACAACACGAATTGCAAAAATAAGCACAAAACAGGCTTCTCGCATATTGAAATATCCCACATAGGGCTGTTTTAATAATTATAGTTTAAGCACATATAGAGCGTATAGTGTTTTCGAATAATGTCAATATGCCGTGATACTGTACCCATGTATATGGTGCACATACCCAAATATACCGTGGTATCTACACAAGTATACCCTCATACCCACACCTATAAGCGTTTTGTGTCCATATATAGCGTATTTTGCGGTTAAATAATGCCAATATAAGCTTATTTCGCTCAAAATGTGCTTATTTTCAAAAGAACAATCTGTATGGTAAGTCTTGAGATGGTTGATTCGTGTTTGTTTTCCACTCTGTTGTCATGAAACTAAACACAATATGGGCTTATCTCATATTCAAATATCCAATATACACAAAAAAGGGCTGTTTTAATAGCCAGCGTTTAGGCCCACATGGAGCGTTTTTGAGTTTTCAAATAATGTCAATTTGTAGCCTGTTCTCGTTAAAATAAACACATAACGGGGCTTATTTTAATGAGCGAAATAAACTAATATAGTCGTATTATTTAACCTAATATACATGCACGATATATATATGGACCTATTAAACGCGGTTTTTAAAACAGTCCAATATATAATTTGTTTAATAGCAGCATATCCTCAGTTAAATACATGTAGGTTCATATTGGACCTAAGTATTCACATAGGTTAATTTTTGGACTTGATTCTGTAGTAAGCACACAGTGAGCTTATAGCCATTCTTCCGTTGAATGGCGAGGGCCGCATAGAAAACACATTATAAAGAGCTTGAATCTGGTAGGTCGTGTCGATGAAAAAAGCTAGATTAAATAATACTAATATGGGCTTATTTTGCGTTATTTATTGGTCCATATATAAACCGTATATTGCGGTTAAATAACGCCCAAAGAAGCTTATTTCGCTCATTAAAACAAGCCCGATATGAGCTTGTTTTCACGAGAGGCTGAAATGTGCATGTGCATACAACTATTTGAATCTAATCTGGATTCATGGAGCAGGTCGCTGTCACAATGTCAACAATTAGTCACATCCATGTCCCCAAGTCACGGTATTAATGACTTCTTCGATAACTCAATACAGAAACAATAATGATAATATTCGCACCAAACTTCTCAAAAATAGCAATCGACGTGATCGTCCAAGGAACAAACTTAGAACGTATAGAACATTCAAAACGATGACTTCTTTGGAAAAATATATCAACGTCATTTCCGTCCCAAAATAGCGTGAATCCCTGACAAAATTAAGAATAAGTTGCCACACCTTGGGCATCGAACGCGGACGCTACTTCGATTTCTACGGCGGCCTGGAACCGCCACCCCCTCTTCAGTTAGTATCCTGATATATCAGGTTAGTATCCTGATATATCAGGTTAGTATCCTGATATATCAGGTTATTATCCTGATATATCAGGTTACGTATCCTGATATATCAGGTTACGTATCCTGATATACCAGATTAGTATCCTGATATATCAGGTTATTATCCTGATATATCAGGTTACGTATCCTGATATATCAGGTTATTATCCTGATATATCAGGTTAGTATCCTGATATATCAGGTTATTATCCTGATATATCAGGTTACGTATCCTGATATATCAGGTTACGTATCCTGATATACCAGATTAGTATCCTGATATATCAGGTTATTATCCTGATATATCAGGTTACGTATCCTGATATATCAGGTTACGTGTCCTGATATATCAGGTTATTATCCTGATATATCAGGTTACGTATCCTAATATATCAGGTTATTATCCTGATATATCAGGTTACGTATCCTGATATATCAGGTTACGTATCCTGATATATCAGGTTATTATCCTGATATATCAGGTTATGTATCCTGATATATCAGGTTATGTATCCTGATATATCAGGTTGTCTCGACCAATCCAGAATGTCGTCTTTCATTGGCGGAGGCTTGTGGTTGGTTCCATATTAAGTTTGGTGACGATGAGGATGAGTGATGTGGCATGTACATGTAGGCGATTAACCACACACCCCTAACCAAACTTCATATGTATCTTCAGGGTGACCTCTAGATGGGAGCCATCTATTTTTCCCCGAAATTCGTTAGAAAACATGGCCGCCATCAGTCATCTTGGATTTCAAATTTGGATCCATTGGCACACCCAACAGAACAAATATCGGAACAAATATTTTAAAACTTTATACAGGCGTGTTTTGGGTCACCTCTGGGGATATCAAATGTTTCCGAATTTCGTTGAAAGCATTTCAGCCCTTTTGGATTTTAAACTTTGTATGACTAAATGATTTGGCACACAATACAGACCACATCTTTTATATAGTCCTTACTGAACTTCATATGGATCTTCTGGGAGATGGGAGCCACCAAAAATGTCATTGAAAAACATGGGAGGTATCCAATTATTACGCAATTCATGAAAAGAAAACATGGCCGCCAGCAGGATTTCATTCGCACACCATGCATCCCTCATTTATTGGTGAAATGTTTTAAATGAAAACAAGAGATGGACTGTCGTCCGGTGCATACCCCTTGTGGATTACCGCCTAGTGTGGGCATATCTATAACTTATGACTGCTATACTCAGACAGATTGGACCCAAAAAATCTGAATTTTCATATAAACAAAGATGAATAACTATAGAACAAAAAACAAAACAAAACAGTTGAATGTGCCATTAAATGTCCTCATATTGGTGAACATTCATACAAAATTTCATTGAGATCCGAGCATTACTGTTCAAGTTATGACCTGAACAGACATCGGATGGACCAAACAGCCAACAATGGAACCCTCTATTGAATGTCATCATACTAGTGAACATCCATACCAAATTTCATTGAGATCCCAGCACAACTGTTGAAGTTACGACATGAACAGACACCAGACGGACCAACAATCCAAAATTTCCAGATAAACAATGATGAATAACTCTAGAATGGAAAATCCGAACAAAACGATGGAAACCTCTATTTAATGTCATCATAGTAGTGAACATCCATACCTAATTTCATTGAGATCTGAGCACTACTGTTAAAGTTATGACATGAACAGACATCGGACGGACGTACTGACGGACGCACATACAGACGCACGGACGGACGGGAAAATGGGGTATAACAATATCATCTACAGAATACAAGCCCATTGCGTACATTATTGTAACTTTTTGACTTTCTTTCTTCTATAGGAGTCCTTTGTCATTCTATTGACAGCTCAGCATGAAATTAACACCTACCAACGTTGAGCTACAGTGTCATTGACACTTTCATTTAAACTTATTATCTAATCATTTCCGAAGGGAACTACTCGTCAATGATTATTTAGTATAGAAAGGGTTAATAATGGACTGGTCATCGCTCAGTGGATGGTTCGGTTCTTGCTAACACTTCCGTGACTGGGGCTCCTTGAAATTTTGCAAAAACCTGTGCCAATGAACTCTTTTATATATGCGAGTTTCCTACTGGTAGCCTCGCATATATAAGAGCATATACATTGGCATAACAATATTGACTAAGAATCCAACCGACCACAAGCCTCCGCCAATGAGACGACACTCTGGATTGGTCGAGACATAACCTGATATATCGGGATAATAACCTGATATATCAGGATACGTAACCTGATATATCAGGATAATAACCTGATATATCAGGATACATAACCTGATATATCAGGATAATAACCTGATATATCAGGATACGTAACCTGATATATCAGGATACGTAACCTGATATATCAGGATAATAACCTGATATATCAGGATACGTAACCTGATATATCAAGATAATAACCTGATATATCAGGATACGTAACCTGATATATCAGGATACGTAACCTGATATATCAGGATAATAACCTGATATATCAGGATACTAACCTGATATATCAGGATACGTAACCTGATATATCAGGATAATAACCTGATATATCATGATACGTAACCTGATATATCAGGATAATAACCTGATATATCAGGATACGTAACCTGATATATCAGGATACTAACCTGATATATCAGGATACTAACCTGATATATCAGGATAGGTAACCTGATATATCAGGAAACTAACTGAAGAGGAGGTGGCGGTTCCAGGCCGCCGTAGATTTCGACGAAGCGGACCGAATTTGCGAAACATGCAATGAAATCGACAATTATTTACTGTACTTCTTCTGTCAGACGAGCGCGCCCTATTCTACGAGAACATATCACCCAATCTGTTAAACATCCCCAACGAGAAACTATTTAAACAAATAATGATCAGCAGCGACTCAAAAACTATGCGGGCTTTGGGGCACACTTTGTCCACTATGGATTGATAAAGAAAGGGGTTTGGCAACAGAGTAACGACTCTTAAATCGAGTACAACAAAAAAGGAACAAAGATTCTTCGACTTGAGACCATGTCAGTGTTGCCAGTATCAACTCTGAATGGTATGTTTGCCAATCATCTACATATATTATCTGAACGTATGATAGGCATATGCCGGTATAACATATGTATATTGTCATATATAAGCATATACCGCCATATATCATTGTTGTTACATTGTACTTACCTTTGTTTCATGTAATCCGTCCATTTTGTCTTGTTATTCTGTCTTGTTATGATTGATTGATTGATTGATTGATTGGTAAGTCATGTGTTTATTCGTGTTGTTTTCCAGCCTGTGTTCGAGAAAATAATCCCATAACGGGCTTATTTTAATGAGCGAAATAAGCTCATATTGGAATTATTAAGACTCATTATATATGTATGCTATATTTGAACCTAAAACAAGGATGTTAAAACAGTCCAATGTGGGATTATTTCCATAAGAAATAAGCCCATATTGGTATTATTTAATCCACCTTTATTCATCGCAACATATATTCTCGTAAAAATAGGTTCATATTGGACCTAAAGATTCACATAGGTTCATATTGGACTTATTCGATTCTGAAATAAACCCACAGTGAACTACTACCCGCTATTCAGCTAAATGGCATGGGCCACAGTTAAAACACATTTTAAAGAGCGTGAGTCTGGTATGTCGTGTCGATGAAAACATTGAGGTTAAATAATGCCAGTATGAGCTTAATTCGCTCATTAAAATAAGATATGTGCTTATTTTTATGAGAACAGGATGAAACATGTCCTCGTGCAAATAGGTTCATATTGGACCTACATGTAACTATTCACAGGTTTATGTTGGAACTATCTGATTCTGAAATAAGTACATACTGAGTCCCTTATTCCGTTGAATGGCGCCAAACACCTTACAAAGAGCGTAGCTTTGGTAAGTTGTGTTTATGAAAAAAGGCATTCCGATATCATTCCGATATGGGCTCATTTCGTATGTAAATAGTCCCATATTGTACTGTGTTTTAAACAGACTGTTCCCCAAAATTCCGCACATTATCTGCTTATAAATAATTTATTTTAGGTAGATAATCTGATTAGAATGTTCTCATTTTCAGTCCATAATGTGCTGAAAATGAGAATGTTTTAGTCACATTATCGACTCATAATGGGGCAATTCAGATTATGTGCGGACAATCACACAACTAAGCCAACCCATAACTGTTCAGATGTACGCTATTTAAAGACATAATATGGATTTGTTCGGGTATGTGAAACTGATAAGTTAGCATTCAGGCGCTATGTCAACTGGAGGAATGTAGCATTTTAGTAACATATGGCAATAGTCCCATATTGTACTGCTTTAAAAGCCGAGATTTAGGTCAATATAGAGCTTATATATATTGCGATTAAATAATGCCAAAATTATCGCTCGTTAAAATACGGCCGTTAAGTGCTTATTTTCACGAAAATAGCTTGACATCTGCATGGCAAGTGTTGAGTTGTTTAATCGTGTTGTTTTCCAGCCTGTTGACGTGAAAATGAGCACACCACGTGCCTATCTCATATTGTTATGTGCTTATTTTCATGAGAACAGGGTGACGTCTGCATGGTAAGTCTTGAGTTGGTTTATTTGTGTTGTGCCACAACACGAATTGCTAAAATAAGCATGACGAGCTTATCGCATATTGAAATATCTATATAGGGCTATTATAATAACCAGCGTTTAGGCCCATATGAAGCATATTTAGTTTTCAAATAATGGCAGTTTGCAGTCTGTTTTCGTGAAAATAAACACAAAACAGGACTTATTTTAATGAGCGAAATAAGCTCATACAGAGGTATAATTTAACTTAATATGTATACATGTACGCTATATATATGGACCTATAAACGCGGCTTTTTAAACAGACAATATCAGACTGTTCTATCGAACTAGTCCCATATTGGTAATATTCAATCTAATTTGTTTTCATCGCAACATAGCCTCATGTAAATAGGTTCATATTTGACCTTTAAGTATTCACATAGGTTCTTTTGATTCTGATATAAGTCCACAGTAAGCTTATAGCCATTATTCGGTTGAATGACGAGGGCAGCATTGACTATAAAGAGCTTGAATCTGGTAGGTTATGTCGATGAAAAAAGCTAGATTAATAATACTGATATGGGTTTATTTCAGTAAAAACAATACAATTAGGGTAGCTTTGGTAAGTAAGTGATAAACTAAGGTAGATAAAATAATGCCAATATGGGCTTATTTCTTATGTAAATAGTCCCATATTGTACCGTTTTAAACAGCCTGTTCCCCAAATTCCCACACATTATCTGCTTATATAAAAAGTAAATATTCTAGGTAGATAATCTGCTTATGAACGCTCTCATTTTGAGTCGATAATGTGCTGAAAATTATACCAAATTAGTCACATTATCGCCTCATAATGGAACAATTCTAAGCAGATTATGAGCGGACAATGACACAACTAAGCCAACCCACAGCTTATCAGATGTACGCACTTTAAATACATATCATGGACTTGTACGGGTATGTGAAACTGATAAGTTAGCATTCAGGCGCTATGTCAAGTAAATCGACCGTACCTCTCCATAGAAATCATCGTCTGAACTACGCTCAATTGTAAATATTTACTTCTGGAATCGGGACTATTGGCGACAATACGGGCTTATATCATATTATTATGTGCCTATTTTCACGAGAACAGTCTTGAGTTGGTTTATTTGTGTTGTATTCCACAAATTGCAAAAATAATCATAAGATGTTCTTATCGCATATTGAAATATCCCATATAGGGCTGTTATAATAATCAAATAATCAAATAATGACAATATGCAGCTTGTTCTCGTAAAAATAAGCTCATAACGGGCTTATTTTAATGAGCGAATTAAGCTCATACTGCCATTATTGAACCTAAACGCGATTTTTAAAGCAGTCAAATGTTGGACTATTTCTATGTAAGCCCATATTGGTATTATTTAATCTACTTTTTTTCATCTCAACATATCCTCAGGTTTATATTGGACCTAAATATTCACACAGTTCATATTGGACTTATTTTATTCTGAAATAAGCCCACGGTGAGCGTATACCAGTTATTCCGTAGAATGGCGCAGGCCACAGTGAAAATACCTTCTAAAGAGCGTGAATCTAGTAAGTTATCTCGATGAGAATAGGTAGATAGATTAAATAGTGCCAATATGGGCATATTTCGTATGGAAATAGTCCCATGTTAGACTGTCTTAAAACCCGCATTTTCTGTCCATATCGTATACTGCGGTTAAATAATGGCAGTATTTAGTTCATAATAACATGGCGTTTATGTGCTTATTTTCACGAGAACAGTCTGCATGTTGACATTATTTGAAAACTGAAATACGCTCCATAAGGCCTAAACACTAGTTATTAAAACAGCCTTACATGTACATGTATATGGGTTATTTCAATATGAGGAAAACCCGTATTGTGCTTATTTTCACGAGAACACGATTAAACAACTCAAGACTTGTCATGCTGTTCTCATGAAAATAAGTACAAAACGGACATATTTTAATGCGCGATATAAGCTGATATTGGAATTATTTTGCCACAATATACGCTCAATATGGATCTAACACACTGTTTTTATAAATAAAACAGTACAATATGGGATTATTTCCATACATATCAAGCCCAAATTGAAATGATTTAATCTGCCTCTTTTCATCGACACGACTTACCAATTTCACGATCTTTATAATGTTTTCACTGCGGCCATAACGGAATAACGATTTAAGCTCACTATGGAGTTATTTCATAATCAAATTATTTCAAATATCAACCTATGCGAATAGCTACATGTAGGTCCAATTTGAACCTATTTGCACGACGATGTGTTTCATCCTGTTCTCGTAAAAATAAGCACATAACGCTGCGAAACGGGCTTATTTTAATGAGCGAATTAAGCTCCCATTGTCATTATTTAACAACCTAAACTTGTTTATCGACATGCAGCCTGTTCTCCCAAAAACCCGCAGATTATCTGCTTATAAATAAACATTTTTACGTAGATAATATGCTTAGAATTTCATAATTTAAGTCGATAATGTGCTGAAAATGAGACAATTTTAGTCACATTATCGACTGCCAATGAGTCGATTGTAATCAGATTGTGTGCAGAAAATGACACAAATAAGCCAACTCACGGCTTTCATGTGTATGTTCTTTATAGCATGTGTTTTGAATGTGGCCGCGCCATAAAACGAAATGACGGATATGATCTATTATCTGCTTATTTCACAATAAAATGTACCTATTTCACATTATAGGCCGATTATGTGCCTATTTGAGGGAGGATATGTTGCGACACGACATACCAGATTCACGCTCTTTATAGTGTGTTTTAACTGCGGCTCGCTTCATTCAATTAAATAACGGGTATAAACTCACTAATGGCTTATTTCCGAATCAATTAAGTCCATTGAAACATATGTTAATATGTATGCCCAATATGAACCTATTTTCGCGAGGATAAGTTGCGATGAAAAACGGTAGATTTAAAGGTACTCAATCCGTAAAGAGGGTCCCCATCTCAACAGATTCTAACAACAACAATCCGATCAGAGGGTCCTATATTACTATTTCTTTGGCTTTGGGGGTAAAAAATTTTTGATTCGAGTCGAGGAACCCATCAAACAAAGCTCAGAGTTATTAGATATTGATTTTTGAAATTTGTTAATTGCTCGAGATGAGTACTAATAACTGCCGTCAATTTGGTAACCTGCTCGAGATTTTACGCCAAAACTCTATTCAAACAGACAAGGATGGATAACTCTATAATCAAGTGGTAATAATAACGAAATTTTGACTGTCTTCTGGGCCAGAAAGAATTCCCGATAATGAAAAATAATAGATTTCTAAAATCGATATCTAACAAATCTGAGCTTTGATGGGTGACTTCCTCGACTCGAATCAAATAGTTTTGACCCCCGAAGCCATTGAAATAGTAATTGAGAGGAGTTTTATCGGATTGAGTACCTTTAATATTGACAATATGGGAGATAGTCCCATATTGGACTGTTTTATAAACTGAGTTTTAGGTCCATATAGAGCGTATATTGTGATTAAATAATACCAATAGGGGCTTATATCGCTCATTACGTGCTTATTTTTATGGAAACCATACATGTACTCCCATAGTGTACGTTTATCTCCACACAGAGCCTATATTGATATGAGCTTATTTCGCTCATTAAAATAAGCCGGGAGTGTGGCTATTTTCACGAGAACAGGCTGTGAAGTAGCATATACATGTACTATACATTCCTTTTTCATATACATATGTTGTACTTCCGTATATATTCATATTAAAATATTCTTCATATTTCATACAGAATACTATATCATTATGTCCATGCAGTGTATCACAACTACAATTTACCATATCTTATCCTAATTTAATTAAAGGTTTAAACCAAAACATAGTTCGTACTTTAATTGGGTCGGGTTGTTCCGGGTCGCTTGGTGTCGGTTGTGCCTGGGGCGGATGGTCCCGTTCCTGTATATACAAGTATATACATGTGTATATAGTACATCTGACTACAGACCGAATCGGGACCACAGGGACAACTCGCGCGGGCGTATGTTAGGGTGGGTTGTCCAGATTTGCCGGGGCTGGTTGTCTCACGTTTTTATTAGCTCACCTGAGACGAAGTCTCCGGTGGAGCTATTGTCATCACTCTTCGTCCGTCGTCCGTCCATCGTCCGTCCGTCCGTCCATCCGTCCGTCTACAATTCTTTGAACATCTTCTCCTCTGGAACCATGAAACCGAATGGGTTCATATTTGGTGTGTATGTTTCCTAGGTGACTCTCATTCAGATTTGTTCAAATGAGGACACTGGGTCAAATAGTTGCGAAGCCAGGGCCATAACTCTTTGCCACCATAGTAATTCTTACAACGACTTCTCAAATTTCATTGGGCCGAATGGGTTCGTATTTGATACAAAGGGTCCTTGGGGGACTGTTATTCAGATTTGTTCAAATGAGGTCACTGGATCGAATGTGGGCGGAGCCAGTGACGTAACTAAAAAAAAAATTTAATTAAGATTTTTTGAATTTTCACCTTGCTCAATTTAACAAACAAACAAATTAGTTTTTAAACATTTTATAAAATTTGAAAAAAGTGACACCATTATAACATCTGCAGAATTATGAAACTTTAATCTTTAATGAAACTTTACAGAAATATTGCATTACCCACCCCCCATCCCATATGGTCCAGACCCACCCCACCCTGCAGTGGCCTGCACCCAACCAACATCCCTTCCAACGGATATCATCTCCAGCTTCCAACTTTAATACCTGTTCTATTAAAGTTGCAGATATATCTTTGTGGATAGACAGAGAGAGACACATGTCATTAATCTAGATTACAATAAAATGTCATCTGGCGGCTTGTGTAAACATTACTGCTAGCAATTTTAAACAAACTGCCTGAATTTAGTGTCTGACATTTGCATAATGAGGTCCCCAGAGGGTGAATTTAGTGTTGAAACCCTGTACAGCAGGCTAGCATCACCAAATACACCCTCCATGGACCTAATTCTGCTTAGGCATCATCTTCTGGGAAGTATCTTAAGTATCAAATTGAAATTTTGTTTTAGTTACTTTTTTACTTTTTCCCTTCTGTACAGTTTCTATGCCCCCCCCCTAATTTGCAGAAGATAAAATGCATAATTGAGGTGCTCAATGGGTGTGCATTACAAACTTCAACTTTAGAACTTAAATCTGTTCCTATATATGTTTCCCATGGCTGGTGAGGCCTAATCAGACTGAGGATGAATCTGGTGATGCTATGGATGGGCCTTGGGTGACCGGGTTCAGATTTGTTCAAATTGGGTCATTTTAGGAAATGAGGTCCCCATAGGGTGAATTCGTTGATGCTTTTCCACCTTGGGGAATAGTGTCATTAAATTCACATTTTGTGGACCTCATTCTGCAAAGATCAGACATACTAAATACAGACTTGGCTGTTCCAATATTATTTTCTTAACCACGTACCACTTATCCAGGTGAAATCATACCCTATTGGATATTGGGGGGTTATATTGATATTACTAGATGAATGGATCTCATAGATGGGGATTCACATTTGTTCTAATAGGGGCAGAGATAAGAGATTTAACTCTCCTATATCCTTGTACTAGTTGTAAAATTCAACATAAGAGGGGTGTGCAAAATGATTTCTGTGAACTTAGTACTGTGGTATGGTTGTCTTCTGTAAAATGTAAGAGGTTGGAGATTTGTCAGTGATGTGCAATTAGAAATTTAATGTTGAAGAGCCCTGCTCATCGTAGAACCTCCATCTATGTCCATGTTTAGAACTACTTGTCTTAAGTGATATTGTCACGTACTGACTCATGTAGTCTTCAGAGTCCCATTCTTCTCAGTCTTTACAGTCTGGTGAGCGACCCACAGTCATTGACTGTCTTGTTAAATATTTGTTGTCATCTTCACATTTTTTTTTTTTTATTCTTGGAAATGTAATTTTCATATTTTAAGACACTACTATATTACACGATTTGATATCCCAATATATTATTATCTTAAATTATTTGCCATCGTTTTGTCGACGTAATCGGTAGTATACGGATGGCGACGAGGTCGGTATTTGAGGTTGGACACATGAGAACTATCTGAATATGAACACCAAGTAACAGTCTGTTTATGTGAAACTGAGCTTATTTTAAAATTGCGCGAAATAAGCTCATGTTGGCAATATTTGAAAACTTAAATAAGCTCTATATGGGCCTAAACGAATAGCGTACAGGAAGGTAACACCCTGATTGTATAGATTACCCAGGGTATCCCCCCTGAGTGTATAGAATACCCCGGTTTACATGGCCCAATTCAAGTTAAATATACCGACATTAATATTAAAAAACATATTTTGTCCTTCACCTGAGCCCAAATATGATTTTAAAGACAAGGGTGCTGTATGATTTGTCACGGGTGATGTTGGTGTTGTGCCAGTCTCAGTAAACTTAGCGTACATTTGCTCCCAGAGTTGCGCACGGTACGAGCGCGACTAGCAATTGTACTTCGAAATTCATTACGACTGGTGTTGTGCCACCTGCTCACCATTAAATCACTCCCAGGTGCCCAAACTTTTGCAAACCTTCTTATACTGATGCACATCTTTCCAAAAACACTACTAGTAAGAGACATAGAAGTAGATACCTATAATGGGTCACAGGGCTCAATTCAACTTGACCATTAAAAAACCCAAATATTCCCCTCCCCCTGACCAAAGCCCAAAATCCCATTCAGATGCCCAAATAATTTTTTCCCATTGCCTCTATATATTCTAAAGTGAACTGTGGAATCCTTTTCAGAATGGGTATAGTCTGAGAGATGGCTGACTCAGAAATATTTTTATAGGCACGGGTGCTGTATGGTTTTATCATGGGTGCTGTGGGTGTTGGGCAGTCTCCATACCCTTAAAAACCCACCAAACTTTGTGCAAACTATTTGCATAGATGCATACCTATCCACAAACAACAAAAGTGTTGGAAGTAGATACATATAATGGGTCATATGGCCCAATTCAAGTTAAATATACCAATTTAACTTGAATTGTCATGGGTGCTGTGGGTGTTGGGCTGTCTCCATACCCTTAAAACCCACTAAGGAGCCCAAACTTTTGCAAATCTTCTTATACTGATGCAGATATTTCCAAAAACACTAGGAGACCTAGAAGTATATACCTTTACAGGACCCAATTCCAGTTAAATATACCAATTTAACCATTAAAAAACCCAAATATCCCCCTTGAATAGAGCCCAAAATCCCATTCAGGTGCCCAAATATTTTTTTCCCATTGCCTCTATATATTCTAGAGTGAAATGTGGAATCATTTACAGAATGGGTATAGTCTGAGAGATGGCTGACTCAGAAATATGTTTTCATAGGCACGGGTGCTGTATGGTTTTATCATGGGTGCTGTGGGTGTTGGGCTGTCTCAATACCCTTAAAACCCACTGAGGAGCCCAAACTTTGTGCAAACCATTTGCATAGATGCATACCTATCCACAAACAACAAAAGTGTTGGAAGTAGATACATATAATGGGTCATATGGCCCAATTCAAGTTAAATATACCAATTTAACTTGAATTGTCATGGGTGCTGTGGGTGTTGGGCTGTCTCCATACCCTTAAAACCCACTAAGGAGCCCAAACTTTTGCAAATCTTCTTATACTGATGCAGATATTTCCAAAAACACTAGGAGACCTAGAAGTATATACCTTTACAGGACCCAATTCCAGTTAAATATACCAATTTAACCATTAAAAACCCCAAATATTCCCCTGAATAGAGCCCAAAATCCCATTCAGGTGCCCAAATATTTTTTCCCATTGCCTCTATATATTCTAGAGTGAAATATGGAATCATTTACAGAATGGGTATAGTCTGAGAGATGGCTGACTCAGAAATATGTTTTCATAGGCACAGGTGCTGTATGGTTTTATCATGGGTGATGTGGGTGTTGGGCTGTCTCAACACCCTTAAAACCCACTGAGGAGCCCAAACTTTGTGCAAACCATTTGCATAGATGCATATCTATCCACAAACAACAAAAGTGTTGGAAGTAGATACATATAATGGGTCATATGGCCCAATTCAAGTTAAATATACCAATTTAACTTGAATTGTCATGGGTGCTGTGGGTGTTGGGCTGTCTCCATACCCTTAAAACCCACTAAGGAGCCCAAACTTTTGTAAATCTTCTTATACTGATGCAGATATTTCCAAAAACACTAGGAGACCTAGAAGTGTATATACCTTTACAAGTTTACAGGACCCAATTCCAGTTAAATATACCAATTTAACCATTAAAAAAACCAAATATCCCCCCTGAATAGAGCCCAAAATCCCATTCAGGTGCCCAAATATATTTTCCCCATTGCCTCTATATATTCTAGAGTGAAATGTGGAATCATTTACAGAATGGGTATAGTCTGAGAGATGGCTGACTCAGAAATATGTTTTCATAGGCACGGGTGCTGTATGGTTTTATCATGGGTGCTGTGGGTGTTGGGCTGTCTCAATACCCTTAAAACCCACTGAGGAGCCCAAACTTTGTGCAAACCATTTGCATAGATGCATATCTATCCACAAACAACAAAAGTGTTGGAAGTAGATACATATAATGGGTCATATGGCCCAATTCAAGTTAAATATACCAATTTAACTTGAATTGTCATGGGTGCTGTGGGTGTTGGGCTGTCTCCATACCCTTAAAACCCACTAAGGAGCCCAAACTTTTGCAAATCTTCTTATACTGATGCAGATATTTCCAAAAACACTAGGAGACCTAGAAGTGTATATACCTTTAAGTTTACAGGACCCAATTCCAGTTAAATATACAAATTTAACCATTAAAAAAACCAAATATCCCCCCTGAATAGAGCCCAAAATCCCATTCAGGTGCCCAAATATTTTTTTCCCATTGCCTCTATATATTCTAGAGTGAAATGTGGAATCATTTACAGAATGGGTATAGTCTGAGAGATGGCTGACTCAGAAATATGTTTTCATAGGCACGGGTGCTGTATGGTTTTATCATGGGTGCTGTGGGTGTTGGGCTGTCTCCATACCCTTAAAATCCACTAAGGAGCCCAAACTTTTGCAAATCTTCTTATACTGATGCAGATATTTCCAAAAACACTAGGAGACCTAGAAGTATATACCTTTACAGGACCCAATTCCAGTTAAATATACCAATTTAACCATTAAAAAACCCAAATATCCCCCCTGAATAGAGCCCAAAATCCCATTCAGGTGCCCAAATATTTTTTCCCATTGCCTCTATATATTCTAGAGTGAAATATGGAATCATTTACAGAATGGGTATAGTCTGAGAGATGGCTGACTCAGAAATATGTTTTCATAGGCACAGGTGCTGTATGGTTTTATCATGGGTGCTGTGGGTGTTGGGCTGTCTCAATACCCTTAAAACCCACTGAGGAGCCCAAACTTTGTGCAAACCATTTGCATAGATGCATACCTATCCACAAACAACAAAAGTGTTGGAAGTAGATACATATAATGGGTCATATGGCCCAATTCAAGTTAAATATACCAATTTAACTTGAATTGTCATGGGTGCTGTGGGTGTTGGGCTGTCTCCATACCCTTAAAACCCACTAAGGAGCCCAAACTTTTGCAAATCTTCTTATACTGATGCAGATATTTCCAAAAACACTAGGAGACCTAGAAGTATATACCTTTACAGGACCCAATTCCAGTTAAATATACCAATTTAACCATTAAAAAACCCAAATATCCCCCCTGAATAGAGCCCAAAATCCCATTCAGGTGCCCAAATATTTTTGTTCCCATTGCCTCTATATATTCTAGAGTGAAATATGGAATCATTTACAGAATGGGTATAGTCTGAGAGATGGCTGACTCAGAAATATGTTTTCATAGGCACGGGTGCTGTATGGTTTTATCATGGGTGCTGTGGGTTTTGGGCTGTCTCAATACCCTTAAAACCCACTGAGGAGCCCAAACTTTGTGCAAACCATTTGCATAGATGCATACCTATCCACAAACAACAAAAGTGTTGGAAGTAGATACATATAATGGGTCATATGGCCCAATTCAAGTTAAATATACCAATTTAACTTGAATTGTCATGGGTGCTGTGGGTGTTGGGCTGTCTCCATACCCTTAAAACCCACTAAGGAGCCCAAACTTTTGCAAATCTTCTTATACTGATGTAGATATTTCCAAAAACACTAGGAGACCTAGAAGTATATACCTTTACAGGACCCAATTCCAGTTAAATATACCAATTTAACCATTAAAAAACCCAAATATCCCCCCTGAATAGAGCCCAAAATCCCATTCAGGTGCCCAAATATTTTTGTTCCCATTGCCTCTATATATTCTAGAGTGAAATGTGGAATCATTTACAGAATTGGTATAGTCTGAGAGATGGCTGACTCAGAAATATGTTTTCATAGGCACGGGTGCTGTATGGTTTTATCATGGGTGCTGTGGGTGTTGGGCTGTCTCAATACCCTTAAAACCCACTGAGGAGCCCAAACTTTGTGCAAACCATTTGCATAGATGCATACCTATCCACAAACAACAAAAGTGTTGGAAGTAGATACATATAATGGGTCATATGGCCCAATTCAAGTTAAATATACCAATTTAACTTGAATTGTCATGGGTGCTGTGGGTGTTGGGCTGTCTCCATACCCTTAAAACCCACTAAGGAGCCCAAACTTTTGCAAATCTTCTTATACTGATGCAGATATTTCCAAAAACACTAGGAGACCTAGAAGTATATACCTTTACAGGACCCAATTCCAGTTAAATATACCAATTTAACCATTAAAAAACCCAAATATCCCCCCTGAATAGAGCCCAAAATCCCATTCAGGTGCCCAAATATTTTTGTTCCCATTGCCTCTATATATTCTAGAGTGAAATGTGGAATCATTTACAGAATTGGTATAGTCTGAGAGATGGCTGACTCAGAAATATGTTTTCATAGGCACGGGTGCTGTATGGTTTTATCATGGGTGCTGTGGGTGTTGGGCTGTCTCAATACCCTTAAAACCCACTGAGGAGCCCAAACTTTGTGCAAACCATTTGCATAGATGCATACCTATCCACAAACAACAAAAGTGTTGGAAGTAGATACATATAATGGGTCATATGGCCCAATTCAAGTTAAATATACAAATTTAACCATTAAAAAAAACAAATATCCCCCCTGACTAGAGCCCAAAATCCCATTCAGGTGCCCAAATATTTTTTTCCCATTGCCTCTATATATTCTAAAGTGAAATGTGGAATCATTTACAGAATGGGTATAGTCTGAGAGATGGCTGACTCAGAAATATGTTTTCATAGGCACGGGTGCTGTATGGTTTTATCATGGGTGCTGTGGGTGTTGGGCTGTCTCCATACCCTTAATAACCACCGAGGAGCCCAAACTTTGTGCAAACTATTTTCATAGATGCATACCTATCCACAAACAACAAAAGTGCTGGAAGTAGATACCTAACAGTGATGGAATAGGTTATGTACAGTGCCCAAATTTATGGGAGGCCAAATTCACATTTAATAATGAATTGCGCTTAAGCGCAAATTGATTGCGCAAGTGCAATTGATTGCGCTTAAGCGCAAATAATTGCGCTTGCGCTTAAGCGCAAATACCACATATTGTGCTTAAGCGCAAATAGGGCATTTACGCTTAAGCGCAATTAATTGCGCTTAAGCGTAATTGTGACTACTATCTAACCTACCATAAACTATTAGCATGACCTGGTGTATCACCTAGCAACACAAGATGAGCATTGTGGTAATTTTGACCTGTACTAAACAGTCAAACTGTGAGTATGTGTTCAACAAGGAGAATCCCCTAATTACATATTATCAGCATCCCTCTATCCAAAGAATTGATGTCGCCTTCCCGGAAATCTAGTAATGTTTTGTTTGATGTTTTTAATGTATTTTTGCACAGATTTTAGCCTTTACTATGGTAATATCCTATACATGCATGCGGTGTCACGGCATGAGGGCTTTCTTACCTCATAGAGTAATGCTCTATTTAATCGACTTCTTAACCACAGCAGAATTATGGGTAACTTTTCAGGATTTAGTCGGAAATATGGCTTGTTGCCATTCATCGAAAAGCTCTCGAGAGCTTTCCGATGAATGGCAACAAGCCATATTTCCGACTAAATCTTGAAAAGTTATCCATAATTCTGCTGTGGTTAAGGAGTCGATTAATTAGAGCATTACTGTATGGTTTACTTATTGACTTAAATCAGGGGGAAAAAACCCTATTTTCATATTATCAGCATCCCTGTCCAAAAAAATGGTGTGTAATTACTGGAGCTTTGGTGTCTCAGTCCTGAAGCTCTAGTTTTTCTTATTAAATCAGCAGCTCTTGCACAAATCTATAGCATTTCCATGATCATATAGTGTGAATGTGGTGTCAACGAGGGCTTGCTTCCCTCATATGGTGTGCCTGTATGCTCGAAAATTGAAGAAAATCAATGTCGCCCCGACTAATACAGAAAGTAATGCTATTGCAAGTAGCCCCAACTAATATATACCGAAGATAATATAATGCTATCACGAATCGCTCCAACTAAAACAGAAGGTGATACTATTGCGAGTCAGCCATTTTGATAAAGAAGTTGGGCTAGCTCCCTACCCATCCAAACCAATGAAACCAAGAAGTGACATGTCAATAGGAGTTAATGCTAAGTTATGGAGAAACCTATTTATTCACCAGGGGTGTTTTGTTACATATAACCATTAATTGCGCTTAAGCGTAATTATTTGCGCTTAAGCGCAATTAATTATTAAATGTGAATTTGGCCTCCCATACAAATTGGAGTTAAATGAATGATTCTAATTTTAATATTTAAAAAAAACCATATAGTTGCCTTAGGCTACACTGAGCCCAAAATCGCTTCTAATGAGTTATATGTGCCCAAGTCATAAGTATAGGTCCCAAGTGAACCAGTTTTCAACATATGTAATATATCACACAATTAAAACCCCCCTGCCAACTGTGACTATAAACATGGCCTAAACGAAGATATATATCTGGTAATTATTTTGATTGCAACTGTACTACTCATAGGCGTTATCATTGCATTCGTAGTAAAATATCATGTCAGGTCTCATATTGCGCATGTGCTAGCGGATGTTTACATTGTGTGTTTATATTATTTGTTATGGGTGGGTGGTTGGTCTCCCGTCTGGAGCATTCCCTATTAGGAGAATTCTTTGTGGTATTTTGAGTTAATTTTGTCGCGAATCAACGCGGATTGACAGAAGGAAATAGTGTATTGGCTACAAACGGATAAACTGTGGACTTATATATAAGATTCGCCGATTTCTCCCCATGGATGTGCGCAAATATCGAAAAAGACTGAA
Organism: Siphonodentalium dalli; assembly: GCA_032622095.1. Taxonomy (NCBI): domain Eukaryota; kingdom Metazoa; phylum Mollusca; class Scaphopoda; order Gadilida; family Siphonodentaliidae; genus Siphonodentalium; species Siphonodentalium dalli. The sequence goes on from CP136063.1 coordinate 250,339,490, forward strand.
TTTCATGTGACAAAAAATATTTCAATTCCCGGAACAGTAAGAATTAAGCTGCGATAACGAAACGGATCAACTATAGTATTGAACAGTACCTCAGCTACCTGGCCATAACCAGAATATTTTCTCAAAATTGACTTTGTGGTACCGGTACAATCATGATGTAGTGCCAGTGGCCTGCTCATAATGCACCTGTCCAGAAGAAGAAGAATTGAGAAGTTTGAAGATCATGGACTACGCAGACACCATCTGGGACCCCTACCAACAAAATCACATCGACAAGCTGGAAAGAATCCAGCGTAGAGCAGCCCGTTTCATTAAAAGAGACTATAAGAGCAAAGAAGATGGATATATGACCAAGATCCTCTACGAGCTAGATTTACCAACATTGCAGAAACGGCGGAAAATAAATCGGCTGGGATTCATGAGTAAGGTGGTGGGTGGATTGGTCCCGGCTATACCACCTAATCAATACTTTACACCCGAAACAAGGCGTCTTAGATCGCAGAACAAAGTTCTGACAGGCTACGTCACCAGCCAAATTCCTCGGCACCTAATTTAAAGGAACAACAGTCAGTGCTACGAGGCTATACCATACGTGTCAGCTCAGTTCGCTAATTCCACATTTGTTCGAACTATATGCGACTGGAATTAGCTGGAGGAATCCTTAATCCTACAACAACAGCCTGTGGATTCCTTCAAGAGTGCGCTGAAGGAAAAGATCTGAGACTCTCTCGCCCGCTGCGAAATTACCATAATTGGGATCTGCAGCGTAACCATTCAGATTCAGATTGATCCACGATAGTAAGGGGTCAGTACATGTAGTAAGTACTGATAGTGATAAGCCTGCTGTACAATAATACTACTTTTGCTGTTTTACTGGTCTTAACTGAGTACTGTGTCAATGTGACATTGTTAATTCAGTTCCACTCTAATGTACATTAACTGGCAATGATGCATCTGACGCTATTAACTCTTTGATTGCCAGGGGCCGATATTATCGGCCCAAATATCCGGTCGGTAAATTGCCAGGGCCGATATTATCGGCCATAATTGTAACCGTAATTATTTTGATCACAACTGTATGACAATAATAAAAAAGTTTTTCAAGTTTCATAAAATTATTGTTTTAATTGTTTCTAATTAAATTCTGCAATATATATCTGATTTTTAATCCTTTTTAAGACGTTTGAAAATTAAAATAATGAAATAAGTTTGTAAAAAAAATGTAAGATCCGCAGTCGGAAATCCAAAATGGCCGACAATTTCAGAAAAATATTTTTAGACAATTATTTATATGAAAGATCTGCATTTTACCAATGCATTAACTAATTTAAACATGATAGTATGATAACCTGACATTACAATAAAGATTATGTGTACTTTAGATTGTTTTATTAGTTTTTTTAATAGTCAAAATTGCCGTTTTTGCTGAATGAATCACCTATTTTTCAAGGTAAAAACGTAATTCACTAAAAAGTAAAATAAACGGCGTGATTATAAACTCCCACAGGCCCCAGCGTGCCTCAGTGACAGTTTAGACCACATGCATATGTGTCATTTTTGTTATTTTATTTATAGCACAATGATGATAAGCTTGTAGTTAGAGATTTAATTATATATCACAATTTTTGTTTTGTTTTTTGACAGTCAAAATTGCCACTTTCCTCAATTAAAAAACCTAGCTATTTTCGTAGTAAACTGTCGCAACTAAAGTCTAAATTGGCTCCTGCATTGTGTAGCTCCTCACATATGGTCCAGCTATACCAGAACTAGACCCTAATTTATTCTTACAAGTTTTTAAATGAGAAAGACAGTAGAAAGATTTATCAGATCATCATCGTTGGAATACTGTCTCAGAAAACCAATATTGAATATAGCAGGTTGTGGGCCATTTTTCAATTGGATTATTGCAAAAAAATCCTTATTTGGAGTTATTTCCCTTGGATGACAAGGAGTTATGCCCCTTAATTGTCGTGAATATTCTTCGGCAAAATATTCACCTGCAATTCTTTGGCTAATCACCTACATACATGTCCTTGATATTTGAAACATTATTTCATAAGAAGAAGACTATTATTGTATCATACTTTTCCACAATAAAATCAGTTTTCTCATAAATTCTCCGGCAATTTAGGTGTAAAATTAGCTCGGCAACGAAAGAGTTAAAGGCACTGGTAATCCCTAAATACCAGGAGGACGCGGCGTAGAAACTTGGTACAGTTGTTACACGACAAAGAAAATTATCAACAAGCTTAGTGAGCGTCATCATCAAAATTGCAAATTAAAACACGGCAATGGTAAATTGGTAATCCCTACATACCAGGAGGACAAGGCATTGAAACTTGGGACAACAGTTGTTACACGGCAAAGAAATTTAAAACACACTGTGCACAGATGAATGTTTATACATGTACTGTGCAGTCGAGATCACCTGGACTACAAATATTTGAGGATTATACTATTTGATGAGTAGATGCGTGACTGATAAAAGAATTAGAGACTCCATATTTACTCGGAAGATAACAGTATACGATGCCATACAGTTGTTCCATAACACCTCAACCTTTGGTGGATATTAACAGTAAAACTAATGAAAATGATGAAAGCCAGACTCAACATCAAGACAACATGTGCATGCATAAGTGACGGTTCAATGATTTTGACTCCATCAGATGATATTTAAGCGACACCAATTTTTAAGTCTGGTTTACGATGTGGGGAGAAAAAAAGTAGATGCAGGAGGGGAAAAAATAAAAATAAAAAAGATTGTCCCCCCATTTATATCAAGTAAATCGTGGAATTTTACATAAATTTTACAAAAATTGTGAAAAAATGTTTTTGAATGAAATTCTGTTCAAACCAAACAAGACATATCTTGTCATGAAATACATGAAAATATGGATCTGTAAATGATCATAAGCAGAACCGGATGCGACAGCACATGAAAATCAGTACGCGTGCAGGGGGGGGTCGCGCACAAAAATTCCATATATGAGGCGGGGGTGGGTGGGTCATTTCACCCGGAAAAAATGCGTAAATGACCAAAAATGCTAATTTTTTCCTCCACTTAAAATCACTGCTTTTGTGCTCATGTAATCTTTTAATATCAACCATATGACACACTATGCTATTTAAAACATACTAACCAGAACTAACTACCATTTAGGGGTGTATGTATGCTGATGTATGTCAAAATTAATGTACCAGATTTCGACGGATGAAAGATATATTATATAAGCATAATTATGAAATGATTACCATCTTCTGTTCTTAATCCACATAATGGATATTATTTGTTATCAAGATAAACTTGATGATACAAACAAAAATAACAGTTCCACTATAATCCACTGGTTTAAAACTATAAAACAAAATAACTCATACAAAAAGTTCATACTATTTGGATAACAATATGAAAACTTAGCCTTTTGTGATATTAAATCAACCACAGTTATTATTCACAAGTCTAAGCAGTTAGGTACTGTACATATACATGTAATAAGGTAGTATATCTTGGAGTTCCAGTTATTTGACTGCCAATACATATGGTATTGTAATTATTAGTTGTTTGTTCATTATTGGTTGCTTTGATATTCAATTTAGGATATAGCAGGATAGAGCAATGTAACTATAAAAGTAGCTTTTGGTATTAAAGTCTCAACTTATTCCATATGCAACATAAAGCTAGAATATAAACATGACTAATATGAACTTTGTTCTTGAAACTAATTATAAATCATACTAACCTGGATCAAACTGCACAGGTAATCTATGCAACTCTCTTCATGCGAACTTTCTCAGAGTCACATATCTCAACTGAACAGTCTGATCCAGGATGCTTGTTCTTATAATGGGTTTCCATGTGATACGTCCAGTAAACCACATTGCACAGGGGGAACCTACATGTATACAGACGGTTTGTACAAGGTGACCGTGGCTTGGATATCTCTGCTGGCTTTAAACTAAACTTTATACTCTGATAATAAGTTAATAATACTACCAATTTTTCGCTAATATTGGTATATGTCAATCTGCAAACCAACATGACATACATACATGTATTTAGACTGCGCTGCTGTGAGTGTGACTTTCCTTGGCTTGGGTCCCAGATGAAATTTGTTCTACCCCTATTACTACAGTATTACTATTGGGCCTTGACTCTAAAACATCTTATACTATTGTTATATAAAAGAATATGGAGTTATTGAGGATATCAGGAAATGTATTACCTCGTAATTATTATGTTTTATGGCATTATGCCCAATGTTTTTAAGTGCATGCGTTCAGCATTTCCACATTTTATACTAATATAATTATCTCCCTTTAGAGCAGTTTAGAGGTTTACTAAAATGCTGGGAATAGTATTAAATAATAAGAAATGGAACAATTCTTTGCTAGGCTTTGATTTGGTTTATATTTTATGTTTTTTGTAAGATTTTGGGGGGTGGGTCCCAAAAATTGGGCGGAAAAAAAAGAAAAAAATTGCAGGTAGAGGGGTGGTGGGTCCCCGAAAGGGGCAAAAACATTTTTTTCGCCCTATATATGTAAAAAAAAATCCGCGACCCCCCCCTGACGCGTGTAAAATATTTTGGGACAAAAAAATAAAAAAAAAAATTCATGAAATGGAAACAAAGTTGTAGGAGGTGTTCGTAAACCAGACTTAAAAATTGGTGTCGCCTTAGGCTCATGTTAACACAGGATCACATATTCTCAAAATAATTGTCTCCCTCAAGTTGGCCTCAACCATACTAGTATTTATATTTGATAGAACCTCAGTGAGACCATGTTGAAAATTACCATCAATGCAGTTCCAGTGTTGACGCAACGCGGTCATGTTACTTCAAACCAGTTGCAATGTTCCTTAGGCCAAAGAAAAAAGATACTATGTTTCCGTACATCGACCGACCCTAAAAATAACCCGCCGACCCTGAACTTTTTATTGATATTTTGAGAAAAAGTCAAAATTTTCGCAATTTTAATTTCCTGAGAGTGGATCTCCTGCCTGCTTTATGTCTTGTTTGGGACTTATGGAACACTATCAACAAACTTGGTGGGTGTGTATCTGTATATATACATGTAAAGAGGTTATCACTACATATATTAGGGGTATACATGTACTAGTAGCTACTGTTTCCAAAAACCAGGCATGCTCGGTGGGTGTACTGGCTACCCCCAGACAATGGGATGTAATCGTCACAATACATGTACGGTATAATGGCGGTATTATTGGTAAAATTCTTATAAAAAGTTAGTGACATCAATTTTGTACCAAGTTTATAGCCAAATTTATGAAAATGTGGTATTAGATATAATAAAAAACATACGTAAGCATGAAGTAAGTTTGATTTTTTATCAATCTTAATGTATATTTCCACTGTATTGATCAAGTAATACTTTCCCCATGGCACGGGTTGGCATTTTATGTCACTTTGGTCGAGGTAGTTCAATATTTCTGCAGCTGGATAAAAAATATCAAAATAAAATAAAATAAAAAAAAATCCCTACCTACCACCTACCCTAAAATTTTTTACCGGAAACATACAATCTTTTTTCTTTGGCCTTTAGCATGGTAATTCGTGAAAATAAATGTCAATGCAACTTACTCTCAGGCTCCAAATAAAAGTGCAGGCCCAAATAATAGTGCGGGGGGGGGGAAATTCCATTGAAAGTTAATAAAAGTACAGACCCAAATAATAGTGCAGGGGGAACTCTGAGCAAAACATCAACTGTGGTTAACCAAATAATTTTTATAGCAGGTTCAGGTATACGAGTTAACATGTAGTACAGGTACATGTATTTATCATGTGGTGTTTTTTTGGTTTGCCACATACTTGAATATGTACTACTCTTGAGTGCCTAATGTACGATTATTAAAATCGAGGTAAAATTCCCACCTGTACGATCGTTATTTGGTCCTGTACGTTTATTAAATTAACCAAAAGAAATAATTCACCAATCTTAAATTGTGTTATTCATATAAGAAATGAACGGCGGTTTCAATGCGGTCATGGGGTTTTGACCGCGAGAACAAATCAGCAAACTTCGGGGTTCATGCAGAGTTTGCTGATTTTTTTAACGCGGTCAAAACCCATGACCACGTTGAATCCGCCGTTTATTATTTATATTTATATACTTAAATTCATTATGAACTAGGATTGTATGTCTTTCCCATTATTTATTCATCTATTTAAACAAACGCATGGAGTTCAGTTCAGACAGTTCAAATCCTTGTTTTTTGGAAAACCAAACATTTTGAGAATCCGTTCATGGAGAACGGAAGAAACGCAATTTCACAGTAAAGTATAAACATATGACAAAATGTCTTGTTTAGCTAGTAACTAATGTAGACGTGTTGATCATTTTTACATCTGAATCATATAGAAATCTTGAATTTGTGCTGATTTAAATTTTCATAGCTTCAAAATATTAATAAACGTGCAGACCCAAATAAGCACTGTGCAGTGCAGGGGGGGGATTTCCCAAGAAAAATAATAAACGTGGATGCAGCTGGTGCATGCATATTTATTTGGAGCCCAAGAGTAAAGAGGTGGAGGTGAATGTTACATGTAAGTTGTTATTAAAACGAAATGGAACGATGCCTTTAATAGGTTCCACCAGCAATAAGTCGCGACTTCTTTATATTGGCCTGACAGATTGGTTTTTGTTGGCGTCATGCCTGTCGACCATTATGATGGCCACATATATTGTCATATAACAGCGATTTACGATCTGTCTTGTTGGCTCATAATATAAATTAAGAAAGTGGCCTTGTGTTCGTTCCTTGCGTAAAAAAATATTTTTTAGTACAAACGTCCTCATTGATTGTGTGACTGTGTCCCTCGACTCCTTGTGTAATTGGTCAAGTAACTTACATGTATGTACATGTACAGACCACTCACAAATTTCTTAGAAAAGCGACCACATGTTCGAATCTACTTTGCGATTTTGGAGCAACGCATTTGTAAATGCGTTCATATTTTAACACATTTACCTTGATTTGTTCACAAACAAATGTCTTGATGCAGGCCTTAAAATCCATCAGATTTTTGGCAATAATCAAAATGTTAGTGTTTCACTTTCTACAGGGAATCAAGACTTTTTACTAGAATCAAAATGAGAATCATGATTCTCAGATTCTGATTATAAAACAATTAATGTCAACAGTGTTTATTTATGTTTATTCCATTTTGAATGGAAAACTACATCATGAATGTCCGATTCCGAACATATACATGTACACCAGGAGTGGGAAAATAACACAGAATTATTCAGATGTGAATTTAAATTAAACAAAATTATAACTAAAATTGCAAAATACACTATCGTATCGTTATTTGGGTGTTCATACTAGTATACTTTTTCGGCGCAATGATCGGTAATTTCAATGCGACTGCGATTATTCCCAATGCAGTGCATTTAATTTAAATGCTGTCATTAAGGCATTTACAAAGTGGCGTGACACAATGCACCCTCAATGCATTTTAAATGCAACAACCGCATTTCATTGATCCACGTTGTAAAGGACATTTATTTTTAGAATACATGTATGTACGTGTATATAACCACAAGAATAAAGAACAAATCAACTGTTTTTATTACTTTGTAAACCTCTGATGTTTCCCATACAGTATACATTTGTATATTATAAACCATGTTACAGTAATTCTAGAGCTAATTAATCGACTCCTTAACTACAGCAGAATTATGGGTAACTTTTCAGGATTTAGTCCGAAATATGGCTTGTTGCCATTCATCGGAAAGCTCTCACCGAGAGCTTTCCGATGAATGGCATCAACCCATATTTCCGACTAAATCCTGAAAAGTTACCCATAATTCTGCTGTAGTTAAGGAGTCGATTAATTAGAGCATTACTGTATATCCTCTATAACTGTTTATTCAACATCACGTGCTGCAATCCATAAATGCGGTTCAGATTTCGATGTCCGGTTCAACATTATTATCATATGGTTTGATAGCAGAAATACTCAGTTTGGAATGTTATACCATACAAGTTTTACGAGTTGCTCTTGCTCAAGAATGGATAAATTTATAAACCTGATTTTTGGCGCATTAGTTAGAATTATATTTTTGCACAAGAACACACCACAAATATCGAACTGGACATCAAAAGCAGAACCGGATTGTATCGATTGCATAAACATAAGAAGTTGGTCACTGACCGACAATTGCTATTCTCTGGTGTGGTTTATAGGACTACCGTATGCAATGCCGACTTAAAAATAAAAATTCACATAAACATCGCATGAAGCGGTCTATCCACAAACTCAGGTATTCGGTAATTCCAAATGTATGAACTATCACCATGATATCCCGGTATATCATTGTCAGGACTGTTTGTACAAAAGGTTGTTATTCTACTATGCATAATTTTGCTATATCATTGTACTCGGACTGTATTGCAATGTAATATATCAGTACATGTACCGGTATACTGGGTGCACATTATATACATGTAGGCCTACTTTCACTTTAGTACATGTATGTGTCATAAAAGACTCATGTTGTTAAATTGGAAAAAAACATGTGTGAAAACAGAGAGAATACATGTACATGTGCCGGTACTATATACCTCTTTGTGTGCTGTACTACCGGTACTATTCATGTACATGTACTACACTACAATAAGAGAAATTTTAATTGATTCTGCTGCCCTTGTGCCACAGGCCTCAAACACGCCAAACAAGTATCTGTAGCCAGGCCCACCAGTACCAGGCTACTAGTAAATGAAGTACTGAAAGTGTCACATCATTAATCGAGCCCAATCTTAGTTATACTAGTCTCTTGTGTAGTTTGGGTTACTATTAATAAGATATTTAATGAATGTTTGGAATGTATGGTAGCATTCTTACCTGGATCAACATATGCCATGCACAACGCTGGTCATCATATCATCACCGCTGTTGGCAGTAAACCGCTCATCGGGCTATAACAGTTAGAGTTTTCCATACCAGGGCTAATCTAATCAGTTAAAATTAGTCATTTTAGAGGGAATACCAACCAGTGGAAGACGTACAAAAAGTCATGTATATTCAGATATCAGTTTTCGAGAAAAAACCCATCTTAGTCGAGCGGACTTAGAATATCGGGGTAAACTTAAATTTCATTCAGCAACACTTTCACAGCAGAATATAAAAATAGTACATTATAATCACTTACAGTACATGTACATGTAGCCCAAGTGCAGTGCTAGCCTATATTATATACTACCAAAACTTTTGGTCAGTTTCTCGATGACTGACACTTGTAAACGCTTGAACGGGTACTATATAGTACATGTACATGTACATGTGTACCGTATGTGAATTAAAGATCTTATTAGTGACACAACAGGAGGCTAGACATACATTTGTAACTACAGTAATGCTCTAATTAATCGACTCCTTAACCACAGCAGAATTACGGGTATTAAACTCGGGGAGAGCTTTCCGATGAATGGCAACAAGCCATATATCCGACTAAATCCTGAAAGTTACACATAATTCTGCTGTGGTTAAGGGGTCGATTTCTTAGGGCACTACTGTATCTGTTTTAGTGCACATCAAATGTATTTGTTGTCTTTCCTCTTGTAATTTGTCTTTGGTTGTGTTCGCCATTTCGACGGACAACTACATGTACTGACATCAAATGACTGAAATGAGTCAAAATTTAGCAGTGCAGCCAATTATATAGATAAACAGAATTAAATAGCATCCAAATTCCAAATGAGCATAAATGATAAAACAAACTTTATTGAGCACTCTTTTAAAGGTACGGTTGGCCTTGGCGGTGGGTATCCTGTGAAAATATTTCCACCCGTCAAAAACCGCCACAAACAGAAAGAACAACAAAATGTAGACAGACTTTATCCGTATACAAATAAGAAATATCGCATAAACAGTATGTTATTGTCATATATTTGACCATTGTTATGTAAACAAAAGCATAAAAAGTTACTTTTCTGGTGTTTGTTTATATTATGATGGTAAACATAAAGAGCGTTCTTTGTTGGTGAATTCCTGATATGGAACGAATAAAGAGCGTTTATGCCATTTGTGTGTGATTAGCCAGCAGCATTGTGCTGTCTTCTGTAACACAACCAGGCTCTTGCTTAGGTAAAATATCGTAAATCTTTATGATAACATGCTGTTTACGCGATGTTCATGGTATATATGAACGAAATAGTATGTGTTTTAATGTTTTTCTGTTTACGGTGATTGGAACAAATATGAATATTTTCGACAACTAAGGCCTCACGTGCCTTTAATACTAGTAATTACAGCTACAATGAAAGCACCTAATAAAAATTCTAAGTTTGGTAAAACTGTCTGTATACAAAGTTTATCTGGCCGTGATGAATAAAACCCATAAATGGGATCATATACATGTATGTTAGATATCATTACATGATTATTTGAAAACACATATCCGTATGGAAAACAAACTATTTTACCACTGGCCAAGTGGTCCTGCTAATATGCTAAGATGCTGGTGGTCCTGCTGAATTGCTATGATGCGGGTAGTGCAATTCATAGCAATTAAGCAGGACCCAACCGCATCATAGCACATTAGCAGGAACACTTGAACAGGGTATATTTACAGTGTCAAATCGAATGGGCATCTTTTAACAATATTTTTGAACAATTTCCTAGAAGTGTTCGAAAATTGAGAACTGAATTTAAATTTTTTTTTATGAGGTTTCGATTGAAAAATTTCTAACTTAGCTCATCAGGATTAACATTGTCGCACAGCTATATTCTCTTTCCCAACAAAGTCTATAGAACATACATGTAAAATTACAGCTATGCTTTAATTAATCAACTCGCCTTATATTACTCAGGTATTACTGCAGTATTCAGGCGTGTTCATGCGATCAACCGCAGTCAGTTATACCGCCGCAGAATGTGGTCCACCTCACATTTGCAGTTAGGCTGTATTTTTCATGCGATGTTTATATGAATTTTGTTTTAAAGTTGACATTGTAATCACACCAGAATTTTTTTTTATTGTTTCAAAATGTCTAGATAGAATTCAGAATTTTTGTGGTAAAAACAATTAACTTGGTTATCACAGTTAACACATATTACTGTGGTAAGATTACCAGCGGATACCGCATGTCAACAGGGCCTGCATGCTCTAATTAATTATCAGGTTTAACATGTTTATACTGGATACAGTTCATTTTAAAGGTACTCAATCCGGTTCGATGATACCCATATAATCAGATTCCAACATCATACATTTGTATTTAGAAAGGCTGCTTCAGTTACGTTATCAGAATTGATTAATTGCCCTAAAATAATGCTAACCACTGTCAACTAAAGTATACAATTGCCTGACATATGTTATTTATCAACATGTTGTTCTACAAAATTTGGCCTTATTATCAACAGAAAGCCTCTTGATTTTAGAGTTATCCATCTTCATCTGAAATTTGGTCCGAGACCGTGGGCCACTATTAATTCTTGATCGTGAAAAATAGTATATTTCAAAAATTGATATCTAATAACTCTGAGCTTTGATAGGTGGTGGGTTCCTCGACTCGTACCAAATATCTTTTACCCCCCAAGTCCAAATAAAGAGTAATGTGCGAGCATTAATTCAGGGGGCCCTTAATCAGATTATGCATCTTTAAATTCAAATACAGTTTAAAGATGCATAATCCGATTAAGTGCCCCTCATTTGCTATTTACATATACATGTATATGGAATCGGGGGGGGGGGGTAAAAATATTTTAATCAAGTCGAGGGACCCACCTACATGTATCAAAGCTCAGAGTTATTAGATATCAATTTTTGAAATTTTAATATTTATCACCATCGATACTTAATAGTGGCCCAGAAAAATTTGACGAGCCGACGGTCTCAGACCAAATTGCGGATGAAGATGGATAACTCTAAAATGAAGAGGCTTTGTGTTGATAATAAGGTCAAACTTCGTCGAACAGCATGTTGATAAATATAACGTATCAGGCGATTTTATACTATACATGTAGTTGACAGTGGTTAGCATTATTTTTGGGCAATTAATCGATTCTGATATTACTGAAGCAGCATTTCTAAAAAAAATGTTGTTGTTGGAATCTAATTATATGGGGACCATCGAATCTGATTGAGCACCTTTAATAGTTAGCTATATGAGTTATATACACATAAGGCGACACCAATTTTTAAGCCCGGTTTACGAACACCTCCTACAACTTTTTTTCCATTTCATGAATTTTTTTTTTAATTTTTTGTCCCAATTTTTTTTACACTCGTACTGATTTTCATGTGCTGTCGCATCCGGTTCTGCTTATGATGATTTGCAGATCCATATTTTCATGTATTTCATGACAAGAAATGTCTTGTTTGGTTCAGAATTTCATTCGAAAAGTTTTTTTTCACAATTTTTGTAAAATTTATGTAAAATTTCAAGATTTACTTGATATAAATTGGGGGGGGACAATTTTTTTTATTTTTATTTTTTTTCCCCTCCTGCATCTACTTTTTTTCTCCCCACATCAGCCCACATGTTCGTAAACCAGACTTAAAAATTGGTGTCGCCTAATAGACATTTAAACTTTGAAAATTGTAGGTTTCCGGATGATAACTTCAGTTTGTGTGATCATATCTGAACCAAATGTGGTATGTAAGTTTATCAGACCAAAATACAGGTCAAGTTCGAATATAGGTGTGCTCCGCTCATTTTTGCGAGAGTTATGGCCCTTTTTCGACTTAGAATCGTGTTAATTTCTGGTTTCCGCATCATAATTTTAGTTTGTGTGATCAAATCTGAATCAAATTTGGTATGATAGTTTATTATCCACATTTCATGGGACACTAGTTGGATTGTTCTGAAATGTAGTATCGGATTTAGGGGACCTTGATATATTTTTCAGACAAGCTGATGCCCCAAAGAAGCCACTTTTTCTCACATTTGCTGAAATAGTATCCAAAACATCAACATATCAAGAGCCATTAGACTGAATTAGATAAAAATATATCACTTGGGTCTGTTTAAGCTGGAAAATACTCAAAATTTTTATAATTTTCTGCTATTATATCTGCATACTAGCCTTTTTGCTGAATCGTGAATGCCGGTTATATTGCCGTGTGAAATCCTAGTACCAGATAACGTTGGGTATGTACATGTATATAGCATACCACCTGAAAATGGCTTGAATATCGCATACCAAAGCGGGGTGGGGGGTGTGTGTGACACCCTCCTTGATCATAGTCTGTATTCTACAGGGTATGTTAACTGTTTCGAGTTGGTGCAATTAATGTGATTGTTTAATCTCTACCATCTGAAATCTATTTATAGCATATTTTGCTATCTGATCAATATTGCTACTTAGTACTGATATAAAACAGGATAAAGATGGTGTGTCTCTTTCCCGAATGTTCTGTTTACATGTACATTTGGGGGTTTATGAGTCAAATAATATCAGACAACATGTCCTTCTAACACTAAGAACTAATATGTTCTTATGAACCAGGACAAAATATGACTATTTCTGGAGCATTACAGCACATTATTACAAATCTATATTTGTAAGCAGTAAGATAATGACAGGAAACATGTCCTCAGACTAAGAAATAATTTTTTGGTGTGTATTTCACACCACAGCTCATGTGTATACTCACATTAGTTTATGTCATTCAAAGGGAGAAACCCATTTAGAAAGTTTAAATGAGACAAAACTACCTCACTGTAGATGTAGTTGCAAGGTACAACATGTACATGTATTCTGGTAAATGACATTGGAACTAAAATAATGATTTTTGTGTCCACCGGTATGTCATGTACCGGTACTAGTATACATTGCAACTACATGTACATGTAACTTGCCTAACATACCATATACATGTATGAAGAGGGACTTTGCAAGTGTTTTTTAATCAAAATTTTAACCCAACTCTTGTTGTCAGTAAGTTTTAACCCATGCAGTTTAATGAGTTTATATATTTATATATTACATGTGTTTCTATACATGTATTTTATCTTTAGTTAGTTTGTTGTCCTTGAATAAACTTGTATTGCTGCACAATCAGTTTCCTTAATGTTCTATTATACTAAAACAACTCCATTGATAACAATACCCCTGCATCCCATCAAAATCTACTTCATTGCCATCCTCATCATTTCACTTTGGTATCCCCACCCAGGTGTACCTTGGTGTTATTCACCCAGGTGTTCCTTGGTGTTTCCTACCCATGTGTACCTTGGTGTTTTCTTACCCAGGTGTACCTTGGTGTTTTCTTACCCAGGTGTACCTTGGTGTTTTCTTACCCAGGTGTACCTTGGTGTTTTCCTGCCCAGGTGTACCTTGGTGTTTCCTTACCTGGGTGTACCTTGGTGTTTTCTAACCCAGGTGAATCTCAATGGGAAATCCACCTGGGTAAGAAAACACCAAGGTACACCGGCGTAAAAAAAACACCAAGGTATACCTGGGTTGGAAACATCAAGGTACACCTGGGTGGGGAACACCCAGGTAGGAAACACCAGGGTACACCTGGGTGAATAACACCAAGGTACACCTGGGTGGGAAACACCCAGGTAGGAAACACCAGGGTACACCTGGGTGAATAACACCAAGGTACACCTGGGTGGGAAACACCCAGGTAGGAAACACCAGGGTACACCTGGGTGAATAACACAAAGGTAACCTGGATGGGAAACACCCAGGTAGGAAACACCAGGGTACACCTGGGTAAATAACACCATGGTACACCTGGGTGGGGAAACACCCAGGTAGGAAACACCAGGGTAGACCTGGGTGGGAAACACCCAGGTAGGGTACACCTGGGTGTGGTCACCTGGGTAATTACACCCAGGTTTACCCATACCAGGGTTTTTATCCAGTTTCAGGTGGGTAAATCATGGTAAAACCCAGGTCTCGCAGGGTCTTGATGGTTGGTGGATGTCTTGGTAGATAGATTTTTACCTGGGTTTCGGCCCAAAAAACCTGGGTGGATTTACCCAGGTACATTTTTATATGGGCAATGAAAACAACTGTTGATATGCAGTGTGGTCCACCCAAGCAGGTAGTAATCAACATAAATTAGGCCACAGTGTTAAGAGATATGGTGGTCAGCTTTAACTTGGTTATGAAGCCATGACCCAGAACTCATCTCAGCCCAATTTTTCATTAAACAAAACGAATGACATGAAAATTCTCAAATATAGAAAATTATTTGTGGGTAGTTGTCTTTCTAATTGAAAATAATCATAAAATTTCATGAATAAAGAAAAATTAAGTCTCCTCTCATGATTTTCGGATATGCTATCATGGATATATGATCTGCACCTTTGAAACAAATCTAATTTACTGAAGTTCTCGGTACCTGAAAACTGAAATTTTTAATATTTTCCATGCCATAAAAGTGAAGTAAATGAGAATTATAATAACCAGTTGTTCGATGGTTCTTAAATATTGTATCACAATAATCGCTTGTACCACATTTCACAAATAATTTCCTGACAGATTTTGAGAAAATCCATTTAGAAATACCAGGAAATATTGGCAAAACGTGCATCTGACCCTTAATTGTTGGTAAGGTCGTTGTTTAGACATTCTAATTTTAAACTTTTCATAAGAATAAAACACACATGAGCTAGCCACCATAAACAACTTTCATATACCAGCTCAATAAGAGAAAATAATTGCTTAATATCCCTCCAAAACACATGTAATCTCCTTTCTTGATTGTAGAGGGGGTGCCAAACTTAACTTATATCGAAGAGACGCAATTTACTGGAAATGTCATCTGTACCCCATTGGGACGGAATTGTCTAAACTACCTCGTGCAAACTTCTTAAATTAACCGTTGGATATTTATAGTTTGGCACACCAAATCGACTTGATAGCGCTTCGGTTAAATAATGTGATCGAAAGAGGGAACCTATTTGACTTTTGAATAGGAACAAAAACAACAGATTTCACAATTAAATAAAATCTGAAAATTTTCAGTCTGTATTTGATGATAATCCCACCGTGAGCACTTCCATGATAACAATGATATAAAAGCAAAAACAATCTTATGAAAAGGCGAGTGTACGAAATATCCCACAAGTGGTGAAAAAGTCGAAATAAACGTTTAACATTGGCTGCGGACACACGTATCACAGTAGCGATGGCATAGTAGGTGTGACAATTATATATGATGGAGTTTGGTGACACCAAAGTTTGTTATAATCAGCATTTTTCTTGTTTTTGGTCCTTGTATAGTTCGCTTTGTTTATTCCAGATACTTTCTCGCAGCTATATTTCCTCAAACAGTTCCGACATAGCTTCATTGGCTCGCATGAGAATATTAGCAGAATTATGCGGAGAACTAAACGTCGCAAAATAAAAACCGCAATTGGGGAACTGTCTTAATACGCATGAAATTAATATAAGTGGATAAACATGAATTGAGATCATATCAACAAAACGTACTGCATGCAATGGGTCGAGTCGACTCATTGTGCGGAAACTCAGCGCGCAAAATGGCAAGCTATGGCACAGAAATATGACGACCAATTGTCACCAAACTGCACCATAATAAATTGTCACACCTACTATGCCATCGCTACTATGGTACGTGTGTCCGCAGCCATTGTTAAAAACATATATATTTCAGTTACCAAACGGTTCACTTAAACAATAAGTATTCATAATTGTTCATGGAATGGCATGATGTCGATGTCGGAGATCACGGAACCGGTAATCATAAATCACCAATCATCATGATCCTGAGTCATCACCGATATTCGCATCACATGTATATTATATTTAACTCGTCTTGGTTAACCCTTTACCCAACAGAAGGGCCCTGTGCCAATGCATTCTCTTATATATGCGAGTCGACCATAGGTCGCCTCGCATATATAAGAGTATGCATTGGCTTAACACATTAAAAATTATAAAATTGTTAAAGAATGTAAGAAAAAATGGTAAAAAGTGTTAAAAAAGACTTTTTTTTAGGCCAATGCATTCTCTTATATATGCGAGGCGACCTATGGTCGACTCGCATATATAAGAGAATGCATTGGCACAGGGCATAACTGTAACTATCACAATGTGGTCAATGAGCCGGTTCCAATGATATCCATATTTGTATGGTTCTATTGAGACAGACCGAAGATAATTTAGGCTGTTGAAGCTTTATTTGGCCGGTTTTGGCCGGTTTGTTGGGTAAAGGGTTAAACTTGTGTGTATATAAATTGTTGGGAGATGGGCTACATTACGTTGATATAACTTGTGTCTCAATCCCTTGTAAATTTTGTTGCAATAAACATATTTAAACCAACAGAGACGTGGCTACGCGGTCTGTTTTAGATGGTTGGTGTTCTCCTTTGAATTTCTAACGGCACCCTCTTAAACCAGAGAGACACTACCAAGTCCATGACATTACACTTACATCCCGTGTTGATATTTTCCAACTGGTTCAGAAAATGTTCAGCTGTAACTGTTGGAAATTGTTTTATTAACACAGTTTAAGGATAACAATGTTCATAAAGGGCAGTCTAATTAGTGCAAATATTTTACCATATGTTGAATTTTGATTAGAAACCAATTATCACATCAAACAATGGCTGTAGAATCTCACCATTAGAATCATTTCAACCTATATTTGGTCATTGTCGAAATTGTTTACCACAGCTGAGATGGTGAAACACACACACAGGTCGCCACATCCATGTTTATACAAATTCGTACGTATTGGGCATTTAAAACAAAATAGTAATCAATTATTTGCAACACGACTCCAATGGCATAACGGTAACGTCAGTTACCTCTTTCTCAATAATAAGAACAAAAGTTTGTGGTCACCCAATACTTGATTTGGCAACTACGATTAAATTTCTTAGCCCAAGGCGTTCATTTAAATGTTTTCTGAAAAATTCAACGTGTGGATGTAAAGCCCACACTGGTCAATCTATGAGCGCGGTCAAATCTCTTGATTGGACAATTCTTTGCCGCGGAGATGTCGTCTCATGCGCCGACGGTCACACAGAGCTTCGCATTAAGCTTCGCCCTGTTAAAACTACATGGATAAAAATAAACTCCGTTGGTGAATACCACCCCTGGTGTGTGGGTCAGTGGGGGGGGGGGGGGGGGTTAATATGTTTAGCTGGGGCGAATATCGTGCTTTCGTTAGACACCAAAAAGGAGCCCTCTACGTGCTGTATTCCTCGAGACATCGGCCGTTCCACGAATTTTTAAATTATGTTCAGCAGATTGTCATTCTATTCCACAGTCCACCCCATCCCGCTGATTGTCATGTCCCATATATATAACACTAGCAGGTGACCCGACTTTGTCCGGGCTTTGACCTTGAATTGACCATTTTGAAGGTCAAGGTAACTATTTGACCCGTCCAAAACACTCCCCGACAAAAGTATCCCTAGGTATCAAATTTCGTCGAAATCCGTTAATTTTTAAATTTAATTTGAGTTAATTCTGCCTTTTAATCAAGAGAAATGATGGTACCCGTCCCGTGATGGTACCCGTCCCTAAAAGAGGTACGTTTGTGGGTACCCGTTTCAAGGTGAAGATCACCTCGGGCGGAAAAACTTACCCGATGAAAATCTCCCCCGTTCCTTGGAACTCCTAAGTACGAAGACAGACATAAGAATCACACAACACGCTCATGTATGGATAAAGACACACTCATGATCACGTCTGGCCCCAGACATAAGAATTACACTACACGCATACGCTCTTTATCAACGTCACTGCGGATACGAACGCTCTTTAACTATTAATGCGATTAACTCGACAGTGCCAAGGACGGTCATTTTGGTGACTGAGAGTGGAGAAGGGGTGTTCGGAGCTTCTCCAAAACGGCAGTAAACATGGCCCGTGGCTTTTTAACCTTAGATTGGAAGTTTGAGCTCAATCGGTCTAGCCGTTTTCCCGGCCATAGCTAGCAAACAAACAGACAGAAGTCCCAAAATATATATTAGATATTTATGGATGCAAGGCATCAGTATTTGTGCTTATTGCTTCAAATGCCAGTGTGCTTACTTCACGAAGCGTGAACAAATTTTCAATTCTTATTGAACTGCTTTTACCGATTGGATTGGCACAGTAAGATGTCCTTCAACTCAGATCAAACTTGAAAATCGGTCCCGATTTAAGGTGATCTAGACTTATCTAGTCCAAACCAAAATACACAAAAAAGGCAAACTGACATTATACATAGATGTATATTTCGTTCTATATTTCTCCCTATTTCGCTATTTCGCTGTATGTTCCTATTTCGATTTTTCGTTCTATTTCGCTGTATTTTCCTATTTCGATTTTCGATGTATTTTCCTATTTCGCTTTTTCGTTTTATTTTATATTTCGATATTTCGCTATATTTGACATATTATGGGATATGGTATTATATGATACCCAACATTCTGATATTCAATCGAACATCATGTGCCCCCCGTGGTCGCGATTGTATGCCAATTGCCATCATATCGTGAACCCCGATATGTTATCTTTTGGTAGTCAAGCTTGTGCGTATTGCCTGTAAAATGATATAATTCGAAAATATATCTACAAATGTGATCGCCATATAAAAGCTGGCTACATTTGTGATCGATTTGAAAAGCTGGCTACGAATGTGATCGATGTCTTGTGACAATGACCTCATCGGCGGCAATTAGCGTGTTCTCTCGATCTTAAATGTATCCGAACATTACCGCGAGGAGTGAACAGACTCGATTATCGTGTCAACGATCATACCAAGTTGATTCTTAGAAAGACACCGAGTCTATACTCCCCATGCACGCATTAGTACAGCAACGGGGAGGTGGTGAATGAGTATCATCGGTGATAATTGTGTAATTGCCATGCACTTAAAGGGGTACTGTACCCAAGATGTTGTTGTTGGTTTCTATAATCCCCGAGTCGGAGAATAAGGTAACAACTTTTCCATTTTTTGAAAGTCTGTTGAGTACGAAGTATTGTTACGGATGGCAAATTTACCGAAATGCAAAAATACAAATTGTCGTTGTCGAGTAATTTTTGTACAGTTTTCAACCAAATGAATCAAATAAACATTATATTATATGCTTAACAGTCCCATATACTCATTTAAGTTAGTGTATGGTCACTAGTCAATGAGTGGCTTGGGTTTTCTCCCCGTATAAGCATAATGTTTCAAACGATCGTGTGTGCAATTGTTTTATTAATCCAGTATCCCTCAATTATAATTTGATTACGTTTTGTACACGGAAATTCCAATTTTAAGAGACGCCATTTTATGGCTGGAGCCATAAAATCAATTTATATTAAATTATTAACTTTTAAATTATTAAATTTTAAGATAGCCTATTAACCTGAGCGTTTACAGAATACATCTTCGACTCAAATTACTTATATTTCTATATAGTATCGATAATAGAACGTTGTTATCACCGGGAATTTATTGAAAATAGCGTACAGTACCCCTTTAATATCACTGACTTTTTCTAGGTGGAGCGTGATTATGACAGCGTGGTTTATGGTGGAATAAACGAATTTACAACGAACTAAAATAATTCATTGTCAATGCAAAAAACAAAAACAAAAACAAAGTAATGCACAGTACCATCCGATCGATGTATGAAGTCTCGTGCGTCATTGCCATGCATTTGCCAAACAAAATTTTCTAGGTGGGGTGTCCAACACGTGATCCGATGGTAATGGCCAACAATTGAATGGCATTGCCTTTTATAGTTGGTTTATGACAAACATTATTATTGGACGCTCCACGTAGAAAACGTCAGTGACATGCAGATATATGCGACCAGGGATACTTTTATGTACGGCATTCCATTATAGTGATATGGTTAATATTAAAATGTGTTCTTCTATACTATTTACTGACAGTCTAGAACAATTGTGTTCACATATGTGTACGTCAGCCGTTAAAATGTCGATTTGCTATAGTTTCCAATTCGAAAATAATTGATCGGTTACACAATTTGTTCCACCAACGAACACGCCACATAAGAGCGTATAATCTGTTTGTCTTCACCCTGTTCACAAGACAAACAACTGTGGATCACTAAGATGAATCTATCCATTTTCGCTTTAGTTTTTCTTATTTCCAAAAATCAATCTCTGTCGGTGAATATGTCCACGCAAAGATCCCGGCTGTTCTACAACATCACAAAGGAATATTATCCCGAACTCATTCCAGGTGGTGAATCAATCAATGTCAATGTGAGTTTCAAGCTCTATTATTTCAAAGAAGTTGACGAGATTTCTCAGAGCTTATCTGTTTGTGGATACTTCACTGTGACATGGTACGACCCGATCATGACGTGGGACCCAAAGAAATACGGCGGAATCACGCATTTAAATATCAACAGCGCCAGTATATGGACCCCGGATCTAACAATACTTAATTATAGCGAAGACTTGCAACCCCTCTCAGATGGTTTCGTGAAGGTTAATGTGCGTGATGATGGTCGCGTGGTATGGTATCCAGGAGGAGCTTACTCTGCAACATGTGCATTTGATTCCACTGATTTTCCGTTCGATCATCAAACATGCGCATTTAGATTCGGATCGTGGACCTACGCACCTTCTCAATTGACTATCAAGCATAAAGTATCTACACATACAAGATATGAGGGAAATGGAGACTGGCAACTGATTGATGAGTTCGCAGAGGAACACGTATCAGATAGCTGGGGTTGGAAAACTATAATGTTCAAATTCCACATTAAACGCAGACCAATATCATTCATAATAAACACAGTTGCTCCAGTCGTTGTTCTAGTGATTTTGAATGTTTTTGTTTTCAAAGTACCAGTCGCATCTGGAGAAAGACTGACATTCACAATTACAATTTTCCTCTCATTCGCAATATTTTCCAGCATGATCGCGAATGCTACAGCGAACAGTGGAAGGAAACTAAATATACTGTGTGTGTACCTCACCATGACAACGGGCACGAGTTGCGTCATTGTTCTACTAACTGTTCTCAATCTCAGTATTTACCACACGAGAAAGCGTTCCCGGACTGGCTCAACATATTAACGAGACAGAAAGATAGAACAGAGAAATCGGACGTTGAAAAATGGAAGGACTTAAGCGAAAAGATGGATACAATTTTAATCTGGACTTTATTGTCTTTCATTTTGCTGACAAACATCGGCTTCAGTATTGTATACAGTATTAACCCTCTACATTCCGAAATATTAAATGACAACTATTAGTCATTGGTAACCTTCCTCGTGTTCTGGTGCTGGGACCAAATAGTATGGTTGTACTTAGATACTTTTATGTATCACAACAACTTTATGCAGCGATAAACATGTATTAAAGACGTCCTGTTCGATTTGAGACCAAATTATAAATACAGTAAAATAATTGACCCCATTAACCACAGGATTTCAGGATTTAGTCGAAAATATGGCCTGTTGCCATTCATCGGACGAGAGCTTTCCAATGAATGGCAACAAGCCATATTTCCGACTAAATCCTGAAAAATTACCCATAATTCTGCTGTGGTTAAGTAGTCAATATACTGTATAGCTAAAATGTTCCAAGTTAATTCTCAGCTTACATGGCAAAATAAAAATAAAAATTTAGTGCAATCACAGTCATTCGTATGTGATAAGTCTACGCGAAAAAAATCCATCATTTCACATTGAAAACGGGAACAAAAAGTTCATAATTCACCCCCCCCCCCCCCCCGTGTACGTGGTATCGCCAAACCCGAGGGTATGGCCAAACCCGAGACAATGGGAAAGTCATTTTCACGTATATGATATGAGGATATGTTTGTTTCTCATCGTAAAACAGACAACGAACAACGTATGTGTATGTCCACATGAAACAGGAGTACATATCCACCCGCTGTCAATCAGTTTTCCCAGATCAAACCAATTAATATCTTTTTGCGAATTTTTTCAATAGTGTTTTTGCTTTTTCTCACTCAAATTTTCGAGAACATCCACCCACTAGTATAGTTCCTGGACTTCCACGCTGCCAAAACAAATGGCGATATATAGTTGAATCTGTCAATGAAGCATAGGATTGAACACAATTTAAAACATCGGTGTCGTTCTCAATATCCGCGCGATATGGAGGGACTACTGTTGGCGCAGAATATGTGAACGTCGCAGACGAAGATGTCACCAAACGCCGATCTTCTGTGCAGTAAATATGCTTAGCGACAAAAAGTGCGCCGAAAGCGACAAATAGTGCGCCGTAACGGCGCATATTTTGTCGCTTTCGGCGCTTTCGGCGCGTTACTAATGGCGCACTTTTTGTCGCTTTCGGCGCATCGCGCCGAAAGCGCCATTAGCAAGTGGCCCTAATATGATTCCATAGTAATAAGATGACAGTATGGAATCCTATTAGGGCCACTTGCTAATGGCGCTTTCGGCGCTTTCGGCGCGATGCGCCGAAAGCGACAAAAAGTGCGCCATTAGTAACGCGCCGAAAGCGTCGAAAGCGACAAAATATGCGCCGTTACGGCGCACTATTTGTCGCTTTCGGCGCACTTTTTGTCGCTTTCGGCGCTTTCGGTGCGCGCGCCGAAAGCGACAAAATGTGCGATATTAGCGCATGTTTCGGCGCGTTACTAATGGCGCACCATTAGGCATACTATTAGGTCCACTCCCTAATGGCGCGCGCCGGAAGCGACAAAAAGTGCGCCATTAGGGTATGTTTCGGCGCGCGCCGAAAGCGCCGAAAGCGACAAAAAGTGCGCCGAAAGCGCCATTAGCAAGTGGCCCTAATAGGATTCCATATGACAGTTATTCCGTGAAGATGAATTCCAGTGATCGAATTTGAGAAAGTTTGGGTCCTGAACGTTCTTATGCATTGGACGATAAAGAGCGTTCCTTGCTAGTCTAGTCCTCATATATGGTAGAAATAAAGAGCGTTGTTTCACTTCTGTGCAAACATTGAATACAGATGGGAAATAGATATGACATCAGTAAATATTGTTCAAGAGAAAGTATCGTTCAGAATATATGCAGCTGATATATAGCAATAGGTTTTTACATCGTATCTTATACCTAGCTCTTTCAACATTGCATCCACAAATGTTAGAAGTTCGAATGAGCCATGTCCGTTTAAATATAACTACCACGGCATGTACACTATTTAAAAAAACATCTATAACATCAGAAGAGTATGCACTATCTTGGATATAACCACTGTATATAGGAACTGTTACATAGGAAGTCATTATATCACCGGTTTTGTGATAGTTCAGGAATGATTTGTTACGGTTCCTTGTAATTTAAAATAATCATTTTCTGGACAAAATCACACACAACTATAGATATCTTGAATGCATTAAATTTTCCTGAACGAAGAGAGGTTGCAGAAGTGCCGTTTAGCCGAAGCCTGGACTTTAGATAACAATTAACTCTGAATTAGCGAGTTAACACGTAAATACCAACATGTAATCACTGGAAATCAAGCTCTGAAAAGCTATGTATGTGCTTTGTTTTTGGTGTATCAAATGTGGAATTCTGAAGACGAACAGTGAGTATAAACTACATATGTGTTATTCTTCTCTGTAAAATAGCTGAGAAAATATCCCGATATACAGGTGTTGCTAATTTGGAGCAGTAGCCTCATAACCACGACTTGTGTGTATTACGGTATTATTTCAAGTCAGTGACGGCTGTCACGGTGCTATATAGGGGAAATTTATTCGAACGAGTTCTGCACTTTGGGCAGCATTTTGTTTGGTGTATCGAACGTTTAAAAACCGATCATGACTGTAGCTATTGTTATTTTCATAATCCAGTAGGTATAATCCAGTAGGTATAATCCAGTAGGTATAATCCAGTAGGTATAATTCAGTAGGTATAATCCAGTAGGTATAATCTAGTAGGTATAATCCAGTAGGTATAATCCAGTAGATATATTAAGAAATAACAGTATAGCTATTTATCATATGACTCAATCATTATTTACGTTGGAAAGTATGTCATAAATCAATTTCATATCAATTACTAGTTCATATCACCTTCCGATAATTTGATTGGTTTGTTGACAAAAAGTGTGTTCTGATTGGCTGAATGGCAGCCGGGGCCGAGCCGCATCTCTAACTAAATGCAGGTCAAATTCGTGCGCGTCAATCAACGCGATGCCGAAATTCTCGCAATTATAATCTTGAAATATATAGTTTTGGACATTGTTATACGATAAATAGAATATGTAATTCGTATTTATCTAATAAACATACGATATAATGTCACAAACTGAGAACAGAATAGCGCACTATATTTTCGCGTGCATATTATTTCTGCTATTTAACCAGGTGTAATTGGGCTTCCGGTGCAATGAAATGACATCACATTAACCTTTTGCTGCCGATGTCATATAGCCATTAAGTGATTGGTGTGCGTTTTTGGACAGCATAATCAATTTATAGGTGTCATATGATAAATATAATATGTAATTCGTGTTTCTCTCATATGATATTTATGAAACTCGTCACGAATTTTCAGTTTTCTCTCGCCGGAGGCTCGAGAAAATTGAAGATTCTTAGACTCGTTTCATAAATATCACATGAGAGAAACACTCATTTCATATACTCTATATATAGTATAACCGACATCTACTGTCATGAGAATTTGTTCGTTTTAATTTCTACAGGTCCTTATTGAAAGTTCCATGCGGGATATAAATTAGTTCGATGCTAGCGCTATCCAGAATATCATCGAGTGAAAGGTAAACGGGCTCGTATATGTTTAGCTGCCTATTTATATAATAATGCATTATTAACTAAATTGCACAATTAAGCCCAACATGGAGTTGAAAAGAACGTATTTACAAACAGTACTATACACGAACTGGAATTTCAAGTGAACGCTAAATCGGCATACATTACCGTTCATTCTGCTCCAGATGCAATTAAAAATAAATAAGTGAAATCAAAACATGTGTTTTTGGCAATTAGTTCATTAATATATATATTTATCTATGGACCAGTGTGATATCTTCAATTTGATTTGTTGATAGCTACACAAGATAAACCCGTATTGTTTGGTCAACATATTGTCGCTTACGTCACAACGCGGAATTACACCCCATGATATTTCTGGGAACCACACACAATTCTGTTCGTATTGTGTATTTGTCAAACAAAGAAGAGAAATGACTTATGTTTCAATCTGAGTCAAAGAGTGTAATATCATTATGTGTTAAATCTTGTGACAATTCAATTTGTGTTCAGTTATTTAATATGATGAAATCTGTCGTTATGGTAAAAAAATATAAAACAATACATGAATTAGAGTTTATTCTGTATCAAGTTCAAAATGAACAAATACTGAACTATTAGGTTTTAGGCACCCCATACATAGTATATATCAATAATGGACGAAAAACTAAAGTAACTGATTGGTTATGGAAATGTCGATACTCGAATGTTTCCATTTGTCAGACTGTATTGACAAATTAAAAAATTTCATCGTTAATCGCTTTGGTCTAAAGTGTTATTTTCAGTTCAGTATGTTCACTATTGATGCATACCAGTATATTAGGATTTAACCAGGCAACTACCAATACCAGTTGAGAGACTAGTGGGTTGGCGCCCCCCATGCATAGTACATATCAACAATGTGTATACTGGACTAAAAAACTAAAATCACTGATTGGTTATCGCCAAGTTAACCCTTTACCCAACAAACCGGCCAAAATGGCCAAATAAAGCTTCAACAGCCTAAAATATCTTCGGTCTGTCTCAATAGAACCATACACATATGGATATCATTGGAACCGGCTCCTTGACCACATTGTGATAGTTACAGTTATGCCCTGTGTCAATGCATTCTCTTATATATGCGAGTCGACCATAGGTCGCCTCGCATATATAAGAGAATGCATTGGCCTAAAAAAAATCTTTTTTTTTAACACTTTTTACCATTTTTTCTTACATTCTTTAACAATTTTATAATTTTTAATGTGTTAAGCCAATGTGTTAAGCCAATGCATTCTCTTATATATGCGAGGCGACCTATGGTCGACTCGCATATATAAGAGAATGCATTGGCACAGGGTCGTTCTGTTGGGTAAAGGGTTAATAACAATTAAATACCTGCATATGCGGTGTATGTAAGCTGAATTAAAACAATACTTTGGTCTAATGCGTTATTTTCAGTTCAGTCTGTTCAGTATTGATGCATTCCAGTATATCAGGACTTAACCAGGCAACTACCAACATGTTATTCATGTCTTGCTCCACAAACTCCTGAACTATTTGAAGTGCTGCTTCGAAAATATATCTTCCAAAATTATTAGTAACATATAAAGTCTATAAAGTATGATATGAGTATTAATGTTCTGAACATACATGTCATTGTTATTAACTTCAGACACAATTGGCCCGTCAGGATCCAATCCATATATGTGACCCGCCATATCAAATCCAGTCGTAAGCCGGGATTTGTTTTTATCATTTTTAGGACATAAAATAAAAAAACATCCATTACCCTGCAGGGAGCCCCACACATATATAGAAGCATATAGAAGAGTGTCGTCTGCTCATGTTTGTCTGGGGATCTGTATGGGTAAAATTATAAAATTGTTAAAGAATACAAGAAAAAAGTATCGACTCGCATATATAAGAGAATGCATTGGCACAGGGTAAAACAATCCCGACTTACGACTGGATTTGATATGGCGGGTCACATATTGCCTCATCAATATTGTCTGATTCGCAAGTCACAGTCTCTCCTCCAGTTGCGTTATGCTCCAACATCCCCTGGCTCCAAATAGTTGAGGGGTTCTGTTCATTCATAGTCCTCAGTCTGTGACTGTTCCACATAGCTCTGAAACTATCCAATAGATGCTGGATACGTGGCATGAAACTATAGTGTAAAACAAAAAGATGGATCCCTTTATTTTGGGTTTAAAATATTCTCTTCTTCCATTTGATTAAACAAATTATAAAAGGTAGATATTACTACTCGGAACACATATCCCCAGAGTCGCTCCATCCTTTGATTATGAATACTCCAGTCAGCTGTACAGCTCCCTCTGTCTGTCCCCCGATTGGAAATAATGTATTCTGCAACACTCACATCTCAACCCCTTTGTCTCCTCAAACTCCCAATGGCAAACTTTATTCACTAACATCGTTTGTGAATGAACACAACACAGTATCCGCTCTGCTGTTGCCCCGGATGCCGAGTTCAGTTCAGTAATTTAAACTTACTCGGGCATTCTTTGTTTTACTTCCATCATCTCATATAATCCACGGGGAACTTGTAGCAAAAACATATTGAAATATATACATCATATACTACCACAGGGGCGGTCACTAATTCGGTACGGAATGAGCCCAGTACGTCGTCAACGTTGATTTTCTGACTCACTGCACCGATTACGGTCGGGTAAATGGTATTGTCGCGTATATCGCTACATCCAAAAGTGATACAAACCCTCCTCACCTTGTACATTGCTGCAGAATGCCGATATAAACCTGTTTTATACGCTCAAGAGGTAGAATCTTTCTAACCAAACCATAAACATGGCCTCAATCGCCATTAATCGGGGAAAAAAATGACCCTCTTTCTGATTGGTCGATATTTATCAACACTTGGAAATTCCCAACTGTTTGTTGTCCTTCACTTCAACCGCGTGTTGACGTTCTGAAGTCAACTGATTGTAGTCTGGAGGCAAGCTCTTTGGTTGAAAAGCGGCCGTCGAGCAATCCAAAAAATTTATGAACGGTCATTGCATTATTGGACAGTAATGTGCTGCATAAAGCTGTTGATCCAAGAAAGCTAACATTTTTCTTTGTAATCTTTACTATTTGAGAAACTAGGTGTGATTTCCCAGTCCCTGTCTGCTCTGTGACAACGACGTTGTGACCACAAACAACAGCCTCGTTGACCGCGTCCATCTTCTCAACTGACGATCCACGTGGCTTTGTTTACAAAAACACGGTTAAAAAAAAACATTATGTATTTTAAATATCGACCAATGAGAACGAGTGTCTCATTTGCTGCAAACTCGTTCCGGTGGAGTGCATGTTAACCACAGGAGTTTGTCAGAATGAGAGTAAATAAAAAATATAAGAGATATATAGATATATATAGATATATATAGATATATAAGTAATAAATAAAGAATAGGATTGCAACTAGGGGATTAGCGATTTACGTCATTTTTTTTTTAATATTTTGTATCACGAAAATCAGAAACATGAAAAAAACGTTTCGCTCGTGGCGCTCTCCATATTCATTGCTATTATGACTGTTATACATCAACGTGATCGCTGTGATTTACATTTAGCATGGCACTGGCAATATCACCTTAGGTTATCTTTATATCACCGCAACGCCAGGTTTCATTTTCGAACCGTCCGCTGATTTCGTTGACACGCGACCATGTACTTCCGTTGTAATTAGTTGGCGGTGTCGGGCAAAAATGTACACATATAATAAAAGGGGCGAGGAATCTGTGCCGTTTGCATCATGCTGTCCGAATATTTCCGGGGCATGTAACGATGTAACATTTAAAAGATTTAGGTCGAAATATTCGGACCACTGCTGCAAACGACTTCGTCCAAGAGTGGATCAAGTTTTACAGGACACCATACCCAGCAGCGTGTCACCGAGGGCAGCCAACGCTTCGAAAATGAAACTTGCCGTTGTGGTGATATAAAGAGAAAATAGGTGATGTAGTCAATGCGAAGTTAAATTTCAGCCACATGCGGTCATATTGATGTATAATATTTATAAGAGCAATCTGTCTGAAGATCGCTACAATCGATAACTTTTTGGCTTTCCTATTTTCGAGGCAAAAAATTTATAAATAGACATTTGTAGGTCAAATCACTAATCCCCTTGATTCATGCCTATACTCTTATTACTATTTATTATTATTACTATTTATTATTATTTGTATATATTTATTATTATTATTATTTATTATCATTCTGACAAACTCCTGTGATGTTAACGGTCTGGTTTGAAGCAATTTTCTCACTTCAAAGTATACAACTGTTACAACAGTTGTTTTTAGACATTCCACTGCATTTGACAGTGTAAGGAGGTTTTTATTCACTTTTGAAAGAAGAAAAATAAGCGACAATGCCATTTACGCGGCCATAATCGGTTCGGTGAGTCAGAAATGCAACGAATTTCGGAATCGGAAACCGAAAGATGTCTGGCCTTGTCTTATATATTATATATTATGTAAATAATGTTTTCTACAAAGTGCCTGTGATATAATCCACCAACTATATACTTATACAAATCCACGGTCCACATTTAAGGGGGAGGTCAAGTGAACAACTTTGAATGGGAGTTCCATGCAAATCTGCGCTGCAAAAGTTACAGAGTTGCACATACTTCTGATTGTGACTTGATGTGGTATCGGAAACAACAGTTATTTATCTGGCGGGTCCGCTTTGTAGATTATAAAATTTTGCAATAAATATATTTTTGAGATTTTTTTTATGGAATTACATCACTTGACCTATATTTGAAAAATCAATATAAAATTCAAAAATAAATACACCAACATTACAATAGAACAAGTTCCAAGCGGATCCCCCAGATAAATACCTGTTGTTTCCAATACCACATCAAATCACACTCAGAAGTAGGTGCAACTCTGTTACTTTTGCTCCACAGATTTTCATGGAAATCCCCTTTCAAAATTGGTCACTTCACCCTCCCCCCCTTAATGAAATAAACAAATGTACTAACACTGTCACAAGTATTCCTCGTGTAAACACCATTATAATATCCAATAAACACATGATAGAGGAGTCCAATCAACGAGAGAAGCAATGTGGGTCAAACCAATTGATTGATCCCATGACGTTCACGTGTCCCGAAGATGAGTCCATTCATTTCACCACCAGCTCGTCACACATCAACCTGAGGCAGCGTAATTTTGACCGCCTCGGCTGGTCTGTCCAACAACAACTATGGATAGATTTACTACATGTTTTCTTCAGTATATTTATCTAGCTTCCTTGTTCGTCTCCAATGTAGGTAAGGATTTTTACATCTACCATCTACTATTTATTGGCGGATATGTACCCGTTCCGCTTTTATTACGAACCAGGGGACGTCGATTGCAAAAATTCTTCGCTGGCTGGTGGCAGGTCAGCCCAAAAATACGACTCAGGTAGTCAACTTTGTGTCACATTGCTGTAAGCACGATTGCTTGAGTGTCTTAGACACTATGCCGCCAAAATGTCCAGTCCAATCTGCCCATTTGGGCGGCTGGTTGCCCCCCATACCATACGTAGGGGGATCTGTTTAACCACATTTTTCAACTAAATAATGAATTCTGGCCTCAATATCTCACCATATTTTTTTAGACGGTAATCCCCGGCACAAGTTGACGCCAAAAGTTCCCTGTGTCGGTGCATCTAAATGCTCTAATCGGACATTTCTCACTCGTCGAATATCTATGAGCCAGCTGTCGGCCATTTTTATGCTCTTGTTGACATTTTTACACAAGGCCATGTGCTCGGAAGAAATACTGGATAATTTACTACCGGTTATAGGCCGTTTCATGGATAACCATTACCAGATTTCAAGATTTTATTGTTAGCAAACCATTACAACTGTGTCAGTCAAACAACTCAAACACAAACAGTTAAATATAACATAACATGCAAAGTGATTTGTATAAAACAATGGATGGGTAATCCAAACAACATAAACAATATCGAAGCATACATGTAGGCCTATAGCTTGGGAATATGTGCCTTACGGTTTACTATTTTATTAGTACACAGAGTTTATTTCAGATGAGTTTTTTTAAAGTGTACCTTGCTGTTCTAGGTTGAGTCTGCATATGGTTTAATGTAATCGCAGATATATTTGGTATCTATGAGAAGCCAAATTGACATTAAATAAATAATTGAGCTTAAGCGCAATAAGGGGTTCCTTATTGCGCGTAAGCACAACAAGACATTCATTATTGCGCTGAAGCGCAATTAAACCTAATTGATCATCTTAATCTTAAAAGTGTCAGCCGAATCTTGTGCAAAAGGGGCAGGATTGATGTTTAGTTTGTTCAGACACGAACTGGTGCGATAGCTACCACCCATGCACATGACATTAATCTTTATAAATCATTTTCTTCCTTTTCATTTCTTGTTCTCTTTTCTTTCTGTGGACATACAGTAGTTGTTGCTGTTGTTGAGTATAGTTCTTCCATATGTTAGTGTAAACATATTTTCAATTCCAAATCCAAAGAAATAACATAATATACAAACGGTATAAATTCAAGATATAATGTTTGTATTAATTTGTATAATATTGCCTGCATCTGCTTTGGGTTTTAAAGCTTTACTTGTCTTTGTTGTCAGCTGAGCATTTTTTTTATAATAACCTCAAATATAATTTAAGAGTGCTATTGACACTGACCTGGTCCTATACCATATGTGTAATATTATAGTGAAACAACCGAGTTGAACCAATATGACTTGTGTCCTGTATATATAATATTGCACCATAGTGTAAAATGTTTACTACATACGTAACATACCAACTCTCCAAAATGGAGACATTAAAGATATACCCGTATATATAGGTACATGATATAAAAAGAGCATTCTCACTTTATCATGATGGTGTATATGGCTTTGTAGATGTTCGCGATGTCTGAATGCATGTGTCATTGACATGATACCTGTAAGTATTCAACGTATTTTGTTCCTTTTTATTGGCTTTAATTGTATGCAAACTGGGCATTAACTTGGACAATTTTGACAAATTTTATTTGATGTTAGATCGGACAGTGGAACATTAAAGTCATAAATATATGGCGAAGGAATGGTCACTACATAAATATATCTTATTGAACTATGCACGATGCACAACGACTTTGATAAACGCCGACACGCCAGCAGCAGTTTTTGTCTCAAATAAATTGTTATCAAAACACACATTTCTGGCCGAGAAATAAGCGGATTAAGTGTAATAATCATTTAAACACGCACTTGACAAATGTGGTTTCTATTCGAAACAAACATGGGACATTGATATAAATGTATAAGTTTGATTTTCGTCTAACAAATAAGCCCAGGCTCGAAGAAAGAATTTATTGTCTGCGTATTCGGCTGTCTGAGGGTTAATTAATCCGTCAGTCACGACACTCATGTATCGAATACAATCATGATATCCCAACAGGACTATGTGTAATCTATATTTCTCTGAAAAATTGGAGTAAGCATTCTCAAATATTTTTTTCGAGCGTTATCTGATATCGCAAAACAGACTGGTGAGCGTGGTTTTCTGACAATTGCGACAATTTTATCGCATAAAATAAATAAAAATACGATGAGAAACTGAAACTGTTTTTTGCATATTCCGGAAGGAATATATGTCCCTAACACATGTTTGAAAGTTCACACAAAATATGAAAGATAACACAGTTATTATTAGTTTTATAGACTCGTTCTAAATCTCCCATAGTAAATGGATGCGAGGACACTGAACTATGTTTTGCAGCTTGAACGCAACAGTAACAATTGGTTATCCGTGAAACGGCCTGTAACCGGTAGTAAATTATCCAGTATTTCTTCGGAGCACATGGCCTTGTGTAAAAATGTCAACAAGAGCGTAAAAAATGGCCGACAGCTGGCTCATAGATTTTCGACGAGTGAGAAATGTCCGATTAGAGCATTTAGATGCACCGACACAGAACGTTTGGCGTCAAATTGTGCCGGGGATTACCGACTGAAAATATATGGTGAGATAATAAGGCCAGCATTCATTATTTAGTTGAAAAATGTGGTGAAACAGATCCTCCCACGTAGGGTATGGGGGGCAACGCGGCGCTAGAAATGATGAAATACATTTCTAGCGCCATCGGGTCTAGAGTGTCTGCACAATGTCAGTGGCAGCTTATCCCGTTGAGTGGTATAGGCTATTTCCCCCACCGGCTGGTAGCAATCTTGAGTAATTATCTCCAGTTATCCACCTGTATTCCTTGACTTGTGGAGAATATATGTAAACATGAAATTTTACAGTCATAATTTTGACACAAATGCATATTTTTGAGGATCAGAATTACATGTACCAGCTATGATCATTTTCTAGCATGTACGATGGGTAAGAGCACCCATTTTTTTACCCTGTGCCAATGCATTCTCTTATATATGCGAGTCGACCATAGGTCGCCACGCATATATAAGAGAATGCATTGGCCTAACAATTTTTGACAATTTTAATAATTTTTTCTTGTATTCTTTAACAATTTTATA
This sequence comes from Siphonodentalium dalli, assembly GCA_032622095.1. Classification (NCBI taxonomy): domain Eukaryota; kingdom Metazoa; phylum Mollusca; class Scaphopoda; order Gadilida; family Siphonodentaliidae; genus Siphonodentalium; species Siphonodentalium dalli. The sequence continues at coordinate 250,373,654 of CP136063.1, forward strand.
ATTTCACCCATACAGAGCCCCAGACAAACATGAGCAGACCACACTCTTCTATATGCTTCTATATATGTGTGGGGCTCCCTGCAGGGTAATGGATGTTTTTTATTTTATGTCCTAAAAATTGTAAGAAACGTTTATTTTAAAAAAATGATAAAAAATTGTTAGGCCAATGCATTCTCTTATATATGCGAGGCGACCTATGGTCGACTCGCATATATAAGAGAATGCATTGGCACAGGGTAAAAAAATCCCGACTTCCGACTGGATTTGATATGGCGGGTCACATATGGTGAATGTCCATTTTCTAGCATGTACGATGGGTAAGAGCACCCAGGTGCAACTGAAATCCGGTTTCTGGAGGAAGATTTCTTCGCCAAATTTCTGGAAAATTGAGGTCCCCTGATCATGAAGAGGGAGATAAAGTGGCAACATTTGAATGGGGTAATTAGTGTTAAATTTTGGGAAAAGATTGATCAAACATTACAAAGTTTAAATATTTATCCAGTGACTACGCGGAGCGGAATTTTGATTTTCGTCCCAGGTTAGATATAATTGGACATTTATTAAAAAGTAGGTCACCAGTAAATCATTTAAAAAAAAATTTGAAAAATCTGCTTCGCATTGTCACTAGATATAGGCTCAAACATTCCAACAAGACATGAAGCATTCTACGGTTTGTAAATAATGAATAATCTTGTCCTGAAAATTAACACTGAATTCCCCCGTTTAAATGTTGCCACTTTACCAGTTTACCCCCCTCTTAAAAGGGAATTCAAATGATTAATTTAGACCCGACGGGGCTCCTATTGTATTGCATACGTAGGAAACCCCTCGTGTGCGCCATTGACATACTAGGTGTTATCTGAACGAACACAAATTACTGCCAAAAAAGCACAAAATATCGACAAAATAATTCTTGATATTTTCTTATGGATGTATAATAACCATGACTGGTATATGGCGTAACTGGAATGTTCCCAATTACCCTTAAACTGAAACTTCGCGCCCTCTCATATTGGGGAAGAATATTAACTATGGAATACCATGGAATGCCTTTAATATTGTTCTATGTCCTATATTCAATATATTTAAATAATAAATGCAACATCCCATGGATCAAAAACATAGAAGACAATGTTAACAAAATTGGTATGGGATAAATATGGAAAGATCAGTCACTGAATTATTTGAATCGATTCACCACAAATGTTAAAGAACGACTAGAAGATGTTTTATTCAAGAATGGAGAGGCACCATGTCCATATCAAATAAATGTGCATTCTATCGAATTATTCAGATAAATTTCGGTCGTGAGACATACATATCGACTATATACAATAACTTAGTAACCGCCATGTTACGGTTCAGGAGCAGAAATCACTACTTACCAGTTGAATCGGGATCATGGGTAGGTTCAGATTACTCAGACAGAAAGTGTACTTTATGTAACTTAGAACTCGGTGATGAATTCCATGTAATTTTAAAATGCCCTGCATTACAGACTCTTACGAGGAGATATATAAAACCCTACTTCTACCGAAACCCGAATATTATTAAATTGAATGAACTATTCAATTCGGGAAAGGGGGAAGAGAACACTATATATATATTGTTATATTGTAATTTTTCACATACTCTGTAATATCTAACCTGATGAAGAGTAATTAAATTGAATTCAATTGGTATTACATTTGGTAAATATAGCATAATCAATTAATAACATAATGTAGGTGCGGGAAAACAGCATGGCGCTTCAAAATATTTCACTGACATTTAAAGATGTATATAGGGATCCAGACTTTCAGTTACAACATGTGGAATATAATTGAATGCAACACCACTGAATAACGTGTTGAATGCATGCATGTCACATGACATTTAATCGATGTATGTTTGTCAGATAATAGACAGATATGATTCCACTTTCTTACAGAAGATAAATGAGTAAATAAGTAAATTATAATAATTCTTGTTCTTGGGGGGGGGGTTGTACTTATCATTCGATGTGTTTATTAAGTGCCACTTCGTGTTCCCATTGTGTTGTTTTATATACTGGAGACTTAAATTTCTGGATCCCTTAATACATCTTTACCATGTAGTTAACATACTTAAAATGTTAAGGATTAATATCAACATTAACATAAATATATCTTTATATATGGGAGGGATGCTAGATACCATAGTCAGAGACTTACACATATTCTTGTATATCAATTACGGTGGTACTCCATGTTTGCACATTTAATTAATTTCCTCTACTTTTAACGCACGAGCAACGGGGATAGATGCATATAACATTCCATTGACATATCACATATTCTTGACTATGATGTCTAACAAGTAACAACACGTATATATAGTTACTATTAAGTGTAGGGTAGATATTCCATACTATATATCATTACAAAAGGTTCGATCAAGATGAATCTCAATCACATAATGCAGTGTTACATGTACGTATATATATAATTATATTGCAAGAATCGCCATTTCAGGATCCATTTACTATTTACACGATCTTATCTCAATCTAAGTAGATGCATGCTACATTACATTAAGCTAGCATGTCTACTTTGTTTGAATGTAATGTCGCAGTTAACTGCGACATGGCTGACACTCAGCCCGTCGATCCCCGATCGGGGTGTGTTAAAGTGGGGGTGAGTGTTACATCATCAGTTTAAAAGGGGCATTATCGGGTTCAATCTGTTAATCAATTGTTCTATTTTAATATTAATTGGGTAAATTCCAAGCTCGCCATATATAAAAGCTGTAGGAGTAGATGATTTTAGGCTCATTGTATATTTAAGAAACCATAGCTCAGTTCTCTGTATCATTTCATTGTTTGCTGTACCCCAAATTTCTGAACCGTATAAAAGGATTGGGACAATTGTTTTCTCATATAAATCTATGACACAATCGAGAGAAAGATCGAGGTGCCGCGTTTTACGTATAAGACCAAACATGGCTTTCTTTGAATTATCGCACCGAGCTTTCTGTTCCATTAAAAAACGAACTATGTCTGTGGAAAATGACACCGAAGTATTTATAGTGACACAATTTCAATGGGATGACTGTCAATAGTAAATATTTCAGTTTCTTCTCTCTTTTTATTACGACGACCGCGAAGACAATAACATTACTTTTCTTATTATTTATGATTAATTTACACTTGTGACAATATTCAGAATAATCGTTCAGCATATTTTGTAGTCCACCGGCTGAAAGCAGGATAGTATCATCAGTATATAGTAGGCAATATAAATTAAAATAATCACACATCGATGTAGATTTGTGGCCAGATAGTCTAATGCCATTTCCGGTCCTTCTACTCAGGAAATCCTCCAAGTCGTTAGTGAAAATAAGATGGGGGATAATTTTACTCCCTGTCGGACTCCAATATTGCACGGGAAGTATGAGGAATATGTATTGCTAAAGAAAACACTTGATTTTATTCCATTATACATACTCCTGACAACATTTAGGACTCGACCCTTTATACCAATTTCAAACATTTGTTTGCCAAAGTCCAATTCTCCAAACGTTATCAAAGGCCTTTGAAAGGTCAATAAAGGCGCAATATAGATTATTATTCTGCAGTTTTACTAGCTCTATTAAAATGTTCAATGTAGACATATGATCAATCGTAGAATATCCACTTCTAAATCCAGCCTGATTTTCACATAGAAGATCATTATTTTGCAGAAATGACTGAATTCGTTGGTTGATAATCAAAGTAAAAACTTTAGAGATACAACTAACTAGGGTTATTGGCCGATAGTTGTCGGCTGACGATGAGTCATTTCCCTTGCATAGTGGGAGTATAACACCGAGGCCCCATTCTGTAGACACGACACCCGTTTTCAGTATTAGATTAAAAAACTTTGTAAGCGAGAATTTCATTGATTCACAAGCAACTTTGATATACTCGTTCCTGACTTGATCAACCCCATGCAGGAGCCTTTCCTAGTTTCGGACCACGCAAAACATATTCAACCTCACGAAGTTCAATTTCCCGATCAAGTTCGGCGCAGTATAGTGGCAATGGGGAAAAGGATTGTTCAGAATCGGTGACCGGTACATAATTTAAAGCAGCGAAATGATCCCTAAATTCATCTGTTGACGGCGTTCTCAGTGGTTCTTTTTTGTGGTCGGATTTATGAATCAATCGCCAGTACGGATATCGCATTTTGGTAATAGATTGTCTCGTATTGAGCCTGTAACGCATCCGACTTACTCGCATAGCTATTTTATATGTTTTTCGGGATTTATCGAGCTTAAATTTGTTTAGTTCACTGTTTGTACGACGAAAACACCTTAAAGCCTGCCTATATTGCTTACGCGCATTTGTACAATCGTTATTAAACCAATGCTTATTTCGTTTGCGTTTATTCGTAGTCGATATACGCGTACGCGTTCCAAATGTTCTGGCCGCAGACCCCGAATTGATCATTTTCAACATTTCGTTCACTGCATCTAATTCTTCTACAATAAAACTATCACGGTGTTCTAATTCGGTTATCATATTTTCGAAACCCACAATTTCCTCTCATCTAATATTTTTAATATAGTCTATACCTTTATCATCACGCCATGCCTTTGTGCTAACTGCTGTTTCGCCCGAGAGCATTGTGTCGCGTTTGCCCTGATATGACGGATTTAATCCTCTTATCTCGAGAACGATGGTTGAGTCTGCATAAAGCGTGACTGTGCTACAAACAGCGGAATGTGTGTCGGACCGTAGATTGTCGAATAAATCTACCCACAATTCACTAATTTGTGTCAATGTAATTCGGGTTGCAAGTACATAATCCACAACGCTCACGTTTCTACACGTGACTCGCCCAACACCTTTATCTGAACCGGCTCTACCATTTGCTATCAGGAAACCAGTACTTTTACAAAAATCAACGAGTTTGTATCCGAAGTTATTCGTGCGCTTATCTTGTAACACGCGTTTAGGGATTTCGAAAATATCAGTGTCTTGTGCGATTCGCGCAATGAACTCGCCAAACAATAACATGTTATCAGTGGAATGTGTCATCAAGGAGCGTATTACGGAGCTTTTCGAAACAGTCATTTGAGTTATATGTTGTACCTTCAGGTGGAATATAAACATTACCAATATATAGAGGTAAGTCAGAATTCATTTTCACAATAAACCAACTGATATATTCGTTACCACAGTCAATTGGGGTCATCCATTTCACCAAATTTGATTTGGACCAACACACAGATACCTCCGGATCGATAGCGCACAATAGTTTTTCGGTTATTTCGCGTCAAAATTTCAAATCCTGGTATAGAAATGTCATCAGCAATATCAGTTTTTGTTTTCTGTATACAAAGTATGTCAAACTTCGAAACATAATTCACGAATTCCGATTCATCAACTTTATTCAAAATGCCACCAACATTGAGAGAACAAATCTTCAATGTTAATTGAGTCTTCTCACCCTCGCATCCCTAGAGGGTAGGTGGTGGGAAAGACAGGTCAGTTCCAGTCGACGGAATGCCGATTGGAGCTATAAGGACTGGCTGGGCTGTGGCCGACGTCGAAACGTAGCTTGAAACTCCAGCACTGGCTTATCTACACGTAATTAGGGTCTATTCTCATTACACACGCGCGTGCGATTAATCGCAGCGTTTTTTAAGGTCGAGCGGCTCTATCTGTGTGTTCGATGGCATTCCTTCCTCCCACTGCTAAGAGTTCCCCCAATAGGGGTGGGGGTCTGACGAACACATTCATACACAGGTCTAGGGTAGGTTGGAGGATGATAAAGTACTTTCGGTTGGGGGTGACCACATACAGGCCTATATATGCTGACACATTAACTTTAATTTTCCTCAGTTAGATTTACTCAGGTATAAGTTGAGTATAAAGAGCCATGCCATCAAAATGACATAAGTTTTGAGGACACAATTATATCTAGCTAATTATAAATAGAGGGTTCAATTCCATGTAGTTGGGCATAAATATGCATATTTTATTCCAGCTTGAAACGTATATAACACTACACTCTTTAAAAAATAGGTACTTCAGAGTACCTACGTAGGTACTAAGCTTTGTCCCAGGGGGAGTACCAACTGTCTGGTACTCTGGGGTACCAAAAGTGGTACTCTGGAGTACCAAAAGTTTAGGTACTCTGGAGTACCAAAAGTTTAGGTACTCTGGAGTACCAAAAGTGGTACTCTGGAGTACCAAAAGTGGTACTCCGGAGTACCAAAAGTTTAGGTACTCTAGAGTACCAAAATGATTGGTACTCTGAATTACCTTATAAATATTTAGATTCTATCCGGGCATTGTGCATATAATACCCACTCTGCCTTTATGTCACCGAATTCATGACGCACACGACATGAAGTACCAAGAAATACACGCTTTCTTGACACACCCATTATATTATATGAAGTACCGAATATAAAGACAGGTACTCTGAAGTATTTAGGTACTATGCATAGTACCTAGCAATTTGGTACTCCAGAGTACCAAACATATAGGTACTAAGTGGAGAACCTGCCCAGATACCAAGCACTCGAAATTACGAAACATGGCCGACGGCAAATTTAACAATGTGGCAATTTAGATTCCGAATGAAGCTATGGCGTTTAAACATTGAATAAAGTACAAAACCACTCCATTACATAGTGATAATGAAATAATCCGAATTATACATGCATTACTTTTATTAGTATAGAACCGTGATCGTGATTTTGTACTTAAATCAAAGTTTAAGATCTCGATTTCAGGATTCCCTGTTCCCTGCATGTGTAGTAAAATTGGTCTGAATGTCCAAAAATAATTTCTTAATTTGTGTGCAATAATATTAAGTAAACATAAATCAAACATCTTGGAACTGGTCTGGATGAAACACCGATCGATCTAGAATAGCCCGATAAATAAAAAAACTACCTTGCGATTCGCAAACAACTTTGCAACAAGTGCCGGTATATATCAGATTTAGTGTAAAGGTTTTCGATTGATTACAAAATGTTTGCGATTAATCGCAATGGTTTGTGATTTATCGCAGATATATTTTCATGCATTGGCTTTAATGGACTTGAATCGTATAAATATAAATATAATCCGACAACTTCAACAGGTCTGGGTAAACCACCAATCGATCTATAATAGCATGGTTGGGCTAAAATAGACCGATTGTTCTTTGGCAGCAAGCATGCATGTGGTATAAGGCGAGCAAACCTTCGCGATAAATCACAAAACAACATTGCGAAAAATTACAAACACTTTGCGATAACGCGCAAACCTTTACGATAAATCTCAGACATCTTTACGAGGACTCTCAGACTGCGTACTGGGTGATTAAATTTTGCGAATTATCGCAAACATGTTTGAGATTTGTGGCAAATTTTTTGGTGCTAAAAATATCTTAATTTGTGTGTAAACATTATAAATCAGCCATCTTAAACAGGTCTCAGTGAACAACCTATCAATTTATAATTGAACGGTCGGGCTAAAATAGACCGATCAGTCATTCACAGCCAGATTCAAGAATGTTCAGAGAAGCAAAACTTTGCGAAAAATCACAAACACCTTCGTGATAACACGCAAACCATTACAATAAATCTCAAACATCTTTACGATAAATCTCAGACTACGTACTCTGTGAATAAATTTTTTTATCTATCGCAAAGATGTTTGAGATTTGTCGCAAAGATTTTTTGGCACTAATGGGCTTCTGTGAATATTATAAATCAGAAATCTTAAACAGGTCTGAGTGAACCTATCAATCTATGCCCGGTCGGACTAAAATAGACCGATCAGTCATTCACAGCCAAATGCATGAGTGATGAGGGAGCAAATCTTTGCGATAAATCACAAACACTTTTGTGATAACACACAAACCTTTACGATAAATCTCAAAGATCTTTACGATAACTCTCAGACTACGTACTGGGCGATTATATTCTGCGATTTATCGCAAAGATGTTTGAGATTTGTCGCAAAGGCTTTTTGCCGATAATGGGCTTCTGTGAACATTATAAATCAGACATCTTAACAGGTCTGAGTGAACAACCTATCAATCTATAATTGCCCGGACATGCTAAAATAGACCGATCGGTCATTCACAGCCAATGGAACAAATCTTTGCGAAAACTCCCAAACCTTTGTAAATAGTGTGCGATAAGCAAAATACTCAAAATTGGGGAGACCATTACGGTAACTTTGGTTAATTAACGGTTGTTTGAAAAATACCGCTATAGCGCTCACTAGTCCTCGCCACAAGGAGATGTTGAATGGGTTACCAGAATTATGATCACTCTCCAAAAAAAATTGCCACGGTGTTCAGTGTTTTGTTTATCGTACACTTCCAATGCGCTGTATGAGTAAATGAACAAATACTAAGATACATGTAACACAAAGAGAGTTTAATGTATTTAATATATGATAAAGTTTGGTAAAGCCATAGCTAATAAATTATTCACCATTCGCATCTATGCGTCAATAAGTCAACACTTGGCATTGCCTGATCACCAGAGCCATATAATGTAGAATTTCGCTAATATGGTTTCCAGTTACAGTGTATGGATGAGGTTATTTCCTAGCAAAGCGGAAATGGCCGAATCGCTCAGAATGATAACCACACATGTAGCCAGACATGTTTTGATAAGAACATGAAGCATCTGGACATTGGAATGGTCTACATGTTCATGTATGTATACAGCTAAGCTCTAATTGACCACTCCCCCTTAACGACATTGGCCACCGATATTACGAGTAGTTGCGAATGATGGTCAGTGACCAACTTTGAATGTTAATTAAATCATAAACAAATTATTAATTGAAATATTGTTTTGTGTATAGTTAATATGGTGCATGGCGCTGATGAAAAGGTGGACTGGGTGTTTACAAGGTGTCCATGTGATAAATTAGTGCGAAGTACAGTGGTCGCAAAATATTATACTGTAAGATTATCTGCGGTTGCCACATATCAACCACTTGACCATGGTTGAACGGCGGTATGGTATAACCGATCTCATTAATGCCCTACAACCTTGTTAAAGTGGGGGGGGGGGGTGATCAATTAGAGCATAGCGGTAGTACGTTACTAAAAGCTTGCGATTGCGATTGATTCAGTTATAACGTGGAGCCCAGAATTGGATCCATATCTCCGAGATTATCCACCATTCCATAAATATATCAGAACAGTATCACAGCATCACAGGCGTTTCGATCGAAAGAATAGCAGACTCCGTAACTGGGCGACATATGTCATGGCGACATGGTTCTCAAATCACGTTTCGATGAAAATTGAAGAATATTATCTGTCGTCCTTTGCACAGGTACTTGTACGTTATACCCATCAAACTTGTTGAACTGTGACGTCATGACTCTGACTAATTTCTACAGAATCGGATGTCTCGTAATCATAGTCACCAGTGGTTGACGCTTGTGAGTTAATTCAGGTTTATAATGTTGTGAAACTTAAGTATCTGTCTTTTGTAATTCACAATACTTTTGTGTTGTGCATGTAACACCACTGCACTCAATGACTTTTCAATTCGGTCTGGTTCGGTTCACCGAAAATTTGCTCTTTCAATAATGTAAACGCCCGTTATTTTTTCGGAGGTTATATATCATCTTGTCCCGTCCATGTACAACCATAATCCACAGAGTGCTGACAATATTCCAGGTTATTGAGAAGCCAGTTAGGTCCAATTTCACACACAAAAAATATGTTGATGAATTTCAGAGAAGTTACTTCCCTAATCTTAAATCCACCCAGCGAGCGAACAACGTACCTAGACACTGGCATGATACTAAGGCGTGTAAGCCGACTCCAACACCAACATAAAATGTCTAAGTCTGAGGTTTGTTTGTCTCTTCGTCCATGTTTATATACTGTGAAAAATCTCAATCGTCTCAACTTGAAGTGATGAACGCCGCCATTTTATCGAGATAGGCTAGTACCAAAAGAATTATATCACGTGATGCCATCACGTGGGTAACACTTGGGTACCGAGATCGCGCTAGTGCCAAATTAATTATCACGTGATGCCATCACGTGGCTAACATTTGGGTTCCGATAGTGGATAATACCAACATACGTGGTACTATATCAATATTTAGAACCAAATTCTTCTCGGTACCCGTTGGTCTGGTACTAACAGACATATTGGCACTACCTTAGTACCTATATGGCTTGTTATTTCTAAGTGTGTATATAGTACGATCACAACCCAGATTACAGGAGTTTTATGTATATAATTGTTATTATCACTCAAGATTATCAAAAGTGTACGATTCAAGTGGTTGAATTAGATCTTTCAACATTTTACCTTATATAGCACCGAGTGCTCATTTGTATAGCCGCTGGCAACAGCGACAACGCGGTACTATAATTGACGAACCACCATTCAAATAGAATAAGTGATGGGACTCAGAATTCGACCTTAAGTGTCACACACGCGTCGTTTCAGGTCGAATTCTGTCGCCAGGACACGGTTCGCATGCATGAGCGATTGATTTCAATTTGATCGCCATTTGCGGCTTATCATCAGTGATCGCACATGCTAAACGGTACATTACTATCAATCTATATATTCACAATCTTGGGTACAGTGTTGCGCGAGACTGACAGGTAATATAATTCGACTGAATTCTACAAAAATCACCACTGATGCTAGCCATACGTTGGAAACTTCTTTCCAAGCCATTTCCTTTCCGTACTTCATTTATTATTTTATCGCCCATCAGTTATGAGAATGACTGTACCCGGATAGTATGTGACCGAGTGAACCATGCCATTCTCTGTAACGGCTATCTCGATGACGAGGTTGATTGCATAAGATGATTGGTCACGAATAGGACGTGGTTGTTTGAGGAAGGTAATTGATCACGAATAGCTCTGTGTTATGTTAACACGCACCTTAAAAAACGCTGCGATTAATCGCACGCGCGTGTGCAATGAGAATAGACCCTAACACTGGCTTGATTAAGAACCGAGGTAGCCTCAGTAGATGCAGCCATAGCATGGACATGTGACTGAGCTCTATTCCGTTCTCCAACACGATCATGTATTCTAGATGCATGATCATGCTGGGGAATGGAGTCAATATCCATATTGGTCGAACCTGTACCGTATACTAACTTTGGGCGGGCACCACCCTGATACCCTGCTGTAGTTGCATAGAAATTTGAACTTGCATACTGGCTTGGTTAATTTGCCTAAGGGCCTGAAAAATGAAGGTCTGGAGGGATCATACCTATATAATGGGGGGGGGGGGGGGGTCTTCTGCACAAATTTCAAAATTATTAACAAACAATCTGTCACCTGAAACATGAGCTTTTTTGCCGCTTTTACGGGCATTTCTAGCAACCGGAAGAAGAATGTTCTCCTGTACTCGTCCATTTCTCTGGGAAATTGTTCATATACATTGTATTGGGCTGAATCAAATTCCCTGACAGCCTTTCTTATCATCTCACGCTGTCTCATGTGGGAAAATCTGGCAATCACACGTTTTGGTTTTCCTTGAAAGTTACCCTTAAGCCGATGGACATTACCAAACATGATAGTTTCTTCAGTTTTGAAGAAATCGCGTACAACATCTTCAGTTGAAACTGTCAGATTCACGCTCGCGTAAACCAGAAAAAATCAGGTTGTATTTCATGCCTCGGCTCTCTTGATCTATAACACGCTCATTTGTTTTGACCTGATTTTCATTCAATCGGGCGAGTTCATCAACAATGTTATTAAAGTTACCGACCATACAATTGACCACTTGACCCATTTCCTGTTGTTTATTTTGGATATTGTCCACATATCGTTAAGAATGCTGGGTGTCTGCTTTCGCTTGATCTACTTCCAGTTTCATACCCATAAAGAGGCCTTCCATAGATGTAAGTCTTGAACCAAATTTTCAACGTCTTTTTGACTTTATCAAGATTATCAAGTCGTGTATTCATAACACCTAGCATCTGGATTATCGTATCATATTTATCTCCGTCCGAGCGCCCACTTTGTTGATGTGAGACAGAATTTGGAACTGTTACTTTTATCAACTCAACTACCAACATACTCATGTGCCACACACAGCTGATGAATGTGATGCTATTAGGATGTGATCTTCAGTGACAACAGTCACATGGAAAAGTATCGAGCCATGTGATTGGTCATCGGGTGGAAAGTCCCCCCGAAGTTCCTGGGAATTAACCCGGATTTCACAAAACAGGTGATGTCGTTTCTTGGATTTTTATTGGGCAAACACCATTTCACTTTGTCATTCTAGGAATTAAATATTGAGATATTTTGGATTATGCTATGCTTATCAAAGGTAAATTTCTATCAGTCATGTTTATTATACATCCATAATAAAATATCAAGGTTTATTTTGTTGATATTTTGTGTTATTTGGTAGTAATTATTTTCGTTTAGATAACTTAGGTCGATGGGACACATGAGGTGGTACTTTTGCAATCAGCAGCAGCGCCGTATCGTCTACCGTGCGGAGAGTTACATAGTGGCAACAGTTTGGCAAGTGTTGCAGGATGATGAGGCTTGATACAATACTGCAAATACTTAATATATATGCGACAGGTGAGCTCAGGGCTTGTAAATTTATTTTTGAACTATATATTGATTTTATAAACTAATTCTAAACTAACTTCGGGGAAGTGTATATAACATTGAAAACACTGCAGGTAATATATTTCTTAGTTATTATCTGTTCCTTACATAATGATGTACTTCACTGTGGGTGAAGGTCCCAAATCGAAATTGCAAGATTTAAGTGACTTTGTTGGCGATTTTGTTTCGCGTCGCTTACAATTATGGAATTATTTCAATGTTTATTGCGATATCGGCTTACAATACGAACAGAAAAGTATTGAATTTAGAGCCGGAACCAGCCACAAATGTGCAGTTGATTATTGAGGAACAGGTGTTAAGAAATAAAGGTATTCCCTGCCTTGTTTGTTCAATGTAATAAAGTTTCATGTCAGACATGGTCTGAACATCAACAAGTGGAATATGATCTCTTCGGGCGTAGCTAGTGTAAAGATTCATGGCGTTATCTTAACCATTTACCCAACAAAACGGCCAAAAACGCCCATATAAAGCTTCAACAGCCTAAAATATCTTCGGTTTGTCTCAATAACACCATACAAATATGGATATCATTGGAACCGGTTCATTGACCACATTGTGATGGTTATAGTTATGCCCTGTGCCAATGCATTCTTAAGAATTTTGTTAGGCCAATGCATTCTCTTATATATGCGAAGCGACCTATGGTCGACTCGCATATATAAGTGAATGCATTGGCCTAACAAAATTCTTTTTTAACACATTTTACATTCTTTGACAATTTTATCATTTTTAATATGTGTTAAGCCAATGCATTCTCTTATATATGCGAGGCGACCTATGGTCGACTCGCATATATAAGAGAATGCATTGGCACATGGCCGTTCTGTTGGGTAAATGGTTAAGTAATCCAAGGGAAGTAAATTTCCCATATAACACTAACGTTATAGCGATAACTTATAATTTTCATGCCATCCGCCAGGATGGGATAGTACAGGATATTTTATTTCAATATACACATATTAATACATAATACATTTGACAAATATTGCATGGTATATTCGAGTGGGTGGCATAGTCAGACTAGACTGCCACCACCAGTTGAATGTATGGGCATGGGACTAGCCTGGATATAGTGTGTCTGAAATTTTCCGAATGGGTTCCCCGGAGTGTGAATTTAGTGACACTATCCCTCCGGGGACCTCATTTTGTTCAGGAACCATGGATGGAAAATCCTGGTTTTAGTGTCTGTCATTGGCAGAATGAGGTAACCAGAGAGTGAATTTAGTGACACAGCCTAACATCACCAAACTCACCCTCTGATGACCTCATTCTGCTTATAGTGTCAAATGAACAATATTTTCAGTTACTTTTTTCCCGTCTGTACAGTTTCAATATCCCCTAATTGCATAATATACATTTTCATAATCGATGTCAGCACAGCGGGCCACTGTAGTATCACAAAATTCACCCTCTGGGGACCTCATTCTGCTTAGGCCTCATCTTCTGGAAGTATATAGAGTCTTAAATTAACGTCGGCTTTAGTTACTTCCACCCTTCTGTTCAGTTGCTATATTTTCAGAAGATAAATTGCAAAAATGAGGACTGGCGACTATAATGGGTAAACATAACCAACTTCAACTGGGGGAATTTCAATCTGATCCTATGTCTCTCATAGCAGTAGTTGAGGCCTAAGCAGAATGAGGTGACGTTAGCGCGGTGTGCGGGATATTGTCACTAAATTCACACTCGGTGGACCACATTTTGCAAATGTCAGACACACTATATCCATACTTGGCCGGACCTACGTCATAATTCGTTTGGGGCAAGATATCTTAAGATGTTACGCCTGAATGGCAATATCAACCATGCACATTCCTTGCCATTACTGAACATTCGTTTATTTCATAAATCTCAGAAAACTTATATTATGTAGATCACTCCATGAATCTCTACTCTGGCTAATATAACGCCCGTCGAGATCCTATTCGACCATCGCAAAACCTTTTTTATAACATGAAACAAACAAGGCTGATAATATATTTCTGTGTTAATATGTGTTAATCTATAATCTACTTCACATTAGGGGGCGGTCCCAGCTCGCGATTGCATGTTTTTTTGTGAGCCGATATAGCAATAAATGTTGAATAAATTACCCGGGAGAAATTCCATATATAATTGTAAGCAACGCCAAGCAAAATTGCTCAGTCACTTAAATCGTGCAATTTTGAGTACATTTAAGTATATTAGTAAGGATCATGTAATAATTAAGACATATATTACATGTACATGCACTGTTTTTTTTCTCAATGTTATACACCTCCCTGTCACAACATCAAAAAATTCCCAGGTTTAGTACTCGTGGATTATGATCGCTACGGGCGTTAGCCAGAGTAAATATTCATTGCATGATCTAACTATTAGGGTAATGACCTATCTTAACAACTGATCTGGGATATTGGGA
This sequence comes from Siphonodentalium dalli, assembly GCA_032622095.1. Taxonomy (NCBI): domain Eukaryota; kingdom Metazoa; phylum Mollusca; class Scaphopoda; order Gadilida; family Siphonodentaliidae; genus Siphonodentalium; species Siphonodentalium dalli. The sequence goes on from CP136063.1 coordinate 250,388,660, forward strand.
AAAAAAAAAAAACGGGTATCGAACACATTTGTTTATAAGGAGATTTTGGTGTTCAAATTTCACAACATCGAAAAATTACCGAAGTCACCGATGTAGCGGTATGGCGTTGATGTTTACCGGAAACAAGCCCAACTCGTCGTTATTTCACTTGTATGATGTAGCCATTTTGAACGTATACACAGCTGAAATAAATAATATTCTATTTTTCTTTCTTTTACAGAATCTGCCGAATGGGAATATGAAGGGGGAAGAGGTAAGTAGTAACTAGTATTAGTAACTTTGTCAATAAGCATGACATACATATGCTATCCTCCGCAACACGCATGGGCAATGATGAGACACACGTTTGGTCATTTTACATAACCAATGTGACATACGAGCACTAGGACCGTTCCCAAATCAGGGCCAGTCAAACTGTTATTGTTTTTGTTTTGAACTCTGGTACATGTCATTTATATCACACACAATTTAAGAACCTTTATCATTTGGAAATTAGAAGCCACTTAACCACTTTCTATACTTTTATGACATTGAGATATCCTTAACCTTTTCAGTGCTAAAGTCCGATTTTGTATCAACCCATATTTCCTTGATCATTTTTCAAATTTATTGATTATAATAATGTGATACATTGATGGAAAGAGCTCTTAGAGCTCTTAGAGCTCTTTCCATCAATGTATCACATTATTATAATCAATAAATTTGAAAAATGATCAAGGAAATATGGTTTGATACAAAAATCGGACTTGGCACTGAAAGGGTTAAAATGTCACTGTTTTTAGGTGACAAGAACTTCTGCAAAAGGTATGGCTTCTGAAGATCGCGATAAGCTTCTTTTTTCTTGATTTAATTAATTCCGAAAGACAACCACCTGTACATATTTGCTCTGGAATTGTGAGTTTTCATTTAATTTCAGTCCTGTTGATTAATAAACGTTGGGGGCTTATGAGTTAGAGAGAATTGGTCCAAAATTAGATTCAAATTTAGGTAATAATTGATGTAAAGTGCATTGAAATTCATTGTGACATGTATGCGCTATATACATGGATTGATTATTTTGTATGTTTTATTACCACGTTACCACAACAACACAACAACAACACCTGATCAGTTATCGGCCACATGTCACTATATATTAGTATCCACGCAATCGTGGTATACATGTATGTCAGTTCTTCCGTTCAACATGAACGTATTTATATAGGGTACTTACATTATGGAACTTTCCAAACATATGTATTAGTGGGAGGAGCTTACGGTTGCTAGGAGACATGACGTCCGCAGACACAGTTTAATGTGTATTGTAGCGCCGCATGCATTTATGCTATAATACACCCGAGATCATACGTTATTTTCGCCCTCATTTGTGAAAAAAATGACGAATGTAAAGCAAAATTAAAATCAGTGTTATAATCATTGATGAATTTGAAAAATTATTACACAAATCTAAATTTCAGTAAATTATGATTTGACAACAACAAAGTTGCTTGAAAACAGTCAATTTACGCTGACAGTGTGCGCCGATATACAAATTAGGGTGGACAAAGAATTCTCAATGCAGCAAGCGAACGGCTCATTCGCTGATTGGTGGAAAAATTCTGCTAATAATTACTTGATTGACAGATGTAGATAGCTCCATGGTGGGGAACATATTGCATGGTACATATATTGGCGGTGGACATCATTCCAGCTGGTTAACCCATTCTATGCTAAATTCTCATCGACAAGTAGTTATCCCTTAGGAAATGTTCATACAAGAAGTTAACTTTTGAACTTATTATCTGGACATTTTCCATAAACGAATAGGAATCCGTCTGCACGTTATATTACATATCGTTTGCTTATATTACTTGAATATCCCTCCGGTTTAATAATATACCAATCCAATGTATACTATTAGAACTGAATGAGAAAATCCATTTAGTAACGAAAGGGTTAATCGCTATAACAAGTCGAATTCGATAGCCAATTCCACACAAAATAATATTGTATATCGCTTATTTTTTAATTTACTGATGTTAAGCTGTAATTTCACCTCATTCATAATTTAATTCCACAGGTGTGCAGAATTGGCACAAGCTGTTCTCCACAGCATGTTCCGGGCGATTCCAGTCCCCGATTAACATAGCGAGAGGCAACACCATCTACAGTTCGGGGCTTCGAGACTTCACCATCTGGGATGAGTCACCTAATGTTGGTACCGTGATGAAGATAAAGAACAACCGACATACCAGTAAGTCATATATATATATATGAAATGAAACATTGCTGATGCACAGTCGACAGATGATCAAGTCTGCAAATAGTGTGTCTCTGTCTAGGACTCCCATATCAGTTGCAGTTCCAAGAGGGTGGATTTTGTGACGCTAGTCCACCATGGAAACCTCATTCTGCTAATGACAGACACACTATTTGCAGGCTTGCAGATGATCCACTGGAAGCGGGCTGCTATGGTGTTCTAGAAACGATAATAAAACACGGGGGGGGGAGTACATCTATTTATTATTTTAAGTCTTATCGAGTTGATAAATCAATTGACCGCTTTGTTCTTACTTTTATGATATTGTTTCACACATATTCCTTCTTCATTGCACTCTTCGTATATATGCCGTGCAACAATCACAACTTTGCGCTAAAAACGCCCCCAAACTTTGGTCAAAAGTTGCAAAAGCTGGAAATTTCATATCTACGTTCAGTGTACAATCGTGTATGTCGTTTTAGACCGAAACTAGAACATTTCTTACTTCATTTTATACTGAAACAGACATCAGTTGAAACTTTTCCAAGGATCGGGTGTGTGTATGAACTTTCAAGGATATGGTGTATTGTATGAACTTTACAACTATAGTTGCACATTTTGAGTTATAAATTTAGAAATACCAACCAGGGCGCAAAGGTCTTCAAAGGAATGCATTTAGAGATTCTAAGTTAACACCACATGATAATTATATACCGTCTAACCACATTCCTGGATAACAACACACATAAACTTCGGTTACTATAGATTTTAACTTTAACGCATGTACAATTAACCTTTAATTTACTAGATACTTAGTGACGAGTGACTTAATTTCAACAAAAGACCTCAGATAATAACGCGCAGCACCAAGTCGGGTTGTGTATATAGGTAACGGGCGTGCGTGTGTACTTGTGACGTCACACATGATTTGCAGTATACAGTGTCGATGAAATTTTCGACGACTGCACTTTTTCGAGAAAAAAATACGTGACTCCGGCACTGCCAGTGGTTGCACAAAAGCGCGGAATCAGCAATGGAGCAACGCGATGACAAGAAAATTCGCTACAACTTCCGATATGTGACAATTAACAATTGCTGTGTTTGTTCATTTATAAACAGTTATATTTAATAACAAATTAAGTTGTTATAAATAAATGTGTTCATATTTGATCAATTTCGTTTGTTAATAATGAAAACCATCACGTCATTACGTCATTTGCTTTGCGGTCCAGAATGCAGACAAGACTGCACTTGTTATGTCGTCTCTCGGTAACCGATTTCGCCTCACTATAGACGACCTTAAAACGCAGACATGCTTCAATTATTATAACATGGGATATTAGCATAGGCCTACGGTATACGGAAACCGTTTCCGTAAAAACAGTAATTTCCAGTGATGTTTCTACTTATAGATGCGCCTGTACCGGGCGGAACTTCAGTCTGAAGTCGGCACCGTTAATGATCTGCATAATTACAGCGACATCCATTGTATAACGTTCATTGTATACAGTAGTATATGAGAGGCCTTTATTATGAAAGGCCGAAGTCTAAACCATAGGCTATATGTTTATCCTTAAGTATCGATGATTACTCGCATCCAAAACGATATACAATAGTAAGAAGCATTCGCGCCGTTAACATGCGTTACTATTCGCGCCGTTAACATGCGTTACTATTCGCGCCGTTGACATGCATTACCATTCGCGCCGTTAACATGCGTTACTATTCGCGCCGTTAACACGCGTTACCATTCGCGCCCTTGCCATGCGTTACCATTCGCGCCGTTAACATGCGGTACTATTCGCGCCGTTGACATGCGTTACAATTCGTGCCATTGTCACGAGTTACCATTCGCGCCGTTAACATGCGTTACTATTCGCGCCGTTAACATGCGTTTAGACAACCATGACTGACGCCATCTTGGATAACAAATCGTACCTATCCAATTTGATAGTCGGGGACACTCTTACCATTCGCGCCCTTGCCATGCGTTACCATTCGCGCCGTTAACATGCGTTACTATTCGCACCGTTAACATGCGTTACCGTTCGCGCCCTTGCTATGCGTTACCATTCGCGCCGTTACCATGCGTTACCATTCGCGCCGTTCACATGCATTACCATTCGCGCCGTTAACATGCGTTACTATTCGCGCCGTTAACACGCGTTACCATTCGCGCCCTTGCCATACGTTACCATTCGCGCCGTTAACATGCGGTACTATTCGCGCTGTTAACATGCGTTACCATTCGTGCCATTGCCACGAGTTACCATTCGCGCCGTTAACATGCGTTACTATTCGCGCCGTTAACATGCGTTACCATTCGCGCCCTTGCCATGCGTTACCATTCGCGCCGTTAACATGCGTTACTATTCGCGCCGTTAACATGCGTTACCATTCGCGCCCTTGCCATGCGTTACCATTCGCGCCGTTACCATGCGTTACCATTCTGGCCGTTACAATGCGTTACCATTCGCGCCCTTGCCATGCGTTACCATTCGCGCCGTTACAATGCGTTACCATTCGCGCCGTTACCATACGTTATGCCAAAACAGACAGAGTTTCATGTCTATTATTTTACACGATCATTTCGTGCTTCACAAGGACCTCCCTTTTAACATCATGCCGGTATCGGTATATATGCCTTGCACATTACCATATTGAGTTGATTGACACAATCGTTGTATAGGCATGCATGCCGTGACTGTGATTAGAATGGATGGGTGTTTTTGTTGACTGTGTATGAAGTCTATGCAACTACTCCAGAAGCTATAATGCCGAAAGCGAAAAATATTATGCAAAATCCAAAATGAAAAGAGCCTCTATTTCCGGCGTTGACAAACCTTCATGACAAGTGACCAAACAGCAACATCGACCCGGCAATATAATTTATATTATATAAACCGTTAATATCAATATCTAACACCAGAAGTGGATACACGCGTGAGTATATCACAGGCAAGCTTCGTACATCTCGCGGTTACTGTTAAGTGGTGTTTATATTACAGGCAAAGAACATAAATAGGGATCTATAGTGTGTTTTTTCATCAACAAATCACCATATTTGCTATTATACTTAATCTCTAACATTCTCGCTGCAGTCAAAGTAAGCATAACAGGGGAGCACTATGTGGCCAATGGCGGCCTCCCAGACGTATACAAGACAGTTCAGTTACATTTCCACTGGGGTGCCGATAACTTACATGGATCCGAGCATCTCATTGATGGATATCAGTATCCATTGGAAGTGAGTACTGAAATCATCATTATGTATATATTATAGGCCAATGTAAGGCAATGTTACGTACCGGTATATGCCTATATTAGCATTTAATTGGTCATTGTCGCGTGGTATCGTGCAAAACGACATCCATGATATTTGAAACGTACAAAAAGACACGCAGGATATCAATGTATCATTCGTCTGCGACAGTTAAACTGCGACAGTTAAACCTCCCATGACGCCTGACGCACGAAGGATAGTATAGACGAGCATTATTATTATTATTATTATTTCGCAACAACTCAACTCAATTATTGAAAACTCCTCACCACTGCCCCCTCTCCCAGCATCTCATCCCCTTTATCTCTCTCCCTCTCGTCCTCTCTATCCCTTTCTCCTTCACAAACTCTCTGTCCCTGCTTCTTACGACATCAACATTACTATATTTATGATATTTCCATTCCTTCCCGTCTGACCCCCTCTACACTTAATGAAGAGCGGACGCGCAACAAATGGGGAGCAAACTTAATAAAAGCCCTTGGGCTTGTTGTTTAATCCCCGTTCCAATCAATCGGTTATTTATATAACTCTGTCTTACTGTAAAATGTTGTCAAATGTTTAAATATGTTATTATTTTGATTGGAATAAAATATGTTTACACTAACTCAACGTGTGGAATACCCATTTAAATTCCTTGGACATTTCACTCCAAAATCACAAACAAATAATTATTGTAATAATAATTAACATGCGACTAATTGCGACTAATTAAAAATTTATTTTCAATGAGATTTTGGGATGCAAGGTGACTGCACATTTTGTGAGATCCTGGGTATCTTTTTGCACGCTTAAGATATAATGTGTGTCTTTTTGCACGACACCATGCGACAGTGACCTATTGAGCTATATTAGTACGTCGGTGGCGTTGGAAATTAGATTATTGTCGAGTGTCATCCTCTCTAATGTCCTGAGTGTCCATCTTATTAAATATATTGTTTGTACAAATACAATTATAAATCAGATCAATCAAATAGCGCGACTGCGACGTTTAAATTGTCGCACTCATGCATTTAGCAGTGTGTACTTGTATATTTAAATATTTCTTTGGTTAACTCGTGACTGCAGCCAAAATGAACAATCCGTATAACTGTCCATGGCCCAAATATTACGAAACCCGCGCGATTTTGACAGTGTTCTTCATAGTGTTCTGTCAACAAACAACATGGTAGACTCCATGTTCAAGCTGAAACTAATTATGTGACAGTTTCACTTTAATATACGTGTGCATATGTAGATGTTCAATGCTTGCAGATGGAGGTATTGAAGTGCCATACATGTATATACACGATTGTGATAGAAATACATACAAGTCTCAAAGTTGATATAAATGCTCAGTGAATTAAATTGTTATCTTGCTGTCGTCTGTCGTTGTTTCTGCATTTCTCTGTTTATTTGCGCGCACTCAATATTTCCTGGTCAAAAACGGCAAAAACATGAAAAAATAGTAAAACAAAATAATAAGTCGTTCTGTGGCAAAATGAACAAAATGTTTAATCTAATTACAAGCTGTCAATCCACTTACTGCTGTCTACGGTGTTAAATTTGCCTCAAATAATTATAACTTCACAACCGACGCCGAAAAAAGACATATATTTCATAAATGAAACTTCTATATTTATTAGAAACCTTACATTATTCCCTTTCCAGCTGCACGTTGTTAATTATAACAGTGATGTATATAACAACATATCGGAGGCCGTCAACGAACCGAACGGGCTGGCTGTGCTTGGGACTCTCTTCAGGGTATGACAATACATGCTGCTTTAATTTGATTCTGTTTTAAGTCAGGGTGTAAGGGTACTTCATACACTGGCAAGTTTGCACAGTGTTTTGTGGGCATTTCGTCATAGAAAACCACATGGTGCCAGAATATGAACGGAAACGTTCATATAAAACGCATCTTTACCAAAGCGAAAGACATGAGAAGTAACATTTATGTAGTTCCATTTGTAACAGTGCTACTGACATTTGCCTTCGAATACCTGCATTATTTATTCTTGCGAGATAATTGCATGATATTTACAGGCAAATTCCGGTAGCACCGTTACTGGTGGAACAACAGATTTTACTTCGCACGTAGTTAGCTGTGGCACAGAAGCACATTATGTGCTTGTTTCCGTTCATATTATGGCACCATATCGTTTTCTACGACAAAATGCCTGCAACCCATAGCGTGCACACTTGCCAGTGTATGAACGTACTCTAAGATGCTATATCATATTTTACATTATGTTAATGAGGGGTTCTGATGATCGGATATCGACTTTCAAACAAGGAAGTTTTAAAGGCTGTGTACTAAATCCGCGCATTTACGGGACTTATTATACTCAACAGGATACATGCAGCAAATGAATGAATTTGAGCCATGGGTGAGTGCAACATACATGCATGTGCTATATGAACGATGTAAACAACATAATTACCATCTCCTATTGTACTCTACAGGATACATGCAACAAATGAATGGACGTGAGCCGTGGATTAGTGCAAACATACACCAATGTGCTCTATGAACGATGTAAACAACATGGTAATATAATCACCATGTTGTTTACATTAATCATAGAGCATATGCGTGTATTTTACACTCACCCATGGCTCAAATTCATTCATATGTTGCATATATTATGTTGAGTATAATAGGAGATGGTCCCATAAATGGCCGGATTCAGTGTACAGTACCCCTTTAATGAAATTTTCAATTTGTCTTAGGCTTGCACAAATTCCAGTGATCGTCTCTAAGATGTATAAAGAGCGTCCGTGCTATCGTTAGAGATGTTGCTATCGTTTTAGACGTATCACTTATATGGTAGTCCAAGTTTCCTTCGCTAGAACAATCGGTTGGATGCCTTACGTCGAAGCCATGAGTGTGACTTTCTATATCGGGGTTTAGGGTTGTTGACCCGTTCACCTAAAATGCCACATACCTATAACAAAATCTAAAAAAACACAAGTAAGCCGGTTTATTCCATAGAAAATATTATGTTTGAATGTTTGAAATGTTGTCAAGTTTTATTTTAATGCGAAAACTATATTGTAATACACTGTTTACATAGTTACGAATAAATACGACATCGGGAAGTGACAGTTTGAATTAAATGTAAGCAAACCGATGTTACCGCAATTCCGCGGAATAACGTATGCGCAATTTAACATGAAAGTTAGATGATAATACATCATTGTGTATCTAGCATAATGCATTTATTTGTAGGGAAAATTGATAAAAAAAAATCACTGACAAACAAATCCCGCCACTGGATCTGGGCGCAAAGTCTGACATTGAAAGACATATACACAGGACATCGACGTAAAACAACATTATCCCAAGCGATTTCAATAGCTGGTTTAATATCATCCCAGCCGAATTACTGGCTGGTTTAACATCACCCCAGCCGATTGTTCTGGCTGGTTTAACATCACCCCAGCCGATTGTTCTGGCTGTATTAACATTATCCCAGTCGATTTTACTGACTGGTTTAACATACGACTGAGGAAATTTGGACTATATGTATGGATGATTTTCGTGATGCCCGTGTGATATGAATGACGGCGATTGCATTTGTGTTTCATTAGTGTCCACGCTAGGCCGAAAAATCTTTTGCCAATTTTTTGGCCTATTGTAATTTTGTTGTTGCCAAAATTAAAAAAAAAATTCGGCCAAAATGAATCCTTATTTTCTGGTCTCACAATTAATTAATATTTTTGTGTTAATTAACATCTAAAATTCTATATATAATTATGTCCATACCTTCAAATACCATGTCTAGACTTCTTTAATCCCAGAATTTTTACTTGGAAATATACCACTACCCACATCTACCATTCAGCATTATGACAGACATTAGCGTTATTCATCGTTACTGTTTTATTGAATTCGGTGGCCCATTGTTTAATAGTGCACTATCACGAGTGCCCTTTGTTTCCCATTAAGCAGTATCACATAATCAATTAGCAGATGGTCATACTATAAATTTGATTCTTATATCGCTCCCGTTACAAAAGCAATTTTGGGTTTTTTTTTATTATATTTCAGATTTTGAGGTAAAAATAACATTGGCCAAAAGTTTGGCGAGATTAATTTGTTTTGGCCATTTACAAAAATGTGGTCTATTCGGTCTATGATGGCGTGAACTCTGTTTCATTCTGTTTAGCCTGATGAGCAGAACATTGGTTTAGGAAATTCTGACTTAGTTGGTGCCAATTCGAGTCAGACAGATTGAACACGTTTCAGCTTTTGATACAATTTCCACTATGATACGGTTTATATATTTTTCAGCTCTCGAAAACTGACAACCCAATTCTGGAGCCAATTGTCGAACAGTTAAGACATATTAGAGATCCAGGTGAGAAGTAGATCATGCCACGAAACGCTATGGTTACGCCAATAGCGATTAATTCCACCAATTGAAAACCTTGGAACTTTTTGAAGTTTTGACTGGCGGAAACTTTTAACAACAAGAAAACAATGCTGGTTATATATATATGTCAATTAATGCATGTTAATTGATGACATATTTATATTTAACAGCATGTTAGGGTCCCCACTAGAGATTACATGATTTAGGCAAATTTTACAATCTACTTTAGCATTGCTCGGCGTACGATCATTATATACCCCCACCTCGGGAAGTCAATTTATGTTTGTAACGGAATCAGATCCGTGCATAAGTACATCATGTAATTTCGAGAATGGACCTCCACACGAGGACGTGGCTAGAGGGTGGACCCTTCCGAGGGAGGGGGTATCCACCACATATTTTCACCTGTACTCCCCCTTGGGTTGGAACGTTCTAACTTGTACCTGAAGCTTTCCAACTGATGGGAATTTCCCATCATACATACCCCGAAGGTTGGAAAATGTCCAACGGATGCCAATTTAGACCAACATTTTGACCAATAGTAGAAAAATATGCTACTATTGGTTTGAAAACAATAAATTCACCAACTTATCACTCACGTTAATCTAATATTAGACACTACATAACCCAACACAAATCGAATATCATAATAAATAATATTAAAAATATGAAGCCGGTTTTAGGGGCTAATTGAGTGATAAAATTCAATCCGCCATTCGAAGGAGAACCACTATACGTAAAAGGTAGACGTAAGACCGGCGAAAACTGAGATTATTTCCGAAGAACAGATTTGCATGTAAAGTTGTAAATCTCTAATTATTGATTGGTCAATTCATCGTTTTTGATTGGCTAGTGGAAAGTGATCACGCAATTGTGTGGCGTGTGTTCCTGATATATTTCGGCTGTTAGTTTCATTTCTTTGCATGTGCGGGCCCGAGTCTTATTGATTTATCTAGATACTTGTGCACTGGGGGTTAGCAGTCCAGTCACCACAGGGCAGTTCTACCTACCCGATGGAATCCTGATGCAGCATCGAAATTTCTATTTATATCGTAGAAAGTGTGAATAGTTTTCATATACATTTTTGGGCACGTGGTATATGCGTGGTCATATCACTCGATGCTTCTGTCGATTTTTGGGTTAATTGGTTCACGTATCTGCAGCGGAAACTAATCAAGATATTTAGGTTATCGATAAATAACTTAATTTGTGACCAATTGTTTTATATTTTCCCGTGGATTATGATTAAATTTTTTCTTAAGTTATTTCTTATATAGATGGATATTTCATGTCTGGCACAACATCATTGGAAATTCTTGATCAGATTAAAACATTTTGATAGTTTGATTTTGCGACCAGTGTTTAGTGTGAAATAAGTTGTATTTAGACCAAAAGTCGAATATTATCCCCAGATTCAGTAAATAATTTTAGACTCAAATGACCATCAGATGGAAATTTACAACAGCTTGGGAAATATCAAATAATAGTAAACATTACAAAGCTTGATGTACAATTGGGTAATTCGCCCAAGGGCCTGTGTATTCGTGGTGATGCAGGGGTGCAGATGGAAATTATAAAAGGGACAACGGCCCCCACTAGAGGACATTCTAGCCACGTCTAGTCGGTCTGTGATCAGAATATAACAACGTGTTTTATGATGTTTGGCCTAACGTGTAAATTTATTCAACAGATGCTGAAGCCGTTGTAATTCATCCTATCCATATAAGGTTTATCCTTCCAATGAATTCACAGAAATACTACAGATATCGAGGCTCATTAACGACGCCCATGTGCTTCGAGAGTGTCTTGTGGACAGTATTTGACGATACGCTACCAATATCAGAAAGACAGGTAAAGCAGTCAAATTAACCCATTAACTTCAAATGGGCTCTCCTATTCAGTTCTAAATGTATACCTTGGAATGTTCTATTCTTTATTTGTAGGTAGGAATGTTCAGATAATGAGCAGACGACAGAGAGCTGCGCGATACACCCAGGATATTGATGGTGTCCCTTTGGATATGAATCGACAAACTTGACAACGTTATAGCATATAAGGCCTCAACGCGTTATTTTTGTTTTAGAATTTGATGACTAAATAGTCGCTGACGATAACGTATAGTTGGTGAGTATTTAGGTAATAATACAATCTCATTAGAAGATAGATATCAATTAGCTCAAATTTAAAGTTGTTTTTTGGCGATATTCTGCTGCCACTTGTTTGTGGCTATGTAAATATTTAGAATTGAATGAAATAAAATGCCGGACAATAGATATGTTCTTGATTTATGTTACGATTTCTATACATTCCCAGCATATCTCCAATCTCCTATATATTTTTGAAGACCTCTGTCTGTCTGTATGTCTGTATGTCTGTATGTATGTATGTCATTTATACAAATCTACGATTCTCGACCGATCGGGACGAAACTTGGTACGTGTGTCTAGTTTGGCCAGGCGGTCGTCGTTGTCGTATTGGCGAGCCCGTGCGGCGCCCACTTCGCGCATGCGCAGACGAGATCTCGGAAACGGGTGGAGCTATCGACTTGAAATTTGCTATGTGAATGTATCTTGCCCCGGATACGAATTTTATCGGGTCGCCGAGCCCGTGCGACACCAGCTTCGCGCATGCGCAGACCAGATCTCTGAAACGGGTGGAGCTATCGACTTGAAATTTGGTTTTTGAATAGCCCGGACAACGTCGGGCTCATCGGCTAGTCTATAATATATTTTGAAAGATCTGTGTGTGGTGTGTGTGTTCGCGATGAACTCGAAAATGGCCGAGCCGATTTCGATGAAACTTGGGATGTGGGGGTATTTTCGGCCGGGAACGGGCATGGGCCTATTAATTTGCCCACGCGACGTGACCTTGACATCGGGTAATTTCAAGGTCAAACGCCCGAATATCACGGGATTTCGATGAAACTTGGTATGTGAGTGTATTTTCGACCGGGGAGTGACATAGGCCTATTAATTTGCCCGTACGACGTGACCTTCACCTTGAAATCGGGTCATTTCAACGTCAAACGCCCGAATATCACGGGATTTCGATGAAACTTGGTATGTGGTAGTACTTTCATGAGCATATTCATTTGCCCGTGCGATGTGACCTTGACCTTGAAATCGGGTCAATTCAAGGTCAAATCGCCAATTTTGATGGGATTTCGACGATTTTTTTTTTACATAGGGTTACTTTTGTCCACTGTGTGTTTTGGACGGGTCAAATCGAGACCCCGACATGACCTTGACTTTTAAAATGATCAATTCAAGGTCAAATCGGGTAAAACCGGATGGATTTCGACGGGCACGTTTGTCGGGTACTTTTGTCCGGGCAGTGTTTTGGACTGGTCAAATCGTGACCCCACTTGACCTTCAAAATGGACAATTCAAGGTCAAAGCCCGGACGAAGTCGGGTCACCTTCTAGTCTATTATATAGTTTGGGAAATCTCTGTGTGTCTGTCTGTCTATGAAACTTGGTATGTGGGGGTACTTTCGGCCGGGGAGTGGCATGGGCCTATTAATTTGCCCATGCGACGTGACCTTGACCTTGATATCGGGTCATTTAAAGGTCGAACGCCCCAGTATCACGGGATTTCGATGAAAATTAGTGTCTATGGATACTTTCGTATAGGGAGTGTCGTAAGCCTATTTGTTTGCCCCGTGCGACGTGACCTTGACCTTGAAATCGGGTCAATTCAAGGTCAAATCACGAATTTGGATGGGATTTCGACGAAATTTGATACATAGGGTTACTTTTGTCCACTGAGTGTTTTGAACGGGTCAAATCGTGACCCCGACCTGACCTTGACCTTCAAAATTATCAATTCAAGGTCAAATCGGGTAAAACCGGATGGATTTCGACGGGTACTTTTGTCGGGTACTTTTCAACATAGATGACGTCATGAAAAAAAAGCAGGCCAGCGAGAGACTGAAAAGATTGACTTTGCTTCCCTTATGTTGGCGGCTCGACACGTGCACATTGCATATGTTGTGCCGCTCTCTGACCAATCAAAGATGATGTTTCCTACTGGATGCGGAACATATATTACTATTGGAGATATACTGGGAATGTATAGAAAGTATAACACAAATCCAGAACATATATCTATTGTCCGGCATTTTATTTCATTCAATTCTAAATATTTACTTAGCCACAAACAAGTGGCAGCAGAATATCGCCAAAAAAAAAAACAAAGTTAAATTTGAGCTAATTGATATCTATCTTCTAATGCGATTGTATTATTACCTAAATACTCACCAACTATACGTTATCGTCAGCGACTATTTAGTCATCAAATTCTAAAACAAAAATAACGCGTTAACTTTGTCGATTCATATCCAAAGGGACACCATCAATATACTGGGTGTATCGCGCGGCGATAGTTAACTACTCTTGTGTGTAATGTGGTGTGACAGGTTTTTTTCAGTTGTAGCGGTATAAAGTGTATGCGTTGACCGTGAACGCGTTGTCGTGGTCCCTGGTCACTGTGACTGAAAACAAAAACAAGATATCTTCTGGTATAACATTCCCGCCTGAACGGAGAAAAGAATTCCCGGATTCATGGATTCATGGATATGGTCGTCTGATTTGATAGAAGTCCTCCACGAACTAAATTTGCCAATGCGTTGAAATGTTTCGTGAAGGGGGGGGGGGGGGGGGGGGGAGGGTAAACAAATTTAGACAATATTGCGTGGATTTATTCCCCCGACGAAATATTTCAACGCATTGGCTGGATGTTAGGTGGTGTTAGTCTCATCCATCCCCTGCGTTGAAATGTTTCGTCGCGGAAGGAAATCCACGCCAAGGTTGTCTAAATTGGTTTATCCCCCCCACGCGACGAAACATTTCAACACAGGGGATGGATGAGCCTAACACCACCGATCTCTGTGTTACAAGTTTACAAACTCGTCTCATTATTTTACATGTTCATCAGAGCTTCCAGTCTTCCAGGTAGTTTGTATCATTTTTTCAAGTGAGGTATTTGTTTCGCTATATTAATTAATGCAAACCAAGTTTGTTGCAGAATCCGGTCCCATATGATGAATTTTGTGATACTATACAACACATCTTGATCCACCATCTGGGGACCGCATTCTGCTTTAGGTCCCGTCTTCTAATATAATATAATATATATATAATTTATGAGCCCGACCTTGTCCGGGCTATTCAAAAACCAAATTTCAAGTCGATAGCTCTACCCAGCACGACGTTGTCCGGGCTATTCAAAAACCAAATTTCAAGTCGATAGCTCTACCCGTTTCCGAGATATGGTCTGCGCATGCGCGAAGCTGGCGTCGCACGGGCTCGGCGACCCGATAAAATTCGTATCCGGGCCAAGATACATTCACATACCAAATTTCAAGTCGATAGCTCCACCCGTTTCTATATATTAGATGTTCCCGCATATCTCTCTGCAGATGCTAATAACGTTGAATGGTAAACGAACGCTCTTTATAGCGATGCGTCAAAAACAAACGCTCATTAAATTATCACTTGATTAACCACTGCAGTGCCGTTTTTTTGTGACTGAGATTGGAGAACGAGTGCTCTGGGCTTCTCCAAAACGCGACGTCGACGGTGTCCGTGGGTTTTTACCTTTGGATAGGAAGTTTGGTCTCGATCGGTCAACCCGGTTTTCGATTCTATAAAGGACAGACAGACAGACAAACAGAGGTCTTCAAAATATATATAGCCGATGAGCCCGACGTTGTCCGGGCTATTCAAAAACCAAATTTCAAGTCGATAGCTCTACCCAGCCCGACGTTGTCCGGGCTATTCAAAAACCAAATTTCAAGTCGATAGCTCTACCCGTTTCCGAGATCTGATCTGCGCATGCGCGAAGCTGGCGTCGCACTGGCTCGGCGACCCGATAAAATTCGAATCCGGGGCAAGATACATCCACATACCAAATTTCAAGTCGATGGTTCCACCCGTTTCCGAGATCTCGTCTGCGCATGCGCGAAGCTGGCGTCGCACGGGCTCGGCGACCCGATAAAATTCGTATCCGGGGCAAGATACATTCACATACCAAATTTCAAGTCGATAGCTCCACCCGTTTCCGAGATATCGTCTGCGCATGCGCGAAGATGGCGTCGCACGGGGTCGGCGACCCGTTAAATTCCTATCCGGGGCAAGATACATTCACATAGCAAATTTCAAGTAGATAGCTCCACCCGTTTCCGAGATCTCTAGCCGATGAGCCCGACGTTTTGAAGACCTCTGTCTATTTTGAAGACCTGTCTGTCTGTCTGTCTGTCTGTATGTTTGTTTGTCTGTCATTTATACAAATCTACGATTCTCGACCGATCGGGACGAAACTTGGTACATGTGTGTAGTTTGACCAGGCGATCGCCGTTGTCGTATTGGCGAGCCCGTGCATGAGCAGACGAGATCTCGGAAACGGGTGGAGCTATCGACTTGAAATTTGCTATGTGAATGTATCTTGCACCGGATACGAATTTTATCGGGTCGCCGAGCCCGTGCGACGCCAGCTTCGCGCATGCGCAGACGAGATCTCGGAAACGGGTGGAGCTATCGACTTGAAATTTGGTATGTGAATGTATCTTGCCCCGTATACGAATTTAATCGGGTCGCCGAGCCCGTGCGATTCTGAGAAGTATCTATAGACTCAAATTTACATGATTTATAGTTACTTATTCCCTTCAGTTCAGTTTCTATATCCCCCCATTTGCAGAAAATAAATTGAATAATCGAAGAATCTAATGGGTGAACATCACCAACTTCCACTGGGGAACTTCAATCAAAGGTCTCCCAAAACAGTTGACGCCAAAGCAGAATGAGGTCCACATAGAGTGAAGTTGGCGACGCTAGCCCGCCGCCCCGGATAGCGTCACTAAATTCACCCTCTGGAAACGTCATTCTGCAAATGTCAGACGCAGAAAAACATTTCTTTCTGACAGCTGCATGAATAAGTTCACAAAAAAGTTTTGAAGGACCATGTGGTAGAAGGGGGCGCAACATTTAAAGACCTGTACCAATGCATTATCTTATATATGCGAGTCGACCATAGGTTACCTCGAAGAGAATTCATTGTCCTCACAATTTTTTTTTAATCAATTTTTCATACATTATTTAATGCTTAACATTTTTTTTAATAATTTGTTCTTACATTCTTCAACAATTTTTATAATTTTTTACTATTTTTTCTTACAGTTAATAAGTTTAGAAAATGTCTGAAGAACCATGTGGTAGAACGAAAGGCGCATCATTAAAGACCCTGTGCCAATGCATTCTCTTATTTTACAATTTTTCCTTACATTCTATAACAACTTTTATCATATATTTGTATAATCTTTAACCATGCGGTAAATATATCTTTCTAACCATCACGATTTTCCTTGCAATTCACAGCTGAATGAGTTTAGAAAAGTTCTGAAGAACCGTGTGCTAGAAGGAGAGGACAATTTATTGGTGAATAATTATCGACCTGTCCAGCCTCTGAACGGAAGAAATGTCTACCGAAGTTTCCGCGTGCTGGGGAGCTACTTCGGGGGAACATTGCTGAATTGGATTAGTCCGCCGAATGATGAAGAAAGTATATTGTTTTCCGGCTGAGTGTAATATTTATAAATAAACACACATTTCGCTGATAATTGTTAATTCTATATGTGACCCGCCATATCAAATCCAGTCGTAAGTCGGGATTTTTTTTACCATGTGCCAATGCATTCTCTTATATATGCGAGTCGACAATTGGTCGCCTGGCATATATAAGAGAATGCATTATTAGCCAAACAAATTTTTACAATTTTAATAATTTGTTCTTGTATTCTTTAACAATTTTATAATTTCACCCATACAGAGCCCCAGACAAACATGAGCAGACGACACTCTTATATATGCTTCTATATATGTATGGGGCTCCCTGCAGGGTAATGGATGTTTTTTATTTTATGTCCTAAAAAATGTAAGAAACATTTATTTAAAAAAAATGATAAAAAATTGTTAGGCCAATGCATTCTCTTATATATGCGAGGCGACCTATGGTCGACTCGCATATATAAGAGAATGCATTGGCACAGGGTAAAAAAATCCCGACTTACGACTGGATTTGATATGGCGGGTCACATATTACCGGATGGCGACCCAAATATCACGGTTAGGAATCACGTGGTCGTGGAATTTGGACAAAATATGGTTGAATTTACAAAAATAAAAGTCGCCGACCACATGATCCCCGAAACAAAGATGTGCTTTGGAGGTGCTTAATATGAAAGAAAAAATAAGTTCATAAGCTACCTTAATTCCTCGGCCATTTATGAGGGGGTCGGTTGTCAAGCGTCTACGTTGATCGCCAAATTGTGTATTCAAATGGTATTTTTCGACACTGAAATTTTGTGGACAAAAAGAGTATAGTTGTTAAAATGACAATTTATTTCAAAGAATAATTATGGTAAGGCAACATTTCTCTTTTGTCTTATTTGTGTGCGACTCGGAGTTCTAAACGCCAAAATATCTCAAGTTTGGCTCAGTACCGTAATGGATCGTGTGCAAGGTTTAATCATAACACGGCCGTCTGTTAGTTTTTTGTAACCTGTTAGGTATATCAAATGGCTGTACTTTGGCTTCTTCGGACGACGACGAAGACGAAAATGACACTTAGGAACAAGAATGGCATTTAGGGTTGACGAACACACTTAAAGGTCAATTCACACCGGGCGCGAGCGCGTTATTATTACGGCCGTTTTCTGTTGCCCGTATAGCGTTTCAAAGCGCGCGATTTTTATATTCACACCACAAACGACCATATTAGCCAATGTCCAACTGACCACGCAAATCTATAGAGTATTCACTTCATTGAACAAGTGACGTGAATAATTAATGAGAGGCAGGGACGTTTTACAAACACGAGTTTTTATTTTTTTTTAACAAAACTAAAAGTCCTTGCCTCAATGAATTATTTCACTTCAACTGTTCAACCAAGTGATTATTCTGTGTATTACATTATACTATAAACATCAGATTTAACAGAAATCCGAATAATACCGCTATTATACAGGGGGGGGGGGGGGTCTGCAAATTTATTCCGAACACTAGGCAGGGGTGGGTGGGTGGTTCATCAGCCAGGCGAAGACAATTTTTCCTGGCTCCAAAGCTGGACTCCATACATTTTTTCATGTCATTTTTCTTCAAAATAATGCGACAATATACAGTTATCGCCGGCGATTGAGTGAGACACGGGGATTTGTCGCCCGCTCGAGTCCTGGAATGTCACCCGAGGGCCGCCAGGCCCGAGGGTGACATTCCAGGTCGAGAGCGGCGACAAATCCCCGTGTCTCGCGAAAACAAGGGTGATAACTGTTTTGTTATCTGACAAAGGAGTACACACGAACCTCCTTTATAGCAGGCATAAATGCGCGCATATATTCTTTAATCCAGTTCGAAAGTAAATTTTATGTTGGAATCATCGCTATTTAGAAAATAAAACATTCATAATCTGGATCAATTAACAGACCCGTCATTTTCGCACTATTCTCCGGTCAGTTTGCTAGCTGCATGGTGGAAATCGGTTCACGGAAAGGAGTAAAGCAATTTCGGAAGTTGAGTAGCCATGCAGCGAAGTGTTTGGTTTCGTTTCAAATGGCCGTGAAGACGTCGACAGATGTGTTCTTTTCCAGATTGCTAAAACTAACACGTTGTAGTAGTGCAAAAAGAAATTGACATATGTCACAGATTGTTACGCAACATACGGGTATTCTCTGAAGTCTGAGAAATGTATTGAAGAAAAGAAATAGTCAATTGATAAACAGTAAAGAGTGGCTATTTGAACTAGTACATAAACGTATTTGTAACGTATGTACATCGTATGTGCGATTACCTGCAGCACACACCAACTGCATAATAAGGTTTACCTATTTGTCACACTGTCTTTATTATTGATATAAAAAGGTCCAATAGGAACATTACACATTATAACGGATTGGTATCCGCGATAACACCATTTATACATAGCGTGCTTTAATTGCAACTAAAAAACACACAATTATGCAAATTAGCAAACACCACAGTTCGCGGTTGTTATGATACAGTGGGGTTTATAAAAACAGTGTTTTCGAAAATTGTTAGAGAGCTGTGAGAGTGTCTCTGCACGTTGAGTTCTTCGTAGTTCCATGTTTACTGGTAATAGCTGAGCGGTCAATAACTGAGACAATGTTACCCTCGAGGGTAATAAGGTGATTTACTGCCCGCCATGTGACGCACTCTCAGCCAATCAGAAGAGAGGAAAATGGGATGAAATGTGATGAAGGATAACAAGGTGATTTACGGCCCGCCATGTGACGCACTCTCAGCCAATCAGAAGAGACGAAAATGGGATGAAATGTGATGAAGGATAACAAAAGGTTTTAAGAATGCTTCTCTTATGTATTATTTATGAACTTAACTCTTAGTAGGGGGGTTTGAGTTCATTGTCAGTTAATAATGAGGGATGACACCAATGGGTAATAAAAAAGGTCAGTTTGCGAAATGTTTTCACCAAAGATCTATCAATGCACAATGACATGGAAAGGCTCAGGTTTAAATAGTTCTATTAAAAATCATGTATTCAACCTGATAAAAATGAAAACATAACACAATAATAGATTCTTCAAATACATGTAAACTCTACAAATAGACTATTCAAAAAACCATAAAAAAACACATAAAGGTGTTAAAACAAACTTTAACCAATTTCAACGTTCAGTACATGGGTCTAGGATCACCTCCAAATGGGCCATATTGGATTTTACTCTTTGCACACCCTTTAGCACACCATACAGAGCTCATCCCTCAACAAATCATCACCAAACTTCATATGAATCCTCGGTGTGACCTCTCAATGGGTTCCTACCATTTTTGCACGAATTCTGTGAAAAACATGGCTGCCAGTGACCATCTTTGGATTTTACTCTTTGTATGACTAAATCCTTTAGCACATCTTAAGGTCACATTTCTCACTCAATCGTCACCAAACTTCATACGGATATTTTGGGTGACCTCAAGATGGGAGCCTCCATTTTTTCCCGAAATTTGTTCAAAACAAACATGGCCGTCAGCAGCCATCTTGGATTTCAAATGTGAATCCATCAGCACAACCTTCAGCCCATATTTATTGGAGAATTGCTTTGAAACTTTAAAGCCTTCTTGGTAAATCAAAAGTAAGAATGCTTCTATAATCATGATATGGAAGATAGATCGGAAAAGATCAGGACAACTAAGTAAAATAGTCATTTGAAGCAGTTTGAAGGGGTGGGTCCCTATCTCAGAATCGGAAGAAAAAAAAAATTTGGGGGTGGTGGGTACCCAGAGGGCGAAACAAATTAAAAAGCGCCTAGTGTCTGGAATTTTGTTCCTGACCACCCCTGCATTATACACATGCGTGACGCATACATTTTAATGTTCGTGTGAATTGATAATGCGCTATAGTTTAAGTGACATAAACCACTGGTGAAATTATCAATTATAATCACGCGAGAAATCAATGTATATCACACATAGGAATGTAAATAAATATTTATACTTGCGATCACAATCATTCTTATCCCACAGGCATCACGAACATCCACAAACATAATCCATATAAGTTATACGTCGAAAACTATTACAAAAGCTTGTAATTTAAAAACGCTCTTTATTATATACTGCTTTTGGGCGACTGAAGCAAGGACGCTTTTTATAAGAGAACTTATTCTAGGCTGACAAAGATTCAAAACGTGCCTCTGAAAGGCGATATATATCAACCTCACATATGGTTTCATGGATCCGATCTAATTATTTAGTGGTATAGTTTAAACCAGGCAATTCTTCATGGATTGGCCATTTATAAACGGACAACCCGTACCTAAAAGGTTCGTTAATTAATGGACAATCCGACCACGCGTGGCACGCGAGCTTGGGATTGTCCACTAAATGACGACATGTATAGCTAATCCTGCATGTTAGCTTCATATTTAATATGAAGGGCAATAAACGCTATAAAGAATGTTAATTTACTAAATAACGGCGATTTGTATGAGAAGTGTTTTTGACGAAATAACGGAGATATTTGAAGAAGTGTTTTTAAAGATGCATTATCTCTACCGCAACATGATCTGTATAGTTTATTCGGTGTGAAATAATAAATACGAATGGAAGACCCATGTCCGGAAACACGTCTATCAATTAATATTGATTTTATTTGGATTCATTTTCGTATAAAATAAATCTGTGCCGTTAAATAATGGTCCCTGGTATTCACGACCGTCTTTTTATTTGCGTTTTTTCAGTTATTTTAGTCATTTAAAATGAGCCTATGCTACACTCCAGGTCTTATCTACTTGATTCGCACTTAATGTTACGATAGATACAATCAATCGGAGACATTTTGCGGCTCGCAATCGTTCGGATCACCATCATGCTGGAGGTCCCTGTCTAAAAGTTTCATTTATAGAACAAAGAAGTGTCCCATTAATTGAATAAAATTTATCGAAATAAAATCAATATTAATTTATAGAATCGTTTTCGGGCGGTGATTTCCACCTCGTAGGTATTATTTCATAACCAGGAAATTATCTAAAAAATATTATTTAAAGAGATAATCCATCTTTAAAGACGATATTTATTATGTTTTGGTCAACATTTAGCACTTGGGTTACTATCAGTATATAGAGTCCAAGTTCGATTTCTGGCTCCGCTATCGATTATACCGGTTGCACTGGCATTTTTTTTTTAATTTTGGCTCGCTTGCGGTTAATTGGAATTTTGGCTCGTTTGCTGTTGAATTTTGGCTCGCTTGCGGTTGAATTTTGGCTCGCTTACGTTTGATGATTACGTCAATGTTTACTAAATTAAATTTGGTGCGTAGGTTTTGCGATCGAAAATGCGGTCTAGTTCGATTTCTGTTTAAAGTCAGGTCTCCCATTTTTATATTGTACATGCATGTTTCCACTTCTGTTGCATTTTTGCAACTTGAAACATAATTATATGCATAGCTATGCTCTCTCGTCCGATTACAGCAGTTTCGATCTTTCCGTTTAAAGGTGTTTGAGTTGCCCGTGTAGTAATCGTTAGCAATTAACATGTACTCAATTTCACGAATCCTCAGTTCAACGCAACACAATATATTTAAATTAGCTAAATATATCATAAGTTATTCCGCAATCAGTGTTTAGCTTTTAATTAGGAATTTATGTGTGAGCTTTTCAGGATTTTAACATTGACATTTTTTTCTGCCACTCAATGACACGAGTTGATCGTTTCTAGAAAACAAGCCTTACTTATACCAGCGACGCCAGTAGCTATGTTCTTTATGTTCTGTGCATCCGGTTGAATCAATATCGGTTCAGGATCAGGAGCAGGGGCCTGCACTAAATTGTTTTGATGACCTCCATACAACTTGTGGCGGGAAGCTTCTAAACAAATATTCCGCTTATCGAGGTGCAGAAGATACGTGTTTCGCAATTACATCATGGTGTACACCATGATAATGCCATCTAAATTATCAATCGATTGAGCGTTGGACCCCAATCACGCCAAGCTCCCGACTTCCGTCTCGTGCTGGCGGATCAACCTCCGACCGGAACTCTAGTTTTGGTGAGACTTTGTTGAAATAGCTAAAGAAACAAGGTCGTCTCTACTAAACATCCTGCTATTATAATAACAGCAACAAGGTCGTCTCTACTAAACATCCTGCTATTATAATAACAGCAACAACAACATGCGTATGACCACATCGATTAAAATTAAGGTGACACTAGTGACATATATATGACCCGCTATATCAAATCCAGTCGTAAGTCGGGATTTTTTTTACCCTGTGCCAATGCATTCTCTTATATATGCGAGTCGACCATAGGTCGCCTCGAATATATAATAGAATGCATTGGCCTAACAATTTTTTACAATTTTAATAATTTTTTCTTGTATTCTTTAACAATTTTATAATTTCACCCATACAGAGCCCCAGACAAACATGAGTAGACGACACTCTTCTATATGCTTCAATATATGTGTGGGGCTCCCGGCAGGGTAATGGATCTTTTTTATTTTATGTCCTAAAAATTGTAAGAAATATTTATTTAAAATACATGATAAAAATTGTTAGGCCAATGCATTCTCTTATATATGCGAGGCGACCTATGGTCGACTCGCATATATAAGAGAATGCATTGGCACAGGGTAAAAAAAAACCCGACTTCCGACTGGATTTGATATGGCGGGTCACATATATGCAATTAAAACCGGATAGCTAAAAAGGAATAAAATAATCACTACTGAAACTATAGAGCACTGATTGTTTATTCTCATCACCTTATAAATACAGGTATGGAGAACATAATTTACAATAGTATGTGGACTCCCGGTGAACAATTTTCATTACTAATTTGTAGTTTGAGTTAGATTTATTGTATTTTCTGGATACTTCACCCTTGTTTGGATGTTCGGTGACGTTTCCTCTGGGAAGCAATTTCCATACGACTAATTATACACTCAAACTATATAATAATCATATATGGACATACTTGAATGACACAAAATTTCCGGCAATTTATACTTGCATAAATAATCTGTCTGTTCATAGCGTAAAGACGTTTAACATTATTTAAACGAGTAATTGATTTCAGCTAAATATACCTAACGGTAGACACAAATCAGGAGCGACGTAGCGTGAGCTATACCATATCGATGGCAGGCAGATATCATATCCGACCCCTAGATATGACACACCCCCTGTAAACTCTGTTTCACCGACTCTATGATGTCACCGACATCGGAGTAATGTTATATAACATCGTCCATGCAGTTTAGCAATGATATCCACTATTTAAAATATATGTTCATGAGGCGAAACGGCCACTCAATAGGGCAGCGATCATACTGCTCTCTTCCCGTCACACTCAATGTAAAGTTCGGTTTATTTCCGATGTTATAGTCCAGTGCATTTATGAGAAAATAGGGCTGAACCTCAAAATAATTGCAACACAAAATATTTTGTTTTATTTTTGTTGGGAGCATCATAGAGTATACTCAGCTAAAAATCAACAACAATCTGAACCTGCGAAATTGCCTTTTTGAGGCGAAAAGTGGCGAAAATGATGAAAAATTTGTGAAAAATGGAGATTAACATTTTTTGTTAATAACTCTTGATGTAAACATACAATTGTTATATTTTCACAATGATAAACTGTGGTACAGTTGTATCCAAGATTTTATATCATTTTATTCTATAAATATTGATTAAATGTTCGAAATTTGGGTCAAAAAGTTGAAAAATTTGCCAAAATTCAGTGAAAACTGGAAGTCTACTATAACTCTTGATGCAGTGGTAAAATTGTCATAACTGGGCTTGGAACTATTGTTATATAGTTATATCCACAATTATGGTTTTTGTTCATGTTACTACAAGCAAATAATCAAAATATTTTGGGGTGAAATGATGTAAAAATGACAAGAAATCAGAGAAAAAATGGAATTTCACATTACATGTTTATGCATTAGAAATTTCCATAGTTGGACTTGGACTGTTGTCAGTCAGTTATATATGGGATTTTCCATAAATTTTGGGCCAGGTTGTGGTATCAATGATACTAAGTTGTCCATATATTGTGGCAAAATAGTGAAAAAAGAGAAAAAATATAGAAATTCATTAAAAAAATATAGAATATTGAAAAGATAATAAGTCTGGATAGATCGTTCTTCTTTTCAGTCTAGGCCTCCATTTCACTGTTGTCGAAAGGCTGTGTGTTCGAACAGTCAACACCTTGGCAATCCCCACAAGACATAGAACACATAATTCCATGTTTTCGGCATGTGCACCTATTGCTTTTGCAGTCCGTTTTACATTTACAACGAATGATGTTCAGTAGTTCCTTTGGAGCTGGTGGTTCCTCACATTTGATAGGACTAAGCCTCCTATCCTTAACCTGCAATCCCCAATCAGTTGGTTCCAAATTAAGCCCCTTCCAACACTACACCTGGTGATAGTGTATGTAAATGAAATCCTTTTCTACCTAAAAGTCTGACACAGCAGGTTACACCACCTCTGGTCCGCGCTTTGGCAACAGTGATAAGCCTCTGAAACAAGAGTTGTGGGTCGATGTGTACAACGTCGTTGTCGATCTTGAGAGACGGGGCACTCATTATTATTGCTTGGGATGTTCGCTTGAATACATAACTCATAACATCTTTCCCTCCCATGTTCATAAGGATCTTCGTGCCTTTTAGTTCAGTGCATTTATGAGAATAAAGTGCCAAACCTCAAACTAATTGCAAGACAATTTTATAGCTTTTCAAGGATGTTTATAAAAAAGTTCATTTCACATGTCCTTCCATTTATATATCCATTTTGTTGAGTACACAATCCTGATTACAGAACAGAAAACATTTTCCAGATACGTTGAGAATTTTTCGAGTTATGTGCCTCCAAAATTGGGAGTTTGTCTAATTTCGGAGCCTCAATTTCTGAAGAATTGGCTAAACTCCATATTTTAGGGTCTAGTATTTTAAAAACTAGAAAACAATGAAGGGATATCTCACTGTTGTATTAGTGGCCTCACTATATTGTGCAACAAAAATGATTTCTTTATGCATCTATGATCGAGAAGACAAAAATATTCTTAAACAAAATGTGTGTTCCATTGTATGGACTTAGCCAAATTTGCCTTGTGACACAGAACTGGTGTGATGAAATACCATCTTTGAGGTCACACAACTCAATAAATTGATATCCATATGCCCTGTATTTCTCAAAACCTCTTAATTATACTAGGTTAAATACACTGTGCTGGATTGCTAAACACATACCGTATGTGCCATAATCAACTTATGGCCCCATGAATCCTTTGTATTGACTATTTTCCAAAAATGCCATTTTGGACTGTTTTGTGGTTGTTTTGTCCATTTTAAAGTTCTTTTTGTGCACAAATAGTAAACAATGAATACAATTAGTCTTTAATGTGTAAAATCATTTGAACGTTCCTCCTAAAACACTTAGTTTTGGAAAAAATATGATTACATTGGTTATGCCAATCAACAGTCACTGGATTTCACATATTTTTCAAGAAACTGACTCCAAATGCTATGACCTTGTCACCATATTCTAGTGATTGGAGACAAAGGGCTGTTTTATTCCAGTTTGTGCAGATTATTCTTGCATGGTAAACATTTCAGTACTTTAATAATTATTAGATGTTTATTTAGAACTTTATCAGCATGTTATATAGAACCAGCCAGAAATAATGATTCGCCATTTCGCCATTGAGTTACAACAAAAAGGATAGTAGCTCTAAATATGAACATCAAAACAGGAAGCAATTTACTCTTTATGAAAGAATAGGGTTTGTAGGAGTTTGTGATGTTAAAGTTTTATGCATCAAGGTCCATATTTTCTAGATTTTGTTAATATGGTTTCCCCTACCCCATTTTTCAGATATTCAAATTTGGCATCCGTTTCCAGAAAAATTAGTGAAATTCAGTGACATTCATTGACATATCCAACATAAGGCATTTATTTCAACACTAAAGTGTTTCAGGAGGAAAGTTCAAATGATTTTGCAAATTAAACATACATTATTTTTACAATTTATACACAAAAACCTTTGAATTGAACAAAAAACGCTCCAAAATGACATTTTTAGATGAGTCAATTCTAAAGATTCATAGGGCCATAATTTGATTTTCTACACCATGATTTGTGAAATTCCTTTAATACAATGTGTTTAACGATGTATACTTAAATGATTATGAGAAAGACAGGGAATATGGATATATAATTATTGATTTGTATGACATCAAATATGCTATTTCATCACGCCGGTTCTGGACCACAGGCAAATTTGGCTGTCCATACAATGGTGGAACACACATTTTGTTTAAGAATATTTTAGTCCTCTCAATCATAGATGCATAAAGAAATCATATTTTGTGCACAACCTAGAAAGGAAATGACTAAAACAACAAGGAATCCCTTCATTTTTTCTTTATTTTTTACAATACAAGACCATACAAAATGGATTTTAACTAATTTTGAGAAATTGAGCCTCAGATATTTTGGAGGCACATAACTCAAAAAATACTGAACGTATCTAGGAAAGGTTTTCTGTTCTGTAATCAGGGTTGCGCACTCTACAAAATGGATATATAAATGGAAGGACATGTGAAAGGAAGTTTTTTATAAACATCCTTAAAACCTATAAAATTAGTATTTTACCAAATTTTTGACAAATTTATTTCACAAAATTCATTAATTTTGCATTTCTTGATTCTTGTTGATTTTTAGTATATTATTTGTGATGGGCTAAAGTACTTATTCCCACTGAGAAACTTTGTGTTGCAATTATTTTGAGGTGAAACCATAAAAGCAATGGACTATTATCACAAATAATAGACACTTTTAGACTTTAGGAAGCCCGTTTGAGACAGTTATCCACATTTGAAGGCGGATAATTAATAGTAAAATATATTTTCGAGTATTCTTGAAATTCTCTATTATATCCTACAGTGCGGTTTACAGATAAAAAAAACGCTTTCCGCGAGCACGTCGAGGTGCGCCCACAGATTGCGTGGTGTCTTAGCCGCCGAGTGATACTGCTCCGGTGTTAGTGACATCATGCCTCCGATAATTCGACACCTGCGTGTGCCAACAGTGTATGACCCCGCAATATCGTACCGATTGAAAATGACACGGGGTCTTTTATAACACCTTTCAATCATATGCTTCGTCGAGATATTTAGCTATATACTGTCAAATTTCAGCAGTGGCGAATGGCAGGGTATACTAGTGAATACATGTTCTCAAGTTGAAAACTCGAGGGCGCAAAAGAAAACACGATTGAGATAATTCGATAAAAAGGTGGAAATGGGCTTAACTATAGGAGAACGACTTAAATCAGGTGGGTAAGTTTTCCTACTTCGTATGGGCGTACTTCCTGTTAAAAACACTGCGACATCAACGACTCCATCGTCCAATGTCGTCATTCTTACGTAACGTTATCGGTGCACCGTAATTGATAACTACTTTACTCACTGTTTCAATGGAAAGATATTTCTCTGTTGTCTGAATTACGATGGGAAGAATACATTTTATCATATCTGCGTGATCATTTCTTCCTATTTACTCCGATGTCGGGGTTATCCTCCGGATATGTTATACCGTATATGACGGGAACGACATAACAGTACTCGTGACAGTGCATATCCTATTCTTCTTCTTCTTTTCCTCTTCTTCTTTTTCTGCTTCTTCTTCTCCATTTTCTGTCTTCTTTTATGTATATGTATATATTTCGCACTAAGCCCTTTGTAAATATTGCGCATCTCGCCAGTAACATGTGAATTCATGTCTTAGAGATTAAAGCATAGCATGGTTTAACAGTTTGTCACCGTGGTGTGCCACCTTAATGGTTGTCAATGTGAAATCAATGTAGAGTGAACATGAAAGGAACGATCAAACACTGCTCGTGTAAACTATCAGTTGTCAAGGCTTTTGCATTGCGAAGTTTGATCCGGTATATCTGCGTTCTGTGTTCGTTCAATGCAGCCATGAATTTCGTTGTTGTGAGCTTGACTTTGTCGTTGTTTGGAAACATGTGTGAAGTTCTGATGATAAATATCATTCCATTGAGACACAGTGAGTAAAGTGGTTATGATTTACATTACACTGACAACGCATATACACAAGAATGGCGACATTAGAAAAAAGGAGTCTTAGATGCCGCATTGTTCATAATTAATCATTTCACAAAACATGCAAACCACCACATGCATAGTCGGCATGTTACGTTAATATATATATTTTGTTTAATCTATACATGTACCCTCATATTTCAATGGAAAATTAAGCAGCCGCAAATATGTCATCCCAATCAGTATAACTTTCCATTGAAATAGGAGTCAACGTGGTTATGGTTATGGAACCGTGACTAGAACTCATCTCACACAAAGTGTTCATTGACATGGCATGAACATTTCCAATTCAGGCAATCGCAGAACGATACAGTGAGCGCCAGAATTGTCCGCATCCCACAATCTTATGAATGTTGTAACCTTTAACGGTGATAAGTGCGTGGCAACATTGTCACTGATTTGAAATCATAAGAAAATTAGTTTGGTGTTATCGCCCGAACATAAATTTTCAAAGTTCATAGATCCTCCAGAACTCTCACTTCCAGGATACATCCCTAAAAATTCGAATCTCGACCTGATGGCGCCGACGCTAGAGGCGGCGTTGGTATCTATATCATGGAAAATCTTCAATGCAAACTCAGACTCGATTTAACAATATTTATACCACACGTAATAGGATCATTATTTATAGAAATACACCGAGGAGCAAACGATAATTATATAATACAGTACCAGTCAGAAGAATTGGTATATTGAGGCGCCCCTTTATTACGATATTGGGCGCGCTTAATTTTAATATATTAACTCTTATTTAATTAAATTATTAACTTATACTTAATATACCTTTCCATAGCTTACAATAAAGTAACTACTAACATATATTTACGACCAATCAGCAACCGAGCCGGTTGCATTGCAAATTCCGATGCCATCTTTGTTCACCCAAATTTGGATATCCATGCATATCTTCAGTGTTAAATTGGCTATATTCAAACAACTTATTTGTTGTTAAATCATAAGGTACTGAAATTCTTATTTCCGCCATGATGTTGGAAATTTATCAATGGTAAAAACATATTTTTCTTCAGTTTGAATGGCACAGTAGCCAATTTTCACAATTATAAAAGGCGAAAAATAATGTATGTTCTCCGGCGTAGCTATATGTTTAAAAGAGTAGGATCAGTTCACAATTTATCTCCTAGACCCCTTGACCGATTTCAACACAATCTGATGTGGTGAATCGGGGGTACCATGGCGGATGTTTGTTTTTTTTTCTTTATTTTGATTTTTTTTTTTAAATTAAATTTTGGTTATTTTTTTTAAGTAATTTGTGCAAGCAGTTAAATCTAAAACAAAATAGTTAAATTAAATTAGTCTGAAATTAAAAATTTAAATTGAAAACAATAAATTTTAATTTAAATATTAAATTTACCAAGGAGTTTAATCTAAAAAATTAACAAATTAAAAAAAAAATTGTGTTAATTATAAAAAGTAATTTTAAATTTAAATGTTAGTTCAATCTACAAACAATAAAAAAAATTTTTAATTTTTTTTAAAGGGGTACTGTACGCCATTTTCAATAAATTCCAGGTGATAACAACGATCTATTATCGATACTATATAGAAATATAAGTAATTTGAGTCGAAGATGTATTCTGTAAACGCTCAGGTTAATAGGCTATCTTAAAATTTAATAATTTAAAAGTTAATAATTTAATATAAATTGATTTTATGGCTCCAGCCATAAAATAGCGTCTCTTAAAATTCGAATTTCCGTGTACAAAACGTAATCAAATTATAATTGAGGGATACTGGATTAGGAAAACAATTGCACACACGATCGTTTGAAACATTATGCTTATACGGGGAGAAAACCCAAGCAACTCATTGACTAGTGACGGTACACTAACTTAAATGAGTATATGGGACTACTAAGCATATAATATAATTTTTATTTGATTCATTTGGTTGAAAACTTTACAAAAATTACTCGACAACGACAATTTGTATTTTTGCATTCCGGTAAATTTGCCATCCGTAACAATACTTCGTACTCAACAGACTTTCAAAAAATGGAAAAGTTGTTAACTTATTCTCCGACTCGGGGATTATAGAAACCAACAACAACATCTTGGGTACAGTACCCCTTTAAATCAAATCAATTTAAATTATTTGTTTAATCAAAATGTTTAAAATATCAATATGTAAGCAATGGGAATATAGGAGACAGTTTCAGTTAGAAAGAACATAAAGGCAAGCGCTGATAAAGTAACTAAAATATAACTGAGATACTTTGTCTCCTACTACTAACCGTAAACGCCCCCCCCCCCCCACTGGTGAATACACGTGGAAGAGTGCGTGTCATTGTTTACAAACATGCAAGAAACGACCGATATGTACTGTTGTTTGGGTGTATTGATGCGATATTGTATAAAACGCCGGCAAGCTACAGTGAAAAAAAAACGCAAGCTACAGTGAAATAACTAAGCTAATATGATAATAAGCGAGGCATATATAGACCGACCCCGACATAATAGTAAGAAGACGGACAATGCAAAGGATCGTGCAAATAGTCGTGGAACTATATATGCATATATATTAGGCCTATACGCATGTCAGCGACGCGAATGCTTGATTGTTAGTGTAGATCGTTTTGGATGCCAGTGGACTTCGATAAGTACATAATGCCTTAATATAGCCTATCGGCCTTTGATAATAAAAGCCTCTATAGTGTAATGAATATAGTGAATGCTATAGACTACAATGTACGTCGCTGCGATTAAGCGAAGACGACACAACGCGTCCAGTCATGTCTGGATTCTGGCCCGCAGAGACAAATGACGTTTTGACGTCACGACGCCGTAACTGCCTTCATTTAGCTAACAAATGAAACTGATCTAATATTAACCTTTGCGGGACATGATATTCATAACAACTTACTGTTTATAAATAACTAAATAAACACTTCAGTTGTCCATTGCCACATATCGGAAGTTGTGAAGTATTAAATTCGATTCATTGCTGATTCCGCGATTTTGTGAAACCACTGCCGGAAGTCACGTGATTTTTCCGCAAAAATGTTGTGTGAATAAAAATTTCTCCTTCACGGTATACTGTAAGGTATGTGTGACGTCACAAGTACGCGCGCCCACCTGCTACCTACACACGACCCGAGCTCGGGCGCGCCGAGCGGAGTCGTTACTATCTACGTTTCGATCATTTTCCGCTTTTTGGATCCGGAAAAAGTAATAAATAGAATCTACAACTCGTTACCAGTTTATAGCGATATTTACAAAATTCGTCCAGTAAATTAGGTGTTAACCTCGTCAAAGGCTAGGTCCAAACCTAATTTACCGGACTAGTTTTGTAAATTTTCATATGAAGTGGATACGAATTACAGGTCCCCTGTAATAGTCTGGATACGTGTTTTTCAAATGGTATGTGTGCGATAGATAATACACCTCTTTTAGACTATGTCCGCTGGCACATCCACACAAATCGACTTTGTTACTCCGAGGCACAGAGACGATGTGAGGAGCTTTACCAGGGCCGCCTTGCTGTTGCTGATACGGAAGAGAAGCTCGGGTTGTACCATTCTACGCTTTATGGGTGAGTACACATATAAATGAATTTATTGCGCAACCACGGTAAAATGTGGAATGTGGATCCGATATATATGTTTCTGAAATTGTTACAACAATCTATATGCACTGCATTTTCATCGAAAATAGTTTGATTTGTGTCCACCCGCCCCACAAATCCCCCGAATTTTTTTTCAATTGCAACAATTTCATGAAGTGGCTAAGACAGTCGCGCTAAATTGTGTTTTAAAGCAATCAATCGACCATAATTCAAGCTTTTGTACAACTCTCACCTAACTGTCTGTTGTTGAATGCTCGAATGTTGGTTCGTTGATTTCTTGGTAAGACAACACAAACGTAGTGTCTTTTCCATTGAGGGCAACGCATAAACACAATAACGTAGGGTCTGTATTATCTACATTATTTTATTAACTTTATTGTGTGTATGCTTCCGCATGTTACCGACGTCGTCACCAATACGAACACTAGACAACGGTATATATTTTCCAACAACAATACGAATGATAATATCCAGTATGCTATAAATGTACATACAGATTCTCCTAAGTCTACAACATGTCACCAGTGTTAACCAATTGCAATGTATCCATATTTTGCTGAACTACTACCTTCATCCACCACACATCCAATTAATAGAACACCCTCTGCCTGCGGTGGGTAAATATATGCCAGTAGTAAGACAGCTAGGTTCTATTTCTTGGTAATTCCCCCCCCCATTTTGAAATCTAAGATGGCCGCCACGAAAAACGTAGTTGATAAAAGATAGTTGTTCATTTATACATACATGTATTGAGAAAATAGAGCTTTCCACACATATTCACTAGTCGGAGTAGCCATGAGAAAAGGTACTCTCCAAGAACAAATGTGTTAAAACTATACACAATAAATTTTTAATTTGATATCAAAACAAAATTAACCCTTTACCCAACAAACCGGCCAAAACCGGCCAAATAAAGCTTCAACAGCCTGAAATATCTTGGGTCTGTCTCAATAAAACCATACAAATATGGATATCATTGGAACCGGCTCATTGACCACATTGTGATAGTTACAGTTATGCCCTGTGCCAATGCATTATCTTATATATGCGAGTCGACCATAGGTCGCCTCGCATATATAAGAGAATGCATTGGCCTAAAAAAAAAATTCTTACATTCTTTAACAATTTTATAATTTTTAATGTGTTAAGCCAATGCATTCTCTTATATATGCGAGGCGACCTATGGTCGACTCGCATATATAAGAGAATGCATTGGCACAGGGCCCTTCTGTTGGGTAAAGGGTTAAATAGAAGTGACACATGACATACATGGTTGTATGTGTCAGTGGAATGTTCTCAACGTTGAATATTAGTGAATATGTGAGTGTATCATATTTATTAGATGATATGTGTTCTATTGGAGACACAGAACTCACAAAGGCTACCACAGAACAAAAAACAATGGCAGTTATACACTGTGTCTGTGTCAAAACTGAACAGCACATAATTGCACTGTATAGGAACTGTTACATCGGAAATCGTTCTATCGCCGGGTTGTGATGGTTCTTGACTGATTTGTGACGGTTCCTGATGATCGAAATTATACATTTTCACTACTTTTTGACAGTTAAAACGCAATTTTGAGGCATCTAGGTGATAATTCGATTAGTTATTTTCAATCCCATCACAATCTGTGGCACCAATGAGCGTGTTAATAACGAAACTTTCATTGTGCGAGTCATAACAACGACAAAAAACGCGAATTTTGATAATTGTTTGGGTTCTTTCCTGATCGAGTCGGTTCTCTCCCAATTTAATCGTTCTATACGGGTAAAACTATGGCTAATATTTGCCATGGTACATGGTTCAAACTGCTAATTTTGTGAAGCATACAAAGATAAACACAACAAACTATGCATTAAGTCGAAAGTTGCACCACTTATCATTAATTTCGATGAATTTCACTGCCTTTCTATATGCTTATTCAATAACCTGTGTTACGCCTATCAAAATTCACAAAGTCGCCAGCTAGTTTGAAAAAGAACGCGTTTTGCAGGCCCAACATTTCTAAGAGTCAATAGCCGATTAACAATAGTGAAATTTCATAGCGCTGGACTTCGGAAAGCGTAGACGGCATATATAGAGTTATCTGTCTCGTATTTTATCTATTATATGTTTTGGAACTTATGTCTGTATGTATGTCTTTGTGTTATAGACTCGAAAAACTGCTCGACCGATCCGACTCAAATTTGGTGTGTAGGCCTACTTTGATCCGGGGAACAATGGCGGGTCCAATTTCACGTGCGACCGTGTCCTTGACCTTGACCTCGCTCAAATACGCTCATATATGCATGTTTCTGGACCTCGACCGATCCCACTAAAATTTGGTAGCTGGGTCTACTTTGATCACGGGAACAATATGGGCGGGTCAAATTTCACTTGCGACCGTGTCCTTGACCTTGACCTCGCTCGTATACGCTCATATTGGCATGTTTCTGGACCTCGACCGATCCGATTCAAATTTGGTATAATGTAGGCCTACTTTGATCCCGGGAACAATATGGGTGGGTCCAATTTCACGTGCGATCGTGTCCTTGACCATATTCGCTCGTATAGGCATGTTTCCGGGCCGATCGAACAACAGTTTGTCCAGGCGGAGACGATCACAAATAAATCCCTAAATAGCCCGGACGAAGAGGGGGCACATCGGCTGGTGTTGTCTATTTTCGTAGACGTATTTTACTCAACAAAAAGCCAAAAATAAGACGTTAAAAGTTCGTTGACGCCCATACAATGTTCTGATAACGCAGTTTATGAAGTTTATGTCGGGCATCCGCTTGCTGGATGCTGATTATCTAGGTTAAATTCTAGAATATGCAGCTATTAAAGCATGATTTTTTAATAGAAGATTTAAAAAAGCAAAGAATCCTATACAGTTACAAATATTATTATATTGATGTTAAACCTTTGGTTACTAAATGCGCTGTAATGAGAATTGACTTGAATCCTATTGATTAATTTGTAGGATTGCTTAGCTATTAAGTTCAACAAGCAGTAACATATAAAAAAGAGAAAAGAATACTAAATGTGCTGCAATGAGCAGCGACTTGAATCCTATTGATTCATTTGTAGGAATGCTCAGCTATTAAATTCAACATGCAGTAACATATTGTTTGAATTATTAGCTAAACATTCATACAAATGAATCATTAGAAATCAGTGTTATGGGTGTCTGAACATGGCTATTATAAGGCACATTATTATTCCTCGCTGATAACCTGTCAAGTGAGCAGGGACGTGGGCTGGAGGGTCTCCAATGTTGGGGCGTCCACCTTGGAATTTCCATACCCTTGAAACAGACCAAACCCATGCACAATGCATGGTCTTAGAGAGAGAGAGAAAGAGAGAGAGAGAGAGAAGAGAGAGAGGGAGAGAGAGAGAACTAGATCACACCTGCTCCCTACTTCATGTCCACCCATCATGCGATTTGGATCAACTCTAAAGAAGAGGTGTCCATTTGTATAATGTCAAATATGGTTGATTACATGTTTAAAGTGTAGGAAAGTATGCAAATGTTGGTCCAAAAACGACAAATTCCCCACTATTAAATTGTTGTCAAATCAAACTAAGAGAACAATTTCAACATATTGTTGGTGTTAAATTTCAAACCAATCTATTGTAAGATAAGAAATTTGTAACTGTTTAACATTTTGACCAAAGTTAGGGATAGACACCAATTAAGCACCCCCTCCCCAATTCCCCCACCACCCCAATAACGTCATAACCTACCAATGATTCAGTTGAACGTGATTTCATAAGTTATATTCATGTCTGGGCGACAAACATGTGTAAATGTCCCTCAGGTGGACTTCAGAGGAGGAAATATGATGGCGCTGGTATTGAAATATTGTCACACCTGGATCTTTCAATAATGCCCAGATTAAGTAAATGAATATAACATCTCATATTCTCCTGAGAGTTGATTGATATTACCATTGGTCATTTATATAGGCTGGCATGATTATGATACGATACTTTCAATATTTTATTTCTGCCTATTAATGTCACCTAATCTCCCGTATTAGGTATTTATTGTGTTATTTCGTAATATACTTGTTCTATTATGCAAATTACATAAGCTACATTCATTATCTGGTTTAAAATGTCAGATACACAAGACGATTTTCGGACCAAAGTGCAGAAATCAATTTCAATTATTTGTATACATGCCATACACAGGTTGATACCAGGAATCGTATAATAACTCCAATAAGTCCAAACATAATGCGGTTAGGGACCTGCTGGTGCCAGCAGGTCGGATGTCTGAAAACATACCATATTTTGATTATGACCGTTCATGATTATAGCATTATAATTCCACCCACACGTCATATCTAACGCCAGATGTGTTACAGTTTAA
Source organism: Siphonodentalium dalli (assembly GCA_032622095.1). Lineage (NCBI taxonomy): Eukaryota > Metazoa > Mollusca > Scaphopoda > Gadilida > Siphonodentaliidae > Siphonodentalium > Siphonodentalium dalli. Next base: position 250,426,139 of record CP136063.1, read on the forward strand.
ATTCAAATGTATCTGTAGTTAACCCATTATGCGCGACGTGAGTGGACAGTGTGTAGTGCATATCCTGATATTATATTGTGGTAGTATTTGATGTACAAATTGGTAAAACAAAATGGGATCACGGGTCTTGGTATAATTTGTCGCTGCATCTCAGAAATGACATGTAACAACAACTTCTGTGCAGACCAGAATCTGATCTACGATAACCCACCCATAACAGCTCCGATTGTGCTGAGCGAAATCAGTAACTGGACACGATAGCCGTAGTTTAGTATTTACTGAACAGCGTGTGGGGAATACATGCATATGTCTTTGTAAAATCGGGACGATGTGGGGACGAAGAATAATTTGCCAAATTGTTTTCCGCCGGAGTTGCCTGTAAATACGAATAATGAATACAGCCCGATTGATACATTAATGAAATGGGTTTTACGTTTCAAACACCAATGGTACTTGCAACAGCAGCAGGTCTCCTGGTCTGAATATGACCAGTTCAGATGTAACATAACATAGACAAGTTTACTTTTCCACCAAGTTGGAAACAACATTTGATATTTCTGAAGGTTATCGCGTTCATATATTGCAAATAAAGCGGTCCTTCATGGCGATCTTGTTCAACAGAAACTGCATGATTAAGTTAGACACACAGGAGGGGTTTTCATTCTGGACATGACTATCTTATGTTTATCACTGATCAGATAATTGTTCGGAAGATGCAAAATCTGAATTATTTTGTACGACGAGCGCTATCTTTTTTCTGAATCTCATCCTCTTTGCGTTATTGGACACTAGTCAATGAAAGCGGCCATTGTGATTTAGGGGCTGTAAAATTTCACTCTGTGTTAGCACGGCCGACTTCTGTGAGTCGAAGCTATTGTACAGCAATTGTGCATTGTATGTATAACAGATTAATGGAGGCACTGACTCAGAATCAAAATCATTGCTTCAAATGTGGTTGCTTCAGTGAGTGTGAACAAATGATCATTTCTTATCAAAGTGGTCATGTATTTATCGGATGGCACAATGATATGTTCCTTATCTCACATCAAGCTTTAAAGTCGGTCCCAATCAAGTCGGGGTGTGAACCCGCATCAACATCGTCTAGCCCAGACGTCGATAATGGTATCCACGACATATCCACATCATATGTACCAACAGTACCATCATATCTGGTAGCACTTGGAATAATATTCATTGAGAAAGATTAACCTTCTATTGTCGGGTTTAAGTAATTTCATATTGATTATGTCAAAGGTGACTGGCATAAATAACAATCAGGCATTCAATGTATTACTGTTACTCGGTTCTTCGTTTTAAACAATCCTGTTCATCTATAAATACCTCGCTCAAATTGCCACCTATTTCAAGGGACACGGATTACTTGAGCACGAATGATCATGAATGCAAGATTCGTCAATATTCAGGTAGCAATTTTAAATATAATTGCGCATCATGATGTCCCGGAGTAACATGATACAATGAATATAATACTTTGGGTTGTGTGAGACATTAGATAGCGGCAATGACGGCGATAAAAGTGAAACATGACTGCCAATACGGTGGTCAGAATAAATTGTGAAATATGTCATGTTTCACTTTTATCGCCGTGGAGATAATTGGTGTATACCCAAAATGGCTGCCAATATGGCAGCCGCAACATAGGTGGAAATTGTGAAATATGTAAGGACGCACAATTACTTGCTTTAATGGCTTACCTAACAAAGCGGTTGTTGGTGAACTGCTAAACTATAGTTTAAGGTATATATCCCGATCTACAAACTCGAAAAATAAAGTGAAAATATTACACAATGCACCTCCTGGCAAAACATTTGATAAAATTTAGACATTTTTCTACAAAAATAACCTAAAGTCATTTTTGTCATACAGCGCAGAATGTAGCGTGTCGGAGAGGTGTGTACGATAATTCAATGTCGTGTTTTTATTATAAAATCAACTGTAGACAAGATAGACAGGCGGGGGTGTACACACGCACGTAGCATTGTAGCTGTGTTAATTATCTACATGGATTAACTGTTCTGAATATATTTTTTTAACACACGGAAAAATTAGATATCATATGAAAGTAGCAGATGTGAGTTTTGTGTTCCGCACTGCTGTATACTTTGAAAGTTGTGTCGTGGGAACAGCGTGTAAACAATGTAGACACATTTTGAGGAAAAATAATTTAAAACAAATTTAATCTTATTCTACTACTGAAACCGATGGTGAAGACGCTGTTTTTGGTGTTATTTTTCATGTCTATTTTCTAACTATTCCCATATCATGATATCAAATGGGGTAAGAGGTGTGATATGGCCAAGTTGGTACAGACATTCTACATAATTATATGGTTTACGATTAAGCATTGTTTGTTTATATTTCATTTTATTACTAACTTGGCGATAGTTGGTGCACCTAAAGCCACCTATCACAGAAAATCAGCATTTTTCAATACCAATTATTGTCATCATGGATGCCATTCTGAATAGAACATTTTTCTCTAAGCGGATTTATCGGATATTGGATATATTATAGAGGATATGATTAGTATTCCTCTTCAAAATGGAATAAAAACCAACTTAGCCCAAATATTTGCTAGGTCAAAACTGTTATCGACGAGACTATATTTTGTTGTTTCAGCATTTACCCCTAACCTGGAGGTCTTACATGTTTGCCCTTTTCCCACATTTCGTCTTGTGACTCAGAGGCAGGTGGTTTTAATTAAACTGATGGTGAAATAAAATAAACGAATTTTGAGTGCTCCAAGTAACCTATATGTACTGGTTGTGTCTATGTATATAGACTCTAAACTCCACACGGATGCCAGTATGTCACCAGGGAAGTGACAGTTTTCAATATCGTTCCTTTTTATTAGAGGTAGAAACATATTTTCCCAATTTTCATTTCGGTCCTAAATTAGTGTTTCTCTGGATTCGGGGGTTAACACAATATTAGACTTGAGTCGAGGACCCCACCCACCAAAGCTCAGTGTGAACGGATATCGATTGTCGAAGTTTGTTATTTCTCGAGATGTGTAATAATATGTGGTCCAGAAACACGTGGTCAAACGGAGGGTCTCTCAATTTAACATTAAAAACAAAGTATCAAAATTTAATTAACAAAAAATAGTAAAACAAAAAACAAAAAAACAAATGCCGTTATAACATCAACCAGGGTACCTCGAGTTACCGCACTAAATGTGATCGAAATCGGTCCAGTGTCTGCGAGAAAAATCGCGAACAGACATATCCTACTCTTTTATGTATATACATTATGATTTGAGAACAAAAACGTTGTTTGTATATAGCCAATTTAACACTGAATGTATGCATGGATGTCCAAATTAGGGATGTCATCATAATCGGCAATGCAGCAAACGACCGGCTTAGTCGCTGATTGGTCGAAAATATCTGCTAATAATTATTTGATTGATAGCAGTGAAAAGGTCTATTATTTACAATATGTACATTATATGTAGAAATTATACATATACACTCATGTGCCGTGACTATGTTGTTATTTTTCACCCACTGACCGACGCGCGAAGCGCGTCCAGTGGGTGTCTATAATCGTAGGACTCATGCGTTTCTGCTGAATTGAACTAGTGGCTATGCGTTTCTGCTGAGCTGCACTGACGTTTGATCGCAAAATAAAATTATAATCATTATCAAAGCACACGTTTGGATAACACCGCCATAAACAGTGACGTATTATGATGCTGAGCTCGTATCGTGAATAAAATTAGAGTTATAACTTATAAAACTAAGAATTACTGCTAAAGTATTTCTACCAATTGAGTAACTAGATTCAAGTTGAGCTGGAACTTGAGAACTTTTTAATTTCAACCAATTGAAATGTCGTTGGGGGTGGAAAGGGTTAAGGTTGGGAAGCAACGCAAATGACGTCATCGTAAAAATCTTTACGATGGTGCCACGTCGAAGGTCAAATGGAATGGGCAGCTGTCGAACTTCTTCAAGATACAACAGGGTGTCCGGCAAGGAGGAATGCTCTCCTCATTACATTATAAACACTTCAACAACCCTCTACTGTTGGACCTAGAAGACAAATACACCGGAGCAACAATCGGAACCATACAAATCCCACACATTACATGTGCAGACGACATCGCTCTCCTGGCCCACAACCCCGCAGACATGCAACGATTGCTAACTAGGGTAGAAACCTACTCCAGTTCAGAACGGTATGGGATTAACCCGGAAAAGAGTACGGTCATCAAATACCTTCAGAAGAAAGCAGAACCACAACATCCACTCTCCCTATTCAACAACACTATCAACTCACCTCCAGTCGTAAAACATCTCGGCATCGACAGGAACCGTGACAACTCCGTAGACGTCGACACGAAGATAAACTCCTGCAGAAGATGTGCCTACTCACTCATGGGAGCAGGCCTACACGGGAAAACCGGCGTCACACAACATATGAAAGCCCAATTATGGTCGCTCTACGTCGTCCCGAGAGTTACATACGGACTGGAAGTGCTTCATATCAATACCACGCAAATGGAAAAACTTGAGTCACAACAAATCAGCATGCTTCGTCAGATGCAGCACGTCCCAACCAGAACAGCATCGGTGGCAGTGCTGTCCCTCATGGGAATCATTCCAATCACAACAGTCATCCATCGAAATGCCCTCAATCTATTCCACCGAGTCATAAGCCACCAAGACAGTACCGAGAGAGATATAGCGATACGACAACTGGCGGTCCGAAACACCAACGACGATAGCTGGTACTCCGATATACGCCACATCTTGAACATCTATGGGCTACCATCGGCATACCATCTGCTGAACAACCCCCCCCCCCCCAACCAAAGGAACAGTGGAAGAATGACATCAACTCAAAGATAGCCTGTACGGTAGAGGAGAGCTGGAGGCAAGAGATACAGACAAAATCCAGTCTCAAATATCTGAACCCACACTCGGTAAACATCAAGAAGACACACCACGTATACAGCATGGTGAGACCAAATCTACAGGGCGCCAGCCGAGCTGAAATAAAAGCCAGACTGCTGACAGGGACATACACACTACAGACGAACAAGGCCATCTTCGACCAGTACAACATTAACCCAACATGCAAACTCTGCAATACTGCACCTGAAACGAGACAACACTTCATCGCTGAATGCCCCACCTACGAGCACATAAGATACCAGGCCAAAGAGATCCTCTACTCTACAATCAACACAATGAAAGACTCCATATCACTCGAAGATCCACATACATTCACACAACTCATCCTAGACGCAACGCACGCAGACATCAAACAGATCTACACACCAAGCATCCAAGAACTGGAGAAGATCGAGCTCATCAGCAGACAATTCCTGGAGAAGATCCACCTCAAGAGAACGAGCGTGCTAAAGACATCCTCATGCTAGAGCCTGGGTCCTCCCACACACATTAAAATATATACATGTACTTTCAATAAGTAAACAGCACAAATTAAATATCTATGATTAATACAAACAAACAACGTGTTTTTGTGTTAAGCGTATATCCGATTGCGGCGATTGTCTTGAAATGAACTAATGCCTAATGCATAAACTAATCATACTAACATTGACGCGTGTGAATGTGTTCTACTGATGATTCTATTGATGATTTCTTATTGATGATTATTGACATTGTATAGGACTTCACGGACTTACATCTAAGTCTCGGTGCCTCGACAAATCAGCGAGGGAAATTACTACAAAGAAGAAGAACAAGGCGCCTCAAAATAAAATCGTACACATGTACATGTCTCGCTTCGTCTCGGAAGCGGATTTAAATTCATACATTTTGACTGTTTCTGTGTCCTAAGATAATAAAAACTTGCGGGATATCTTTGAATGTGCTTAGGAAGGATTGTATTGATATCTAATTTATTGTATTTACCTCCCAAAAAGGTGAGTTTAAAGCCTGCATTTGTTCAATGTGTTGTCAATCTGATTCTGACAGTGACAGCGCTCGTCTGCAACTGTAATTGGCTGAATTCGCGTGTTTGAAGCAAACGTTTTCTCCACTCGATTCTATCAAAATCCACCATAATCTGTCAAATTCTCTCAATAATTCTATCTAAATACATCTTAGCTATTGTTCGGATCAGATCTCCCCGTCGAGAGAGCGATATTTTTACCAAAACGACACTTGAGAAAATGATTGTTAAATTTGTTTACGCTGGTTTACGCTGGATTTTTATCATCGAAACAATTCAATTTCTTCCATCTAAAAGATAATTACGTGCTGGACCCTGCCGTTTAGGAATATATAAGTATTCCACGCAGAAACACCGAGTCTCAGCTTAAAAATTTGAAAAATAACAGTTTTATCGACATAAATCAATTTGAATGGGACAATCCCATGTTAAAATTTATCATCGAAAAAAATTCATTTCTTCCATCTAAAACATAATTACGCGATGGACCCTGTCATTTTAGAAATAGATAAGTATTCCACGCAGACATACCAAGTCTCCGCTTAAAATTTTGAAAAATAAGAGTTTTATGGACATAAATCGTTTTGAATGGCAAATCCTATATTAAAATTTATCATCGAAAAAAAATTCTTTCTGCCATCTAAAACATAATTACGTGCTGGAACCTGTCATTTTATGAATATATAAGTATTTCACACAGATACATCAAGTCTCAGCTTAAAATTTTGAAAAATAAGAGTTTTATCTACATAAATCGATTTGAATGGGAAATCCTGTGTTAAATAAATTTTAGGGCCCTGCGAATGTTTTCTGAGGTGCTCCATATTGGACACCAGGGTACATATTTGACAATTGATAACATTGGTCACTATCACTCGACAAATTTATTTTGGTCGATCGTATTAACCCCTATTTTCCCCGCATATAGGCAGACTAAGTGTCAACATTGGTCTTTATCGCTCTACTAATTTATATTGTTTCATCAGCATTAACCGCATATCCAATTATCCACATGTAACCAACCCAACTCTAATCCCTGTCAAATTTATTATTTTTTTCATCGGTATAGTCGAGTTATGTACATATTTTTATCATGTGATCAATACTTATGTCTATGGTATTACGTGTACTATGCCGTATACGTATATCAATTGCTATTCCTTTCTATATAATTCTGGTGCCATATTTTGAGATAGAGATAATTTCATACCCCCCCCCCCCAAATTTTATACAATTGTCGCTACAGTACAGTCGCGATGCATTACATGCCAACATTGATCACTATAGCTCTACTAATTTATGTCAGTTCATCGTATGAACTCCTTTTACTCCATATAACCAACCCAACATCTAATCCCGGCCCAAATTATTATTTTTCTTTTCATCGGTATATTGTGTTATATACATATTTTATAATTTGATTCTAATTTTGATTGTACCACTATAGAAGTCGATAAATAACTATTCTGGCACTATATAGAGATAACTAAGTTTCTGACCCCCCCCCCCTATTTTATAGCCTTGTCGCAACAATAGAGTTGAGATGCATAATATATCAACATTGGTCATTATCGCTCTTCAAATCTATATCAGTATCAACCCACATTTCCCCGTATCGCCCACCCCTCCCCAATTTTTTCATTTGTATTATAGACTCGTTACATATACATTTTACAATTTGATACTGATTTGTAGTCTGTATTTCTCTTTTGTTCAACAATGCCAAAATCATAACGGTGCAATGCCTTGTAACATTTGCTTCAACATGCCAAGTTCCGCTGCAGACGATACAAAACTGACAACATTTTGAAATGTAAACAGGCTTCAAACTCACCAAAACCAAAGGTCCCAAGTCAAGGTCCAAAATCCCCAACACACTGATGTGAGGTATAATGATAACCATCTAAATAACCAATATAAGGATGTGAGGTATAATGATAACTCCATCTAAATAACCAATACAATGATGCGAGGTTTAATTATAACTCCATCTACATAACCTGCAACATAAGGATGTGAGGTTTAATGATAACCCCATCCACATAACCAATATAAGGATGTGAGGTTTAATGATAACCCCATCCGCATAACCAATATAAGGATGTGAGGTTAATGATAACTCCATCCACATAAGTACTAAATATGTCTGAAAATTAAACCAAAAAAAATAAATTCCATGATGGCGTCCAATATGGTCTACCTAATTCTGCTCCAAAAACATGTATTTTGAATATATGGATGTTTATGGGGAGAAACCGATTATTTCAATGACATTTTAATTCACTTGGGGCCAAAAGCCGACCTACATGTACGGGAGCGCGTTTCGAGCGCGACTGTATCTTCAGCATATGTGCATCTTTAATAAGCCAACAATTGGAATCCCAACGGAGAAGATTGGCGTCGGTCACTTGCGCATAGACATCATTGATGATCTCTATGGGAAACAACATTGACATTTAATAGACAATTTCGATTAACCGCATTAACTTAAGGAATCTCTAATTGCGCTTAAGCCCAATGAGAATGCAATAAGACATTCTTTATTATGCTTAACCGCAATTACTTCCCATTGCACTTAAACACAATTAATATCACTCTCATTATATCACCCTTCTGCAAATAGTAGAATAATCCTATATTTGTTTCACCCATTGTACCATGGAGATGGACTACACCACCTGAATTATAAGGAGTTTATGTACTATATATATTAATATATTATTCCTTATTAAGAGATTCATTATTGGGCTTTATCAGCGCAATTTGAATATTCTTCATTGCGCTTAAGCGCAATTAAATATTCCCTTATTGCATTTAAGCACAATAGAGATTCCCTTATTGAGCTTATAAGCGTAATAAGGAACATCCCTTATTGTGCTTAAGCACGTGCTTAAGCACAATTAGCTCTTCTTGCGCTTAATTAAAAAAAGAAGCTATAATTCTATTGTAACTATTGGTTTGTCCTTTAATATTTCCATACATCATGCCCACATATATTATAATAGAATATTACTATTATTATTAATAGTGCTCGTAGTAGTTCCGTGGTACTGTGAAAATAAGTGTCCATAGCTCGATTTATTCCAATACTGGTGTTCTAACAATAGCCAGTGTCATATGTAATACAATTACAATGACCCAGTATTATTGTGTATTGTCTTATTGTGCTGCTGTTAGGTGACAATTCGAATACGGTGACGAGCGTTCGGCAAATTAAATCAAATCAAAATTAATTTCGGAACGAGTTTGTCCTACTCTTAAATCCAGTCGCTTATATACTGCGCCAGTGTGCATTGAAGTTGTATGACTGCGATTAATGTGTGCGTGCTTTGGGAGGATCTGATATGTGTGACCAGTTTTATATTTCGGATTATTAGCGTTTTGAGGAGTTGCGAAAGCACGTGGTTTCTTTGATTCTACATAAAGCAACTTCACACGTTGTCAGTTGTTATATCGTTGGCCATCATGAAATTAAGACCACCTTCAATGTCGACATGTATCGGTAGCTCCATCACAGCATATCCATTACTGGGGATGATATGCCCTTGTTTGGTTAGATCGGCAGATGCAAGTCCTAATATCCGATGACTGCTGTTGAGAATTTTCTGGTCATGTGAGATAGGTGTTATATATAGTCCGAAAAATTGAATGAATAATTGACTGATGAATGTATGTTGTTGGCCCGACATCAGGTTGACACGCACTGTGGTGTAACAAGACAGAAGAAGATGAGGTAATACTTTCATTGTATCAGGAAGCCGAAAGCACGGTTTCTTAAATGATTTCACAGTATACATGCCACATGTACAAGTTCTGTTTGTTTCTGGATGTTTGGTACATGGACCTGATCATCCCGTAGTATAAGCTATCATGTTTGGCCAATTTGAGCGTACATGCTTATTTGGTAGGATGGTCACTTCCAAAATATATATTACTTGCCTAGTTTACCATCAAATTGACCTACAATTGACCACTTGGTCATGCTCTTTGTGAACTTGTAATTTTGTTTGCATTTTTATTTAATTTTTCAGAAGGGGAGAGAGAAGAGAAAAAAGGGTTGCACCAAGGTGTATTAATGTTGTGTGATTGTGTTCGATGTGAAGCGCTCTTCTATTATTTGATATGTGTTTCAATGGCAGTGTTACAGTGTATAGTAATGTACAAATGTTGTGTTTGCCGAAAGGAGAGAAGTAGAGAGAATCTGAGAGTGGTGCGAAAAATGTCACGCAAGTATCTGTGTGTATTAGTGTTGAGTGCTTGACGAAAGGGGAGAAATAGAGAACGCGAGAGCGAGAGAGAGAGAGAAGAGAAAAAAGGGTTGCGCCAGTGTGTATTGAAGTTGTATGACTGCGTTTAATGCGAGCGTGCTTTGGGAGTATCTGATAAGTGTGACCGGATTATTAGCGTTTAGTGGAGTTGCGAAAGCACGTGGTTTCTTTGATTCTACATAAAGTATCTTCACACGTTGTCGGTTGTTATTATTCTAGACCCCTGGTCTCTTCTACCTTATGGCGCTGCAAACGCCAGAATCATATTTGTTGTCAGCCACAGATTCTTGAAAGTTGCTAAATCCCGTGCATCAACCATATCAATGGGTGAAAAGTTCCACAAACATTACAAGTCATTGAGCGGATTTATTATTTTCTTATTTCCCGGTGTCGCCTTTGTGGTTTAAATGCATGGCACTCGTAGGTTGGCATATGTTGCTCTTATAAACAGTGAATGATGTATTGATATTGTAATATCATCTATTTCCAATTAAAATATCTAAAGCAAATGGAAGAACATCAGTGAAAACCGGCAATAAGTTGCCCTCTCGCTGATAATTATATGATACATATATAGCTATAGGGAGATGTTGTACAAAACTGTGTACATAGACTCAGAATTCCCCATATTACGTCACATCGCGTTAAGTTAATAACTTCGATTGATCTCGGGGCTACTAATAGTCAGTTTGGGTTGTCCACACTGACGTGTAATCCCGCGTTTCTGGAAATAGGAAGTCTACACCTGACGCATGGTCGTACAACTGTATACTTGCAGGCCTACTGTGGGTATTATCGATGGAATGGCTTACGGAGCATGAATAACGAGACAACATTCGAGTGGCTGAATTGTGCTCAAATGAATATATCAGATAGGATGGCTAATCTTATTGTGCACACTGATGGAGTAGTCGGCGATGGTTGTGTCAGCAATGATTTCCATTCTACTTATATGCACTTGTATAGAAGTCCCTGCTCTCTTGCAGTAGCTTTTATCTGTGAAGAAGCGGTTACAAGTAAGTTGAACTGATTTAATCCATAACTGATATAAAGTATGTCAAAGACGAAATAGCCTCGTTTTGCTCATCGCGGCGATCAGTCCCCTTTAAATCGCTGGCGTCGCGACGATGGTACCTGGTTTTTGAGTTTAGAGGATTACTAGTACTATTCAACAAACATATATTATTTGACACTGCGAAGCGCCGGCCGCGATTCACAGTTTGTCCATTTCTGTAATGTAATGGTTTATTACTCAGACACAATGGCCGGATTCGTCATCTCAGGTTTAAACCGCCGTTTGACAGATAAATTCGTGGTTTAAACCAGAGACCACAGGTTTAATAGACACATTCGTCATCTCTGATTTAAACCTGGCCCAGTAAGACAAATGGTTTAGCAGCAGTAGTGTCACTGTATCGTCGAGATAATTAATCGCCTAATGCCGACCGCCGCGTTTTAGCGATTGCGAAAATCAATAATTAGGACAGCTAGCATATTTTGATTGGAAATTCATATGAGAGAAGCACTCACACCTTGAAATATTTGTCGGGATAAGTTTTGTCAAATTCTATAATTTGTATAGCAGATATGGCACAGTAGCATGTTATATACGTCTCCGAAACATGCCGATCATAGCTCTTTGAACATGTCAACACACAAGGCGCCTATTTGCTTCGATAAGTTGATTGCGTTTTATAAGCTTAAACAGGCAACTAAACCATCTAATTTGAAGGTCCAGCTAAACCAGCTTTATCGAGCCTAAACTTGAGATGACGAATCCGTCTTTTATTCATCGGGGTTTAGAATTGTCAAACAATCAGTCAAATGGTGCAGCTGTAAATAATATCGAGTGAGGGCGTGTCTGTGGCGACTGCCGACTGGTGTTATGATGTGCACGAGTTCGCGATATATACTTGATGGCGTGTCAATAAGCATTATATCGACCTGCCTGTTTGTCTGCTCTGTGAAGGGTAGTTTGACGATATGCTAATATCACCGAATAGAGTTGTCAATCAGGTGGCCACTGAATGACCAAAAAAAACGCCCACTTAGACCCGGTTTGGCTAGACCGCCAATATAGGTTTAAACCAGGTTTAAACCAGGTTTAAACCAGGAGGTTTAAACCTGAGATGACGAATCCGACCAATATGTGCAACATAAAATGCTCCTACGTAGAAATGGAGATTATTATCCGCGCGGCTCTCACTCGCCATTTTATAGAATGGGAATAGTTTGTATATCCCACCGCTGCATTCATCTATATTTTTGTTGAGAGGGATCATCCTCTCATTTCTGGCCGGTAGGCGATGAATGCGAGTTCGCTCGATTGGGATCCAATATCTGATTTACTACATCCCGAACAGGTGATGCAATAAGCTAAATTGCGAACTCTTCAATACATATTGCATTCAACTTGGGTGTTTGTCCGTACTTCAACTAGCTCATATCACAGGCACGTACGCACGCACGCACGCACACATACACCACACAGGCATATATGTGTATCCCAGCTATGATTTCTCTTATACTTAAGTTGAGGAATATATATTTACTAGCAGGTGTACCCGACTACGTCCGGGTTGTTTTCCCTCTGTTTTTCGCCAAATTGCGCGATTTGACCTTGAATTGATAATTTTGAAGGTCAAGGTCAGGTCGGTGTCACGATTTGACCCGTCCAAAACACTCCTCGGACAAAAGTACCCGACAGAAATATGTCCGCTTTTACCCGATTTGATCTTGAATTGACCATTTTGAAGGTCAAGGTCAGGTTTGGATCACGATTTGACCCGTCCAAAACATTCCTCAGATAAAAGTAACCATAGGTATTAAATTTCGTCAAAATCCCGTCAAAATTCGCGATTTGACCTTGAATTTACAACTGTGAAGATCAAGGTCAGGTCGGGGTAACGATTTGACCCGCCGAAAAGACTCCCCATCCAAAAGTACCTCTAGGTATCAAATTTCATCGAAATCCGTCACGTTTTACCCGATTTGACCTTGAATTGACCATTTTGAAGGTCAGGTCGGGGTCACAATTTGAACCGTTCAAAACACTCCCTGGAAAAAATTACCACTAAGTATCAAATTTCGTCAAAATCCGTCTGGCAGTTTTCCAACACCAACACCCGAAAAAATGGTGGAAATCGGCCCAGCGGATACCGGGAAATCGGCCCAGCGGATAACGAGATACCCTATGTATCAAATTTCGTCCGTAAAAATCCGCCAGTTTTACCCGATTTGATTTCCACTCAAGTAGATAAACGCGCCTCATATACACACGCTCATTAATTATCAAGCTTCAAACGAATCGAGTTAACATAGTTATACGTAGTAATTCAAACATGTATAAGTCACATGCGACCGTCACTATAGCAATCAAGAAACTATGTAGCATAGTTAAACGTAGTGATTCAAACCTGTGTAAACTTTGTCGGATCAAACGCTCTTTATTAGTTATTTAATAAATTATTTAACTCGCAGAAATGTTCCATTAATTCCGTAAGTCTCAGAGTCTTGCAGATTTTCAGTCCAAATTACCATATTTATAGAAATCCGGTTATCAGTTTTTTTATAAAATCATATAAACAGTCATAGACAACGGTGTTGTTGTTGGCATTCAGGGAATGGGGGCCCAGACAATTCTCACATTGCCGTAAAGATAAATTAGCATTGTGTGTATTTAGTAAATTTTAACTAATTATAAATAATCATTTATTTTCTCGCCGTCAAAGTTCAACAATGTCGATGTTGTTGGCATTGACGGCCACCGGAAGATTCGTAGACGGAAGCCATTTCAGCTAAATGGATTCTTGGATTAGATTCCAGACCATAAAGATGACGAAATGATAAATTAGCGAAAACCGGTTCCCGGTGGAAACGCGTCCGGTTCCCGGTGGAGATTTCGTTTTTTGATATACCCAGCCAAGTCGTGTACAGTTACCCCCGCGGGTAACGCGGGGGTAACTGTACACGACTTGGCCTATGCGTGGTGTGGAAAATAATAGCATATAAAAAAATAAATCTATCGACAATAGACCTAAGAATATCAGCTGTAACAAAATTTATATATCAGAAATTGTAAATGATATATTTTGGGATAGATACACGATTCTTAATAGCCTGCAAATTGACAATATATATTGTAAATGTTATAATTTTGGGATAAATACACGATTCGTAATTGCCTGCAAATTGACAAAATATCTTACGTTCGTCGACGACGTATGAATATAGAGTTATCCTCCCTGCATCGGGTGACAATCACGCCGGATCGGATATATGAGTTTTGAAGGTCAATTTGGTCACGTCGCACGGGCAAATTAATATGCCTATGCCACCCCCGGCCGAAAGTAACACCACATACAAAGTTTCATCGAAATCGGGTCGGCCGTTTTCGAGTTAATCGCGAACACACACCCCCCCCCCCCCCACACACACACACACACACACACAGATTTCCCAAAATATATAATAGATATATATATATATATATATTGATGATCCGCGCCCATGCATTTCTGGCGATTCGCGGCGAATACATATTTCCGGCGATTCCACACTCAGTAATCGAATTTCCAAAGATCGGAGATAATTCCGGTTCCCGGTAGAAACGCGTCCGGTTCCCGGTGGAGATTTCGTTTTTTGATATACCCAGCAGACGAAATGTCATTCTCAAGAAGGTAAGTAGCATTTGTTCTTAGTTCCGACCAATTTATTCTAGTGAAACGAATGTCATAAAAATCATTCGTCAAATTCCCATGTCAATCTGAAGTTTGAAATTATATGAACATAACGACACAAAATCGCAATCGCCGATTTTCCTATTGTTTTATGTGTCAACAGTCGCCTATTTTCGGTCTGTATTTGTATCTCTCGCAACAATAAGGAGTGTCATACCGGTCCCGTGGTGACTTCGACCACTTTGAGCGATAATAAATGCAACCATATTGCTCTCAAAACAAAACAAAAAGCATATTTGTCACTTTTCAAAATTCATTTTTGATGAACAAATTGGCAACGCATTTATCGGGAAATGACAACTCCATCCATCGGATCGACAATATGACAGTTCTCAGATACGTATCCATTTATCCATTGATCGTGCCCTCAGACTTGCGCAACTTGGTGAATATGTGATATTACCTCATGTATTGAGGCGATATTTTGTTTCTGATAAGTATTGCGTCAGCCATAGATGACGAGACGCAATGCCCGTTAGAAACAGAAGTAAGCCTTAATGGTAGTTAATACATTATCGTGAATGGACATATTTTGGTCTGGTTTATCAAGACGAGTTTGGAACGATAGAAAATCATTTGTTTGTGAATTGATATCATTTTTATGTTATTTCTTCTTCTATTTCAGTGCTCGTATAAGGATGTATTCTTTTGCCGGGCTGGGTTGGCATAAAACAAAAAAAAGAGTCGACCGACAAGCCTGGGGACAGCACCCGCACCGGAAACGTCGCAGGCGACTGTGTCAACATCTGATTTTCTGGAAACTCCACAGTGTAGTGAACATCAACCGACTGTTACATCCCACGCTCCCAGAAAGCCGAAAGTACAACATAAACAAAACTACATGCGAAACGGAAATTGTTCGATGCATCCAAGCCAAAAACATCGAATTTTGTCAATGACACTCTGACAGAGATACAAACAAAGTTAGCCGTTGTTGCCGAAAAACGTCACAACGCTGGGTGTTTACTGAAACTGAAGAGTTCGTTGCATTAATTGCAGAGGACAAATTTCCTCTTCAAAATATATCTTTTAGATTGTTCCTAGAAACCGTTCGATGGTTTTCGCAGATTACAACCACCAGCATGTGGAACTGAAATGACACCACGAAATTTTGGAAGTTTGGGTACAGACTATTTGGAGACAAGTTTGCTCTATTCGCGAGCGGTTTGAAGAGTACCGGTAACTTTACGTCAGGCGAGGTCAATGGGGGGGGGGGCATTTAATCCAAGTGAATCGAACATAAATTTCGCTTTTCCTTCACTTTCAATACTGCGGGCATATAATAAGAAGAATTTTCCACTGCGACGAAAGCCAGGAGTTATTACACAAGCTCTGAACTCCAATGATGTAACCGACACCAGGACCTATATCGTGAGCGTCGACGGAAAACAGTTGGTGCCGGGTGTTGACAGTAAACGTGGTGATATAGATTTGTTTGGCCACGGATCTGATGAAACTGCTGCTGCCCAGAAAGAGAACTAGACAAGGAAATAGAGGGTTTAGATGAAGTAATTCATACATTAACCGTCGAGATATCCGAATCGAATGACAAGGAATCAATAATCCGGAATATCAAAACAAATATGAACAGTTGTTAACCTAAGGTCACGTACATGATGTATGCAGTGTTCACTTCCTGTAGACTATACAGATAATTGTAATTTTATCATGCAGCGGAGCGATGAGTGGCATGAAAATAGATCGAAGTACAAGATAACTGGATCCACCCTGCATAATGCGCTCGGGCTCCGTTCTTTAAGCGAGCAGAAAAAACACTTTGACCATGTAATTAATGGCAAAGAAGTTGTTCATTCTCCGGAAACTCTGGAAAGAATGCAATACGGAAACGACAATGCCGTGGCTACCATGACAGCTGTTGTTTTGCCGTTTGTGTCCCCGGATACTGTATACATCGAAGTTGGTTCGTATGTCATTGATGGCGAAAAGAAAAATGATCCATTATTCTTCGTGTTATTATTATTAATGAATTAGAAGCAGGTGGCCTTAAGTTTCCTCATTTGGAATCTTTTAATAAAGCATTGAAAATGACATGGATAAAACAAATGTTGAAACCAAATATTGAAACTAGTTGGAAATCGATACTTATTGATGAGTTAGAACAACTTGGGGGTGAACAAATTTGGAAATTAAACAAAGAAGGGCTGAACTTAATTGGTAAAAAATTGAATACTGTCTGGAAAGATGTACTTAAATCATGGTCCTGCTTGCAAACTACATCTATCACACAACCCCAGAAGATATCCAAAGTGAACCGCTCTTTGCAACAAGAATATCAGAATAAACCGAAAAATGGTCTTTTATAAGACTTGGGTAGAAAATGACATTTACTTTTTAAATGATTTAATCAATGATGAAACCTCTGGCATAATGAAATATGAGGAATTTTGTAGCAAGTATGATTTACAAACTCCCGTCACAACCTATATAGGCCTGATTACAGCCTTACCAAAGGCATGGACAGACTGTTTATCGACATCAATTCACCTTAACAGTGTGACGTCTGACTATATAATTAAATTAAAAAACTGTTTATCGACATCAATTCACCTTAACAGTGTGACATCTGATTATATAATTAAATTAAAAAACTGTGAAAAAGCTTGCAGAGAGTTTTACCCCATTTTCTTGAATGAAATTATCCTGTCACCCCAAACATCTCAGAAAAAAATGGCAAGACCGCCTTGGGAAAATATTTTCAGCTGAGCAGTGGAAATCAATATACAATAATACGACCAGAATAAAAAATGACACTGGGCTTTTATCTTTCCAATTCAAAATGAATCATGATATCTTATACACAAATTCAAAGCTTTTTAAATGCAAATTACCAGAAACTGAGTTGTGCTGCTTCTGCCAAGAACAAAAGGAAACACTGCTTCACTTTTTCTATGAATGCCCTGTTTCTAAATCAGTACTATTGTCATTACGTAAAACAAATAGCTGAAAAATGTAATATAAACTTCGACATTTCACCAGAATGGGTAACCTTGGGTTGCAATATAATTGAGACTGAAATAGATAATATAATTAGTCTTTGTATTTTACTATATAAAAGGTATATATATATTCCTGTAAATTCGGGAATAGTGAACCTTCAGTGAAGGGCTTAATAGAAACAATGCAGCATTATAAAAACATAGATGAGGTACCATTGAAACGCTTCTCCACTAGGAAGGAAAAAACTTTCTTTGAAAGATTGAAACTGTTAAATTCTCTATTCACAACAAGTCACACTGTTAGGGTGGTTAGCCGTAGTAGAGACTCTATACCTGTTTAGATGCTTCCCTAAATCAAACTTATATGAAGTTCTCATTTCTATTTTTTATATCATTGAAATGTGGAGAAAAAGAATAATTGAAACTGAATATCTAATTGTAATCCTCTTTAATTTCTGCAATTTATGCCAAATGTTTGTATTTTTTGTATGACAAGTCTGAATGAGTATGTATTTTTGATCTCAATAAAAATTATTAAAAATAAAATTATTCTTCGTGTCTCCAGATGGAAGAATATGCATCGAGTCATCATGCGAACCCATGGATCAAACTTTATACGGGTGCGAATTCAAATGTCCACCACCTGGCGGCCATGTTTTTCATGCAAATAAGCCCAAAATTACTCGGTGTCGTCTATATATCAATGTTATGATCGATGAAAAATTTCGTGATGATAGGTGCATCGACACAGGCTCTAGGCTGTGTTATTGATTCAGATTTATCTAGTATTATTACTGAAATCGAAGATGGCCGATGGCGGCCATGTTTCTTGGAGGATTCACACCAAATGACTCGTTCCCATCTACATGTCAATGTAAACCTCCATGACAAATTTAATGATGATCAGATAAACACTGCTTCTTCTAGCCCATGCTAAAGGATGCAATTTTGAAGTCCAAGATGGCTGCCAGCGGCCATGTTTTTATGCAAATGAGCCCAAAATGATTCGTTCCCATCTAGACGCCAATGTAATCATCCATCAAAAAGTTCACGATGATCAGTGCATCGGTACGGTCATGTAATAAACATCAGCAGCTATCTTCGAAATTATAAACGGTACTTTTATGCTATCCGTCTCCGGATCATAGTTTTAAAGTTTCCGCATATTTCGGTACTAGTTCCGCTACTTCGATTCTAAAACAGGTGATGGAGATGTTGCACATTTGTGTTCGTTGGTGAATTTACAATACATTACCGAAATAAAGTGAGGTTTTCGAAGAACTGGAAAAATATACCTATGGAATGTTGTAGATTGGCATCTAAGGTGTAAGAGGTACCAACAGTTTTTAGTGAAAATATATTTTTTGTAGGAATACAGTTGAGTTCAAAATGGGTGGCAACAATTTTTTGTTTCGTTCCTTCCATGACCTGTGATCCCGGGTGGTGGTACCGCCAATAAAAGAGGGATTTTGACCAAATTCCAAGCTCCTGTGGTATAATCAAAAGTCGTATTCAGCAGTTTGTTCATAATAACGTTACGTTTCTAGGAGAATTTCCATCAAGAGAGCTAAAGAAAGAGATTGAAATTGTGACTGCAGATGCCGAGACACCGTATACTTTTGCCGGTATTGACAACAGTATATCGATATCAAGTATTAATGAAGAATGTGTCAAGATGGCAAAATGTCATGATCGATTGAAAAAATGTATTCAAACTCTCCATCACCTGTGCCGCAGAAAAGCTACAGAAGTTTTAGTCTGGTTGCTTCAAACTTAATATGTACCAAGTCTCTTTGGTCGCCGTTATAGTAAATATAATATCACATGCGGTGTTATTTTCAGCTCGATTCGTTATGCTAATATACATCGCTTACAAATTAGCCAAAATATGCGACACCAAAATCCAATATGGCGACCAAGATGGTGGCCGAAATGTGAAATATTGCAAATTTTTCAACATTTCACCACATATCGTTTGTCTCAGTGGGAAAACATGGGAATCGTGCCGCGATTTTATAAAGTTTTCTTATAGAAGAGTCATCTTCGCATACAATGAGAACATACTACGCATTCCTGGTGGCATATGTTTGCCAGCAATAACGTTTTCCCGAAATTGCTGGTATAATCTGGTCAACGCCAAATCGACGCTAACAACTCAATGTTTTGATTCAGTGGGTAACATTGTTATTATAACCCCACACATGTGTAGGAAATATCCCAGCTAGGATTTCTCTTATACTTGAGTTGAGGAATATTTACCCAAATCCATAATGGCGGTCAAAATGGCGACAAGAAATTGAAAAATCCTCGAAAATCACTGATTTTCACACCAGTGAGCTGTATTGTCACGACAACTCCGTCAATTCTTACTGTTGTGAATACGGAATACTGAGGCGAAGAATTATTCTTATATTTCATCAAACAAAACTTCCCCCAAATCCAAAATGGCGCCCAAAATTGTGGACATATTTTGAAAAAACACCCATCAGTGTGCCTTATTGTCATGACAAATCCACACATGATTACTGTTGAGCTGGGTATACTTTACATCTCATCCAATAAATTGTTTCCCAATTCCAAGATGGGAGCTAAAATGGAGATGACAGCTAAAATGGAGACAAATATTTGAAAACACACCTATATCCTTTACTTTCTGACAATGGACGTTATTGTTACGTGAATTCTACCCATATTGCCGTGTGGGTAAGGAACATTGATACGACGTATTCGTTTGAGTTGGGCATGTGATATTCACAGCCAAGATGGCGGCCAATTTGGTGACCACAACCTGAAATGTCGATGTATTCGCATATTAATGTTCACTTGTGTGATAATATCGATATGCATAGACGAACCGGTACACAGGTCACCTATCAGTTCCCCACTTAAAGCGTCTTCAAATGCATAACATAGCTAGTATCCATCTGGAAGTATGAACACCGACAAGTAATAATCGCGATGTGGCATACGAAATCCATTCTCCAATAATCGCCGACAATGGCCGTATCCGTAATGTGCCGAATAGTCATAACATTTACAACAATTACATGAGAACCGACTCTGGTTTGTCACGTTCAGAAACCGGACCAGCTTTCATCTCATTGTCTGATTATTTTAGCTCGATCACATCAAACAAAGTATTCAACACTTCTTGGGAGATGGGTTTCTCTAATCAGAACGTTTCAAACAATCCACTTTCCGGTGTCTAGCTCACGATTTCGCCACAAACGGCGGATTCTTATTTGTTTTGCAAGCTCCCCCATGGTAGTATATGGTATAATTCGTCTGCTAAATATAGGCATCACATTGAACTAGAAAGACATGCGGTCGATAAGTATACTAGCTTTTAGAAGGCCATCTCTATCTACGTCTTTTCATACCCCATGGGGCTAACCACATGTACGATTGGTGATATTCGCAGTAAGCTAGCCACTTCTCGAATATATCGTTCATCAATTCACAATCTTGACGAGCGCATTGTCGTAACTCCATGGATAAATTCAGTGGTGTTTCGAAGGTTGCTAGTATTATCTCTGCTAAGGTTGTATACGACCATAATGTACCCAGACTTCTTGACCACAAGCCTACGCGATATCTTATGCATATCGGTATTTTTGGTGTGGTAAGATTGTATTTACACATCCGTTTCGAAGTCGTTCTCAATCAACTGGGTCTGTATATACCTTTGTCCGAATAATACTATGCTAACCTTCCAGAAAACTGATGTCTTTGATAGTTTGGTGGTATATCATTCGAGAATGAATGTATGCATTATTACCATCCTCTCGCGGGGTTAGTGTCATTACGTGGGCGGTATGATTCAAGAAACTGGAAGATGTGGTGTATCCATTGCACTGTGTTTGTTTCAAGAACACATTGTAGAGTCGACGGAAATGGCTGTGGGCATTGCGGAAATCATTCAAATGTCAAAAGTGAGATGACCATTATTATCCCGCAGGATATATAGCTTAGAATATTGATATGTCTCCGGCACATGGTCGAATGGTGGCGTTGCCAAGAAACCGCTCGGTGTTCGCAACATGTGTGTTGAACTAATTATCATCCTTCGCGTTGAACATGTCATCCTTGTTATGATGGTATTCATATTTTCTTGAACCATACCGGCCACTACCCAGTGCGAGGATGGTAAAGACACACACCTCCATTAGCACACACAACAGTAACACCACGCTTACTATCCAGCCTGTATCTGAAACATACCCCTTGTGTAGAGACGGTGAAGATCGTGATCCCATTTCATATCCGATTATAGTTCTTATATGTTGTGAGCTCTTCGACGAAACGACTGCTGTGCGTCACAAAGATTGCTTAGGAAAATGTCCAATGCAAGACGCATTTGTATAAATTATGGTCTCATACGACCTTAGCAGAGAGACGTCCATCATCCAGTGGCTAGCTGACTGGGAAGATGACTACCGAGAAAGACGTAGATAGAGATGACCTTCTGAAAGCTAATATATTCATCAACCGTTGTCATATCAAATTCAACATTAGAGAGTGAAGACAACCCGTCATTTAAACTTCGCTGCTCAAACACGTTAACGGAAATTGAAGTATCAAGAGAAAACATCATAACAAGTATCTAGAACCTCAAATTGAACAAAGCCCATGGCCATGATGGAATAAGTGCGCGAATGCTATTAAACACTGCCGAAACCATTACATCGCCTCTGTTGATCTTATTTGAGCTCTCACTTAATCAATCTAAATTCCCAACTGATTGGAAAATTGCCAACGTAACACCAGTCTATAGAAAGACGACCCCTCTGATAGTAAACATTATAGACCTATATCCCTACTACCTTGCATGGCCAAAAATTTAGTTTTAAAAGACCATAACACTTTCTTTTTTGATAACAAACACTTATACCACCACCAATCTGATTATCTACGAGGGCGCAGTACCGCATACCAACTCATCAATTTATACCACAACCCCTGTCAGACTCTTGACAAAGGCTTATATACTTGTTCGGTATTTAGTGGTATTGGAAAGAGTCTGGCACCGGGGGTTGGTGTATAAGTTGAGTCACTATGGAATTAAGGGACGACTTCTGACCTGGCTGGGTGATTACCTATATAATAGAAAGCAAAGAGTTCCTGTAAATAATACATATTCTGACTTAAAACGTATCCCGGCAGGGGTACCACAATGATACATATTGGGCCCCTTCCTATTTCTGGTCTATAAAAACGACCTACCTGACGTCATCCAATCCAATACGCGAATGTTCGCAGACGATACAATCATGCTTGACTGGCTCTCATTACGATATGGATATTCTTACAAGTGATTTAAATATCGACTTGAATAAAATTGACGAATGGGCTCATAAATGGCTGGTGTCCTTCACTCCATCCAAAACTGTAGCGCTGTCTTACTCCCTAGTATCTGAAAATCCCCATCGTAACTTGCAATTCCAGGGAAACGATGTTTCCTTCATAGATTCGCACACGCAACTTGGTCTGGAACTCCACCATAATCTCAAATGGAACTCGTATCTTGATAACGTAGCATAAAAGACACTTGAGTGTAGTTATCTAACTTATATACTACCCCTAATGGGTTACGTTGATATTGTTTGGGACTGTGTGCCACAACAAACTGAAAGACTCGACCGCCTTCATAAAGATGCAGCAATATTTGTCAGTGGATTAACGCCTCTACTTCCGTCAAAGATTTAATGCTTGAAGTTGGCTGGCCTACACTACAAGTAAGACGCACCTAGTTTTATAACCATACTCCTACCGCCACGAGCTGGCGTGGTTTCGGGCTATTCCTTCAGAAGACCCGGCGACTTATATGCATATTATTGCGAAACAGAACATTTCAGAAAATCGTTCATGCCAAAAATGTGCCTAACTTGGAACAAACTTCCCGACATCTTAACCAAAGCTGAAAGCAGCTTACACGAATTCAAGATACTCCTTAAAATGATATACTACATACCCAAACCCCATTCCTACTATTATACCGGCTCCAGAAAAAAAAACAATATAATACATACCAAATTGAGAAACAAATGCAGCGACTTACATCACGACAAATTCGAAAAACATATAGTCGTTAGCCAATTCTGTGATTGTGGAAAAGAAATCGAAGACACCCGCCATTAATTTTTCTTATCTCCCCTATACCAGACACAACGCATACGGCTTTTCAACAAGCTCAGAACGAAAGGCATCACTCTATACAACATCACTGACCTCCTAAAAGGTACACCTAACATTAATAATAACAAAAACAAATTAATATTTGCAGAAGTTCAAAAATATATATTTGCTACAAACCGCTTTACCAATTAACAAATTTACCACCTCTGGATCAACGTCACGATCTCCATCATTGTAGTACCCCAATGCTACTAAACTAACTAACGCATCTCTCCGATACCAACAATACGTAATCAAACTAAATGAACTCATATCGAACCTGGATCTTGTAACACATGGAACAATTTAAACATATTATATACCATCTTGTTATTATAATAACGTTTTGTAATTGTATGGGGAGATGAGCTATCTCAGTTGCATAACTTGTGCCTACGGTTACGGACATTGTCGGAGTTTACTTGAGAAATGCCACATCGCGATTATTCATTGTGCGTTTTCGTCCTCTCAAGATACTACTAGCAGCGCTGTGTGTCTGAAGACGTCTTATATAGGAACACATATCTTATTTGTGAGCCGTTTCGTATGTACACGTTGACATCATGACAACAGTGGAAGTTATAATGTGAAAATAACGACGACTTTTCAATTTCTGGCCATCATTTTGGCCGCCATCTTTGCTGTAAGTATCAATTACCCAACTGAAATGAATAGTTCTTCTCAATGTTCCATACCCACATATGAATACTGGTGGAATTGGTGTAACAGCAGTTATCATTGTAATAACGTAATGGAATATCAACATAATGATTTCAAATTTCGGTCGTCATTTTGTAAATGGGGAGCTGTTTCTTGGAGGGGATATAAGGTAATTATTTCTCTTCATAATTCCCAACTCAACTGTAAGCATGAATGGAGTTGACATGACAATAACGCTCACTTATGAGAATATGAGGGATTGTCGGTGATTTCTTTTCGAATTATGTATGCCATTTGGGGTTTGGGGGAGCTTTTGTTTGATGAGGAATAAGGAAAGTACTTCGCCTCAGTATTCCCTACTCACAAAAGTAAGCATGGATGGAGTTGTCGTGACAATAACGCTCACTGATGTGATGCCACTGATTTTCGTGTTAACATTGCTTAAAAGTTGATGGAGATCACAAGGAAGACATGTGTGGATGAAGTTAAGTCCGTGGGAATGCAGGGGTAGCATATCAGTTCCCGGACGAAATGTGAGCTTTTTGAGAGGATTCATGAAACCACATGTAGTGGATTGATGTCCAGACACAACACCATAATCAACTTAAAACATATGCTGTGCTTATTTTACTAAGTCAAACTGATATTTTACGAGCCACTACACCCATTTGAAGAATGTATCATTAAACTATAATTGTCGAAAACGTCAACAACAATCGACGTACCATTTCGCAAAACCCGGCATCTAAACTTCGAACACATGTAAACTAACAGTCTGCCATTTCCGAACACATCACCACATACAAACGAAAATGAGTTTTCTAACGAGAGTCACTATATTTAATTTATACGATAGATTGCCGCTTTGTGCTGTCAATTTCGATATAAAAGTAATTGAAATATACGTTTTGAGCTAGAGTTTCATATTATTTTAAACACATCAATGGAACATGTCATACCACGTCATACCACATGTCATCTTCGGAAACACGAGGGTGGTCACTATATACGTGTATCTATTTTGACACCACATATAATCACATGTTCTGCTCCTGTATGATTTAAGTTGCATTGTTCATATTCTCAGCCAATTTGAAGAATTGTACCATGAAAGAAGAATTGTTCAACACAGGAGCCAAATTACTTACAGACAGGACCAGAATAGAGTGTTCATCAGACTGTGAATCGTTGGATGATTGCTGGGGAATGTTGTATCTAAACTCAACGTGTATTTTACTGGGCGACGCGGGTGTCACTGGATTTTACGGATCACAAGCCAATCTAGTGAGGCGCAACTGTAAGTGGTAATCACATATTCGTATATTAAGGTAGCGTACATATATAAATGTACCTACCAGATTCGTCAAGACAGATCATCTTTAAAACGTCAATATGAACGTCGGTTGAATGTCCAAGGTCAGAGTTATACTTACATGTAGATGGTATATAGTTGGAATGATTGAGTCACCTGATACCGTGTTTATGCCAATTCCAGACAAAGTGCTTTATGTCTGAACATTACTATGTATCACGATGCATATTCTTACCATTACATTACTATGTTGTACACTGCCAAATCGTCTTATTCATCTAACATTTTGCCAACAATGCGTATATCTATATGGATCGTGTTCTCAACATGCACCAGCAAATTTAATATGATAGACTTAGACTGGATGAGATATGAACCTCACTGTTATGTGATCAGATACACATGATGGTTTTTTTCCTTCTTCTTCCGATACAATGCAAATCCCCACAGAAGGCTTCTGTAGGAATATTATCACCTTTGTGCGCACAGGCGGATGAGGATGTCATTAAAAGCCAACATTGGTGTATTTAAAATAAGGATATTGTGTATATTACAAGTAAAATAATCGTGAGTGAAGTTAAAATATATGTTATGTTATCTTCAGCTTGCCTGTTTTGAGCATCTCCTTATGAAATTCTTACAGGGAGGTGCATGCCACTGCCTCTTCAGATAGGGCGTTTCACATCCGTATGACAGACGGAAAGAAGGAGTATTTGTATGCAACTACTCTCACATGATGTTGTGTGTAGCGCTGGTTTTGGCCTCGTAATCTGCCGTTGGTTCTGCTCTTCACGAGTGGAGTAGCTTGATTGGTGACGACAAGTCCTTTGATACACTTGAAGAACATTGTCAAGGTGGCATCTTTTTCGTCTTTCTTCAAGTGATTTCCATCCAAGGTTTTTCACCATCGTTTTGGGCTGCTCCTCCAGTGGTAGTTGTTCTGGACCATTCTGGCTGCTCTCAGTTGCACTTTCTCTATTTTCTCGATGTTTTCCGCTGTGTGTTGGCTCCGCACAATCGACGAATACTCTACTATTGGACGAACCATGGCATTGTAGCACTGCTCCTTGATGGTGGGGCTGCAGTTGAATAATTTTTTTTCCAGTGAAGGCTGTTGTAGAATTTGCCTTTTTACAGATCTTAGAAACATGGTCGTTCCAACTAACATCCTCCTTGATGTTGACGCCGAGATACCTTGCAGAGTTCACACATCGTAGTGGTTTCCCATGAATGGTGTACTGGGTTTCCAAGACATTTCGTACGAATTCATCAACTGTTCATCTGAGAAATTACTTGAAGATCGACTGGGGTCTGAATTTTGACCGGCAGAGTAATAAAGCAAAGTACACACAAGCTTTGTTTAATTACTCTGCCGGTCAAAACCGATGACCTCAATCGATCTTCAAGCGATGTTTTATAACTATATACCAGTACATTTTAATAGAACATTGATAACATTAACAACTTCTCAAAAACTACAAAACAATTGTAAATAACATACTGCCCCAACACACTATCGATCCGAATATAACAACAGCAGCAAGTGGGTGCACATGATGGGGTAGACGTGGTGGGTGCACATGATGGGGTAGACGTGGCGGATGCGCATGCTGGGGTAGACGTGGTGGGTGCACATGATTGGGTAGACGTGGCGGGTGCACATGATGGGGTAGACGTGGCGGGTGCACATGATGGGGTAGACGTGGCGGGTGCACACGATGGGGTAGACGTGGCGGATGCACACGATGGGGTAGACGTGTGGCGGGTGCACATGATGGGGTAGACGTGGCGGTGCACATGATGGGGTAGACGTGGCGGGGCACATGCTGGGGTAGACGTGGCGGGTGCACATGGTGGCGTAGACGTGGCGGATGCACATGATGGGGTAGACGTGGCGGGTGCACATGATGGGGTAGACTTGGCGGGTGCACATGATGGGGTAGACGTGGCGGGTGCACATGATGGGGTAGACGTGGAGGATGTGCATGTTCATGGCTTTTTATGAATTGCAGTTATTGATTGATGAACACCAGAAACGTTCTTGTAAACCGTATGACGATTTCTAATGATTCTTACGGGCCCTAAATGTGTGAGTGTAGATGGTGGTTGATTGTACTAAAAACAAATACAGTACCGACTGAGGGCTAATCTTTGATAGTCAAAAGTTGATCCAACCTTTTTATGTATAGCATTTTGTGGAGTAAATGTCACATTATTTGTGTAGAGATAGGTTTGACTACACATTTGGATTATATACAGTACGTTGTATTCCATTTAGTTGGGTACGGGCACACTAGATAGATTTATTAAACTCACGGATAACAGTTATGATTATAGTTAGGGCACTACGTAACAAAGGTATCCTCACATTTATGAAAATGTAACCTTGAAGCGATAACGAACATAACGGCTGAGGTTTCGATTTGTACACACAACAAACCTTCTATTAAATAAATTGGCAGACGCTCAATCAACTATGTTTGTTGTATCAACCAAAACATATGAAACCTGCCGACAACTACCATAATAATAATAATAATGTATAGCTGTTTTAGAGCGCCTGATCCCATGAGGCACAAAGCGCTCAACGATACAACAAATGACAGAGCTCCAGCACATTCAAACACAGAACGTATGTACCCACAAACAATAACTACAATGAAATAAATCAAACAATTCATATACAAATCAGGATGAAGGCTGTGTGTATTGTATAACACAATGCAGGAAATATGTGCTTAGCTTTGGTCGTCGTCGTTGCCATAGTGAAATTTAAACAGATACGTTTTGAGTTCTGTTTTGAAAGATTCCAAAGTAGCAAAATTCCTAAGTGTAAGTGGGAGTTAATTCCAAATGTTTGGACCGTATCATTCAAACGATCGACGACCATAATTAACAAGGTCACGTTTGGGGACAGCAAGTAATATTGTATCTGCAGACCTTAAGTCTGGTTTACCAGGTACATAGCATGAAAGAAGAGATTCAATATATACAGGGAGAGGCGAGAGACAGTAAAATTTCTTACAACATAAGACAGCAATTTTATAGTCAATACGGGCTTGAATCGGTAGCCAGTGCAGTTCTTTGAATATTGGTGTCAGGTCAGAAAATTCTTAAGAATCATACGAGCAGCAATGTTCATCATACGTTGAAGTTTATCAATTTCTGACTTTGGTAAGCCAGTCAGAAGTGGGTTACAGTAGTCAATCTTTGAAAGAACAAAATACGAAACAAGAGTTTTAGCAGCATCGGTGGTTATGAATGGCCTGATGTGAGAAATTCTCTTTATATCCAGAAATAGACTTCTGCATAAATTGTTTATGTACACTTCCATTGACATATAGTACTGTCTATGTGAATGCCCAGATATTTGGCACACGACGATGGCTTTATGTCGGAATCACCTATACGAATGCAGTCCAAAGGAGTGTTCTTAATTATGTGATCTGTTCCAAATAACATTATCTCGGGTTTGTCATCATTTAAACAGTTGGTTTGCACCCATCCAGCTCTTCACTGCCATTATACATTGCTGCATTTCTGAGATGTTGATTGCCAACTCCGACGGTGAGCTGGGCATATAAATCAGTGTATCGTCTGCGTACATGTGGTATTGTTGATTTCTCTGCGGTACGATTTGCCCCAATGGTTTAGTGTACATGAGATAAAGCACGGGCCCAAGGACGGATCCATGGGGGACACCAAAGGATGGTTCATATGGTTTGGAACAGAATTCACCAATTTGAACAGTCTGGAGTCTGCCTGATATATATTAGTCGGGGAGCCAATAAGGTCCACGTGCACCCCCCCCCCCCCCCCGATGATTACAAATAACCTTATTTTTATTGTTCCCTATGGTATCCAGATAAAGAATCCGGATTTCACCGTAAAATAAAGGTGGCCCTACTAGGTGCTAGAGCCATTTGAATCCAAGATGGCCGCCATTTCCTCTAATTCCGACCAGCTGTATTTAATCGTTGTAATAGATCTTCACATTAATCATTAGTAAATGGCAATGTTTTTGAAACAGTCATCAAGCGTGATATTATAGCGTCATTTTAAGACATTTGTCATTGACGAGGGTTCAGTAATAGATACAGAAAGAGGATTTGAAAAAATAGGGGTGAAATTTTCGATTTGTTTTGCAAGACGATTTTGCTGTATTTAATCGTTGTAATAGATCGGTTGTTAGCAAAAGACACAGACAAGATGTATGCCATTTTGTTCGTATGATGTCCTTCTTCAAAATTACGGCAAATAATTTCGAAAAAAATTCAAAATGGCCGCCGAAAAATGACGTCATATGCACGAAAATAGGAAATTTAATTAATATTTCACCATATCTTCCATTTTTCTTCACATTAATCTTTTTGCGACAGTCATCAAGCGTGATATTATAGCGTCATTTTAAGACATTTGCCATTGACGATGGTTCAGTAATAGATACAGAAAGAGGATTTTAAAAAGAGGGGTGAAAATTCCGATTTTTTTGCAAGACGATTTTGATAGTCATTTTAACGACAAACCACACATGATGTTAATAGAATGTCAACGACTATGTGCTTTATTTTATTGGACGGATGTTTTACTTCAAATGGAATGAAATTGGTGTAGAAAATTTCCAAAATGGCCGCCGAAAATATGAAAAATGGTAAATATTGCCCCAGGGTGTCCTGCAATGGCTTACAAATTGTGGTTGATATATAAAATTGGCTAATCTGTATTACATACATTGAATACTAACATGTCTGATGCACCATGGATCATTGTTTCTTTTGTCACCACTGACATCACCAGAAATATTGGATATTTCTCTCACAAACTTGACATAAATATCTGCAAAAATTAACTTTTCAGGGTTGGACAATTGTTTTAAGTAAAATGCAACTATCATTGGTATCAAAGGTATTTATTGTTTTGGTCTATCTTAAATGTGTCACACTACGGTGTTTATAGACCAAATTGCTCAAGATGGCTTCCAAAATGGCAACCAAATTTGTAAAAAGTTAATTTTTTACATATATCCCGAACATTATTCTCTGCGTTATCCGACAAGGTATTAAATTGTGACTCACTTGGTTATTATACGTGTTAGTTAATTAGCTGACAACCACGTTCTATTATGTTTGTCCCAGTTCCGTATGGGGCATGACAAATTCATTTTAAAGTTGCAGTATGAAATTTGGCGGAGAACCTCTTTTGTGATTCTTGCCATATTATTGAAAGGAAATGGGCAGAACTTTGAAACGGAACTGAGATGATCATATATGATCATAGGTAAGGTGAATAGGTATACAGGGAGGTGTTGTATGGTCAATGGTGAGACGAGTACATGTATGTATACAATGAGTGACTGTATGATCATAATGTAATGAATAGCTATACAGGGAGTGACTAAATTGCCATGTGTCAGGTGTATGAGTATACCCGGTGTTCCTGCTTGGTGACTCGTTGCGGTATGGTCATATGTAGGTTATACGGGCATACACATGTGTTGCTATATGGTCATGGGCGAGGGGTATGCGTATATAGCGAGCGGCTATATGGCCATGGATGATGTGCATATGCATACATGGATTGAATATACTGACATGGCTGGGGAGTATTAGTATGTCTTGAGTGACTATTCTGCTATGGTGTGACAAATAGGGATACAGGGAGTGACATGGCCAAGGGTGGGGTGAATATATATACAATGATTGACCATGACCATGTATGAATGTTTTGAATAGGTACACACGGGGTGACTATATGGCCATAGGTCAGATGAAGGAGTATACCAGGTGCCATGGATGAGGGTATGTGTACGAAGCGAGTGGCAATATGACC
Organism: Siphonodentalium dalli; assembly: GCA_032622095.1. NCBI lineage: Eukaryota > Metazoa > Mollusca > Scaphopoda > Gadilida > Siphonodentaliidae > Siphonodentalium > Siphonodentalium dalli. The sequence goes on from CP136063.1 coordinate 250,458,024, forward strand.
ATTGGTGAGGTGGATTTGTATACCCGAGTGACTCTATGATCATTGTTGTGGTGTTGATGTATATATTGAATGTCTATTTGACCATGTGTGTGTGGAGCATAGGTATACATGGGATGACCGTATGGCCAATGGTGAGGTGAATGGGTATACAAGGAGTGACTCTATGGTTATGGGTCATGTTTTGGATTATACCGGTGTGCTTGCATTGTGACGCATGGCTGTATGGCCATCCATGGTAATGGGTCAGGTGTACGTTTATACAGTTGGTCACTATATTGTTATGTCTGTTGTGTTTATGCATATATGGAATGACTGTGTGGTAATGGGTGGCTATCGCTTTTCACGTTTAAAGTTTCCCCATGTACACAAACACTATCAAGGTGGAGAACTCTTTGACACGACCTCTCTATTGATTAACATATCCTTGAGTTATTGTGGAAAGCGATAGCCACCCAAATTACACATGTACAACGCATCTCATGACGTCATATGCACATAAACACCACACAAATGACAATATAGTCACCCACTCTATACACGTACACCTGACCATACAGCCTTATTTGGCTATACCGGTACATGCCACAAATGACGATACAGCCATGAATCACCATGCATGAACACCAGGTATACTCCTACACCTGACCATATAGTCACTCTATGTATACATATTCACCACATTCACGATCATACAGTCACTCATTGTATACATATTCACCTCACCATGGACCATACAGCCACTACATGTATATCTATTCGCCATACCCAAGACCATAGAGTCAATCCAGATATACATATACACCTCACCCACCAATGGTGAGCCCTTCCAAATATACCAATACCCGCACACGCGACCACTCATAAGTCTCATACTTGCATATACACCTCACGCATGACAATTCATCAACTCACTGTATACTCATACACGCCATCCATGACCATTCATCTACACCATATATACTACCGATGATAATACATCCACAACATATATAAATATACGACCCACCCGTTACCAAAAGGGCACTCCCTATATAGCCACACGCTCGTCAGTGACCATACAGCTTATTCCAGGTATGCATATAACTTCAATCTTGACTACAGGCATACCATGTGCACCTTACACATTACCCATAACCATAAAATCACTCCCTATTTATCTACGCACTCCATCCATGATCATACAGACAGCACAAATATACATATACACCACATGTCACAATACAGCCACACACGGTACACATATACATCACGACCACCACGACCTTACAGTCACTCAATATATACATAAACAACACACGGATGGCCATGTAGCTACTCTCGTTATATCTATACACCACAGCAATGCCCATACGATCACATCGGCCACACACAATATACCGTACAGTCACTACATGTATACCGATTCACATCACACATGCCCATACAGCCACTCCTTATATTACTATGCATCTCACCATGGACACCCCACTCATAACCATATAGTCACTCATTGTATACCTACTCATAACCATATAGTCACTCATTGTATACCTATTCACATCATTCATGACCATACAGTAACTCCCTGTATACATATTCACATCACCTATGATCCTACAGTAACTTCCTGGCTGCCATATTGGCATCCATCTTTTATCCAGTTGATCACTTTTTATCATAATGGGTCAGAATAGCCACATATTATGGTTCATCCCAGTTCCGTCTCAAAGTTTTGCCCATTTCCTTTCAATAATATGGCCAGAATCACAAAAGAGGTTCTCCGCAAAATTCCATACTGCAACTTTAAAATGAATTTGTCATGCCCCATACGGAACTGGGACAAATAGAATATAACGTAGTTGCCGGTTAATTAACTAACACGTATAATAACCAAGTGAGTCACAGTTTGCTACCTTGTCGAATAACGCAGATAATAATGTTCGGGATATATGTAAAAAATTAACTTTTTACAAATTTGGTTGCCATTTTGGAAGCCATCTTGAGCAATTTGGTCTATAAACACCGTAGTGTGACACATTTAAGATAGACCAAAACAATAAATTCTTTTGATACCAATGATAGTTGCATTTTACTTAAAAAAATTGTTCAACCCTGAAAAGTTAATTTTTGCAGATATTTATGTCAAGTTTGTGAGAGAAAAATCCAATATTTCTGGTGATGTCAGTGGTGACAATAGAAACAATGATCCATGGTGCATCAGACATGTTAGTATTCAATGTATATAATACAGATTAGCCAATTTTATATATCAACCACAACTTGTAAGCCATTGCAGGACACCCTGGGGCAATATTTACCATTTTTCATATTTTCGGCGGCCATTTTGCAAATTTTCTACACCAATTTCATTCCCATTGAAGTAAAACATCCGTCCAATAAAATAAAGCACATAGTTGTTGACATTCTATTAACAGCCTGTGTGGTTTGTCGATAAAATGACTATCAAGACCGCCTTGCAAAACAAATCGAAAATTTCACCCCTATTTTTTCAAATGCTCTTTCTGTATCTATTACTGAACCATCGTCAATGGCAAATGTCTTAAAATGACGCTATAATATCACGCTTGATGACTGTTTCAAAAACATTGCCATTTACTAATGATTAATGTGAAGAAAAATGGAAGATATGGTGAAATATTAATTAAATTTCCTATTTTCGTGCATATGACGTCATTTTTCGGCGGCCATTTTGAATTTGTTTTGAAATTATTTGCCGTCATTTTGAAGAAGGACATCATACCAACAAAATGGCATACATTTTGTCTGTGTCTTTTGCTAAGAACCGATCTATTACAACGATTGAATACAGCTGGTCGGAATTAGTGGAAATGGGGGCCATCTTGGATTCAAATGGCTCTAGCACCTAGTAGGGCCACCTTTATTTTTCGGTGAAATCCGGATTCTTTATCTGGATACCATAGGGAACAATAAAAATAAGGTTATTTGTAATCATCGGGGGGGGGGGGTGCACGTGGACCTTATTGGCTCCCCGACTATATGACTTGAACCATTGGAGAACTTTCCCGAATGTTTTGTTAAGGCGTGAAATTATGATGTTGTGATCCAAAGTACCAAAGGCAGCAGAGAGGTCGAGAAATGAGGCTATAGTGACATTGTGATCATTTGCTGAACAAAGCAAGTCGTTGGTGACGCCGACAAGTGCAGTTTCCGTGCTGTGGTGTCGTCGATAAGCTGATTGAAAAGGTTCATTCAGATCGTTATCCTCCAGATGTTGTCTGAGTTGATAGAGCACCACGCGCTCAAGAAGCTTGGATATAGAAGGAAGGTTAGAAACAGGTCTATAGTTCCTATCCATGTTTGGCTTTTTCAGCAATGGTTTAACCACAGCTTGTTTGAAGCAAGTGGGAACTATACCGTCTTCCAGGGATGTATTCACTATCCTTGTAAGAAAAGTTACTAGTTGGTCATTATGCTGTTTAAGAATGAGTGATGGTACAGGATCCAGAGAACACGGTTTTTATGGCATCGACATGAGAACACGTGTCAATGGGCCCAATAAAATAAAATATCATTGTGAAAGCGAAAATCATACAGAACACGATTAGCCTTGTGTTATCCAGTTCACTAGTCTTATTCGTCGTCGTCAAATGTTTGCGAATGAATAGAAAGTTTTCACAAAAGCAACGGATATAAGTACCATGCCGTTTAGGGTACTACGTCATTAAATTATGCGCACTTTCTAACCGTAGCCGCGATGTCCTTACCGTGTGACGGATAGAGAATCAATTTCTTCGGTGTGTACCAAAATGTCTATCTAAAGATACAGTGCATTTGGTCAATTGCTTTTGTTGTAACATACAGCCAGGCATCGAACAACAAATTATATTATACCCGAATAGGACGATTATACATTATCTGAGTGCTAGATCGTGCTATGCGGAAATTCACTGCAGTACCATTTACCTGCCATCCCTTGTTGTACGTTTTTTCTCTAATAAATCCGTTCCGGTTGGGCACGTTCGGGGATAGGGTCTCCACCTTCGAATTTACAATTTCCCCTCAACCCTTGAACCACACCGAACTTACACCCCACCCACCCCATTGGGCGTTGAGTTTCCCCAACATAGTATGAGAATATTTTGAGATATGAACCTTAACATTGAAAAATCCTAGCACCTAGTATTCTATCGCCAGGCAAATTAACACCCCGATCTGTTTTTTTTTTATTAATTAGCAATTTATGACTGGCTACGGTAAATGAAAATGTTTAAATCTGAACATGAAGATTTGCAAAATCCAATAATCTGGCCTCCAGTTTTCTAATTGTTGGAAACTTTCAACTTGACAACACACCCCTAAGATTGGGACATTTTCTTCTGATTGTCATTTCAGTCCAATATTATGGCAATTTGACAAACAGTAGGAAAATGTTGGTCTAAAAAACAACAAATTCCCTCACCAATAAATTGTTAGAAAATCAAGCTACGAGAACAATTTCAACCTATTGTTGATGTGAAATTTCTAACTAATGTGTCAGGTATGAAATTTCCAACTGTTCAACATTTTGACCAAATTTGGGGGTGATAAAACCCCAACCCCATCCCCTATAACTACTCCCCTGTACCTCATTCGCCATGTTCTGAATCTGCAGTATACATGACGATATTAGTTATAACTATGCAGTCTCGCTCGGTTTATTAATTTTAAAGTTCTGTTCAATATTCCTAATCGTAGTTCTTTCGTTTTACGAAGCGTATACAACAATGTTAAGACTTCACATGTTAGCACATTGGATACCCTTCATATGTTAACTTCAGGCACAGATGCTCCACCGGCAGCAGAGTACAATATATCATCGGACACCTTCACAACTACGGACTGTAGAAAATCCTCTTCAGTTAAATGCAAAGCTGACCCATTGCCATCTGCGCTTGGATCAATGTGGAGTAAGTATTCGCCTTCGTTTGTCTGTTTTTATACATTTATGTACAGGGTTCACGGTGGCCAGCAAAATATATTTTGGTCATTTCGGAAATATTTGGCCATTTTTCAGAAACTTTGGACAATGTTACCGAGAATCCAAAATATGAGCTTATTCAGAAAATCTACTCACTGACTTTACTGAAGTTTTGTCTGGTAACATTATTTTAGTGGTTTAGCTTTGTTTCGTTAATTGCGCTAGTGTATGGTCATATTAAACTCGATGGCTCGTATTCATCAAACTGGAGTTATTTAAAGATACGGGCGGGCTTCGTGATTGGTATTGCTGTTAAAATAGTATCATCCGTTAAAACCAATTCAATTGTTTATTCTCGTCACTCAAAATTACATGGGTATTGAGACAAACCACCATAAACACCATAAACAGACACAGTATTAAAATATTCACAAATCCTGTTCTTATATCAATCATAAATATCGCATACATATTATGTTATTATCTAGATCGTACGGTGTGTTAGTTAAAAAAATCAATATTATGTTACATTACAGTGTGTGTGCGATAAGCAAAACACTCAACGACGGGGAGACACAACTATAAGTGAACTTTGGTTAAAACTGACACCATATTGTTTACAACGATCCGGTATAGCGCTCGCTAATCCTCGCCACTCAATATTTCGGTGTTGATCGGGTCACCGCTAATCACCCTCACAAAAACATTATCGCCACGATGTTGAGTGTTTTGATTATATCACACTCTGTACGTGCTGTATATAAACATAAGCTCAGCTCGCATTAAAGGCACGTGCGGCATTCGTTGCAGAAATATTTATATTTGTTCAAATCGCCATCAACAGAAGGAACACCAAAATATATACAGTTCTGCCCATATGCCAAACATAATCAGCTCGTAAATAGTATATTGTCGTCAAGACGTACACTGGTGCACTTAAACAAGAGACTTCTTACATAACGCAGCGCAATTATATTGGTTAATCACACAAAAATGATAAAAACGCTCTTTATTATTTCCATATCAGGAAAACAGTAACAAATAACGCTTATGTTTACCATATCCGGATGTAAATAAAAACAAGGAAAGGTAACTTTTTTTTGCTTTTGTTTACATAACAAAGTGGGAAAAGTTGACAATAACATACTGTTTATGCCATATTTCTGATTGGCATAAGAACAAAGTCTGTCTATATCTTACTATTCCTTCTGTTTATGACGGTTTTTGACGGAGATGAATATTTTAACAGCATACCCACCGCCAACGCCGCCCGTATCTTTAAAGGTGGTTTGTGTATAATATCGCATTCATACTATCACTATACTATAATATGCGTATATTATTGTGGACATTTTTATAATTTGGTAGCTTATTTCTCAATTGTAACCTACAACCAAGACCACCCTGGCCTTCAAGGAATATAGAATCTCTATTTTCATATGTGTCAACAGTGATTTAAAAGAGCCATCCCAGTCTGAGGGCCATGGTTACAGTTAGTGTGTATCATATGGTTGTTATTATTATCCATCCCTTAACTAACACCATTTCCGATTGGGCAAAAGCCGCCACGTGATAGTCCTGGAAAAAGTCATATTGGACTCCCGAATGTCATATTGGACTCCCAAGTGTGCAATATGACTTTTTTATCCGGACTCTGTGACGTCACGAATTAACTTTTGCGAAATGAATCGGTGAAATTTTGATGCGCGCGCAACACTGGTGGATTAGCCCTATGTTTTACTTCCGCATTGAGTTTTGTTTTTCATTTCCGTGTTTACTGTTCCAAATTATGCTTTCTGATGATCAATACAGGCTTTAATATAGAATTAAGTGCCGACAAATACCACAAATAACCACTAAAGTTTTATTCCCAAAATTTGGATAAACATAGATGGATAATAAAAATGTCATTATACAATGTTGTGTACAGTATGAGTTTTTCTTGTACTCGTCCAGGTTATGGTGAAAAGTCATATTTTCACCACAACCTGGACTCGTACAAGAAAAACACATACTGTACACAACATTGTATAATAACTTTATAATATATCACTTCTAGTGGACAAGCATGCTTTCATAGTCACCTAATTCAATCATAGGGGTCTTCGTTTGAATGTGGCCGACAGACTAATCTAATGAAGATAATCCATGTGTTGCTATCTGCCTGCCATCCGGTCTGATTGTAAGAAATCTATGAGATGTTTTATTGGGCCAATTTGTTACATTACATTGAATCTGAAGAAACATGAAACATCAAAGTCTTAAAATTGGGATATGTTGGTATTTTCCGGTGTCAAACGTATGAATTATGATGTTTGATCTTGCTTGTTTGGTAGGTAGGCATTTCGATACTGCTAAAAGTTGTTTATTATTTATATATTGTTTTTTTTTTAGCAAACAATTATAATTATTCATAATTTGAGATTCCATATTTCTTAATAAACCATGTAGTACATTTGGTAGCAGCCTTTTCTGGCGTTTACGACACACTGTACTATTGTCGTCGATATTATTGAACCAATATATATCAGATTTCCCAATCGGCAATCGACACCGACTCACGACTAAATCGCGAACACTCACCGGATACAATCTGCGTGTTTCTCACACATCTTAAAGTGACTCAGACTGAACCATTCTGCGGAATGAGTTTTGAAGATATCATTGGGATTGTGGATAATGTCCGTATTCTTATTTTCCAGAAGGACGTTAACCCTTCCATGACTGGAGCTTCCTGAAATTGTGCGAAAACCCTGCATGTGCCAATGTATTCTCTTATATATGTTAGTCTCTGATAGGGAGCCTCCCATATATAAGAGAATACATTGACCTAACAATATTTACCTTGACATTGTAAGCCAGAGCATTCTCTTATATATTCGAGGCTATCTATATGAGACTCACATGCATATATATAAGAGAAGGAACTGGCAACGTATCGTTAATGCTGCACCAGCATAGCTTCCGCCATGAACCCCCATGCAAACACGAGTTTCTACGCGCCAGTTGTGTATTTTGTTCCACGCCCTTTCCCCCACGATTTCTGTTGATTGAAATGAACCAAACATGTACTGCTAGATGCTTATATGCGCACTTTGTATGTATACAACGATAAATAATAGTGGTCATTCTAAGATCACTTTCAAATCCCCTTGATTTGATAATCCTTTACCGCGGCGCTGTCTCTCCGATCGACGACCACATATAGATTTGTGTTGAAATTCGTCCGGTATAAACAACATGAACTATATAGAAGGTAATTACTTGATTGAACTGGTGACGAGAAATAATTCATGAGAGGAAGGGACGTTGTACAAACAAGAGAGCGCATTTCCCTCGAGTGTTTTACACTATTGTCCCTGTCTCGAAATGAATTATTTCCCGCCAATCAAGTTATCATTCTGTTTATTGTAATCCACTATAAGCATCTGATTTATCAGAAATACGAATAATACCGCCATTATACCAATGCCGCATAGTTTTCGATAGCGCGGATGAATATTTAACGCGGTAGTTTAAGTTACATAATTCACAAGTGAAATTATCGTTTACAATCACTAGAGAAATCAATGTAAATCACACATATATGTAATAAATATATATATTTAAATACTAAGTGTGATTATCACTAAATCCAGCATTCTGATTGGTCGGCGCCCACGTGGCTAGTTGCAATTATTTCTCGGTGAACGCGCAACAGCTCATAACTGCAGCATCATAATTACATCGACGCGTCATAGGTTTGGGAAAGACGAACGCGTAATGTTTTGGGCGCATTTGGACTCGCGCAGGATTGACTTAATAAATCATCGGGTTTCAATATAAAGAGAAATTGTTCCTGTTAACTTTTGCCAAGGGTGCTATGGGATATTTTGGGCTGGTTTTGTCACGATACACTTTTCGATTTAATTAGACATGTGGACTGTTTTTATGGAGATATAACCGTTAGGTAAGTGGTCATAACTTGTATGTAAAACCCTTCGGGTTTTACACAAGTTATGACCACATACCTCACACTTACATCTCCATAAAAACAGTCCACATGACAGTTAATCCTTATATAACCACAGCTTGGTGAATACGATCACTGCATGGGCTCCTATATATTTTATTAACCGGGTTGTGTATGTGGTAGCGGCTGGTTTATTTTATTAACCGGGTTACGTACGTGGTAGTGGCTAGGTTTTTGTTATTAACCGGGTTATTTATGTGGTAGCGGCTGGTTTATTTTATTAACCGGGTTGTGTATGTGGTAGCGGCTGGTTTATTTTATTAACCGGGTTGTGTATGTGCACATGATAGCGGCTGGTTTATTTTATTAACCGGGTTGTGTATGTGGTAGCGGATGGTTTATTTTATTAACCGGGTTGTGTATGTGGTAGCGGCTGGTTTTATTTTATTAGCCGGGTTGTGTATGTGCACATGATAGCGGCTGGTTTATTTTATTAACCGGGTTGTGTATGTGGTAGCGGATGGTTTATTTTATTAACCGGGTTGTGTATGTGGTAGCGGCTGGTTTATTTTATTAACCGGGTTGTGTATGTGATAGCGGCTGAATGCATAAGGTTTACGACACACACTATCGTTGATATGATGGACACGATCTATAATACTTGCCATGTATCAATAAACACAACACACAACATCACGACTAAATTGCGAACATTCATCTGATAAAATCCGCAATATATATAGAGGTAGAGAATAAGACTGAATCTTTCTGCGGAATGAGAGGTGAATATATATAGAGGTAGAGAATAAGACTGAATCTTTCTGCGGAATGAGAGGTGAATATATATAGAGGTAGAGAATAAGACTGAATCTTTCTGCGGAATGAGAGGTGAATATAAATAGAGGTAGAGAATAAGACTGAATCTTTCTGCGGAATGAGAGGTGAATATATATAGAGGTAGAGAATAAGACTGAATCTTTCTGCGGAATGAGAGGTGAATATATATAGAGGTAGAGAATAAGACTGAATCTTTCTGCGGAATGAGAGGTGAATATATAATTGTTGTGGTTGATACTTACCTTCTCTTTTTATTTATTCGCAATAGTGTAGACGTTAGTACACAGACGTGTTGCTAATAATATAAACGGATAAGATCGAATCGCCCGCCGAACCATGACTATTAACCCTGATAATTCCTCCATCGCCGAATTTGTTTGCCGTAGTAAGGCGATATCACCATTGCATGACAGTGTGAGTCACGTGGGTAATGCTGGCTGTGATAAAATTGTCAAAAGCATGGTTTAAAAAACGATTGGACGGTGACGACCTTTGGGTCTGGTGAAATGAAATATATAATAATAAAACACCCAATTTTGTTTGTTTGTTTGTTCGGCTTCTAACCAACCAAACGGCTGGACCATCGGAGCTGAACATTTGTATACATTAGTAAATCGACACGGGGGTGTCGTGTCGTGGGATAGGTGTCGTAGACATCAGAGGTCTAGAAAGGGCAAATAATAAATAAATTATCTTAGTGATTAATTATATACCCAAAATGGTTGGAATATGGTCGTATGTATACGTCTATATGCGAATGATGTCAACAATTGCGATCAATCTATAGTCGCCGTCAAATCCCCTTCATTTGATAATGATATAACGCCGAGATGTCTATTCGATCGACGATCACAGATAGCTTCGAGATAAGCTATGCCCGATATAACCTACCTGGACTATATATAAACCTGTTTGGTGAATACGAGCCGTATACCAGCAATATTGTTTGACCATAACGGGGCGAGTTTACTCTTACATAAATGTCTAATCACGATCAAGTAGTTTCATAATTACTACCGGTTTATAAGAACATTAACAGGAGTCTAGTGCATTTGGTTGGAAATGTCCCGCATAGCTCCACACACTAAGAAAGAATAACTTTTCAACCTCCATCTTGGATTCAAGTATATTTATTTCTTCCAAGAAAAATATAATTATTAAACATGACACCAGTACGTATATAGACTAGACGAGAGGAAGCGAATTAAACAACAAGTTGAACAAGGATAGGATAGGATAGGATAATTTATTTACAATATACATGAATTATACAAATGCAGAAATACATAATAAGGTAAAGCAGTATATTGTCGGGGGTAGCCTAGCCCTATCGGGCTGTCTTCCTGCTGCCCCCTAAAACAGGTATCAGTATACATAATAGAATAGATGCTTGTATCCATATCCACGCACACGTACAGACTATAATCATATATGAAACTTTGTAGAATCCAGTACTTAGGGCATAACAAAAACAAGTATTGGTGTGGTTGTGAGCCAATCCAGACGAGTTATAAGATCGAAAATGTATTATCTCTCCATATGAATGTTTTGAACTGTTCAGGTTTTCTAAACATATGACAGTTTCCGTTCCAGTTCCAGTTCCAGTTTATTAGGAACAAAACAGTTAGTTTTGTGTTGCTACAACGGATTCAGGCGAGAGATACCACCATTTGTTGTTCGGTAAACACAATGAGGATCTATAAAGATCGCCGGGAAGTCTCTTTGTTGAGTGAGGTTCTGGGATAATTCAGATTAACAATATTACATATATGTATTGTTCTATGTATGTCTAGCGGTATAGGGTCATAGCCACGTTAGAGTAATCATAATAATATACGGTAGCATCTATGATGTATGGTAGTGTATGGGCATGCTAGGAACGAGAATGCGATGTGTGTCCACTTACAGGTACGTTGTGAAGAACATTATTCGAGTAGATTTAGGATTATGTATCGCGTATGACTATTAATGTTTGTTGTATTATAGAGCACAATCGGGACATCCTTTGTTTTTACAGCATACATTTTCTGGGTAATTTCTCAGCATGGCTATCTGTAAGCGCTTCTTCAATGTGTGCCTGCTTTGGCAAGAAGTATAGACTTTTTCCATATTGTTCCATGTTGTTGGAAGGCGTGGTGGGGTAGGTTTCCTGACCAGTCAGTTCTAGGAAGTTCCAACAGTACGGGATTCGGGTGTCTTGGGGTTGATTTTGCTCGTTTGTTGTACATCATTCCAAAAGACGCAGGCAGACGGTTATAACATCAGTCATGCATGAAAATTGAGGAATTGAGAGTGTGTAAGTCATATATTTTTAAGATATTCTCTCTTTTAAATAGTGGATCTGTGTGACTCCTGTACTTCTTATTGCATATTATACGCAATGCTCGTTTTTGTAATAGGAATATTTTCTTGACTTCCGGAACATGACCCCATATTTGGATACCATAAACTAAGTGGCTTTGAATCAGAGCATAGTACAATGTTTTCAATGCTTTACTTGGGAAAAAGTTTTTCACCTTATTGATGCAGTAGATTGCATGTGATATTTTGGAGCAGATTACGGATATGTGCTTTTTGAATGTCAAGTTCTCATCAATGTGGATACCTAAGAATTTTGTCGAGGATTCACGCCCAAGATTTCCTATTCGGTTCAATTCAATGTTATTTAGCTTTAATTTCAAAGTATTCCATTTTTTGTCATTGTTTTGTGGGTGTAGAAGCATATAATTGCTTTTATTAATATTCATTGAAAGTTTATTGCAGCAGCACCAATCGGATACTTTGGCTAATTCATTGTTGACGTAACTTTGTACTAGTTCGCCATCTTTACCGCTTGTGAACAGTGTGGTGTCATCGGCATACGATAAAATGTCCATTGTTGTAGAATTTACCATATCATTCACGTATATTAAAAAAATAATCGGCCCAAAAACGAGCCTTGGGGTACCCCACAGGAGGTATTCATTAGGCTAGAGGTACTTCCACTATATTCAACGTATTGCCTCCTCTCATTCAAATAACTATGGAACCATGACATTGCTACACCCCTGATGCCATAGTGGTCAAGTTTCGATATAAGTATGTTGTGGTCGATCGTATCGAATGCTTTAGATAAATCAATAAATACAGCTAAGGTGGAATCCCGTGACGGTGTATCATTATTTTTAACGACATGATGTAGAAGGTGCATTATCGGATGAAATGTTGAGTGATTTGGTCTGAATCCATATTGGTGTTTATACAAGATTTCTTGTTTATTTAGAAAATCTACTAGTCGTTTTTGCATAATTTTTTCAAGCAGTTTAGAGAACGATGGCAGGATACTGATTGGGCGATAGTTTGTTATTTCCTTAGAATTATTTATTTTAGGAATGGGGACTACTTTGGAAATTTTCATTTTCCTTGGGAATATTCCCTCTTCAAACGATAGATTAAATATATGCTTAAGTGGTGGGGCTATTATGAAGATACTCTCTTTCATAAGTGCGGTCGATATTCCGTTGTGATCTTTGCTCATTTTCCCTTTCATAGTATAACATGTCAATATTATTTCCTGTATCGTTGTTGGTTCAATTTCGAATTCCTTTGTTCGCCTATTTCGAAGGTAATCAGTGAAATTTTCATCATTTCCAGTGTGTATAGAGTCGCTGGTGTTTCGACCGATATTTGAAAAGTAGTCATTGAATTTTTCGGCTATTATGTTCGGGTCAGATAGCTCGGTATCGTTATCTTTAAATGTCTGTGAGTAGTTACATGATTTTTTAGTTTTATTGATGGCGTTTTTAAGAATTTTCCATGTGTTTTTTATATCATTCTTATTTGTTTCTAGACTATCGCAATAATAATTATTTTTACATTTCCTTATTAGTTTGTTATATAGTTGACGATAATTTAAATAGGCGATTTTATTTTTTTCTGAAGGTGCCTTCAGTTTATTAGAGTATAATTCTTGCTTAGTAATAGAGGATTTTATTAGTCCAGATGTCATCCATGGTTCGCGCTTTATATAATTTTTGGGTACATTTCGTGTTATTAATGGAAAAGCTAGATCATGCGCGTTCATATATATGTCTAAAAACAATTCATATGCCTTATCGGGGGAGTTACAATTGAGAACTGAGTCGAATTTACATGATTTTAACAAATTTTGAAAATATTGACATTATTTGGGTTGTAGTTCCTATACGTGACTTTTTTATGAGAGGGTTTTATGGGTTTGTGTTTGTTTGATTCGGAGAGGAATATGCCGAAATGATCGGAGATGTCACAGGTAATTATCCCTGTTTGGTGGCCACCTTGTACTTTGTTGGTATAAATGTGATCAATTAGGGTAGCAGAGTGTTCAGTAATTCTTGTCGGTTTTGTTATCATGGGCACGAATCCTTTACTGTACTGAGTACATTGTTTATGAAATCGTTAGTTTTTTGATGCGTCTCGAAATTAAAGAGGTCGATGTTGAAGTCTCCTATTATGTAAGACTTGGTATTGTTCACTTGTTCTAATATATTATCGAATTTTAACATAAATTTGTCCAAATCGGCCTTTGGTGCTGTGTTTGGTCTATAAATACATCCTATTATATAATTATCGTTCGCCCCTCGGTGTATTTCTATAAATAATGTTTCTATTACGTGTGGTATAAATATTGTTAAATCAGGTCTGGGTTTATATTGAAGATTCTCCTTTATATAGATACCAACACCGCCTCTGCCATCGTCGCCGCCTGGTCGAGATTTGAATTCTAAGTGGTGATATCCGGGAAGTGAAAAATCTGAGGAACTATGCACTTTGAATATTTCTGTTAGGGCGATAACATCAAACAAATTTTCTTCTGTTTTCAAATCACAAAGTAAATTTTTTAGATCTCCATAATTTGCGTTAAGGCTTCTGCAGTTTAGGCCGAAGATAGAAAATTTTATAATATTTGAGAGCACTTTTTTACCCTGTGTAGGCGAGAAATATTGGCTTGTATTTTGGTTCCAAAGTTGGATGCTATCGGGATCGAATTCATCTCCTTCTATTTGAGACCATTTTGCCGCGAAATCATGTGTAACCCCAACCTCACTCAAAGTTATGCTATTTGCAGACGTAGTTGAAAATTTCTAAATTGCTGTAATATGCGCCCTTGGGTGTCGCCATATGATTTTGTCGTACGGAAAATCGGTACTTATGCGTGGAAATTAATACGAATATCATTTTACTATTATGAATTCAAATTTTGATGGGATTATATCAATAGGAAGTTTATCCGCGAAACGCTTATGAAAGTATTATATACATACATATATTTATCTCCTCGTGCAGAAATGAACAGTGTACATGTGTGAGAAGTGGAAGTGGAAGATAAGATTGAGGAAGGGGAATGAATATAGAGCATGTTGAGAAAATTAATGAAAAGATGAATTAAAGTATAGTGAGAGAGAGAGAGAAAACAAACAATCAGCACTTCTATTTACAATGATCACTTCTCTTGTACTTACGAGATACATTTATTTTGGATTATTTTATATAATAAATTTAAACTATAAGTCGAGTGAAGTCACCGGTTTATCCAGGCCATGCGAACGGATGTAGATATGAAACACTATGTAATCCTCCGTAGGATATGGTATCATATAATATGTGATCCTTGTCTCGGGAGTCACTCGTGACTCAATTTGACTTATATTTCACCATAGTTGATCGATTGTGGTGTTTTAATTTCTCATACAAATCACCGTTATTTAGTAAAAGTTCTGTATAGAGTTATTACCCTTCATATAAAATCACTAAAACATATAAAGATCGCATATTAAAACCTATGTTATCCTCCGTAGGATCACATATCGTTTATAGTCTACACTCGTGCGCATTAGGTGGATTATCTGTACCTTTATCTGGCTTTCGGTGCAGCATCGCGTTGCTTTAATTATATTACCGAATTATTAGCACTATTGTTAGTTCCCTTTCTCTGAAAATTATCTTATCTCCATTTCTTGTACATGTAGTTCCAACAGCAGAACATAATTGCGTATTGTACACAATTTTGTATGCGGGGTTAATTTATTCATTCATAAATGACTATATATATCCACGATCAAGTAGTTTAATGATTACTACCCGGTTTATGAGAACATTAAAAGGAATTTCGTGAATGTGGTTGGAAATATTGCTCACATCTCATTGCAGTAAGAACGAATAATATTTCAGCCGCCATCTTCATTTCTTGCAGTTCCAACGCCAGAACAGAATTGCACTCCGGCAATAACATCTACATGTAACAGGAGAGCAACTCGGCAAGATAATAGAGGAACTCGTGAAGGAGCTCACTGTGGACAAATCATCGACTTCCGCTTCGATGAGGAAACTGATCAGCGTCGATGACCCGCGACCATCATCGCGAACCTTCGGTGCGTTCGGCCTCGCCTCTGTCGCCATCCCACTCGTCATAATACTAGTCTCAGACGTGCCAGTAATTTGGACACATTTCAAAGCTTGCATTCACAGACGGGGGATACACGAGGGCTAGTAGATGGTATCCCAAGGATTTACGTAGGAACATCATGGGGATCGGTATGGAGAACTAATGGAGATCATTATGGAGAAATCATTTGGATTTGTGTTAGTAAATCACGGGGATTTGTGTTGGGGAAATCACGGGGAGTTGTATAGAAAACATCATGGGGACTTCTGCAGGACGAGGATTTGTGTAGAGAAATTACGGGGATTGTTTTGGGAAATAACGGGGATTTGTGTATACACATGATGGGGATTTATGCATGGAAAGCATGAACTGGTGTGTGTTTAGTTATTGTAGACAATCTAGATGGGTGTGGGGACATGCATGAACTGGTGTGTGTTTAGTTATTGTAGACAATCTAGATGGGTGTGGGGACATGCATGAACTGGTGTGTGTTTAGTTATTGTAGACAATCTAGATGGGTGTGGGGACATGCCTGAACTGGTGTTTGTTTAGTTATTGTAGACAATCTAGATGGGTGTGGGGACATGCATGAACTGGTGTTTGTTTAGTTATTGTAGACAATATAGATTGGTGTGGGGACATGCATGAACTGGTGTTTGTTTAGTTATTGTAGACAATATAGATGGGTGTGGGACAAGCATGATCTGTTGTGTGTTTAGTTATTGTAGGCAATCTAGATTGGTGTGGGGACATGCATGAACTGGTGTTTGTTTAGTTATTGTAGACAATATAGATGGGTGTGGGACAAGCATGATCTGTTGTGTGTTTAGTTATTGTAGGCAATCTAGATTGGTGTGGGGGACAAGCGTGAACTGGTGTTTGTTTAGTTATTGTAGACAATCGAGATGGGTGTGGGACAAGCGTGATCTGTTGTGTGTTTAGTTATTGTAGGCAATCTAGATTGGTGTGGGGGACAAGCATGATCTGTTGTGTGTTTAGTTATTGTAGGCAATCTAGATTGGTGTGGGGGACAAGCATGATCTGTTGTGTGTTTAGTCATTGTAGGCAATCTAGATTGGTGTGGGGGACAAGTGTGAACTTGTTCTATGATTAA
This sequence comes from Siphonodentalium dalli, assembly GCA_032622095.1. Lineage (NCBI taxonomy): Eukaryota > Metazoa > Mollusca > Scaphopoda > Gadilida > Siphonodentaliidae > Siphonodentalium > Siphonodentalium dalli. The sequence continues at coordinate 250,475,248 of CP136063.1, forward strand.
CTGTTGTCGACAATCCAGATTGGTGTGGGACAAACATACACTGTTGTATTTGTAGTTATTGTATACAATCGAGATATCTAGATGGGTGTGGGGACAAAAATGCACTGTTTAGTTCTTGCAGGCAATCTAGATGGGTGTGTGACATGCATGCACTGGTGTTTGTTTAGTTATTGTAGGCAATCTAGATTGGTGTGGGACAAGCATTAACTGTTGTGTGTTTAGTTATTGACAAATTTTGCATGCGTGAAATGTTTTATCTTTTACTTATTTAAAAGCGTTCACTTTTTGTGTCATTTATGTCATTTCATTATTATTATTTTCTTCAATAAAACAAAGAAATAATGCTTAGTTATGATTTATATGGGACTTTACTCAAAATTAATGTATGTGTGGGATTTAGCCTGAACTATTAGCAAGAACTGCACCAATACGCGGGTGTGAGTACCAATGAAATATGAAATGGACATTCACTCTGGATAAAACATGTTAGTTAACCAAAATATGTAAAATTACACTGTTCTGAATACGAGGGTAGTACGAATGGACTGGGATAGAAGTAGGTTACGGATGGCAGTAAAACCAGATTCCACGACTAAAACGGATGTAATCGATATCATTAATATAATTTTCAGTCAAATGTATCAAATACAATGTTACATTATATATGCATACTTGTCCTAGAAATTTATTAATTTGATTGTATAGTCAGCGGGTGTTGGGTTGAGTTTTTACCCGTTGCGTGCCAAATGTTATAACCACATTCAATGCAATGAATTTAACTACGCGAGTACATGGACATTCGTAAATTACCTTACTCGTATTTAAATTCGCGCAGTACTATTTTTCGCTCAGTTTTGAATTCGCGCACAATGCTGCGCGAATTCAAAACTGACAAAAATATTTTCGTAAAATGCTTGCTGGTTTTGATGAAAGTTTCAGATCATAATCGTTAATGAAGATACGTGTGCCTATTAAACACCATCACGGTGACTTTACATTGTGTATAATTTAACATAACTGCATCATCAATTATTTGTGAAGACGGCTGTTTATACTTTCCAAATAATTATTCTGATATTGAAATAGTTGTAAACATAATTGAAATGAACTCGAAAGAAGTAAAACCACAATCGCGTATAAAACAAATTTACATCAGAAAAAAACAATCAAAACTTGAGTGTGGGTTGTGTTGATATGATTAACTCAGAATATTGGTTTACGGGGTAGTGCTAGCGTTGAGAATAGTGGACGTGGTTTCGTGCATCTTCAGTCAGAAATATATGTAGTTCTTATTTCAACAGCAATGGTGATACCATGATTTGTTGCTGTATACTTATATCATACATATCAGTTATTGATTATATGTTGGTTGCCCGCATGTAAATGGTAGTCGTGCAAGCATAATATTCGGTCCAACCTTCCGTAATATATACATACATGTACTTAACTAGTCAAAATATAGCCTCCTTTTTTCTCGGTGGTTGGTATACTATTTTTCGCTCAGTTTTAAATTCACGCACCGATGGGTGCGCGAAAAATAGTACTACGCGAATTTAATACGAGTAAGGTATATTACATAATTCAATTTGATTTGTATGAAACCCTGTTAACCGGAATATTTTCAGCAGATATCGTCGATTCAAATTTGTTATTTAAAAACTATATTATCGATACTAGATCGTTGTTACTACAAGGAATGTATCGAATGTCTCTCATTGATACCGAAATGAATAAAATATGTCCGATATATCTGGCATTTTGTTAATGCATCAACACCAGAAGCGTCATTTGAACAGGATGTCATTGGCGAGATCATGGGGGTGGTGGAAACTCTAAAAGACAGAATATGCATACTTTATCCTGTTCATACTATATCATATTATTTTATTTTATTTAAATGTGTGTCCATGGGCTTTTTACGGTATTATCAACATAATTTCAAAACCCCAGCCTGGGTCCGAATCGGCATCTCCAGTTTAGACCTAGTTTAAACTACCATTTTAGACTGGGTTTTAGTGGTAAAACCAAGTTTTTCTCCACCACTGGGACGACATAGATTTGGTCGATTGTGTTGCCTGTGGGCCACACTTGTCCAATTGCAAGGATAGGAGGCGTGGTATGTCTGTTTATTATCGCTACTTGTCAATGCATTGTCCGGTCACGCGACCTGTTGTCGCTATCTAATCTCCTAATCAGGCGAATAACCCGTGCGCTTTGAGAAATCACGACGAATGCACGGTCTGTTGTATAGCGGTTAGATATTATCTAATATCATGGACGAACATGACTTTTGGAACTCAAAAATATCTCTTGAGGGCATGGGTGGGGGGGGGGCCGCCACAAATGCCCCATAGAAACACCACCACCCCGGGGGTACCATCCGGACGGGTGAAAATGGGGTATTGACCATTTTCGAGAACGGGAAGGATTTCGGCGAGTTTGACGGCAAGAATGGGTGGCCCGCCCAAAATACCCGATAGAAACATCACCCTCACCCCGGGATAACTGGGGTATGGACCATTTTCGAGAACGGTAAGAATCTAGGCTAATTAATTTGGCAGCAGGAGTGGGTGGCCCGATCAAAATACACCATAGACCCCACACCCACCACTCACCTGGGGGGGGGGGGGGTGCCACCCGAGGAGGTGGACATTTGGTACCCCCAAATACCGAATAGAAATACCACAGCCCTCACAACCCGTGGAATGGTACCTCAAATAACCCATATAAACACCCCACTCCTCACATCCGGGCGGGGTGGGATGGGTTACCACCGATGATATGAACCATGTTCGAGAACGGTAAGGATTTCGGCCAATTTGACGACAGGGGTGTGTGGCCCGCTCCAAATATCCTCTAGAAACACCCTACCCTCATCCCTGGAGGGTACCACCCTGCTGGGGTGAAAATGGGGTATGGAGCATTTTATTCATTATACGCAAAAAAAACATGCCGCTGTCGGTCAATATTACGGCATGTGTAGGTGGCCCGCCCCAAATACCCCACAGAAACACCCCCACCCCTCTCCCGGGTGTCGAAATTGGGTATGGACCGTTATCGAGAACGGTAAGGATTTCGGCCAATATGACGGCATTGGTGGGCGGCCCGCCCTCAAATATAGTCCATAGAAACACCCCACCCCACCGCGGGTGGTTCTACCCGAGCGGGTGAAAATGGGGGTATGGACCCCGGGGTGCGGGTTGGGGTGTTTCTATGGGGGGGATTTTGGATGTGCCACCCACCGTCCTCGGGGTTGTACCCCCGGGTGAGGGTGTTTCTAGGGGGTAGTTGGAGCGGGCTACCCCGACTCCTGACGTCAAATTGACCGAAATCCTTACCGTTCTCGAAAATGGTCCATACCCCATTTTCACCTCCCGGGGTGGTTCCCTCATCGTTGAGGGTTGGGCTGTTTCTATGGGACATTTGAGCGGGCCATCCATCCATGCCGTCAAATTGGCCGAAATCCTTACCGGTCTCGAAAATGGTCAATATCCCGTGTTCGCCCCCTCGGGTGGTACTCCCCCGGATGTGAGGATGGGGTGTTTCTATGGGTTATTTTGGGCTAGCCACCCACCCATACCATCAAATTGGCCGAAATCCTTACAGTTCTCCAAAATAAATAGTCCATACTCCATTCCCCCTCAGGGTGGCCGTTACCCTCCCCCCCGGGTGAGGGCTGGGGTGTCTCTGATGGGTATTTGGGCGGGCCACCAACCCATGCGTCAAATTGACCGAAAGAGACCTTTTTGTGAATAAGGTGTCAGTTTCAAAAGTCATGTTCGTGTCTAACGTGTCAAACTGATCAGTTCGATCCCCCCATGCCCTCAGTCGCCAAAGCGAATTTCAAACAGACATATGTAGCAAGAAATCATCCATCACACTGGCACATATTTTGTTAGAATTATCTCATAAGTACCGCAATCGCCTCCACGAATTCCACTAAGACTCTCCTGCATGTACATTGAGCGACAAACGTCCGCGCATAAACGCCTCTCCCAATTCAAAATAAACACTCCCATATACGCGAAGAAACAACGTCAATACTGGGCGAAAAAAATCGGCCGAATAATTAAACCCAAAAAACTAGGTTTTAGTAAAACCTGGGGTAGGGTGGTTTAACTTTGATGTTTTTTTCAAAGTATATTTAAAGGTATATCTTCGAGACGAGACTTATGGTACGTATAAATCATATATACCGAAGCTTATACTGATGATTATATAGCCAGTTCACCACAAACAATTAGTAATATTACCATAACTTTATCACGTCAATAAAACCTAGTTTTTAATTGATATCGAATTCCACAAACTTAAACTGAGTTTATCACAAAACTTGGTTTAACTACACTAAAAACCAGTTTGACTCCCACAGAACCTAGTTTAACTAACGTAAAACCAAGTTTAAACCCTACTTAAACCTAGTTTAAACTGGAGTTAAACCTGGTCTAGAATAAAACCTAATCTAAACCAGAGATGCCGATTCGGACCCTGGCAGAGGTCCAGATCTGGCATGCTTTAAATGTTGGTCTAATTGAGAACCACAAGAACACCCGCTATCAACAAATAATGAAGGCTTTCACACTGCGTGTGTCTTCAACATACCTATCTGGTTTTTAACTTTTTATATTAGCGACCATTTAAATTCAAACTATGATAGACAATTGTTAAAACTTTCGGTTTTAAGTCAACACACGTGTCTACCGTTGTCTGTGGTATTAGATGTCCAAGTACATGTTGAAACTTTTACAAAATGTTTCATTGCGATAGGGGTTGCGAAATAAATCCAGGATACAAGGTCAGAGTTTTCAGATTTTACCAATGCCATGTAATATGTTTCCAAATCCTCGTTTAAACACAAATTAATAATACCAAAATGAATTACTAGAATTGTCCATGCTTTATAAACTGGACCCGTAACTGGACCAAATAGAGCATTAATCAAGGAAAGTTTCAAAATTAACTTTTGTCGCATAGAGAAAAAAACTTGCGTTCTCGGGTGTTTCGTGCTCGTATGCACAGTGGTCAATGGAAAACTCGTCAGTTTGTCAAACAATAGTTTAATGTAAACTTATCTATGGGCTTGCATCAGGAGATGGCTGTTACTGTCAATGTAGAAACTAAAAACGAAGTCCGTCGTACACTTACACATTGGCGGCTGTCCATTATGTAAGTTCATTGAAGTCTCGTGTATGTAGTGTCAGTTTCAGATAACAGGTTAACAAAGGCATTGTTGATCACACAAAGAAAATGGTAAAACAGTTTGTCGTCTTCAAAATAAATCGCGCCAATTTAGATGATTGGTCGCTGACATCAGGTATCTTCGATGAGCGTTCAGTGAAAAGAGCAGTCTATTCAATCCGCATATCGATACAAACTGTAGCACATTATACAGTTTATGAAAATCATTTAAACAATCTTACGACATAGTGATACACCGGGGTGGTCCCAAAAGTGAATAACACAAAGATATCAACCTTGTATCCCGGATTGTTTCCCACCCCATGATTGGATCAGATCCCCTTCCAACACAACCCCTGTTGCCATTCCCCTACGCCTTGTGGAGGTCGTGTGTTTAGGTAAAGGTAAATGTCGTCCAAGGAAAATAAAGTTTTAAAAGTATTTTTCCTGACTTTCCGTCTGGTTGGATGAGCTACAATCTCCCCTTGTGGATACATGCAACTGTTGATGTAATCGGAAATATTCTTCTGGTTCTGCGCTAAAATCCAAGCAATCTTTGGTACATGGGGCAACATACAACTTGAAATAGTCATTGCTCAATACCAGTGTTTACTCGACAAATAACGTTAATCTTGTAATTTCACTATCTTGACAGTGTTTTCACATATAATTTCCCTTGACAAAATCACAAATGTTTTAGTTGTGCGTGTAATGAACGGTGGTGCCTTCTTTTGTGATTTACAAGAAATCGCCTACGTTATTATATTGCAGTGCTCTATAGTACTTGACACCTGTGTGGCTCAAAAAACCCAACTTTTACAAAACATGTATTCTATAGTATAGGTCGTTGTTCACGTGGGTCCTGTTGAATTGCTATGATGCTGTTAGGGATCCATTTTTTTTTTTAATATTATGTTCTTGAATGTTTCATACAGACACTGGTTTTTGCTAAAATCGGTCTGATTAACCAAACGCCGCGAAAATGACAAGTTAGAAACAATATTGGTACCTTTTCGTAACGGCATCAGTTTTCCCTACCAGCATGATATCAATTCAGCATGACCCACCAACATCATAGCAAATTAGCAAATTTTCCTCATTGCATTCGGGACGCAAATTCATATGCGCGTCATTGTTTTCAATGGGTTAGTATCGTCGACATGCTTCGCGTCTTGATGTATTGGTCCCATCTCGCCTTGTATCACGCTATACCACACAACTGGAGACACTGTTCGCATACTACTAGTGCCTTTATATTTACACTCTCTCTCTCTCTCTCTTCCACTCTCTCTCTCCCATCTCTTCCCTCCCTCTCTAACACATTGTTGCACACGGGCAGCCATTAGCATCGGTCCGATGCGCCTAGCACAGTGTCATCCAGCGACATGACGCTAGATTCCAAAGCATTGAGCATATGCCATATACTGTTGAGTCGTGGTGCTCGTGGTATTGGGAATGGGGTGCAATACGGACTCCAAACCCCGACAGTGTCGAAGATGTAGCTCGGCGGTCGGCCCACTAACCGACTGAAAAATCGGCTCATCCGCAATCACGATAAAACATTGACTATATATTATAATTTCACCCATACAGAGCCCCAGACAAACATGAGCAGACGACACTCTTCTATATGCTTCTATATATGTGTGGGGCTCCCTGCAGGGTAATGGATGTTTTTTGTTTTTTATTTTATGTCCTAAAAATTGTAAGAAACATTTATTTAAAAAAAATGATAAAACATTGTTAGGCCAATGCATTCTCTTATATATGCGAGGCGACCTATGGTCGACTCGCATATATAAGAGAATGCATTGGCACATGGTTTTTGCAAAATTTCAGGAAGCTCCAGTCAGGGAAGTACAGCAGGACAAGATATAGCAACTTGAGTTTGGTACAACTGACCGCAATGTAGATAAATCCATTGTATATAGAAACTATGTTTGCTTGTCATCGTTGTGTACATCACGGTAATTAACCTGATGTACCTTGGCTCCCGGGAAAGACATCCGGCTTCCGGCTCGTGTGTAGATTAATCTTCGTCGTGAATTCTAGTTTTGTTTGGCCTGTCGACCCTGTTTGATACACTCGGAGGACATTATATTGTTTATGTTAACGATTGGCGAGAACATTTACTGGAACACAGAGCACCACAAGTTCGTAAAAATCCCTTCCTCACATCCGGATCGTTTAATATAAAGACCAACAACTAACATAAAATATTGCTGACTCAAATTAAGGTGGCACCATTCGAGCAATAAATCCTTTCTATATATAGTAAATGGATTCTCCCATTAAATTATACAATTATACATTGGAACGGTCTATTATTCATATGGATGGAGTTTCACAGACAATAAGCAGACGACAGATAATACAGTGCAGAATGATTCATATTAATTGGAGGGAAATATTTAGATAATAAATTCAACAAACGACTTACATTTGTACGGTTGAACTTATTAGCTGAACATTTCCTATAAGGGATAATTACTCACAAATGAGTATTTAGTATAGAAAGGGTTAAAACGATATGTCCGACATTTATCAGATATGTGGATAAATATCCAGCAGTATTCACGAAATAAGTTTGAGGATATTTCGACAAGAGCACTTAAAGGGAAATAAGGTGTTCGAAGTGGGTTCGTGCGAGTTAAAGACATATTATGGACTTTTCGGGTGCGTGAATTGATAAGTTAATACTCAGATGCTATGCCAAAATGGGGAATGTAGCATTCAACTAACATCGCCGAAAATTTCAAAAATATCATTGTGGGTTCGTGGGAGTTAAAGACATATTGTGGACTTTTCGGGTGCGTGACATTGATAAGTTAATACTCAGATGCTATGCAAAATTGGGAATGTAGCATTCTACTAACATCGCCGAAAATTTCAAAAAAATCGATCTTACCACTCCATAGAAAACATCATCTGAACTACGCCCAACTGTAAATAATTACATCTCGATTCGGGACGAAACTATTGGCGATAATCTAACACAATTGATTTCGCCATCGAGAGTCATTGCATATAATTGGAGAACTATCAATGATGATTTTAATAATAAAGAACAAAGTCTATCTATTTCTCTCTTTTCTTACTTATATTTTTTATGTGTTTACACATGATGTTTGGCTCGTTTGCCTACTGTGTGTGCCTTGTGTCTCTTTAGTAAGAACACTAGTATATTTATTTTCAAAGGAATAAGTTTTTTTCAGAAACAGATCTTACACTTCGCCTGGACGGTATTTCCTGTTTTCGTCTGAAAGCAGTTTTTGCACGACGAAGTATACACTCAGACTATAAACATATATATGAATACACTTCAATTAAGTCACAACATAAATTATCAGCTCTTGTGATTTGCATAACATGAAATCTTATTTGTAAAAGTTTTAAAACAATAATTCGTTCTGCTCGAAACATACAATATTGTCCATTCTGTAAGTCAAAATTTTCCCTTTGATACCAACAGTATTATATAGACCTGAAACGTCATACATGTAGTATTTTGGACTATGGAATAATATTCTACGATGTTATCATATATGTGTGAACTATGCCGTTGTCGATCCATTGCCGTTGAACACCACTATTTGATAGACTGTCCATATTTCAAATCAGAAGGAGATAACTTATTAAAAGTATAAAAGTGATTACAATAATAAATGTATTCATAAATTACAATAATTACTATTGAGCACATACCGTTTGCTGAGAAAAGTGTAGAACATAAGTACACATATACGAAATTTCTAGTCGAAGAATGAAAAAGGTGATACTGTCTTCTTGTATCGGCGTCAATACAAGAGTATTCGCGTTTGTTGCAAAACATTAATCTTGCCACATGATTCAAGAAGAATTGAGTATTTATTTCATTCAATAAATTACAACCCCTTACTCTGGATACGGACTGTTCACATCGGTGGTTATTGCTAGGCACGAATACATGTGAATGATTACTTCTGCCTGTATATGTGTTTGATGGCGAATTGTGTATGCATGGTTAACAGCGATTAATAACAAAAGAAACGAACACTCTTGTGGTGACGCCGATAAAAGTAAGAAATGACACTTTTTCCCCGTGTTCGAATATAAATTCCGTAGACGTGCATATTTGTGTGATACATTTCTCATAACCACACGACATCTACGCTCCATTTCTATCGTAACCACACGACATCTACGCTCCGTTTATATCGTAACCACGCGACATCTACGCTCCATTTCTATCGTCACCACACGACATCTACGCTCCATTTCTATCGTAACCACACGACATCTATACGCTCCATTTATATCGTCGCCACACACGACATCTACGCTCCATTTTTATCGTAACCACACGACATCTACGCTCCATTTCTATCGCAACCACACGACATCTACGCTCCATTTCTATCGTAACCACACGATATCTACGCTCCATTTCTATCGTAACCACACGATATCTACGCTCCATTTCTATCGTAACCACACGACATCTACGCTCCAATATATATCGTAACCACACGACATCTACGCTCCATTTCTATCGTGACCACACGACATCTACGCTCCATTTCTATCGTAACCACACGACATCTACGCTCCATTTCTATCGTAACCACACGACATCTACGATCCGTGAAATTCGGCATGGGACATATAACTACAGAGAACGCGATGTTGCAGTGAATAGCATTCAATTGATTACAGTGTGATCATGTATATAGAACATTCAGAACATATATATTGTACATAAAACCCGACCTTTAACGACTGTTCCGGTTGTTTGCAAACACAACAGCCATGCTTAAAATACTTAACAATATATATGTTCTTGAATGCTTCATACAGACACGCTTTTTCTCGAATTTACAGCGAAAACACCGCGAAAATGATAGTTCATTTTCTTAAAGGGGTACTGTACACTAAATTATGGGACTGTACACTAAATTATGGGACCATCACCTTTTATACTGAACAGAATATATGCAACAAATGAATGAATTTGAGACATGGATTAGTGAAAAATACATTCATGTGCTCTATGAACGATCCAAACAACATGGAAATTATAATGAAAATGAATACATGTATATGACTCCAGCCATTTATTCATTTTCATTATAATTACCATGCGTCATTCATAGAACACATGAGTGTATATTGCTCTAATCAATGGCTCAAATTCATTCATTTGTTGCATATATTCTGTTGAGTATAAAAGGTGATGGTCCCATAAATGGCCGGATTTAGTGTACAGTACACTTTTAACAGCATCATTATGGCCACACAAGACATCATATAAATTAAGCAGGCCTACCAATATCATATAAATTCAGAAGTATACCCACCAGTATATAGCAATTCAAGAGAACACAACAGAATCATTGCAATTTATAAGGACCCACCAGTATCATAGCAATTCAACAGGACCCACCAGTATCATAGCAATTCAACAGGACCCACAGGTATCATATCAATTCAGCAGGACCCACCGGTATCATAGCAATTCAAAAGAACCCACCGGAATCATAGCAATTCAGAAGGACCCACCGGAATCATGGCAATTCAGAAGTACCCACCAGTAGCATAGCAATTCAGAAGGACTCACTGTTAGCATAGCAATTCAGAAGGACTCACCGTTATCAACTTATAACAATTCAGTAGGTCCCCAGCATCATATAAATGCAGCAGGACCCACTAACACCATAGAAAATTAACCAGGGGTGTAAAATTAACCAGCGCGTATAATTAATCAGGGGCGTATAATTAACCAGGGGTGTATAATTAACCAGAGGCATATAATTAAAAAAGGGCGAATAATTAACCAGGGGCGTATAATTAACCAGGGGCGTATAATTAACAAGGGGCGTATACTTAACAAGGGGCATATACGTAACCAGGGGCGTATAATTAACCAGGGGCGTATAATTTACAAGGGGCGTATAATTAACAAGGGGCGTATAATTAACCAGGGGCATATAATTAACAAGGGGCGTATAATTAACCAGGGTGTATAATTAATCAGGGCGTATAATTAACAAGGGGCGTATAATTAACCAGGGGCGTATAATTAACAAGGGGCGTATAATTAACCAAGGGCGTATAATTAACCAGGAGTGTATAATTAACGAGCGTATAATTATGAAGCTTGGCCATCGTGTGAATCCACCTTAACATGGTGGTGGGCATTTGGAATCGATAGGCAAAGAGAGTTAACGACCAATACTCTGATGTAGTCTACTGAATACAATAAACTCACTGTACTAGTGCCTGTTGCCAGGTACTGAAACAATACGGCTCACACAAGCTGGTGGCATATTTACACACGATACTCGCAGGATTTACTGTTCTCTGTATACCTGCCATCCGTCATGTATTTCGCAGCTGCAAGCCTTATTTTGTGGATGTTTGGGAGCAATAGTGGCATTCTAGGGAAAGACATAATCCCATTGCGACAAAGTGAGTAATGTATTTTTGAAGATAATTACTTAACGATTTAAAGGCATAATGATTGGGCGAGCGAAATTGGGCATCCCGCTCTCAACCGATATTTCATTAGTTCATACATTTACCACAAGATCTTAAATGGACAATTAGAAACAGTCTAGGGTTTATATTGTTTACACATTGTATACGACTATACAGCAACTTGTTTCTTGTACAGTATACTCGTATACATGGTGTGTGGTAAGCAAAGCACTCAGCACAGAAGAACCACACTAAACCCACTGTGGATCACCATGGTCCACTGTAATGTTTTTCGCGGTAATCCACTGTGAACTTGCTTATATAGGGCGGATTAATATGAATCAATAACAAATTATGGGGACTGACCAGGGCCCACTAATAATAACCGCGAACCACAGAGAATCACCGCGAACCACAGAGAATCACCGCGAACCACAGAAAATTACCGCGAACCACAGAAAATCACCGATAGCATAAGATTGTCTTAATATGTCATTTCAATTTATTTTATAACAGTATTAACTAAATATTGATAATTGTCTTGTCTTGACTTGTTTAAACGTTTAATGACCTCGAAAATGGCATGCGCAATGCGATTCCTGTTGGATAAAAGGTTCGCGATAATCACCAGCTATTCATGCATGGTGTGTCGTGGTGATTCATGGTGTGTCGCGGGTGTCGCGGTGATTCATGGTCGTATATATTAAGGTTGTGTATACAAGTGTCTCCGCCATGTTTATTACCAGAACGCTCTCTACTCATCGCCAGCTTTCGGTGTTGAGTGGGTCACTGTGAATCACAATTCCAAAAACAAAAGCGCCACTGTGTTGAGTGCTTTACTTATCGCACACTCTTTACATATATCGTATGTAAACCCTCCCCTCTTCCTATTTCAGACCACTTCCGCTGGCATGTTCATTATAACATGCTTTGTTTCTCCGAGGCACAGAAACGATGCCAGCAACTTTACCAGGGACGCCTCGCGGTTGTTGATACGGAGGAGAAGCTGGGGTTGTATTATTCCACGCTCGCTTTACCGTAAGTACGACTCTGTTCGTCCGATCTGTCATCTCGAGTTTTAACCACATAGTTTTGCAGTAGTTAATCACTAAAGTGGTGTGTAACATTTGGCTGTGGTGATCGATTGGGAATTCAGAATATATACATTGGCTATTTTCATAACTTTTACATCACAATTGGCACAAAAAATATAACTCTCTTACGCATTATATGCGGCTTCTCAAGTGGGGGAATGATTGCCGTTTGTTTATCAACGAAAGTTCCTCCAGAATTGAGGAGTGTATGATTGTTTCTAGGTGTATGTAGTTCAAATATTGCAACTGTTTTTTTGAAAACTATATAGTAATATTAGTTGAATGCTACATTGCTTCCGTGCAGATGGACACAGTGACTGGGTACAGTCAGTTAAATAGTGTACAACGGAATGGCCCACATATGATTCACTTGGAGGGATGTAAAGGTGATAAAAGCAGACGATAGATAAATAAAAGTGCAGAATGTATTCAGGGAAAGGTTTAGATAATAAGTAAAAAAACGACTTGTTGAACTTATTATCTGAACATCCACCCTATATATGGGATAACTACTCATCAAAGATGCTTTAGCATAGATAAGGTTGAAATACACGGGTCACAGTGAGTGCTTGCACGCGGCGTACGTGGGGAGCGAACGGCAAAATTCACAGTAAACACTTTATCAGAATGTGAAAATACTACTACTGAATTTCGCACCGCAAATGCACTTTCTGTGCTGAATCGGGACAATATATACCTTTGCGCTCAAATTAGACTAAAACAAAAAACTATTTAAATATTACGAATATCCGACTGAGAAAACCCACAGCCGGCATCCTGGGTTGGATGAATCAATGTGAAATACCGCATGTGAGAACTTATAACATAAACCTTGTCTCGAGTAAGTCCGGTAAACGGATCACTGAGGCGTATTGTGCATCCCCTATATATTTATGAAATTTGCAACATATCATCGTAGACATAGGTTCATATTGGACCTAACGTTTCACGTATGTTCATATATTGAAATAAGCTCACATAGTGGGCTAAAAGCCTAAAACCCGTTATTTCGTTGAATGCCACGGGCCGCAGTGAAAACACATGATAAATAGCGTGAATCTTATAAGTCGTCTCGATGAAAAAATGTAGGTTACATAATTCCATTATGGGGCTTATTTCGTATGGAAATAGTCACATATTGGACTGTTTCAAAAACCGCGTTTTAGATTCATAAATAGCGTATATTTAAATAATGAACTTATTTCTCTCATTAAAATAAGCCCGTTATGTTATTATTGTGTGCTTATATGTTCGCGAGAACAGGCTGAAAACGACAAAGTTGTAGTGGTTCATATACTATGGGTCTCCTATAACAAATGCCCGCCGATCCAAGACATTCAGCCTGTGTTTGTATACTCCTTATATATAGACCGCGATTTCAACAGTCCGGCGTATACACTGACGACTCTTTGGGTGACATTGAAGACAAAGCGATCATTTTAATTTCAACCTTAGACCTTATAGCCACAAGGCTGTTGTGCTCCAAAATACACCTAATAATATTCGCTTTTGATCTTTACCGGTTTTGAAATACGTCCATAAATAAAACTGCGGGCATATCCCAGAAATATGCATTGAATTCATAAAGATTATAACGACATTTGTGTCCAACAGCCATGTGTACGGCATGGAAAAGAAAAGAGCGTTTCGTGTTTAGCCTATTCCTGATATGGTAGAAATAAATAGCGTTTGTTTCACTTCTGTGGGAAATTATTTGAAAACGGCTGGAAAATGGCTGTGACCATGGCAAGTATCTGAATAAACAAACTAACGACTTACCAGATTCACGCTCTTTATGATGTGTTTACAATGTTTTCAAGCTCATATCGGCATAATTTGAATCTGAATTACGCTCTATATGCAACAAAATCGACTTAGTAGACTGCAAAATGTTTTGGTTTCTAGTGGTCCCATATTGTATCAATTTTTTTCATTTTGGGTCAGTATGGGACCAAGCACATATTTTGGTACCGTTTGGTTTCAAAATATGTGCTTGGTCCCATACTGAACCAAAATGAAAAATTTAGTCAACTTGACAATGAAAACACAAAATAAGTATAAGTATATCTATATAGCTACTGAACATACGCTACGTTTTATAACTCATACCTTATCGCATTTAAGTGTTCCATAAGCTATATAACGCTATCATTCAAGCGGCATAATTATTTTACCCCTGCACTTATGGTACGAGGTTTATAGTACGAAAAATATAAATATTCTTCCGGTCAGAATGAACCATGTGCGATGTGTTTTCGTGTTTACAACCTTCTCTTGTTTAGATTGTTTTAGCAAATAATTGGACCTAACTTGCTTCGTAATAACCTGGAATATTGTTAGAACTGTCTGGATTATGTTGGTATATGAAAGGGACAAGAGGTTATAACCTCCGAAAACAGGCGAAGTCAATGAATTCAGACAATTTCAGTGCCAATGGCAATGGGACCTGGGGACTGATTACACAAGTTTGACAATGACATGCACGACAATGTTGTGAATTTCAAAAGACAGTTACTTAAGTTTCATAAAATTATAAACCGCCCTATTACCTAACAAGTCTGGCAAGAGTCAACTACTGGTGACTAGGATTACCTGATTACGAGACATACAATTATGTAGAAATTAGTCGGAATTATGACGTCACAGATCAGTCATGACTCATGAGTCCGTCACAAGTTTGTTGAATGTTCAAGGTTACAACGGACGAGTACCTGGCTGTACACAGGAAGATGGATCATGTTCTTCAATTTTTATCGAAGCGTGATTTGAGAACCATGTCGCCATGACATATCGCCCAGTTATGGAGTCAGCTATTCTTTTGATTGACACGCCGGTGACGCGCGCTGTGATATTGTTAGGAAATATTTATGAAATGAAGGATAATCTCGGAGATACGATCCAATTCTGGGACAACCATTATCACTGAATCCATTGCAAGCTTTTAGTAACATACTACAGCTATTCTTCAATTTTCATCGAAAAGTGATTTGAGAACCATGTCGCCATGACATATTGCCCAGTTACGGGGTCTGTTATTCTTTTAATTGAAACGCCAGTGACGCTGTGATATTGTTGTGATATTGTATTTATGAAATGACGGATAATCTCGGAGATACGGATTCAATTCTTGGACACACATTATCACTGAATCCATCACAAGCTTTTACATGTACATGATGTAACGTACTACAGCTATGCTCTGATTAATCTGATTAATAAAAAAGGTTGTAGGGCGTTAATGACACCGGTTATACCATACCGCCGTTCAACTATATTATTAATAGTACTGTAGAAAGATTTTTCAACAGTACTATTAATATTTTGCGACTCCTGTACTCCGCATTAATTTTTCACATGGCCACCTTACATGTACACCCAGTCCAGCTTTTCGTGGGCGCCATGCACTGTGTTAACTTAACTACCTTGCTGGACAAAACAAATGTCCGCGTAACATCAGTGTGGTTAGCGTTGCCACCATGGCCGAAATACAACAACACTGCAGCTCCACCGGCTAACTCATTGTACAGTTGGGCCGCAGTGTACTTGCCATTCGTCCATGGTGTAGTTGCCGCGGTGTACGTTCATTAAACTGAAAAAAATATGATACAAACCAGAAATCTAACCATGGTGTACATGCCATTCGGCCACGTTGTAGTTGCCTTTCGGCCATGGTGTACTTGCCATTCGGCCACAGTGTACTTGCCTTCGGCCGCAGTGTACTTGCCGTTCGACGGCGGTGGTCAACCACAGTTACAATCGCTAACACTGCGACCGAACAGCAAATACACCGCGGTGTCAATAGACACTTGTTTTGTCGAACGGGGTATACACAAAACAATATTTCAATTAATTATTTGTTTACGGTCTGTGGTGGTTATAATGCTGACTTTAAAAAGGTACGAAGGTCGGCCATGGTATGATTGATCATGGTTAACAGCATCATCAACAATGCGGTAATATCGGTGTCAACGTCGTTAGGGGGGGGGGGGTCCAATTAGAGCTTAGCTGTATATATATACAGGTACATGAACATGTAGACCATTCCAATGTCCAGATGCATCATGTTCTTATTAAAACATGTGTGGCTAACATTCAGAACGATTCGGACATTCCCGCTTTGCTGGGAAATAACCTCTTCCATAATTGGAAACCATAATCACGAAATTCTACATTATATGGCTCTGGTGATCAGGCAATGACATTGACTCGATGACGCATAGCTGCGAATGGAGAATAATTTTGTTTACCATGGCTGTACCAAAATGGATCATATATTAAATACATTAAACTCTCTTTGTGTGAGGTTTGTTTGTTTGTTCGTATACCGATACAGCACATCGGAAGTGTACGATAAGCAAAACGCTCAACAATGTGGCAATTTTTTTGGGAGAGTGACTCCGGTGACCCATTCAACACCAAAATCTTGTGGCGAGGACTAGTGAGCGCTACAACAGCATTTTGCAAACAACATGGTGCCAGTTTTAATTAACCACAGTTCATTAGTGTGGTCTCCCCATTGTTGAGTATTTTGCTTATCGCATGCTATTTACATACTTTACAACATGTTCTCGAACTGAATTTGGCTTTGTTCACATAATGCAGTGTAGGAACCACAACAATTACCGGTACATACTATTTACGCGATATTTATTATGGTATAAAGAAAGCTCTGAGCGAACCACATATTAACTATAGTAGCCTGATCGGGCTGCAATAGACCGATCGCTCTTCCCGACAGAGTGCTCACTGTTGTAAGAGAGGGAACTCTAAATTTATTGACAATTTGAATCTGTTTGTTTTAATATCTGTATACATATATATGTACATGTATGTTTATTTTGAATATTCTCTATACAGTAAATAATTATTTGGTGTCTTGCAAAAGAATTCAGTATTAATTTTGTTTACGTATTGGTTGAGAGATAACAATAAAACAGTTTAGAGTGACTCCCCGATGCATGCTGGCTGTGAAAGACCGATCGGTTTATTTTAGTTTATTTTAGTCTATTATAGATCGGTAAGTGGTTCACCCAGACCTGTTTAAGATATATGATTGATAATGGTTATATGGTTCAATCCCATCAGTGCCCACATATAACAATATAATTCAATCATTGCGATTAATCGCAAACGTTTGTGATTAATCGCCAAGTATGGTAGTTGGCGATTTATCATAATTATGTTTTCGATTTATCGCAAAGTAGTTTTAACTTTGAATGTTCTTAGTGAATAATATTATAGTATGATGTTGTCTTGATAAAATAAAATCGGAACTAATTTTGTTTTGTTTTTGAAGTATAGGTTGATCGATAATAATAGAACCGTTTAGAGTTACTCCCCTTATCCCATGATACAAGGTACATGATGGCTGTCAAAGAATGACTGGTCTATTTTAACCTCATCGGCTATTGTGATAAATCTGAAACATCTTTGCGATAAATCGCAAAGTATAATCACCAAGTAGTTAATTGAGAGTTACCGTAAAGATGTTTGAGATTTATCGCAAAGGTTTAGGAGTTATCGTAAAGGTGTTTGTGATTTTTTGCAAAGTTGTTTTGCGATTTATCGCAAAGTTGTTTTAATTTAGAATATTCTCAGTAAAAAATCTCCAAAAGAGATCAGAATTAAGTTTCATGTATTGGTTTGCTTCCCTTGTATGTTGGCTGTGAAAGATCGATCAGTCTATTTTAGCCCGACCATGCTATCATAGATCGATTTGTGGTTCATCCAGACCTGTTTAAGATGTCTGATTTATTATGTTTATACGGTTCAAGCCCATTAGTGCCAACATGAACACATAACAATATATCTGCAATAAATCACAAACCTTCGTGATAAATCTCAAACATGTTTACGATAAATCGTAAAGTATAATCACCAAGTAGCTTGAGAGTTATCGTAAAAATGCTTGAAATTTATTGCAAAGGTTTGATCCCCTCATCACACGTGCATTCTGGCTGTGAATGACCAAACGGTCGGTCTATATTAGCCTGACCATGCTATTGTAGAGCGATTGGAGTTCACTCAGACCTGTATGATTTATGTTTATAGAGTTAAAGTAAATTGATTTGATTAATTGCAAACATTTGTTATAAATCGAAAACCTTTGCACTAAATCGCATACATGTATATTTATTGTACAGAAGTTTGCGATTTATCGCAAATTAGTTTTTTTCATATTATTACACACAAATTAAGAATTATGGCCCATTATTTCAGACATTCAGACACATTTTACTCCATGTGCAGGGAACAGGCCATTTCGGTTTGCTTCCCATGCATTTTTTGGTTTGGTTATGATATGGTCCCAAAGCGAATGGAACCAGTTCCATTGGTTTTAATGTTGGTTTCTAATTTGGATCCATGATTGTATCAAAAAGAGGACCCCTTTAAATATGGGACCAAATTTGGTTTCTAATTTGGTTGAACTATTGTACCAAAAATAGGAACACTTTAAATTGGTTCTAAATTTGGTCCCTATTTTGGTACTCCCACAGCGACAAGGTTCGGGACCAATATTGGTACCATATGGTACCAAATCTTTTTGCAGTGTAGATATGCGCTCTTTATAATGTGATTTCATCGTGGACAGTGCCATAAAACGGCATAACTGATAGAAGTCCACTATGGGCTTATTTCAGAATTAAATAAGTCCATTAAGAACCTACGTGAATGCTTAGATCCGATATAAACCTATTTGCACGAGGATATATTCTTCTTCTAAACTACTTCGTTTTCGTCCATGTACATTTATGCATGACAACGTTGCAGTTATGTTAACCTTGGACAACTGGTATAGACATTTTCAACGTTTCAAACGACAGGCAAAGATTTTGCGAATGCAAAGTACATGTATATGTACTTGAGGTATTGAAACCTAGCTTGAAGCACCCCAATCGGACAGGGTATGTTTAAGAATTGTAATAACGATATAGGTAATATAGGTGATAACATTTTGAATACATAATTATTTTCCAGTAAATACTTCGTCAGAAATATCAGTTTAATAATTCATATATATATACAACATTCGTTAGAAGATACGGTTTCCGATTTGACACCAATTAATACATTAAAAAAAATCAGAGTTAATTCTTAACTTACTATAGGCAGAAGGAAAATGAAAAAAATACAAGCAACCAACATCATTCGTATGGTACACAATCATCGCGAAAATACACTCGAGAAATGTCCCTTATAAATGTTAGGTTGAAAACGAGTACAAAAGACACACGCTGAAATCAACTTCTTATCGGCGACTGGAGAATTGACACTATTTATAAGTGATTGGAATTTTTGCTAGATATAATCTAATCATTTATCGATAACGATTGTTGTTTTATGTTGGCAAATCAGACAGGGCATCTTTAAGCTTCGAAGTTGGTACATTGTTTGCAGGTTATCGTGTTGCGACTACTTCTGGAATGGGTTACAGACGAGGCTGAATGGAGTGGTCTACGAGTGGCTGAACTGTGCCAGCATGAATATATCTGACACCATGAATGGCTTCATCCAGCCTGGTCTGCTCGCACAAGGGGACGTCTGTGTCACCAATGACTTTCATCGAACACCTGATAATACTGTGCATTTTTCAAGAATATCTTGTTCTGAGAACAACTATTTCATCTGCGAGGAAGCTGCAAAATGTAAGTGTCAAACCTAAATACACGAATTGATAAATTCCTATTTCACTGTGTCAAACTTCATGGGACCGTGGCCAAATCAAACTCGGCCTTTGGCGTTTAACTTCGTTTTATATTGCTTTAATTGAGAAATTTATTCACTGCTAAGATGAACCGCATTCGGCACTAAAAATATATCTGGGGAAGACCGGAATTCCTTCTCGCTGAAGAAATAATTATATACAAATGTTCTTAAATTGTTTTTATTTTTGTATATGGAATCCTAGGTTAACAATATTTTGCATAATCAGGTATTTATTATTGTGTAAATTCAAACGTTGTTTAGAAATTCAATTATTTAACACTTTTGAGCACATAACAGTTTTTGATCACGTGATATATACAAACACTTGTGTTAACTTTTGCCTTATAATAACTCTTCTGGGAAATTGCCGCCTAAATCGGTGATGTCCTAAGGTTAGTTTTGGCCACAATTTACGTCGATATATGTGAATGTAATCGTGATTTGGCATAATCTAGCGGATACGAGTATATTTTACATGGTGAATTTATGACACAAGATACATTATAATGAAAAAGAGAAGCCATGTCCCTCTCAACATATATATCGGAATATCATAGGAGCTACCGGTAAACAAAAATATGATAACAAATTGCAATAGTTTTCCAGATATGAATACCGGAACAAAGTGTAAAATTGAAAACAACAATTTTCCACATATAATTTATATATAGTTTCCGATAAAAAAAAAAGGCACAGCGTTTTATGCGTCCACATGATTTATGTTTTATGATAAGTATGGTGTTTGCTGTCATTATGGTCATTTTACAAACGTTATAGTGAAGAGGAGCTCATTCTGTTAAGCAATTTCGACAAATATTGGAAGAAATTGCATCCCTGTTACTGGCGGGAAAATTAGCGCGGTCTGGGAGACATTCATTAATTAGTTTCTTTAAATGGTCAGACGCCAGATATTCGATAATAACAGTTTCGACCCTTCAAAAACATATGAATCGTAATGGCTACCGGGAAATCATATTGTCACAATGGTAACTTGGCTAATTCTACGGTAAATTAGCAAATTAAGAGCAAAAAATTGGTGTTGACCCGTGAAAAATACCATTGATCTGACCTTTATTAGTTACGGTCTTGATATTAATTAAACGGTGTTGAACCATAAAAAATACAACGGTCTGACAGTTACTGGTTACGGTCTGCCAGTTGAATGGTTTTATACCGTGGAACGTGCTACGGCTTGACCGTATGGTTAACGGTAAAATGTTGGCAGCGATGTTGCGCGGTCTCAGACAGTTAAAGTGACGGGCTTTTTTTTCTAACAGTGTATGCTAAATCCAGTCGTACAACATCAATAACACCATCATCACCACGACCACCATGAGTTCGATATCCCGGTGGTTAGTGTGTCCGACTTGTAATGATGTCAACGGATGTTCGCCGCCCATGCACCAGTGGTTTATTGAGTCTCCCACAAAGTTGTCTTGGTCGGACTAGTGATGTGTAGCTGCAGACTATGTCCATTATGTAATAAACGACAGCTCGGAGACGAACTGCATTATCTACTAGAATGTATATGTTTTAGCGAAGAAAGAAATCGCATCTTGCCTAGCAAATTTACCAACATAGATCATGCAACTATTGACATTTTAGACGAGCTGCTGAATTTGGAAGATATGGCTAGTCTGCGTAGATTATGCTCCTTCATCCGACTGATACAGCTTAAGTTAAACACATATGAATAACTCGTAGTGTTGTTGTTGTTGATGTTGTTGTAATAATAGTCTCAGAGATTTGCTGCGATATGATGATGAATATGATGATAATGATAACAATGATGGTGCTGAATATGATGATGATGATGATGATGGTGATGATGATGGTGATGCCGATGATAATGCTATTAATACATTAGGAAGGCGTTGATTATATTTACACTAAGAAGTTCTTGTATATATTATACATATGCTGTTATATTCTCATTCTTGTGTATATATTTTATCCTTGTACTTCTCAATATCTATATTTGATCAGAGAATAAAACATTATATTATAGTGTAGCACGGCGTTCAAATCTCGCGCCAAGTTGTGATACTTGAGTAAGGTACTGTGGCCGCTTCGTCGTGCCCAATCACGGAATAGATACCTGGCGCGTTGGGCACGCGTAAGTTCGTGTGAGGGTGCGAGTATATATATGTACGTGTATACATGACTCCCCGCTTTAGTGAAGCGGCTGGAAATTGGCATTATACCCCGGTATTGCTCAACAACTGCGGTAATAATGTGTTAAAAACGCTTAGGGTCTTATGTGATTAAGCGCTATATAACACTTTCCATTAGTGTTATTATCATGCTACCACAAATGTGCCCTCGTGGAAATGTTTGTCAGTCGAGCCCAATATCCTTTACGTTATGTGACGTCAGCGTCGTCCGCATTCCCAAACTTGTATAGAACGGCTTAACCCATTCATGACGGGAGCTGTGCTGGTGCAGCATAAACGATCCTGTACCAGTACATTCTCTTATAAAGGCGAGGCTCCATATGGGAATTCAATGACTTACAAGGTCAATATAAATATGGTTAGACCAATGTATTCTCTTGTATATACGAGGCTGCCTAAGAGCATGCATTGGCACAGAGTTTTCGCAAAATTTCAGGAAGCTCCAGTCATGGAAGGGTAATATTTACGACAGTTGCTTTATTTTGTGTATTATTATTATAAATATATTTTTAATGTGCATTCTACAAAAAATAGTTCCAATGCGCGTAATTGTACGCAACATTGAATTTACGACACGGACAGAGACGAAGATTATTATTATTTCTTATTATTATACTATCATTATTAATATTTTTATTATTTATTTATTAAAATGGGCGATTTTCTGTAGAGGGCGTTGGGTCATATTATTTCAGACAATACTTTGAAGAATTGTCCCATGGAAGAGGAGTTGTTCAACACCGGCGCCAAATTACTTACAAACAGGACCAGAATAGAGTGTTCATCAGACTGTGAATCGTTGGATGATTGCTGGGGAATGTTGTATCTAGGCTCAACGTGTATTTTACTGGGAAACGTGGGTGTCACCGGATTTTACGGAACCCAGGCCAATCTAGTGAGGCGCAACTGTAAGTTAGATCCACATTTTCGCCTATACCAATATCATCCACATTTTCCACGACATTGTCGTTTTTTATCGGATATTAAGATTTTCTAAAAATCTCAAATTCAAACTATCAATTTGAAGGGTAAAATCATTATCTTCTACAACCAATGTATGTTATAGTACTATAACAACACCTGTTCATCCTCTACAACCAATGTATGTTATAGTACTACAACAACACCTGTTCATCCTCAACAACCAATGTATGTTATAGTACTATAACAACACCTGTTCATCCTCTACAACCAATGTATGTTATAGTACTATAACAACACCTGTTCATCCTCTACAACCAATATATGTTATAGTACTATAACAACACCTGTTCATCCCCTATAACCAATGTATGTTATAGTACTATATTTACACACTAAGTGTTGTCATCACTAAATCCAGTATTCTGATTGGTCGGCGCCCACGTGGCTAGTTGCAGTTATTTCTCGGTGAATGCGCAACCCCTCATAATACCAAGCTAATAACACCATCGATACGTCATTAGGTTTGGAAAGACGAACGCGTAATGCTTTGGGCGCATTTTGACTCGCGCAGGATTGACTTAATACATCATCGGGTTTCAACATGAAGAGAAATTGTTCCTATTAACTTTTGCCAAGGGTGCTATTGGGTATTTTGGGCTGATTTTGTCACGATACACTTTTCGATTTAAATATATTTACAAAAGTGGCGTTTTCGCTAAATGTATATAAATATAAGGATTAACTGCCATGTGGACTATTTTTATGGAGATGTAACGGTGAGGTAAGTGGACATAACTTGTATGTAAAACCCTTCGGGTTATACACAAATTATGTCCACTTACCTCACTGTTACATCTCCATAAGAACAGTCCACATGGCAGTTAATCCTTATATAACAACACCTGTTCATCCTCTACAACCAATGTATGTTATAGTACTATAACAACACCTGTTCATCCTCTACAACCAATGTATGTTATTGTACTATAACAACACCTGTTCATCCTCTATAACCAATGTATGTTATAATACTATAACAACACCTGTTCATCCTCTATAACAACACCTGTTCATCCTCATAATATAAGAGATATGTAAAAATAAAAATTCCCGGATTTTCTGAGGTAGGTCGAGTTTAACAGGAAATATTTCAAGAAACACACTGTATTATCTAGACCATGTACCCAACTATGGTATGTGCTCAGTCTACCATCTGAAAGCATGACTGTCTGCGAGAAATTAAATCAAACATTTTTCAATGCATATTTTAGTTTTTTTGGCAGCCAACTATTTTTTTTTATCATGTGAAAGACCAAAACAACATAAAACAACGTAGATATTATTTCAATAATCTGGCAGACACAAAAACTCAAAATACTGATTAATCTTTACAGACATTATGAAGTTTTATGGTGATTTTTCCTAAAAACAAAATAGTACTGCAAATGGCTGCCAAAAAAACAAAATACGAATAACATGGGTCGGTCAGTATTGGTGAACATTTCACCAGATTAGTTGATTGCTATCATTCTTCAACCAGCATCATAGCAACTCAAAAGGACTTATATCCAGAATTAAACTATTATAGTTATAGTCTACTGCACTACTTGAATGGAGATATTGCAGTTTTTTGTAAACTCGATAAAGGAGGAATAATCCAAAATCATATATAACAAAAATTATCCGAAATCAGCGTTTGTTTTGGTGACGAAATTACATGCCTCGATCCATGAGAGTGAATAATTATGATGACACAAGGTAGGAAGTCAAATGGCATTCAGTTGGTCTAAATATTTAATTGGTGTGAAGGAGCGATTGTGTCTTGATATTAATCCTATTTATACTTGTGACATTAAGTAAAACAAGCATGCGCAAACATGTTGCAAAACGAATTTTATCTGCAATACTCTACATTTGCGGTAATTTTGTTATACAACTGCAATTTGGCAGTGCACTGGATGCCCAATCCCAATAGTTCCACAACATAGGGAAATGGTGTGTATTGGCACTGTCAACTTAGGCGATAAATAATAATTAAATATAACTATAATAGTTTTAATTCAGGGTGTGTCTGACCTGGTCATAGTCCCGAGTACTTACGTTAGTTGATTCAATAAACAAGCGCATAATATCTCCAGGCACAGATGAACCAATGACAGCTGATTACGACATATCATCGGATAATTTCACAACTACGTGCAACTCGCCCACTCCAGTTGAATGCAAATCCGACCCACTACCATCTGCGCTTGGATCTAAGTGGAGTAAGTTTTAGCCTTCTTTTGTGCCATAATGTGTAATATTGTATTTTGCTTGTTCATTGTGCATTGTTCCATTGTAATCTTGCTATCTCGCCACCGCTAATTGGTTACAGTTTTTCAGTGTAAATATGTTCCACTGTAATCGCACTCTCTCCACAATAAACGCCTTTCTCACAACTAACAACTACTGATAATAATTCGAAATAGGGTACTATACGTCACTATAATTTGTGTTCTTGCTGTCAGTTGTCGTCATGCCATACCCGTATTTACGATTACGGATTTTCAACAAAACCCAACAAATGCATCATATAATAACAAGCCCGAGATCGTTTCTCTGGTCTTCAATGTGGGAGTTGAATCTGAAAATGGATAGGATAATTTTATTTACAATACACATATGAATAGTACAATAAATTAACATATAACTAGATAATAATTCAGTATATTTCTTGGGGGACATAGCCCTGTCGGGCTGTCTTCCTGCTTTTTTAGTGGCAATCACATCATTCGTCACTTCCGATTCAATTGCGACTACTATAAGCTATTCGTAATTATTAATCAGTAGTAGTTCGTTGTGCGAAAGGTGTCTAATTATCTTCTTTTAGTCTCATCGGACAATTGAAAAAAACTAATTACACCAACTTAATTTGATAAGGTAATTTGCCATTAGTTTAGAAAGAGCAAATATATTTAAATATGATAATTACGGGCCGGATCACTTCGAAGTGACAGTTGAGCGTAGGAATATTGTCACGACGACACGCGGCAGCGTCACAATTAACGATGTATCAAACTCAATATGCACATTTGTTTTGGTATATTCTGTTGAGCTGTAATTATAAGCAATACTCTGTTTCAAAAATATAATTACACAGTCTAAAGACATTTGCCTAACCACAAACTTTTATGAATGTTATAATTTTGTGATTAAACAAATGTCTTTACACTTTAAACTTTATAATTACATTAGGAAACCGGGATTAGTCTTTCACGAATTCCTCTTATATATCACTGTCGTCATATCCACTGCTCAATAGCTCTATTTTGTCTACATACAACGTTGCGATTATTACGGCTGAAAGGGCAAATCTCACCAAAAAAATGCTGAAGGGTACACATGATTTGAAAATGTGCTGAAGGATGCACAGGGTTTGTGATCGCCACTAACACCGTTACTTAAACTGTGTTTCTGGAAGTATGGCGCCCATTAGCATTTTGTTTTCAGTTCATTTTATTGGTCATTGGAACGTAAACACTTATTTTCAGCAGAATTCATGGCAGACACGAAAACTAAACGTAATTTAGAACTAGAATGCACTCAGAGAGATGCCAACGTGCGCAAAAATGTAATAAACAATAATTTAAAAAATAATTTCACTGTATTTTACTTAATTTATTTTATTTAATTTAATGTTAGCAAAAAAAGACAATTACCATTTCTCATTTCATCACAGATAAAAGGCAAATTACTATATTAATCATTTAAGTAATTAAAACCAATTCCATGTTGCCGAAAGGATGAGACTTTAATATCGATTACATTTTTTTCAGCGGCATATTTTCATTTTCATTTTCCGATAGTCAAAGTTGACCAAAGGTGCAATTGTAAGAAATAATTAATACTATTTGTGTAAATATTGATAGCAGCCAATATGCAACAATAAATATCAATAATTAATCAATAATTAATCAATAACGATCATTGTATGTAATAATAAACTCTTCAAACGGTGTTTGTGTCAACAAATGCGTTTTGTTTTGTGTTACGTCATTCGTCGTATTTGACCCTGAACTCGGCTGAAGGTTAGGCTATTCAGCCTATTGCGTCGAATTACGAAATCGCGTTTTGAATGTGTCTCTTTTCCCGCACGATAAAAAGAGGTCTTCGCACGAACCAAAAATTATAAAACTTCCCAATTATAAGTAAAAATACCCAAATGAAGGAGTCTATGTAGATCCCGAAGGATTCTATAGACTCTTTGATGTAGAGTTCTGATGGAGAAAATATAGGTGGATCTATTTTTGTCATAACTCTGACGTATTTTGACCTGGGAGAAAAAATCGAAATCGAGGCTCACTACGAGCATGCCAGTTTTAAATATAGGAACGGGGAATCCTGACAAATGGCGATATCGGCGACAAACAAATAATCGAAAATAAACTTAGCAAAAACGCGGCACAGTAAAAATGTCAGAACGCCACGAGGTTTTACGTCGTTTTTGGTGACGTCATGGAGTGAAACGGAGTAGGGTGACACCAACGTACGAATCTGTCTGATCGCCATACTGTTGCGCGAGCGCACGTAACTACATTTCAAAACCTGTGTACCCTTCAGCACTTTTGTTTTGTGAGAGTGACCCCTTCAGCATTATTACGCCAATGTAGCTTTATTGTATCAACGTAGCTTTATTGGATAGGTGGCGTAATTATCTATTCAAATTACGCTTGTAACTAGGAGCGCCAACCGGCCTATATGATGTCATTGTGATTTTCGGAGGTTTTTCACTGTTATTGATACAAAATGCGTCAAAAGGACATGCGGTGCCCTCTAAACATTTATAAACCACTGGAACAAGGCCCATTTAAAAAGAGAATATGCGAATATGTGGGCATCTATTCGGCGAACCTCTATGCCAGCAGAATAGATGCCCAAATACGAGCAAAACTAATCCTTTATTCATCTACACTATGCATGTGGATGTTCTGTTTATCCACCGAACGAATTTAGATTTAATTTATCGCAGTTTTTGTCAACAAATCATCCAAAAATTCACACTTAGGGTACGTTCATACGCTGGCAAGTTTGCACGGTATGTTTTTGCGGGCATTTCGTCATAGAAAACCACATGGTTCCAGAATACGAACGGAAACATGAACATAACATGCATCATTACCAAAGATAATGGCGTGAGAGGTAAAATGTATGTAGTTCCACTTGTAACGGTGCTACTGGTATTTGCCGTCAACTTGAAATACCTGTATGATTGATTCTTGCGAGATAATTGCACGCTATTTAAAGGCAAATTCCGGTATCATCGTTACAGGTGGAACTACAGACATTTTACGTGCGTAGTTAGTTGAGATACAGTTGCATCTTATATGCTTGTTTCCGTCTATATTCGGGCACCATATCGTTTTCTACGACAAAATGCCTGCAAACCATACCGTGCAAACTTGCCAGTGTATGAACGTACCCTTATCGACTGCATAGTTATAGTTGAGACTAATTAATCATGAAACCATTTTGTATTCATGGGACTGCATAGCGAATTAGTCCGCTCTATACTTTCTAAATTATATAACAAACTGCAACAAGAAAACCAATGTCAGAAATGGTAACGCGCTCAAGATCATATATTATATACCCATGATTGTAATTATAGAATATAAAATATATTGGTTTCCCGAATGACCAACTCAGAATTCCGTTAAAATAACAATAACAACAGCATCTAATTAACGAACCGGCGGCCGACTCGGCCGTCTCCGACCACAACCCCCAGTGGGCCGCAGAACGAAAAATG
The DNA here is from genome assembly GCA_032622095.1 of Siphonodentalium dalli. Lineage (NCBI taxonomy): Eukaryota > Metazoa > Mollusca > Scaphopoda > Gadilida > Siphonodentaliidae > Siphonodentalium > Siphonodentalium dalli. The sequence goes on from CP136063.1 coordinate 250,504,569, forward strand.
TTTATAAAAGTTGAAATATAAGACTTACAAACCAAACCAAAAAGGACAATAAAATAAATTGAAATTCTCAACTACACCTTTTACCGGACTCGGCATCCGGATCGCAGTTCGACTTTTAAATCCGTCCCAAAAATTCCCATTTCTATAAATAAAACCCCCGCGCCCAGGCGAAACAAGAATCTTTACATTAGTATACATGCGGAGCGCGAAATAAGTACTTAATCAAGTTATCAACTTCGACAAATTGAACTGTTTAGTGCGTTTTGGGGCGCGTCGTTAATTTTTTTAGAAAGGATTCGCGACCCATTGAAAGCGCGAAATACGCTGTGGATGTTGACGTTTCTAAGGACGCTGTCCTGATAATACTACCATTTGTCCGTACCCTCAGTTACAATTGAGCCCATATCATTTCAGTTCGTGCCGTGTCTAAGACTTCAAGTGGGATAGTGGGGGTCCTCAAAAAATAGAACATTCGCATTTCGTATTTGCCAGCCGCTTTTTGTAAGGTACCCGAGGTATAGGGGGATCCAAGCAACTCATATCATTTGATAATTGCCTGATAGCATTAACTTTCATACACACACTCAGCTAATTTATAAGTATATAACTTCAGTTCATGGTGTGTTCAAATGAGTTAAGGGGTCACCAAAAAACGGTGACAATTTCTCGTTTGCTAGCCGCTTTTTGTAAAGTTTCCCAGACATTCAGGAACCAACCCTCAGTTACTATGGGGAGAAAATCCTTTCAGTTCTAGGTGTATTTAAGACCTTGAATGGGATAGGGGGCTCAAAACAAAATTCAACCAAACTACCCATATATATATATTGTAATATGTATATTCCCTGATAGCACTATCTATCGTTCAAACTGTCAGTTAATATTAAGAGAATACAACTTCAGGCATGCTGTGATCAAAAGTTTAATTGGGTTAAGGGGTGGGTCCTACAAAACAAAACATATTCGCCTTTGCATACCATTTGCCATCCGCATGTTGTAAGGTCCAAAAAGCTTTCGGGAACCAACCCATCCATACATACATATTGTATATGTCCTGATACTACTACCCTAGCTTTATCCACATCCTCATTCAATATAGAGAGCAATCCTTTCAGTAACTTTAACACTTACATTGGGTAGGGGTATTCAAAATACAGCAAATTCGTCTTTCTTATTTATCAGCCGGCCGCTTTGTGTAAAGCAACACAGGCTTTCGGGAAACAATCCAACCATATAAATTATGTATTCCCTAATAGAACTACTAGTCCAGGAGATATTGGTCGACCTCTGCACCCCCCCCCCCCCAGGACTTAACTTCACCCCACTAATTTTCTTCCTTAAGGTCTCCTCTAATTTTTTTCACTTGTTAACAAGAAAAAAAAGTGGCCGCAGAGACTCCAGACAAGATGGCGTCCATCATGGCGGCCATTTTTTTAAATGCACCAGGTCTCTTTGATCGCCATTATAGTAAAGATGATAGCACATGCGGTCTTGTTTTCCGCTCGATTCGTTATGCTAATATACAACCCTTACAAAGTAGCCAAAAATCCGACACCAGAATCCAATATGGCGGCCAAGATGGCCGCCGAAATGTGAAAATATGCTATTTTTCTGACATGTTACCACCTTTCGTTTGTCTCTGTGGGAAAATGTTACAATTTTTGAGTCATATTATACATTTATCATATAGAGGAGTCATTGGCGAACACATGGGGACCATAATATGCATTCATTGCGGGATATTTTTGTCCGATATCACGTTTTCCCAAATGCCGGTATCATAGGTCAAAGCCGAATCTCCGTTAATAACGCGATGTTATGTTTCGAATCAATGATTGTTATTGCTATTATAACAACACCCATGCATATATATTTGCAGGAGATACTCGTGCTAGGATTCCTCTTATACCTGAGTTGAGGAATATTTACCCAAATCGTAGATGGCGGCCAAAATGGCCACCAGAAATAAAAAATCGCCGAAAATCGCTGATTTTAACATCAGTGAGCATTATTGTCATGATAACTCCACACCTGCTTACTATTGTAAGTTGGGAACACTTAGGCGAAGAACTTTCCTTGTACCATATCCAAATAAAAGTCCCCCTAATCCAAAATGGCGCCCACAATGGCGGACAGTTTTTGAAAAATCACCGAAATTCCCTCATATTCACATCATTAAGCATTATTGTCGAGACAACTCCATCCATGCGTACAGTTGAGTTGGAAATACTGAGGTGAAGTATTTATCTTACATCTCATGCAAGAAATGGTTTTCCAAATCAAAGATGGCGGCCAAAATGGCGACCGAAATTTGAAAACACGCCTACATTCCTTTACTTTCTTAGGATGGGCGTTATTGTTTCGCGATTTCTACTCACCATTACATGTTTATATGTATGAATTATCCATTAGGGTTTGGCAAGTGATACCCACAGTCAATATGGCGGCCAAACTGGCGGGCAGAAATTGAAAAGAAGCCGATATTATCACATACTAATTTCAACTTTTTGTCATAATATTGATTTGTATAAACGAAACGGTACATAATATAAGCCATATATTAGTTCCAATGTAAGTCGTAGCCTTTTGGAAGGATGAAAACCCACAATCGCAATGTGGCATTTCAAAATCAATTCTCCACTAAGGGCTCATACTGGCCGTAACCGTATATAGGTGCGCCGAATAGTCATATTATGACTTCCAAGAATCAAAACAACAGTACCTGAGCTTATTCTGAATTACCACATTCAGCATTATCTAGACTCGTTTCCGTCTCTTCGTCAGATTAATCTATCTCACTCACAACAACAGTTCACTACTCTTCTTTGTAGGAGTGTGCCACTACTCGGAATGTTTCAAACAATACATATGCCGGTGTCCAGCTCACGTGTTGGTTTCGAAAGCTTGGAATTCTTAGCGAGCTTCATTCGTGGTATAGCTTATGGTATAATTCAGATGCTACATATGGGGTATATGTGTCATCTTGTGCGATACACTATAAAGGTATTCGGTCGATGCGTATATACTAGCTTTCAGAAGGACCTATCTATCTGCGTATTGTCAGCTTTGGTGACCTAATGGGGATAACAACGTGTACACCCTGGTGATCTTCCCAAATAGCCACTTCTCAATACATGGTTCATCAATTCACATACTCATCTAATGCACTGACGTTCCCGGACAACTTCTGTATATGGCTTCGAATGTTGAAAGCCCGACATTTGACGGATGCATTTCTGCTAAGGCGTAGAAGACCATAATGCATAATATACCCAAACTCCTTGAACTTGATCATAAGAACAAGCTTGTTGGCGTCCAGCAATCGTCTCACCGAACAGACCCAAGCAGATGATAACAATACACACGGTGCTCGTTTGTGGGTATGTGTCATGATAGTGGAAATGAAATTGGACCATGGCTGCACCGCCCCTTATTTTGTTATGTTTTAGATTCAGACAGGATCTCATGTGTGACTTTGCTTTCCTTGCATGCTAAGATTGTATGTTCCCATCCGTTTGGAAGCCGTTCTTAAACAACTGGACCAGGAGTATGCCATTGGCTACTGCTGTATAAGCCCCACCAAGACTGGGGTGTAGTCTTAAAGGCGATACCTTTGATAGTTGGTTGATATGTCATACTCACCGTTGGGTGGTATGGTTCAAGAAAGTGCAAATGCCATCAACAAAAGGGTGAAATGTTCAACGCGAAGAACATCCAGAGGAATGTTACGTTGATGAGCTCTTGCATTCAGTTCAACAAACGTTGGTACACCAAGTGATTTCTTGGTAACATCACCAATGCGACCATTTTCATGCATGAGACATTAACTACTATATTCTAAAGTTATATACATATAAAGCTATATGATCATAAAGGTCGCGTTCCCCAACGGCCACAGCCATTGCCATCGAGACTGTAAATTGTTCTTTAAATACATAGTGAAATAAATGCACCACAGTTCCTGACATTTTCTTGAGAGAGGATAACAAAACACGCATACATTCATGCTATAAAGACATTATCGTTTAGTCCATTCGACTGTTTTGAGGGAGGCTAGCATATTATTATCCAGACAAAAGTGTACGTAGTTGAATCAGAAAGGCTTCGAAACGGATGTGGAATACAACCTAACCACACCAAATAAAACCGACACGCATGACATTCGATATCTTAAACATGCACCAGGTGTAGGGGTGGTGTATACAGTGGCCCATTTCATTCACACTATCATGGCGCATGTCCACAAACTAGCACCGCGAGCATTGTTCTTCTCTGCTGGGAGATATTCGACGAGACAACTGCGGGGCGTCACACAGTTTGCTTCGGATAATGGTCAAGAAGTGTGGGTAGTCTGTACACTATGGTCTTCTCCTTAGCAGATAGACATCTGTCCAAGGGAATGAGACAGCTAGCAACCTTCGAAACACTGTCGAAGTTGTCCACATATGCCAATGCGTTCGCTGAGTTTGTGAGTTGACGAACCATCTATTGAGAAGTGACTAGCTAACTGGTTCGCGAGGTGTACATGTCGTTATCCCATGGGGTATGAGACACATACATAGAGATGACCTTCTGTAAGCTAGACACCGGAAAATGAATTGTTTGAAACGTTATGATTAGAGGGACCCTACTCCCAGGAAGTGGTGAATACTTTGTCGGTGTGAGCAACCTAGATTTATCAGACAAAGAAATGGAAGCTGGTCCAGATAATTATGGACGTGACGTGGCAAATCAGAATCTGTTATCAGGTAATTGTTCTGATATAACTATTCGGCGCACCTACGCTTACGGCCATTATCGGCGCTAAGTGAAGACTGGATTTCGAAATGCCACATCGCGATATTAATTGTGGTGTTTCATCTTTCCAGAAGGATTCGAGCTATGTTATGCGTTTTGATACCTTTAGGTTGAACTAGTAGATGGTTTATGTACAGTTTCGTCCATACATACCGATATTATGACAAAAAGTTGAAATTAATATGTGAAAATATTGATTTCTTTTCAATTTCTAACCGCCAATTTAGCAGCGATCCTGGCTGTGAGTATCAATTGCCAAACCCTAATAAATACTTCATGTCACTATTCCATATCAACATGTAATGGTGGATAGAAATCGCGAAACAATAACGCCCATCGTAAGAAAGTAAAGGAATGTAGACTTGTTTTGAAATTTCGGTCGCCATTCTGGCCGCCATCTTTGAGTTGGAAAACCATTTCTTGCATGAGATGTAAGGTAATTACTTCACCTCAGTATTTCCAACTCAACTGTACGCATGGATGGAGTTGTCTCGATAATAATGCCCAATGATGTGAATATGAGGGAATTTCGGTGATTTTTCAAAATCTGTCCGCCATTGTGGGCGCCATTTTGGATTTGGGGGACTTTTATTTGGATATGGTACAAGGAAAGTTCTTCGCCTAAGTGTTCCCAACTTACAATAGTAAGCAGGTGTGGAGTTGTCATGACAATAATGCTCACTGATGTTAAAATCAGCGATTTTCGGCGATTTTTTATTTCTGGTGGCCATTTTGGCCGCCATCTTGGATTTGGGTAAATATTCCTCAACTCAGGTATAAGAGGAATCCTAGCTCGAGTATCTCCTGCAAATATATATGCATGGGTGTTGTTATAATAGCAATAACATTCATTGATTCGAAACATAACATCGCATTATTAACGGAGATACGGCTTTGACCTATGATACCGGCATTTGTGAAAACGTGATATCGGACAAAAATATCCCGCAATGAATGCATATTATGGTCCCCATGTGTTCACCAATGACTCCTCTATATGATAAATGTATAACATGACGCAAAAATTCTAACATTTTCCCACAGAGACAAACGAAAGGTGGTAACATGTCAGAAAAATTGCATATTTTCACATTTCGGCGGCCATCTTGGCCGCCATATTGGATTCTGGTGTCGGATTTTTGGCTACATTGTAAGGGTTGTATATTAGCATAACGAATCGATCGGAAAAAAAGACCGCATGTGCTATCATCTTTACTATAATGGCGATCAAAGAGACCTGGTGCATTAAAACGAAATGGCCGCCATGATGGACGCCATCTTGTCTGGAGTCTCTGCGGCCACTTTTTTTTCTTGTTAACAAGTGAAAAAAATTAGAGGAGACCTTAAGGAAGAAAATTAGTGGGGTGAAGTTAAGTCCTGGGGGGGGGTGCAGAGGTCGACCAATATCTCCTGGACTATACCTTCCCTCGTTCACACTATCGGTTAGTTTAGAGATTCAGTTCCTATTGTGATCAAGATTTTAAAGGTAGAGTGTTTTCGAAAAAAAAAAAAAAAGTTTCTATTTGCCATTCATCCGCGTTATGTAAACTACCACATTATCGCGGGAACATACCAATCCATAAACATTGTGTATTTCCTTACATAGCTATCATTCTGTTAATATTGATGCTGTATTTTCAGTTCGTCGTGTGTTAAATACTTGTGTTCAAACTTAGAACACGTTTGAGCTGTCGCTTGCCTCCTTGGCCAAACTAGTTTATGAGATATAAAACAAAACATCCGGTTTTCTATATTTTGATCGATTTAGAGGGACACCAACAATCACTATGGCAGCAACAATGATGTGTTAGTCTGTATTACGTGTCGTGTACAGGGACGTTGCGACAGGGGGGTTTGGGTGGGTGTATCACCCCCCCCCCCCCATCTTTGGTCAAAATATTCAACAGTTGGAAATTTCATACCTGAAACAACATTAGTTGGAAATTTCGCCCCAACAATAGGTTGAAAATGTTCTTGTAGTTTGAATTTCAAATAATTTATTGGGAGATTTATTGTTTTGGGACCAATATATTTGCATATTTTCCTACATTTGATGAAAATTTTGGACTGAAATGGCCATTAGTTGGAAATTTTCCATCCGTAGGGATTGGAAATTTCCAACAATTGGAAATATTGTGTCCTGGTCCCTCCCCCGCGGCCAGTCAGAAACTGCTAGTTAATTTAAGAAAACAATATTGTCCTGCATTTGGTCTGCATTGTCATTGGAACTGTCATCAGTTGGGAAATTTCCAACTCTAGGAAGGCTTGAGGCTATAGTCTAGATGCTAGGATTTTTTTTTACACACCGGGTCGACCATGGATCCTCCCCCGTGGCCAATAATAAAACTGCTAATTAGTTTAAGAAAACAATATTTTATTATTACATTTTGTCAAAATGGTTGACTGAAATGGTCATCAGTTGGAGAATTTTCCAACCGAAGGGTGAGTATGAAGTTTGATTTTTCCAACACTTGGAAAGATTGAGGCCAGTGTGGATGCTAGGATTTTGCGATTTCCTTGTTTATTGTTCAAATTTTTCTCACACCGGACTGAACAACCATGGTCGGTCTGGTGTTTCCTGGTATCTTATCCGTAGTCGTGTGTATTTGTCTGGAGTTGGAACACCAGATATTTCTGAATGTTCTCATACCGGGTATATAGAACCATGGTTTATGAATAAATAGGCTATTAGGCTGAGCACTGATGTGCAAAGGAGGGGGGACAAATGGAATGCTAAACTTGTGTTTGGTCGGATTCAAGGGGAGGGGTGCAGTTGTAATTCCCCAAAGTGGACACCCCAAACGGAGACCCTCTAGCCACGTCCCTGGTCGTGTATAACAAATACTTCAGTTCTACAAAGTCGCTATATATTAATACAAAATTGCATTCATGTTATAAATAAAATGTGTTGTTGTAACGGGAGATTTGAAATCCTGGGGACATCTTTAACCACTTTCACAGTGTCTACGAATCTGGTTTTCATCACATGAATCACAATTTGTTCCATTACAATAATTTTAAAAAGTGTGTGTTGTCGTTATCATAAATATGTATTTTTTCGATCAAATCGTGTTCGGGAGCGGTAGAAAATATCCAATATCTCGCAAACCGTTGAAAATTTCTCTTAAATTCTTCATACATATTATGTCCAGATAACTACTGAGCCATTTGTATTATATGTTTTATCACATGTTGTCTATAACAAATATTTTGGTACTATAAAATCGACGTAAATGCATGCAAAATTACCTGTTATCAAGAAAATGTTGTTGTTGTAACTGGGGGTCTGGGAGATTGATCACATCTGCAATCAAGTAAACGGTATATCTGGACCAACCTTTCAGTACACAATTCATATTAGGGCCCATTAAGATTAATAAGAGATGTTGTGAATTCGTTCTCAAAAATATGTAACTGTTTCGACAAAAAACGTGTTTCGGGAGGTCTAGCTAAAACCCAGTATCTCGTAAACCGTTCAAAATACCTGTTAAATTGTTTATACATATGCTTAGCAGATAACCACTAAACCATGTGGATTAAATATTTCGTCATTATCGCAATATCGGTTTTAGTGATAATGTTTGAAAAACAATATGCTTGTGAAAAAGAGCGATTGTTCAGCAAAAAATAAATTTTTCGGTTCCAAATGGCAAGCAAATCCAAATTAACCAACACTTTTTTCCTATCAAGTGGAGATATGATATGATGTAGTAATTTTAACATCAACAATGTTGGCAAATAAGTTAGGTCTTAGCCTCAGGGCTCGCCTTACCAAAATCGTTAATTTCTGGAAAAAGTCACTGATGCGTATCGTTCATCGGTTATTTGACAATAGCCATCTCCGATTCCGTTATTGTTTACTATCATTTTCGTGAAGAATATATATTTCTCCTTTAAAAAAATTGGTTTCATCTTGTTCTACCGTGGATAGGGGTACCCGACCACTTTTGGCGTTTGCCAACTGCACTCAGTGTGTGTGTGTGTGTGTGTGTGAGTGAGGGAGTGTGGGTGTGTGTGTGTGGGGGGGGGGGTCTGTTCCTTCTCATTCAGAGCGGTAGAAGATCCGATTCCACGAAATATTTGTTCGATTTTCCACGACCATGTTTACTAATTAACGTATTTTGAGGAGCAACTTATGTGATGACATATTCAAAAGATAGGAATAGTTTCCAATGTGTTTTACTCTTCGCATACTTATTCTGTAGTCCCATATATAGCACATATATCAACCACATTACAAGGGTTTATCCGCAAGCATCCCCTCGTTACTTTAAACAATACAGTTGATCAAAATACGCGATTTTAGCCTGACATAATGCATTCAAAGTATATGTTCACATTTCGGCGGCCATCTTGGACGCCATATTGTATTGTGGTGTCGGATTTGGCTAATTTGTAAGGGTTGTATATTAGCATAACGAATCGAGCGGAAAACAAGATCGCATGTGATATCATCTTTACTATAACGGCGATCAAAGATACCTGGTGCATTTTTTTTAAATGGCCGCCATGATGGAATCCATCTTGTCTGGAGTCTCTGCGGCCACTTGTTTTCTTGTTAACAAGTGAAAAAAATTAGAGGAAACCTTAAGGTAGAAAATTAGTAGGGTGAAGTTGAGTCCTGTGGGGGTGCAGAGGTCGACCAATATCTCCTGGACTATTATTTTTGGTATTAATTCTGTATAAAAGCCTTTATTTTGATCATCATAAAGCATGATTTGAAACAGTGAACACGGAAGTGAAATAAAAAAAACTCAATGCAGAAGTGAAATGTTTGCTAAATACACCAGTGTTGCGCATCCCAATTTCACCGATTCATTTCGCAGCAGAGTTAATTCGGGACGTCACAGAGTCCCGATAAAAAAAAGTCATATTGCACACTTGGGAGTCCAATATGACATTCGGGAGTCCAATATGACTTTTTCCGGATTATCACGTGGCGGCTGTTGTCCAATCGGAAATAGTGTTAGTTAAGAGATGGATAACAATGTTATTCTCACACAACAGACCGAAGACGCATCAGCAGCGCAATGTGCAATTGTGAAATAGAGTTATCGCTCGTACACATGTACAAACACCCTGGTTGAAAGCCAGTAAGACCAATGTAAAAAGGATTTACCCTTGTCAATTCAAAGTAAAGGCATGATGTATCCCATCTACATTACACTATGGTGTATTAGCATTATATACCAAACATTAGCCAAAAGTAGAAATTTTCTTTGCAGAGTTGTTTCCATTTTGGACTTACATATACAAAAACAAACAATAAACACAACCCACCTACATTCTTGTCCCTGCTTGGTTGAAATACTTTGTGTAGACTTAAATCAAGTCTGAACTTCTCCAAAGACAACATACCAGATTTACTCTAGAAATAAGAATAAGATTCATATTATCATCCCCTCGTATTACTTGTATATTATTATATGGTATTATCTCACCTCATTCGAAATCACAGGATGTGTTATTAGCTGATACATAATAGTAATACTAGGGAATGTGTAACTTAATTATTCAGAAAAATCCAACTCTGACTGGAACCAACCCATATCAAAAAGTACTATGATTGTAGCGCCTGGTTTTGAAGTAACCGATGATGTTTGAAGTAAAGTGTTTTTTTCTTCTAATTACCTCTATTGACTAAATAACGGAGATATTCATAAATAATAACAATTTAAAGAGCGTTTTTCTTAAAACACGTCTTTTTCCAGAATAAGTTATTTTAAAGAGGTGGTACCAAAGTATATCCCGACTCACCAAGGTTTTACCTGAGTATAATATGTTACACCATGACTCCTTCAAGAATTTACTAGAGTATGTTCTGATTGACATGGGCTTTATACCCATGTATGCCCTGTTTCACCAACATTTTATGAGAATAAATCGGGGAACACCATGCCTTTACTAGGGAATTACATGTGTATATCATTTTTACATGGGTTTTACCAGAGTAGACCCATGTAAACCATGGTTTTACAACAGTATAATTTGTTATATCATAACTCAATCAAGAATTTACTAGAGTGTGTTCTGATTTACATGGGTTTACATGGGTTTTACATGTCCTGTTTTTGGAATTTACAAGGGTAGGTACGTTCTACACGGATTTTGACTTTATCTGGCTTTTACCAGAGTAGAGCCATGTATACCATGACTCTATCAAGAATTGAATAGAGTTAGATGTTACGATTTACATGGGTTCTACCCATGTATGTCCTGTTTCACCGGCATTTTACGAGAGTAAAGTGGGTTACACCATGACTCCATCAAGAATTTAGTGTACACCATGCTTTATTAGGAATTTACACGGGTATGTCATTTTCATATGGGATTTACATGGCTTTTATCAGAGTAGAGCCATGTAAACCGTGGTTTTACCGGAGTAAAATTTATTGTTGCAAGATGACTCCATTAAGAATTTACTAGTGCATATTCTAATGTACTTGGGTTTAAAATTGTGCATGTGCATTACCGAAATATGTCCTGTTTCATCAGCAATTTGCGAGAGTAATGTGAGGTACACCATGCCTTTACTTGGACTTTACATGGATTTGTCCTTTCTACGTGGATTTTACGTGGCTTTTACCAGAGTATCTCATTGTCTATCAATTGTTTACATGGCTAATACCAGGGCGTTTTATAAGGGATCCTCGTTAGCATCGCGCATCTCACTGATCAAACGTCGTATGTTCAAAATCAAAACTAAAGTACGTTAATTTAAAATCGGGGAATGGTTAGACAGAACAAATATACATACTAGAACTGCATTTGAAGAGATATTCAAAGTTCGTATTTTGTCATGACAAATGTATAATTATGTCACGTGCCAAATCAGGATTGTTTGCTGCGGTTGTAAAATCTTAGTAAATGGCGGGTGCATATTAGTAGTAATGGGGGCCACTATGGCCCAGTACCCCCCAGACAGGGACACTATGGCCCAGTACCCCCCAGACAGGGACACTATGGCCCAGTACCCCCCAGACAGGGACACTATGGCCCAGTACTCCCCAGACATGGTCACTATGGCCCAGTACCCCCCAGACATGGGCACTATGGCCCACTGGGCCATAGTGCCCATGTCTGGGGGGATACTGGGCCATAATGTCCATGTCTGTGGGGTACTGGGCCATAGTGTCCCTGTCTGGGGGGGTACTGGGCCATAGTGTCCCTGTCTGGGGGGTACTGGGCCATAGTGTCCCTGTCTGGGGGTACTGGGCCATAGTTACCCCCCCTGAGGATAGATGTTCCTGTCATTGATGTGACATTTCTGATCGAAAAAATGAAAATGGACTTAGACATTTTTTCATTACTAATTTAAAGTTTGTATAATTCTGACCAGAGATGACACATCGACACGAACAGAATCAATTGGTGGGGATCCTACAGTGAAAACGATTTTGTTGAAATTTATCATTTATTTTTCAAAAACAAGAACAAGAACAATGAACAATAATATATTATTATACATCAATAATATTAACAAAGAACAATAATTTATGTACAAAACAAGGTCTCAGATTTGAAGAAACTTAATTGAACATCCTACAACATCCTACGCTGAATCAATAACAAAAGAGTCTATTTTGTGGAGTTGTTGACACATTCGTTGTTATCTGGTCGTCGTCTTCTTTGCGTTGTATGTATATCAGCCGTCGATGTCCTGGTGAACTTTAATTCAACAGCAAATTTGCTTTTCTGTATAATCGACCATAGTACTTTCCAAACCATCGAACTATTGTTCTGTCATTCTTGAAGAAATCCCGAGAATTGAATAATCTTTTCATCCTCTTTCCTTTCATCATGTGGTGGAGTGCGAATATACAATATAATCCACACACATTTGTCGCACGATGCTGATATCGTGTTGTATTCATAGTCCATGCTGATGAGTTCATTTTTATGAATGGTAACATATATATACAGCTGATCTTCCATTGAATAACATGAATGTCCAGTGTTCTCCTGGCTGATCCGATGAGTGCGTGTTCACAATATATGCTTGAATATGCTGTGGTTTCTTCTCTGGTAACAGATCTCTAGCACAAACATGTGTGTTAAGTTTACACAACCAGGAATTGTCCAGAATATATTGAAGTTCAGCTGTCTGCATCGTTGTAATTCTCTTTGACTCGCTGTGACCACATCAGAGTGTACTCTGCGTAGAAGTTTTTGCGGTTGAGCTCCAAACTGTTTCTCAGATGATCCCACATGACGTATGCTTCGAACTTCTCCTTGCAGTGTGGGTTTAACTCCATCAGCTTCGGGAACCATCTTTCCATAACATTGTATATGTCAAGTTTAATCAGCGCCAAGTCGATAAACTGGTTTGTCCAATCATCAGTTGTAGAGAACAAACACAGAACATGTTCACGTTGACTAGGATGTTCTATTTTACATCCTTCACAGTTTGCTGACACTTCCTTGCGAATAAGTTCTTGTAGTTCTTCAATCATAGCGTTGTTGAGTGTGTCCGAGATCAGGTTTAATCTCGGAGCAAAGTTTTGTGAACATTGGTATTCTTCATAGTAGTTCCATAGCTGTGATGTGAACTCCATCCTAATAGTCAGTAAGCACTTCTCTCAAAGCTGTGATCTCTATTTCACTGTCGAATTCAGCATACACCAAAACGTTGACGGCTGTAGTGAGAGCTGTCAAGAACTGAAGCTCCAAACGCAGGTTCCCTGTCTTTATAGGATGTAGATGTCCCTCGTCGCTTCCTTGGTCCGGTGTCAAGTCGAAACCCCACAAACAATAACCATTCATATATTCTTTTAAATTAATGCCAATTGATTTGTTAACACCAAACATTCCTAAAGATTGATACAAAGATAAATATGATCTGAGACATTGTTTTGTTGCGAAGTTTGGTTCAAATGGACGGTTATGTATTGTATGACCGTCTTGACTAACTTCCAATTTATTCAAACTGAAATGTATGAAGTGGAATGGATTGGTACCCAAATCTCCATTCATATCTTTATTTTCGACCAACGCAATAAAAAGTCTCTTTGGTAATTGTCCTTGAAATAAGTGGTCTTCAATTTTTGATCTAAGTCCAGTACTAATTGTGAAAGTTTTTATTTCTACTCGTCTGATAGGTAGTTTCATTTTTGACTGGACAATTGCTTGATTTAATTTATTTGCGACCGCTGGAAAGAGACTAACTGTTCTGACATGGAACACTGCTGATTCGAAAACAATTTGTCCATTCTCGGAGCCAATGAGGCAAAATTTTGATGGTGATCTGTTTAATCTGATACGAATTTCAATTCCATTTGGTAAATATTTTTCTTGAAGAAACAGATCAGTGTGTAAGCGTCCACAAAATTTACTACCACCGATCAAACTTTCTCTAGAAGTTAATCCAGCATTGCCACCACCTTTGGTATTCTCTTCAAATTGTTCTGCTGTATCGCCATACCACATTTCTAAATTTGCTAATTGATTATCTTTATATTCTGGAGAGTATCCCAACAGATTTTCGAAATATGCTCGGTATGGGTAAGTGTCAGAATTCGAAGTTATCAATTTGTTGTTCAAGTAAACATCGATACTGCTGAACATGCTATGAAAGAAATTGTTAACAGGTGCTAATTCCGTACCAGCTCCCAAATTACTTCCATCTTTTTTTGTAATTTTGAATTTCACATAAAGATAAGATTGAATAATATATGTCCACTTTTCGGTTTGAGATGGTATGACAAACTCTATCGGAGCAGAATTATTCAGCGGTGCAATCGGATGATTTTCGATCCACTGCGATTCTGACATTGTAGCCACCGTTGGTGGAACATGTGTTATATCAAGTTCCGATTTATTGCATTCGCATGATCCATTTACCATTTGTGCCATGATTAATCAAAAATATCAAGAGCTCGACTGCTAGGATATTTTTTCGACTGACTTTTTCGGCGTTTGACAGCTGAATGATTCATTTTTGAATTCGCTACTCGTTTTCTAGGTTTTTGTCTCGAGTTCAAAATTTGATTTTTAGCTTGTGTGCCAAAAGATTTTAAAGCTTTTTTACCTTCAGACATCAACGCTTCTTTCGGACTTTTACCTTGATTAATAATTTCATCTGCAACACCAAAAGTGTGTTTTTTCGCAAGTTGTAAAGCTGTCCGACCAATCGGTTTTAGAAATGGTACAGCAGATCTCATAACTGATTTGAAAATTGAACCAATACCGTTACCATATTGCCGTGGTACACCTCTATACACGGAAAACATTGTTTTTTAGAACTCCTCTCGTTTTCTGAAATGCAGCTTCGCCAAAGACTTACCACCAATAAACAGAATTGATTTTCCTGTGTCGCCACTTATATTTACACTAATTTTGTCAAAGTATGACTTTGAAACTGGAACATAATGTAAATTTAAAAATTCATGTTTTACATGTAATCCGTCGGTATCTCTTTTAATTCTGAAAGAAACAACTCGTAAAATTTGTACTTCAACATTTCCAACAATTGTGAAATCGGCAATATCAGAATAAACAAACATTAGATTATGACCAACATTCAAATCTACACCAAACGGAAATCTATTATTTGAATAAAAATCTTCAGAATCGTTTTCAGTTTTGTAACCCAACTTGTGCAAAAGACATTGTGGTAATTCAATTCCTAGTTTTGTGATACTTAAACTCTTGCGAATAATTTTCACACGTTTTGTAACTTTTGAGTACTTGATGTGAAATCCGAATTCGTTTTGTATTGCTTCTCCAAGTGTTTCATCAATTACATCTTGCATTGTATCAAGTAAATCTGCCGCAGAGGAATACGAACCTTCTCGTATCTGTATTTCAATTGCACGAACGCCATCAGGTCTCGTAAATATCTTTTCTTTCAAAACGATTTTGAAAAACAGACAGTATTATTGCATCAGTTGTAATCAATTTGAATTTACACGAATCCCCTGTAACATTGTATGTTTCTGAAGGTATTATCAGTTCGACTAATGCAACTTCCCATTTTTCTTTATCAATTTGAATTGGTTTTGGTAATTGTACAGTAAAACAACATTGAGAATTGTTTGGATACATTACCATTGAACTGTCGCTCGGAATTGTAATGTAGAAAGAATTCATACTTTCAAAATTTCTGCCAACTGATTTTTCAAATATTTCAAACGCGGTGTTGGTAAAATGTATCCCAAAGAACTACTGAGTAAAATTAACCACAGTTCGTTATTTTCACTTTGTAAACTTAAATGAACAATTGCTGTAGCGATTATACCAACAATTATAATAATTTGTGTAAAATATGTTACTTGATTTTTTGCAATTTTTTCTCCACATAATTGAAATTGTGATGGAGCATCCAGACCAACTGAACCATTTTGAGACATGTTAAAAGTTTTATACCAAATTTGTGGCAGGAATCCAACTGTCAAATTTTTTAGGATAACCAGCCCAATGAACTTTAATTTCTCTAACTGATTTACCAGCAACTTTTCTTGAACGTTTACCAACAACTGATTCAATTTCGTAAACTTTATTATCTTTTATATGTTGAATTTCTTTACCATAAAATGATTCTGCGATGTTTTCACCATCTAAATCTACTAATTTGTAAGTTAATGGTGTACTTTTACAAACTCTACTAATTTTGAAAATTTCTTTTGTCCAATTTGGAAGATATCCTTTATCAAAAGTTCTCTTTGTTTTATTTATTCTAACAAAATCTCCAACTTTCAAGATCTTATCTTTTTTCGTTTTTAACTTTCCATAAAGATTTCTGGAAACTTCAATTTCATTTTCTCGAGTTACTAAAACTGGTGCCATCTTAATACTTCTATGAAAACTTTTGTTGTAAGAATTCACAAAATCGTGCAAAACATCATTGTATTTCAAAGTTTGATTATGTGTAAAATATTTCCACATCTTTGTTTTCAATGTCAGTTGAAAACGTTCAACTATACTTGCTTTTGTCTCTGGATTCTCTGTTGTGAAAAAATGAATTTTCTTAGATTTCAAAAATTGTAAAAATAATTTATTTTTGAATTCTGAACCTTTGTCAGATTGAAATGAAACTGGTTTTCGTTTTGATGATTTGAGAATTTTCTGAAATATTTTAACTAAAGTTTTAATAGTTTTGTCTTTAATTTTTTCAACCCATGCAAATTTTGAGAACACATCAATAACACAAAGTAAATATCTGTAATTGTCATTGTGCTTTTGCAAAGTTTGCAAATCTGCCAAATCAGCTTGCCACTGAATATCAATTCCTGCAACAATAGTTTTACGTCTGCGAAATTTCCGAACAATTGGTTTGTGCAAAGTGTATGTTTTTTGCCATTGTAACCATTTTTTAACATCTGAAAGTTTAATTTTGTTATTTGTTTCTTTCGCATTTTTAAAAAGTTGATTTGCTCCACTGAATCCACCAACTTCTTTTGGATTGTAGTAAATTTCAGTTAGAAGTTTGTCAAATTTTATGTAAGTGAGGACCATCCTTTCAAAATAGATTTTCTGGTTTTAGGAAAACTTTGAGGTGTGAAAATATCAACTGAACGTTTTCTTGACTTGCCACTACTAGGAGTTGCATGAGGTGTATGAAACTCATCACCAGTGTGACCTTCTTTTAAATGTCTTTGTATCCACAACCATCGATTCCTGTTACCTACATAATCTTGTGGTGCATTAAGTTCACCCAATCCACGTAGGAATGTTTCATAACCAACTGGGTCAAAACCTTTTCGGTGACGAACAACATCGTTTATCAAATCAATTATATTTGATCCAGTAACTGTTTCTGTTCCATAAATTAATTGTCCACGATCATCCCATCTAAGTTTAGGATTAGTTGACAACAATGTTAAAATTTGTTGTGCTTTACCACGAAGTTTAGATGGCACACTTTCCAATATATGTTCACTCATTTTCCCAAAGTTTTCAGATAACTTTTGTTCAGGTAAACTGAATTTTGAATTTAAATATTGTTGTGAAGTTTTCAATTTGTACAAATTTTCTCCATATAACTGTGACTTTTCTGATTCAGAAATATTTTTATCATAAACTGATTTCAATTCTTTGTAAGAATCTGAAACATTTGAAATTGCAGGATCAGGAGGTAATTGAGGTTTATTCATTTCTGACATTTTCCATTGTTTGAAATCTTCCAACATTCTGAATGGTACAATAACCATTTTTTTCATATTTATTTGAGATTTAGTTTTTCAAAATATTGTTAACAACTGCACCTAATGTTTTGCTAATCAATGGAGCAAGAAATAATAATGGTAAAAAGCCACCTTTTTTATTCAAAATTTTCTTCTTTTGTTGCAAAGGTTTGTTCTTGTCTGCATGATATCTGATATGTTTACGCTTCGAATGTAACTTGCGGTTCTGAGCTTCATTCAGTTTTACATTACCTTTTAAAAGATTTTGACAACATTCTGAAATGCAATCCATCACTTGTTTCGGAGCATCGTTGATCATTTTTTCTTTTTATATGCAGATGGAACTTTACTCATTGCAACAATCAACTCACCATATTTTTTTTATCAGCGGTGCTTTCCTGCTCTTGGTTTTTGAAGGCATCTTCACAGTCTAAGTAGTTGTCTCAAAATGAGCAGAAAAATTATATGTTTCATCTTTTATCTTTTCTGATTGAACCATTCTAAAGCTTCGAATGCAGATTTCGATGCATCAGTCAACGGCATAAATTTTGAAAATTCAAGATCAATAACTGGGTTTTTTTGTAACGGTTGATGTTGAGGGTTCTGCTGAGAAGGTATAGGTGTAAATTTAGAATGTTGATTTTGTTGAGTTTGCATCAGTGTAAACTTTGAATGATTTAGAGAAAGCTTTGTTTTACGTTTAGATTCTTTTTGACTACCCATTTGTTGTGTTTGCATCAGTGTAATCTTTGAATGTTTTGGAGAAACCTTTGATTTACTTTTAGATTGTCTACCAGTTTGTTCAAATGAATTTTTCAAAAGACTTCTAATTAAAACTCCTCCAAGGAACCCACTACCACCTCGTTGTAAAATTAATTTGCGTTTTGTTTCCATATCAGTTGATCGATCAGAGATTTTTTTAAGAACATTTTTATTTCTCTGAAAAAACTTTTTTGTCTGTGATGGTAATTTCCAATCATTTTCAAGAAATAATTCAGCTGCAAAAGTGAAGAAATTTATAATTTGTGACAGTTCATCATGACTAAACATCTCGGCGGACGACATGGTTCTAAAATGAGAAAAGTAACAACAACTCAATTTATACTTTTGAATAAATGACAGGACCTCGGTCATTAGCTGTCAACCATTTATGGAAAATATCAGTTCTAATTCGCAAATAATTTTCTGTTCTAGGATGAAAATCTACTAAAATATATCCATGATTTATTGAAGTTGCATCTTCGTATGCTTGTTTCAAATGATTGGTTTGCATTTGATGAGACAAAACTTTTATTTGATTTTTATCTCGAACGCTTTGAAATAAAACCATGTAGTGTGCATTCAAACTTATAGTTCTGCTACGTTTTGATTTTTGGAACATGTTTTGAGTAATGTAAATTATTGAAACATTTCGATGGTGACCTTTTCTAGTAAACCAAAGCATTATTTTGTCTTCATCTTGTTCCCCCATCATGTCATCGAAAACAACAAGATGAGGAAATGATTTATCTGATACAATTTCCTCATCGTCTGGAATACCATCGATAAACTCAACGTTATCAATTTCTTTTATACGAATGTATGTGTCTTGCCATTCTTTGTAACACCAAACTATTTTCTTTGGTGGTGTTTGGAATAAATCGTGTTTAAATTCAATATCTTTTTTAACAAATTCTGTTTTACCTGATCCACTAGGTCCGCTGATAAAGAAATTACACGGATGTTGGAAAAGTAAAGATTCTTCCATGTTGTCACTTTGATGTCTAATCAGAGAGTGAACTTAACGACGTGTGAATTTAGTTTTTAAACAGAAATCTCCATGGCTGTAAATATTTCCAAACATTTCAATAATCCAAGTATTATAGTCTTCTATTCTTCTGTTTGTTCTGTAAAAAAAAAAATTATTTCCTAAAATGTTTTTAATTTTTGCATATGTTGACATTTTTTTGTTAACAAATACCCATAGATCCTAGGAACTGATTTAAAGGTTCCCCTAGCAAGAGGATAATTATCTTCATACTTTGTATAATGAATATAGTCATGTTCATCAAAAGTTTCTAAATCTAAATGGTGTTCATCACCACCAAATATCCAAAAATCAGATATTCTTTCAATGAGAAAAAATGTTTTGAATTTAATAAATGATTCAATATATTTTTGAGAGAAATGAGAAAATATACTTGTCTCAAGATAGTCCAATCTCTGTAAACATTCGTCGACATCACAGCATCGTAGTATTGCTTCCTTTTCTCTTTCAAACCAGACTTCTTGTAATTCCTTCTTTATCTCTGGAATAAGTGTTGACTGTGCCACCAAATATCCATAAATCTTCTCAGCAATTTCTGGAGGTACTACTCCTGTCAACATCTTGACATGAAATGACTCAACATCTCCATCCGTATGGATATGTGTGAATACCATTGACGAGTTTTCGTTTTGTGTACACCGATCTGAAAGTTTTGGTTTGACACTCACTAATCAGTTGATGGTACTTTTGTCTTTTAATTCTGGAAGGATACTCAACAACAGTTTTGAAATTTTTACGATCATTAACACATTGTACCATTGTTTCAAAATTAACTTTTTGACTTGTGCTGTAATCAAGAGTGATACATTTTACCTTACATTTGGTGTATCTTCTCCCATCTTTGATGTATTCATATCCGTAGTTCTTTGACCCAAGTCCAACAAATTTGACAATCTTTGCATCTGGATGTTCGTCGCTCCATTTCCCCAATCTTCCTTCGATAGTTTTGATGTTCTTCTTTGATGGATCACTGACATACATACAGCTGTCTGTATCAAAATACAGCACTCTATCTCCAAGTTTTTTAAAAACTTTATACAATTGTAATCTTGCATACGCTGTAACAAAAGAAGCAACAACAACATTTGCTGAATGATGAGGTTCAATATTATCTAAAATATCAACATAATTTACCAGAATGAATTTGTCACCATCAAGAAGTGTAACATTTTGAACAATTATATTGTTACTTGTAAACAATTCAAAATAACGTGATGGCTTATCCACATAAGATTTCTTTGTGCATTCTTACCCCATATACAATTAATCATAATTTTAGATATTTGGCGTTTTCCTGGATTCTTCTCGATGTTCTCCAATTTTATACCCTCAGCTGCATAATAATCCTGTACAAACTTTTGCTTCTGTTGTTCTGTCTCAACACCAAATGGATAACCACTACATTCCTGTTTGATCTTTAGATGTTTGTCGATATAGCATTTGTATATTTCATCTGTCCAATCTGTCCAATGCCAAATTTGGTACACATCAAGTATTTTGTAGCCAACATCCATTGCTTTGAATAATTCTGGCGTGGTCCACACTCCGGTTATAGCTCGATCTTCTTTTGAATGGTTACATGTCTCGTCCTCATTGATGGCACAAGTGTTGCACAAAGTAAAAACCATTTTGTTGTTACAATGAATCGGTAGAACTGGAATATACAATTTCGATGGTGGTAAAATTGTACATTTAACAAGTCCCGCATAGTCTCTAATGTGTTCTTGATCGATCTGCTCTTGGCTCAAAATTTCTGGATGTCCAACAGGGTAGAATTTATATTTGTTGCAATATGGATACAACGAACAGACACCGATGAACTTGATTTCTTTTGTGGAATCTTGATCAATTTCCTCGTACAATTTGATGGCATTTGTACGTCCACCAAACAATGCTTCTCTTGGCAAAATGGGGTCTCGATGTTTGTAGAAAGTTCCATTTGTTGTTTGATTTTCACATCCGATTTCATTCTTTCGTCGATCTGATGCCCCCAAATTGATTCAACTCTGTAACCAAGACTTTCCAGTTCATCTTTCTTCTGTTGAGTTCTTGTATATAATTCTTCCATGGTGAGCATCGTATAGGGATTCTTGTATTGTCTGTTGTTGTAACATTTTGGACATCCATGAAACAGACATCCATTCATCTCAAAAACTGTTCTTGTGGCTTCCTCATATCCATCGACGTAGTGTCCACCAATCTTGATTTCTCCTCCATTCAAAGCATGCTTAATTGTTATCATACGTGACAATGATAGATGTTGAAGCCAACGTATCGCTTTCATGGAATAGTTTTTAGCACATGGGTATCCACCATCTGGAATGATTCCAATTGTTTTCTCTGGCATTGAATTCTTCCTCCATGCCAAATTGCAAACTTGCGCCAATGTTATTGACTCAATGAACGGGTCAATCTGTTCTGTTTCCAATATGTATTTCCTGAAATTTCCACATCCACGGCGAAGAATATCCACGTCTGATTTGCAGTACTTCTCCATCTCTTCTTGGAAGTTGAATATCACGTAATTTTCTATTTTCTCATTGTACCATTCAAAGAATTTCTCTCGATTTTCCACGCTCATCATGTCTGGTTTGTAGTAATCAGAAGCCAAGTAAGGTCCAATGTAATTTTGAAACTTTGGTGAATTCGCCCAATGTGGAAAGTGTCCTTTCGCCATCTCATTCAGCTGAAAAGTTTGTGGAAACTTTGAAAGCGGCATCATCAGAAAACTCAGAGAATCAATAACTTTCACGCTGTTGCATTTTAAACTGAGAATTTTGTTTCCATTCATGATCAGTTCTGGTTTATGAATTCCACTTTGTATGAGTGCTTGAAGTAGAAACTGTGCATCGTATCCCTGAGCATTATGTGCTATTGCAACATATCCTTTGTGATCTTGGTGGAATAACCAGTTTGTGAAGTCTGTTAAAACGTTGTCACCCTTGAATACAAATTCTCTGGAATCCGGTCCGCATGTTTCACATTTTTCTTCGATTGGTTTGCACATGCAATCTCCACAAGCGGTATGTGCAACACAGAAGTTTGGAATATGAACACCTGTGTCTTGTCTGCATTCAAAGTCAAAGAATACTTATGGAATCTTTGCAGGTTTCTTTTCCGGTGTTCATATTTTGGAATGTAGCACCTGTGATCTGCTTCAACGATTTCTTTGCAATGTTTGCATTTCTTCAACCCCCCACATATATGTCTGCTTGCTCTATTGGTGAGAATTTCTTCATCACAATTGTTGCATAGTTGAACCAAATCACATATTTTCTTTTCAGTTTTCCTTCCGTCTTCAAATGTTTGTCGAAACAAGATTTACTTCTGAATGATCGTCGACACGTTCTACACTTCACCCAATTTGTGAAATTACACTGTGTCAATGACCAGCATGCACAAACAAATCTGCATCGATGATCGCCACGACTTTTGAATCCAATGTCACAGAATTCGCAGTAGTAGCCGGTGCCTAGAAATCCTTTGATTGATGTTATGGTGTCGAAGTGATTGTTGTTGTAGTAGATGTGTACACATTTGCTCTCCGAACACATTTCTGCAGGTTCAAATAGAAATCCAGCGCCAGCAAATTCATTGTGAATTTTCACAACATATTCTGGATACAATATTTCTTGAATCTTGTGGAACTCATTGATACTGCAAACTGTATCGTGTGGAATGCCAGCACGGTTGAGTTTTCCATTTCTTTGACCAGCACGCAGATCCATCACTATCTGCCTTACACATTCCGACGACAATAGATCTTGCCATACACATAACATCATCAGCATTTTCAATCCGGACAATACTTCTTTTTACTTTTGTCAGCTTGTTCTTGTCTGCAAATGGTCCATAATGTAGTGAGTGTCGTGTACCATCTTCCGGAATATCTGTAACGAAGATTTCGAAATTGAGTGCACCGTCATGAATTGTAAAGTCTGCATTTGATTGAACCACATTTTGAATATTATCCATGAGTGTCCCACCATTCAATTCACTGGCTTTTGTGAATGGAATGAAAATGCTCATATCAAGTCCTGGATGATTTATCGTAACTCTGATTCTTGTCTTCTCATTTGCTGAACATTTCTGTTTCAATTCTTCTGTCAACTTCTCAAATATCTCTGGAATGTTCTCGATTGGATCTGTAAATTTCTCGAATTTCACACCAAATTGTCGTGCTGCTGATTTAAATTTTCTGGAAAATTTCTCCGAGTTCAGCTCCAATTTGAAATATTTTGTTGGATTGAACACAACACGCTCTCTAGCCAGACTTCTCTTTCTCTTCCCACCAATTTCTCTATTCTGTCTTCGACCGCGTCCAATCTGCCCATCACTAGAACTTTCTTCACTTTCTGCCCCATCAGTTTCCATATCACTCTCTTCAATAACTGCAGGCCTTGGTCTTTTTCTAACAATATCTTCTTTGCTGGTGGCGTCGTCTGAAACAGGTCTTTTAATTCTCTTAAACATTTTTGTCTTGAGTTTTGTCAGCAAAAAATATTGCGACTGGCTTCTTCGGAGTTGAAGTGTAAAGTGTCGAATTACACCTGCTTTTATAGCATTTTCAGACTAGAAAAATTCAAGATAATCTTGTCGAATTGAGACGGATCTCTACCGATTTGTTTAAACTTTGTAACAAATTGCAATGGCAAGAGAAACAAGAGAAAAACAAAGCTGATAAAAATTGGAAACCGCCATATGGTTACTGTTTCAAATGCGGACAAGACTCCCATTGGTCCTTCCATTGTAAAGCAGATTTCGGCGACAAAAAAAATGTGAAAACTATACAAAAGTCTACAAGCAGTAACAATACAAGAACAAATGCAGATATCAAAACTGAAGAGATGTCTACAACATCAGATGTTTCCAAACAAGACCGACCTGTTGATCCTACGAATGATTCACAGAACAAATCTGAAGATAAACATCCAGAAATTGAAAATTCCAAGAAAACTTCCAAGAAAAAGAAGCTGAGACCATTCTACATTCCAAAAACAGATAAACGAATCGACACAAACAATTGAAAATTATGTTGTGTGAATAAATTATGAATTGAACAATCGTGTTTTGTTTTTTTCAGCCATGAAAGAGTAACCTTTTGGGAAATGTGAGTGGCCCTGAAAAGGGCCGTTTTCTCTTTTCCAGGATTCATAAGAATTTCTCTCGATTTTCCACGCTCATCATGTCCGGTTTGTAGTAATCAGAAGCCAAGTAAGGTCCAATGTAATTTTGAAACTTTGGTGACAAGTCAACAGAACAGATGATTGACGAACATAGAGACCGCTTTGTACTACATGAAGAAAAATGCCAGCGTATAGCATCAAAGATCATTGAAGAAAATAACAAGAAAGACCTCTACAACAAGCAACAAGCAATGAAACTTATGCCATGGCAGAAAGAGATAGTCAAGCTGATAGACACCGAGAATGACGATAGGACAATAAATTGGTTTCACGACCGCACAGGAGGCATCGGGAAAATCCGGTAAAAAGTTAAAAAAAAAGTTTAATGATAACTCCTTCTCAATACGCAACGTATTTTACATGTCTGGACCACAGACACAAGTCTAACATCCAAAAAAACAGGCTTACTATTACGCCCGCGTGCCCAGTTAGCATAGGGGATCCAAATCAATTAGGTCAGAGGTTCTGGTTGATCATTATTGTATAGCGATCAAACAAATGTTTTTAATTTCGTTAGATCATTATCTATTATTTGGTACACATGATTTGATATATTTGTTACCTCGTTAGGAAAATATGGAATGTTTTTCTAGTTTTGTGTTTTGGAAATGTACATATTTTATACATAAAACTGAACACAAGAAACATACTGAACATTTTTCTTGATCATTGCATTTGATAACTTTACTTGGTCATCGTTTATGAACGAAGATGAATTCATATGTTAAAACATCTTAATTAATTGCATATACTATCATGAATTTAATCTATAACATATCAAAATGGTGAAACTAACAGATAATGCACTGAAAAGAAACACAACGTCAGGAAACATTTGTCATTTTTCAAATATTTGTTGTTGATTAAACAATTCTAAAATGTAGATGTGATTTGCATCCAAAAAATTTATAAAAAAGTGACTGGTAACAAAAGAAGTTTTGTCAAGCAAATATAACATTTACCAGATAACTAACATGTTGATAAAAAACATGCATGTAATTTTGTGAAGAAAAAATATTTTTGAGAGCTGTAGAAGTATAGATTTTAAACAAAGCATTAGCATGAGTTTTCTTATTGTAACTATTTTGGTGGCCCTGAAAAGGGCCGTTTTAAATTTATCATCTGACTTTAACACCGTTTTGTGTTTTTCTTATATCATGACATATCTTTCCCATATCTCTAGATTCTTTACAAGGAAGATGAAATCTGACTTTTGTCTCAGTAGAAGCCTTCATGATACTCTTAGGTTGTTTTTCTTTCGTCGCCGATGATTTTTTACTTTTTTGATCTGTTTCTGCTCTTTCGATCTCTGAACATCATGAACCCTGATTGGGATATCTATCTGTTCTGCAACGAAACGAAGACTCACTTTCACTTCATGATGCGTTACTTGCGTTTTCACGTCAATATCCCTTCGAAGACATCTCAGTTCATCTAAAATCGCTTTTAAAATGAGTGTATCACCACCTATAGTCATTGTATTAGCTTGGACTGTTGACTGTGGCGCAGCATATGTATTCTGTGCAACAGGACCACTGTATATCTCACTCTGAAGAAATTCTGTTAACGGATCCATCTCTTGATAGCAATGCAATGTAAGGTTGATCAAATTCGAAAATATTTGTATACATTTGACACGGGCGACAATGAAATCACATGTCGCGTTGGCGTTAAAATTGACAAATATTTCCTGACGTTGTGTTTTTTCAGAGACGGATCAACATGCATATTTTTCTTGATCATTATTGCATAGCGATCAAACAAATGTTTTTAATTTCGTTAGATCATTATCTATTATTTGGTATACATGATTGATATATTTATTACCTCGTTAGGAAAATATGGAATGTTTTTTTAGTTTTTGCTTTGGAATTTTACATATTTTATACATAAAACTGAACACAAGATTGTTACACGGGCGTCAATGAAAACACAACGCATTGAACTTAAAAATTGACAAGTATTTCCTCAAGTTGTGTTTTTTCAGAGACGGATCAACATGCATATTTTTCTTGATCATTATTGTATAGCGATCAAACAAATGTTTTTAATTTCGTTAGATCATTATCTATTATTTGGTACACATGATTTGATATATTTGTTATCTCGTTAGGAAAATATGGAATGTTTTTCTAGTTTTGTGTTTTGGAATTGTACATATTTTATACATAAAAAAACTGAACACAAGAAACATACTGAACATTTTTCTTGATCATTGCATTTGATAACTTTACTTGGTCATCGTTTATGAACGAAGATGAATTCATATGTTAAAACATCTTAATTAATTGCATATACTATCATGAATTTAATCTATAACATATCGAAATGGTGAAACTAACAGATAATGCACTGAAAAGAACACAACGTCAGGAAACATTTGTCATTTTTAACGTCAAAGCATTATGTGCTTTCTCTACCGCCCGCGCAATCATGATATATGTTCAAGCACGGCAGCGAACAATTTATTCTGCATTCAAAGATGACTGCTGTAAACATAACCGATCTTGACGAGATGATGGTCCGTGGGGTATACTGTAAAGCAGTGTACGGCGAAGAAATATCTCTATTTTGGAGGGCACTCAGCATTGGGGTTTACGGGACGACCGATGGATGGATGGTTCTGAGAGATGCGGTAGTTGACCTGTACTACACAGAGAGGGACGAACTTGGTGCGTCGGCACAAGACTTACGGCACTCACCACTTTTGGCCGAATCAAGATTGATGGTTGAATTAGCGGCGACTGTTATACAGCGACATATCGTCATGTTTGATGCTACCAAAGGCGGCTACAAATCAACACCAAGATTCAAGTCATCAATACCTCTAGTGTGGATCCCCCACGCTTGCCACGAGCATTATTGTGAATGCGAAATATGGATGAGGAGAGGAGACAAATCAATTGAAGTTTTGTCGAACAAAGAAGTTTAATGTGGCGGATTCTAAACTATAACAAAAATAAAACGGCCCTTTTCAGGGCCACCAACTGATCGAAAAGAAACTCTTGATAGCTAATTGATATTTTCCAAAGTGAGATTTTACTTTTGAAAAAAATAATTCTAAGTCCATTTTCATTTTTTCGATCAGAAATGTCACATCAATGACAGGAACATCTATCCTCAGGGGGGGTAACTATGGCCCAGTACCCCCCAGACAGGGACACTATGGCCCAGTACCCCACAGACAGGGACACTATGGCCCAGTGGGCCATAGTGCCCATGTCTGGGGGGTACTGGGCCATAGTGACCATGTCTAGGGGGTACTGGGCCATAGTGTCCCTGTCTGGGGGGGGGGTACTGGGCCATAGTGTCCCTGTCTGGGGGGTACTGGGCCATAGTGTCCCTGTCTGGGGGGTACTGGGCCATAGTGGCCCCCATTACTACTCATATTCTAATTAAGGAAAAGACCTGGGTATAAGTACCCAAGCGGGTTATAACCTATAACATAGTACATATCCGGTGAAATCCAGAGCAAGATGTTTTACCTTCTCTTTGTCTCTTGTAGAACCAACGACAGAAAATAATTGCACCCAGACAACGAAGGCCGACATCACAAGAGATGAACTTGGCAATAAAATAGAGAAACTCGTGAAGGAGCTGACTGTGGACAAATCTACGACGTCTGCTTCACTACGGAAACTGATCAGCGTCGAGGACTCGCGGCCATCATCGCGAACCTTCGGTGCGTTCGGCATCGCCTCTGTCGCCATCCCGCTGGTCATAATATTAGTCTCAGATGTGCCAGTAATTTGGACTCATTTCAAAGCTTGCATCCACAGACGGGGAATCCACGAGTAGTAACGTAGGGCAATCACTTGCAATTTTATAGATATATCATGGAATTTGTTTAGATCATGGGATATGTTTAGAGAAATGGTGTGGATTTGTATAGAGCATGGATATTTATGTACAGAAATCACGGCGTTTAGGGCAATCATGGGGATTTGTGTGGAATTTCGAAGATTTGTTTATTGAAATTATGAGGATTTGTCTCCAGAAGTCATGGACTGTGGGGAGTTCATGGTAATTGTGTAGGAAAATCGTGCGGATTTGTTCGAAAAATCGTAAGGATTTGTGTAAATAAATTATTGTGAGTTTTGTAGGAAAATCACGGGGAGTTGTGGAGGAAAGTAGTGGTGATCTTTGTAGAGAAATAACTGGATTTGTTTTGGGAATTTGTGTATGGAACTTATGTGTAATTATTTCGATTAAAATATGTCGATACAGGCAATACGCATGTGTGGATTTTGTATTTGCCACATGACTATAGAAGAACGGAAGTCAGCTGTGTCATAGTGATGGAGACGTCGATGCGGCTATTGGTGCACATCATGTGAACCACACAATGTTCCCAACAACGAGGTGACATTTTCTTCAGACACAGTTATTTCGTAAATGTCGACCGTATGCAATTCCCAAGAATCAACCGTGTAATAACTCGTTGCATTTAACCGCCCAATAAGCGATACAAGAACCGAAGTCACATGATCTGTAAGTTCAACGTTTATCATTCTTAAGTGTGCGGTAGATAGCTAACTATGGGTATTTATTCACAAATTGCCAGGTAAGTTTGCCGCTTCGTGAACATGTCCATAGCCTGACTGATATTTATTGGATAAATGCATCCTACCCGAGATCGTGGACGGATGATCCGTATTGGTGGTACACAACATGGTGATGCGTACTGAGTCAGTATACCTCAATAGCTGAGGTGGATAGGTTGCGCATACCATCCTTGTGGTCTTGGCTGGACGAGGTTGGTGCGGGTTCATTCCGACCGGTTTCCAGGTACAATCTGAGTTGAGGGACATTGCTATGAACCATTCAAATCGTAACGAGGAGAAATTAGTAAATTGTCGCACTCATCTGAAGCTATGAACACGGAGCGACTGCCTCCATCTATGCTAATATTCTGATATATATAAAATCCACTGTGGTGAACGTAATATCTTTAGTGGGCTATCGTCTTCCCTATGGAAGGTCGCGAACGGAAAACTTTTAATGCGGTGTATCCGCCTTCAAATCTAGGGTCTTGTCCAATGTGGATTCCACCTGCAATTGGTGCCGTTTAATATAATATTGCACCTACATATGCCACCTACATAGACGAATATTCTTGCTAGATATATATTAAATAAACAAGACGATAAACGATGTGTATATAATATGTTTTAATAATAATAAATTTCACGAATAAGAATAATTAAGTCTTCTCTCATGGTCTTGAGCTATGATATCACACGAATATATGAACTACACTGTTGAAAAAATATATTTTACACAATTTCTTGGTACCTTAAAACAGTGAAATTTTAAATATTTTTCATGCATAAAAGTAAAGTAAATGAAGTTATAATATCCAATGGGTCGATAGTTCTTAAATATTGTGTCACAGTAATCGCTTGTACCAAATTTCACAAAGATATTCATGGCAGATTTTGAGAAAACCCATTTTGAAATACCAGGAATGTTTGGCAACACATGCGTCTGACCCTTAATCTGCGCTGCACGCAAGCTCGTGCACTGTGGATCACCTCGATAAAATAAATCACCGCGAATTCTGGTGACTAACAGTGGGCAGTGTTCCCGGTTTGAGTGGGCTTATTCTCCGGTTTGAGTGTTGTTCTTGTCGCACACTCTTTAGATATAATGTGACCCGCCATATCAAATCCAGTCGTAAGTCGGGTTTTTTTACCCTGTGCCAATGCATTCTCTTATATATGCGAGTCGACCATAGGTCGCCTCGCATATATAAGAGAATGCATTGGCCTAACAATTTTTTACAATTTTAATAATTTGTTCTTGTATTCTTTAACAATTTTATAATTTCACCCATACAGAGCCCCAGACAAACATGAGCAGACGACACTCTTCTATATGCTTCTATATATGTGTGGGGCTCCCTGCAGGGTAATGGATGTTTTTTATTTTATGTCCTAAAAATTGTAAGAAACATTTATTTAAAAAACATGATAAAAAATTGTTAGGCCAATGCATTCTCTTATATATGCGAGGCGACCTATGGTCGACTCGCATATATAAGAGAATGCATTGGCACAGGGTAAAACAATCTCAACTTACGACTGGATTTGATATGGCGGGTCACATATACTATAGGCAGCGCTACATACATGTAGGTCACATTATATACTGTAACTTAATGTAAGACTTTGTAGCATGAATATATAGGAGACAGATATACATACAGTGTTTGAATATATTGTAAAACATGTACGTTACAGAATCGGAACTTATAACGGGATGGATAATACAAGAACATAAATATAATCAATGCAAGAATATATCAGTTATCAATTACCACATACCGTTATGGGTCAGTTTGGAAACATACAGACCGACAATCTATGCACATATCCGTTTAGGGTCGTTGGTGAATCACCTCTATAGCTAAGTGGTCTGGCTAATTTGCAAACTGAAGCTGCTAAGAAAAAGTATCGATATTTTGTCCAGAGTTGTTAATTACGTAGTGTTTGGCTAATCCGATCGATATGAGAACAATCCAGTGTCTGTATGAAACATCCAAAAACATATATATATCAAAATATGTTAATAATGGCTATCAACTTACAATCTTGATTAATCAACTTAGCTATCTTGATTAATAATCTTAGCAATCTTGATTAATCGAGTTAGCTATCTTGATTTATCAACTTACTATCTTGATTAATCAACTTATCAATCTTGATTAATCAACTTAATATCTTGATTAATCTACTTAGCCAAGTTGATAGTGATCCACAAATCGCTATGGTATTTCTATGAAATGCGATATGCTATTGGTCAAGATCCGATGCATACTGTGAAACTTGTAAATCTGTGGTAACCTAGTGAATAATAAAACGCTCTTCATTTTCAATCTAATTTATAACGCGTGAATACAGTAACCACATCACTTTACACTCTGGAGCCTACAGATTAGTATCAAACAAGAACTGGTCGAACACCACCATGTTGCATATAGTCCAGAACGGCCACATACACATGAGAAGCAACAGGACACTGACCATAATTCTATCACATCAACTGATCCTTAACCCTTTACCCAACAAACCGGCCAAAACCGGCCAAATAAAGCTTCAACAGCCTAAAATATCTTCGGTCTGTCTCAATAAAACCATACAAATATGGATATCATTGGAACCGGCTCATTGACCACATTGTGATAGTTACAGTTATGCCCTGTGCCAATGCATTCTCTTATATATGCGAGTCGACCATAGGTCGCCTCGCATATATAAGAGAATGCATTGGCCTAAAAAAACACTTTTTACCATTTGTTCTTACATTCTTTAACAATTTTATAATTTGTAATTTGTTAAGCCAATGCATTCTCTTATATATGCGAGGCGACCTATGGTCGACTCGCATATATAAGAGAATGCATTGGCACAGGGCCCTTCTGTTGGGTAAAGGGTTAAAAAGTTGTCCTTGAACTGAATATCTTCACTCAATTCCGTTCAGATTGAGATATGCATGCTGACTCGTTGATCAGGCATTCATGCGGACAGACACATATAAAAATTGCTATATACACAAAGAGCAATAACCCAAGATTGAATAATGCAAACAAAACCAATTAAACAAAGTCCCCATTATAGTCAAAATTCGTTTGTACCAAATGCCATTGAGATCTAATAGCCCGTGACTGAGATATTTGTACAAATGGACACAAAATTCAACATTTCCAGATAAACGAAATAGAATAACTCGAGAACGGATAATGTGGTACTTCGTTGAAGTACCATATATAACGATGAACATCCATATTAAATTTCATAGAGATAACACAACATTGGCTGAACTACTCGGGGAGACGGTTAACAAATGGACATTTCCACATAAACAAAGATGAATAACACCAGAACGAAAATCCACAAACAAAATGATCTAAAACTCATCTGAATGGCCAGTTTGGGAGGCGATTTAAGGACCAGGCGCATACAATCCAATATAGCCACTATTTAGTTCGGTCATGGGGTATAATTACTTCGGATAAATCCCTCATACTCTCCAAATTGGTTTCCATACACCATGTATACGGGGTGGGCGGATGGATTGAGTTGCGGTTAATTGAGCCAGAATTTCATAAATGCGATTACTGGTCAAATTTGGCGCTACTTCACTCATCCCCATATCGCTTCATAAATTGTAGTGGATGTCTAAATCCAATTCATTAATTCGTTTTTCTCGGTAACACCCTATACGTTTCAGATTGTTCCACCATTACATGTAGTGTGTGTCGTGTGCTATTAGATGATGTAGCGGCTAATGGAACCAGAGTCGACATATCACATATATATGTAACATGTCGTTACCATTACACCATCTCTAATACCAATACGATATAGTCAGAACTGATTGCTAAGTTGATTAATCAAGGTGGTTAAGTTGATTAATCAAGATAGTAAGTTGATTAATCAAGATAGCTAAGTTGATTAATCAAGATAACTAAGTTGATTAATCAAGATAGCATGTCGATTAATCAAGATAACTAAGTTGATTAATCATGATAACTAAGTTGATTAATCAAGATAGCATGTCGATTAATCAAGATAACTAAGTCGATTAATCATGATAACTAAGTTGATTAATCAAGATAGCATGTCGATTAATCAAGATAACTTAGTTGATTAATCATGATAACTAAGTTGATTAATCAAGATAGCATGTCGATTAATCAAGATAACTTAGTTGATTAATCATGATAACTAAGTTGATTAATCAAGATAGCATGTCGATTAATCAAGATAACTAAGTTGATTAATCATGATAACTAAGTTAAAGCACAGTTAAGTAATCAATATCCATGTAGTGAGACTCATGTGAGTGTACTCGACCTATGAGAATGGCATATTAGTACATGCTATAAAATAGCTGGGAATTACCGAAACGTAGATATCGTATGTATCTCTTCGACGCTACAGTGAAATATGATTTCGTTCTTTCATTGTATATATTGTTATTTCACTGCAAATAAACAACTACCAGGAACCAAGGTGTGCGCGTGTTCAGTCCGCTAGCCAATCAAAAGAGACGAATTTATGACGCCACGCGCACTCAATCAATCGATAATTCCATGTTTGGGCGAAAGCCTACATGTCAATTTAAACTTGGTATTAGGCCTATGCTCTTACCTGATTGTAAAGACCGACACGCGCTCTTTAATTGCGTAGAGTTCATTAAGTAAGAGTTAATTTAGCAACTTTGAGCATTAATTAGGCGCATGTAATAAAAAGAATACCTACTTTTTTGTTTGAATACCGGAAATCTCATTCGTGTCTGGAAAGAAATATCAAATTTTCGATATTTCTGTCCACACACTCATGAGATACATCCACTTTATATACAGGTTATATACCCAATATAAAAACATATAAACAACAGAGCAGGGAACACTTATCCCATTTGGATGTGTAGGGTTACATTGTATGCGAGTAACATATAAGAAGTGACAACTAATACAACAATTTAAATATACATAGGATGTTTGACACCTTCACATCATAGACAAGAAAGCCATAGTCAGTAATGGTAACGTCATGAAGATCATATTATTAAACATATATATAAATTATAATATAAAATATATTGGTTTCATGAATGAACCACTTCACAATTCCGTTGAAACAACTAATCGTTCAAATTATTACAACAACTGCGGCTTATCACTGCAAGTTTCTCATTCACCACAACAGAAAGCCTCTAAAATGCGAAAAAAAATCTACTAATCGGATTAAATACAAACCCGATACTTTGCAATACGACATTTAGTCTACATTTCAACTAAGACATACTTCATCAGCAATGTTAGCTGTTATATTATGCAGTGTGTTCCGCAATAAAATCTTTAAGAGTGGCCCAGCCATTGTTCATACCTAAATATCGAAAGCAATTAACGCAGTCATAAAAGTTACACACTGCAACGATGAGACATCCGCGAAGATAAATCCGCGAATACGTACATCCTGCAAAAAGTCTAACCGGCACGAAATATACGTTATTAATCAAAGTCACCCCATAGCTCCTATCTTTTTTATATAAATTGTATTCGTCAATAATAACACAAGTAACAAATATATAAACAGAAAACAGTTCCTAAAAATACATATATTTATTATATAGATGTTACTATTTGACTACTATATATTATTATACGGTATATAGCATATATTTATTATATAGATGTTACTATTTGACTAATATATATTATTATACGGTATATAGCATATATAGATTTATTATATAGATGTTACTATTTGACTACTATATATTATTATACGGTATATAGCATATATTTATTATATAGATGTTACTATTTGACTACTATATATTATTATACGGTATATAGCATATATGCATTATATAGATGTTACTATTTGACTACTATATATTATTATACGGTATATAGCATATATTTATTATATATATGTTACTATTTGACTACTATATATTATTATACGGTATATAGCATATATTTATTATATAGATGTTACTATTTGACTACTATATATTATTATACGGTATATAGCATATATATATTATATATATGTTACTATTTGACTACTATATATTATTATACGGTATATAGCATATATTTATTATATAGATGTTACTATTTGACTACTATATATTATTATACGGTATATAGCATATATGCATTATATAGATGTTACTATTTGACTACTATATATTATTATACGGTATATAGCATATATGCATTATATAGATGTTACTATTTGACTACTATATATTATTATACGGTATATAGCATATATCTATTATATAGATGTTACTATTTGACTACTATATATTATTATACGGTATATAGCATATATCTATTATATATATGTTACTATTTGACTACTATATATTATTATACGGTATATAGCATATATGCATTATATAGATGTTACTATTTGACTACTATATATTATTATACGGTATATAGCATATATGCATTATATAGATGTTACTATTTGACTACTATATATTATTATACGGTATATAGCATATATGCATTATATAGATGTTACTATTTGACTACTATATATTATTATACGGTATATAGCATATATGCATTATATAGATGTTACTATTTGACTACTATATATTATTATACGGTATATAGCATATATGCCTTATATAGATGTTACTATTTGACTACTATATATTATTATACGGTATATAGCATATATGCATTATATAGATGTTACTATTTGACTACTATATATTATTATACGGTATATAGCATATATGCATTATATAGATGTTACTATTTGACTACTATATATTATTATACGGTATATAGCATATATTTATTATATAGATGTTACTATTTGACTACTATATATTATTATACGGTATATAGCATATATGCATTGTCAGTCATTGTTCATTAATCCTTTCCTATCGAAGTTTCCGTTACCTGTTTACTGTCATTCCGCTGTTTTATCTGTCGTAATATTTGGCGTATACATGCGTTAGACAGTTAGTTTTATATTTAACGAAATAACTCGTATCGCATAATACTCGAAATGTGTTCTGTGATATATTCCATAGCTCCATTGTCACGGCCAGATCAGCCAGGCAGTGTTCACCCATAAGCAGAAATGACTCAATCTAAATCTCATTGCAGTGGGACACATACGAGTTTACTCGGCTTGAGTCTCATCGCACCGAAATTCACGCCAAATCACAAAAGAAGGTCAGGCGACCGAACGTCTACGACAATGTGTATCATCTCATTTATATGAGGTTATTACGGAAGCCTATTAGGGCCATTTAATTTTTGTTATATATTCATTAAAATATTTCTTTTTTTATTTAATTTTTTATATATATTCATCAAAATATTTCCTTTTTTACTTTCTTTTTTTACTTTCCACCTGGGAGATAACTTTTCTCCCTGGAAATAACTTATCTCCCAGGGAGATAACTTTTCTCCCGGGAATTAACTTATCTCCCTGGGAGAAAACTTTTCTCCCGGGAATTAACTTTTCTCCCGTGGTGGAAAATCACGTGATGGGATAGGTTTCACATTCAAACATATCCTCCTACGGTTAAAATACACCTGTCACGTGTCATTGTCTGATGTCCTGGCGCGAAAAAACATTTTGACAGTCAATATATAACGCGCCAGTGTTTAGCGCCTGGTGTCACAGGTCCCCTGGTGCGACAACACTACCATAAGGATATACCGTATTAAGGTATATACTCATGGTAGTGTTGTCACACCAGGGCACCTGTGCCTGGTGTATCATTCTGTAGTCGAAGCAGACACCAGACACATTCAGGAACTGAGGATATGGCTGGAATTGGGAAGAGTCGGAGTGTTTGACTGTTTATAGTATTGGACCATGTTATGTTGTTATGAAATCATGATATTTCGCCATTAACTAAAAAGTTACCTTCGTATCAAATGCTGCCTATTCCGATTGATTATTTTATATTTTTTTGTGAATATGTGCCATGGCTGTCGCGGACCCTGGACTCTAGTCTAAAATATACTGACCATCGCTAGTATAGTGGTGGGTCCAATTTGGACTACCGGTGGTCGTGAAATGCACCAAATCGCTCTAAATTGGACCTATAGCACGTGTTTGTGGCGAAACAATGGGTACATATCATTAAACGCTCTTTATAATGACATGGCGAAACGATTCTATTGATTGCATAAAGTATCCACGGCATCCTTAAACACTCTTTATGACGTGACGCAACATTAAATTGAAATAAATAGGCGGACCCCCAGATAACATCGAGGTGGTAAAATAATAATCTAGCGTGCATTGCCCTATACCCGAGATCACTGCCTGTGTTATTTAACTCAGATTCTATAGCCGATAGCACATCCATAATGTCATCCTTGAATTTTCTCCGTGTCAGGCCCATCGATTTCAGAATTCTCTTCGAATGTCGCAAACTCATTGTTATGCCATGGTACAAATGAAGAAAACATAATATTTCGATGTATTCAAATCCAAGGCTAAAATATCTTTCTATTATCCATTCTCTACTATGGTTCACTGTGTCCAAAGGTATGTATTGTGGTGGGTGTGCTTCACATATCACTATAAATAACATCAGGAGAACTTTAAAGGTACGGTTGGCCTTGGCGGTGGGTATCCTGTGAAAATATTTCCACCCGTCAAAAACCGCCACAAACAGAAAGAACATCAAAATGTAGACAGACTTTGTCCGTATACAAATAAGAAATATCGCATAAACAGTATGTTATTGTCATATAATTGACCATTGTTATGTAAACAAAAGCATAAAAAGTTACTTTTCTGGTGTTTGTTTATATTATGATGGTAAACATAAAGAGCGTTCTTTGTTGGTGAATTTCTGATATGGAACTAATGAAGAGCGTTTATGTCATTTGTGTGTGATTAGCCAGTAGCATTGTGCTGTCTTCTGTAACACAATCAGGCTCTAGCTTAGGTAAACTATCGTAGATCTTTATGATAACATGCTGTTTACGCGATGGTCATGGTATATATGAACGAAACTGTATGCGTTTTAATGTTTTTCAGATTACGGTGTTTGGAACAAATATGAATATTTTCGACAATTAAGACCTCCCGTGCCTTTAACACTGGTTAAATTTTTAGAGTACCGACACATAGATCCATGATACGAAAGACTTGCGATGATAATAACAATGAAAACAGCTGGAATGTCGAGTGTAATCCAAACTACACCTGTCACGTGCTGCATGTAAAATCACGTGATTTTCCACCGGTGGAGAAAAGTTTTCTCCCTGGGAGATAAGTTAATTCCCGGGAGATAAGTTATCTCCCTGGGAGAAAAGTTAATTCCCGGGAGAAATGTATTCTCCCAGGGAGATAAGTTAATTCCCGGGAGAAAAGTTTTCTCCCTGAGATATAAGTTATCTCCCTGGGAGAAAAGTTAATTCCCGGGAGAAAAGTTTTCTCCCTGGGAGATAACTTATCTCCCTGTGAGAAAAGTTAATTCCCGCAAGAAAAGTTTTCTCCCTGGGAGATAACTTATCTCCCTGGGAGAAAAGTTAATTCCCGGGAGAAAAGATTTCTCCCTGGGAGATAAGTTATCTCCCTGGGAGAAAAGTTAATTCCCGGGAGAAAAGTTATCTCCCAGTAGTTAGGGAGCCCGCATATGTTCCATTTACACTTTTGCGTACAAAAGGTTTGACCCCCTAAAGTTGGTACCAATAATGGAACATTCTGAAAAACCGATTTCTTAAGTTGCGCATTCCTGGGGTTTAGGGGCTGCTGAACCCAAAAAGTGCCAAAAATCACTTCTATTTACACTTCCGCGTACATCGATGAATTTTGGTTTGATGATACTTCTAAGTGTACTCATTAAGAAAACACAACTTAAGAAAGGGATTTTCCTGGGGTTTTCAGATAAGAAAGGTTTGAACCCCAAAACGTGATTTTTCACCTTTTTTTACACTTTCGCGTACATCCATAATATTTGGTCTCAAAGTACTTTGATATATACTAATTATAAAAACACAACTTAAGAAGCAACTTTTCCTGGGGTTTTAAGATAAGAAGGGCGTCATCGGGTCACCCCTCAAAACGTAAAAAATAACTTTTATTTACATGATTGCAATCGTCCAACGTGTGTATATGTGCGTACACCCCTGGAACGTTGCACTATTACAACCAATACATCCCTAAATCGATACGATCAACTTAAGAAATATATATTCATGTCGTTTTCTGATAAGAACGAGACTTGTTACCCCCCCCCCCCCCCCCCACAACCCGATCCATTTTCTAGAACTATAAGTGAGCCAGTTTTATGAAAATTATAGCGGGAAAATCTAGTAAAATGTATACAAATGTATATATTTTCGTGAAGCTAAGACATAATGACACTTTTTTGGGCCAAAATTGAAACTCACCATCCAAGATGGCCGCCAAAATGGCTGCCGGAAGTTGAAAATATGACATTTGTTCACAAATATCTTCTAGATCAATTCATGCTGTTTGGAACTGATTGAGTAATGCAACTTTATTTTGTGTTTTTTATATTAACTGATCATTGGAGCAATTAAATATGCAATTATTGGGGTCCTAACCCCTTCCGATCCCTCAAAAATTCGATTTTACAGAACGCAGTACAAAATTTTACAAAAAAATCACAATTGGGATTCTAGTCACATTTCAACAAGAAATGAAAAGAACATTGTAATGTAAGTGAGGCATATCATTACCTATGAATATTCCAAATCTGTGGAACCATAAATCTTACCTTGGCTCAAAATGGCTGCGAAAATGGCCGCTAAAATATGGAAAATGGTAAATATTGCCCCAGGGTGTCCTGCAGTCGCTTACAAGTTGTGGTTGATGTACACAATTGGCTAATCTGTTTTCTATACATTGCATACTAACATGTCTGATGCACCATGGATCATTTTTACTATTGTCACCACTGACATTTACCAGAAATATTGGACATAAATATCGGCAAGAATTCACTTTTCGGGGTTCGACCATTTGTTCAAGTAAAATGTAACTATCTTTGGATTGAAAGGTGTTTAATGTTTTGGTCTATCTTAAATGTGTCACACTACGGTGTTTATAGACTAAATTGCTCAAGATGGCTTCCAAAATGGCAACCAAATTTGTAAAAAGTTAAAAGTCAACATATCCCGAACATTATTCTCTGCGTTATCCGAAAAAAGTGGCAAATTGTGACTCACTTGGTTATTGTACGTGTTAGTTACAATGTAATTAACTGACAACTATGTTCTATTATGTTTGTCCCAGTTCCGTATGGGGCATGACAAATTCATTTTAAAGTTGCAGTATGGAATTTTGCGGAGAACCATATTA
The DNA here is from genome assembly GCA_032622095.1 of Siphonodentalium dalli. Lineage (NCBI taxonomy): Eukaryota > Metazoa > Mollusca > Scaphopoda > Gadilida > Siphonodentaliidae > Siphonodentalium > Siphonodentalium dalli. The sequence continues at coordinate 250,545,325 of CP136063.1, forward strand.
TTGAAAGGAAATGGACAGAACTTTGAGACTGAACTGAGATGAACCATGATATGTGGGTATTCTGGCCCATTATGATAAAAAGTTATCAACTGGATACAGGGTGGAAGCCAATATGGTAGCCAGGGAGTTATGACCATAGATGAGGATAATAGGTATACAGGGAGTTATTGTATGGTCATGAATGGTGTGTGGGTATATAGGGAGTGCCCTGTTGGTAACGGTGGGGCGTATATTTATATATGTTGTGGATGTGTTATCATCGGTGGTGTATGGGGAGTAGATTTATTATCATGGATGGCGTGTATGAGTATGGCAAGTATGGAACTTATGAGTGGTCGTATGTGCGGATATTGGTTTATCTGGAAGGGCTCATCATTGGTGATGTGCATATGTAAACCTGAATTTACTCCATGGTCATGGTTATGGCGAATAGGTATACATGTAGTGGCTGTATGGTACATGTGAGGTGAATATGTATACATTGAGTGACTGTATGATCGTGAATGTAGTGAATATGTATACATAGAGTGACTATATGGTCGGGTGTAGGTGTTCATGCATGGTGACTCGTGGCTGTATCGTCATTTGTGGTATGTACGGGTATAACCAAGTATGGCTGTATGATCAGGTGTACTAGTACATGTACGTGTATAAAGTGGGTGACTATGTTGTCATTTGTGTGGTGTTTATGTACATGTGGAGTGACTGGGGTAATGGGTGGGTTGTACAAGTGTACTTTGAGTGGCTATCGCTTTCCACAATAACTCAAGGATATGTTAATCAATAGACAGGTCATGTCATATCGTGGAAAGCGATAGCCACACATTAACACACAGCCATTACATATATACATAAACACCACAGACATAACAATATAGTTACCCACTGTATACACGTACACCTGACCCATGACCACGGATGACCATACAGCCACGCGTCACAATGCAGGCACACCGGGTATACTCCTAAACATGACCCATAACCATATAGTCACTCCATGTATACCCATTCATCTCACCATTTGCCATAAGGTCATCCCCTGTATACATATTCTCCAAACGCATGGTCAAATGGACAATCAATATATACATCAACACCACAACAATGACCATAAAGTCATTCCGGTATACATATGCACATCACTAATGGCCATATAGCCACTCGCTTCATAAACATACCCTCACCCATGTTACCTGGTATACTCCTTCACCTGACCTATGGCCATATAGTCACCCCGTGTGTACCTAATCAAAACATTCATACACGATCATGGTCAATCTTTGTATTCATATTCACCCCAACAGTGGCCATGTCAATCAATCCCTGTATTCCTATTTGTCACACCATAGCCGAATAGCCACTCACGATATACTAATACACCCCAGCCATGTCAGTATAGTCACTCCATGTATGCATATGCACCTCATCCATGGCTATATAGCCACTCGCTATATACACATATCCCTCGCCCATGACAATAAAGCAACACGTATGTGTACTGGTATAACCTACACATGACGATACCGACACGAGTCACCAAACAGGAACACCAGGTACATGTATACTAATACGCCTGTCACCCATGTATATATGTTCATTACATTTATGATCATACAGTCACTACTTGTATACCTACATGTACTCATCTCACCATTAACCATACAGTCACTACATGTATACCTATTCGACACACATAGTCATATAACCACTTGATATACGTAGGCAGCCCACCATAGACCATAGATTCACTCCAGGTATACATGTAACGCTCACTAATGGCCATTCAGCCCTTCCAGATATACAAAAAACCCGCACATACGACCACTCAAACAATCCATACTTGCATATACACCTCACACATGACAATTCAGCAATTCACTGTATAATCATACACGCCATCCATGATAATACAGCTAAGACCTATACACCCACCAATGATAATACATCCACGATATATATAAATATACATCCCACCCGTTACCACAAGGACACTCACTATGTACCCACACGCTCGATAATGTCCACCAGCTTACTCCAGGTATTCATATTCAATCATGACCGTACAGTCATTCCATGTATACCTTACCCATTACACATTACCCGTAACCATAAAATCACTACCTATTTATCCACACACCCCATCCATGATCATACAGACAACACATGTACATCCCACACACGACCTTACAGTCACTCCATATATACATAATCAACACATAGATGACCATGTAGATATATCCATACACCACACCAATGACCACACAGGCACACCGGATGCACCCGTACTGGATATACACAATCATACACCATACAGTCACTCCATGCATACCGATTCACCTCACACCTGACCATGACCTCTCCCTGTATACCTAGATGCATCTTACCATGGACAACCCACTTATAACCATATAGTCACTCATTGTATACCTACTCACATCAGTCATGACATACAATAACTCCATGTATACCTATTCACCTCACATATGATCACAGAGTAACTCCCTGGCTACGATCTTGGCATCCACACTGTATCCTGTAGACATTTTTTTATCATAATGGACCAGAATAGCCAAAGATTATGGTCCATCTCAGTTCTGTCTCAAAGTTCTGTCCATTTCCTTTCAATAAATATGGCCAAAATAAAAAAAGAGGTTCTCGGCAAATTACATACTTTAAAATGAATTTGTCATGCCCCATACGGAACTGGGACAACTGGGAATAGAACATGTAGTTGTCAGTTAATTAACTAACACGTATAATAACCAAGTGAGTCACAATTTGCTATCTTTTCGGATAATGCAGAGAATGTTCGGGATATATGTAAAAAATTAGCATTTTACAAATTTGGTTGCCATTTTGGAAGCCATCTTGAGCTTTGAGAAATTTGGTCTATAAACACCGTAGTGTGACACATTTAAGATAGAACAAAACAATAAACACCTTTCAATCCAAAGATAGTTATATTTTACCTGAAAAAATGGTTCAAACCTGAAAACTGAATTTTTGCCAATATTTATGTCAAGTTTTTTTTAGAGAAAAGTCCAATATTTTTGACGATGTCAGTGGTGAAAATAGAACAATTAACCATGGTGCATCAGACATGTTAGCATTCAATATATAGAATGCAGAATGGCCAATTTTATACATCAACACAACTTGTAAGCGATTGCAGGACACGCTGGTGTAATATTTACCATTTTCCATATTTTGGCGGCCATATTGGCAGCCATTTTGAGCCAAAGTAAGAATTTTGGTTCCAGTGATTTGGAATATGCATAGGTAATGATATGCCTCACTCACATTACAAAGTTCTGTTCATATCTTGTTGAAATATGACTAGAATCCCAATTGTGATTTTGTTTTGGTGAAATTTTATACGCCATTCTGTACAATCAATTATTTGAGGGATTGGATGGGGTTAGGACCCCAATAATTGTATATTTAATTGCTCCAATGATCAGTTAATATAAAAAACACAAAATAAAGTTGCATTACTCAACCAGTTCCAAACAGCATGAATTGATCTAGAAGATATTTGTGAAAATATGACATTTTTGCTGGCCATCTTGGATGGTGAGTTTCAATTTTGGCCCAAAAAGGTGTCATTATGTCTTAGCTTCACGAAGATATATACATTTGTGTACATTTTACTAGATTTTCCCGCTATAATATTTTCATAAAACTGGCTCACTTATAGTTCTAGAAAATGGATCGGGTTGTGGGGGGGGGGTAACAAGTCTCGTTCATATCAGAAAACGACATGAATATATATTTCTTAAGTTGATCGTATCGATTTAGGGATGTATTGGTTGTAATAGTGCAACGTACAAGGGATGTACGCACATACACACACGTTGGACAAATGCAATCATGTAAATAAAAGTGATTTTTTACGTTTTGAGGGGTGACCCGATGGCCCCCTTCTTATCTTAAAACCCCAGGAAAAGTTGCTTCTTAAGTTGTGTTTTTATAATTAGTATATATCAAAGTACTTTGAGACAAAAAATTATGGATGTACGCGAAAGTGTAAAAAAAAGTGAAAAATCACGTTTTGGGGTTCAGCATGGGACCCCCTTTCTTATCTGAAAACCCCAGGAAAATCCCTTTCTTAAGTTGTGTTTTCTTAATGAGTACACTTAGGAGTATCATCAAACCAAAATTCATCGATGTACGCGGAAGTGTAAATAGAAGTGATTTTTGGCACTTTTTGGGGTTCAGCAGCCCCTAAACCCCAGGAATGCGCAACTTAAGAAATCGGTTTTTCAGAATGCTCCATTATTGGTACCAACTTTAGGGGGTCAAACCTTTTGTACGCAAAAGTGTAAATGGAACATATGCGGGCTCCCTAACTACAGGTGGAAAGTACAAAAAGAAAGTAAAAAGGAAATAGTTTAATGAATATATATAAAAAATTAAATAAAAAAGGAAATATTTTAATGAATATATAACAAAAATTAAATGGCCATAATAGGCTTCCGTAGGTTATCGTGCATTAGTATTTCAAATAGCAGACCTAGCACTATGATATACAATTATATTATATTTCACTTGACTCTCTCGCGCTCCGATTGGCTGCACATTGCCATACTATTGTTCGATAGTACCAAGGTTGATGACCTACTCACATACTATTCTTTTTTATTTATAATAACAATATAATTTTGCACAATCGGATTGACACCTGAACACACGACCAATCTGAAACTATATTGAACCTTACTTGTGACAATATCGGATATCATTAGATTTATTTGTGTGAAATTTATTGATCTTTCAAGTGTCTGGTGATAGATACCAAATATATCAAATAGTTTGTCCTCTTAATAATTTGGCAAACGCACAGTCCTAAGTGACTGGTATAACTTCATTTTCGGATTTCGTCGATTATAAACAATTCATCTTTTCAAATTTTCCAGAAAAGTCTTTGTCAACTATGAATGTCTAGAAATAAATAAATGAATCACAAAGAGATGGTGTTGTAGTTATAACTAACAACACAGGTATATTCCCCTGTCATCGCCAAACGATATTCGTTAATTGTAACGTATGAGACCGATTTCTAAAATTCGCGGTAAATAAACATGTGATAACATCATATACACATGAGAAATTGTGTGATAATTGACACCAATGTTCGATATAACATAATAAATAATGAAAGCATATCTTGTCATTGACTATGCCTGTGGCTCGCGACTATTTATCCTCTCTAACCAATATTTTGACATACAGGGACGTGGCTGGAGGGTCTTCGTCGGTGTGGGACCTTGAAATTTCCAGTTGCACCCCATTAACCCTTTACCCAACAAAACGGCCAAAACCGGCCAAATAAAGATTCAACAGCCTAAAATATCTTCGGTCTGTCTCAATAGAACCATACAAATATGGATATCATTGGAACCGGCTCCTTGACCACATTGTGATAGTTACAGTTATGCCCTGTGCCAATGCATTCTCTTATATATGCGAGTCGACCATAGGTCGCCTCGCATATATAAGAGAATGCATTGGCCTAAAAAAATCTTTTTTTAACACTTTTTACCATTTTTTCTTACATTCTTTAACAATTTTATAATTTTTAATGTGTTAAGCCAATGCATTCTCTATATATGCGAGGCGACCTATGGTCGACTCGCATATATAAGAGAATGCATTGGCACAGGGCCTTTCTGTTGGGTAAAGGGTTAAAGCGGGCGAAACTCCCAGGTTCGCTCCCGTAACATCAATTATATATATCTTTAACTGACAACTTTAATAATTTTTCTTGTATTCTTTAACAATTTTAAAATTTCACCCATACAGAGCCCCAGACAAACATGAGCAGACGACACTCTTCTATATGCTTCTATATATGTGTGGGGCTCCCTGCAGGGTAATGGATGTTTTTTATTTTATGTCCTAAAAATTGTAAGAAACATTTATTTTTTTTAAAATGATAAAAAATTGTTAGGCCAATGCATTCTCTTATATATGCGAGGCGACCTATGGTCGACTCGCATATATAAGAGAATGCATTGGCACAGGGTAAAAAAATCCCGACTTACGACTGGATTTGATAGAGGATCCATGGTTTGCACCAGTGAGAGAACATTTTGAAATCTGAACCTGAAGATAGCAAAATCATTGCATGTTATTCCAGGCAAATCCAGGCCTCAAATGTTTTTAATTGCAAAATCCTAGCATCCATAGATATCTGACTCCAGGCAAATCCAGACGTCGATTTAAAAAACAAAAGATTAGCAGTTTTTTACTGGTCACCGTTTATGAACCTGCACCTCTCAGCCCAGTGGGAGAAAATTTTGAAATCTGAACCTGAAAACGGCAAAATCATAGCATCCATTGGTGCATCTCCATGCCAATTCAGGCCTCCATTTTTGTTAATTGATTATCAGTATTTGACTGGCCACCGAGGAGGGTTGATGGTCTCACAACTCAGTAGGATATTTTGAAATCTTAACCTGACAACAGCAAAATCCTAGTATTTAAAGAGGCACCAAGCTCCCCAAGTGTTGGGAATATTGGACAGACACCCCCTTATGTTGGTAATTTCAAACTAATGGCCATTTCAGTGCACGATTCTGACCAGAAGCAGACAAATATATTACTGTTGGTATACAAATAACAAAATATGCACTAATAATTCGTTGGAAAATCAATCTACATGTATACGAAAACACTTTCAACCTATTGTTGGTGTGCAATATCCAACTAATTTCCAACAACCCCACCCACTGTCGGCACGTCCCTGTTGGCATAGTCAACTCCAAGCCATGCATTATATATAATAGTGATACGGGTAGTCACTTGCATATATTTATTTATATGTAGCATAAGTTTTATTGACCACCATCATCGAAGAGTATATATACAGCTTTGCTGGTATTTACATGATTCATGAACATCTATATTTAATAATGTTTATTATACAAGGGAAAAAATAAGAGAAAGATAGAGCGCCTAAAAATAAAAATAAAACCTACATAATTATAGAACGAGAGGCCGATCACGATCGGCAGATGTTAACCCATACCTTGGCGATAAAAATTTAATATGATCGGATAAATGAGAGTTTTGGTGTTGAATTATAGAGTATACTGTTATGTACTATTATAGACAAATGAACATAACACAAATTATTGGAATTTATGGGTCACTGGCATTTATATAAGAGAATGCACTGGTACAGGATCTGTAATGCTAAACCACCACAGCCAGCAAGCCCATGGGTTAAATGTGTAGATGTGACCTGGACATGGAATACTTGGGTTAAGAGAGTCCAATTTAAGTTTACAATAATAATGTGTCCTAGTATACAGATAAGCAACCTCACCATTAATATCAATTATATAGCCGAGCTGTCAAATTATCACAGGAATTGTTTATGTTGAACACTGACCTCTATTAAACCAATAACAATTATAATGATATCAGACCATCTGAAGATATAACTCTGCAGCAGAGATGTCTACTGTTAATATCATGTGATGTTTATTGTTGAATCTTTATTTTAAATTAGATACCATAGCCTTCTTTATCAGAATATTTGCACATTGGCATAAGAGACATCAGAAAATAATATAGCCTTATCAATAGCTAAGTTGTCCAAAGGCAATTGGTGAATTGGATTTAATGTTGCTCCAAACAGATTTACCAGTACATAACACAAGATTTTGGACCGATTTAATCAAATTTGGTGTGGTGATTCGGGGTACCCTTGGCAGAGTTATAATGGTGTTAGTTTTTCCAATTTGTTTAACTTAAAAACTTTTTAATTATTTTAAAAAATTAAAGGTCCACATTGGAAATCTTTTTTATCAACTTTTATCATAATCATCAATATCTAAATGAAAACAAATGACATTTTTTTAATTATTATTATAAAAGTTAAAAATCGATTTTTTTAATAATTATTATAAAAGTTAAAAATCGATTTTTTTCTTCAAATTTTTTTCTTCGAAAAAGGGTCATAACTCCTTTAAAATAAATCGGATCAAACCCATATTCGAACTCGATCTGTATTTTGGGCTGTGAAACTAACAGACCAAATTTGGTTCCAATCAGATGAAAAATGTTCGAGTCATGGCAGAATGCGTCAATTCTAAGTCGAAAAAGGGCCATAACTGTAACAAAAACTCGGATCAAACCCAAATTCGAACTCGATCCGTATTTTGGAAACCCATATAAAAAATTTGGTTCCGATCGGATAGAAAATGTTAGAGTTATCGCATTACTCATAAAGTGTCTACGGACAGACAGACGGACAGACAGACGGACAGACAGACGGACCAACGACGAGTGGTCAATCCGGGCAACGACACTATGTTTACCATACTATGGTATGGGTAAACATAAAAAAACAATAAGAGAAAAAAAATAATACCGATATGAGAAAGAAGAAGAAAAAAACAAGTGAAAGTAAAAACAAACAAAAAACATAAAAAACAACAATATGCAGAGATAGATAGTAGCATGTTGGGGAATGAAATATAATTCAGATAGTGAGGCAGTGGAACTGAATCGATGCCACGATTTGCGGTGGATTGGTGCCATATCAAACGTAAGAGGTTAGATATGTTTGTTCTGAATATACGAGGGATCACGTCCGCCAAGCGACTGTCCTTCGTGTAAGAATACACTAACCATAACCCTAACAATAATCTTAGTACCAACCCTAACCTAATTCTAACACTAACACTAACCCTAACTCTGACACTAACCCTGACCCTAACATTAACCCTAGTCCTAACCCTGACCCTGACCTTAGCCCTAACCATAACCCTAGCCCTAACCCTAACCATAGCCATAACCCTAACACTAGCCATGACCCTAACCCTAGCCCTAACCCTAACTATAACATTAACCATAACCCTAACCCTAACCATAACCCTAACCCTAGCCCTGACCCTAACCATAACCCTAACTCTAGTCATAACCATAACTCTAACCCTAACCCTAGCCATAACCCTAACCCTAACCCTAACCCAAGCCCTGACCATAACCCTAGCCCTGACCCTAACACTAACCAAAACACATATGGATAATGGACGGGGTGCGTGATTTCGTGTATTCTTACATGAAGGATATACCCAACCGAATGCACAGATAAGAAATTCGTGGAAACACAATTGATCCATTCTGATGACCGTCAGGATCCCACGAACGTAAACGATTCGACGTCGATATCTACCAGAAGCAGTGTTTCAGTTCAATGATTCGACATCGACATCTACCAGAAGCAGTGATTCAGTTCAATGTCTAATGGTTATAAACAATGGAGAAACATGATTTATACACGATTTTAGTATAAATGGCTACAATAACATATTCCAAAAACTAAATCTGATGAACAATCAGTTTAAAGCTAATAATATTCGCTTTTGACGTTTTCCCGGTATCGAAATGGGTTGGTAAATACTTGAACTACCTTTCTATGGACATAACATGTTCCATAAAGACGCATTGAAGTAATGAACAATACAACTTTGGACACGGTGTTTGTGTCACAAACAAACAAACAACAGCCATGTGCAGGGTATCGAACAGAAAAGAGCGTTCCGTGTTAGGCCGTTCCTGGTATGGTAAATATAAAGAGCGTTTATTTCACTTTTGTGCGAAAAATTAAAAACAGTTTGAAAATGGCTGTGACCAAGGCAAGTATTATTCATATCATGTGGAGTCATGTACTTGGTTTTAATATGTATAATTATAAATCCAAGTGACAAATTAGTTGTCTTTAATCCTTTCTATACTAACACATCATTGACGAGTAACTTAAACATTTCCCTCAATAAATAGAGCTCATTCTGCACTTTTATGTATATGCCTTCTGCTTGTATAACTTTATCATCCATTAAACTGAATAATATACTTTTCCATTATCTACTTTTATAACTGAATAGAATAATCCATTTAGTATAGAAAGGGTTAACCGTTTATGAAGGGAGCTGTGCTGATCCATCATTAAAGCTCGCGTGCCAGTGCATGCTCTTATATATGCGAGCCCCCCCCCCCCCCCCCCCCCCACATGGAGCCAAGCATATATAAGAGAAAGCACTGGCCTACAATTGCGGTGTAACTGTTGTTAGGCCAATGTATTCTATTACATGTGCGAGGCTCCCTATGGGGGGTTACTTCATCATTATAACAGTGGAAAACTTCTTGGGGAGATTGGTTATTGTCGAAAAACCTAACTATAAACCATTACTAAACAAAAAGATTATATTGTGGAAAGGTGAGGAACATACTTTGAATAACCATCTGATTCCGCCTGTTTGAAACAATAATATACATCCTCGAAGAACTAAAATTATTCCAGAATTAGGATGAATACAAATGGCACAGTTTTTATTTGGGGCCCATACATTGTGTTCGAAGTTTTTTTTAAGACTTCCGTGCGTCTTTGTGAGACATATGATGCTCGTGGAAAAGTAGTCCAGGAACTGTTTGGCCTAGCTAGTTCGATACCAAGACAATTTTGAAGGCCAATATTATTGGGTGTATTTTTGGAGCGCAAATCGCCATGCAGCTTAAAATAAACTTCAGCATGTATATATGTACTTGATTCCATCTGTCTCATGTTAACACCTTAATAGTCAGATGCAATATTTGAATTTCTGCCATACTTAGATCACAATGGGACCAGTGGTGAAGTACGGTTATGGATAGCACTGAACCACGGTGAAGATCCAAATCGTGCCAATGAGATAACCAATGATTTCTTTAGAAAAGGGTGTGAATAACCAATGGATGTAAGTTCTAACTTCATTGGGGAAGATTAGATCAACATTGGTTCTTGACCTAATTATATTCATTGATGGACCACCAAAAGAAATCATGTTCTAGTTCGCGGGCACCCCTGATGGCGTGGGCCATGAATCGCAGGTATCCGTTGTAGCTGTGCACCATTGATTGAAAATCATCGAACATTCGTAACATTTCTCGCGCAACTAGGAACGACCCCAAACACCGATATTCCATTGTGCCTGGATCAAATAACTGTGTCGATGCCATGCCACGAATTCTCCTAACGATATCGTATTCGATGGGAAGAAACAATACTTCAATGGCATCATGCAACATACAAATGTTTTCTGATGAATCACCGACTGTTGCTTGTCGTAATGAATGATGTACACCATAATCCGCACGAGATGGCGTCGCCTCAATAATGTCGATTGAGAACTCAATGATTTCCTTGGTAACGTGGTCGAGCAGTTTGCACACATCCGCCCGAAACACATCATAGTTCACACAACTATGGTCACGTGGCCTATTTGACATCTCATATAACACTTGATCAGCTATATTGTTACCGTGTGAATTTAATTTCTTAATGATAACATCAATGAACGTTAACCAATTCTTCATTGAGCATTCCGAGTTTGTCGATCCTCCCCCGACACTACGACTATCGCATACGTTATCCTCAGAATTCATCCTGAAGAACAGATCTAAAGGTTCCATGGTAGATTTAGATGTAAGAATGGTAGTTATACACGTTTCGATTTCATCAACAATAGAGGAGTCTATTATATGCGAGTTCAACCATTCATCTGCCAATCCATTAAACGATAGCCGCAACTTTTTAATTTCGCTCACAAACAAACGTCTCATTTCATATACTGGACAAAATCTGATTGTTCTGGCAGAGAGTTGTTGTTTTACGATTTTATCGGGAAAATGTCCGGTTTTTATATAGTTAAACCCTGCCTCAGCTGGGACCATACGGAGGATAGGCTGCATATGTGACATCATAAAGAAAGCAAGAGTAAGTTGTGTATATGAACACATTCCAGTGGTGTCCTCAACGATCAGATAGTATCCGAGGAAAGACCACAACTGCGTTTGGACTAGAACAATATCTGAAGCATCACTCAACAAGTTCATTTGATGAACAAAATAATGAGGCAGAAACCTCTTTTTTAGATATTGATCAAGTTTTATCAACATGCTCACAATAGGCCGATCATTCTCCCATACTCGATTGTCCGTTTGTTCGAAGAACCACAGGGCTACCGTTTTCATTTTGTACGAGGTGAGCACCCCCCGCCCACCATCAATAAGACATCCGATTACTTTCAGCATTTTGATACTCAATACCTGGTTAACAGACATTGTTCTTGTGAGAACGACTTCGGCTTTAGAGAAAGACAAACAGAAGTCATGCTCAGGGTCCGGGTTGGATGGCGCGGGTCGTGCTGCCAGATGGAACTCCCCATTTATAATTAGGGACACAATGTCATCTGATGGCCATGACCGGTCGCGTGTAGTGAATGAGTGAGCTGTCCTAGGTAACCCACTAATCTTCAACTGTGGAACGAAGTCTGTAGAAACCTCTGACTCGACAATTATCTTACCGACTTTGGACATTCCACTAAACTTGAAACGAGATTTTCCGAAGATTTCCTCACTCATATCTCTGACTGGATCAGCTCGCACGTATTCTCCGCCATCAACGAGCTCGCGAGGGACGAGCCCGCGTAACTCATTGGTCGGTATTCGAACATAACACGGGAGGTCCTCCCGGTATATTATGCTGGACTCTTCTATTATAATGTTTCTAGGTTCGATCATGATATCCTGATCACTTTCATTAGTATCAAGCCCGCTCGCTGCGCTTCCCACCATCGTGAACTTACATTCAGCGAACGACAGTCTCGCGGCATTTCTGCTGTTTTCTCGAAATAAAAGCATCGGGTCGTATTGATGTGAACATGCCATAATGGAATATCTCCAGAGCTGTCAATCAAATAACACAAAGCATTTACACTCTACCAATCACTGTTGTCATATCATAATGTTGTTATTATTCAATGCGTCCAATGGTGTTGCGCGCCTCTGAGTAATTTGTCACAGTTGAAGACGAAAACAATGTGTCTTCTTTGGTGTGGAAACCAGCATAAGCACATCCTTTAAAATCAATTAATTGTATTGGAGCAGACGATTTTCTCATAGCAACAGCTATGCTCCTCCCACTATGCTTGCAGATGTGGAATCATCCATCAGCAACATCAAAGTCAAGTTACGATCGCAACATTATCATAATAAATTAGGCTGAACCGATCGATCACTGTCAGAAACTATTCCCAGTCGTAGATACTCGTACCGCGTTCGCATTGTTGCTATATGCACACCGTCGTTGATAACAGCGTAGTTACAGACGAACCGGATGTAGTTGTATCGGGAATATCAGTGTAGGCTCAGCGAGGGTCGTTGGCGACGAACGTGACAAATGACCCTTCGTCTGTCTGAAATATTTAAACATCACTTTAAGCATATGGTATATTATGCTGTAAAAAATTACGATGGCATTGGTACACAATTTACGCCTGGTCCATCTCCCTATCCAACTCTATATACAAAGATTATATTATACTATTTATGAACGAACAAGACGACATAATATTTGTAATTTTGTGTGTTATAATAATGTAGACTGAGCATGATATAGACAGTAGTTAACTGTTCTGAGCGTACGGGTTTTCGCTTCGAGTGAGTATATCCTGAAGGAGAATATATCCTGAGGCAGTTACGTCTGATTATAAAGGTTTGCCACGGCTATGCAAGACAGATACAAAGAAAGTGCGCCCAAAGCCAAATTGGTGAACTAAGATTCTTATGTGCGAAATATATCTTGAAATTACGAAATATTATCTTGAAATACCGAGATTATTTCAAAATAGGATATCGTTATTTCAAGATAGTATCTAGTTATTTCTGCTAAATCAGCAGGACCCACCAATATAATTTCTCAATCAGCAGGACTCCCAATATCATTGCTAAGTCAGCAGGACACACCAATATCATTGCTAAATAAGGAGGACCCACCACTATCATAGCTAAATCAGCAGGACCGACCACTATCATAGCTAAATAAGCAGGACCCACCACTATCATAGCTAAATCAGGAGTCCCCACCAATATCATAGCTAAATCAGGAGTCCCCACCAATATCATAGCTAAATCAGCAGGACCCACCAATATAATTGCTCAATCAGCAGGACTCCCAATATCATTGCTAAATAAGCAGGACACACCAATATCATTGCTAAATCAGGAGGACCCACCAATAACATAGCTAAATCAGGAGTCCCCACCAATATCATAGCTAAATCAGCAGGACCCACCAATATAATTGCTCAATCAGCAGGACTCCCAATATCATTGCTAAATAAGCAGGACACACCAATATCATTGCTAAATCAGGAGGACCCACCACTATCATAGCTAAATCAGCAGGACCCACCAATATCATAGCTAAATCAGGACGACCCACCAATATCATAGCTAAATAAGCAGGACCCACCAATATCATAGCTAAATAAGCAGGACCCACCACTATCATAGCTAAATAAGCAGGACCCACCACTATCATAGCTAAATCAGGATGTCACACCAATAGCATAGCCAAATCAGGAGGACCCACCACTATCATAGCTAAATCAGGATGTCACACCAATAGCATAGCCAAATCAGGAGGACCCACCAATATCATAGCTAAATAAGCAGGACCCACCACTATCATAGCTAAATAAGCAGGACCCACCACTATCATAGCTAAATCAGGATGTCACACCAATAGCATAGCCAAATCCGGAGGACCCACCAATATCATAGCTAAACCAGGATGTCACACCAATAGCATAGCCAAATCAGGAGGACCCACCAATATCATAGCTAAATAAGCAGGACCCACCACTATCATAGCTAAATAAGCAGGACCCACCACTATCATAGCTAAATCAGGATGTCACACCAATAGCATAGCCAAATCAGGAGGACCCACCAATAGCATAGCCAAATCAGGAGGTCCCACCAATATCATAGCTAAATAAGCAGGACCCACCACTATCATAGCTAAATCAGCAGGACCCACCACTATCATAGCTAAATAAGCAGGACCCACCACTATCATAGCTAAATAAGCAGGACCCACCACTATCATTGCTAAATCAGGAGGACCCACCAATATCTTTGCTAAATGAGCAGGACCCTGGTCGCACCCACCAATATCCTCACCCTAAAGAAATAGATGCACCCTAAAGAAATAGATCTCCCTCTTTATGCATGTATAGATGTATGTGTATTTGTAGGGTGTTTGTCAACTGTATCATGTGTGCGTCCAAAACATCACCGGAAGGAAAACAACTGCTATAATAACCTAACAATAAAACACATATTTACAACAACCAGGAGATTGAAAATTAGTATCAGAACATTCGTTGTGTATTTTCCCCGAGTGCTGTCGAACCAATAATTACAATAACTACAATATTTACAATACAGTTGCAATATGGTTAATTTGTCTAATCGTATTGTTTGTGGTAATTTCAGTCTGTAAAATATTTAAAACTGCACACAGTGTTTGAAACTTTGATTATGAAAACATTAAATACTATACACATGTACATATAATCAAATAATATAGCTGAAAGTGAATTCTAAAATTATACCGGAGAAAAAGACTAATTTTATTTGTTCTTGTCAGCATTGTTGTAGCAAAAGAACGCACATTTTTCGGAAAAAATAGCGTCAATTTATTTTTATCCCACAGGGTTAAATTAAAGACAAACAATCGAATGCGTTTTTAGCTACCTGTTTAGAAAAAGCAACAACTTACAGGTAACCGATACAATTGAATAACAATAACAAACATTTTATATAAATTTTTGAGGCGCAATAACCGCCTATAAGCAAAAAAGGCAAAGACATCAATCCTGTGTGCAAACCAACAACAAACAAAAATGGGAGGGAAGGAGGGTTTTCGTAAAAAACGTGACCGTCCTCTTCGGTCAATAAATTGAAAAGACAGTTGACACCAACCCGCGTCGCTCATCCCTACGGTTAAAAATATAGTTTTCCCAATTCTTGCTCAAGAGTTATCCCAATTGATTCGTAACCTAAATAACATTATTACCAAAATTCTTGTAATTCATGATTATGTTGTAAATTCGTCTAAATACGTTGTCCCTTTAGTCTGTTGCTTACTTTTTTGGAATTGCAAGCGGTATGGCGTAATGATCGCGTAATGATCTACCGGTGAAATATCTCGCTAGCGAACATGTTTGCGTTTCTGCAAATTTTCTGGCTTAAATCCCCGCATCTGTTTAACACTTTGGGATAAAATACGTCGCTCTTATACCTGAACAATCTATGTAAACATTATCGGAACACAGTGTGTGCCTTTAAATAATTTCTAATTATATATCACATGTAAGAAAGTAGGCCAGGGCATGGAGGAGTTTCGCTCTTCCTAGCCTTGGATTGAGAGAATGAATGTGTGCCTGTATTTTGTCTTTTCCTCCTTTGTCATTCTTTCTTCTAAATAAAATTTTAAAAAACAGTATCTGAACAGACTAGATTTATTTCCCCATATACACTGCCATGGTCCAGGGCTGTTTTCGTTCTGGTCGTATCATTTCTGAGACACTACCCGAAGACTGAATATTTCAGCATTACCCAGAAACGGAGTCTGCTGTTTGGTTGAGAGCTGTGTTCTATATGACATAGTGTTGTGCTAAATTTAGCACACAACTATATGCCAAACACCCATGCAAAAAGCTATGAACAGAGACAACAATATCGAGAAAACAAATATGGACATGTATCAATTTACTAAGCCGGTGCAAATGAAATTAAATCATTAATGTCTGTGAACACTTGTTTTTTCACAGGAATGAAGTCAATTTGCGAACTAGCAACGTTCAGTTGAATTCACATTGCGCTACATCTTCGGGATTTCGTGCATTCAAAATATAACTTAAATATTACGTGTTTCGGTTTATTGCATTGCATGTACATGCATATGTTTCCATTAAAGTGTGTATTGCTCAGTGGATAATCACAATTGTTGACAGGAAACGAGTTGTACTTTATTTCTATTTACATGTACTTCTCGTGAACGAACTTTGATCCAGCTACAGTCCAGAAGTTTGTGTTCATGAGATAGGGTTTTGTAATGAGTGCATGTTATCGGTGTGACTAAACACCGCCCGGACCAGCCCGGACCAGCCCGGACCCCCCATATGGACTATATGAGTGATTATAAGGCCAATAGAAGTGAAGGGGTGTCATGGAAACCCACTCAGGGTCGCTATTAACCCTCAAAATGCCGGCATCGGCGAAAATGTTCGCCGCGTAATGAAGCTAACAGCCCGGACCATCCCTGCTGCGTCCAGGTGGGATTTTAGTATCCATACCTATGCGGGGGTGTTAATGAAACCCAAATACGCACGGAGAGTGGTCAAGGTCAAACGGAAGTGCCGTTTATTAACCCCTAAACTTCCCAGATTCAGCCAGAATTAAAAAATTGTGTCCCCAATAAACAAATTCACAGCCCGGACCCCCTTAATGTCATCGTACTTCTAATAACTCCTTACATATGTGTTGTGGAACTACCCTCGACTACACTCACGAAGATACAAGGGCGAGTCGCCCACGAATGCCTGGCAATTAACCCCCAAAATGCCGCCATCGCCGATTATGTTTACCGATAACGACGCTGACAGCCGGGACCAGCCCGGACCATCCCAGTCCAGCCCGGACCCCCCATATGGACTATATGGGTGATTGTAAGGCCAATATAAGTGCAGGGGTGTCATGGAAACCCACTCAGGGTTGCTATTAACCATCAAAATGCCGGCATCGGCGAAAATGTTCGGTGAACGATAATAAATATAGCATGTCTTATCGTTGACTACGCGGGTATAGCGCCCATTTGTGTAGGGTATACTTCACTTTATATCCACTACAATTGTCACAATGCCCCTGCAGTCAACTACAAATAAACCGTGCTCTATTTATTAATTAGTCACAAACTAACCAGTCATAGACCCTTATGTGGTATAGAGAGATAATCATTTATTATGTGGAATATTGCCGACATGCGTGATGTCTCAGCCATTAACAAATACTGTCAATTAACATCATTATAGATAACTAAATTTCGTGACTGGGCCATTGGTGCAAAATAACGTTATTTGACGGAATGGGTAATATAAAATATGTCAATGCTTATACCTTGTCTCCTATAATCACCTGTAAAGTAATACCCCCCCCCCCAACAAAAATCCAAGAAAAACCGTCACATGTTTTGGAAAATGTTGAGTCTTAATGTAAATTCCCAGGGACATGATACTTTTCTATGTTAGTCCATGAGCCAGGACCGAGAATGGTACCATTTTTGGTGGGCAAATTCTCTCAACATTTTTCGCAAAGCTTATAATCTGAAATTTATCTGAGTGCTGGGGCGCATTGTGGCAGTGTAGCTTAGTGTGCAAAATTTGTGTTTCCATGGAAACGAAGGGTGTTTTTGGCCAGTATAAAAAATATGCTTATAATGGTCTATTACTAGAAAGTTTAATGCAGTAACTATATCTTTACACTGATATAGGGTATCACCCTTGGTAGGCTTTCTTTTGACGCGGAGTATTTCACCTCTAGAGGTCAAGGTCATACATAAAGGTCAAGGTCATTCACCAATATATTATCTTTTTTCATATCGGGTCATACATATTCTACCCACTGATTTTATATATCAGTTTTGAATACGTTATCTTTGCTCCTAAATAATCTGTAGCGTATATTCTACATAGAGAACTTCGTTATTGTTGAAACAGACATGTCATTCATGAGATATAGGCCTTTAAACTTGGTGACCATTTTTCAAAATGGGTGAAAATCGGTTATTTCCCAATATATCATGTTTCTGTGTAGTCCAGGCGCTTGGTGCATGGGAATG
Source organism: Siphonodentalium dalli (assembly GCA_032622095.1). NCBI lineage: Eukaryota > Metazoa > Mollusca > Scaphopoda > Gadilida > Siphonodentaliidae > Siphonodentalium > Siphonodentalium dalli. The sequence continues at coordinate 250,564,064 of CP136063.1, forward strand.
TAAGAATTGCACAACTATTGATAAAAGCATGAAACTTCCAACATATGTTCCTTGAACCTTCCTGATCATTTTCAGAACAGACCCCATCGATATTTGGCCCTGCTTAGCAACGGTTACTAGGCAACTACCCGAAAGTATAAACAGAAAGCTATGTTATCTAATTTTTTTTAAATGTTTCCACAATACACATGACATGCTACTAGAAAATCTTTGCTGCTTTGCACAGCTGAGTATATCGCTCTACAGATGGTCCGAGGTAATTATAAATGTTATAGGTTTAATAGAGATGCAAAGGTTCAGAATAAACAAAGCCAGTGATTAGTTGACAGTTCTGCTATATAATTGAAATTAATAGGTCAGCGGTAAGGTGTCTTATCGTGATGGCGGTGTTGTTGGTAGAATTTGATACATTATCATTGTAAACTTAATTGGACTCTATTAACCCAAGTATTCCATGTCCGGGTCACCTTTTCACATTTAATCAAAGGCTGCGCTGGTGCAGCATTACCTATCATGTGTCATTGAATTCTCTTATATTTCGGAGTGACCCATACAATCCAATATTTTGTGTTAAGTACATTTGTCTATAATAGTACATAACAGTATACTCTATAATTCAACATCAACATTCTAATTTATTATTCCGATCATAGTAATTTACTATCGCCAAGGGATGGGTTAAACATTTGCCAATCGTGATCGGCCTCTCGTTTTCTGTTGCTGATATATTGTCACTGGTAGGTGTATATGTGTACAGGAATTAGATGTATGGTCATGGCTGGGGGTTATGAGTATACAGCGGGTGGCTGAATTATCATGAGTCATGTGTATATACAAGTGTGGAATGTACACATGATCACGTGTGAGGGGTATTGGTATATACATTCAATGGTAGGGTGTATGCATATACCTGGAGTGAATATATTGTCAAGTGCGGGGTGTATATGTATATCGTGAGTGGCTATATGGCTATGCGTAAGACAAATTGGTATACAGGGGGTGATCATATGGCCAATGGTGGAAGGAATATGTATACAATGTGTGACCGTATTTCCAGAATGAGGTGTATATGCAAGTCTGGAGTACATTGATGGCCATGTGTACATGGTATAAGTATATATTGAAGGGCTGTGTCGCCATGGGTATGGCGAATAGGTAAATGTATACAGGGAGTGACCGTATGGCCAAATGGTGGACTGAATAGGTATACACGGAGTGACTGTATGGCAAAACATTTGGTATATGATTGTCATGGGTGAGGTGTATATTCAAGCCTGGAGTGTATGAATGGCCGAGTTTGCGGGGTATTGGTCTTTTTGAAGGGCTGTATGGCCATTGGTGAGTTGTATATATATATATATTTGGAATGACTATACAAGGAGTGACTATGGCAATATATTTGGTGTGATTGTCATGGGTGAGGTGTATATAGAAGGGCTGTATGGACGTTGGTGGGGTGTATATCTATATACTTGGAATGACTATGGTTATGGATGTGGTGTATATGTATATATTGAGTGGCTATATGACCATGGGTGTGGCGACTATATGTATATACTTGGAGTGACTCTATGGTTATGGGTGTGATGTATATGTATATATTGAGAGGCTATATTGCCATGGGAGTGGCGAATATGTATACAGGGGTGAACTTTGGCAAAATGTGGTGTGAATATGTATACAAGGGGTGACTCTTATTTGTAATACATTTGCTATGTGATTGTCATGGGTGAGGTGTATTTTCAAGCCTGGTGTGTATGAATTGCCGAGTATGCGGGGTATTAGTATAAAAACAAGGACTTTACGGCCATTGATGGGGTGCATATGCATACGTGGAGTGAATCTATGGTTATGTGTGTGGCCAGATATAAGACCGAATTTGTCCTTGATTTTACTTGGGGAATATTTAGTCATATTAAGTGAACAATGGTTTGGAATTTTTTAACAGTTCGAAGGGTCGGGGCAAGGGAATTAATTTATCCCAAGAATCAGCTGCAAGAATAGGGATTTTTTCGGGATCCAAACCCGGATGTAGGTTGAAAAGTTAAACGATAAAAACGATAAAATGTGTTAAAATGTAGTCTGTTTATTATACGGATTGAATACAGAGCGTTTACTTCACATCTGTGCGAAACACAGAAAACAGCTGAAACTCGCTCTGATTATGCTTAGATTTTGTAGAGTATGTATAGGTATTTCGTGTCTTCGGCGACCTATATTATCCCCACTACAATATACACCAGTATTGAGGTTCAAATATGCCATGTCCATTCAGATGGTAAATATATATTAAAATGAGAAATCAGTCCCCACCTACATACGATAAAGTAACTAAACGATCGTATATTCAAATGTGCAATACATCGATAAATCCACAATATATTGATGCCCTTGTACAAATGGTTGAGACAGGGACGTGACAACAGCTGTCTCAGTCCCCCCCAACTTTGGTCAAATGTTCAACAGTTGGACATTTGATATACCTGACACAACATTTGTTGGAAATTTCACACCAACAACAGGTTGAAATTGTTCCCGTAGTTTAATATTCCATCAATTTATTAGTGGATAATTTGTAGGTTTTGGACCAACATTTGCATATTTTCCTGTTTTTGGTAAAACATTTGGACTGAAATGGCTATCATAAACTGTTGAAAATGTTCCAACTTTTGGGGGGGTGTCAGGTCTCGAAAGGTCCAACAAATGGAAAGTTTGATGCCAGTCTGGATGCTAGGATTTAGAAAATTTCATGTTCAGATTTCAAATATTTCTCACACCGGGACGAACCATGGTCGATCCGGTGTGCCCCGGTCCCTCCCCATTGGCCAGTCAGAAACCGATAATTAATTTAAGAAAACACAAATCGGGGTGAATTTGCATGGCGTTAGACCACTAGATATTAGCATATTAGGATTGTTCAGGCTCAGATCTACACATTTTCTTGTACTGGTCGGCCTAATGGATTATACCCACCCCCGGCTAGTGACAAAAGACTACTCATTCATTTAGAATATGCTACCATCCAGGCGGATGTGAGGGACCAGTTGGGAAAATCAAAGCCCAGCGGGGTGGGGAGGGTGAAAATAGGGTGTAGTTATATAGAAGGTGGACGCCCTCCTAACACGGATACAATCTATAGACACGTCCCTGCAATGGGTCGAGACTGCGTCTATAGCACCATCTACTCACTCTATCAACCATAGTTCCCCCAAACAAAAATTGACCCCACCTCAATAAGTACTATTGAGGTGGGGTCAATTTTTGTTTTGGGGACCTGTGCTATCAACCACAACTTGTCATTAATGTAGTGAACAACGTTGTTAGTGAAAAAATTGCTAGAAGCCGCCTCGAGAATTTGAACATAAAACCTGTCAATGCATGATGTTTGCCCATGAAATCTTGCAATGAATAGGTTAACGCATAGCTGACTGGAATGCCATGTAATGCATGAACCTTTGAGTGAGAAAATCGTTGTGAAAGGTTACCGGTCAATGGGACACATCTACCCGTTCCAACTCGCTATTGCTTTATGAGCTGCATTGAAAGTACCAAAGTAACAATGACGATATTCATCGATTTACCCGAACCCGTTCCCGTCGGACGGCTATTGCAAATTCGCTAGTGTCTTCTTTTGTTGAATTCGATGCAATTAATTACATGGACACAGCACGTGTTCTGCTACGTTAATAGCAGGTATTGATAAGTGGACCCCGAATGAGACCAAATATCGATCCATATATAGAGTAAATGTAAAACGTATTATGTCTTATACATGTCTGATACACTTGTATTCACTCTGTCACGATGTGTATATACATGTTTTGTGGTAACCAACGTCAAAATATTTCTTTTATTATTTTTTGTAAAGAGCCCCGAACCCCATCCGCCCCATCAAAATAGAGAACCTTTGCTACTGTAGTTCTATAAACCACACCGTTACATTTCTGGTAATTATTAGCTCTATTAGTCATATAGATATTCGAACATTTTCAGATACTAGATAAAACCAGCTGTGTACCGCTTCAATCACAGGCCTAAATTGTTATGTTAATATATTTAAATAAAGTAAAATATAAATAAAATTGCATGTTTTAATTGGGGTCCATATCAGTATGGGGTCCGTATAAGCCGGGGTCCGTATAAGGCCAGGGTCCGTAACATTCGGTGGTCCGTATAAATGGCAGGGTCCGTATGCATGCGCGCAGGGTCTGTATCAGCCTCATACCGACGCATGCACACCCAGATCGGAAGCATTTAATCTACATAGTAGTATGGCAACATTTTCTCTAATAACAAAATAATTTGTATCATTATCTTGCAGTGAATTTATAACTGGAATCGGCATTAATAGGACTTATGAACATAATATATTTTCTGCTGAACATGCATATGAATGCATTTTCTAACATAACAGTGATATTACAATATTGCTATATATTCTCTGTTTATGACAAAAACACTTGTCTCTACGCTAATAGTGTGTACGCTAATATATTAGCGTAACGGTTTAACGTAAAATAGGAGTTACGCTAATATTTAGCGTATCTTTTCAAAGGGTTAACAATTAACAAGTTTTCTATATATATATGTCCGTGTGGACTTTCTACTTTCTAAGATAGCTCAGGTGTGAAAAACCCTTAAGTCGGGTTTGATCGTGACTTTGTATCTGTATAAATACAAGGCTCGTCATATTGTCCAGTGTAAGCTTTTGCTTTTTCAACTGTTCCGCAAATAGTTAATGTCGTTGACATGGGAACTATATTTTATCTGGATATATGACCCCTCAGCTAGGAACGGCCCCCTCTAAAAAGTTTCCACTATAACCAAGAAACAGATAAGTGCAGTATCGTGCTTTAGTTAATATCACAAATCGTGTTTATTTTGTTCTGATTGTATCTCAAGGGTAATGTATCATGAGTTATGTATTACCACAAAGTTATACATGATGATGGGAATTGCTTTTATGACTAACCTACTAGAGGTAGTGGATTATGAGCCAAATTATAAAAAAAAATACAAAATATTACCTTTGTCCAATGACATTGACTGTAGCAATTGTCCTTGACCCTATAAGGCATATAGCTCAGTCCATTGATGGATCCTTAATGGCAATATGAGTTCACATCATTTCTTCAAACAAAATTAGGCTCAGGTTTGCAGCAGTTGGATTTTCAATAATAATATTTGATGCCGGTGCCATGGAAACCAGATTTGATCTCGACAGTTTGTCAGACCTCTCACTGGGCATCCCCCAAAAGTGTCCATTATAACTAAGCAACACATATGTGAAGTTTCATGATTTAGTTACTAAAGTCACAAAATTGCAGTTATTTTGGTCTTGATGGTAATGCATCGTCGCTCATGTACTGTCACAATTACCACAACAATGTAGTACTTTAAATGCAGATTAAAATGAGACTAAAATGTGCCATACAAAAAAAACAAGGTTCGTTGATTCTCAAAAGCGGCATTTTAAAAAAGTTTCTTCAAATATATGGTGTTGTTGTCATGGAAACCTGGGTTTATAATGACATTTGAAACCACCCCCACCTGGGCACGCCCTCCAAAAAGTTTGCCCTATAACTAAGTATATATTTGTATAAGTTTCGTGCTTTAGTCAATAAATTCACAATACAACCCCTAACGGACACCAGATAAGTAAATAACTCTATAATATACACAAAAGCACGATATCTTGGGAAATAACTGATTTTGACCTATTTTGGAAAATGGCCACAAAATTTAGAGGTCGTTATCTCATGACTGGCTTGTCAGTTGCAACCATAACACAGTTCTCCGTGTAGCCTATATGCTCTAGATTATTTCCTAGTAAAGATAACGTATTCAAAACTGATATATAAACTCAGTGGGTAGAAAATGTATGACCCGATATAAAACAAAAGCTATTATTTTGGTCAATGACCTTGACCTTTGTATATGACCTTGACATATAGTGGTGAAATCTCCAGTGTCAAATGAAAGCCCACAAAGGATAGTACCCCATAGCAATGCCAAGATAGAGTTACTGCATTAAACTTTCTTGGTATAGACCATTATAGGCATATGTTTTATATAGGCCAAAAACACACTCCGTTGCCATGGAAACACACATTTTCCACACTAAGCTACACTGCCCCGGTGTGCCCCAGCACTGACATAAACTTCAGACAATGAGCTTTCAGAAAACTTTCGGTAGAATTTGCCCACCAAATTGGTACCACTTTTCATTTTTGGGGAGCCTGGCTCATGGACTATGTAACTTGTGACCTGTTCACTGAAGGTCACTTTATAATAACATCCCACCTCTTGGTACATGGCAACGCTGGAGCTCACATATAATAATTTTGTTGTTTGGATTACGCTTCCCAACGTAAATGTATACCAGTCATGGTTAGTATGATACATCCATAAACATATCATTGTGTATATTTAATTTTGTTCTGTTTCAGAGATAAAATGTGTTGGTTGAGCTATCACACAACAAAATGTATACACAGCCATTCGAGGGTCGATATAATATTTTCAGATTTTCCACCTCGGGCCTCATCATCGAGTCTAACATTAATATTCTCACTGTTGAAAATTTAGTTCAGTTTCGGCAGTCGTGGCTCCCAATTACTCATAAGTTCACGTCCGACACAATTATGTAAACGTACATGTACGTAGTCTATATTACACTCACCATACGAAGAAGAAAACACTTGCAAACGATTTATTGCCTCTGTCAGCTGCTTGCACTCAAGTCATTATTTGCAGGGCCGCCATTTTTGTAAATGGTACACAAAGCACATATATGGCAAGTGACGTGATCATCTCGGTGTAGGGTATAATTAAGATACGATTTCGGTCGGATTTATTATGTTTCGTCTGGAATGGATTGAACTGTTTTGCACAAACATTTGAATAATAAATGTGATATTCATAGCTGGTTATCACTAGGATCGAGACTTATCTCACATATTAGTTGTTTAAATGCACAGTATATTTGAAGTGTTCGAATCTACACCTCTTATAGGACGAGTCCATGTTTAGCGACCTGTTGAATTGCCGTGAAAATGACCGGGTTTTTCCCCAAATAATTCAATGACGGTTCTATTTTTGTCGATGACAACTATTTATATCTTGATATCGAGTCGTCGACTATATAAGAGAGATAACTCTATATGTTATAATGTAATCGAGAAATACGGATTTCAATAAAAACGAACAACGTAGCTTGCCGTCCAATGACAGCTCTACCACAGTGAAATGTATGTTGTTATATTTAACCATTTCACACTTAATTAATTCTCCCATTCAGTTATAAAGGTATACATTGGGACCAACTATTATTTATTTGATGGGTGCACACTGACTCAGTGTTTGTTAAAAGGCGTTTATTCAAGGACCACAAAACTTAATCCCTTTATATTTACATACTAAGTGAGATTATCACTAAATCCAGCATTTCGATTGGTCGGCCCCCACGTGACTAGTTGCAGTTATTTCTCAGTGAACGCGCAACAGCTTATAACGGCAAGCCCATAATTACATCGATACGTCATCGATACCGGAAAGAAAAACGCGTAATGTTTTGGGCGCATTTGGACTCGCGCAGGATTGACTTAAATTAAATCATAAGGTTTCAATATAAAGAAATTGTTCCTGTAACTTTTGCCAAGGGTGCTATGGGTTATTTTGGGCTGGTTTTGTCACGATACACTTTTCGATTTAAATACATTTACAAAAGTGGCTTTTTCGCTAAATGTATATAAATATAAGGATTAACTGTCATGTGGACTGTTTTAATGGAGATGTAACCGTGAGGTAAGTGGTCATAACTTGTATGTAAAACCCGAAGGGTTTTACACAAGTTATGACCACTTACCTCACGGTTACATCTCCATAAAAACAGTCCACATGACAGTTAATCCTTATATCTCATAGCTCTCAATTACGAGACAAACTAATTGATACACACTAAGCAGTGTCCTTAGATGAGCCCGAGGCCCCCTGCGCACTCTGACCGGGTAATCTCCGTACCGTGTTTCGGATACGTCTGTATATACGCGCTTCCTGTGTACATTTCTTACTATGATCATACTATTGATCTTGTCCGTTTGTCCGCTGCATTTTCGTGGACAATATATTAACTCCTCCCGTGTTTCCGCTGCTTTTAAACTGCTTCACTCCAGCACACGTTCTTGGTTAACGCATCTGTAAACATAGTATATCAGGCACAAATTAACAGTTATTGCATAACCCCCACAGCGGCATGCTTAGCAGCAAGATTCACATATGCTAGGTTTCGAAGGGGCTGACAGCAAGATCCTGGGTAATCAGCAACTATGAGCAGACGACAGAATGTGCCAATACGGGTACATATAACTCTTAAGACTATCATAACGGTTTGATTATTTAATTACAACAAAGTTAATAATGTTCGATCATCGGCATCTGGGTTTCTCCTGGATGAGTTTATCTTCCTGTCGTCTGCTCGGGTTAGGGTCTTCTTCCGTCTTCATATGTTGGGCGTGTCTGCTTGTCATCTACTCGGTTGAGTTCCGGTTGAGTTTATCTTCCTGTCGTCTGCTCTTATTCTTCGTCGGCGCATCAGTGGTGTGTTGTTAGGAATACAAGATCATAATGTGTTACCTTGCATTCCTATCCATGCTTCCGGCTAGGGATCCTAGCCGTCTTCTTGGCATCTCTGCATCGGTAGTACGAGTACTAGTGTCGACTCGAGGGAGTTCCAAAGCATCATCATTTCTCTAATAAAATCAGGGAATCTTTATAGTCTGGGGTGACGTTGCTAGCCCAAGGCGTATTTCGCGGTACATCAGTTTGGGGCGTAGTTGGGGTAATCGGACGAGCGTCATTCTTCTATATCTTCTCCTCGCCGCATTAATTTCCAATGAGCATCTTTCCTATTACACCTGCGATAGCTAATCCGTAAATCGTTCGGATGGCCGTCCTTCTTGTGTGTATACTTCTAAGTCTTCATGCTGCATTAGCTTTCTACTTCGGGTGGTCAGAACTGTTATCTGCGTATCGAACATCGTGCCTTCGCATAGCAGGGGCGCGCCGATACATATGGTGAATCGAGCGGCCCCTAGTTGTCTTGGCACATTACTCCTTCACTTTTCCGATTTAAAGTTGATCTTGAAATCGCAAGTCCAATCCGTCGCTGCGTAGCAGGTCGATGATTCGTCGAAGTAGTTCGCAACAGCGGCATCGGCGATGGATAGCTGGTGCGATGTCGTCCGTCTCCATGCAGGTCGGGTCGTCTGGGCGTCTCTCAGACAACTCCGACCTACTGGCTGTGACGCTGGACGACTGAGCCACACGGGGAGGGGACTGCATTGTGTAATATCTTCTATGCTCGAGGTAAGGCTGCATCCATGGCTGGTTGTATGATGTGGGTGACTGCATGCGCGGCATCATGTCGAGGTAGCTTTCATGCGCCCGCCTGCTGGTGGATGGTCGTGCATCTGAATTGGGTGTCATATTGTCATCATCGGATGTCGAGGTATTTTCGTCCTCACTGTCCGAGTATGTGGGTAGGTTCCGACAACTGATCGACCCTTGTTCCACCGCCATGGTCAGCCTGTAATACTCAAACGGATATTTGTGTGAGGTTCGAGAACAAATGACAGTCAGTATACACAATGGTTACTTTTCCAATTTATCGGTATTTACAACTAATTCTACAGATTGATTGGTCGACGAACAGTTAAACACAAGTTAAGTCGGGGTGACCGATTTCAATCATCAAAACGTATGACTGCAAGTCGGGATTTCTAATCCCTATTTAACGCTTGCTATAATAATTCTGATAATTATACAACTATAATACCATGGACATCGTTATGCAACAATTAATATTTGAAATATATGAAATGCATAAATGTCTATATACATGCAAATGATTCTGATATCCGCGCAACAATAATTACGGAGGAAATGCGGAATACATTAATATATGATACATAATTAATACTAATCCAAATCCGCCACATATGTGGTTAGCCTCTGGCGGCTATAATTGGATATACATGTAGGCGTTCCTGAGTGTTGTCCCGGAATAGCGCAGACGGCTTTGGTGCATCCGTCTCCATTGTTTCGTCTATGGGCTCTTTGAGCACGGCATTCGGGATATCCTCAGGTCGCTGGTCTAACTGCTTATTATACATAATGGCTAACCTTGGTAAATGTCGTTTAACAAATTTCCACCAGAATCGGTGGGTCAAGATAATGAAAATTACTACTGGAACTACGTTACTAGGGCAAAATACCACCCTGGCCATCTCTACCATTCATCGGGGTAATACTTTTTCGTTCACTAAGTCAGTCGTGAGCATATTTTCTATCGTGTTTATTTGAGCGGGGTGCGCTTAAACGTAGTAACCCTAAGGGTGGCGGCGTGCACGTCAGCGTGGTGCTCGTTATCTCTCGGCGCGTGCTTGTAAAGTTCAAAGCTTTATTTATTAAATCGCCACGCGCACGTGCCGGGTTTCATGGGGCGCACGACCTGTCATTGATCCGAACATGACTATTTATTCGCGATTCGGTCTGGGGCGTCGGGCTAACTATTTTCAACATTTACGAAGCCAGGTTAGACTCGTCAATAAGACAGTTAAAAGCGGGGTCTCATTCATTCTATAATGAATTCCAGGTCGAACGTTCGGGCGCCTTCTCATCTACATTGCTGCTACTATCGAGGACACTGAGGATAGTATAGTTTGCAGTGACGTTTTACTTATTAAGTCGCTGCTCGCTCCATTCATGAGCTGCTTACACTCGCGTGGGGCCCGTACGGGCTTACATTCACGAGGGGTTTGTTCAATGGCGGCCACTTCCATTAACTCATCCTCTGAGCTGTCATCACTCGTAAACATCTTTGTTATTTTGCGCCCGTGTCGACGAGGCGCTGGAGCGCGTCGTGCCTTGGCACTCGGCTCTGATCTCTCGTCCGTGGACGAGTCAGGGTCTTGTAGCGGCTCTGAGCGTGCGAGTCGCGTTTTTCTAAGCTGTAAGCGCATCTTAAGCTCGCTTAAAGGGACATCTTCGTCATCGGAGTCCGAACACTGTCTCCGATATCGAGCGATTACATCATCTGGTAATGGTTCTGTTTCATCGCCAGAAGACCCACCCACAGGGATAGGGGCAGGAACGTGGCTATTTTCGTCTTCGGGGGGAACAACATACGTTTGAGCACGCTTGTTGTTGTCAGTTTTGGGGATTTCACATTCAAGGGTGGCCTTGCGCATATGTTCAGCGTGGGATTGTGTGACTTTCCCAGTTAATTGATTCCTTAACTCGAAAGTAACGGGCGTTATTTGCTTGGTTATGCGGATGTAGGGTTTCCATTTACGTTCCAGTTTGCTTTTCCGCAAGTGATTCTTAACAAACACGGCCTCACCAATTTCGAATTTAATGGCCTTGGCCTTTTCGTACATTTTCGCTGCTCGTTGGCGTTTAACCTGTTTCACGTGTTTGTGTACCATCATAAATGATTTAGGCCGTTGCTGTAATGTTATTTGACAATAACCTTTCCCAGCACGATTGCGTCTTCGTCCATACATGTACTTGACTGATTTTCCAACTACACGGCCGCGCCGTAGATAAACGGTTTTATTAGTGTTGTTCACAAGTAGCAATGGGACTTGATGTCTTTTACCTAGTTCCGAAATCGACTTCCTTACCTCCAAACCGGGTTTTGATGCTAGGTAACCTTTCTCGATTTGGGCCACCTCTACTAATGTCGACTTGTGAAGAGAAGCTAAGTTTTTTGATTTTCCCATACATAAATTTGAGGTTTGGGGCTTTAAGCTAACCTTGCTGGTCAATCTCAGCAGGGAAGCTATGTGCGCGTCCGATTCCAAGGGGACGTACACATCACTAACCTTGAGGCATCCCAGATCATAATACAGTCTGACCCCCCGAGAGGTCAACCAATCTCTCCCTAATATCATGTTCCGGGTCATATCATTCACCACATAAAATTTATGGGTTAATTTTAGTTTCGCCATTCTGAAGGTTAGTTCCACGCTACCAAGTACACCCAGTGATTTCCCATTCACGGAGCTAAGGTTAATGTGTTCCCTAGTTAGTTTTGGTCAAAACTGTAATGCGTCATAGACGCGTTTGTGAATCAATGACACTTCCGCGCCACTATCCACTAATGAGCGATATTTATTTTTACCTATTCTAACTAAACATGAGCTGGGGTTCCCCACAATATTGATACTAAACTTCCTCTCATATGTGGCCTCAATGAGAGGATTCCTTAGTTTTTTGCGTATGTGGGCGGGGTCATTAGTCGTGGTGGTTCGTTTAATGTCGGATATCTCCGGCTGTGACGCGGTGTATCATGGGATAGGTCACGTGATCGGTTCGGCTGATCTCGGCGGATTCCCCTATGTGGCGTTACCGGCGCGTTCCATTGCTTTTGCTTCGAATCTCCAGATTTAGAGGGGCAATTTCTAGCCAAGTGATTACCTTCGCAAACCCAGCAAGATACGTGCCTTCGGTTTTCGGTCTTAAAGGGGCAGTCGCGAGCGAAATGGTCACCTTGACACGTCCAACATTCGACTGTTCGTGGTTTAACCACCGCTTCGACATGCACCTGTCTCGGGCGTGATCGGTGTTCTCGGGTCGTGTGGTTATCGCGTGCGCATATATCACTGTCGGATACCCGTTTAGGTTCGGACATTCCAAGATGGCGGCGCCAACTAAATCAGATAAAAGGTAAATGTATATATTGTCTCCAAGCAGCAATCAACGACATCTTTCGGTGATACACCTTGAAACAGTTATGTAGGAATTTGTATACCCAACACACACGTAACACGCCCTTTGCATAACAGGCATGTGAATTGTTGTATTTGGCGTGTTGAGTCGTCATAATTTTTCGAAATTTTATCGAGGCGACGAAATGTTCGCTTTTTCGTATTTTTCTGGCCCTGGGCTCATGCATCCGCAAATTTATGTATTGTTGTGGGTAGATTAGGTCACCACACATCTTCGGAATGCAAAACCGGCGATATTTGTTATTGTCTAACTCCGAAAAACGACCTTTGAAAATTTCAAAATGTTCAGGTTCGGATTCGCAACATTCGCGATGATTTTGTTCAGGTTCAGACACAATTTTCGTTCAGGTTCGGACAAATTTGGTTCAGGTTCGGACGCATCAAAAACTTCGCATAAAAATGACACGCCGAGGTACAGTCGCGTTCTTATAGCGTTTTTGTGCATTTGATTTTCTTCTATTGTAAAAGAAACGATAAATGGGGAACACGAGGCATGGTTTTAGCCCACTCGTGAATAATTTGTGCGGACTTTCTTATTTTATGCGTGTGAGATGTATGCGATCACGTGATTCCCCACATCCACATACGATGCCACGAAGGTCGCCGCACGTAGATGAGAAGATAGCTGTCCATAACATAAGTTACACGGATTTTTGAGGGGGATACTGTTGTGTGTGCCTCGGCAGAGGCTCGTATCCCCCGAGGCGACCCCCCCCCCCAACAAGCCGTGTAATGATGTATTTACCCCCAGTCTCTATTAACAATATATTCCCAGACATAAAGCGCAGAAACGAGCCACGAACAGTAATTCTATTTTGTTAGACTGCTTATACGATTAATGTGATTATATAGCTGTTCCCACAATTTGCCCATAAATACTTGCTGATAGATATACAATATATATTTTGTATCAATAATTGGATGATATATTTGGGTATTCACACGAAACATATTCTTTTCAATATAAGCATTATGTGTTTTGCCTCATTTCTAAATGTTGAATCGAGTTACAAGTTAGCCATTTGTCACACGACTATTATGCAGGACTATTAATTAGAGCCCGAACCTGTTGCGTTCTATTCAGCACTATGCGAACATAGAGAATACCTATATATGGTTTGCCGAATAATACCTGCAATATGCGAATCTTCACGAGCGGCGATATTTCAAGAATATATTATTCGAGAAACCATATGTGTTCTCTTTATGTTATGCTTATGGTAAGCAATTCTGCAAAACTACAAGTATTTATTTATCGAAACAAGAATTTAGACGCCGAAGTAGCGAAACTTATGCAAACAATATCAGCTGTTCCGTTGGCAAATTAAGCATCTCTAAATTTTGGTGGAAAATTTCCTTCATGCGCTTAAGAGAATAGTGTCTAGCCAATGGTTAAATATTACACACAGAAACCCAATTAACAAATAACTGAATACGTAATAAAATGGGATAATTTGTTTTTCTTTAGAACTTATCGCAGTAATAAACTATTTTCAGTCGTCCGCGGAATTTCGCGTAGTTCGATTGATAATACACGCGTCAATAATTGTGTACCCTTTTTTAAACAGAAGTATATCTACAGTAAGATAACGTTTGAAAATTATCATCCATGCCAGGGTCCTGACGAAAGAGAGCGCATCGTATGTCATTTAAAATTACAGCTATTTCATAGGGAAACATATAACAAACATCGCTTGTCCCCACACCCGCGGTTGTAACTAACAATCTGACTGACAACAACGTCACGTTTAAGTCATACACCATGTCCCGTAACTCTTGATAGTGGGCGTATAAAAGTACGTGAAACATCGTGGTTATGAATTACCCTTGAACCAGCAGTTTCACCAATCGTGCCATTGTTCTAGCGCGCTGAGCTTAATTGACGTCACCTAAAACAGGATCGATAGGTCTGCTACTGAATTATTCTTATTGGTGCTGATTGGTGTGAATTTATCTGATAACCTATAAAAGGCACACCAGGTGGTAGCTGCATATATATTGATGTGGGACAAAATCATTAGCTCCGCCAACATTGTGGGATACTAGGAGATTTAATACCCGGATGTCTCTTTTTGAAACCTCTTTGCTCCGCCTCGGGGTTCAAAATCGAGAACTAGGTATTAAATATCCATGTATCCCCGATATTTCAGAAGATAAGTTTAATACCACTGTTGCTCATATGTAAAATGTAATAATTCCCACTAGCTGGTTTATAGTAGACATTGCTCGAGAATATTCAACTGTGGCTTGTATCCCATTCATTCGGAGAATGTACCACCTATATTTGGAAATTTCAGTTGCCATATTTAGATATAACAAATTAACAGTGCATGTTCGTTAATAACACACACAATAAGATCGAGACTGCACCTCGGCATGTCATTTATAGGTCAGGTTTTGATGCTTCCGAACCTGAACTAAAATTGTCCGAACCTGAACAAAATTTGTCCAAACCTGAACGAAAATTGTGTCTGAACCTGAACAAAATCATCGCCAATGTTGCGAATCCGAACCTGAACATTTTGAAATTTTCAAAGGTCGTTTTTCGGAGTTAGACAATAAAAATATCGCCGGTTTTGCATTCCGAAGATGTGTGGTGACCTAATCTATCAACAACAATACATAAATTTGCGGATGCATGAGCCCAGGACCAAAAAAATACGAAAAAGCGAACATTTCGCCGCCTCGATAAAATTTCGAAAAATTATGACGACTTGACACGCCAAATACAACAATTCACATGCCTATTATGCAAAAGGCGTATTACGTATGTGTTGGGCATACAAATTCCTACATAACTGTTTCAAGGTGTATCACCGAAATATGTTGTTGATTGCTGCTTGGAGACAATATATACACTTACCGTTTATCTGATTTAGTTGGGGCCGCCATCTTGGAATGTCCGAACCTAAACGGGTATCCGACAGTGTATATCGCAGGTTGCCCTCGCGCGTTTGTTTATGAAACTATCGATTTCCATTGCTTCTGGTTCGTTTTCGTTGTAATTTTCGCGGCCCGTTCGTAACCGAATACCCGTCGGATCCCCATTTCCCGCATGGCGATTTCGGCTGCCAATTTTAGTGTCTTTGGGGCATCTCTGATCAACTTCATTTTCAAACTGTCGCTTCTTAAAGCGTCAATATAAAACCCTACGAGTTGGCCTTCAACCGCGTTGATCCCACCGGGTTGATCTCGGTATGCCACCGTCGCCATCTCCAAAATTCGTTCGGCTAGCACATGTAAATTTTCGTTTTGTTTTTGCTTAATTTGTCTTAGCATCGAAAAGGCGAATTGATTGTCATTTATCTCGGCAAATCGACTAGCTAATTCGGTTTTTGTGTCTTGCCACGTGGCGTTAGGATTCGTGGCCAAATATCTTTGTAAAAAATCCGAAACGGGGCCCGTAGCGCTCTGGAATGCCATATAGGGCTTCTTTGTTTCGTTAGCGCCGGTTAGGATCGCGCATTTTTCTATCGACTTGACCCACCCGTGGTATTTCGAGGGGTCTCCGTCAAATGACGTCACTACCTGTGTCACCGTAGTCATGGCCATTGCAGCAATTTGAGAATTGATAGACTGATTGTTGGGTAGCCATTATGATAATAAACAATTAGACTCACGTTTTGCGAATTTTCCCACACTGTTTCTGTTCACACTGTTCCTCTTCTGGCTTCAGGTTGTGTCTGCGATTAGCGTTCAGATCCTGGCTCGAAGGCACCAGTTAAGAGATATGTGCCAATACGGGTACATATAACTCTTAAGACTATCATAACGGTTTGATTATTTAATTACAACAAAGTTAATAATGTTCGATCATCGGCATCTGGGTTTCTCCTGGATGAGTTTATCTTCCTGTCGTCTGCTCGGGTTAGGGTCTTCTTCCGTCTTCATATGTTGGGCGTGTCTGCTTGTCATCTACTCGGTTGAGTTCCGGTTGAGTTTATCTTCCTGTCGTCTGCTCTTCTTCTTCGTCGGCGCATCAGTGGTGTGTTGTTAGGAATACAAGATCACAATGTGTTACCTTGCATTCCTATCCATGCTTCCGGCTAGGGATCCTAGCCGTCTTCTTGGCATCTCTGCATCGGTAGTACGAGTACTAGTGTCGACTCGAGGGAGTTCCAAAGCATCATCATTTATCTAATAAAATCAGGGAATCTTTATAGTCTGGGGTGACGTTGCTAGCCCAAGGCGTATTTCGCGGTACATCAGTTTGGGGCGTAGTTGGGGTAATCGGACGAGCGTCATTCTTCTATATCTTCTCCTGGTCAGCTCGCCGCATTAATTTCCAATGGGCATCTTTCCTATTACACCTGCGATAGCTAATCCGTAAATCGTTCGGATGGCCGTCCTTCTTGTGTGTATACTTCTAAGTCTTCATGCTGCATTAGCTTTCTACTTCGGGTGGTCAGAACTGTTATCTGCGTATCGAACATCGTGCCTTCGCATAGCAGGGGCGCGCCGATACATAGGGTGAATCGAGCGGCCCCTAGTTGTCTTGGCACAAGTAGGATGAACAGATAAAACAAGTGCAGAAGGATTCCTATTCTTTTGGTGGTAAATGTTCAGATAATAAATATGTTGGTTTGTTGAACTTATTATCCTAACAGTTTCTATGGAAACTACACGTCAATGAGTATTTAGTATAGAAAGGGTTAAGACATGTTACTTATCTGATTATAGATAAAATGACATACAGATAATTTATAATTGTTGGGCAGCCATCTGTGTGTACAATGCACAAGTGTGGCAAATGGACGTGATAATCGCGGTATATATAATTAAGATTAAGATGGGCATTCGTTCGAATTGATAATGATTTGTGCGCATTGAACTGTTTTTCACAAACACACGAAGGTCGTGTGGTATACATATATACGTAGCTGGTGACAATTAAGTCAGGCGTATCTCAGACATTTAGTTATTCAAATACACTGTATTCTTGCAGTGTTTGAATATGCCTCCTTTACATGACGAGTCCATGTTTAGCGACTTACTTATCTTGTTGACGGGTGAAAATGACCGAGTTTTCTCCAAGTAATTCAGTGACAGTTCTATTTTTGTCGATGACATCGATTTTTATATCTTGATACAGAGGCGTAGACTATCTATATAAGAGATATAACTCTATATTTAAATATGTCTTGAATAATGTACATGGACCCACCGCATCAGGCGCTTGTACACGAGAAAGTGTATTTCAACAACGTAGCTTGGTGTCCAATAACAGTACTACCACAGTGAACGGTGTGTTGTTGTTTATCCCTTTCTATACGTAATTAATTCTCCCATTCAGTTATAAAAGTATACATTGGAATAGTCTAGTATTACTATTGATGGGTATTCAGGAGAAATGAGCAGACGACGTTATGATTAAAAACTAATACAAGTGCAGACGGGTTCACATTCTTGTGTGTGAAATGTTCAGACAATAAGCATGGTGGTTTGTTGGACGTATAATCTGAACAATACCAATGAGTATTTAATATATAAAGATTTAACATAACTATTGGTTTGAATATAGATAGATATGGGACAGTGTAGGTAGATACTTTATTCGTCAGAATGCAGAAAAACATTTTAACAAAAACAAATCCAATAAAATATATATATGGTGGCATTCTGTCGAGATTGACATGACCTTATTAAAGACCATCTTCGTGTCAACCCCTTCAATGTGTGTCTTGCTGTTAACCAGGTCGCCTTTCTGTGTTATGCAATAAATAGACGATCTACAACGAGTCCCCAGTTTATAGCGGATTTACAAAACGAGTCCAGTAAATTAGGTCAGGACCGAGCCTTTGGCGAGGTCCAGACCTAATTTACTGGACGAGTTTTGTAAATTCCGCTATAAACAGGGGACGAGTTGTATATTCTATTTATTACATGATGCAAAACCTCGACAAAACATACTTCAATCCATAAATGGGACGCGAAACTAACATCGGCTTCTATAAGTCCTGCGATGATGTTTCACGTAACTAACAGTTATTTGCCGACGTAAAAATAATAGTCCCAGATAAATAAAGACTCTCTGGCGTATTTAATGCACTGTGTAGGAACTGTTACATCGGAAATCGTTCTATCGCCGTGATGGTTCTTGACTGATTTGTGACGGTTCCTGATGATCGAAATTATACATTTTCACGACATTTTGACAGTTAAAACTCAATTTTGAGGCATCTAGGTGATAATTCGATTAGTTATATTCAATCCCATCACAACCTGTAGCACCAATGAGCGTGTTAATAACGAAACTTGTATTGTGCGAGTCATCATAACAACGACAAAAACCGCGAATTATGATAATTGTTTGGGTTCTATCCTGATCGAGTCGGTTCTCTCCCCATTTAATCGTTCTATACGGGTAAAACTATGGCTAATATTTGCCATGGTACATGGTTCAAACTGCCAATTGTGTGAAAGTATACAAAGATAAACACAACAAACTATGCATTAAGTTGAAATTTGCACCAGTTGTCATTAATTTCGATGAATTACACTGCCTTTCCATGCTTATCCAATAAGCTGTGTTACGCCTATCAAAATTCACAAAGTCGCCAGCTAGTTTGAAAAATAAAGCGTTTTGCAGGCCCAACATTTCCATGAGTCAATAGCCGGTTAACAATAGTGAAATTTCATAGCGCTGGACTTCGGAAAGCGTGAGCGTAGACGGGATATATAGAATTATATGTCGTGTATTTTATCTATTATATATTTTTGAACTTCTGTCTGTATGTATGTATTTGTGTTATAGACTTTAAAAACTGCTCGACCGATCCGACTCAAATTTGGTGAGTAGGCCTACTTTGATCACGTGCGACCGTGTCCTTGACCTTGACCTCGCTCAAATACACTCATATAGGCATGTTTCTGGACCTCGACCGATCCCACTCAAATTTGGTAGCTGATTCTACTTTGATCACGGGAACAATATGGGCGGGTTCAATTTCACTTGCGACCGTGTCCTTGACCTTGACCTCGCTCATATACGCTCATATAGGCATGTTTCTGGACCTCGACAGATCCGACTCAAATTTGGTATAATGTAGGCCTACGTTGATCTCGGGAACAATAAGGATGGGTCCAATTTCACGTGCGACCATATCCTTGACCTTGACCATATTCGCTCATATAGGCATGTTTCCGGGCCGATCGAACAATAGTTTGTCCAGGCGGAGACGATCACAAATAAATCCCTAAATAGCCCAGACGAAGCTCGGGGTCACATCGGCTAGTGTTTTTTACTCAACAAGAAGCCAAAAATAAGCAGGCAATTGTTCAAGGATTGTTCACTTATAAATGGACAATCGGTACCTAAAATGGTCATTAATAAATCGACAATCCAACCACGCGTGGCACGCGAGCTTGTGGTTGTCCACTAAATGAAGACATGTTTTGGTAATACTGCATGTTAGCTTCATATTTAATATGAAGGGCAATAACTCTATAAATAATATTAATTTGCTAAATAACGGTGATTTGTATGAGAAGAAGTGTTTGTGACGAAATAACGGAGATATTTGAAGAAGAGTTGTTGACTCCTTTACTGGGGCGGAAGGGAGCGGTCGTGTACCAGCTTAATGGTGAGGTTAATTTAACCCTTCCTATAATAAATGGATTATCCCAGTCAGTTAAAAAGTGTGCATCGGAATATTCTAGTATTGATGTGCATTGAATGTAACTAGTTTGCAACTATTGGACTCCTCACCTGGCCCTCATCTGTACTTATACACAGGACAACGAAAAAACAGCATCCTACACTGTCGCATCCGAAATAGATGTAGCGAACTCCGCTGTGATATGTTTAACAATTATATCTCCGATAGCCCTGTGTGCTTCTGTAGAAATCCATCCAAAGATGCCTTTCATTTGTTCTTTAGTTGCCATTTGTATCAGTCTGAGCGAGCCGTCATCGCTGATAAATTAACTCGCGACAGCCTTTAAATTCTCAACATTAACGAAATCCTTTTCGGAATACCATATATCTCGTCCCAAAGTAATAAGAAAATGTTCGATATAATTCAGCAATATATTGTAGCAACAAAGCGTTTCGATAACTGGATTTAAAACAAAATACATTCACAAGGAAGGACTACAAATTGTCTAAGTACACCGGTAAATATAGGAACTACGCAGTTTAGTAAGCTACCGGCTCCCTACTTATGGACCTACTCCCCCACTCAATCGCCAGTTCTCTATTGTCTTGATCTACCGTATGTAGCTGACTAACACTTGACTAACATATATATATATGAAGAAAATACCCCTTTGCAGAAAACCCTGCTCCAACATTAGTTAAAACGAACAAAAATCACAAAACCCCACCAAATGTTATAGATACCAAACCATCCATAACCCATACATGAATATGCTCTGGAAGGCACTACACCAATCACCATTAAATAACAAAATCATGCATGTAAATATGTTCAGCTGTCATCTTGTAAACATTTTGTATCTAAATCTACGGTATTGGGAGAGGGGCTTCATAAGTTGAAAAAACTTGTGCCCCGATCCCTTTTGTATTATTTGCAAATAAAATACGTTTCAAGTCATGTACCGGCATTATACGCAAACGATAGATATATAAAAAACACAGAAGGAATCTTATTGATTGATGGAAATGTTTAGAAAATAAGTTCAACGGTAGTTTGTTAAAATTATTATCTGAACATTTAATATGGGATAACTACTCATCAATTAATTTTAGCGTAGACATTGTTAAATGGACCTGGATATCTTGACCGTCCGAATTAGGTATTCCTAGATATCCTTACCATACCTATGACATTGTCACCACCTTTTCCTATACATGATTCGGGGGGGGGGGCTGACCACTCACTTGTCCTTTTCTTGATAAAACATTGTATAAGGAAATGTGTTGTGTTAGTTGTTGGCAAATGGACAATACAATATGGTTGAAGTAAACTTAATTAACTATTCCTAATTTGGTATGGGGTGGTATACATAAAACGTCGACTGTAGACGAAATACCAAGTATGCTACATGAGAGATAAACTTATTAGCAGAAATTGGATATTTGTAATATCCAACGGTTGTATATCCGTGATATCCCATTATCACACCCATATACCCAACGCTTGTGTCAATTACATGTTATGACAACCAGCCCATTCGGCCGAATTCTGGTCCCTGGTCTAGACCAGGGTTTTATGTAAACTATAGTCTAGACCAGGCCGAAACCACGGTGATCGCGATGTGTTACCCAGCTTCGATGCGAGTAAGCTGGGATTATTGGTCACCACTGGTCCGTATTCTCGTCTTTTTGAAACTCAGGTTTACGTAAACCATGGTTTGCCTTCTTATTGTCATTCAAG
Organism: Siphonodentalium dalli; assembly: GCA_032622095.1. Taxonomy (NCBI): domain Eukaryota; kingdom Metazoa; phylum Mollusca; class Scaphopoda; order Gadilida; family Siphonodentaliidae; genus Siphonodentalium; species Siphonodentalium dalli. The sequence continues at coordinate 250,586,193 of CP136063.1, forward strand.
CCTGTGTCGGTCTGTTCATAATTCGAACCATGTGGTAACGTACAAGTTCTGGTAACAGAAACATATGTATTTTTTGGAAGCATTTATCTTTATGTTAACCAAATAGGAATTGTGTTTTATTTATATGCCGTGTAGAAGAAAGGTTATAATTATATATGAACTGGACAAAATGTAATATAATCGATAATTATGTGTGTTATAGGTAATAGTCTACAACTGAGACCTGGTACCCCCCCTGGTCTGAGATTTTTGTATAAACCGAGACTTGAACCTGAGACGAGAATACCTTTTTCTGTTTTCGCAGTAACGATACAGATTGGTAATTTGATTGTAAATCATGCGTGCGTTTATCTGGCTTTACGGTCGAGTTTTATTTATAACATCATTGCCGTGTTTGAAAGCATATTACCGTTAGCTGGATTAAGTTAGATTTTCGTGCTATTAATTCTAATATGTTATCGATGGGTTTGGTTGACACGGATAAATAGGGAATGATAGTTGTTTTGCAATCGGAACGTAATCCGCATTGGATGTGGGTGTCTTTCGTTCCGTGTTTCTGAAATGAATTGAGGTCGGAGCTAGTTTTGATAGTACTAATTCATCATTTGAGAATAAATTATTGCTGGACTGGATATACAATATAACAGCAAAAACTCTCAAAATTATATTAAGACAGAACGAAAAATTGTGGTTCAAAATAAGGAAATGTCCAATTAAATTAAATTAAATTAAATGCATGGGACCCCTGCTCTTGTTTAATGATTTATTTGGTCCAGATTTTTTTTCCGATACCCCCCCCCTACCAACCCCCCCCCCCCCCCCCCCCCCCCCCCCCCCCCCCCCCGTTGTGACCATTACATTTTCTGGAAAATTATTTTCAATAACTTCTAACTTCAATCACGGCGATAGTTATTTAGAATCTTTCAAAATTTTCAACATATTGCAAATTCCCAAGTCCGCGAAATTACATTGCACATGTCACCCCCCTCACCCCAATGAATTGTTGAAAAATTGCAACAAGTACCTCACTATTTCCAGTTGTTGGAAATTCCCACCTGATATCCCCTATAATAATGGTTCGAAATGTTTTCAAGAGATGAACGTAATTTATGTGTAATATTTTGACGCAACAATATATAGTTGGTTCTTGATCTGAACAAACAATGTTTTACACTATACATTGATTGTAAAGGACGCCGGTGGTCCCGTCGGTAGAATGCTTGGGGCATTATGCCGCCATATGCCATCTAGCGCTGACGAAGCTGGTTCGAATGCCGACAAGCGCGGATAATCTGATTAGTGTATCTGGGCAAGTTTGTCGGTCCCTTTCCGGGGTCGGTATTTCTACACACAGCGGAGTGTTTCTCTGTGAATTTACTCTCTGCGTAGACTTTCCTCCACCCGTAAAACTGACAACGTCGTGACATCCGCATAGGGGTGAGAAATCCGCATCCCCCATGCCCCGTGATCCCTGTCGAACGGCGACGGCATATAGATACCGCTATACAACACGGATATAAATCGCTTTAACGTGCTCAGGTTTGGAGACACCAACACACCAATCTCGATGCAACGCTCAGCACGCTTTTGTCTATAGATTGTCGTTGATTAACAATGCGCCGATCCCAGCTTGCGACCAGGGGCCTATACTATAGAATACAATTTTTGTAATAGCAGGCTTATTTGAGCCGTACAGAAGGTGTCGAGTACTATGGACCACTGTAATCTAACAGCGAACGCGATTTCTTGTAAATCACAAAAAGACGGCAAATCGAGTACTATCGACCACCGTTCGTTGAACGCCCATCTAAACATTTGTGATTTTGTCAAGGGAAATAACTCTAATGATATATGCGAATGATATGGCAATGCCTATTTGTGTCAGTTGGTGAGTGATTTAGTTGATGAATAAAGTTACATTATGTGTGACTAGTTTCCGATACTTGGGTTATTTTGACCACAATTGCGCACGATGAAAAGTATTTTTTTCAGTATCGTGTGGAATACTTACCATGCATTTTCATATGTTTTATGTTACATGTTTATTAACGTTTGTCGAAAAAGGTCGGCAAACACAGACATCGGTTGCCGTTCAAATGGCCACATAAACTTTATATAGCAATATTATGGAACCTAATTTGTCTAGCTAGCTTTGTCTGTCTGAAATATTAGTGGGAACATCTAGACCTTAATAGTTGAAAAGTTTGAGGTAACATGCAGCTGGAAAAATTCAACCCATGATGGGGGTGCGATGGCTGTTCTCGGACTTGGTATTTTCGACCTGTGTAAAGGATGGGTGTTCATTGGAAATTCCAATGTGGACCAACACTCCCTCGTCCAGGGTCTCCGGGGACACCCAACCTCGATTTTAAAACATATACTAGTATATAGCACCATCTACTTAAAGGTACTCAACCCGATAAAACTCCTCTCAATTACTATTTCAATGGCTTCGGGGGTCAAAAATATTTGATTCGAGTCGAGGAAGTCACCCATCAAAGCTCAGATTTGTTAGATATCGATTTTAGAAATCTATTATTTTTCATTATCGGGAATACTATCTGGCCCAGAACTCAGTCAAAATTGCGTTAAAATTACCACTTGATTTTAGAGTTATTCATCCTTGTCTGTTTGAATACATTTGGAGTACACATCCAGAGCAGATTACGGCAGTTATTAGTACTCATCTCGAGAACATAACAAATTTGAAAAATCAATATCTAATAACTCTGAGCTTTGTTTGATGGGTTCCTCGACTCGAATCAAATATTTTTTACCCCCAAAGCCAAAGAAATAGTAATATAGGACCCTCTGATCGGATTGTTGTTGTTGGAATCTGTTGAGATGGGGACCCTCTTTACGGGATGAGTACCTTTAAACTATACCTAATTCTCAGTACCTTCCACTTATACCCAACTAAGCGGCTGAATTTAAGTAAACATATGACATTTGGTTATAACCAACACGCACTACTACATTGGTAAGTTAAGGATTTTTTCTAAAAATTCACTCATAGAACATTCTGTGGGGCACTATTGGCCACATTAAATTGTTTAGACCACAAGGTGAACGCAAACTTCTTGAGCACACAAATGCCATGCGGTTCAAATATGTTACATAATGTCATGGTAAATATTTGGGGTCCACTGATTCTTAACGCAACTTAGCCTGAAATTATCAGTAACTGTTTCAACACGAAATGCCACCACCCCCCGATTCACCGCGTATCCGTGTACCTTCACACAAAGATCGTTTATATATATACGTTTTGAGCCCAAGCCCGACAACTGTAACTCTTTAATTACATTCATAATTAAAATCTAGGCCGCTGACATGGCTATCTCCTTTCAAATCCATTGAGCGTAAACCATCTCAATGGGTTAACAATTGAGATTCCGTGACCGCATTACAAAGAACATGTACCCAGCTAATCGCACTCACCATTTTCCGCACGGATAATCGTCGTGAAAAATCAATAATGTAGCCTGTGCATTTGTAATCTAATAATGCATTTTCACAAAAATGGTATTATTTCTGTACTATAGAACCCGCTTAGCCAGTACTTTATCATTCCGTATTGCGAATTTTTACATATTACAAAGCTGTAGCGTTCGAGTACTATGAAAACATGAACAGATGAAACTTTCAGGCCCCCATTTTCGCCACCAAATGCAAAGATTTTCCGGTCAAGTGAATCCCGGTATTAGATGGTTCGCCAAAAAGATCATATAAGTCATTACATGTCAATGTATTTTGCATATAAAGAGTTTTGGGCATATGTTGAGTTTCAATCTACAATGAAAGAAATACACTGATAGAAATACAGTCGAATACTATATAACACAAAATATGTATTACAAAATTAGTAAATCACAAATTAACGCTGATATTACAAAAATTGTATTCTATAGTATAGGCCCCTGGTGGTTTCGCGAGACCAAGTCCTGACATGGAACACCGTGATTATTAGGGTGGTCTAGACCTGAGACCAGAATTCAGCCGATTGTGTCTATTATTCAGGATAGCCACCTGCTACAAACAATGGATGACGTCCCGGAAATATTCTATCAAGGCGATACTGTACTGACACAATGCGTTACCTTCTGTAAAGACGAATCAGGTTTCAGTTTCGTCCGTCATAAATTCCGGACAAACTTCTTTATATCGTTATCAGTGCATGGTGCAGCGGTGAGAATCATTTACTGCATGTTACCCGCGTAATTTGTTTTTATCTCAGACGACTTAAAGGGGTATTTATTAATTAGCTATAGGTTATCGGCCGCAATAAGAAGAACGCTGCCCGCGTCACAAGTAACAAAAAGTCGGCCAATAAGTAGAAAATGCGACCAATAAGTAACAAAAAGTCGGCCAATAAGTAGAAAACGCGGCCAATAAGTCAAGGTGACGTAAATGACGTCATACGTAATTAGCTAGATGGGCAAATAATATTGGGTCGACGGAAGATCGATTGCAGTTTATTTCTGATGAATTACGGACAGTCACTGTTTTTGGGAGTAAATATACATGTACGTGGATGAACTACATGTATATCCGTATCAATAGCATTCCCAGTGGAAACTGACAGTACTGTGAAATCGCTGCAAGTTCTTCACAAAGTTCACAAGAATAAAAATTGCTGGAATAATTGTTAATTTAATAAAACACACTGATATATCTATGTTAATATATTCATCCTGTGAAACAATTATTACATTGTTGCTAATTAATAAAATACTTATTAATTGGTTGTTTCCACATTTACCGAGTTATGAGGCCTCGGTCTGTCGTATTAGCATTCGGCCTGCGGCCTCAGGCCAATACGACAGACATCGGCCTCATAACTCGGCCAATATGGAAACAACCAATTAATAACATATAATATTAGCAAAAAACACGTTCCTTATCAGCTTAGAATACATGTAGGAATATTGGTACACATTGGTCACATGGCCAGGTGAATGTCATGGGATAGGTGCCTTCGACCTCAGATGACTTTAAGAGGGGCTTATATAAATTGCATGATTGATAAAGGGCGTTTATTAATCAGCTTAGAACATATGTGAGAAAATTGTCACGGGATATAGGTGCCGTTGTCATCAAATGACTTAAAGCCACTATACTAATTAGCTATCAACAGCGTTTATTATGAGCTAGCTTAACCCTTTACCCAACAGAAGGGCCCTGTGCCAATGCATTCTCTTATATATGCGAGTCGACCATAGGTCGCCTCGCATATATAAGAGAATGCATTGGCTTAACACATTAAAAATTATAAAATTGTTAAAGAATGTAAGAAAAAATGGTAAAAAGTGTTAAAAAAAGATTTTTTTAGGCCAATGCATTCTGTTATATATGCGAGGCGACCTATGGTCGACTCGCATATATAAGAGAATGCATTGGCACAGGGTATAACTATAACCATCACAATGTGGTCAATGAGCCGGTTCCAATGATATCCATATTCGTATGGTTTTATTGAGACAGACCGAAGATATTTTAGGCTGTTGAAGCTTTATTTGGCCGGTTTTGGCCGGTTTGTTGGGTAAAGGGTTAAACTAATTATCACGATGTTCCTGCATATCACGATTGTCAACCGTCATTTTTGACGGCCAATCCCCATGTCATATTATTATCAACACCATTCGCAACACACTTGCTTGACTGTACCATCAAGACCCACATGGGTATACCGAATAATAAGTCAGAATATTATTTACCAAGACCCACACGGGCATACCGCATAATAGCCAGCATATTTGTTTCCAAGACCCACACGGGCATACCGAATAATATATATATTTTTTTAATATTCTTATTAGGATCCTGATAAGCATATCTCATAAATAGGTGTACACATATTAATATATATATTATGATGGTTGATTATTCTATTGAACATAAAGTATAGATTGTATGTTTGATATATTATTGATTTTGTACCAAACTTTTTACAATTATAGTAAACAAATAAATGTTTAGTTTATTGATATATTATTGCCGTGGGGTGGAGGGGGCATTCCATCTCAGTGGAGAGTACATGTGAATTACATTTATCTTCATCCCTACAATTGGTATGCAAAAACATTAGTTGAATTTGGAATTGATGGTAATGTAAACAATTTTTCTTTCCAGTTTTCTGTTAACTTATTGATATGTTAACAATGGTATACCGAATAATAGACCAGCATATTATTTACCAAGACCCACACGGGCATACCGCATAATAGTCAATCATGTTATTTACCAAGACCCACACGGGCATACCGCATAATAGGCCAGTCATGTTATTTACCAAGACCCACACGGGCATACCGCATATTAGGCCAGCATGTTATTTACCAAGACACACACGGGTATACCGCATACTAGGCCAGCATATTATTTACCAAGACCCACACGGGCATACCGCATAATAGGCCAGCATATTATTCACCAAGACCCACACGAAGGCTATCTATATATCATGGATTATTAAGAGCTACACACCACACAGAGGCTCTTTATATATCATGGATTATTAAGCGCTACACACCACACGAACGCTCACTATATATCATGGATTATTAAGCTCTACACACCACACGAAGGCTATCTATATACCATGGATTATTAAGCGCTACACACCACACGAAGGCTATCTATATATCATGGATTATTAAGCGCTACACACCACACGAAGGCTATCTATATATCATGGATTATTAAGCGATACACATCACACGAAGGCTATCTATATATCATGGATTATTAAGCGCTACACACCACACGAAGGCTATCTATATATCATGGATTATTAAGCGCTACACATCACACGAAGGCTATCTATATATCATGGATTATTAAGCTCTACACACCACACGGAGGCTATCTATATATCATGGATTATTAAGCGTTACACACCACACGAAGGCTATCTATATATCATGGATTATTAAGCGCTACACACCACACGAACGCTCTCTATATATCATGGATTAGTAAGCTCTACACACCACACGGAGGCTATCTATATACCATGGATTATTAAGCGCTACACACCACACGAAGGCTATCTATATGTCATGGATTATTATGCGCTACACACCACACGAATGCTATCTATATATCATGGATTATTAAGCGCTACACACCACACAAAGGCTATCTATATATCATGGATTATTAAGCGCTACACACCACACGAAGGCTATCTATATATCATGGATTAGTAAGCGCTACACACCGCACGAAGGCAATCTATATATCATGGATTATTAAGCTCTACACATTACACGAAGTCTAGCTATATATCATGGATTATTAAGCTCTACACACCACACGAAGGCTATCTATATATCATGGATTATTAAGCGATACACACCACACGAAGGCTATCTATATATTATGGATTATTAAGTGCTACACACCACACGAAGGCTATCTATATATCATGGATTATTAAGCGCTACACACCACGCGAAGGCTGTCTATATATCATGGATTATTATTCGGGTGCCTGGATGGACCTATAAGTTCTCGCTCATCTTTTTCGGGCAAGGATGTGCATTGGCATAGTAAACGTGAATCATGTTGTCTTGTGATGTCATATCTCATGTGAATTATTTAATTGCTTCGTGTTCCGATTTCAACAAACAATTCTCTAAATTATTTCGGAATAAAACACCTTCAAAAGATCCACCGTGATACTTTCGGAACACAGAGCCATCGGAATCAGTAACCTCAATGTTGATAATTTCCAAATAAAGAACATTCAGAATAAAGAACCCTCTTGCTACTTTCGGAATAAAGAAACCTACCCAGACCGTCCGCTATTTATGTGTATACAGAATATTCTAGACAATATACAATTATCAAGAACAGAGAAAGCGAACCTTCCTGGCATGAATTAGCTAATGTTTCATCGATCGCGATGAAAACTGACATCGGTCAAATGCAATGGATGCAATTTGGACAAGACCCATCTCAAACGTGCTAAAAATAACGCCAAACAAAATTAAAATAGACACGCGTTGATATTCATTCAGCCATAAATTCAAACCTAAGGAATACCTATAGTAATTATACCCATAGTAATTATACCTATAGTAATTATACCTATAGTAATTATAAACATAAGGAATACCTATAGTAATTATAAACCTAAGAATACCTATAGTAATTATACCTATAGTAATTATAAACCTAAGTAATGCCTATAGTAATTATAAACCTAAGGAATACCTATAGTAATTATAAACCTAAGGAATACCTATAGTAATTATACCTATAGTAATTATACCTATAGTAATTATAAACCTGAGGAATACCTATAGTAATTATAAACCTAAGGAATACCTATAGTAATTATACCTATATTAATTATAAACCTAAGGAATACCTATTGTAATTATAAACCTAAGGAATACCTATAGTAATTATAAACCTAAGGCATACATATATAGTAATTATAAACCTAAGGAATACCTATAGTAATTATACCTATAGTAATTATACCTATATTAATTATAAACCTAAGGAATACCTATAGTAATTATAAACCTAAGGAATACCTATAGTAATTATAAACCTAAGGCATACATATATAGTAATTATAAACCTAAGGAATACCTATAGTAATTATACCTATAGTAATTATAAACCTAAGTAATGCCTATAGTAATTATAAACCTAAGAATACCTATAGTAATTATACCTATAGTAATTATAAACCTAAGTAATGCCTATAGTAATTATAAACCTAAGGAATACCTATAGTAATTATAAACCTAAGGAATACCTATAGTAATTATACCTATAGTAATTATACCTATAGTAATTATAAACCTGAGGAATACCTATAGTAATTATAAACCTAAGGAATACCTATAGTAATTATACCTATAGTAATTATAAACCTAAGGAATACCTATAGTAATTATAAACCTAAGGCATACATATATAGTAATTATAAACCTAAGGAATACCTATAGTAATTATACCTATAGTAATTATACCTATATTAATTATAAACCTAAGGAATACCTATAGTAATTATAAACCTAAGGAATACCTATAGTAATTATACACCTAAGGAATACATATAGTAATTATAAACCAAAGGAATACCTATAGTAATTATAAACCTAAGGAATACCTATAGTAATTATACACCTAAGGAATACATATAGTAATTATAAACCAAAGGAATACATATAGTAATTATAAACCTAAGGAATACCTATAGTAATTATAAACCTAAGGAATACATATAGTAATTATCGCTTTAAGGAATACCTATAGTAATTATCGCTTTAAGGAATACCTATAGTAATTATCGCTTTAAGGAATACCTATAGTAATTATCGCTTTAAGGAATACCTATAGTAATTATCGCTTTAAGGAATACCTATAGTAATTATCGCTTTAAGGAATACATATAGTAATTATCGCTTTAAGGAATACATATAGTAATTATGGCTTTAAGGAATACATATATAATTATCGCTTTAAGGAATACATATATAATTATCGCTTTAAGGAATACCTATAGTAATTATCGCTTTAAGGAATACATATATAATTATCGCTTTAAGGAATACCTATAGTAATTATCGCTTTAAGGAATACATATAGTAATTATCGCTTTAAGGAATACCTATAGTAATTATCGCTTTAAGGAATACATATAGTAATTATGGCTTTAATGAATACATATATAATTATCGCTTTAAGGAATACATATATAATTATCGCTTTAAGGAATACATATAGTAATTATCGCTTTAAGGAATACATATATAATTATCGCTTTAAGGAATACCTATAGTAATTATCGCTTTAAGGAATACCTATAGTAATTATCGCTTTAAGGAATACCTATAGTAATTATCGCTTTAAGGAATACATATAGTAATTATGGCTTTAAGGAATACATATATAATTATCGCTTTAAGGAATACATATATAATTATCGCTTTAAGGAATACCTATAGTAATTATCGCTTTAAGGAATACCTATAGTAATTATCGCTTTAAGGAATACCTATAGTAATTATCGCTTTAAGGAATACATATAGTAATTATCGCTTTAAGGAATACATATAGTAATTATGGCTTTAAGGAATACATATATAATTATCGCTTTAAGGAATACATATATAATTATCGCTTTAAGGAATACCTATAGTAATTATCGCTTTAAGGAATACATATATAATTATCGCTTTAAGGAATACCTATAGTAATTATGGCTTTAAGGAATACCTATAGTAATTATCGCTTTAAGGAATACCTATAGTAATTATCGCTTTAAGGAATACATATAGTAATTATCGCTTTAAGATATCTATCCGATCATATTAGGTCGCAAAATACATCATTGTATAATATAATTATGCACTGAATATACTACGGAGACTAACGGAATCCAGGAGATTTGTGGATAAGCTTTTTTTTCAAATTTCTGCTGCACATAAGTAAAATAAACTCTCTATTTTGTCTTGATATATATCGTCATATAGCTGATGGCACGTTGTTCATTTTGTATATTTACCTGTACGCATACTGTCCTTTGGTTTTGTTTTTTGCTTGGTTAAGTTTGATTGTTGTTGTTTTTTTTGCGAACTGAACCTGAACACATCTGATCCACAATAAACGTGTTCTACATGTACCTTTCTTCATTCGCAGATAAAGAGGAAACACTTGCTTCTCGGTGTGCCGCTCTCTCCGCGCAGGGATACATGTATTCCTCGATGAACGACATCTGTATAAGACACAACACAGTCCGACTGAACTGGACGGAGGCCCGTGCGTCGTGCGAATCTGATTCCGGACATTTGTTCTCAATGCGTTCCGACATTGAACTCATCGACCAATACACATTGTGTAAGTTATATGTTAGTGTGGTCGCTGAAGCAGAATTTGGGGATCAACCCGGAAGAAATTAGATACAAGCTGTAGGTGTCATTCGACGCAGAAAAGTCTTAGGAACAACATATCCAAAATCCGCAAAAATCCGTTTTGGGAAAACTTTGATTTTCAAGATGGCGTCCAACATGGTTGTCTATACTACATCATTTTTCGAAATAAGTCATTATACGATTTATTGTGGCATCGGTATTATGCCGGTATACCAGATTGTGTCTAATTATAGTATGGGAACGAATAGAGCGATACGGACAGAAAAGTATACAATCGTGGCCATGAAATGGTTGTCAAAATGGCCGCAACTCTAAGCCTCACCGCGAAAAAAACAACATATTGGATAACCACATAGGAGTGAAACTACGTATTGGTAATATACACGTCGGTTGTTATATATATTTAAAGTTACAGACATCATTAAACATTTCCTTCTGGTGGATTTATCGTTAACAGCAACCCAAGTCAAACCCCCACTGATGTACGCCTTTAAAATTTGGGCGTTCTTCTTATCCAACATCCAACTGTCGAGTCAAAAATAACAATTTTGTTTGAAAATGTCTTGCCATTACCACCTACGTAATCGTTCTAAATAAGATGTACTTCAACGTTGAACATCCAATGCAACATTGTTAGTTATGGTTCTGTGTGCAGCAGCTATGTGTAACATTATATAGAGAGGGGTACACGCGGTGACACGGTTGAAGAAAACGTAGTAAGTTTCGCGTAGATGTGGTGAATTCAACCAACTATAATTTCCAGATATAAACACAGCCTATATCGCAGAGTATGTAGGCAATTTTGGTCAAGTTTAGAATTTATTGAAGATACTATATGGTACTCCTTTGTGTTTTAATAAATTTAGTTGATGGTATACTACTGGGCCTTCCTGTGATAAAAGCGAAATATGATCTGAGGAAACTATGACTACTATTTTGAAACACGGACAATATGATCTATGCATTTTACACAGTACTATATGAATATCTTGAATATCGTTTTATAACGTTGTTTTCTGTTTCAGACAATGATGCATACATTGATGGGACATATTCTTTCTCATCGGGCGAATGGAAACTGCATAACGGCACAATAATGACCTTCACTTGCTTCGATTCCACATTAATTACGAGCACAGCAACGATCGTGGTTGTACTGGATGTGAGCAAGATGTCACTGGGCACGTGCAGCTGGAATAGAGTGCAGGAAACGAGATTGTACGAATCGTTTTGTCAAGTTGATTGAATAAAAGATCAAAGGTCCGATTTGAGTCCAAATAATTAATAATTTCCAAAGCCAAATTTGAAATATAGTAACAACGTCTAAAACGATCACTAAAGCTCATAATTAATCCGCACTTGATTGTCGTCCTATTTTGTGTGTTCTTTATTCCTGCTAAGCTGACAAAAATTCAAAGCGTGTCAACATGTCTTCTATTCAAAGTCGATGTCCGCCATATCACCATGTTCTGGTACAAAACTGTTATATTATGACACTTCAGTTCGTCAGTTCGCCATTTCTGCTTCAAAGTCGAAAGTCATATGCGTCCTGATACCAAACAAACATTGCCTTATTGTTGTATTATTGGGTGCTATAGTTACTTATTCTCTCATTTTTGTAAAAGTAAAAACGCGTCTGGACGGTTAGTGTGTCAATATTGTGGATAATAGAGTTTTGTTAATATTGTAAGGAGAGGGTTCAATATAACTAAGTTGACATGATATCATATGGTTCGACAAGACCTCGAATGGACAGGCCATTGTGGTGGTTTCATAATTACCACATACTGGTCATATCAAAGAGTTGAAGGAAATAGTTGAGAGAAGCCTTCCACATTCCTTCATAATTGATTATGACCACATATATTGTAAGATAAACATCTACAAATGAACGATTCGAAACCGAGTTTCTTGTTATTTCTAGACTGTGACTTCATTGACTGTTGGAGACAGTGTGGGTGTACGCATTTGACCAGGAACATAGGATTAACAGTGGGTTCGTATCTGCGGATTGAGTCGCGTATCAATAATGTGTGTAGAGGGTGCTACCGACAACAAAACCATCTCAGTAAACTCAAACATATCTAACTCGAGCTGCTGACGAATTGAAACATTTGTTGGTTACTAAGATAAGCCACCCCCAGTTTAGAACTTCAAAGCCGAGAATATATTGATGTCAGTTTAACTCTGAATGAATAATACAAAATATAATGCAGAAAAATATCATTACTCCGAATAATTTCTATTCCAATCTCAATAATGCTACCTGCTGCATTGTGTTTCACAAACTGCTGTATCACAATATATTAGACGATATGTGTGTCTTATTTTAAATATCTATCTAACATAATACAACACAAAACAAGTATATTTCATTAAATAAAATATCATACATCATGATTCATATAAAACAAGACATTAGATTAGCACTATGAATGCAAGCTGAGATTTTGCATGTGGGGGTCCTCGAAGTTAATCCCAATCCCAAGTGTTTGTGTTTTTAAAGGCACGTGAGGCCTTAGTTGTCGAAAATATTCATATTTCTTCCAATCACCGTAAACAGAAAAACATTAACACGCATATAGTTTCGTTCATATATACCATGACCATCGCGTAAACAGCATGTTATCATAAAGATTTACTATATTTTACCTAAGCAAGAGCCTGACTGTGTTACAGAAGACAGCACAATGCTGCTGGCTAAGCACACACAAATGCCATAAACGCTCTTTATTCGTTCCATATCAGGAATTCACAAACAAAGAACGCTCTTTATGTTTACCATCATAATATAAACAAACACCAGAAAAGTCCTAATAGGGAATGCTCCAGACGGGAGACCAACCACCCACCCATAACAAATAATATAAACACACAATGTAAACATCCGCTAGCACATGCGCAATATGAGACCTGACATGATATTTGACTACGAATGCAATGATAACGCCTATGAGTAGTACAGTTGCAATCAAAATAATTACCAGATATATATCTTCGTTTAGGCCATGTTTATAGTCACAGTTGGCAGGGGGGTTTTAATTGTGTGATATATTACATATGTTGAAAACTGGTTCACTTGGGACCTATACTTATGACTTGGGCACATATAACTCATTAGAAGCGATTTTGGGCTCAGTGTAGCCTAAGGCAACTATATGTTTTTTTTTAAATATTAAAATTAGAATCATTCATTTAACTCCAATTTGTATGGGAGGCCAAATTCACATTTAATAATTAATTGCGATTAAGCGCAAATAATTACGCTTAAGCGCAATTAATGGTTATATGTAACAAAACACCCCTGGTGAATAAATAGGTTTTTCCATAACTTAGCATTAACTCCTATTGACATGTCACTTCTTGGTTTCATTGGTTTGGATGGGTAGGGAGCTAGCCCAACTTCTTTATCAAAATGGCTGACTCGCAATAGTATCACCTTCTGTTTTAGTTGGAGCGATTCGTGATAGCATTATATTATCTTCGGTATATATTAGTTGGGGCTACTTGCAATAGCATTACTTTCTGTATTAGTCGGGGCGACATTGATTTTCTTCAATTTTCGAGTATACAGGCATACCATATGAGGGAAGCAAGCCCTCGTTGACACCACATTCACACTATATGATCATGGAAATACTATAGATTTGTGCAAGAGCTGCTGATTTAATAAGAAAAACTAGAGCTTCAGGACTGAGACACCAAAGCTCCAGTAATTACACACCATTTTTTTGGACAGGGATGCTGATAATATGAAAATAGGGTTTTTTCCCCCTGATTTAAGTCAATAAGTAAACCATACAGTAATGCTCTAATTAATCGACTCCTTAACCACAGCAGAATTATGGATAACTTTTCAAGATTTAGTCGGAAATATGGCTTGTTGCCATTCATCGGAAAGCTCTCGAGAGCTTTTCGATGAATGGCAACAAGCCATATTTCCGACTAAATCCTGAAAAGTTACCCATAATTCTGCTGTGGTTAAGAAGTCGATTAAATAGAGCATTACTCTATGAGGTAAGAAAGCCCTCATGCCGTGACACCGCATGCATGTATAGGATATTACCATAGTAAAGGCTAAAATCTGTGCAAAAATACATTAAAAACATCAAACAAAACATTACTAGATTTCCGGGAAGGCGACATCAATTCTTTGGATAGAGGGATGCTGATAATATGTAATTAGGGGATTCTCCTTGTTGAACACATACTCACAGTTTGACTGTTGAGTACAGGTCAAAATTAGCACAATGCTCATATTGTGTTGCTAGGTGATACACCAGGTCATGCTAATAGTTTATGGTAGGTTAGATAGTAGTCACAATTACGCTTAAGCGCAATTAATTGCGCTTAAGCGTAAATGCCCTATTTGCGCTTAAGCACAATATGTGGTATTTGCGCTTAAGCGCAAGCGCAATTATGTGCGCTTAAGCGCAATCAATTGCACTTGCGCAATCAATTTGCGCTTAAGCGCAATTCATTATTAAATGTGAATTTGGCCTCCCATAAATTTGGGCACTGTACATAACCTATTCCATCACTGTTAGGTATCTACTTCCAGCACTTTTGTTGTTTGTGGATAGGTATGCATCTATGAAAATAGTTTGCACAAAGTTTGGGCTCCTCGGTGGTTATTAAGGGTATGGAGACAGCCCAACACCCACAGCACCCATGATAAAACCATACAGCACCCGTGCCTATGAAAACATATTTCTGAGTCAGCCATCTCTCAGACTATACCCATTCTGTAAATGATTCCACATTTCACTTTAGAATATATAGAGGCAATGGGAAAAAAATATTTGGGCACCTGAATGGGATTTTGGGCTCTAGTCAGGGGGGATATTTGTTTTTTTTAATGGTTAAATTTGTATATTTAACTTGAATTGGGCCATATGACCCATTATATGTATCTACTTCCAACACTTTTGTTGTTTGTGGATAGGTATGCATCTATGCAAATGGTTTGCACAAAGTTTGGGCTCCTCAGTGGGTTTTAAGGGTATTGAGACAGCCCAACACCCACAGCACCCATGATAAAACCATACAGCACCCGTGCCTATGAAAACATATTTCTGAGTCAGCCATCTCTCAGACTATACCCATTCTGTAAATGATTCCACATTTCACTCTAGAATATATAGAGGCAATGGGAACAAAAATATTTGGGCACCTGAATGGGATTTTGGGCTCTATTCAGGGGGGATATTTGGGTTTTTAATGGTTAAATTGGTATATTTAACTGGAATTGGGTCCTGTAAAGGTATATACTTCTAGGTCTCCTAGTGTTTTTGGAAATATCTGCATCAGTATAAGAAAATTTGCAAAAGTTTGGGCTCCTTAGTGGGTTTTAAGGGTATGGAGACAGCCCAACACCCACAGCACCCATGACAATTCAAGTTAAATTGGTATATTTAACTTGAATTGGGCCATATGACCCATTATATGTATCTACTTCCAACACTTTTGTTGTTTGTGGATAGGTATGCATCTATGCAAATGGTTTGCACAAAGTTTGGGCTCCTCAGTGGGTTTTAAGGGTATTGAGACAGCCCAACACCCACAGCACCCATGATAAAACCACACAGCACCCGTGCCTATGAAAACATATTTCTGAGTCAGCCATCTTTCAGACTATACCCATTCTGTAAATGATTCCATATTTCACTCTAGAATATATAGAGGCAATGGGAACAAAAATATTTGGGCACCTGAATGGGATTTTGGGCTCTATTCAGGGGGGATATTTGGGTTTTTTAATGGTTAAATTGGTATATTTAACTGGAATTGGGTCCTGTAAAGGTATATACTTCTAGGTCTCCTAGTGTTTTTGGAAATATCTGCATCAGTATAAGAAGATTTGCAAAAGTTTGGGCTCCTTAGTGGGTTTTAAGGGTATGGAGACAGCCCAACACCCACAGCACCCATGATAAAACCATACAGCACCCGTGCCTATGAAAACATATTTCTGAGTCAGCCATCTCTCAGACTATACCCATTCTGTAAATGATTCCACATTTCACTCTAGAATATATAGAGGCAATGGGAAAAAATATTTGGGCACCTGAATGGGATTTTGGGCTCTATTCAGGGGGATATTTGGGTTTTTTAATGGTTAAATTGGTATATTTAACTGGAATTGGGTCCTGTAAAGGTATATACTTCTAGGTCTCCTAGTGTTTTTGGAAATATCTCATCAGTATAAGAAGATTTGCAAAAGTTTGGGCTCCTTAGTGGGTTTTAAGGGTATGGAGACAGCCCAGCACCCACAGCACCCATGATAAAACCATACAGCCACCGTGCCTATGAAAACATATTTCTGAGTCAGCCATCTCTCAGACTATACCCATTGTGTAAATGATTCCACTTTTCACTCTAGAATATATAGAGGCAATGGGAAAAAAATATTTGGGCACCTGAATGGGATTTTGGGCTCTATTCAGGGGGGATATTTGGTTTTTTTAATGGTTAAATTTGTATATTTAACTGGAATTGGGTCCTGTAAACTTAAAGGTATATACACTTCTAGGTCTCCTAGTGTTTTTGGAAATATCTGCATCAGTATAAGAAGATTTGCAAAAGTTTGGGCTCCTTAGTGGGTTTTAAGGGTATGGAGACAGCCCAACACCCACAGCACCCATGACAATTCAAGTTAAATTGGTATATTTAACTTGAATTGGGCCATATGACCCATTATATGTATCTACTTCCAACACTTTTGTTGCTTGTGGATAGCTATGCATCTATGCAAATGGTTTGCACAAAGTTTGGGCTCCTCAGTGGGTTTTAAGGGTATTGAGACAGCCCAACACCCACAGCACCCATGATAAAACCATACAGCACCCGTGCCTATGAAAACATATTTCTGAGTCAGCCATCTCTCAGACTATACCCATTCTGTAAATGATTCCACATTTCACTCTAGAATATATAGAGGCAATGGGGAAAATATATTTGGGCACCTGAATGGGATTTTGGGCTCTATTCAGGGGGGATATTTGGTTTTTTTAATGGTTAAATTGGTATATTTAACTGGAATTGGGTCCTGTAAACTTGGAAAGGTATATACACTTCTAGGTCTCCTAGTGTTTTTGGAAATATCTGCATCAGTATAAGAAGATTTGCAAAAGTTTGGGCTCCTTAGTGGGTTTTAAGGGTATGGAGACAGCCCAACACCCACAGCACCCATGACAATTCAAGTTAAATTGGTATATTTAACTTGAATTGGGCCATATGACCCATTATATGTATCTACTTCCAACACTTTTGTTGTTTGTGGATAGGTATGCATCTATGCAAATGGTTTGCACAAAGTTTGGGCTCCTCAGTGGGTTTTACGGGTGTTGAGACAGCCCAACACCCACAGCACCCATGATAAAACCATACAGCACCTGTGCCTATGAAAACATATTTCTGAGTCAGCCATCTCTCAGACTATACCCATTCTGTAAATGATTCCATATTTCACTCTAGAATATATAGAGGCAATGGGAAAAAATATTTGGGCACCTGAATGGGATTTTGGGCTCTATTCAGGGGAATATTTGGGGTTTTTAATGGTTAAATTGGTATATTTAACTGGAATTGGGTCCTGTAAAGGTATATACTTCTAGGTCTCCTAGTGTTTTTGGAAATATCTGCATCAGTATAAGAAGATTTGCAAAAGTTTGGGCTCCTTAGTGGGTTTTAAGGGTATGGAGACAGCCCAACACCCACAGCACCCATGACAATTCAAGTTAAATTGGTATATTTAACTTGAATTGGGCCATATGACCCATTATATGTATCTACTTCCAACACTTTTGTTGTTTGTGGATAGCTATGCATCTATACAAATGGTTTGCACAAAGTTTGGGCTCCTCAGTGGGTTTTAAGGGTATTGAGACAGCCCAACACCCACAGCACCCATGATAAAACCATACAGCACCCGTGCCTATGAAAACATATTTCTGAGTCAGCCATCTCTCAGACTATACCCATTCTGTAAATGATTCCACATTTTACTCTAGAATATATAGAGGCAATGGGAAAAAAATATTTGGGCACCTGAATGGGATTTTGGGCTCTATTCAAGGGGGATATTTGGGTTTTTTAATGGTTAAATTGGTATATTTAACTGGAATTGGGTCCTGTAAAGGTATATACTTCTAGGTCTCCTAGTGTTTTTGGAAATATCTGCATCAGTATAAGAAGATTTGCAAAAGTTTGGGCTCCTTAGTGGGTTTTAAGGGTATGGAGACAGCCCAACACCCACAGCACCCATGACAATTCAAGTTAAATTGGTATATTTAACTTGAATTGGGCCATATGACCCATTATATGTTTCTACTTCCAACACTTTTGTTGTTTGTGGATAGGTATGCATCTATGCAACTAGTTTGCACAAAGTTTGGGCTCCTCAGTGGGTTTTTAAGGGTATGGAGACTGCCCAACACCCACAGCACCCATGATAAAACCATACAGCACCCGTGCCTATGAAAATATTTCTGAGTCAGCCATCTCTCAGACTATACCCATTCTTAAAAGGATTCCACAGTTCACTTTAGAATATATAGAGGCAATGGGAAAAAATTATTTGGGCATCTGAATGGGATTTTGGGCTTTGGTCAGGGGGAGGGGAATATTTGGGTTTTTTAATGGTCAAGTTGAATTGAGCCCTGTGACCCATTATAGGTATCTACTTCTATGTCTCTTACTAGTAGTGTTTTTGGAAAGATGTGCATCAGTATAAGAAGGTTTGCAAAAGTTTGGGCACCTGGGAGTGATTTAATGGTGAGCAGGTGGCACAACACCAGTCGTAATGAATTTCGAAGTACAATTGCTAGTCGCGCTCGTACCGTGCGCAACTCTGGGAGCAAATGTACGCTAAGTTTACTGAGACTGGCACAACACCAACATCACCCGTGACAAATCATACAGCACCCTTGTCTTTAAAATCATATTTGGGCTCAGGTGAAGGACAAAATATGTTTTTTAATATTAATGTCGGTATATTTAACTTGAATTGGGCCATGTAAACCGGGGTATTCTATACACTCAGGGGGGGATACCCTGGGTAATCTATACAATCAGGGTGTTACCTTCCTGTACGCTATTCGTTTAGGCCCATATAGAGCTTATTTAAGTTTTCAAATATTGCCAACATGAGCTTATTTCGCGCAATTTTAAAATAAGCTCAGTTTCACATAAACAGACTGTTACTTGGTGTTCATATTCAGATAGTTCTCATGTGTCCAACCTCAAATACCGACCTCGTCGCCATCCGTATACTACCGATTACGTCGACAAAACGATGGCAAATAATTTAAGATAATAATATATTGGGATATCAAATCGTGTAATATAGTAGTGTCTTAAAATATGAAAATTACATTTCCAAGAATAAAAAAAAAAAAAATGTGAAGATGACAACAAATATTTAACAAGACAGTCAATGACTGTGGGTCGCTCACCAGACTGTAAAGACTGAGAAGAATGGGACTCTGAAGACTACATGAGTCAGTACGTGACAATATCACTTAAGACAAGTAGTTCTAAACATGGACATAGATGGAGGTTCTACGATGAGCAGGGCTCTTCAACTTGAAATTTCTAATTGCACATCACTGACAAATCTCCAACCTCTTACATTTTACAGAAGACAACCATACCACAGTACTAAGTTCACAGAAATCATTTTGCACACCCCTCTTATGTTGAATTTTACAACTAGTACAAGGATATAGGAGAGTTAAATCTCTTATCTCTGCCCCTATTAGAACAAATGTGAATCCCCATCTATGAGATCCATTCATCTAGTAATATCAATATAACCCCCCAATATCCAATAGGGTATGATTTCACCTGGATAAGTGGTACGTGGTTAAGAAAATAATATTGGAACAGCCAAGTCTGTATTTAGTATGTCTGATCTTTGCAGAATGAGGTCCACAAAATGTGAATTTAATGACAAGGTGGAAAAGCATCAACGAATTCACCCTATGGGGACCTCATTTCCTAAAATGACCCAATTTGAACAAATCTGAACCCGGTCACCCAAGGCCCATCCATACCAAATATAAGCTAATATAGTATAATATAGGCTCAATGGTTCTTGAGAAGAAATTTTAAGATTTACTATGGAGGGAAAGAGTTATGGCCCTAGCTTCGCACCTATTTGATATGATGAACTTATTTGAACAAATCTGATTGTGAGTCACCTAGGGAACATGCACACTGAAATATATAAACATATTTGGTCATTAATATACCCCCCCCCCCAATGTTTCTTTGAAAAATCAGGGTATGATTTCATCTGGATAAGCGGTGGTTAAGAAAATAATATGCCAGCCATGTCTGCATATAGTGTGTCAGACATTTGCAGAATGAGGTCCCCAAATGGTGAATGTAATGACAATATTCCGCAAGGAGTGCTAGCATCACCAGATTCATCCTCAGTCTGATTAGGCCTCACCAGCCATGGGAAACCTATATAGGAACAGATTTAAGTTCTAAAGTTGAAGTTTGTAATGCACACCCATTGAGCACCTCAATTATGCATTTTATCTTCTGCAAATTAGGGGGGGGCATAGAAACTGAACAGAAGGGAAAAGGTAAAAAAGTAACTAAAACAAAATTTCAATTTGATACTTAAGATACTTCCCAGAATATGATGCCTAAGCAGAATTAGGTCCATGGAGGGTGTATTTGGTAATGCTAGCCTGCTGTACAGGGTTTCAACACTAAATTCACCCTCTGGGGACCTCATTATGCAAATGTCAGACACTAAATTCAGGCAGTTTGTTTAAAATTGCTAGCAGTAATGTTTACACAAGCCGCCAGATGACATTTTATTGTAATCTAGATTAATGACATGTGTCTCTCTCTGTCTATCCACAAAGATATATCTGCAACTTTAATAGAACAGGTATTAAAGTTGGAAGCTGGAGATGATATCCGTTGGAAGGGATGTTCGTTGGGTGCAGGCCACTGCAGGGTGGGGTGGGTCTGGGCCATATGGGATGGGGGATGGGTAATGCAATATTTCTGTAAAGTTTCATTAAAGATTAAAGTTTCATAACTCTGCAGATGTTATAATGGTGTCACTTTTTTCAAATTTTATAAAATGTTTAAAAACTAATTTGTTTGTTTGTTAAATTGAGCAAGGTGAAAATTCAAAAAATCTTAATTAATTTTTTTTTTTAGTTACGTCACTGGCTCCGCCCACATTCGATCCAGTGACCTCATTTGAACAAATCTGAATAACAGTCCCCCAAGGACCCTTTGTATCAAATACGAACCCATTCGGCCCAATGAAATTTGAGAAGTCGTTGTAAGAATTACTATGGTGGCAAAGAGTTATGGCCCTGGCTTCGCAACTATTTGACCCAGTGTCCTCATTTGAACAAATCTGAATGAGAGTCACCTAGGAAACATACACACCAAATATGAACCCATTCGGTTTCATGGTTCCAGAGGAGAAGATGTTCAAAGAATTGTAGACGGACGGATGGACGGACGGACGGACGATGGACGGACGACGGACGAAGAGTGATGACAATAGCTCCACCGGAGACTTCGTCTCAGGTGAGCTAATAAAAACGTGAGACAACCAGCCCCGGCAAATCTGGACAACCCACCCTAACATACGCCCGCGCGAGTTGTCCCTGTGGTCCCGATTCGGTCTGTAGTCAGATGTACTATATACACATGTATATACTTGTATATACAGGAACGGGACCATCCGCCCCAGGCACAACCGACACCAAGCGACCCGGAACAACCCGACCCAATTAAAGTACGAACTATGTTTTGGTTTAAACCTTTAATTAAATTAGGATAAGATATGGTAAATTGTAGTTGTGATACACTGCATGGACATAATGATATAGTATTCTGTATGAAATATGAAGAATATTTTAATATGAATATATACGGAAGTACAACATATGTATATGAAAAAGGAATGTATAGTACATGTATATGCTACTTCACAGCCTGTTCTCGTGAAAATAGCCACACTCCCGGCTTATTTTAATGAGCGAAATAAGCTCATATCAATATAGGCTCTGTGTGGAGATAAACGTACACTATGGGAGTACATGTATGGTTTCCATAAAAATAAGCACGTAACGGTCTTATTTTAATGAGCGATATAAGCCCCTATTGGTATTATTTAATCACAATATACGCTCTATATGGACCTAAAACTCAGTTTATAAAACAGTCCAATATGGGACTATCTCCCATATTGTCAATATTAAAGGTACTCAATCCGATAAAACTCCTCTCAATTACTATTTCAATGGCTTCGGGGGTCAAAACTATTTGATTCGAGTCGAGGAAGTCACCCATCAAAGCTCAGATTTGTTAGATATCGATTTTAGAAATCTATTATTTTTCATTATCGGGAATTCTTTCTGGCCCAGAAGACAGTCAAAATTTCGTTATTATTACCACTTGATTATAGAGTTATCCATCCTTGTCTGTTTGAATAGAGTTTTGGCGTAAAATCTCGAGCAGGTTACCAAATTGACGGCAGTTATTAGTACTCATCTCGAGCAATTAACAAATTTCAAAAATCAATATCTAATAACTCTGAGCTTTGTTTGATGGGTTCCTCGACTCGAATCAAATATTTTTTACCCCCAAAGCCAAAGAAATAGTAATATAGGACCCTCTGATCGGATTGTTGTTGTTAGAATCTGTTGAGATGGGGACCCTCTTTACGGATTGAGTACCTTTAAATCTACCGTTTTTCATCGCAACTTATCCTCGCGAAAATAGGTTCATATTGGGCATACATATTAACATATGTTTCAATGGACTTAATTGATTCGGAAATAAGCCATTAGTGAGTTTATACCCGTTATTTAATTGAATGAAGCGAGCCGCAGTTAAAACACATTATAAAGAGCGTGAATCTGGTATGTCGTGTCGCAACATATCCTCCCTCAAATAGGCACATAATCGGCCTATAATGTGAAATAGGTACATTTTATTGTGAAATAAGCAGATAATAGATCATATCCGTCATTTCGTTTTATGGCGCGGCCACATTCAAAACACATGCTATAAAGAACATACACATGAAAGCCGTGAGTTGGCTTATTTGTGTCATTTTCTGCACACAATCTGATTACAATCGACTCATTGGCAGTCGATAATGTGACTAAAATTGTCTCATTTTCAGCACATTATCGACTTAAATTATGAAATTCTAAGCATATTATCTACGTAAAAATGTTTATGTATAAGCTGATAATCTGCGGGTTTTTGGGAGAACAGGCTGCATGTCGATAAACAAGTTTAGGTTGTTAAATAATGACAATGGGAGCTTAATTCGCTCATTAAAATAAGCCCGTTTCGCAGCGTTATGTGCTTATTTTTACGAGAACAGGATGAAACACATCGTCGTGCAAATAGGTTCAAATTGGACCTACATGTAGCTATTCGCATAGGTTGATATTTGAAATAATTTGATTATGAAATAACTCCATAGTGAGCTTAAATCGTTATTCCGTTATGGCCGCAGTGAAAACATTATAAAGATCGTGAAATTGGTAAGTCGTGTCGATGAAAAGAGGCAGATTAAATCATTTCAATTTGGGCTTGATATGTGTGGAAATAATCCCATATTGTACTGTTTTATTTATAAAAACAGTGTGTTAGATCCATATTGAGCGTATATTGTGGCAAAATAATTCCAATATCAGCTTATATCGCGCATTAAAATATGTCCGTTTTGTACTTATTTTCATGAGAACAGCATGACAAGTCTTGAGTTGTTTAATCGTGCTCTCGTGAAAATAAGCACAATACGGGTTTTCCTCATATTGAAATAACCCATATACATGTACATGTAAGGCTGTTTTAATAACTAGTGTTTAGGCCTTATGGAGCGTATTTCAGTTTTCAAATAATGTCAACATGCAGACTGTTCTCGTGAAAATAAGCACATAAACGCCATGTTATTATGAACTAAATACTGCCATTATTTAACCGCAGTATACGATATGGACAGAAAATGCGGGTTTTAAGACAGTCTAACATGGGACTATTTCCATACGAAATATGCCCATATTGGCACTATTTAATCTATCTACCTATTCTCATCGAGATAACTTACTAGATTCACGCTCTTTAGAAGGTATTTTCACTGTGGCCTGCGCCATTCTACGGAATAACTGGTATACGCTCACCGTGGGCTTATTTCAGAATAAAATAAGTCCAATATGAACTGTGTGAATATTTAGGTCCAATATAAACCTGAGGATATGTTGAGATGAAAAAAAGTAGATTAAATAATACCAATATGGGCTTACATAGAAATAGTCCAACATTTGACTGCTTTAAAAATCGCGTTTAGGTTCAATAATGGCAGTATGAGCTTAATTCGCTCATTAAAATAAGCCCGTTATGAGCTTATTTTTACGAGAACAAGCTGCATATTGTCATTATTTGATTATTTGATTATTATAACAGCCCTATATGGGATATTTCAATATGCGATAAGAACATCTTATGATTTTTTTTTGCAATTTGTGGAATACAACACAAATAAACCAACTCAAGACTGTTCTCGTGAAAATAGGCACATAATAATATGATATAAGCCCGTATTGTCGCCAATAGTCCCGATTCCAGAAGTAAATATTTACAATTGAGCGTAGTTCAGACGATGATTTATATGGAGAGGTACGGTCGATTTACTTGACATAGCGCCTGAATGCTAACTTATCAGTTTCACATACCCGTACAAGTCCATGATATGTATTTAAAGTGCGTACATCTGATAAGCTGTGGGTTGGCTTAGTTGTGTCATTGTCCGCTCATAATCTGCTTAGAATTGTTCCATTATGAGGCGATAATGTGACTAATTTGGTATAATTTTCAGCACATTATCGACTCAAAATGAGAGCGTTCATAAGCAGATTATCTACCTAGAATATTTACTTTTTATATAAGCAGATAATGTGCGGGAATTTGGGGAACAGGCTGTTTAAAACGGTACAATATGGGACTATTTACATAAGAAATAAGCCCATATTGGCATTATTTTATCTACCTTAGTTTATCACTTACTTACCAAAGCTACCCTAATTGTATTGTTTTTACTGAAATAAACCCATATCAGTATTATTAATCTAGCTTTTTTCATCGACATAACCTACCAGATTCAAGCTCTTTATAGTCAATGCTGCCCTCGTCATT
This sequence comes from Siphonodentalium dalli, assembly GCA_032622095.1. Taxonomy (NCBI): domain Eukaryota; kingdom Metazoa; phylum Mollusca; class Scaphopoda; order Gadilida; family Siphonodentaliidae; genus Siphonodentalium; species Siphonodentalium dalli. The sequence continues at coordinate 250,612,283 of CP136063.1, forward strand.
CAACCGAATAATGGCTATAAGCTTACTGTGGACTTATATCAGAATCAAAAGAACCTATGTGAATGCTTAAAGGTCAAATATGAACCTATTTACATGAGGCTATGTTGCGATGAAAACAAATTAGATTGAATAATACCAATATGGGACTAGTTCGATAGAACAGTCTGATATTGTCTGTTTAAAAAGCCGCGTTTATAGGTCCATATATATAGCGTACATGTATACATATTAAGTTAAATTATACCTCTGTATGAGCTTATTTCGCTCATTAAAATAAGTCCTGTTTTGTGTTTATTTTCACGAAAACAGACTGCAAACTGCCATTATTTGAAAACTAAATAAGCTTCATATGGGCCTAAACGCTGGTTATTATAACAGCCCTATATAGATATTACAATATGCGATAAGCTCGTCATGCTTATTTTAGCAATTCGTGTTGTGGCACAACACAAATAAACCAACTCAAGACTTACCATGCAGACGTCACCCTGTTCTCATGAAAATAAGCACATAACAATATGAGATAGGCACGTGGTGTGCTTATTTTCACGTCAACAGCCTGGAAAACAACACGATTAAACAACTCAACACTTGCCATGCAGATGTCAAGCTATTTTCGTGAAAATAAGCACTTAACGGCCGTATTTTAACGAGCGATAATTTTGGCATTATTTAATCGCAATATTTATAAGCTCTATATTGACCTAAATCTCGGCTTTTAAAGCAGTACAATATGGGACTATTGCCATATGTTACTAAAATGCTACATTCCTCCAGTTGACATAGCGCCTGAATGCTAACTTATCAGTTGCACATACCCGAACAAATCCATATTATGTCTTTAAATAGCGTACATTTGAACAGTTATGGGTTGGCTTAGTTGTGTGATTGTCCGCACATAATCTGAATTTCCCCAGTATGAGTCGATAATGTGACTAAAACATTCTCATTTTCAGCACATTATGGACTGAAAATGAGAACATTCTAATCAGATTATCTACCTAAAATAAATTATTTATAAGCAGATAATGTGCGGAATTTTGGGGAACAGTCTGTTTAAAACACAGTACAATATGGGACTATTTACATACGAAATGAGCCCATATCGGAATGATTTAATCTGCCTTTTTTCATAAACACAACTTACCAAAGCTACGCTCTTTGTAAGGTGTTTGGCGCCATTCAACGGAATAAGGGACTCAGTATGTACTTATTTCAGAATCAGATAGTTCCAACATAAACCTGTGAATAGTTACATGTAGGTCCAATATGAACCTATTTGCACGAGGACATGTTTCATCCTGTTCTCATAAAAATAAGCACATAACGGCCTTATTTTAATGAGCGAATTAAGCTCATACTGGCATTATTTAACCTCAATGTTTTCATCGACACGACATACCAGACTCACGCTCTTTAAAATGTGTTTTAACTGTGGCCCATGCCATTTAGATGAATAGCGGGTAGTAGTTCACTGTGGGTTTATTTCAGAATCGAATAAGTCCAATATGAACCTATGTGAATCTTTAGGTCCAATATGAACCTATTTTTACGAGAATATATGTTGCGATGAATAAAGGTGGATTAAATAATACCAATATGGGCTTATTTCTTATGGAAATAATCCCACATTGGACTGTTTTAACATCCTTGTTTTAGGTTCAAATATAGCATACATATATAATGAGTCTTAATAATTCCAATATGAGCTTATTTCGCTCATTAAAATAAGCCCGTTATGGGATTATTTTCTCGAACACAGGCTGGAAAACAACACGAATAAACACATGACTTACCAATCAATCAATCAATCAATCAATCACAACAAGACAGAATAACAAGACAAAATGGACGGATTACATGAAACAAAGTTAAGTACAATGTAACAACAATGATATATGGCGGTATATGCTTATATATGACAATATACATATGTTATACCGGCATATGCCTATCATACGTTCAGATAATATATGTAGATGATTGGCAAACATACCATTCAGAGTTGATACTGGCAACACTGACATGGTCTCAAGTCGAAGAATCTTTGTTCCTTTTTTGTTGTACTCGATTTAAGAGTCGTTACTCTGTTGCCAAACCCCTTTCTTTATCAATCCATAGTGGACAAAGTGTGCCCCAAAGCCCGCATAGTTTTTGAGTCGCTGCTGATCATTATTTGTTTAAATAGTTTCTCGTTGGGGATGTTTAACAGATTGGGTGATATGTTCTCGTAGAATAGGGCGCGCTCGTCTGACAGAAGAAGTACAGTAAATAATTGTCGATTTCATTGCATGTTTCGCAAATTCGGTCCGCTTCGTCGAAATCTACGGCGGCCTGGAACCGCCACCTCCTCTTCAGTTAGTTTCCTGATATATCAGGTTACCTATCCTGATATATCAGGTTAGTATCCTGATATATCAGGTTAGTATCCTGATATATCAGGTTACGTATCCTGATATATCAGGTTATTATCCTGATATATCAGGTTACGTATCATGATATATCAGGTTATTATCCTGATATATCAGGTTACGTATCCTGATATATCAGGTTAGTATCCTGATATATCAGGTTATTATCCTGATATATCAGGTTACGTATCCTGATATATCAGGTTACGTATCCTGATATATCAGGTTATTATCTTGATATATCAGGTTACGTATCCTGATATATCAGGTTATTATCCTGATATATCAGGTTACGTATCCTGATATATCAGGTTACGTATCCTGATATATCAGGTTATTATCCTGATATATCAGGTTATGTATCCTGATATATCAGGTTATTATCCTGATATATCAGGTTACGTATCCTGATATATCAGGTTATTATCCCGATATATCAGGTTATGTCTCGACCAATCCAGAGTGTCGTCTCATTGGCGGAGGCTTGTGGTCGGTTGGATTCTTAGTCAATATTGTTAGGCCAATGTATATGCTCTTATATATGCGAGGCTACCAGTAGGAAACTCGCATATATAAAAGAGTTCATTGGCACAGGTTTTTGCAAAATTTCAAGGAGCCCCAGTCACGGAAGTGTTAGCAAGAACCGAACCATCCACTGAGCGATGACCAGTCCATTATTAACCCTTTCTATACTAAATAATCATTGACGAGTAGTTCCCTTCGGAAATGATTAGATAATAAGTTTAAATGAAAGTGTCAATGACACTGTAGCTCAACGTTGGTAGGTGTTAATTTCATGCTGAGCTGTCAATAGAATGACAAAGGACTCCTATAGAAGAAAGAAAGTCAAAAAGTTACAATAATGTACGCAATGGGCTTGTATTCTGTAGATGATATTGTTATACCCCATTTTTCCGTCCGTCCGTGCGTCTGTATGTGCGTCCGTCAGTACGTCCGTCCGATGTCTGTTCATGTCATAACTTTAACAGTAGTGCTCAGATCTCTATGAAATTAGGTATGGATGTTCACTACTATGATGACATTAAATAGAGGTTTCCATCGTTTTGTTCGGATTTTCCATTCTAGAGTTATTCATCATTGTTTATCTGGAAATTTTGGATTGTTGGTCCGTCTGGTGTCTGTTCATGTCGTAACTTCAACAGTTGTGCTGGGATCTCAATGAAATTTGGTATGGATGTTCACTAGTATGATGCCATTCAATAGAGGGTTCCATTGTTGGCTGTTTGGTCCATCCGATGTCTGTTCAGGTCATAACTTGAACAGTAATGCTCGGATCTCAATGAAATTTTGTATGGATGTTCACCAATATGAGGACATTTAATGGCACATTCAACTGTTTTGTTTTGTTTTTTTGTTCTATAGTTATTCATCTTTGTTTATATGAAAATTCAGATTTTTTGGGTCCAATCTGTCTGAGTATAGCAGTCATAAGTTATAGATATGCCCACACTAGGCGGTAATCCACAAGGGGTATGCACCGGACGACAGTCCATCTCTTTTTTTCATTTAAAACATTTCACCAATAAATGAGGGATGCATGGTGTGCGAATGAAATCCTGCTGGCGGCCATGTTTTCTTTTCATGAATTGCGTAATAATTGGATACCTCCCATGTTTTTCAATGACATTTTTGGTGGCTCCCATCTCCCAGAAGATCCATATGAAGTTCAGTAAGGACTATATAAAAGATGTGGTCTGTATTGTGTGCCAAATCATTTAGTCATACAAAGTTTAAAATCCAAAAGGGCGGAAATGCTTTCAACGAAATTCGGAAACATTTGATATCCCCAGAGGTGACCCAAAACACGCCTGTATAAAGTTTTAAAATATTTGTTCCGATATTTGTTCTGTTGGGTGTGCCAATGGATCCAAATTTGAAATCCAAGATGACTGATGGCGGCCATGTTTTCTAACGAATTTCGGGAAAAAATAGATGGCTCCCATCTAGAGGTCACCCTGAAGATACATATGAAGTTTGGTTAGGGGTGTGTGGTTAATCGCCTACATGTACATGCCACATCACTCATCCTCATCGTCACCAAACTTAATATGGAACCAACCACAAGCCTCCGCCAATGAAAGACGACATTCTGGATTGGTCGAGACAACCTGATATATCAGGATACATAACCTGATATATCAGGATACATAACCTGATATATCAGGATAATAACCTGATATATCAGGATACGTAACCTGATATATCAGGATACGTAACCTGATATATCAGGATAATAACCTGATATATTAGGATACGTAACCTGATATATCAGGATAATAACCTGATATATCAGGACACGTAACCTGATATATCAGGATACGTAACCTGATATATCAGGATAATAACCTGATATATCAGGATACTAATCTGGTATATCAGGATACGTAACCTGATATATCAGGATACGTAACCTGATATATCAGGATAATAACCTGATATATCAGGATACTAACCTGATATATCAGGATAATAACCTGATATATCAGGATACGTAACCTGATATATCAGGATAATAACCTGATATATCAGGATACTAATCTGGTATATCAGGATACGTAACCTGATATATCAGGATACGTAACCTGATATATCAGGATAATAACCTGATATATCAGGATACTAACCTGATATATCAGGATACTAACCTGATATATCAGGATACTAACTGAAGAGGGGGTGGCGGTTCCAGGCCGCCGTAGAAATCGAAGTAGCGTCCGCGTTCGATGCCCAAGGTGTGGCAACTTATTCTTAATTTTGTCAGGGATTCACGCTATTTTGGGACGGAAATGACGTTGATATATTTTTCCAAAGAAGTCATCGTTTTGAATGTTCTATACGTTCTAAGTTTGTTCCTTGGATGATCACGTCGATTGCTATTTTTGAGAAGTTTGGTGCGAATATTATCATTATTGTTTCTGTATTGAGTTATCGAAGAAGTCATTAATACCGTGACTTGGGGACATGGATGTGACTAATTGTTGACATTGTGACAGCGACCAGCTCCATGAATCCAGATTAGATTCAAATAGTTGTATGCACATGCACATTTCAGCCTCTCGTGAAAACAAGCTCATATCGGGCTTGTTTTAATGAGCGAAATAAGCTTCTTTGGGCGTTATTTAACCGCAATATACGGTTTATATATGGACCTATAAATAACGCAAAATAAGCCCATATTAGTATTATTTAATCTAGCTTTTTTCATCGACACGACCTACCAGATTCAAGCTCTTTATAATGTGTTTTCTATGCGGCCCTCGCCATTCAACGGAAGAATGGCTATAAGCTCACTGTGTGCTTACTACAGAATCAAGTCCAAAAATTAACCTATGTGAATACTTAGGTCCAATATGAACCTACATGTATTTAACTGAGGATATGCTGCTATTAAACAAATTAGATATTGGACTGTTTTAAAAACCGCGTTTAATAGGTCCATATATATATCGTGCATGTATATTAGGTTAAATAATACGACTATATTAGTTTATTTCGCTCATTAAAATAAGCCCCGTTATGTGTTTATTTTAACGAGAACAGGCTACAAATTGACATTATTTGAAAACTCAAAAACGCTCCATGTGGGCCTAAACGCTGGCTATTAAAACAGCCCTTTTTTGTGTATATTGGATATTTGAATATGAGATAAGCCCATATTGTGTTTAGTTTCATGACAACAGAGTGGAAAACAAACACGAATCAACCATCTCAAGACTTACCATACAGATTGTTCTTTTGAAAATAAGCACATTTTGAGCGAAATAAGCTTATATTGGCATTATTTAACCGCAAAATACGCTATATATGGACACAAAACGCTTATAGGTGTGGGTATGAGGGTATACTTTTGTAGATACCACGGTATATTTGGGTATGTGCACCATATACATGGGTACAGTATCACGGCATATTGACATTATTCGAAAACACTATACGCTCTATATGTGCTTAAACTATAGTTATTAAAACAGCCCTATATGGGATATTTCAATATGCGAGAAGCCTGTTTTGTGCTTATTTTTGCAATTCGTGTTGTGCAAAACAACAAAAATAAACCAAATCAAGACTTACCATGTAGCTATCAGCTCATAACGGGATTTTTTTGCTGAGCGAAATAAGCTCCTTTTGGCATTATTTAACCGCAATATACGTTCTATATGGACCTAAAACGGGTTTTTTTTTTAAACAATCCAATATGGGATTATTTTCATACGAAATAAGCCCATATTGGCATTATTTAATCTACCTTTTTTTCATCGACACGACCTACTAGATTCACGCTCCTTATAATGTGTGTTAACTGTGGCCCGCGCCATTCAAAGGAATGATAGAGATAACCTCACCGTGGGCTTATTTTAGAATCAAATAAGTCCATATGAACAGTGTGAATATTTAGGTCCAATATGAACCTAATTACATGAGGATGTGTTGCGAAGAAAAAAAAGTAGATTAAATAATACCAAAGATAGGCTTATTCCGTGTAAAAATAGTCCAACATTTGACTGTTTTAAAAACCGTGTTTAGGTCAATATATAAAAAGTTCAGGTATATTGAGGTTAAATGATGCCAGTATGAGCTTATTTCTCTCATTAAAATAAGCCCGTTATGAGCTTATTTTTACGAGAACAGACTGCATATTGTCATTAATTGAACACTAAATATATGCTTGGGATATTTCAATATGCGATAAGCCCGCCTTATGCTTATTTTAGCAATTCGTGTTGAAAATAACACAAATAAACCAACCCAAGACTTACCATGCAGATGTCAGCCTGGTCTCGTGAAAATAAGCACATACCAATATGATATTGGCCCGTGTTGTGCTTGATCTCGTGAAAATAAGCACATACCAATATGATATTGGCCCGTGTTGTGCTTAATTTCACGAGAACAGCTAGGCTGGAAAACAAGACGATTAAACAACTCAACATTTACCATGCAGAGGTCAGGCTATTTTCTTGAAAATAAGCACTTAATTTTATTCATATAAGCTAATGTTGGCTTATTTAATCTCAATATATATAAGCTCTATATTGACATAAAACACGGTTTTTAAAACTAACATATCCTCCCATAAATACGCACATAATCGACCTATAATGTGAAATAGTTACGTATTGTGATTATTTGATTCTCAAATAAGCATATACTGGAGTCATAGCCGTGATTTCGTATTATGGCGCGGGCCACAGTGAAAACACATATTAAAGAGCGTACACCTGAAAAGCCATGGGTTCGCTTATTTGTTTCATTATCCACATATAATCTGCTTAGAATAGCCTCATTATGAGTCGATATTATGACTAAAATGTTCTAATTTTCAGCACATTACCGACTTAATATGAGGCGCTTCTAAGCAGATTATATACCTAAAAAGCTTTATTATAAGCAGGTAATGTGCGGATTTTAGGGCGAACAGGCTGTTTAAAACAGAACAATATGGGACTATTTACATACAAAATAAGCCTAGTGAGCTTATACCGGCTATTCAGTTGAATGACGCGAACCGTAGTAAAACACATTTGCACTAGAATGCACCCATCACACATATGGCATGTTTTGTGATATCTTGCCAACAGCAGTTTGAACCACGGGTGCTGGGCCCTCTTTTGAGAGATCGATAGAGAATCTAGATATCAAATGGTCTTAGTAATGCCGTAAGAGTTGTTTGACATATATATAGAACAATATAGACATCGCTCATATGAAGGGTGTGAATACGATTGGTTGCCGCTGATGCTATATATTATATACCAATTGGGTTACATTACTAGTTTGACTAGAATGCTTTGTGTATGTAGTAACTGACGAGTTTTGTGGTAGCTCACGAGTTATGTAGTAACAATCGACGAGTTTTGTGGTAGCTCACGAGTTTTGTAGTAAAATCGACGAGTTATGTAGTAATTTCAGGTTACGAGTTTTGTAGTAAAATATCGACGAGTTTTGTAGTAAAAAACAAGCAACAATTTTCAGTCAGTTTCAAAGGCGCGTTTAATAAAATCTTATATAGTAAATGCAATGTTTTTTGTGTAATTGTTTGTGTGGTGGACGTTGATGACACTGTAGCTCAACTTGATGTTAGTCCCTCGTCACTGCTGCGCCGTTTCGCAGCAGATCTGCGCCAAACTTCGTACCTAGAAGTACTATGGCACATATTCGACCTATAATTTCAATTAGGTACATAAAGTGATTATTTGATTCTGAAATAAGCAGATAATGGAGTCATAGTCATCATTTTGTGTTAAGTCGCGAGCCACAGTGAAAACACATGTTAATGAGCGTACAGCTGAACAGTGGTGGGTTGGCTTATTTCTTGTCATTGTTCGCACACAATCTGCTTAGAATCGCCTCTATATGAGTCGATAATGTGACTAATAGGGTCTCCTTTTCAGCACATTATCGACTAACGAAAAATGTCCTATTTTGGACAAGTTTATGTGACCTAGTTTGTGATTTTTAGATGTAATAGTGGTGGCACAAGAAGATTCCGCAAGGATAGCCACGTGTCTGCTACGGTTATGCCTACGCGGGCGATTTAGCAACGAAAAGTGCGATTTGGAGCTCCATGCACGACTTCAACCCAATTTTCGAAAAATTAAAAAGGCCTATAAGGTCTCGTCCCTGTCCAATAGATGTCTACTGTGTGGCACCGCACGAAAATACAAGGATTCCCGAGTGGCCGCCATGGTTCTGTCTACGCAGCTGATTTAGTAACAAAAAGTAAAAAAAATTAACTCCATGCACGACTTCAGCCCAATTTTCAAAAAATTGGAAGAGGCTATATGGCCGCGTCCCTGTCATAAAGATGCCCGCTGGGTGGCACCGCACGAAAATGAAAGAATTCCCGGGTAGCCGCCATGGGTCTGGCTACGCAGCCGATTTAGTAACAAAACGTGCTATGTTTAGCTACATGCACGACTTCAGCCCAATTTTCGAACAATTGGAAGGGGCTAGATGGCCGCATCCCTGTCCAATAGATGCCCGCTGGGTGGCACCGCACGAAAATGCAAGGATTCCCGGGTGGCCGCCATGGTTCAGGCTACGCAGCCGATTTAGTAACGAAAAGTGCTATTTTGACACCCCATGCACGCCTTCAGCCCGATTTTAGAAAATTTGGAAGGGGCTGCATGGTCGCGTCCCTTTTCTATAGATGCCCGCTGGGTGGCACCGCACAAAAATACAAGGATTCCTGGGTGGCCACCATGACTCTGGCTACGCAGCCGATTTAGTAACGAAAAGTGCTATTTTGACACCCCATGCACGCCTTCAGCTCAATTTTCGAAAATTTGGAAGGGGCTGCATGGTCGCGTCCCTTTTCTATAGATGCCCGCTGGGTGGCAGCGCACAAAAATACAAGGATTCCCGGGTGGCCACCATGACTCTGGCTACGCAGCCGATTTAGTAACGAAAAGTGCTATTTTGACACCCCATGCACGACTTCAGCCCAATTTTCGAAAATTTGGAAGGGGCTGCATGGTCGCGTCCCTTTCATATAGATCCCCGCTGTGTGGCACCGCACGAAAATACAAGGATTCCCGGGTGATCACCATGAATCTGGCTACGCATCCGATTTAGTAAACGAAAAGTGCAATTTTAGGAGAATAGGGAACTGGGAACGGAATTCATGGAGCTCGTGTCACAACATATCCTCGCGCAAATACGCACATAATCGGCCCATAATGTGAAATAAGTACATAATATGATTATTTAATTGTGAAATAAGCAGATAATAGATCATATCGTTATCTGGTTCTATGGCGCGGGCCACATTGAAAACACATGTTAAAGAGCTTACACTTGAAAGTCGTAAGTTGGCTTATTTGTGTCATTTTCCGCACACAATCTGTTTACAATCGACTCATTGTCAGTCGATAATGTGACTATGCTCTCATTTTTAGCACATTATCGACTCAAAATGAGGCGATTCTAAGCAGATTATCTACGTAAATTTGTTTTTATTATAAGCAGATAATGTGCCCGTTATTTTTTGGGAACAGGCTGTTTAAAACAAGTACAATATGGGACTATTTACATCTTTGTACGGTGTTCTCACTGTGGCTCGCGCCAATCAACGGAATAAGGGTTTAAGCTTAATATGTGCTTATTTCATAATCAGATTATGGGCTTATTTTCTCAAGAACAGGCTGAAAAATAACACGAATAAACCAACACAAGACTTTCCATGTACATTTCATCCTCGTGAAAATAAGCACATAACGGTTTTATTTTAATATGCGAAATAAGCTCATATTGGCGTTATTTAATTTAAGCTTTATATATGGACCTAAAACGCGGTTTTTTAAAACAGTCAATATGGGACTATTTTCGTACGAAATAAACCCATATTATTATTATTAATCTAGCTTTTTTCATCGACATGACCAATATCAGATGCACACTCTTTATTTTTTATATATGCGACCCTCGCGATTCAATGGCGTAATGGCTATAAGCTCACTGTGGGCTTATTTCTGAATCAAATAAGTCTATTGAATCATATGTTGATATTTATTTCCACTATGAACCTATTTTTGTGAGGATATGTTACGATCAAAAACTGTAGATTTAATAATACCAATATGGGCTTTTTGCGTCCGGAGATAGTCCCATTTCGACTGTTTTAAAAACTGAATTTTAAGTCCATATAGAGCGTATATTGTGATTAAATAATACCAATAGGGACTTATTTCGCTCATTAAAATAAGACCGTTGCGTGCTTATTTGTATGGAAATCATGGTCCCATATTGGACGTTTATCTCCACGCAGAGCCTATATTGATATGAGCTTATTTCGCTCATCAAATGCAATTTAATAATACCAATTAGACCATGAACAAACAAATATTCACCTCCCCACTGAGACAAAAATCCCTTTCATGTGGCCAAATTGTTTTGTTCAGTGCCTGCCTATATTCTAAAGTCAAATGTGGAATCATTTTCAGAATGAGTAGAGTCTGAGACTGACCCCAAAATATTATTTCATAAGCACAGGTGTTGCATGGTCCATTGGATTTATCATGGGTGCTGCAGGTGTTGGGCCAGCTCCGTGCCCTTCAAATCCCAACCAGGAGCTTAAACTTCAGTAAATATTTATGCAGATGCAGATCTATCCATTAACAAATTAATGGGTACTGGGCCCAATTCAAGTTAAAAAATACCCAATCGACTTTAAACACAAATATTCACCTCACCTGAGCCCAAAATCCCGTCAACGTGCCCAAACATTAAATGGGTTATCGGGCCCAATTCAAGTTAAAATTATCCATTTGACTATTAAACACAAATATTCACCTCCCCCTCAGCCCAAAATCCCTTCCAGGTGCCCAAATAATTTTTCGGTGTCTGAGATAACACTGACCCCAAAATATTATTTTATAGGTACCAGTGCCATATGTTTTATCATGGGTGGTATGGGTGTTGGACTGATTCCTAAGCCTAAAATACCAATATGGCTATTAAAAACACAAATATTCCTATCCCCTCGCCCAAATTCCCTTCCAGGTAACAAAATATTTTCTGTTGATCGCCTGCCTATACTCTAAAGTCATATGTGGAATCATGTTTCATAAATGAGTGTTGTCTGATTGAACACTGACCCCAAAATATGATTCTATAGGCACAGATGCTGTATGGTTTACCATGGGTGCTGTGGGTGTTGGGCTGGCTCCATACTCTTAAATCCAATACGGGAAATCATTTACATAGGTGCTTACCTATTCAATAACACTAAAAGCCCTGGATGTAGATATCAATAATGGCACAATATAAGTTAAATATACCAACTTGACTATTAAAATTCCTAATATTCCACTCCCCTTGACCAGAGCCCAAAATAACTTCCAGGTGCCAAAATATATCATTTTCAGAATGGGCATAGTCTGAGACCCAGAAAAATGATTTTATAGGCACGGGTGCTGTGTGGTTTCATCATGGGTGCCGTGGGTGTTGGGCTGTTACCACACCCTTAAAACCCACTGAGGAGCCCAAACTTTTGCACATCTTCTTAAACAGATGAATATATTTCCAAAAACACTAAAAGTACTGGAAGTTGATATCTATAATGGGTCACAATTCAAGTTAAATATACCAACTTAACTATTAAAAAATACCATTCAGGTGCCCAAAGAATTGTTTTACCATTGCCTACATATATTCTGAAGTAAACTGGATTAATTTTCAGAATAGGTATAGTCTGAGAGAACACTGACCCAGAAATATGTTTTCATAGCCGCTGTATGGTTTCATCATGGGTGCCGTGGGTGTTGGGCTGTCACCATCTCCTAAAAACCCACTGAGGAGCCCAAACTTTTGCACATATTCTTATACAGATGAAACACTAAAAGTACAGGAAGTAGAAATCTATAATGGGTCACAATTCACGTTAAATATACCAATTTAACTTTTTAAAAACCCAAATATTCCCCTCCCCCTGACCAAAGCCCAAAATCCCATTCAGATGCCCAAATAAATTTTTTCTCATTGCCTATATATATTCTAAAAGTCAACTGTAGAGTAATTTTCAGAATGGGTATAGTCTGAGAGATCACCGATTCAGAAATATGTTTTCATAGGCACGGGTGCTGTATGGTTTTTTCATGGGAGCTGTGTGTGTTGGGCTGTCTCCATAACTTTAAAACCCACCGTGGAGCCCAAACTTAGTGCAAACCATTTGTATAGATGCATAGTTGCATACCTATCCAAAAACTATAAAAGTGCTGGAAATAGATACCTATAATGGGTCATATGATCCAATTCAAGTTAAATATACCAATTTAACTTGAATTGTCATGGGTGCTGTGGGTGTTGGGCTGTCTCCATACCCTTAAAACCTACTAAGGAGCCCAAACTTTTGCAAATCTTCTTATACTGATGCAGATATTTCCAAAAACACTAGACCTAGAAGTATATACCTTTACAGGACCCAATTCCAGTTAAATATACCAATTTAACCATTAAAAAAACCAAATATCCCCCCTGAATAGAGACCAAAATCCCATTCAGGTACCCAAATATTTTTTTCTCATTGCCTCTATATATTCTAGAGTGAAATGTGGAATCATTTACAGAATGGGTATAGTCTGAGAGATGGCTGACTCAGAAATATGTTTTCATAGGCACGGGTGCTGTATGGTTTTATCATGAATGCTGTGGGTGTTGGGCTGTCTCAATACCCTTAAAACCCACTGAGGAGCCCAAACTTTGTGCAAACCATTTGCATAGATGCATACCTATCCACAAACAACAAAAGTGTTGGAAGTAGATACATATAATTGGTCATATGGCCCAATTCAAGTTAAATATACCAATTTAACTTGAATTGTCATGGGTGCTGTGGGTGTTGGGCTGTATCCATACCCTTAAAACCCACTAAGGAGCCCAAACTTTTGCAAATCTTCTTATACTGATGCAGATATTTCCAAAAACACTAGGAGACCTAGAAGTATATACCGTTACAGGACCCAATTCCAGTTAAATATACCAATTTAACCATTAAAAAACCCAAATATCCCCCCTGAATAGATCCCAAAATCCCATTCAGGTGCCCAAATACTTTTTTCCCATTGCCTCTATATATTCTAGAGTGAAATGTGGAATCATTTACAGAATGGGTCTAGTCTGAGAGATGGCTGACTCAGAAATATGTTTTCATAGGCACGGGTGCTGTATGGTTTTATCATGGGTGCTGTGGGTGTTGGGCTGTCTCAATACCCTTAAAACCCACGGAGGAGCCCAAACTTTGTGCAAACCATTTGCATAGATGCATACCTATCCACAAACAACAAAAGTGTTGGAAGTAGATACATATAATGGGTCATATGGCCCAATTCAAGTTAAATATACCAATTTAACTTGAATTGTCATGGGTGCTGTGGGTGTTGGGCTGTCTCCATACCCTTAAAACCCACTAAGGAGCCCAAACTTTTGCAAATCTTCTTATACTGATGCAGATATTTCCAAAAACACTAGGAGACCTAGACGTATATACCTTTACGGGACCCAATTCCAGTTAAATATACCAATTTAACCATTAAAAAACCCAAATATCGCCCCTGAATAGAGCCCAAAATCCCATTCAGGTGCCCAAATATTTTTTCCCCATTGCCTCTATATATTCTAGAGTGAAATGTGGAATCATTTACAGAATGGGTATAGTCTGAGAGATGGCTGACTCAGAAATATGTTTGCATAGGCACGGGTGCTGTATGGTTTTATCATGGGTGCTGTGGGTGTTGGGCTGTCTCAATACCCTTAAAAACCACTGAGTAGCCCAAACTTTGTGCAAACCATTTGCATAGATGCATACCTATCCACAAACAACAAAAGTGTTGGAAGTAGATACATATAATGGGTCATATGGCCCAATTCAAGTTAAATATACCAATTTAACTTGAATTGTCATGGGTGCTGTGGGTGTTGAGCTGTCTCCATGCCCTTAAAACCCACCAAGGAGCCCAAACTTTTGCAAATCTTCTTATACTGATGCAGATATTTCCAAAAACACTAGGAGACCTAGAAGTATATACCTTTACAGGACCCAATTCCAGTTAAATATACCAATTTAACCATTAAAAACCCCAAATATCCCCCCTGAATAGAGCCCAAAATCCCATTCAGGTGCCCAAATATTTTTTCCCCATTGCCTCTATATATTCTAGAGTGAAATGTGGAATCATTTACAGAATAGGTATAGTCTGAGAGATGGCTGACTCAGAAATATGTTTTCATAGGCACGGGTGCTGTATGGTTTTATCATGGGTGCTGTGGGTGTTGGGCTGTCTCCATACCCTTAAAACCCACTAAGGAGCCCAAACTTTTGCAAATCTTCTTATACTGATGCAGATATTTCCAAAAACACTAGACCTAGAAGTATATACCTTTACAGGACCCAATTCCAGTTAAATATACCAATTTAACCATTAAAAAAATCAAATATCCCCCCTGAATAGAGCCCAAAATCCCATTCAGGTACCCAAATATTTTTTTCTCATTGCCTCTATATATTCTAGAGTGAAATGTGGAATCATTTACAGAATGGATATAGTCTGAGAGATGGCTGACTCAGAAATATGTTTTCATAGGCACGGGTGCTGTATGGTTTTATCATGAATGCTGTGGGTGTTGGGCTGTCTCAATACCCTTAAAACCCACTGAGGAGCCCAAACTTTGTGCTAACCATTTGCATAGATGCATACATATCCACAAACAACAAAAGTGTTGGAAGTAGATACATATAATGGGTCATATGGCCCAATTCAAGTTAAATATACCAATTTAACTTGAATTGTCATGGGTGCTGTGGGTGTTGGGCTGTCTCCATACCCTTAAAACCCACTAAGGAGCCCACACTTTTGCAAATCTTCTTATACTGATGCAGATATTTCCAAAAACACTAGGAGACCTAGAAGTATATACCGTTACAGTACCCAATTCCAGTTAAATATACCAATTTAACCATTAAAAAACCCAAATATCCCCCCTGAATAGAGCCCAAAATCCCATTCAGGTGCCCAAATATTTTTTTCCCATTGCCTCTATATATTCTAGAGTGAAATGTGGAATCATTTACAGAATGGGTCTAGTCTGAGAGATGGCTGACTCAGAAATATGTTTTCATAGGCACGGGTGCTGTATGGTTTTATCATGGGTGCTGTGGGTGTTGGGCTGTCTCAATACCCTTAAAAACCACTGAGGAGCCCAAACTTTGTGCAAACCTTTTACATAGATGCATACCTATCCACAAACAACAAAAGTGTTGGAAGTAGATACATATAATGGGTCATATGGCCCAATTCAAGTTAAATATACCAATTTAACTTGAATTGTCATGGGTGCTGTGGGTGTTGGGCTGTCTCCATACCCTTAAAACCCACTAAGGAGCCCAAACTTTTGCAAATCTTCTTATACTGATGCAGATATTTCCAAAAACACTAGGAGACCTAGAAGTATATACCTTTACAGGACCCAATTCCAGTTAAATATACCAATTTAACCATTAAAAAACCCAAATATCCCCCTGAATAGAGCCCAAAATCCCATTCAGGTCCCAAATATTTTTTCCCCATTGCCTCTATATATTCTAGAGTGAAATGTGGAATCATTTACAGAATGGGTATAGTCTGAGAGATGGCTGACTCAGAAATATGTTTGCATATGCACGGGTGCTGTATGGTTTTATCATGGGTGCTGTGGGTGTTGGGCTGTCTCAATACCCTTAAAAACCACTGAGGAGCCCAAACTTTCTGCAAACCATTTGCATAGATGCATACCTATCCACAAACAACAAAAGTGTTGGAAGTAGATACATATAATGGGTCATATGGCCCAATTCAAGTTAAATATACCAATTTAACTTGAATTGTCATGGGTGCTGTGGGTGTTGGGCTGTCTCCATGCCCTTAAAACCCACCAAGGAGCCCAAACTTTTGCAAATCTTCTTATACTGATGCAGATATTTCCAAAAACACTAGGAGACCTAGAAGTATATACCTTTACAGGACCCAATTCCAGCTAAATATACCAATTTAACCATTAAAAAACCAAAATATCCCCCCTGAATAGAGCCCAAAATTCCATTCAGGTGCCCAAATATTTTTTCCCCATTGCCTCTATATATTCTAGAGTGAAATGTGGAATCATTTACGGAATGGGTATAGTCTGAGAGATGGCTGACTCAGAAATATGTTTTCATAGGCACGGGTGCTGTATGGTTTTATCATGGGTGCTGTGGGTGTTGGGCTGTCTACATACCCTTAAAACCCACTAAGGAGCCCAAACTTTTGCAAATCTTCTTATACTGATGCAGATATTTCCAAAAACACTAGACCTAGAAGTATATACCTTTACAGGACCCAATTCCAGTTAAATATACCAATTTAACCATTAAAAAAACCAAATATCCCCCCTGAATAGAGCCCAAAATCCCATTCAGGTACCCAAATATTTTTTTCTCATTGCCTCTATATATTCTAGAGTGAAATGTGGAATCATTTACAGAATGGATATAGTCAGAGAGATGGCTGACTCAGAAATATGTTTTCATAGGCACGGGTGCTGTATGGTTTTATCATGAATGCTGTGGGTGTTGGGCTGTCTCAATACCCTTAAAACCCACTGAGGAGCCCAAACTTTGTGCAAACCATTTGCATAGATGCATACCTATCCACAAACAACAAAAGTGTTGGAAGTAGATACATATAATGGGTCATATGGCCCAATTCAAGTTAAATATACCAATTTAACTTGAATTGTCATGGGTGCTGTGGGTGTTGGGCTGTCTCCATACCCTTAAAACCCACTAAGGAGCCCACACTTTTGCAAATCTTCTTATACTGATGCAGATATTTCCAAAAACACTAGGAGACCTAGAAGTATATACCGTTACAGGACCCAATTCCAGTTAAATATACCAATTTAACCATTAAAAAACCCAAATATCCCCCCTGAATAGAGCCCAAAATCCCATTCAGGTGCCCAAATATTTTTTCCCATTGCCTCTATATATTCTAGAGTGAAATGTGGAATCATTTACAGAATGGGTCTAGTCTGAGAGATGGCTGACTCAGAAATATGTTTTCATAGGCACGGGTGCTGTATGGTTTTATCATGGGTGCTGTGGGTGTTGGGCTGTCTCAATACCCTTAAAAACCACTGAGGAGCCCAAACTTTGTGCAAACCATTTGCATAGATGCATACCTATCCACAAACAACAAAAGTGTTGGAAGTAGATACATATAATGGGTCATATGGCCCAATTCAAGTTAAATATACCAATTTAACTTGAATTGCCATGGGTGCTGTGGGTGTTGGGCTGTCTCCATACCCTTAAAACCCACTAAGGAGCCCAAACTTTTGCAAATCTTCTTATACTGATGCAGATATTTCCAAAAACACTAGGAGACCTAGAAGTATATACCTTTACAGGACCCAATTCCAGTTAAATATACCAATTTAACCATTAAAAAACCCAAATATCCCCCCTGAATAGAGCCCAAAATCCCATTCAGGTGCCCAAATATTTTTTCCCCATTGCCTCTATATATTCTAGAGTGAAATGTGGAATCATTTACAGAATGGGTATAGTCTGAGAGATGGCTGACTCAGAAATATGTTTTCATAGGCACGGGTGCTGTATGGTTTTATCATGGGTGCTGTGGGTGTTGGGCTGTCTCAATACCCTTAAAACCCACTGAGGAGCCCAAACTTTGTGCAAACAATTTGCATAGATGCATACCTATCCACAAACAACAAAAGTGTTGGAAGTAGATACATATAATGGGTCATATGGCCCAATTCAAGTTAAATATACCAATTTAACTTGAATTGTCATGGGTGCTGTGGGTGTTGGGCTGTCTCCATACCCTTAAAACCCACTAAGGAGCCCAAACTTTTGCAAATCTTCTTATACTAATGCAGATATTTCCAAAAACACTAGGAGACCTAGAAGTATATACCTTTACAGGACCCAATTCCAGTTAAATATACCAATTTAACCATTAAAAAACCCAAATATCCCCCCTGAATAGAGCCCAAAATCCCATTCAGGTGCCCAAATATTTTTTCCCCATTGCCTCTATATATTCTAGAGTGAAATGTGGAATCATTTACAGAATGGGTATAGTCTGAGAGATGGCTGACTCAGAAATATGTTTTCATAGGCACGGGTGCTGTATGGTTTTATCATGGGTGCTGTGGGTGTTGGGCTGTCTCAATACCCTTAAAAACCACTGAGGAGCCCAAACTTTGTGCAAACCATTTGCATAGATGCATACCTATCCACAAACAACAAAAGTGTTGGAAGTAGATACATATAATGGGTCATATGGCCCAATTCAAGTTAAATATACCAATTTAACTTGAATTGTCATGGGTGCTGTGGGTGTTGAGCTGTCTCCATGCCCTTAAAACCCACCAAGGAGCCCAAACTTTTGCAAATCTTCTTATACTGATGCAGATATTTCCAAAAACACTAGGAGACCTAGAAGTATATACCTTTACAGGACCCAATTCCAGTTAAATATACCAATTTAACCATTAAAAAACCCAAATATCCCCCCTGAATAGAGCCCAAAATCCCATTCAGGTGCCCAAATATTTTTTCCCCATTGCCTCTATATATTCTAGAGTGAAATGTGGAATCATTTACAGAATAGGTATAGTCTGAGAGATGGCTGACTCAGAAATATGTTTTCATAGGCACGGGTGCTGTATGGTTTTATCATGGGTGCTGTGGGTGTTGGGCTGTCTCCATACCCTTAAAACCCACTAAGGAGCCCAAACTTTTGCAAATCTTCTTATACTGATGCAGATATTTCCAAAAACACTAGACCTAGAAGTATATACCTTTACAGGACCCAATTCCAGTTAAATATACCAATTTAACCATTAAAAAAATCAAATATCCCCCCTGAATAGAGCCCAAAATCCCATTCAGGTACCCAAATATTTTTTTCTCATTGCCTCTATATATTCTAGAGTGAAATGTGGAATCATTTACAGAATGGATATAGTCTGAGAGATGGCTGACTCAGAAATATGTTTTCATAGGCACGGGTGCTGTATGGTTTTATCATGAATGCTGTGGGTGTTGGGCTGTCTCAATACCCTTAAAACCCACTGAGGAGCCCAAACTTTGTGCTAACCATTTGCATAGATGCATACATATCCACAAACAACAAAAGTGTTGGAAGTAGATACATATAATGGGTCATATGGCCCAATTCAAGTTAAATATACCAATTTAACTTGAATTGTCATGGGTGCTGTGGGTGTTGGGCTGTCTCCATACCCTTAAAACCCACTAAGGAGCCCACACTTTTGCAAATCTTCTTATACTGATGCAGATATCTCCAAAAACACTAGGAGACCTAGAAGTATATACCGTTACAGTACCCAATTCCAGTTAAATATACCAATTTAACCATTAAAAAACCCAAATATCCCCCCTGAATAGAGCCCAAAATCCCATTCAGGTGCCCAAATATTTTTTTCCCATTGCCTCTATATATTCTAGAGTGAAATGTGGAATCATTTACAGAATGGGTCTAGTCTGAGAGATGGCTGACTCAGAAATATGTTTTCATAGGCACGGGTGCTGTATGGTTTTATCATGGGTGCTGTGGGTGTTGGGCTGTCTCAATACCCTTAAAAACCACTGAGGAGCCCAAACTTTGTGCAAACCTTTTACATAGATGCATACCTATCCACAAACAACAAAAGTGTTGGAAGTAGATACATATAATGGGTCATATGGCCCAATTCAAGTTAAATATACCAATTTAACTTGAATTGTCATGGGTGCTGTGGGTGTTGGGCTGTCTCCATACCCTTAAAACCCACTAAGGAGCCCAAACTTTTGCAAATCTTCTTATACTGATGCAGATATTTCCAAAAACACTAGGAGACCTAGAAGTATATACCTTTACAGGACCCAATTCCAGTTAAATATACCAATTTAACCATTAAAAAACCCAAATATCCCCCTGAATAGAGCCCAAAATCCCATTCAGGTGCCCAAATATTTTTTCCCCATTGCCTCTATATATTCTAGAGTGAAATGTGGAATCATTTACAGAATGGGTATAGTCTGAGAGATGGCTGACTCAGAAATATGTTTGCATAGGCACGGGTGCTGTATGGTTTTATCATGGGTGCTGTGGGTGTTGGGCTGTCTCAATACCCTTAAAAACCACTGAGGAGCCCAAACTTTCTGCAAACCATTTGCATAGATGCATACCTATCCACAAACAACAAAAGTGTTGGAAGTAGATACATATAATGGGTCATATGGCCCAATTCAAGTTAAATATACCAATTTAACTTGAATTGTCATGGGTGCTGTGGGTGTTGGGCTGTCTCCATGCCCTTAAAACCCACCAAGGAGCCCAAACTTTTGCAAATCTTCTTATACTGATGCAGATATTTCCAAAAACACTAGGAGACCTAGAAGTATATACCTTTACAGGACCCAATTCCAGTTAAATATACCAATTTAACCATTAAAAAACCAAAATATCCCCCCTGAATAGAGCCCAAAATCCCATTCAGGTGCCCAAATATTTTTTCCCCATTGCCTCTATATATTCTAGAGTGAAATGTGGAATCATTTACGGAATGGGTATAGTCTGAGAGATGGCTGACTCAGAAATATGTTTTCATAGGCACGGGTGCTGTATGGTTTTATCATGGGTGCTGTGGGTGTTGGGCTGTCTCCATACCCTTAAAACCCACTAAGGAGCCCAAACTTTTGCAAATCTTCTTATACTGATGCAGATATTTCCAAAAACACTAGACCTAGAAGTATATACCTTTACAGGACCCAATTCCAGTTAAATATACCAATTTAACCATTAAAAAAACCAAATATCCCCCCTGAATAGAGCCCAAAATCCCATTCAGGTACCCAAATATTTTTTTCTCATTGCCTCTATATATTCTAGAGTGAAATGTGGAATCATTTACAGAATGGATATAGTCAGAGAGATGGCTGACTCAGAAATATGTTTTCATAGGCACGGGTGCTGTATGGTTTTATCATGAATGCTGTGGGTGTTGGGCTGTCTCAATACCCTTAAAACCCACTGAGGAGCCCAAACTTTGTGCAAACCATTTGCATAGATGCATACCTATCCACAAACAACAAAAGTGTTGGAAGTAGATACATATAATGGGTCATATGGCCCAATTCAAGTTAAATATACCAATTTAACTTGAATTGTCATGGGTGCTGTGGGTGTTGGGCTGTCTCCATACCCTTAAAACCCACTAAGGAGCCCACACTTTTGCAAATCTTCTTATACTGATGCAGATATTTCCAAAAACACTAGGAGACCTAGAAGTATATACCGTTACAGGACCCAATTCCAGTTAAATATACCAATTTAACCATTAAAAAACCCAAATATCCCCCCTGAATAGAGCCCAAAATCCCATTCAGGTGCCCAAATATTTTTTCCCATTGCCTCTATATATTCTAGAGTGAAATGTGGAATCATTTACAGAATGGGTCTAGTCTGAGAGATGGCTGACTCAGAAATATGTTTTCATAGGCACGGGTGCTGTATGGTTTTATCATGGGTGCTGTGGGTGTTGGGCTGTCTCAATACCCTTAAAAACCACTGAGGAGCCCAAACTTTGTGCAAACCATTTGCATAGATGCATACCTATCCACAAACAACAAAAGTGTTGGAAGTAGATACATATAATGGGTCATATGGCCCAATTCAAGTTAAATATACCAATTTAACTTGAATTGCCATGGGTGCTGTGGGTGTTGGGCTGTCTCCATACCCTTAAAACCCACTAAGGAGCCCAAACTTTTGCAAATCTTCTTATACTGATGCAGATATTTCCAAAAACACTAGGAGACCTAGAAGTATATACCTTTACAGGACCCAATTCCAGTTAAATATACCAATTTAACCATTAAAAAACCCAAATATCCCCCCTGAATAGAGCCCAAAATCCCATTCAGGTGCCCAAATATTTTTTCCCCATTGCCTCTATATATTCTAGAGTGAAATGTGGAATCATTTACAGAATGGGTATAGTCTGAGAGATGGCTGACTCAGAAATATGTTTTCATAGGCACGGGTGCTGTATGGTTTTATCATGGGTGCTGTGGGTGTTGGGCTGTCTCAATACCCTTAAAACCCACTGAGGAGCCCAAACTTTGTGCAAACAATTTGCATAGATGCATACCTATCCACAAACAACAAAAGTGTTGGAAGTAGATACATATAATGGGTCATATGGCCCAATTCAAGTTAAATATACCAATTTAACTTGAATTGTCATGGGTGCTGTGGGTGTTGGGCTGTCTCCATACCCTTAAAACCCACTAAGGAGCCCAAACTTTTGCAAATCTTCTTATACTGATGCAGATATTTCCAAAAACACTAGGAGACCTAGAAGTATATACCTTTACAGGACCCAATTCCAGTTAAATATACCAATTTAACCATTAAAAAACCCAAATATCCCCCCTGAATAGAGCCCAAAATCCCATTCAGGTGCCCAAATATTTTTTCCCCATTGCCTCTATATATTCTAGAGTGAAATGTGGAATCATTTACAGAATGGGTATAGTCTGAGAGATGGCTGACTCAGAAATATGTTTTCATAGGCACGGGTGCTGTATGGTTTTATCATGGGTGCTGTGGGTGTTGGGCTGTCTCAATACCATTAAAAACCACTGAGGAGCCCAAACTTTGTGCAAACCATTTGCATAGATGCATACCTATCCACAAACAACAAAAGTGTTGGAAGTAGATACATATAATGGGTCATATGGCCCAATTCAAGTTAAATATACCAATTTAACTTGAATTGTCATGGGTGCTGTGGGTGTTGGGCTGTCTCCATACCCTTAAAACCCACTAAGGAGCCCAAACTTTTGCAAATCTTCTTATATTGATGCAGATATTTCCAAAAACACTAGGAGACCTAGAAGTATATACCTTTACAGGACCCAATTCCAGTTAAATATACCAATTTGACCATTAAAAAACCCAAATATCCCCCCTGAATAGAGCCCAAAATCCCATTCAGGTGCCCAAATATTTTTTCCCCATTGCCTCTATATATTCTAGAGTGAAATGTGGAATCATTTACAGAATGGGTATAGTCTGAGAGATGGCTGACTCAGAAATATGTTTTCATAGGCACGGGTGCTGTATGGTTTTATCATGGGTGCTGTGGGTGTTGGGCTGTCTCAATACCCTTAAAACCCACGGAGGAGCCCAAACTTTGTGCAAACCATTTGCATAGATGCATACCTATCCACAAACAACAAAGGTGTTGGAAGTAGATACATATAATGGGTCATATGGCCCAATTCAAGTTAAATATACCAATTTAACTTGAATTGTCATGGGTGCTGTGGGTGTTGGGCTGTCTCCATACCCTTAAAACCCACTAAGGAGCCCAAACTTTTGCAAATCTTCTTATACTGATGCAGATATTTCCAAAAACACTAGGAGACCTAGAAGTATATACCTTTACAGGACCCAATTCCAGTTAAATATACCAATTTAACCATTAAAAAACCCAAATATCCCCCCTGAATAGAGCCCAAAATCCCATTCAGGTGCCCAAATATTTTTTCCCCATTGCCTCTATATATTCTAGAGTAAAATGTGGAATCATTTACAGAATGGGTATAGTCTGAGAGATGGCTGACTCAGAAATATGTTTGCATAGGCACGGGTGCTGTATGGTTTTATCATGGGTGCTGTGGGTGTTGGGCTGTCTCAATACCCTTAAAAACCACTGAGTAGCCCAAACTTTGTGCAAACCATTTGCATAGATGCATACCTATCCACAAACAACAAAAGTGTTGGAAGTAGATACATATAATGGGTCATATGGCCCAATTCAAGTTAAATATACCAATTTAACTTGAATTGTCATGGGTGCTGTGGGTGTTGGGCTGTCTCCATGCCCTTAAAACCCACCAAGGAGCCCAAACTTTTGCAAATCTTCTTATACTGATGCAGATATTTCCAAAAACACTAGGAGACCTAGAAGTATATACCTTTACAGGACCCAATTCCAGTTAAATATACCAATTTAACCATTAAAAAACCCAAATATCCCCCCTGAATAGAGCCCAAAATCCCATTCAGGTGCCCAAATATTTTTTCCCCATTGCCTCTATATATTCTAGAGTGAAATGTGGAATCATTTACAGAATGGGTATAGTCTGAGAGATGGCTGACTCAGAAATATGTTTTCATAGGCACGGGTGCTGTATGGTTTTATCATGGGTGCTGTGGGTGTTGGGCTGTCTCCATACCCTTAAAACCCACTAAGGAGCCCAAACTTTTGCAAATCTTCTTATACTGATGCAGATATTTCCAAAAACACTAGACCTAGAAGTATATACCTTTACAGGACCCAATTCCAGTTAAATATACCAATTTAACCATTAAAAAAACCAAATATCCCCCCTGAATAGAGCCCAAAATCCCATTCAGGTACCCAAATATTTTTTTCTCATTGCCTCTATATATTCTAGAGTGAAATGTGGAATCATTTACAGAATGGATATAGTCTGAGAGATGGCTGACTCAGAAATATGTTTTCATAGGCACGGGTGCTGTATGGTTTTATCATGAATGCTGTGGGTGTTGGGCTGTCTCAATACCCTTAAAACCCACTGAGGAGCCCAAACTTTGTGCTAACCATTTGCATAGATGCATACCTATCCACAAACAACAAAAGTGTTGGAAGTAGATACATATAATGGGTCATATGGCCCAATTCAAGTTAAATATACCAATTTAACTTAAATTGTCATGGGTGCTGTGGGTGTTGGGCTGTCTCCATACCCTTAAAACCCACTAAGGAGCCCACACTTTTGCAAATCTTCTTATACTGATGCAGATATTTCCAAAAACACTAGGAGACCTAGAAGTATATACCGTTACAGTACCCAATTCCAGTTAAATATACCAATTTAACCATTAAAAAACCCAAATATCCCCCCTGAATAGAGCCCAAAATCCCATTCAGGTGCCCAAATATTTTTTTCCCATTGCCTCTATATATTCTAGAGTGAAATGTGGAATCATTTACAGAATGGGTCTAGTCTGAGAGATGGCTGACTCCGAAATATGTTTTCATAGGCACGGGTGCTGTATGGTTTTATCATGGGTGCTGTGGGTGTTGGGCTGTCTCAATACCCTTAAAAACCACTGAGGAGCCCAAACTTTGTGCAAACCTTTTGCATAGATGCATACCTATCCACAAACAACAAAAGTGTTGGAAGTAGATACATATAATGGGTCATATGGCCCAATTCAAGTTAAATATACCAATTTAACTTGAATTGTCATGGGTGCTGTGGGTGTTGGGCTGTCTCCATGCCCTTAAAACCCACCAAGGAGCCCAAACTTTTGCAAATCTTCTTATACTGATGCAGATATTTCCAAAAACACTAGGAGACCTAGAAGTATATACCTTTACAAGACCCAATTCCAGTTAAATATACCAATTTAACCATTAAAAAACCCAAATATCCCCCCTGAATAGAGCCCAAAATCCCATTCAGGTGCCCAAATATTTTTTCCCCATTGCCTCTATATATTCTAGAGTGAAATGTGGAATCATTTACGGAATGGGTATAGTCTGAGAGATGGCTGACTCAGAAATATGTTTTCATAGGCACGGGTGCTGTATGGTTTTATCATGGGTGCTGTGGGTGTTGGGCTGTCTCCATACCCTTAAAACCCACTAAGGAGCCCAAACTTTTGCAAATCTTCTTATACTGATGCAGATATTTCCAAAAACACTAGACCTAGAAGTATATACCTTTACAGGACCCAATTCCAGTTAAATATACCAATTTAACCATTAAAAAACCCAAATATCCCCCCTGAATAGAGCCCAAAATCCCATTCAGGTACCCAAATATTTTTTTCTCATTGCCTCTATATATTCTAGAGTGAAATGTGGAATCATTTACAGAATGGATATAGTCAGAGAGATGGCTGACTCAGAAATATGTTTTCATAGGCACGGGTGCTGTATGGTTTTATCATGAATGCTGTGGGTGTTGGGCTGTCTCAATACCCTTAAAACCCACTGAGGAGCCCAAACTTTGTGCAAACCATTTGCATAGATGCATACCTATCCACAAACAACAAAAGTGTTGGAAGTAGATACATATAATGGGTCATATGGCCCAATTCAAGTTAAATATACCAATTTAACTTGAATTGTCATGGGTGCTGTGGGTGTTGGGCTGTCTCCATACCCTTAAAACCCACTAAGGAGCCCACACTTTTGCAAATCTTCTTATACTGATGCAGATATTTCCAAAAACACTAGGAGACCTAGAAGTATATACCGTTACAGGACCCAATTCCAGTTAAATATACCAATTTAACCATTAAAAAACCCAAATATCCCCCCTGAATAGAGCCCAAAATCCCATTCAGGTGCCCAAATATTTTTTCCCATTGCCTCTATATATTCTAGAGTGAAATGTGGAATCATTTACAGAATGGGTCTAGTCTGAGAGATGGCTGACTCAGAAATATGTTTTCATAGGCACGGGTGCTGTATGGTTTTATCATGGGTGCTGTGGGTGTTGGGCTGTCTCAATACCCTTAAAAACCACTGAGGAGCCCAAACTTTGTGCAAACCATTTGCATAGATGCATACCTATCCACAAACAACAAAAGTGTTGGAAGTAGATACATATAATGGGTCATATGGCCCAATTCAAGTTAAATATACCAATTTAACTTGAATTGTCATGGGTGCTGTGGGTGTTGGGCTGTCTCCATACCCTTAAAACCCACTAAGGAGCCCAAACTTTTGCAAATCTTCTTATACTGATGCAGATATTTCCAAAAACACTAGGAGACCTAGAAGTATATACCTTTACAGGACCCAATTCCAGTTAAATATACCAATTTAACCATTAAAAAACCCAAATATCCCCCCTGAATAGAGCCCAAACTCCCATTCAGGTGCCCAAATATTTTTTCCCCATTGCCTCTATATATTCTAGAGTGAAATGTGGAATCATTTACAGAATGGGTATAGTCTGAGAGATGGCTGACTCAGAAATATGTTTTCATAGGCACGGGTGCTGTATGGTTTTATCATGGGTGCTGTGGGTGTTGGGCTGTATCAATACCCTTAAAAACCACTGAGGAGCCCAAACTTTGTGCAAACCATTTGCATAGATGCATACCTATCCACATACAACAAAAGTGTTGGAAGTAGATACATATAATGGGTCATATGGCCCAATTCAAGTTAAATATACCAATTTAACTTGAATTGTCATGGGTGCTGTGTGTGTTGGGCTGTCTCCATGCCCTTAAAACCCACTAAGGAGCCCAAACTTTTGCAAATCTTCTTATACTGATGCAGATATTTCCAAAAACACTAGACCTAGAAGTATATACCTTTACAGGACCCAATTCCAGTTAAATATACCAATTTAACCATTAAAAAACCCAAATATCCCCCCTGAATAGAGCCCAAAATCCCATTCAGGTACCCAAATATTTTTTTCTCATTGCCTCTATATATTCTAGAGTGAAATGTGGAATCATTTACAGAATGGATATAGTCAGAGAGATGGCTGACTCAGAAATATGTTTTCATAGGCACGGGTGCTGTATGGTTTTATCATGAATGCTGTGGGTGTTGGGCTGTCTCAATACCCTTAAAACCCACTGAGGAGCCCAAACTTTGTGCAAACCATTTGCATAGATGCATACCTATCCACAAACAACAAAAGTGTTGGAAGTAGATACATATAATGGGTCATATGGCCCAATTCAAGTTAAATATACCAATTTAACTTGAATTGTCATGGGTGCTGTGGGTGTTGGGCTGTCTCCATACCTTTAAAACCCACTAAGGAGCCCACACTTTTGCAAATCTTCTTATACTGATGCAGATATTTCCAAAAACACTAGGAGACCTAGAAGTATATACCGTTACAGGACCCAATTCCAGTTAAATATACCAATTTAACCATTAAAAAACCCAAATATCCCCCCTGAATAGAGCCCAAAATCCCATTCAGGTGCCCAAATATTTTTTCCCATTGCCTCTATATATTCTAGAGTGAAATGTGGAATCATTTACAGAATGGGTCTTGTCTGAGAGATGGCTGACTCAGAAATATGTTTTCATAGGCACGGGTGCTGTATGGTTTTATCATGGGTGCTGTGGGTGTTGGGCTGTCTCAATACCCTTAAAAACCACTGAGGAGCCCAAACTTTGTGCAAACCATTTGCATAGATGCATACCTATCCACAAACAACAAAAGTGTTGGAAGTAGATACATATAATGGGTCATATGGCCCAATTCAAGTTAAATATACCAATTTAACTTGAATTGTCATGGGTGCTGTGGGTTTTGGGCTGTCTCCATACCCTTAAAACCCACTAAGGAGCCCAAACTTTTGCAAATCTTCTTATACTGATGCAGATATTTCCAAAAACACTAGGAGACCTAGAAGTATATACCTTTACAGGACCCAATTCCAGTTAAATATACCAATTTAACCATTAAAAAACCCAAATATCCCCCCTGAATAGAGCCCAAACTCCCATTCAGGTGCCCAAATATTTTTTCCCCATTGCCTCTATATATTCTAGAGTGAAATGTGGAATCATTTACAGAATGGGTCTAGTCTGAGAGATGGCTGACTCAGAAATATGTTTTCATAGGCACGGGTGCTGTATGGTTTTATCATGGGTGCTGTGGGTGTTGGGCTGTATCAATACCCTTAAAAACCACTGAGGAGCCCAAACTTTGTGCAAACCATTTGCATAGATGCATACCTATCCACATACAACAAAAGTGTTGGAAGTAGATACATATAATGGGTCATATGGCCCAATTCAAGTTAAATATACCAATTTAACTTGAATTGTCATGGGTGCTGTGTGTGTTGGGCTGTCTCCATGCCCTTAAAACCCACCAAGGAGCCCAAACTTTTGCAAATCTTCTTATACTGATGCAGATATTTCCAAAAATACTAGGAGACCTAGAAGTATATACCTTTACAGGACCCAATTCCAGTTAAATATACCAATTTAACCATTAAAAAACCCAAATATCCCCCCTGAATAGAGCCCAAAATCCCATTCAGGTGCCCAAATATTTTTTCCCCATTGCCTCTATATATTCTAGAGTGAAATGTGGAATCATTTACAGAATGGGTATAGTCTGAGAGATGGCTGACTCAGAAATATGTTTTCATAGGCACGGGTGCTGTATGGTTTTATCATGGGTGCTGTGGGTGTTGGGCTGTCTCAATACCCTTAAAACCCACTGAGGAGCCCAAACTTTGTGCAAACCATTTGCATAGATGCATACCTATCCACAAACAACAAAAGTGTTGGAAGTAGATACATATAATGGGTCATATGGCCCAATTCAAGTTAAATATACCAATTTAACTTGAATTGTCATGGGTGCTGTGGGTGTTGGGCTGTCTCCATACCCTTAAAACCCACTAAGGAGCCCAAACTTTTGCAAATCTTCTTATACTGATGCAGATATTTCCAAAAACACTAGGAGACCTAGAAGTATATACCTTTACAGGACCCAATTCCAGTTAAATATACCAATTTAACCATTAAAAAACCCAAATATCCCCCCTGAATAGAGCCCAAAATCCCATTCAGGTGCCCAAATATTTTTTCCCCATTGCCTCTATATATTCTAGAGTGAAATGTGGAATCATTTACAGAATGGGTATAGTCTGAGAGATGGCTGACTCAGAAATATGTTTTCATGGGCACGGGTGCTGTATGGTTTTATCATGGGTGCTGTGGGTGTTGGGCTGTCTCAATACCCTTAAAAACCACTGAGGAGCCCAAACTTTGTGCAAACCATTTGCATAGATGCATACCTATCCACAAACAACAAAAGTGTTGGAAGTAGATACATATAATGGGTCATATGGCCCAATTCAAGTTAAATATACCAATTTAACTTGAATTGTCATGGGTGCTGTGGGTGTTGGGCTGTCTCCATGCCCTTAAAACCCACCAAGGAGCCCAAACTTTTGCAAATCTTCTTATACTGATGCAGATATTTCCAAAAACACTAGGAGACCTAGAAGTATATACCTTTACAGGACCCAATTCCAGTTAAATATACCAATTTAACCATTAAAAAACCCAAATATCCCCCCTGAATAGAGCCCAAAATCCCATTCAGGTACCCAAATATTTTTTTCTCATTGCCTCTATATATTCTAGAGTGAAATGTGGAATCATTTACAGAATGGATATAGTCAGAGAGATGGCTGACTCAGAAATATGTTTTCATAGGCACGGGTGCTGTATGGTTTTATCATGAATGCTGTGGGTGTTGGGCTGTCTCAATACCCTTAAAACCCACTGAGGAGCCCAAACTTTGTGCAAACCATTTGCATAGATGCATACCTATCCACAAACAACAAAAGTGTTGGAAGTAGATACATATAATGGGTCATATGGCCCAATTCAAGTTAAATATACCAATTTAACTTGAATTGTCATGGGTGCTGTGGGTGTTGGGCTGTCTCCATACCCTTAAAACCCACTAAGGAGCCCACACTTTTGCAAATCTTCTTATACTGATGCAGATATTTCCAAAAACACTAGGAGACCTAGAAGTATATACCGTTACAGGACCCAATTCCAGTTAAATATACCAATTTAACCATTAAAAAACCCAAATATCCCCCCTGAATAGAGCCCAAAATCCCATTCAGGTGCCCAAATATTTTTTCCCATTGCCTCTATATATTCTAGAGTGAAATGTGGAATCATTTACAGAATGGGTCTAGTCTGAGAGATGGCTGACTCAGAAATAAGTTTTCATAGGCACGGGTGCTGTATGGTTTTATCATGGGTGCTGTGGGTGTTGGGCTGTCTCAATACCCTTAAAAACCACTGAGGAGCCCAAACTTTGTGCAAACCATTTGCATAGATGCATACCTATCCACATACAACAAAAGTGTTGGAAGTAGATACATATAATGGGTCATATGGCCCAATTCAAGTTAAATATACCAATTTAACTTGAATTGTCATGGGTGCTGTGTGTGTTGGGCTGTCTCCATGCCCTTAAAACCCACTAAGGAGCCCAAACTTTTGCAAATCTTCTTATACTGATGCAGATATTTCCAAAAACACTAGACCTAGAAGTATATACCTTTACAGGACCCAATTCCAGTTAAATATACCAATTTAACCATTAAAAAACCCAAATATCCCCCCTGAATAGAGCCCAAAATCCCATTCAGGTACCCAAATATTTTTTTCTCATTGCCTCTATATATTCTAGAGTGAAATGTGGAATCATTTACAGAATGGATATAGTCAGAGAGATGGCTGACTCAGAAATATGTTTTCATAGGCACGGGTGCTGTATGGTTTTATCATGAATGCTGTGGGTGTTGGGCTGTCTCAATACCCTTAAAACCCACTGAGGAGCCCAAACTTTGTGCAAACCATTTGCATAGATGCATACCTATCCACAAACAACAAAAGTGTTGGAAGTAGATACATATAATGGGTCATATGGCCCAATTCAAGTTAAATATACCAATTTAACTTGAATTGTCATGGGTGCTGTGGGTGTTGGGCTGTCTCCATACCCTTAAAACCCACTAAGGAGCCCACACTTTTGCAAATCTTCTTATACTGATGCAGATATTTCCAAAAACACTAGGAGACCTAGAAGTATATACCGTTACAGGACCCAATTCCAGTTAAATATACCAATTTAACCATTAAAAAACCCAAATATCCCCCCTGAATAGAGCCCAAAATCCCATTCAGGTGCCCAAATATTTTTTCCCATTGCCTCTATATATTCTAGAGTGAAATGTGGAATCATTTACAGAATGGGTCTTGTCTGAGAGATGGCTGACTCAGAAATATGTTTTCATAGGCACGGGTGCTGTATGGTTTTATCATGGGTGCTGTGGGTGTTGGGCTGTCTCAATACCCTTAAAAACCACTGAGGAGCCCAAACTTTGTGCAAACCATTTGCATAGATGCATACCTATCCACAAACAACAAAAGTGTTGGAAGTAGATACATATAATGGGTCATATGGCCCAATTCAAGTTAAATATACCAATTTAACTTGAATTGTCATGGGTGCTGTGGGTGTTGGGCTGTCTCCATACCCTTAAAACCCACTAAGGAGCCCAAACTTTTGCAAATCTTCTTATACTGATGCAGATATTTCCAAAAACACTAGGAGACCTAGAAGTATATACCTTTACAGGACCCAATTCCAGTTAAATATACCAATTTAACCATTAAAAAACCCAAATATCCCCCCTGAATAGAGCCCAAACTCCCATTCAGGTGCCCAAATATTTTTTCCCCATTGCCTCTATATATTCTAGAGTGAAATGTGGAATCATTTACAGAATGGGTCTAGTCTGAGAGATGGCTGACTCAGAAATATGTTTTCATAGGCACGGGTGCTGTATGGTTTTATCATGGGTGCTGTGGGTGTTGGGCTGTATCAATACCCTTAAAAACCACTGAGGAGCCCAAACTTTGTGCAAACCATTTGCATAGATGCATACCTATCCACATACAACAAAAGTGTTGGAAGTAGATACATATAATGGGTCATATGGCCCAATTCAAGTTAAATATACCAATTTAACTTGAATTGTCATGGGTGCTGTGTGTGTTGGGCTGTCTCCATGCCCTTAAAACCCACCAAGGAGCCCAAACTTTTGCAAATCTTCTTATACTGATGCAGATATTTCCAAAAATACTAGGAGACCTAGAAGTATATACCTTTACAGGACCCAATTCCAGTTAAATATACCAATTTAACCATTAAAAAACCCAAATATCCCCCCTGAATAGAGCCCAAAATCCCATTCAGGTGCCCAAATATTTTTTCCCCATTGCCTCTATATATTCTAGAGTGAAATGTGGAATCATTTACAGAATGGGTATAGTCTGAGAGATGGCTGACTCAGAAATATGTTTTCATAGGCACGGGTGCTGTATGGTTTTATCATGGGTGCTGTGGGTGTTGGGCTGTCTCAATACCCTTAAAACCCACTGAGGAGCCCAAACTTTGTGCAAACCATTTGCATAGATGCATACCTATCCACAAACAACAAAAGTGTTGGAAGTAGATACATATAATGGGTCATATGGCCCAATTCAAGTTAAATATACCAATTTAACTTGAATTGTCATGGGTGCTGTGGGTGTTGGGCTGTCTCCATACCCTTAAAACCCACTAAGGAGCCCAAACTTTTGCAAATCTTCTTATACTGATGCAGATATTTCCAAAAACACTAGGAGACCTAGAAGTATATACCTTTACAGGACCCAATTCCAGTTAAATATACCAATTTAACCATTAAAAAACCCAAATATCCCCCCTGAATAGAGCCCAAAATCCCATTCAGGTGCCCAAATATTTTTTCCCCATTGCCTCTATATATTCTAGAGTGAAATGTGGAATCATTTACAGAATGGGTATAGTCTGAGAGATGGCTGACTCAGAAATATGTTTTCATAGGCACGGGTGCTGTATGGTTTTATCATGGGTGCTGTGGGTGTTGGGCTGTCTCAATACCCTTAAAAACCACTGAGGAGCCCAAACTTTGTGCAAACCATTTGCATAGATGCATACCTATCCACAAACAACAAAAGTGTTGGAAGTAGATACATATAATGGGTCATATGGCCCAATTCAAGTTAAATATACCAATTTAACTTGAATTGTCATGGGTGCTGTGGGTGTTGGGCTGTCTCCATGCCCTTAAAACCCACCAAGGAGCCCAAACTTTTGCAAATCTTCTTATACTGATGCAGATATTTCCAAAAACACTAGGAGACCTAGAAGTATATACCTTTACAGGACCCAATTCCAGTTAAATATACCAATTTAACCATTAAAAAACCCAAATATTCCCCCTGAATAGAGCCCAAAATCCCATTCAGGTGCCCAAATATTTTTTCCCCATTGCCTCTATATATTCTAGAGTGAAATGTGGAATCATTTACAGAATGGGTATAGTCTGAGAGATGGCTGACTCAGAAATATGTTTTCATAGGCACGGGTGCTGTATGGTTTTATCATGGGTGCTGTGGGTGTTGGGCTGTCTCCATACCCTTAAAACCCACTAAGGAGCCCAAACTTTTGCAAATCTTCTTATACTGATGCAGATATTTCCAAAAACACTAGACCTAGAAGTATATACCTTTACAGGACCCAATTCCAGTTAAATATACCAATTTAACCATTAAAAAACCCAAATATCCCCCCTGAATAGAGCCCAAAATCCCATTCAGGTGCCCAAATATTTTTTCCCCATTGCCTCTATATATTCTAGAGTGAAATGTGGAATCATTTACAGAATGGGTATAGTCTGAGAGATGGCTGACTCAGAAATATGTTTTCATAGGCACGGGTGCTGTATGGTTTTATCATGGGTGCTGTGGGTGTTGGGCTGTCTCAATACCCTTAAAACCCACGGAGGAGCCCAAACTTTGTGCAAACCATTTGCATAGATGCATACCTATCCACAAACAACAAAGGTGTTGGAAGTAGATACATATAATGGGTCATATGGCCCAATTCAAGTTAAATATACCAATTTAACTTGAATTGTCATGGGTGCTGTGGGTGTTGGGCTGTCTCCATACCCTTAAAACCCACTAAGGAGCCAAAACTTTTGCAAATCTTCTTATACTGATGCAGATATTTCCAAAAACACTAGGAGACCTAGAAGTATATACCTTTACAGGACCCAATTCCAGTTAAATATACCAATTTAACCATTAAAAAACCCAAATATCCCCCCTGAATAGAGCCCAAAATCCCATTCAGGTGCCCAAATATTTTTTCCCCATTGCCTCTATATATTCTTGAGTGAAATGTGGAATCATTTACAGAATGGGTATAGTCTGAGAGATGGCTGACTCAGAAATATGTTTTCATAGGCACGGGTGCTGTATGGTTTTATCATGAATGCTGTGGGTGTTGGGCTGTCTCAATACCCTTAAAACCCACTGAGGAGCCCAAACTTTGTGCAAACCATTTGCATAGATGCATACCTATCCACAAACAACAAAAGTGTTGGAAGTAGATACATATAATGGGTCATATGGCCCAATTCAAGTTAAATATACCAATTTAACTTGAATTGTCATGGGTGCTGTGGGTGTTGGGCTGTCTCCATACCCTTAAAACCCACTAAGGAGCCCACACTTTTGCAAATCTTCTTATACTGATGCAGATATTTCCAAAAACACTAGGAGACCTAGAAGTATATACCGTTACAGGACCCAATTCCAGTTAAATATACCAATTTAACCATTAAAAAACCCAAATATCCCCCCTGAATAGAGCCCAAAATCCCATTCAGGTGCCCAAATATTTTTTCCCATTGCCTCTATATATTCTAGAGTGAAATGTGGAATCATTTACAGAATGGGTCTTGTCTGAGAGATGGCTGACTCAGAAATATGTTTTCATAGGCACGGGTGCTGTATGGTTTTATCATGGGTGCTGTGGGTGTTGGGCTGTCTCAATACCCTTAAAAACCACTGAGGAGCCCAAACTTTGTGCAAACCATTTGCATAGATGCATACCTATCCACAAACAACAAAAGTGTTGGAAGTAGATACATATAATGGGTCATATGGCCCAATTCAAGTTAAATATACCAATTTAACTTGAATTGTCATGGGTGCTGTGGGTGTTGGGCTGTCTCCATACCCTTAAAACCCACTAAGGAGCCCAAACTTTTGCAAATCTTCTTATACTGATGCAGATATTTCCAAAAACACTAGGAGACCTAGAAGTATATACCTTTACAGGACCCAATTCCAGTTAAATATACCAATTTAACCATTAAAAAACCCAAATATCCCCCCTGAATAGAGCCCAAACTCCCATTCAGGTGCCCAAATATTTTTTCCCCATTGCCTCTATATATTCTAGAGTGAAATGTGGAATCATTTACAGAATGGGTCTAGTCTGAGAGATGGCTGACTCAGAAATATGTTTTCATAGGCACGGGTGCTGTATGGTTTTATCATGGGTGCTGTGGGTGTTGGGCTGTATCAATACCCTTAAAAACCACTGAGGAGCCCAAACTTTGTGCAAACCATTTGCATAGATGCATACCTATCCACATACAACAAAAGTGTTGGAAGTAGATACATATAATGGGTCATATGGCCCAATTCAAGTTAAATATACCAATTTAACTTGAATTGTCATGGGTGCTGTGTGTGTTGGGCTGTCTCCATGCCCTTAAAACCCACCAAGGAGCCCAAACTTTTGCAAATCTTCTTATACTGATGCAGATATTTCCAAAAATACTAGGAGACCTAGAAGTATATACCTTTACAGGACCCAATTCCAGTTAAATATACCAATTTAACCATTAAAAAACCCAAATATCCCCCCTGAATAGAGCCCAAAATCCCATTCAGGTGCCCAAATATTTTTTCCCCATTGCCTCTATATATTCTAGAGTGAAATGTGGAATCATTTACAGAATGGGTATAGTCTGAGAGATGGCTGACTCAGAAATATGTTTTCATAGGCACGGGTGCTGTATGGTTTTATCATGGGTGCTGTGGGTGTTGGGCTGTCTCAATACCCTTAAAACCCACTGAGGAGCCCAAACTTTGTGCAAACCATTTGCATAGATGCATACCTATCCACAAACAACAAAAGTGTTGGAAGTAGATACATATAATGGGTCATATGGCCCAATTCAAGTTAAATATACCAATTTAACTTGAATTGTCATGGGTGCTGTGGGTGTTGGGCTGTCTCCATACCCTTAAAACCCACTAAGGAGCCCAAACTTTTGCAAATCTTCTTATACTGATGCAGATATTTCCAAAAACACTAGGAGACCTAGAAGTATATACCTTTACAGGACCCAATTCCAGTTAAATATACCAATTTAACCATTAAAAAACCCAAATATCCCCCCTGAATAGAGCCCAAAATCCCATTCAGGTGCCCAAATATTTTTTCCCCATTGCCTCTATATATTCTAGAGTGAAATGTGGAATCATTTACAGAATGGGTATAGTCTGAGAGATGGCTGACTCAGAAATATGTTTTCATAGGCACGGGTGCTGTATGGTTTTATCATGGGTGCTGTGGGTGTTGGGCTGTCTCAATACCCTTAAAAACCACTGAGGAGCCCAAACTTTGTGCAAACCATTTGCATAGATGCATACCTATCCACAAACAACAAAAGTGTTGGAAGTAGATACATATAATGGGTCATATGGCCCAATTCAAGTTAAATATACCAATTTAACTTGAATTGTCATGGGTGCTGTGGGTGTTGGGCTGTCTCCATGCCCTTAAAACCCACCAAGGAGCCCAAACTTTTGCAAATCTTCTTATACTGATGCAGATATTTCCAAAAACACTAGGAGACCTAGAAGTATATACCTTTACAGGACCCAATTCCAGTTAAATATACCAATTTAACCATTAAAAAACCCAAATATTCCCCCTGAATAGAGCCCAAAATCCCATTCAGGTGCCCAAATATTTTTTCCCCATTGCCTCTATATATTCTAGAGTGAAATGTGGAATCATTTACAGAATGGGTATAGTCTGAGAGATGGCTGACTCAGAAATATGTTTTCATAGGCACGGGTGCTGTATGGTTTTATCATGGGTGCTGTGGGTGTTGGGCTGTCTCCATACCCTTAAAACCCACTAAGGAGCCCAAACTTTTGCAAATCTTCTTATACTGATGCAGATATTTCCAAAAACACTAGACCTAGAAGTATATACCTTTACAGGACCCAATTCCAGTTAAATATACCAATTTAACCATTAAAAAACCCAAATATCCCCCCTGAATAGAGCCCAAAATCCCATTCAGGTGCCCAAATATTTTTTCCCCATTGCCTCTATATATTCTAGAGTGAAATGTGGAATCATTTACAGAATGGGTATAGTCTGAGAGATGGCTGACTCAGAAATATGTTTTCATAGGCACGGGTGCTGTATGGTTTTATCATGGGTGCTGTGGGTGTTGGGCTGTCTCAATACCCTTAAAACCCACGGAGGAGCCCAAACTTTGTGCAAACCATTTGCATAGATGCATACCTATCCACAAACAACAAAGGTGTTGGAAGTAGATACATATAATGGGTCATATGGCCCAATTCAAGTTAAATATACCAATTTAACTTGAATTGTCATGGGTGCTGTGGGTGTTGGGCTGTCTCCATACCCTTAAAACCCACTAAGGAGCCAAAACTTTTGCAAATCTTCTTATACTGATGCAGATATTTCCAAAAACACTAGGAGACCTAGAAGTATATACCTTTACAGGACCCAATTCCAGTTAAATATACCAATTTAACCATTAAAAAACCCAAATATCCCCCCTGAATAGAGCCCAAAATCCCATTCAGGTGCCCAAATATTTTTTCCCCATTGCCTCTATATATTCTTGAGTGAAATGTGGAATCATTTACAGAATGGGTATAGTCTGAGAGATGGCTGACTCAGAAATATGTTTGCATAGGCACGGGTGCTGTATGGTTTTATCATGGGTGCTGTGGGTGTTGGGCTGTCTCAATACCCTTAAAAACCACTGAGGAGCCCAAACTTTGTGCAAACCATTTGCATAGATGCATACCTATCCACAAACAACAAAAGTGTTGGAAGTAGATACATATAATGGGTCATATGGCCCAATTCAAGTTAAATATACCAATTTAACTTGAATTGTCATGGGTGCTGTGGGTGTTGGGCTGTCTCCATGCCCTTAAAACCCACCAAGGAGCCCAAACTTTTGCAAATCTTCTTATACTGATGCAGATATTTCCAAAAACACTAGGAGACCTAGAAGTATATACCTTTACAGGACCCAATTCCAGTTAAATATACCAATTTAACCATTAAAAAACCCAAATATTCCCCCTGAATAGAGCCCAAAATCCCATTCAGGTGCCCAAATATTTTTTCCCCATTGCCTCTATATATTCTAGAGTGAAATGTGGAATCATTTACAGAATGGGTATAGTCTGAGAGATGGCTGACTCAGAAATATGTTTTCATAGGCACGGGTGCTGTATGGTTTTATCATGGGTGCTGTGGGTGTTGGGCTGTCTCCATACCCTTAAAACCCACTAAGGAGCCCAAACTTTTGCAAATCTTCTTATACTGATGCAGATATTTCCAAAAACACTAGACCTAGAAGTATATACCTTTACAGGACCCAATTCCAGTTAAATATACCAATTTAACCATTATAAAAACCAAATATCCCC
Organism: Siphonodentalium dalli; assembly: GCA_032622095.1. Lineage (NCBI taxonomy): Eukaryota > Metazoa > Mollusca > Scaphopoda > Gadilida > Siphonodentaliidae > Siphonodentalium > Siphonodentalium dalli. The sequence goes on from CP136063.1 coordinate 250,652,503, forward strand.
CCTGAATAGAGCCCAAAATCCCATTCAGGTACCCAAATATTTTTTCTCATTGCCTCTATATATTCTAGAGTGAAATGTGGAATCATTTACAGAATGGATAGAGTCTGAGAGATGGCTGACTCAGAAATATGTTTTCATAGGCACGGGTGCTGTATGGTTTTATCATGAATGCTGTGGGTGTTGGGCTGTCTCAATACCCTTAAAACCCACTGAGGAGCCCAAACTTTGTGCAAACCATTTGCATAGATGCATACCTATCCACAAACAACAAAAGTGTTGGAAGTAGATACATATAATGGGTCATATGGCCCAATTCAAGTTAAATATACCAATTTAACTTGAATTGTCATGGGTGCTGTGGGTGTTGGGCTGTCTCCATACCCTTAAAACCCACTAAGGAGTCCACACTTTTGCAAATCTTCTTATACTGATGCAGATATTTCCAAAATCACTAGGAGACCTAGAAGTATATACCGTTACAGGACCCAATTCCAGTTAAATATACCAATTTAACCATTAAAAAACCCAAATATCCCCCCTGAATAGAGCCCAAAATCCCATTCAGGTGCCCAAATATTTTTTCCCATTGCCTCTATATATTCTAGAGTGAAATGTGGAATCATTTACAGAATGGGTCTAGTCTGAGAGATGGCTGACTCAGAAATATGTTTTCATAGGCACGGGTGCTGTATGGTTTTATCATGGGTGCTGTGGGTGTTGGGCTGTCTCAATACCCTTAAAAACCACTGAGGAGCCCAAACTTTGTGCAAACCATTTGCATAGATGCATACCTATCCACAAACAACAAAAGTGTTGGAAGTAGATACATATAATGGGTCATATGGCCCAATTCAAGTTAAATATACCAATTTAACTTGAATTGTCATGGGTGCTGTGGGTGTTGGGCTGTCTCCATACCCTTAAAACCCACTAAGGAGCCCAAACTTTTGCAAATCTTCTTATACTGATGCAGATATTTCCAAAAACACTAGGAGACCTAGAAGTATATACCTTTACAGGACCCAATTCCAGTTAAATATACCAATTTAACCATTAAAAAACCGAAATATCCCCCCTGAATAGAGCCCAAAATCCCATTCAGGTGCCCAAATATTTTTTCCCCATTGCCTCTATATATTCTAGAGTGAAATGTGGAATCATTTACAGAATGGGTATAGTCTGAGAGATGGCTGACTCAGAAATATGTTTTCATAGGCACGGGTGCTGTATGGTTTTAGCATGGGTGCTGTGGGTGTTGGGCTGTCTCAATACCCTTAAAAACCACTGAGGAGCCCAAACTTTGTGCAAACCATTTGCATAGATGCATACCTATCCACAAACAACAAAAGTGTTGGAAGTAGATACATATAATGGGTCATATGGCCCAATTCAAGTTAAATATACCAATTTAACTTGAATTGTCATGGGTGCTGTGGGTGTTGGGCTGTCTCCATGCCCTTAAAACCCACCAAGGAGCCCAAACTTTTGCAAATCTTCTTATACTGATGCAGATATTTCCAAAAACACTAGGAGACCTAGAAGTATATACCTTTACAGGACCCAATTCCAGTTAAATATACCAATTTAACCATTAAAAAACCCAAATATCCCCCCTGAATAGAGCCCAAAATCCCATTCAGGTGCCCAAATATTTTTTCCCCATTGCCTCTATATATTCTAGAGTGAAATGTGGAATCATTTACAGAATGGGTATAGTCTGAGAGATGGCTGACTCAGAAATATGTTTTCATAGGCACGGGTGCTGTATGGTTTTATCATGGGTGCTGTGGGTGTTGGGCTGTCTCAATACCCTTAAAACCCACTGAGGAGCCCAAACTTTGTGCAAACCATTTGCATAGATGCATACCTATCCACAAACAACAAAAGTGTTGGAAGTAGATACATATAATGGGTCATATGGCCCAATTCAAGTTAAATATACCAATTTAACTTGAATTGTCATGGGTGCTGTGGGTGTTGGGCTGTCTCCATACCCTTAAAACCCACTAAGGAGCCCAAACTTTTGCAAATCTTCTTATACTGATGCAGATATTTCCAAAAACACTAGGAGACCTAGAAGTATATACCTTTACAGGACCCAATTCCAGTTAAATATACCAATTTAACCATTAAAAAACCCAAATATCCCCCCTGAATAGAGCCCAAAATCCCATTCAGGTGCCCAAATATTTTTTCCCCATTGCCTCTATATATTCTAGAGTGAAATGTGGAATCATTTACAGAATGGGTATAGTCTGAGAGATGGCTGACTCAGAAATATGTTTTCATAGGCACGGGTGCTGTATGGTTTTATCATGGGTGCTGTGGGTGTTGGGCTGTCTCCATACCCTTAAAACCCACTAAGGAGCCCAAACTTTTGCAAATCTTCTTATACTGATGCAGATATTTCCAAAAACACTAGACCTAGAAGTATATACCTTTACAGGACCCAATTCCAGTTAAATATACCAATTTAACCATTAAAAAAACCAAATATCCCCCCTGAATAGAGCCCAAAATCACATTCAGGTACCCAAATATTTTTTTCTCATTGCCTCTATATATTCTAGAGTGAAATGTGGAATCATTTACAGAATGGATATAGTCTGAGAGATGGCTGACTCAGAAATATGTTTTCATAGGCACGGGTGCTGTATGGTTTTATCATGAATGCTGAGGGTGTTGGGCTGTCTCAATACCCTTAAAACCCACTGAGGAGCCCAAACTTTGTGCAAACCATTTGCATAGATGCATACCTATCCACAAACAACAAAAGTGTTGGAAGTAGATACATATAATGGGTCATATGGCCCAATTCAAGTTAAATATACCAATTTAACTTGAATTGTCATGGGTGCTGTGGGTGTTGGGCTGTCTCCATACCCTTAAAACCCACTAAGGAGCCCACACTTTTGCAAATCTTCTTATACTGATGCAGATATTTCCAAAACAATAGGAGACCTAGAAGTATATACCATTACAGGACCCAATTCCAGTTAAATATACCAATTTAACCATTAAAAAACCCAAATATCCCCCCTGAATAGAGCCCAAAATCCCATTCAGGTGCGCAAATATTTTTTCCCATTGCCTCTATATATTCTAGAGTGAAATGTGGAATCATTTACAGAATGGGTCTAGTCTGAGAGATGGCTGACTCAGAAATATGTTTTCATAGGCACGGGTGCTGTATGGTTTTATCATGGGTGCTGTGGGTGTTGGGCTGTCTCAATACCCTTAAAAACCACTGAGGAGCCCAAACTTTGTGCAAACCATTTGCATAGATGCATACCTATCCACAAACAACAAAAGTGTTGGAAGTAGATACATATAATGGGTCATATGGCCCAATTCAAGTTAAATATACCAATTTAACTTGAATTGTCATGGGTGCTGTGGGTGTTGGGCTGTCTCCATACCCTTAAAACCCACTAAGGAGCCCAAACTTTTGCAAATCTTCTTATACTGATGCAGATATTTCCAAAAACACTAGGAGACCTAGAAGTATATACCTTTACAGGACCCAATTCCAGTTAAATATACCAATTTAACCATTAAAAAACCCAAATATCCCCCCTGAATAGAGCCCAAAATCCCATTCAGGTGCCCAAATATTTTTTCCCCATTGCCTCTATATATTCTAGAGTGAAATGTGGAATCATTTACAGAATGGGTATAGTCTGAGAGATGGCTGACTCAGAAATATGTTTTCATAGGCACGGGTGCTGTATGGTTTTATCATGGGTGCTGTGGGTGTTGGGCTGTCTCAATACCCTTAAAACCACTGAGGAGCCCAAACTTTGTGCAAACCATTTGCATAGATGCATACCTATCCACAAACAACAAAAGTGTTGGAAGTAGATACATATAATGGGTCATATGGCCCAATTCAAGTTAAATATACCAATTTAACTTGAATTGTCATGGGTGCTGTGGGTGTTGGGCTGTCTCCATGCCCTTAAAACCCACCAAGGAGCCCAAACTTTTGCAAATCTTCTTATACTGATGCAGATATTTCCAAAAACACTAGGAGACCTAGAAGTATATACCTTTACAGGACCCAATTCCAGTTAAATATACCAATTTAACCATTAAAAAACCCAAATATCCCCCCTGAATAGAGCCCAAAATCCCATTCAGGTGCCCAAATATTTTTTCCCCATTGCCTCTATATATTCTAGAGTGAAATATGGAATCATTTACAGAATGGGTATAGTCTGAGAGATGGCTGACTCAGAAATATGTTTTCATAGGCACGGGTGCTGTATGGTTTTATCATGGGTGCTGTGGGTGTTGGGCTGTCTCAATATCCTTAAAACCAACTGAGGAGCCCAAACTTTGTGCAAACCATTTGCATAGATGCATACCTATCCACAAACAACAAAAGTGTTGGAAGTAGATACATATAATGGGTCATATGGCCCAATTCAAGTTAAATATACCAATTTAACTTGAATTGTCATGGGTGCTGTGGGTGTTGGGCTGTCTCCATACCCTTAAAACCCACTAAGGACCCCAAACTTTTGCAAATCTTCTTATACTGATGCAGATATTTCCAAAAGCACTAGGAGACCTAGAAGTATAAACATTTACAGGACCCAATTCCAGTTAAATATACCAATTTAACCATTAAAAAACCCAAATATCCCCCCTGAATAGAGCCCAAAATCCCATTCAGGTGCCCAAATATTTTTTCCCCATTGCCTCTATATATTCTAGAGTGAAATGTGGAATCATTTACAGAATGGGTATAGTCTGAGAGATGGCTGACTCAGAAATATGTTTTCATAGGCACGGGTGCTGTATGGTTTTATCATGGGTGCTGTGGGTGTTGTGCTGTTTCAATACCCTTAAAAACAACTGAGGAGCCCAAACTTTGTGCAAACCATTTGCATAGATGCATACCTATCCACAAACAACAAACGTGTTGGAAGTAGATACATATAATGGGTCATATGGCCCAATTCAAGTTAAATATACCAATTTAACTTGAATTGTCATGGGTGCTGTGGGTGTTGGGCTGTCTCCATACCCTTAAAACCCACTAAGGAGCCCAAACTTTTGCAAATCTTCTTATACTGATGCAGATATTTCCAAAAACACTAGGAGACCTAGAAGTATATACATTTACAGGACCCAATTCCAGTTAAATATACCAATTTAACCATTAAAAAACCCAAATATCCCCCCCGAATAGAGCCCAAAATCCCATTCAGGTGCCCAAATATTTTTTCCCCATTGCCTCTATATATTCTAGAGTGAAATGTGGAATCATTTACAGAATGGGTATAGTCTGAGAGATGGCTGACTCAGAAATATGTTTTCATAGGCACGGGTGCTGTATGGTTTTATCATGGGTGCTGTGGGTGTTGGGCTGTCTCAATACCCTTAAAAACCACTGAGGAGCCCAAACTTTGTGCAAACCATTTGCATAGATGCATACCTATCCACAAACAACAAAAGTGTTGGAAGTAGATACATATAATGGGTCATATGGCCCAATTCAAGTTAAATATACCAATTTAACTTGAATTGTCATGGGTGCTGTGGGTGTTGGGCTGTCTCCATGCCCTTAAAACCCACCAAGGAGCCCAAACTTTTGCAAATCTTCTTATACTGATGCAGATATTTCCAAAAACACTAGGAGACCTAGAAGTATATACATTTACAGGACCCAATTCCAGTTAAATATACCAATTTAACCATTAAAAAACCCAAATATCCCCCCCCCCCGAATAGAGCCCAAAATCCCATTCAGGTGCCCAAATATTTTTTCCCCATTGCCTCTATATATTCTAGAGTGAAATGTGGAATCATTTACAGAATGGGTATAGTCTGAGAGATGGCTGACTCAGAAATATGTTTTCATAGGCACGGGTGCTGTATGGTTTTATCATGGGTGCTGTGGGTGTTGGGCTGTCTCAATACCCTTAAAAACCACTGAGGAGCCCAAACTTTGTGCAAACCATTTGCATAGATGCATACCTATCCACAAACAACAAAAGTGTTGGAAGTAGATACATATAATGGGTCATATGGCCCAATTCAAGTTAAATATACCAATTTAACTTGAATTGTCATGGGTGCTGTGGGTGTTGGGCTGTCTCCATGCCCTTAAAACCCACCAAGGAGCCCAAACTTTTGCAAATCTTCTTATACTGATGCAGATATTTCCAAAAACACTAGGAGACCTAGAAGTATATACCTTTACAGGACCCAATTCCAGTTAAATATACCAATTTAACCATTAAAAACCCCAAATATCCCCCCTGAATAGAGCCCAAAATCCCATTCAGGTGCCCAAATATTTTTTCCCCATTGCCTCTATATATTCTAGAGTGAAATGTGGAATCATTTACAGAATGGGTATAGTCTGAGAGATGGCTGACTCAGAAATATGTTTTCATAGGCACGGGTGCTGTATGGTTTTATCATGGGTGCTGTGGGTGTTGGGCTGTCTCAATACCCTTAAAAACCACTGAGGAGCCCAAACTTTGTGCAAACCATTTGCATAGATGCATACCTATCCACAAACAACAAAAGTGTTGGAAGTAGATACATATAATGGGTCATATGGCCCAATTCAAGTTAAATATACCAATTTAACTTGAATTGTCATGGGTGCTGTGGGTGTTGGGCTGTCTCCATGCCCTTAAAACCCACCAAGGAGCCCAAACTTTTGCAAATCTTCTTATACTGATGCAGATATTTCCAAAAACACTAGGAGACCTAGAAGTATATACCTTTACAGGACCCAATTCCAGTTAAATATACCAATTTAACCATTAAAAACCCCAAATATCCCCCCTGAATAGAGCCCAAAATCCCATTCAGGTGCCCAAATATTTTTTCCCCATTGCCTCTATATATTCTAGAGTGAAATGTGGAATCATTTACAGAATGGGTATAGTCTGAGATATGGCTGACTCAGAAATATGTTTTCATAGGCACGGGTGCTGTATGGTTTTATCATGGGTGCTGTGGGTGTTGGGCTGTCTCAATACCCTTAAAACCCACGGAGGAGCCCAAACTTTGTGCAAACCATTTGCATAGATGCATACCTATCCACAAACAACAAAAGTGTTGGAAGTAGATACATATAATGGGTCATATGGCCCAATTCAAGTTAAATATACCAATTTAACTTGAATTGTCATGGGTGCTGTGGGTGTTGGGCTGTCTCCATACCCTTAAAACCCACTAAGGAGCCCAAACTTTTGCAAATCTTCTTATACTGATGCAGATATTTCCAAAAACACTAGGAGACCTAGAAGTATATACCTTTACAGGACCCAATTCCAGTTAAATATACCAATTTAACCATTAAAAAACCCAAATATCCCCCCTGAATAGAGCCCAAAATCCCATTCAGGTGCCCAAATATTTTTTCCCCATTGCCTCTATATATTCTAGAGTGAAATGTGGAATCATTTACAGAATGGGTATAGTCTGAGAGATGGCTGACTCAGAAATATGTTTTCATAGGCACGGGTGCTGTATGGTTTTATCATGGGTGCTGTGGGTGTTGGGCTGTCTCAATACCCTTAAAACCCACTGAGGAGCCCAAACTTTGTGCAAACCATTTGCATAGATGCATACCTATCCAGAAACAACAAAAGTGTTGGAAGTAGATACATATAATGGGTCATATGGCCCAATTCAAGTTAAATATACCAATTTAACTTGAATTGTCATGGGTGCTGTGGGTGTTGGGCTGTCTCCACAGCCTTAAAACCCACTAAGGAGCCCAAACTTTGTGCAAACTATTTGTATATAGATGCATACCTATCCACAAACAACAACAACAGTGTCTATAGTATAGTATTTGAGGATCATTGCCATTATGGAATTTATTCTGTCATTTGTCAACTATTTACAGCTTATTTTTTTATATAAATAACTAAACACCTTATGAGATGTCTGGAAAGTAATGATATATTATTGTGACCCATTATAGGTATATAACTGTAAGGAAACACAGATTTATAAAACTTTAGTCATGTTATCTGAGAGATAGATGTCTTTGTTAGCTATTCTGGTCATTACTGTATACTGTTATTCTGAAATTACGATCTTGCGCCGTTGCGCATGCCCGCCCGGATGTTTACATTATTAGCGGTGTTTGTATACAATCGGTTTGTTATGGGTGGGTGGTTGGTCTCCGAGCTCGAGCTTTATGTCTCTCAAAAAGTAACTTTGTATGCTTTTGTTTACATAACAATGGTCAAAGATATGACCATAACATACTGTTTATGCGATATTTCTTATTTGTATGCGGACAAAGTCGGTCTACATTTTGTTGTTCTTTCTGTTTGTGGCGGTTTTTGACGGGTGGAAATATTTTCACAGGATACCCACCGCCAAGGCCAACCGTACCTTTAAAAACTCACGGGACCCCGGCTTACTGATGTGTGTATATACTGTAATGCAAAACACAGCAGCCAGAATTTTAACATGTTCAAAGCGTTATGATCTTATTATGCACGCACTTAAAGACCTCCACTGGCTGCCTGCCGCATATAGTACATGTAGGAACGTAGGCTCACGTTAAAAGGTTTGTTTTTGTATTCAAATGTAAAAACGGACTGGTTCTATCGAATTCATCAACGTTCAAGATCATCCACTTGAATTGATATCAAGCGGTGACCTCCACATTATTGTAATTTTGCAGATTGGCAGTTGCTTGTAAAAGTGCTTTCTCGATCGCTGATCATATTTTGTCTTTGGACTTTGTATTTCGTCATTTCCATCCTTGTCCTAATTAAATTTAGTAATATTTCACTCTTGTCATATACGCGGTGTCTTACCTTTTGGATTTATGACTAGCAGATATTGCTCTAAGTTGGGTTTTAATGTCAGTATAAATGTGTTTTCAATGTCAATTCCGTATGATCTTATTTTCTCCATGGTCACGTGGTGCTTTTGATGTTCTCAAATATAGATCTCGTAATATGGATGGGGTTCATGTCTCGTTCAGCGGGTGGTGATGTATATATTGATGGGCATGCTATGGACGTTGAATCAGGTTGGATTTGAGAATTGTCAAGTCTTGAAATAGTGTGCCTGTAATATGCAGAACGAGGTCCCCAGAGGGTGAATTTAGTGACGCTACCCCGCACAGTGGACCATCATCACTAAATTCACCCTCTGGTGACCTCATTCTGCTTAGGATTCATCTATAGTCTCAAATTAACATTGTCTTTAGTTACTTTGTCCCTTCTGTTCAGTTTCTATATCCCCTAATTTGCAGAAGATGAAATGCATAATCGAGGTGAGTAAAAACGAAAGAACATCACAAGAAAATAATAACAAAGAACAGTAATAACAAAGAATAACAAAGAATGAAATATGTACATAAACACAAAAGTTGTATCGGATGAATGCAGAATGCATGGTGTTAAAATTGCTCGGGAACTAGACATCTTTAATCTATCAGCATTTAGGTAGCTATAAAATATACTGTATGCGAGGTATATTTAGAAATGATTATGCAGCACGCGCAGTAGAAATGATATCAATGGTATTAATTGATAAACCGGATATTAAAGGTTAATACTTATTACCATACTAGGAGTGGTATTATAACTTCAAGGATGAATAACATGTAATCATAAATGTGAAAAGAGGATAATCAATATCCAACAGTCGAATATTTCTCTACTTTCGCTCAAAATGTTGGAGTCAGATGGCAATGGGTTGGAAATGTACAACCTCGTCTCATGTTCGAAATTTCCAACATTTGGAAGCTTGGGGTACCAGTCGGAAAATTACAACCCAATGGGGGTGTGAATGGAATTTCGGTTCAAACGGGGTGTTTACGGTATGTAGAGTGCCAGGGCCGATAAAATCGGCCCTAAAAAATATAAAAAATAAAATAAAAAAACATTTTTTTGTTATATATATATATTATTTGTTTTGGGTTGAATTTTGTTTGGGTATGCTTAAGCATGCTATAGCGAATTTAAAAACAAACTGGATAAAACCTTAGGGTCATGTTATAACTCAAAACTATCATCAAGTATTCATGGTAATAATTTTTATGCCCATGAAAACTGTAAGATTCCCTGGCACTAAACCTACAAAATAAGTCTGTTAAAGAATATAAGAAAAAATAATTAAAATTGTAAAAAATTGTAAAAAATAATAACAAATGATGAAAAATTGTTAGGCCAATGCATTCTCTTATATATGCGAGGCGACCTATGGTCGAGTCGCATATATAAGAGAATGCATTGGCACAGGGTATATGGGTTGATACAAAAATCGGACCTGGCACTGAAAGGGTTAAACCTGAACACCAAAATGTAATTCCATCCAGTCAAAACTAACTGAAGTTATCATAAAGAAACCAAGAAAACCCAAATACCACTTAAAAACTGTTAAACAAAGAGTTATTTCACCGAAAGGTGAAATTAGCGTAATGAAATTTAGTTTTTAGTGTGCCAGGCAAAATCGTATGAGTCTCGGTTTACCATTATGAGTAAACGTTAGCCCAAATATATCTGTCAAATTACCATTGGTTTTGTAAAACTCCAAACATTACCCTTCGTTATCACTGCGCTATGAGAATAAGCACACCGATCGCATCAAGCCAGCCCAAATATATTGTGAGGTGTCAATTGAGACAGTAAGGTGTAAGCCGATGCCGTCTCAACATAAAAGATGTAAGCGGGCTGTTATGTCGCGTTTTCTCCATTGTTTGTCACTGGATATGAATGACATTCTGATGATGTCCGTGTTTGGATGTGGCATTAATAAACGTTTTGATTTTTTTAAATAGGAATCTGATGCATGCATCTTTTTTTTTTATTGTTTTCTCTTTGAACTAACAATGTTATCGCTGTTAAAGTGATCCAAGTGGCTCATTTGATATAACATAAAAGTCTGTACAACAACTGCCATCAAGAAGTACATGTAAATCTAGATCGACTTTGTTCTTATTTTCATTATTAATAAATCTCCAATAACTATATTTCGGATATTGAAAAAATTGTTATGTAGACATTACTGTTACAGTGGCATTTCCGATCGAAGTACAACTATATACCAATCAAGACGGGACGACATACATTGGAAAAGTTCAAAGCATTGAAAAATATTCAGAATATCATATTTAGACTAAACTATTTGAACATACTACGCGATCCGTAATGTTTTGTGTAACAGTTTTGTTTACCTAACAATGGTTTCAACACGCAAAATTTCGCTATTTGGCGGATGTGCTATGAATAGTTCATAATATGAATCGTACGTGACACGTAGTGGAGCAACCACACATGATGTGCCTCAATTTTTTTCGGCGACATAACGCTAAGAATAATTTATGTAATATCATGAAGTGGTCACGGCGGAGATGACATACCAAATTGACAAGACGTGTCGTGGGTTGTAAAATCTTGTCTGGATTATCGTCATGACTTCTTCATTTTTCGTTTTCATTAAGCTGACCAACGACATTGGTCTAAATGAAATTAATAGACTTAAATCACATGTGAATTCTTCGTAAGTTGTGAAGTAGTTACTTTCATTTTTATCGCGATGCTTCATTTCGAATTCCGCGTTTTTTTATTTTTGCAATCTCCACACGGTTGCTAGCCGGAAGTCACGTGACAATTTCTGCAAAATCTATACCCGTGATCTTGAAAAATCACTGATGAATATAGAAAAAATTATATAACGTCATTCACCTGCCTTAGGTATAAGCACCCTTGGTGGTTGCTTTTAGAACAAAGTTTATCTAGTTATACATGTTCTGCGCGGTGGTGATACAGACTTTTATAATATTTTCACATTTAACCACTGCGAGGGCCTTATGTCCTCTTAAATCAAGGAGACCGGATCTCAAGCTATAAGATTAGATAGTTATAGCGCTGGCACAGCCTAACATTTTACACGTGCATGTTTCCCCTTGCATTGTGTAACATGTCACGGTGTGACTAGCGATGGATGTTTTATATATACCATCATGTCCTCTCGTGTGTGATGGGTCTCTTCACATGGAGTATTGGTGATCAAGCCTTGAAATCAATTAGAAAAGAATGTGATAACTTACAAATTGATCATGTATGCTGTATGAGATATATTCAACGACGAAAACCCATCAGAAGGGGCGAAAATTAAATACCAGATAGAACCATATTTGAACCTCGTTAAAAAGTTCTCCGTTATATTATCTTTCACTAAGCTTCGGATCAGCGTGAGAAAGGCAGACACAATGAACTAAAGTATCCGATGATGAGAAAATTTGCAAAAAGTGTGGAATGGAGGTAGAAACCGAAGAACACTTCATTATGCGATGCCCCATTTATACAAATATAAGAAAACGTTTATTTGCGGAAATAAGCGACAATATTCAGACCTTTAGTAATATGGCCTACCCAACAGAAATTCTTAATCATCTTGAGAAATGATGAACCCAAAACATGTAATTTCATCTGCAACATGGTTCAACTCTTTCTACATAAACGGTGTGAATCGCCAAATATTGAACATTAATATAGTTATGTTACTATACTTATAATCACATGTTATTTATATAACTGTTTTGGCATCGGCCTCGAGTGGGCGTATCTGTCAATAAAATTATCTTTAAATTTATCGAAAACATTTTCATAACGCAATAAGTATGGGGGCGGAAGTCAGCATCGAGTCTGACCTGTAGTATATGGTTGTAAATCTGTAACACCCCCCCCCCATTCATTCAATTAACATTACCTACAGTGACAGGTATCATCCGGAAACGAATATTAAGCCAAAATGTCAACAAATGGTCGTAACTCTGGTAGAAATAGATGAACAGACACACAAACATCGACCTTGATCTGTGTTATGACCATACGCTAGCGTAATTAACGAACCAAAGCTAAACCATTCACATGAGGATAGCTGTGGCTTTTAATTTATTTTTGTTTTATTATCAAAATCGGTTTATAGATTCCATGGTATTCCAACCAAATAAGATTCACATATACATGTATAAGCCTATAGTTCGTGGGTTAATATCAATAATTACACTCCGTAAACAACGGTTCATCGAAAGAATTGACCCCAGTCGCAATTCAGAATATAAATTAGGCTAATCGTATTTTCGGGTAGTCTTGATTGTCAGCTAGATTATACGTGTATAAACTACCAACATCAAAGTGAAAATAGTTACAAATTGTCGAGAGGGAAACAAATTTGTTTTTACTGGATTTAAAGATGCATACTCCGATTAAGCGCCCCTCAATTACTATTTATTTGGATTCGGGGGTGAAATATATTTGATTCGAGTCGAGGAACCCACATATAAAAGCTCAGAGTTATTAGATATCGATTTTTGAGATCTATTATTTTTCACCATCGAAATTTATTAGTGGGCCAGTAAACAGTTGACGAGCCGACGGTCTCGGACCAATTTGTGGATGAAGATGGATAACTCTAAAATCAAGAGGCTTTCTGTTGGTAATAAGGCCAACTTTCGTTGAACAATATGTTGATAAATAACACGTTTCGGGCAGTTGACAGTTGTGAGCATTATTTTTGGCCAATTAATCGATTTTGACAACTGAAGCGGCATTTATAAAAAATGTTGTTGTTGGAATCTGATTATATGGGTACCATCGAATCGGATTGAGTACCTTTAACAAATATATTTATTGACGCTTGGTGAGCGCTGATACTGAGATACTATATGGATCAGCCGTGTCAATTTCATAATGTTCATTTCATTCACCGTGTCGATTTCAACGAAAATCGACGAACAACGGGATCGTGTAACTTTCCCGGAACCTGCATGCATGTATCTTCTGCTTTTTATGTGTTTCCTTTCGATTCCAGAAAATAGTATGATATTTGTAGATTATCAGATGCATGTATATACTATGTTGTCTTATGATAACAATTAATTCCATATTAAATATATGTTATTTCGTTTCGCACAGTGCAGTACCAAGTGTTGTGCATTAAAGACCTACCGTCGCACAGTATATATATAGATTGGTAAATTCGTGATATGAATCGTATTATATTTCACATAACGAATGTCGATCACTATTCATTCGCTCCGCATGGCGTAGACTGTAGTTACTAGTGTCGTTATTTGTTATGTCATATTTGCTCAATAAAGGGTAAACTACCGCTACGATTGAACTTAAATTGTAACTTAATATTCATATTTCTCAGTTGCAATACCAGTAATGGAAAGACACTGTAACACAATTTTAAGATTACGACATTAATGCTTTAAGACCACCGAACTACTGTGCGACAAAAGTGCTCCCACAAATTTTGATAATATTCACACAATCAGATATAGTCTATATACGATCCAAAGCGCCCAGCTGTGTTCCGTTTTTATACGTTAGTGGACCTACAACCCAACTCATAATAGATTTGGATAATTAATTTTAGAACTAACGTGATCACCTGGAAACGAATTATGCACAGACGGACGGGCCGGACCGACGGACGGACGGAAAAAAGGACAAAAGCATAATACGCCCCGTTAATATTGCTTAACACAGTTGAGGGACAAACAACATGTAAGCAAGAAATTGAGTGGGCGATGTTCAGTACAGTTGGTGCATCCGTGGAGGGGGATCACTTTTCCTTGCTGTCTGCACTGGAGTTAGAACATCGATCGACACAAACCACGCCTTTTTGCTGACAACAGTTACTGAATGCGAAATCGGTGTCAATGATGTGCAGCTGCAAGAAAATGTCAATCATCCGTTGCCATACAACCCTTCGATACATGACTATAGCTGTTTGAATATCTGTTGTTACTCATTATTGTGGCTCATTCTGAAGTTTTTACTGACGCAAAATCCACAGAAATTAAAACTGTTCCTATGATAATTTAACTTTAGTTGCATCAGAACATTTAGCGGTAGAGTGAACTAAACCTGGTAGTACAATGGATCTGTTTTGTTTCCTGATAGCCTGCTGTCTATTCGGAAAATCTTTGTCGCTATCAATTTCATCAAGATTTAAAAAGAACGAACTGTATGGGACAATGAATGCACAAAATATCACCAGCACAACACCAGCAAAATCTAAGATTGATTGTGGGAAAAGATGCATGGCGTCAGGTGACTGTTTATCATTCACATTGGATGTCGATGTTTGCTACCAGCTTACAGACGGTAGTGGGAAATACGTGATGTATGATCGGCAGGTCGACGATCCGGGTGAGTGTAAATTATTAGCTTAAAGTCACATGGTGATTTATGCTCCAAAATACACATAATAATACTGTATAATATGTAATAAATACTATTTAAATGGACATGGCTCGCTCGAACACCAAAATTATGCATACGTAATTTGGTAAGAGGTATCTGAAAACACACATGCGGAAGATTTCCGAACAAACTGGTTGGTGCAGCGTTGAACAAACGAAACTTATGATACTACGTAAGTTTGATGATTAACGTAACGAGAAATCAGCGCGTGAAGTTAAAATAGTTTCAAGTTAAGATAAGGCAACAATCAGTCGCGCATTATTCCGTTTCCGATTCCAGAACTTCAATGAATAGAAATGGCGAAACGAGAGCGCGGACCCGAGCATTTTGTCTGAAGAGGCATTTTCTATGACTTCCGGGCGTCTTGCTGGAACATAACATGTTTGTGTAATGGTATTTCATGTACTTATCGAGTTATTTCGACACCGGAAAATTAAAAAGCGAATATTATTTAATTAATGTCAATTTGAATAGTATTTATTACATATTATAAGTATAACAATAATGCTATAATTATATATATATTGTATCATGGGCCGGATTCGACACCAAGCTATATATAGGCTTATCGGAGGCTTTTCTGGGATTCATTTAACCCTTTATATACTAAATACTCATTAACGAGTAGTTCCCTTAAGAACCTCATCAGTTGGTGAACTTTTAATTTATCTCAACATACTCACCAATGAATATGAATAATTCTGCTCTTGTATTATCTGTTTTTCTGTCTATCGTCTGCTTCTATTACCTGAGCACCTCTCCAAATGAATAATATAACATTCCAATGGATAATTTTATAATTTAGTGGGACAATCCATTTAGTATTGAAAGGGTTGATAGCTATCATGACATCTCGTCTTGCGAGAGTTCATAATCTGCATAGCATGCCACCCAATATTCCATTTTAATTCAGAGATAACTGACATTTCATATAACCGGTTTTCCTTCTTCTCGCGAGTTGGTATGCGTCAATGTACCTACGTAATGTCAGTATATACTTGTGTATGACTGGAGACACAGGTTCAATAGTAGCGATGGCATAGTAGGTTTGCTGTCTTACTATTGTGCAATTTAATGACAACTGGCCGCCATATTTACGATGTCACATAGTTAGTTATGTCGCCAGTATATTGTCTCGCGCAATGATTCTACCAGCTCTACCAGCGTCGTTGTCAATCCTCTTTCGACTTTTTTCTACCTGAACACATTGACCCGTGAAGGCGTTTGACCTTTTAATCAATACGCGGACTAAATTTTGTTCATGCTCACATCCATTTTCTTGGTAAGTTAGTGAATAATCCCTTTCTGTCAAAATCATGGAGTTGATACTACCTGACCAAAAAAAAACATAAAACGGACTACATGTGAGTGAATGAGCTTAGCTCCTATGTTTTGTGGATGTCCACGATCGAGAAATATTCCGAGCGAGCATGTAACGACATATATATATATAAGAAGAATACAATATCGCTGCGTATTGAGTGAGACGCAACTGGTTAATTGGTCCAAGTAGACTCATTGTGTGAGAAATTCGACGCCACTTAGCTAACTATGGCATAGTAATTATAACGACCACTTGTCACTAAATTTCACCATTGTATGGCAGCAAAACATACTATGATCGCTAATATGATACCTGTGTCTCCAGCCTAATATGATACCTGTGTATCCAGAATATATATTGAGATAAAGTTTCGTATAAGTCAGTGACACAGGTAGAATTAAAGGGACATAAGGGACTTGCAGTGGATAAATTTCAAAAAAGCCAGAAAAGTTTGTACATGCAACCATCACCATTAAGAAAAACATGGAACATTGATAGCATTTGTTTTCGTATTTATTATTCGTAACTTTTCAATGAAGAGACATTGCGTGTTAAAATCTTAGTCATCGAAACATTACTTTTACAGTGTCAGCCATTCATCAACAACAATTGACCAAATTCTGATAACAGTATGATGATATACGTTTAAACATGTCCGACCAATGAACAACATTCAAGAAAGCACAGATTTTCATCTAAAATATTTCACTTTCAAAAATACATTTGCCTTCCACTGCAGCTGTAATGGTTATATGAATACATAGCAATGGGTTCAGCATGCGAAATATCTAATCATCTCTGGAGAGTGATCACTAATAATAGTAAGAACATTATCTATCTATTTTTCTTCTTAGCCATGATTTATTTTTTATTTATTATATTGAGAGTGGCTAATGTCCCTTGAGGGATGGTATATCTCATTCCCAAATGTTATTTATTTAACCTTTTCATAACTGCGGTGGTGCAGCATTAAGTTCCTCTGCCAGTGCATTATCATATATATTCGAGTCTCCCATAGAATACACTGGTTTACACTGTCAAGTTAAATGTACTATCTTAGTTGTCGAAAATATTCATATTTGTTCTAATCACCGTAAACAGAAAAACATTAAAACGCATACAGTTTCGTTCATATATACCATGACCATCACGTAAACAGCATGTTATCATAAAGACCTACTATATTTTACCTAAGCAAGAGCCTGATTGTGTTACAGAAGACAGCACAATGCTACTGGCTAATCACACACAAATGGCATAAACGCTCTTTATTAGTTCCATATCAGGAATTCACCAACAAAGAACGCTCTCTATGTTTACCATCATAATATAAACAAACACCAGAAAAGTAACCTTTTATGCTTTTGTTTACATAACAATGGTCAAACATTTGACAATAACATACTTTTGATGCGATATTTCTTATTTGTATACGGAAATAGTCTGTCTACATTTTGATGTTATTTCTGTTTGTGGCGGTTTTTGACGGGTGGAAATATTTTCACAGGATACCCACCGCCAAGGCCAACCGTACCTTTAATCGAGACTCCCTATGGGACACTCGCATAAAAGAGAATGCATTGGCACAGGGTTTTCGCAAACTTTCAGGAAGCTCCAGTCATGGAAGAGTTAATGGTTCATTGGGAGCTTTCCGATGAATGGCAACAAGCCATATTCCGACTAAATCCTGAAAGTTACCCATAATTATGCTGTGGTTAAGGAGTCGATTATTTAGGGCATTACTGTAACTTGACACGAGGTACAATTTGAAGGCCATGTGTTGTGGATAATATCAACCATGGCCAGGATTAACGAACATGAAAAGAATGTTTTCTCAAATAACGCAATGATTGCAATGTTATTTAGCAGTCAGTGTATGTTCATAAACGAGTAGTAATTTGTCGATGTTTTATGCAGTTTACTTACCAGTTCTTTCAACGACTGTCGATTTCCTGTGCCCCGGAAACAAATCAAAGGGGTCCGACAGTCTGGCGACAGATCAACTTTATAGGATTTGACCATACACCCTTATATATATACACCCTGTGTTATTTAGCCAGTTTATGTGTGTCTGTTTTTGCCCTGTGTTATTTAGCCAGTTTATGCGTGTCAGTGGTTGGCGTTATTTAGCCAGTTTATGTGTGTCATTGGTTGGTGTTATTTAGCAAGTTTATGTATGTCGGTTGTTGCCCTGTGTTATTTAGCCAGTTTATGTATGTCGGTTGTTGCCCTGTGTTATTTAGCCAGTTTATGTATGTCGGTTGTTGCCCTGTGTTATTTCGCCAGTTTATGTATGTCGGTGGTTCGTGTTATTTAGCCAGTTTATGTATTTCGGTTGTTGCCCTGTGTTATTTAGCCAGTTTATGTGTGTCATTGGTTGGTGTTATTTAGCCAGTTTATGTATGTCGGTTGTTGCCCTGTGTTATTTAGCCAGTTTAGGTGTGTCGGTTGTTGCCCTGTGTTATCTAGCCAGTTTAGGTGTGTCGGTGGTTGCCCTGTGTTATTTAGCCAGTTTATGTATGTTGGTGGTTGCCCTGTTTTATTTAGCCAGTTTAGGCGTGTCGGTTGTTGCCCTGTGTTATTTAGCCAGTTTATGTGTGTCGGTGGTTGCCCTGTTTTATTTAGCCAGTTTAGGTGTGTCGGTTGTTACCCTGTGTTATTTAGCCAGTTTATGTATGTCGGTTGTTGCCCTGTTTTATTTAGCCAGTTTATGTGTGTCGGTGGTTGCCATATGTTATTTAGCCAGTTTATGATTGTCGTTGATTGCCCCGTGTTATTAGGTCAGTTTTTGTGTGTCGGTGCTTGGCCATAACCTGTTGCACGGGGTTATTGTTTGAGTTGTTACATTGGCAATTTGATTAGCGACTCAGATTTTATGATTGAACTATGTCTGAAATAGACGCACTTCTTACATAGTATTTGCACAAAAGGAGCAAAAGGAAGTCGCGCGTCGGGTAGGTTTAGGGTGTTTTATAATAAAACGACATGTACGGGTACGTTCACACACTGGAAAAATGCCACGAATGATGGTCATTTAAAGCATGTTTGCAGACTCCCGATTAGTACGAGCTGTGTCGTGGGAGACAGACGCAAATCAACAATAAGTAATGGTAATGGGTGTACCTCTATCTCGGTGACCACAAAATGAAACCACTGACACAAATTGCTAATGCGTTGTGTCTGTACCACCCTTGTTATGGGTGGGACCAGGGAGAGAAATTGATAAAACAGTTTGTTAGGCTATTTTCCTAATAACTCAAGTATATCTTACAAGTGTGGGCATCCCCGTGATACGAAAATCGCATAGTGTGGAATGAAGTCAGAAAGTGGTGCCGCTCGAGTCAAAAATAGAGGTCAGTAAGGGGTGGGAAAATTGTTAACAAACACTGTCGCCGAGTTCACCAAACTTATATATAGTCATCACACAAGTTATTGGTATAATATAGTGGGTTAAATAGTTATAGATATGGCAAGAAACGTGGTCAATATTTTTTTGGTACTCATATTTTTAGGGGCTAAGTGATAAGTGCAACTGAATCAAGGAAAGAGAGTATCAAACTGTATTCTTGCACTGCTAAGCTGCTAAACTGCTAATACATGAAAAAATGAACAAATGAAGAAAATGGAGTTTTAAACTGGGCTCTGGCTCCGCTAGAATTGAGTTTGAAACTCTCTTTTTACTATTTTCATTCCTTAGCAGTTTAGCAGCGTAGCACCACTAGAATTGAGTTTAAAACTCTCTTTTTTAATATTTTCTTTGGTTAGCACTAGCAGTTTAGCAGTTTAGCAGTTTAGCAGTTTAGCACCGCCATAATTCAATTTGAAACTCTCTTTTTTAAATATTTTCATTCCTTAGCAGTTTAGCAGCATAGCACCGCTAGAATTGAGTTTGAAACTCTCTTTTTGATATTTCATTTCTTAGCAGTTTAGCAGCGTAGCACCGCTAGAATTGAGTTTGAAACTCTTTTAAAATATTTTCATTCCTTAGCAGTTTAGCAGAATAGCACTGCTAGAATCGAGTTTAAAACTCCCTTTTCTCCAGACTTCGCGTTTGGTCATCCATTTTGAATCGGGAACATGTGTGAATAAATGTACAGTTCGGAAACAAAAAGACGAAACGCTTTTCCGGCAATAGATATCTTTGTCTTTACTTTGATGTAGCAGTTAGCACCTAAAAATACGAATACCCAAACAAATTTGACCACGTTTCTTGCCATATATGAATAGTTACGCTGTTTGTATCATATTGGGGCCTGGGCAGTATATGGATAACGGCTAGACCTTGGCACTGATAAAGGATATACGCAACTCTGCGACCACAGTTGTAGGTATGTTTTGTAACTGACATAAAGCATACTTATAAACCAGCCCATTCTCCAGTAAATAAGCTCATATAATATAGAACTTATTTCAAACACACGAAATATCCAGAAATATCTTAATTAAGCACTATATGAACCTAAATGGGACACGGTCAAAACAGTCGTATGTGAGCTTATTTCAGTCAGAAATAAGCTCATAGGGGCATTATTTAATCTACATTTTTCATCGAGGAACGCTCTTTATAATGTGTTTTCACTGCGGCCCGCGCCATTCAACGAAATAACGAGGATGAGTCCAATATGAGCTTATTTCAGAATCAAATAAGTTCCTTATGAACCTATGTGATTATATGTGATTCCTATATGAACCTATTTACACGAGGATATGTTGTTATAAACATATGGACATAATCCAGTATTTTCATCAACCTATTTCAGTTAAGACTACACTCCACCAGGGACATGTGATAGCCAGAGACGTGGCGACAGGGGGTTTGGGTGGGGGGGGTGTCGCACCCCCCAACTTTTGTCAAAATTTTCAACAGTTGGAAATTTCATGCCTGCCAAAACATTAGTTGGAAATGTCACACCAACAATAGGTTGAAAATGTTCTTGTAGTTTGATTTTCAAACAATTTATTGGGGGGGGGCAATTAATTGTTTTTGGACCAATATTTGCTTATTTTCCTTTTTTTTCTTCAAAATTTTGGACTGAAATGATCATCAGTTGGAAATTTTCCAACCTTAGTGGGTGTGACAGGTTGGAAATTTCCAACACTTGAAAAGCTTGTGTCCTGGTCCCTCCTCCGTGAGCAGTCAAAACTGCTAGTTAATTTTAAAAGACAATATTGTCATACATTAATTTGGTCAACTTGTCATTGGAATTGTCATCAGTTGGAAATGTTCCAACCTAAGTGGGGGGGGTATCAGGTTTGAAATTTCCAACTCTAGGAAGGCTTGAGGCTAGGGTGGATGCTATGATTTTGTGATTTTCTTGTTCAGATTTCAAAATTTTCGCACACCGGGCCGAACCATGGTCGGCCCGGGGTGTCATTGTCCCTCCCCCGTGGCCAATGTAAAACTGCTAATTAGTTTAACAAAACAATATTCTACTAAATTTGGTCGAACTTGTGGACTGAAATGGTCAGCAGTTGGAGAATTTTCCAACCTGAGGGGGGGGGGTATGAGGTTTTAAATTTCCAACACTATAGGAAAGCTTCAGTTGAGGCCAGTCTAGATGCTAGGATGTGCGATTTTCTTGTATAGATTTCCCAATTTTCTCACACCGGACCGAACAACCATATTGTCAGCCCCGTGTGTCCTGGTCTCTTGTCCTTGGCCGTGTGCATTTGTCTGTAGTTAGACCACTAGATGTACGGATATATGCAATATTTTAGGTTAAAATATCTTAATGTTCTTATACCGGAATATAGAATCATGGTTTATTAATATATCGGATATTAGGGGCCTGAGCACTGAGGTGCAAGGTGTGTGCAAATGGAATTATGCAAAACTTGTTTTTGGTCTGATTTTGATTTAAGGGGGGTGCAGTTGGAATTTCCCAAGGTTGACACCCCCCTCAACGTAGACCCTATAGCCACGTCCCTGGTGATAACGGGTGGAGTAACTCACACAATAGAGTCAACAGAAACTGTTGGACATCTTATGTATGACGCAACATTAGTTGGATTTATCCGATCAAATGTAGATGGAATTTATTCTGATAAGTTGATATTTCAAACAGTGTTGAGTGTGATATTTATTATTTTTAGGCCGAAAAGCCAACTTTTTTGACTGAAATGGCTCAACCATGTGTGGTGTGTTACATTGGGAATTCCAATAGTTGGAATGCTTGTGATACCATTTAGAAAATTCCTACCCAAGGGGTGCAAATGAACATATGGAAATTGGAAATAAATGTTTGCCACAAAGGTGTCAGTGCATGCAGTGGTAAATTTTTGACAGAATTAGGAATTTTTTTAAGGTTTAAAAACTTGTGGTACCAGCTGGAAAATATCAACACACAGCCAAAAAATTCTCGAAATTCTTCGGATTTGTTTAAGAAGGGTTAGTGAATATGAAAATAAGTAGACTGTGAAGAGCGTTCTCGATTGTTAGCTTGTGTGATAGTTTATGACATTATTTCGGATGGATGTGTTTGTGAATTATCGCGATGCTTGTGCCATAATTATATATGATCGTAATTGCAAGTATTTTTAATTTTGCCTGCTAAATTGTGGTAAGCTGAAAATTTGCTTTAAAATTTTTCACTAAATTGGCGTAGAATCAGACCGGGGATGTTTATATATACCTGCACTGTGTTTATGTCTACTTTACTTGTATGTATTGACATAACTGCTTCTGGGAAATGTTATAATGGATATATAACTGTCAGAGGTCTCAGCGGGGGTTCTTCGGGTACAAAATAAGGAACACATGAGCAAGTTCCTAATATCGAAAAGTCATGTAGGCGTCATCCTTAAAAATAATGATGAGAGTAGAACAAAGTGACTGGGGTTTAAGATGCATAATGATCTCTGTAAATGTAGCGTTTGCATCGTTGCTATGCGTCGACATGTTTGCAAGGTTTCTATGCGTCGACATGTTTGATACGTTGCTATGCGTCGACATCCAATGTGTGAGCACGGTGTGTGAAGATTGTGAATGTTTAACGATTTCAGTTCGAAAGGAATGGAGTTTTACAGGTCTCGTATACAGTCGGTTTTATTGTTGTGAGTGCGAGAAATGTGCAATTATTTTGGACTTCTGACATTGTCTGATCGATGCGAACTATGAAAAGGTGTCATAGTTACTCCTATCTCTTGCATTGATGTCATTTCCTTAAGTGGAAGGCCGTGTGTATGTCACTGTTAACAAGAAGACAGTCTTGTGTTCCACTGTTATAGATGATTGGTGACATGTATATATGTATATATACCGGCTTTGTTGACATATATCAACAGGTTAACCCATGCTATACTAAATACTCATTGATGATTAGTTACATTAAGAATTGTTCAGATAATAATTTCAACATATTACCATAGTAATATAGTCGGTTTTATTGTTGTGAGTGCGAGAAATGTGCAATTATTTTGGACTTATGACATTGTCTGATCGATTCGAACTATGAAAAGGTGTCATAGTTACTCATATCTCTTGTATTGATGTCATTTCCTGAAACGGAAGGCCGTATGTATATCACTGTTAACAAGCAGACCATTTTATATTCCACTGTTATAGATCCTTGATGACGATGTATATATGTATACATACCGGCTTTGTTGACATATCTCAAAAGGTTAACACTTTCTATACTAAATACTCAATGATGATTAGTTCTATTAAGAACAATTCCCATAATTAATATGAATCAATCTGCGCCAGTAGTATATGTCGTCTGTTTTTATTACCAACACATCACTCCAAATGAATAATATACCACTCCGGTGTATACTTTAATAGCACATTTTACTTTACCCGTGTGCTCAAATCAAATTGCCATGACACGTGGGTACACCATTCCGCCGTTTCGAAAAATCACCTTGGTAACCAGATGTCAAATCCATGTTAACCCTTTCTATACTAAATACACATTGAGGAAATTCGTATTTAGTATAGAACAAATTATCTGAACATTTTCCACCAATGAATATGAATCATTCTGTTCGTGTGATATCTGTTCGTATGTATGTTGTCTGCTTTTGTTTCGTGAACACCCCTCAAAATGAACGATATGGCATTCCAATGTATACGTTTATAACCAAGAGGGAGATCACATTCAGTAAAGAAAGGGTTAACCTATTATATATGTCAATTATGCAGGTTTAGGTGTGATGTGAATTACTCGCTAAGCACACAGCGGATTAAAACACCCATGTTGTATAATAACAAGGTTTGCGGTTTGAAACATAAACTGCGATTTAATTTCTATTGTTTTCCCAGTAACATTTTCAAAATAAATAGGGTTTACCAAGAGTGGTTACAAAAAGGAAATATGAATATTCATACATCCACATAAAAATAATACCGCGAACGTATGTAATGGGGTGTAATATTCCATATAGTCTCGGAATAATCCCACTTTAATAGCGCTATTTGCTCACTCTGATCCCGGAATAATCTCACCCTTGTCCCGGAATGATCTCACCCTTATTCCGAAATAATTCCACCCTTTTAAATTCAACCCCCTCAGGTTGGAACATTTCCAACTCTGATGACCATTTCAGTCCAATATTTGATAAAAAAAAAAGTATGTGACTATTGGTCTAAAAACAACATGTAACCAGCTTTCTACTAATTTACCTTTTTACCAAATATGGGGAGACACCACCCCCTGTCACTGCGACCGTGTAGTGTACTGGATGGACAAAGCGATCACCCTTATAAACGTTTATGCATAGCAAGTACTTATCAATTAAAGTCATAGTCTTGTTCTATTTGGATGTATGATTATTGATAAGATTTCATTGTTAGAAATATTCATCTAAATGTGATCACTTGTTACGCGAAGAAGTCTATTCATATTATAAAGTTATTATACAATGTTGTGTACAGTATGTGTTTTTCTTGTATGAGTCCAGGTTGTGGTGAAAAGTCGTATTGGACGAGACACGCAGTGTCGAGTCCAATATGACTTTTCACCACAACCTGGACGAGTACAAGAAAATCTCATACTGTACACAACATTGTATAATGACATTTTTATTATCCATCTGTATGTTTATCCAAATTTTAGGAATAAAACTTTTGTGGTTATTTTTGATATTTGTCGGCACTTAATTATCTATAAAAAAAGCATGTAGTTGATCATCAGAAAGCATGGTTTGGAACAGTAAACACGGAAATGAAAAAAACTCAACGCGGAAGCGAAACGTCTCTAAATCCACCAGTGTTGAGCGCGCATCACAATTTCACCGATTCATTTCGAAATAGTTAATTCGTGACGTCACAGAGTCCCGATAAAAAGTTATATTGCACACTTGGGAGTCCATTATGACATTCGGGAGTCAAATATGACTTTTTCCAGGATTATCACGTGGCGGCTTTCGACCAATCGGAAATAGTTTTAGTTAATGGATGGGTAATAATACCCGTTAACATAAGTTTGTTATGTCCTAGTCTTGACGCTAAAAGTATTCATGAATCCACGGAAAGGTCATTTTTATATACTGATTTACAGGGGTGGGTTACTATATCAAAATCGTGAAAAAGGGTTTTCATTGCAATAGGCGGGTGTTGGATATATACAAGGATGGAAACATATTTGCGCATTGTGTCTGCAAAGTGTTTATTGGCACCCCTCCAATTCCTGGGCATGATGACATACAAGTTAGACTGGGTCAGTACAGGTATATTCATTGGTAACAAAACTTCAAAATAAAGTAAATATCATGTCATTGTCGTCAGTCCGCGTACACCCTTTATATTTAGAGAGGGTTAGATCATTCTTCGACAAACTATATATAATATATCATATTTGTGATGGGGAAAATATCCAGTAACGAGGTGGCTATTCGATTTCCCAGTTAAGTCCATTCAACGGTTCTTGACGGTTTCACCGAGTTATGAAATGAACCATCGAACTAGAAAGAGGAAGGTACAAACAGCCTCCAGTACTAATATAGAATGTGTATATGGTGTCTAAGGACGCATGTCGAAACACAGGTCCCTGACACAAAAAATTTCATAAAGCTGCATGTAAAGTACCAATATATCTTGTTCGCATGATGAGGACCGGTACTTAGCCAACCATATCCGAGCTACCGTGTGAACAATTCAAAACATCACATATTTTGAAGAGCCACCGACACAGCTGTCACAGAAACAACATTTCAATAGTATGCAGTAGGAGGATACATGTATATTATAAACGGAATAAGTGCATACTGAAAGGACGGGAATACACGACTATATCTTAAATGTACGAATGCATACTGCTCATGTCCAGAATTAAGTGCCGAAACGTCTTAACCGAAAAGTCGAAACGTTTAAAAAAGAAGTTCCAACATTTCGAAGTGCCGAACACCCAGGTGCTCAAGTGTCTTGAAAACCCGGCGCCGAATCGTCCTGCACATATCAGGAACAGATACAGTTTTTTTTCTGGTCTGGTTTTAATCACTCGTGTGCCCCGGTGGCTCTGTTGGTGAGGTTCACTGCGCCAACGTAAACCGTCAAGCTAAGATGGCTCGAATCCTGATGAGTGTGGTTTTGTTTTGTTTTGTTTTTTTAAAGTTCAATTGTTTATTAGTAATGTATATATCAACATAACAATGGTAAACAAGTAACGAACCAAAAATAGCGATAATACATTACTGGGAGGTGGCATGACCTTCTGGTCGTCTTCCTACCATCTTCCTGGAAAAAAACTTCCTTTCTGGCTCTGAGCTCCCCTGGTCAGTGGTCAATCATTCAAATTAAACTTATGCTTAAATGGCGTTGCAACTTTTATCAACAACATAATAATAATGCTGCTGAAATACCATTGGATAATAATTATTGCTGTTTTTTTCATTTAATGAAAATTGTTGAATGAAAATGAAAATGATGAGACAGAACAAGTATCTAAATAACTAAACAGATATCAGGTTCCTATAATTTGTTAGTGATATGTTATATGTTATGACTACATCATGACATGACGCCTGGATAGCAATCATGACAATATCAGTTTTTACATTCAACTTTTTCAAGGTAAGACTCAATAAATTCTAGTGTAATGTATAATGTGTAATGTTGTGTGATCCACTCTCACGGATGGACACCAGAATAGTGCATCTCGGGAAATTTGCCAGTTGCTTTATGGGGCTTCAGTGGTATTTACGTGCAATGGACTGATATCCGGTTAAATGAACCCATCTGGTCGGTATTTCTTCCACATATAAAACTGCATGGCATTGTTGTTATTTAAGTTATAGGAGTTACAACGATGATAAAATCCCAATATAGCAAACCAAAACAAACTTTTCAATTGCAGAATCACTCGCCGAACGATGTGCGGCCTTCGCTGCCAGGGGATACGTGTATTTCGCAGAAGTTGATATTTGCGTCAGGCTCAACGACACTGAGATGATCTGGATGGACGCAAGTGCTGCTTGTGAATCTGATTCCGGACATTTGTTCTCAATGAGATCTGACCAGGAAGCCGTGGCGCTGAAACCATACCTCAAACGTATGTCCAAACAGTTTTGCTTTCTATAATACTCGTATTCTCATGTTTCATTCAGAACTATCTTATAACCATTTGGTCTCTTTTGGGGAATTATAGATCAGCAGCACGTTTTCACGTATTTCCTGAATTTAAAAAATTCAATCCACAGCGCTGACACGATACCTCATTCAACGAGTCCACGTATTTTCAAAGACTACTTTTATTCGCCACGATAGTCTTAGCTTGCCTTCTGACTTATGACGACCGTGTGCATTATACAGCATGCGCATGTGGTGATTGAATTGTTGACTGTTAATAACGATCCCACTCGTCCCTGGGATCGGGTCGGTTCACACAAAGGTGATATATAACGTATATTACTTCAGCTGTTACTGTGCCAGCCATCGTATTGGTTTCGGTTTACCATTGTGAGTGAACGTTAACCGACACTGCCATTGGTTGTGTTGCCTATCGTATATACGGAATCGCACCAAAGCAGCCCAAATATATTGTCAGGTGCCAGTGGTACTCCTATTTACCGGGAATAATGTGGGAGAAATCGAGAACTACCGAGAACAAGTTTCAAAATATGACTTACATGTATTGAGTATACTTATATATATGGCTTTTGACTGAATACGAGAATTATCATGAGTGGGTCCAAGCAAATACGATAATTCGATCAATCGATAATTCTCGCGTTCTGTTAGCAGTAGGTTTCCTTTTTATTATAAGCGGTTTCGTTATTTCAATTTACATTTATTTCTCTCAGGCGATTGTTTTTCCGAATTAAATGTAGATGAAATAAGTCAGCTGATCACCAACTGATTGACTCGAATCTGGCTCAGAGATAAAACACTTCATGAAGCTCGACATCGCCCTGTAGGTTACAAACACCTAATTATTTTCCATAGGCGACAGTGTTAACTAGAAGTACCGCCCGCCATGGGTTAAGCCTATTTGAATTTCAAGTGGTCAAATTTCCCTTAGAACGTCATCCGCTGCACCAGACTACACAAAAATCAGCAGCATAAAAATGCCCAGACCCCTTCCATAACTTCGGGACCTCACCAGACTCTTCCTGGACATCTAAACATACATGATCGCCATATTTACGTAGGCTATGATTTTCTGTTCCGGCTTAGGGATATTTCCCTCAATGATAATCAACCAATCAGCAGCGAGAATTTTGTTTTTATGCTGACTCTCGAGTTTCCCTACACAATTCAAGAAGCGTAACTCTAGTTGCTTGTAACCTATAATTGTAAAGAAAATCGAATTTTGATCGTGTAAACCGCGCCAATTTTACAAAAAAAGCTTTACTGTGATACACTAGAAATATAGGAGTCATTGGACATCCTATTATCTCCCAGCGGTCCTTTAACCCACATATCCCGT
This sequence comes from Siphonodentalium dalli, assembly GCA_032622095.1. NCBI lineage: Eukaryota > Metazoa > Mollusca > Scaphopoda > Gadilida > Siphonodentaliidae > Siphonodentalium > Siphonodentalium dalli. The sequence continues at coordinate 250,681,920 of CP136063.1, forward strand.
TTTAAAATGAACCAATTTTTTGGGGTAAGAAATAATCGCATCCTGATAACTCTGGAAGCACAGTTTAGCAGGAAAGATCCTAGTGTCTCGTGTCATGCTTGTCGTATATATGCTGCACAGTGTCTCATGTCCCATGTCCATAAACCCACTAATGGGAATATTATGACCACAAATGTGACCACACCAAAAATTCACGGTTTTTCATCATAATTTAATTTGGAAAATCCGACTCGCGTGAATAACGCACACGATAGAAAGGCACATATATAAGTTTTGAAAGCTAGTTAAGTATATCTACCATACGCCTTAAGGAATTTATCTCATTTTGAACAGTACAATGTTTAATTGGATTTGAAATACACCCCTTCAAAATTTCACCATCCGACGATGATTTGGTTCAATGATAGGCGGATGTCCCTTTAAATTTCAGTACCTTTTAGGAGTTTCAGTCGAATTCCTATTAGAGAAACTTCCATCACCCCGATCGTGCTATTTTGAACATTAAAGATCCACCCATATGCACAAAATTGATGATTTTTCAGAAAATTACTCCTCCGGGAAAAGTTGAAGTTCCGGCGACAGAGGGTTAATAATTGTCTCGCATAATCTGAAAATGGGTCGGTAGGGCGTAAAAATACAATAGCTCAACAAAACAAGACAGACTTTGTTTATCAGTGCTTCTAAATTCGCTGTCCTGAACGATATTTGAAATTCAAGAAGCGTAACTCTATATAATTATTTGCTTGTAACCACAGGTCCCCAGAACAAAAAATTACCCCACCCCAAATAGTACTTAATCCTATAGAGGATGGGGTCAAGGAATATCGCCATCTTAAAAGTAGATGACGTCATTTACGGCATCGATAGGAACACAATGAATGCTAATACGAAAAGCAAATAAGATTTTGGTATTAGCTCGCTGGGACAAGCGATTTAGAGCTATTTCACTGTTGAGCATATAATAAGTTCTATCGAAGTTTGTTGAACTATACTTGACAATGAGCATATAATAAAATCAATTGTGCATTCTTTATCTCTCTTGAATAAAGTGTTATGCTAAACTTCACGGTATAAGAAAGGCATGTTAACTATATATCTGTCTTATAAAAGGTAGAATAGGGCATAATATTAACTGAAGATTGATACACAATACTTGGAAATTGTTATGACTGAATGATTATACTTCCAGATTTTAATATGGGAGAATATTGTATTTCGGTTTCGCAATTTGTCTCTATTGTTATTATTCTTCATCATAGTAAAACCGTAACGCTTAATCCCAAGACTCGAACCGCTAACTGTAGAACGCTAAAATTTTCGGAGATTGTATAAAGATGAATTATCTCTTTAAACAACACAATTTATATATTTTCCTAGGTATGAAATAACACGTATGAGTTGGAAATTCCTGCCAGGAAACGATTCTATCAATTAATATTGATTTTATTTCGATAGTATTTTATTCAATTAATGATATGCTTCTTTCTTCTGTAAATATAACTTTTAGATAGTGACATCTAGCGCGGTGCTCCGAACGGATGCGAGCCCCACAATGTCTCCGATTGATTGTATCTATTGTAATATCAAGTGCGAATCAAGCAGATAAGATATAATGATATATAGTGTAGAATATGCGTATTTTCAATTATTAAACAATAAAACAAAACGCAAATAAAAAATACGGTCGTGAATATCAGGGACCATTATTAGACGGCACAGAGTTATTTTATTGGGATACAATTCTAAATAGAGTTATTATTAAAGACATATATTATGGACTTGTTCGAGTGCGATAAACTTATACGTTAGTTCGCAGGCTCTATACAAACCTGGAGAATGTAGCATTCTACTAACATCACCGAAAATTTCAATGAAATCGGCCATATCACTCCATAGAAAACATCATCTGAACTACGCTCAATTATAAATATTTACATTTCAACCCGGGACGCAACAATCGGCAATAAACTAACGAAAAAGATTTCGCCAAACTAGCGTCATTGCATTTTAATGAATATATAAGAATGATTGGGTGTGTTGTCAATTTGGGTTAATATTCGTAAATATAACTAATTTTAGCAAGACTTTTCTCCATTTCCATTTGCTCACCCTGCTGGAGTGTTTCACATCACTTTAATTGATAGACGCGTTTCAGAACATGCAACGGGCTAATGAAGGAACGAGGCTAACGCAGGAGCCGATACATTTTTATACATAAAGTACGTCAGGTTTGACCCGTATATACATATAAGACATCACGCTTAACGGAGATGACGTGTAGGGGTGGGTATAGTCCGTTTGCCAATTCCACCAATTGAACTAAAGGGAAAGAAATCAACATTATCATATTATATCTATAACTTTCGTGAATCTGTTTAAAATTATCCGATTTATCGACCCCAACATCGGCAATACAGAACTCAGATTCCTTGGAATCACCTTACGTCTTACATCTTACTGCACCCCCACAGGCACATATATGGCAAGAAACGTGGTCAAATTATTTTGGGTAATCGTATTTTTAGGTGCTAACTGCTACATGTATATCAAAGTAAAGTCAAAGATATTTATTGCCGGAAAAGCAGTTTCCTTTTTTGGTTTCCGAGAAGTCGGCAGAAAAGGGAGTTTTAAACTCGATTCTAGCAATTCTATGACGCTAAACCGCTAAGGAATGAAAATATTAAAAAAGAGAGTTTCAAACTCAATTCTAGCAGTGCTATGCTGCTAAACTGCTAAGGAATGAAAATATTAAAAAGGAGAGTTTCAAACTGAATTCTAGCAGTGCTATGCTGCTAAACTGCTAACGAATGAACATATTAAAAAAGAGAGTATCAAACTGAATTCTAGCAGTGCTATGCTGCTAAACTTCTAAGGAATGAAAATATTAAAAAACGAAGTTTCAAACTCAATTCTAGCAGTGCTATGCTGCTAAACTGCTAAGGAATGAAAATATTGAAACAGAGTTTCAAACTGAATTCTAGCAGTGCTATGCTGCTAAACTGCTAAGGAATGAAAATATTAAAAAAGTGTTTCACACCGAATTCTAGCAGTGCTCTGCTGCTAAACTGCTAAGGAATGAAAATATTAAAAAAGAGAGTTTCAAACTCAATTCTAGCAGTGCTATGCTGCTAAACTGCTAAGGAATAACAATATTGAAAAAGAGAGTTTCAAACTCAATACTAGCAGTGCACTGCTGCTAAACTGCTAAGGAATGAAAATATTAAAAAAGAGAGTTTCAAACTCAATTCTAGCAGTGCTATGCTGCTAAACTACTGAGAAATAAAAATATCAAACAAGAGAGTTTCAAACTCAATTCTAGCGGTACTATGCTGCTAAACTGCTAGCGAATGAAAATATTAAAACAGAAAGTTTCAAACTGAATTCTAGCGGTGCTATGCTGCTAAACTGCTAAGCAACGAAAATATTAAAAAAAAGAGTTTCAAACTGTTACATAGTTACATTTGGAAATCAGAGAATTACTCAAACTAGAAAAATGAAAATATTTCACCCGTACGTGTATTTGTTATTTAGTTACAAATGCTTATCAGGGAATTACTCCAACTAGGAAAATGAAATAGTTCACACATCCTTGAATCTCGAATTTGAGCCTATGTCACATAAACCTAAGTCAAGTCCAGAACAATGCAGGATGGTCCACATATGTCCCAATATCCATATTACATGCCGGAATACAAAGATATAGGCACATACCCATTTTCTATGATGGTCCCTTAAAATGATGAACCCCAAATTTGAGCCCGTGCAGTTTAAACCTATGCAAACTATACATTAGTCATGTCCAGATGCATGATGGTCCAGCAATGTCCCAACATCCATACTATATATATAATCCGATATAGGCACATAACAAATTTGGAGAAAAAAATTTGGAGAACCCTGAATTTGAGCCCGTGCAGTGATAACATATGTCAGCTATAAATGAGTCATGTCCAGATGCATGATGGTCCAGATTTGTCCCAAAATAAATATTATATCTCAGAATCGAAAGATACAGGTAAATAACAATTTTCCATGATGGGCTATTAAAATGGTGAACCCCAAATTTGAGCGAGTGCAGTTTAAACCCAAGAAAACTGTACGTGAGTCATGCCCAGATTCAGGATGGTCCAGGTATGTCCCAGCATCCATATTATATGCCAGAATCAAAAGATATAGGCACACACTCATTCTTTATGATGGGCCCTTAAAATGGTGAACCCCAAATTTGAGCCTGTGCAGTGAAAATCTATATCTACTATATCTGAGTCATGTACATATGCATGATGGTCCATATATGTCCCAATATCTACATTAAATCCCAGAATCCAAAGATATATGCACATAACAATTTTCCATGATGGGCCCTTAAAATGGTAAACCCCAAATTTGAGCCCCTCAAGTTTAAACCTAAGTAAACTATACGTGAGTCATGCCCAGATGCAGGTCGGTCCAGATATGTCCCAACATCCATATTATATGCCAGAATTCAACTATATAGGCGCATACCCATTTTTTATGCTGGGCCCTTACAATGGAGAACCCCAAATTTGAGCCCGTGCAGTGAAAACATATGTCAGCTTTTCCTGATTCATGTCCAGATACAGGAGGGTCCAAATATGTCCCAATATCCATATTAAATACCAGAATCTAAAGATATAGGCACACTTAAAATGGCGAACCCGAACCCCGAATTTGAGTCTGTGCAGTGAAAACATGTGCCACTTGGTTGTAAACATGACAACTTTAATACCAGTGGGGAAAACACAAGTTGCCCAGCATATCTACTAATGTAGATGACTATACATGAGTCAAGTCCGGATGCAGGATGGTCCAGCTAAGTCCCAATATCCATATATTATGCCCAGAATCCAAAGGTATAGCACAATCATAATAGGGGTATGCGAATCGGGGGTTTTGCATCGAATCGAATCTCGATATCGAATCTCCTTCCTGATATCGACATCGAATCTCGAATCGAATCAGCTAGTGGTTGACATTGTTTACCAGTGTGTAATTCGGTGTCTCATTACAAAAACTGCAAAATTCACTAGATACTATATCAAAAAATTAATCTTCTTAAACAGCAGTTGGAACTTGCATCTTTTTTAGGGAAATCATGACATAGGCAAGTCACTCTCGGTCTCATTGGGTGTTTGGGATATGTTGCATTGAATTTCTATCTAGCTGTGTCATGGCGACCATTACACAAGAAGTGACAGTATGACATTTAAAGACATGTAGTTCAATCAACGTATCACCAACCTCATGGAATTGAAGTAACTTGTCTACATTATTTAATAAAGATAACACAGAATTTGACACACTTGGAAATGGGTACATCGTTATAATAAGGGAGCCTGATGGGTCTATTTGCACAATCGCATACGAAAGGTTTGATGCCCCAGATGTGGTACACCCCAGGAACGTTCAAAGAAATAGGATTTCTTAAGTTCCGCATTCCTGACGTTTAGGGGCCAGAGACCCCACAAAACCCCAAAAATGAATTATATTTGCACTTTTGAGTACAACGCTGATTTTTGTATTAATTGTGCTCCAGCAATTACTGATCAACAATACACAATTTCTGAAACGAAATTTCCTTGCGTTTTCATTTAAGAAAGGTGGTTTTGAAAGTATCCCCCAAAACCCCAAAAATTACTTCTATTTGCACTTTCGAGTACAAAGTTGATTTTCATATTAATAGTGCTCTAGTCATCACTGATTAATAATACACAATTTCTGAAACAAAATTCCTTGGCGTTTTCATTTCTGAATGGGTTTTTTTAAAGTGCCCCCAAAAAACTAGAAAATTAATTTCCTCAATAGTTATCCTGCTATCGCTAGTCATAATAACCTCGTTTAAGAAACGAAATTCCGTGCGTTTTCATTTAAGAAGCACATGCCACGTGAAACAATAATTAAGTATTATTGGGGTGGGTAATTTTTGTGCTGGGGGATATGTGTTACTGAGATGGGGGTTCGTGTTAAGTCCCAACAAAAACCCGAAAAAAAAATTTATTTGCACTGCCGTACGCACAGATAATATTTTTTCTTAATACTATCTCCACTATCATCATTGTTCACAGACCAAATGGTAAAAATAAAACTTGGTCAGAGTCAATGGTGTAGTAACACCTAGCATTTCATATTCTCATATAAGCGATAAAACAATGCAATATTCCTGTTAATTAAACGTGACTTTGTTAGGTTTTTATTAAGCTGTACAATCATGTATTATGCTAAGCCTGTATTCTATGAACACTTTCAGGTGGGACATTCCAATTTATGATTCGATTTATTTGAAAGTATGTTGTTGCTATATAACAGGATACCTAAACACCGGACTCACCCCATAGGATAAATGATGTGTCCCTATCATGGGCACAATCCTGCACAATGGGGAAAAACAAGTTCGCGCGAATCAATGTCAAGTATGACAGCATTGGGAATTTCTTCGAAAACTGAAGAACTATATAGACATTTGAAGCGAGGACGATGACAGATTTATGTCAAGTATAAACACGGGCATAATTGATTGCTGGTGTCAGAACCCGGCAGAACAACATTCGCATTGAAGTAGTGTCATTCAACTATCGGCGCCAACTCAACAATCCTGCACAATGGGGAAAACAAGTTCGCGCGAATCAATGTCAAGTATGACTGCGTTGGGAATTTCTTCGAAAGCTGCAGAACTATATAGACATTTGAAGCGAGGACGATGACAGATTTATGTCAAGTATAAACACGGGCAGAATTGATTGCTGGTGTCAGAACCCGGTTGAACAACATTCGCATTGAAGTAGTGTCATTCAACTATCGGCGCCAACTCAAGAGTTATTCATGAGTTGATATCCAACCTCATGGGTGTTTTCAAAAGTGGGCGAGCAACTCTCTGTGACCAGTTTTCTAATTGATTTTACAGAAAAACTTTCGTCGTGTATACTTTCTGAGAACTACTTTCTGGAGAAGCCCTTTAGCCAAGATCTGTATTATTCTTGGTCAGAATCAATGGTGAAGTAACATCTAGCATTTCATATTCTCATATAACAGATAAAACAATGGAAAATCTATAATATGCAATATTTTGTCATTTTTTCGGGCAGAATCGGGGGAACAACATTTTCAAAATCCGCATTGGGGGAAATTTGTGGAGTTCTTTGAATAAAGTCCTATTTACGTGCATAGCTTTATTGTTTGATATTTCGTTCCTTGTGAAATTATTAATATATTATTATTGTTGTAATTACAAAATCCAAAATAGCGGACAAAATGGTGTCCGGAAGTGGTAAAATTGTGCAAATTTCGCTACATTTTACCAGATAATTTCCATTTTTTGTTAAAACAAAATGTACCATGCTAAATCGATATCTGATAGTAATGAGCCATATCACGAGGATTTGGCCCTTCAGTGTCCATCAAATTAAAATAGATTTAAAATACAATTTCGAAGAAAAATCTATTATTATTGTAATGCCCAGAAGGTAATCGAACTCACCCGTGTACTGAATACTGAATACCAATACGATGGCAGACATGAACCGCCCATTTTAGCAGAAACGATGGCATCAATATCGAAACATAGGGACAAAATGGCCACCGGTAGCAGTAAAATTGGGCAAGTTCGGCTAAAGGTCACCAGACCATCAAAAATAAAAACATATTATTTTCATTAATTTATATTGTAACTAAATCTTCTCATATAATTTATAGCCAATAGTGCTATATGCCATGAAATGAGTGTCAAAAGCCACCAAACTTGTATACAAACATATCCAATGAGTTTCCAAAACCACTTAACGAGTGTCATCTAAGGAGCTTAAGTCCACGCATCTGGGGTCTCAAACCACAATTTTAATTAATATAGTATACCAAACCAACACAGTCCATAGAACGGGCACTGCCAATTGCCAACCAGTGTCCCGAACCACCCAATACGCATCCCAATCGACCCAACTAGTGTCGCAAACCATCCAAATGGTGCCCAAACACGCCGTGATGAGTAATCCAAACCATCCAACGATTGACACCATATATCATCCAGAGAATGTCCCAAATCATGCACGCGGTGTTCCAAACCTCACAACGAGCATCTCAAATCATCAATTGAGAACCCCACACCATCCCATGTGTGTCCAATAAAACCAATCAATGAGTGTTCATACCAATCCAATGGCCGTCGCATGCAACATGGCGATTGCCTCAAACCACCCGGACCAAGAATGTCTAAAAACAATCCGCCTGGTGTCTAAAACCACCCATGCAGAATGTCCCACACCATCGAAAAATTGTCACAACTATTATACAAAATCATCCTTCGGATATCTCGAACAACCCAGCGAGTGTCTCTTGGTTTGGATTTTAAACCCATTGGGTGGTTTGGAACACTCATTTGATGGTCTTAATCCTTGACCGTAGCTTCTTGACATTTGGCGAAAATCCTGTGCCATAGGGTGCATCGCATATATAAGGAAATGCATCGGCCTAACACTACTTACCTTGGCCTTGTGAGTCACATAATTCTCATAACATATGCAGGACTCCATATGGGAGACCCGCATACATGTATATGGGAGAATGCATGGCACAGGATTATTTATGCTGTATCAGCACATCACCCGTCATGAAAGGGTTGAATAGACGGAGGAGGGTTTTGTACACTTGTTTAAATGTATTGAGATGCAAGTTAGTAGATGGTTTATGACACCATTTGGATGGATTGGGAACTCAATCGCTGGTTTGTTATACTAGTTGTATGGTTTGGGTCACTCGGTGGGTGGTTGTAACACCCATTGCATGGTTTGAGACAACAGTTGAATTGGTTTGGACACTCGACTTGGATATGGAACACACGTGTGGTTGAGTGTGACATAAATTTGTCAATTTATTCAATTATTGGGCCATTTTATAAATTGAGACGACTTTTGGTGGTTTGAACCTATTAGTCCGGGAGCTAATAGGGGTACCCTTGCACCCCCCTGGAACTTAACTTCACCCCCACTCGTTTTGTTCCTTATTATGTCCTTCAACTTTTAAGCAATGTTAACAAGAAACAAAAGTGGCCGTGTAGACTCCAGACAAGATGGCGTCCATAATGTCCGCCGTTTTTCAGCCCAGACCCTAAGTCAGTTTTATGCAAATTATAGCGGGAAATCTTGTAAAATGTATACAAATGTATATATTTTCGTGAAGCTGAGACATAATGACACATTTTGGAGCCAAAATTGAAACTCACCATCCAAAATGGCCGCCAAAATGGCCACCGGAAGTTGCAAATATAACATTTTTTCACAAATATCTTCTAGATCAATTCATGCTGTTTGGAACTGGTTGAGTAATGCAACTTGATTTTGTGTTTTGTATATTAACTGATCATTGAAGCAACGAAATGTGCAATTATTGGGGTCCTAACCCCTTCCGATCCCTCAATATTTCGATTTTACAGAATGCGGTATAAAATTTCACAAAAAATCACAATTGGGATTCTAGTCATATTTCAACAAGAAATGAACAGAAGTTTGTAATGTAAGTGAGGCATATCATTATCTATTAATATTCCAAATCACTGGAACCAAAATTCTTACTTTGGCTCATAATGGCTGCCAATATGGCCGCCAAAATATGGAAAATGGTAAATATTACACCAGCGTGTCCTCCAATCGCTTACAAGTTGTGGTTGATGTATAAAATTGGCTATTCTGCATTCTATACATTGAATACTAACATGTCTGATGCACCATGGTTAATTGTTACTATTGTCACCCCTGACATCGTCAAAAATGTTGGATTTTTCTCTCAAAAACTAGACATAAACATTAGCAAAAATTCACCTTTCAGGTTTGGACCATTTTTCAGGTAAAATATAATTATCTTTGGATTGAAAGGTGTTTATTGTTTTGGTCTATTTTAAATGTGTCCCACTACAGTGTTTATAGACTGAATTGCTGAAGATGGCTTCCAAAATGGCAACCAAATTTGTAGAATGTTAATTTTTTTACATATATCCCGAACATTCTCTGCATTATCCGAAAAGGTAGCATATTGTGACTCACTTGGTTATTATACATGTTAGTTAATTAACTGACAACTACATGTTCTATTCTGATTGTCTCAGTTCCGTATGGAGCTTGACAAATTCATTTTAAAGTATGCAATTTTGCTGAGAACCTCTTTTGTAATTTTGGCCACATTTATTGAAAGGAAATGGGCAGAACTTTGATACAGAACTGAGATGGATCACAATCTTTGGCTATTCTGGTCCATTATGATAAAAAAAATGCCAACATGATACAGTGTGGATGCCAAGATCATAGCCATGGAGTTACTCTATGATCATATGTGAGATGAATAGGTATACAGGGAGTTATTGTATGTCATGACTGATGTGAGTAGGTATACAATGAGTGAATATATGGTTATTAGTGGGTTGTCCATGATAAAATGCATCTAGGTATACATGGAGGGGTCATGGTCATGTGTGAGGTCAATCGGTGTGCATGGAGTGACTCTATGGTGTATGATTGTGTATATTCAGTACGGGTGCAACCGGTGTACCTGTATGGTCATTGGTGTGGTGTATGTATATAGCTACATGGTCATCTATGTGTTGATTATGTATATATGGAGTGACTGTAAGGTCATGGGTGGTATGTGCATGTGTTGTCTGTATGATCATGGATGGTGGGTGTGGATAAATAGGGAGTGATTTTATGGTTACGGGTAATGTGTACAGGTATACATGGAATGACTGTACGGTCATTACTGAATAAGAATACCTGGAGTAAGCTGGGTGTACATTATCGAGGGTGTGGGTATATAGGGAGTGTCCGTGTGGTAATGGTGGGATGTATATTTATATCTCTCGTGGATGTATTATCATTTGTGGGTGTATAAGGCTTAGCTGTATTATCATGGATGGCGTGTATGATTATGCAGTGAATTGCTGAATTGTCATGTGTGAGGTGTATATGCAAGTATGGAGTGTTTGAGTGGTCGTGTGTGCGGGTTTATTGTATATCTGGAAGGGCTGAATGGCCATTAGTGAGGTTTACATGTAAACCTGGATTGAATCTATAGTCTAGGGTGAGCTGCATAATTATGTATATCGAGTGGTTATATGACTATATGTGTCAAATAGGTATACAAGTAGTGACTGTATGGTTAATTGTGAGATGAGAACATGTAGGTATACAAGTAGTGACTGTATGGTCACAAATGTAATGAACATATATACATGGGTGACTAAATGGTCATGTGTCAGGCATATGAGTATACCTGGTGCTCCTGTTTGGTGACTCATGGTGGCGGTATGGTCATGTGTAGGTTATACCAGTATACACACGTGTTGCTTTATTGTCATGGGCGAGGGATATTAGTATATAGCTAGTGGCTATATGGCCATGGATGAGGTGCACATGCATACATGGAGTGACAATAGTGACATGGATGGGGTGTATTAGTGTATCTTGAGTGGCTATTCGGCTATGGTGTGACAAATAGGGATACAGGGAGTGACATGGTCAATGTTGAGGCGAATATGTATACAAGGATTGACCATGATCATGTATGAATGTTTTGAATAGGTACACACGGGGTGACTATATGGCCATAGGTCAGATGAAGGAGTATACCAGGTGACATGGGTGAGGGTATGAGTCAGGGTTGATCAATTACATTGAAATGTAATTAATTACAATTACAATTACATTGATATATGGCAATTACAATTACAATTACATTGGAAATGCAATGTAATTAATTACAATTACATTGGTTCAATTACAATTACAATTACTTTTGGTTAATGAAAATCGGGATTCGGGACGAGCTTCAAGGAGGAAGTCATTTGTGTTTGATGAACTTTATTGATATACATAAAATATAAAAGCAAATTAATGTAACACAGTGAAATAATGTAAACAAAACAATAAAACAACAACTACATGTAGAGCACAAATTGTTCATTTGATGTGGTGGTTACACCGGACCATCATCATTCTTTCGAATTGCAGCTAGCAGGCTTAACCTAGGAAAGTTTGTACAATTAAGTCGCCAGTATGTGGGTGGACTGGTATCACTGGGCACGCACGGTTCCTGCAGATATTTCGTAACCTCATCACTGTCGGTTGTGAGGATCGGTGTAGTTGGCACTTCATCCATGAAACCGAAGAAGGCGCTCATATTGATCCCTATGTTTCCGCTGAAACAAAAATAATTAATACTAATAGCAGGGATTAAAACAATCCAACCAGCTAGGGTTATAAATCACACACAATGACATAACCAATTGAAATGTAATTAATTACAATTACAATTACATTGAAATATGGCAATTACAATTACATTTGAAATGCAATGTAATTAATTACAATTACATTGGTTCAATTACAATTACAATTACTTTTGGTAAATGAAAATCGGGATTCGGGAAGAGCTTCAAGGAGGAAGTCATTTGTGTTTGATGAACTTTATTGATATACATAAAATATAAAAGCAAATTAATGTAACACAGTGAAATAATGTAAACAAAACAATAAAACAACAACTACATGTAGAGCACAAATTGTTCATTTGATGTGGTGGTTACACCGGACCATCATCATTCTTTCGAATTGCAGCTAGCAGGCTTAACCCAGGAAAGTTTGTACAATTAAGTCGCCAGTATGTGAGTGGACTGGTATCACTGGGCACGCACGGTTCCTGCAGATATTTCGTAACCTCATCACTGTCGGTTGTGAGGATCGGTGTAGTTGGCACTTCATTCATGACACTGAAGAAGGCGCTCATATTGATCCCTATGTTTCCGCTGAAACAAAAATAATTAACATTAAGATACATCATTATGTATAATTTGCCTACATACTAATAGCAGGGATTAAAACAATCAAGCCAGCTAGGGTTATAAATCACACACAATGACATAATCAGGTTTATGAAGTAAAACAGGCCACCTGCCTAAGGCTGCCTTTGTTAGGGGATTAACACATTGATAAAATACTGCAATGGAGTCATATAATTAGGACAGCAAGACAGATTAAGTGCACAAAACTGACCAGATATGGAGATGAATACAGATAAGCTCAAAACAATTAGACTAAATGATGTTTTGTTATGAAGACAAAATGCATTTATTATTAATGTTATAAAACAATTATTGTTTTAAAATGAATGAATTACTTTTAAAGATATATTCCTTGAATGTTCAGAAACAACAATAATGTTTTTTTTTTTTTTTTTTTTAATTCAATACATGTACTTGTATTAATTATGTACATATTGTCATGATGATATACACATTATTGTAGGTGTATTAAAACATATACATATAATAAATAACAATAACATATATAAATAATATAAAATAAAATTCAACATGACTTACCTTTAGATGTGTGATGAATTTGAAGTTGCTGAACCCGAACTCAGTGTTGGACAATGTTTACATGTAGCTTTGAATTTGTCAAAAATATCATTGGGCAAGGTAAAATGTTGCCTAATGAATGAAAAACTTTGAGAAGGCATCGCTAATGACTCTAATAGAGGCAAAGAGATAATGATTGTTTGACAGTCAGTGATGCAGTTATATACAAACTTGTAACAACAAATGATGAGACCATCTCATTATGGGGGGGGCCTACATGAAAGAGTAATCACTGTGTTCACTGAGCGGTCGTTATCTTTGAAGTATAGTATTGAGCTATGACAACAACCCAATATTCATGGTGACAGGTCACCACCAGTGATGCACTATCAAACATTGTTTATATTAATTCTATTGTGACCCACAACTTGTGAGTTGTTTTAAATCAAACCACAATTAGACTATCAACACATTGTGTGACTTCTATAGTGAGAGGGTTTCATGACTCCATCTTTGAAGTTTTAATTTAGAACATGTATCGATGAAACTACTAACATAGAAGGAAAATATGAGGATAATGAACCCATGTGTATAACACGAGTCAAGTAAGTTAGTAACCAAGTGTTTTACCTGATACTATTAACATATCATACTCATGTCACATTTCAGATACAAATGCTGATGTGTTAACTTGTTATATTGGTCTGTATTTTTGGAATGTAATTGAAATGTAATTGAAATTACACCCCTTTTCTCAATGTGATTAATTACATTCAATTACATGTAATTGAAAAAACCTTCAATTACAAATTACATCCAATTACTTGGGAAAATGTAATTAATTACATTCAATTACAATTACAAATTACAATTACCCCAACCCTGGTATGAGTATGAAGCGAGTGGCTATATGGCCATTGGTGAGGTGCATATGTATACCGGAATGACTTTATGGCCATTGTTGTGGTGTTGATGTAGATATTGATTGTCTATTTGACCAGGCGCATTTGCTTGTAAAGTATTTATTTCAGAGGCTATAAATACTATGGATTTCAGGATTTCAGCTTGACAAAGTCACTGAATACTCACACCGACAAGGCAAAACAAATCAATTCAACGTATGGCTACCATGGATAAAACAAAAACATTACGGTTCGCATTTGGGGGAGGGTGGTGATTATATATGCATCAGCTACTCTGTACGAATCGTTTCGAGTGTTGCGTTTTTGTGTAATTACATAAAAATGGCATTCATTTAACGAAACTTGTTGCCATGCAAACATTTCAACAATGGAATTCCTTGAATACCTGGTGCGAAAAGCCGTATTAATGTTGGTTATTTAGTCTTGGTCGTGTTTCCGAATGACCGAGTAATGTCCATACGTATATTGGAGAGGGGTAAATTTAGCTACTGAGTTATCACAAACAGCGTGTGATCACCAGCACAATAAAGATGATATATAAGATTCCATAAATAATTAGTGTGACTTCAACTTGAGAATTAAGTCATTAAATCAATGAATGTACACTGGCGGGCAAATAAACATGGTTCACATTTTGGGGAGGGGGTGATTATATTTGCATTAGTTATTCCCTACGATTTGTTTGAAGTTTTGCGTTGTTATATGACCACATAAAAGTGATTTGCATGTAACGAAATGTGTTGCTACGGGAACATCACAACAATGGAATTCCTCGCATACCACCTACGATTGAGCGTATTAATATTGGTTATTCAGTCTTGGCCGTGTTTCCGAATAACACAGTACATTGTCTTAACATATTCGGGGGGGGGGTACATTGTCTTAACATATTCGGGGGAGGGGAGTACATTGTCTTAACATATTCGGGGGAGGGGTGGGGTGGCTAATAAATAATCACAGCGAACATGCTCTGGTCAGCATACTACAGATGCGATATATCTGTTCAGACCGCCTTTTCGACTGGGATGAGATTTAGTTCTATGGTAGTTGGGCATAATTTCACATTTAGTGTTTATCTTTGTTTTTTTTCGCTTTTACCTATAATTTGGATGAAATTGGTTCATTTTATTGAAACCACCGAACTTATATTGACCTTATTTCCCATTCGCACTGAAGAAACACCATATGTGTTATATATCAAAGTTATCGGTGTATGTCAGAGACTTAACTGGACATTTGCGCGTTGAAGGGTGATAACTCTATTTTCCTTTAAGTTAGTAGTACACGATTTCACGGATTGTAGGGGATCTGAAAAATAGAAAAAGAAGTACCTGGGGGACATAACCGCCAGTGTAGCCTGTGTTAAATGTGTCATTATGGTTTGAATTTTTTTTTTTATTTATACAATAACTGTTTTTCTATTTAAAAATTTTCTGAGCTCTAACATAGCTCTATCACGTGGAAGAAGCTTATTTACTGGCATTCACTCTCTCGTGGTCTTTTTTTTGGGTTGAAAATGGTCAATTTGAGTCAAAAAAATGGTAAAATTTAGCGTTTTGTGTGTGCAAACCAAGGGGCATAACTCAATGACAACGAAGCCAAAATACAGACGTATGACTACACCTAAACTTTCTGTCGAAACTAAAATATGCTTGATGGGACCTATGCCAAAGATAATCGCTCAGCATTGATTTGAAGCACAGTACACCCTCCAAGGTTGACCAAAAATTATGTAAATCGTGTATTGCTACCTTAGTGACATTAAAAACTGCACGGTATTTCTTCCATTAAATTAAACTCTTGGAATGTCTACTCGTCTCTTAGAGCTACAGATTCACTCCCGATTAAACCATTGGATACCGCCACCTCTGTTGTGCTTACGGCAGTACACGTTGTTGAAACATAAAAGTATAATACCTCTGGAACCTTCATTGTTCTCGTACTCGCCCATCGTCACACTTACCACTGTACAGGGGACCCTGGTCACATGTATAGGGACGCGGCAACAGTGGGTCTGGGATGCAAGTACATGTACGTATATTGAATGGGGCACTGTCGGGTCTGATTGAACATTTCATGTGCATGTTCTCAAGACTGATAACACGTATGTATGAACGCGGCGACAGAGGGTTTATATACGGACTTATATTGAATGGAACAATAGCTGTTGCGTCTATTTGGAAATTTCATGTTTATGTTCTCAAGGCTGGTCACAGGGACGTGACGACAGGGGTTTGGAGTTTGGGTGTACATATTTATATTGCATGTTATACAAAGCACCCTCATCTTGAACCGTGCTGGAATGCCTCCGTTTAGGTTGGATGTGTCCACATTGGAATTTTCAACTGCATCACGGCTTCTTGAACCACAGTGATATCACAAGTAATTACATTTTCACCACGCAACCACATTGGGCTTTGATTTTCCCCAACAGTTCCCTCATATGTCTGGTTGACAGCCTATTCAATATTGATCAGTATTCTTGTGGCCAATAGCCAGAGGATGTACATAATCCGCTGGGTGGATCATTGTTTAGGCAAAGTCTGGGAACATTTTGAGATCTGAACATGAAACTTTCCGTAGCCCTTTCATTACGGAATATGTCCTGGTGCAGCATTAAAGGTAATGTGCCAGTGCATTATCTTATATATGCGAGTCTCCCATTGGGATCCTCGCACACAAAAAGAGAATGATCTGTCTTTAAATGTCAATGTAATTATTGTAGGCAAATATATTATCTTATATAAGCCGCATAATATGCGACGCTCTCTGTGTGAGACTCGCATATATAAGAGAACTGTCATGGTTACCCGGCGTTCCCAGGTTAAAGTGATGTGAAACCTTTTGAGGTGGGAATAGATAATACTCTTGTTCAATGTGTTCTAATAGACTTATACCAATATGGCAGCACAAAACGCCATTAATATACATGGATTATAAGTAGTGGCTCACCTTGTCGGAGTGATCAGTTAGTTTCATTTTGTTTTTCATTATCACGTAAATGTTACGGACACGAATAAATAAACGTTTCCATTGCTCTATCCGTGAATTGCGAAACCTATGTCGACGTCATACGCTGCGGAGGTTTCGCATGTGACAGATAAGGTAACGACCGCTTTTAGCTATCGATTTGCGTCATCGGAACAAAACTTGCTCCAATGCCGTGGTGATTTGGCGATGAACAGATGCATTACATTTAGTGAACATTATCAGTTGTATATTAACCTAAATTGAGAACAACATGCACTACACATAAACATATGATATAAAACTATCTTCCCCTACCCCATACCAATCTTGAACATTCCATATTGTATTTGTGTATTTGGTGTAAACAATATTTATTCCCAATACAAAACAAGTTGAATATTTTACAAAAATGCTAATGGATGAGTATGGGTGATTGGAAAGGGATGAGACAACAAGCCTATATTGTGGCTTTTTTGTAAGTCCTCTCCCAGATCGCTTAAATTTTCCGAACTACATAAGGCCGTTCGAGCGTGTCAGACGGGAATTTTTCTGGTTTGTACTTTAAATAACTTATTGGTGATTTTGATATAGATCGCACTCAACAAAAGATAACAAGAGATAAGATAAGAACTGGAGTGGGGTGTGATTAAGGAATTAAAGGTAACCAATGGGACGAAAGGAGAGTAGTTAGGTTTAAGAAAGGTCAGAAAGATAGGATTGTCAATGGGGGCGGGGTAGTTTAACATTCGGCTGTAGAATTATATGTCAATTGTGTATAACTTGGCGTACAGAGACTACATGAGTTAGCTGGGCAGTCAGGCTTTCCGAATTATGACATTATGTATGACTTTATATATGACTCAATGGCAGAAGACATGTGACATAGTATTACGTTTAGAATCGTTTTGTACTAATTATGTATCTTTGTGCGGCCTCGAAAATACTATGATTTTCCCTAATGGAACTTTCGGGTGAACCCTCGAGTAGGGTTCTTTCTGATAATATTATGTTTGGTAGAGATGATAGCAATTCCAATCTTGATGCCTGGTATAAATGGCATTCTAACAGGTAATGGTGGGCTGTTTCAACAGCACCGCATGCACAATATGGGTCGGGCCTAACAAAATTGGTCATGAGGTCGAAATTCACATTACTACATTTCAGTCTCAACCGTGTGTGGTATACTTGGGATTTGCGACTATGGCAATGATAGTATTATGGATGTGTGTATATACGATCGTCAGCAAGTGACTCTTTAAACTTGTCCAGGTTGGTACAATTTTTTACACACTCTGGCAGTCTATTCCAATCGCTTATTGTAGAGGGTAAAAATGTATCTTTATAAATATCCTTTGTGGCGTCCAATGGTAGTCGTATTGCATGATGTCTAAGATTATAACCGGTTTGGTTTTCAGAGTGACAAATATAATTTCGTAGGTACACGGGTGCTGTACTATTAACTATTTTGTGGAATTGTATAAGCTTTTGTTTTTTCCTCCTTGATGCCAGGGTCTCCCAACCAGTATCTAATAGTAGGCTCTCTTTACTGGCGCTGTTCGTCGCTCCAGTAACGATCCTTGCCATTTCAAATTGTATTTTCTCTATATCATTGCTGAGATAATTAGGACAATTATCCCATACTGGTGATGCATATTCAAGCACTGGTCTTACATAGGCAAAGTATATTCTTTCCAGTGTTTTACGGTTCAATGTAAATCTGTGTTTCCTAACTAGATTAACCCGTTTCCATGCCTTTTCGATCGTGATGCGGATGTGTGTGCACCACGTACCTCGGTTATTGAAGATCAGTCCGAGGTGTTTATGAAAAGGAACTTCGATTAAGGTGGTAGTTCCCATAGTTAGTGGGGGGTGGTGGACGTCTGTATCCTTTCTTGCTATTAACATTGATTCCGTTTTTAGTGGATTGAACTCGACAAGCCATTTTTTTGACCATTGATCGAGCGTATATAGGTCATCATTTAGTACATTAGCGGCTAGCGCAGGACTTTCAACTGTCAGGTATATTGAGGTATCATCGGCAAAGAGGCGGATGTTACTTGTTATATTTACTGCAATATCGTTTATGTAGACCAAAAATAAAAGAGGGCCAAGCACAGATCCCTGGGGTACACCGGCGGTTACTTGTTGCCATTCGGAAAAACTTCCTTCAATCCCTACTCTCTGCTTCCTGTTAGCAAGGTATGATTTGATGAGGTTAAGCAAATTCCCAGATACTCCGACTTTTTCGAGTTTATGGATTAGTCCCAAGTGCCAGACCTTATCGAATGCTTTGCTGATATCACAAAATATGCATCGGACTACTTTACCCTCGTTTAAAGAAATGCTTATGTAATCGTATATGTCTGTTAGCTGGAATACAGTCGAGTCACCCTTCATAAACCCCGATTGATAATTAGATAAGATATTGTTTTCTTTAAGAAATTCCGAGAGATATTTGTGAATGCACTTCTCGAATACTTTTGATACACAACTCAAAAGAGAGATTGGGCGGTAGTTGTTCACAAGACTGGTATCACCAGTTTTAAATATCGGCGTGACATTTGATATTTTCCATTCTGGTGGATAATAGCTATTCTTGATAAAAGAATTGAAATAAAATGATAATGGTTCACACAGTGATGATGCACAATTCTTCAGGACTTTTGGGCTTACACAGTCTGGTCCGCTGGATTTTGCCACCTTGAGGCCCCTCAGTGCGGTATACACGTCGACAGGTGTAAGTTTTATAAAAGATATTTGTGGGCGGTCAGGGTCAAGTACGGATTGGGGTAGGCTCTTCCCAGTATCATCAACTGACGAAATAGTAGAGAAGTATGTATTAAATGCGTTGGCTTTGTCAGTTGATGAGATCAGGAATTCGTGTATTTGTTTTGTGGTCAACATTTATGTAGTTAAATTTTTCATCTGTGCATCACCATTTTTTTCCCGGGGAGAGGAGCTCCACCTAAGTTGTTATAACTTGTGCTCCAATCCCTATTCGCTCATCCTACATTAATGTGTTATAAATAAGTTTTGTTTGAAATGTTAATATGGGATGCTCAATAAAATATGAAACAATGCCGTGGTGTATGGTTGGGTGTGGCGTCATTTTTCAATAAACATGGCCAGTGTCGATGGGGTTCATGTCTGTTTCAGAGGGTGACGATGTATTTATTGATGGGCATGTTATAAATGGCGAATCATTCTGGAGACTGCACAACGGTACGAGGATGTCATACTTCTGCGATGGTGTCACAGAACAGATGGCGGACGATTCCACGGACGCGATTCGCCTAGAAGTGAGCCGGCTCCCAAGCTGTGCCTGGGTTCAGGATCGTAACACAGCTGAACATGGACACATGTCCTTGTGTCAAATAGACTGAATTCAACTGGATGTGACTCAATGTCCTGGAGTATACAGCACAGAATAATATCATTTTCGTCATTGCTTTCATTGTTAACTTACACATGTTTGGACAATTTCTTTTAAAATTATCATTCACTTTATCCTTGGAATGCCCAAAATAATCAAAATTTCATTTGGACATTTTGATTTTACAACATGGCTGTGTTTAGCCACAAAAGGTATTCAATTTTTTCAAAATAGAGATATGATACCAAAAAATACACTTACCATGACATCATTCATAAGACAAGGAAGCAATACCATTAACCTAAATACTCATTCATGATTGGTTCCTCAGAAAATGAATGCACAGTCCCTGCATTACATATAATATTTCATCTGCAGTATGTTCCATTAACTAATAACGGGCAATAACAAGTAATTGAAGAACACACTGACAAAAGAAAGTGAGAACTGATGGAAAATATTTTATTTTTTCGGCGCATTTTTTCCTCATAAGAAGCGGGACCCACCCCATGCTATCGTGTGATAAAAGAACAAGTATTTGGTAAATATTGAAACTAGGAGCCCCCTTCTCTAAATTAATGTTCTATATTGGTCCAGGTTATAAGCCTGTACATTTAAAATCATTTTAGTAGCGATGATTTATATTTAAACATGGACTTGGACAAATATTACATAGCCTTTCATCGGGAAAATCTTGTATCGGCGCTCAGAGGCACCCACCCACCCGGACATTGTATCATCCATGGAGTCCCACTCGCAACTCAATAGAAATCACGCTGCACTTGTATTATCAGTTTTTTTGCTCTGGCTGTTGTCGGCTCATATTTCCCGCACACCCCTCCGCATGCATAACAAACCATTCAAATATTACCGAATGGAAGATTCCATTCAGAAAATAAGCGGTAAAATGAATTATTACTATATTTAAGTTAGTAATTCGGTGTATTTGGTGTATATGCGTTGGGGGACTCGATAGTGGATCGGTTAGAGTGGTGTACTTAAAATGCTGTCAGCACAACAGTGTGAGTTCGAGCTCAGCCGCTGCAGGGATATTGAGTCTCCCATACCAGTGCCTTGATCGGATTATACGGTGTGCGACTGCATGCTGAGTCGTACGCTGTTTGAATTTCGCGCCAAGTTGTGACCATTGAGCATGAAATGTCACTCGTACTGTGATGGCTGGGCGTGTTGAGCGTGAGTGCGCATGGAAGCGTGTTCACATGCGTGTGCATGTCTCGCTGCTCTAGAGAAGGACCTGTAAAATGGCAGCACGCATTCGACTCGGAAAAGCCCAACAACTCGGGTAATAATGTGTTAAAACCGCTTAGAGACTTGTGTGCTTAGGCGCTATATTAAAACTATAAATGCAATATAAAAAAAACTATAAATTATTGTTGTAACGCGAACAACAGGTCACCAAGGCCGAACACCGCGAACAGTTTTTAGGCTATTCAAACACTCGAAAACAGACCCGGGGGAAACAAAGAACGTGTTTCCGAGTCTTAATATATTCACACTTTAAAACCGAGCGCATTACATTTAACTTGACATATCGTGTTGAGTTGTTGGCATCTCTGGATACTCATGCACTTCTCGAATTCGAGGAGTGAGAATCCAGATCCGAGAATACGTCCCTGTTCTGTTCTGTATGCTCTTTCACATAAATGCGTGATGCGTTGTGGGTAAAAACTATTTGATTCGAGTCGAGGAACCCACATATCAAAGCTCATACATGCCCATCGCCTCCTTTAAAACTTCAACATAAAGAAGGTTAGGACAAACCTATAGATGGATACAGTTATTAGATATAAATTTTGAAATCTATTATATTTCACCATCGATATTTATATTTGGCCCAGTAAACAGTCGACAAGCCGACGGTCTCGGACCAAATTACGGATGAAGATGGATAACTCTAAAATCAAGAGGCTTTCTGTTGTTAACAAGACCAAATTTAGTCGAACAACATGTTGATAAATAACACGTTTCGGGCAATTTTATACTATAATTGACAGTGGTTAGCATTATTTTTGGGCAATTAATCGATTCTGAAAACTGAAGCAGCATTTCTAAAAATGTTGTTGTTGGAATCTGATTATATGGGGACCATCGAATCGGATTGAGTATCTTTAAGGTTAAGCATGAAAAACTCTAACTGTTATATCCCAATGTGCGGATACTAACGCCCGCACCGGGGTTTACTGCCCGCAGCGGGGATTATTGGATGACCAGCGTGTTTATGCCTTTTTAACAAATCAAAATCCTTAAAAGAATCTTAAAATGCATACATTTACATCGTTGGCTGAGACGCTTCACACGACAGTATATTGCGCGCTCAGGATTGCGACGCAAAACAGAGTCCCCAAATTTGCCTGTTTTTTTGTCTATTTTCGTTAGTGCAACGAAGTTTGACAAGAATTTTACTTTAATGAACAAATCGATAATATTTCTTTGTCTGTTTTTGTGTGCATGCGCGGATTTTCAAAAGAGTACTATCCGCCTAATCAATGTAAAGTTATTTTTTTGGCGTGCTGCCAGCTGGTTTAAATGACAATTAACCTAGGTCGACACTGAAGTGTGGGTGCACCTACCACAGAAATTCAGCAATTCCCAATACCAACTGCCACATTGGACGCCATGTTGAATTGAGAATTTTTCCCAAAAGCGGATTTTAGCGGATTTTGTATATGTTGTTCAACAAACCAGTCCTCGCATTTTGAGAGCAAAACGCTTCTTTACCAATTTATTCTGGGTTTGGCCATTCATTTCGCGTACCACAACCATACTATGATAGTAACACAAGCAGTAATCTCCAGTTCAACCCATAATTACCAAGCCAAGTCCGCATCTGGTTTTACACAAGGCTTGAAATAGTGTGTCTGTCATTTGCAGAATGAGGTCCCCAGAGGGTGAATTAATTATGCTACCCCGCATAGCGGGCTAGCATCACCAAATTCACCCTCTGGGGACCTCATTCTGCTTACACCTCGGCAGAATGAGGTTCCCAGAGGGTGAATTTGGTGATGCTAGCCCGCTATGCGGGGTAGCATCACTAAATTCACCCTCTGGGAACCTCATTCTGCAAATGACAGGCTCACTATTTCAAGGCTTGGTTTTACACATATTAAAGGCCCACTTAATGTTCGAATGCCCAGATTACATTATTCCATATTATCAACCACCAAGGGTGCTTATACCTAAGGCAGGTGAATGAAGTCATATGCACTCTTGTTTACAGACGTGATAAATGTAATTAAGCTGAAAAATTACCGTCAATACAAGGTGATTCGAAATTCAACATGTGTTCCTTTGTCATTCATTGCAAAGTCGCACCTATAAAAGCACACTACAACGCCGTACAGTCGGATGGAACAAAATATATCCTCGTTGCACCGAATGTATATAATATGTGTATATATCTTCACATTCTTCTGTAAATATCTTTCTGCGACTCAATATTCATTTGTAATTTTGAGAGTAAAGCATCGATAAAAAAGAGATCAGTTTACACCATCAACATAAAATATTCAATTCAACAATATATCTGCTTTGTTCTGTCGAAACACTTCATTTTTGAAAAAAAATATGACAAGTAAAATGGACCTTTTTATACCAAGTTATATAATTTTGTTATCGACAAATTAACAAAATAATTTCTGGTGTCGTTCTAAAACACCGAAACTGTATGAACTAAATGCATACCAAATTCAATATCAAACAAAAATGTCTCTTTTTTTTAGAACTTCTTGTTACAAGCATGTTATTTTATACATTAAAAATCTAAATAAAAGTAAAATAGTTTCTTAAACATTGATCTGGAATCAGAAAGATATGTTAATATTGTGTACATAATGTATTATTCTTCATTCTATTTATCTTTAGTAAATAATTTCTATTTCTAAATATCCATTCATGTTATTTGGACCAGAGAGTAAAGCAATGCCAAACAAGAAGCAACTCCTTTCTCATTTAAGGAGGTCAAGTGACAAATTTTGAATAGGCATTTCCATGGAAATCTCCGCAGAAAAAGTTACAAAGTTGCAAATATTTCTTGGTGTGACTTTGTGCAGTATTGAAAACAATAAACATTTATCTAGCGGGTCGGCTTGAAGTTTGTTCCACTGCAATGTTGATGTATTTATTTTTTTTATTTATTTTTCAAAACTAGGTCAAGTGTTGTAATTCCAGAAAACAATTCTAAAAAATAAATTTATAGCAAAAATTGCCTATTTACCAAGCCCGGCCGCCAGTTAAGTGTTATGTCTGTTTAATAATATGGCTGTTTTAGTTCCCAGACAACTGCTTCATAAGTAACTTTTGCTGGTGGGATTTGCACGGGAATCCCCACTCAACATTGGTCACTGGACCTAATATGTTAGTATACCACACCGACTAGACCTAATTTATATGCCCTTTTCTTTTGAACACCATACATGGTTGTAAAAAACACATAACTTCTCAAATATTACCCTATTAATCCTCACCTATTGCCAATTAAAATGGTTATGAACCATACACTAATCCCAGCAATTCATCCAGGATGCATACTCAACGGTAATCAACATTCATCCAGGATGCATAATCCACGGTAATCAACTTCGTCGCACTCATTCTTCCCGCAGGGTTAATTTAATGACGATATCCCCATGTTTACCCCGTTACGATTCATCACGTGTTAGTATTAAATTCATCCGTGAATTGAATAGTATCGCGCAACGAACAAAAACGGTCATGTATATAATATGGCATATGCACCCACATCACTTACATGATTGCGAACAGTATACGCACTAAAACACTCTCTGGGGATACAGGCATAGTTCGATATATTTTTCGCACACATACGATGCGACGAAGCCCATTCGCCTATAATTGTTCTCTAACCGTGGGCCATTACACGTGAACAATTATTGGTCCAATTGTATTAAATATACTTTTATATTAATATAATACATAAACGCTGCATGTTTCCTTACAGGACTCTCTGGAAACCATAGCCGGATTAACGATATGTCCTTTGAGATGACGTGACGTATTACTTTGAGATGACGTGACGTATTACTTTGAGTTGACGTATTACTTTGAGATGACGTATTACTTTGAGATGACGTATTCCTTTCCTCACCAGTCTTTATTGACCGGAGCTACGCGGGTGCAGCATAAATATCACATGCCATTGCATTCTCTTAGATATGGGAGTCTCCCACGTGGAGCATTGTACATATTAGAGAATGCTCTGGCTTACAAGGTCAAGATAAATATTATTAGGTCAATGTATTCTCTGATATATTCGAGGCTCCCTACGGGATACTCGCATATATAAGAGAATGCATTGGCACAGGGTTTTCGCAAAATTTAAGGAAGCTGCAGCCATAGAAGTGTTAACTTTACAACTTATTGAAGATCGGTCTTTTGAAATACTTCCATGCAGTGGACCTTTCCGTAGAGCTGTCAATCAAATAGTTATTAGCAAATATTTTCTACCAATCAGTGACTGAGCCGGTCGCTTGTTTCATCGCTAATGCATTGTTCACCCTAATTTGGATATCAGCGTACACTTTCAGTGTTAACTCTTTGGGTGGGAATAGAGAATATACTCTTGCTCAAAATACTCTTGCTCACAACATGTTACACCCAAATGGGCACTACGAAACGTCATTCCCATACATGGATGGGGAGCAGCTGCTAACCTTATCGGAATGATTGTCATGTGTTTATCTCGATTAATTCGTCCCGCGGGAAAAGAAGTATTTAATAACAACTGTGCGTACTCCAGACGTTATCTTTTTTTAAATTGTACAGTCTACTTGGTTGGAATTCTGGGCAAAAGATGATTGACACATTCTTCCAGATTGGATAATGCCTGGGTACTCACTGATCAAGTTGGGCGGATATATTGAATTGACAGACAGTTTGCCTTTAAAAAGTAACCAAACGTTCTATATGGTTAAATTTTCTATTGACAATTTCGTTTTTATCGCGACCCCGCCCTAATTCAGAGGGTGTCATATTGGCATCTTCAAGCCACAATAGTAGATTCCTCGTAGCATGTAAATGCCTAAGGTAACTTTAGAGGAAATGTCGTAACCACCGCAGTTTTATCAATCATGGTGTCTCTAGCTCCATATCCACAACGCCACTCAGGGCCGAGAACTTACGTCATACATTGCTCGAAATCGTCAGCAAGATGACTCATGCACGTCGAAGTGAGTACTCGCCGTTTTCTTCACCTATAAGTGATGAATTGACTTAATTCGTTCACCATTTCTCTAGGTTGTAAATTTGAACTCCAAAAACATATCGATATCCGGTTTTGAAGTATCCGCGGTGAGTTATTGAGAGAGTTCATTGTTCCAATATATAGATTGCTGTTATCTTTGGGAAATATAGCACAACCAAAGAAGAAATTTAGAGCAAATTAAGGTGCATGTTCCTCGCCCACTTTGAACTACACCATTATACTCATGGTAATACATGCATGTGTTTCTAATTTTGGTAATAATTGGCGATAAATGTTTTATCCCGGTATCACGTGCCCTCCAGTCTCCAATTTGGTGGAAATCGGTGATAATATATTTAAATCAATTGTGGTGCCCTTCCCCTGCCCCATCTCTGACTCGAGCAGCGACACTTTTGATATCTTTAAACCACAAATTTAGACTCCTCATACATACATACTGCTCCACATTCTTATCAAAGTTAGTACCCCCATATCTAACCCAAACGGCACAAATTTGGCGTCTTTAAACCATATGCTTAGATTCCTCGTATCATGGAGATGACTATATATAACATAATTTGGTGGAAATCGGCGACTAAATCATTCTTATCAATGTTAGTACCCCTCCTCTCCTCGAAATATGTGCTAACAATATTGTTATGGATTTATGTGCACCTTCCCCTCCCCAACCCTGTCTAGAACGCCCCCACTTGTTATCTTTAAATCACACCAGTAAACTCCTCATATCATGGCGAAGCATGTGATATCTATTTTTCATTCCGCCGGCCATATTCGCAGCAAACTCGGATAATGCGAAACATTTTGGTCTCAATAGCATATGGTATTATAATAGAACATTTCGGTTCAAGGGGTGCTGTTGCATATTCCAAGTTTAAAGACGTACCTAATTTGCATCCACCATTTTGTCCTTGTTCATAATCCCGAAACGTTCGGAAACAAGTAACAAAACGAATGGAGTAAAGATAAGGCATGTATGCAAGACTTCGTAATTCGTGGATAGTTATTTTTGTATTAATCAGTATAGAAAACTATAGTGTTTTCAAACTGAAATCAGTGCCGCCTCCCGAAGTACACCGTCAATCTGGCGTAGCGAGGTAGATAACTCTATCGGGTAGTTTTTTCTATTTTGTTCACAACCTGTAATAAGGTAGCCACGTGAAACTATTTTACTATTTGATCGACTGTTTTCCTGACAGTTATTGTCATTTGAAAAAAAATACTTATTAGTTTAAAAGGTATACATGTACACAAATGTCCTGTTTTTGGAGGATTTGTTTAGCCTGAAGTAATAACAATAACTGTACACCAATATACGCCACATGTGAGTATCAATGGAAATGGGCCTTGCCCTGAAATAAAACATGTTAGTCGACCAAAATATGACAACTTTCACTGTACTGAGTACGACGGGATTGAGTAAGAATCGACGGAAATGAAAATATTTTACGGATGGCAGCAATACCGGAATGCAATGAATAGACGTTCAAAGTCGAGAAATTCTCGTACAACTTTAAGGCAAATTTATCAAATAAAATGTTACATTAAATGTATACTTGTCTCAGAAATGTATTAGTTTTATTCTATAGTCAGCGGATGTTGAGTTGAGGCCCGCATTTCGAGATATATTTTGATACGATGTGTGCTAAATGTAACCCAATCCACATCCGTTAACCCTTTACCCAACAGAACGGCCCTGTGCCAATGCATTCTCTTATATATGCGAGTCGACCATAGGTAGCCTCGCATATATAAGAGAATGCATTGGCTTAACACATTAAAAATTATAAATTTTTAGGCCAATGCATTCTCTTATATATGCGAGGCGACCTGTGGTCGACTCGCATATATAAGAGAATGCATTGGCACAGGGCATAACTGTAACTATCACAATGTGGTCAAGGAGCCGGTTCCAATTATATCCATATTTGTATGGTTCTATTGAGACAGACCGAAGATATTTTAGGCTGTTGAAGCTTTATTTGGCCGGTTTTGGCCGGTTTGTTGGGTAAAGGGTTAATTAATTGTGGTTACGTCGTATATGCGGAAATTCATAACTTAATTTATGACTCCATGCAGCCATAAACTGATTTATACTAAATAATTTAATTAAATTTTTATGATAGCCTGTTAACCGAACGATTTCAGCAGACATCTTCGACTCAAATTAATAATGTTTTTTTTCAATATATTATCGATACTAAATCGTCACTACAATGAATGTATTGTAATTGGCGTAATGTCTCCCTTTAAACTATATTTTTGATTGGTTTAATTTCCGTAGGGTATCCTTAAACTGAATTATGGACGCCACCAGTTGTAAAGGGGAGGAGGGCATCTCATCTCATATATGATAGTCCGTTTTTTTCTTTTCAATTAGTTTAACGTGCTCCCGGTGGAATGCTCGTTTTTTTTTTTTTGGTCTTCATATGCCGCGAAAAATCTATATTAAGCGACATATATATATATATAATATGGCGCCAACATGGAACCAATGTCGAATCGATATGAGCCTTCAATATCACTATTCTCATTGGTCAATCTCATAGCAGGCATGATAAAATGAATTCAGACTCGAACAGTATAGGTAACTTTAATGGTAACAAAATCATCGAAAAATAAAAATAAATTCATGGCTATTAATTGTCTTATGTCCGCAGTTAGGCATCAAATTTTGAGATGGTTAGATGAAACTACGTCAAACTTCAAGATTCGACAAATTATAATATTTCATGTGTGTTGGGAAAATAATAAAAAATATCACCCTCCAGTAAGACGGCTATTATAGTTCCCAATTAAAGTCCGTATAATAGAGTGTTATGCGGAGTTGACCTATGGATTATGGTGCAGCCTCTATTGAACTGATTTAACCGCCACACATATGGACTGTTATAGTCTATTGATGCTTGACGTTCGAAGTCTGACATGGTCTGATCTAAACCTCTCGATTTTCCGCCCGAATGCGTTTATCCTCCGGGTTTCACTTTCCCTCGTTTGTCCTGTGTTTTCTTCGGAGGCTGATTGCTTGTCGTCTTTGAATCTGGGGTATTCCCCCCGTTGATTTCTCTGTCATGTTCTCCACTTTCCATCTCCCCGTCCGCCCCACCTTCTCCGGATGCGGACACCTCGTCTTGCTCCTGCTCCGGTTCAGATTCCTTTTTAGCTTTCTTCGACAAGTCTATAACTTGGTTGCTCTGAAATTTGAGAGCATTATATGTGAACGTTAATCACAGCGGGGTAAATTCCCTGGGAACCTCATTCTGCACTGAATTTAGAACTTATAATTTGCCTATTAATTTGGTTTTCGGCTGATCAAATCTGATTCAGCCCGTTCTCCCCGAAAATAAGCTCATATAGACCTATCGACCAATGATATTCATAGTACATATTGGAGTGTTTGATTCTGAAATAGACCGATAGTGGACTTATATCCGTTAATCGGTTTTTATGTCGCGGACCACAGAGAAAACACATTTTAAAGAGCGTACGTCTGAGTCGTGAGTTGGTTTATTCGTGTTGTTGTTTTATTACACTCCTATGGGCGATTTCCATTGAAAACGCCGTTAATTAAAAATGGTAATGTCACTAGTGATTTATGTCATTTCCCGTGACACCATTGACGTTACGTCGCTTACTGATCTTGACTGAAATTTCTGTGGTTAATCTTTCTCCACATCGGGACTTTCATGCATTAATTCTCTGTGTGTTAATTATATATGGCGAACCAAATTGATGCAGAAATGTAATAAACAGAGTTATCAATTAGTTCAGAGAATTACGTTAAATAATTCACTCGAGGTGAGAGACGTTTAGGTAAGAAACTCGTGCTAACGCGCACTCGTTTCTTACCGACGTCTCTCGCATCTTGTGAATTATTTAATGTAACTAGGGGATTGCCCGTCAAAATGACGGGTATATAAATGTTCTTCGTTACGTTCTGGTCTCCACGGCCATGAACACATCATTTCTATATTAGCAATGGATTGGTCATACTTCTCTTTCACCGGAGGCGCGTGGGAACACTTTATTGAACTAAAACTGTATGTTTTACCCCCACCCTACCCCACATATATGCATGCACATTTGGAACGCAACAAAATCAACATGTTATTTTATTACTGTATTTATTTACTGAAATAGACTCCACTTGGGAGCGTTTATTCAGCGGCGGTGAGGCCTATACGGCCCTCGTTGTGCGCTATATGACCCTATGGCTCGGGAACAGTTTTTTTTCACAGAAAAACTGTAGTTTCTACTACCACCCACATATATGCATGCGCATATGGAATGCAACAAAATCAACTTATAGTTCTGTATTACTATTATATATAGTCCAGCATAACTGAAACAGAGCCTTTATTCAGCAACCAACCGAGTGGACTGCAGCCCCTTTGTGCTCGAAGCGCACATACATTATGATCTATTGAAACAGGCTCCCTTCGGGAGCTATTATTCAGCACAGGTCCCCAGAACAAAAATTTACCCCACCCCCAATAATACTTAATCATAGGATTAAGTATTATTGGGGGTGGGGTCAATTTTTGTTCTGGGGACCTGTGTTATTCAGCAGCGTATATAGGCCTAAGGTCACATGCCCTTGCACTGCGGCCCATTTGACCACTTCCCGCCCATTTTTTTTATTCTATAAAACGTTATTTATCAATTTGCCGTCTTCCGTATATGTACTCCTTCGATTCCACACAAATGCACAACTTTCATAACAAAGACACAATCCATTACTTATATTAACACTGAAGTGGCATATTATAAGACCGTTTAGCACCAATTTCCAACGACGGTACAGAACGTTCTAGTATCGACTCTACACCCCATGCACTTCCACGGCAAAAGCAACATGCATTAATTATATTCACACTCAAACTAATCTGACAATTAATGTATAGCGCCCATTTTCAACAACTCTTTGGTAGAGCGCATCGAAATTTCGTCAATACAATAGCAACGCAAGTGTGGGTTTGTGTACGACGTCATATGACGTCATTTCGACAAACGTCATAAGAAATAGTGTCTATATA
Source organism: Siphonodentalium dalli (assembly GCA_032622095.1). Classification (NCBI taxonomy): domain Eukaryota; kingdom Metazoa; phylum Mollusca; class Scaphopoda; order Gadilida; family Siphonodentaliidae; genus Siphonodentalium; species Siphonodentalium dalli. The sequence continues at coordinate 250,713,817 of CP136063.1, forward strand.
TACTTGGGTGCAAATACTGCATTTGGGGACCATGTTAGATCTCAGGTTTGCTTTGACCAATCGGCATGAAATTTTGTGAGTCACCTTTGACGACACAATATAGACCGTGGTCCAAATTGCACGCATGGTTGGAAAGTTATAAGCGCGCCAAAAGCGTGACCGAGTTATACACAGATACACACACACACACAGACAGACGACGGGTTTTATATATATAGACTAGGGGGTTGCCCGTCACAAAATGACGGGTATATAAATGTGCTTTGTTATTTTCTAGTGTCCGCGTTCATGGACACATGGAATGGTCATGCTTCTCTTTTTTTTACTGGATGCGCGGTGGAACACTTTATTTCACTGAAACTGTATTTCTACACACCCAGTCCATATATGCGCATGCACATAAATACTACTATATGCGCCAACTAAAACATACTCAATTCAGGAGCCTGCATGCATTCGGGAGCTTGCACATTTTGAACGGACCCCCCTTTGGGGCCCATTTGTATGAACACTTTATTTCAATACAACTGTATTTTTACCCCCACCCCCATCTCCCCAACCCATGTATATGCATGCACATATGGAACGCAACAATCAAAATATTTTACTTCATCTATACTGAGACAGGCTCAATTCGGGATACTTTATTTAGCGGGGAGGGGCCAGCAGCCCCTTTCTGCGCTTCGCGCACATTATACGATCTTAACCTGCGTGAGCTTCGCGCACATATAGGGAGCTTGCAGCACATTTTAAACGGACTCCCTTTGGAACCTGTATTAAGCATGCAGCCTATTGGTCACACGCCCTGCACGGTGTGGCTCATTTGTATGAACACTTTATTTCAATAAAACTGTATTTTTGCCCCCATCATCATATCCGCAACCCACGTATATGCATGCACATATATGGAACGCAACAATCAAGATATTTTACTTGATCTATACTAACTGAAACAGGCTCAATTCGGAACCTTTATTTAGCGGGGGAGGGGCCTGCATCCCCTTTGTGAGCTTCGCGCACATTATATAAATTTAAACTGCGTGCGCTTCGCGCATTGTGATCTTTTTTACATTTATTCTTGTATCAGATTTGCACTCAACCGAAAGATTAAAAGAGCATTAATTAGCGTCGGCAGTATTGTTTACACTGTAGGCCCTATTATTAGGCCTGTCCCGGGAATGTGTTTTTTCCAACTGAGTTCCGGCGAATTTACTGAGTTCACGGTACCCACTGGTGGGAGGTCAGACTGTGTCCATTCGCCATCTTCCGTGTATACCGGTACTCCTTCGATTCCACATTCAATGCACAACGTTCGTATCAAAGACAGCATTCTTTACTTATGTTCAAACCCAACTGGCAAATTAAAATACCTTTTGGGAGCATTTATTCATCGGCGGAGATACCTGCGGCCCCTTAATGCGCTATATCTGAGCCTATGGCTCGGGAACACTATTTTTTTCACAGAAAAACTGTAGATTCTACTACCACCCACATATATGCATGCACATATGGAATGAAACAAAATCAACTTACAGTTCAGTATTACTATTTTATATATTCCAGTAACTGAAATAGAGCTTTATTCAGCGACCGAGTGGACTGCAGCCCCTTCGTGCGCTTCGCGCACATACATTATGAATTTTTTGAAACAGGCGTTATTTATCAATTTGCCGTCTTCCGTATATGTATACTCATTCGATTCCACACACAATGCACAACTTTCATAACAAAGACACAATCCATGACATATATTCACACTGAAGTGGCATATTATAAGACCATTTAGCACCAACGACGGTATAAAACGCTCTAGATAGTCTCGACTCTACACCCCATGCATTTCCACGGCAAAAGTAACATGCATTAATTATATTCACACTCAACCTTATCTGACAATTAATTTATGGCGCCCATTTTCAACAACACTTCGGTATCTATAGAGCGCTTGGAAATTCCGTCAATACAATAGCAAAGCAAGGTTGGGTTTGCGTTCGACGTCATAAGAAATAGTGTCTACTTGAGTGCAAATGCTGCATTTGGGGACCATGTTAGATCTCAGGTTTGCTTTGACCAATCGGCGTGAAATTTGGTGAGTCACCTTTTGTGACAAACTATAGGTCGTGGTACAAATTTGGGCCACATTGAACGCATGGTTGAAAAGTTATAAACGCGCCAAAAGCGTGACCGAGTTATACACAGATACACACACACACAGACGACGGGTTTTATATATATAGCTTATCGGAACCAATTTATTACTCTCTATCTAATTGAATAAGTTATTAAGACTCGACGATGGCACTAAACACTCTCATTTTCAGTTCGTTATGAGGCCAAATGAGGCAATTCTACGCCGATTATCAACCTAAAACAAATCCTCATTATTAGGCAGCTCCGCGTGTATACTACTATAGATATTCTTGTTTCGCCTGGGCACATGGGTGTTTTATTTATAGAATGGGAATTTTTGGGAGGATTAAAAGTCGAACTGCGACCGGAGGCCGAGTCCGGTGAAAGGTGTAGTCGGGAATTTCAATTTCGTTTATTGTTGTTAACATTATGTCATAATGTTGATTTTTTGGTTTGTGACAAGCTATGTCAATTGCAAATAAAAAAAATGAAAATGATAACTTGTAAGTCTTATATTTCAACTTTTATAGACATTTTTCGTTCTGCAGCCCACTGAGAGTTGTGGTCGGAGATGGCCGAGTCGGCCGCCGGTTCGTTAATTAGGTGCTGGTTGTTATTGTTATTTTAACGGAATTCTGAGTTGGTCTTTCGCAAAACCAATATATTTTATATTCTATAATTACAATCATGGGTATATAATATATGATCTTGAGCGCGTTACCGTTTCTGACATTTGTTTTCTTGTAAGCCGATAACGTGCTGATTTTCGAGAGAACAGGCTGGTCCTGAATGTCGCGGCCGAATTGGCAATAAATTCACCCCAACATTCGTAATAACGAGTCACAGTGAGGCTCGCTTGGTTTCATGGCAGTGGTCTTACACGGGCGATATCTGATATTATGACGTCACCAATGTTTAACAAATACCGACTGAAAACTGGTTTGGGAGTAGGTAAGTCTCACATAATTTCCGGTACAGCTGTGGTAATGAGAAAAGGCCAACCAATTTGGTCGACATGCAACCTCTCATAACCAACAACAACAAACATTATCGTCAAGCCGATCACCCGAACAAATCTCCGAACTATAGTTATAAATGTCTACAGGTCATTGTTTTATTGATGAAAGCAAGTATATGCATATACATACTTTATAACGGTATCATGTACCCTCTTCACCGTCTCCTTTAGGAGCGGAAAGTTTATCAGTTGCACAATATATCTAGGAAGCTTTATATGTTCATGAAATACGGTTTGTGCCCGGAATAGGTGAATATTATACATAAAATAATTTAAAGTGACCGACATTTCTATAACATGTATAGCCCTACACGCCCACAATTTATTAAGCCTGACTTTTACTTTCGCGTCGGTGCCAGATGTCTCAGAGCCACAACACGATATACGTCTACCTCAAAGCTTAGCTTTGTATTCCAATTAACGCAAAACACTTCGGATAAAAAAAGTGCCCTCTTTTCAGAAATGTAGAGATTACGTTCCGAAACTGCCCTGTGCCAATGCATTCTCTTATATATGCGAGTCGACCATAGGTCGCCTCGCATATATAAGAGAATGCATTGGCCTAAAAAAATCTTTTTTTTAACACTTTTTACCATTTTTTCTTACATTCTTTAACAATTTTATAATTTTTAATGTGTTAAGCCAATGCATTCTCTTATATATGCGAGGCGACCTATGGTCGACTCGCATATATAAGAGAATGCATTGGCACAGGGCAGTTCTGTTTTCAACTTTTCGGCGAACAAAGACAAGGACTAGTCATATTGTTGCTAGTTGATATTGTATTGATGAACTGATCATGGTGAAATGGACAGGCTTCTCCAGGTATTATACCAAGCGGAAAGCTCCACAGTTAAATTCAGAAAATACTCCCTGCTTCCCTCTGGACACATACACACAACTATATTCGTCTTTTGAATACTTTGATGTTGATATTCTATAATATGTTGTACCAAACGAAAAGCTCCTTTTGTTATTGTGTGGGATGAAAACTGTGAGGCGGTTGGTTGACCCCGTAGTCTGTTTACATTGGATTTCTCAGATACCCGGATGTACGATTGACCTAATTTGTACAAGCAATTACAATTATAGGGTCCACTCTTTCGACGAACCGTTCTGTACGGAGTGTATTTACGCATAATCAACCCACGAAAAGGGCCTCTGTGAATCTTAGTTGGTGGGATGAGTATCTATGAACTTATTTTGATAAGATTTTGTTTAAAAGCAATCGATACCATTATGCGTGTGTCGATAATTAGGCTAGACTATATAATCATATTAACCAGATATCAAGTGATCTTACTCCACAACTATACAATGTGCCTGCCGGACCGGCACAGGTTACTGACCTGACCCATGTGCTGAGCGTTAAAACAGACATGAAACCTACTTTCAAAATAATGAGTTATTTACACAAGACGTTAGTATGGTTTGCTGGTGTTAGAATGGTGTTATAATGGACACTGTTCGAACAATGAACTACTACTGATAAGAATTACTAATAGTAGTCGCATAATGAACTATTACTGATAATAATTACGAATAGCTAGTAGTAGTCGCACAATGAACTACTACTGATAATAATTACGAATAGCTAATAGTAGTCGCATAATGAACAACTACTGATAACAATAACGAATAGCTAATACCAATTTTTCGGACGGTCTAAAAGCCTTTTCGCAGAATAGGCAATTACCAGTAAAACGTATTGCCACTCTCAGTAAGGTGACGTTGTTCTGTTTGTCGTGATTATTTTGTACGCAATTATATTATTATCAGATCAATAGTCAGTGATAGGCTCGGTGATTACGTGCAAAGCTCGCGTGCCGATACTTGACTTCTGGAAACCATATTCGTAACTAGGATAAAGAATGTGGTCATAATGATTCTAGTGCGATCGCATTGTTCAACATATCATCGTGCAAATAGGTTCACATTGAACTAAATATTCGCATATGTTCATATTGGACTTATTTTATTCGGACATAAGCCCATAGTGGACTTATACCCGTTATTTCGTTGGATGGCACGGTACACAATGAAAACACATTATAAAGAGTTTATGTCATGAGTTGTTTTATTCGTGTTATTTCCAGCCTGTAATTTCTTGAAAATAAGCATAATGCGGGCTAATTTCATATTGAAATAGTCCCTTATAGTGTTGTTTAATAGCCAATGTTTAGGCCCATATAGAATATATTTGAGTTTTCAAATAATGCCAATATGAGCTTATTTCGCGCAGTTTTTGTTGCGTATGTGCTTATTTTCACGAGAACAGGATGTATAGTTACCCAGTCATGGAAGGCCGCCACACAAACGCTGTTTTCTCGTATGTCCTGTTTACTGTACTCAGACAGAATCTTTTCCGCTGTTGTCAGGGACTCCTCTTTAATCTCCTCCACCTTTAGCAGCCGAGACCTCTTTAGGATGCTCCTCTTGCCTGTTTTTGACAGCGACATTACGATATTATCCCAATCCTGTTATGAGACATTGGCATTACAATTTATTTTCACAATATTTTACACAATTGCTACAAGACATGTCAATCACTCAAACAGTTTAAGGTTTAACCAAAAGCAGTCCGATATGGCCTCCCGGGACAAATTTGCAAAGGTTCTAAATTGGCAATAGAGTATCAAAAACGTTTCAAAATTCACAGAACACAACTAAAATTATATCATATGTAGTAAATAATACTTTACTGGTAGCATGTTTTAAAATGCAAACAAAATAGTAATTATAATGAAAATTAATTTATGACTCCAGCCCTAAATTCATTTTCATTATAATTACCATCTTGTTTTACATCGTTCATAAGTAAATGTGGGTATTTTGCACTTATCCGTGGGTCAAACAACAAAAAATAACTTCAGAATGAAAATTCAAACGAAACTATTTCATACTCTTTGAGTGTCCGTGTGATGTGATGTATGCATCAGGGAGATTCGAAAAGTGGCTCAGATAGTTGCCAATGGCCAGAACGACATACATGGTGACGCATATCATTCCGCAGGGGTGGCGCCACGATTTCTCGACGCAGGGACTATGATCCCCTACGGGGGCAATATGATCCCAGATGTTAAGGGCTGACCATTGCAGATTTCCCCGACGCCCCCCCCCGGTTCCATCACCGTTGTTCAATATACCCATCGATCGATTTGCGCTTATACATATAGGTGTGGTTATTATCTACATACCTGAACATATATTTTTTTTTCGCCGAGGATGAGAAGGAAGGCTTTCATGACGTCATATACTGCTACTGGGGGTTTCTTGTATTGTTTGATTTCTAAGAGAGTCTTGGCGTCCAGTGGTGGTGTCTTATGAAGCATGGATCGTTTGTTTCCGTTCTTTCCCGTTCCGCTCTCGGCTTCTAGTTCGCGTAATCTCGCCAGCTCATCCTTCGCTCTATCTATTGCATATTTTAGCTCTTCTTTGAACTCGGATTTTTCTGCTTCGTCAATCGACTGCTCAAGGAGGTCAATACGTTGTCTACAAACTGCGTCATTGAGATCTATAAAGATGAATAAATAGACAATATTATTATAGTTAACTGTTCATAGTAGCTTACGGATTTTCTCCTCGAGTGAGATACAGGGGATTATATTTATGAGGCGTTAGCCGATTTTATTATATTTTCTATACTTGTATATTTGTATGTATGTTTATTATAGAAAACTTAATCAGATTTCGCGAAGCGAAATCTGAAAGTTTTCATGACGGTAACGCGCATGAGATCCGTATACCTATGAAGCTGTATTATTGTGTTCTATATATAGTTCACGTTACCTGAGAATAGTATCAGAGCACGCGCTTAACGTAACGTAAAGTGGCGCTCTCTTAAATGAAAGGCGCAATAAAAACGATTTTCCTATTGGTCAGATTATCTATCTTAACCAATCAGATTTGACGTTGCATAGACATGGTTGTTGCTAAGCCTTGTAGTTCAAATACAGAACTCACCACCTCGGCGTTAGTATTTCCACAAATTACCTATTATCACACAACAAAAGGATGAGATGAAAACTATATACATAGAAGGTGAGTAATCTAAATAAAAAATTGTACTTCATATATTGTTTCGGACAGAAAAATGTCACCAAAACACTTCTTTTACTGTGATTTGAGACTTCCGTTGTTTGAGTCTGACTTGGTCAAGTTTGTGTTTGAAACCGACAGTTTCAAACTCTGAGTCTTTGTTATTGCCGTTCGTGTTTCAATGAATGATTAACTGAAAGTTAACTTGGCAAGATAACTAGATCATAGGTGCCATCAACTGAATGAATTTAATCGCAAAAATGCGTCTAATTTATCAATTCTCAGCAGTCTCTGTTCCAACTCCAAAGCTTAACAACAGTTGTCATTAGCGAAGACCGGAAAAAAAATCTAAACACATTTCCGGTTATTCCAACAAGGTGAAGGACAAGGTCGGGACAATTCTCAAAACAAAAATTAAAATCCTTGAAATTGAAATGAAATTAGGCTTCATCTTGGACGTGAGGAATTATTCTGACTTCGTCTTTTCAATGTGGATTTAGCGGGCGTTAGTTCAAAATTATCTGATTCTAATTAAATTAATTTAAATTTTAATGGCCAGATTTCCGGTGAATACCGTGAATCGTGATCACAATTACCAGTTTACACTAGTCACAACGTGAATTCAAGGATTGTACTATTTGTATATACATTCCGCTTTGTTTAATTTGAATGTGAATACTACTAGTAGTAGTACTAGTGCTAGTTTTGTGAAAGTAACTAGGATACATAAATACACGGAGACACACTTGTCCCAAACGACATATACATGTATCAACACAAGTAAGAAGAAGTAAGATGGATGCTGATTGTTTATGTCTAGATCATGCCATGATTCTCTACTGAAGCTAGAACGCCGTAGAGATCATATTCCACCTTTACAATTCCCAGGAATTTTTTTTTAAGTTTTGACAGGGAACCTTATAAAGTAACGCGGGGAATGTACTTCTTTGTTCATACCTGTTGCTTAATGATTTATTCATCGGTAAGTGAAGTTCCCAGCTCGAGATTATATTATTGACGTGATTTTTGAGACCCGATTCCGCGATAAATATTTATTTTATTCCCTGTCACGAAAATTATTGTCGTAAGGCCAAAGTAAAAAGTTACTATGTTTCCGCACATCGACCGACCCTAAAAATAACCCGCCGACCCTAAACTTTTTATTGATATTTTGAGGAAAAAGTCAAAATTTTCTAAAATTTACTGTTTTTTTTACCACTAATGCTCATAAATATTGATGACCTTTAGTGTGCAAAACACATGGTTTCTAACATATCCCTGTGAAAAGTGACCATGAATTGACGGCTGTCTCAAAGGCCCCAGGTGTGTGATGGGTTGTGGATTGATGGGCATACATTTTGCAATTTTAATTTCCTGAGAGTGTATCTCAGTCTCTCAGACTATCTCCTGCCTGCTTTTACAGTGCTTTATGTCTTGTTTGGGACTTATGGAACACTATCAACAGACATGGTGGGTGTATATATACATGTATAGAGGTTATCACCACATATGTTAGGGGTATAGCTACTGTCTCCAAAACCAGGCATGCTCGGTGGATGTACTGGCTACCTCCAGACAATGGGATGTAGTCGTCACAATACAAGTACAGTACAGCATATATAATGGCAGAATTATTGGTAAAATTCTTATAAAAAGTTATTGACATCAATTTCCTACCAAGTTTATAGCCAAATTTATGAAAATGTGCTACATGTACATGTCATGTATGTGAATAATAAAAAACACCTAAGCATGAAATTTGATTTTGTTATCAACCTTAATGTATATTTCCAGTTTCCACTGTGTTGATCAAGTAATACTTTCCCCACAACACGGGTTGGCATTTTATGTCACTTCGGTCGATGTAGTTCAATATTTCTGCAGCTGGATAAAAAATATCGAAATAAAATTAAAAACAAATATTTCCCTACCTACCTACCCTAATTTTTTCGCTCTGTTACCGGAAACATACAATCTGTTTTCTTTGGCCTAAGCGACATAATGCGAAAGCAATTCTGTAATATCGAGCTGGGAACTTCACGTACCGATGAATAAATCATTAAGCCACAGGTACGTACATGTATGAACAAAGAAGTACATTCCCCATGTTATTTTTTTTTACTTTATACGGTTCCCTGTCAAAACTTAAAAAAAGTTCCCGGGTTTTGTACAGGTGGAATATGATCTCTACGGGCGTCGGTATTAGTAGAGATTCATGGCATGATCTAGTTTATGTCATGATGACATGTAAATCCTACCACACAGTGGCGCTCTCTATTTGTGGAACTTTTGGGCAAATTGCATGCTGCTTCGGGGAAGGTTGTGCAAACTTACTGTAATTTCTACATTTCAGTCCGTTTATACCTATAATTCAAGTTATTTGAAATGTGTTTTGCTGCGTACATGCAATGCATATTCTGATAGTGTGCCCTTTTTAGCTCAACTTTACTTTATAAAGTTTGAGCTATTGCCATGGCTTTGTCGTCCGTCGTCCGTGTGTGCATGTGTGTGTGAGTAAGGCGTCAACAATAGAGGCTACAGGCCGTACCTTTGATCGGATCATTATGAAATTTGTCATAGCTGTTGACATCAACATTTGTACCGGAATGATTCATTTTGGGGTCATTCCGAAAAAAAACATGGCCGCCAGCGGTCATCTTAGATTTCAAAATTCAATCCATTAGCACAGGCTACAGGCCGTACTGTTCGTCTGATCGTCATGAAATTTGTCATGGATGTTAATATTGACATGTAGATGGGAACGAGTAATTTTGGGGTCATTCGGCCAAAAAACATGGCCGCCAGCAGCCATCTTGGATTTTACTCTTTGCATGACTAAATCCTTTAGCACGGACTACAGGTCGTACCTTTAGTCTGATAATCATGAAATTTGTCATGGCTGTTGAAATTGGAATGTAGATGGGAACGAGTAATTTTGGGGTCATTGGGACAAAAAACATGGCCGCCAGTGGCCATCTTTGTTTTCAAAATTCAATCCATTAGCACGGGCCACAGGTCGCACTGTTCGTCTGATCATCATGAAATTTGTCATGGATGTTAATATTGACATGTAGATGGGAACGAGTCATTTTGGGGTCATTCGGCCAAAAAACATGGCCGCCAGCAGCCATCTTGGATTTTACTCTTTGTATGACTAAACCCTTTAGCACGGGCTACAGGTCGTACCTTTAGTCTCATCATCATAAAATTTGTCATGGCTGTTGATATTGGAATGTAGATGGGAACGAGTCATTTTGGGGTCATTCGGACAAAAAACATGGCCGCCAGTGGCCATCTTGGATTTCAAAATTTAATCCATTAGCACGGGCCACAGGTCGTACTATTTGTCTGATCATCATGAAATTTGTCATGGATGTTAATATTGACATGTAGATGGGAACGAGTCATTTTGGGGTCATTTGGCTCAAAAACATGGCCACCAGCAGCCATCTTGGATTTTACTCTTTGTATGACTAAATCCTTTAGCACGGGCTACAGGTCGTACCTTTTGTCTGATCATCATAAAATTTGTCATGGATGTTAACAATGACATGTAGATGGGAACGAGTCATTTTTGGGTCATTCGGCCAAAAAACATGGCCGCCAGCAGCCGTCTTGGATTTTACTCTTTGCATGACTAAATCCTTTAGCACGGGCTACAGGTCCTACTTTTAGTCTGATCATCATAAAATTTGTCAAGAATGTTAATAATCACATGTAGATGGGAACGAGTCATTTTGGGGTCATTTGGCCAAAAAACATGGCCGCCAGCAGCCATCTTGGATTTTACTCTTTGTATGACTAAATCCTTTAGCACGGGCTACAGGTCGTACCTTTAGTCTGTTCATCATAAAATTTGTCATGGCTGTTGATATTGGAATGTAGATGGGAACGAGTCATTTTGGGGTCATTCGGACAAAAAACATGGCCGCCAGCGGCCATCTTGGATTTCAAAATTTAATCCATTAGCACGGGCCACAGGTCGTACTGTTTGTCTGATCATCATAAAATTTGTCAAGAATGTTAATAATCACATGTAGATGGGAACGAGTCATTTTGGGGTCATTTGGCCAAAAAACATGGCCGCCAGCAGCCATCTTGGATTTTACTCTTTGTATGACTAAATCCTTTAGCACGGGCTACAGGTCGTACCTTTAGTCTGATCATCATAAAATTTGGCATGGCTGTTGATATTGGAATGTAGATGGGAACGAGTAATTTTGGGGTCATTCGGACAAAAAACATGGCCGCCAGCGGCCATCTTGGATTTCAAAATGTAATCCATTAGCATGGGCCACAGGTCGTACTGTTTGTCTGATCATCATGAAATTTGTCATGGATGATAATATTGACATGTAGATGGGAACGAATAATTTTGGAGTCATTCGGCCAAAAAACATGGCCGTCAGCAGCCATCTTGGATTTTACTCTTTGTATGACTAAATCCTTTAGCATGGGCTACAGGTCGTACCTTTAGTCTGATCATCATAAAATTTGTCATGGCTGTTGAAATCGGAATGTAGATGGGAACGAGTCATTTTGGGGTCATTCGGACAAAAAACATGGCCGCCAGCAGCCATCTTGGATTTCAAAATTTAATCCATTAGCACGGGCCACAGGTCGTACTGTTCGTCTGATCATCATGAAATTTGTCATGGATGTTAATATTGACATGTAGATGGGAACGAGTAATTTTGGGGTCATTTGGCGAAAAACATGGCCGCCAGCAGCCATCTTGGATTTTACTCTTTGTATGACTAAATTCTTTAGCACGGGCTACAGGTCGTACCTTTAGTCTGATCATCATAAAAAAATTCATGAATGTTAATAATGACATGTAGATGGGAACGAGTCATTTTGGGGTCATTTGGCAAAAAAACATGGCCGCCAGCAGCCAACTTGGATTTTACTCTTTGTATGACTAAATCCTTTACCACGGGCTACAGGTCGTACCTTTAGTCTGATCATCTTAAAATTTTTCATGGCTGTTGAAATTGGAATGTAAATGGGAACAAGTCATTTTGGGGTCATTCGGACAAAAAACATGGCCGCCAGTGGCCATCTTGGATTTCAAAATTTAATCCATTAGCACGGGCCACAGGTCGTACCTTGAGTCTGATCGTCATAAAATTTGTCATTGATGTTAACGATGACATGTAGATGGGAACGACTCATTTTGGGGTCATTCGGCCGAAAACATGGCCGCCAGCAGCCATCTTGGATTTTACTTTTCTCTTCATGTCTATAAACTAGTATTAGACATTCAACTTTCCACATTCCTAATCGCTCCATTGACTGTAATATATTAAATTATTCCCTTTCCAAGTTGAGCTACAGTGTCATTGACACTTTCATTTTTTGGAACTTCTCCGGGTGCCAAATTCATTTGTTACAGAGTGTTTATTTTGGCTTATAGGCATGGAGTAGGATGCTATTATAAATGAGAAACAAAATTATCATTATACGAGGTCACCATTCGTCACTGCATGCTGAAATTTCAATAATTTTTCCAAGTCTAAAAGACTAAATTGAATCGCGATATGCATATAATATCATATCATTAGCACAAATAGTGCTATCAAGTACCAATCACTGTAGCAGAAGTGTACATGCAATATCCAGTTCATTGAATGAATCATGAGTATAGCCTGGTTGAAATAATACTGTGTGGCGAGTCACACTCGTCTTCGGGCTATTGAGGCCATGTATGCATGGTGTTATGAACGGTTTGTATTGTGAATGGGTTAAATTATCTGCTCGTAAACCCTCACAGTAGACAATTTTATACCAGGTTCTATTCAGTATTCAGAAATAGCTCGCAATGGAAATTTGCATGGTACATATTTTGTTAAGATTTTTTGGTCAAAGGTGGTAGCCGGATATTTGGTTTAAATAACCATCAGTGGCAGTGCTTTGGTTTGTTTTGCCATCAGTCTGTCTGGATCACTTTATGTTTTACTTTTACAAACATATTTCAGAGTTAATAAATGGCTGATATATAGAGTCCTGACGAATCTTCCAAAATGAGGACTTAGCCCACCAGATGTACACAAGTACAATGAACCTAAATGCCTGACTTATATAACTAATAGTTGTATTAAATGCTATTTCTAAATCATGTATATGAACCCCATGTAATGTAAACAAACAGTATGTATGAGATAACCAAAACACTAATCGCCAGATAATATTATACCCCATGCATTAAGTGAACTTTGGTTAGAAATTCCACCAAATTGTTTATAACGTATCAGTATAGCGCTAGCTAACCCTCACCTTTCAAGATATCGGTGTTGAATGAGTCACTGCGAATAAGTCTCTTAAACACATTTCCTCGGTGTTGTTCTTATTGCTCACTCTCTATGTGCTGTATATAAACAAACGCTCGAATCACGCAATGTGTGTTTTGAGGATAATATGGCATTCATACTATCATACATGTAGTATTATTATACTATTATAGTATAATATTAGTATCTTCTTTACAACATACAGGGTCAGGGTATTATAATTTAGTAACTGGTATTCCTAAATTATAACCTATAACGGAGGCCATCCATGTCTTAACCAATAATGTCCAAATGATATGTATGCTTTCAGTAACAGTGCGTGGAACATACCGGTACACTCAATTGTTAATTTGTTATATACCGGTACATGTCCGTGAAATATAAATACACGGCACCATTGAAACCGGATTTAAACCGGCACATGCGACTTGAGAATATACTTCAAAATATCAACCTGTGCGGGTACAATTATTATTCATCTAATCTAATTTTATATTTACATATCATGGCCTTGGATGGAGTAAGTTTTCGAATAACGTAGTACGTTCTTATCATATTATTTTCTATTCCAGTGTGTTATGACCACAATGAAACACACAGTCATACATTCTTAAAGCTTAAAGCCATTCCTGTTAAAATAACGCGCAAGAATAACGAATGACGTAAAAGTTGACGTCATGACGCAGTGCTGAGAGTAGGACAACATATTGAGAGTAGCATACCACGTTCTGGGAGTGGGGATACGATTTATATTTATATTTATTACACGATCCTGCTCTTATTCCATTCAATAAACCCATTCTATAAATTGTGATATTAAACGTTCGTTTAATAACAGGAAATAGTGCCAGATGACATTTGACTTCCGGTTTGTCGTGTGTTTACATTCCGTACGCTACGTCTTAAAATACTATGGCTTCCAATATTTTTCCAACAAACTATAATGAATGAAGAGTTTGAAAAGTTATGTCATTAAATATACGCATTTAAATACGCAAAAGAGTCTTTATTTATCTGGGACTATTTCTTTACGTGTACAAACAACGCATAGTTCGGTGAAACGTCATCGCATGCCTTATAGAAGCCGATCTTAGTTTCGCGTGCTAGTTGTTGATTTAAGTATGGTTTGTCGAGGTTTTGGATCATGCAATAAATAGAATCTACAACTATACCCCAGTTTATAGCGGAATTTACAAAACTCGTCCAGTAAATTATGTCTGAACCTCGCCAAAGGCTCGGTCCAGACCTAATTTACTGGACGAGTTTTGTAAATTCCGCTATTAACTGGGGACGAGTTGTAGATCCTCTATATACAGAGTAGATGTACTTATCAACTATCTGGCTAAGATTTCATTAAACCGATATTCTATTACAAATATATTCTGTGATTCAGATATGACGTCTATTACATTTGTCATCAAGAAACTGACGAGATTCTAATGAATACATATGTCGGATTGGAATCCTGGACATTGTTCTACACGATATAATACTGTTCATGCCACTGTGGATGTGGATGTGCATGTGTAAACCACAGGTTGAAACAAGCGCCGGAATTACGCGTTGATCTTTCTATAGATTCAAACCAGAGTCATTAAGGTAGACGGTATCATTATGCTGACTGAATATCTGGTGTGCTTGATGGCGGCTGAATATTACTGAAATAAGGGCATGATTACCGCATGGAAAGTTCTTTATTTCGCGCTCCGCATGTATACTAATGTAGATATTCTAGTTTCGCCTGGGAGCTGGGGGTTTTATTTATAGAAATGGGAATTTTTTGGGACGGATTTAAAAGTCGAACTGCGACCCGGAGGCCGAGTCCGGTAAAGGGTGTAGTTGGGAATTTCAAGTTCGTTTATTGTCCTTTACATTATTATGTCAATAATGTTGATTTTTGGTTTGTGACAAGCTATGTCAATTACAAATAAAAGAAATGAAAAAGATAATTTGTAAGTCTTATATTTTTATAGACATGTTTCGTTTTGCAGCCCACTAGGGTTTGTTCCGACGGCCAAGTCGGCCGCCGGTTCGTTAATTAGGTGCTGGATGTTATTTTAACGGAATTCTGAGTTGGTCATTCGCGAAACCAATATATTTTGTATTCTAAAACTACAATCATGGGTATATAATATATGATCTTGATCGCGTTACCATTTGTGACATTGGTTTTATACATATAGTGAACCTCATATACAACTAGTATAGGTACCAATATTCCAAGTGAACTCATATGTCTTTCGCCTAATTATTTAAATTCAACTACCCCTCGAATGCGTTTATTATCTGATGAAAAATATATTGAGATATAAGTAGAATATATATGCAATATATTGAGTTTATGAACTTCCCATCATCATCATCATCATCATTTGCTAATTAGTCGCAGCTCATCTCCAGCCTCATAGTTACTGACCATCAGAAGTACATGCTAAGCTGTATCCACATTTGATGTTGAATATTCAAAAAAGACTAATACATGTTGCCCTAATACTTCACAAGTATGATTTGTGAATTTGAGAATAAATCTTCCCCAAGTTAAAGGCACGGGTGGCCATCGTTATATGTTATAACTTATAAATAATAGTTACCAAATTATGAAAATTGCCTCAAGAATATACTACATGTAATAGTATAGTTTATTACAAGATCATACCCGTATTCCATTCAATAAACCCGTTCTACAAACTTTCGTTGCATAAGAGGAAATAGTGCCATATGGCCCTAGACTTCCGGTTTATCGTATGTTTACATTCCGTACGCTACGTCTCAAAATACTATGGCTTCATTATAGTTTTCCAACAAACTCGAATGAATTAAATGTCATTAAATATTAAATACGCCAAATAGTCTGTATTGATCTGGGGCTATTTCTTTACGCGGGCAAATAACACATAGCTACGTGAAACGTCATCGCATGCCTTATAGAAGCCGATGTTAGTTTCACGTCCCAGTTGGTGATTTAAGTATGTTTTATCGAGGTATTTGGATCATGTAATAAATAGAATCTACAAACTCGTCCCCAGCTTGTTTATATATAGCAGGCAAAGTGTGAGCGATAAGCAAAACACCCAACACCGTGGAGATTTGTTTAGAAGAGCTAGTGATTTGCCGTGACCCATTCAACACCTAAATCCTGAGAGGTGAAGATTGCCGAGCGCTAAACTTGTATGTTGTAAACAACATGGTGGTATTTCTAACCAAAGTTTACATTCGAGGGGTTTCCCGGCGTTGATCGTTTTTGCTCTTTACTCTTAACGTACTGTTTGTTTACATACATGTAACATGGCGTCTGTCTACACAGAATAATAACATGGCAATAGCATGAAATGTACGCAATATTTATCATTGGTATAAGAACAAGTGTTGACTATAATATAATATTCGCTCTGTTTATGGCGGTTTTAACGGGTGTGACAACTTTAAAAGTTATACCCGTACTAATGACATCGATTAATTTGCGAATGAACAAAAAATACCTTTCCTGAGTTTCAGGAATTTGAGCTTTCTGTGTGCCTTCTCGGCCAGGCCATCGGTGTATTCCATATCCCTTTCTTCAAATTTAGCCAGCGCCAATTCTATCTTCCCAATATCGTTAGTCTTCAAGGCGGCGCGCAAGTTATCCCTCGTAATCTTGTCTAAATGTTTCTAGAAAGCAAACAATGTGTCAATTTTCAACGATAGGGACTGCCTTCCCTTATACATATTAGGGGGTCGGCGACTCCACTCAAAAGAAACATATCTCACCCAACAATTAGCCCTTTACATACTAATACTCTTTGACGATTATAGTTCTCGCATATATAAGAGAATACACTCGCTTCCAAGGTCAAGGTAATTTTGTTATGCCAAAGCATTCTCTTATATATACATTCTCTTGTATATACATTCTCTTATATATACATACTCTTATATATACATACTCTTATATATACATACTCTTATATATACATTCTCTTATATATACATTCTCTTATATATACATTCTCTTATATATGCACATATTTTAGGAAATTGTGATATATTTACCAAGGTTAATCCTTCCATGCATGGAACTTCCTGGAATATTTTGAAAACCATGTGTCAATGCATTATCTTATATATGCGAGTCTCCCTATAACTTTATTTCCAAACTTCCTCCAACTTGGAGTAACGTTATCCACCCCCTCCCCCGTGATAAATTTAACTTAAGGTGTTCCTATTTTAGAATATTAATTAATTTTGATCACATTTAAGAGAATAACTAGATGCATATTATGTCTGCTACCAGATGTATTTTCGAGATTGCATGTATACACAATAAGAATCCTCGGTATTTCACACAAACGAATAATGCATTAATATACCAGTACACCTGAAATCGCCCATCAGTGTATATCTGAGTTCAGGGACATCTCAATATGTCATTCCGATCGTAATATGGCCATTCCGATAATACATGATTAAATGTATTTGTTCACGCGCATAACAAGCAACTACTAATAGTCCACATGTCTATACTCGTCAGCAAACAGGATCATTCGAGCGTTTATGGCACTCTGCCCAAATACAGATAACGCCCAACCACACACCGTTTTTTTTTCTTCTTTTATTTCCCTAAGCTAAACATTGTTTCATTTCCACCCAACTAATGATTAAAAATGTATAATTCATGAACACGTGTATTGTGTGTGCTATACTTGGTACAGGGACGAATATAAAAAAAAATCAAGCTTATATTACCGTTCCTTTTCCAACCAAATTCATCTATACAGTAATGCCCTAAGTAATCGACTCCTTAACCACAGCAGAATTATGGGTAACTGTTCAGGGTGTAGTCGGAAATATGGCTTGCCATTCATAGGAAAGCTCTCGCCGAGAGCTTTCCGATGAATGGCAACAAGCCATATTTCCGACTAAATCCTGAAAAGTTACACATAATTCTGCTGTGGTTAAGGAGTCGATTACTTAGGGCATTACTGTATCTATATACATGTATGCATTTATATGCGACTGGCAGAGAGTAAAATTCATTAACATGTAATTCAAATTCCAACAGTCACCCAATAACAACACGCAGCGAGCGCTTGCACATGGCCGGCTTGAAGTGACTTAGTGGAGGAGGCTTCGGTTATTGCTTGATAAACCTTGAGAACGTTCGTGTAGACCATATGGAGATTTGACTTGATTCTTACGGCCGTGGATTGGGTGAATGTAAAGGGTTTTTGATCATACATTTTTGAATAGTTTTACATGTAGTACTGAGTACTCACGCTTCTTTTCTTCCCTTCCACTTCTATGAGGTAATTACAAACATTCTCAAACTGACTGTCATCCTCTCCCTTGTCCTTCGCTTTCACCTCCAATATATACTCCCCGCTCTTCTTTGGGTTCACCTCTATATTGTAGTTCTTCTTGCTTGTCTTATTGGAGACCCATTGTGACGTATCAATTTGTTTACCCTCCCCTGATTTAAGTTCTGATTTGAAAATTTTATTTTCTGTTATGTTTTTCACAGTTTTCTTGAACTGAATGTTTATGTTTTTATGAATTGAAATGTTAATCCGACCTTTCTTATGAGTTTTGGGTTTCAGACCCACGCTGAATATTTCCGGGCCGGGTCCGTATCCGATTGGTGGGACAGACGGATATGGCTTGCAGTCCTCTTGAATGGAATCACAATCCAGACGAAACACACATAGATGTGAATCGTTATTGTTAACACCGCCGTATAAATTTAACTCATACACACCCACAGCAGGGCATCTCACTTCAAACTCCATTTCACCCTTCTCAAGGTCTCTACTCTTGAATACAAACTTATCTGGAGTTACTGTACTTCCGAAAGCGCTGGCCTGCTCCCAGCTCATGTCGGATTTATTTTCGTGATAAAACAAATGCGAGACCATCGTAGCCATGGTGATGTCCGGCGGTTTAATCGAAACAGTGTATATTCCGTCCTCCGAAGTATGTACTCCCTGTGGTTTAGTTTTAAAGGAAAATTTACTCCCGAAAAATTCTTCCGGCGATAGTTTTGGCATGTCCAGGAAATCTTCCTTGGTGATAGATTTCTTTAATAGCTGCCACTCCTCGTTATTCGGGAAACACTTCCATATTAACTGGTCTGCCGGCGTGAATATATAATATTCTCTCAGATACGAAACGTCGGCTCCAGACTGCGATTGCTCTCGTTGTGCCGTGACGGTTTTAGAATTGTCTATAAGGACCTTGCCTCCTTTCTGGAATCCGACGACCGCATGGACAGACCACAGCGGCTGGATGTGCCGCCAATCGCCATCCACATACACTGCCACCCAGGCGGCCGGAGCAACAGTGTCGCGGTCACCGACCTCGTACATCAACGCTTTCACGAGACCCCGGATTATGACGCACGGAATTCCAGCTTTTCTGAAATATATTTATCAGTTGAATTCAGTTGTTATATTCTATATTGTATTAGAGCACAATCCCATTGTTACAATCGTTCCCTCATTTTTGGTAAAGCACACCCATTCCCAAGGCTGGCGAATGAATAGTTCAGTGATTATCCCATTGTTAGGCACACGCAACTCATAACAGTCAAATCGCACGGGTGCTTTAAAGTGGGACCAGTCCGTGTTGTTTCGGACATATCTATTCACATTCAACGGCGACCAGTGCATGTTAATCACGTTGTTGGGCGTGGCTAACCGGCTATTGTGTCCAATCGCGGCCAGCACACGGATTGTGCGTCGTGGTGAAAACACACTCAATGGCACATCTCCAGTTGATTGCATTATGTGAGATTCAATTGTGCTCTAAGTCGGTCAGAGCACACGAATAGTTCTTTAAAGAACAATTTTTGTGCTCTAACCCTTACTTATTATTCCAAATATATACAAGGGGTAAACATCTGGTTCTAGAAGTATGCCATTTAAAAACTGCTTGAAGGACAGATTTTCAATCAAAATGTTAGTAATTTTCTAAAAAAAAACAAAAAACAAAAAAACAATAGAATCATATCCTGAATAGTTAATCAATACAGAAAGTGCAGAGAAGACATACATGTACACCGTCTATTAAACGTCAGAAATGTTTAGTATAGTCAATACTCTGATATCGAATCGTGTGAAGAACATCCGCCACTGACCGCGGATATGTATGTATGTGCACTCAAGAGTAATAAAACATATAGTCTCAGCTTGACCACATTGTGATAGTTACAGTTAGCCCTGTGCCAATGCATTCTCTTATATATGCGAGTCGACCATAGGTCGCCTCGCATATATAAGAGAATGCATTGGCCTAAAAAAAAATCTTTTTTTAACACTTTTTACCATTTTTTCTTACATTCTTTAACAATTTTATAATTTTTAATGTGTTAAGCCAATGCATTCTCTTATATATGCGAGGCGACCTATGGTCGACTCGCATATATAAGAAAATGCATTGGCACAGGGCTAACTGTAACTATCACAATGTGGTCAAGGATCCGGTAAGCGTCGAGCAGAGAAATTTCCCGGTTCAGTTCCACAATCCGTGCTATTTGTGGATTGTTATCTGCCTTTCTGTGTGGAACACCCGAAGAACCACCCACGAGGGAATTGGTCTTCTTCCACATTGGTAGCTACCACTTAACAAATACTTACTCCGAACGACGACGCAGGCTCTACTGGAGATACAATATGAATCGGTTGAGTATTGTTGGTAGTTTTAGCATCATTTAAATTGCTAGGTCATACAACGATGACTGCCGATGACAGTTTTACTATATTTGAAGAAGGACGGCATGAATGCACAAGGAAGATGCAGATAAAGAACCAGGTAAACAACTACATGACAAAAATGCTCCGATACCCGAATTAGACTGTATATATTCTCACCCTGTGCGGTACACCAATTCGCACTAATGTCCGACAAGATGTGATCGACGAATGACGATTCGATCACCAAGAACACAACAGGAACATGTTAGTGGGGGATTCTCTCCCCTTGTTCGGTTTTTTTAAAACATATTTTATTTGTAGTATAATACAAAATGGATTGGGGCACAAGTTACAAAACTTAATGAGCCCCTCTCCGGTATACATTGGTACAAAAAATTTGTTTAACAAAGTGGCACAATAAGTAACTTATTTACAGCTGCATGTGGTGAATGGAAAAGATGATGATGGATAGTTCGGTTAGTGAGAAACCAAATCCACAAACATCACATCACGGTGTCCATGGACCGGATCTCGTTGCTTGAATCGTCACCAACCTGTTTTTCTCGACACCCGGTTACCTGTATAGTTCGCGGATTCGGATATCCTCATATCGAAAACTGATAACGGATAAACATAATATCAAAACGACAAGAGGATTGGTCAAAATATGTTATCACGAGTGTGCGTTCCCTATGCAATCGCTGCTACACTAACCCACAACACCTGTACCACAATAGTTATCACGCGTTATGATATACTAACATTAACACATCAGTGTATTAACCGATATGTATGGATCGGTAATTTTGTCTGCGGTGATCAATATTAGGTATGACTTAGCAATGAACTGACACCTACCCTCAATGTTCTGTTTGCGAAGTTATCTGATGATTCCAAGCTGATTATTTGGTTATTTTTCCCATGCAACATTTTAAATACTGATTTCGGCATGGTATTGTAAACTTTTTCCAAATTATTTAAATTTACGTTGCATCGATATTATAAAGCTACGCGGATAAAACAAGTAAATAACGACATTGTATAGGATTTATAACAGAAAATCCACCATTTAGGGGCGTTTCATTTATATATATTTATCTCCACAACATACTAATCAGCATTCCAATTGAATTATCTCTTACACTTATTCATTGCCTTGGGTATGGCCTCATGTATGAACTTGTTTTAATTCTAAAATAGTTATCTTTAGTTGTTGAAAATTACATTCAAATTTTCACAAGTAGGCGCGTTGCCAGTGTGTGGTATCTCTTAATTGACATCCTCTGTCAATAGAGCCAGTGCATTGGAATACACCTTTGTTGACTTATAAGAAATTCCAACGATATAATACCTTATGACATAATTCGGATTTTTATTTGTGTAATGTTATGTGGCACGTGTTCCCGATAGTATTTGTATTTCTGTAATTTATACCTTGCGGAACAATTGACTGGTACGCTGCCAGCACGCAATCTACTTTACTAACCTGCAGATCAATGTGAAGAAGACACCGACAGTCATTTCTTGTTCCTGTATCTTCTTCAGATACCACAGAGGCGTGTTGGGTTCGATTTTGGGAGGAAATCTCATTTGTTTGACATCCTGCTTTGTATACCAGACTAAGATGGCACGAATTTTCTTAGCGTCCTCTTTGTGGGGTCCTGTCACGTGTTTTAGTAAGTTATCAAATGATGACGTGGCGTTCGCCGGAACCTGAAAAGTATTAAGTGGGGGAAATCATACATACATATTTGATTATTTATGAATCAAATAGTTAACAAACGTTGGACATTGGTTCTCCAGGTCTCTTCAACAAAATATATATACCTGTATTTCCTCCCCAATCGGAGAGTTTTACAAATTACACAAATTACAACAGTGTTTCAACATATAGGTGACAAATATATATATATATCACATAATATATACACAAAAATATGCACGACACAAATTTAGTCAAGTGTGAACTATATAAATTACACAAGTAGTCCTCGAGTATTTTTGTGTTCACGAACTCCTATGGCATACATGTATATATGTGTAGATAAGTGTACACTTCAACTGGCATTCGGCTCAACCATGAAACCAGAACTATATAATAAAAGCATCATCACACATGATAAAACAACCCCTGCATTTTCCTGAATAAATAGTGTAAATAAGTGTTTTAAATTCACAAATTCTAGGACGGATGGCGTGTTGTGCCATTGCGGAAGGATAGAACTACAAACTGCGCTTCTCGTTCTACCATTCACACTGACACACGTGTCGTATCAGCAAATCTATTAACACACTCGTGTCGGTCTGTGTATATATATCCATTCTGTATTTATTTAGCTGTACATATACCTGTCCATTCGCAACAGAGCAGACGACAGTTATGGCATGTTCAGATGTAGCTGCAAGAAAGTATCTTTCAGAACATATCCGGTACAAATGTTGCTTGACATTTTATTGCTGCAAAGATTATACCCGTGTGCTCATGGACTGTTAGAGATGAATGATTGGGTATCGTCGGAACGGCATTCACACTGTGGCATCCTAGCGGTTTTCTCTGGGTAAACAATCTAAAGTTTATATTGAGGTATTTAACTATGTATGACATTTGGACGGACGTCGCTAGAGGGTCTCCGATTGAATTACCCAGCTTGGAGTTTAAAACTGCACCCAACTGAAGCAGGCTGAAAACGTGTACGCCCCTTGGGTTGGAAATATCCAATGATTGCCATTTCAGCCGGAAAGTTCGACTTTCGACATTCGACTTTTGGTCTAAAAACAGCTAATCGAATATAAAACTAAAACAATTAAACCTCATATTTTTCTGAAATTTTAAAGTGGTGAATAATCTTCCTCAAAGCTGCTCAAAGAAGTTATATTTTACAAATATTATATCCAAATTGACAACACACACCGCCATTCTTATATATTAATAAAATGCAGTGACTCTCGATCCCGAAATCATTTTCGTAAGTTTATCGCCGATAGTTGCGTCCCTAAACTAGAAGTAAATATTTACATTTGAACGTAGTGCAGACGATGTTTTCTTTGGAGTGGTGCGGTCGATTTGCTTCAGATTTTCGGCTATGTTAGTAGAATGCTACATTCCCCCAGTTGACATGGTTCCTGAATACGAACCGACCAGTTTCACGTACCCGAACAAGTACATAATATGTCTTTAAACTAAGCATGAATTTTCCAACTGCTGATAATTTTGACCGAGGTCGTGGTGGGTGAAACACCCACTCCCTGTCACCCCGTTCCTGCACTCATGTCTAAAGACCTTCCAGCCGAGCGAACTTAGAAAGTGGTCGCGTATATGGAAATAAGTATACATACATATATGGTTTTCTTTCAGCAAATAGGAGGAGTCGGACTCGATTTTTCCAAAGTACGAAACCCGCGTGTTCTAGGCCGGCGAATCGGTGATAATCGGTCGATCGAATCAACGCATTTGAATTAGATTTCCTTCTCTATTTGGGTTAAATAAAAGTTTGGCCTATTGAAAAAATTGGCCTATTTGGCCTATGCCAGCGTGAACCTCAGCGAGGAGGACCCAACAACTACCGAGAGGCCATATGAAGTGAGGAGGACACAACAACTATACCGAGAGGTCATATGAAGTAAGGAGGACACAACAACTGCCGAGAGGCCATATGCAGTTGTATAGAGTTGTTGATTTTGATTCGTTTATGGGACTGTGGTGTGACAATATTGGGGTGCCAGTTACATGTGTCAACACGGATAATGAATTGGGACATATGTGCTGCGTGTGCGATTGCGGGAATGACAAGGCATGATGCTGATGTCCGCTGTCCGTCACACGAACACTACATATATTGTTATATAGTTATGAACAGCCTATATACATAATAGCCACAGTCCCAAATTCACCAACCTTCAGGGCTGGTGGATGACATTGGTATGTCACAACGACTAGCATATGTATATAAAGTGTGCAAATTAACAAGAAGTCAGTTCTGGAGTTCGGAGTTCAGCCAGCCAGTCGGACAGTCAGATATATATACACCATGCCAGAGAATAGTCCGGATATGGACTTACACTATACAACAGAAGTCGCTACCAGCCAGCAAGCGGCAGTCACACACGCTATCGATGCAGCACGAAGCTCGACTCCAGTGAACATGGCAAACAATATAGCTAACTACCGACACTAGCCCGGCGCGGCTCACGACGACATCAAGAAGGCACCTTGTATTTGAATTATATTTAAATGTGTAAATTAAATGTTTGAACGTTGGAACGTTTGTACTAAAAGAACACCCAATGTTGCCACAGTGGTGTGTAGCACGTGAATGGCTACAAAAAACATAGAGATGTGGCGACAATAATTTAAAAATGCGACATGAGGCTTGGTGTGTCACAGCACGCCCCCCCCCCCCCCCCCCCACGAACATTGGTGACAAAATGTTCAACCGTTGGAAATGTCATAACTGACGCAATAGAAGTTACACATTTAATACCGACAATATGTTAATATTGCGTTCGTAGTTAAATTTTCCAACCAGCAAAATTGGGTGTGATTTATTGTTTTTAGGCCAACACCTTGCGAGTGTAATAATCGGCTACATGAAACGACAGTATTATCTGGATTAAGGATATTATATCGTACGACATAATATTATATATTTACACACTAAGTGTTGTCATCACTAAATCCAGCATTCTGATTGGTCGGCGCCCACGTGGCTAGTTGCAGTTATTTCTCGGTGAATGCGCACGCCTCATAACACCAAGCTAATAACACCATCGATACGTCATTAGGTTTGGAAAGACGAACGCGTAATGCTTTGGGCGCATTTTGATTCGCGCAGGATTGACTTAATACATCACGGGTTTCAACATGAAGAGAAATTGTTCCTATTAACTTTTGCCAAGGGTGCTATTGGGTATTTTGGGCTGATCTTGTCAGGATACACTTTTCGATTTAAATATATTTACAAAAGTGGCTTTTTCGCTAAATGTATATAAATATTAGGATTAACTGTCATGTGGACTATTTTTATGGAGATGTAACGGTGAGGTAAGTGGACATAACTTGTATGTAAAACCCTTCGGGTTTTACACAAGTTATGTCCACTTACCTCACCGTTACATCTCCATAAAAACAGTCCACATGACAGTTAATCCTTATATATATAAATCAGACAGTCGCTCTCTCGCTGGGTGGGATGGATAAAAACTGATTCCCGGAAACGACTCACATAAGCACACACGCTTGATGTCGAATCCGGTCCATGATGTTATATTCTGATATGTTGTAATTTATGTTGTAATGTTCATGGAATAAATACTGTTTAAACCAACAGCTGCATAATTATCTTACCAATTCCCAATTTGGCATCAATTGGAAAATGTTCAATGTCAGGCTTTGACATTTCCAAACTTGGAGTGCTGGAGGCCTGTCCGGATACTACAGGGATTTTGTAGTTTCCATTCATATTCAAATTTCAAATTGTTCTCACACCGAGCTGAACAGTGGTCGGTGCAGTAGGCCCTGGTCCCCGGTGGCCGACCAAGGACTGGTAATCAAATAAAGAAAACCGAATCTAGACCCAAGTATAATTTGCATGGAGTTATACCTCTATATATGTTAGGATTTTGCAGTGTTCAATCACATATAAAAATGTCCTCTTGGTCCCTCCCTCTCCGGTAACCAGCAAATAGCCAAGTTATAAACAAAATTAAGGCATGTGAGGTACCACCGCCAGACGGTAAATTCAAAGCCGATGGGGTGCAAATGTAATTATGCTATCCTGAGAGTTTGACCCGGCCGGTTCAAGTGGAGTGGTGCAGTTGGTAATTCCACGTGGACATACCCCGTCAACGGAAGTCATCTATCTCCGTCCCTGCACACATATCCATATACCACATTTTACTCTCCAGTATGTCACACGGGGCATTTTCTTGCTCGTCATGTGAACACGCCATTAGAGTTCCAATCTAAAGATACTATTTAGGGGTGCTTAGTTAGTAAGTGCAACAAATAGCTTTAAGCTGCGCGTTCTACACATTGGCGCAACGCTTTTAAAATGAATCGATTTTTTGTCATCATCGTTTCTAATTAAAGCCAACGTACACAACGAGTTCATTAACAAATAATGAGTCAATACGCTTTATATATTTAAAACGTCTCTTATGCAGCATGACGTCAGCGCCCACCTTCGGCATTAAAATCTATTCACTTATTATGCCCTTTAGGGTTTATATTGGCAAGCATATCTTGTCATGTCGTAGGAGGTGCTAGACTAAATGTGGCTGAAAACGTACTCGGTATCTGCGTATTTGGATAGACTAAATGTGATTAGAAACGTAATCGGTATCTGCGATTAATTCATATTAATTGATAGAAGCTTTTCCAGACATGTGTCCTCGATTCATATCTATTATTTTATAACCCTAAATATATGTATAATTTTGCTAGGAAGGGAAACACTATCATCAGATATAAAAAAAATGTGCGCATTATTTGCATTTGCTCCTATACAATGGTATAAGTTTCACGAAATATACTTCTTTGTAATAGAGTCGCCCTATCGGTTTATCTTTCGGCCAACGGGACTGTTATTTATGAACGAAGTATCTGATATATGTAACATTACCACCAATATACTTCTACATGGTTCTAACGAACTGTCTCATGAAGATAACATAACGATTTTCCGAGAAGTTCAGAAGTACATTATTCGTACAAAAAGATTTAAATAAATCTTGACCACAAACCAAGGACTTCCGCTTGAACCACGCACATGCATATCATCTGTCATCTAACAGTTATCAAATCGACGCATATCGTCAAAAATCGCGTGAGAAATATAAATATTAATGTTGATGCTATTATATATTCGTACAAATCCAATCGATAGTGGTGACGGCTCGGATGCAAACATGCTAGGTCGGAACACAAAATTAGTGCAGAAATTAAAAGCAATAGCTTATCATTTACACTCCCCACATCCCCTCCCTATACTGCATATCAGACTCACAAACGTTTGATATGTCACCTCACACTCTTGTCTACACCGATCTATACTTCGTTCCGCTATACTAAATCTATTTTCAATCAATTTCTTTCTATTATTCCATAAGAAAAAAAATCTCATTTTGATATATCTATCGATCCAGCCCACACTGTGAGTAGCTAAGTAACATATATACCAACAACGATCTTCTAAAATTAGTATGAACTTAACTACCTATATTATTATGTTACCCTTCTCACAGTGTGGGCCTATTCACACGTATAATCGGAAACTACCCCATAAGCTTTATGCTTGATGTCGGATCCCCTCCATAAACCCATATTCATGATTCACATTTTGTAACATATATTGTATTGAATTATATGGAATAAATACTGTTTACATCAACGGGACCCATGATTTATTCATCAATAATATTGCCATTGATTTGATCAATAGCTGTGCAAACCGTCGACGATAACACGAACATACTGTTTGTTTGATATGGATTACGTGCCGCGATACGCTAAATTCCTATGTTGACAAGTTTACTTTCTTTGGTATATCGAACGAGGTATACTTCTATCTGAAGACAGTTACTTATCTGCGTATATTGTAAATACAGTTCAATGTGTACATTTTATATAACATAAGCGTGATATATAGGCCATATCTTGGGAGAGAAATTGTCAGGTTACTACGATTGGGGGCAATGACCAGTCTAATGCGCGAAAATCCCGCAACTGATGTCTTAACCCTTTACCCAACAGAAGGGCCCTGTGCCAATGCATTCTCTTATATATGCGAGTCGACCATAGGTCGCCTCGCATATATAAGAGAATGCATTGGCTTAACACATTAAAAATTATAAAATTGTTAAAGAATGTAAGAAAAAATGGTAAAAAGTGTCAAAAAAAGATTTTTTTTAGGCCAATGCATTCTCTTATATATGCGAGGCGACCTATGGTCGACTCGCATATATAAGAGAATGCATTGGCACAGGGCTAACTGTAACTATCACAATGTGGCCAAGGAGCCGGTTCCAATGATATCCATATTTGTATGGTTCTATTGAGACAGACCGAAGATATTTTAGGCTGTTGAAGCTTTATTTGGCCGGTTTTGGCCGGTTTGTTGGGTAAAGCCTTTAAGGGTTAAGTAGTTTATACATCATGGGTCTAAAGGTACATTTTAATAATAGATTTTCGTCTCAAAGTTAATATGCTTGTTTAGTGAACGAAAATGGCTATATAGCTGGCGTATCTCCTTGTTTTTGCAATTATCGTGCATGTTTATGTGCGTGCACTCAATGTCTTTTGTTTGATAAACTGGTTTCTTGTCCAAAACAAAAATAACACATTTTATTACAGGATCCTACCCGTATTCCATTCATTAAACCCGTTTTATAATAATGGTATACAACGATCATTGCATAACAATAAATAGTGCCAGGTGCACCCATGTGTATTATTGTTGCGCAAACGTGATTCTGAATCGGGGGACGAGGAATGAAGAAGAATCGGTTTATGTGACTGATATAGTTATTTCATTAAATTTACAACATTAAATACGTCAAAGAGTCTTATTTCGCTGAGACTATTTCTTTACGCGGGCAAACGACGCTTAGTACGTGAAGCCTTATATAAGGCGCTGTTAGTTTGGCGTCCCATTTATTGGTGTAAGAGTGTTTTATGGAGTTTTGGATCAAATATTAAATATAATCTACAACTCGTCCCCAGGTTATAGCGAAATGTACAAAACTCGTCCAGAAAATAAGGTCTGGACCTCACCAAAGGCTCGATTCAGACCTAATTTACTGGACTCATTTTGTAAACATGCATGCATGTTGTAGATTCTCTATATAAATAACATACCAAACGGTGTTTTTGTTCTGTTCTGTTATAAGGATGGTAAAATCTACAACATTGGAATAAAATTGAAGGATTTGTGAGTTGAAGTTTTGTATAAACATCCGTGAAAAGCGATAAATTGTATATTTTACCAAATTTTTGCAAATTTATTTAACATTTCCGGGTTGTTGATTATTTGCTATTTTTAGTATGTTGTTTATAATGGGTAATTGTACTTATTCCTGCAAATAAACATTGTGATGCAAATAGTTCCAGGTAAAACCATAAAAGCACATAACATGACTCCATACCTTTACTGCTTCTTTATCGACGTGCGTAAATCACATATATAACATGACTTCATACCTTTACTGCTTCTTTATCGACGTCTGTAAAGTAGCCATCCTTGAAAAACAGGTTGTTCTTAGCTGGCGCTGGTTCCGGATATTCAGGCAGCGTGTCTGGTATATCAGAGCCCTATTCAGAATATACACGAAAACAAATATATGATGCGAGTCGGTGAACCCCGGGTATTCAGGCAGCGTGTCTGGTATATCAGAGCCCTGTTCAGAATACACACGAAAAAATATATATGATTCGAGGCGGTAAACCCATCCTTCAAAGCTCAAATTTATCGGATATCGATTTTTTAAATCTGTTATTTTTTTTAATATTTGGCGGCCTAGCAAATATTCGACGAGCCGACCGACATACTCTCATGTTATGACCACTTACCTCACGGTTACATCTCCATAAACACAGTCCACATGAAAGTTAATCCTAATATAATGTTAACGAATTCTGCCGATA
Source organism: Siphonodentalium dalli (assembly GCA_032622095.1). Classification (NCBI taxonomy): domain Eukaryota; kingdom Metazoa; phylum Mollusca; class Scaphopoda; order Gadilida; family Siphonodentaliidae; genus Siphonodentalium; species Siphonodentalium dalli. The sequence continues at coordinate 250,744,597 of CP136063.1, forward strand.
TTCCACTTTCAATAGAACAATCATTTCCAAAGACATTCAGTACAGGTTTGATCATGTAATTCAAAAAGCAATGACAATGTAAGTTTGTGAAGTATGACAATTATCGCATTACTTTTAATTACTTGTACGACAAAGAACCCATTACAGATTGCCTGCATTACATGTATACTTTGGGAAACAGTAACGCATTGTAATGCATTATTTGTCGTATTCGATAGAAATGAAAAGTAGATGCCATGTTGTTATGAGAAAAGTGTGGCACTAATGTACACCTCAACGAAATTTCTATTCCAATAAGGTGTCATTTTCTAGGGTGCAACAATGCAGAAGGCGAACACTCTTGCATTGATAAAAAAGATGACACTTCATCGAGTATTCGCATATAACTTTCGTAGAGGTGCACTTTTGTGCGACACAAAAACACCGAATTTATGCTCCATTTCGATCGATAACTATATAGCTGAATTTATATGGGCTAATTGATCACGTGGAGAAATAATAAAACTACTTTGAAAAACGCTCCATTATGTGTTGAAATTCGGCAGCGTTGAAAATGCACACTGATGTACAGTAATGTCCAAAATAAGCGACTCCTTAACCACAGCAGAATTATGGGTAATTTTTCAGGATTTAGTCGGAAATATGGCTTGTTGCCATTCATCGGAAAGCTCTCACTGAGAGCTTTCCTATGAATGGCAGCAAGCCATATTTCCGACTAAATCCTGAAAAAATACCCATAATGCTGCTGTTGTTAAGGAGTCGATTATTTAGGGCATTACTGTAACTACCGAGAACGTGACGTGACACGGAGCTGAATTTAAGTGATTACAGAGTGTGGACTCAATGCTGTCGAAACTGATATCATTTGGCAACTTCTAAAAATAATTCGACAAAACAATACCTTCATTTGGCAAAAGTAAATTTCGAGCCAGCGCGGACCATGTTTGGAATTCATGGACTATTTCCATGACTGTTACCAGTCCTTGTCTTACATCACCATAACAAACGTTCTCCAACGGAACCCATCATTGCACCACCTTAATTTACTAGCTTCCCGTAACAATAATAACTACACCATATTCATATTCATATTTAATGGCAGCTATTTTCCAGGTGAGAAGGGATCCCATGGTACGTTTCAGAACGTGTTCCCAGAGCACCTGTGCACCTATTATTTTAATGTAATCTTAAACTGTTATGTAATACTTTGAGTCCTGAGAAATATGTAAAACAGCACTAGGAATAACACTACATGTAGTTCATTACAAATATATACTTTGGGAACTGAGAAGGAAAAACCCTTCGATAATTGTCGCGGTGATCAGCTGTACCTATACCACATTGCACAAACGGCATCCAGCAGAACTACGTGTAGAATCCGTTCTACTGGAAGTCCAGAACACGACAATTCCCAGTACAAATTCTAACAAAACAAACAGGCTTATATCAGCATTTCGTACTTTAGCTACATATAAGAGAATGCATTGGCTTAACACATTAAAAATTATAAAATTGTTAAAGAATGTAAGAAAAAATGATTTTTTTTAGGCCAATGCATTCTCTTATATATGCGAGGCGACCTATGGTCGACTCGCATATATAAGAGAATGCATTGGCACAGGGCATAACTGTAACCATCACAATGTGGTCAATGAGCCGGTTCCAATGATATCCATATTTGTATGGTTTTATTGAGACAGACCCAAGATAATTTAGGCTGTTGCAGCTTTATTTGGCCGTTTTTGGCCGGTTTGTTGGGTAAAGCCAATCGAAATTCAGCTGAGTAATCATTAACTTACTTCTTCGCCCAACTTTTCAACCTGGAGAATTGGACCCGATTCGGGTTTCTTGTTCTTGTCATCTTTTTCATCTTTCTTGTCATCAGAGTTGTTGTTGTTGTTGTTTTTGTCGACAGACTTAGCATTCTTTGGGGATGGTTTTGGCTTTTTCTGGGCTGGTTTAGCCGGAGAGCTCGATTTACTACCACCACTTCCCATGATCTCATTCAGAAGTGAATTGGTGGATTATACGTTGTGCATTAGACGCCATCTACCTGAAAAATTACATGAGTCGTGGGGGGCAATCTGAATGTTAGTATGCGTTTCCTTCAATATAATCACCTAGTTAAATCTGTTGACATAATACTGGTTCATGTCGAAGTACGGTTGCCTTATTCTTCTATAACGGACTTTAGGCGAACATGTTCAGCTCATCAAAATCACCAATGACGTTAATAAAAGTTTACAATTGTGAAAGTAAACCATATTATATAACACAACAGTTATATTATAATACATCATTATGACCTCAAGATATCATGCAATCGTTCCGACAAATGTAGTATTTTTTATAGAGTTGTCCGATAAAGTGGATAAAAATTGACGAAAACTCCCGCCACTGGATCTGAACATAAAGTCCGCTATAGAAGAGTAAGCCAACCATACATCGGCCTAAACCAGTATTATACTAAGAGATTTCACTAGGTGGTTTACATTAAAGAAAACTTGGACTAACTGCTTGTTAGTGTCAATTATGTTGCGAAGTTTTGTCGTGTTCTCCTGCAATGCTACATCGTAAATTTAACATATATTCAAGAGGAATATTTTCAATGTACAAATCGAACTCGCTTCCATATCAGCTGAAGTACCATAAAATACATTAAAATTTATATATAATATTAAGTGTCATCACTGTTTTGAACATTTCTCTTACGAAAGAAGCGTAACTTGTCTCAAATTGTGTAATTCTTCCTCCCAAACGACCATTGCTGGAACTCGAAAGTTAAAAACATTTTCCAATACCAATAAGAATCCATTTTAACTAATAAACTATTCAATGCATTAGATCACAAAACTGGCTTCCAGTGATATGATATTCATCAGTATTTTAGCCGTCGATTTAATTTAGTTTCCAAAATGTTTTTAAACTTAATTTCGACTTATTAATTTTCACCCTTTGAATTCTATATAGAGTACGTATATTTTTTTTAATATATGAGAAGTTAACTACGAACGCAGCAAATTTGCACTTAGTCTCGTGTTGACATTTATTATTCAATTCTCCGCCCATTGAACCGATTGTATAACTATTGAACTCCAATGTTCAGAAAGAACGGAATCGTCATTCCGTTTTATGGTTATTAAATGCATGTCTATACCAAGGATAAACTTCTTATTCCGATGAAAAGACTTGATAAAAGCCTTTCAGGCTTGTTGTCTAATCCCCGTTTTTGAACATGTGTTGTAAATTATGTCAATTTGTTTGTATGTGTTAAATGTTCTGTTCGAAAATTAAATATTGTTTACACTAATGCATGTCTAAAAAAAATACTCAACCCCATGGAATTTAGATATGTGAGCTCTTCTCGTTTGCAGAAGTTCTAATCAAAATATGCAGGTCGTTCCAGTTATCATGCTATGCTATGCTTTAATATCTAAGACATGAATTCACATGTTACTGGCGACATGTGCAATATTTACAAAGTGCTTGGTGCGAAATATATACATATACATAAAAGAAGACAGAAAATGGAGAAGAAGAAGCAGAAAAAGAAGAAGAGGAAAAGAAGAAGAAGAAGTGGAAAATAAGAAGAAAATAAGAAGAATAATAAGATAGAAGGAGATAGAAGATTGCCACTGTCGAGCCAGAGTGGCGGCGGTTCACATTAGGCATGTAATATGTAACTATAGCTTATCTCCACAAGTTTCCCATTCACCACACCAGAAAGGCTCTAAAATGCGGACCAAAAAACTCCTCATCGGATTAAATACACACCCAATACTTCGCAATAAGACATTTATATAGTCTGCATTCCAATTGAGACACACATTCTGGTGATCGTCGAGCGGAGCACACGATATATTGCTTTGTTGTGTGCTTGCTGTTCCGATCATCAGACGTTAGCACGAGTGAGTTGTGTGGATTTGTAACCTTCGAGGAGCAGCCGCCCTCGTGCTAACGCCGGCCTGAGTGAGATGGTTTTGGATTAGGCTCAGGACGGATTATGGAACTAATCCCCGACGCCGCGTTAGCTGCAATGCAAAGCAGTCGGATAGTGGACACTGTTAGCTGGCAACTCCAGGCTAGCAGGGGCTATCTGGTTCTTTGCAGTGAATTCCGGACAGAAGATGCTGGCATCCAGAGGTCTACTGCCCGGGACAGAAACGCCGATACCACCCACCGTACCATGAAGAAAGGGCCCCCAAAGAAGAAGACGCCTTCTAGACGGAGATGGGACGCCGCCAGACGGGCGAAATTGAAGAAGAAGGGGGTGACCGTTGATCTGCCGGTCACCTCTCCCCGTGTGCTTCAGCCGACGTCCAGTGTCACAGCCGGTAGGTCGGAGTTGTCTCAGAGACGCCCAGACGACCCGACCTGCATGGAGACAGGCGACATTGTACCAGCTAGCAGGGACTCCGTTGATCTGCCGGAGGTCCCTGCTGTCGTCGTCGAGGCGAGCGGAGACAGGGACATGGACATCACCCCAGCTGTTCCTGCCGCCAGCTTCGACGTGGAGTTGGACAGCCTTCCACCTCGGACACCGAAATTCCACCTTACCCCGGTGTCCCCCAGCTCCACCAACACCACCACCAACAACAATCATGTCGAAGATGAACTAGAGGAACTAAAAAAGCAATGGAGAGAAAATAATGAAAACTTACGGATAGAACAACAAAAGCACAGAAGAGAACAAGAACAACTACTAAGAGAACAAGAACAACTAGTAGAACATCTCATACAACAACACCAACAGAAATCTCCACAATCTTCGACAGAAAAGCCAAACTCAAAGAAAAAGAGAAAAAATAAGAAATAGTCCAACATCACTAAATTGCTCATTCTTTTTTTTATGTATTCTTAATTAAAGGCAATAACATGAGGGGTGAAGGAAATGGCCTCTCGGCCCTTTCGACCATCCCGGGGTTAGCCCCCCCCCCCCCAAACAACCCATATAGAGACACACTTACAGCCAACCAACCTACATCCACACCAACCAGACATCCAGCCTAAGCCCAAGCCTCACATCAGCCACATCCCAAGCCAACCCACAAGCCTCATCCCCAGCCAACCCAACCCACAAGCCTCATCCCCTGCCAAGCCAACCCACAAGCCTCATCCCCTGCCAGAGTTTTGACAACAGCCTTGACTCCTCCACCACGCTTCCATCGCTTTGCATCCAAACACAACAGCCTCAACGATCGATTTTCATCGAAGAAATCAAGAAAGGGTGAAGGGAATTGCATAATGCGTTCAGACCATCCTACCCGGCCTGTGGCCGGAAACTACCCAATCATTGAGACACACTTACTTCATCTGCAATGTTAGCTGTTATATTGAGATATTCTTCATCAGCAATGTTAGGTTATATTATGCATTGTGTTCCCGCAATAAAATCTTCCAGAGTGGCCAAGGCATTGTTCACACCTAAATATCGAAAGCAATTAACGCAGTCATAAAAGTTACATACTGGAACAATGGCATTACCCCATTAAGCTCATCGATACTGTACAAATGTGTTGTATTACCAAGAGCGTTGTTCGGTACGGAACTCACATTAAACTTATCTGATAGCGACATGCTTAAACTTGAGAGGTCATCGTTTTTGTATTGAATGTATTCATGGCTTCAGCTCAAGGACCCGTGCCAACATTGCTCTTGGTTTATACTGGGATTATCCGCTAGAATATTATATCAACCAGCGAAAATAACTTTGTTTTCATCATTGTGCAATGTAATACCGGGTAAAACATCAAAAGCTGTATTAATCCATAGGAAGTACGAAAGCAGCTTGCATACATCTATATAACAGATAATTACTTTGGTGAAATACATAATTTGTTGGAGAGATATAAACTCATAGACTATTTAAATGAATTTTCACACAATTTGTGTTTTCCTGACACGATATCATGGAAGAATATAACACAAAATAGCACCGACATATTGTATGTATCAAATTAGTATCAAAGGATTCGCAACGATCAGAGCTTACGTGATGGTTACAGTTATGCCCTGTGCCAATGCATTCTCTTATATATGCGAGTCGCCATAGGTCGCCTCGCATATATAAGAGAATGCATTAACCTAAAAAAAATATTTTTTTAACACTTTTTACCATTTTTTCTTATAATATTTTCTACATTCTTTGACAATTTGATCATTTGTAATGTGTTAAGCCAATGCATTCTCTTATATATGCGAGGCGACCTATGGTCGACTCGCATATATAAGAAAATGCATTGGCACAGGACCGTTCTGTTGGGTAAAGGGTTAACAGTTCGACGAATAAAGCTCAATATAGAGGCGAAATACTCGATGAAGTGTGAGAATAAGCTTCAATGTTTCACCCAGAGTTACGTGTCGGCGACAATTGGAACCAGGCTATGGTCTTACAATCTCGTCCAAATACGGATACGATAGGCGAGAATCGCATGCGTTTTGATATGTCGATGCCGTCTGGAGAGTTTGGCGGGACCAGCATCCCGTCTCGATTTGCTCAGTCTACCCTTGATGCTATAAAGTGGTAGCCGCGGGCGCTTATATATAGAGTTGTTTTTATGAGTCATCAGGCCCCCGCGGCAGCGGTCGCTGGCGCGACCTGACTGCCTCGATATCAATTTGAAAAAGGGGTGACGTTGCTTCATTTTGTGTTTCCCAACAGGTCTTAGACAGTGCCGTCCGCCCACCCACCCTAAAACTGATTTTTCCTATAGTGTTTTTGAAACGTGTCTCTTTGTGGTGTCATTCTTTTGGTATGATTTTTTACTAAATAACGGGTATGTTAGAGTTACATTTCTTTGAATTTTACAATCGAAACATATTCGCATGCGATGCTGAGTCACGCGGGACACGGCAAACTAAATCGCGCGCAAATTGGCTTGCGATTTTTCAGCATCCCACCCCATTTGGCATGCGATAGCGTTTGTACTAGGTGATTGGAACATATGTAAATGCGACCCGGAAAACATTTCCAAATATACCTTGCTGTCTCTAAATTAATCAAATAAAACAATAAGAGCATATTTTGTGTCATTATGTTGTGAGAAATTGACAAATGATGTGGTACTGCACGCTGCAATAGAATTAAATGTTATATCCGCTGGTAATAATGAATTGAGTATGATATTATGAACAAATTTGGAATTAATTTGTATTTACTATATGATTCACCATCACCTGAAGACTGAACACTACTCGATCGCTTGCCTGACTATGATAATGTTCATGTAATATTTCGGTCGCTTGCCTGACTATGATAATGTTCATGTAATATTTGATTGTAGTAAATCAAACTATGGTATACATACTACTTGTTTGCTGGCATAAATGCAATCATGTATATGTAAACCCATCTTTCTAAAGCATATTTAATATAGTTACAAATGATTAGTTTCATCATGAAATCTATTACGCACGGCATTTACTGTAATGACTTTTCGATTGAATACAATGAAACTGGTTGTGTCCATTCTGGGATTAAAGTGCATGCCACGGATGATTTACTAATTCCTGGATTTGAGATAATCGCGAAGAGATACAGACCGAATAATGTAACGCGCCCGGGGGGGGGGGTTATTAATAGCGATACGCAACGGCTTGAACCTGAAACCAAATGTCATTAAAACTGACTTGAAATAATTTCGTCTGTAGGCTGAGATATCTCTCTCAAATGGGTCGCATGGTAACGTTTATATACCACCAGAATACACAAAGTACACAGACAACAACTGGGGCACATCTCTTGAAAACGAGATTATTCAAATGAAGTCCTCGTATCCAAAAACAATGCTAGTTGGTTATTTCAATTTCCGAACAGCTGAACTTGAAGATTATGTAGATTTTGGATCATCGCAAGATGAATCCAATTATCTGACGAGTTATTTACAGGCAACACGAGACATGTTAATTTGTAAACGCTCATCGGAAGACCACGGGATGTCCATCAGATATGGTTATCGACTACTTCACCTAACGAAATTTACCAAAGAATATATTATGAACGGATGGTTAGGAGCCTACAATGGTATTGGCAAGAAAACATGTCGCAATGCCAGCGTCGTAAATTGTGCGTTAGGATCTGAGGAGGTATTTGGTCTCATTAGTGATTTTGAAATCCTTGAGTCACTTGTATCTGCTTTTGATCACTTTTAATCGGAAGGACAGTTTGCCATCGCGAATCAGAAAATGGGAAAACGATAAAGCGCAAGAATTCATAAACTTAGTTGGGATGCGCGTGGACGAATTGAAGATAACTTTTTAAAAAGTATTGCGATAGACATACATGTATAGCATCGAATAGCTTCATTGTGCTTCTGAAATTGCGAACATTTTATCATCTGCAGCAGAAGAAATATTTGGTGAGTCTGATCGGAAATTTGTTAAAGCTGATAATTGTAACTTTAAGCATAAAAACAACAGGCCATGGTTTGACAAAGAATGTAGAATCAAACGAAGGTTTAATAGAGCCAAAAAGAAGTTTAATAAAACTAAGTCTGAACTAAATAAAGCCGCTTTAAGATCTGTATATAAGAGTTACAAGAACACAATTAATAAGAACATTGGTTCTACGAATGGACATTACAATAACGAACTTCGGTGTCTGTCGCAGAGGTCTACAGGCGAATTATGGCGAACCCTCGAAAAGTACTCATCCAGCAGAGCGGCCGAAACTGAAATTCACATTGGGGTGGACGACTTCTTTGAACGCTTTAAATCCCTGAATGTGGAAGAGGAAACAACTCAACTAGACCCCCTAATTAACGAGATGTTTGGTCTAGAAATAACTGAAGAACTGAACAACCCCATCAGTTCAGAAGAAATCTCCAGTGTTATTGACAAGTTAAAATTAAATAAATCAAGTGGGGTTGATCGGGTCTCGAATGAGTACATCAAGACAACTAAAGACATTATGTTAACGTACTACACTCGTCTATTCCACTCGATACTTGATACTGGTGGTTTCCCCGATGAATGGACAACCGGGTTAATTGTACCCCTATATACAAATAAAGGCTCTCGTAACAACCAGTGTCATATAGGGGAATAACTCTGATCAGTTGTATTGGAAAGGTATTTACCGGAATTCTAAATCAGCGATTAGCAGAGTACATAGAACGCCAGGGAATTTAAAGCTATAATCAGTCTGAAAAGAACCTCTTTTGTACTTTCGTAGACTTCAAAAAACCATTTGATATCGTTTGGCGACAGGGTCTGTGGGTAAAACTCGTGAGAAGCGGAATAAACGGAAAATTCTTCCAAATAATCAGACGTATGTACCAGACCACCAAAGGTTGCGTTATGAGGGGTGGTCGGAGATCTGAATATTTTTCATGCACAACAGGAGTGAAACAGTGGGAATCTTTCGCCTCTTCTAATCTCGCTGTATCGGAATGACCTTGAGGATTTCACAGAAAGCTGCACTATAGGCGGTTTGAAATACCTGTCATCTCGTATGTGTGAACAACTTGGCGCATATTTTAATTTGTTCTGCATTCTTTATGCAGACGATACTGTTTTTTTTTCAGACAATGCATGTGATATGCAATGCTCACTAGATGCCTTCAGCGATTATGCAAGTTCGTGGGAACTGAAGGTAAACACACAGAAGACTAAGATTATGATTTTTGGCAACAAAAGGACTGAAGCTGACATAACATTCTCTATTGATGGACATGAACTAGAAGTTGTTGGTGAATTCGTTTACCTTGGTGTCAAATTATTTTATAACGGGCGATTTTGTCACGCGATAAAACATAACCGCGTGAAAGCAACAAAGTCTATGTATGGACTACTCTTTAAGGTCCGAAAACTGTCCCTATCAACCGACCTGGCATTGAAACTTTTTGACTGGATCATTAAGCCAATCATTTGTGGTGCGAAGCTTAGGGGCCCGAAAATCTAAGGGACATAGATTCCGTACATTTAAATTATATTAACGTATATGAAGAGTAGTACCCCAAAATACATGGTATATGGTGGGCTCGGTCGTTGGCCTCTTTACATTGACATACAAAAGAGAATGATATCATATTGGTCCAAACTGATAACTCAACCTGACCACATATCAATGTACAAACTGTACATATTGTTGATTTCCGTTGAAATGGGTGGGGGAACGGGTTCGTTTGATTGATTGCTATAGGACAACCCTCCATTAAACTGGGTTCGACGACACTTGGCAACGCCAAAAGACCATGCCACCTTCGATGATAGACAGTATGCACTCAGCTTTGATTTTTTTACTTCTTTTATTTTGTCGTAATAAATGATATTATAATGGTGGTAAAATTGATCATATGATTTATCACATGAATTTCTACTATGTTTACTCCATCAGATCAAAACATGGGAACTTTCTCATGTTCAGACGGGGAACTGTATAACATTAGCCGATCAGGCGACTTGTGTGAGCCGATGTTGCTTTGCGTCGCTTACAATCATATAATTTATCACGGGTAATGCGAAATCGGCTCAAAAACGTAGCCTAAATCATGCAATATCGAGCTGGTGCCACCAATACTATGAAATAGAGTATTGGGGAATAAGTATTAACAAAGAAAGATGTTCCCTGCGTCTGTTCAAGGTAATTACGTTTCCGGTCACAACATCAAAAAGTTCCCAGTTTTGTAATGGGTGGAATATGATCTCCTGGCTGTATATGCTAAGGAAATAATTCAACAGTGACAGTTATAAACAAATAATATATTTAATTGAATTATTCATAAGATAGTGCGCTGTGGTTTGTTTTTAAATAACAGATGATTATTGTTCTAAACGACTGTTGAACAGACTTCATATAGTGTGTGAGCAAAGTCTTAATAATTCTCCTTAGTAAATGCAGCCAAAACATACTCCAAAACTTGTTATTGAGAAAATTGACCGTTGCATATTCATTCATATCCATTTCTATCCACACAACTAAAACATATTTGTTTATTCGCTGGAATCCATATCTATATTTAAAACAATTTATATATTAATCTAATCTGAAAATTGAGTGAAATATTTAAATTCTTTATGTAGCCATTATTGATTGTATTATGTCATTCAGGGGTGCCGGGTAGACGGCCATCATAGGCCACGGCACTCCACAAAATACACATATACATTCACTTATATTATAATGTATTAATGTACAATGTATTGTGAAATAAAATATTATCCTATCTCTACGGTCGTAGTCAGAGTAGTGATTCATCACACGATCTAGTTGGTAAATGTCTTTTGTACCGAGTGACTGTCACTTATAAAATGAGCGACACAAATTATTCCATTACAGCAGTTAGACAAAACTTACATTGCACGAAGTCCGGTTTGTATATAAATATCCATCGAAAATTGACATGTCATAATTGTATGAGGCGAACAAAAACTGAATCGTAACGCGCAATCCAAACAAGAATTATATCAGCGTACACTAATATCCCTATCTTTTGGCCGCCAACGAGCCGTTCCGTTGTACTGTTCATTCGTTTACACTGTTAACCGACTACGCTGTCCGAAGTACTTCCTTGTTTGTTCGACGGTATCCATAATATTGGCTCCCCCGGAGATATTGTTTGATGAGTGATTTAATACTCCCGTCAGACAATCAGAAAACTGACATCTCGAATCAATAATTTTAATTTGTGCACAGTATATACCCGCTGTGACGATAGATGGGTTTTAATTTTATATTATTGAGTCCAGCGTGGATCGAATACACATTGGAACAGTCACGGAACCGCGAACAAAGGGCGTACCCTCTCAATTATTGCTATGTAATGGTTTTGAACAATTTCCCTTTCTTCGTCAGCGGTATCGGTTGTCGAAGCCGCTGGAAACGACGAATCGTCGGGCCATTTGTCAGTTACCCCACGCACGCAGTGCACGGATTCAACAATTATACACCCCTGGGTATGTGGTCCTGCTAGTCTGTTATGGTGTTGGTGTGTTCTACTGAAATGATATGATGACGGTAGGGCAAACTGATGCCGTAACGAAACAGTAACGTTATTTTTTTTTCTGATGTCGTTTTTGAGGTGTGTGGATAGTCCGAGCGATTTTAGAAAAAGACACTGTCTGTATAAACATTAAAGAGCATATAATTTTAGAAAAATTTAAGCATGGCTGTGCTGGTGATTTGCACAACGACGTGAATAACTATCTTGATTGTAGTAGATTTTCAATAACTAATACAACCAGATATGTTTTGAATGTTTGATACACATAATTGATTTTCCTGGATTTGTTCAGATTATCAAAAAGACAACTTTAGAAAAAATAACGGTAGTATTTCTTAACAGCATCATTTTTCCCTAACATCACCATAACACGTTAGCAGGACGACTCGCCTACGAGTGGTATAGTGCTATTTGAGAAATAAAAGTATTGGGTGTGTATGTGAGTGGGGGATATAGCGATGTGGTCTTATCGCTTCTGGCGCTTTCGAAGCGCGACTAATGGCGCACATTTTGACGCTTTCGGTGCGTGCCTGAAGCGCCATTAGGAAGTTGCCCTAATATATAGTATTTGATAACATTGTGTGAAGCGCGAAACGGCCAATTCTCACTAAATGTGTCTCCAACGACCACAGCGCCGTATCCACAAATAGCACATACCCAACCACTATACATTTTATTCTCATAAAAAGAGGAGTGTATTCTTATTTATTTTCACAAAATCTGCCGGGAAATTGAGACTAGCCTACGAAAAAGTAGGCACTTAGCAACAATAACATGATCGATATAAATAACTGGCTTCAGATGCAATTCGGCTGAACTTTGAAAAGCACGCCCAATTATTCTGCTGACAGCTTTTAGTGATTAGGTCAGATTATGTCAACAAATTGTGACATCGTGTTCGTGTTACGGTTTGTTATTGGGGTATGACACGGGTGACCCAATTGGCAGTTGACCAATCACCGAACAGGATTTAGTGTAACATAGATGGGCTATGTAAATATTAAACTATGGTATTTCGTGTTACGGTCTGTGTTATTGTGGTATTATAAACAGGTGGCCCGATTGGCAGTTGACCAACCACCGAAACGATTTAGTTTAACACATATGGGCTATGTACATATTAAATTATGATAGTGCCAAAGCCGCTGTCTTCTTTGCTCCCAAAAGTACACGAAGATGACACATGTTGAGTTGTGAGTTACACGAAAGAGACATAGGTACACGTTTTGCCCAAATAATTGCTAATTCGACAAATTTGTTTTCAAAAATGATATAAACATTTCGTTTTCATTATAATTTGGTACAATTGAATTGATGTGTGACAAAGCTTCAAGAATCATCAATTAGTTTGAAATTAAAGTCAAATTTTATGTTTTTATGACTTAAATATTCTTAAATCTTTCAGTTACAAAGAACCTCTAACACAATTAAACTGTTTTACATTTTATCTGTTTGTTTGTTTAGTTAGGGGTTTACGTCGTTTTAGACGTTAGGCCACATCATGACAGCGTAACTGAATCAAGTGAACCAACGTGTAAAGACGTAACCGTGAATTAGACTAAAACGAAACAAATTATATACAAATAAATACACCAAAATCACAGCAAGAGGGCTCGATTGGGATCAGAACCACTAAAAAACTGACCATTGTGCAAACACATTTAACACAGAAAATCAAAACAGACAGAAATACTGCTTTGAGAACAGCAAAATGATAAAACATGCATGAAATGTAATCAGCAAATATATATAATTTAATTTAACAAGACTGCGGCATATCGATATATGTGAAGTAGCTGACAAACTCGCCTCCTGGATGATTGATAAGATATTCATCAAATTGACAATCTGGTGGTTGACTCAGTAGGCGATCATCCAGCCACATACATTCATTCAGACTTGACAGACCCTGAAGATTTTTGTTTTGGAACAATGGGATCAACTTGCATAGATTTGTTCGGAGGAAATGTATCAACGACAGAAGCTGTATCCATTACATGCGCTACATGTTCTGAAACAGGAATAATATCAGTCTCCTCAACTTGTGTTGCTATTGACATACTGGAGAGTTTGATTTGACTATGTGTCAACACACTTATATGTAGACAGGATTTCTGAATGTGTGATCAGTGGAATGAATGGTCGAGGAGAAACTATTTTCTGATCATCTATATTCGACAGATGCTTCTCAGCTTTAATCCCTGAATCTTGAATTAATAGTCACAAATGGGACATGGACAATCCATTGTAGCGTGTGAACCTTGACGGTTTGAACAGTTTTAAAGATTCGTACAATCCTTATGATCATGAACAGAGATAGAACATCGTGCACCTATGGTTTCTTTACTTTTACAATGTTCCTGACCATGGCCATACCCATAACATTTAAAACATCGTAATGGGTTTGGAACACATGTGCTGAAATCTAAATCCATATACCCATCCTTCAATCCTTCGCACCGATTGAGGGTCAGAAGGTAACTATTCAAAGGAACTTGTTGTCTATCAACGGTCTTTGTAAATCTACGGACTTATGTAACTCCCTGTGGCGCTAACACAGCCAATTTATCAGAAGAATCAACCAATTCACGAGGTCGCAACACAGCTCTGCAACTGTTCAGTGTCCTGTGAGGAGTAACCAACACTGGTATTTGTACAATAGATGTTAATTGCATAAGCACGTCAGCTTGATTTTTTTTCTTGAACATACGATCAGAAGAGAGCAACTTAATGGCCCAGTCCAGATCGGTTTGACTGATTTTAATTGTGCGGCTATGTTCGGATCAAAACCAAGTACCAAATACTGAGGGTAGTCCTCAGCATCATTGGAACTTAGCGGGTGGTCAACATTGTGTTGTTGTTTGTTTTGGGTTGCCATATGAAAAGCAGACAATCGAAGACGAGACAATTATCCGCCTCGGACTACATTTGAATTAATGTCGGGCCACAGACTGGTATATTACTGAAGCGGTGACACGTTTAGCCATATAGCAGCCTCCCGGTACGTCCCCACAGTGAGACAGGCGAAAATATTACAAAATTGAAACATTTAAGTCATGATGACAACATGCAAGGAGACATGACACGAAAGAAACAATATAAATGAAGAACAGAACACAAAATAGAACATAGGGCAGAAACATAATCTGGAACACTATGGAGAGGCGTGACTAGCTGATTGAAAGATTGAGCCGGGCCAACTCAACCATCCGTCTTGAAGAGATATAGGACCAAAGAGGACCATGAGCTAAGCCTTATCCGCAGGTGGATCCCTTGCGTGATACTGCCACCTGAGTATATCCAGGACTCCCACACCACACCTCACGGGATGTACCCCACGACAAACAGGGTGCCACATTAGTGGGTCGGTGGGCCTTTTCTACTCCGGGCCCGCACGGAACGAGATTATATATTTTGATGTCTGTTGACAAATAACATACTGGGATACGCTGTGTTATAGGTCAAATGCCCAACACGTAGTTCCCGCTTAATCTACCCAATACAACGCGCACACTGGTATATTGGTCGTTTGATTAATAGTTGCTTTATTAGATAGACATATATATTGTATTTAATTATTCTGAAGTACATATATATTGTTTTGCACCAACAAACAATTTCTCACTGGAACAGCTAACCAGACTTTGTAGTCACCTGCGGGTCGTTGGAGGAATTCAAGAAGCGGATAGACTCGTATTGCTGTCATGAAATACAGTTTTTGTTCCAAAGAACGGTGATATTCATTCAAGTCGATGAACCGTTTCTTGTTTGATCCATTACATGTAGACATTTCTAACTTACATGGACAAAGAGCCAGCAGAAATTTGTTCGGGTTATATTTGATATGAGATTGTTATTGATGAATAAGTATATGACTGCTTTGTTATATATGGGGACATGTTTTATCCCACCGGACCAAAATACTAAAAATACGAAAACGTATATAAGCGACTAATGGCTTTAAGCTTGACTCCAATTTAAACGGAAGATAATGCGAAGTGTAGGCATAATTCATTTTAAGTTTTACTGAGAGCATATTCAATACTCTATTGTATACGACTGTCGGCATATTTCTGCTGCTGTGTTGCACGAGGAATTCAGGAAGGTTGGGTCGATGTTTTGTATAGATTTGGCTGCACCTGCAATACACAATGCATTTGTTAAGGGTGTGAGTTCTGGTATATGTAATGTACTAGTGTGCATGAGATCAATATATATGTTCCCTCCAGGCATTTATGTGACCCAGCTGATTTGTTTGTTTAAATGAGGATATAATAGAAAATATTGTGTTGTGAGTTGACATCGATTATCAGCCGATATTGGGTTAGTTTAACCCTTCCATGACTGGAGCTTCCTGAAATTTTGCGAATACCCTGTGCCAATGTATTCTCTTATAAATGCTAGTCTCCCATATGTAAGAGAAATTAGAGAATACATTGGCCTAACAATAATTATCTTGACCTTGTAAGCCATGCAGTGCATTCTCTTATATATGCGAGGATCCCTTTATATAAAAGAATGCAGCACATGATCTGTTATAAAGCACCAGCGCAACTCATGTCATAAAATGCTTAAAGGCAACGAATTAGTTAGCGCGCCAAATTGCTCTCATTGGTCACTTTTGACTTGTGAAGCTGCAGATATTGACTCTTGAAGAAAATTTTGATTTGATTTGAGAAACCACACTAGCGACTTTTAGTATACACATATGTGTGTTAGTTGCCATGGCAGCCAATAGGTCGA
This sequence comes from Siphonodentalium dalli, assembly GCA_032622095.1. Classification (NCBI taxonomy): domain Eukaryota; kingdom Metazoa; phylum Mollusca; class Scaphopoda; order Gadilida; family Siphonodentaliidae; genus Siphonodentalium; species Siphonodentalium dalli. Next base: position 250,761,282 of record CP136063.1, read on the forward strand.
CTATAGATAGATAGATAGATAGATAGATAGCTACTTTATTGCGCAATCGCTATACGGATACAGTATATGGCAAAGAAAGAAAAAACAAAAAATATATACATAAACATGCAAATAAAATATATGACTAGAATATGTGTGCTGAGTGATTACAGTGTTATTGTCGTAATATTTCGGCTTCAATTAAATATTTACTTAGAGCTCTGCTCAGTTGTTTATCATTAGATTTGAATATTTCTTGAAGCTTTTGGCGCTCGTCTAACACATCGTAATTTGATATGACATTCTTCGAGTAACTGCTAAAGACTTGCCTAGGATTGTGGTACTTCGGGCAGTGTAATAAAAAGTGAGACTCATCTTCGATAGGTTTATCTTTAGCGGGAATATTATGACTACATTGTTTGCAAGTTCGTTCCTCTACGGGGATTGGATTAGGTTTCACATGTCTGCTTATTTCTATTTCTAGCTTGTGCGAGCTTGTAACAAGTTTCGATATTGGACGTCTTTCATTTCGAGATAACGTTGTTAAATAAGAAGCCCTTGTTTCAAAATCTGTTTTGATTTTTCCCATAAATTCTAATTTACTATTTTCTGCACATGCACCTTTTATATCAAGGTGCCTCCATGCTTGTCGGAAATGGTCTTGTAATCGGGATTGAAATTTCTCCCCAAAAGTATCTATGTTGACTGATTTTGGTGATTCCCACACGTACCCAAATCCATATTTATATAAGTTATTTTAATACACTGTAGCCACTCATTATCTGCATCACAAGAAATCAATTTTAAACATTTATACACCAATCGTTTATCACACAAAGTGTTAGCTCGAAGCCAATAGACTATCATGTTCCTTAATACATTGATATAGATCGGAAATCTACCCATTTCGGCTAGTACAGCCATATTAGATGTGTTCCTATATAATCCCAAAATTCGTTTACAAAATTGTGTGTAGAATTTTTCGATGGGATTTTCCTTGCGGCTTTCTGAATAGTCACCCAATATTTCAGATCCATAAGTCAATATCGGTTTTACACAAGAATCAAAAAGTTTGCACGTGACATCAATGGGTGCCGAGTCGTCACATGTTCTTTGTAGTGAAAAATGAGCTCTCGATGCTCTAATCTTTAAATCGTTTAATGCATGTGAGAAAGTGCCTGACGCCGCTAGTTTGAACCCAAGATATGTATATTGTTGTGTCGTTTCCAACGTATGAGTACCAATTTGAAAAGGATTGTGTTTTAGTTTTTTTCCACTTTTGTTAAAAATCAATATTTTGGTCTTATGTTTGTTCACAGTTAGTTTCCACCGCGTACAAAAAATGTTCAGTTGAGTCAACAATTTTTGCAAGCCGTCTTGTGACTCCGAAGTTAATACGAGATCGTCAGCGTACAGTAAACACGGTACTTTAAAATTATCTATGCAAGGTGCATGCACGTCGTCGGCCATTAGTTCTTCTGCTAGACCATCTACGAAAATATTGAATAATAAAGGGCTAAGATTATTTCCTTGCATTAAGTCGATTTGGCTGTTTATGGGTGCAGTAAGAGAATTTCCATTGATTTTTAACCTTGAAGAATAACAGGTTATTATTTCTTTCAAGCACATATAGATGTTTCCCCCAATTCTTAGATTTAATAGTTTATATAATAATCATTCTCGCCAGACAATGTCGAATGCCTTTTTGAAGTCCACAAAGCATGCGTATAATTTTTTGCCATCATACGTTTTTCAATTAAACATTTTAAAATAAATAAATTGTCTGTGGTCCTGTAATTCTTTCTGAAGCCACACTGATATTCGGAAGGAACCTCCATTTCGTTTAAGTATAACGCCTTAAACTCCGGAAAGTCGTTGGATGTCTATGTCAAAAGAAGCCTTTAGTATGGATGTTGATGATTTAAAGCAGAAAGACTAAGTGTTTACGGAGAACCGGGAGCATGATTTAGGCTTAGATGGCATCCTCAATAAGTCTGATGATGGCGCCGATGTCGATGACTGGGAGGCGGAAGTAATAATAACCAAGGAACATCTACGGAGAGCACAGGCTATACTCGGCCGGGAGAGGAACGCTCAGCACAGGTATTAAAGGAAGGCAGAGCTGGAGAGAGTGAAGCAGGAAACAACACGACTGAAGTGTAGGAGTGGTATCAGTGGTAGTTAAAATTGGTGCGAATTCACAATTTGAATTTCGACGAATCAAGCGATACGTCTTTAGACACTAAAAATCAAAAACATTTACATGACCTGAGACAACTAGAAATTTTGAATTGAGTTGTCGACTCTAAAATGAGGAGGTTGGGTCTATTAGATAATGTTGATGGTTGACTGATTATCAATATGAAGAGGACAATTCACAGGAAGCAGAGCTGTTGGACTCTTGAATCTGATTCTCAAAAGAGCAGGCTCTTAAAAATTAAACTTAAATCCATAACAGAGGCCAAATTGAGCGGTAGGGTGAACATTCCACAATTTTGTCCTCATGGTTTACTTTGAGTAAGTTGGTTCTAACATAGCCTTCAGTTATCTGATTTTCCAGCAATTTGTGGATTTGGAGTTAGAGACAATTATGAGGCCAAATATTTCAGCAAATGAGAAAAACGACCGTATGGGCCTTGGGAAAAATATAGTTTATTATTATAACATCTATGATTGGAAAGCATTGCTTAACTTCTAAGGGGATTGGCTCCGAAGAATATAATTGAGTATCAATACTCGAGCAGATGACTTCTCCGTAATTGAAACGTCGATTCTCGCCAAGCATGTCAGGGGTAGGGCAATGGCAAAGCCAATGGAGAAACCTGCTCAAATGTCGCAACAGGTGAGGCACAATCACAGGTTCCATAGTATTGCTCCATGTACAATAGAAACCGTGGTAATTTGCCAGCATCCGGGGCCACCATTAGAGGTAAAGTAAGATCGGGAGAGCACTTTTGTCAACTTGCTGGCAATTAAAGATAGAAAAGGCATTCCATTCGTAGGCTCCATCTGTTTGCCCAGATTCAGATTCTTTTTAATTCTTCTACCAATTACATGGTTTTAAGAATATATATAAATGTGCATAAAAATAAAGTCAAAACTTATCAATGGTCGCAACCTCAGATGATCACGACATAATAATTACACACATAATAATTGCACAGGAGACCAATTCGCTCTCATTGTTGTGGCAAAGAAGAATGTTACAATTTCTCTGATTATGAAAGTTCCAATCAAATTTCTTGATGTACCTTTTTTCTGTTATGGGCTATTCTGGACATTCAAGTATATAATAATATAATACGTGATATTCATCACCAATAACATTCATTTCACAAAACGTGCATATGCGCTCAGACTGTGGAGTTTTGTTCCATCGACCGGTCTCTATTGGCAAATAATGGTTCGCCATTCTAAATCGATAAGAGTTCTTATTTCTTTGTTAGAGGCATGTGAAACAAATTATTCCAATCGAAATGTTGACTCAGAAACCTGTATGCTTCTCCTTTTCCTGAGTTACTCATATATATAGTGGAATGCCAATCTTGGACAAATTGATCTCTGGAGTTTCGTCTATAGTTATTCAACAATTTATTTTTGTCAATACCGCTTGTTGTATATGCCATATAGATGTCATACCCGCGTCATCAATGTGCTTTTCGACTGCTTACCCATGACGATTTAATCGGCGAAAAGGGTAACTTATGTTACTGCATAATGAACTCCCGATTCCATTCACCATGTGCTTAGAGGTTGGCCTGGGACATCGGGACATATATTTGATTTTCTCGTTTCTAGCGAGATGGGGTGAGGCCATTACGTACGGTTATGCATATTAATATTGTAGGTGTTAATTTAAGTAAATATAATAACTGAACGAAAATCAGAATTGGTAAATATTGTAGTATTGGGATATAACACAGCAGAAAGAGGAGTGTGGTAGGTATTACATTGTTGGATTTCAGACTCGGCATTCTACTCGGATATATTTATGTTACCCTGCTGATTTGTTTGTTTTGTACACACACTGAAGCCATAACACACGTCATACGGGAATTCGAATTGGAGACATGTATATAATATATGTATATATATATATATATTCACATGCTGTGCGTATTTGCGCGAGGATATGTTGGTATTTCTCACTATTAATTTGAAATTATGAGAATAAACCATCAAATTAAACATTGAGACCCCATGCAGTATTAACATGATATCGGGATAACATAACCACCGTTACTGGATTATAATATGCAGATAGTCCGTACACAGCGTTAATGCCATCATAACTATTAAAGACACAATTGCCGAACTTGCTCTATGTGAACGCCGAACAAATATAAAAGGTCGCTTTGTAAATTAATGTTCCCCAATCGCATTGTAAATTAATGTACCACAATCTCATTGCAAATGAATTTACAACAAACTATAGCTAAAGGTGCAATGCACTCGCGGTGGGTACATTAAAAGAATCATTAAAGTTTGTACAACCGCCGTCAATAAAAATAACATGGAAAACTAGATAGAATGTGTTCTTATTTTTAGTACTTATAATTCTTCAATGACGAGACACCACATTTTAAAACTCTTGTTATGTAAACAACGTTTTATGAACAAAGGGTTGAGCAAATTCTGATAAAATAATGAAGGTCTATATTGCATAAAAAATGACAAATATTCCAGAAAACAGATTTTAAACTTAATATCTGATTTACAAAAATGCATTTCGCTCGATATGATTGATGTGTTGATAAAAAAATGACGTTCATTGTAACAGTAATGTTTACATAACAATGGTTCCGAATGCAAACTATCGTTCCTGGAGCGTTATCAGTAATAAAAATATAAAAACAGACTATCCTGTCTCCGTGTTCTTCATAGTGACGATTGTTTTGCAAAAGTTATGTTATTTTCCCTTTAAGGGGCAGACGAACGTTTTGCATAAAACTAGTCAAAATTGATAAATCGTTTTCTACAAAAAATTCCTCTCGATCTATCCGGCGTAACATATTTAATTTCACATATTATATATATATAATACTAGAAGATGACCCGACTTCGTCCGGGCTTTGACCTTGAATTGACCATTTTGAAGGTCAAGGTCAGGTGGGGTCACGATTTGACCCGTCCAAAACACTGCCCGGACAAAAGTACCCGACAAAAGTACCCAACGAAATCCACCCGGTTCTACCCGATTTGACCTCGAATTGATCATTTTGAAGGTCAATGTCAGGTCGGGGTCACGACTCGACCCGCCAAAAACACTCAGTGGACAAACGTAACCCCACGTATCAAATTTCGTCGAAATCCCATCACAATTCGCGATTTGACCTTGAATTCACACGATTTCAAGGTCAATGTCACATCGCACGGGCAAATGCATATGCGTATGAGACTCCCCATACGAAAGTACCCCCACATACCAAGTTTCATCGAAATCCCGTGATATTCGGGCGTTTGACCTTGAAATGACCCGATTTCAAGGTCAAGGTCACGTCGCGCGGGCAAATTAATAGGCCTATGCCCGTTCCCGGCCGAAAATACCCCCACATACCAAATTTCATCGAAATCGGCTCGGTCGTTTTCGAGTTCATCGCGAACACACAGACAGACACACAGACAGACAGATCTCCCAAAATATATAATAGACTAGAAGGTGACCCGACTTCGTCCGGGCTTTGGCCTTGAATTGTCCATTTCGAAGGTAAAGGTCAAGTGGGGTCACGATTTGACCAGTCCAAAACACTGCCCGGACAAAAGTACCCGACAAAAGTACCCGTCGAAATCCATTCCGGTTTTACCCGATTTTACCTCGAATGGATCATTTTGAAGGTCAAGGTCATGTCGGGGTCACGACCCGACCCGCCCACAACACTCAGTGGACAAAAGTAACCCCACGTATCAAATTTCGTAGAAATCCCATAAAAATTGGCGATTTGACCTTGAATTGACCCGATTTCAAGGTCACGTCGCGCGGGCAAATGAGTATGCTTATGAGACTTCCCATACGAAAGTACCCCCACATACCAAGTTTCATCGAAATCCCGTGATATTCGGGCTTTGACCTTGAAATGAACCGATTTCAAGGTCAAGGTCACGTCGCACGGGCAAATTAATAGGTTTATGACACTCCCGGGCCGAAGGCACCCCCACATACCAAGTTTCATCGAAACCCCGTGATATGCGGGGGTTTGACCTTGAAATTACCCGATTTCAAGGTCAAGGTCACGTCGCACGGACAAATTAATAGGCCCATGCCACTTCCTGGCCGAAAACACCCCCACATACCAAGTTTCATCGAAATCGGATCTGCCGTTTTCGAGTTCATCGCGAACACACACACAGACACACAGACAGACATATCTTCCAAAATATATAATAGACTAGAAGGTGACCCGACTTCCTCCGGGCTTTGTCCTTGAATTGTCCATTTTGAATGTCAGGGTCAAGATGGGTCACGATTTGACCAGTCCAAAACACTACCCGGACAAAAGTACCCGACAAACGTGCCCGTCGAAATCCATCCGTTTTTACCCGATTTGACCTTGAATTGATTATTTTGAAGGTCAAGGTCGTGTCGGGGTCACGATATGACCCGTCCAAAACAATCAGTGGACAAAAGTAACCCCACGTATCAAAACAATCAGTGGACAAAAGTAACCCCACGTATCAAATTTCGTCGAAATCCCATAAAAATTGGCGATTTGACCTTGAAGTTACCCGATTTCAAGGTCAAGGTCACGTCGCACGGACAAATTAATAGGCCCATGCTACCCCATGGCCGAAAATACCCCCACATACCAAGTTTCATCGAAATCGGGTCGGCCGTTTTCGAGTTCATCTCGAACACACACACAGACACACAGACAGACAGACAGATCTTCCAAAATATATAATAGACTAGCCGATGAGCCCGACGTTGTCCGGGCTATTCAAAAACCAAATTTCAAGTCGATAGCTATTCAAAAACCAAATTTCAAGTCGATAGCTCCACCCGTTTTCGAGATCTGGTCTGCGCATGTGTGAAGCTGGCGTCGCACGGGCTCGGCGACCCGATAAAATTCGTATCCCGGGCAAGATACATTCACATACCAAATTTCAAGACGATAGCTCCACCCGTTTCCGAGATCTCGTCTGCGCATGCGCGAAGCTGGCGTCGCACGGGCTCGGCGACCCGATAAAATTCGTATCCGGGGCAAGATACATTCACATAGCAAATTTCAAGTCGATAGCTCCAACCGTTTCCGAGATCTCGTCTGTGCATGCGCGAAGCGGGCGCCGCACGGGCCCGCCAATACGACAACGTCCACCGCCTGGTCAAACTACACACACGTACCAAGTTTCGTCCCGATCGGTCGAGAATCGTAGATTTGTATAAATGACAGACAGACAAACAAACATACATACAGACAGAGGTCTTCAAAATATATATGAGATGAGCAGTTATGAAGAGACGACAAAAACAATGGTCTTTCATACATTTGAAAGGTTTGATTTTGAATTGCATTATATATTATAACATACCCCCATAATGAATAATAATGTAGTCACAAATATTCCAGCCCAATACAAACAAAAGTTGATATGCAGTGTGGGCCACCCAAGCAGGGAACAATCAACTGTAATTATGCCACGGTGTTAAAGTGATATGAAACACTCCGGTAGGGTGATCAAATATAAATGGATAACAATCATGTTCAAAGTAGTTATTTTTACGAATATTATATCCAAACTGGCAACACACACCGACATTCGTATATATTAATTAAATGCAGTGTCTCCCGATGGTGAAATTGTTTTCGTTAGTCTATCGCCGATAGTTGCGTCCAGAATCAAATGTAAATATTTACAATTAAGCGTAGTTCCCACGATGTTTTCTATGGAGTGGTATGGTCGATATCTTTCAGATTTTCAGCGATGTTAGTAGAATACTACATTCCTTCAATTGGCATAGTGCCGACATACTAACTTATTAATTTCATGCACCCGAACAAGTACATAATATGTCTTTAAGAGATGTGGTCATCTCTAACTTGGTTATTTGCTTTTCTAAATGAAAATAATCATTAAATTTCACGAATCAAGAATTGTGAAGTCTCCTCTCACGATCTTCAGTTTGATATCATGGATATATGAACTGCATGTTTGAAAGAAAAAAATATTTTACAGATGTTCTTGGTACCTGAAAATAGTGAAATTTTAAATAGTGCAGTAAAAGTAAATGAAGTTATACTTCCCGATATGTCGGTGGTTCTTAAACGGACATGGCTCATTCGAGTTTCCAAATTATGTAATTATGTCTACGTAATTTGGAATGAGGTGAAAGATAGGACGATAAATACACCAAATATACAACAAAATAATTTTTTTGTTGATAGTCCCCCTTCATGTCTGAATGTGTTATCAATATGTATTTAATATATACCCATTATTGCGTAATCAACACACATAACAATGAAATATAGTAATATAAAGCAATAACGACAGTAATATAATATTATGAAGAACACGTTTGTGGTATTAAATAATGATATCACAATTGAATGGGTGTGTGTAATACAAGACAATTGAGGGCAGATTATTTGAAATTAATAATGAATTGTTCATAAAGTTGTTCTGTGACTGTACATTGTATGTACCCCAAAAGCCCCCTTGCTATATTTGCATTATCTATCAACAATTTGTGGGATTTAATAATGCGTTGGGATTCTTTTTCGTTTAAATTTTGGAAGATGTCTTGCTTATTTCTATTTACTTCATACTGAGAACAATCTAAAAGAAAATGGATATCATCTTCATATCAACTGTATGGCATTGCAGCTTATTGCAAAAGCGTGTTTTGCATAAGTTTTTACATGTCAGGTTCAGTATTTATCATTGATCAAAATTTGTATTATATAGCATTGCTCAGTGTTTGCTCAGTGATTGACAGGTTTTTGTGAAGAGTTGACTTCCTTTATGCGTGTTTCTTTTCAAACTCAGATATGTTGAATGTATGTTCTGTCGGTACTCAGATATGTTGAATGTATGTTCTGTCGGTACTCAGATATGTTGAATGTATGTTCTGTCGGTACTCATATGTGTTGAATGTATGTTATGTCGGTACTCAGATATGTTGAATGTATATTCTGTCGGTGAAGTGGTGTCTCTTGTAAAGTTTCGGGCAGCTTTGAAAATCATCGTTTTCGTTATTATCTAGGTCAGGGCTCCAAATAGCAAAATTACGCAAACGTTTATGGTATATATATATTATAGCATTTAAATACATAATGAAATAAAAAACATATGATTGATTGAGGGTTTAACGTCGTTTTAGTAGCTAAGCCACATAACGACCAAGAACAGAATCGATGTATCAACAAAGATCGCAGGGAAGCAACTGTGTAGTTAAATAATGCAGTGTATTAGATTAAAATAATGAGTTATTCACAAATAAAAGCAACCAAGTCTGAAGTGGAAATGTTTCCGCTGGGAGTCAGGAACTAACTAGTGTGCAAGCATACTATAAAACGAATAAACGTAGTACAAGAATACATAATAGCAAATAAATAACATATTATCAAGGCTTCACATCGAAATATGTAAAGTAGTTTCTAACATGAGATTTTTCATTGACAAGGTATTTCTAATATTTGATGAATCATGCATAAACCTTTATCAATGCGTCAAGCAGACGGTCGGTGTGTGAATCAGTTTGTCATCTTTCACCCAACCGATTGCTTCAATACACAAATACTGCTTGGTGTCTTTTAGAGTTAATCGTTTCTTACCAAGCATCTGGTCAAACTTTGAAAGTGCAAATATGAACCGCTCTTTCTGAGAGTCGAAACGTTTGAATGATTTTGGAGACTTTTGTTTCTAAGCAAAATGATCAATATTAATATGATATGTTGCCGTAGCAGGCTCAATTGAGTGGATTTATTTGGAACAACTGTTGCTACTTCGGTAGATGTTTCCATCGCCTGTGACAGTGTCACGAACCGGTATGATATCAGTCTGGTCAAATAGTGTTGTTTGCTATGTACGCATGATAATGGCCTGATGGTTGTCTGTCTGAGTGTTGGCATCGGCACACTTTTTGTAGTCACGACAGTAAAGAATGTGATTGATGAAATAGATGGTCGAGCACCAACTATTTTCTTTGAATATAAATATGAGATATGTTGCTCAACCTCACACTTTTGAATTCATAGTCCCATATGGCCCATATCACATGGGACATTCGCGATCCATTACTGCATGTTAACCTTGACAGTTAGAACATTTATTTTGGTTTTGTGTAATACTTATGGCCATATCCAGAACCAGAACCGTGTGCACATATGGTATCTTTGTTTTACAATGTTCCTAATCATGATAATATCCATGAGAGTTAACATATCGTAATGTATTTGGAACATAAGTACTTAAATCTATCTTCATGTCCCGAACATTCAATGCTGGTGGATGTTCGCTCCGATTGAAAGTCATTAACTATTCAAAGGAACCTTTTGCCCTCAATTGTCTTTACGAATATCCATCACTAACTGCGGTGCCAATCAGCTATAACGTGCGTTCTCAACACAGCTATGTTACTGTTCAAAGTCTTGTGTGGAGTAATCAACACATGTGTTTGTGCAATATGTTAATCGCATAAGAGCGTCAGATTGTATTTTCTTGAACATTCAACCAGAAGAGAGCCACTTAGTGGCCCAGTCCTGATTGGTTTGACAGATTTTAATTATCCGGCTATGGTTTGTAGCGTTTTGTCAACGAGAAACTCAGAAGGATCATTACCAAGAACCAAGTACCGAGGATAGGCCCTAGCATCAGTGGAACTTAGCGAGTTATCATCCTTACGTTTTTTATTGTTTTGAGTTGCCATATGAAAATAAAATACTCGACAACTAATCCAGCAGCCGCATTGGAATACCCTTTGAGTTATGGTCTGGCCAAAGACTGGCACATAGTTGAAGCGGTGACCCGTTTAGCCATTGCATATAGTACCATCCCGGTACCTTGCCACAGTGAGACATGGGTTAACATTACAAGATTGACACATTTAACGATCATGAAAACGAAAAGTCAAGAGTCATGACACGAAAGAAACAACACATCTGAAAAACAGAACACACAACTAGACATCAGGAACAACAGATGACAGATATCTGAAACACTGTTGAGAGGCGTGACCAGCCGATTGATTGAGCAGGGGCAACTCAATCACCCGTCCTGAAGAGATGTATGACCAAACAGGGCCACGAGATAAGCCACCTCTACATGTTGATGCCTCGCGTGATGCGGTCGCCCCAGTATCTCCAGGATTCCAACACCACATCTGTCGGAATGCACCCCACGGCAAACAGGGTGCCACATTAGGGGATTATTTCCCCTCGCAGTGGGGCGGTAGGCCTGTTCTCTCGGGGACAAACGAATAATTAAATGCATTTTCTTCATGATACACGCATATATATACACGCTCCTGTCCGGTTCAAGTGACCATGATTAATGCGCGAAATACTCTCACATTGACTTTATATGCCTCACAAAGACTAACGCGACAACACGACGCGTAATTATGTTATGATACCCTCCTGCCATGTAAATTACATGTACATAATTTGGATATTCAAACGCCACACGTAGCACCCCATATACATTCGTCGTGACATTGTATTTCATCAGACGATGATCGAAAGCTCCTGAAACTAATTTTTATGTGTGACATTTTGTCATATCTGCATATCTGATATGTATCCAACACTATAGCCAAACCCCGATAACGGACTTTACAAGGCAGATTGGAATATTCAGTCTGTAGACATTCACTGGACCTTTAATTTACGTAACCATAGCTGACTTTCATCTATAAGGTCAATATACAGCTACTGCTATAGTGTTTAGATCATAACATGGATCCCTATCTCGGCCACGTCCGTATATATTATACTCCAACAGTTCAAAACCTGCGAACTGTATAACATTGAAAAAAACAATGCAGGTGTGATAAAGTTCTTAGTTAATACCTGTTCATTAATAATGTATTCCACAGTGCGTAAAGGTACCAGCTCGAGATTGCATCATATATAGTTCACTTTGTTGAGCAGATTTCGATTTAATCGCTTACAATCATGTAATTTCTCCCTGGAATTAATTCAATGTTTATTGCGTTACAAAGAACTAAAGTCCCTCATCAGAACATCGAAATGTGTTTTGAACGGAATGAATATGAACTATGAACATGACATGATCTACTATATCGCTGTGATCTGTGCGGGTAATGATGAGCTTGTGATTCTGGGAATAGAGAACGGTGCTGTTAAGAGAAAGTAACTTGACTTTTTCAAATTGTCATTTGGGCCGTATGCGCCAGACCCAATCGACTCGGCGATATTCAATTTGATATATGAAACACACAAGAATTTACGTTTTAATAAATAGTTCAACAGTGTGTATGTCGCCATTATGACATTGTGTCACACCATATCGGAACAGTGTGTACGTACTGATTATGGATACTCACATATATACAAGTGTACAATTGTAATCCATTGTGTTCGAACAAGGAAGCGGTAAATAAACCAAACATTCACCAGCAAATTCCGAGAACCCTAATATATATCAACATGTATACCGAAATAAACACACCAATGTGTGCAGGCATGTTAATCATTTAAATAAGTATGCCGGTCTTCCAGGAAAAAAAGCCCATTAACTTGGCTGATATTTGTGTCTTCATTCACATCGACCAAACAAAATGGCAATGAATGTTATGTTTGTTCCCATTATATCACTCGAATTGAACTTCGATTAAATTCTCTATGTACACTTTATGCGCGGTATAATGTAAATTGTTCGGGCCATTCTGGTTTTTGAATGAAAATGTCGTTCAACGATTAGCTGGAGCGCCCTCAATCACTCAAATGGCTGTCTGTGTTCACCATGCGGGAGGGGGCTATCAGATGTGCTAGCATGATGTCCTTGAGATTAAATCTTGAGTTGCTGAGTCTACAGTGCTTGACTGATTGATCGATCGATTGTTTATTTCAGTCAATGTTACATGGATCATAAAAGGAAGTATAGCTCTTGAATAAGTCTCTTTCTGGTCCATTTAATTTCCATATAAACAGATCTGACACATCCAAAATACCTGTGTTATGCATGTAGTTGTATTCAACTATAATTACAACGCGGGGGGGGGGTGTTCCATTAGATATGCTAGCCATTACAATACCGGAAGGGGTTCCATTAGATGCGCTAGCCATGTCCTTGAATTGCCGAGGAGCATGGGAAATTACATAACATATTTCATGCTAGGGTCGTATAAATTGACAGCCGTTTTCATCTCTCTCCACAGAATGGGGATAGACGCTCTTTATATTTACATAACAGACCAAAGGGACGCTATTGTTGTTTCACGCTGAAGATACTCCAGGATCCGAGTGCTCGAAGTTCTATCTCTTGAACATATCTCCTTCGGAACCATGATAACTCCGGATAAACAGGTCTGGCACATCCTGAATTAAACTAGGATAGTTCAATGTGAATATCGCCCTTTGGATTAATCCAAAATCGAATTTCATACAAACAGTTAGTCGGTGTGACCCCGTTACTTAAATGACTGTCTGAGTTCACCATGCGGTTGTTGGTCCCCCATTATATGTGCTAGCTTGATGTCCCTCGGATTAGATCTTATAATTGACGAGTGTATAGCGCTTGAGTCAGCTTGACTGATTGATCGATTGCTTATTTCAGCCAATTTTACATGCAACATGGAAAATAGAATAAATGTTTATCTATATCTAGAAATATATACAAGTTTTTTTCCACAGACGCCTGAGAAACAAAAACAATCGGTTGTTAAATTGAGCAAGAGTTCAATCTAAAAAATAACGTCAATCAAAATGTTTAAACTATCACAATGTGCGCGGAGCATGGCCACAGACCCCTTCCACGGTGAAGGATATGTCTGTCCGTTCACCGTCTATGTCTATTCGCGATTTTTCTCACAGTACCCCGGCTGATGTTATAACGGCGTTAGTGTTAACTAGTATTCTTTTTTTTAAATTGAGTAAGGAGTTAAAAATTTAAAAAAATAGAACTATCTACTATATATTTTGGGACTTCTGTCTGTCTGTTTGTTTATTGTTTGTCTGTTAGCTATGGCCGGGAAAACTGCCGGGCTGATTTAGCCCAAACTTGCTACCTAGGGTTACTTTTGTCCAGGGAGCGATTTGGACGGATCAAATCGTGACTCCGACCTGACCTTGACCTTCAAAAAGGTCAATTCAAGGTCAAATCGGGTAAAACGGGACGGATTTCGACAAAATTTGATACCTACAGATACTTTTGTCCGGGGAGTCTTTTGGACGGATCAAATCGTTACCCCGACCTGATCTTGACCTTCAAAAAGTTCAATTCAAGGTCAAATCGGGTAAAACGGACGGATTTCGATGAAATTTGATACCCATGGGTACTTTTGTCTGGGGAGTGTTTTGGACGCGTCAAATCGTGACCTCGACCTGACCTTGCCCTTCAAAATGGTAAATTCGAGGTCAAATCGCGCAATTCGCCGAAAAGCAGAGGGGGAAACAGCTCGGACGAAGTCGGGTCCACCAGCTAGTTACATATATAATTGCCGAGTATATGGTGATTGAAATCGTACATTGCATGGCACTGCGAAGGGTGTGGTACCAGCACCACACACTACTCACTATATATTCAACATATCCTCTTACAGATTGGTTCACATTGGATGTAAATATTCACATAGGTCCATATTGTCGGATTTGATTCTCAAATAAGCCAATAGTGAGCGTATATATATTCTACTTTATACTCTAAAACTAACTAACAAACTATTGATTGGATAACAAATGAAACATACATGTATAATAGTATACATGAATGTTATATAAATGTTATCCAGGCCCAAATCCTTGCATACAGGTTTACTATGTTAGTATTAAGTAGGACTTTATGTTGATAAACAGTTGAGTGGATGTAAAATGTTTGAAGGATACATCAACATCCAAATTCAAAAATAGTGGATAAGTCACACGGTATAGATATGTATTGATCAAATGATTGGTGATTTATTTAAGAATTATGATTGACGCCGTGGATCAACATTGGACAGGGATAGTATGTCTATTTCTGTTGACAGTCAGAGCTGAAAGAGTTATCAAATTTAGGCTTCTGACAATACCTATAGTTGATTTATTAGTAAAGTTTGAAAGAATTTCGAGGGAATTCACTGCCTATTTCATTAGGGGGTGTTCCATGTTGCCAAAGCCATATAAATTTAAAGCTATTTTCAGTTTAGTTTTTTCGCACAGAAGGGAGACGCTCGTTAATTTTACCCACATAATCAACAAAATAACAAGGCGCACTCTTTAGTTTAGCCGCTGCACGGGACCGACATTGGGCCTATTTTTCGAGTTCAATCGTGTGGGAGACTAAGAAATTCAATTATATATCATACACTCTCTAGTGATACAGCGGATAACATGCCGGTGTTGCCTTTTCGTGTAGTGTTGTCCGATTTCTTATTTTGGGGATAAATAGGTTGTTTCGTGAAACAAAAATGGAATCCAGTTGCCTGAATAATATTACACTTTTTTAATGGGAATGCAACTAAATAATAAAGGGTGGGTATATTTACATTCTGTAAAAACATTTTGCGCTATTAATATTCTAGGATTCATTTTCGGGGTAAAAATATCTGGTGAAAAATGAGAGAATTCTTGGATCGTATGTAATTTATTCCAGAAAACAGTTATATCGGACACATGATCCCATTAATAGGAGGTTTCGATTTCGATTTCGATTTCTTATAAAAAGCGTCTATACTTCGTTACCCAAAATCGGTAGATAATAAATCGCGTTGTCCGTTACGATCATTTGTGCTTGATTCCAACGTAAAATAGGTGCATGATTTGTAGATTTTCGCGATGCCTGTGCCATCTGAACGATGGTGATTGCCAGTATTTTCCATTTATCTTTTGTCTAGTTGGCTGGAAATCATAGTTAGTTCACTAAATTTTGACTACTTTTGGTGTCAAATCGAACATTATGCATGGCACACTAATGCTAATCAGTTGCTTACATCAGGGGGCGGTTGTTTCTATCATTGATGAAATTCCATAGTGCTATTAGCCCTATATAACCCTTTCATGACTGGAACTTCCTGCAATTTGGCGAAAACCCTTTGCCAATGCATTCTCTTAATTATGCAAGTATCCCATAGGGAGCCTCGCATATACAACAGCACGCGTTTGTCTAATAATATTTACATTGGCCTTGTAAACCAGTGCATTCTCTTATATGCACATGTACGAGGCTCCATATGGGAGACTTCCATATATAAGAGAATACACTGGCACACGGTATTTAATGCTGCACCATCGCAGATCACGTCATGGAAGATAACCCACAAGTAAATCTGACAAACGTTATGTGGAATAGCGGGTGAAATGCACTAACTCGGTTAACTTATATATATACATATCATTAGTTCTGTTAACCTAAATGGATTCTAAATCGATTAACCTAAATGGATTCTCCCCTTCAGTTATAAAATATATATTGTAATGGTCCATTATTCGTTTGAAAGGATGGTATTGTGATCAAAGCAGACGATAGCTAAATAAAAGTGTAGAAGGAGCCATAATTATTGTGGGAAATGTTTAGATAATAAATTCAACAAACATTTCTATAATGGATAACTACTCATCAATGATGATTTAATATAGAAAGGGTTAAATTATATTTCTTTTTCTTTTCGATATGCTTTACTAAATCGTAGAAAAAATGTGACAGGTGAGCACACATTTTCAAACATCGATGTTTTCAATATTAAATATCAAACCAAAACCTAGCTGCATTATAATGTACCGAGGTATAGACTGTCATATAGCGCGTAATGGCAGAGATCGCTAAGGTTTGCGAATTGCTTTATTAATCTCACTCATAATTTGCAGCCCGATAGCTCGCGTTTTCTAGCAGTTGGAAATATCAACCAACCCTTAATTTGAAAGCCTTTTTTATTGTGAACATACCAAATTTCGTTGAAAACCTATCACCAAGTGTTGATATATTTGTATAGATGGACAGGAAACCATCATTTTCAGATAAGCAAAATATAAATGTAGAACGGAAAATATTAACAACGTCAGTGACCCATCTGCGGAATGGCTCCCTGTTAGCAAACACCCATACCATATTCTATGATTTCCAGATAAACGATATCTATAGAAAGGAAAACGAGTACTTGAAAGCACTCCCAATGGCGAACCTTGCATTAAGGACATATTAAAGAATTGTTCGGCAGCTTGAAAAAGTTATTACTCAGGCGCTACGACGAATAGGGGATTGTAATATTCTACTAAAATATCAGAATTTTCAAACTAATCGACCGCGCCACTCCATAGAAAGCATCATCTGAACTACGCCCATTTGTAAATATTTACGTCTCGATTCAGGACGCAACTATCGGCGATAAACTGACGCAAACCTTTCCGCTACGGAGAGTCACTGCATTTAATTAATTTATAAGAATGAATGTGTGTGTTGTCAATTTGGATAAACTATTTGTAAAAATAACTACTTTGAAGAAGATTAGTCTCCATTTATATTTGACTAGAAGGTGACCCGACTTCGTCCGGGCTTTGACCTTGAATTGTCCATTTTGAATGTCAAGGTCAAGTGGGGTCACGATTTGACCAATCCAAAACACTACCCGGAAAAAAGTACCCGACAAACGTGCCCGTCGAAATACATCCGGTTTTACCCGATTTGACCTTGAATTGATCATTTTGAAGGTCAAGGTCAGGTCGGGGTCACGATATGACCCGTCCAAAACAATCAGTGGACAAAAGTAACCCCACGTATCAAATTTCGTCGAAATCCCATCAAAATTGGCGATTTGACCTTGAAATTACCCGATTTCAAGGTCACGTCGCACGGGCAAATGAATATGCTTATGAGACTCTCCATACGAAAGGACCCCCACATACCAAGTTTCATCGAAATCCCGTGATATTTGGTCGTTTGACCTTGAAATGACCCGATTTCAAGGTCACGTCGCACGGGCAAATTAATAGGCATATGTCACTCCCCGGCCGAACGTATCCCACATACCAAGTTTCATCGAAATCCCGTGATATTCGGGCGTTTGACCTTGAAATGACCCGATTTCAAGGTCAATGTCATGTCGCACGGACAAATTAATAGGCCCATGCCACCCCACGGCCGAAAATACCCCCACATACCAAGTTTCATCGAAATCGGGTCGGCCGTTTTCGAGTTCATCGCGAACACACACACACACAGACACACACACACACACACACACATATCTTCCAAAATATATAATAGACTAGAAGGTGACCCGACTTCGTCCGGGCTTTGACCTTGAATTGTCCATTTTGAAGGTCAAGGTCAAGTGGGGTAACGATTTGACCAGTCCAAAACACTGCCCGGACAAAGGCACCCGACAAACGTGCCCGTCGAATCCATCCGGTTTTACCCGATTTGACCTTGAATTGATCATTTTTAAGGTCAAGGTCAGGTCGGTGTCACGACTCGACCCGTCCAAAACACTCAGTGGACAAAAGTAACCCCACGTTTCAAATTTCGTCGAAATCCCATCAAAATTGGCGATATGACCATGAATTGATCCGATTTAAGGGTCACGTCGAACGTGCAAATGAATATGCTTATGAGACTCCCCATACGAAAGTACCCACACATACCAAGTTTCATCTAAATCCCGTAATATTCGGGCGTTTGACCTTGAAATGACCCGATTTCAAGGTCAAGGTCACGTCGCACGGGCAAATTAATAGGTTTATGCCACTCCCCGGCCGAAGATACCCCCACATACCAAGTTTCATCGAAATCCCGTGATATTCGGGCGTTTGACCTTGAAATTACCCGATTTCAAGGTCAAGGTCACGTCGCACGGGTAAATTAATAGGCCTATGCCCGTTCCCGGCCGAAAATATCCCCACATACAAAGTTTCATCGAAATCGGGTCGGCCGTTTTCGAGTTCATCGCGAACACACAGACAGACAGACACACAGACATATCTTCCAAAATATATAATAGATCACACTATCGGAGTGTTTCACATAGATTTAAGATCATGTCATATTCACCAGTCGATATAATTTATACTCCCGAGTGATGTTTTGTTCTGGATAAGGCTCACCAGCGAGAGTCTACGTCCATGTTTGTTGCTCGCGTCCAGCGAGTAGCGAAAAGATTATCCGTGCAAGGTGACTTGATAGTACCGGGGATCATGTGTCGCTACCTGTCGCAGATACCGTAGCTGCTATTCCTCTATGCAGTCAAACACATGCAGTCAGATGCTCGTAGCCCGTTTATATATAACCATGGGTATATGCCAGATATAACCGTACACAAAAAACGCCGTTCTTTTGACCGTGTATTTATCCATGGTGTGTGTGCTTGTGGTTGTCCGTAACCTGGTGCCGGTGTTATTGCTTTGAAAGGTAATCATGTTCGACTGGTGTTGTTAGATTGGTAATGAGATTAGCGGTTTCCATGTCTTGTCTGGTCATATTTACTGTTTGAACTTTTTCTGAAATAGACGCACTTTTTATACTAGAATTTGCGCAACAGGAGCGCCTGGAAATCGCCCGTCGAGTTGGTTTAAGGGTTTTTAGAAAAAGCATTTATATGATATAGAGAGGCCAACAGAACTATACCATATATATATCTATATTTGCGAATGTCTGTATGTCTGTCTGTGTTCTATAGACATTCACAGGGAACCATCTAGATGGCACCAAAGGGGTCTAACAGGGGTAACTTTTTACGAGAAAGATAATGGTGCGGGTTAGAATTTCCTAAAATGACGCCGTTGTTGTCCGTGACAGAAAGGGGTGTGTCTTTTTACCGGATTCCGGATTCCGGATTTCGACCCGGATTTATGTGTCTTTTTACCGGATTTCGACCCGGATTCGGGTATGAATTTCATGCTTGTTTTCTAACACATTTAACCCATTAAAAGCCGTTTCTGACACGCGGAAACTGGTTAGGAGGTGAGATTAAACCAATATAGGGCTGTCGTGCTCATTCAACCCGATTAATCGTATTTAAAGGTACATATCGTGCCCGGATCAGCATACTTCTTATTTTTTCATATAGACACGGCGGTTGGATTGATTTTACGTGATCATGATGGCATTTAAGGGAACACACCATGTCCGGATCCGAATTAATTATCTCGTAATTATTGATCATATTTAAAGGTAGATATCATGTCCGGATCCGGTTTTTTTCTCTCTCTCTTTTTCCATATAAATTATCGTCTTTTTGATATATTAAATGTCACGTGGAACAAAGTTATAAGTTGATTTTGAGACGTTATACTAGGCTGTTGGATTGATTTCACGGAATGATCTCAAAATCAACTTCTAACTTCCTCTTAACTCAGCTGACATTTAATATATTAAATAGGCGTTAATTTATATGGAGATATATTTTTTTTAAACCGGATCCGGGCATGGTCTGTACCTTTAAACTAGATAATCACTGTATAAACTGTAGCTGGCTGCAACGGGTTGAATGTGCTATCAGTGTTTTTATAACGATTCGGGCGGCCAGACTATATAATCACTGTATAAACAGTAGCGGGCTGCAACGGGATGAATATGCTATCCGTCTTTTTATAACGATTCGGGCGTCGTGACATAAAACACTTAATACAAGTCGTACATCTATCTCACTTAAACCGGCTTAAATATCGAATTTACAATAGTAATACTACTAGTATCACAAATATAATCGTTTATAATCGAACTAAAACAATAAACCATTTAAACTGCACCAGGTTTTGTTGTGGGCTGGGGAACAAAAAATCTTCACAAAAGCCAGTCAATTTATTTCAATCCCAATGATATTACTGTTAAACGCAACCTGTGCCATGTTTTCGCGGGTCTGAAATGTCTTTTAATGTGTTAAACATGGGTTATAATAAACATAAAATTGAGATCAGGGTTCGGGTCGAAATTAGAAAAAGACACATAAAATCCGGTTCCAGATCCGGGCATAAAGTTTGTCTATAAATGGGCTCATTCTCGCGTGAAATCAATCCAAGCGCCATGTTCACCGTTTCCAAATAAACTGAGTTCCGCGTGGCTCAGCTGCCATTTAATGTATTACATACTTGACTATTTATATGAAATAGAAAAAGAACTATTCGTATCCGAATCCGGGAATGATCTGATCTAAACATCAACATCTATAACCTAGTTCCACGCGACTCAGTTTACATTTATTGTATTAAATAAGCATTACTTTATAAGAAGAAAAATCCGGATCCTGGCATAATCTGTACCTTTAAATATTATCAGTAAATACGTGGAAATTAATTCGGTTCCGCGCATGGTGTGTACCTTTAAATGCGATAATCATTCCGTGAAATAAATCCAACAGCCTAGTATAACGTCTCAAAATCAACTTATAACTTTGTTCCACGTGACATTTAATATATCAAAAAGACGATAATTTATATGGAAAAAGAGAGAGAGAAAAAAACCGGATCCGGACATGATATCTACCTTTAAATGTGATCAATAATTACGAGATAATTAATTCGGATCCGGACATGGTGTGTTCCCTTAAATGCCATCATGATCACGTAAAATCAATCCAACCGCCGTGTCTATATGAAAAAATAAGAAGTATGCTGATCCGGGCACGATATGTACCTTTAAATACGATTAATCGGGTTGAATGAGCACGACAGCCCTATATTGGTTTAATCTCACCTCCTAACCAGTTTCCGCGTGTCAGAAACGGCTTTTAATGGGTTAAATGTGTGATAAAACAAGCATGAAATTCATACCCGAATCCGGGTCGAAATCCGGTAAAAAGACACCTAAATCCTGGTCGAAATCCGGGTCGAAATCCGGGATCCGGAATCCGGAATCCGGTAAAAAGACACACCCGACAGAAAGGGGGAGGGGCAGAATATTTCCTTGTCGCCGATTGCCACCAAACTTATATATAATAATCCCCATGATATTACGAATATAATGGTGTGGTTTAAATACGTCAAACAAGGCGCCGTTTGAGTCAGGAATGCACGAAAGGGGAGAGGGGCACCAAAATTGATAAAAATAATTTTAGCGCCGATTTCCACCAAATTGATACACATTCTTCTCCATGATACAAAGAATCTAATTGTTTGATTTAAAGGCGCCAAATTGTTGTCGTTTGAGAGATTGGGGGGTGGGCACTAAATTTGATAAGAATTGGTTTAGTCGCCGATTGTCACCAAACTTATACAAAATCATCCACATGGTATGAGGAGTCTAATGGTGTGGCTGAAAGCTGCCAAAAGTGGCGTTCGAGTCAGGGGTGCACTGAACGGGAGAGGAGCACCAAATTTATATTGTGTATTTTTAGCGCCAATTTCCACCAAATTGATACACCTTCTTATCAATGATACGAGGAATATAATCGTGTAATTTAAAGACGTCATATTGGCGCTGTTTGTGTGAGAGATGGTATAGGGGTGGGGTAGGAAATATATTTGATAAAAAATGGTTTAGTCGCCTATTAGCACCGAACTTATAAATAATCATCTCCATTATATATCTTGAGTCTAATTGTGTGATTTAAAAATGTCAAAAGTGGGGCCATTCGAATCAGGGGTGCACATAGGGTGAGAGAGAGACAATCATTTATAAACATTATGTTTAGCGCCGATTTCCACCAGATTTATACATTTTCTTCTCCGGATACGAGGATTCTAATCGTGTGGTTTAAATACGCCTAATTATATAATTATTAAAACAACTAAATGGTTGAGAGCATCCATGGCTTCCGATTATTGGAAACTAATTATTCATAATTCCTTCAATGTTTCATGAAAGAACCACCTCAGAATTCCGTTACAACAAATATAATCCTTCAAATTATTACAACACCTATTGTTTATCACTGAATGTTTCTCATTCACCACACCAGAAAGGCCTCTAAATGCGGACCAAAAATATACTAATCGGATTAAATACACCCCCGATACTTCGCAACACGACTTTTAGTCTACATTCCAACTTAGACATAATTCACAATGTTATCTGCTATATTCTGCATTGTATAACCACAATAAACTTTTCATGAGTGGTCCAGCCATTGTTCACACTGAATATCGAAAACAATTAACGCGGTCATAAAACGTACATACTGCATCAATGAGACATCCGCGAAAATACGTCCGCTAATAAATACATTCTGAAAAAAAGTCTAACAGGTACGCACAATGTGAATATGTATATATTGAATGATATTTTCCCCTTAGCTTCATTGTCAGGCAAAAAAAAAGAGCCTAACGGAATACACCCTATAGAGGGCGTAATGGTTGAGCTCAATCATCGCCATCAAACCGCCATATTCTCAGGACTGCAAGCTTTTCACCTATACAATATCAGGGGACATTTGTGCCTGATTTTTCTTGCAGCTTCATGGGAATATATATATATATATATATATATATATATATATATATATATATATATATATATATATATATATATATATATATATATATATATCTTTATTTCCTCCAGTATTGAATATTTAACAAAAGACATAGGGTACATATAAGATAAGTTTATTGACAATTACACCCACACGGGGCCGATGTCACAACATAAATAACAATAAATATATATACGATACAATAAGTATACACAATTGTAATCAGAATTAAAATGGAAAAAGATTCATGTTTGTTGTTGAAAATCTGGTGTTTCAGACCTTTTGTGGAAAAAGAGACGGACCATGTTACAGATGATATTGCACGTTTCTGTTTTGTCATTTCGCAGTATGAAAATGAATTTTTGGGCATCAGTCATATTAATAAACTTGTGATTTACTTTATTTATTTCGTCAAAGAAACGGAGACGAATGCTTTTGTAAATAGGACATTTTAAAATAAAATGTTCCTCAGTTTCCGTTTCCAATCCACACTTTCTGCATATTCTCTTGTCTACAGGAATCTTCGGTTGTTTATGGCGCCCTTTTTCAATTTCTAGAGCATGATTGCTAATCCGCAATTTGCTGAAGATCTTTCTTACTTCGATATTTTTTACTATGTCCAAATATGGCTCCAATCGGTAATCACTTATTATTTCTCTATACACCCTCAATTTGTTCTTACCTGATGGTTTTTCATCGTTATATATATCTCTTCTGAAACACGACACATGGTCAACCTTGAAACTATCACAAATAGTGTGTTGAATTTTCTTCAAATACTGATCAGTTTTATCAATAATTTCCGTGAGTTTTGGAATGTCAAAGTTAAAGGACCACTTATTTGGGATTATGCGGTCATCTGACATTGTGGCTGATTTATGAACCAGGGAATGTTTGTCTGCAGTCGATATTTTTAACGCATATTTAGCAGCACGAGATAATGCTTCATAAACAACGGGGTATCTACCAAGCTCAGCACGTACCGCGTGATTTGATGCTTTCCTGTTTACTCCAAGTGCTCGTTTGCAAAAATTGAGATGAGACGATTCACATGGCGCAGTATCTACTTATGTAACATAAATACATTTAGCAATCAAGAAGTAATGAAAAGACAGACAAGAGAACAAACTACCGAGGAAAAGAATATCATTCTATGTGTATGTACACGAACACGAGCTTACATATCACATCAACAGACAACACACACCCTCTCGACCACACCCGTACGCATATACAATCTAACACATGACGCAGACACAAACACAACCGTACATACATACGTTATGATGCACTGTCACAACAGCACCCAATAAGCAGGTGCGTACAATTACAAAAGGAACTCTAGTTGGAGTTGGATTCGCTTAGAAGAATCTCTCTCCCCAAAGAGTCAGCAAACGCAATGCCCTTGCTCGACAATAGCTCCCCAATAAATGTATGCACCCATTAAGTGAAATAGACTGTATGTAGAATGATGTTGTGGCAGTGCAAACGCTAGCGCAAGAAAACATATATACACACACGTATACACCCTCTCTCACACACACACACACACACATACACCCTCATATACACATACATATGCATACATATATATATAATGATTTATTCATGTTTATTTAATTTGTCGCGTCTTCGGATTTTATGGACAGGACAGAATGTGGTACATTTAAATGCGACGTATGGTGAACACCCGTAACGATCAAAGATCAAAGGTTGTTTAACACAAACCGTCATGCGTAGTGGCTGAGAGTTCGACATAGCGCCTCCAAATTAAGTTTGTGTGAAGAACAATGAATCTCGTAAACTTTGATGTATCCTCAACTTGCTCAAGAAATGTGAATATATCACGTGGAAGATTTTCCCCTTAGCTTCATTGTCAGGCAAAAAAAAAACAGCCTAACGGAATACACCCTATAGAGGGCGTAATGATTGAGCTCAATCATCGCCATCAAAACCGCCATATTCTCAGGACTGCAAGCTTTTCAGCTATACAATATCAGGGGACATTTGTGCCTGATGTTTTCTTGCAGCTTCATGGGAATATGCCATTAGAGTGTACTGGCCTATATATTTCAGAATAATTTGTATGAAAACAAAGTCCATCTATTTTCCCATGTTCTTCTTAATAGTGATGAATATAGTTAATCTTGATAATTTCTCACGTTCACCTAGTGTGATTGCCTTACGTGTAAGAAAAGATAAAACGGTACAATCATAACTTTAAGAGTCTTATGTACATGTACAATTAAAAGTGCGCTGTTCAAATACATGGCATACTCACGTAGTTCCCCACTTAAATATCGCGGTATTGAGTCTCATCGTCTTTCTCGCGGGTGCAGTCTGGGTTAAGAGTATATCTCAACAAATATCTGACAACGTATACACAACACAACAACGGGCACAATAATTCGGACCTCGTTGATAGGATAGGCTATTTAATTTCCAATTTACACATATATCATTATTGACAGTTATATTATATAAAAAATTCGAATGATTTTACATTTTTGGAATAAGTATATACGCGAACAGAGCTTTATTTGCACACTTAGCTGTCATAAGGGAGTACAATAAGAATTGTTGCGAAATCTCTAAACAGATGAATTATGACCTCATTACATAAAACAAAACTCCCGATTTAAACTGTCATTTGACTGTAATACAGCATTTACGATATACTCGAGTGAGTTGTAAAGCCGCTTTCACACATGTCCGTTTCTCGGATGCGTTTCCTTGCGTTTCTAATATTTTAACGCATCCGGAAAACGCATCGGTCGAAATAGTGAAGCTAGCCACACATGCTTGTGTATGCTTTTTTAGAAACGCAGGCGAAACGCAGCATTTCAAGTCCGAGACATGAACAAAAAGAAACGCATCCGGCAAACGCACATGTGTGAAAGACCCAGTGATATTATCACTGTTTTGACCGATGCGTTTTCCGGATGCGTTAAAATATTAGAAACGCAAGGAAATGCATCGGAGAAACGGACATGTGTGAAAGCGGCTTAACTTGGGTTGTTGACAGTATCCGCCCCAGGCCAAGTGGTCCTGCTAATATGCTATGATTATGGTGGTCATGCTGAATTGCAATGATGCGGGTAGGGCAAACTGTTGCCGTTATTTTATCTAAAGTTGTAATTTTCGCGGTGTTTTGGCTAATCCGAGCGATTTGAGAGAAAAATATCAGTGTGTATATGTAACATTCAAGAACATATACATTTTTGAAAGGCATAATAATGCATGCGAATAACCATCTTGCTTATATTCGATTTTCAACTAATACAACCAGTACTAAAAATATACTGTATATGTTCAGATTATCAGAAAAAGCGCGAAAAAGATTTTTTTTTTTAAATATAACGGTACTTTTTATTAACAGCATCAGTTTGCCATAACAGCATCATAGCAATTCAGAAGGACACAACTGCATCATAACACATTAGTAGGACCATTTGACCAGGGGTGGTATCACGTTTTTCTTCGAAATATATATTTTCTCAAATAGAACGATTTTCCAAAAAAATATCGCGATGTATCAACCAATATGATATAGACATAATTATATATCACCGGCATATTCATATAGTGCTGGTTCATGTATATAAGTGTCAGCTTTTCTACCGGAATGTTCACAGCGGATATCCATTAAATTCTGGAACTATGAAAAAAGAAATCCGCAGTTGTAAATAAATAAATACTTCTTTATTAGTGGGACGGATTAATCGCGATAAACAGTATGACAATCGCTCCGATCCGACAAGGTGAGCCACTACTTATATTCCATGTATAAGAATCATGTTTTGTGATGCTAGTTGGATATACAATTTATGAGAATACGTGTAACACTTTGAGCAAGAGTATTCTCTATTCCCACCAAATATCCACAGTATGCAAAGGGTTTCACCTCACTTTAACCTGGGCAACGCCGGGTAACCATGCTAGTATATACTATATATGCGACTGCATCCAATTTGGGTTTATTGTGATATCTTTAGTGTAGTTTTGTGGTTATGAGAGCTCATTTCCCCCTGATTTATGCTCCATATGTGGTCTTCTCCTTTAAAATTTCTATATGATTTCAAACAGGGGTGGCGCCAGGATATCCCCCGACGCAGGGGCTATATGATTCCCCAAACAGGGGGGACGGGCTTTAGCTACCGGGTTGACCATTGAAGATCTCAACGACGGGGGTGGCTATCCTTCCCTGACAGGGTTGGGGATGTAGCCCCCTGACTCCTCCCCGGGTGCCACGCAACATAGTTTAGTATCGATGATTTCTCGTCTCCAGTGAACACAAGACCGCGCTCTCAGCATGGTGTGCCAAGCAGGGACAGGGGTGTTATGCAGGGGTCTTACCCCCCCCCCAAACTGTAGTCAAACCTAATGCAACATTAATTGGAAAATTCACACTAAAATTAGGTTGAAATTGTTCTCGTAGTTTGACTTTCCAACAATTTCTTAGTGACGAATTTGTTGTTTTTAGACCAACATTTGCATATTTCCCTTTTATTTGCAAAATATTGGACTGAAATGGCAATTTTCAAGGGTGAGTGTCAGGTTAAAAATTTCCCCGAATTGGAAAGCTTGAGGCCAGTCTAGATGCTAGGATTGTCTAATTTTCATGTTCAGATTTTCGAAATGTTCTCACATCGGGCCTGACCATGGGCGACCCGTGTGTTATGTGCCCTTGCCAGTAGTTACTTTCTAATTAATTTAAGAACAAATTAATCGGGGTGTAAATTTGTCTGGCGTTATACCACTAGATGTTAGGATTTTTTAATCTCATACTGGACCGAACCATCCTTTTCATCCCCCTGGTGGCCAGTGGCCAGAAGACTATTGGTCCTTTTAGAATAGGCTACCATCTAGTAGTATGTGAGGGAACATTTGGGGAAAATCAAAGCACCGGGGGGTGTGCACATTGAATTACGCAAACTTGTGGTTCAATGGGGTGTGCCCGTGGCAGTTGGAAATTCCTAGGTGGAAACCACCCCAACAAAAACCCTCTAGCCAAGTCCCGAGTGCCAAATATCCCAGACTCAACCAGGGGTGCCCCTCCGAGAATACGTTGCACCGGCGGCAATATATTGACCATACTCTGAATGAAAACGCTTCCGTTGCAATCACACGGTAACGTCGTGCTGCAAGTTGGACGATAATTGTGTTTTAGAATTGTGTCAAAAAGGCAACATCAAAATACACAGGGCAATGCTTATCGATCCAAACTGTGGAGTGTGTGTTTCATTGTGTATTTCTCGCATATACCCATGTTATATATAAACGGGCTACGAGCATCTGACTGCTGGTTTTTAACCCTTTACCCAACAAACCGGCCAAAACCGGCCAAATAAAGCTTCAACAGCCTAAAATATCTTCGGTCTGTCTCAGTAGAACCATACAAATATGGATATCATTGGAACCGGCTCCTTGACCACATTGTGATAGTTACAGTTATGCCCTGTGCCAATGTATTCTCTTATATATGCGAGTCGACCATAGGTCGCCTCGCATATATAAGAGAATGCATTGGCTTAAAAAAACTTAACACTTTTTACCATTTGTTTCTTACATTCTTTAACAATTTTATAATTTTTAATGTGTTAAGCCAATGCATTCTCTTATATATGCGAGGCGACCTATGGTCGACTCGCATATATAAGAGAATGCATTGGCACAGGGCCCTTCTGTTGAGTAAAGGGTTAATAAACCTGGATGGTGAATATAATGCCTGCTGTCTAACCTTATATAAAACCATATTTGATTCAAATCCGACAATATGTCTGAGATATTTGCTGGTCAACGGAAGCATGTAATAAAATACACCCACAATATTCGAGTGGGGGTTTAACCATTCTATTCTAAATGGATTTTCCCATCAAGTTATAACATTTTTGGAGGGGTGTTCAGGGATATGAGCAGACGACAGACTGACTAAAATATATTAGAAGTGCGGAATGATTACTATCCATTGGTGGGGAATATTCAGATGATCAAGTCGTCGTTTGTTGAGTTGAGTTGTTGTTGTTGTTGTTGTTGTTGTTGTTGTTGCAGCCAAAAACAAATATATTTGTGGGATTTGTTTAATCTCGGATTGGCTTCGAGACACAAAACACCCCCTTTCACAAGCCACGTCCCTGCATCCAATGAACGCACAGAAAAGACACACAAAACACCCCCTTTTACAAGCCACGTCCCTACATCCAATGAAAGCACAGAAAAGACACACAAAACACCCCCTTTCACAAGCCACGCCCCTACATCCAATGAACGCACAGAACAGACACAACTTAAACCGAGGCATAATCCGAGGGTGAGAGGAATGTTTGAGTGAGGGAAGGGAAGTCACTCTAATATAATGTGCTTCTATTCAGAGCAAGTCGATGTTTGGTAGAGTTACTGCTCTCTTGTCTCACTTGGCGTCGGTTGGCACAATTAAGTTATGTTCTGTACTAGTATGGGAGAGTGACGAAAGCCAGATGCAAACATGCAAAATCTGTCCATATTCATCAGAAGGGTTTTGCCGCTATTTAGGCTCTCCTGAGGCTTCCACTGACTAATTTTACCATATCCCATCATGGGTTGTCGCACCATATATCTTACAATTAATTTATTGCATATATACATGTATATGTACTACACATGACTGACGCATTAGTTTAAATGTATATGCTAGTACAATACAATCTGCACGCATGCGCACATAATTTATCGTATTTATGTATTATGTATTCTCTGTATATCTATATGATGTTGAGCAAATAAATTGAATTGAATTGAAATTGAATTGATACAAGAACCATAAAATGAACAACTTGTGGAATTTGTA
Source organism: Siphonodentalium dalli (assembly GCA_032622095.1). Lineage (NCBI taxonomy): Eukaryota > Metazoa > Mollusca > Scaphopoda > Gadilida > Siphonodentaliidae > Siphonodentalium > Siphonodentalium dalli. The sequence continues at coordinate 250,791,587 of CP136063.1, forward strand.
CATTTAACAAATGTAACCACCCCTGGTCAAGTGGTCCTGCCAATGTGCTATTATGTATGGGAGGCCAAATTCACATTTAATAATGAATTGCGCTTAAGCGCAATTGATTGCGCTTAAGCGCAATTGATTGTGCTTAAGCGCAAATAATTGTGCTTAAGCGCAATCAATTGCGCTTAAGCGCAAATACCACATATTGTGCTTAAGCGCAAATAGGGCATTTACGCTTAAGCGTAATTAATTACGCTTAAGCGCAATCAATTGCGCTTAAGCGTAATTGTGACTACTATCTAACCTACCCATAAACTATTAGCATGACCTGGTGTATCACCTAGCAACACAAGATGAGCATTGGGCTAATTTTGACCTGTACTCAACAGTCAAACTGTGAGTATGTGTTCAACAAGGAGAATCCCCTAATTACATATTATCAGCATCCCTCTATCCAAAGAATTGATGTCGCCTTCCCGGAACTCTAGTAATGTTTTGTATGATGTTTTTAATGTATTTTTGCACAGATTTTAGCCTTTACTATGGTAATATCCTATACATGCATGCGGTGTCACTGCATGAGGGCTTTCTTACCTCATACAGTAATGCTCTATTTAATCGACTTCTTAACCACAGCAGAATTATGGGTAACTTTTCAGGATTTAGTCGGAAATATGGCTTGCTGCCATTCATCGGAAAGCTCTGTATGGTTTACTTATTGACTTAAATCAGGGGGAAAAAACCCTATTTTCATATTATCAGCATCCCTGTCCAAAAAATATGTAATTACTGGAGCTTTGGTGTCTCAGTCCTGAAGCTCTAGTTTTTCTTATTAAATCAGCAGCTCTTGCACAAATCTATAGTATTTCCATGATCATATAGTGTGAATGTGGTGTCACCGAGGGCTAGCTTCCCTCATATGGTGTGCCTGTATACTCGAAAATTGAAGAAAATCAATGTCGCCCCGACTAATACAGAAAGTAATGCTATTGCAAGTAGCCCCAACTAATATATACCGAAGATAATATAATGCTATCACGAATCACTCCAACTAAAACAGAAGGTGATACTATTGCGAGTCAGCCATTTTGATAAAGAAGTTGGGCTAGCTCCCTACCCATCCAAACCATTGAAACCAAGAAGTGACATGTCAATAGGAGTTAATTCTAAGTTATGGAGAAACCTATTTATTCACCAGGGGTGTTTTGTTACATATAACCATGAATTGCGCTTAAGCGCAAATAATTACGCTTAAGCGCAATTAATTGCGCTTAAGCGCAATGATTGTGCTTAAGCGCAATTGATTGCGCTTAAGCGCAATTGATTGCGCTTAAGCACAATTAATTATTAAATGTGAATTTGGCCTCCCATAATTATGCGGTTGAGTCCAGTTGAATTGCTATGATGATATTTGGGCAAACTGATGCTGTTAATAAAAAGTAACAGCCTATTTTTTTTCAATTTATCTTCTTTTTTGCGGTGTTTCGATAATCGTACACATGGAAAGTCGTGAGTTAGCTTATTTGTGTCATTGTCCGCACATAATCGCCTTAGAATCGCCTCATTATGAGTCGATAATGTGACTAAAATACTCATGTTCAGGACATTATCGACTCAAAATTCGGTTCTAAGCAAGTTTATTTACCTAAAACAAATTCTATATAAGCAGATATATATGCGGGTTTTCGGGAGAACCGGCAAATGAATCCCGGTTATCAATATTTCGCGTATTTATCAACATATCCTCATTATGAACTACCGAAGTTCGAATGAGCCAAGTCCGTTTTAACATATTGCTCGATTTGTTTTTGATGCTGTGGATGACAGGTCGCCGGGTGCTTCAAATATATAATCCGGACTATTTCCATTCTTAAATGACGTCCCCGGGTGAGAGAAGCTCGTTCGCAGTGTCAAGATTATTGAACAGGCGCCCTTTATTATCAGAATAATCTAACAGCCAGCGCTCTTTATTTTTACTATATAAGAATAAATATAACAGCCAGCGCTCTTTATTTTTACTATATATTTAAAGAATAAATATAATAGCCAGCGCTCTTTATTTTTACCATATCAGTATAAGTAAAAAAAAATCGTTTCCGGATGATAACTTTAGATGGTCTCAAATGAATGGAATTAAATTGGGTATGTGGGTTTATTAGCACAACATGCAGGTCAGGTTCGAATTCGGGTTCCGTCCCGCCCATTCTCACCAGAGTTATGGCCCTTTTTTGTTGGAAATTGCACCCAATTTTCATTTCCGGATGATAACTTTATATAGTAAGTCAGAACTGACTTTACTAGCCCAAAATACAAATCAAGTTCGAATGTTTGTGACCCTTTGTTTGAATTACCATGCAGGGGCCCATTTTGCGACGCCCTATAGCGATACTCTTGTTTTCTTCTGTGACAATATTTATAATTTCAATAACCTTTTATCCGAGGCCTATTGTCTGTAGATATATATGCCATGTATTCGCCCATATTGAATATGTGATCCCCGGAACGTGATAAAAACAGATGATTAACCATTGTCTATACTCAATGGATTCTACCACCAAGTTAAAACAATAATGTACATAGGAATGGTTTATTATTGATGATTTGGAGGGATGTACAGGTAATATAAGCAGACGACACATCAAAGTGCACAAGTAGTCATATTGACGGAAATGTTCAGATAATAAGTTCAACAAATGATTGTCGTTTGTTTAACTTATTATTTGAACATTCCCTGAGGCATATCTGAGTTTAGTATAGCAAGGTTAAATATGTATTCATGATTACAGGCCAATCAAAATCTATTTCACTTTTGTTAAGATTCTAGATATTCAAATAACAGGTTTGGAGCGAGAATCGTCACATTATATATCCTATCTTGTAAGTTTCTATCCATTTATTCCAGATATTTTTGTGAGACATAAATAATTCTTTCTCTAATTGTTTAAAAAACGAAGCATTATTTTTATAGATTCGTCTATTTTAATTGTCACATTTGATTTTCTCAAATTTCCGCTGAACAAAGCAAAATAACTGTGTTAACCCTTTCTCTCACTCAGTCACTGACTCATTTATCAAAGTATACAATGCAATGGTCTATTGTTCATCTGAATGCTGTTTTAAAGGGAAAATAAGCAGACGACAGATAATAACCGCTGCGTATCTTCTTGTCGTATGCTCCCTGATTAGAGGATAACCTATGACCACCAGACGTAGATGATTCCACACACCATCATATGTCAGGCACCAACAGCAACTTACCCAACTGTTACATGCCCTGCCACTCATCTTATAGATTGTACATTGTTCACACTTGTTATGTACACAATTATAAATACCTTGCTGTAAATATTCTTCTCCAGAAATGGAGGTATTGAAAATAAATGAACGGTTCGATGATATAAGCCCAGAAACCCTCTTAGAATGTGCCATATAGTTACCACGGAGTCCGATGGGGACTGTATACAACCGCTTACGCCACCTGTCCTCAATTCAATTGGAACTGACAATATAATCCCTCGGTGTGTGACTGATTATTCCTGGCAGGTTTGAGGTAAGGTGTTTAATTAACACACCTGTCACCTGTTACACCGATTTGGAATAATACACCAGATCGGGATATCTACACAAATGAAGTTTATGTAGAGAGACAAGTTTACATAGCGTATAAATGTGTTTTTTATTTTAATTACCTATATATATGCTACATAATTATGGATCAGGAGGATCAATAATTGATTGATTTGTGAGATGTACATGTGCACTTATATTCGAGTTTATCGGGAGATAAATCCACAAGTCGAAGCCACATGGATGTTTGGACCCACAATTTATACCAATATTGAAATTCTCGCTGGTCCTGCTAATTTGCTATGATGGTGTGGATCCTGTTGAATTAGTGATGCTGGTAGGGCAACGCCGGATGCTGTTAAAGCCGTTATCGTAATAGCTCGATACATACCTCAACTACCAGTGATCGTTCGTTGAAAATTTATATTTCGATTGCTATAGTCACTAATGACATAATGTTGGTATTCACTGAAAACAATAGGTATCCCCAATATACCAGCCTATTCTTCTGAAAAAAGCTCATATTGACACCAATAATCAAATATCGGCATTATTTGAAACTGAAATACCCTCTATATGAACATAAATTTGACTTAGCAGATGTACGCTCTTTATAACATGTGACCCGCCATATCAAATCCAGTCGGAATTCGGGATTTTTTACCCTGTGCCAATGCATTCTCTTATATATGCGAGTCGACCATAGGTCGTCTCGCATATATAAGAGAATGCATTGGCCTAACAATTTGTTATCATTTTTGTTTAAATAAATGTGTCTGACAATTTTTAGGACATAAAATAAAAAACATCCATTACCATGCAGGGAGCTCCACACATATATAGAAGCATATAGAAGAGTTTCGTCTGCTCATGTTTGTCTGGGGCTCTGTATGGGTGAAATTATAAAATTGTTAAAGAATACAAGAAAAAATTATTAAAATTGTAAAAAATTGTTAGGCCAATGCATTCTCTTATATATGCGAGGCGACCTATTGTCGACTCGCATATATAAGAGAATGCATTGGCGCAGGGTAAAATAAATCCCGACTTCCGACTGGATTTGATATGGCGGGTCACATATGTTTTCACTGTGGCCCCGCCATAAAACGAAATGATTTGTATAAGTCCACTATGGGCTTATTTCAGAATCAAATCAGTCCAATGTGAACCTATGTGCACACTGAAATGTTTTGCGGCATCACATGTCTGTGTATGGAAAATGGGGTTATAGGAACAGTACTGGAACAACGTTCTATTAGTCGATGACTTTAAAGGCACGGGCGGCGTTCGTTGCAGACATATTCATATTTGTTCAAATCGCTGTCAACAGAAGGAATATAAAAATATATATAGTTTTGTTCATATGCCAAACATAATCAGGGCGTAAATATTATATTGTCGTCAAGACGTACGATGTTGTACGTAAACAAGAGCCTGCTCGTGTTACAGAAGTTTTGCTTCTGTTTACATAACACAGCGCAATTCTATTGGTTAATCACAAACAAATGATATAAACGCTCTTTATTATTTCCATATCAGGAAAACAGTAACAAATAACGCTCTTTATGTTTACCATATCCGGATCTAAACAAAATCCAGGTTCTGTAACGTTTTTTGCTTTTGTTTACATAACAAAGGAAAAACATTTGACAATAACATACTGTTTATGCCATATTTCTGATTGGTATAAGAACACAAAGTCTGTCTATATTTTACTATTTTTTCTGTTTTTGACGGGGGTGAATATTTTAACAGCATACCCACCGCCAACGCCGCTCGTATCTTTAAATATAGTGTACCCAGTGTATATGATGACGCATTTGACGTACGTTGTCACTCGCAACATGCTCCATACAAAATATGTTCACCCGTCAGGGGGCGATGCTGGTGAAACGAATACAGTTCACGGCCAATGAGAATGCGCGTGTTAGCGACAAATATTCAACTTGAATTACAATACATGATACCCTGGTACACCCATGCCGGCCAACATACAGTTGATTATAGCCAATCACAGCGCCGTTTTATCTCTGGCGTAGCCGCTGAAAGACGGCCATACTGTCTCACTAACAAATGCGTTTCTTAGTATACTTATTTAGGAACTTACTATCATCGAATCGTGTATATCTGGTTTTGCGCAAAAAAAAAATGTGTTTGAGTTGTTCCTGTGGATAGACGGAATATGCTAAATGACCCCAGTATTTTGGTCGCTAAGCGGAGCTTAATTAACGAGTTGCGCGTTCCAGGGTATCATGTTTTCATGCATCGATAAAAAACAATACGCTGCCCCCCCCCCTTTTAAGATGACATTTTATTGATGTTATTATTGACATAACGTATAAGGAACCATTCGTGTAATATATAAAACAAAATAAACGAAATACCAAATTCCATATGAATATATCACCCGAGTCTGTTCATACATTGGTCGTCTTTTTTATGAGCCAAATTGTTCTAGCGGCCTAAGGAGGAACGTCCCCCTAGCTGATAAGAGGGTTATTACATCGACCGGATTTTATCGGATGCTTTATCCTTAATTGGATCGAATCTTGAGTAGTATCAACAATACGAGGCGTGTCAGTGACAGACGCATTGATTTTCGTACTTGAAGATAAACGTACCAAACAGACGAATTATTTTCGCAAATATGACCCCCATGACTTGACGAAACACAAACGAGGGATGAATCTATCAGTTTTCTCTGCGATATCGAGTGGCCTGCTACTGAGATGGTAGTGTGTGCCTAGCTCTAATTCCAGGATAAGAGTTAGTAATCAAATTATTTGTTAGAGGGTTTTCTCAAACTGGTGGTTAACAATTACTCACACGACTATATAATGTTGCATAAGTTATAGGATCCATCGATGTAAATCTTAAGACCAAAATATATCTGAAGGTTCCTTTTTCACAATTTATACGATGATATATAATATATAGCTGTTTTATAGTGTGATTGCATAAGGATAACAGACGAACCTACTGAATGTTCCATTAAATTCGCTTGTATAGTTGGAAATTTATACATTCTAATTGCCTTCATTTGTTAGCTCTTTTCTTGAGATTACGTGCCTTGCGAGTGAGATTTCGAGGCAGATTTCGAAGATCCAGCAACATGGGTCAGGGATACGTATCTATTCTCACCAACCAAACATGTACATGCATGCAAGTTAATTGCCCAAAATCAATGTTTAGGTATCCTGGGTACCCACAATCAATGTTCTGATATCATGGGTTCCCACAATCAATATTTAGGTATCCTAGTTGCCCACAATCAATGTTCTGATATTCTGGGAATCCAAAATCAACGTTTAGGTATCCTGGGTACCCAAAATCAATGTTTCGGTATCATATGTGTTCAAAATCAATGTTCTGATATCATGGGTACCCACAATCAATGTTTAGGTATCCTAGTTGCCCACAATCAATGTTCCGATATTCTGGGAATCCAAAATCAATTATTAGGTATCCTGGGTACCCAAAATCAATGTTTAGGTATCATGGGTACCCAGAATCAATGTTTAGGTATCCCGGGTAATCAAAATCAATGTTCCGGTATCATATTATATGTGTTCAAAATCAATGTTTAGGTATCCTGGACACCCAAAATCAATGTTCCGATATCTTGGGTACCCAGAGTCACTGCTTCGTAATACACAGTCTGGCTACCAAAAAGCAGTGTTTCGATATCCCGGATAACCAATATTAATGTTTCGATATCCCGCCCAAAAATCTGGTTTCTCTTCACTACATTTTGAATATTACCCGCTCCTACAACTTATACGCCCGTAACGAAGTATTTCGGAATATATCTGTCTGTCTGTCCGTCCATTCATGGACAAAAATTTTGTCTGAGTTTGCGTTTTCTGGTCAATTATTCCGAAACTTGCACATATTGTTAGTTCCCACCCATGGTCAAGTTGTCCTGCTAATATGCTATGATGCTGGTGGATCAGCTGAATTGCTATGGTGCGGGTAGGGCAAACTGATGCCGTTAGTAAAAAGTACCGTTATTTGTTCTAATGTTGTCATTTTCGCGGTGTTTGGCTATTCCGAGCGATTTGAGAAGAACAGTATGTATATATATATTTTTGAAAAATATAATAATGCCTGCGCTGGTGTTTCTAAAACGACACGAATAACCATCTTGATTATAGTCTAAACGACATGAATAACCATCTTGATTATAGTCTATATTCAACAACTAATGCAACCAGTACAAAAATATTTCGATATAAATATGTTTTTGAATGTTTCATACACATAATGGCTTTTCCTGGATATGTTCATATTATCAGAACACCGCGAAAAAGACAAAATAAAAACCATAACGGTACGTTTTGTTAACAGAATCAGTTTGCCCTAACAGCATCACAGCAATTCAGCAGAACCCAACCGCACCATAGCACAGGACCACTTTACCAGGGGTGGTACCATACGATTATGAGGTATATACGCATTTCTTTCATGGAGTTATCCCTCTTATTCGACTTAATAATTTTGTCCGAGCTTATATTCCTTGTTTTTTTTGTCCCCCGAATTTTTTTTTCTCGGGGGACTATTAAAATAGCCGGTGTCCGTCCGTTCGTCGTACCGTCCGTCCGTGTGTCCGTGCGTGCGTCCGGAAATGGTTTCCGGATGATAACTTTAGTTTCGGTTATTAGGTCAAAAGCAAATTTCATAGGTGAGTTTATCAGACCAAAATACAGGTCGATTTCGAATATCGGTTTGTTCCGCCCATTTTTGCGGGAGTTATGGCCCTTTTTTTACTTAGCATCTTGTAATTTTCTGGTTTCCGGATGATAACTTCAGTTTGTGTGATTATATCTGAACCAAATTTGGTATGTGAGTTTATCAGCCCTATATACAGGTCAATTTCGAATATGGGTTTGCTCCGCCAATTTTTGCGGGAGATATGGCCCTTTTTTTTACTTAGAATCTTGTAATTTTCTGGTTTCCGGATGATAACTTTAGTTTGTGTGATCATATCAGAATCAAATTTAGTATATGAGTTTATCAGCTCGAAATACAGATCAAGTTCGAATATGGGTACGATCCACCCATTTTTGTCTGGTTGCCTCGGATTTAGGGTCCTTGTTATTTATTTTTTTCAGAAAAGCTGATGCCTCCAATGAAGCCACTTTTTCGGGGGACACTGTGGCCGGACGGACTTTTATTTGTTTGTTTGTTGTTTTGTTTTATGGAAAACAGTAATATGTTAATATGGCTATAATTAATGTAGCTTAAATGCACCGCGGTGGTATCCCATATGGACAATCCCACCTCTAGATTTAATTAGAGTGACCCCTCCCTTGTGTATGAGTCCATGTTAGGCGGAGATCTTCGGACTTTGACGAAGTATTCCGAGCGGGTGTCTTCTTTGGAACTTTGCCACCGTGATAGAAGAAGAAGAATGATAGATATGGCAGTAGTCTCTCTGTTATCCGTCGTCAGTTCTCGTTGTCTTCATTTCCATAATCATCTAATTCTTATTTAAGGATGTTTTATAACAATACTAATAGTACCAACTACAACCACTGTAGCAGCATAGCTGACGATAGACTATAAGGGTACGTTCATACGCTGGCAAGTTTGCACAGTATGTTTTGCATGCATTTCATCATAGAAAACCACATGGTGCCATAATTTGAAAATAAACGTGTATATGTTACAGTCAATATGTCAAATCAGTTATTTGGCCAAATGCCTAAAATGTTCAGTCATTTGGTGAAATGCCTGTGACCGTCAGTCATTTGGCCAATTGCCTAAAATTTTCAGTCATTTGGCCAGATGACTGAAATTGACACCAGTCATTTGGCCAAATGACTGAAGAGTAGTTATGGGTTTTTTTAAACTGAACGATATTTCATATTTATGTTTATTATAACAAAAATGAATAATCAAAACATGCAACACAAAATTTATAACACAACATGCCTATGTGACATATAATATTATCATTTATTAGAACAATTGACACTGTAGTGACATCTACTGTTACATAAAACATTATTCTTGAAACAAGCACATCGCTTACTCTTACAACTCTTAGCTCTTAGGTCCATTGCACTTCACGAAACCCTGACCACCGTGTTGAGACACTTGTTTGTTGGCTTGTCGAAGGGACACACTGCTATCACCGTTGATGTCTGATTCACTCAGAAGCAGCTGGGGACATAAATCAAACTGGTGTCGACTGTATTTTCCCTTCAGAATACCTGAAGGGCAACCAATGGTATACTGTCCATTGTCTATAGCTGTGAACCGAATACAGCAAGTTGTCCAAGAGATAGTAGGCAACCTCAGCAGCTCGTTTTGGTGTCAGTGGGCGGATAACACAGAACAAAACAACAAAAAGTAATGTTTATACATAATTTGACATATTGACTAAAATAAAATTCCCAATAAGGCAAACTGTCAAATTCAGGTCAGTGATTTTCAGTCATTTGGCCAATTTGACATACTGACTAAAATAAAATTCAGTCATTTGACCAATTTGACATGTTGACTACAAATAAAATTCCCATTTAGGCAAACTGTCAAATTCAGGGCAGTGAATTTCAGTCATCTGGCCAAATGACTGAAAATTTTAAGCAATTGGCCAAATGACTGGCGGTCACAGGCATTTCACCAAATGACTGAAAATTTTAGGCATTTGGCCAAATGACTGATTTGACATATTGACTGTAAAATATATAACATACACATTAACAAAGCGAACGCATCAGTAGTGATATTTCTGTAGTTCCAATTATAACGGCGCTACTGACATTTGACATCGCTACCTGTTTGATTGATTCTTGCACGCTACTTACAGTCACATTCCGGTAGCATGACTACAGGTGGAACTACGGGGATTTTACTTCGCATGTATAGTGGTACAGCTGCATTTTATATGCTTGCTTCCGTTCATATTATGGCACCATATCGTTTTCTATGATGAAATGCCGGCGAACAATACTGAGCAAACAAAGTCTTGTCAGTGTATGAACGTACCCTAAACCTTGAAGTTATAGATTGACACATAAATAGAACAAGATAGAAGATGATAGAAGATATATATATGATCTTTTATCCATCGTCATTGTCATATCCATCTAACATATTGTGTATATCAGTATAGTTATTCGAGGATGTCTTGTAGCAATACTGATAAATGGGAATAAAATAAAGTAACACCATTTAAGACTCATTTGAGTTTTTAAAAAACACGAGCTTTCGGCTATCTAGTAGCCTTTATCAAGTATGAAGTGAACAAATAGTGAAAAGTCGTTGACGTTGAAAGTGTCCCTCACGATGACGTGCATAATAGTCGGGGAGCCAATAATACCCCGATTCCATATCCCCGATTTCCCACCCCGAATGTTCCCGAATGACTCCCGAATCATAATTTTGCAAACATCGTGGAGTAAGTTCGGGACGAGTCGGGACAGTGAATTTTTACCCCCGAACATGATCGGGGATATCGGTGCTATCGGGGTCGATTCGGGACAATTCTGGACTCGCTCCCGACAGTTTTGAAATGTTCAAAACTATCGGGAACCAAGCCGATTCGCTCCCGATTTGTAAATCATCGGGAGAAATTCGGGAGCAATTCGGCACCTATTCTGGAGTAGTCGGCAGTATTCGGCAATATTCGGGTGGATATTCTGGAGTAGTCGGCAGTAATCGGTAGGTTATTCCCGAATTCGCCATGTGTGGTTGCTTTTATACTGAGATCCGGTGTATCTGCAAATTCGGCATTGATTCGGGACCCTCGGCAGCAATTGAATACCAATTTGTGCCGACTATACTAATTCTGGACAGAAAATCGGGAATATGGAACCGGGGCTTAAGGTCCACCTGCACCCCCCCCCCCCCCCCCCGATGATTACAAATAACCTTATTTTTATTGTTCCCTATGGTATCCAGATAAAGAATCCGGAAACACCGAAAAATAAAGGTGGCCCTACTGGGTGCTAGAGCCATTTGAATCCAAGATGGCCGCCATTTCCTCTAACTCCGACCAGATGTATTTAATCGTTGTAATAGATCGGTTGTTAGCAAAAGACACAGACAAAATGTATGCCATTTTGTTGGTATGATGTCCTTCTTCAAAATGACGGCAAATAATTTCGAAAACAATTCAAAATGGCCGCCGAAAAATGACGTCATATGCACGAAAATAGGAAATTTAATTAATATTTCACCATATCTTCCATTTTTCTTCACATTAATCATTAGTAAATGGCAATGTTTTTGAGACAGTCATCAAGCGTGATATTATAGCGTCATTTTAAGACATTTGCCATTGACGAGGGTTCAGTAATAGATACAGAAAGAGGATTTGAAAAATAGGGGTGAAATTTTCGATTTTTTTTGCAAGACGATTTTGATGTATTTAATCGTTGTAATAGATCGGTTGTTAGCAAAAGACACAGACAAAATGTATGCCGTTTTGTTGGTATGATGTCCTTCTTCAAAATGCCGGCAAATGATGTGAGTGGTGACAATAGAAACAATGATCCATGGTGCATCAGACATGTAAGTATTCAATGTATATAATACAGATTAGCCAATTGTATATATCAACCACAACTTGTAAGCCATTGCAGGACACCCTGGGACAATATTTACCATTTTTCATATTTTCGGCGGCCATTTTGGAAATGTTCTACACCAATTTCATTCCCATTGAAGTAAAACATCCGTCCAATAAAATAAAGCACATAGTTGTTGACATTCTATATTAACATCCTGTGTGGTTTGTCGTTAAAATGACTATCAAGACCGTCTTGCAAAAAAATCGAAAATTTCACCCCTCTTTTTCAAATCCTCTTTCTGTATCTATTACTGAACCCTCGTCAATGGCAAATGTCTTAAAATGATTTATTCTACAGACTATATTTAGTTCATATTATATTATTATTTGCTTTTAACAATATTGTGTCACACTTCGCGAAAATGCGTTTGTGCTTTGCTGATGGGTGTGTAATACATGGTCTCTGTATACACTTGCATGACAATATTATTATTAATAAATCACTTGTATAACGCTCTGTAATAGTCAATAATAGTAATGAGAATGATTGGTAACCGGTAAGATTCATCCAATTAAATCACATGGTACAGGACTCATGCATACAATGAAGTACCACCCCCTTTTCACAACCTTAACCACGACAGTAAAGTCGCTATGCATAATATTTACACATGGTGCCTTCACGATATTATCTATAAACACAACTCCCCCTTATGATTCCCATACCACCACGTGAACGCGCCCTGTTGTTATAATCATTAATTTCGCAGTGGACACAGAAAACCTGGTACCCATTTACTATAATCATACAAATTTAAGAACACTCCTTAATTGTGTGGTGCCAATCACGCACATCTCAAGGAACAACGCTCTTTAAATGAGCTACAATAACCTAAGGGAATGGCCAAAAGTCGGAATCATTTCACTAAAATTAATATTGGAATTATTATATAATATACACATCCCAACAGTACAAGTGATCGAAACCTTAATCACGACAGTACAGTCGTGATGCATAACATTTACACCAAATATGTTTTCAAGATATTATTTATAAATGGAACTTCCCGCTTATGATTTCCATACCATCACGTGAACGCGCCTCGTTGGTGTAATAATTAATTTCGCGATGTACATAGCCATTTTGGTACCCAATTACGATATATTTTTTACAAATTTATAGACACTCCTTAATGGGTTGGTTCAATCATGCACATGCTCAAGTAACAACGCTCTTTAACAGAGCTTAAACTAACCTAAGGGAATGGCCGCAACTCGAAATCATAATTCACCCAAATTATTCTTGGAATACTTATATAATATCCACATCCCAACTGTACAGTTGATTATATAATACGAATTTATTTTGTTATGGGCGACACACGTTCAATATGTATCCCTTTAAGTTGTCTTACACGCACCTGACGTGTGACGTCACGGGCGGGTATACGTCACACCGGAGCTCGTGAATCATGACGTTTCTCATAACGTCTGCGCTTCATACTGGCAGGAATTAGGCCCGGGTAGGCTGTGCACTTTAGGCTCCTTCGCGGATAGAGGATATGTGTTCTTAAATCATTCACATGTACTGACGAACGGGAAAACTACATGGAGGTTAATACATGTGTTTATTTTCTGATTACAGGTAAACTAATGTTAATTTATACTACGTTTTGTTTTGGTGGGGTTTTTACCGTACAAAACACGGTTTTACTTTGCGCAAATTTGTGGTTAGACCACCCATAAACTATCAACACAGTTTATAAATATATTATGTGTTCGGACAATAATACCGTCGCGATTTTACAGTGCACTGTTACCATCGCGCGTGATAAAATACCTTTGGCAGTTCATACTAGTTCGATATTGAAGGAATCAGCAGGCAATTTTCTGGCTTTCAGCGTACAGGCCAAGGACTTGGTCTGTACGGGAGAACTGGTCTGTCCATAAGGTCGTGCACTTAACTCCCGAAACCATATATGAAATAACAGATTGCTTTATATCTGTTATAGACCAAAGGTGTACCTGATGAGCTGCTGTGGCCAAACATTTTTTTATAGGACCAACTTTCGGTACAAAAATATGATTTCGGAACGGACTTAGTAAACATTTTCCAAACAATTGATTCCTTCTGTGTTATCAAGCTAGTACGATAAGTCAAAAAATAAACACTAAAAAAAATAAACACTCAAATACAGTAAATATGACATGTTTACATAGTTCCACATGTCAACACCACTTTAGAAACAGGACCCGTTAACCAACAAACCATTTAACGTATGGATGTTGATTGTATACATGTATGTGGGATGGCCCACGCTTTTGTCTGCTATCACGATAACAAATTGTATGCATTAGAACTTTGAACACAATTCCAACCGATGTGCCATATATATACGTAACTGTTATATACTCTAAGTAAACAGCGTTCACCATGTCATATGTATAGGTTTGTAATTGAATTACTTACTAACAACAGCCCTATTTATCAATTATCATGACAAGTGTAAGAACTAAGATGGACATGTTGTCGTGTGATGTGTGGATGCTTGCTGCATGTTTGGCATTTTGACCCGGGGCTGCTGTGTTGCATGAGGATTTGTTTATTTATTATTTATTTTAATACGGACTTATGGTTGCCGATGATCAAACAACGGGACCTCACTTGATCAAGAAACGAAATAACCTGTCACGATAGTGTGGATAATTCGATAATTTAAAATTTTCAGTGTTGGTATCTTTTAATAAGTATATAAATATTATGGTTTACATATTTATACAAAGACGGGGGCTCCGGACCCCAGAGTGTCAAGCATATAAACACGTGCGTGTGCATGTATTTGGATAGCGTTGGTTGTTATAAATATTGCGGACTCCAACGGTCCAGCTCCAGCCGCGCATACAATCAACTCCTTGACACATAAAAGTCGCTAATACATATTTAATATAATGTCGGATAACGTTTTGTGGCCGACATTCCGTGTCTGCCGTTTGTTCAGTCCGCCCGTCCGTCCGTGTTCGTCTGTTTTCCGCAAAAGATTTTTATGTCTCACCTGGATGCCATAATTTGTGTATACCGATATTTAATATGTAAATTCGCATATATGATAGCGCGGAAATATTTAAAATGTAGGAATTTATACGCGCGATGCGATCTCGTTGGATTCAGATACCACCCGATAACAACAAGGGCATAGTTATAAACTAGACTTTTCCATCACTTATTAACTATAAATTCTATAAACTAGTATACCTGTTACTACTTTGAGGAACTTTACTACCTGTTACTACTTTGAGGAACTTTACTACCTGTTATTATTTTTAACAAGCACACTGCCTATATGGCATTATTATAATATGTATAGACTTTAACACATTTATTAATATAATATACAAACAATTTATTATCTTATGTTAGTATCACATCCTAGTGTTGAGTTTCGGGGTTGCTTTGGACTATATACAACCCCACTACATATATGTTATTTGATATTATAAATATATATATAATTACATTACTTGGTGGCTGACAAAACTTTGTGTCATAGATACACCACAAACTAATTTATGTTGGGTACCAGATAAGAATTTAAGGTTTATGGCCATGTGCCTTGCTGGTTGAAGCACCGGGCCGCCTCCGTAGTAATATTGGATACCGGGGTCCCCTCCATAATATTGTATACGACTTACTAATTATATCACCCGGGTCCTTCCATGAGAATACCATGCACCTTACCGGTTGAGGCACCGGGATCCAACCCGTAAGAGGGTCATACACGTTGATGACTGGGACATCGGGGTTTCCGCGTGGGAGTTCATGCGCCATGCTGACTGGGTCATCGAGGTCCCCTCCATTTAGTACCATGTGCCTTACTTACTGAGTCACCGGGACGGGAACTTAAAATATTGCCAAGCATAGTGTGTGTAGAGGAGACATTGCAACATAGCCTGTGTGTTTTGTGTCCAGCAGTATTGCGTGAACGATTCTTTTGACAAATATGTTTTAAGCCGTTTTTTGCTCTTATCCTCATTTGACTTTTCCAAAAGGCCTCTGGTCTACCTGCCGGCATCTCACTTTGACTTGTTTTTGTCATTCTGGTGTGCCAGGTTTGGTGTTCACTACGTCTCGGACAACGTGTTACCTGGTCAGACACCCACTTAGCAAATATTGCTTACACATAAAAACATAATATTATCATTTATTAGAACAATTGACACTTTTGTGACATCTACTATTAGAGAAAACATTATTCTTGAAACAAGCACATCGCTTACTCTTACATATCTTAGGTCCATTGCAATTGCACTTCATGAAACCCTGACCACCGTGTTGAGACTCTTTTTTATTGGCTTGTCGAAGGGACACACTGCTATCACCGTTGATGTCTGATTCACTCAGAAGCAGCTGGGGACATAAATCAAACTGGTGTCGACTGTATTTTCCCTTCAGAATACCTGAAGGGCAACCAATGGTATACTGTCCATTGTCTATAGCTGTGAACCGAATACAGCAACATGTCCAAGAGATAGTAGGCAACCTCAGCAGCTCGTTTTGGTGTCAGTGGGCGGATAACACAGAACAAAACAACAAAAAGTAATGTTTATACATAATTTGACATATTGACTAAAATAAAATTCCCAATAAGGCAAACTGTCAAATTCAGGTCAGTGATTTTCAGTCATTTGGCCAATTTGACATACTGACTAAAATAAAATTCAGTCATTTGACCAATTTGACATGTTGACTACAAATAAAATTCCCATTTAGGCAAACTGTCAAATTCAGGGCAGTGAATTTCAGTCATCTGGCCAAATGACTGAAAATTTTAAGCAATTGGCCAAATGACTGGCGGTCACAGGCATTTCACCAAATGACTGAAAATTTTAGGCATTTGGCCAAATGACTGATTTGACA
Organism: Siphonodentalium dalli; assembly: GCA_032622095.1. NCBI lineage: Eukaryota > Metazoa > Mollusca > Scaphopoda > Gadilida > Siphonodentaliidae > Siphonodentalium > Siphonodentalium dalli. The sequence goes on from CP136063.1 coordinate 250,808,575, forward strand.
TATTGACTGTAAAATATATAACATACACATTAACAAAGCGAACGCATCAGTAGTGATATTTCTGTAGTTCCAATTATAACGGCGCTACTGACATTTGACATCGCTACCTGTTTGATTGATTCTTGCACGCTACTTACAGTCACATTCCGGTAGCATGACTACAGGTGGAACTACGGGGATTTTACTTCGCATGTATAGTGGTACAGCTGCATTTTATATGCTTGCTTCCGTTCATATTATGGCACCATATCGTTTTCTATGATGAAATGCCGGCGAACAATACTGAGCAAACAAAGTCTTGTCAGTGTATGAACGTACCCTAAACCTTGAAGTTATAGATTGACACATAAATAGAACAAGATAGAAGATGATAGAAGATATATATATGATCTTTTATCCATCGTCATTGTCATATCCATCTAACATATTGTGTATATCAGTATAGTTATTCGAGGATGTCTTGTAGCAATACTGATAAATGGGAATAAAATAAAGTAACACCATTTAAGACTCATTTGAGTTTTTAAAAAACACGAGCTTTCGGCTATCTAGTAGCCTTTATCAAGTATGAAGTGAACAAATAGTGAAAAGTCGTTGACGTTGAAAGTGTCCCTCACGATGACGTGCATAATAGTCGGGGAGCCAATAATACCCCGATTCCATATCCCCGATTTCCCACCCCGAATGTTCCCGAATGACTCCCGAATCATAATTTTGCAAACATCGTGGAGTAAGTTCGGGACGAGTCGGGACAGTGAATTTTTACCCCCGAACATGATCGGGGATATCGGTGCTATCGGGGTCGATTCGGGACAATTCTGGACTCGCTCCCGACAGTTTTGAAATGTTCAAAACTATCGGGAACCAAGCCGATTCGCTCCCGATTTGTAAATCATCGGGAGAAATTCGGGAGCAATTCGGCACCTATTCTGGAGTAGTCGGCAGTATTCGGCAATATTCGGGTGGATATTCTGGAGTAGTCGGCAGTAATCGGTAGGTTATTCCCGAATTCGCCATGTGTGGTTGCTTTTATACTGAGATCCGGTGTATCTGCAAATTCGGCATTGATTCGGGACCCTCGGCAGCAATTGAATACCAATTCGGTATCTATTCGGCATCAATTCGGTACAAGTTCGGCATTGATTCGGGGTATTCGGCAACAATTCGGTGTAAGTCGGTAGTAATCTGGGCAATTTGGCAGCCACTCGCACGAAATTTCGGTATCAGTTCGGGATAATTCTTGATCATTCGGGAAGATATTCGGAAGCATTCTGGAATACTCGGCAATGTTCGGGACGATTAAATTTTGTCATAATTCGGCATCAGTTCGGCGGCTTTTTGGAATAAAACCCGTCCAGAATTCTCTCGAATGCTGCCGATTTGGTCTGGTCCCGAATTTGTGCCGACTATACTAATTCTGGACAGAAAATCGGGAATATGGAACCGGGGCTTAAGGTCCACCTGCACCCCCCCCCCCCCGATGATTACAAATAACCTTATTTTTATTGTTCCCTATGGTATCCAGATAAAGAATCCGGAAACACCGAAAAATAAAGGTGGCCCTACTGGGTGCTAGAGCCATTTGAATCCAAGATGGCCGCCATTTCCTCTAACTCCGACCAGATGTATTTAATCGTTGTAATAGATCGGTTGTTAGCAAAAGACACAGACAAAATGTATGCCATTTTGTTGGTATGATGTCCTTCTTCAAAATGACGGCAAATAATTTCGAAAACAATTCAAAATGGCCGCCGAAAAATGACGTCATATGCACGAAAATAGGAAATTTAATTAATATTTCACCATATCTTCCATTTTTCTTCACATTAATCATTAGTAAATGGCAATGTTTTTGAGACAGTCATCAAGCGTGATATTATAGCGTCATTTTAAGACATTTGCCATTGACGAGGGTTCAGTAATAGATACAGAAAGAGGATTTGAAAAATAGGGGTGAAATTTTCGATTTTTTTTGCAAGACGATTTTGATGTATTTAATCGTTGTAATAGATCGGTTGTTAGCAAAAGACGCAGACAAAATGTATGCCGTTTTGTTGGTATGATGTCCTTCAAAATGCCGGCAAATGATGTCAGTGGTGACAATAGAAACAATGATCCATGGTGCATCAGACATGTAAGTATTCAATGTATATAATACAGATTAGCCAATTGTATATATCAACCACAACTTGTAAGCCATTGCAGGACACCCTGGGACAATATTTACCATTTTTCATATTTTCGGCGGCCATTTTGGAAATGTTCTACACCAATTTCATTCCCATTGAAGTAAAACATCCGTCCAATAAAATAAAGCACATAGTTGTTGACATTCTATATTAACATCCTGTGTGGTTTGTCGTTAAAATGACTATCAAGACCGTCTTGCAAAAAAATCGAAAATTTCACCCCTCTTTTTCAAATCCTCTTTCTGTATCTATTACTGAACCCTCGTCAATGGCAAATGTCTTAAAATGATTTATTCTACAGACTATATTTAGTTCATATTATATTATTATTTGCTTTTAACAATATTGTGTCACACTTCGCGAAAATGCGTTTGTGCTTTGCTGATGGGTGTGTAATACATGGTCTCTGTATACACTTGCATGACAATATTATTATTAATAAATCACTTGTATAACGCTCTGTAATAGTCAATAATAGTAATGAGAATGATTGGTAACCGGTAAGATTCATCCAATTAAATCACATGGTACAGGACTCATGCATACAATGAAGTACCACCCCCTTTTCACAACCTTAACCACGACAGTAAAGTCGCTATGCATAATATTTACACATGGTGCCTTCACGATATTATCTATAAACACAACTCCCCCTTATGATTCCCATACCACCACGTGAACGCGCCCTGTTGTTATAATCATTAATTTCGCAGTGGACACAGAAAACCTGGTACCCATTTACTATAATCATACAAATTTAAGAACACTCCTTAATTGTGTGGTGCCAATCACGCACATCTCAAGGAACAACGCTCTTTAAATGAGCTACAATAACCTAAGGGAATGGCCAAAAGTCGGAATCATTTCACTAAAATTAATATTGGAATTATTATATAATATACACATCCCAACAGTACAAGTGATCGAAACCTTAATCACGACAGTACAGTCGTGATGCATAACATTTACACCAAATATGTTTTCAAGATATTATTTATAAATGGAACTTCCCGCTTATGATTTCCATACCATCACGTGAACGCGCCTCGTTGGTGTAATAATTAATTTCGCGATGTACATAGCCATTTTGGTACCCAATTACGATATATTTTTTACAAATTTATAGACACTCCTTAATGGGTTGGTTCAATCATGCACATGCTCAAGTAACAACGCTCTTTAACAGAGCTTAAACTAACCTAAGGGAATGGCCGCAACTCGAAATCATAATTCACCCAAATTATTCTTGGAATACTTATATAATATCCACATCCCAACTGTACAGTTGATTATATAATACGAATTTATTTTGTTATGGGCGACACACGTTCAATATGTATCCCTTTAAGTTGTCTTACACGCACCTGACGTGTGACGTCACGGGCGGGTATACGTCACACCGGAGCTCGTGAATCATGACGTTTCTCATAACGTCTGCGCTTCATACTGGCAGGAATTAGGCCCGGGTAGGCTGTGCACTTTAGGCTCCTTCGCGGATAGAGGATATGTGTTCTTAAATCATTCACATGTACTGACGAACGGGAAAACTACATGGAGGTTAATACATGTGTTTATTTTCTGATTACAGGTAAACTAATGTTAATTTATACTACGTTTTGTTTTGGTGGGGTTTTTACCGTACAAAACACGGTTTTACTTTGCGCAGATTTGTGGTTAGACCACCCATAAACTATCAACACAGTTTATAAATATATTATGTGTTCGGACAATAATACCGTCGCGATTTTACAGTGCACTGTTACCATCGCGCGTGATAAAATACCTTTGGCAGTTCATACTAGTTCGATATTGAAGGAATCAGCAGGCAATTTTCTGGCTTTCAGCGTACAGGCCAAGGACTTGGTCTGTACGGGAGAACTGGTCTGTCCATAAGGTCGTGCACTTAACTCCCGAAACCATATATGAAATAACAGATTGCTTTATATCTGTTATAGACCAAAGGTGTACCTGATGAGCTGCTGTGGCCAAACATTTTTTTATAGGACCAACTTTCGGTACAAAAATATGATTTCGGAACGGACTTAGTAAACATTTTCCAAACAATTGATTCCTTCTGTGTTATCAAGCTAGTACGATAAGTCAAAAAATAAACACTAAAAAAAATAAACACTCAAATACAGTAAATATGACATGTTTACATAGTTCCACATGTCAACACCACTTTAGAAACAGGACCCGTTAACCAACAAACCATTTAACGTATGGATGTTGATTGTATACATGTATGTGGGATGGCCCACGCTTTTGTCTGCTATCACGATAACAAATTGTATGCATTAGAACTTTGAACACAATTCCAACCGATGTGCCATATATATACGTAACTGTTATATACTCTAAGTAAACAGCGTTCACCATGTCATATGTATAGGTTTGTAATTGAATTACTTACTAACAACAGCCCTATTTATCAATTATCATGACAAGTGTAAGAACTAAGATGGACATGTTGTCGTGTGATGTGTGGATGCTTGCTGCATGTTTGGCATTTTGACCCGGGGCTGCTGTGTTGCATGAGGATTTGTTTATTTATTATTTATTTTAATACGGACTTATGGTTGCCGATGATCAAACAACGGGACCTCACTTGATCAAGAAACGAAATAACCTGTCACGATAGTGTGGATAATTCGATAATTTAAAATTTTCAGTGTTGGTATCTTTTAATAAGTATATAAATATTATGGTTTACATATTTATACAAAGACGGGGGCTCCGGACCCCAGAGTGTCAAGCATATAAACACGTGCGTGTGCATGTATTTGGATAGCGTTGGTTGTTATAAATATTGCGGACTCCAACGGTCCAGCTCCAGCCGCGCATACAATCAACTCCTTGACACATAAAAGTCGCTAATACATATTTAATATAATGTCGGATAACGTTTTGTGGCCGACATTCCGTGTCTGCCGTTTGTTCAGTCCGCCCGTCCGTCCGTGTTCGTCTGTTTTCCGCAAAAGATTTTTATGTCTCACCTGGATGCCATAATTTGTGTATACCGATATTTAATATGTAAATTCGCATATATGATAGCGCGGAAATATTTAAAATGTAGGAATTTATACGCGCGATGCGATCTCGTTGGATTCAGATACCACCCGATAACAACAAGGGCATAGTTATAAACTAGACTTTTCCATCACTTATTAACTATAAATTCTATAAACTAGTCTACCTGTTACTACTTTGAGGAACTTTACTACCTGTTACTACTTTGAGGAACTTTACTACCTGTTATTATTTTTAACAAGCACACTGCCTATATGGCATTATTATAATATGTATAGACTTTAACACATTTATTAATATAATATACAAACAATTTATTATCTTATGTTAGTATCACATCCTAGTGTTGAGTTTCGGGGTTGCTTTGGACTATATACAACCCCACTACATATATGTTATTTGATATTATAAATATATATATAATTACATTACTTGGTGGCTGACAAAACTTTGTGTCATAGATACACCACAAACTAATTTATGTTGGGTACCAGATAAGAATTTAAGGTTTATGGCCATGTGCCTTGCTGGTTGAAGCACCGGGGCCGCCTCCGTAGTAATATTGGATACCGGGGTCCCCTCCATAATATTGTATACGACTTACTAATTATATCACCCGGGTCCTTCCATGAGAATACCATGCACCTTACCGGTTGAGGCACCGGGATCCAACCCGTAAGAGGGTCATACACGTTGATGACTGGGACATCGGGGTTTCCGCGTGGGAGTTCATGCGCCATGCTGACTGGGTCATCGAGGTCCCCTCCATTTAGTACCATGTGCCTTACTTACTGAGTCACCGGGACGGGAACTTAAAATATTGCCAAGCATAGTGTGTGTAGAGGAGACATTGCAACATAGCCTGTGTGTTTTGTGTCCAGCAGTATTGCGTGAACGATTCTTTTGACAAATATGTTTTAAGCCGTTTTTTGCTCTTATCCTCATTTGACTTTTCCAAAAGGCCTCTGGTCTACCTGCCGGCATCTCACTTTGACTTGTTTTTGTCATTCTGGTGTGCCAGGTTTGGTGTTCACTACGTCTCGGACAACGTGTTACCTGGTCAGACACCCACTTAGCAAATATTGCTTACACATAAAAACATAATATTATCATTTATTAGAACAATTGACACTTTTGTGACATCTACTATTAGAGAAAACATTATTCTTGAAACAAGCACATCGCTTACTCTTACATATCTTAGGTCCATTGCAATTGCACTTCATGAAACCCTGACCACCGTGTTGAGACTCTTTTTTATTGGCTTGTCGAAGGGACACACTGCTATCACCGTTGATGTCTGATTCACTCAGAAGCAGCTGGGGACATAAATCAAACTGGTGTCGACTGTATTTTCCCTTCAGAATACCTGAAGGGCAACCAATGGTATACTGTCCATTGTCTATAGCTGTGAACCGAATACAGCAACATGTCCAAGAGATAGTAGGCAACCTCAGCAGCTCGTTTTGGTGTCAGTGGGCGGATAACACAGAACAAAACAACAAAAAGTAATGTTTATACATAATTTGACATATTGACTAAAATAAAATTCCCAATAAGGCAAACTGTCAAATTCAGGTCAGTGATTTTCAGTCATTTGGCCAATTTGACATACTGACTAAAATAAAATTCAGTCATTTGACCAATTTGACATGTTGACTACAAATAAAATTCCCATTTAGGCAAACTGTCAAATTCAGGGCAGTGAATTTCAGTCATCTGGCCAAATGACTGAAAATTTTAAGCAATTGGCCAAATGACTGGCGGTCACAGGCATTTCACCAAATGACTGAAAATTTTAGGCATTTGGCCAAATGACTGATTTGACATATTGACTGTAAAATATATAACATACACATTAACAAAGCGAACGCATCAGTAGTGATATTTCTGTAGTTCCAATTATAACGGCGCTACTGACATTTGACATCGCTACCTGTTTGATTGATTCTTGCACGCTACTTACAGTCACATTCCGGTAGCATGACTACAGGTGGAACTACGGGGATTTTACTTCGCATGTATAGTGGTACAGCTGCATTTTATATGCTTGCTTCCGTTCATATTATGGCACCATATCGTTTTCTATGATGAAATGCCGGCGAACAATACTGAGCAAACAAAGTCTTGTCAGTGTATGAACGTACCCTAAACCTTGAAGTTATAGATTGACACATAAATAGAACAAGATAGAAGATGATAGAAGATATATATATGATCTTTTATCCATCGTCATTGTCATATCCATCTAACATATTGTGTATATCAGTATAGTTATTCGAGGATGTCTTGTAGCAATACTGATAAATGGGAATAAAATAAAGTAACACCATTTAAGACTCATTTGAGTTTTTAAAAAACACGAGCTTTCGGCTATCTAGTAGCCTTTATCAAGTATGAAGTGAACAAATAGTGAAAAGTCGTTGACGTTGAAAGTGTCCCTCACGATGACGTGCATAATAGTCGGGGAGCCAATAATACCCCGATTCCATATCCCCGATTTCCCACCCCGAATGTTCCCGAATGACTCCCGAATCATAATTTTGCAAACATCGTGGAGTAAGTTCGAGACGAGTCGGGACAGTGAATTTTTACCCCCGAACATGATCGGGGATATCGGTGCTATCGGGGTCGATTCGGGACAATTCTGGACTCGCTCCCGACAGTTTTGAAATGTTCAAAACTATCGGGAACCAAGCCGATTCGCTCCCGATTTGTAAATCATCGGGAGAAATTCGGGAGCAATTCGGCACCTATTCTGGAGTAGTCGGCAGTATTCGGCAATATTCGGGTGGATATTCTGGAGTAGTCGGCAGTAATCGGTAGGTTATTCCCGAATTCGCCATGTGTGGTTGCTTTTATACTGAGATCCGGTGTATCTGCAAATTCGGCATTGATTCGGGACCCTCGGCAGCAATTGAATACCAATTCGGTATCTATTCGGCATCAATTCGGTACAAGTTCGGCATTGATTCGGGGTATTCGGCAACAATTCGGTGTAAGTCGGTAGTAATCTGGGCAATTTGGCAGCCACTCGCACGAAATTTCGGTATCAGTTCGGGATAATTCTTGATCATTCGGGAAGATATTCGGAAGCATTCTGGAATACTCGGCAATGTTCGGGACGATTAAATTTTGTCATAATTCGGCATCAGTTCGGCGGCTTTTTGGAATAAAACCCGTCCAGAATTCTCTCGAATGCTGCCGATTTGGTCTGGTCCCGAATTTGTGCCGACTATACTAATTCTGGACAGAAAATCGGGAATATGGAACCGGGGCTTAAGGTCCACCTGCACCCCCCCCCCCCCCGATGATTACAAATAACCTTATTTTTATTGTTCCCTATGGTATCCAGATAAAGAATCCGGAAACACCGAAAAATAAAGGTGGCCCTACTGGGTGCTAGAGCCATTTGAATCCAAGATGGCCGCCATTTCCTCTAACTCCGACCAGATGTATTTAATCGTTGTAATAGATCGGTTGTTAGCAAAAGACACAGACAAAATGTATGCCATTTTGTTGGTATGATGTCCTTCTTCAAAATGACGGCAAATAATTTCGAAAACAATTCAAAATGGCCGCCGAAAAATGACGTCATATGCACGAAAATAGGAAATTTAATTAATATTTCACCATATCTTCCATTTTTCTTCACATTAATCATTAGTAAATGGCAATGTTTTTGAGACAGTCATCAAGCGTGATATTATAGCGTCATTTTAAGACATTTGCCATTGACGAGGGTTCAGTAATAGATACAGAAAGAGGATTTGAAAAATAGGGGTGAAATTTTCGATTTTTTTTGCAAGACGATTTTGATGTATTTAATCGTTGTAATAGATCGGTTGTTAGCAAAAGACACAGACAAAATGTATGCCGTTTTGTTGGTATGATGTCCTTCTTCAAAATGCCGGCAAATGATGTCAGTGGTGACAATAGAAACAATGATCCATGGTGCATCAGACATGTAAGTATTCAATGTATATAATACAGATTAGCCAATTGTATATATCAACCACAACTTGTAAGCCATTGCAGGACACCCTGGGACAATATTTACCATTTTTCATATTTTCGGCGGCCATTTTGGAAATGTTCTACACCAATTTCATTCCCATTGAAGTAAAACATCCGTCCAATAAAATAAAGCACATAGTTGTTGACATTCTATATTAACATCCTGTGTGGTTTGTCGTTAAAATGACTATCAAGACCGTCTTGCAAAAAAATCGAAAATTTCACCCCTCTTTTTCAAATCCTCTTTCTGTATCTATTACTGAACCCTCGTCAATGGCAAATGTCTTAAAATGACGCTATAATATCACGCTTGATGCCTGTCTCAAATACATTGCCATTTACTAGGATTAATGTGAAGAAAAATGGAAGATATGGTGAGATATTAATTAAATTTCCTATTTTCGTGCATATGACGTCATTTTTCGGCGGCCATTTTGAATTTTTTTCGAAATTATTTGCCGTCATTTTGAAGAAGGACATCATACCAACAAAATGGCATACACTTTGTCTGTGTCTTTTGCTAACAACCGATCTATTACAACGATTAAATACAGCAAAATCGTCTTGCAAAAAAAATCGATAATTTCACCCCTATTTTTCAAATCCTCTTTCTGTATCTATTACTGAACCCTCGTCAATGGCAAATATCTTAAAATGACGCTATAATATAACGCTTGGTAACTGTCTCAAAAACATTGCCATTTACTAATGATTAATATGAAGAAAAATGGAAGATATGGTGAAATATTAATTAAATTTCCTATTTTCGTGCATATGACGTCAATTTTCGAAATTATTTGCCGTCATTTGGAAGAAGGACATCATACCAACAAAATGGCATACATTTTGTCTGTGTCTTTTGCTAACAACCGATCTATTACAACGATTAAATACATCTGGTCGGAGTTAGAGGAAATGGCGGCCATCTTGGATTCAAATGGCTCTAGCACCCAGTAGGGCCACCTTTATTTTTCGGTGAATTCCGGATTCTTTATCTGGATACCATAGGGAACAATAAAAATAAGGTTATTTGTAATTATCGGGGGGGGGGGGTGCAGGTGGACCTTATTGGCTCCCCGACTATAACAAGAGTGACGGAAAGCGTCTGCGTCGCGGCTGCTCCCGAGTGCCGAATTCCCCGGAAATTATGCAGTACAGCGTAATGTGAGAGAAAACCATAGTCCCTGTTTAACCCTTTCCGGGTGGTGTCCATGTAGGTTATTAATTTCAACTCTACTGTTTTCCTTGCTCTCAGTCGTTTCAATCCTGCTCTGAGAACTCTGACCTCGAGGTCTTCCTCTGAATGGCGAGAAGAGTTAAAATGTTCTCCCACGGGCACGAATATATTTTGAAATAAGTTCTATACGGGCTTATTTTCAGGAGAACATGATACAATAGTTCAGCGAGTATTGCCTTCATGTCGCTAGATTCAACGTATAAATTATCTCCCCTGCCTATCTGCACCCTGTAGTTCAACAGCGATTTCCAGATTTCTTCGTAGGGGGGAAATTTCCTAATATTTTCTAAATTATAAGTAATGTGCAACCAAACATTGTGTAGTTGTATCATTTAAATCGCCACATTGAGATAGTTAAAGACATATTATGGACTTGTATGGGTTGCATTAAACTGATAAGTCAGTACTCAGGCTCTGTGCCAACTGTGGGGATGTAAAATGTTACTAACGTCGCCGAAAATATCAACGAAATCGACCACTCCACAGAAAACATCGCCTGAACATCGCGCAATTGTAAATATTTACATCTCGTTTCGGGACGCAACAAATGGCGATAAACGAACGCAAATGATTTCGCCACCGAGAGTCATTGAATTTAATTGATATATAAGAATGACGGTGTCCCATATAAAAATACACCATGGTGCCACCATGTTATGCCATGGTAACACCATGGTGGTAGCATATTTACCATGGGACGAACATAGTTTCACCATGGTATTTTACCATTATAGTTTGAAAATCACGATGGTGTTACAGTGATAGACCATTTCACCATGTTAACTAACCATGGTAACACCATATTGGTACCATATTTACCATGGTACGAGCATGGTGATAGAAATTTCAACATGGTATTTAATTCGCCATGATAGTTTGATATCATCATGTTGTTACTTTGGTAGTGCCCAATATTTTTTTTCTTTTCAAGTTACTAATTTTGACCGTTGGCCAAGTAGTTCTCCATATACCAGGTATCGTTACCCTATTATCAAGGCTACTTGACATAATCCTATATGTTTTCATGTATTTGAGATTCATCGGCCATGTTTGGGCTTGGGCCATTGCAAAACTGCATGTCTACCAGACTTATGCCTATTTCTAACTGATTGATAAAAAAATTAGTTCATTTAGTTAAATTTTGGCATGTGTTGCAACAATAACAACAGGTGGCAACCTGAAAATATGTCACATGACTGCGATTTAGAAATATCTAGCTGATCTAGCTGATTTTTGTAAAATTTTGCCTATACCACGGTTTTACCATGGTAAACTACATTTTACTATGCTCTTACCATGGTAAACGGTAGTTTACCATGGTAAGATCATAGTAAAATGCTGGTTACCACGGTAAGTTATATAGTACTACGTAAGCCAAGGTACTTTACTATGCTCGCATTATTATATATCATGGTAAAAATGTACCACCGTTTACACTTATCATTTATCGTGGTAAGACCATCATTTACCATGGTAAAATGTTGGTTACCACGGTAATTTATATATTACTATGTAAATCAATGCACTTTACAATGCTCTCATCTTATATAACTATTACATAGCATGATAAACGAGCATAATGCCATGGTAAATAGACATTTACCATGGTAAGGTTACACATACCATGCACTACCATACCATCGTAAATTCCAATTTACGATGGTAATACTAGAGTAAGTTTTATTTTCATTAGGGTCAAGCAAGGTATCCCAGATAAAAAAAAACATGGTACTACCACCGAACGACAGCTGCAATGTGATATTTACCATGGTACCACCATGATACCACGGAATTCTGCTAGGGTACTCTACCATGGTACTGACATGGTACTACCATGGTAGTGTGGTGCTGATATGATTAATCATATGTCATGTACGTCCGCGATTAATCTGTCTTCATGTTGATATTTCATTCACATGGAAAAAAGTTAAAGTGATGATATCGTTTAATGTACTGTTTTCGTACATTTTTCTGATATTGCGACAAATTGAAATTCTCTGTAAATCAAGGCTTTGTTTACTCATAAATTTCGTTGCTTTGACATTCAACGGACCTCTGATAGCTCATGCTTGGGAAAGTCTGCATGCCCTCTATGTTCATATATACGCAAAGCGTCAATTTGACCTTATCCGAAGACATATATAGCAAAATAACTCCCGCCCACGATTATGGGCGTAAAGTTTGTTATTTAAGAGTAACGGGTCGGACCGAGAAGATTTGGTCCACTATATAATTATGTTTCAGTTGATACTACCAAGCTAATTCCAATTATGTAATCCCGCGTGTCGTAGTATCACTGTGGTTGGATTGTATTTTGTACTATTGTATTCTACGTACCATGCTACAGTTATCAAACATTTACCATGGTATATCGTGCTACCACTTTGGTGATATTTGGTGATATTGTATTCATAAAAAATAACTACTTTGAGCAAAATTATTCTACATTCCTTTTTTATCACCCTACCCGAGTGTTTCACATCACTTTAAGCAAGGGTATGACCGCGTTGTGACATTTTAGCTCGAATCACGGCAATATGCTTGTACCCATTATTCGTTTATATATGTATGACCTCTGACAAAAGAATCCCACTCTATACGAAGTAACATAAGATGGAGTGCATTAACCACACGCGATGCAGTGCAACAGGCGTTATAAAAATATTGATTCGGAACTGGAACCGGTATATAATCCATTGTCTGGCCCGGGACACGTGGTGTGCAGTTTTAATTGATCCGCAATAGATAAGTCGCCCGTTGATCCGTGTTATTATATTCATGACTTGGGCGATAATTCCGTCTAAGGTACCCAAGGTCTCAACAATAGGCAAGCTGGAGCCGTACCGCGACACGCACAGCAGACTCACACTCACTGACGCATGTTACCCTCGAGGACTACCGCGACACGCACAGCAGACTCACACTCACTGACGCATGTTACCTCGAGTACTATCACCGCAGAATCTCCCCAACTGCATCACACCCTTTGAAGACAGATATTCCAATATATATTGGGGATACTGTATTTGCTCTCCACTGTTAGTTGGTTACCTAACGTACACCCATGTGGTTTGGAATATTGCAAACAATATCTTGGAACTTGTGCAAGACTCACCGCTCACTCTCGCAACCGCTGAAACATCTGGGGGAAGATGCTCAATAGTCTACTTACCCAAATAACTTGACGTGTACAATATGTAACTCTAATTATAATAATGAGTCGATAAGAACTGGGACATGATGATCAACAAATACGGAGTTTCCATGTATATCTCCTTGTCCTCGCTAGCACCAATGGAGCTATGACTGTGTTACTGGGAGGGCAGACTCCGTCGCCATTCAGCTGAAATCCGCGAGTGTTTGGGCATGATTATCATACACACAAGTTTCTTTTTATACCACACATGCAATTGGTCAACAACAACGGCAACACCTAAGGTATATACTAATGCCTATAAGTGTATCGTTCATCTATACTCGATGATAGACGGTGGCAATAAGACATAGTTTTTAACACAACATACTGTATATGATATTTAATTTGAATGTAATAATATATACACAGAACGGCACGATGTGTAAATGGGTTTGTCGGTACGACACGGGTGCTCTCGCGGAAGGATAGAACGAGAGGCGCTTGCGCCTCGAGTTCTATCCTTCCGCGGCAACACGATTGCCGTATCGACAAACCCATTTACACATCGTGTAGTTCTGTGTTTATTACACGCTTCGCGTCCTAGAATCCGTGCATTAAAAATACAGGATTAGAAGGTTTATTTAGGCTCATACATAGCGTGTTTGTCATGTGTAATGATTCTTTTATTTAAATAGTTCCAATTTCATTGTTGAACGTCATGTTCGTCATTTTACGTCAACGAGAGGCGTATATGGAACGTACGTTCCATACGGATTTGTAAATATGGAACAGCAATAACACTGTACTTCTAGGAACAAGAGTGTAATAAATACGTGTATGTATAAACACTCCCAAGAGGAGGAAATACAAAATAATTTCCGGATTTGTCACACACGAAAATTAATGTATATATGTAAGTTTGTCAGCATATGAAGATGCGTTGTTTCCACATGTACATGTATAATCGCGCGGATATCAGTGACATCCCTTTCTTTTTTATACATATTGTGAATTATGATACATTTCTTCTCAATACGTGTTGTCATGTGATGAGAGTATTTAATAAATTTAACTGAATTGGCTTCCATCAACATTGGGAGACAAAAAAGGCAAGAAACTTCGATCCATCTGAAAATCTGATAAGTCGGTTATATGAACAATCTATTTGTTTATATTACCTCTTGCTCTCTGAATATTTCCAACCTGTACATTACTTTAAACGGTTTGGATAAGATTTCGCTGTTTCTGTGTAAGCCAGCGTGCCAGCACACTTTAATTATACCAATAAACTGTGTACATTGAATGAATGATGCTTTAATATCAGCCATTTTACATGGAACATGAGCGATGGGTTAACTATTTACACTATTTACACATATAGATCATTATATAAATGTTCACAATAAACTAGATGTTGTAAACATACAATGAACATGTGACACATTGAATTAAACAAACATGCAGCATTAACAAACAGTATCTGCATTTATTACGTATCTTATTCATCATTCATAATTGTGCCCTTTTTAATATTTTTAACCTGAGTTTAATAAAGATCGCCAAATTGTTTACTATGTCAGGGCTGGTCGAGTTAAGAAGTTCGAATAAGTGTTCCTCGACGCAGTCGACGGTTCGTCATAACATGCCTTCGGAATGTATTTTTCTCGTATTTGTTCAAGTTGCGGACACAAAATAATAAAATGGAATTCATCGCATAACAAGACGTCACAACGTGCGCATGAACTATTTTTGTTACAGCTTTTATGTTTGCGATTCCGTTTTCTCCATCTACCGGTCTCAACGCCTAACCTATGATTGGTCGTTCTTATTCCATAACAAAACCGCAGGGTTTCATGTTGCTGCGATGAAACTCTTATTACATATAAGAAGAATACGAAATCATAAAACGTCGCGTGAATCTCTTTGTTTTAGACGATAACTTTGTTATGTAAGTTTTTATTTCTTCACACTATCAGCCGTGTGTTGTCAAGGAGCGCGCTTCATAAAGGACCCACAAACGATTTATCGAATAACAAAATCACCGCCACATGGACTATCTCCAACAAGTGTGCAGTTTAACGAGGGGTAGATTTTTCTACGTTGTGTGATAACATATAGTTTATGGTAGAGATGAATAACCAGCATCCAGATGATGTATAATTTGCTTACTATCGCATCGTGGTGGTTAAAGATGCTTTATCCGAATTAACGCTCCTAAATTATTATTTCTTCGGTTTCTGGGGTAAAACATATTTGATTCGAGTGGAGGAACCCACACATCGAAGTTCAGAGTGATCAGATATCGATTTTTGAAGTTTGTTATTTCTCGAGATGTGCAATTGTTTGTGGCCTAGAAAAACGTGGTCAAACTGACGGGTTCGGAAAAAATTGCGGATGAAGATGGATAACTCTAATAGCAAGTGGTAATACGGCAAAATTTACTGATACTTAAGTGATAATGCGGCCATATTTTGTTGAACAAAATGTTGATAAATAACACGTTTTGGGAAATTTGATACCATAGTTGACAGTGGTTAGCATTATTTTGTTGCAATAAATCGATTCTGATAACTAAAGCGTATTTTGAAGAAATGTTGTTGTTGTTGTTGTTGTTGTTGTTGTATCTTGATGATATAGGGACTGTCTGATCGGAGTACCTTTAAAGAGTTCCATCACATATTACAAATCAAATTGAGCCACAAAATGCACAACATTGAGTTGAAAATAAGGACCAGGTCGCTGATACATTTCTACCAAACATGTTTCAAAATATCTTTCTCATCGCGTAGTTCACGTTTCCATCGAAGTTATGCAGCTGTGGATAGATACTGCTTTACCTCGAAGCATTATCGAACAGTGTGTTGGATTTAAACAACAATATTGAGTCCTTGGAAAATTGAACATACTTTATTTAACAAATACCGAAATTCCAGCTGGATGAGAGATGTTCATCAATTTGGTGATACAGTCAGTATAACAAAAGCCTAGATACTGGAACATAACCATCGATCTTCTCGAATGGAGATCACATGAAGTCGGCTGCATAAATAATGAAACATAGTATGTTTAACCCTTTACCCAACAGAACGGCCCTGTGCCAATGCATTCTCTTATATATGCGAGTCGACCATAGGTCGCCTCGCATATATAAGAGAATGCATTGGCTTAACACATTAAAAATTATAAAATTGTTAAAGATTGTAAGAAAAAATGGTAAAAAAAGATTTTTTTTAGGCCAATGCATTCTCTTATATATGCGAGGCGACCTATGGTCGACTCGCATATATAAGAGAATGCATTGGCACAGGGCATAACTGTAACTATCACAATGTGGTCAAGGAGCCGGTTCCAATGATATCCATATGTGTATGGTTCTATTGAGACAGACCGAAGATATTTTAGGCTGTTGAAGCTTTATTTGGCCGGTTTTGGCCGGTTTGTTGGGTAAAGGGTTAACATACATCGGGTTCTCGAGTGTAGCTGCATAAACAAATATAACAAACTGTTTCGACAATGTGCATAGATTTTATCACTATACACTATGAACTATAACAAGTATAGAAAAGACTTCGATTCAATAGCCCAAAAAGATCTCATAGATTAATTTTAGACAATAATGTAGATATAGATCTTATTTAATAACACCGAACTAACTTAAGGCAAAACTATAAACTGATATAAACAAAATAAATGTTAAACATACATTACAATAGCATCTTTCCTTTCTTCCAATTACCCGCTCGTCGAAAATAACAATTAAATCTGCTATAATTTCAAAATTGTGACAATGAACCGGTTTATTCCATAGAAGACATGCTATTTTTTCTGAGCATCACACGAGTTGTCAATTGAAAGCGGTAATTTAAATTTAAGGTGAAGATATATATATTATCAGAATGTTTACATAATTTCAAAAGAATATGAACTCATTCGACCCCGAGAAGTGACCATCATATTGCATGTGGTAAACGCAAACAATATATGGTTACTCTTAATTACACGGCGTATTATGTGCGCAATTTATCTTAACAGTTAGATTATAACATATCATTATGAGCGTAAGATATCAATTTTCCGGTAAACAAAATAGCATTCTGTCACTTCTGTGTTAATTAGTATGATAAAGTCTATTAAATTTGACAAAAATCCCGACACTGGATCTGGTCGTAAACCTCTCGATATAGAAATGTATATAGGCATGATACTTCGACGTAAAGGATTATCTATCCCTACCGATTTAAGATGGAGATGCACGTTTTGCATAAAAACAGCCAAATATGACAAGAGATTTTCAACAAAATATTTCTTTGGATCTATCTGGCAAAAAATCTTGAATTTCACATATTATCAACTTCATTGTATGTAGAATCTGAGCAGTTATTAAGAGACAACAAAAACAATGGAGTTTAATACATTTTAGAGGTTGAAAATATCTAGAACTGCTAGAATAATTAATAATTTCACACAAAACTCCAATCATCAAACAGCTTATCGTCTTGGCTCTGTGAGAGGAGGCTTCATGTGTATCATAATGTGGAGTTAGATTTTGAATTGCATAATATAGTGTCATACCCCCATATATTATAATGAAGAATAAAGCAATCAGAAATATTCCAGCCCAATGAAAACAACTGTTGATATGCAGTGTGGTCCACTCAAGCAGGGAGCAATCACCAGAACTTAGGCCACAGTGTTAAGAGATATGGTGGTCAGATTTAACTTGGTTATGAAGCCATGGCCCAGAACTCATCTCAGCCCAATTTTTCATTGAACAACATGAATGACATGAAAATTCTCAAATATAGAAAATTATTTGTGGGTAGTAAATTTGTCTTTCTAAGTGAAAATAATCATCAAATTTAATGAATCAATAAAAATTAAGTCTCTTCAGATATGATATCATGGACATATGATCTGCAATTTTGAAACAAATATAATTTACACAAGTTCTTGGTACCTGAAAACGGTGAAATTTTAAATATTTTCCATGCCATAAAAGTGAAGTAAATGAGATTATAATAACCAATTGTTCGATGGTTCTTAAATATTGTATCACAATAATCGCTTGTACAAATTTCACAAATAAATTCCTGACAGATTTTGAGAAAATCCATTTAGACATACCAGAAAATTTTGGCCAAACGTGCATCTGACCCTTAACTAGCTACGTCGATGAAAACCTGTACTAATGTTTGACTTCGTTTGCACAACACATTCCGGAGATATATAGGTGGTCTCAACATTGAAAGACGAAAAATAAATATTGGTCCATCTGAAAGTATAATTACACACAACTACGTTTTCAATGAAATGCGGGGATTTTATTGGTCGAGAGGCTAGCGGGCGACTTGATATATCAGTACATAGATGTTGCAGTAGACGAGACACATCGCGTAGTGACACTTTAAGAAAAATGGGCGAGTCTATAACCGGCGCCACACACGACGTCCACGGATGAAGCGAAAGCGCGGAACGAGAATACCATTAGAATCTCAGTGAAAAAACAACTCGAAAACTTAATGCTAGCAACATTTTAAAAAGTAGTTGATGTCTATATGGCATGTCTCTGCTTCTTGTTGACACTATACTATACTTATGTCTGTTCATTTCAGCCGTATTCATGTTTTTGTAACGCTCGACTGAACACTTTAAGTTGGTGCCGCGTTTTTCATTTGTCCAATTTTCGAAATAACGTCCATGACAACGTGTATAGTTACTGTGAACACAAATTATCATCAATCAGACTGAACATGGAAATTTTAATTGGGAATGCATACAATGTGTTATCCGATTACAACCCTATTAAAATTGTTCTGCTCATAACGATGGTAATTTGTCACGAGAACATTAAATTAGATGTGATCAGGACATTTGTTTACAAATTACATCGGGATGGAGTCTGGGGTTAATAACTTTAACAACCCAGTTCACGCAATAAGTTAGCATTTGAGACAGATCTAGTGACACCACTGATAATTCGTGCTGCATCATAATGTAGATCATCTAGCTTACGCGGGGGCGGTGCCGCGGTATGCTGGTGCATTATTCCAGATGACATCACCGTAGTCCATTAAAGGAAGAAAGAAAAAGTTATACATAATCTCAAGAGTGCGTCTATTCAAAACATATTTCAACTTTCTTAGTTGTGATAGTCTTGTACACTCTTACACATATTATTTATTTGGATATCCCAGTCCAGGTGTGATTGCAGAACGATTCCTAGATGCCTATGAGATGAGACAGTTACTATGGCGGAATCATCCAGTGACAAATCCATGGCATTTGTACTGGAGGGCCTAAAAGAGAACACAATTGCCTTTGTTTTGTCAGGATTAAAATTTACAAGCCATTGTTTTGCCCAAGCAGAGATTACATGCACATAATGCGATTGGTATAGACCAAAATCGCGTGACAAATAGAAATATTAATGTTAATATTATTATAAAATATAAACTTAATATAAATCCAAATGATTGTGCTGTCGGATAGAATACAAAAATGCAATGTCTGAACACAAAATCAGCAATAGCTTATCATTTACAATTCCCACATATCCTTCCTGTACTTCTTATCAGACTCAAACAAAATTTGACATGACACATCACACTCTTCTCTATACTGTGTACGCGCAATACTAACGCTACTTTCAATTCATTTATTTCTCTCACTCCTTATTTTGAAGAAAATCAGATTTTTATATATATATATCGATCCAGCCAATACACCGTGAATAGCTGAGCAACATATTGACAGTTAATATGATGATACGTAAACGTAATTTGCGCCCGCTTGTTAATCTTTCGTAGGATTTGATGATTATTTAACCATAATTACAAAAATCATACCGGTATATGTAAATGATCATACATTCAAAAAAATTTCATTGTAATATTACGACAGAAACTGTTGGCAGGAATTGGACCATCAGTAACTCGTAAAATTACGAGATCAGCGTAATCTGACATTTACAAATTTGATCGTATATTTACAAAATGATCGTAATATTATGACAGAAAAACTATCGTAAAATTACAACATCATCGTAATGTGAATTTACGGTTTAATCGTAAAATTACATGGCCAACGTAATCTGAAGCTGAGAACCTGGTGTGAATTGAACTGTGGTGGGGTCTCAAGCGATCTACCCCTACACATTATAAACAAATGCCAGTAAATGACATAAGTAGCTTGAGGATGGATGTGATCCATCGAACCACAGAAAAATTCAACCAGGTCCACAGGAGCTAAATGTCTGCACTATACATCTACAATTATAGATAAAAATCAATGTCCAACACCTAATTGTCATGAAATCGACATTTCTCGTACAACAAAATTTTGGAACAAAGTTACATACCGGTACCTTGAATAATTAGCCTAACTAATGTAGGTACCAACCTGTGCTTTCACCACGACAAAAGATAACAAACTCTGATAATCAACACCCGAGTTACAAGGTGATATGCTGTACTGGTAAATGGGGGGGTCAGAAAACATTTTCAGGCACGTATGCTGATTTTTTACTTTCGACCCTTGTTGGGACCCCCACCCACCATGCGTCCAAATTTTTCCGACCATTTTTGGACACCCACCCCCTTTTAACACTAAAACAGATTTGCGGGGGGAATTCACTGTAAACAGCTGAATATGAATTTCTGTGCATACTATTTGTCATGGATGTTAACATTGGCATGTAAATAGGAACGGGTCATTTTGGGGCCATTCGGCCAAAAAAACATGGCTGCCAGCGGCCATCTTGGATTTCAAAATTTGCAACAAAATACAACACAATAACTGCCTGCAGTCAGTTTAGCAGTTATAATTACATTATTTCTCTTATTCTAAGGTGTTTTAAGCCAAATTCATTGAAAAAAACAGTCAAAAAACTTGCAGGAAAAAAAGTTCTGAGTTGCAGAAAAAATTGTTTGTTAGTCCCATCGACCAAACCACCCATCCAGTGACCCACCCCCGCATAAGTGCCCGTAAAAAATACCCCCCCCTGCCCGACCCCCATAGGCATAATATGATAATAACATGGGAGGAACAGAGGGAACATGGACTACCGGTGTACCTTCATCTAATGATAATAACATGGGAAGGACAGGAAACACCGGCTACCTTCATCTAATTACTA
The DNA here is from genome assembly GCA_032622095.1 of Siphonodentalium dalli. Lineage (NCBI taxonomy): Eukaryota > Metazoa > Mollusca > Scaphopoda > Gadilida > Siphonodentaliidae > Siphonodentalium > Siphonodentalium dalli. Next base: position 250,830,318 of record CP136063.1, read on the forward strand.
GTATAATAACATGGGAATATTAACAGAGGAAACATGGGCTACCTTCACAGTGGTCAGTGATTTGTAACATGAGAGCAGATGGTGCATAAATCACTTAATTTTTTTTTAAGTACTGAATTGTACACAACTAAGTGTAGTACACATGTTTTCCTCTACCAACAATTAATCTGCCTTAGCTGTGATATCGCTTAATTGTAGGAAGCCACGTAAAACCACAAATATAAAATAAATAAATGAAAGGCAGTATCAACATTGAGTATATTTTTTGGGGTTTTGTTGCTTTCCACAACTGAGGCGATATAACAATGAGGCCAGATCATTTGTTGTTGATGGAAACTATGTGATCTATGGTTAGTCACCTACAATAGGTAGTCACGATGCACCGTCTGCACATATCATATGTAAGGTGCTGGAATTATGCAAAATTGCCCAATATTCAATAAATTGTGACCTACAAAACTTGAAAATGTAAGGGTAATAGAACTTGCTGAATGCTGAAACAAGCCCAAGTTGCCAGGAAATGATATGGGGGGCCACCTTTCATATGCTTCATAAACAACCAGACAGCCCCCATTTTAGGCTCACTTTAAAAAAAATTCTCCCCGGGGAAAACCCCGTACCCCCAATAGTCACTAGGGGGTACCCCCCCCCCTCCTCGCAAACCCACCACCTCGGTCCCCCAAAATGTCCCCAAATTAGCCTAATCTAAAGGCCTGCAAACATACATGTAGTAATGTACCCTTAAATTTTCAAAACATTTCACCAATAATTGTGAGCTTCATGGTGTGCCGATTGATTCAAATTTGAAATCCAGTATGGCTGCTGGTAGCCATGTTTTTTAAACAAAATTCGGAAAAAATGGGATAGCTGCCATCAAGATGTGACCCTGAAGATCCATACCGGTATGAAGTTTGGTGACGATCAGATGAGAGATGTTACATGTAGGGTGTGCTAAAGGATTTAGTCAAACAAAGAGTAAAAACAAGATGGCCATTGGCAGCCATGTTTTTTTTACCAGATTTTTGATGGGGTAATCTCTCATTTAGATGTCACTATGGTGAATCCATATTATGTTTGGTGACGATCGGATGAGAGATGTTGCCTGTTGCTGTTAGCAGCCATGTACAGGTATTTTTACCAGAAAATTGAAAACAAAAGTTTGGCTAAATCTTGTGCTATGAGCCGGGGCATATTTTACCCACAAGTTTTGAATTCTCATTCCAAATGACTTTCTGTCACAATTTCAGTACCGGTTCTCATAATTTGCTACAGTAATCAGGCATGCTGAAGCAAACTGGGCCAAGACAAAGGGTTGCAGTAGCACATTGCCAAAGCCAAACAACGTAAATTAAGAGGGCTGCAATTTATGCTACAGAATAACTGTTCACAATTACAATGAAAATGAACTGAAAAGAAATTGCCAATTGCCCCCATACATTCTGGAACACAGTTGAAGTAACTGCGTCGCAACCGATAGCAAACCCTGTGTACCCATTAGCAAATTTTTAAAAACATATACATAGGCCTACCCTTCACTTAACCCTGACGTCCTGAACATTAAATGACCCCCGACCGGGTTACGTAGCGTTTTTCCGAAGACCCATAACTCCGAAGGTCCGATTCTCCGAAGGTCAGATTCTCCGACGCCCGATTCTCCGAAAGCCCATAACTCCGAAGTCTCGATTCTCCGAAATCCCATAACTCCGAAGACCCATAACTCTGAAAGCCCATAACTCCGAAGGCCTATAACTCCGAAAGCCCATAACTCCGAAGGCCTATAACTCCGAACGCCCATAACTCCGAAGGTCTATAACTCCGAAGGGCCGATTCTCCGAAGGTCCGATTCTCCGAAGATCATGTTTTATCGCTTATTAAATAGTGTACAGTCCAGTGGCGGGGTCAATGGGGCCCTAGGGAAGACCGCCCCCCAAAAAAACATGTCAAGTGTCATGTAAACGTCCGTATTGTATATAGGCATTCAAATATTCAGTGTTCCTGCACCGGGGAGCCCCCGGACCAACGATTGGGGGCGACCCCTCCCATGCATGCGCTCCCCAAATCAGGCCTTCGCGATATGCTTTCGGCATATCATATGCATGATATATCCCCCACATATGCTAATTAATGTGCACCCCTAAATGGGAAATCTGGCGCCGCCACTGGTGTGCACCGGGTATATCATAACGAAACGCTGCAAGAATGTCAGAGTAGCCTAACATGCACAGGGGCGAACGGGGCCAAAGGGGCAGAACTCGCCCTTTTTCTGGCGACTGAAAATTATACTTCCGGCGTACGAAAAGGGGGGAAAGGGCCCTCATATATTGGAAACGTTAACTATATATGTATTATAATAAGGTGATATCTACACCATCAGTAGTGTGCGACAAGCCTTAATTTTCCACAGAATGCTTAAATTTATGAAAGAAATACAATTATTTTGCCACAATGTACGTCTTAATACAATTAACATGATTAAACTGTGCACATCTGACTGCATTGGGGTGATTTGATGCAATCAGGTTCATTTTATATATGAAAAAGTACAAGTTCTTCCCCGTTCACCCCTGTACATTTTACTCTGGCATCTCATGGGCCAACGTAATGTTATAGTATATGGTGTATAGTCAGTGGCGGGCCAGGATTCCCATTTAGGTGGGGGGGGGGGGAGGAAAATTTTGTATATTTTGATGCCCCATGAACGATTTCCGGGCGTTTACATGACATTAGACATGTTTTGGTAGGGGCCCATATTGTCTGAAATAGCAAGTAGAGGTTTAATAGGGGCAGTAGAAATTTGGGACCCCTTGGCTTCGCCACTGGACTGTACACTATTTAGTAAACGATAATACCCCGATAAAACAAAATCTTCGGAGAATCGGACCTTCGGAGAATCGGACCTTCGGAGTTATGGGCCGTCGGAGAATCGGGCCTTCGGAGTTATAGATCTTCGGAGAATCGGTCCTTCGGAGTTATGGGCCGTCGGAGAATCGGGTCTTCGGAGTTGTGGGCCTTCGTAGTAATAGGTCTTCGGAAAATCGGTCTGACACCCCCGACCGAGGCACCTGGTGTTATATAGTGTTTTGACGACATAACCCATACTCTTGGGCTCCAAATAAACATGCATGCACCTTTATTATTTTTGTGGGAAATTTCCCCCACACACAGTGCTTATTTGGGTCTGCACAATCATTAATTTTGAGGCTATGAAAATTGAAAAGAGCACAAAGTCAAGATTTCTATATGATTCTGATATCAAAATGATGAGCTTATAACTTTATGCATGTACATATTCTAGTATATGGCATACATACCCTGCTTGACAAAACAAGTGTCCACCTAACCGCTGTGCAGGTAGCGTTGCCACCGCGGCTGAAATGCAACTACACCGCAGCTCCATCGGCTAACTACAGTTGGGCCGCGGTGTACATGTACTTGCCGTTCAGCCATGTTGTAGTTGCCGCGGTGTACACTGTACGTTCATTAAACTGAAAAAAGATGATACAAACCGGAAATCTAACCATGGTGCAGTGTAGTTGCCTTTCGGCCGCAGGGTACTTGTTGTTGGGCCACAGTGTACTTGCCGTTCGGCCGCGGTGCTAAACTGCAGTTACAAACTCTGACACCGCAGCCGAACGGCAAATACACCGCGGTGCCAATGGACACTTGTTTTGTCCAGCGGGTATGGACATTTAATTAAAGGTACTCAATCCGATCAGGCCCTCATCAATTACTATTTCTTTGGCTTCGGGGATAAAAATAATCGATTCGATCATTCGAGTCGAGGAACCAACCTATCAACGCGCAGAGTGATCACGATCAGATATCAATTTTTGAAGTTATGTTATTTCTATACCCGGTATGTTCTGGCCCAGAAACACGCCGTCAAAAGGACGGTCTCAGTCAAAATTGCAATATTAATACACTTGATTTTAGAGTTATCCATCTTTGTCTGTTTGAATAAGTTTTTCTGGGGAAATTATTAGTACACATCTCGAGTGCAATTAGGGCTCTACAAATTGGCAATTTACCACAAAAAATCGGGCTGCCTATGTCAACATGAATAGCAACCAGTCAGTCCAGATTTTATTATTATACTGCCTCGGGAAATTTCAGTGTACCATACACGTACTATTGTAGGCCTAATTTGTTGGCAGAAAATAGCATCACATCTGCAATTCTCCTTATCCTGTTGTTTTAGTTATATATACATTTCAATTCAGTTTTATTAACTCAAGTAAAATATTTCTAAGTATATATATGTGTATGCGCAAAAATAGTTAATACTATTACTAGTATCAAGTTTGCAGTTACAGATTATCATTTCCAGCAATAATCACTTAAAATAATTAAGTCAAGTACAGCTATGCTCTAATTAATCGACCCATTTAACGAGGTTATGGGCCGGTCATACCGCCACTACACCGCGGTCATGCGGTAGTACACCGCGGCCATGCGGTAGTACACCGCGGTCATACGGTAGTACACCGCGGCCATGCGGTAGTACACCGCGGTCATGCGGTAGTACACCGCGGTCATACGGTAATACACCGCAATGCACAGTGACATGCGGTATCTGACCGCGGTCATGTCCACCGCGGTAATCTAGACCGTTACCGGCGTACACCGCGGTAGTATTTTCCGCGAGCGGTCATTCCCGGTGTCAACCGCGTTCGAATAATCTGCCGATAAAAATCTGCTTTTTCTTTTGGAAGACTCAAGGTAAGAATTTCGATCTGTCTTGTTCAGGTTGGCCTATAATTTGCGTCAATATATTAAGAAACTGACCTTACATTCATTCCTCGCGCCAAACTAATTTATTTTAGAGTACTGATGTCTTCAATGGTTGATGTCCCCACGTAATTCCTTGAGCCAAATGATTTTTGTGTCGGTGAAATGTGCACATGGCGATCGCATAATTATCTTGCTCGAACCGAAAAGCCATTTTAATTCTTAATCGCGCACGCCTTATCCATATACCATATCACGAATAAACAGACGCTCTTTATTTGGCACGCTTAAGGAAATCGGGGACTGTGGTAAATTAGAGCCGATTTATTTTCAATTTCAGATTAATATTTTCCATGCGCAATATGTCAGTCTATTGTCAGATAATTTACAATGCTCAGTTGCGATATTGACGCTAGGTTTTACTGTGGTTTAAACTTACACAGTGGTAGTGGCACCAAAAACTCAACCGCGACCACGCGGTTGCCCGCGTTTTCAATACCGCGGCTGACCACGTTATTACACCGCGGTCAGGCGTTATTACACCGCGGTCAGGCGGTATTACACCGCAGTCAGGCGGTATTACACCGCCCGACCGCAGTATTACACCGTGGTCATACCGCATGTCAACCTCGTTAAGGAGGATCGATTAATTAGAGCATAGCTGTACTTCATATAATGAAAGTGTCAATGACACTGTACCTCAACTTGGAAAGGGAATAATTTAATGTGGAGCGATTAGGGGTGCGGAAAGTTGAAATGTCTAAGTAATACTAGATTATCAACATGAAGAGATACATATACCGGTACATGTATACCGATCAACTTCCCCCCCGGGGGGGGGGAAGTTGACCTAGGTTATCTTCCCCCCCGCCCTGATCATCTTCCCCCCGCCTGAATTTTACATACCTTAACATCTATTGGCGTGATAGTCTCATTTTATCATTCACTATGACTATGTGACGTAGAAAAACTATCATTGGTGGCAAGGAAGCATGTCTTTTCTTCGGCAGAGACATTATTGTTCAGATTTTTTTTTTATTGAAAATCACCCCCAAAAAAAAATCTGAACAATAATGTCTCTGCCGAAGAAAAGACATGCTTCCTTGCCACCAATGATAGTTTTTCTAAGTCACATAGTCATAGTGAATGATTAAATGAGACTATCTCGCCAATAGATGTTAAGGTATGGAAAATCCAGGCAGGGGGGGGGGGAGATAAACTAGGTAAATTCCAATGAAAATTCTCCGAACTATAATTATTGTCTCTTTTACAGAAAAATCATGCTTCCTTGTCACCTGTGATAGTTTTTCTTAGTCACATAGTGATAGTGAACGATAAAATGAGACTAACTCGCCAATAGATGTTAAGGTATGGAAAATTCAGGCGGGGGGGAGATAAACTGGGTGATTTTCAATAAAAAAAAATCTGAACAATAATGTCTCTGCCGAAGAAAAGACATGCTTCCTTGCCACCAATGATAGTTTTTCTAAGTCACATAGTCATAGTGAATGATAAAATGAGACTATCACGCCAATAGATGTTAAGGAATGGAAAATTCAGGCGGGGGGGAAGATGATCAGGGCGGGGGGGGGGGGGAGATAACCTAGGTCATCTTCCCCCCCGGGGGGGAAGATAAACTAGGTAAAACCAGGTTATCTCCCCCCCCGGGGGGAAGATGCGCAGGGGGGGAAGTTGATTTGTCACACCGGTATATAAACAAGACAGTCAAAGACTGTGGGGTCGCTCACCAGACTACAAAGACTGATAAGACTGGGACTCTGGAGACCACAACAGTCAGAACTTTTCATAATCATTTTAAAAGAAGTAGATCTAAACAGGATATGTGGCTAGAGAGGCTTCATGTATGTAGATCGGTGAATATCTACCTTGAATTTACCAACTGTACACTACTGATCACCCCACCCCCTCCTCCAGCTCAACAAGTCCCCTCCCGACCGGGCTCCAGACTCCCAAGTCTTAGGTTGGAATTTCACAACCGACATCTCAAACTTTCTCAATTGTTGGAAATTTCAAATCTCACAAGCGCCTTTTTATAAAACCATTTAGACATGTTTGAAGCCCAATTATCCATGGACCCAAAACACCATACATGTATGTCAGATTAATCAGTCAGGTAGTTCCAAGGTAGATGTTTTAATGAATTTTGTATTTTAATGATTTTATTAGACACAAAAGTGTTAAGTCCCCATAGCCCCGTCATTTCTTAACAGGTTGACCTCATGTTAACAAATCTGAATCTCAGACACTAAAGGATCCTCCATACTATATGTAAGCTAAATAGTCCAACCTATCTTGAGAAGACATTTTAAGTATTACTATAGAAACATACAGTTATGTCCCTGGTCCCACCCTATTTAACCTGGTGACCCCATCTGAATAAATTTGAATCCCATACACCAAAGAACCCTTCATACTAAATATCAGTAAAATAGACCTGATGGTCCTTGTGAAGGAAGCATATTAAGAGGAAAACTGTCCTTCGCTTGGCCCCTATTTGACCAGGTGACCTCATTTGAAAATTACCAACCTGACAACCCCATAAAGTTAAAATTTGTGGCCAATTCTGTCCAACAGTTTAACCTGAAGTAGGAACATATATGGAATGGTGAATTAAAAACATACATGTTGGAAAAACATACATGTTGGAGAATTAAACCAAACTATGAAAACAGTTCCAACCGATTTTTAGTGTGAACATCTAATCTACAACTAATGTTGTATCAGGCATGAAATTTTCAACTGTTTTTATTTTTATCAAGGTAGGGGTTCAAAACTCCACCCCCTCTACACTCCCTCCCCATTGCCAAATGTAAATCCCCAACTATGAGATCAATTCATCTAGTAATATCAATATACCCCCAATATCCTATATACCCCCCCCCCCCCAAATTTTCTTTGAAAAATAAGGTCATGTGGTGGTTAAGAAAATAATATTGGAAAATCTACAACTAATGTTGTATCAGGCATGAAATTTTTTGGTGTGAACATCTAATCTACAACTAATGTTGTATCAGGCATGAAATTTTCAACTGTTTAAATTTTGATTAAAGTAGGGGGCCAAAACTCCACCCCCTCTACACTCACTACCCATTGCCTCAAATGTTGCCCCCACCCAGGCTGCCTGGAAATCAATATTATTATACCAGTACCAAACAGCATAGAGGAGAGTTAAATCTCTTATCTCTGCCCCTATTAGAACAAATGTGAATCCCCATCTATGAGATCCATTTATCTAGTAATATCAATATATACCCCCCAATATTCAATATACCCCCCCCCCATTTTTCTTTGAAAAATAAGGGTATGATTTCACCTGGATAAGTGGTGGTTAAGAAAATAATTTTGGAACAGCAAGCCTGTATTAAGTGTGTCTGACCTTTGCAGAATGAGGTCCCCAAACAGCGAATTTAATGACACTATTCCGCAAGGTGGGCTAGCATCACTGAATTCACCTCACCCTCTGGGGGCCTCTTTTCCTAAAAATGACCCCATTTGAACAAATCTGAACCCCGGTCACCCAAGGCCCCTCCATACCAAATATAAGCTATATAGGCCCAATGGTTCTTGAGAAGAAATTGTTTTAAAAATTACTATGGCGGGAAACAGTTATGGTCCTGGCTTTGCACCTACATGTATTTGATCTGATGAACTTATTTGAACAAATCTGATTGTGAGTCACCTAGGGAACATGCACACCAAAATATATAAACACATTTGGTCTTTAATATGGAGAAGAAAACAATTGTTGAAAGACAGATGGATAGACATCCCAACAGATAGATGGATAGAAGGACTGCCTGACAGACAGAAGACAAATTCAATCCAATATACCCCCCAATTTTTCTTCACCTGGACACCTGGATAAGTGGTGGTTAAGAAAATAATATGAAACAGCCAAGCCTGAATTTAGTGTCTGACATTTGCAGAATGAGGTCCCCAAAAGGTGAATTGAATGACACTATTCCGCAAGGCAGGCTAGCATCACTGAATTCACACTCAGTCTGATTAGGCCTTCAACTGCCATGGGAAACCTAGAAACAGATTGAAGTTCTACTGTTGAAGTTGGTGATTCTAGCCTGCTGTACAGGGTAGCAACACTAAATCACCCCCTGGGGACCTCATTCTGCAAATGTCAGACACACTAAATTCAGGCTTGAGAAAATAATTTTGTTTTAATTTGATAATAACAACAAGCACCATTGCTAGTGCAGTGTTTACACAAACCTGTCCAATAACATTCTAATCTCTAATCTGTCATTCTGATCTCAATTAATGACCTGACTGTGTGTCTCTATGAAGCTGAGTCCTCTTGTAGATATAATATTGGCAGATATAATAACTGCTTCTGGAGAGAGGTAAGTTGTGATATGATATGGGTGAAGGGGCTGTTGGCAGGGTGGGGTCCTGGGTCATGTGAGGGTGGGGGGTGGGTAATGGAAAGTTTCTGTGATTTCATTGAAGACTGAAGTTTCATAACTCAGAGGATGTTATAATTATGTGAGTTTTTCAAATTTGATAACATGTTATAAAAAAAAAACTATTAAAAAAAATTTGTGTGTTAAATTGAGCAAGGAGTTAAATCTGAATATTTTTTTTTGGGGTTTTTTTTTTTTTTAGTTATGTCACTGGCTCCGCCAACATTCGACACAGTGACCTCATTTGAACAAATCTGAACCACAGTCACCCAAGGTACCCTCATACCAAATATGAACCCATTCGGCCCGACAACTTCAGAAAAGAAGTCGTTTTAAGAATTACTATGTGGAAAAATAGTTATGGTCCTGACATCAAAACTATTTGACTTGGTGACCTCATTTGAACAAATCTGAATGAGAGTCACCTAGGGAACATCCACACCAAATATGAACCAATTCGGTATGATGGTTTCAGAGGAGAAGATGCTTAAAAAAAGTTTGACGGACGGACGGACAGACGGACGCACGGACGGACAGACGGACGCACGGACGGACGACGGACGAGGAGTGATGACTATAGCTCCACCGGAGACTTCGTCTCAGGTGAGCTAAAAAGTAAAATCCAAGATGGTTACAGATGTAAAATCCAGGTGGCTATGTTTTCCAATAAAATTTAAAAACATTTCATAGCTTCCATCTAGTAAGATCAATATCAAGATTAATATGAAGTCTGGAGATGATCGGATGAGGGAAGTGGACTGTAGGGTGTGCCAAAGGATTTTGTCATGCAAAGAGTAAAATCCAAGATGGCTGCCAGTGGACACATTTAAGACCAAATGAACCTAAAATGACTTGTTATCTACATGCCTGTGTCAACAGCCATGACAAATTTCATGATGATCCGATTAAAGGTACGACCAGTAGCCCATGCCAAAGGATTTAGTCATGCAAAGAGTAAAATCCAAGATGGCTGCTGGCGGCCATGATTTTGGCCGAATAACCTAAAAATTACTCGATCTCATCTACATGTCAATGTCAACATCCATGACAAATTTCACAATGATCTGACAAAAGGTGCGTTCTGTAGCACGTGCCAAAGGATTTAGTCATGCAAAGTGTAAAATCCAAGATGGCTGCTGGCGGCCATGTTTTTTGGTCGAATGACTGGACAATGACTCGTTCCCATCTACATGTCATATTTAACAACCATGACAAATTTCATGATGATCTGACCAAAGGTTAGACTTGTGGCCTGTGTGAAAGGATTTAGTCATGCAAAGAGTAAACTCCAAGATGGCTGCCAGCGGCCATGTTTTTTGGCCGAACGACCCCAAAATTACTCGTTCCCATCTACATGTCAATATTAACACCCATGACAAATTTAATGATGACCAGACTCACAGTAGCCTGTGCTAATGGATTGAATTTTGAAATCAAAGATGGCCGCGGGCAGCCATGTTTTTTTGTCCGAATGACCCCAAAATGACTCATTCCCATCTACATTCCAATTTAAACAGCCATGACAAATTTCATGATGATCAGACTAAAGCTACGATTTGTAGCCCGTGCTAAAGGATTTAGTCATCCAAAGAGTAAAATCCAAGATGGCTGCTGGCGGCCATGTTTTTTGGCCAAATGACCCCAAAATGACTCGTTCCCATCTACATGTCTTTGTCAACATTCATGACAAATTTTATGATGATCTGACCAAAGGTACGACCTGTAGCCCGTGCCAAAGGATTTAGTCACGCAAAGAGTAAAATCCAAGATAGCCAGTTGAGATAGCTGCCAGCGGCCATGTTTTTTGGCCGAATGACCCCAAAAGTACTCGTTTCCGATCTACATGTAAATATTAACATCCATGACAAATTTCATGATGATCCGACCAAAGGTACAACCTGTATGGCGTGCCAAAGAATTTAGTCATGCAAAGAGTAAAATCCAAGATGGCTGTCGACGGCCATGTTTTTTGGTCGAATGACCCCAAAATTACTCGTTCCCATCTACATGTCAATATTAACATCCATGACAAATTTCATGATGATCAGACGAACAGTACGACCTGTAGACCGTTCTAATGGATTGAATATTGAAATCCAAGATGGCCACTGGTGGCCATGTTTTTTTATCCAAATGAATCGTTCCGGTCTAAATGTTGATGTCAACAGCTTTGTGAAATTTCATAATGATCTGACCAAAGGTACGACCTGTAGCCTGTATTGTTGACGAATTACGCACGCACGCATACATGTACACACAGACGACAAAGCCATGGCAATAGCTCAAACTTTACAAAGTAATGTAGGGTGGGTCATTCATAATTTCTGCAGCATATCATAACATGCACCATAAATGTAAACTAATTACTACAAGTATACATGTATAGGGAGAGTCAGGCCACTTAGATCACATTTCAGCTGTCAAATGAGGTTGCTTATGTGACTAGCCACATAAGCAATCATTTGAGTCCAAATGGTATTTGAGTGGCTTCGAAGACACATAAGTGGCATTTTGTGGGAACGGACCCCATTTCTATAGTCCCACGAAAATTAAATTTTTCGGGGGACAATAATAAACAAGTCCAATAACTCTGCTGAAAATATCCAGCTGGACCTTGTTTGCGAACTCGTTCTAGATACTGATCATGTGAACTCATACATGTATACTGACAATCTTTGAAATCCGTTGACATTTGTGGAAATGAGCCCTTTGATGCACTAAAAATAATAAAAAAAAGTCCAATAACTCTGCTGAAAATATCCGGCAGGCTGGACCTGGTTTCAACCGTTAGCGAACTCGTTCTAGATACTGGTCATGTGAACTCATGTCACAAAAATCATTGAAATCCGTTGACACATTTGTGCAAATGAGTATGGATGCCACGATTAATCATATAATCGATGAAACGTTGATAAAGCCGATAATCGATTACCATTTCCGTCATCGATTAATCTCCGTTATTTATTTTGGATGTCGGAAAATGATGAGTATTTAATCTACAACCAAAGGTTTAACAACATTTGATCATGCATCAGAGAGATTCTGACAACATGAGTATACTTAGATGTTACTAGTACAGGCTATCACTTATCGTATGGTGACTGCTGAATGAAATTCACTTACTATCACAATTACTTAACTTGTTCTGAGTCCTGAAATTTCTGGGTGGGGGGGGGGGGGGGGCACCTTTGTGATTGTTATCCACACTCTGGAAGATTGCTGAAAGTTATAGTTTCTGTAACATTAGATTCCTTTTTTAGGAACTGCCGGCAGTCGTCATGCATTCCTATTTTGATATTGTTTGTATGTTTGGCTATTCATAACACTGAAATTAATGGCTATGTTCGTTCTAATAAACTCACAATTATTATAACCTTGACATCGCTGAGAAATGTGCTGGTATTTAATACATTGTACCCGTTACCATTACCAGTGGTTTATGGTGCACATTATTAACGTAAAAATTACATCAGCCGAGTTTTTTAAACCAACACACAGCCAATAGGCCATATTTACGGAATACTTCCACTGTTATTGATATTAGGTACGATTAATAGATTATTATCAATTATTGACGACCGACTATCAAAATCAATAATCGTGGCACCTCTAGAAATGAGCCCTGATGTCATCTATTTGCTATATGGTAAATTCGAAAAAAAACAAACAAAGTCCAGTAACTCCGGTAAAAATATCCGGCTGGACCTGGCTTGAAAATCATTCTAGGTAATGGTTAGGTGAACTCATACCAAATATCTTTGAAATTCATTGAGATTAGTGGAAATGATCCCTGTGAGGTCTATTTGCTACTGTATTGGGTAAATTCGACAAACATAATAAACAAAGTACAGGTGAACTCATATACCACAAATCTTTGAAATCTCTTGACATTTGTTCAAGTTATGACTCTTACAGATTTGGTTAGGACGGACGGACAGACGGAGCCCATTCCTATATCCCCCGGAAATTTTCAAATTGGCGCCATTGGCGGGAGATAAAAATTGTTGCGAAATGTAAATCGCCTGTATGGTAAACTTCAGTTTTCTATGGAAACACTTGGGTTTCCGTGCTATTGAGAAAAACGGTGTTAGGAATGTCGACAACACCAAAACAATATACTAAGCAGACAAAAGTTGTAAACTGGTCCAATTTTCAGTCTGGAAAGTATCGTGATACGTATTGTATACATGTAGTTGCAGCCCTACATGTATAGTGTAAATTAAAACTCACCTTTATCAACAAGTGTTGGTCTCAATGATATGATAAGCACAGCATCTTAGTAAATAACACTGAAAGAAAGGAAAAGCATTTATCAATAAAAGAAAGTGATTTTTTGGGTATTCCGAAGGTTTGCTATTCTGAATGTTTTCTATTTTCTTATAATATATGGGTGTATTTGTTCAGAAATGCACATAAAAATTTACATCCACCACCCCCCCTTGCGATGCAATTAGCGCTATAATGACAACCAATTTAATATAAAATAAAAGGCCATCCAGCCACAGTGTGCCCAGAAAAAGTAGCTTCATTTGGGGCCAATTTGGGGGCGTCAGCTTTTCTAAAAAAAACTAACAAGGACCCTAAAATCCGATACTAAATTTCAGAACAATCCAACCAGTGCCCCCTGAAATGGTGGATAAACTATCATACAAAAATTGACAGGATTCTAAGTCGAAAAAGGGCCATAACTCTCGCGAAAATGGGTGGAGCAAACCCATATTTGAACTTGACCTGTACATGTACGGTATGCTTTTGATCTATTGACCGAAATGAAAGTTAAATATCATCATGAAACCATTTGCGGATGCACGGACGGACACTGGCTATTTTAATAGACTCCTGAAAAAAAAAATTGGGGGACAAAAAACATGTATTGGTCGGGGGGGGGGGGGGTCAGCTGTATATGAATTGCATACGTGCCAGAAATTTTTTGTTCACACCCCCCCCCCCTGTATTGGTAAGGAATGCTATACAAAATCTATCCACTAACCGAATGGGCGCAGAATAAAACTTTATCCATGTCCTCATGGAGAAAGTCAAGCCCCAACAAGCCAAGACTGCAAAATGCTATAAAAATTTAAAACATGAAATCGAAGCCTGGCCACTAGCGGAATTGAAATATAATGTGCTGGATAAAATATAGTCCCTAAAATTGGCCTAAATAGCATCGCTATTAATCTTTAATATCGTTAAAAATTAAAAGACAAAAAATTGCCACCTCGAATAGTAATAGATATAGAGTTAGTATATGGGTGTCTAGCTCTGTTTGATTAGTTGGGTCCACCAACTAATCGAGAGCGTCTACCGGTAGCTCTGTTAATATATTACATGTAGTTGGGTCCACGAACTATAAGGGGTGATGTGTGATTTCTGAGAAGTACATGTATTCAGGGCGAATGTACTGACTGCCAAATTTCGACATAAGGCTAAGTGACGCCGCTGGTTTGTTTATACATCATTACATGTACATGTATATATTATAATTTATATAGCAACGAGCAAGTAACGGAAGTCAGTAGACAGTACGCAGGGTTTCCGCCAGGCCGGCTGCGGGTCTGTCCCACGGACCCATTCCCCCCGTTGTTTGTTGCATGAAATCCCGCTCACACACAAATAAATGACGCTATTAAAAACTTTTTCAATCTTGTCTGTGTCGACAGGCTATATATCTAACTTATTTTTATTAATATTGACAAAATGAAATCGACACAGTCCATCTCCCGAAAAAAACAATAAGAAAGAGCGTGTCAAATAGCGACATTATTGAGAACACCATTCATTTGAGCCATCTTACATGCATGGAGGATAAACACGAACACATACCCCCCCTCCAATATGGAGATAATTTTCAAATTCAAGGTACGGTCAATAATAGTTTAGTTGTCCCGCCTGGGTCCCCAAGCACAATAATCAACAACGCACATGTTCACATTTCCAGCCTTCATAATTGGATACGGCAATAAGCATTGCCGAAGCTATTTGCTGAAGCAAACTGGGCCACGGCATACTGTTGCCGTAGCGGATTGCCGAAGCCAAACAATCTGAATTAAGAGGGCTGCATTTCGAGGTAGGCATTGAAATTTGAACTGAAGAGACAGACATAAATCCCATTACAAATTTAGCTACATGAGCTCAAATGTCATTTGAGCTCATGAGTCAGGTCGGGCACAGGTGCCAAATGAGCTAAATAGCTCATTTGAAATGAGCTATTTAGCTCATTTGGCACCTGTGCCCGACCTGACAAGTATATTCGCATAGAGTCTGATAGTGATAGACTGTCACTATGCGCATTACAATTTACAGTGATTACTTATAATATTAATTAAATATTATTATTAATATAATAATAAAAAAAATTCAACGCAACGTCAAATATATCATAAATGACATAATGAAAATATGCTGTGAAACTTGATGTCAGCCTCAAAATTCAATTTGGATTCGGAAATTAATATTCGCTGGGTCACTTTTCCTAATTTCGATGGCAGCATGAACACTGATGAATCAGCCATGATTGATGATGATGAAGCGATATTGATGATCTGCTCATATTCATATAGTTCAGTCATGAACGTAGTGCGGAAGCAGCAATCTGCGAAAGCGGTCATGTTGACCTAATATTCATAAGTCATATCCATTAGAAAATTGGTTCCAATCCATAGTTGCAATAATTAGAATTAAGATTGTGGTACCAGCCATCGCATATGATATACATTAGGCCACCAATTCAATCATTGTCTTGTCACTCTTGAAGTTGTAAAGACGAGTGACTCATGAGTCCATCGTCAAAGTCAAAGACTCGGAGGTCAGTGATTCGAGTGAGTGAGTTGCGAAAGCGGGTGTACCGTTACTAACGGCGTTAGTCAAATGGATCTAGTGTACCGTGTTTCACTGTTCGTGGGAATACTGCGATTAATTAAAACTTCGAATTATCTAATTTTTGGAAACTCATAATTACATAATTTGATAAGATTTTGCTGTAAAAGATACTCACAAACTTCGATTGGAATAAACAGATAGATAGATAGTTGTTGTTGTTTGATAGATAGATAGATAGTTTGGCTCTGGGGCCCTCGTCGAACTCGAAGGAATTAGCCGACGAAACTACGTGACGTAACACGTCAACGCACGAGAGATTCCACTTATGGTCATAGCGTATGCCCATATATGGCGCATTCATTCATGAATTTTTATTTTCTGTTCGGACCTTTTTATTTATGCGCAGTGATCTAAAATTCAAAATTTGAACCTTATTCGCTTGCTGTAAATAGAAATGCAGGATATGCAAAGAAATTACATCCATTGCCGATAATTATAAACATATAATTATTTTGTTTTATGCAAATAGTGAATCAAATGACCCAAATACCTACAATACTGGGTACTACATTTTCCTATCCAATGTGACGAGCAGGTGCCGTTCGTTGATTCTGTTTTCTGTCTTATTTGTGCGTACTGATCTAAAATTCAAAATTTGAACCTCATTCGCTCATTGTAAATAGAAATGTAGAAAATGCAAATAAATTACATCCATTTTAAATTATTATAATCATATAACTGTTTGGTCTTATGAAACTAGTGAATCTAATGACCCAAAAATACATAGATTACTGGAACTATATTTGCCTCCCTCATGTTATGAGCCGGTACCTTTCGTTCGTTCCATTTTCTGCAATATTATTTATTCTGATTTAAAAATCGAGATAATAGGTTCGGTTTGTTGGCTTTTAACTTTGGGAATGTTCAATCAAACTTTTAGGAGAGAATACCGTTAGAAAATCGAAGTCAAACTCTAAATGTTAATTTGGATATAGAGAAATGGCTTTGGGGCCAAATATTTTTAATAATTTTATAAAAAATGTAAACAATTTTTTTTATGCAATTCTACGTTTTTTTTTAATAATGGTTTTGTTTTATTTACAATCGTAATTTTTTTGGCCTTTGAAGCATGGTATGCCTATATAATTGAGTATAATTGACATATGCCGAAAAAATATATTTATATTTGCAATTGTATTTGCACTTGGGCACTTGATCAATCACACTAATTGTTGCTGTAGCGAGGTGGAACTAATCGATACAAAATGGCGGCCGTCGCCAAAAATAATTTTGTGAACCCCGCTGACCCTTCAGTTATGAATAAATTATCCTATTATAAGTAATTTTATCTATGTTTAGATTGGCCGAAAAAGTCGATTAGTATATCTCATATTCGCATACGTATACCCTGGTCGCTTCGCTTCCGCGGCTTCGCCGCGGGAGAGCGGGCGCTATAATATTACCAAATAACGATCTTCTAAAATTCTCTTGAACATCATAACTTAATAGTATGTAAGCACTCTCGCTGTGTGGGCTTATTCTGCAACACTTCATCGCGCAAATACGCATATAATCGACCTACATGTATAATGTGAAATAGGTAAATAATGGATTATTTGACTCTGAAATACGCAGATAATGGAGTCATATCAGTTATTTTCGTTTTATGATGCGCGGACCACAATGAAAACACATGTTAAAGAGCGCCCACCTATAAAGTCGCGAGTCGGCTTATTTGTGTCCTTGCCCTCACATAATATGCTTAGACTCGCCTCATGAGACGATGTGACTAAAATGATCTCATTTTCAGCACATGTTATCGACTCCAAATGAGGCGATTATAAGCAGATAATCTAGCTAAACAAGTTATATTATAAGCAGATAATGTGCGCTTTTTCGAGAGAACAGGCTATATTCACAGGCGACCGGATACGATGCCTATAAGCTTTGTGCTTCATATTGGACCCCCTCACTACAATTTTATATACATATTTTATGGAATACAAACTTTTTTTTACATCAAATTACACTTATGACATTTGAGAAGATGGCTCCATTTTAGCGCATTTGGCGCTTGATGTCAAATACTCTTCTCTCTCAGACTTACCACACTTAAGTACATGTATATCATCTTGTAAATTATTGTATAAATCTGGGATACAAAATAAATAAATAACGTTTACACCAAAGGTGCACATTTCATGACAACACCGCGGGGTGTTGTAATGCTGTGATGAAACTCTTATTGCATATATAAGAATCATACGAGATCATGAAAAAGTCGTGAGGAGCAGATTGTTTCACAGGATATCTTTGTTATTTGAGTTTTTATTTCCTCACACTATCTAACCACGAAGAATACATTCATGTGTTGTCAAGGAGCGCGCTGCATAAAGGACCCACAAACGATTTATTGGATAAAAAAAATTGCGGCCATAGAGACTTCCTCCGACAAGTGTGCCGTTTAACGAGGGGTAGACATTGCTGCGTTGTGTGATTACATAGAGATGAATACCAACATCTAGATGATGTCTAATTTACTTATTATCGTGTTATGGTGGTTGATGAGTTGCATAAAAAATTACAAATTTCTTCGTATTGAGCGGTCGCGGGCTGTGCGCGTTTTACTATAGAGAGTCGTATTAATTGGATCAGACGGATGCGTTTCGTGAAGCGATTGACTTCGTGCGCTGTGGAGCGTTTTTATTCGATATTTGATGTCGCGTCCTATCACATCCCGTAGTAACCTTGGATATGCCTCGGATTTTCAGGCATGCTTGGTTGTGTCTCGTTTATCTTTTAACTGTTGTGCTAGCGGATAAATATGCTGAACAAATTCTTCATCATTTGTTTCATAAATATGACGGCCACGTCAAGGATTACGTTAATTCCGTGCGACCGACAGGCGAGAACGGAACGGGAAAGCTAACCGTCAAGTTAGGGGTCCGACTCTCCCAGCTCCTAGATGTGGTAAGTTAGGGCTCGTGTAAAGAGACCCAACACTGCAAACAAATAGAGCGTAGAATTCTACTCTAACAGTGTAAAGGTTGATCCAGTTCTTATTTGTGTAGAAAGTCACCGAGAGCCACCATATAGGACATGGAATTGTAAGATTTTTGGCAAATCATATTTCGTTGGTCAATAGTCGTTCGTGGGGATAAAGTTTTTCAATATTCCTCTCAATGTTGAGAACATGACTTGGATTGATAATGTTGTCTACAAATTTTCTGTAAATGTGACCCGCCATATCAAATCCAGTCGTAAGTCGGGATTTTGTTTACCCGGTGCCAATGCATTCTCTTATATATGCGAGTCGACCATAGGTCGCCTCGCATATATAAGAGAATGCATTGGCCTAACAATTTGTTTACAATTTTAATAAGTTTTTCTTGTATTCTTTAACAATTTTATAATTTCACCCATACAGAGCCCCAGACAAACATGAGCAGACGACACTCTTCTATATGCTTCTATATATGTGTGGGGCTCCCTGCACGGTAATGGATGTTTTTTATTTTATGTCCTAAACATTGTAAGAAACATTTATGTTTTTAAAATGATAAAAAATTGTTAGGCCAATGCATTCTCTTATATACATGTATGCGAGGCGACCTATGGTCGACTCGCATATATAAGAGAATGCATTGGCACAGGGTAAAAAAATCCCGACTTACGACTGGATTTGATATGGCGGGTCACAAATGTGGGATAATACTAAAATATGAGTTAAACATTTGGTATTTTGGGACATTTTCCAAATCTCCAATAAGTTTGTGTTATTTGATTTAAACTAGCGCAGATAATACGATTGTGAATGAAACACCTGTGTGTTGCTCCAAATCGGTGACGTATGCATGGGAGATAAACGAGAATTTCGATTCTACACAAATAAGGATTGAATCAAACTTTAATATTTTAGTATAGAATTCATACACATTCCTTATTTCAGTGAACGCAATGTGCAAACAATATAAAAGTATGTAAAATCACCACTGAGAATAACATAGAGAAATAAATAAGTTCATTATTGATAGTACTCCACTAACGAAATTCCGCGTTTTCAAACTGTTGTTATGTAAACAAAACAGTTAGAGTGATTTGTCAACCAAATATCGCTAATCGTGTAGTAAGTGCAAATATTTTAATATGAATATGATTATCAGAATATATTTCAATGCTTTGATCTTTTGATCCAATATTTCCCGACAAGTTTCGATTAAATTTGGTGTCTAATTGGATTAGGTAATGCCACTTTAAAATTACTATTTGCACAACAATGGTTTCAATATGCCAATATCATTCTTGGAGTGTTATTTATAATGAAAATAAGAAAGAAATTGATCTATTTTTATATGTAGGTGTACTATCTGATGATAGTAGTTTTACAGACTTTTATAAAAATTTATGTTATTTTTGCATGAACCCACGAAGAAGGCATTGAGTTTCTTTAATGAGCCATGTCTCATTAGAAACTCGAGATAATATACATGTAGATAGATAGATACACGAAATACTGAACTCCTTGATTTATATGTGATGAAAATAACTTATCGAGTTACAGTAATTTTCCACAGAAGTGGACGAATTTGTATTCATACCATATCAGAAATAGAATACAAATAAAATTCTTTATTGATTAATGCTGAAGAAAACAAAATTGTGTGACTTGAATAAATGCTTCCCCAGCACCACAATCATGTCTCTGACACCAAATTGGCCATAGCACTAACAGTACATATATTACATTCATATATTATTCAAGTGATAGTCCAGGGATCTGGCTAGAGGGCCTCCGTCTTGAACCGGACAAAACTCACAAGTTTTCATATTTCCACTTGGTCTCATTCTGCGTTTCCCTTCTTCTCAGTTTCTATATCCCTAGTTTGCAGAAGATGAAATGCATAACCGAGTTGACAAATGGGTGAACATCACCAACCTCAACTGGGGAACTTCAATCTGAGCCAAGGTCTCCCATATCAGCCGAGTCCTAAGCAGAATGATGCTCACAGAGGGTGCATTTGGTTATGCTAGCCGGCATGTGGGATAACGTCACTAAATTCACCATTTGGGGACCTCATTCTGTAAATGTCAGAAACACTTTGTCCAGTCTTTTACGAACATATCTTAAACGGATATGACTCATTCGAACCTCAAAAAAGTTTTCTACGTAATTTGGAGCGACGGATACGATAGGTCGATAAATAAACGAACTATTGATATTCCGGCTTCATTTGCTCTGAAAACACTTGCCAAAGTCACAGCCATTTTTCATCCGTTTTCAACTTTTTTTCCAGAAGTCAGACAAACGCTCTTTATTGCTACCATATCAGGAATAGACTACCACGGAACGCTCTTTTCTGTTCCATGTCGCGCAAATGGCGGTTTTTTGTTTGGGACCCAAATACCGTATTCACAGTTGTAATTTTCATTACTTCAATGCGTCTTTTTGGGTTACATAATGGTCTTAGAAAGGTAGTTCAGATATTTATCGACATATTTCGATACTGAGAAAAATTCAAAAGCGAATAATATTTTGTGTATTTTGGAGCGCAAACCGCCATGAGGCTTTAATATCTGGCTGAATCAAGTACGACCACATACATTGTGATATTACTTTTGTTTTGCTTGTTGTGGGGAGGTAAGGACTTTATGTCTGCATTTATCTTATTTTATTACCCTGTCTGGTTTTGATGGATTATGGGAGTAATTGGTTTGCGCACAATAGTTCAATGTCGTTTGTTGTGTCAATCGCAAGTTCTCGTTTGAACCTACATTTGGTTATGAATTCTCAGCTGAGAGACTGTACAGAGGTTGACTTTCACGGAGAGCTGTATATCTAGCCAATCTTGATGTGTGTAGTCTGATGTTGCTGCGGATATCGGATTTACTTCATTGTCCGCCTGTCATCTTCACCAATTGTGATTCTTTTCTTATCGATTTAACACATACGCTATCATAATGAGCGTCATTACGGCCAACGTACTCAAGAGTCTTCACGGTTCCGTTGACAGGCAAATAATCTTAGTTTTCGTTGCCGCGTGTTGTAAATCTAAACAGCCAATGTGTAGGCATCCATCGAAAGATCATGCGTGTTTATTTGTAGGGACGTTTCAGAATGACGGAACCTGGGCAGCTACTCGTTTATGGAACTAGACGACATTTTTCGTGATTCGTCAGCCTTGGCATTCGTCGAAAGTTATTGGGTTATTGGGTCTTTAGTGTTAATTTGGATTATGGGATCTTTGTAATGGTTAGAGCACAATAATTGTTCTTTACCAGAATCAATCGAGTCGGAGACGAGATTTATTCTGGTAAAGAACAATTCGCGTGCTCTGACCGACTTAGAGCTCAATTGGTCCCACATAATGCAATAAACTGGAAATGTGCCGTGCGCTGGCCGCGATTGGACATAATAGCCCGTTAGCCACGCCCAAAAACGTGATTAACATCAACTGAATGTGAATAGATATGTCCGAAACAACACGGACTGTTCCCACTTTGAAGCGCCCGTGCGATTTGTTTGTTATGAGTTGCGGGTGCCTAACAATGGGATAATCATTGAACTATTCCTTCGCCAGCCTTGGGAATTGGTGTACTTTACCAAAAATCAGGGAACGATTGCAACAATGGGATTGTGCTCTAAGTCATATTAAGGTGTCGAGCACATTCGTCGCCAGCGTTTCAAATATCGTTGTTTGACCACGTGATATTCGGTTTGTTTACGTCTGCGACAACATGGCGTCCAGTGTCGTCGTTTTGGCAACATTTGAGGTGAAGCAAGGCCACGCATTAGTTGAAGATTTGAATTTTTATGATGTGCAAAGATACATACATTTTCCATTTCCGCGGAATTAACTGGATTTCTAAACAGTGGATATTTATTTTGTTCTAGTTTTAATTTAAAGACATAGTATCGACTTATTCGGGTGGGTGGAATTGATAAGTTAGTACTCGGGCACTATGCCATCATGGGGAATGTAACATTCTACTAATATCGCCGAAAATTTCTAAGAAATCGACCATACCACTCCATAGAAAACATCGTCTGAACTACCCTCAATTGTAAATATTTACATCTCGATTCGGGACGCAACTACCGGCGATAAACTAATACAAATGATTTCGACATCGAGAGACATTGCATTTAATAAAAAAAAAATAAGAATGACATGTGTGTTGTCAATTTGGATTAATATTCGTATAAACAACTACTTTGAGCAAGATTATTCTCAATTTCTACTTGATCCCCGTACCGGAGTGTTTCACATCACTTTAATCGTCCTCTCGAAATGCTAATAACTCTTCTGAGCGACATTTTTTTTAAAGCTGACTACAAACTTAATGTGATCATCAGCGAAAAGCTGGCTACACTTGTGACACTTTAGAAAGCTGGCCACACATGTGACATCTTTGAAAAGCTGGCTACACATGTGACGTCATCGAAAAGCTGGCTACAAATGTGAAATCTTCGAAAAGCTGGCTACGAATGAGATCGATGCCTTGTGACAACGACCCCGTCAGCGTTAATATGAGGGGACATGGGGACACCGTGTGCAAGAGAGGAAACTTTCTCTTTCTGAGAAGGGCATCATTCAGAATGTAGGGCTCGCGGTCTTACGGCTACGTTTAGCTATTCGATCGCCGGCGTAAAATTTATGCTTGGCCAGAATTCGTTTCACAAAAATGACGATGACGAGTAGGATTATTGACTAACTGTGTGTAGTGAGATGTTCGATCGCATGATTAATATTTTATGGCTGTATGGTGCAAAAAAAACTTATTGACTGAGTTTCTGTATCTTTAATTGTCGTTTTTTTGTTGTGCGAAGTCGAAGAAATTGACAGATTATACTTGTGATGGTTAGGAGATCACGACTACAGTTATAATTTACGCATAATTTGATGACGCAGTACACTAAACATAGTCCTAACTATATCCATGAGCGTTGCCACACCTCTATTTTTCTCGGCAATAGTAATTTTAATATAGTTACAACGGTCATGTGTTGGTAGCCTTAATTAAAGTAAATGATCCATGAGTAGGCATTGGCCGAAGGATCCTGGTTCGTTAGTGTTCAAAGTTTAGAATTATCATAAGACGTTACTTGTTCATGTCACTAGACGACACAAAATGTCACTGGGCCATTCGTGGTAACTTGCTGTGAAGCATCGACATGTACTGCCAGAGCCTCGTTTTACACCAGAAACATGGGAAATAATATCATGACTTTTTCAAAAGTATTTAATATTTAAAGACACGGTTGGCCTTGGCGGTGGGTATCCTGTGAAAATATATCCACCCGTCAAAACCCGCCACAAACAGAAAGAACATCAAAATGTAGATAGACTTTGTCCGTATACAAATAAGCAAAATCGCATAAACAGTATATTATGGTCATATGTTTGACCATTGTTATGTAAACAAAAGCATAAAAAGTTACTTTTCTGGTGTTTGTTTATATTATGATGGTAAACATAAAGAGCGTTCTTTGTTGGTGAATACCTGATATGGAACTAATAAAGAGCGTTTATGCCATTTGTGTGTGATTAGCCAGTAGCATTGTGCTGTCTTCTGTAACACAATCAGGCTCTTGCTTAGGTAAAATATAGTAGGTCTTTATGATAAAATGCTGTTTACGCGATGGTCATGGTATATATGAACGGAACTGTATGCGTTTTAAAGTTTTTCTGTTTACGGTGTTTGGAACAAATATGAATATTTTCGACAATTAAGGCCGCACGTGGCTTTAAGTAAAAAGTAAAGAAAAAAATTCAGCTATACGTGTGAGAGAATTGTATGATTATATAGGTGGAATGACAACCTCCAGCTAGACTGTGAGTGATTGGTGTGATTATAAAGGAGGAGTGACAACCTCCAGGTTGTGTGTTATTGAGAGGTTGGGACGGGTCCAGATTTTATGGGAAGTGTTAGCGTAATGCACATGGGGTTGTGTACATATGACGTTGAATGGTTGGTTCACGCGTTCAGTCGGTTTACACACGTCCACTAGATCATGTAATATCGAGATGGGACATTCATCTACTGTGAAAAACATTATTAAAGTGATGTGAAACACTCAAGCAGGGTGATCGAATAAAAATAGAGAATAATCTTGTTCAAAGTAGTAATTTTTACAAATTTATATCCAAATTGACAACACACACCGTCATTCTTATATATTAATTAATTGCAGTGACTCTCGACGGGAAATCGTTTTCGTTAGTTTATCGCAGATAGATGCGTCCCGAATCGAGTAATAAATATTTACAATTTAGCATAGTTCAGACGATGTTTTCTATGGAGTGGTATGGTCGTTTAGCTTAAGATTTTCGGCGATGTTAGTAGAATGTTACATTCATCCAGTTGGCATGGTGCCTGAATACTAACTTATCAGTTTTACGCACCCGAACAAGTACACAGGGGCGTAGGAACCGGGGGGGGGCAAGGGGGTATTTACCCCCCCCCCCCCAATATTTTCCAAATGTTAGTAAAAATATTTGGCAAACTAATGAAGTATCGCCGACGATCGCGGCAATGCACACCCCCACGATACATACCCATACTATACATACCCAAACGATACATACCAATACTATACATACCAACACTATACATACCCACACTATGCATACCCACAGTATACATACCCACACCATACATAATCACACTATACATAATCACACTATACATACCCACACGATACGAAGTACATAACATGTCTATAAGGAATATATAGTAACTACGAAGTACATAACATGTCTATAAGGAATATATAGTAACTACGAAGTACATAACATGTCTATAAGGAATATATAGTAACTACGAAGTACATAACATGTCTATAAGGAATATATAGTAACTACGAAGTACATAACATGTCTATAAGGAATATATAGTAACTACGAAGTACATAACATGTATATAAGGAATATATAGTAACTACGAAGTACATAACATGTCTATAAGGAATATATAGTAACTACGAAGTACATAACATGTATATAAGGAATATATAGTAACTACGAAGTACATAACATGTCTATAAGGAATATATAGTAACTACGAAGTATATAACATGTCTATAAGGAATATATAGTAACTACGAAGTACATAACATGTCTATAAGGAATATATAGTAACTACGAAGTACATAACATGTCTATAAGGAATATATAGTAACTACGAAGTACATAACATGTATATAAGGAATATATAGTAACTACGAAGTACATAACATGTCTATAAGGAATATATAGTAACTACGAAGTACATAACATGTCTATAAGGAATATATAGTAACTACGAAGTACATAACATGTCTATAAGTAATATATAGTAACTACGAAGTACATAACATGTCTATAAGGAATATATAGTAACTACGAAGTACATAACATGTCTATAAGGAATATATAGTAACTACGAAGTACATAACATGTATATAAGGAATATATAGTAACTACGAAGTACATAACATGTCTATAAGGAATATATAGTAACTACGAAGTACATAACATGTATATAAGGAATATATAGTAACTACGAAGTACATAACATGTCTATAAGGAATATATAGTAACTACGAAGTACATAACATGTCTATAAGGAATATATAGTAACTACGAAGTACATAACATGTCTATAAGGAATATATAGTAACCACGAAGTACATAACATGTCTATAAGGAATATATAGTAACTACGAAGTACATAACATGTCTATAAGGAATATATAGTAACTACGAAGTACATAACATGTCTATAAGGAATATATAGTAACTACGAAGTACATAACATGTATATAAGGAATATATAGTAACTACGAAGTACATAACATGTATATAAGGAATATATAGTAACCACGAAGTACATAACATGTCTATAAGGAATATATAGTAACTACGAAGTACATAACATGTCTATAAGGAATATATAGTAACTACGAAGTACATAACATGTCTATAAGTACATAACATGTCTATAAGTACATAACATGTCTATAAGGAATATATAGTAACTACGAAGTACATAACATGTCTATAATGAATATATAGTAACTACGAAGTACATAACATGTCTATAAGGAATATATAGTAACTACGAAGTACATAACATGTCTATAAGGAATATATAGTAACTACGAAGTACATAACATGTCTATAAGGAATATATAGTAACTACGAAGTACATAACATGTCTATAAGGAATATATAGTAACTACGAAGTACATAACATGTATATAAGGAATATATAGTAACTACGAAGTACATAACATGTCTATAAGGAATATATAGTAACTACGAAGTACATAACATGTCTATAAGGAATATATAGTAACTACGAAGTACATAACATGTCTATAAGGAATATATAGTAACTACGAAGTACATAACATGTATATAAGTAATATATAGTAACTACGAAGTACATAACATGTCTATACGGAATATATAGTAACTACGAAGTACATAACATGTATATAAGGAATATATAGTAACTACGAAGTACATAACATGTCTATAAGGAATATATAGTAACTACGAAGTACATAACATGTCTATAAGGAATATATAGTAACTACGAAGTACATAACATGTCTATAAGGAATATATAGTAACTACGAAGTACATAACATGTCTATAAGGAATATATAGTAACTACGAAGTACATAACATGTATATAAGGCATATATAGTAACTACGAAGTACATAACATGTCTATAAGGAATATATAGTAACTACGAAGTACATAACATGTCTATAAGGAATATATAGTAACTACGAAGTACATAACATGTCTATAAGGAATATATAGTAACTACGAAGTACATAACATGTCTATAAGGAATATATAGTAACTACGAAGTACATAACATGTCTATAAGGAATATATAGTAACTACGAAGTACATAACATGTATATAAGGAATATATAGTAACTACGAAGTACATAACATGTCTATAAGGAATATATAGTAACTACGAAGTACATAACATGTATATAAGGAATATATAGTAACTACGAAGTACATAACATGTCTATAAGGAATATATAGTAACTACGAAGTACATAACATGTATATAAGGAATATATAGTAACTACGAAGTACATAACATGTCTATAAGGAATATATAGTAACTACGAAGTACATAACATGTCTATAAGGAATATATAGTAACCACGAAGTATATCACGAGCATTATTTGTTCGATCTTATGAACTTCCCATCAGAACTTCAAAAAGTTATCAGGTTTTACACTAGTGGACTATGATATGATATACTATGAATTGCGAACATCTTTGCATGATATGTCTCTCTCGATTTGGAAATGGTGTTGGTTCTTATGTTGAGCTCTATCGATAATGGATTACACAAATAACAGAAGTGTGATTTTTCTGGTAAAATGTGAAACGGAGAATAAATTCTCATTCTATGTATCACGTACGGTATCATGGACAGGCGGGGTGAAAAACGTTTCGTCTAGACGACATTGTCTCGAATGAAAGTCCACCATCTAAAATAATTATATTATCAATATAAGGTCTTTATGAATTGATCGAATATATACTGTATTGTGGAGTTTAATTATATTCCGGAAATTTAGGAATTTCTCAAATTGGTTTATTGTTGAGAATGTTTACGCGACCTAGCTCTTGAAACATACTATGTATCATGGTGAGGAATCCAAGGTATATCGAGTCTAAACGTATTCTCGACGATAGAAAGACTGTGCATCCAACAACATAATAGGTCTCCGAGTGACACAGTGTATATATGTTCAATCTGTGCATCCAACAATAGAATAGGTCTCCGAGTGACACAGTGTATATAGAATACGTCTCCGAGTGACACAGTGTATATAGAATACGTCTCCGAGTGACACAGGTGACATATTGATTATATGTTCAATCTGAGGATAGTTCTTGTTAACCCGTTCGTGACTGGAGCTTCCTGAATTTTGGCGAAAACCCTGTGCCAAGGCATTGGCCTAACTCTATTTACCTTGATCTTGTAAGCCAGTGCATTCTCTTATATATGCGAGGAACGCCGAGGATCCCTATGGGACACTGCCATATATACGATAATGTACTGGCACAGGGGTTTCAATGCTGGACCAGCGCAGCTCCCCTCATGATGAAAGTGTTATATTTCATAATACCGATTCAACGGCCGAATGATGGTTTGGTTTTGTTCGTTTGGTGTTTACCAGCATTTCAGTCGCTATGCCATACCATGACGTTCTCGGTTTTATGGGGGTCAATGCGAGACATCGTAGATGATTACTTTCTCCTAAAATCACACCATTGCGCGTGGCATCAACAGCCCCATCAAATCTGACATTTTATATATTTTATAATTGCTACAAAATGTAAGAAAAAATGAAAAATCATTATTAAAAAAATTGTTCGACCTATGGTCGACTCGCATATATAAGACAATGTATTGGCACGGATGATTAGTCTTACAGGAAAATCACTCCACTGCGCGTGGCATCACCAGCCCCACGAAAGTTCATCACCAGCCCCACGAAAGGGCATCACCAGCCCCACGAAAGGGCATCACCAGCCCCATGAAAGGGCATCACCAGCTCCATGTAAGGGCATCACCAGCCCCATGTAAGGGCATCACCAGCCCCATGTAAGGGCATCACCAGCCCCACGAAAGGGCATCACCAGCCCCACGAAAGGGCATCACCAGCTCCATGTAAGGGCATCACCAGCCCCATGTAAGGGCATCACCAGCCCCACGAAAGGGCATCACCAGCCCCATGAAAGGGCATCACCAGCCCCACGAAAGGGCATCACCAGCCCCATGTAAGGGCATAACCAGCCCCACGAAAGTTCATCACCAGCCCCACGAAAGTTCATCACCAGCCCCACGAAAGGGCATCACCAGCCCCACGAAAGTTCATCACCAGCCTCACGAAAGTTCATCACCAGCCCCACGAAAGGGCATCACCAGCCCCATGTAAGGGCATCAACAGCCCCATGAAAACTAGCGTCACCATCCCCATGTAAGCGCATCACCAGCCCCATGAAAGCTGACATCGCCAGCGCCATGAAAGGGCATCACCAGCGCCATGAAAACTAGCATCACCAGCCCCATGAAAGGGCACCACCAACCCGTGAAGGGGCATCACCAGCCCCATGAAAGCTGGCATCACCGACATCATGAAAGGGCATCACCATCCCCATGTAAGGGCATCACCAGCCCCATGCAAGGGCATCACCATCCCCATGTAAGGGCATCACCAGCCCCATGAAAACTAGCTTCCCCATCCCCATGAAAGGGCATCACCAGCACCACGAAAGCTAGCATCATCAGCCCCATGAAAGGGCATCACCATCACCATGTAAGGACATCACCAGCCCCATGAAAACTAGCTTCCCCATCCCCATGAAAGGGCATCACCAGCACCACGAAAGCTAGCATCATCAGCCCCATGAAAGGGCATCACCGACACCATGAAAGCTAGCATCATTAGCCCCATGGAAACTAACATCACCAGCCCTATGAAAGCTAGCATCACCAGCCCCATGAAAGCTAGCATCACCAGCCCCAAGAAAGCTAGCATCACCAGCCCCATGAAAGCTAGCATCACCAGCCCCAAGAAAACTAGCATCAGCAGCCCCATGAAAGGGCATCACCAGCCCCATGAAAGGGCATCACCAGCCCCATGAAAGCTAGCATCACCAGCCCCATGAAAGGGCATCACCAGCCCCATGAAAGGGCATCACCAGCCCCATGAAAACTAGCATCACCAGCCCCACGAAAGGGCATCACCAGCCCCATGAAAGGGCATCACCAGCCCCAAGAAAACTAGCATCAGCAGCCCCATGAAAGGGCATCACCAGCCCCATGAAAGGGCATCACCAGCCCCATGAAAGTCATGACCAGTCCCATGAAAGCTAGCATCACCAGCCCCATGAAAGCTAGCATCACCAGCCCCAAGAAAACTAGCATCAGCAGCCCCATGAAAGGGCATCACCAGCCCCATGAAAGGGCATCACCAGCCCCATGAAAGTCATGACCAGTCCCATGAAAGCTAGCATCACCAGCCCCATGAAAGCTAGCATCACCAGCCCCAAGAAAACTAGCATCACCAGCCCCAAGAAAGCTAGCATCACCAGCCCCATGAAAGCTAGCATCACCAGCCCCAAGAAAACTAGCATCAGCAGCCCCATGAAAGGGCATCACCAGCCCCATGAAAGGGCATCACCAGCCCCAAGAAAACTAGCATCAGCAGCCCCATGAAAGGGCACCACCAGTCCCATGAAAGGGCATCACCAGCCCCATGTAAGGGCATCACCAGCCCCAAGAAAACTAGCATCAGCAGCCCCATGAAATGGCATCATCAGACACAGGAAAGGGCATCACCAGCCCCATGAAAGGGCATCACCAGCCCCATGAAAGTCATGACCAGTCCCATGAAAGCTAGCATCAGCAGCCCCATGAAAGGGCATCACCAGCCCCATGAAAGGGCATCACCAGCCCCATGAAAGGGCATCACCAGCCCCATGAAAGCTAGCATCACCAGCCCCAAGAAAACTAGCATCAGCAGCCCCATGAAATGGCATCACCAGCCCCATGAAAGTCATGATCAGACCCATGAAAGCTAGCATCACCAGCCCCATGAAAGCTAGCATCAACAGCCCCATGAAAGGGCATCACCACCCCCATGGAAACTATCACCACCAGCCCCATGACTGAAAGGGAATCACCAGCCCCATGAAAGCTAGCATCACCAGCCCCATGAAAGCTAGCATCACCAGCCCCATGAAAGCTAGCATCACCAGCGCCAAGGAAGCTAACTTGCCCAGATACACGAATTAGGGTACCACCCCTCTTGTGTTGATACAAAATATAAGCTTATCGAGATCCGAACCAGCTCCATCATGTTGGTCGGATACGCCACGCGCCTTACCAACTGAGCCACATGGGGCCCGGCAAATGACGGTTTGTAATTCCAAAATTAAAGTAGGCGGGTAACTGTTTACAGCGGTTTAATCAGGATTAACTGTCCCAGATCAGTATAACAGTCATATACATTCATAGTATAACAGTCGCATACATTGACGGGTATGAGATGAACCTAACTGCAATTGTGACTTTGTATTGACTTTAACCCTTTACCCAACAGAACGGCCCTGTGCCAATGCATTCTCTTATATATGCGAGTCGACCATGGGTCGCCTCGCATATATAAGAGAATGCATTGGCTTAACACATATTAAAAATTATAAAATTGTTAAAGAATGTAAGAAAAAATGGTAAAAAGTGTTTTTTTTAGGCCAATGCATTCTCTTATATATGCGAGGCGACCTATGGTCGACTCGCATGTATAAGAGAATGCATTGGCACAGGGCATAACTGTAACCATCACAATGTGGTCAATGAGCCGGTTCCAATGATATCCATATTTGTATGGTTTTATTGAGACAGACCCAAGATAATTTAGGCTGTTGCAGCTTTATTTGGCCGTTTTTTGCCGGTTTGTTGGGTAAAGGGTTAAAGGCCCTCTTAATTTTCAAGTCCCCGCTTATTTGTTTATAGTGCCTTGATATACGGTTTTAATAATAATTTATGCCATAAAATATGATTAAACTACTATAATTCATCACCATTTTAAACGTTTGTGTCTCAGAAGATGCCCATAGAGAAATAGAAAACAGCTGAAATCATAAAAAGATTCCCCCCCCCCGTTATGGCTCCCAGAATGCAACAGAATTCAAACTAAAAATGTATTTTCAATGGAAGGGAGATAACTATCTTTAAAATATAGATATTCCCCCTCCATTGAAAATAATACACTTTGCGCAACAAAATCAGATGAAACTTCAGCACAAAAACACCTTGGTAACTCAACAAAAACAACATGTTTATTATATTGGTTTATTGTACCGGATAAGTTGAAAATACAATGTCAGAGAGCTTCCTATTTCAACTGTTATATAATATGGCATATATTTTATATATGTGATCTGGCGGTTGATTTTTCTTTCAAATACAGATTGCCAGTTCGGACAGACTGTATCTCTCACATGTAGTTTATTTCAGTCATGCAGTCATCGTGTCTTTAACTTTGCATAATAAACGATAAACTGACACTTTCTTCTTGCTAATAATAACCGACATCTGGGACAATTTGGGAATTAGAATGGGGTTTATAAATGTAGGCCCTACTATATGTGAATACTAGCGTAAAAGTATTTTTCATTCCTCGTGTGGTTTTTGTGGGGGGGGGGATGCAAATATTGATGAAATTTCTGGTTAAATATGCCCAGAATAGAAAACCTTCGGAATAGCGAACCTTCGGAATAATGAACCTTCGGAATAGGGAACCCTCGGAATAATGAACCTTCGGAATAGCGAACCTTCGGAATAATGAACCTTCGGAATAGAGAACCCTACCTTTGTGTATCTGGATCATATCTGATATTTCTCTCATGTACTATAAGGGTATGTTCATACAATGGAAAGCTGGAAAGTTTGAACGGCATTTTTGCAAGCAGTTTCTCAAACCAGAATGTGAACGCCAACATGCAAATAAAATGCCGATTCACCAAAGCTAACGACATGAGAAGTATGATTGTATGGTGTATGATTGATTCTTGCGAGACTAATTGCATGCTATATACAGGCACATTGCGATAACATCGCTACTGGTGTAATTACATAGTTTTTACGTCTGATGTAATTATCTGTGGTACAGATGCATTTAATAAGCATTTTTTATTCGCTTTCTCGCATATTGAAGCTTTCTGCACCGAAATACTTGTAAATGAATGCCTGGATAATGTACGAGTATATTAATTGTGCTCTAATATTGGGAGACCAAGGTGTTTCAGTCTGTCATCATCCGACTTTTTCTTGGTGGACTCGATGGCGGGATTCGTCATCTCAGGTTTAAAGATACGGGCGGCGTTGGTGGTGGATATGCTGTTAAAATATTCACCTCCGTCAAAAACCGCCATAAACAGACATAGGTCGCCTCGCATATATAAGAGAATGCATTGGCCTAACAATTTTTTACAATTTTAATAATTTTTTCTTGTATTCTTTAACAATTTTATAATTTCACCCATACAGAGCCCCAGACAAACATGAGCAGACGACACTCTTCTATATGTTCTATATATGTGTGGGGCTCCCTGCAGGGTAATGGATGAATTGTGGAACAAAAGTATCCTATTCTATTATTTAAAATGTGTCAGTATTTCCATGTTTATACATATACTTGTACCAATATATATGGTGATTTAAATTAGATTTACTGATCTATTTGAGTCCGTTCTGGGAATCCGGGCATATGTGAGATGAGGCATTCGTGTTATAGGGAGCCGGACGGACAATCAAATATATAACTGTCAAAATCCCGTATAATTATCTGTCTTAACTGGAAAATCGTGAGTCCTCGAATCGATACAGAGACATGTATTCGCCAATCGAGCATCAAATTCGTGGAGAAAACAACAGCTGTTTAATGTTATATACGGCCGAACTTGATAGGTATGTCGTAATATATTCCAAACACATATAAGATATGTCAAAGTTTTCGTAACCATAGAAACACTGCAGCAAAATTAACAATAATTTCATATCAATATTTACATAGCCTCGTTTGTTTACACTAAATCTCCTTTGCGGATTGGTCTATTGCCAATTAAGTTATGGGTTTCATATTATACCCCGATAATAATAAATAAACACCATCGACGGACATATTTCAGGATGAAATTTATGGCGAATGATTCGAATCCGTATCAATCCTGAGGTCACCAGAAGGTGAATTTAGTGACGCTATCCCGCATAGCGGGCTAGCATCACTAAATTCACCATCTGGTGACCTCATTCTGCTTAGGCCTCATCTTCTCTGGAAAGTTTCTGTATTGACAAATTTCTATAGCAACTTAGATTCTATTTCTTTTTTAGTTTAGTATTTCTATATTTCCAAATTTGTAGACGACACATTGCATAATCGAGGTTCCCAATGGGTGTACAGCACAATATTCATCATTTGTGAACTTCAATCTGAGTCTATGTCTCCCATAGCAGATGAGGACATGCAGAATGTGGTCCCCAGAGGGTGAATTTGATAGATATGTGTATGTGGAGCACCGGTGTCCGAGTTACGAGGAACTGGTAGTGAGTGGCAAGACATATATGTAACATAAGTCATGTCACATGGCACCCAACGATCACAGTGCCGTATCCCAAATAAATCACACAACCACTACATTCATATATTATAATTATTGAACTTTTTGATTATTTATTCTCATTAAAGCTGAATGTTTTCTTATTTATCTTCGCAAAATCTGCCGAGAATTTGAAACTAGCACATGCAGCACATTAAGTCAGCCCAATATAATATTTACAAGCACTTAGCAACGATTACGTAATCGATATAAATAACGGGCTTCAGATGAAATTCGGCTGAACTTTTAAGAGCACGCTCAATTATTATGCTGACCTCTTTTATTGATTACGTCGACAATTTGTGACGTCGTGTTACGTCTGTGTTATTGTGGTATGAAACGGGTGACCTAATTGGCAGTTGACCAATCACCGAACATGATTTATGACGGGCTATGTAAATATATTAAAATATCAGGTCGCTCTGACAAATTGGTTGGTTCCACTTGTAGTTAACCTATATTGACACTAATATTTGGCGCTATACTTGTTTCTTAGAACAATAGACAATACATGTACAACGCAGAGGAAAATGCGTTTAATATTCTGAGTGAGGGGCTGACTGTATTCTCGTAATCAATTTCTGCTCATGGTTAATTTTGAATTCGGTCTTTACTAAAATACTTCAGATATCAGTTTTTGCTTAGATAAATATCATGAGCATGAGGCGTATTAAAGGGATACTGTACTCAAATGTTGTTGTTGGTTTCTATAGTCACTAAGTCGTAGAATAATGTAACCAGATTTCCATTATTTGAAAGTCTGCTGAGTACGAAGTAATGTTTTGGATGGCATTTTAGCAGGAATGCGAAAATACAAAATTGTCGTTGTCGAGTAATTTGTGTAATTTTCAAGCAAATGTATCAAATAAATGTTATATTATATGTATACTAGTAACATATACTCATTTAAGTTATTGTATAGTCACCAGTCAGTGAGTGGCTTGAGTTTACCCGTGTCAATATAATTGTTTACACGATCATATGTGCCACGCGTTGCCCAATCCACTATCCGTGAATTAATTTGATTACGTCTTGTACACGGAAATTCGTAATTTATTTTATGGCTCCAGCCATAAATTAAATTTATATCAAATTATTAACTTCGATTTTAAGATAACCTATCAACTTGATCGTTTACAGAATACATCTTCGACTCAAATTACTTATTTTTCTATATATTATCGATATTAGATCGTTGTTATTACCGGGAATTTATTGAAAATGGCGTGCAGTACCTCTTTAAGCCACGCTCCATTTTTGCACTTGCTTGACTTTGAACTTTACAAGATAGAGCTGACGTGAAGAAAAATTTAATGAAATTACATCCGATTCATCGATTTAAAAAATAATTGAATCACAGCGGATTCACCGACTGAATCACAACACAGCGGATTCAGCGATATAAGCAATAACAGAATCCGCGGATTCACCGATGGAATCACAACACAGCGGATTCGGTGATATGCAATCGGATATGGCGCATGCATAATTATGACGAAGATTCGTTTGGAATGTCGCTCCAGATTTGTGTTATACGGGGTCAGACAGGAAATCCTCAATCGATGTCAGCGGAAATTAGATCGGAAACATCCGGATACTATGGAATGTTTCTCCATTGATAAGAACTCTTCACGTCGAATCGCTTCTCGGTGTAACAGCTGATAGTATAAGCAGGTCAAACAAGAAAACCAATGTCAGAAATGGTAACGCGCTCAAGATCATATATATTATATACCCATGATTGTAATTATAGAATATATATTATATTGGTTTTGCGAATGACCAACTCAGAATTCCGTTAAAATAACAATAACAACCAGCACCTGCTTAACGAACTGGTGGCCGACTCGACCGTCTCCGACCACAACCCCCAGTGGGGTGCAGAACGAAAAATGCCTAGAACAGTTGAAATATAAGACTTACAAATTATCTTTTTCATTTCTTTTATTTGTAATTGACATAGCTTGTCACAAACCAAAAATCAACATTATTGACATAATAATGTAAAGAACAATAAACGAAATTCCCAACTACACCTTTTACCGGACTCGGCCTCCGGTTCGCAGTTCGACTTTTAATCCTCCCAAAAAAAAACATTATCTATAAATAAAACGCCCAGCGAACCATAGCTATCTAGAATCTCTAGGACAGTATACACGCGGCGCGTGTAATAATCGCGCTCAAGATTCACGTCAACGTATATATATTGTTGTCTCGAAATGCTTCAACATTAATTCATTCAGACAAACAGCGTGTTTGCGTGGAAACAAGTTTAAACTTTATATTGCTATATATCTCAGATTGTATATACTAAATAATTATAGTCATATTATATACTTGTAACTATCATACCTGTATACTTTACCAAATAAATTCGAATCTGATATAATATAATGATCATAAAGAATAATCAATTATTTAATATTCATCAACTGCATACACTGTATACAAAAACGCTGTGTGTATATATATGGTGCTTTTTCCGACGTAAAATTATCCAGGTACAACTGACCCGAAGTAAAAATATAAGAATATACATCGAATTCACTGATATCGAAAATAACTAAATCAAAACACAGCGGATTCAGAAATATAAAAAAAAATAGCTCAATAACAGTGGATTCATCGATATTGAAACTACACAACGGATTCGGTGATATGCTGGCGGATATTACAAATGTCAAGCGGGTGCGTAATTATGACGGAGATTCGTTTTAAATGTCGTTCCTGAATGCATAATTATGACGGATATTCGTTTGGTGTGTCGCCCCTGATTGGCATCATGGTACCAGACAGGATATCCTTCATCGACGTCAGCGAGAATTAGATCGGAAACATCCGGGTTCTCTGGAATATTTCTCCATTGGCTGCGGACACACGTACCACAGTAGCGATGGCATAGTAGGTGTAACAATTTATTATGGTGGAGTTTGGTGACAATTGGTCCGTCATAAATCTGTGCCATAGCTAGCCAAGTTGCCCGTTGAGTTTCCACACAATGAGTCGACTGGACAAATTAACCCATTGCGTTTCACCAAGGTTGATCTCTACTCATTACGTTTTGCTAAATGGTATTCGCTAGGATATATATAATTTCACGATAGATCGTCCAGAATTGCTTTTGACCGTGGCCTGGTGGCAATTCCTCATTGACTCACATATCATGTATGTGGTACGTTTTTATATGATCTCAATGCATGCATGTTTATCTACTTATATTAATTTCATTAGTAAGAACAATCCTGGCTGAGGACAGAAATGGGTTATTCATTAAGTTATCAAGTGGAGTTGTGTATTGCTAGCATGCAAAATATAACACTGCGTGTTGAGTACAGATCAACAACGACAAGACATTCAGGTAGATACATCATTGAGAGATCGACCGTCGCTGGTAGAGCTTGGTAGACTCATTGTGCGAATTTACAGAGGGCGACATGTCTTGCTATGGGATATTAACTATGAAGACCAATTGTCACCAAACTCCACCATAATAAATTGTCACACCTACTATGCCATCGCCACTGTGGTACGTGTGTCCGCAGCCATTCATAAGACTCTTCACCTCGAATCGTTTCTCTGCGTAACAGCTGAGTGTACACCACGCCAAATGTCGCGAATGTAACTCGAGAGTCCCAGATTTTTTGTTGAAATAGCATTCATTTATCATTTTTTTCATAAAAGAACATAAAATTGGATAAAAATTACGATCGGTGTGACTTTTGGGGTAGACAGTGAGACCACAAACATCGACTTTATTTATTAATTTTAAACACATGACACATTGAGAGTCATGGTATTGGTAATGCACTACTTCTCATTTTAAAAGTAATGGTAAATTGTCATTGTAATGGTAATGTATTATTTCTCATTTTAAAAGTAATGGTAATTATAATGCAGAAATTGGCATGTAATGGTAATGGATTACTTTACAAAGTAATGGACCCATTTGTTTGGTCGTTAGAAATTGGTAGAGAAGCTGTTTTGTCTCATTCGAAGCAGGAGTGTGTCCTGAATAACATCCAAAATCCGCTAAAATCCGCTTTGAGGAAAATGATTGATTCAGATTTCCAATTCTAAATACCCTTCACCGATTTTCTAATTCCGGAATTGTACAGATTGCTTTTTTCGACTCCAATTCCCAAATTAGGTTTCTATTATGTTTTACATACGTGGTGCCTTTCATTCAATATATTGTTAACTTGTTTATATGTATATATATGTTGTACATTTTTTTTAATTATTATTTTAAATGTTCAAGCGGACATTGCACTTATACATTAAGTTCCTCTCATAGTAGTATATTAATCAGTTTATTTAAATTTGTCCTGCAAGGTGCGTAGCAATGTAATGCCAATTTTACAAGTTAATGCAGTCATTTAAATGCATTCCAGTAATGCTCATTACCTGAACACATAAATGAAATTGAATTCAAAGCATTTCACTCAAGTTCAGACTGGTATGTTTTACCAATCATAGCTTCATGGTCACTAGCCTATTAGTAATGTCAAACCTCCATATCTTTCGGAGGACATCTTTAACGATATAACAATCATTCAGCATGCATAATTGTTACCATTGTGTGAGTTATAACTTGGAATTTGAATACATGTAACTCGTATTCGTTCCTCGACCATATTCTGATTAATATCATGCATAATGTACATGATGTACTGCATGCACAGCGTACTCAACACATAAAACATGGATCAATGCTATATATTCATTTTTGTTACTAGTGTCTTTATTTACACAGTCCATGCTCTTAAATGAACATATAGAAACCAAATTATTAAGCCATTAAGCCAATATTGGAATTTTGCATTACTCATAACCAAATCCAATAAAGTTGGAAATTTTATTAAACCAAATCCTATATACATGTAATTGGAAATTTTATTAGACCAAATCCTATATAGTTGGAAATGTTATGGTCTAACCCTCCCCCCAGTTGGAACCCCCTAGGAACGTCCCTGGTCAACCATGCGCATATTGTATAACATAACTTCATGAAAAACGATCGTCAGACGTGAACGTATAATATCATCATGCACGCCTATTCCAGGGGCCACGTGCATTGTAATGTTGCTGGGTCTGATTCCATGGGTCAGTGATTGTAATATTGCCGGGTCTGTTTAAACATGTCATGTCCAAATTAACGACATAAAACAACCATCGTTATCGATAAATAATTAGATTGAATCATTGGCCAATTAAAGGGATACTGTACTCAAATGTTGTTGTTGGTTTCTATTGTCTCTGAGTCGTCGAATAAGGTAATCAGATTTCCGTTATTTGAAAGTCTGTTGAGTATGTAGTAATGTTATGGATGGCAGATTAGCCGGAATACGAAAATACAAATTGTCGTTGTCGAGTAATTTTTGTACGGTTTTTAATGTTATATTATATGTATACTTGTCCCATATACTCATTTAAGTTATTGTATAGTCACCAATCAGTGAGTGGCTTGAGTTTACGCCCCGTATCAATATAATTGTTTACACGATCATGTGTGCCACGCGTTTATTTTATTTATTTATTTACCTCCAATAGAGAAGAATATGTATATACAAGTGTATTATGCGTATGGCCACACATATTATATAGCCTATAGTGAATGGTATGTATATCGTTTCAAGATATATACATGTTTTACAATTTAGGAACAGAATATAGAAAGATAGTTAAGACTGTTGAGGCGTCGAAGAACCGGCGATTATCACAAATGTGTAATAAATGAAATGGCACCACGAAAGAAGCGCACTCGCATCCGTATGGGCTAGCAACACCCATAAGTTATCTTGGGCGGATTAGTTTTGTGCACGTGAAGAGGAATGTTGCAGAAGCAACATGAAGTCGCTCCACAAAACTCCGAGAAGAATTTGGCGACCAAATGCGGCACCGAACAGGATCGCATGTAAGTGGTCTTGATGCAGAGAGTGACGAACGTATACGTGCCGAAACGGTCTATGATCATGCACCAGTAATGGTATCTTAGAGCATGCTCAGCATGCATGACAGGAGTGTTACACGAAGTGGTGATGTGTTCGATTTCATTGTTATATATACACCCACATAGCTTACATTTAGAATTGTTGGTGAAGAGTGTTCGGTTGAGAAGCTGTGCCAGATTTTTCATCTCCTGAGATTTTTCGGATGATCAGCCAGGAGTTTCCATATACGCCATGATGACAGTTGGACCGCGTGTGGAAGAAATCGCATCTGGTTATTTGCATTCACACAGGAAGACAGCCACTCTTCAAAATGACGCTCCTTGACATTTGCTTTTGTGAAGCGTTTCCAACTGGCTTTGGTCATGAAGAATCCACTTGACAGAAACTGGTTAAGGTGAGAGTCGAGATCATATATTCTAAGAATATCGATGATGTCAGAAACGAATCCTGTGGTTTTCACTCCGAACAAGTTATAGTGGTAGAGTTTACATAAGAATACACGAAGAGGAATATCCCGTGTAGCAGGCAAGTGGATTAGCTAGTTTCCTCAAATGAAGCTGCCTTCGAATAGGAATGATTCCAACAAGACCCAGAGATAGGTTTGTGCTTGCGCGGCTGGGAAGAGACTGCATGTGTTTCACGCATGTGCGAAGTGACTTTTCGATGGTGTGTATCTGTTCGTTGTTGGGGTTCGATAGAAGCTCAGATCCACAGATAGCTCTCGGAATAACAACACTATGTAGTAGTTTGCACATCGTAACTGGTGTAGCCATCTGAAGTGATTTTTTGCCTGCTAACGAAAAGTAACTACTGCGCATTTTCTGTGATGCTTCGTCTGCGCGGACTGTATTGTGATCAAATTTTGACTGAACTATGCCAAGGTGACGACATTCAGTGGATTCTTTTATAATTTATCTGCCAAGCGTCCATCTACGTTGTTGACGATTGTAATCACGACGCGATTCGTTAAAACTGTGACGATACTTTTAGTAGTTGAGAAGTTGAAGTTCCATTTGGCACTATAGTCTTGGCATATGTTTAGTAGTTCGTCCAGACCAGAAATACTGAGCGATATGATACATATGTCGTCCGCCGTGGTTGATGATGCACAGTTAATCTCAGAAATATTCAGGCCATAGTTAGATTTTTGCAGAGAAGTGAGTAACTCGTCCACAAACACAATGTACAGGAACGGTGAGCTGACTTCTCCTTGCCGGGTTCCTTGTCGTATATTAAGTGCGGCTGACATGTTTCCGTTATACAAAACACGACTTGTACAATCTTGATACATGTTGCGGATCACGCGCAGAATTTTTCCCTCAAAGCCCAATTTACTAAGTTTGTAGAGAAGACCGTCATGCCACACACGGTCGAATGCCTTCATTGACTCGAGGAAGCATACATATGCAAGAGAATTATTGTCAATGGCGTATTGAGTCGCCTCTTGTACGAGGAACGGTGTCATGGAACATCCAACATTCTTTTGGAACCCGAACTGTATGCCGTGCGGGAAGCGTTGAAGAATGGGACTCTTAAGAAATCTGGCCAGGAGAATTCGTTATATTATCGCATTGTTTCGATGTTGATATATATGGGTGAATATTGACTTCCTCTGGTTGACAATTCCTCCTGTCAACATCGAAATAATGCGATAACTGATTTATTATATGAAACGCGCTTTGATTGGACAAGACCCTGTGCACGACGTTGAACGTCGCTGGAAAAACAATATCTATTTCCAAGTCTGATAATAAGTTGTGTTAACTCTTTACCCAACAGGAGGGCCCTGTGCCAATGCATTCTCTTATATATGCGAGTCGACCATAGGTCGCCTGGCATATATAAGAGAATGCATTGGCTTAACACATTAAAAATTATAAAATTGTTAAAGAATGTAAGAAAAAATGGTAAAAAGTGTTAAAAAAAGATTTTTTTTAGGCCAATGCATTCTCTTATATATGCGAGGCGACCTATGGTCGACTCGCATATATAAGAGAATGCATTGGCACAGGGCATAACTGTAACTATCACAATGTGGTCAAGGAGCCGGTTCCAATGATATCCATATTTGTATGGTTCTATTGAGACAGACCGAAGATATTTTAGGCTGTTGAAGCTTTATTTTGCCGGTTTTGGCCGGTTTGTTGGGTAAAGGGTTAACCCCTGAAGTATCTGACGTCACTCAGAAATGTTATTAACCTGTTGTTTCATTAACCCTGTCATTGCCAGGTCCGATTTTTGTATCAACGGATATACCCTGTGCCAATGCATTCTCTTATATATGCGAGTCGACCATAAGTCGCCTCGCATATATAAGAGAATGCATTGGCCTAACAATTTTTCATCATTTGTTATTATTTTTTACAATTTTTTACAATTTTAATAACTTTTTCTTATATTCTTTAACAGACTTAGTTTGTAGGTTTAGTGCCACGTTTTTCATGGGCATCAAAATTATTACTATGAA
The DNA here is from genome assembly GCA_032622095.1 of Siphonodentalium dalli. Classification (NCBI taxonomy): domain Eukaryota; kingdom Metazoa; phylum Mollusca; class Scaphopoda; order Gadilida; family Siphonodentaliidae; genus Siphonodentalium; species Siphonodentalium dalli. The sequence continues at coordinate 250,873,918 of CP136063.1, forward strand.
TACTTGGTGATAGTTTTGAGTTATAACATGCCCCTATGGTTTTATCCAGTTTGTTTTTAAATTCGCTATAGCATGCTTAAGCATACCCCCACACACAAAATTCAACCAAAAAAAAAAATCTAAAAAAAAAAAATATATATGTTTTTTTTTTTTTTTTTTTTTTTTTGCACTCAAAAGACCATAAATTAGGGCCGATGAGATCGGCCCCTGGCACTGAAAGGGTTAAAGAGGGGAACATCGTTAGATATCTCGATATTTTCATTACGTTTTAAGATAGGAATTGAGGAAAGAAACTTATGATCATTTAATAATAGGTTTCGATGACGAGATATCGACTTTCAAAACGAGGACGTTTCAGCATATTTCGATGTTTTTTAATATTGCGTGGTTGAAAAGTTCAGACAACCGATATGCATTATTCAGAACTGAACACATTACAGTAATTGCTTTTGCCCGGAAGCCGTAATTGAAGTTTTCTCTTTCGTTGACGTATATTTTACCTTGTGAATATAATGCATTACGTTCCTCCTCTCCATCTTCTGTGTATATACTTTCCATTTCTCGATATCATTGTCATTTTGATCAGAGAATAAAGCATTCAAAAGGTGCCAATGTGTAATATTTGGGGATGGCAAATCATAGTTCAAACATTAATTTAAGCACAGGATGACTGACAATTCACGGAACCAATTGTGTTAGATTATCGCCGATAGTTGCGTCCCGAATCTAGATGTCAATATTTACAATTGGGCGTAGTTCAGACGATCTTTTCTAAGGAATGATATGGTCGATTTCTTTGAAATTTTCGGCCGGCGATGTTAGTATAATTTTACATACTCCAGGTTGGCATAGCGCCTGAGTACTAACTTATCAATTTAACGCATCTGAACAAGTCCATAATATGTCTTCAATCGTGATCGATGGATGGCGTCGTCACTCTTCCACAACGCACGCATGTGCCCACATAATACGCACACGATTGAATATCTAAAGATACTTAATCGCGATTGTAAAGCGATTGGTGTACTATCAGGTGCCACATGATGTTATAGGATTATATTTTGATATGAGCATAATGATTTAATCGGAAGGGAGTCGGGACGGGTAAAAATAACCCAAATATAGAACGGAGATTGCATTGTAAGAAATTATCACTTTTGGTTTGGGCCGCTCTTTAAAAAAAATACTTCTTTAACCCTATCATGACGGGAGCTTCCTGAATGTTTGCGAAAACCCTGTGCCAATGCATTCTCTTATATATGCAAGTCGCCCATAGAGAGGAATATTTCTGAAATAACTATATATAGTAGTGGCTTCGCTTATCACTCTTCCAATTAGATTATGTTGATAATCTATATTCTGATATTTAATCAACGATCTCTTGGCACGTGCGTTACTCAGATTGAATATCATTATATACATAATCCTGAACACCGATTAAAAAATGTTATATAAATAATCTTTGGCGTAGTGGCTGGGGTGCCCGTACAACTGTCTTTCAAGACGCCAGCTTTGTTAACCCTTTACCCAACAGAACGGCCCTGTGCCAATGCATTCTCTTATATATGCGAGTCGACCATAGGTCGCCTCGCATATATAAGAGAATGCATTGGCTTAAAGGTACGGTTGGCCTTGGCGGTGGGTATCCTGTGAAAATATTTCCACACGTCAAAAACCGCCACAAACAGAAAGAACAACAAAATGTAGACAGACTTTGTCCGTATACAAATAAGAAATATCGCATTAACAGTATGTTATTGTCATATTGTTTACCATTGTTATGTAAACAAAAGCATAAAAAGTTACTTTTCTGATGTTTGTTTATATTATGATGGTAAACATAAAGAGCGTTCTTTGTGTGTGAATTCCTGATATGGAACGAATAAAGAGCGTTTATGCCATTTGTGTGTGATTAGCCAGCAGCATTGTGTTGTCTTCTGTAACACAATCAGGCTCTGGCTTAGGTAAAATATAGTAAATCTTTATGATAACATGCTGTTTACGCGATGGTCATGGTATATATGAACGAAACTGTATGCGCTTTAATGTTTTTCTGTTTACGGTGATTGGAACAAATATGAATATTTTCGACAACTAAGGCCTCATGTGCCTTTAACACATTAAAATTATAAAATTGTTAAAGAATGTAAGAAAAAATGGTAAAAAGTGTTAAAAAAAGATTTTTTTTAGGCCAATGCATTCTCTTATATATGCGAGGCGACCTATGGTCGACTCGCATATATAAGAGAATGCATTGGCACAGGGCATAACTGTAACTATCACAATGTGGTCAAGGAGCCGGTTCCAATGATATCCATATTTGTATGGTTCTATTGAGACAGACCGAAGATATTTTAGGCTGTTGAAGCTTTATTTGGCCGGTTTTGGCCGGTTTGTTGGGTAAAGGGTTAATCTTAATTGACCGAACAATAACACTTTTTCTTCAACTGGAAGCTCGATTGGTTGGCAGTGATTGTTCCCAAGACACAATTGTTTATCGCAAAGAATTTATCTAATTTTGTGGAAATATATTGGGAAAACTATACATTGCTGTCTATTACTTCTAAATATTTACATACTAAGTGTTGTCATCACTAAATCCAGCATTGTGATTGGTCGGCGCCCACGTGGCTAGTTGCAGTTATTTCTCGGTGAATGCGCAACGGCTCATAACACCAAGCTCATAACACCATCGATACGTCATTGGGTTTGGAAAGACGAACGCGTAATGTTTTGGGCGCATTTGGACTCGCGCAGGATTGACTTAATATATCATCGGGTTTCAATATGAAGAGAAATTGTTCCTATTAACTTTTGCCAAGGGTGCTATTGGGTATTTTGGGCTGTTTTTGTCACGATACACTTTTCGATTTAAATACATTTACAAAAGTGGCTTTTTCGCTAAATGTATATAAATATAAGGATTAACTGTCATGTGGACTATTTTTATGGAGATGTAACCGTGAGGTAAGTGGTCATAACTTGTATGTAAAACCCTTGGGGTTTTACACAAGTTATGTCCACTTACCTCACGGTTACATCTCCATAAAAACAGTCCACATGACAGTTAATCCTTATTTATAACTCTTCTTTATATTAATGTTATGAGTTATATAACCGACAAGTTTGAAGTCAAATTTACTATAATGCGCGTTATAAAATGTGTCATCAAACTTTTCAGGTAACACTGCATCACCTTAATCAAAACAGTTATTTCTTAGTTATTTCTTGAAAGGCTGATAATGTTAAATCTGTGGTTTCGTCTGATTTACTGGAATTGTGCAGGGTGGTGAATCGTGATGGGTATCCGCATTTAAGTGTCTATAAGTACTGTAACATATGCAAGCGTTCGACGAGGTTTGTTCTGTGACCTATTTTAATTCATATTAACTTTGTAGTATGCATCTTTAGAGCATTATATCGAACATCTATAATAGTATTCAACTACAGCAGTTGGATATAGCTATCATATAATAATTCAGGATGCGCCGGATCTGTTTAGCGAAGACATACATAGCGTGTGGAGTCACATTTGTACTCACAATAGACTCTCTAATAGAATAGATACATGGTCTATATTCGGAGAAAACGCTTGGAATTGTATGAAAGCAGAATTGGCTCGATAAATAATATGGAGCGGTGTTCCTGGAACACAATTGGTCGTATGTGCAACGAACAGGCTCATAAATATACTACCGCATCATGATCAATAGAAACTATTGCACCACAGTGAGCTATCGAGTCTATTACCGTGGACCCTAGATAATTCCGATATGCGCCTGGTCATCATCGGCGCTATTTTGCTTTAACTGATCCCAACGCTTTGTTTGTAACTAACATTCTGCAATGCGTTTGATGAAACATTCCCACGGTTATAATGCGACATTGTTTCAAGCATCAGGGGTACTCAAACCCATGCAACAGCTTCGTGGTAACGATACGAAATTATAGAGAACACACCAAAAGGTATTCAAGGACCAAGCAACAGTTCCATGCATGGTAATAGAAAGATTCTATCTGAAAGATCTTAAAGGGGTGCCCAAGACCAATGCATCACTTTCATGGTTGTAGCAACATAATATATCTAATAAATGTATCTGTCATATTTTAATTCAGGATATTCTGGATGTGTTTAGCAATTACATATAGACTGCTTGTAGAGTCAGATTTGGACTCACAATCGACTCACTAATATAAATGAATAGAGTCCATTGAAAGCTGATATGATTAGCAATATGCATGTCTGCGCCACGGTGAGCGTCATTTTCCGTTAAAGTGCACCATGATAATTTCAATATACGCATTTTATCAGCGCCAGTTTTCTTTAAATGCGTCAGACGCTTTGCATGCACAAAACTTACTGCAGTGCATTTGGTGCAACAGTGTCCTTGGTTTTAATGCGACGTAATGTCAAACATCCGAAATGTTTGTATGGGGCTCTGTATGGGTGAAATTATAAAATTGTTAAAGAATACAAGAAAAAATTATTAAAATTGTAAAAAATTGTTAGGCCAATGCATTGACTGCGGACACACGTATCACAGTAGCGATGGCATAGTAGGTGTGACAATTAATTATGGTGCAATTTTGGTGACAATTGGTCGTCATATTTCTGTGCCATAGCGATCAATGTCGCCCGCCGCACATTCACACAATGAGTCTCTTCCAAGCTCTAGCAGCGTCGAGATCGACATCTCAATGATTTATCTAACCGAATGTCTTGTCGCTGTTGATCTTTACTCAACACGCAATGTTATATTTTAATGCTAACACACAAGTCCACTTGATAACTTAATAAATACCTCGTTTCTGTCAACAGTCATGATTGTTCTTACTAAGAACAAATCACCGGTGTAATTTCTCAGCATATATAAAAGTCGGTCAAACATTGCGATTAGTTATAAGTGTTATGTCGCTTTGTTTATTCCATATACTTTCTCTTATCTGCATCTCTTCCAACAATTCCGATACAGCTTCATCTGTCCACATATGATGTTAGCCTAATTATGCGTAGATTTAACGTCGCAAAATAAAACACGCAATTGGGGAACTGACTTAATACGCGTGAAAATAATGTATGTAGATAAACATGTATTCAGATCATATCAATAAAACATGCCACTTGCATGCTATGTGAGTGAATGGGTTCAAACACAATTCTGGACGATCGATCGTGCAATTTTATGTATGGTAGAGAATACAATGTGGCTAAACGTAATGAATAGAGATCAGCCTTGGTGAAACGCAATGGGTTAATTTGTCAGTCGACTCACTGTGTGAATGTGCGGCGGGCGACATGACTTCCTATGGCATATAAATTATGTTGGCCAATTGTCACCAAACTCCACCATAATTAATTGTCACACCTACTATGCCATCGCTACTGTGGCACGTGTGTCCGCAGCCATTCTCTTATATATGCGAGGCGACCTATGGTCGACTCGCATATATAAGAGAATGCATTGGCACAGGGTAAAATCCCGACTTACGACTGGATTTGATATGGCGGGTCACATATTCCATCTGAAAGATCTTAAAGGGGTAGGATAAATGCATCATTTTTATTGTTATAGCATCATACTATGTACTCGGAGCTTATATGATAATCAATAGACACTGTTTCACCACGATGAGCGTTATAGACCATTATATAATGCACCCCGGATAATTCCGAAATACGTCTGGATTCTATGAGCGCCTCTTGTCTTTAAATGCTTCCGACGCTTTGTTTGCAAATAACTTGCTGCAATGCATTTGATGCAACACTTTCCATGGTTATAACGCGATGTAATCTCAAAGATACGAAAGGAGTACCCAAGACCCATGCAACAGTTTCATGGTTGTTGAACGATCTAATCTGGGTCATCTTAAAGAAGTTCCCAAGACCCATGAAACAGCTTCATGGTTATAATAAGACATAGTATAGAGAACATAATATTCAAAAGGTATTCCAGTACCATGCAACAGTTTCATGGTTACAGAAAGGTGTAATCTGAAATATTTTAAACCAATGCAACACTTTCCTGGTTATAGAGATATTCCATCTGAAAGACCATAAAGGTGTAAGATAAATGCAGCACTTTTATGGTTATGGCATCATACTATATTTATTACATATAATTATCGTTTTTTAAAGGCACGTGCGGCGTTCGTTTGCAGAAATATTCATATTTGTTCAAATCGACATCAACAGAAGGAATATTAAAAAATATATATAGTTTTGTTCATATGCCAAACATAATCAGCGCGTAAATAGTTTATTGTCGTCAAGATGTACGATGGTGTACGTAAACAAGAGTCTGTTCGTGTTACAGAAGTTTTGCTTCTGTTTACATAACACAGCGCAATTCTATTGGTTAATCACACACAAATGATATAAACGCTCTTTATTATTTCCATATCAGGAAAACAGTAACAAATAACTCTCTGTATGTTTACCATATCCGGATCTAAACAAAAGCCAGCTTCTGTAACGTTTTTTGCTTTTGTTTACATAACAAAGGAAAACATTTGACAATAACATTCTGTTTATGCCATATTTCTGATTGGTATAAGAACAAGTTCTGCCTATATTTTACTATTCTTTCTGTTTATAGCGGTTTTCGACGGAGGTGAGTATTTTAACAGCATACCCACCGCCAACTCCGCCCGTATCTTTAACCCTTTACCCAACAAACCGGCCAAAACCGGCCAAATAAAGCTTCAACAGCCTAAAATATCTTCGGTCTGTCTCAATAGAACAATACAAATATGGATATCATTGGAACCGGCTCCTTGACCACATTGTGGTAGTTACAGTTATGCCCTGTGCCAATGCATTCTCTTATATATGCGAGTCGACCATAGGTCGCCTCGCATATATATATAAGAGAATGCATTGGCCTAAAAAAACACTTTTTACCATTTTTTTCTTACATTCTTTAACAATTTTATAATTTGTAATTTGTTAAGCCAATGCATTCTCTTATATATTCGAGGCGACCTATGGTCGACTCGCATATATAAGAGAATGCATTGGCACAGGGCCCTTCTGTTGGGTAAAGGGTTAATGCAAGATATGCTGCATCTTCAGCAAAGTAAATAGCTTGTGTGGTCATATTTTTCATTGTTATAGAAAGATGTTATCTGATATATCTTGTAATGATGTATAAGACCAATGCAACACTTTCGCGGTAATAGAGATATTCCATAATGAAAACATTACAGGGGTAAGATAAATGCACTACTTTTATGGTTATAGCATCATACTATCTATAGGAGCTTGTGTGATAATTAATAGACACTATACTGCACCACGATGAGCGCTATAGTCCATTATATAGTGCACCCCGGATAGTCCATTATATAGTGCACCCCGGATAATTCCCATTATATAGTGCACCCCGGATATTTCCCAAATACGCCTGGATTTTATCAGCGCATGTTTTCATTAAATGTTTCTGACACTTCGCTTGCAAATATCTTGCTGCAATGCTTTTGATGCAACATTTTCCATGGATATACTACGACGTAATATCAAACATGTGAGGGGTCCACGGGACCCATGTAACAGGTTCATGATTATTATAAGACATAATAGAAAACATATTCAAAAGGTATTCAATTAAGTACCATGCAACAGCTATATAAAGATGTAACCCTAAAATATCTTAAAAGATGCATGAGGCCAATACAACACTGTCCTGGTTATAGAGATATTCCATCTGAAAGACCTTAACACTTTCATGACGGGAGCTGCACTGGCGCAACATTAAATATCCTGTTCCAATGCGTTATCTTATATATGCGAGTTGACCATAGGTCGCCTCGCATATATAAGAGAATGCATTGGCCTAACAATTTTATCTTACTTTCTTTAACAATTTTGATCTGTTTTTATAATTTTTCTTACATTATTTAACAATTTTTATAGTTTTTTTCTTATATTCTTTAACAATTGTTTAATTTGTTTTTGCTTATATTCTTTAACAATATTTTAATTTGTTATCATAATATAAAATTTGTTAGGCCATGCATTCTCTTATATATAAGAGAATGCAATGGCACAGTGGGTTTTCGCAAAAACAAAAGGAAGCTCCAGTAATGAAAGGGTTAAAGGGGTAAGATAAATGCAGCACTTTTATGGCTATGGCATCATACTATATTTATTACATATAGCTATCGTATTTTAATTCAGGATATGCTGCATCGTTCAGCAAAGACACATCAACAGCTTGTGTCGTCAGATTTGGACTCACCGTATATTCTCTTATAGAATAGATATAGTCTATTCGGAGCTTATATCATTATTAATAGACACTATACTGCACCATGGTGATCTCAATGGTCCATTATATAGTTCACCCCGGACACTCCGATAAACTCCGGGATTGTATCAGCGCCAGTTTTCTTTAAATGCTTCCGATGCTTTGTTTGCAAATAACTTACTGTAATGCATTTGATGCAATATTTTCCATGGTTGTACTGCGACGTAGTCTCAAACACATGAAAGTGGTACCAAGACCCATGTAACAGGTTCGTAGTTATAATAAGATATTATAGAGAACATATTCAAAATGTATTCAAGTACCATGCAACAGTTTCATGGTAATAGCCAGATGTAATCTGAAATATCTTAACCCTTTACCCAACAAAACGGCCAAAACGGCCAAATAAAGCTTCAACAGCCTAAAATATCTTCGGTCTGTCTCAATAAAACCATACAAATATGGATATCATTGGAACCGGCTCCTTGACCACATTGTGATAGTTACAGTTATGCCATGTGCCAATGCATTCTCTTATATATGCGAGTCGACCATAGGTCGCCTCGCATATATAAGAGAATGCATTGGCCTAAAAAAAAAAAATTAACACTTTTTACCATTTTTTCTTACATTCTTTAACAATTTTATAATTTTTAATGTGTTAAGCCAATGCATTCTCTTATATATGCGAGGCGACCTATGGTCGACTCGCATATATAAGAGAATGCATTGGCACAGGGCCGTTCTGTTGGATAAAGGGTTAAAGAGGTCCGCAAGGCCAATGCAACACTTTCGTGGTAAAAGCAAGATGCAGTCTAAAACATCTTAAAGAGCTACCCAAGACCATTGCAGCACTTTCATGGTTATAACATCAAATATATTTCCAGATTGTGATACAGATATATCGCCGGAAGTTTGTCTTTTCGCTCCCGCTAGCGTGTCATAAATCGCGCGCGGAATCAATTTTTATTCCAATCCTGTGTTGCTCGGCTGCATAGAAGCGTATTTCGTCGAGTGGTTTGCTCTTCCTGCGGGTGTTAAAACTCGAACGTAAATCAATGTCGCATTCGCTAATAGTTATCAGTTTAATCAGTTACTTAGACTCAATAATTAGTCCGATACACGGAATGCTAATGGAGCACAAACCATAAAGCTTAACTGGCACACCGCGGTCTCTGTGTCGAGTTCTGCTTAACGGCTGTTTCGGTTCCAACAAAAATTAAATAAGCGTCTCTAAGGAAAGCATTAATATCAGAAGTATGTGTTAATATACAGTCAGATTCATATACTGATGCTGCATTATGTCTATCGTATTCCCGCCAAATTATTATTTTGCGAAACGGTCTTCCCCAAAATAACGTGCTCGCGCTACATTAATCGTTTCGATTGGACACTTTTATCTTGGTGCTGGTAATATAGTGAGTTCTGAGTGGCGCTACTGACGTGAAATCCCGCGGTTTGGGAAAGAGACAGTTTACAACAAGTATATCAAACCCACAATTTAGATTGATATGAACTTCGCGTTCTGGCGTTAATGGCGTTGTAGCTCAATGACGAACCGCATTTGGTTTTCCACCAAGATAGATAGTTTATTCTATTTCACCAATACAACATGGTATTAAGAAATAGGACGCGACGTCTGACGTAATGGGGGTCAGGTTCAAGTTAATAACATGGCCATAGTACTTCTATAGGTACGAAGTTTGGCTCAGATCTGATGAGAAACGACGCAGCAGTGACGAGGGACCAACGTCAAGTTGAGCTACAACGTCATTAACGTCCACCACCCAAACAATTACACAAAAAAACATTGCATTTACTATATACGATTTTATTAAGTCCAAACCCGCCTTTGAAACTGACTAAAAATTGTTCCTACAAAACTCGACGAGTATTACTACAAAACTCGTTAGCTTGTTTTTTTACTACAAAACTCGTCGATATTTTACTACAAAACTCGTAACCCAAATTACTACATAACTCGTCGATTTTACTACAAAACTCGTGAGCTACCACAAAACTCGTCGATTGTTACTACATAACTCGTGAGCTACATAACTCGGCGTAACAGCACTTAGCTGGATCGTGATATGACAGAACACCTCTTGTAACGTGGTGTAGATCAACTTCGAAATGACTAAATGAATTACTTTACACGAAATACGAATGATAGATCCAATACTTAACATACAACCACCGAAAATTATATACCTCTCGGACCAAGGCCCATTGAAGATAATGTCTCAAACACATTTCGTTCTGACATTTGTAAAGACCTCTGACACCTCCCTTAACAGAGAATAATGTTAACCACATCAACATGTTAACATAATATTGGGTTTGAATTAACGCGGCCCTGAACTTATATTCATGTTGCAAACTGTCTCAAGACAAATCAGTTGCATACCGCGAGGGATTCCTAATCACCTGTAATCTGAAGTGTTTCATACGCTAAATACAAACTAATTAAAATATTCTATGAAAGAAGACGTTTATTTTCAAAATTTAACCAAAAGCACGTATCCTTTTTAACCAAACGCAGGCAACAAGCACGCTTTTTTTACTTTAAAACATATTTTATTCGTATATAAATATACAAAAGGGATCGGGGCACAAGTTATTTCAACTTAGGTAGTCCCTCTCCCGTACAAAATTGACAATACATTGTTATAAGATGACAAAAAGGCGATAACAGAAACGTTTGTACATGGTGAGAAAACAATTTGAATTTGCATAATGTCGAATAACATCTTTCAGCGTATGTTTATGGATTACCAATTAGAACGAGCATAAATATGTGCATATCTATATCTATTGTGATATTTAAGGAAGATGTAAATATAGATTTCAAGGCTATGTATGTATCAAACATTTTACTGTAAGATTAAGCTAAATTTGTATAGTAGTGAATTTGGCGATTCGCCAGATGACGCCCTTGACAGTTACGCTGGAAGAAATTATCGATGTGTATACAAATGGTGCATGGATGTGGCAATCCGAATGAGGGAGGGGTGCTAACGGCCATATAAAAACTTAACTGGTGCGCGGTTATAACTTTGTCCAGTCATACTGCTTGGGTGTATAGACTTTTAAACCGCGGTCTCAGTATCGAATTCGACTTATAATTATAAGCTGAATAAAATTATAGTGTGTATCTCCGGAGAGGGGACGCTTAAAGGGCACCATGGCACTCGTAGTTGGTCAAGGTTATAAAAAATTATAAAAGTCTAAAACATCACCACTAAAAAGAACATGGAGCATTAAATAAATGTTATTCTTGTGTTCATGTTTTATGTTTCTCCAATAACGAATTTTCGCGTGTTGAAACCATTGTTATGTAATCAAATCTGTTACAGTGATTTGTCAACAAACGATTGCTAATTGTATATATATATATATATATATATATATATACTAGAAGGTGACCCGACTTCGTCCGGGCTTTGACCTTGAATTGGCCATTTTGAAGGTCAAGGTAAAATTGGGGTCACGATTTGACCAGTCCAAAAACACTACCCGGACAAAAGTACCCGACAAACGTGCCCGTCGAAATCCATCCGGTTTTACCCGATTTGACCTTGAATTAATAATTTTGAAGGTCAAGGTCTGGTCGGGGTCACGATTGGACCCGTCCAAAACAATCAGTGGACAAAAGTAACCACACGTATCAAATTTCGTCGAAATCCCATCAAAATTGGCGATTTGACCTTGAAGTTACCCGATTCCAAGGTCAATGTCACGTCGCACGGGCAAATGAATATGCTTAAGAGACTCGCCATAAGAAAGTACCCCCACATACCAAGTTTCATCGAAATCCCGTGATATTCGGGTGTTTGACCTTGAAATTACCCGATTTCAAGGTCAATGTCACGTCGCACGGACAAATTAATAGGCCTATGCCAGTTCTCGGCCGAAAATACCCCCACATACCAAGTTTCATCGAAATCGGTTCGGCCGTTTTCGAGTCCATCGCGAACACACAGACACACAGACAGACACACAGACAGACACACAGACAGACACACAGACAGATCTTCCAAAATATATAATAGACTAGAAGGTGACCCGACTTCGTCCGGGCTTTGACCTTGAATTGACCATTTTGAAGGTCAAGGTCAGGTGGGGTCAAACACCAACACCCCAAAAATGGTGGAAATCGGCCCAGCGGATACCGAGATACCCTGTGCATCAAATTTCGTCCGTAAAAATCCGCCAGTTTAACCCGATTTGATTTCCACTCAAGTATATAAACGCGCCTCATATACACACGCTCATTAATTATCAAGTTTCAACGTAAATATAAATTACCATCGGTGCCCGAGATGTCGCCAAGACGTCTGAAACAGTCAAATGCATCGGCCGGTTAAGCGTTAACGTTAACGTGATCTAACGCTATGACCTATACGACGTCATAGAAGTTACGCATTGTTTTTATCCTGATGGAAGATAGTACCACTTCTTCTTGATAATTGAGGCAGATAACTAAAACGGATACATACGCATTATATATCGTTGAAAAGAGGAAACACGAAAGATTCTCACAGTGCCATTATTATGACTGGCATTTTATTATTCGCGCTGTTTCGAATCGATTTGTAAGCACCGAACTCAAATGAAAGTCCCGTAACTCAGCGTAAAAACAGATTTGACCTCAGCACGTGAAAAGTTTACCTCGGATCTGAAAATTAATATGCCTATGCCACTTCCCGACCGATAGGACCCTCACATACGAAGTTTCATCGAAATCGGGTCGGCCGTTTTCGAGTTCATCGCGAACACACACACACACACACACACACAGATCTTCCAAAATATATAATAGACTAGAAGGTGACCCGACTTCGTCCGGGCTTTGACCTTGAATTGACCATTGTGAAGGTCAAGGTCAGGTGGGGTCAAACACCAACACCCCAAAAATGGTGGAAATCGGCCCAGCGGATACCGGGAAATCGGCCCAGCGGATACCGAGATACCCTATGCATCAAATTTCGTCCGTAAAAATCCGCCAGTTTAACCCGATTTGATTTCCACTCAAATATATAAACGCGCCTCATATACACACGCTCATTAATGATCAAGTTTCAACGTAAAGATAAATTACCATCGGTGCCCGAGATATCGCCAAGACGTCTGAAACAGTCAAATGCATCGGCCGGTTAAGCGTTAACGTGATCTAACGTTATGACCTCTAACGACGTCATAGAAGTTACGCATTGTTTTTATCCCGATGGAAGATAGTACCACTTCTTCTTGATAATTGAGGCAGATAACTAAAACGGATACATACGCATTATATATCGTTGGAAAGAGGAAACACGAAAGATTCTCACAGTGTAATTATTATGACTGGCATTTTATTATTCGCGCTGTTTCGAATCGATTTGTAAGCACCGAACTCAAATGAAAGTCCCGTAACACAGCGTAAAAACAGATTTGACCTCGGCACGTGAAAAGTTGACCTCGGATCTGAAAATGAATAGGCCCATGCCACCCCCTGGCCGAAAATACACCCACATACCAAGTTTCATCGAAATCGGCTTGGCCGTTTTCGAGTCCATCGCGATCACACAGACAGACACACCCTCACACACACACACACACACACACAAACAGATCTTCCAAAATATATAATAGATAGTAAGTTCAAATATTTTAGTTTGAATATGACTTTCAGAATAGTTTTCAATGAATTTGCTTTTCCAATGTTTACCGTCAAGTTTTTATAAAACTTTGATATCTTATTGGACTTTAATGTACTTTATCGGTAATTCCAATGTGTAACAGTAATGTCTACATAACAATGTTTGACATGTGACATCTCATTACTTGAGAGTTAATAATAATGAAAATGTCTTTTTCCCGTGGACATAGGTCGGAGGCCTTTACTCCCTTTAACTCTACCTATAGTTGAGGTACTGATTATTAAAGTGTGGTGTTCAACTTCTCTAACTCGACTCCATAACTGTAAAGCAGTGACGACCAAGGGTCAGTGACAATGAAGTCTAAAACACAGTTTTGATAGTCACATGTGCTAGGATAATTAACCATTTCTTTGTTAAATGAAATATTCCATTAGGCATAACAAATATACATGCAATGGTGTAGTATTTATCTGCATGGGTGTTCAGGACATATGTGTAGACAACATACGTACAAACAGAAAACAAAAGTGCAGAACGAGTCCTATTCGTTGGTGGAAAAGTTTGCACTGAATTTGTTGGGCGATCAACTACATGTAGCGTGCCATATTTCAAAGGGGCTAAATGTGTAATGCATATTTGAAAGCTCTTTACTTTATGTGTTTGTTATTCGCTTTTAGTAATATGCATGCGACTTGAAATCTCGGTGATATGTGCCCGATAACACAATTGGGTGTTATAGAGGCCATTGCGCCAAGGATTATATATCAAACAATATATAATTTAGGGTTATTAATTAGATAGCGATTGGTATTCAATCTGATTAATAATATTTCAAAATGACTATCCTGATTTAATCGAAGTGCATGGTGATAACCGGAGCCAACTAGCCATTACTAAATATACTATTTTTAGGACATAAAATAAAAAACACATCCATTACCCTGCAGGGAGCCCCACACATATATATATAAGCATATAGAATAGTGTCGTCTGCTCATGTTTGTCTGGGGCTCTGTATGGGTGAAATTATAAAATTGTTAAAGAATACAAGAAACAATTATTAAAATGATAAAAAATTGTTAGGCCAATGCATTCTCTTATATATGCGAGGCGACCTATGGTCGACTCGCATATATACGAGAATGCATTGGCACAGGGTATATTCAGAAAGAAAAAAAATTTAAATAACAATTTTACCGGAGAAGTATTTTAAAGAGCGCTTATAAAAAAAGACCATGTTTTAAGCGGCCCAAAACCTCCCGAAATACTAATTTCGAATTTCGGAAAAACATCCCGTGGCACATGCTATTCAGATCACTATCTAATCTTGAACCCCGATTAATTATCTTTCGCTATCTAATCATGAACCCCGATTAATTATCTTTCGCTATCTAATCATGAACCCCGATTAATTATCTTTCGCTATTTAATCATATGCGTTTTACATGTAGGTGGTTATATGTGATATGATGCTTGATCATAAGAGTGGTCGCATGTGATATCATCATCCCACAACTGCGTTGCATACTGCCTCCTATATATAGAAAAAGTCATCTAACTGTCTAACACATCAGGGGGAACTTGATTGGCTGTGTTCGGTGGTATACAAAGTAATAAGAACAAATAACTCTTACTATTATTGTTGAGATTTTTCGTAGACACTGGCACAATATTCCTTATTTCAATGCATCAAAGCTGCATTATTGCAGTTTCATAGCCTGTGATACAACACAGGCAGGCGAGAGTACCAGAAACAGCAAGCACCATCGGTCCATTGTCGATATTTTACCGCGCGACCTGGTTCCAATTTAATTCTTATACATCACTCAGGACCCTATTATAATCATCACATTGATTGGCGGTTCTTACCAAGGATCTGAGCAGAGAATTCGCACTGAATTGACCCATATATATTGGATAGTAGTGATCCGTGTTCCCGGTGTATCGATGGGGCAAACGGACACAGGGAGTACGTGCGGTGCATTCAATTGGCAAGATAAATTTCAGGAATCCCAATAGAACGTTACAATTAATGACGGCCCGAAAATCGAATACCATTCATCGTCCAACATATCGAGCGCAAATGCGGCGATAAAAGAGGGGGATCTAAATGAACCATGTGTCTGGACTTAATATTGGTCCTCTGCAGCACAGATAGTCGGGGGGGGGCTTAAGCTGTTTAAACGTTTTCATTATAATTACCATGTTGTATATCGTGGTTGTTTGTGGGCCCTAATTACGTTTACACTCATTCACAACTTGAGTATTGTATTGAGTGGTTGCATATTTGAGTTGAATAGACATTGGGCAATAAGATAGCTGTCTTTATGAACGTTATCCCATGACACATATGTGAGGGCTGATGTGGTCACTATCAAAAGATTGTGATGGGGTCATGTCTCTATTCCGAAGGTTCGCTATTCCGAAGGTTCGTTATTACGAAGGTTCTCTATTCCGAATGTTCGCTATTCCGAAGATTCGCTATTCCGAAGGTTATCTATTACGAAGGTTCGTTATTACGAAGGTTCTCTATTTCCGAAGGTTCACTATTACGAAGGTTCGTTATTACTGAGGTTCGCTATTACGAAGGATTTTTTATATTCTATTATAAACGAGAATCGTGCCTCCTCGACGGTCTGCGTTACAAACATACACAATCTTAGTATGAACGTGGTGGTGTTTACGACCAGTGTGTATATGGGCTGACGTAACTAGGTATTGAGAAATAACTTCATACGTTATCACATTGGATATGTTATGGGAACCCACGAAAACAAAACATTGAACGACCCCCAAGACCGAGTAGGAAATGGAGGATTTTGGAGGCAAGAACACGCCAACTAAAGGAAGATTATAACAGCAGCGTTATAACTCTAAATCAGTACTGTAACTCCATAACGAACCGCATGAAATTATGGTGTTCTTCCAAAGACAGGACTTTATCCCTTATTTTGTTTCAGTCATGCAGTTACTATGTTTCCGTAATAAAACGATTAACCCTTTACCCAACAAAACGGCCAAAACCGGCCAAATAAAGCTTCAACAGCCTAAAATATCTTCGGTCTGTCTCAATAAAACCATACAAATATGGGTGTCATTAGAACCGGCTCCGTGACCACATTGTGATAGTTACAGTTATGCCCTGTGCCAATGTATTCTCTTATATATGCGAGTCGACCATAGGTCGCCTCGCATATATAAGAGAATGCATTGGCCTAAAAAACACTTTTTACCATTTTTTCTTACATTTTTTAACAATTTTATAATTTTTAATATCTTAAGCCAATGCATTCTCTTATATATGCGAGGCGACCTATGGTCGACTCGCATATATATGAGAATGCATTGGCACAGGGCCGTTCTGTTGGGTAAGGGGTTAACTTATTCTGTGATCCTGATTGATAACCGAAACCTGGAACAATTTGGAAATTAGAATGGAGTGTATGGGAAATAATATAGTGTAATAGAATATTTAATTTTATTGTGAGTTTTTTTGGGGTGAGGCATGTAAATTTTGATGTGCATTTCCGAATAAATACGCCCATAATAGAAAACCTTCGGAATCGCGAACCTTTGGAATAGCGAACCTTTGGAATAGCGAACCTTCGGAATAGACAACCTTTGGGATAGCGAACCTTCGAAATAGATAACCTTCGGGATATAGAACCTCCGGAATAGAGAACCTTCGGAATAGAGAACCTTCGGAATATAGAACCCTACCAGATTGTGATTGGGCAGACGTGCTTTCAGAATATGGTTGTGGGTACACTGCCATCTAGAAATATGGTTGTGGGTACACTGCCATCTAGGAATATGGTGGTGGGTACACTGCCATCTAGAAATATGGTGGTGGGTACACTGCCATCTAGGAATATGTATGCATGCTTCAAGTGCTCGTGCTTCGGTCGACTCTTTTGAATTAATGAGTGCACACTTGATTGCTTACATATTATGGTACTGACTTCTATGATGTTGGCATTCATATATTCCCCATGCAAACTGAGGACATCGATAGGAGTTGTGGGAGACGCAATTATCTCTATATACCTTCTTTCTTTTGACTTTGACATTATTGCCAGAGAATCTTACAAAGACCTGTTTTTCCTTTCCGTTTTTTTTTGAGTTTTTGTTTAAATTTTATTATTATTATTTTTTGTTATGGCGATATGGTTCTACTCCAAACAAAATTCTTCCGTAATTCCAACAGAACGTTACCATTAATGACGGCTGGGTAATCGAATACCATTCATCATACATAATATCGAACGCAGGTGCAACGATGAAAGCACGAATATAAATGAACCGTGTGTCTGGAGTTAATATTGGTCCTCAACAACACATATAATCTGGAAGCATAAGTTGTTAAAACGTTTTCATTATAATTACCATGTTATCTAACGCGGTCGTTTGTGGGCCATAATTTATTTTACACTCAACCGCTACTTGAGTTTTGTATTTATTGGTCGCATATTTTCTGTTGAATATTGTAGACGATGACCAATAAATGGCTGTATTTAGGTACGGTATCCCTTGATTCGTAAGTGGAGTTTGATAGGGTCACTCACACTAAGTACACGTGATCAGAATATGGCGGTGGGTACAATGTTATATAGGAACAGGCATGCATGGTCTGTTCGTACTTCGACGCTCTCTTTTCTAATCTTTGTTTCGAGTTGGCCGCAATTCAAATATTTAGATTGCTTACAATTTATGGTGCCTTCTATGATGTTGGCCTTCATGCATTTCCATGTAAATTAGTCCAAACTGAGGACGTTGACTGGGGTTATGGGATACCTAATCATATGTGCCATTTATATTTACTTTTTGACAGAGAATTTGTTTCACCTTTACGTTTGTTCTTGTTGTGACGATGTGGTTCTACTCCAAATAAAAATCTTCAGGAATCCCAATAGATTAGAACAATTAATTACGGCCGGGAAATCGAATACCATTCATCATCAAAATTATCGAACGCAGGTGCATCGATAAAAGCGCGGCTAAAAATGAACCGTTAATATAGGTCCTCTACAGCGCATATAATCTGCAAGATGAAGCTGTTTGAACGTATTCTGTAAAATTACCATGTTGTCCAATTCGGTCGTTTGTTAGCCATCATTTATTTTACACTCATCCGCTACTTTAGTTTTGTATTTATTGGTCTCATATTTTCTGTTGAATGTAATACACGATGGCCAATAAAATGGCTGTATTGAGAAACGTTGTCCTTTGACAAGTAAGTGAGGGTCGATGGTGGCACTCTCAATAAAATATTGTAAGTGGGCACATGTACTTTCAGAATGTTCCAGACTCGTAATTCGGCGTTCTAGTAGTTATGTACCGATCGGGCAAACATGCCACATATAATTTTGAAGATGCAGCATATCAGAAATGGAATTTGTTTGGAGTATAACCATTTTCCATAAGCATAAGAAACAATTCAATGGGACAACAGCCTTTGTAAGATCCTCTGGAAAAAGTGTCAGGGAGCACAAATGATTAGGTTTCCTATACAAAGACACCCGAAGAATGTTTGGAGTATAACCATTTTTCATAAGCATAAGAAAAAATTCAACGGGACAACAGCCTTTGTAAGATCCTCTGGAAAAAGTGTTAGGGAGCACAAATGATTAGGTTTCCTATACAAAGACACCCGAAGTCCTCATTTTGTAATAATGAACATGGAAAATTTATTTATTCCAACAGCATAGAAGTAACACGGGTTGGGTGTACGCAGTATAAATATTGAATTGTTGCCAACTCGAAAAAATTATAGAACAAATCACGCCGATTACATTAGCCAGGTTGTGAACTCACGTTACAGATCAAACGGTTAACGTCAACTTGTAAATTTGGCGAAAACATCACAAATTACATGGTCCGATTTCAGTCAGTAACTTTCAGTTCGTGTTTGATAGATAGATGCATTTGGAACATGGATCAAGGTAGTTGAATTACGGGAATTGAGTAGTGTGCCGCACGCCATATGCGGTATAAATACATAAATACAAATGGCCGGTTCGATCGAAAGGTTTTTTAGTGGTCAAGTTGCTTGGAGAAGAAGACTTGCTTTATACGTTTGGGGATGAAGATCTAATATGCCATACGGGCATAGAGTACCTGCTAAGTTCTTTTCGGGATGCAATGAAAAAATAAAAACAATTTCATACCATACATTTTCATTGTGGGTCGACACCTCGCACAAAACATAGCGCCACAAGTATTATTACGGCGCATTGCATGCTAACGTTTAGCCGTGCTTAACTCTTTAATGACGGGAACTGCGCTGGTGCAGCAATAAAGATTATGTGCCAGTGCATTCTCTTATATATGCGAGTCTCTCATAGGGAGCCTCGCATATATAAAAGATTGCACTGGCTTACAAGATCAATGTAAATAGTTTAGGCCAATGCATTATTTTATATATGCGAGGCGCCCTATGTGTACTCGCATGAATAGGAGAATGCATTGGCACAGGGTTTTCGCAAATTTCAAGAAGCTCCAGTGAGTCCAGTCATGAAAGGGTTAATGATATAATATTTAAGATCCATACCAGTTCAATATATCCACACATACTTATTTTATATACTGTGAATTTCAGTATAAAGGTCACACATTTGAAAGAGACCGTCAGACAAATACGAATGTCAAGGTGATTTTCTTTCGAAACCAAAACAAACACAATACTATGATGTACATCACGAATAATGTGCGTTTCCCGGGATTGTAGTTAGCCGCGTAGGGAGCCAAATGCCTTTTTCTTATATTTTTATAGTTGGTTAATATTCAATATTTAGATTGTTTACAACGAACCCATGGTACTGACTGTTGGCATTTAAACACTTCGATGTAAGTTAGCGAACTGAGGACGTCTGTTGGCGTTGAGGGAGACGATATAATCTGTCCGTCCGTCCGTTCGTCGGAACTTAGTTTAAACATATTTGATTTGTCTAATGTATATAACACATGATATATAACACATACATTTGTTTATACAGAAAATGGGATTGGAGGACAAGTGCTGACTCACTTATGGGTACCCCCTCTCAAATTGAACTTTGGAGCTCTATATCTCAGCAATCGGTCGTCGAATTTGAATTATCTTTGGTATAATTATGCAGATGAACCACGGTGGGGAATAGGATATTTGCGTAAAACGGGTTTCGTATATTCATGTCTTGTTGAGTTATGGGACTTAGTGTGAAAATTAATCTTTGTCAACAGCGGATCTCGGAATCGTAATCATCGTAGATCATCTTCATTTCATCTTTAACCCTTTACCCAACAGAAGGGCCCTGTGCCAATGCATTCTCTTATATATGCGAGTCGACCATAGGTCGCCTCGCATATATAAGAGAATGCATTGGCTTAACACATTAAAAATTATAAAATTGTTAAAGAATGTAAGAAAAAATGGTAAAAAGTGTTTAAAAAAGATTATTTTTTTAGGCCAATGCATTCTCTTATATATGCGAGGCGACCTATGGTCGACTCGCATATATAAGAGAATGCATTGGCACAGGGCATAACTGTAACTATCACAATGTGGTCAAGGAGCCGGTTCCAATGATATCCATATTTGTATGGTTCTATTGAGACAGACCGAAGATATTTTAAGCTGTTGAAGCTTTATTTGGCCGGTTTTGGCCGGTTTGTTGGGTAAAGGGTTAATGTGTACATGTGGCAGAATGAAGAGAACAATATTTACACGGGCAAAAAGACTTTTTCTATTCATTTTTCCCCGGAAGCTATGGTGTAAACCGTAACCATCCCCGTAACTCCGCCATCTTATAGATGGGTTGCGATTGATCGTTTGTGTAATAACAATGCGACGAAGGGTATCTACATGGTTCAGTCATCACAGGCAGATTAAGATATCTTAATTAATAAGAATTAAACCCCATCATAAAAGAATAAACCTCAGCAGAAAGCCACCTTTGCATGGGGTACTCTGTGTGGTACACTGTGTGTACTCTGTGGGGTACTCTGTGTGGTACTCTGTGTGGTACTCTGTGGGGTACTCTGTGTGGTACTATGTGTGGTTATTAAGGGATATGTATTTATTACATACCCGTTGTCGTATTCTCACTAAAACGATGACTTTTAACTGTGTGACATGATATATACGTCATGACGTTGCTACAGGCGACGTAACGAGAATTTCTTATTTATGTGATGCCAAAATTGGTGCAAAAAAAAGAAGAAATGAATTCTATCGACAAAACTTCTTATAATTAACATTTTCATTTGTGATTGGGGTATGTAATAAATATTGAGTCACAGCTTGAGCCTTCAACTCTTGTGGTATCCTTCCGCGAAACGCTCTCGTGCGATAATTACTTCCCCGTCCCATAACTGTGTCTATCTATATATTATGTATGCTCTCTAGATTCCAAGACTGTTGCCATTCAAGTTTTGCTATAACCGTACGCCTACATGCATAATGCGGTCAATCCTGTCAAGGATATGAAACCTTAAGGCCCTCATCTACATGAATCGATACAGCTGTCTTCCACTCCATCCATGAAGCCTCTTGTCGACAGACGACATTCTCATTGTTGTGTCACGTGTCCCTTGTCTGCTCCTGATGTCTCACGAGGATTAATTCCTGGAATAGATTGGGAGAATCAATCAATTCTCGCTAAATCTCACCCCACGCGGGATTTCGAATCGGTGACCAATTATATGACAATTTAAAGGAATTGTAGACGACGTGCTCCGAATCTCGACGAACTTTCCATTACATCTGTATGGATACACTAGATTCGTTATTGAAATTAACCCTTTCTACACTGAATGGGTTCTCCCATTTAGTTATAAAAGTGTATATAGAAATCTTCCATACATTTTCATTGTGGGTCGACACCTCGCACAAAACATAGCGCCACAAGTATTATTACGGCGCATTGCATGCTAACGTTTAGCCGTGATTAACTCTTTAATGACGGGAACTGCGCTGGTGCAGCAATAAAGATTATGTGCCAGTGCATTCTCTTATATATGCGAGTCTCCCATAGGGAGCCTCGCATATATAACAGATTGCACTGGCTTACAAGATCAAGGTAAATAGTTTAGGCCTATGCATTATATTATATATGCGAGGCGCCCTATGTGTACTCGCATGAATAGGAGAATGCATTGGCACAGGGTTTTCGCAAAATTTCAAGAAGCTCCAGTGAGTCCAGTCATTAAAGGGTTAATGATATAATATTTAAGATCCATACCAGTTCAATATATCCACACATACTTATTTTATATACTGTCAATTTCAGTATCAAGGTTACACATTTGAAAGAGACCGTCAGACAAATACGAATGTCAAGGTGATTTTCTTTCGAAACCAAAACAAACACAATACCATGATGTACATCACGAATAATGTGCGTTTCCCGGGATTGTAGTTAGCCGCGTAGGGAGCAAAATGCCTTTTTCTTATATTTTTATAGTTGGTTAATATTCAATATTTAGATTGTTTACAACGAACCCATGGTACTGACTGTTGGCATTTAAACACTTCGATGTAAGTTAGCGAACTGAGGACGTCTGTTTGCGTTGAGGGAGACGATATAATCTGTCCGTCCGTCCGTTCGTCGGAACTTAGTTTAAACATATTTGATTTGTCTAATGTATATAACACATGATATATAACACATACATTTGTTTATACAGACAATGGGATTGGAGGACAAGTGCTGACTCACTTATGGGTACCCCCTCTCCCATTGAACTTTGGAGCTCTATATCTCAGCAATCGGTTGTCGAATTTGAATTATCTTTGGTATAATTATGCAGATGAACCACCGTGGGGAATAGGATATTTGCGTAAAACGGGTTTCGTACATTCAAGTCTTGTTGCGTTATGGGACTTAGTGTGAAAATTATTCTTTGCCAACAGCGGATCTCGGAATCGTAATCATCGTAGATCATCTTCATTTCATCTTTAACCCTTTACCCAACAGAAGGGCCCTGTGCCAATGCATTCTCTTATATATGCGAGTCGACCATAGGTCGCCTCGCATATATAAGAGAATGCATTGGCTTAACACATTAAAAATTATAAAATTGTTAAAGAATGTAAGAAAAAATGGTAAAAAGTGTTTTAAAAAGATTTTTTTTAGGCCAATGCATTCTCTTATATATGCGAGGCGACCTATGGTCGACTCGCATATATAAGAGAATGCATTGGCACAGGGCATAACTGTAACTATCACAATGTGGTCAAGGAGCCGGTTCCAATGATATCCATATTTGTATGGTTCTATTGAGACAGACCGAAGATATTTTAGGCTGTTGAAGCTTTATTTGGCCGGTTTTGGCCGGTTTGTTGGGTAAAGGGTTAATATGTACATGTGGCAGAATGAAGAGAACAATATTTACACGGGCAAAAAGACTTTTTCTATTCATTTTTCCCCGGAAGCTATGGTGTAAACCGTAACCATCCCCGTAACTCCGCCATCTTATAGATGGGTTGCGATTGATCGTTTGTGTAATAACAATGCGACGAAGGGTATCTACATGGTTCAGTCATCACAGGCAGATTAAGATATCTTAATTAATAAGAATTAAGCCCCATCATAAAAGAATAAACCTCAGCAGAAAGCCACCTTTGCATGGGGTACTCTGTGTGGTACTCTGTGTGTACTCTGTGGGGGTACTCTGTGTGGTACTCTGTGGGGTACTCTGTGTGGTACTCTGTGTGGTTATTAAGGGATATGTATTTATTACATACCCGTTGTCGTATTCTCACTAAAACGATGACTTTTAAATGTGTGACATGATATATACGTCATGACGTTGCTACAGGCGACGTAACGAGAATTTCTTATTTATGTGATGCCAAAATTGGTGCAAAAAAAAAATGAATTCTATCGACAAAACTTCTTATAATTAACATTTTCATTTGTGATTGGGGTATGTAATAAATATTGAGTCACAGCTTGAGCCTTCAACTCTTGTGGTATCCTTCCGCGAAACGCTCTCGTGCGATAATTACTTCCCCGTCCCATAACTGTGTCTATCTATATATTATGTATGCTCTCTAGATTCCAAGACTGTTGCCATTCAAGTTTTGCTATAACCGTATGCCTACATGCATAATGCGGTCAATCCTGTCAAGGATATGAAACCTTAAGGCCCTCATCTACATGAATCGATACAGCTGTCTTCCACTCCATCCATGAAGCCTCTTGTCGACAGACGACATTCTCATTGTTGTGTCACGTGTCCCTTGTCTGCTCCTGATGTCTCACGAGGATTAATTCCTGGAATAGATTGGGAGAATCAATCAATTCTCGCTAAATCTCACCCCACGCGGGATTTCGAATCGGTGACCAATTATATGACAATTTAAAGGAATTGTAGACGACGTGCTCCGAATCTCGACGAACTTTCCATTACATCTGTATGGATACACTAGATTCGTTATTGAAATTAACCCTTTCTACACTGAATGGGTTCTCCCATTTAGTTATAAAAGTGTATATAGAAATGGTTTATTATTCATTCGGAGGGATGCACAGACTATACAAGCAGACGAAAGGCAGACAAAAAGATAATACAAGTGCAGAAGGATTCATATTCATTGGTAGGAAATGTTGAACTTATAAACTGAACATTTCCGTAGGGAACTATACTACTCGCCAATGAGTGTTTAGGATAGAAAGGTTAACGACATGGGTTGGGGTGATAATTAAGGAATAATTTCAGTTTCCTAATGTAATTACACAGTTTAAAGACACGGTTGGCCTTGGTGGTGGGTATCCTGTGAAAATATATCCACCCGTCAAAAACCGCCACAAACAGAAAGAACATCAAAATGTAGATAGACTTTGTCCGTATACAAATAAGTAAAATCGCATAAACAGTATATTATGGTCATATGTTTGACCATTGTTATGTAAACAAAAGCATAAAAAGTTACTTTTCTGGTGTTTGTTTATATTATGATGGTAAACATAAAGAGCGTTCTTTGTTGGTGAATACCTGATATGGAACTAATAAAGAGCGTTTGTGCCATTTGTGTGTGATTAGCCAGTAGCATTGTGCTGTCTTCTGTAACACAATCAGGCTCTTGCTTAGGTAAAATATAGTAGGTCTTTATGATAACATGATGTTTACGCGATTGTCATGGTATATATGAACGGAACTGTATGCGATTTAATGTGTTTCTGTTTACGGTGTTTGGAACAAATATGAATATTTTCGACAATTAAGGCCGCACGTGCCTTTAATGTAAACATGCCGAATCACAAACGCGTTCGTGAAAAGTCTTCGACATTGTGCCTTTATCTATGAATTTCATTTTATAGTAGTATGACCAAACCTGAAAGAGCTGTGATCAAGATATATTAACCCTTCCAGTGCCGGGGCCGATCTCATCGGCCCTAATTTACGGTCTGTAAAATCGGCCCTAAATTTTTTTTTTTGGGGTATGCTTAAGCGTGCTATAGCGAATTTAAAAACAAACTGGTTAAAACCTTAGGGGCATGTTATAACTCAAAATTATCACCAATTATTCATAGTAATAATTTTGATGCCCATGAAAAACCTAAGATTCCCTGGCACTAAACCTATAAAATAAGTCTGGCACTGAAAGAGAGTAGAATATAAGAAAAAATTATTAAAATTGTAAAAAATTGTAAAAAATAATAACAAATGATGAAAATTTGTTAGGCCAATGCATTCTCTTATATATGCGAGGCGACCTATGGTCGACTCGCATATAAAAGAGAATGCATTGGCACAGGGTATATGGGTTGATACAAAAATCGGACTTGGCACTGAAAGGGTGAAGACAAAGTATTATTATATTAAGACCCAACACATTGAAGTTAACCGACCTATTTTATAGTGGTAATAAACGAACGCTTACTAATCTAGCTCTATTTGTTAAGAAAGCCCAATCAATAGCGATGAACTCCTGAGGCATAAAACAAACATATACCAAACCGACCCAAACCCTCTGATTACTGACCACATATCCCATATTATAGTGTCGTGAAATGTATACATGTAATACACTGCACGCATGTGCAATACAATCTATTTTGAAATTAAACATTGTGTATTTTCCACTCTATATATGTCAAAATGACGACGAGTATAGCAATAAATTCAATGGAATTTAAGCTGTTATTATATAATATGATACCGATATTATTACTTATAATTCAATCTCAATTAAAAATAATAATCTGAAAATAAAATAAAAGGTTGAGCTTGGAGTTGCTGCGTCGGCGCGTGTTGCCATGACAACAGTTGTACACTCAACATTCACTTCCACCCTAATGCCATATAAAAGAGCTACATAATATAGGAAATGAAGTGGACTAATTATATGTCAAGAAATTCATATATATCGATTATTATTTACACAATAGAACACTACCAACGGTAACAAAAAGGCGTACCAATCGTAATAATAAAAGCGTAGTAACGATAATAAAAACGTACCAACGGTAATAATAAAAGCGTTACAACGGTAATAATAAAAACGTACTCATGATAATAATAAAAGCGTTACAACGGTAATAATAAAAACTTACCAATTGTAATAATAAAAGCGTACCAATGGTAATAATAAAAGTGTACCAATGGTACTAATAAAAGCGTACCAATGGTAATAATAAAAGCGTACCAATGGTAATAATAAAAGCGTACCAACGGTAATAATAAAAGCGTACCAATGGTAATAATAAAAGTGTACCAATGGTACTAATAAAAGCGTACCAATGGTAATAATAAAAGCGTACCAATGGTAATAATAAAAGCGTACCGACGGTAATAATGAAAGCGTACCAATGGTAATAATAAAAGCGTACCAATGGTAATAATAAAAGCGTACCAATGGTAATAATAAAAGCGTACCAATGGTAATAATAAAAGCGTACCGACGGTAATAATGAAAGCGTACCAATGGTAATAATAAAAGCGTACCAATGATAATAATAATAAAAGCGTACCAATGGTAATAATAAAAGCGTACCAATGGTAATAATAAAAAACGTACCAACGGTAATAATAAAAGCGTACTAACGATAATAATAAAAGCGTACCGACGGTAATAATAAAAGCGTACCGACGGTAATAATAAAAGCGTACCGACGGTAATAATAAAAGCGTACCAATGGTAATAATAAAAAACGTACCAACGGTAATAATAAAAGCGTACTAACGATAATAATAAAAGCGTACCGACGGTAATAATAAAAGCGTACCGACGGTAATAATGAAAGCGTACCAATGGTAATAATAAAAGCGTACCAATGATAATAATAATAAAAGCGTACCAATGGTAATAATAAAAGCGTACCAATGGTAATAATAAAAAACGTACCAACGGTAATAATAAAAGCGTACTAACGATAATAATAAAAGCGTACCGACGGTAATAATAAAAGCGTACCGACGGTAATAATAAAAGCGTACCGACGGTAATAATAAAAGCGTACCAATGGTAATAATAAAAAACGTACCAACGGTAATAATAAAAGCGTACTAACGATAATAATAAAAGCGTACCGACGGTAATAATAAAAGCGTACCGACGGTAATAATGAAAGCGTACCAATGGTAATAATAAAAGCGTACCAATGATAATAATAATAAAAGCGTACCAATGGTAATAATAAAAGCGTACCAATGGTAATAATAAAAAACGTACCAACGGTAATAATAAAAGCGTACTAACGATAATAATAAAAGCGTACCGACGGTAATAATAAAAGCGTACCGACGGTAATAATAAAAGCGTACCGACGGTAATAATAAAAGCGTACCAATGGTAATAATAAAAAACGTACCAACGGTAATAATAAAAGCGTACTAACGATAATAATAAAAGCGTACCGACGGTAATAATAAAAGCGTACCGACGGTAATAATAAAAGCGTACCGACGGTAATAATAAAAGCGTACTAACGGTAATAATGAAAGCGTACCAATGGTAATAATAAAAACGTACTAACGGTAATAATAAAAGCGTACTAACGATAATAATAAAAGCGTACCAATGGTAATAATAAAAACGTACCAACGGTAATAATGAAAGCGTACCAATGGTAATAATAAAAGCGTACCAATGATAATAATAATAAAAGCGTACCAATGGTAATAATAAAAGCGTACCAACGGTAATAATAAAAGCGTACTAACGATAATAATAAAAGCGTACCGACGGTAATAATAAAAGCGTACTAACGGTAATAATAAAAGCGTACCAATGGTAATAATAAAAGCGTACCAATGGTAATAATAAAAGCTTACCAATGGTAATAATAAAAACGTACCAACGGTAGTAATGAAAGCGTACCAATGGTAATAATAAAAGCGTACCAATGATAATAATAATAAAAGCGTACCAATGGTAATAATAAAAGCGTACCAATGGTAATAATAAAAGCTTACCAATGGTAATAATAAAAACGTACCAACGGTAATAATGAAAGCGTACCAATGGTAATAATAAAAGCGTACCAATGATAATAATAATAAAAGCGTACCAATGGTAATAATAAAAGCGTACCAATGGTAATAATAAAAGCGTACCAATGATAATAATAATAAAAGCGTACCAATGGTAATAATAAAAGCGTACCAATGGTAATAATAAAAGCTTACCAATGGTAATAATAAAAACGTACCAACGGTAATAATGAAAGCGTACCAATGGTAATAATAAAAGCGTACCAATGATAATAATAATAAAAGCGTACCAATGGTAATAATAAAAGCGTACCAATGGTAATAATAAAAAACGTACCAACGGTAATAATAAAAGCGTACTAACGATAATAATAAAAGCTTACCGACGGTAATAATAAAAGCGTACTAATGATAATAATAAAAGCGTACTAACGGTAATAATAAAAGCGTAGCGACGGTAATAATAAAAGCGCACTAACGGTAATAATAAAAGCGTAGCGACGGTAATAATAAAAGCGTACTAACGGTAATAATAAAAGCGTAGCGACGGTATATAATAATAGCGTAGAACGGTAACAATAAAAACGTACCATATTGAAAATATCATGTCCATCTAGTTTAGGGACGTCTTGTATAATGAAGATTAACAAAGTCACTATATCCGAAGGCAGTGAATCTATGGTAGCTTTATTGTGTCATATTTGACGGGGCATCTTTAAGTTTGGATTTTCCAACAAATTTATTTAGTTATGGAGTTAGGGCTGATTGATTTATTGAAGTTTAGCGTCGTTTCAGCCGCTGCCACGGTGGTGTCTGTTTCACATGTTCGCGAAGAAAGGACGTAGACATCACGCACCCCTGGTTTTAGCGGCAATGACAAATTTGCCGAAATACATGTATACGTATGAGTTTACTTTGGCTCGAGGGTAAGGTCATTACGTTTCCTGATTGTTTGCAGTTTTGGGCTAGGAACCAGTCTACTCAACTAGATACATTGAATGCGCGCAAACAAACAGACATATTAGTCGCAGAAACAATGACAGACAGTGTATGTTAAGCCTTAAAGTATACACGGATAGACGGCAGTTGGCTAGAAATTTTCATTTACTAAACAATATATGAACTTCGAGGCGAACAACTGTTCTAAAAATGTACTTTTACGTCCATGAAGTAGAAACCGAGACAGTTGTTGACAGATTTTCGCGCCTTAGACTTGTCATTGTCCCAATCGAACCAGCCGCCAGATTCGTAGTAACAAGATGTTTTTGCGTTACTTTGCCTTTGCGACTGGATAAGTAATGTGCTCCTCTCTGGAATCGAAACAGCCTCACCATGGCTTGATTGTTTACGACGGCTAGTGACATCTGGTATGCAGACTGAGTCAAAGGAAACATAAGTCACCAAGCTAAATTAAGTTCTGGATAATGCGTGCAACACGGGTCCACATATCAAGAACACCTCGTTATTACCTCACACTGACTCATCCCACTAATTAAGTTACAGTACGTCAGCGCTATCTTTATTTAATGACTTTTGGGAATAATTATTTTCTCATTTGAAGACAGAAAAAATGAAGCATGGTTATTATATCAGACGTAATCAAACTGTGTTGCATCCTCTGTGCAACAAGTTAAAACAAACAAAGAACCGAAAATACTTATGTTAGACAAATGTTCACACGGAAGAGCTTCTAAATTATTCGTGCAGCAGATTAGTGATAATAGACCCCACTGTCAGCCCAGCACTTACCAATTAGAAGACATCTCAACTCAATATACTCAAGGTGGTAAGCTGGTGAGGGTCGTCGGATGAACCAAGGGCATGGGGAGCACACCTTCCAGAATAGGGCACTTTGTCAGTCATATATAGAAATTTGCATAATTGCTGAAAAGGCAAATGTGACTATACCATACATCAATTTAGACCACTGTCCGTGACCAAGCTCACAACTCTGATAGATATATATATTTTTTTAATTTTAGGACAATATAACAATTGTATATCCTATGCCCCTCTTGGTAGAGGACGGGGTCGGACCCATCTGTCCCTGCCTCCCCAGTGCGGCTGTTCGTAGACACACAGTAGACGAGGGAAGTCGATTGGGTCCGACACTTTGTAGTATTTCAATTCGAACTTACAGTGGCCAGTGTAAATTATAAGGCAAATCTGCCACGACGTCCACTCTATATTATGTATAGGCCAACAAACATATATATATGTGTGGCGCACTCTATAATTATGTTGGCCAACACACCTCTCAAAATGTGTGGCGCACTCTTTATGTATACGCAAACAAACCTCTCTATATGTGCGGCGCATTCTATATGTAGGCCAACACGCCTCTCTATATGTGTGGCGCACTATTTGTGTGTAGGCAAACAAACATCTCTATATTGTGTGGCGCACTCTATATAATGTTGGACGTTGGATGTTTTCTAACCTTAGGTTAGCCATGTTGGAAAATATCAACCAAAATGGCGGCAAACGGTGATCATCTTGCCAGGTCCCTGAAACAGGTATATATGGTATTACTATACTGATTCACCTTGGCAATGTCCGCAAATCGTATATCACTGTACCACAGCACCGATTCACCTTCGAAAATGCCCGTGAAATGGAATATTACACCCATCGGGAGTGCGATACCATTATTACACCAGTGTTCTACACCAGCTGTCCTCATTAAATGAGAGTTATCAATAACATAACTCTTAGTTTGTATACCGAAGCTGTTATGAATTTAGCAAGCTTCTTGAGGCCGAGCGTACCCTCATATTGTACGGAAATGTGTGTCAGTAGTCTAGTAATTAAATATTCATGACCTTTCTGAATGCGGGAATGAATGGATGACATCCGGCAAAGTGGGAACGCGAATAAAAGTAAGGAGCTTGGTTCTAGTGAATCGAATTGTTTTATGAGTAACATTTATAGTGGGTGACTGTCTGACTGACCTGGTGACACATCTGACACGGTCGGCGAAAATAACACCCATTCCCCAGGAATGACGCTAAAATAACACCCATTCCTCAGGAATGACACTAAAATAACACCCATTCCTCAGGAATGACACTAAAATAATACCCATTCCTCAGGAATGACACTAAAATAACACCCATTCCTCAGGAATGACATTAACAATTCAGAATGAAGGACATGCTGACGGCTTACGGTTTTCGGTTTGTAAACTTAGTTATAGTGAAAGGCAATGGCTTCAAACCTACCCGTCATATATGTGACCCGCCATATCAAATCCAGTCGTAAGTCGGGATTTTTTTTTACCCTGTGCCAATGCATTCTCTTATATATGCGAGTCGACCATAGGTCGTCTCGCATATATAAGAGAATGCATTGGCCTAACAATTTTTTATCATTTTTTTTAAATAAATGTTTCTTACAATTTTTAGCACAAAAAATTAAAAAACATCCATTACACTGCAGTGGGCCCCACACATTTTTAGAAGCATATAGAAGAGTGTCGTCTGGTCATGTTTGTCTGGGGCTCTGTATGGGTGAAATTATAAAATTGTTAAAGAATACAAGCAAAAATTATTAAAATTGTAAAAAATTGTTAGGCCAATGCATTCTCTTATATATGCGAGGCGACCTATGGTCGACTCGCATATATAAGAGAATGCATTGGCACAGGGTAAAAAAAATCCCGACTTACGACTGGATTTGATATGGCGGGTCACATATTGTCCCCTCACAATGGAGGTGAATGGTACATGCATGTATATGACATGAGAAAGGAGATGTCTGCTTGGCATATAAAAGAAGAGGATAAAGTATAAATATGATCAAGGTCCCAATTCATTGATAATATACAGTAATGCTCTAAATAATCGACCCCTTAACCACAGCAGAATTATGGGTCATTTTTCGGGATTTAGTCGGAAATATGGCTTGTTGCCATTCATCGGAAAGCTCTGGAGAGCTTTCCGATGAATGGCAACAAGCCATATTTCCGACTAAATCCTGAAAATTTACCATTAATTCTGCTGTGGTTAAGGGGTCGATTATTTAGAGCATTACGGTAACTCGTGTGTTGTATACTTATCGGAATTCCGTTTGATTTTAGCAAGCTTCTCGAGTCTGAATGTGCTTCCTTTCTGTACGGAAATAGATGTCAGTAGCCGCATAATAAATAGATGTCAGTAGCCGCATAATAAATAGATGTCAGTAGCCGCATAATAAATAGATGTCAGTAGCCGCATAATAAATAGATGTCAGTAGCCGCATAATAAATAGATGTCAGTAGCCGCATAATAAATATATGTCAGTAACCGCATAATAAATAGATGTCAGTAGCCGCATAATAAATAGATGTCAGTAGCCGCATAATAAATAGATGTCAGTAGCCGCATAATAAATAGATGTCAGTAGCCGCATAATAAATAGATGTCAGTAGCCGCATAATAAATAGATGTCAGTAACCGCATAATAAATAGATGTCAGTAGCCACATAATAAATATATGTCAGTAGCCGCATGATAAATA
The DNA here is from genome assembly GCA_032622095.1 of Siphonodentalium dalli. Lineage (NCBI taxonomy): Eukaryota > Metazoa > Mollusca > Scaphopoda > Gadilida > Siphonodentaliidae > Siphonodentalium > Siphonodentalium dalli. The sequence goes on from CP136063.1 coordinate 250,907,723, forward strand.
GATGTCAGTAGCCGCATAATAAATAGATGTCAGTAGCCGCATAATAAATAGATGTCAGTAGCTGCATGATAAATAGATGTCAGTAGCTGCATAATAAATAGATGTCAGCAGCCACATAATAAATAGATGTCAGTAGCCGCATAATAAATATATGTCAGTAGCCGCATAATAAATTAATCGTGATATATCTGAATGCTGGAATGAATGAATGAAAACTGACTGGGAATGACTATTGTTCTATAAAACTGACTGGGAATGACTATTGTTCAATAAATAAGTGAGCTTAATTGTCAAGGTTAAAGCCAGTGTCGATTTTAAACCACATGCTAATGATTGTATTATAATCTGGGAGGTTGTGCAAATAAGTATAGTTCAAAAATAAGATTTTTACATTAGCTTAGAAAGAGTCTTAGAAGCGTTGGAAACCGTTGGCCTTCACCCTTCCTTTAGTAATGGAATACCCCGTTCAGTTATGAAATTATACTGTGGAATAATATATTATTCATTTGGCGATGTGTTGTGGAAAATATCAGCAGACGATATGCAGACGAGCTGATAATACAACTGCAGAATGATTCCTATTCATTCGTGGGAAATGTTCAGATAATAAGTTCAACAATGGTTGTTTGTTGATTTTATTATCTGAACAGTTCCTAAGACAACTACTCGTTTAGAAGTATTTAGTGTCAATATTAAGCAATGAATAAATTAATCAACATCTGAGATAGCCCTCTGTGACAAAATGCACGAACATGTACAAGGCGAATTCCTCCATGTGTGAACAAATACTGGTAGAATTGCATGAAAATATTATGGGAATTATTCTCAGAAGGTTAGGCCTTTTACTGAAAAAAATATTGAGATATCACTGAATTACATAATGCGGGGTCTGGGTGCCACATTTTGATTAGGGCTACGAATTGCAACGCGTGATAAGACTAATTATTTTTGCCTGATATTGGAAGGCTAGTGTTGGACATATGTCAATTGCACTCTCGCTTTCACCAAATTACTCAGAAATACATCAATGCACTCAGGTCTTATTGGGTTATTCGTCGCCCTTTGGCACTAACACTGTGTAATCGCAGACTCAATAACTTGGTAAATTTACAGTCTATGTCTATAATCTTACCATAGATCTCTAGAATTACGTCTATATATTTGATCCATGCACATCGACGATTATCTGCCAGTAGAAATACAGCACAATGGCGGTGCCACGTACATGTACATGTGGCAGTGTCCTTAGTTAACGTTTTACAATGGCCTCTGATGTAAGGGCCCAGAATAAGGTCGTCTCCCAAATATTGAGTTGTGTTTTTCGTTAACTTCTGAGTTTGCCACTCTAGTGCACTGTGCCCACAACCTATAACTGAACGGTCCGAGGCATGAACAACTATGTCCAACAGCTATATTCTATTTCCATATCGAACGTCATGCAACGTTCCACAGCCATTTATTCAGAGCTGAATGAGACACAAAACGCACCGTATATATTTTTTTACCCTGTGCCAATGCATTCTCTTATATATGCGAGTCGACCATAGGTCGCCTCGCATATATAAGAGAATGCATTGGCCTAACAATTTTTTACAATTTTAATAATTTGTTCTTGCATTCTTTAACAATTTTATAATTTCATACAGAGCCCCAGACAAACATGAGCAGACGACACTCTTCTAGGTGCTTCTATATATGTGTGGGGCTCCCTGCAGGGTAATGGATGTTTTTTTTATTTTATGTCCTAAAAATTGTAAGAAACATTTATTTTTAAAAAATGATAAAAAATTGTTAGGCCAATGCATTCTCTTATATATGCTAGGCGACCTATGGTCATCTCGCATATATAAGAGAATGCATTGGCACAGGGTAAAACAAATCCCGACTTCCGACTGGATTTGATATGGTGGGTCACATATTACAGGCTAACCACACCATTGTCCGTGATCACGATTATACATAATTAGTACAGCATGTAAATAGTGTTCGATAAGCAAAACACTCAACACCGTGATTCACTGTGACCCACTCAACATCACAATCTTGAGTGGCGAGGATTAGCGAGCGCTATCATCAGCTTGGTGGTAGCAGTTTTATCCAAACCTCACTATATAGGATCATGAATCTGCGCGACACGCCATGGATCACCTGAAATCACCGCGAACCTTCTATATATGCAACGCATTGCAGAAATTGCAGTTTCCAGAAATTGTCATTTTCGCAGTTAATAAAAGTTTGAACAAGTCATGACAAGACTTAGTTAATATTATTATAAAATAAATTGAAATGGCGTAAAATATTATAAGGTGTTTTGTGGCGATTCTCAGTGGTTCGCGGTGATTCTCAGTGGTTCGGGGTGATTCTCGGTGGTTCGCGGTGATTCGCGGTGGTTCGCGGTGATTCTCGGTGGTTCGCGGTGATTCGCGGTGGTTCGAGGTGATTCTCTGTGGTTCGCGGTGATTCTCTGATTCGCGGTGATTCTCAGTGCTTCGTAGTGATTCTTGGTGAGCTCTAGGATTTTTGTTGATTCATATTTTGTATTTTGCCGATTGATGATCGACGTGTCTATTATCATTTTCACCGAGACCCTTGGGTCTGAACACTACCAACATAATAAGATATATATGTGTGTGTTTCAGGATGAGAAGAACCAGATAATGACAACCAGTTTGTGGCTTAAACACGTGAGTTAATAGTCTTAAACGTGCGCTGCTCGTTTCAACTTTGAAGAATATCATGGTGATTTGCGAGTATTTCTTATGACATATAGCACAGGCGATATTAAAATCTGGTTTTAGAGTGACCTTGGTCCATTGAACCATTAATTGGCTTAGCACTTCCAAGCTGGACCTGCGCTGGTACATAATTAAATATTGTCAATGCATGCTCGCATATATAAGAGAATGCTCTGGTTTACAAGGTCAATGTGAATATTGTTATGACAATATATTCTCTTATATATGCGAGGCTACCTACGGGAGACTCGCATATATAAGAGAATGCATCGACACAGATTTTTCGCAAAATGTCAGGAAGCTCTAGTCATGGAAGGGTTAAAATAACATTCAGCACAATTTAATGAACCGGTTGATTTGACCACCACAAAGTTGACACGAAAATTGAAAATATGATTTGCGTTGATAATTTGACGTACCGAACTGATGCATACTGGGTGACACAGATGAAAATACAACGCGTATGCATGTTTTATATAGTGTATATCCGGCAAAAGGCTGTGGTATGGCACGTGTTATGTTGTATAACCGATAAAAGGCTGTGGTATGACACGTGTTATAGTGTATAATCGATAAAAGGCTGTGGTATTGCACGTGTTATGTTGTATAACCGATAAAAGGCTGTGGTAATGCACGTGTTATAGTGTATAACCGATAAAAGGCTGTGGTATTGCACGTGTTATAGTGTATAACCGATAAAAGGCTGTGGTATTGCACGTGTTATAGTGTATAACCGATAAAAGGCTGTGGTATTGCACGTGTTATAGTGTATAACCGATAAAAGGCTGTGGTGTTGCACGTGTTATGTTGTATAACCGATAAAAGGCTGTGGTAATGCACGTGTTATAGTGTATAACCGATAAAAGGCTGTGGTGTTGCACGTGTTATAGTGTATAACCGATAAAAGGCTGTGGTATTGCACGTGTTATAGTGTATAACCGATAAAAGGCTGTGGTATTGCACGTGTTATGTTGTATAACCGATAAAAGGCTGTGGTAATGCACGTGTTATAGTGTATAACCGATAAAAGGCTGTGGTGTTGCACGTGTTATAGTGTATAACCGATAAAAGGCTGTGGTATTGCACGTGTTATAGTGTATAACCGATAAAAGGCTGTGGTATTGCACGTGTTATGTTGTATAACCGATAAAAGGCTGTGGTAATGCACGTGTTATAGTGTATAACCGATAAAAGGCTGTGGTGTTGCACGTGTTATAGTGTATAACCGATAAAAGGCTGTGGTATTGCACGTGTTATAGTGTATAACCGATAAAAGGCTGTGGTATTGCACGTGTTATAGTGTATAACCGATAAAAGGCTGTGGTATTGCACGTGTTATAGTCTATAACCGATAAAAGGCTGTGGTATTGCACGTGTTATGTTGTATAACCGATAAAAGGCTGTGGTAATGCACGTGTTATAGTGTATAACCGATAAAAGGCTGTGGTGTTGCACGTGTTATAGTGTATAACCGATAAAAGGCTGTGGTGTTGCACGTGTTATAGTGTATAATCGATAAAAGGCTGTGGTATGGCACGTGTTATAGTGTATAACCGATAAAAGGCTGTGGTGTTGCACGTGTTATAGTGTATAATCGATAAAAGGCTGTGGTATTGCACGTGTTATGTTGTATAACCGATAAAAGGCTGTGGCAATGCACGTGTTATATTGTATAATCGATAAAAGGCTGTGGTATGGCACGTGTTATGTTGTATAATCGATAAAAGGCTGTGGTATTGCACGTGTTATGTTGTATAATCGATAAAAGGCTGTGGTATGGCACGTGTTATAGTGTATAACCGATAAAAGGCTGTGGTATTGCACGTGTTATATTGTATAACCGATAAAAGGCTGTGGTATTGCACGTGTTATAGTGTATAACCGATAAAAGGCTGTGGTGTTGCATGAAAAGAAACCCTACGTAGAACATCAACCAAAAATATCTCGCGAATCAAAATAGTGATGACAAGACATGATTTGTAGCGTCATTATAAGGTGGTTATTTCGAAACTCAAAGATCTCTTAGAGCCGGTATTCAGGCTACTTTGTCCGCAAACTCAAAGCTCTGTTCCGGATGCTAGTTATCATTTTTTATTTAAATGAAGAAAAATGTGTTTATTTAATTACTAATATCTAGAGTTGATGAAGCGGGTTTAAAATCAAAGGACCGTTTGTCTCGTCGGCGATCTGCGATAATCAGCGATGTCAAAGACGCGTTATTCTGCTCTGTTACCCCATCATACCAAGACGGAAAATAACAGAGGCCAATATCCAGACTGTATGAGAGATCTAATTAGCTCATCCCGGCCAAATTAACTCCAGAAAATACCACATTACACGTTCATCCTAACAGTACGATAGCACTACCTCTTTGTATTTCTTTTGAACTTTACTCACCGCAGCCTTTCAGTCCATAGGATAGATTCCCCACAGAATCACTTAAATTTACATTGCTATCATTTCGACTCATTACAATGCAAATTCCATGCGATTAAAAGGATATAACTCAACAAAACATCTTCCCGCCATGCAAAAACACAGCCGTATATACTCGTCGTTTACACCATTGGTGTCACCCAGTATGCCTATGCATAATTTCGTTAAGTTTTCATTAACATAGCTACGCGAGGCGCTTTGGTCAACTAAAATGTCTGGTACATGTAGGCATTTGGACTATACCCAATAGTAATAGACATATCTTTAAAGGAAACTATATCTGAAACAAACCATGACACGTCCTATATACGTTATTCAGAAATATACAGCAAATACATTTCCGCCGCGTTGAGCCTCCCCAGCAGAGATTTTTTTTTTAAACAGATCACAAACTCATTATCACGCCAACTCTTCTTTTTTTAGCCTTACTTATTACGGAATTTAATCCCTAGGATAAAATCATTTAAGCAGCGAGTCTTCCGCGACATTTCATATGCAATTTCCACGCTAATCAGGGGGGGGTGGTCAAGCCACAAACAAGCAATTTTTTCCGCAACTAAAAAAAAAAATTCTGCTTGTTTTTTTAGTGTTTTGGCAATGAGTTGGGCTTCAAAACCACTTTGAATGAGAGAAATAATGTAATTCTAACTGGTAAACTGACTGAAGGCAGTTATCGTGTTGTATTTTGCTGCAAATTTTGAAATCCAAGATGGCCGCTGGCAGACATGTTTTTTTGGCCGAATGACCTCAAAATGACTCATTCCTATTTACATGTCCTTGTTAACATCCATGATAAATAGTATGCACATAAATTCATATACAGCTGTTTACAGTGAATTTTCCCCCGCAAATCTCTGTTTTAGTGTTAAAAGGGGGGTGGGTGTCAAAAAATGGTCGGAAAAAACTGCCATACGTGCCTGAATTTTTTTTCCGACCCCACCCCCCCCCCCCCCCCCCCTGCGCTAATAGAAAATTTAAATCACGAGAATTTCGATAAGGAGCTCTGGTCAACAATAAATATCTGGTAAAATAAATGTCTGGTACAAACCACTGCGAGCCAATACTGCGAATACTAAAAGCCATATTTGCCGTGGAGAGAAATAACATATGACTTTATTCCTCCATCTTTGAAGATGAGGTATATACAAACAATATACAATGTAAGGTATATACGTGGTATACACAAGAAATGGGATATTGAATACAATCATCAAATGTCATAGTTTAAATAGGATATAACAGTAATAAGCTGTATATAATCCTGATAAGTCACGGAAATGAGTAATGTTAAAATATTCACCCCATCCGATCGACGCGGGAGATGAACGTTTCAAGAATCCGGGAACATATATATCCGTCCATGGAGTAATTTTAGATATAGTGACACGTGTTCCGCTATTGAATCACTATCCATGGAGTAATTTTAGATATAGTGACATGTGTTCCGCGATTGAATCACTATCCATGGAGTAATTTTATATATAGTGACATGTGTTCCGCGATTGGATCACTATCCATGGAGTAATTTTAGATATAGTGACATGTGTTCCGTGATTGGATCACTATCCATGGAGTAATTTTAGATATAGTGACATGTGTTCCGCGATTGGATCACTATCCATGGAGTAATTTTAGATATAGTGACATGTGTTCCGTGATTGGATCACTATCCATGGAGTAATTTTAGATATAGTGACATGTGTTCCGCGATTGGATCACTATCCATGGAGTAATTTTAGATATAGTGACATGTGTTCCGTGATTGGATCACTATCCATGGAGTAATTTTAGATATAGTGACATGTGTTCCGTGATTGGATCACTATCCATGGAGTAATTTTAGATATAGTGACATGTGTTCCGCGATTGAACATATATATCCGTCCATGGAGTAATTTTAGATATAGTGACATGTGTTCCGTGATTGGATCACTATCCAGTCTGGGGCCTATACTATAGAATACAATTTTTGTAATATCAGCGTTAATTTGTGATTTACTAATTTTGTAATACATATTTTGTGTTCTATAGTATTCGACTGTATTTCAATCAGTGTATTTCTTCAAAATAACCCAAGTATCGGAAATTAGTCACACATAATGTACCTTTATTCATCAACTAAATCACTCACCAACTGACACAAAGGGGCATTGCCATATCATTCGCATATATCATTAGAGTAATTTCCCTTGACAAAATCACAAATGTTTAGATGTGCGTTTAACGACGTGGTCGATAGTACTCGATTTGCCGTCTTTTTGTGATTTACAAGAAATCGCGTTCGCTGTTAAATTACAGTGGTCTATAGTACTCGACACCTTCTGTACGGCTCAAATAAGCCTGCTATTACAAACATTGTATTCTATAGTATAGGCCCCTGGTCTGACGCGCGTTCCCACCAGGAAAGGTTAGTTATCCGAACAGGAACGCAAGAAGACCAGCAGGAGTAGTAACATATTTATTGTGCCATGAATATATAGTTTAAATTACAGAATAGGATATATTTATACATGTGATATGGCAACAGGGTATTGGAGTGCAAGTTATACAACTTATTGATCATCCTCTCTCAGTGTTCATTTGCTTTCATGAGAATATAGTAAATAGATGGTAGTGCTGATCAGAAAAGGATATGTCAGGTTTAAGTGGTTAAAGTAGTCAAAGATGTATTCATGGGTTCGGACCTCCAAATTTAAAGAACAAGGTAAGATCCAGGTTAATGCGATGTTCCACTCTTCTCTGGGGAAAATTAATGTTGGTTGGTCAAATGCGATTTGTGAAATATGTTGCATGCCTTACAATAGACATCAATTGTTATTAAGGTAAAATTCCTCACAATAGGTCCGGAGCCATGGATACATCCTTAAGTACATTATTGCGGTGTGTTGCTGCAATGACGTCAGAAAAGGTGTCGTATATGTATACATATCGTAACTTCGTTGTAAAAGGTATTGCGCTCATGTTAGGCCTCAAATGAAACGACCAGATGTCGAAATATAAGATTGTACTATTTCAAATAAACGACTATTTAATTCATTGCTCATCTTCGGTATACCGAATAACATGTCGATCACAGAAGTAACATGGGTATTCGATCCAGTAAACTTTCCCAACATTAATTGCCTGGCTTGGCTGTATAAAGAACACTGAACAAAATAATGATATGCGTCTTTACAATGATGACCGCATTGGCAAAATGAGTTGTCGGCAATACGATTCCGTTGTTTATCGAAATTTAGGTCACTACAATTATTTCGTAATCAGCATTGTAATACGTTCAATTTTCGTCGTCCAGTTTTATATTATGGTGGGGGTCTCCGAATATCTACTGTAGCTCTACAAGCAGTATACAATTTGGAAAGCACGGTGTTTTTGTTGAGTTCGCCCTGTACTTTCGTGATGACAGTGTTCCATTCCGAGATCATAGACGCAACAAAGGATGATCTCATATGTGCACTTCTATTATTGTCATGTCTCAACCATAGCGGGTTTCTAAGTGGGTAATCGGTCAGTTCACCAGATGTTTTAGGTATCAAAGATGTTAGGTATTTTGGAGTTTTTCCATCAATGGTTTTATGCCATATACGTAATTTGTGCATTTCTCGTCATTCTTTGAGCTTGGTCCAACCAGTTTATATTAACACCCTGTCAGATGAGGCTGATCGTGTAAGGCCAGTAACAATGAGCCCGGCCTCGATCTGTAATCGCTCTAATTTATCCAAAAGATTGTCAGGAGCATTGATCCAGACTATACATCACCATATTCCATTTTTCCATATTCCAGCAGGACAGAGGTCCACATTGCGTGGAAGTGTGAACCAATCGTGGATGTGAACCACTGTTACATGGTCGCTCTAAATTAGGAAGTTATTTAATTATTTGAAAATCAGAGATATTGTGAGAGAATGGGAAGTTGCCTCACAAAGTGCATAATAAGCTCTGGTCAACAGTAAATGTCCGGTACAATGTATGCAGAACCCACTGCGAATACTAAGAGCCAAAACAATGTGGCGCCCTATTTGCCGTGGAGAGTAATAACATAAGTTAATCTCCGGGTTATATAAGAGATATAATTGACTCATCCCGGCCGGACAATACCTCATTACACCACCACAGCCCAACAGTACGCTAGCACTTCTTGTATTTCTTTTTAGTCTTACGTTCTACACCATTTAGTTCATGTGATAAAGTATATACATTTAAACAACGACCTTTTCCGGACATTGCAATGCAATATATTATAGTATATTTATTTCAGACTAAAAAGTCCATAGATACATGATGTGATAACTAGTACATAAAATGTTATACGGTATGACGTTGTCTATAGTAAATATATCAGTTTCATTTTATATATACAATTTCCGCGCTAATAGACAGATTTAACTTAAATCGCGAGCACATCGATGCAGGCTACGCAACAGTAAATGTCGGTACATGTATCCATTAGACTATGCTCAATCGTCAGGACAATTTTAACTCTTTATATACTAAAATAGCATTGATGAGTCGGTATCCCATAAGAAATATTCAGATAATAAGTTATTACCTACTATCTAAACATTCTCCTCAATAAATAGGGCTCATTATACACGTGTGTGTATCTATCGTTTGCCTTTATCATGTTTGCATCACTTCAAATAAATAACAGAGTATTCCAATATATACTTTTATAACTGAATGCGAAAATACATTCATAATAAAAAGGGTTAATCTATACCTAAAATATACCATCCTCAATGTTTTACGGGAAATATGCAATACATAGATTTCCACCGTGTTAAACCGGGGTATAAAAAGTAGACAACCCCCACAGCGAAAAGTAAGATCCACAATAATGTGCACCCTGTTTGTCGTGGAAGACATAACAAGAGACCAATCTAGAGTGCGTATGGGAGATCTCATTAACTCGTCCAGGCCAAATTAACTCCAGAAACTACCTTTTTATCTAACCACAGTCTACGTATTTGTATTTCTTTTGAGCCTTACTTACCACAATCTCTCATTCCTTCGGAATAGAAGAGTTTAAATTTAAATCGAGAGCATTTCTGTGCATGACAACACAATGTGCTCTGGCACTAGTAGATGTCTGATAGACACTTGACTATGTTCGAATTTATATGTTAACCCTTTCAAAACTAACGCATCATTGGTGAGTAGTTATCCCATACGAAATATTCAGATAAAAAGTTCAACAAACGTTTGTTGAACTTATTACCTAAACATTTCACCTCAATAAATAGGGCACATTCTCCACTTTTAGTTATTCAATATCAAACCATTTTATAAGCCATGTTTTATGTGCGAAAGAAAACATCTAAATTAATTTGAGTTCACGATTAGCGGACACTGCTTAAATCTCGCAAAGATCTTGTAATTGCAAGTGTTCCATCTTGTGTAGTAGAAAATGGACCCACAACTGGATGGGTATATATAATAACATGCGTTGAGGAACTTGAGTCGCCTAGTTCTTATTATATTGACACTTTATATACTAAATACAAATTGACGAGAACATGCAGTTACCTCTTAGGAAATGTTCAGCTAATAAGTTCAACAAATAGGTCGTTTGTTTAACCTATTACCCGAACAGTTCCCTCCAATTGATCTCCTTTTGTACAAGTAATATCTGTCGTCTGCTAATTTTCCTCCAATATACCATTCCAATGTATACTTTTGTAAATGAGTGGGATAATCCATTTGGCATAGCAAGTGTTAACAGGTGATGCGATATCCTGTTCCAACAATACGAATGTTAATCATGGACAGTCGCTTCATTTGTACCCCAAGAGGACGACAATATTTCCGGTTGCCATGGCGTCCGACGGGCACATCGCGTGCGATTGTAAACGGGCCCTCTATTTATACTGACAGGAGTGGCACGATTTCCGATTGCAATGCATGGCTACACATGTACTCTCTGTACACTGGCAGGAGTGTCACGATTGCTGATTGCCATGCATGGTTACACATGTCCTCTATTTATATTGACAGGAGTGGCACGATTTCCGGTTGGCATGGCATCCCCTGGAATACGGCAACGTCACACGTATACACATTCCTATCGACCTAATATGGAGGCCAGATATTGTACTGTATAACAAGTATGTATTGAGTATTAAAGATGGATTATCTCTTTAATAACAAATTTGAAATAGTTGCGTGGGTATAAAATAATAAATATGAACTGAAGACCCCTGTCTGGAAAGGCTTCTATCAATTAATAGTGATTTTATTTCGAATATTTTATTAGGACAGTTTATTTGTCTATATTTAGAACAGACCATTTGGGTGTTACCATATAGCGATAGAGAGCATTAGGCTGTTCCTATGGCTACGTACCGAACGTCAAATGTCCCAGATTGATTGGTTGTATTGTTTTATTCCATAGTTATAAGAGATAATGAGTATAATTAATGTTTATTTGTGACAACATTACACCATAAAATTTCTGGTCTCTGTTAACAGTAACCACTATTGTTCGTTAGCTAAACAACCACACCTTTTTAGACCAGAAAATATTCGAAATAAACTGAATATTAATCGATAGAAGCATTTCCGGACAGGAGTCTTCGATTCATATCTAATATTTTTTACCCCGGTAACTATATGATACATGTTTACACAGAGATAATCCACCTTTAAGGCACATTCACACACAGGTAAAATAACCTGGCAGTGGGCCTTTCCGTGGCTGTCAATCAAACAATCACTAGCAGATATATTCGACCAATCAGTGATTGAGCCAGACGTATTCCTTATGAATGAGTTTGCGGGTTGTTGTGATTCCTTTGTGATGCGAATAGAATTCTTTATTATATTTTGCCTGGTAAGCGGACAATTGTCTCAGAAAATTCTGAACTTTATGCAATTGGACAGCGAATCTTTAACGAGTGATTGTTTTCCAGTTGGTCATAAAATGTACAGACATGTGACCAACAGTGAACTACGTATATTACATGAGCTATATATAGCTAGGTGAGTGGGTTAGAAAAGTGGTCTGGGAATTTATGTGATATATCTTAACCAGATCACTCCATCCTCACTATACAAATTCTAATGTATAAATATTTCACATAGAAAAGACCATTAGACGAGATAAAACGTGGAAAATGAATAGATTCAAAAATAACTATGTAATAAAATTAGCATTTTCTGATTAGTGTTCTCGTCCTGGAATTACTATTTTATGCACTAGATCTAAGTAGGAAATCTCATTGAAAAGTATTTTCTTTGTGCGTGAGCTTGAAAGAAAGAGGTGATCTTTGTTATCTAACTAACTGTCTTGAGTGGCAAATGATGGTCGTAGTTTGGACTAGCCCATTATACATTAAACCAAGGAAACTGATGCATATAATATTTGTAATTTGAAAACAGTATCCACTTATTCCATAGCTAATCACGTTGTGCGTGGTATAAATTCTCTGTGTGGTGTGTATATTCACAATTCAAATATTATGTACTATATTTTACTTTTACACAAATATTCCGTATTATAAATAAGATTAAAAATATCCTAACGAATAAATATGAAGATAAGACAGTTCAAAACTGGGTAAAATAAATATTAGTTAATTATTTAATCATAAGCTAATAATTCACAAAATACCTTATAATAATTGGTTGTCGCTTAATTAGCTATTAAATGGGTACTATACACTAAATCCTGCCATTATGGGAATATCTCCTTTTATACTCAACATAATAAATGAATTTATGAATGAATGAATTTGAGCCATGGATGAGTGCAAAATACACTCATGTGCTCTAGGAACGATACAAACAACATGGAAATTATAATGAAAAGTATTTTATGACTCCAGCCTTGAAATAGTGTGTCCATCATTTGCAGAATGAGGTCCCCAGAGGGTGAATTTAGTAATGCTATCCCGCATAGCGGGATAGAATCACCAAATTCACCCTCTGGGAACCTCATTCTGCTTACACCTCAGCAGAATGAGGTTCCCAGAGGGTGAATTTGGTGATGCTAGCCCGCTATGCGGGGTAGCATCACTAAATCCACCCTCTGGGGACCTCATTCTGCAAATGACAGACAGACTATTTCAATGCTTGCTTAATACTCCAGTCATAAATTCATTTTCATTATAATTACCATTATGTATGTATCGTTCATGGAGCATATGAGTGTATTTTGCACTCATCCATGGCTCAAATTCATTGATTTGTTGCATATATTCTGTTGAGTATAAAAGGCGATAGTTCCATAAATATCCGGATTTAGTGTACAGTCACCCTTTAATGTTACTTCTCGATAACCGTAATCGGTGTCGGTCACTCTTACAGACACCATGCACAGTAGAGCGTGAACAGAAACTGCACTCGTGTTTGGCACGATGCCAGGATTGTTGATTAAAATTGAAAATACAAAACATGAAGTTTCTCTTCAACTTGATGCGTAACTGACAGGAGTTTGTTCCAAAGAGATAGTTGCTGATCGCAAAAAAATCTATTTTATGGAAATATATTGGTGAAGACTTGAAGTTTGTTTAACAATTCTGGGATAAACGAAATAAGAAATTACTCTTCTTTCGAACTCATTTTATATCTCATGATCATAACCTTATTCAAATATTTCTTGAGACACAAACTAACAGCATTTTCCATTTCATATGACTATTCTCTGTCAAATATTCCGGTTATATTCTTCAGAATCTATGTAGGAAATCTCATAGAATGAAATTTTATTTGTGCATCAACTCGAGAGATCTTTATCCGCTAACTGAAGTTCTTGTGTGGCTAACTATCAAACGAGCGTCATGATAACGACTGGTCTATTAACAAATTGCTGCATAAAATTAGTAATTTGAAAACATTGTCTTCTCATATTATACATAATCAGAGAGCACGTGGTATGAATCATCAGCGCGGTGCCGCGTTTTTCATACGCTCGGCGCTGGCGACTTGTGTTATAACTTCACTGCGTTCTCCCTTCCTGTTCTGATATTCTAAAAAAAACTATTCCCCTCTCATTTCAAAGATAATCGCATTCACGCGGTATTATTCCTTGGGATATAGATGCTCTCGTCCGCTCGCTGGTGGTGACTTCTATTATGATCCGCTCGCTGGTGGCGACTTCTATTATGATGTTGGTGCGAGTTGCCTTCCGGCTATGATATTCTAAAAAACTATGTATAAATACTCTTCGAAAACGTTGTCCTCTCGTTTATAGATAAGCATATTGTACGCGGTATACATCATCCGTCGGCCGTGGAGGCGACTTCTATTATAATGTTAATGCGAGCTTCCTTCCTGCTCTGATATTCAAAAAACGATGCGGATCATGTATATAATATATACCCTTGATTCTAAACCGTTGTACTCTCGTTTATAGATAAGCATATTGTATGTGGTATAAATTATCCGTGAGGCGATCACTGGAGGCGATTTCTATCATAATATTCCTACGATAATCCCATCCTGTTCTGATATTGTACAAAAAAAACGATATATAAATACCCATGATTTGACATCCATGTTCCGCGTGTAATTACATAGTAATTATGCAGCAATACATGTCGGTTATGTGGTTAGCCGAGGAGCGTAATGATCAAACATCCATTATGTTCACACGAGTGGCCTCAAGAGAGGCAGAAGTGGCAATTCGGAGAAACCAGAACCGCGGCTGGAGCGAAACCACACAACAACATTCACGCACCGAGACATTAGTGTCTATAACTATCGACAGAAAGATGTTTTATTCCTGTTCATCATACCATCTTCTTGCACACCGTCTGCCATGCCTCACGTTCCTGGTGTCTCGAACCGAAGCCATTTTAGATTTCTCGCATTTCGTGGATGACTTATTATGTCTTGACACCGACAGGTTGACATAAAACAAAGTTACGGTTATGTTGGTGTTGTTATACATTATATAATTACGATTGCTCGAATATCTGGAATTTCATGGCTAACTTGGGACATTGAAGGCAAACAAAGTGGCAACATGGGCGGATTTACTTTGAATGGCTGTACATGTGTTTCGACGTCTTGTCTGTTCTATGGGTTTAGTAATTGTCTGGCGATTGTTAAATGGCGGAATCGGTAGTGGACCAACGAGACGAAAATAAAATTGTCAACTTCACATTCGCATGTGATTTAGGCATATTAGTATCATTTAGATCAATTTCATTAGTTAGCTTAATGAAAACCAGAGAAGACGTTATGACACGGTTCGTGGCGTCATTTACGTCATGTTGGCTTCATGACGTAATTTACGTCATGTTGGCTTTGCGGGCCAGAATCGAAACAAGATTGCTCTGTCCCAAACTCCATGCAGGGTTTACCTCCCTTGATAACTCGGTAAGACCGCTGTTATCGGCGACATTTTACCCACATTTGGTGGACGTCCGCGATATTAAGATATATACTAAGCGAACAGAGCAACATGCTGCCCTTGTTAAGCACACAAAATATCGAACACAATTTGTGTAAATGTGAACCTTAAGTTTGAAAAGTCCCACTAAAACCGAAGAACTATATTTCGAAACGGTGTGATTCGGTTCTCCAATTATTTTGTCAAAACAAAAGTCTAAACGCACGTGTCAGTACTCGCACGGCAAGTCAAACACAAGAGTTCTAATTTGCTGCAATTTTGATGAGTAGCTTGCGAAAATCGTCAAAAAACCTACCGCTCTGATTTTCCATTCTGTCATTATGTTTCAGTGCGGGAATTGTTCTCAAAGCAAATCGAAAATTTGACTTTGGAGCGATCGGATTTCGCCATTTTTGCTGAAAAACCCCATGCTAAATATAGAAGCGCAGACTGGTGCCCAGGCGGCGACAGAGTCAGAAAGAAAGTATGACTGGTGCGCTCTGGTAGAGATAGGCACAATCCATGACAATACTAAGTCTTGTCATGTCGTCTCCACTGGGGCCAGTGCATGCTGTACATAATTTATTCATAGTGTTATGTCGCCGATAAAAAGCAAATTCGAGACAAAACGTGTGTGGTTGCTCCACTACGTGTCACGAACAATTCATATTAGTAATGCATAATTATCTATGTTCCATTCATCTTTGTATATTGAATATATATACATCTTAATTAAGATTAATACACCCCTAACCTTAAGGTAAATGGGACACACTGTCGTTATAAACCGCCCATCAAAATCGAATGTGGTTCAATTTCTGATAAGCATGGTTTGTGATCCACCCGAATGTTCTGTTATTTTACCGAGGACAGTTGGTGGTTTTTAACTTTATAAGTAAAGTAAATTCTTACCCAACCCACCATGTTGTCGCTATTCTGTCCGTAGAACCGACAGTGGACACAAGTAGCAATTCCGAGAAACATGAGCTCCGACTGAAGAGAAACAACGCAACAGCTTTCACACACCGAAACATTGTTACCATCAGCAGAAACATGTCTCATTCTTTTCCTTCATACCCACTTCTTGCATGTCCGTCTTCAATGTTCCGTCTTCAATACTTGTGTCTCGAGCTAAAGCCATTTTAGATGTTTTGCATTTAACCCTTTACCCAACAAACCGGCCAAAACCGGCCAAATAAAGCTTCAACAGCCTAAAATAACTTCGGTCTGTCTCAATAGAACCATACAAATATGGATATCATTGGAACCGGCTCCTTGATCACATTGTGATAGTTACAGTTATGCCCTGTGCCAATGCATTCTCTTATATATGCGAGTCGACCATAGGTCGCCTCGCATATATAAGAGAATGCATTGGCCTAAAAAAAATCTTTTTTTAACACTTTTTACCATTTTTTCTTACATTCTTTAACAATTTTATAATTTGTAATGTGTTAAGCCAATGCATTCTCTTATATATGCGAGGCGACCTATGGTCGACTCGCATATATAAGAGAATGCATTGGCACAGGGCCCTTCTGTTGGGTAAAGGGTTAACGGATGACGTAGTATACGTCTTGACAGGTTGTCAGAAAACCAGCGTTACGTTCCCTTTGTGTTGTTATCAATTATATAATTACGGTTCGGCGAATACCAGGAATTGCATGGCTAACTAGGGACGTTGCAGGCGAACAATGTGGCACACTAATGACATTATCCTTTGACTATGAGTGTATTACCGATTCTGTTCTAGTCTATTCTAAGAGTTATATCGTGGTAATGCAAATCCTGGTTCCGTTTCTCTTTCTATTGCGAATATATATGTAGATAATCCTGTATGTGTTTTATGTAAAAAATACTATAGTGTCTATAACGATCGACAGAAACATGTTTTTTCCTTTTCTTTCATATCGTCTTCTTGCACGCCCGTCTGCCATATCTTACGTTCCTTGTACTTAACCGAATCCATTAAATATCTCTAGCATTTCGCGGTATGTCTGGAGACCCACAGATTGTCATAAAACAACGTTACTGTCCTGTTGGTGTTGTTATTAATTATATCAAAACGGTTCGGTGAATATAAGGATTTCATGGCTAAATTGAGAGCTTGCAGGCGAACAAAGAGACAACATTGATTGCGCTGTGTGTGTGTATACATCGGCTTCTGCTATATATGCGTTGGATGATTGAATGGTGCAATGGTAATGCAAAATTTGTCTGTAATATGTCTCATCATTAGATGAATATATTTGGGCTTTGCTCCGTCCCAAGTACATGTATCTACATCATATTATTATAAATAATTCCCAAATAATTTGTGTGCCTTTAACCCTTTACCCAACAAAACGGCCAAAACCGGCCAAATAAAGCTTCAACAGCCTAAAATATCTTCGGTCTGTCTCAATAGAACCATACAAATATGGATATCATTGGAACCGGCTCCTTGACCACATTGTGATAGTTACAGTTATGCCCCGTGCCAATGCATTCTATTATATATGCGAGTCGACCATAGGTCGCCTCGCATATATAAGAGAATGCATTGGCCTTTAACACTTTTTACCATTTTTTCTTACATTCTTTAACAATTTTATAATTTTTAATGTGTTAAGCCAATGCATTCTCTTATATATGCGAGGCGACCTATGGTCGACTCGCATATATAAGAGAATGCATTGGCACAGGGCCCTTCTGTTGGGTAAAGGGTTAACTATTAAACTATTGTGCATCCTTTTGACATACCAAGAAGAATGTGAATACCAGCCACTATATCTTCATATACCAGAGATGTTTTGCAATACGCCTGTATATATGGTTCATCGCTGTACTGTCAAACACCGATCCGTCAATAACTCCATCTTTTTGACAAGGCAAATAAACTCCTGGAATCGTTGTAGTTTATACGAATTGTTGACAAGTCTGTCTTGAATTATATAGAGATATATTTAGTGTGTATCGGGTTTGTAGAATTTTTCCGCTTTATTCTTATCTCGTTCAAGAATAAAATTGTTCTATAGGTCAGTGCGCTTATATATATGTTGCAAGCAACTAATTATATAGAGTTCCGCTTCTTGAAATTGTGTAGGGAAATTCGAGTCAATCGAGTCAAAATCTGGTTGCTGATTGGTTTATTATCTTTGATGAACATTCCCTGAGAGGGAACATGAAATCATAGCCAAAGTAAATATGGTTGCATGGTTGACCAATCGTCTAGCCCATCTTGGTGGTGGGCACTATACTATGGACTATGTTTTTTATGTAGCTGCGTTGAAAGCTGCACCAATTCGTGAATTATGTCGGTATCTAAATTGTCGGTGTGTAAATGTCAATCGTTATACCAGGGCGCTAATCGGGTAAGTTCAACCATCCCTGTTATAAGATCCGTAAAAGTTTGAAGGTGTGCGTTATTGGTTATGTGACAAAATGAACCACGTAAAGTCGTAACATGCATAGCATAGCATATAATAGAATAGAATAGAATTTATTAGCAAGAACTTCCACATATAAGGACAGGTTGCTGAGAATTCATAATGAATAAACAATCAAATAGCAAACATGGCGAAAACAACTACTAATGCGTTCAAATAATAATACAAATGAAAATGGTTATTCACACCGGGAAATCTAACCCGGAATGATTGTTTAATTACTTACAGTTGTTCTACGATTGTAAATGATCCATGAACGTAACAGTGATCTCAATTCAAGACATATGTATGTTTGTACTTCTCAGTTCTCATTTCAGTTTCTTTAATAACTACTCATTGGTGGGTAATTCACTTAGGAAACGATCAGATAATAAGTTCAACAAACGTTTCTTGAATTTGTTATATGAACATTTGCCACCAAAGAATCTGAATACTTATGATGCACTCGCATTAGCTTTTCATTTGTCTGTCGTCTGCTTTTGTTACCAGAACATTCCTCCAATTAAATAATATACTGTTCCAACGTATAATTGTATAACTGAATGGGAGAATTCACTTAGTTCTTTGTGTTTTCTAACTGTAGGTCACCATGACGTGACCCGCGAGTGAAGAGCGAACACCGAGTTCAGGTCTGGAACACGGTGACACAGTTCTCGAGCTTGGATAAGATTGTCATCCCCTTCTTCGGTTTTCTGAAATTGAGAAATCGAACATTAAGTCCCTGGTGTTCCCTGACAGTTCAAATCATCGAGGGCCTGTTCTCTGTGTTAGGTCATGGTAACCTGCCAATCGGCGTTACGGTTATTTCTAAGCGCACTGGAATTATTAACCTATGTAATTAACCCTTTGCCAGGTCTTTCGTCTATCAGTAAAACTGATAGCTTCGTGATATGCAATTTAGTGGGTGCAACGATGTCGCGAACAAACCATGGATACATGGTATACATAAGTATATAGAGTGAGTATAATCAATTGGTTCCTAGAATTACGTTAAATAACTCACGAGAGGCGAGGGACGTCGGTAAGAAACGAGTGCGGGTATACATATATAGCGCTCGAGTTTCTTACCCAAACATCTCTCGCCTCGGGTGAATTATTGAACGTAATTATCGGAACTAATTGATTACTCTATTTATTACACTTCGATCTGCATCAATTTGGTTCGCCAAATATGATTTAAAACACACAGAATTAATGCACGAAAGTCCCGATGTGGAGAAAGACATAATTCAATAGTGACATTATCATTTTTAATTAACAGCGTTTTCAATGGAAATCGCGTATAGAAACGTAATAAAAATAAATACGTAATTACTGATTATCAATTTCTGGTATACTTGAATTGATAATTTAATAATTTCCCTTTCAATTTTTCAGCGCAGACGGAGATTTCGAAATAACACTGAAAACCAAAGCCAAGATATTATATACCGGGAAAATAATATGGGAACCTCCAGGAATATACAAGAGTTACTGTCCAATAGATGTCGAGTACTTCCCATTCGATATTCAAAACTGCTTCATGAAATTCGGTTCGTGGACGTACGATGACCTTCACATTGAGCTCAAACATTTCTGCATGGAAAAGGGAACTAACAACTCGCAAGGTCACGTGATCATCAGTAAGGGAATGGACATGACTCTGTATTATCCAAATATGGAGTGGGAGGTAATCAACACGACTGCACGGTGGAAGAGGAAGTTCTATAACTGCTGCGGTTATTCGTATTCCGATCTGACCTTCAGGGTGACCTTGCGGAGGAAGACGCTATTCTATGCATTAATCCTGATAGCGCCGTGTGTTTCCTTATCATTTCTTACAGTTCTCGTGTTTTATTTGCCGGGCAACAATAAAAAGAAAATCGAATTGACGATATCGATTTTACTAGCACTGACAGTTTACTTCCTTCTTCTGTCAGAAATTAATCCGCCGACGTCACTAGTCATTCCGTTGATAGGCAAATATCTACTTTTCATCATGGTTACCGTGACGCTGTCGATATGTTTGACGGTATGCATACTGAATGTTCATTACCGGAACCCGCGTACTCATAAAATGACACCATTAACAAGAAAACTATTCATAGGAATTCTTCCAAAGATTCTTATGATACAGCGACCAGCAAAAGTGGATCAACAAAGATTCCAGGAAACAGAACGACATGTTCGAACATTAGAGGAGTTTTCTAATCATACTTATGAAAATATAAATAGACACGATTCCGGGGAACTATCTCGGAAAGAAGTTTTTACGGAACTTAGTTCGCATCCTGTGGTTAAACGAGCTATACAAGATGCGATATACTTAGCCCGGAGGATTCGACAAAAAGATGAATTCGAAGAGGTAACTAGAAATAGAGAGGTTTCGCTTAAACTCAGTTAGCAGTCACGATTACAGTTAGCTAAACGTCGACGTAATATTTATGTCGTGTCATGCAGATGACACATTTCGTAACAACGAACTACTATACTGATAATAATTACGAATAGGGTACTACTAACGAATCCGTTGTGGGAATACACTGGGACCAGGGCTAGGAGCCTACGTCACCAATTAAGTCTCTAACCCGTATTTTATTTTAAATGTCTGACGGGATAAACTAGTTTAAACTGGATTCAAAAATATATGTAATCGTTAAAAAACTCATATTTATAACAAACATTTACTGGGAAACACACCTCAACCATTCAATAGATGTTCGTAAAAAGCACATATATAGCCTCTTTCACTCGTGATGATAATAACTCATGTATGAAATATATATCTTAACCACTGCACGCGTTCCAGATAGCAGCTATCAGAACATATGAAGCGACGGTTTAGAGATTACATTAGTGATGTACATGTAGGATACTGGCTCTGGGGGACATAACATGATGAGTTAGATTTCTCACCTTATAGGGAAGATCGAATTGTTCAAAACGTCTGTCACAAATAAAATCTGCAAACATGAACTAGAAAATTGATGGAACAGTTTTTGGCTTTTGATCAAGATTATAGTTTATTACAGTTTTCAGTTTCGTTTCAGGCGGTTATGGACTGGCGGTTAAGCTTCGGGTTTTCTGCTTCGTTTCGGGCGGTTATAAACTGGCGGTTAAGTTTAAATTTTTCTGTTTCGTACCAGGCGGTTGTGGACTGGCAGTTGAGCTTCGGTTTGTTTTTCCATTCAGGCTGATATGGACTGGCGGTTAACTGTTTCGTTGCAGGCCATTATCAACTGGTGGTTAAGTTTCGTTATTTTTCGTTTCAGGCGGTAATGGACTGTTGTTTAATCTTCTGTTTTACTATTTCGTTTCATGTGGTTATCAACTGGTGGTTAAGCTTCGGTTTTTCTGTTTCACACGGTAATGGACTGGTTGTTAAGCTTCTGTTTTACTCTTTAGTTCAGGCGGTTATTAATTGGTGGTTAATCTTCGGTTTTTCTGTTTCACACGGTAATGGACTGGTTGTTAAGCTTCTGTTTTACTCTTTAGTTCAGGCGGTTATTAATTGGTGGTTAAGCTTCGGTTTTTCTGTTTCACACGGTAATGGACTGGTTGTTAAGCTTCGATTTTACTTTTTAGTTTCAGCCGGTTATGAATTGGTGGTTAAGCTTCGGTTTTTCTGTTTCACACGGTAATGGAGTGGTTGTTAAGCTTCTGTTTTACTCTTTAGTTCAGGCGGTTATGAATTGGTGGTTAAGCTTCGGTTTTTCTGTTTCACACGGTAATGGACTGGTTGTTAAGCTTCTGTTTTACTCTTTAGTTCAGGCGGTTATTAATTGGTGGTTAATCTTCGGTTTTTCTGTTTCACACGGTAATGGACTGGTTGTTAAGCTTCGATTTCACTTTTTAGTTTCAGCCGGTTATGAATTGGTGGTTAAGCTTCGGTTTTTCTGTTTCACATGGTAATGTACTTGTTAAGCTTCGGTTTTACTCTTTAGTTTCAGCGGTTATGAATTGGTGGTTAAGCTTCGGTTTTTCTGTTTCACATGGTAATGGACTGGTTGTTAAGCTTCGATTTAACTTTTTTAGTTTCAGACGGTTATGAATTGGTGGTTAAGCTTCGGTTTTTCTGTTTCACACGGTAATGGACTTGTTAAGCTTCGGTTTTAATTTTAGTGTCAGGCGGTTATGAATTGGTGGTTAAGCTTCGGTTTTTCTGTTTCACATGGTAATGGACTGGTTGTTAAGCTTCGGTTTTACTCTTTAGTTTCAGCGGTTATGAATTGGTGGTTAAGCTTCGGTTTTTCTGTTTCACATGGTAATGGACTGGTTGTTAAGCTTCGGTTTTACTTTTTCGTTTCAGGCTGTGATGGACTGGCGATACATGGCTCGAGTGATAGACCGTTTCTTCCTTATAGTGTTCGGCACGGCCTGTATTATAGGCAGTCTGAGCATATTCCTGAGCGCTCCATCGTTATATAACACCGACCCTGGACTCGGAAGAGAGTCATTTTACGATGTTCCAGAAGAGGAGCAATGCATATTCTAAATTCCAGAAGTCTTAAGCAAGCCAGATTCTAGATTCCGACCTAGCCATAATATATATTCTGAGACTATAAACTCTCGACCTAGCCTTATTATAGATTGTGAAACTAATCTGACGACCTGGCTATATTCTAGATTAAGAGACTATATACTCCCGATCTAGCCATTCTTGATACCGAAGGTTTCATCCTAGCCATATTCTAAATTCAGAGACTATAAACTCTAGATCTAGACATATTATAGATTTTGACACTATTTCCTAGCCGTTTAATAGATCCTGACACTAATCTCTTGAACTAGCCATAATATAGATTCTGAGACTTTTCTCTCGACCCAGCCATATACAGATTCAGAGTCTAAACTCTCAACCTAGTCATATTTTACATTCCTACACCAATCTTTCGACCTAGCCATATTCTAGATTCTGGCACTATACACTTCGACCTAGTCATATTGTATATGTGAGAAATCGTCAGTGGCTGTATCTAGATTCAATTACGGCAACTGGTGTGAAAAATCAGTGCATGGCTCAGATCGAATCCACTTGCTTGCTTTTCACTCTTCCTCGACGGAAAATATCAATCAGCACGACTCATTTAGACAACACGGATTATGGAAAAAATACCCACCAATCCGACGATATTCCTTAGTAAACCCCAGCTCTTTTGTTCTAGCCTTCTATCTTCCGAATGGGCACTTTACATCATGCTTTATACCACAAGTCAACATTCGTAATCTATAAAGTTCATCTCCCAATTTATGCACAATGAGCTACAACGCATAGAACAGAAAAAACAGTGCTTATGCATTGTTCAAGTCAAAAATATTCTTATATGCATATACGTGCCCAAAATACAGATAATTGCGTCGACAGTATATATTACATATTATATGTTCAATACATAAAACATTCTTATATGTCACATTCAGGTTTATCGAGATTTATCGAAATTGTTCATCGATATGAAACTAGTTCATACTTGTAACTATCAAAACTGTGTTTATGTCAGTTAATGGACTCGCGACTGGACATTCGGAAACTGGAAGTCTCGCAATACTGGCTCGTCCTTCTATTCTCCGAATGTCCAGTCTCTCGTCCATTAACCATGGCGGAATTGTAACGATAAAACAATCGAATAAACTTACTCGGCAATTCCAATATTTATCATTCAGAAGTATGCAGTAGATGTGAAGAAATTCATTAAAAACAATGCCATGCAAGTTTGCCACGTGTGTAGGTTGGTAATATGATAAGTGGGAGCACCTATACAACATTACCTTTATGATGCTTTGAGAAAACCACTCTTCGTATATCTCACATCCGATCACATGGCACGTGAATTGGTCTTTAAAATGGGTATTTTCTGTGAAATATTTGCTTTTTTCAACGATTTTTATATTGATGCTTTTGTATAAAGCATAAAACTGCACAAAGGTCAGATGTGTGTACCAATAATACCGATTACTAAAGCTCTGTTACTCGACAGAGTAATGGTAACATCCGCATGGGTACCCCGAGTCACCACACCCAATTTGGTTGAATCGGTCCAGGGGTCTGGGGGAAAAAGTCGCGAACAGACAGACGGACAACCACGATAGATAGAGAAAGATCCCACCCTTTTTTATATATAAGCATGGTTTCTGATAAAAAGTCATTCACAATTCACAATATTTGAAAAAAGGGAAGCAATTATGCCATGAACTGATCTCACAATCTAATAATAATTTATCAGGTCAGAAAATGGAGGAATGCAAGATCGAAGAAAAGGCTTCTGAAAGTTACATTACTTTGTTTAATAGTCTGGGGATTGAAGATTATACTGTCCCCTTAATAGTATCTACATGACTCCCATCGGACGACTACACTACCGTTACCGTTCATGGGCAGACTATGAAAACAGGACTGTCAAAAACTCTCCAATAAGATACGGATTTATTAGTCAAATGTTTAAATAAATATTTTTATTAAGTAATTCGTTATTTGTTTGGCGTTTCTGGGATCTCATTCGTCGCGTATTCTTCTGTGTGCTTCTGTGTGTTTAACGTATGACGGTCGTCGACGCAGCTTCGACAAATAAGAAGATTGCTCTTCTGTGTTAGTCAAAGCAGTCGTTCTACAACATTGAATCTAGGCTACTTTTTTAGAAAGGCAAAGAATTCACGAGAGGAGATTCATTTCAACGACATATTCGGTCTAAGCGTCCTATATCCTGGAACAGATAGCAGCGAATCCTATTAATTTCAAGAAAACCATTACGTCAGTGTCAGCCAACCAGAAACTTTATTCTGATTGGCTCCGATCAGACTCTTTGTGATTTATGGTTGGATGACACTACCGTGATATTACGTAATGTTTTAGACGGAATTGGCTCATTGGAGTTTCCAAATTATGTCTACGTAATTTGGAAGGAGTTATAAGATAGGTTGACAAATACACGAAATATTGGCATACAGGCTTTGTATGCTCTCATAATACTGACCATGGTCACAGCCATTTTTCAGCTGTTTTAATTTTTTAGCAATGAAGTGAAATAAGCGCTCTTTATTTCTACCATATTAGACTAACATGGACGCTCTATTTTTTGTGATCATGCCGTCCGAATGGTTGTTTGTTTGGGACCAAATTATCGTGTTCCAAGTTGTATTTTGTATGACTTCATTGTGTCATTGGTGCATATAATGCACGTATCGTAGAAAGATGGTTAGAGTATTTGTCGACCTACTTCGATACCGGGGAAAATTCAAAATTAAAAGTCAAATTGTATTGAGTCAAGTGTCTTTAACTGCTGTGAACTATGGTCGATTAAATCAAGAGTGTATAAGACCATAGATGCAACATAAATGCCCAACAGTGTATTTCTTCTCTGCGGCTCCACTGAACTTTTCTTCCATTTTTAAAGTTACGGGCGGCCTTGGCGGTGGGTATGCTGTTAAAATATTCAACTCCGTCAAAATCCGCTATAAACAGACAGAATAGTAAAACAACGACAGACCAATAAGAAATATGGCATAAACAGTAGGTTATTGTCTAGTTTACCCCTTTGTTATGTAAACAAAAGCAAAAAACGTTACATTACCTGGTTTTGTTTAGATCCGGATATGGTAAACATAAATAGCGTTATTTGTTACTGTTTTCCTGATATGGAAATACTAAAGAGCGTTTAGATCATGTTTGTGTGATTAACCAATAGAGTTGGGCTGTGTTACGTAAAAGAGACTTGGTTAGAGGGTTTTCGTTGGGGTGGTCTCCACCTTGGAATTTCCAACTGCACCCCACCCCATTGAACCACACCAAACTCATAAGTTTGCGTAAATCAATTTGCACCCCCCCCCTTTGATTTTTCCCAAATGTTCCCTCACAGACTACCAGATGGTAGACTGAACCAGTAGTATTGTGGCCACTTGTCGTGCGGGGGGGGGGGGGAAGATGGTTCGGTCCAGTATGAGATTAAAACATCTTAACATCTAGTGGTATAACACCACACAAATTTACACCAAATTTACTATATTTTTTCTTAAATGAATTAGCGAGTAACTACTGACAAGGACACAGAACACACGGTCGGCCGATGGTTAGGCCCGATGTGAGAACATTTTTGAATTATGAACATGAACATTTGACAATCCTATAGCATAGACCGGCCTCAAGTTGTCCAATTCTGGGAAATTATTAACCTGACACTCACACATAGGTTCAAAATTGCCAACTGATGGCCATTTGAGTCCATAATTTTGCAAATGAAAGGGAAATATGCTAATGTTGGTATAAAAACAACAAATTCGTCACTAAGAAAGTGTTGGAAAATCAAACTACGAGAACAATTTCAGCCTAATTTTGGTGTGAATTTTCCAATTAATTTAGCTCGGGGTATTAGGTATGACTACAATTGGGGGGTAAGACCCCTGCATAACCACCCCTGTCGAAAAGTTCCTACTTGACACCCCATGCTAAATAATCGATACTAAGTTATGTTGGGTGGCACCCGGGGAGGAGTCAGGGGCTACATCCCAGCCATGTCGGGGAGTCATAGCCATCCCCCGTCGGTGAGTTATGTAATGGTCAACCCGGCAGCTAAAGCCCGCCCGCCCCCCCCCCCCCTGTCGGTGATATCCTGGTGCCACCCCTGCTTGAAATCATATAAAACTTTTGAAGAAGAAGACCACATATTGAGCAGAAATCAGGAGGAAATGAGCTCTCGTAACCACAAAAGTGAACTAAAGACATCCCAATAAATCCAAATTAGATGCAACCGCATATTGTATATATATGGTATCGTTCTGTTTGCCTCTCTATATCCAGGGACGTGGCTACATGGTTTCCGTTAGGGGTGTCCACCATGGGAAATTCCAACTGCACCCCCTTGAATCAGAATCACCCCAAACACAAATTATATTTGCACCACCCCCCTTGTACATCAGTGCTCATATGCGCATAATATCCTATATATATATTTTTTTTAAACATGGTTCTATATTCCAGGTTTGAAAATTCAGATAGTTTAACCTGAACAATTGCATAAATCATAACATCTAATGGTCTAACTCCAAACAACTGCCCACAGCTACGGACAAGAAGCGGGGACACACCAGGTTGACCATTGGTTCTTCGACCCGGTGTGAGAAAATTAGCAGTTTTGTATTGGCTACGGGGGAAGGGACAATGACAACGATAGTCGGCCCGGTGTGCAAATTTTTTTTAATCTGAACAAGAAAATCTCAAAATCCTAGCATCTAGACTAGCCTCAAACCTTCCTAGAGTTGGACATTTCAAACCACTTAGGTTGGAAAATTTCAACTGATGACAATTCCAATGACAATGTTGACCAAATGCATGACAATATTGTTTTCTTAAATTAACTAGCAGTTTTTTGACTGGTCACGAGGGAGGGACCAGGACACAAACTGTCCAAGTGTTGGAAATTTCCAACCTGTCACCCTCCTAAGGCTGGAAATTTCCGACTGCTGACAATTTCAGTCCAACATATTTACCAAAAATAGGAAAATATGCAAATAAATTGTTTGAAAATCAAACTACAAGAACATTTTCAACTTAATGTTGGTGTGAAATTTCCAACTAATATTTTGGTAAGTATGAAATTTCCAACTGTTGAACATTTTGACCAAAGTTGGGGGGGTGTGAGCCACCAGACCCCCCCCCCCCCCCCCTGTCGCCACGTCTATATAATATAAATACTTTTTCTAAAAACCCTTAAACCAACTCGACGTGCGATTTCCCTGCGCTCCTGTTGCGCAAATTCTAGTATAATGTGACCAGACAAGACATAGAAACCGCTAATCTCATATTACCAATCTGACAACACCAGTCGAACATGATTACCTTTCAAAGCAATAACACCGGGCACCATGTTACGGATAACCACAGGCATGCACACCATGGATAAATACACGGTAAAAAGAACGGCGTTTTTTTTTGTACGGTTATATCTGGCATATACCCATGGTTATATATAAACGGGCTACGAGCATCTGACTGCAGATGTAAACGTCTTGTTCCGCGCTCCGCGTGTAATACTTATAGGAATCACTGAACTAAATGGTTTCCCATAGGCGACAGTGTTAACGTTTCGGCCAAATTCACTGAATTGAAGCCTACAGGCCATACCAGTGATGTTTACCTAGCTAGATTGACACCAGTTGATCACGAAAATGCATGAAAAATCATAGGTCATGTGTTTACTTTTTAAAATAAATCCCCAAGTGAACGACAGGGCTATCACACAGCCAAATTTGATCTGGATAAACCCAGACCTACAGCAGCTAGTTAAATAAATTTCCCGCTCACAAAAATCCATTCCCCCATTCATTCACCAGTTTAAATTATTTAGATATGATGTACAAATCAAATAAACGCGATGTCATCCTTTAATAACATGTCGCATGTATCAGGTGAAGGTCATTCTTCAGTTACCTTCACCTTTAGCATTCCACGGTGTACTCGCTCCCCGACTCTAGAACACATTTAGCTCCCTGATTCCTATACTAGAGATTGTTGTATCATATGGGCGCTGGGGGGTTTATTTATAGAATGGGAAGTTTTGGACGGATTAAAAGTCGAACTGCGACCAGGAGGCCGAGTCCGGTAAAAGGTGTAGTTGGAAATTTCAATTTCAATTGTTATTCGGATGCCAAGAAGTGCCAGGCTAGTAATTCTATGAGTTGGTCATTCGTGAAACCAATATATTTTATATTCTATAATTACAATCATGGGTATATAATATATTATCTTGAGCGCGTTACCATTTCTGTCTATATGGTTTTCTTGTTATAAATGTGCGTCAGTCACAGAAAGCGATATAGATACACGCAAATGGCTGCGCGTCTTAATAGAGAATCTTTCACCGAAAGAGATGCGGACGGTGATTATGTTCCGTCCGCAACGAGTTCGATAAAAGATTCTAGATTATTATTCAAGTTGTGTTCTTTATTTATTCCACACCTTTGTGACGGACAAGTTTAATCCACCACTGTATATGACCACTATTAATACTAAAACTACCTTTGTTTGTGTGGTGTGCTTATGGATGAATTTTTCGTGAAGATTTTAATGAGGGGAAACTGGGAGAACCGATTGAATTCGAATTTATAAACGTCCCTACTAAAGTATTAATAGAGAATTGAGATACATCGTCATATTAGCCAGGCTCAAATGTATTTCCCTTGATCTGTTGGTGTCTAAATATAATATCTTCGCCACCTTGGTGACATAATACGTCCACTCAATTGCTTCAAATTGCATTTCAGAAGGATTCCATAACTTTGGAGTTATCAGCCGAAAACAAAATGGGCAAATAAGTCTAGTGAGAGTCATTGGACAAATTGCCGATTGAAGCACAGCTTGAAATGTGAGCCCATCTATCCACATAACAAGTTTGATGGCGATCAACCAAACCCAACTGCAGTTATCAGCAGGATACAAAGAAAACCCAAATTTCAAAATCTAAAATGTCCGTAACTCATGTACAAATTGGCGGACGGGACAGATAACTTTACCAGTACTTTATCAGCTGTTTATGGTTTTAACCCTTTACCCAACAAAACGGCCAAAACCGGCCAAATAAAGCTTCAACAGCCTAAAATATCTTCGGTCTGTCTCAATAGAACCATACAAATATGGATATCATTGGAACCGGCTCCTTGACCACATTGTGATAGTTACAGTTATGCCCTGTGCCAATGCATTCTCTTATATATGCGAGTCGACCATAGTTCGCCTCGCATATATAAGAGAATGCATTGGCCTTTTTTTTAACACTTTTTACCATTTTTTCTTACATTCTTTAACAATTTTATAATTTTTAATGTGTTAAGCCAATGCATTCTCTTATATATGCGAGGCGACCTATGGTCGACTCGCATATATAAGAGAATGCATTGGCACAGGGCCCTTCTGTTGGGTAAAGGGTTAAACCTGCATATGAAATCTCAATCCATTCAGTCAGGAATTAATCATCCACCATTAAAACCAGAATTGTCAAATTCGAAAACAGCTCGTAACTCTGGTAAGAACGGGCGGACGGAACCCAAATCCAACTTCATCCGTATTTTATAGTTATATAAACCCTAACCCTAACCCTAACCCTAACCCTAACCCTAATCCGTATTTTATAGTTATATAAACCTGAATAACCAAGTTTCATTCCATTCAGTTCAAATTATCCCTTTCTATACTAGATGGATTTTCCAATTCAGTTATAATAGTCCATCATTTATTTGGAGGGATGTCCAGAAAAAAAAATAGCAGACGACAGGAATACGAAAAATAGTACAGAATGATTCATATCCACTGGTGGGAAATGTTCAGATAATATGTTCAACAAAATACATAAGGGAACTACTCGTCAATGAGTATATAGTACAGAAGGGTTTAACCAACGCTATCCGAAAACGAAAATTGAGCACAAATTCAACAAAGGGCCCTAACTCTGACAACAAATATGAACATACGGATAGACCAAATACATAATAGGTCCCGTTTTTGTATAACATTCAGTGATGTGTGATCATCAAATGATAATCGAGACTTAAGAATGCTCCGTGCAAAACTGCGGCATATTTCCAGGCGGTAAGCAACCTCCCGTATATGTATTGTCTGTGGACACACGTAACACAGAAGCGATGGCATAGTAGGTGTGACAATTTATTATGGTGGAGTTTTGTGACAATTGGTCGTCGTAATTAATATGCCATAGCTAGCCATGTCGCCCGCTGAGTTTCCGCACAATGAGTCGACTCACTACGTTTCGCTCCATTGTATTATCTGCGATATATATAATTGCACGATCGATCGTCCAGAATTGTGGTAATCCCTATTCACTCACATACCATGCAGGTAGTACGTTTTATTGATATGCTCTCAATGCATGTTTATCTACTTACATTACTTGCATGCGTATCAAGACAGTTCCCCAATTGCGTATTTTTATTTTGCGGCCTTCGCGTGTTGAGTAAAGATCGACAGCGGCAAGACATTCAGGTAGATAAATCCATGAGAGATCGACCGCGACGCTTGTAGACTAAGTGTGTGAATATGCAGCGGGCGACATGGCTAGATATTGTAATTATGACGAACAATTATATAAAGATATATATATATATATATATATATATATATATATATATATATATATGTATAATAAATTGTCACACCTACACTGCATTCCATCGCTACTGTGGTAGGTGTGTCCACAGCCAATGTATTCAAATAGGCTCCAGCAAATGTGAGAAATATTAGATGGGAATACATCCAGATGTTCAAAACTATCTTAATATTCTGTTATCCATATGTTGTACAAAAACACTACATTTTGTTTTCTCAATGTTCATGTATACAACATTTTTGATCAGAGTATAAAGTTGTCAATAATTGACGGGATAATTATTGGCGTATTTATAAATGAACCTTGTTGTTATCACCACTTCATGTCCTCCGTTTACTTGGCATCCTCCGTTATCGTGACATCAAGTTTGCAGAGGCACACTCTATAATCGCTTGAATGTGGTTTGGTCCAAATCCGGGTCTCGGTAGTAATACGCCCGTTCTCGATGTGCATTTTTCTACGCTAATGAATCTCAAAAACCAAATGGAGCGTATTTCAAAGTAATTATATTATTTCTTAATTCCACCAAGCAGACCAGATAGTCTGTCACAGTGTAAACGATATTAATAGAGCTTAGGTCCCGTGTTATGAGTAAAAAGTTTCACAAAAAGTTCAAATCCTAAGGAATTTCTATTCGAACACTGGAAGAAATGTCTTGATATTTTTTTTTTGTTACCGGCGTGGCCGCAAGAGTCTTATCGTTATTGTTGGGTGTCGTTAACCATGCTTGCATAATTCAACGTCAAACTTATAAAATTATAATTTAGCAAGTGTGTGTGCATCGCTTACTGCCGTTATCTAGTATTCATTCGGAGGGATTATCGTGTAATAAAAGCAGACGACAGAGCGACGAACATATAATACAAGTGCAGAAACATTCCTGTTAATTTGTGGGAATTTTTCAGATAATAAGTTCAACAAACGGGCGGTCATAGACCCTTGTTGAACTGATTATCTGAACATTTCCCAAGGGAACTACTCGTCAATGAGTACTTAGTAAAGTAAGGGTTTAAACTACATGAGTTATACGTATCGTGTGGGAACATTACTCCATACGTTGTAGCATAAAGCTACCATTTATGCATCTTTTTCTGGTCGAAAATTAAAACACAGAAAAATATCCAAGCAGGTTTACAAATTAAAGATCCATGGACCAATTTGACGCAAATAATTCCGAATTTCCTAAGTAAATTTTCCGCTCACCAGGCAACAGAAAATTTTAAATACTTGCAAGCACCCATAATTCGTGTCACACGGGCTTCGCAAAATTCCACAAAAGCATCAACAAGTAATACATCGAAAACGATCACAAAAGCTTATAATGGGGAACGCTCTTTATTATCTATAGCTATGAGGCAACGAAAGTTTGGACGCTCTTATTACGAGGCGAACCTTGCTTTTCTCGGCTGACAAAATTTCAAAACGTGTTAAAACTGCCTTATTTTAAAGTCTATAACTGGCCATCCAGCCATCCTATACTCATTAGCTCATGGGTCTCATCTAATTATATTCTGATATATGTTGGTTTTATATTATCAAATCGGACAGGGCATTTTTTAAATGTTATGCTTTGATGCAGATAGTTTTACCAGATTTTGACGTCGCCAGCTAAGCACAAAGATCATATATTAACCCTTCCATGACTTGAGCTTCCTGAAATTTTGCGAAAATTCTGTGCCAATGCATTCTCTTATATATGAGAGTCTCCCATAGGGAGCCTCGCATATATAAGAGAATGCCAGTATATTGTCGTATATATGCGATGCTCCATGTGGGAGATTCGCGTTCATATATAAGATACTGGCACAGGATCTTTAATGCTGTACAAGCGCGGCTCCAGTCATGAAACTGTTTAAATAGTGTTCCCCTTGCTATACACCGTATATTAAAGACATATTATGGACTTATTCGGGTGCGTGAAACTGATAAGGTAGCACTCAGGCGCCATGTGAAGTGTGGGAATGTAGCATTCTACTAACATCGCCGAAAATCTTAAAGAAATCGACCATACCGCACCATAGAAATCATCGTCTGAACTGCGCTTAATTGTAAATATTTACATCTCGATTCGGGACGCAACAATCGGCGATAAACGAACACAAATTAGTTCGCCATCGCGAGTCATTGCATTTAATTAATGAAGAAGAATGACTGTGTGTGTGCTGTAAATTTGGATTAATATTCGTAAAAATAACTACTTTGAGCAAGATTATTCTCCATTTCTATTTGATCACCCTCCGGGAGTGTTTTAACATCACTTTAAATACACATATACTAAAGTGTGAGAAATAAAAAGAGTTTATTAGAATTGTCACTGCTGTTGAGTAACGACTACATGAACGCTCTTCATACAATAAAATTGCATATACAGGGCGACATCAACAGTCAAGTGACTCAAGTCAGTATCTTACCATCAAAATTCATTCGAACCCATTATTGTCGGATATCGAAACATCCCAATAGAAGTTATCTGTTGTCAAATCGGACGTGTCGCCGTTTTTACAAAATGCATCAAATGCCGACGGGAAGTTTATTTCTTGTTTTTAAATTTCTTCTAAATATTATACATTTAATTTCACGCCAGGCTCGACGTGTTTTAAAACCTGACACTTCACAATACTCTACACAATCCATCATGGATTTCGGACGTGAGTTATTCGATTATAACTGAAAACATGCAAAACTTTTCCAAACGGGAAGGCAAGTGAGAGATAAATTCGTTATATGCACGGGGTCTCTGGTAAAGTGCAGACTGTTGTAACTCGATGAGAGATAAATTCACTATATGCACGGGGTCTCTGGTAATGCGCAGACTGTTGTAACACGATGAGGTCAGACGATTTTCTCAACTCCAATGAAATGAAATATCTGATATATTGACACTGAAAGCTGTAAGAATCGTGAATCAGTCGCGCTGTAATTCGCTCAATACACGTAGACGGCCATCAGACCTGTATGGAGTTATTAATTTAAGGAATACCAGACTCGGTATTTCGATTGACATGTACGGCTAGATTATGCCATGAATCTCTACTCTATATACGCCCGTAGAGGTCATATTCCACCAGTACAAAACCTTGGACCGTTTTGAAGTTTTGACAGGGAACCTTATAAAGTCGAACAAAATAACGCGGGGAATATATTTCTTGGTTATTATATGATCCATAATAATGTACTTCAATGAAAGTGAAGGTCCCAACTCGAAATGGCATGCTTTTCTGTGACTTTTCTGATATCGCATTAAACATTGAATTAATTACCAAGAGAAATTTTCATAATTGTAAACGACGCAAAGCAAAATCGCTCACAAAGTCACTTTCATCGTGCAATTTCCAGTTAGGACCTTCACTTACAGTGAAGTTCATTATTAAGGAACAGTTAATAACTAAGAACTATATTCCCCGCGTTATTTTTTCGACTTTATAAGGTTCCCTGTCAAAACTTCAAAAAGTTCTCAGGTTTTGTTTTTGGTGGAATATGAAATCTACTGGTTTTAGCCCTAGTAGAAATTCATGGCATGATCTAGTGTTACGTACACGGCGATAAACTGATCCGGAATATCTTCACTGTGATATAAGTCCTAGAGATCGACATCAAATCGCTTCAAATTTGCTGAGCCTTTATCTTTGGCATACCCCATGAATCCTTTTCATTTCAGATTATTTCACGGAGTTGGTCTACACTGAACACAAAACAATCATGTTACTCATCCAAATTTCATAAACCTTCCATGATTGGAGCTTCCTGAAATTTTGCGAAAATCCTGTGCCAATGAATTCTCTTTTATATGCGAGTCTGCCATAGGGAGCCTCGGATATATAAGAGAATGCAGTGGCCTAACAACATTTACCTTAAACTTGTAATCCAGTGCAAGCCACGCATTTATAATGTCAATGCTAGACATGAAACGTTTCACGCAGTCGAACTTAACCATTGCCTTACTAAATGAATTATCCCAGTTATAACAAAAAGTATGCAATGGAATGGTCTGTTATTCATCTGGAGGGATGTTAAGAAAATGGGATCAGGCGACAAAAATGGAAACATATACTGTAAGTGCACAAGCATTCATATTAATTGATAAAAAAAATAAGTTCATGGGAAATAATAAGTTAATGGGAAATAATAAGTTAACCCAACAAAACGGCCAAAAAGGACCCAACAAAACGGCCAAAAACGCCCAAATAAAGCTTCAACAGCCTAAAATATCTTCGGTCTGTCTCAATAACACCATACAAATATGGATATCATTGGAACCGGTTCATTGACTACATTGTGATGGTTACAGTTATGCCCTGTGCCAATGCATTCTCTTATATATGCGAGTCGACCATAGGTTACTATACACAAATGGCTGTTATAGAGATGCCAATATACTATTTGATAATACTATATATAAAGACGAGCATAAATTCATGGCATAATCATTGTTTTTACGTTCTCGTTGTATATTCGTTAGTTTAATTAAGTGTATGTCTTGTCATTCGTTCTTTTATTCCATATTCATTGTAGTATTACTTTGTTATTCCATTCTATTTCCGTTGGTTAAATCCATGTTAATGTGTTCATATTTCCAGTTTCGTCTGATAGTTGTCGTTAAAACATTATCATGCAATGAAGATTTTTTTTAATTATATTCTATTACTAACATTCATTGTTTACCCATGTTTATTGATACCCCTTTAATCATAATTGGTTTTCATAGCTTTACTACCTTATATATAATGGTATTGTCTAAGGTAAATATATCGCGACCTGATTTCCAGGTTCTCCTAAGTCCATTTTTTATATTTTAAGTTTGAATCTCCGATGCGGGTCAACTATTAAGACTATGGATATACTTCTAACAATATCCAATCATTCCTTTAATAGAATAAATCGGCATCACAAATCGTAAATTTAATGTAATCATGTTTTTGTGAAGAATACTGCAGGTTGGGTGCATATTTTGGTACTTTGGTACATTGGACACCATTGAACTGAAATTTATTAGAATGGCCACCTTGTTCTATGCGGCGGAAATATTAGGATAATTATTACTTACAACAAACAAAGTCATCACACATGTCTGAATCTTAACAGGACATCTTGGAATTCAGAGAGAATATGACATATAACTGTTCTATGTAGGCTAACCCAAATGATATTCTATGATGCAATTTTTCATTTCAAATAATTTATTGTCTAACTTTGGTATGTGTGTCGGAATTTGGTCAACTAGAGCATTGAGATGACACCACGTCACCCCCCTCCCATATAAACCTGAAACCGACTAACTTGACACTAGCTATGAAACGGAGGCCACTGTAATAGTCTAGTCATTTAGACTTGATTTTGAAGCGAACCTAGAACAAATAGGTAATAAGCTGTTTTTGAAAGCACTTTGGGGGAAATTTTCTCCAGCTCTTTGAACTAGGGGCATCATATTTATGGCTTTAGAAAAAAATTGGAATCTTGTTAGTAAACAAATCTGCCGACTACAAAAGCTGCTTCGAGTTCCCTGATTGCTAAATATGATCACACAATAACATATCCTAAATTTGATGCGTTTCATGTTGGGAAAGTCGTTATATTTAGGTAAACAAATGCAAAAAAAATCATGCGAGAAAATTATGAAAATTGGAATTTTAGTCCGGGAACAAGGTCGGTCAACGTGCATCCCCCAGGATTACATTTGATTCATATTTGTTTTGTTCGTTAGGATGTTTGCTCAAACTATTTCAAATTTAAAATGTTTCCGTATGTAACATGTAATATGGTGGCCAAGCTAGAGAGCAGTGTTTGCATTGTCGGTGGCCAATGGCCAATCTTTTTTCAAAATTGGCTAATAACATTTCATTTGGTCAAACTTTTTTTCACCCCAAATGGAGACGGAAAGCATGGAGACGGAAAGCTAATTCAAAAGATCTGAATAGATTGACAATCCCAACGATGTTAGGCGACGAAAGGATTTCTTACTTCGGAAATATCGTACCATGAAAACATAATTTATTTTGTAACGGGAGCGTTGATTGAATGGTGACGATGAACAGACCAGTCATTTCAAATAATATTTGGTTTAAAACACTAATCATCAAAACGCTTAATCTGTACACTGGTAATGTAATATTTTGTTGATCAGGCAGGCTGTAAGATAAAATTCCTAAATGCATTGTCCGATAATTGTATGTACAGACTACCAGTACTTAACTCAATGGTTACGTAATGTGTCATAAATTGCCTCTCGTCTAACAACAACCTGGCTTCACATCAAAAAGATGTGAATACAATAGATATTCAACTACTGTACATGAGAGTGCGACTTTGCGATCTTGTGATTTTAATTAATTTCTTTTAATTAAAAGTTTTTTCTTTTAAATGTACGGTTGGCCTTGGCGGTGGGTATCCTGTGAAAATATTTCCACCCGTCAAAAACCGCCACAAACAGAAAGAACATCAAAATGTAGACAGACTTTGTCCGTATATAAATAAGAAATATCGCATAAACAGTATGTTATTCTCATATGTTTAACCATTGTTATGTAAACAAAAGCATAAAAAAGTTACTTTTCTGGTGTTTGTTTATATTATGATGGTAAACATAAAGAGCGTTCTTTGTTGGTGAATTCCTGATATGGAACTAATAAAGAGCGTTTATGCCATTTGTGTGTGATTAGCCAGTAGCATTGTGCTGTCCTCTGTAACCCAATCAGGATCTTGCTTAGGTAAAATATAGTAGGTATTTATGATAACATGCTGTTTACGCGATGGTCATGGTATATATGAACGAAACTGTATGCGTTTTAATGTTTTTCTGTTTACGGTATTTGGAACAAATATGAATATTTTCGACAATTAAGGCCTCAGGTGCCTTTAATTTCAGAAACTTTTGAATTTGAAACAAAAATTTAATAATACAACTTAAAGCTCCTTCCTGGTTCAACTCAAGCAGTGGCGATATTGCGATTTATTCATTTATCAAACGTTGGTTTATTTTAGCCTATAATTATAAATGATGCATCAACCAGAATGACATTTTTTCTTATTCCCTATAATAATATTGATATATAAAGGTCATATAATTACTTATTATTTTATTCATTTATGTCTTGTGATAGTAATTCCGTGAAAAACGTATTAATTAGCTTGCCACAAGTGAAGCAGTCTACTTTTGAGCCGATGTATACCGATTCGCCTCGGCAATATTCGGGGGATCTTAGCAAGGGAAGAATTATACTCTTGCGCTTCCATAATTTCCATTAACTGCGAAGGCATATACACTACTCACTAGCCCTAAAACTAATTGTGATATTCGGCAAGTGAAAGAAAGAATTCAGCCAAATTGCCGATTTTGGAATCAAATGTTGATTATATGTAGGCGTTACCATTTATGTCACAATTCCAGTTTTAAAAACCAATGTAGGCGTTACCATTTCAAAACTCGGAAACATGCCTCGAAAATTGGTGACGGAAACCACCTGAACGCGATAATCTTTACAACCGTTACATATATATCTCGGTATAGATGAATGTGAGCTAGCAAACAATGTTTTACAGCTCATACGCAATGATTTTGTTAGTGGTTTATGTACATAGTTTGCAAAAACGATAAATAGTCACTTCGAGTCGCACCGAGCAGCCGCCATTTTTCGGTGAAAAACTTTGTTTTATGACGTAGGTTCCAGGCCCTGAGGTCTTAACAAATAAATCCACGAGACGATGGTATATACGCGACCACATTATATTTATATGATGTTTATTACAAGTATTTTTCGTTTTGCCTATTTTGCTGAAAATTGGCTCAGGCATTTTGTCACAATTGGGGTCAAAGCGATCGTACTGTATTGCACTTTTCGTCAGACGAAGGGTAGAATTCCATGAGTGAAACATATATACTGAAATTCTCAAAAATATAAACAAAATATTTTCAATTGTTTCAATACGAAATGATAGAGTTACTCCGCGTGTGCTGTTCGATTATGTTTGTGAGACACCAGAGTGTAATAAGGTAAGTAACTCTATCATCAATAGAAACGACCTGATTTTAAAGATGCCATGTCCGATTTGGCATCATAAACCATTTAAATGTTTTCCATAAAAGAAAATAATTAGAGCTCAATAATGATCTCCAAAAACCGTCGATAATCCAGCGTTCTCCGTTATGATCTTTTCTACTCGCTCTCATACTAAAACTGATTTTAGCGATGCATGTCCAATAGGAATGATGATTCTGGTAAGTATATATCATGTTTCTTTTCCTATGTTCGATACTATATACATAACTTGGGACTATGTAGTGTGTTGATTATTATCAGACCCACAATCAAAGTGCCCCCGTATAAAGGCACGGGCTGTGTTCGTTGCAGAAATATGCATATTTGTTCAAATCGCCATCAACAGAAGGAATATTAAAATATATGTAGTTTTGTTCATATGCCAAACATAATCAGCGCGTAAATAGTATAGTCCGACTCCTCTGGCAATACAGTCTAATTAGGACTTTATAGACATTATAGTTAGCAGCGCGATTTATGCGTCTGACGCTGAATTAGAACACTGAAAAAATGTAATAACGACACACTATACCGTCAACTTAGTACATCGTACGGGTACCGTTCCGTTTATAAAACGGTACACCGTTGATACAGTCATGCCGCCTGTACACCAGAATAATACCACTACAAACCAGCCATTTCCATATGCACCATGTTACGACAAAGCAAAGGTAGCATATATACCGAAAACTTAGAGTTGTCGTTATACCATATCGTTAATTGTACAGCTTATTGTATTCCATATATTTGTTCATGTTGTCGATAATGTTGCAAGTATTTAAAACGGAGTCAGTTTGGTATTTATAGGAGCCGTATTTATATATCGACAACGGTGGCATCGTGCAATTTGATTGATTTAAAAGTTTTTTCGTCGCGATGCCCGCAATGTTAGTCTCATTCTGGCTCAGTCGCTCCGCCCACTGGTCCGTGCAACGTAACGCTTCTGTCGACAGCGTAGAACTTTTATTAAGTTTTTCTTCTGCAACCGAATTATTTCCAGCTGGAATGTCCTGCCTGATTATATTATGCAATCGCAAACGCTAGCAGAATTCAAAACTCTATTGGACAATCACTTCCGCTCAATACAGTACGAATTTGATACAGAAGGGATGGATTGCCATGCAGTAAAATAACTTCTGATATAATCCGGAACTGAGATTCATTCGACTTGTTCCCATTATCTTGATGTAATGATGTTATGTTATGTTATGTTATGTTATGTTATGTTATGTTATATCCAGATAGAAAGGAAGATTTTTTCCTGCCTGATCTCGAACGCCCAACCAACATAAGTTTTTTTTTTTAAAGGGCGATTGTGGACAACCTCGTAAATTTGAAAAAAGACAGCAATTACAGCCCGATAACTGTCGATGGAAGCACTTCTCGGAGAGTAGCTCGCATGACCTCATTCTTATTTTCAAAACAAGTTAACGAACTGTGGAATATTGGAAATAGGATGTTTCTGGGTGCTCATAATTGTTGTATAATTGTGACGATCTGCAGCATTATAGTTTAAATGGTCGCATCCAAATGGACCCCATATTGAAGGCATCCCCACGAGCACCCGCTCATTGAGAGCATTCGATTTATAATTACCTCTCTGACGTTCTGGGCCTCACAGTCTCGACTGAAATCGACCTACATGTACTGTATACCGAAATTACCGATGCAATAATATATTCTTCTGTGGTAGCCAGTCAGATATCTTCATAAAGCAAGTAATAAGTCTTCAAAATTATTCTGGAATGAGGAACTGCGACCACTTCATCGTTTGTTTAAGGACAAGCGCAACGCTTGGATTGCCGATGCCAATCCAAATACGTGCGAGGTTGTGTCGTATACTGATTATAAGTCTGGTAAGCGTCTAATCAGGAAAACGCTATATATGTAC
This sequence comes from Siphonodentalium dalli, assembly GCA_032622095.1. Lineage (NCBI taxonomy): Eukaryota > Metazoa > Mollusca > Scaphopoda > Gadilida > Siphonodentaliidae > Siphonodentalium > Siphonodentalium dalli. The sequence goes on from CP136063.1 coordinate 250,949,667, forward strand.
AACAATTCGATGCAAGGAACATGAAATGTGCGAAGATCTTGAATTTAATACGAAGAAAAACTAGAGGTCTGATTCCATCAAATCAGATATACTTCCATGGTATCGGCATTTCAATGGGTGTACTCTATATATGTATTTAGTCCCGAATGGGCATTTCTACCTAAGCTATATCACATGGTTTTATATCATATAGTTCGAACAAGCGTGGCAGTGTTTATGCCATTCTAATGTATCATGTTACTAACCGACTAGTGCTGACAGTGCGGTGCCCCAAGCCAAACGTTTAGATCGATTCGGTGGGGATATATTTTAGGGCCACTTACCACACCTCCCAAGGATGCCAACATTCTGTCCGACAGTCACGAAATTTGGCTTGTCGGATACTATAATAAGGTAATGAGATATAATACTTAACTCATTCCATATTATATGGCAGTATTCGATCTATGAGATAAGGCTTCGATTATATTTGGTAGAGATAGGATGCCATCGTATTCTAGAGCAAAATATTATAAAGCATGTTGAGGGATTTTGAAAATTCTGTCAAGTTCGGATTCAGTATCTTTCAGTAGTTTCATTGGTGGAGGATGCACCGCTCAGTTTGATAATTATAATATTGGCGTAGATTAAGATGCAAGCTGTTCCGAAAGTATGGGTTTCCACCTAATGCGCACGAGTGTAGACCATAAACGATATCTGATCCTACGGAGGATAACATAGTTTTTTATATGCGATCTTTATCTGTTTTTAGTGATTTTTTAACAGTTTCAAAGGATCTATATCAGATAGTGCATATCAACTGATCCTTAAAAGACGCCATTTTTATTATAGATTATGAGCTCCCGCTTCGAAATCTGTTGGTCATATTAAATCGAATTCTCTACTCTCCCAATACCACAGAGCAACATATCCTCTTCAAATAGGTAGATAATGTACTCATAATCGGAATGGAGAAAGGGTGTGAAATGAGTCGGTTATGTGCTCATAACAAGACTATTATAAGCACATAATCGGCTAACAATGACCTCCAAATGAGCCGATTATGTGACTAGAATCTGCTAATTTTTAGTACATTATGTGCTTATAATACGATCACGGGCGCAATGGAAGTGGGGTAACGTCGCAAGAGCTATACTCTGACCTTGACCTCAGTTAACGGTATACTCGTATAGCGCGCATCTATACTCACAAATCGACTCCACCCAACCCATATGTGCATTTTCACTTATATATCAAGATGTTCCGCCCACTTTGGTGTCTTAAAAACCACCCGAAAGAGATCCGTCAATTAGTTGAATATAACGTGAATGCCAATTTGGGGTGAAGGTCAGAGTATAGCTCTTGCGACGTTACCCCGCTACCGGGCGGGATCCAATATCAACGGTGTCACGTGACTATTTTTTAAGCGAGGCTCAAACTTTTGGTGCCGCCATTTTTAAATTACGGAGAGTCCGCAAACAACAACGCCAACAAAGTGTGAAATATGAAGCCGATAACGGATTTACAAGTTGGTAAGTGTCATTATTGAACTCAATGAACTGTATACCACAATTACACCATTCAGGAGAGCTTACAATGACCGTTATACCTAGCTAAATCAATGGTCATTATGTAATTTATGATGGTATTGGTAGTATTACTAATACTAGTACTAGTAGTAGTAATAAATTATTTTTCCCAAAATTATTGAAAATATCCTCCTTGCAAATTATAAATACAACTTAAATACAAGTTACATTAACTGATTAAGTTACTTACAAGTCTTAAGCAGGGTTGGCGCTGGACCATAATTTTCTCTTGCCAAAATTTTTGCCAAATGAATTTTTTTTTTGGCAAATTAAATTCAAAAATTGAAGGTCAAATTAGGGAAAATCAAGGAAAATTAGCATTTTTATCTTGATTCATATAATACGTAAAATCTAACAGACACAGGTAAAGGGGGGGGGGCATAAAAAAGTTGTGAGACATGGGGGTATTTTTTTTACATTGCCATTTTTTTTACACCCACCCACCCTTCGTCCCTTGGCCTTGGCCTTTCTTGCATTTTTTTTTCATAAAATTGTAGACACCCACCCCAAAACCCCAAAGCTTTATGTTGGTCCCCTCTGTAACGACCAACCGCTCTATATTGGTCGCTTCTTTGAAAGACCAAATTAAATGTTAGTTCCTCAGCTGACTTCCTGTTTACAAACATGTGCAAGTGGCAGCGCGAACCCTGGTCTTAAGTCTATAGGTATAATAGCTATAATACTAGTATACTACTATAATCTATATTGTAATTTGTGTCATAATCATGGGACTTGGTAGGCCAAATTCACATTTAAAAGATACATGCCATTACTAGTACGGCTTACGCATAGCCTTATAAAATATAATATAAGGGTACTTAATTCAGATTTCCATTATGCTTAACTTCCTTAAAGCGTAATTAATGCCATTACGATTAAGCATAAATTACTGTAAAAAAAAGTGTACCGCGGTAATGAATTTACACTCAACTACTGAACTAGTCTCACTCTCAAACTTGTAAATTTGACATTACGGCATTATGCTTAAGCGTAATCACGGTAATGATATCAGTATTATTGCTATTACGCTTTTAAGTGTAATGTCATTGCGGTTAACCATAATTCCCTCGTGCTTAAGCATAAGGCCAAAACGAAGAATACCTGTGTTTAGGGTAACCCGCACGCCCCTACTCAAAACCTGCCGCCAAATTCCATTTTATCGTTTTTCAAAAATTTCCTCCTACTTCATTTTATTTTTTTGTAATTAGGAATTCGCGACTACGGAATTAGCTTAAACAAGTAAACCATTTCCTTGCAAATATCGTCAATTCACGAAAAACGGAAGTGCTGCCATTGTTGTTGTAGTATATTCGTATTCCCTTGTCATTGTTCGGCAAACCTCGCCGATTTCTCGAAAGCGGAAACCAGAAAACACGCGATATGTATTAACTAGCAAATCGAAAGTAACCGGATATTTTGCCGATTGAATATGGCGGAAACACTTCCGTGTGCGGATAGATCCTGCGTTTTAGCTATTAAACTCACAAATGCGTTCATATGAATCAGAATAGAAACATGGCGCCTGTCAACTATAGCACAGACATGTTGTCGTGCGTGAACCGGTACCACACGGATTCTGAACTGACAGAAAAGGACATAGTAATAAAATGTCAGATTAAAAATAATTGCCGCATGTATGTGCCATTTCCAATGGAGGAACTCTTGTTAAATTCACCTTCTGAGTTGAATATTTCGCAAAATTTCTTAGTATTCGAGTCGGTGGATAAACAAAATATCATAAGTGTCTTGTGTGGGAAATTGAACAGTAATATGTCCACTCGTAGGATTTGGCCTGGAGCTTCAGCGTGAACATAAACTGTTTAATTTCCAACACTAGACACTTATCTATTATATATTTTGGAAGATATGTGTGTGTGTGTGATCGCGATGAACTCGAAAACTGCTGGACGGATTGAGCCCAAACTTCCTATCTAAGGGTAAAATATCAGATGAAGTGGCATCGCATCGCTTCTGAGAACGTCAGAGCACCCATTCTCCACCCCCAGTCACAAAAATTACCGCCATTGGCACGGTGGAGTTAATCGCGTTGATAGTTAAAGAGCGTTCGTATCCGCAGTGTCGTCGATAAAGAGCGTATGTGTGTAATGTGATTATTACGCCACCTAGTGTGGTGTTTCTAGCATTTGGTTTTTTTTATATCGCATGGAGTACAGGGCGAATGTATTCTTGGAGATTGTTTGTACCTTACTGAATCGTACCGATATAATGACGTAGATGCCGAAATTGTAAAGTTAACGGCAGCGGTGTATAATACGTTTATGAAAATATGATAAATCCTATCGATAGAGTCAGGACAGGCTCAAATTGTAAACTTAAAGTCACCGGTGTAATAATATGTTGTTGAAAATATAAATAATCTGATAGCCTGAAAATATTGTATAACCTATTGGGAGCCCATAATAAATGGGAATAACCTATTGGGAGCCCCTGCATGTAGTGAACTGAATTGTGGGTATTTTATGGAGATTGTTTGTACCTTACTGAATCGTACCGATATAATCACGTAGATGCCGAAGTTGTAAAGTTAACGCCACTGGTGTATAATATGTTTATGATAAATCGTATCGATAGAGTGAGGACAGGCTCAAATTGTAAACTTAAAGTCGAAAATATAAATAATCTGATAGCCTGAAAATAATATATAACCCATTGGGAGCCTCCTGGTATAGTGAGGTGAATTATGGGTAAGCCCCCTGGTGTAGTGAGGTGAATTATGGGTAATATTATGCCTGTTCTATTGTGATAACCGCCATCTTTTATCTTCTGGAATTATCGGCGATGTCACCAAGATTTCTACACTCGATTCTTTTAAAATGCACCCTGATCGGTCAAATTCTTTTGATAATTCTATCTAAATACATCTTAGCTACTATTCGGATCTGCTTTCCCGGTCGAAAAAGGTTTAGTTTGACCAAAACGGCTTTTGACAAAAGTTTGTTTATAAAATAGCGTACTCGATAAACCCGTAAATTTTATCATCGAAAAAAATTCATTTCTTTCACCTAAAACATAATTATGTGCTGTATCCTATCATTTTAGGAATATATACGTATCCCACTCAGACACACCAAGTCTCAGCTTAAAATTTTGAAAAATAAGAGATTTATCAACATAAATCGATTTGTATGGCAGATCCCGTGTTAAATTTTATCATCGAAAAAAATTCATTTCTTCCACCTAAAACATAATTATGTGCTGTATCCTATCATTTTAGGAATATATACGTATCCCACTCAGACACACCAAGTCTGAGCTTAAAATTTTGAAAAATAAGAGATTTATCAACATAAATCGATTTGTATGGCAGATCCCATGTTAAATAAATTTTAGGGCCCTTCAAATGTTTTCTGAGATGTTCCATATTGGCACCAGAGTCCATATTTGACTGGTTCTACATGATAATTGTGCAACAGTACAGTCGCGTTACTTTATACGTCAAAATTGGTCATTATCACTCGACAAATTTATTTCGGTCTATCGTATCAACCCCTATTTCCCCCGTGTAGCCTGACTAAGTGTCAACATTGGTCTTTATCGCTCCACTAATTTGTATCATTTCATCGGTATGAATTCCATATCCAATTATCCACATATAACCAACCCAATCTCTAATCCCAGTCCAATTTATTAATTTTTTTCATCGATATAGTCACGTTACGAAATATTTTATTGCGTGATACTTGTACTTATATGTCTATGGTATTACTATAGTATACCGTATACGTATATCAATTGCTATTCCTTTCTATATAATTCTGGTGTCATCTATAGAGATACAGATAATTTCTGACACCCCCCCTAATTTTATATCATTGCTGCTTTAGTACATTCGCGATGCATTACATGGCAACATCGCTCCACTAATTTATATCAGTTCATCGGTACGAACCCCTTTTTCTCCGAGTCCATATAACCAACCCAACATCTTATCCCGGCTTAAATTATTATTTTTATTTTCATCGGTATAGTTGTGTTACATACATATTTTTATCATTTGATTCTAATTTGTATTGTACCACTATAGAAGTCCATAAATGACTATTCTGGCACTATATAGAGATGACTAATATTCTGACACCCCCCCCCCCCCCTATTTTATAACCTTGTTGCAACAGTAGAGTTGAGATGCATAATATGTCAACATTGGTCGTTATCGCTCTACATATGTATATCGGTTCAACCCTTAGTTCCCTGTAATGCCCACCCCCCCTCAATTTATTTTTTCATTTGTATTATAGTCTCGTTACGTACACATTTTTCTTTTATAACTTTTGCTTCAACGCGCCGAGTTCTAGCTGCTGCAGACAATACAAAACTGAAAACATATTGAAATGTAAGCAGGCTTCAAACTCATATTATCCAATAAAAACTCTGGCTACATCAGAAATTTGTGTATAAGGTGTACTCGCATTTGTTGCGTTAAAAACCAAAGGTCCCAAGTCAAGGTCCAAATCCCCAACAAACTGATGTGAGGCTTAACTCCATCTACATACAGTAATGTCCAAAGTAATTGACCACTTAACCACAGCAGAATTATGGGTAATTTTTCAAGATTTTAAATCCTGAAAAATTACCCATAATTCTGCTGTGGTTAATTTGTCAATTACTTTAGGCATTACTGTAGCCCATATAAGGATGTGAGGTCTAATGATAACTCCATCCACATACAGTAATGTCCAAAGTAATTGACCATTTAACCACAGCAGAATTGTGGGTAATTTTTCCGGATTTTAAATCCTGAAAAATTACCCATAATTCTGCTGTGGTTAAGTGGTCAATTACTTTGGGCATTACTGTATCCCATATAAGGATGTGAGGTCTAATGATAACTCCATCTACATACAGTAATGTCCAAAGTAATTGACCACTTAACCACAGCAGAATTATGGCGTTCAATATGGTCTACCTAATTCTGCTCCAAAAACATGTATATTGAATATATGGATGTTTATTGGGGGGAAACCGATTATTTCAATGATATTTTCATTAAATGGGATCCAAACACCGACCTACGGGAGCGCGCTTTGCGCGCGACTGTTTCTTAAGTATATGTGCATATTGTCAACAATTGGAATCACAACAGATAAGATTGTCGGGGGTCCCTTGCGCTTGCGCGATCTGTCCATCAAAACATATTTAGACATCTCAAGACACGTAAGACCCAATAACTTAATATACAGAATAGATACATCTATTGCCTGAGTGACTAATATTTATATTTGTTACAATGGGGTCAAATAGTTGCGAAGCCAGCACCACAATTCTTTCCCTCCATAGTAAATATTAAAACAACTTCTAAAGAATTATTTATTTACCTTATATTTGGTATGGAGCGTCCTTGGTTTACTGGAGTTCAGATTTGTTAACATCACGTCACCAAGTCAATTACTTGCGAAGCCACAGCCATAACTATTTCCCTCCATAGTAATTCTCAAAACAACTTCTTAAGAACAATTGACCAGGTCAGTCGCGCAATTATTGGAAGAGCCACGGTCAATCATTTTTTTAAACCAAATTTTACATTTAAATTATTCCAATATTTAACCAAAAAAAAAAAATTAAATGAGAAAATTAACTTTTACTACTTGCTAAATTTTATCTTTTAATTATTTCATTTAAATTTTAGACTAAAATTTAAAAAGATACATTCCCAGTATTTACAGTATACTAAGTCCAAGTCTTTATAATCTGTTGAGTGACCCCACAGTCATTTACTTGCTTTGTTAGTAATAATTTGAAGGATTACTTGTTTAAACGCAATTGTTATCAAAATATTTTATGTATTTTTTATAATTTCTATTTATATGTAATAGTATAATCTTGGTGGCGTTACCATTTCTGACTATGGTTTTCTTGTTACATCTGGGCGTGTGCGTGTAAGACTGCATCCAGACATGAGCGTGTTGTGTGACGTACTTAGGGCTTTCCGCCCGAGGTGATCTTCACCTTGAAACGGGTACCCACAAACGTACCTATTTTAGGGACGGGTACCATCACGGGACGGCTACCATCATGTCGCTTGATTAAAAAGGCAGAATTAACTCAAAATAAATTAAACAATTAACGGATTTCGACGAAATTTGATATCTACGGATACTTTTATCGGGGGAGTGTTTTCGACGGGTCAAATTGTGACCCCGAACTGACCTTGACCTTCAAAATGGTCAATTCAAGGTCAAAGCCCGGACGAAGTCGGGTCACCTTCTAGTTCTATATATAATATCATTTATAATCATGCTGTATACATGTCATTGAACTTCTGTAACACCATTAAACTGATTAAAGCTACCATGACATTGATTAGTGTGACAATGACTTGCCCAAGCTTTATACGAGTGACACTGGCAGACGATTAGAAGGCACGAATACTTAAATACTATTCCCCGTGAAAAATAAAATGAAAAAATAAAATAAAACCAAGTACCGCCCGCCCGCCTCTGTTTTTTTCCTTCATGTTACCCTAAACTCAGGTATTCTTCCTTTTGGCCTAATGATATATGGCCATTTCAATTTAAGTGTAATTGCATTTAAATTTTAATACAGAAACGGATTTGAATTAAGCCGTGGCTTGCTTCTAAACATTGTAAAAATATCCTGCAATCCTTTATAGCTTTCTTTTAACCTCTTTGTTGCTATGACGTCCATAACTATTACAGACGCAAAATTGCACGTCGTGTGCTCTATGGTCAGGACAGTAGGTATGGGACCTAAATATTGGCATTGGTTCATATTGGAAATTTGCGGGGGATATGGGAATGGGTTCCGTCCGTCCGTCCATCTGTCCGTCCATCTCAAATTTGTAAGAGTCACAACTTGAAGAAATGTCAGTGGATTTCAAAGATTTGTGGTATATGAGTTCACCTGACCATTACCTGTAATGAGTTCGCAAGCCAGGTCCGGCGAGATATCTTTACCGGAGTTATTGGACTTTGTTTATTATTTTTGTCCAATTTACCAAATAGCAAATAGACGATGTCACAGGGCTCATTTCCAGAAATCTCAACGGATTTCAAAGATATTTGGTATATGTGTTCACTTGACCAGTTTCAGCAGAGTTATTGGACTTTGTTTATTTTTTTGTGTGCATATGAACGACGTCACAGGGCTCATTTCCACAAATGTCAACGGATTTCAAAGATTTTTGTATATGAATTATTCTTATCCACACATCTAACAGATTGCCAGCCAGCTCGGTTTGAAGTTACTTTGAAGCATCTCGAGCTATTTTAATTTACCTTTTTAATCATGCTATATGAACATTTTATTCCTTCTTCCTGCAGCTCAAGTTAATAAAGAAGTAGATGCATGTAAAAATCAAGTATCTGCACGCACAGCAGGAATTTGGGAAAAGGTTTGAATTATTTAAATTAATATAAATACTTGGTATTTTGATTGTCTGCTTATTATATATGCGACGTAAACGGCTGGACCCTCGCAGGTCAAAAATTTTTTAAATGTGTAATTTGACCTGGGGAATCTGATTAGGTAGTTCTTGTTGACCTCAGATGCTCTTAAAAGGACAGTAATAATAAATTTATATGTATTTTGGCTACTGGCAAAAAATGGCTAGACTATCGGAGCTGAAAATTTGTATGTGTACCTCTGTCAATTAACCAGGGGAGTATCGTGGCATAGTTAATTTAATTGCAAATACCGTTTTTTATGTGGATCAGTCAATATCAAGATATGGGTTGAGTTCGAATTTGAGTTTGATTCAATGATTTTTTCTAGATTTATGGACTTTTTTCGACTTAGAAAATTCAATTTTTCTAGTTTTTTCTTTGGTTTCCGGATGATAACTAAAGTTTGGATTGTTTAATTGAAAATTCTGTTTTTTTTGTGGGTCGTTCATATCAAGATACAGGTCAAGTTGACTGTTCGAATTTGAGTTTGATCCACTGATTTTTCCCAGAGTTATGGGCCTTTCGACTTTGAATTTGTTTTTTTATAATTTTCTGTATGAGGGTACCTTCATAGTGTAATCAACTCCTTCTACAGTTTTGATCGTAGATATTTGAAACTTAAGAGTATTGTTACCCACATATTGGAGATATGCGCAGACGAGATCTCGGAAACGGGTGGAGCTATCGACTTGAAATTTGGTATGTCAATGTATCTTGCCCCGGGTACGAATTTTATCGGGTCGCCGAGCCCGTGCGACGCCCGTGCAGCGCGTGCGCAGACGAGATCTCGGAAACGGGTGGAGCTATCGACTTGAAATTTGCTATGTGAATGTATCTTGCCCCGGATACGAATTTTATCGGGTCGCCGAGCCCGTGCGACGCAAGCTTCGCGCATGCGCAGACCAGATCTCGGAAACGGGTGGAGCTATCGACTTGAAATTTGGTTAAATTAAAAAAATGTCATGTTTCTGAAACAAAGCCATGAGACGAATGCCGCCAGTGGCGGGCTAACCTGCTAGTTATTTTATAAAAGACAAACAGATTCAATTCTGAAAACTAAAGCATTGTAACTTGATGATATGGGGACAGTTTGATTGGATTGAGTACCTTTGATCAGTCATCTTCATGCTGCCAGTCTTGTGTTTATTTCAATATAATTTAGAAGCTAAAATTTAGACTACAACATTAAACATCTACTTTCCTTCATTGCAGACTAATTGGGGTGCTTGTGTTCCTGGTGACCCATATAAACAGCATACGAAAATTAATCGTAGAGTGAGTATTGGTTAGGTCTAAAAATGATCTGTGTTTCTGCTGATCAATGGGACCCACTCAGGGTAGGGTACTAGTAAACAGGTAGAGATTGAATTTTTTTTATTTTTTTTATTATATTTTTTTACACCCCATTATCCGCTGCCCTTGAGCCATATTTATGATGTTTTGACAACAAGATAGTCATGCGTCTTAATTTTAACCCCAAGATAAAGGAAATGAACAGATCAATTGACCCACAATTTAGAGCTATTTAATATTTTGCATTCAATCATTTCCTGGCATTACTTTTTGATCATGTTCATCATATTATTACTAGTATTATGAATTTATGAGGGTTATTTATGATTTATGATTGGTATATAGTGGAGACCTCTGTCTGGTGTGGTTGTCCTTCCATCTGACCTTCTGTCCGTCCATAACAAACATTTCACAACACGGCTCAAGTATCGATAGTCCAATTTGGTTGTCCTTTGTTTGTTTTATGGAAAGGATCTCCACATAGTGCAGGTTTTGTCCACACTATTTTCCAGAGTTTGCTGGTCTTAGTGTAAAATGCGTCAACGCATCCATAATAAACACTATGCTGCGCATGTCTTTATTATTGGATTTCGGTGGAAAGGATACCCACATAATAGGGTTTTTGTACATTAATTCTTACCAGAGTTACAGCACTTGTTTGACTTGTGAATTGAGGATTTGGGGTATGTACTATATAGTGGAGACCTTCGTCCGTCCTTCATAGTGCAGGTTTTGTCTGCACTTATGTTACAGAGTTATGGCTCTTTGCCAGAGATATGACCCGGGGTTTGTTTTGTCAGCATGTAAGGTAAAAGGTAGGTACACGTAAGTCGCCTAAGTAGGGAATTTTTTAGTTTTCTTTCCCCACCGTCTGAATCCAGTGTAATCAGTCAAATTTCCACAAAGCAGTATAACATCCAAGATACACTGACAACATACACCGACATCATGTCTGACATATTAAAATATGATTTGGAGTAACATGACTCCTAAGTTCCTAACTGATTGTTTTCCTGATTTCCTTGATATTTTAACTAATGATCTTTTTAATGTGTATTTTAATTAGATACATGTATACTTTATTGAACAACATAATTAGAAATAGTCAAGTGAATATTGTTGGAGTATTCAATACAAAATTTGCCCTGAGAATATGAGACCTGTATGTAATTTTGAACTGTTCACAACTTATTTTAGGTGGAGTTTTTATCCAATACAAATGCAGACCAAGCGGTATTACAAATCATCGACACATCTTCATATAGGCTTATTATGTTTCTTCGTCATGTATAAATACACTTAATATTGGAGTATGATTATCTCCAATTGACAGTATCCTTTTAAGACTGGACAGTCCTCATAATTAAACTCATCATATGTATTAGTGACCACTATGGAAAAAGAGTGATTTTTTTGTCATTCTTTCAGCGTTATCCCTTGTAGTGGTATCTCTAATTAAAATGATGATCAGTATTAATCCTTCCACGACTTGATATTCCTTAAATTTTATGAAAACCCTGTGCAAATGCAATCTATTTATATATGTAAGTCTCCATATATGAATGCATTGGCCTAACCTAATTACCATGACCTTGTAAGCCAGTGTATTCTCTTAAATATGCGAGGGTTCCTATGGCTGACTCGCATATACATATAAGAAAATGCACTGGCTGGCACAGGATCTTTAATGCTGTGCCAGCGCAGCTCCTGACATTAAATGGTTAAATATTAATTATCTCTAACTTAGGAACAATCTTTTTTATTGGTTAAATCTATTTTGGATTATTATTATACTTCCATATTTTAATATGGAAGTATATTGTTATTCATATTTTTATTTTTATTTTTCATTATTTATAGTTCTTAATATATTTTGTAACTCTTATATCTCAGACAGTTTAAAAGGTAGAACATTGGAATTTGGTAGGTATATGCACCTTGCCAAGTTACATGGAATCGATACATTTAGGTTTGTGTCCCAACTCGATTTCCAGAGTTATGGCCCTTAAACAAAAAAAATGAAAAAAGTTTGTGCCCAGATCTTCTTTTATACGAAGCCAAACAGCTGAATTCGGTTCTCGTAATCGTGTTAACTAACGAAAGGGTAAGAATCGGGGAAATTTTCACCAAGGTCCGAAAACAATTTGTTGACCTGGGGAGGGGTGCAAAATTTGTCAATTTTTTTCTTGTCACCGATTCCAACCATTTTTACTGTCGGGTATCTATACGACGTACTGATGCTACTCGTGAAAGAATTTTGTAAATCGGTTGAGAAATGACCAAGTTATAACACATCGAAAAATGTACTAATAAAGTCCATGTATAGAAAGTGCTTGTGCCCAGATCTTCTCCTAGACGAAGCGCAACAACTGGATTTGGTCTATGTGAGCGTCTTAAACATAGACAGAAGAACAAACCAGGAAATTTTGACAAGGGTCCGCTCAAATATTTCCGGGCTAGGGGAGGGGCAAAATTTGTCAATTTGTTTTTGTCTCCGATTTGAACAAAAATGGTTGTGAAGTATCTATGAAATGTACTGAGTGTCGTTATGAGTGAATTTTATGAATCGATTGAAAAATGTAGAAATTGTGGCCCCTTCCTTTTGTTCAAGTTTACAGAAAATGCACTATCAATTTAAATTCCTTCAACCGATCGTCACGTGTTTGGTGTCATTCGATGGGGAATTTCGAGTACTTCTAAACGACTACCCACTTGCCGCATTATGTCGATGGAGGCCAGAGATATTCGAAAAGTATATACTTAACAACATACATATTGGCCTACATAGTAGAATGACGCCACAATACCTCACCAGAACCCCGCTAACTTTTAAAGGGGAATCAAGTACGAACACAATGACGCAAAAATTAGCTCGATATCTCGAAAATTGGCAGATATATGGCGACTTTTCTATCCGCGTCACCAAATTTCGATGCATGTGTGGGGGTCACACCAGAACGTTCTAACTGAACACAGAAATGTCAATAAATCATACTATCGACATTCCAATCAATTCCGCGCGATTCCCTTATTATACTTCCATATTTTAATATGGAAGTATATTGTTATTCATATTTTTATTTTTATTTTTCATTATTTATAGTTCTTAATATATTTTGTAACTCTTATATCTCAGACAGTTTAAAAGGTAGAACATTGGAATTTGGTAGGTATATGCACCTTGCCAAGTTACATGGAATCGAAACATTTAGGTTTGTGTCCCAACTCGATTTCCAGAGTTATGGCCCTTAAACAAAAAAAATGAAAAAAGTTTGTGCCCAGATCTTCTTTTATACGAAGCCAAACAGCTGAATTCGGTTCTCGTAATCGTGTTAACTAACGAAAGGGTAAGAATCGGGGAAATTTTCACCAAGGTCCGAAAACAATTTGTTGACCTGGGGAGGGGTGCAAAATTTGTCAATTTTTTTCTTGTCACCGATTCCAACCATTTTTACTGTCGGGTATCTATACGACGTACTGATGCTACTCGTGAAAGAATTTTGTAAATCGGTTGAGAAATGACCAAGTTATAACACATCGAAAAATGTACTAATAAAGTCCATGTATAGAAAGTGCTTGTGCCCAGATCTTCTCCTAGACGAAGCGCAACAACTGGATTTGGTCTATGTGAGCGTCTTAAACATAGACAGAAGAACAAACCAGGAAATTTTGACAAGGGTCCGCTCAAATATTTCCGGGCTAGGGGAGGGGCAAAATTTGTCAATTTGTTTTTGTCTCCGATTTGAACAAAAATGGTTGTGAAGTATCTATGAAATGTACTGAGTGTCGTTATGAGTGAATTTTATGAATCGATTGAAAAATGTAGAAATTGTGGCCCCTTCCTTTTGTTCAAGTTTACAGAAAATGCACTATCAATTTAAATTCCTTCAACCGATCGTCACGTGTTTGGTGTCATTCGATGGGGAATTTCGAGTACTTCTAAACGACTACCCACTTGCCGCATTATGTCGATGGAGGCCAGAGATATTCGAAAAGTATATACTTAACAACATACATATTGGCCTACATAGTAGAATGACGCCACAATACCTCACCAGAACCCGCTAACTTTTAAAGGGGAATCAAGTACGAACACAATGACGCAAAAATTAGCTCGATATCTCGAAAATTGGCAGATATATGGCGACTTTTCTATCCGCGTCACCAAATTTCGATGCATGTGTGGGGGTCACACCAGAACGTTCTAACTGAACACAGAAATGTCAATAAATCATACTATCGACATTCCAATCAATTCCGCGCGATTCCCTTATTATACTTCCATATTTTAATATGGAAGTATATTGTTATTCATATTTTTATTTTTATTTTTCATTATTTATAGTTCTTAATATATTTTGTAACTCTTATATCTCAGACAGTTTAAAAGGTAGAACATTGGAATTTGGTAGGTATATGCACCTTGCCAAGTTACATGGAATCGAAACATTTAGGTTTGTGTCCCAACTCGATTTCCAGAGTTATGGCCCTTAAACAAAAAAAATGAAAAAAGTTTGTGCCCAGATCTTCTTTTATACGAAGCCAAACAGCTGAATTCGGTTCTCGTAATCGTGTTAACTAACGAAAGGGTAAGAATCGGGGAAATTTTCACCAAGGTCCGAAAACAATTTGTTGACCTGGGGAGGGGTGCAAAATTTGTCAATTTTTTTCTTGTCACCGATTCCAACCATTTTTACTGTCGGGTATCTATACGACGTACTGATGCTACTCGTGAAAGAATTTTGTAAATCGGTTGAGAAATGACCAAGTTATAACACATCGAAAAATGTACTAATAAAGTCCATGTATAGAAAGTGCTTGTGCCCAGATCTTCTCCTAGACGAAGCGCAACAACTGGATTTGGTCTATGTGAGCGTCTTAAACATAGACAGAAGAACAAACCAGGAACTGCCAATGTCAAAAATTACTCCAATGACCACTGGCGATATATTTCAACATCCATTCCTGTTCGGCGCACTGCGTTAATTGTTATATTGGCTAATGGGTAATCACTCTATGTCGACTGTCTGTCTTGTCAGCCGGCCGTGATTCTGCGGTTTAATCACGATGCGGCTTAAAAATGACATATTTTGAGTCCAAAAACGGTCGAAATTCATTAGTTTTAGAATAGTAGTTCGTTTTGTTTTCACTTTTTTTAAAACCCCCATTTTTTACAAAAATAATTCTCGACTTTGACATTTGAGAACTAACAGAACTGTAGTGTCCGTCGTATATTGTTATAACACTTCTCAGCATGGACCACGTTTTCATAAAGCACAATCCGTCTTATGCGCGGACTTTCGCTTGCAGTTCTCAATTCAATTGAAACTATTTTCTATCCGTTCACGCGCCCGTAAACCATTTTAATATATTCAAATTGAATGAATGGGAGTCAGCGTATCCCGTCCGACGCCCCAACCTTGCCACCCCTTAGTCGCTAATTTTGGTATCATAATTTCGGAACGTGACACTTTGCGGTTTGGTATTGGTTCACCATCTGACATAGTGCATAATTTTGTTGAATTCAGATCTGACCATTTAAAAATTGTCTCTTTATCATCTGTATGTGTCACGAGTGAAAATATATGACTTTATTGTCCGACTGTTAAGACCGCCGATTGCATATTTCGCATTAATTGGACGAGACGTAATGTAAAGTCTTATAACTTACGAATAGGCGACAACGTCGACGTCGTACATTCGTTCGCTACTCGGAAAATATACAATAAATGCCTTAAAGCGCCGACTAATTCACCACCTGCGGGTATACAAGAATATGAATCACACCAAAATTAAGCGAATTGCATATGGAATGTGTAGGTATAAGCTGCCATGTATATATCATTTCCAGAATGCTACCATTTCATGACAATCTATTTGTTAAAATACGGCACCTTAAACTGTTGGGAACATCGCGATATAGGCAAGCGAGCAAAGAGAGTTTAATGTCATCATACCATACGCTATTTCGCTGTTCCGAAATGGGTGGTCGATCAATGTAGCATAATTACATTGAATGACATATATAAGTATGTTTTTGTGTGAATAACGATTGTTAACTTGGTATTATGAACTTATGCATGACTGTGAAGACTTGCAATAACATATTAAATGGTAAAATACGCGCATTCATATCCGTATATTCTCAAAAATATCCCTCTATTTTACAAGCTCGACATGCTATATTTGTTTATGGTATACCAGGGGGGGGTGAAAACAAAAATTCCGGCACGTATGCCGGGGTGGGTGGGTGGTCAAAGCCACCAACAAGCAATTTTTTCCGCAACTAAAAAAAAAAATTCCTGCTTGTTTTTTAGTGTTTTGGCAATGAGTTGGGCTTCAAAACCACTTTGAATGAGAGAAATAATGTAATTCTAACTGTAAACTGACTGCAGGCAGTTATTGTGTTGTATTTTGTTGCAAATTTTGAAATCCAAGATGGCCGCTGGCAGCCATGTTTTTTTGGCCGAATGACCTCAAAATGACTCATTCCTATTTACATGTCCATGTTAACATTCATGATAAATAGTATGCACAGAAATTCATATACAGCTGTTTACAGTGAATTTCCCCCCGCAAATCTCTGTTTTAGTGTTAAAAGGGGGGGTGGGTGTCAAAAAATGGTCGGAAAAAACTGCCGAAAACGGAAAATAATTTGGCGAAGGGGGTGGGTGGGTACAAAAAATGATCGAAAGGGAAAAAATGCCATACGTGCCTGAAATTTGTTTCCGACCCCCCCCCCCCCCCCCTGGGTATACTACCGTTTCAACACATCGGCTATTTATCATTTTGCTGGTGAGAAGGCGTATGTTCAGTTTGGTGCTATTTATGTGCATAGAAAAGGCACCATTACTCGGGAAAGCAACATACCGAAATGCATATAGATGTACGCGAATCATGTTACGTTCTCACACAATGCAGCTTTCCCAAATCCGCGCTCTTTAAAATAGAATTGGCTGCATGTGCCTACTTCTGATGGCACAGTGTGTTACGCACCTGTCCGATTAAGTCGCTTTGAACCCAAAATGTATACAAAATTCGCACAAGCTGTGGAAAAGTTCGCGATCTTGGACAGTCAGTACAATCGGTTGGACAGTCAGTACAATCGGTATAAACGTTTGTAATGACATAACGTGTCTTGACAGCATTACCTGTTATGCTATATTGATATGTTTCTAAATTATATTTAATGCTTGATTCCTGATACACATATATGGTGACATTTCAGTGATCTTTCTAGAGCGTTCCCGAGCATGATAGAACTTCAAATAAAACATATTCGCCTTTGTCCCATTCTGGTGATTTGGGCTCGTTTTTAGCATGTTACTAATTTTATAATAAGACGTAATCAAGACATGTGTTATCAGTTGTGTGAGTGATTGCCATTCGCGCATAATTATTTCATAAATAAATATATCCGCTGCACGTAGATATAACCGTCACTTATAGTACTGGCCGTTGAAATCACTGACCCGACAAACTGATAAACCAAGACTTAACACTTGGCAAATTACAGATCGGCATTGATTTAAAACTTCGCACTTCATTGTGGACAGACTATAACTATCCGTATATTTCACGAGAATATACCATCCCATAGCAGTTATAATTTTTAACATCTCAAGTCTTTAATTTGGAATATAGGCACAAGAGATAGACACATGCGTGCATGTGGAACCCGTGCATGTTCTTTATTCCCGTTGCCAATTAAATATATATATTGTACACATGTGGGTATGTATACTAATAAAACCGAACTGTGTGTGTGTTCATTTGTTTGTCGGTCTGACCTGCTATAGGTGCCCAACCGGTTGGATCATGACAAACTAAAATTGGAACACACAGTGAATTGTCACGTGGAGTGTCATGGGATAGGTGCATCTGACGTCGTGTGATTTAATTTGGAATTCATGAATAATTTAATAACATACTTACATCTATATCTACAGTATGCCCTAAGTAATCGACTCCTTAAACATAGCAGAATTATGGGTAATATTTCAGGATTTAGTGGGAAATATAGCCTGCTGACATTCATCCGAAAGCTCTCCTGAATCCCGAAAAGTTACCCATAATTCTGCTGTGTTTAAGGGGTCGATTACATAGGGCATTACTGTATATTTGCGAATTTCTGTCTGTCTGCCTGTGTCTGTATTCTACAAAAATTACAGGAGACCATCTAGATGATACCAAAGGGTCTACTAGGGGTAACTTTTTACGAGAAATATAATTTCAAAAGTAGCCTCATTCTTAATCTTTTATTTTTGCGAACTGATGTGTTTATGATGTTCATGTATCATAATATAAGGTCTGAAGTATGCATGGTTGTAACTAAATAAATACTTCAATAGTTGTGGAACGGATTAATCGAGATAAACAAAATTACGATCGAAAAGGTGAGCCACTACTTATATTCCACGACGTTTTAAAGATATAGATATAGTTAGAATTATTGTGGTTATGGTTACGGCTAGAGCATGGTTATGCTTATAGAAACATTTAGTATTGGGACATGGTACGGGTTGCCGATAGGTATGTTTAAGATTAAGATTTGGGTTATGGGAAAGGTAATGATTGAGAGGGGATTTGGATTGGAATATATATGATAATAATATGGAAGTATCAAACTTCCAATAGGAAGTTTAAAAATTCTAGTTATTATTATTATTATACTACATCTGAACATTGAGCCATTTTTATCACTAAGTTATAGTTCTAATTTATTGTCGACCACAGTTCCATCCATATTTTATATTGCTTATTTCAATGTAAAATGCTTGTGTCATCATTGTATGCATCAAATTGTATAGATATATACCAGGGACATATCCAGGCCGTTTTTCATACCGTTTACCGGTTTGGGCGCCCAAAAAAAAAATTGACCCAAAAAAGATTCAGGTCCCAATTCATATCATAATAAGATATATATATATTTATATATATTGACATAAAACATGTAAGTTTACAAAACTTATTTTTAACAGTTTGAATCATACTGTACAGTATGTTTTCAATCAAATTCAAGTGAAATTACACAAAACAGTACAGGAACAATGACAATTTGATCAAATCAACCTGGTTATCATGTGGGATTTCATAACACCAAATGAATAATCAACATAGAGATTAGTACTACTAGTAAGTGCTGTTCCATTTAAACTTGTGTACCACCCACGGAAGTCAGCTGAAATTTACCCCACCCACCAACCCCAGCAGTTTAATTCAGTTTAGACCCACCAAGTCCGGCAAAATATGTCTGGTTGTCAACACTGTAACCCGGCACTATACTATTATTAGAAAACAGGAGCACAATCAATAATTAAGGGATATAAGGCAGATATCTTGTAGTATTCTTACACCAAACTTAAGGAAACTTATTAAAAGGATATATACATGTACTAATAATTTTTATGACTACTATAATTTTTACCTATGCAAATTAACAAACAGTTATCCTGATAACAAATATGATACGATATGATACTTGACTTCCAGGGTACTCAACAATTTTTATTTATTACTACTTCCTTTTTATTTACGACTGGCTAAAACTGCTCTGACGGCAGACTATCTGGTCATCATTAGCATAATATAGCTTCCGGTGAGCAAGGCAGGGTACCTTTTTTGCGGGCCCAGGACACTGTGGCATCCCCCATTGCTCA
This sequence comes from Siphonodentalium dalli, assembly GCA_032622095.1. NCBI lineage: Eukaryota > Metazoa > Mollusca > Scaphopoda > Gadilida > Siphonodentaliidae > Siphonodentalium > Siphonodentalium dalli. Next base: position 250,969,614 of record CP136063.1, read on the forward strand.
ATATGTAGATGTGGGCATGATAAAAAAAAAAATAATAATAACATGACGCCCACCAACAGAAGTGCAATTTGTGCCAGACCACCCACCTATGCATTATTATTTTATCTGACATCCGGGGGTGGTACACAAGTTTAAATGGAACAGCCCTAATTACTTATTAAACTTAATAGACATTATTTCTGTACTACTAGTATATTATGAATGTGTCTTCACTTGAATTTTATAAAATAGCCTATTATATGAATTACAGTGTCATTAATGATCTCATTTCAAGCAGGATTATAAGCATAATCTATTGAACCAAAAGATATCTGACAATAACTTATTTATAAGCATTTCCAGTCCATACATATATAATTAAAAAAATCCAAAGTTACACTTCAGAAACTTGATCAAAGTGAACTCTCAGTAAAATTCAAAATACTGACTCCAAGAGCTCTAGATTAGCTCTCAATGCATTGGATCTTTAACAAATTTCCAGGGGGAGACCCCCCACCATCAACAGGGGGATACCACCTCCCAAACCTCCCTCGCTCAGGTCTTCGGGATATGCTTTGGCATATCATTGCCCAAAACATGTGTCCCCAAAAAATCCCTGGATCCTTCACTGATATATATACCATTACCGATAAATAGTATAATTCTAATCTAATAATTTATTCAATCAAAACGTAATTTAGTAGGATTTTTTTTTTTTTTAGATTAACCAGCTGCATATGGGCCACCAGGAGCACTCTGTGCTCATTTCATTTAAAGAAACGAAAAAGGGGGCCAAACTCACCTCTTACAGTACTCCAGGGCCAGCCTCAGAGTTTTTAAGCTCTCGAGCTGGGGTTGCGACCCTGGATTACTACAAGGCCACATGCAGAAAATGTAAGTACCTTTGAAGTAATATCATACTCTTATAGAAATTCAACTTATTAGTTGATGAGGTCTGCAAATTTTGATAAGTCAAGTTGGTGTAAATTCTTGTATAATTTTCACAGTCCCACTAAAGAACTTGAACAACACTTTTGAATATATACCTTTGTTTTAATATTTATTTAATGCCCATTTCTTAATTTATTTATCAGCAATGGTATGCTTAATATATTTTCAGCATAGCCTTTCAATCAGCCATTAATGTTATTACATGTATATATAAACAAGGATGACTCACATTTAATGTCCAAAACACTTGAAAGGACAGTGAAAGAAAGTAGTGATTTATTCTGCTGAGCCTGTGCCTTGTAGCATTAAATATAATATTGAATTTCTGTCTGCACACTGTAGAAATTAACATGGACAATCTAGAGGGCTCAAAATGTGATAACAGGGGTAACTTGTTATGAGGAAGATAATGGTTCAGGTTAAAAAATTCTGAAGTAAATCTTTCTTTACATGTCAAGGATCAAACAAAAAGTGGGAGGGGCTAAAATTTATAATATTTTTTAGTTGATTTCCATCAAACTGATATATAATCATTTCCATGAGTCTAAATGTGCATTTTAAAGATGCCAACAGTGGATGGGATGGGCACCAAAAAATTTATAAAAGATTTATCGCCAATTTCCACCAAATTTATTATTATATTTTCTTCTCCCATGATACAAGAAATCAAATTGTGTGGTATAAAGACATAATATTTTTGTCGTTTGGGTTAGAAATAGGGAGGGGCGGGCACAAAACATGTTTGAATGTTGAGTTAATTTTACATTTACCTTCTATTTTCTGCAGCTGTGACAAAAGCAAAAGAAACAGATGATAATGATAGTGAGTAATTTTTATGTAATATAGGAAGATAATGATTAATTTTTAGATTTTAGTAGTAAGCTCTAATAGGAAATCAATGCAATCATATATTTGTTTTTGAGCCATAGAACACAAAGGTAACAAATGACTCAACTGCAGGTATATGTCTATATGATGCAGGCTTATATTATTGGCTGATTATTTTTATTGGCGATATATTTTGCCATTTCTTTGGCCATTTTTAGAAACTTTGATTAAACTTGATGGTCCATGGTCATGTACATTGGATATATCAAACTGAAGATGCAAAGCAAAAATGGCGGAAAAAAAATCACTGTAATTATTTAATGATGAACTCCCAGAGGAAGTTTAGATTATTCAGAACTCTGCACATTTTGTAATAATTCAAAAGAGACCACCCTACAAATCATCTAAGTTGAAATTTGAATGTACAGTCTCAAATCAGTTTTGCTTCAATTTCAATACATACTCCATGATAAATGTTCTCTCAAGTTTGAAATTACACATCAATATATCATTCTTGGGTTAAAACCCTGGGACATGTCACAAGACAATTATTTTGATATATGTATACTGTTATATAAGAAATATATACACTCTTGCAAATTTAAGAATATTGACCCTACAATTTCTGGACTAATTAAACGCATTAAAAACTACAATTGTTTTTTTTTTTTTTCAATCACATGTACAGCTGCAATAATGGTACTCTTACTTTCTATTATCAGCCACAGCCTCTAGCTTCACTACAAGGAACGATAGAAAGCCAGAAAGTAAGTATTATATTGAATATTGTTACCCAAGATTCTGATTATTTTGACATTTCTCCTGCCTAACCAAAGTGACAATTGTGCCAACTAATATACCTTATGGCTTATACAGGCGGGTCTTTATATACCCCTCCCAAAAAAAAGTTTACAGAGGGGTATATAGAAATCAGCTTGTCCTCTAATAGGAAATCATTATCATATATTTGGTTTTGAGCCATCGAACACAAAGATAACAAATGACTCAACTACAGGTATATGTCTATATGATACATGCTGATTATTTTTATTGGCAATATATTTGGCCATTTTCAGAAACTTTGATTGAACTTGATGACCAAAGGTAATGTTTGTACATTGGATTTTTCAAACTGAAAGATGAAAACCAAACTTGGGTGTAGAAATAAAAAAAGTAAAAAAAAAAAATATAAATTATATCCTGGAGGAACTTTAGAATATTAGAATATCAACTAAAGTGTGCATCAACCTAAGCCTCCATGTACAGTAATGCCCTAAGTAATCGACCTCTTAACCAAAGCAGAATTATGGGTAACTTTTCAGGATTTAGTCGGAAATATGGCTTGTTGCCATTCATTGGAAAGCTCTCAGCGAGAGAGGGCATTACTGTATGTCCACCCGACATCGCATCCACATAAATTGGCTGTTTGGCTTTTTGATTAAAATATGAATGGTGACAAATGAGAAAGTACCTAATAATAGCAGTTTAGCTTCCTTTCATTTTGGCATACTGTAAGTTTATATGTCTAGTAGGCTAAATATAAATCGGGAGAACAGGCTGCGTGATCAACTTCTAAAAGCATCTGGAATAGAGAAACATTTTAATGGAAATTGGATCCAATTCCGTATCGGACTGAATAAAATTGAAAATTCCCGAGTTATTTAAACATGCGGAAATAACAAACACGTGCTCATGTATCAAATCCAACGGGGTTAAGTATACCCATATTTGGTATCATAACTTCTGATTATGTGTGACGTATATTTAACAGAATTATATGGTAGTTGGTTGTCTTTAATGTCGATAACGTTTTCGTTTAGGACCTACATATGGACCTAACATTTGTGGATCTGCACATCAAATGAAATAATTTTTTTTAAAGAATTTGATTTTTCCAAGTTGGATATTTTTGACGCGGTCGGCTCCTACATAAACCATAACATTTTAAAAAACCGTAACCTTCCACGCACAGCGATATAATTGTAACATCTTGGTATCGTTACTAATTTTTTCAGGCTACTCGAAGTATGTGAAATCACCCGGGTGTCTGATTTTCCACACAAATGCCAGTAATAGTTTTTTTCTAGGAATATTTGAGAAAACACGTCAAGACTAAATTGTTGCCGAAATAACATACCTGTGGTAATATCTTTACCTGCATATGGTTAATAGCCTAGAATTTACCCGCATATGGTTAATAGCCTATACTTTACATGCATGTGGTTAATAGCCTTTACTTATAATAGAAAACTTCAACTCAATGTTCAAAAGTGTTATATTCAACATGACGTAATTTTGCAGAATGCCAATGGATCCCATGATAACAGCTCTGATGACGAGGTGAGTGATAATATCCACACTGCCTCTGGTGGAAAAGCGATACCTACATGTATGTGGTGTCCTTTGAACGGCCCGTATGATTGCTGACCGCGTCCGCGTGGCGTTTTATTATAGATGACACAATTCACTCCCCGCACCAACGTGAATTCAGCCGATGTGCAGTGCAGTAAAACATCTCCAAACCGGATCCTCTATAAACCGAATCCCTCTCCATACCAACCAAATTGTCCGGTCCCGAATTCACCCATTCTCACTACAAATTACAATTGTAAGCCGGAAACTCTCTATTCCGAACATCGGACAGTTTTATAGGAGATGTTCTCACTTGTCCGGCAGGTATTGTATCGGCGGTAGGTGTGATAATCTTCAACATGAAAGAGTTGCCGCTTGTAGTCTGTATATGCAGTTACTTAGGTTTTTAACTGTTTTACAGTTTTTTTAATTTAAGCAACAGTTGGGCTGATTTACCGGTATTCCATTTGGGGACCATTTGAACAACAGTTGCACTTAACGATTTATTATAATATATATAATATAATACATTTATATTATATAATACATGTATACGACAATAACATAATAATCATCACACATCAAAAGCCAGAAAATTTTCCACATGAATCTAAATATTCTAACATCCCCAACTGCCCTTCTCTATAGACTCTCTTGTAATGACGAAGACTGTTGTTGACGCTCCTGTATTTTCTCTGCTGTGGTCTGACCCGACCACCATTGCTCACTTGTAGTATCGTCGACTCATGATACGCCTGTTCTTTTTTAATGAAATCAATGAAGTTGAACAGATGCGGCTTGCTCACCGGCAGATAATTTTGCAGTTTCTTGTGCCAGCCTTCGACATGGTTAGTTGTTCTGGGACCGTCATTGTCGAAGTGATTCCACGTCTGTCTACCGTGGTCGCCTTCCACCCAGTACGATGTGACATAGAGATTGGTATATAATAAAGAGCGCTATCAATTAGGATATATAAGAATTGTTTTGGTTTTTAATATATTCCATGTTTTATGCGTGTTGAAATATAATAAAGAGCGTTATCAATTATAATATGATAGATAAGAATAAAATTTCCTATTTTGTATGCTTGTGGAAATATGACATATCATACAGTTAACACTAGACTATATTGTATTGTTAATACTAGACTATATTGTTATTATTTCCAAAGATGTACATCCTAGATATTTCTTCCTGGTAGATAGCAGTGACTGGTCTGGATGTCCATCGAACTAAGGGTTTGAGCTCTGCGATGATGGTTTCAGCAGCAACTTGGGCCTGGTCTGAGTCGTGGTTATGCTGGCTTTTGTATGATGTGACGATGTCGTTCTTGGTATATACAGTATCGCTGTAGGTCTTTGAACAGCATCGCCAATGTACACTGTCGTTTCTTCGAGAGTTAACACAGAACTTATAGTTGTTAAAGACGAGATATTTACCACCAAGAGCATTAGGAATGAAATAGATGTGTACTTGAGCGTTTGCCATTTTGATATGATCTGTCTTTGTGAACCTCTGTAATTTATATGTTAGCGTGAGAACATGATGATCTCTGGAAATCACTCACTTGAGTTGTTTTCAGTGACAAGAGTTCATATCGTGATATACAGTAATTGCCGGTAAGTTTGGGCTATACTTTGCTTAAACAAACACTGCTTGCGCGATGCGATCACTAGTCACGCATTGTAAAAACAGACTATAACCTGCCGGCTCAGATGCATTCACACATCCCTGCCGGATAAGTGAGAATAATAGTTTTTTTCTAGGAATATTTGAGAAAACACGTCAAGACTAAATTGTTGCCGAAATAACATACCTGTGGTAATATCTTTACCTGCATATGGTTAATAGCCTAGAATTTACCCGCATATGGTTAATAGCCTATACTTTACTTGCATATGGTTAATAGCCTTTACTTATAATCGAAAACTTCAACTCAATGTTCAAAAGTGTTATATTCAATATGACGTAATTTTGCAGAATGCCAATGGATCCGATGATAACAGCTCTGATGACGAGGTGAGTGATAATATCCACACTGCCTCTGGTGGAAAAGCGATACCTACATGTATGTGGTGTCTTTTGAACGGCCGGTTGGATTGCTGACCGCGTCAGCGTGGCGTTTTATTATAGATGACACAATTCACTCCCCGCACCAACGTGAATTCAGCCGATGTGCAGTGCAGTAAAACCTCTCCAAACCGGATCCTCTATAAACCGAATCCCTCTCCATACCAACCAAATTGTTCGGTCCCGAATTCACACATTCTCACTACAAATTACCACTCTAAGCCGGAAACTCTCTATTCCGAACATCGGACAGTTTTATAGTCCAAACATTTACGTGCGGTAGATTTGACATACTTGGTGCTGATCTCGTGTTGGCTCTAGTGTAGACTGGGGATCCTTTATAAGTTTATATTTCTGGTCTATACATTCAACTCTGAACCGCCGATGCTCATTCACTGTGACAGGTTGATTAAACCTGTATTGGTGACAATATACTGCCATCGTGTAGGTTTAGGTAATTAGCGTTTAGTATGGACAGTGGTCATGAAAAATAAGAGTCAAATTCAGCGCAATGATTAATGTAAAAACAATATTTCAGTGATGTAATCTCCGTAAAGTTTGTTTGATTAGAGTTAGATTATTTTGTATATTTTCATGTGATTATGTTAGTTTCATTTGTTCGATTTGTAACATCATGTATATGGAGGACAGACATAATAATACATATACAAGAGTACGAACCTACCCGGATGTACAATTGACCTAATTGCAACAACATTACGATTATATGTCAACTCTTTCGATCAGAATCACCTCACGAAATAAGTCCTTTGATTATAATAATAATTTAAATTGATTGCCATATGCGGTCGTTAAAGGGACCCACTGCCCTCGCAGTAAATGTGCAAAATATAGATAAGTCTGTTAATACATCACCACTAAAAAGAACATGGAGAAATAGGTAAATTTTGTTCTTATTGATATTTCTCCAATAACGAAATTTCGCTTGTTGAAACCATCTTATGTAAACAAAACTACCACAGTGATTTTCAACAAACATCACTGATTGTGTAGTAAGTTATAATATTTTATATATATGAGATATAGCACAGTAGCAATGTTATATTTATTGCCTCCCAAACATGCCGAGCCGAGCTGGCCCTTAGAACATGCTTGGGACTATACAACACTGTTGTTTATAATATTATAGTTTGAAAAATATTTTCAGATTATTTTATTTTTCAATGCTTTGACATTTTTCAGTTTTTACCATCTAGTTTTGATTAAATATAGAATATGCGCATTGTGTTTCTGAATAACAAATTTTATCCACGAGTGGGATTGTCGATTTACACCACGAGCTTCAGCGATTGGTGTAAATCGCCAATCCCACGAGTGGATTCAATTTGTTATTCAGAAACACTACGCGTATATTTTGTTTATGCCACGATATTTACAATCGATGGATAAACACTTTTCCGTTCAAATTGTACGGAGAAAGTTTAATCCACTCTGCGAAGTTTATGCCACGATCTTTACAATGCGATGCATGGATAAACAATTTTCCGTTCAAATTGTATGGAGAAAGTTTAATCCACTCTGCGAAGTTTATGCCACGATATTAACAATGCGATGCATGGATAAACACTTTTCCGTTCAAATTGTATTGAGAAAGTTTAATCCACTCTGCGAAGTTTATGCCACGATATTTACAATGCGATGCGATGGATACACACTTTTCCGTTCAAATTGTATGGAGAAAGTTTAATCCACTCTGCGAAGTTTATGCCACGATATTTACAATGCGATGCATGGATAAACACTTTTCCGTTCAAATTGAATGGAGAAAGTTTAATCCACTCTGCGAAGTTTAATCAACAATAGGCACGTTTAATCAACAGGTGTTGATTAAATGTAAAATTTAAACAGATGGCTTTATTTATATAGTAAGATAGGCGATCGTGATATAAACTGTGGTATCTTAGGGTACGTTCATACGCTGCATGGCAATATTGCACTGCAAACTGCAAAAATGCCAGCTGCAAAATGACCATAACGGATTAATTTCTGCCTGCTGGCAACAAATCAGCGTTAGTAGTTATCAATGAACGACAGCTGTTATGAGCTGTTTGCAATTATTAGAACACGATGCGTTTTTGTATTCTTAGGCCAGTCAAAATAATGTCACTTGACATGTTGGAATGTGATATCGCCACGGCCAGCTCTCTCGCTGGGATGCTGCTCATATATGAGTACAATAAACGTCACCTGGACAGGAGATGGTGGGTCCGCAGTTGGCTCAACGAAGATAACCGACGAATTCAAATCTTCCTGGGTGTCATCCCAAACTCCAAACTTGTCATTCCAATAATTTTAGTCACATACTCGTTGGTCTTCATGTTAAGCAACAACGAAGAACAACGAAGGGGGCGTGGTGCTGACGTTAAACAAAACAAAGAAATCAAATAAATAGTAACATAAGTTAATCAAAAGCACACAATATATTGTTAATCAAATGGCATGAATAATTATATAGGCCCATATATGCTTTATCAATGCCAAAGACTAAACATCCCATTATCCCTACTGTTAGACCCCGCCCCACCACCACGACACAAGCAGTCACTTTTAAACCACTACAATTACATCGATATCGCAGTCTGTGTAGATGGTGTTGGCACGTATTCGAACCCCAGCTTGATCTGAATTGAGTGATATCTCAATGTGCCATTCTGATTGATACATGACCATTTCGATAACAATTGAGAATGTGTACACGCTCACTGAAGTAAGCACATTTGGAGCAATGCATGGATACGCATAGTGAGTTCTGCCACCACCTCCCCTATTGCTCCCACATTTATGACTCATGAAGCATCACTTTTGGTAATCTTCAAGTTGTATCAGACCATATCATCATATCCTCATATAACGGAGATCCGTACAAATGTATAACTAAGTGAGAATCACAGAGAACACATCCTGATCCCATTCGATCGTATCAAGGACGGTACAGACACAATCAATTATTGTTGGTGGCCTTGTGTTGTGGCCACCGGCAGAGAGGGTATACGCCATTATCATTTATCACCGTTGATTGTTGACGACCAACCACGACTCAGCACGAGCTAGTCGGTAGCTGGCAAAAATTCCAGCTAACAATACAAAACAAAACAACCTTTGCAGCTGGCATTTTTGCAATTTGCAGAGCAATATTTCCAGCGTATGAACGTACCCTTAATGGACCAATTGAACTTTTGTCGATAATTCCACTGTTTATATAACAATGGTTTAGACATGCGAAATCTTATTATTTGAGAGTTACTAAAATGAAAATACGAACAAAGTCAAACTATGTTTCAAGTACTTGTTGATGATAGTTGTTTTAAAGACTTTAATGTAATTTCGCCTGAACCCACTTCAAAGGCCTTGAGTCCCTTTAATTGCGCTTAACATATGGTCACAATAAAAATAAATATAATTTAGCGTATGTGCACGTGCACATACCAAATAACATTGCCATCGCGATGACTACTAATGATATATAGAATATACGCATAGTGTTTCTGAATAACAAATTTAATCCACGAGTGGGATTGGCGATTTACACCAGGAGCTTCAGCGAGTGGTGTAAATCGCCAATCCCCGAGTGGATTAAATTTGTTATTCAGAAACACTATGCTTATATTTTGTTTATGCCACGATCTTTACAATGCGATGGATAACCACTTTCCGTTCAAATTGTATGGAGAAAGTTTAATCCACTCTGCAAAGTTTATGCCACTATCTTTACAATGCGATTGATAAAATCTTTTCCGTTCAAATTGTATGGAGAAAGTGCAATCCACTCTGCGAAGTTTAATCAACAGTAGGCACGTTTAATAAACAGGTGTTGATTAAATGTAAAATTTCAACAGATGGCTTTATTTATATAGTAAGATAGGCGATCGTGGTATAAAAAGCTATCTGAAATTTGCGACGTCGCCAATTGTTGACATAATGCGAGGAGCGATTTTTTTTAGAGACGCGAGCACTTTTTTTTCGCATAGTAGAACGGTGGACTTACAGCATTAATGTCCAAACATATAGTATCATCAGAAATCTCAAGTGTAAGCTCCAGGAAGAACATGAGAAAGAATTCAAGATATCTATATTTGATGACTTTAAACGGGATGGCCATAAAACTAAACTCAGAACATATAGATTGTTTTATTGCGATCTCAGAGATGAACTTTTCCAAATTGTTGGTAGATATCACAGTAATTTTACAAGTGTGTTAAACGATCAGAAATTTAATCTTGTAATGAAAAATGATAACCCTGAAATAAGCAGCAAATCAGCAACGTGGTCCGGTGCTTCTTTGATAAGCGCTCTGAATGAATATTGTGCTTGCCATCACACAATAAAATACATATAGCTAGACATGTTATGTTCACATGTAATTTTTTATCAATTGTTTATTGTTTTATTATGAATTGTACTGTTAGCATACTGCCTTTATTGGTGTGTATGCAAATAAATCGTATCGTCTCGTATACCAAATTCAAGTCTCCCTATAGATTTATTTTATATGTACTAAGGAGATTTTCATTTGGATTCCTCCGTCGTAGACGTGGTGACAGGGGGCTTGAGAGAATGCACGACACTTCCTTAACTTTTACCAAACTTTTCAATAGTAACACTGTTGTAAATTTAGGAACAAATATAGGTTGAAATTTCTCTGATAGTTTGATTTTCCAACCTGTGTTTGGTGTGAAATTTGTTGTTTTATACCAACATTTAACGGTGTATTTGTGGACTAAAATACCCATCAGTTGGGGATAAATCATCAATACTGCGCCATTAGTTGGAAATTTTCAACCCAAGGGTTGGTGCCAGAATTTCCCATAATTTGGGAAACCTTGGTTCAAGGTGTCGGGAGGAAATTATCAAAGTGCACACCTTCCCCAATGGAGACTCTGTAGCTACGTGCCTGGGTCATCAGACCCATTTTATTTTCATGGTGCCTCAAAGCAACGTTCCTGAGTTCCGATCGCGCTTGTAAATAGGAGACAAAGCAATACCCAATCACCGATTATCAGTGTTATTTGTGCTTTATTAGTATTATGTAACCTCTTGCTCTTGTTGTTTTATCTCGAAGTGTGTTAGCTGATAATTATCTTAACAATATTAACTGGTGAATATTTAAATAGTTTAATATTGCCTGGAGAATATTTTAATATTCCCCGGTTGTTGTTGAGATAATCACCAGCTATTGTTATCAGTGGTGGGTAGTCTAGATAATGCGGAAAGCAATAGAAAACATGCGGCTGGGGTTTAACTCCCAGGTAATTCATTCAACGTGTATTGCGATATCGGCTCACATGCACTTGCAAATCACAAACAGCATACAATTTCGAGCTGGGCCACACCCTACGTTGGAGTAGAATATTGAGAAACAAGAATTTACCAAGAAATATATTTGCAGTCTTGTTTGTTCAATGTAATAAAGTTCCATGTCAGATCATAAAACACGTTCCCAGATTGTGTACTAGTGGAATATATCTACGCGCGTAGCTAGAATAGAAATTCATCACATCATCTATATTTTTAGTTGATTGATCACCGCTTGAGTTGACCGAATGCTTATCAACATTTATTTTTATTAGACTGACATATTTGTGGCTGCTTTATTTTCTTCATTGTAATAAGGGGGCACCATGTTATATATATTTAAGTAACGAATGTTGGTTTGCTTGTGTTTCATAGTCTTAGATATGGATGCAAGTTGGTCTGACATTTGGAGAGTGGCAGATTAAAAGAGCAATCAGTGCCCATTACCAACGTATTAACATTCATTATTCTGCCATGTCAAAATACAATGCCGGATAGATCATGAGAAATTCTTTGTTGAAAATATCTTTAAAATTTTGCCAGGATTTATGCAAATCGCCGGTCTGGCCCTTAACCCTTTCTGTAAACGACTCTCCCAGTCAGTTAAAAAGCGCAAGTACATCGGAATAGTCCATTATTGATTTGGGGGGTTATTAAGGTGATAAAATCAGATACAAGTGCAGAAGGAGCCCAATTTATTGAGGGAAATGTTTACATGGTCGTTTGTTGAACTTATTATCTGAATATTTCATGTCATAATATACACTAATGCTCTAATTAATCGACTTCTTAACCACAGCATAATTATGGGTAACTTTTCAGGATTTAGTCGGAAATATGGCTTGCTGCCATTCATCGGAAAGCTCTCATTCGGCTGTTAAGAAGTCGATTACTTAGAGCATTACTGTAACTACTTGTCAATGATGCTTTAGTATAGAATGTGTTAACAACGAATTGAGTACATGTACTGCTTTTATAGTGTCCTGATATCCCAGACACCCTGCCCGAATACCCGCATCCAGCGCCAGCTAAACGGGACCTGGTTTTCAACGATGACTACTTCGCGGACGTTTACCGAGAATCAGCAAAGGTATGTAAGAGTAATATATACACAGGACTACACGGATGTCTTAATGGGTTTGTTGATTCGGCACGAGAATTAACCAAAATACTATATAACCAATTGGTTTGTGAACGATCAAATGGTCTGTTTGATTTTGTGCACTTGTGATTTCCAGGTTCCTACTGACGCCACGTCATCATTCGATAACTTCATAAAACACGTGACAGGACCCTACAAAAAGGACACCAAGAAGATAATGGCCATATTTAGCTGGTACACGAAGCAAGATTTCGAACAAAATTACGTTCTGAAAGCAAAGTCCAACACACCGTTGTGGTATATAAGAAAGTACAGGATTATGCAATTAAAGAGTCTCATTTATTCACAGTGATATGCAGGTTGGTATTGCAGAAAAGGTGACGATTCGAAATTTTCAATTAGTGAACGCACACTGGCACTTAAAGATACGGGTGGTGTTGGCGGTGGGTATGCTGTTAAAATATTCACCTCCGTCAAAAACAGCCATAAGCAGAAATAATAGTAAAATATAGAAAGACCTTGTTCTTATACCAATCAGAAATATGCCATAAATAAACAAAAGCAAAAAGCTTTGCAGAACCTGGCTTTTGTTTAGATCCGGATATGGTAAACATAAAGAGCGTTATTTGTTACTGTTTTCCTGATATGGAAATAATAAAGAGCGTTTATATAATTTATGTGTGATTAACCAATATAATTGCGCTGTGTTATGAAACAGAAGCAACACTTCTATAACACGATCAGGATCTTGTTTACGTACACCATCGTACGTCTTGACGACAATATACTATTTACGCGCTGATTATGTTCGGCATGTGAACAAAACTATATATATTTTAATATTCCTTGTTTTGATAGCTTTCGTAGGCTACAATCACACAGCTGACAAAATTGCCAGGCAAAATGTCCTCAGGTTGTACACAGGGAGCTGCATAATAGAAGCCTGTTCTCCAGGATCATAAGCTGGATATAAATTTATTTTACAGATTCGCCCACTCGAGGCCGATGTCAAAACAATTACAAAACCAAATATAGTAACATATAATAGACATTAAGTTTCAATGTTTTGTGCGAACACGGTTTATGTACATGTAGAAAGAGTTGGGCCATGTTACAGATGATATAACATGTTTTGGTTCATCGCTTCTCATGATGATTATTAATTTATGTTGGTCATCCGTATAAGAACCTATTTGCCTGTCGAAGACTCGAAGTAGTATAGATTCAATGTGAACGTATTTCAAAACGAAGTAAGTCCACTATATGGCACTATTTGAATACAAACCTATGCATCGTGGTAATCTTCTTCTTCTACCATATAATTTGATACTTCCGTATATATGTGTGTATATATGTGTGTATATATGTGGGTACTTCATAGAATCGAAAACGCGTGGGCAGATTGAGCTCAAATTTCGTATATAAGTGTAAAAACACACGGGGATCGTCGACGTCGCATTTTGGACAAGCTCTGAGCACCGATTCTCCACTCCCAATCATCAAAATCACCGCAAACGCCACTTCGGGGGTTAAGGCATCAACGATCTTTATATTGACCATATACGGAGTTGTTAACGACGAACGCTCTTTATTACAATCAACGTGGCTAAACGACTAGCCCCATGCGTCCGAAATACGGATGCGGGACGACATGAAATTATCTCGATTAAAAAGGCAGAATTGATCTAAGAAGCGTTTGTTTACATTCAACGCAACCTTATCGCTCGAAATATTATGCAGAGAGATTTCACGACGGGATTAATTGACTGTCCGCTCTTTTCGGGGACTACGGGGAAGTTTAGGACGGGTACCATGAATTAACTCATTGAAAACAAAAAATGCGTTGTCTGTCGTTCCTAGGAAGGGGGGATTTCATCGGGTCAATTTTTCCGCCAGAAACAAAATAAATATTTAAAAATTAAAAAAAAACATAAATTAAATATAAAAAACATTAAATTAATATTAAAAAAATATATATATATTAAAATTTTAAAAAAATATATAAATAAAAACAAAATAATTTTAAAAATGTCATGTTTCTGACCAACCACGCCAGTGGCGGGCTAACCTACTAGTCTCATATATATTTTGAAGACCTCTGTCTGTATGTTTGTCTGTCTGTATGTTTGTCTGTATGTTTGTCATTAATACAAATCAACGATTCTCGACTGATCGGGACGAAACTTTGTACGTGTGTGTAGTTTGACCAGGCGGTGGACGTTGTCGTATTGGCGAGCCCGTGCGGCGCCCGCTTCGCGCATGCGCAGACGAGATCTCGGAAACGGGTGGAGCTATCGACTTGAAATTTGCTATGTGAATGTATCTTGCCCCGGATACGAATTTTATCTGGAATAGAGAAACATTTTAATGGAAATTGGATCCAATTCCGTATCGGACTGAATAAAATTGAAAATTCCCGAGTTATTTAAACATGCGGAAATAACAAACACGTGCTCATGTATCAAATCCAACGGGGTTAAGTATACCCATATTTGGTATCATAACTTCTGATTATGTGTGACGTATATTTAACAGAATTATATGGTAGTTGGTTGTCTTTAATGTCGATAACGTTTTCGTTTAGGACCTACATATGGACCTAACATTTGTGGATCTGCACATCAAATGAAATAAAAAAAATTTAAGAATTTGATTTTTCCAAGTTGGATATTTTTGACGCGGTCGGCTCCTACATAAACCATAACATTTTAAAAAACCGTAACCTTCCACGCACAGCGATATAATTGTAACATCTTGGTATCGTTACTAATTTTTTCAGGCTACTCGAAGTATGTGAAATCACCCGGGTGTCTGATTTTCCACACAAATGCCCGTAATAGTTTTTTTCTAGGAATATTTGAGAAAACACGTCAAGACTAAATTGTTGCCGAAATAACATACCTGTGGTAATATCTTTACCTGCATATGGTTAATAGCCTAGAATTTACCCGCATATGGTTAATAGCCTATACTTTACATGCATATGGTTAATAGCCTTTACTTATAATAGAAAACTTCAACTCAATGTTCAAAAGTGTTATATTCAACATGACGTAATTTTGCAGAATGCCAATGGATCCCATGATAACAGCTCTGATGACGAGGTGAGTGATAATATCCACACTGCCTCTGGTGGAAAAGCGATACCTACATGTATGTGGTGTCTTTTGAACGGCCCGTATGATTGCTGACCGCGTCCGCGTGGCGTTTTATTATAGATGACACAATTCACTCCCCGCACCAACGTGAATTCAGCCGATGTGCAGTGCAGTAAAACATCTCCAAACCGGATCCTCTATAAACCGAATCCCTCTCCATACCAACCAATTTGTCCGGTCCCGAATTCACCCATTCTCACTACAAATTACAATTGTAAGCCGGAAACTCTCTATTCCGAACATCGGACAGTTTTATAGGAGATGTTCTCACTTGTCCGGCAGGTATTGTATCGGCGGTAGGTGTGATAATCTTCAACATGAAAGAGTTGCCGCTTGTAGTCTGTATATGCAGTTACTTAGGTTTTTAACTGTTTTACAGTTTTTTTAATTTAAGCAACAGTTGGGCTGATTTACCGGTATTCCATTTGGGGACCATTTGAACAACAGTTGCACTTAACGATTTATTATAATATATATAATATAATACATTTATATTATATAATACATGTATACGACAATAACATAATAATCATCACACATCAAAAGCCAGAAAATTTTCCACATGAATCTAAATATTCTAACATCCCCAACTGCCCTTCTCTATAGACTCTCTTGTAATGACGAAGACTGTTGTTGACGCTCCTGTATTTTCTCTGCTGTGGTCTGACCCGACCACCATTGCTCACTTGTAGTATCGTCGACTCATGATACGCCTGTTCTTTTTTAATGAAATCAATGAAGTTGAACAGATGCGGCTTGCTCACCGGCAGATAATTTTGCAGTTTCTTGTGCCAGCCTTCGACATGGTTAGTTGTTCTGGGACCGTCATTGTCGAAGTGATTCCACGTCTGTCTACCGTGGTCGCCTTCCACCCAGTACGATGTGACATAGAGATTGGTATATAATAAAGAGCGCTATCAATTAGGATATATAAGAATTGTTTTGGTTTTTAATATATTCCATGTTTTATGCGTGTTGAAATATAATAAAGAGCGTTATCAATTATAATATGATAGATAAGAATAAAATTTCCTATTTTGTATGCTTGTGGAAATATGACATATCATACAGTTAACACTAGACTATATTGTATTGTTAATACATGAGTCGTGGTTATGCTATTGCCCGTAATAGTTTTTTTCTAGGAATATTTGAGAAAACACGTCAAGACTAAATTGTTGCCGAAATAACATACCTGTGGTAATATCTTTACCTGCATATGGTTAATAGCCTAGAATTTACCCGCATATGGTTAATAGCCTATACTTTACATGCATATGGTTAATAGCCTTTACTTATAATAGAAAACTTCAACTCAATGTTCAAAAGTGTTATATTCAACATGACGTAATTTTGCAGAATGCCAATGGATCCCATGATAACAGCTCTGATGACGAGGTGAGTGATAATATCCACACTGCCTCTGGTGGAAAAGCGATACCTACATGTATGTGGTGTCTTTTGAACGGCCCGTATGATTGCTGACCGCGTCCGCGTGGCGTTTTATTATAGATGACACAATTCACTCCCCGCACCAACGTGAATTCAGCCGATGTGCAGTGCAGTAAAACATCTCCAAACCGGATCCTCTATAAACCGAATCCCTCTCCATACCAACCAATTTGTCCGGTCCCGAATTCACCCATTCTCACTACAAATTACAATTGTAAGCCGGAAACTCTCTATTCCGAACATCGGACAGTTTTATAGGAGATGTTCTCACTTGTCCGGCAGGTATTGTATCGGCGGTAGGTGTGATAATCTTCAACATGAAAGAGTTGCCGCTTGTAGTCTGTATATGCAGTTACTTAGGTTTTTAACTGTTTTACAGTTTTTTTAATTTAAGCAACAGTTGGGCTGATTTACCGGTATTCCATTTGGGGACCATTTGAACAACAGTTGCACTTAACGATTTATTATAATATATATAATATAATACATTTATATTATATAATACATGTATACGACAATAACATAATAATCATCACACATCAAAAGCCAGAAAATTTTCCACATGAATCTAAATATTCTAACATCCCCAACTGCCCTTCTCTATAGACTCTCTTGTAATGACGAAGACTGTTGTTGACGCTCCTGTATTTTCTCTGCTGTGGTCTGACCCGACCACCATTGCTCACTTGTAGTATCGTCGACTCATGATACGCCTGTTCTTTTTTAATGAAATCAATGAAGTTGAACAGATGCGGCTTGCTCACCGGCAGATAATTTTGCAGTTTCTTGTGCCAGCCTTCGACATGGTTAGTTGTTCTGGGACCGTCATTGTCGAAGTGATTCCACGTCTGTCTACCGTGGTCGCCTTCCACCCAGTACGATGTGACATAGAGATTGGTATATAATAAAGAGCGCTATCAATTAGGATATATAAGAATTGTTTTGGTTTTTAATATATTCCATGTTTTATGCGTGTTGAAATATAATAAAGAGCGTTATCAATTATAATATGATAGATAAGAATAAAATTTCCTATTTTGTATGCTTGTGGAAATATGACATATCATACAGTTAACACTAGACTATATTGTATTGTTAATACTAGACTATATTGTTATTATTTCCAAAGATGTACATCCTAGATATTTCTTCCTGGTAGATAGCAGTGACTGGTCTGGATGTCCGTCGAACTAAGGTTTTGAGCTCTGCGATGATGGTTTCAGCAGCAACTTGGGCCTGGTCTGAGTCGTGGTTATGCTGGCTTTTGTATGATGTGACGATGTCGTTCTTGGTATATACAGTATCGCTGTAGGTCTTTGAACAGCATCGCCAATGTACACTGTCGTTTCTTCGAGAGTTAACACAGAACTTATAGTTGTTAAAGACGAGATATTTACCACCAAGAGCATTAGGAATGAAATAGATGTGTACTTGAGCGTTTGCCATTTTGATATGATCTGTCTTTGTGAACCTCTGTAATTTATATGTTAGCGTGAGAACATGATGATCTCTGGAAATCACTCACTTGAGTTGTTTTCAGTGACAAGAGTTCATATCGTGATATACAGTAATTGCCGGTAAGTTTGGGCTATACTTTGCTTAAACAAACACTGCTTGCGCGATGCGATCACTAGTCACGCATTGTAAAAACAGACTATAACCTGCCGGCTCAGATGCATTCACACATCCCTGCCGGATAAGTGAGAATAATAGTTTTTTTCTAGGAATATTTGAGAAAACACGTCAAGACTAAATTGTTGCCGAAATAACATACCTGTGGTAATATCTTTACCTGCATATGGTTAATAGCCTAGAATTTACCCGCATATGGTTAATAGCCTATACTTTACATGCATATGGTTAATAGCCTTTACTTATAATAGAAAACTTCAACTCAATGTTCAAAAGTGTTATATTCAATATGACGTAATTTTGCAGAATGCCAATGGATCCGATGATAACAGCTCTGATGACGAGGTGAGTGATAATATCCACACTGCCTCTGGTGGAAAAGCGATACCTACATGTATGTGGTGTCTTTTGAACGGCCCGTATGATTGCTGACCGCGTCCGCGTGGCGTTTTATTATAGATGACACAATTCACTCCCCGCACCAACGTGAATTCAGCCGATGTGCAGTGCAGTAAAACCTCTCCAAACCGGATCCTCTATAAACCGAATCCCTCTCCATACCAACCAATTTGTCCGGTCCCGAATTCACCCATTCTCACTACAAATTACAATTGTAAGCCGGAAACTCTCTATTCCGAACATCGGACAGTTTTATAGGAGATGTTCTCACTTGTCCGGCAGGTATTGTATCGGCGGTAGGTGTGATAATCTTCAACATGAAAGAGTTGCCGCTTGTAGTCTGTATATGCAGTTACTTAGGTTTTTAACTGTTTTACAGTTTTTTTAATTTAAGCAACAGTTGGGCTGATTTACCGGTATTCCATTTGGGGACCATTTGAACAACAGTTGCACTTAACGATTTATTATAATATATATAATATAATACATTTATATTATATAATACATGTATACGACAATAACATAATAATCATCACACATCAAAAGCCAGAAAATTTTCCACATGAATCTAAATATTCTAACATCCCCAACTGCCCTTCTCTATAGACTCTCTTGTAATGACGAAGACTGTTGTTGACGCTCCTGTATTTTCTCTGCTGTGGTCTGACCCGACCACCATTGCTCACTTGTAGTATCGTCGACTCATGATACGCCTGTTCTTTTTTAATGAAATCAATGAAGTTGAACAGATGCGGCTTGCTCACCGGCAGATAATTTTGCAGTTTCTTGTGCCAGCCTTCGACATGGTTAGTTGTTCTGGGACCGTCATTGTCGAAGTGATTCCACGTCTGTCTACCGTGGTCGCCTTCCACCCAGTACGATGTGACATAGAGATTGGTATATAATAAAGAGCGCTATCAATTAGGATATATAAGAATTGTTTTGGTTTTTAATATATTCCATGTTTTATGCGTGTTGAAATATAATAAAGAGCGTTATCAATTATAATATGATAGATAAGAATAAAATTTCCTATTTTGTATGCTTGTGGAAATATGACATATCATACAGTTAACACTAGACTATATTGTATTGTTAATACTAGACTATATTGTTATTATTTCCAAAGATGTACATCCTAGATATTTCTTCCTGGTAGATAGCAGTGACTGGTCTGGATGTCCGTCGAACTAAGGTTTTGAGCTCTGCGATGATGGTTTCAGCAGCAACTTGGGCCTGGTCTGAGTCGTGGTTATGCTGGCTTTTGTATGATGTGACGATGTCGTTCTTGGTATATACAGTATCGCTGTAGGTCTTTGAACAGCATCGCCAATGTACACTGTCGTTTCTTCGAGAGTTAACACAGAACTTATAGTTGTTAAAGACGAGATATTTACCACCAAGAGCATTAGGAATGAAATAGATGTGTACTTGAGCGTTTGCCATTTTGATATGATCTGTCTTTGTGAACCTCTGTAATTTATATGTTAGCGTGAGAACATGATGATCTCTGGAAATCACTCACTTGAGTTGTTTTCAGTGACAAGAGTTCATATCGTGATATACAGTAATTGCCGGTAAGTTTGGGCTATACTTTGCTTAAACAAACACTGCTTGCGCGATGCGATCACTAGTCACGCATTGTAAAAACAGACTATAACCTGCCGGCTCAGATGCATTCACACATCCCTGCCGGATAAGTGAGAATAATAGTTTTTTTCTAGGAATATTTGAGAAAACACGTCAAGACTAAATTGTTGCCGAAATAACATACCTGTGGTAATATCTTTACCTGCATATGGTTAATAGCCTAGAATTTACCCGCATATGGTTAATAGCCTATACTTTACTTGCATATGGTTAATAGCCTTTACTTATAATCGAAAACTTCAACTCAATGTTCAAAAGTGTTATATTCAATATGACGTAATTTTGCAGAATGCCAATGGATCCGATGATAACAGCTCTGATGACGAGGTGAGTGATAATATCCACACTGCCTCTGGTGGAAAAGCGATACCTACATGTATGTGGTGTCTTTTGAACGGCCGGTAGGATTGCTGACCGCGTCAGCGTGGCGTTTTATTATAGATGACACAATTCACTCCCCGCACCAACGTGAATTCAGCCGATGTGCAGTGCAGTAAAACCTCTCCAAACCGGATCCTCTATAAACCGAATCCCTCTCCATACCAACCAAATTGTTCGGTCCCGAATTCACACATTCTCACTACAAATTACCACTCTAAGCCGGAAACTCTCTATTCCGAACATCGGACAGTTTTATAGTCCAAACATTTACGTGCGGTAGATTTGACATACTTGGTGCTGATCTCGTGTTGGCTCTAGTGTAGACTGGGGATCCTTTATAAGTTTATATTTCTGGTCTATACATTCAACTCTGAACCGCCGATGCTCATTCACTGTGACAGGTAGATTAAACCTGTATTGGTGACAATATACTGCCATCGTGTAGGTTTAGGTAATTAGCGTTTAGTATGGACAGTGGTCATGAAAAATAAGAGTCAAATTCAGCGCAATGATTAATGTAAAAACAATATTTCAGTGATGTAATCTCCGTAAAGTTTGTTTGATTAGAGTTAGATTATTTTGTATATTTTCATGTGATTATGTTAGTTTCATTTGTTCGATTTGTAACATCATGTATATGGAGGACAGACATAATAATACATATACAAGAGTACGAACCTACCCGGATGTACAATTGACCTAATTGCAACAACATTACGATTATATGTCAACTCTTTCGATCAGAATCACCTCACGAAATAAGTCCTTTGATTATAATAATAATTTAAATTGATTGCCATATGCGGTCGTTAAAGGGACCCACTGCCCTCGCAGTAAATGTGCAAAATATAGATAAGTCTGTTAATACATCACCACTAAAAAGAACATGGAGAAATAGGTAAATTTTGTTCTTATTGATATTTCTCCAATAACGAAATTTCGCTTGTTGAAACCATCTTATGTAAACAAAACTACCACAGTGATTTTCAACAAACATCACTGATTGTGTAGTAAGTTATAATATTTTATATATATGAGATATAGCACAGTAGCAATGTTATATTTATTGCCTCCCAAACATGCCGAGCCGAGCTGGCCCTTAGAACATGCTTGGGACTATACAACACTGTTGTTTATAATATTATAGTTTGAAAAATATTTTCAGATTATTTTATTTTTCAATGCTTTGACATTTTTCAGTTTTTACCATCTAGTTTTGATTAAATATAGAATATGCGCATTGTGTTTCTGAATAACAAATTTTATCCACGAGTGGGATTGTCGATTTACACCACGAGCTTCAGCGATTGGTGTAAATCGCCAATCCCACGAGTGGATTCAATTTGTTATTCAGAAACACTACGCGTATATTTTGTTTATGCCACGATATTTACAATCGATGGATAAACACTTTTCCGTTCAAATTGTACGGAGAAAGTTTAATCCACTCTGCGAAGTTTATGCCACGATCTTTACAATGCGATGCATGGATAAACAATTTTCCGTTCAAATTGTATGGAGAAAGTTTAATCCACTCTGCGAAGTTTATGCCACGATATTTACAATGCGATGCATGGATAAACACTTTTCCGTTCAAATTGTATTGAGAAAGTTTAATCCACTCTGCGAAGTTTATGCCACGATATTTACAATGCGATGCGATGGATACACACTTTTCCGTTCAAATTGTATGGAGAAAGTTTAATCCACTCTGCGAAGTTTATGCCACGATATTTACAATGCGATGCATGGATAAACACTTTTCCGTTCAAATTGTATGGAGAAAGTTTAATCCACTCTGCGAAGTTTAATCAACAATAGGCACGTTTAATCAACAGGTGTTGATTAAATGTAAAATTTAAACAGATGGCTTTATTTATATAGTAAGATAGGCGATCGTGATATAAACTGTGGTATCTTAGGGTACGTTCATACGCTGCATGGCAATATTGCACTGCAAACTGCAAAAATGCCAGCTGCAAAATGACCATAACGGATTAATTTCTGCCTGCTGGCAACAAATCAGCGTTAGTAGTTATCAATGAACGACAGCTGTTATGAGCTGTTTGCAATTATTAGAACACGATGCGTTTTTGTATTCTTAGGCCAGTCAAAATAATGTCACTTGACATGTTGGAATGTGATATCGCCACGGCCAGCTCTCTCGCTGGGATGCTGCTCATATATGAGTACAATAAACGTCACCTGGACAGGAGATGGTGGGTCCGCAGTTGGCTCAACGAAGATAACCGACGAATTCAAATCTTCCTGGGTGTCATCCCAAACTCCAAACTTGTCATTCCAATAATTTTAGTCACATACTCGTTGGTCT
Source organism: Siphonodentalium dalli (assembly GCA_032622095.1). NCBI lineage: Eukaryota > Metazoa > Mollusca > Scaphopoda > Gadilida > Siphonodentaliidae > Siphonodentalium > Siphonodentalium dalli. Next base: position 250,993,213 of record CP136063.1, read on the forward strand.
TCATGTTAAGCAAAACAACAAGTTAAGAACAACGAAGGGGGCGTGGTGCTGACGTTAAACAAAACAAAGAAATCAAATAAATAGTAACATAAGTTAATCAAAAGCACACAATATATTGTTAATCAAATGGCATGAATAATTATATAGGCCCATATATGCTTTATCAATGCCAAAGACTAAACATCCCATTATCCCTACTGTTAGACCCCGCCCCACCACCACGACACAAGCAGTCACTTTTAAACCACTACAATTACATCGATATCGCAGTCTGTGTAGATGGTGTTGGCACGTATTCGAACCCCAGCTTGATCTGAATTGAGTGATATCTCAATGTGCCATTCTGATTGATACATGACCATTTCGATAACAATTGAGAATGTGTACACGCTCACTGAAGTAAGCACATTTGGAGCAATGCATGGATACGCATAGTGAGTTCTGCCACCACCTCCCCTATTGCTCCCACATTTATGACTCATGAAGCATCACTTTTGGTAATCTTCAAGTTGTATCAGACCATATCATCATATCCTCATATAACGGAGATCCGTACAAATGTATAACTAAGTGAGAATCACAGAGAACACATCCTGATCCCATTCGATCGTATCAAGGACGGTACAGACACAATCAATTATTGTTGGTGGCCTTGTGTTGTGGCCACCGGCAGAGAGGGTATACGCCATTATCATTTATCACCGTTGATTGTTGACGACCAACCACGACTCAGCACGAGCTAGTCGGTAGCTGGCAAAAATTCCAGCTAACAATACAAAACAAAACAACCTTTGCAGCTGGCATTTTTGCAATTTGCAGAGCAATATTTCCAGCGTATGAACGTACCCTTAATGGACCAATTGAACTTTTGTCGATAATTCCACTGTTTATATAACAATGGTTTAGACATGCGAAATCTTATTATTTGAGAGTTACTAAAATGAAAATACGAACAAAGTCAAACTATGTTTCATATACTTGTTGATGATAGTTGTTTTAAAGACTTTAATGTAATTTCGCCTGAACCCACTTCAAAGGCCTTGAGTCCCTTTAATTGCGCTTAACATATGGTCACAATAAAAATAAATATAATTTAGCGTATGTGCACGTGCACATACCAAATAACATTGCCATCGCGATGACTACTAATGATATATAGAATATACGCATAGTGTTTCTGAATAACAAATTTAATCCACGAGTGGGATTGGCGATTTACACCAGGAGCTTCAGCGAGTGGTGTAAATCGCCAATCCCCGAGTGGATTAAATTTGTTATTCAGAAACACTATGCTTATATTTTGTTTATGCCACGATCTTTACAATGCGATGGATAACCACTTTCCGTTCAAATTGTATGGAGAAAGTTTAATCCACTCTGCAAAGTTTATGCCACTATCTTTACAATGCGATTGATAAAATCTTTTCCGTTCAAATTGTATGGAGAAAGTGCAATCCACTCTGCGAAGTTTAATCAACAGTAGGCACGTTTAATAAACAGGTGTTGATTAAATGTAAAATTTCAACAGATGGCTTTATTTATATAGTAAGATAGGCGATCGTGGTATAAAAAGCTATCTGAAATTTGCGACGTCGCCAATTGTTGACATAATGCGAGGAGCGATTTTTTTTAGAGACGCGAGCACTTTTTTTTCGCATAGTAGAACGGTGGACTTACAGCATTAATGTCCAAACATATAGTATCATCAGAAATCTCAAGTGTAAGCTCCAGGAAGAACATGAGAAAGAATTCAAGATATCTATATTTGATGACTTTAAACGGGATGGCCATAAAACTAAACTCAGAACATATAGATTGTTTTATTGCGATCTCAGAGATGAACTTTTCCAAATTGTTGGTAGATATCACAGTAATTTTACAAGTGTGTCAAACGATCAGAAATTTAATCTTGTAATGAAAAATGATAACCCTGAAATAAGCAGCAAATCAGCAACGTGGTCCGGTGCTTCTTTGATAAGCGCTCTGAATGAATATTGTGCTTGCCATCACACAATAAAATACATATAGCTAGACATGTTATGTTCACATGTAATTTTTTATCAATTGTTTATTGTTTTATTATGAATTGTACTGTTAGCATACTGCCTTTATTGGTGTGTATGCAAATAAATCGTATCGTCTCGTATACCAAATTCAAGTCTCCCTATAGATTTATTTTATATGTACTAAGGAGATTTTCATTTGGATTCCTCCGTCGTAGACGTGGTGACAGGGGGCTTGAGAGAATGCACGACACTTCCTTAACTTTTACCAAACTTTTCAATAGTAACACTGTTGTAAATTTAGGAACAAATATAGGTTGAAATTTCTCTGATAGTTTGATTTTCCAACCTGTGTTTGGTGTGAAATTTGTTGTTTTATACCAACATTTAACGGTGTATTTGTGGACTAAAATACCCATCAGTTGGGGATAAATCATCAATACTGCGCCATTAGTTGGAAATTTTCAACCCAAGGGTTGGTGCCAGAATTTCCCATAATTTGGGAAACCTTGGTTCAAGGTGTCGGGAGGAAATTATCAAAGTGCACACCTTCCCCAATGGAGACTCTGTAGCTACGTGCCTGGGTCATCAATCAATCAATCAATCAGTTTATTGCGAAAGCTATGATTTAACACAGAACATGCAAAATATATATATACATATATGTACAATAGCAGGAAACTATTTAGTGGCTATATAATCGTATACTCATGCCACAGCCATAATAACATAATATTTATACATCTCAATCCCGCTGGGTGAAGGCACGCCCATTCCCATTTTGTCACCCACATCGAATAATGCAGGGGAACAGTAGTTATAATTACCCCCGGTCTCAACAATTGGGATGTGTTTTGAAATGGGGAGTTTTTGCCCAGGCGGGTGGGGTCTCCAGTGTCTCAGATTTTGGGCAATTCCTTAAAGGCACACTTAAGATATAATGATAATCTCCGCAATATACTAATATTTTCAATCGATAGAAGTCTATAGAACTTTTCTTTGCTCGGATATTTCCAGTAATAGTCCGGGATATATTTGATTCGGATATCATTAAGGTGTGAACATTTAATTACAAAGTGGTATTCATCTCCTATTCCGTCATTACATAATGTACAAACTCTGTCATTCTGTTTTGATTTTTTCCACCGTCCACTTTCTATTGGTAATCGATGATTTGATGTCCTAATCTTAACAATGCATTCGGCTAAATACCATGGAAGTTGAGTTAGATATCTTCTAATCTCCGGACGTACAGAAATACCACCATAGAAACCACCCCTTGATGATGTAGCTACATTTCCCAACCATTCCTGGTTAAACTGATCAATAAGTATGGACTTTATTCGTTTTATATCCGATTGTGTAAGATCCTTTCTGCTCATGAACATGGAGTTCTTTCCAGTATCTTGGAATGTCTGCTCTATAAATCGGAGCCATTTGAGGTCTCCACTGCGATGCTGATTTTGATAAACGGTCAGTATTAATGTACACATATTTTTGGCGATAATCGAGCCCTCATTCGACATTAGTTTCGACCAATACGTTAAGATTCTACATTTTATTTCAATTATTAAAGGATGGCGACCTAATTCTCCGTATACCATATAGTTAGGTGTACTTTCTTTCATACCCATGATTATCTTACAGAATTTGAGATGTACACTTTCGATTGATTTACAGGGTTCAAACCCCCAAACTTCACTGCCATATAATAATATGGGTGCGACCATCGTATCAAACAAATGAAGCATGATATCTACAGGTAGCTCTAATTTCCTTACTTTATTCAACAGTGCATACATCGCCTTCGTACCAAGTTTGCACGTTTTTTTAATAGATCTACAAAATCTCCCATTAAAGAAAAAATTTACACCCAGATACACAAATTCCTTTACCGTTTCCAAAGGTTTACCATTGAATATAAATGTCGGTACAATCTTAGGTAATCTTTTACAGAAAATCACAACTTTCGTTTTTGATGAATTAACTTCTAGACCCCATGCGTCCGCATAATCACTAAATGCCTGAATCGCCCTGTGCATAGTTGCCTCGTCGTCTGTCATTAGTACGGTATCATCCGCATATAACAAACATAATATACCCACAAAGCATTTCAAATTGTCAAAAAATAGTTCATCGAGATACTTTAAATTTTCGACCGCACAGTTACTGATAAATTCCTGCAAGTCATTCACAAATAAGAAGAACAAAAAAGGAGACATTAATTCTCCTTGAAAAAGGCCTATGTTGCTGGCAAAAAACTCAGAACGTTCTTGTTCTTTTCTCACACATGTTTTTATCTGGCTATACATGTTCCTCACTACCCTGAACAATTTACCATTTATTCCATTTTGCAGCATTTTAAGAAATAATCCCTCTCTCCACACACTATCGTATGCCTTTTTAAAATCTACAAATGCACAATAAAGTTTGCGCCCACTTACGAGATACATGTTAATGATACTGTGCATAATAAATACATTATCAACAGTTGAGTGTTTTTTCTTGAACCCTGTTTGGTTTGTACCAATGAGACCCGTTTCATCAGACAATTTTGAAAGTCTTCTATTCAAGATTGATGTAAACATCTTAGCGAAACAGCTCAATAAAGTTATCCCCCTATACGAATCGGGGCTCCCACGATCACCGCTTTTCTTATATATGGGCTGTATCATTCCAATGGCCCAATCTTTCGGGAAGAACCCGGTGTCCAATATCAAATTGAACATACCAATATACACTTCAATTAGTTCATCGACAGAGAATTTTAGGTACTCATTACATACATTATCTACACCTGTCGCTTTATTATGTTTAAGATTTGAGACAGCTTCCCGTATTTCCGCTTCGGTGATTTCATGGTTTAATATACTCATGTGTGATTCAGTAAATATTTCATCAGACCCATTTTATTTTCATGGTGCCTCAAAGCAACGTTCCTGAGTTCCGATCGCGCTTGTAAATAGGAGACAAAGCAATACCCAATCACCGATTATCAGTGTTATTTGTGCTTTATTAGTATTATGTAACCTCTTGCTCTTGTTGTTTTATCTCGAAGTGTGTTAGCTGATAATTATCTTAACAATATTAACTGGTGAATATTTAAATAGTTTAATATTGCCTGGAGAATATTTTAATATTCCCCGGTTGTTGTTGAGATAATCACCAGCTATTGTTATCAGTGGTGGGTAGTCTAGATAATGCGGAAAGCAATAGAAAACATGCGGCTGGGGTTTAACTCCCAGGTAATTCATTCAACGTGTATTGCGATATCGGCTCACATGCACTTGCAAATCACAAACAGCATACAATTTCGAGCTGGGCCACACCCTACGTTGGAGTAGAATATTGAGAAACAAGAATTTACCAAGAAATATATTTGCAGTCTTGTTTGTTCAATGTAATAAAGTTCCATGTCAGATCATAAAACACGTTCCCAGATTGTGTACTAGTGGAATATATCTACGCGCGTAGCTAGAATAGAAATTCATCACATCATCTATATTTTTAGTTGATTGATCACCGCTTGAGTTGACCGAATGCTTATCAACATTTATTTTTATTAGACTGACATATTTGTGGCTGCTTTATTTTCTTCATTGTAATAAGGGGGCACCATGTTATATATATTTAAGTAACGAATGTTGGTTTGCTTGTGTTTCATAGTCTTAGATATGGATGCAAGTTGGTCTGACATTTGGAGAGTGGCAGATTAAAAGAGCAATCAGTGCCCATTACCAACGTATTAACATTCATTATTCTGCCATGTCAAAATACAATGCCGGATAGATCATGAGAAATTCTTTGTTGAAAATATCTTTAAAATTTTGCCAGGATTTATGCAAATCGCCGGTCTGGCCCTTAACCCTTTCTGTAAACGACTCTCCCAGTCAGTTAAAAAGCGCAAGTACATCGGAATAGTCCATTATTGATTTGGGGGGTTATTAAGGTGATAAAATCAGATACAAGTGCAGAAGGAGCCCAATTTATTGAGGGAAATGTTTACATGGTCGTTTGTTGAACTTATTATCTGAATATTTCATGTCATAATATACACTAATGCTCTAATTAATCGACTTCTTAACCACAGCATAATTATGGGTAACTTTTCAGGATTTAGTCGGAAATATGGCTTGCTGCCATTCATCGGAAAGCTCTCATTCGGCTGTTAAGAAGTCGATTACTTAGAGCATTACTGTAACTACTTGTCAATGATGCTTTAGTATAGAATGTGTTAACAACGAATTGAGTATATGTACTGCTTTTATAGTGTCCTGATATCCCAGACACCCTGCCCGAATACCCGCATCCAGCGCCAGCTAAACGGGACCTGGTTTTCAACGATGACTACTTCGCGGACGTTTACCGAGAATCAGCAAAGGTATGTAAGAGTAATATATACACAGGACTACACGGATGTCTTAATGGGTTTGTTGATTCGGCACGAGAATTAACCAAAATACTATATAACCAATTGGTTTGTGAACGATCAAATGGTCTGTTTGATTTTGTGCACTTGTGATTTCCAGGTTCCTACTGACGCCACGTCATCATTCGATAACTTCATAAAACACGTGACAGGACCCTACAAAAAGGACACCAAGAAGATAATGGCCATATTTAGCTGGTACACGAAGCAAGATTTCGAACAAAATTACGTTCTGAAAGCAAAGTCCAACACACCGTTGTGGTATATAAGAAAGTACAGGATTATGCAATTAAAGAGTCTCATTTATTCACAGTGATATGCAGGTTGGTATTGCAGAAAAGGTGACGATTCGAAATTTTCAATTAGTGAACGCACACTGGCACTTAAAGATACGGGTGGTGTTGGCGGTGGGTATGCTGTTAAAATATTCACCTCCGTCAAAAACAGCCATAAGCAGAAATAATAGTAAAATATAGAAAGACCTTGTTCTTATACCAATCAGAAATATGCCATAAATAAACAAAAGCAAAAAGCTTTGCAGAACCTGGCTTTTGTTTAGATCCGGATATGGTAAACATAAAGAGCGTTATTTGTTACTGTTTTCCTGATATGGAAATAATAAAGAGCGTTTATATAATTTATGTGTGATTAACCAATATAATTGCGCTGTGTTATGAAACAGAAGCAACACTTCTATAACACGATCAGGATCTTGTTTACGTACACCATCGTACGTCTTGACGACAATATACTATTTACGCGCTGATTATGTTCGGCATGTGAACAAAACTATATATATTTTAATATTCCTTGTTTTGATAGCTTTCGTAGGCTACAATCACACAGCTGACAAAATTGCCAGGCAAAATGTCCTCAGGTTGTACACAGGGAGCTGCATAATAGAAGCCTGTTCTCCAGGATCATAAGCTGGTCATAAATTTATTTTACAGATTCGCCCACTCGAGGCCGATGTCAAAACAATTACAAAACCAAATATAGTAACATATAATAGACATTAAGTTTCAATGTTTTGTGCGAACACGGTTTATGTACATGTAGAAAGAGTTGGGCCATGTTGCAGATGATATAACATGTTTTGGTTCATCGCTTCTCGTGATGATTATTAATTTATGTTGGTCATCCGTATAAGAACCTATTTGCCTGTCGAAGACTCGAAGTAGTATAGATTCAATGTGAACGTATTTCAAAACGAAGTAAGTCCACTATATGGCACTATTTGAATACAAACCTATGCATCGTGGTAATCTTCTTCTTCTACCATATAATTTGATACTTCCGTATATATGTGTGTATATATGTGTGTATATATGTGGGTACTTCATAGAATCGAAAACGCGTGGGCAGATTGAGCTCAAATTTCGTATATAAGTGTAAAAACACACGGGGATCGTCGACGTCGCATTTTGGACAAGCTCTGAGCACCGATTCTCCACTCCCAATCATCAAAATCACCGCAAACGCCACTTCGGGGGTTAAGGCATCAACGATCTTTATATTGACCATATACGGAGTTGTTAACGACGAACGCTCTTTATTACAATCAACGTGGCTAAACGACTAGCCCCATGCGTCCGAAATACGGATGCGGGACGACATGAAATTATCTCGATTAAAAAGGCAGAATTGATCTAAGAAGCGTTTGTTTACATTCAACGCAACCTTATCGCTCGAAATATTATGCAGAGAGATTTCACGACGGGATTAATTGACTGTCCGCTCTTTTCGGGGACTACGGGGAAGTTTAGGACGGGTACCATGAATTAACTCATTGAAAACAAAAAATGCGTTGTCTGTCGTTCCTAGGAAGGGGGGATTTCATCGGGTCAATTTTTCCGCCAGAAACAAAATAAATATTTAAAAATTAAAAAAAAACATAAATTAAATATAAAAAACATTAAATTAATATTAAAAAAATATATATATATTAAAATTTTAAAAAAATATATAAATAAAAACAAAATAATTTTAAAAATGTCATGTTTCTGACCAACCACGCCAGTGGCGGGCTAACCTACTAGTCTCATATATATTTTGAAGACCTCTGTCTGTATGTTTGTCTGTCTGTATGTTTGTCTGTATGTTTGTCATTAATACAAATCAACGATTCTCGACTGATCGGGACGAAACTTTGTACGTGTGTGTAGTTTGACCAGGCGGTGGACGTTGTCGTATTGGCGAGCCCGTGCGGCGCCCGCTTCGCGCATGCGCAGACGAGATCTCGGAAACGGGTGGAGCTATCGACTTGAAATTTGCTATGTGAATGTATCTTGCCCCGGATACGAATTTTATCGGGTCCACGAGCCCGTGCGAAGCCAGCTTCGCGCATGCGCAGACCAGATCTCGGAAACGGGTGGAGCTATCGACTTGAAATTTGGTATGTGAATGTATCTTGCCCCGGATACGAATTTTATCGGGTCGCCGAGCCCGTGCCAAGCCAGCTTCGCGCATGCGCAGACCAGATCTCGGAAACGGGTAGAGCTATCGACTTGAAATTTGGTTTTTGAATAGCCTGGACAACGTCGGGCTCATCGGCTAGTCTCATATATATTTTGAAGACCTCTGACTGTTTGTCTGTCTGTTTATCTGTTTGTTTGTTTGTCATTAATACAAATCTACGATTCTCGACCGATCGGGACGAAACTTGGTACGTGTGTGTAGTTTGACCAGGCGGTGGACGTTGTCGTATTGGCGAGCCCGTGCGGCGCCCGTGCAGCGCATGCGCAGACGAGATCTCTGAAACGGGTGGAGCTATCGACTTGAAATTTGCTATGTGAATGTATCTTGCCCCGGATACGAATTTTATCGGATCCCCGAGCGGTGCGACGCCAGCTTCGCGCAGACGAGATCTCGGAAACGGGTGGAGCTATCGACTTGAAATTTGCTATGTGAATGTATCTTGCCCCGGATACGAATTTTATCGGGTCGCCGAGCCCGTGCGACGTCAGCTTCGCGCATGCGCAGACGAGATCTCGGAAACGGGTGGAGCTATCGACTTGAAATTTGGTATGTGAATGTATCTTGCTCCGGATACGAATTTTATCGGGTCGCCGAGCCCGTGCGACGCCAGCTTCGCGCATGCGCAGACCAGATCTCGGAAACGGGTAGAGCTATCGACTTGAAATTTCGGGCTGGGTAGAGCTATCGACTTGAAATTTAGTTTTTGAATAGCCCGGACAACGTCGGCTCATCGGCTAGTCTCATATATATTTTGAAGACCTCTGTTTGTCTGTTTGTCTGTCTGTCATTTATACAAATCTACGATTCTCGACCGATCGGGACGAAACTTGGTACGTGCGTGTAGTTTGACCAGGCGGTCGTCGTTGTCGTGTTGGCGAGCCCGTGCGACGCCCGTGCAGCGCATGCGCAGACGAGATCTCGGAAACAGGTGGTGCTATCAACTTGAAATTTGGTATGTGAATGTATCTTGCCCCGGATACGAATTTTATAGGGTCGCCGAGCCCATGCGACGCCAGCTTCGCGCATGCGCAGACCAGATCTCGGAAACTGATAGAGCTATCGACTTGAAATTTGGTTTTTGAATAGCCCGGACTTGAAATTTGGTTTTTGAATAGCCCGGACAACGTCGGGCTGATCGGCTAGTCTCATATATATTTTTGAAGACCTCTGTTTGTCTGTCTGTCTGTCTGTATGTATGTCTGTATGTCATTGATACAAATCTACGATTCTCGACCGATCGAGACGAAACTTGGGACGTGTGTGTAGTTTGACCAGGCGGTCGTCGTTGTCGTATTGGCGAGCCCGTGCGGCGCCCGCTTCGCGCATGCGCAGACGAGATCTCGGAAACGGGTGGAGCTATCGACTTTATATTTGCTATGTGAATGTATCTTGCCCCGGATACGAATTTTATCGGGTCGCCGTGCCCGTGCGACGCCAGCTTCGCGCATGCGCAGACGAGATCTCGGAAACGGGTGGAGCTATCTACTTGAAATTTGGTATGTGAATGTATCTTGCCCCGGATACGAATTTATCGGATCGCCGAGCCCGTGCGACACCAGCTTCGCGCATGCGCAGACCAGATCTCGGAAACGGGTGGAGCTATCGGCTTGAAATTTGGTTTTTGAATAGCTATCGACTTGAAATTTGGTTTTTGAATAGCCCGGACAACGTCGGGCTCATCGGCTAGTCTACTATATATTTTGGAAGATCTGTCTGTGTGTGTGTGTGTGTGTGTGTGTGTGTGAGGGTGTGTGTGTGTGTGTGTGTGTGTGTGTGTGTCTGTCTGTCTGTCTGTGTGTAATCGATGGACTCGAAAACGGCCGATTTCGATGAAACTTGGTATGTGGGGGTATTTTCGGCCGGGGAGTGACATATGCCTATTAATTTGCCCGTGCGACGTGACATTGACCTTGAAATCGGGTCATTTCAAGGTCAAACGCCCGAATATCACTGGATTTCGATGAAACTTGGTATCTGGGGGTACCTTCGGCCGGGGAGTGGCATAAACATATTAATTTGCCCCTGCGACGTGACCTTGGCCTTGAAATCGGGTCATTTCAAGGTAAAACGCCCGAATATCACTAGATTTCGATGAAACTTGGTATCTGGGGGTACCTTCGGCCGGGGAGTGGCATAAGCATATTAATTTGCCCCTGCGACGTGACCTTGGCCTTGAAATCGGGTCATTTCAAGGTCAAACGCCCGAATATCACGGGATTTCGATGAAACTTGGTATGTGGGGGTACTTTCGGTCGGAGAGTGGCTTAGGCCTATTAATTTGCTCGTGCGACATGACTTTGACATTGAAATCGGGTCATTTCAAGGTCAAAGGCCCGAATATCAAGGGATTTCGATGAAACTTTGTATGTGGAGGTACCTCCGGCCGGGGAGTGGCATAAACATATTAATTTGCCGGTGCGACGTGACCTTGACCTTGAAATCGGGTCATTTCAAGGTCAAATGCCCGAATCTCACGGGATTTCGATGAAAATTGGTATGTGGGGGTACGTATGGGGAGTTTCATAAGCATATTCATTTGCCCGTGCGACGTGAACTTGAAATCGGGTCAATTCAAGGTCAAATCGCGAATTTTGATGGGATTTCCACGAAATTTGATACATGGGGTTACTTTTGTCCACTGAGTGTTTTGGACGGGTCATATCGTGACCCCGACCTGACCTTGACCTTCAAATTCATCAATTCAAGGTCAAATCGGGTAAAACCGGATGGATTTCGACGGGTACTTTTGTCCGGGCAGTGTTTTGGACGGGTCAAATTGTGAGCCCCACCTGACCTTGACCTTCAAAATGGACAATTCAAGGTAAAATCGCGCAATTCCCCGAAAAGCAGAGGGGAACAGCCCGGACGAAGTCGGGTCCACCTGCTAGTCTCATATATATTTTTGAAGACCTCTGTCTGTCTGTCTGTCTGTCTGTCTGTCTGTCTGTATGTCTGTCTGTATGTCATTTATACAAATCTACGATTCTCGACCGATCGAGACGAAACTTGGTACGTGATTGTAGTTTGACCAGGCAGTCGACGTTGTCGTATTATCGAGCCCGTGCGGCGCCCGCTTCGCGCATGCGCAGATGAGATCTCGGAAACGGGTGGAGCTATCAACTTGAAATTTGCTATGTGAATGTATCTTGCCCCGGATACGAATTTTATCGAATCGCCGCCGAGCCCGTGCGACGTCAGCTTCGCGCATGCGCTGACTAGATCTCGGAAACGGGTAGAGCTATCGACTTGAAATTTGCTATGTGAATGTATCTTGCCACGGATACGAATTTTATCGGGTCGCCGAGCCCGTGCGACGCCAGCTTCGCGCATGCGCAGACCAGATCTCGGAAACTGGTGGAGCTATCGACTTGAAATTTGGTGCAGACCAGATCTCGGAAACGGGTGGAGCTATCGACTTGAAATTTGGTGCATGCGCAGACCAGATCTCGGTAACTGGTAGAGCTATCGACTTGAAATTTGGTTTTTGAATAGCCCGGACATCGTCGGGCTAGGTAGAGCTATCGACTTGAAATTTGGTTTTTGAATAGCCCGGATAACGTCGGGCTCATCGGCTAGTCTCATATATATCCTCTGTCTGTCTGTATGTATGTCCTTTATAGAATCGAAAACGGGTTGACCGATCGAGACCAAATTTCGTATATAAGTGTAAAAACCCACGGGGATCGTCGACGTCGCATTTTGGACAAGCTCTGAGCACCGATTCTCCACCCCCAATCATCAAAATCACCGCAAACGCCACTTCGGGGGTTAAGTCATCAACGATCTTTATGTTGACCATATTCGGAGGTGTTAAGGTGACACTCCACAGTTTCTGCAGGGATTGGTGCAAAAATAAGGGGGCATCAATTCAATGAAAAATAACTGAAATGTTATCCCACAACACATATACAATGTATATATACCTGGGTTGAGCACATACTATGCTTAAAGATTTTGGTACAGAATTGTCATTTTAATGGGGGTAGCAAGAGTTACGTGGGACACAAAAACCAGAAAATCTATGGTATAGCCGCCTATGTTGTCTGGAAGAACACTGTTTCCTCACAATAATATCAAAACATTTCACCACTGTAAAATATTTTTAATGCAGATGACAAATTTTAGGTGCTAAACAGTCACGCTGGTCTCTGGAGCCACTGTTTCGCAGAAATCTCTACTACTTCATACTGGTGGGGTCAGGTGAACCTGAATCAATATTTTTCAAAACTCAAAGACATCCTCTGAAAATCCACAAATTCATAACTAACCTTCTCTCAATAAACATACCACACCCATGGTGTCAGAAAACACTGGTACTCTATTCTAAGAAATTTACCCCTACTGATCATTCGAAACTGTGGAGTGTCACCTAAGGATCAACGCTCTTTATTACAATCGAAGCTGCTAAACGGCTACCCATGCGTAAAATACGGATGCAAAACGAAACGCGGAATGCAATTTTCCGCCCGAAATACGGATGCAAAACGAAACGCGGAATGCAATTATCTCGATTAAAAAGGCAGAAAGGGTTGTTGTGTCATATATGTCCTAGGAACAGGAGAATTTTTCATCGGGTTAGTCTTTGAGGGACGGGTACCATGAATTAATTCATGAAAAACCAAAAATGCGTGTTGTGCTGATTCTCGACCGATTGGGACGAAACTTGGTACGTGTGTGTAGTTTGACCAGGCGGTCGTCCTTGTCGTATTGGTGAGCCCGTGCGACGCCCGTGCAGCGCATGCGCAGACGAGATATCGGAAACGGGTGGAGCTATCGACTTGAAATTTGCTATGTGAATGTATCTTGCCCCGGATACGATTTTTATCTGGTCGCCGAGCCCGTGCGACGCAAGCTTCGCGCATGCGCAGACCAGATCTCGGAAACGGGTGGAGCTATCGACTTGAAATTTGGTTTTTGAATAGCCAGGATAACGTCGGGCTCATCGGCTAGTCTAATGTATATTTTGGGATTTCTGTCTGTTTGTTTGTTAGCTATGGCCGGGGAAACTGCCGGACGGATTGAGCCCAAACTTCCTATCTAAGGGTAAAATCCCACATGAAGTGTCATCGCACCGCTTCTGAGAACGTCAGAGCACTCCTTCTCCATACCCAGTCACCAAAATTACCGTCCTTGGCACTGGAGTTAATCGCGTTGATAGTTAAAGATCGTTCGTATCCGCAGTGTCGTTGATAAAAAGCGTATGCGTGTAGTGTGATTCTTATATCTGGGGCCAAATGTGAGTGTGTCCGTATTCAGACATGAGCGTGTTCTTATTTCTGTCTTCGTACTTATATTAGGCATAGGGGTTCCAAGGAACGGGTGAGATTTTCATCAGGTAAGTTTTTCCGCCAGAGGTTATCTTCACCTTGAAACGGGTACCCACAAACGTACCTCTTTTATGGACGGATACCATCACGGGACGGGTATCATCATTTCTCTTCATTAAAAAGGCAGAAATAAATTTACGGATTTCGACAAAATTTGATACCTAGGGATACTTTTGTCGGGGAGTGTTTTCGACGGGTCAAATCGTGACCCCGATCTGACCTGTCTGTATGTATGTATGTGTGTGTTATAGACTCGAAAACTGCTCGACCGATCAGACTCAAATTTGGTATGTATGCCTACTTTGATCCCGGGAACAATATGGGCGGGTCCAATTTCACGTGCGACTGTGTCCTTGACATTGACCTCGCTCATTATACCCTCATATAGGCATGTTTCTAGACATCGACCGATCTGACTCAAATTTGGTATGTAGGTCTACTTTAATCCCGGGAACAATATGGGCGGGTCTAATTTCACGTGCGACCACATCCTTGACGTTTACCATGATCTCGCTCACATACGCCCATATAGGCATGTTTCTGTACCGATCGAACAATAGTTTGTACAGACGTTGTATATATTCTGCCCAGAAACCCTTAAAGGTACTCAATCCGAAGATGCGGATGAAGATGGATAACTCTAAAATCAAGTGGTAATAATAACCACTTGATTTTAGAGTTATCCATCTTCATCCGCATTTTCGTTTGTTTGACCACGTGCTTCCTACTAGACAATAATAACATCTGTTGTTAAACAAGCTATTCAACCACAGAAAACATGATGTACGTGTTATTGAAAATGCAGTCATATATAAACTCCAAAAACACTTAAATCATTTGAAGAATGACTTATTCAAAGAAATAATACAGGACATGTTATTTTTTAAGTAGAAACATTTCAGAACTATCATTTTGATTAGAACATGTAACGCACGTAACATTTTTTGTAACGCATATAATGCTGGAAAATAACTCCTATTAAAAATGCTTTTCCATAGAATTGATTTCCCTGACCTCAAACAATAATTATTCTTCCCCAGTACACGATTACTCTCATAAGTTGGCACTTGGAGAATTTAGACAAAAGTCCATTCAAGGACACGTGGTCGCTAAAAGTGCATTTCTATGATGTAACGTACGTAACCAAAATTGCCAGGGTATAAATCTGAAAAAATTGCCAATATTGAGTTGAATGAAGATCGGCATCGAGTATGAGCAGGTCTGTCAAAAGGAAAAAACTAAATTGTTCTATATTTGAAATATTAGTATGGCAGTTGTCAGGTCTCGCATGTCAATAAAGTTGTTCAGTTGTAACGCACGTAACTGGAGAATCGTGTAAATTTAGTGATTTAGTTTATATTCTACCAGCTGTACGTTCAATAATTTGTTTACGCTGATGAACTGGCATTGGATTTGATAATAATTGTATTTCCACATAGCTGATCTAATTAATAGCGAAGTTATTACTTGGTTAGTTGGATATCGACGGAAAGACATATCTCAGCCGATATCAAACTAACCAAGAGTAGTAATGGGGGGCACTATGGCCCAGTACCCCCCAGTGGGGGGGCACTATGGCCCAGTACCCCCCAGTGGGGGGCACTATGGCCCAGTACCCCCCAGTGGGGGGCACTATGGCCCAGTATCGAATACTGGACCATAGATGGTCCAGTATTCGATACTGGGCCATAGTGCCCCCCACTGGGGTTACTGGGCCATAGTGCCCCCCACTGGGGGGTACTGGGCCATAGTTCCCCCCTGAGGATAGATGTTCCTGTCATTGATGTGACATTTCTGATCGAAAAAATGAAAATGGACTTAGACATTTTTTCATTACTAATTTAAAGTTTGTATAATTCTGACCAGAGATGACACATCGACACGAACAGAATCAATTGGTGGGGATCCTACAGTGAAAACGATTTTGTTGAAATTTATCATTTATTTTTCAAAAACAAGAACAAGAACAATGAACAATAATATATTATTATACATCAATAATATTAACAAAGAACAATAATTTATGTACAAAACAAGGTCTCAGATTTGAAGAAACTTATTTGAACATCCTACAACATCCTACGCTGAATCAATAACAAAAGAGTCTATTTTGTGGAGTTGTTGACACATTCGTTGTTATCTGGTCGTCGTCTTCTTTGCGTTGTATGTATATCAGCCGTCGATGTCCTGGTGAAGTTTAATTCAACAGCAAATTTGCTTTTCTGTATAATCGACCATAGTGCTTTCCAAACCATCGAACTATTGTTCTGTCATTCTTGAAGAAATCCCGAGAATTGAATAATCTTTTCATCCTCTTTCCTTTCATCATGTGGTGGAGTGCGAATATACAATATAATCCACACACATTTGTCGCACGATGTTGATATCGTGTTGTATTCATAGTCCATGCTGATGAGTTCCTTTTTATGAATGGTAACATATATCGTCTCGGTGGTGGTAGTCCAAATGAGTCGAAGTATACAGCTGATCTTCCATTGAATAACATCAATGTCCAGTGTTCTCCTGGCTGATCCGATGAGTGCGTGTTCACAATATATGCTTGAATATGCTGGGGTTTCTTCTCTGGTAACAGATCTCTAGCACAAACATGTGTGTTAAGTTTACACAACCAGGAATTGTCCAGAATATATTGAAGTTCAGCTGTCTGCATCGTTGTAATTCTCTTTGACTCGCTGTGACCACATCAGAGTCTACTCTGCGTCGAATTTTGTGCGGTTGAGCTCCAAACTGTTTCTCAGATGATCCCACATGACGTATGCTTCGAACTTCTCCTTGCAGTGTGGGTTTAACTCCATCAGCTTCGGCAACCATCTTTCCATAACATTGTATATGTCAAGTTTAATCAGCACTAAGTCGATAAACTGGTTTGTCCAATCATCAGTTGTAGAGTACAAACACAGAACATGCTCACGTTGACTAGGATGTTCTATTTTACATCCTTCACAGTTTGCTGACACTTCCTTGCGAATAAGTTCTTGTAGTTCTTCAATCATAGCGTTGTTGAGTGTGTCCAAGATCAGGTTTAATCTCGGAGCAACGTGTTGTGAACATTGGTATTCTTCATAGTAGTTCCATAGCTGTGATGTGAACTCCATCCTAATAGTCAGTAAGCACCTGTCTCAAAGCTGTGATCTCTATTTCACTGTCGAATTCAGCATACACCAAAACGTTGACGGCTGTAGTGAGAGCTGTCAAGAACTGAAGCTCCAAACGCAGGTTCCCTGTCTTTATAGGATGTAGATGTCCCTCGTCGCTTCCTTGGTCCGGTGTCAAGTCGAAACCCCACAAACAATAACCATTCATATATTCTTTTTAATTAATGCCAATTGATTTGTTAACACCAAACATTCCTAAAGATTGATACAAAGATAAATATGATCTGAGACATTGTTTTGTTGCGAAGTTTGGTTCAAATGGACGGTTATGTATTGTATGACCGTCTTGACTAACTTCCAATTTATTCAAACTGAAATGTTTGAAGTGGAATGGATTGGTACCCAAATCTCCATTCATATCTTTATTTTCGACCAACGCAATAAAAAGTCTCTTTGGTAATTGTCCTTGAAATAAGTGGTCTTCAATTTTTGATCTAAGTCCAGTACTAATTGTGAAAGTTTTTATTTCTACTCGTCTGATAGGTAGTTTCATTTTTGACTGGACAATTTCTTGATTTAATTTATTTGAGACCGCTGGAAAGAGACTAACTGTTCTGACATGGAACACTGCTGATTCGAAAACAATTTGTCCATCCTCGGAGCCAATGAGGCAAAATTTTGATGGTGATCTGTTTAATCTGATACGAATTTCAATTCCATTTGGTAAATATTTTTCTTGAAGAAACAGATCAGTATGTAAGCGTCCACATAGTTCAACAAATTTACTACCACTGATCAAACTTTCTCTAGAAGTTAATCCAGCATTGCTACCACCTTTGGTATTCTCTTCAAATTGTTCTGCTGTATCGCCATACCACATTTCTAAATTTGCTAATTGATTATCTTTATATTCTGGAGAGTATCCCAACAGATTTTCGAAATATGCTCGGTATGGGTAAGTGTCAGAATTCGAAGTTATCAATTTGTTGTTCAAGTAAACATCGATACTGCTGAACATACTATGAAAGAAATTGTTAACAGGTGCTAATTCCGTACCAGCTACCAAATTAGTTCCATCTTTTTTTGTAATTTTGAATTTCACATAAAGATAAGATTGATTAATATCTGTCCACTTTTCGGTTTGAGATGGTATGACAAACTCTATCGGAGCAGAATTATTCAGCGGTGCAATCGGATGATTTTCGATCCACTGCGATTCTGACATTGTAGCCACCGTTGGTGGAACATGTGTTATATCAAGTTCCGATTTATTGCATTCGCATGATCCATTTACCATTTGTGCCATGATTAATCAAAAATATCAAGAGCTCGACTGCTAGGATGTTTTTTCGACTGACTTTTTCGGCGTTTGACAGCTGAATGATTCATTTTTGAATTCGCTACTCTTTTTCTAGGTTTTTGTCTCGAGTTCAAAATTTGATTTTTAGCTTGTGTGCCAAAAGATTTTAAAGCTTTTTTACCTTCAGACATCAACGCTTCTTTCGGACTTTTACCTTGATTAATAATTTCATCTGCAACACCAAAAGTGTGTTTTTTCGCAAGTTGTAAAGCTGTCCGACCAATCGGTTTTAGAAATGGTACAGCAGATCTCATAAGTGATTTGAAAATTGAACCAATACCGTTACCATATTGCCGTGGTACGCCTCTATACACGGGGAACATTGTTTTTTAGAATTCCTCTCGTTTTCTGAAATGCAGCTTCGCCAAAGACTTACCACCAATAAACTGAATTGATTTTCCTGTGTCGCCACTTATATTTACACTAATTTTGTCAAAGTATGACTTTGAAACTGGAACATAATGTAAATTTAAAAATTCATGTTTTACATGTAATCCGTCGATATCTCTTTTAATTCTGAAAGAAACAACTCGTAAAATTTGTACTTCAACATTTCCAACAAATGTGAAATCGGCAATATCAGAATAAACAAACATTAGATTATGACCAACATTCAAATCTACACCAAACGGAAATCTATTATTTGAATAAAAATCTTCAGAATCGTTTTCAGTTTTGTAACCCAACTTGTGCAAAAGACATTGTGGTAATTCAATTCCTAGTTTTGGGATACTTAAACTCTTGCGAATAATTTTCACACGTTTTGTAACTTTTGAGTACTTGATGTTAAATCCGTATTCGTTTTGCAATGCTTCTCCAAGTGTTTCATCAATTACATCTTGCATTGTATCAAGTAAATCTGTCGCAGAGGTATACGAACCTTCTCGTATCTGTATTTCAAGTGCATGAACGTCATCAGGTCTCTTAAATATCTTTTCTTCAAAACGATTTTGAAGAACAGACAGTATTATTGCATCAGTTGTAATCAAATTGAATTTACACGAATCCCCTGTAACATTGTATGTTTCTGAAGGTGTTATCAGTTCGACTAATGCAACTTCCCATTTTTCTTTATCAATTTGAATTGGTTTTGGTAATTGTACAGTAAAACAACATTGAGAATTGTTTGGATACATCACCATTGAACTGTCGCTCGGAATTGTAATGTAGAAAGAATTCATACTTTCAAATATTTCAAACGCGGTGTTGGTAAAATGTATCCCAAAGAACTACTGAGTAAAATTAACCACAGTTCGTTATTTTCACTTTGTAAACTTAAATGAACAATTGCTGTAGCGATTATACCAACAATTATAATAATTTGTGTAAAATATGTTACTTGATTTTTTGCAATTTTTTCTCCACAGATTTGAAATTGTGATGGGGCATCCAGACCAACTGAACCATTTTGAGACATGTTAAAAGTTTTATACCAAATTTGTGGCAGGAATCCAACTGTCAAATTTTTTAGGATAACCAGCCCAATGAACTTTAATTTCTCTAACTGATTTACCAGCAACTTTTCTTGAACGTTTACCAACAACTGATTCAATTTCGTAAACTTTATTATCTTTTATATGTTGAATTTCTTTACCATAAAATGATCCTGCGATGTTTTCACCATCTAAATCTACTAATTTGTAAGTTAATGGTGTACTTTTACAAACTCTACTAATTTTGAAAATTTCTTTTGTCCAATTTGGAAGATATCCTTTATCAAAAGTTCTCTTTGTTTTATTTATTCTAACAAAATCTCCAACTTTCAAGATCTTATCTTTTTTCGTTTTTAACTTTCCATAAAGATTTCTGGAAACTTCAATTTCATTTTCTCAAGTTACAAAAACTGGTGCCATCTTAATACTTCTATGAAAACTTTTGTTGTAAGAATTCACAAAATCGTGCAAAACATCATTGTATTTCAAAGTTTGATTATGTGTAAAATATTTCCACATCTTTGTTTTCAATGTCCGTTGAAAACGTTCAACTGTACTTGCTTTTGTCTCTGGATTCTCTGTTGTGAAAAAATGAATTTTCTTAGATTTCAAAAATTGTAAAAATAATTTATTTTTGAATTCTGAACCTTTATCAGATTGAAATGAAACTGGTTTTCGTTTTGATTATTTGAGAATTTTCTGAAATGTTTTAACTAAAGTTTTACCAGTTTTGTCTTTAATTTTTTCAACCCATGCAAATTTTGAGAACACATCAATAACACAAAGTAAATATCTGTAATTGTCATTGTGCTTTTGCAAAGTTTGCAAATCTGCCAAATCAGCTTGCCACTGAATATCAATTCCTGCAACAATAGTTTTACGTCTGCGAAATTTTCGAACAATTGGTTTGTGCAAAGTGTATGTTTTTTGCCATTGTAACCATTTTTTAACATCTGAAAGTTTAATTTTGTTATTTGTTTCTTTCGCATTTTTAAAAAGTTGATTTGCTCCACTGAAACCACCAACTTCTTTTGGATTGTAGTAAATTTCAGTTAGAAGTTTGTCAAATTTTATGTAAGTGGGGACCATCCTTTCAAAATAGATTTTCTGGTTTTAGGAAAACTTTGAGGTGTGAAAATATCACCTGAACGTTTTCTTGACTTGCCACTGTCAGGAGTTGCATGAGGTGTATGAAACTCATCACCAGTGTGACCTTCTTTTTAATGTCTTTGTATCCACAAACATCGATTCCTGTTACCTACATAATCTTGTGGTACATTAAGTTCCCCCAATCCCCGTAGGAATGTTTCATAACCAACTGGGTCAAAACCTTTTCGGTGACGAACAACATCGTTTATCAAATCAATTATATTTGATCCAGTAACTGTTTCTGTTCCATAAATTAATTGTCCACGATCATCCCATCTAAGTTTAGGATTAGTTGACAACAATGTTAAAATTTGTTGTGCTTTACCACGAAGTTTAGATGGCACACTTTCCAATATATGGTCACTCATTTTCCCAAAGTTTTCAGATAACTTTTGTTCAGGTAAACTGAATTTTGAATTTAAATATTTTTGTGAAGTTTTCAATTTGTACAAATTTTCTCCAAATAACTGTGACTTTTCTGATTCAGAAATATTTTTATCATAAACTGATTTCAATTCTTTGTAAGAATCTGAAACATTTGAAATTGCAGGATCAGGAGGTAATTGAGGTTTATTCATTTCTGACATTTTCCATTGTTTGAAATCTTCCAACATTCTGAATGGTACAATAACCATTTTCTTCATATTTATTTGAGATTTAGTTTTTACAAAATATTGTTAACAACTGCACCTAATGTTTTGCTAATCAATGGAGCAAGAAATAATAATGGTAAAAAGCCACCTTTTTGATTCAAAATTTTCTTCTTTTGTTGCAAAGGTTTGTTCTTGTCTGCAAGATATCTGATATGTTTACGCTTCGAATGTAACTTGCGGTTCTGAGCTTCATTCAGTTTTACATTACCTTTTAAAAGATTTTGACAACATTCTGAAATGCAATCCATCACTTGTTTCGGAGCATCGTTGATCATTTTCTTTTTATATGCAGATGGAACTTTACTCATTGCAACAATCAACTCACCATATTTTTTTATCAGCGGTGCTTTCCGGCTCTTAGTTTTTGAAGGCATCTTCAGAGTCTAAGTAGTTGTCTCAAAATGAGCAGAAAAATTATATGTTTCATCTTTTATCTTTTCTGATTGAACCATTCTAAAGCTTCGAATGCAGATTTCGATGCATCAGACAACGGCATAAATTTTGGAAATTCAAGATCAATAACTATTTTTTTTTGTAACGGTTGATGTTGAGGGTTCTGCTGAGAAGTTATAGGTGTAAATTTAGAATGTTGATTTTGTTGAGTTTGCATCGGTGTAAACTTTGAATGATTTAGAGAAAGCTTTGTTTTACGTTTAGATTCTTTTTGACTACCCCTTTGTTGTGTTTGCATCAGTGTAATCTTTGAACGTTTTGGAGAAATCTTTGATTTACTTTTAGATTGTCTACCAGTTTGTTCAAATGAATTTTTCAAAAGACTTCTAATTAAAACGCCTCCAAGGAACCCACTACCACCTCGTTGTAAAATTAATTTGCGTTTTGTTTCCATATCAGTTGATCGATCAGAGATTTTATTAAGAACATTTTTATTTCTCTGAAAAAACTTTTTTGTCTGTGATGGTAATTTCCAATCATTTTCAAGAAATAATTCAGCTGCAAAAGTGAAGAAATTTATAATTTGTGACAGTTCATCATGACTAAACATCTCGGTGGACGACATGGTTCTAAAATGAAAAAAGTAACAACAACTGAATTTATACTTTTGAATAAATGACAGGACCTCGGTCATTAGCTGTCAACCATTTATGGAAAATATCAGTTCTAATTCGCAAATAATTTTCTGTTCTAGGATGAAAATCTACTAAAATATATCCATGATTTATTGAAGTTGCATCTTCGTATGCTTGTTTCAAATGATTGGTTTGCATTTGATGAGCCAAAACTTTTATTTGATTTTTATCTCGAACGCTTTGAAATAAAACCATGTAGTGTGCATTCAAACTTATAGTTCTGCTACTTTTTGATTTTTGGAACATGTTTTGAGTAATGTAAATTATTGAAGCATTTCGATGGTGACCTTTTCTAGTAAACCAAAGCATTATTTTGTCTTCATCTTGTTCCCCCATCATGTCATCGAAAACAACAAGATGAGGAAATGATTTATCTGATACAATT
Organism: Siphonodentalium dalli; assembly: GCA_032622095.1. Classification (NCBI taxonomy): domain Eukaryota; kingdom Metazoa; phylum Mollusca; class Scaphopoda; order Gadilida; family Siphonodentaliidae; genus Siphonodentalium; species Siphonodentalium dalli. The sequence continues at coordinate 251,016,634 of CP136063.1, forward strand.
TCCTCATCATCGTCTGGAATACCATCGATAAACTCAACGTTATCAATTTCTTTTATACGATTGTATGTGTCTTGCCATTCTTTGTAACACCAAACTATTTTCTTTGGTGGTGTTTGGAATAAATCGTGTTTAAATTCAATAACTTTTTTAACAAATTCTGTTTTACCTGATCCACTAGGTCCGCTGATAAAGAAATTACACAGATGCTGGAAAAGTAAAGATTCTTCCATGTTGTCACTTTGATGTCTAATCAGAGAGTGAACATAACGACGTGTGAATTTAGTTCTTAAAGAGAAATCTCCATAGCTGTAAATATTTCCAAACATTTCAATAATCCAAGTATTATAGTCTTCTATTCTTCTGTTTGTTCTGTAAACAAAAAAATCATTTCCTATAATGTTTTTAATTTTTGCATATGTTGACATTTTTTTTGTTAACAAATACCCATATATCCTAGGAACTGATTTAAAGGTCCCCCTAGCAAGAGGATAATTATCTTCATACTTTGTATAATGAATATAGTCATGTTCATCAAAAGTTTCTAAATCTAAATGGTGTTGATCACCACCAAATAGCCAAAAATCAGATATTCTTTCAATGAGAAAAAATGTTTTGAATATTTTTGAGAGAAATGAGAAAATATACTTGTCTCAAGATAGTCCAATCTCTGTAAACATTCGTCGACATCACAGCATCGTAGTATTGCTTTCTTTTCTCTTTCAAACCAGACTTCTTGTAATTCCTTCTTTATCTCTGGAATAAGTGTTGACTGTGCCACCAAATATCCATAAATCTTCTCAGCAATTTCTGGAGGTACTACTCCTGTCAACATCTTGACATGAAATGACTCAACATCTCCATCCGTATGGATATGTGTGAATACCATTGACGAGTTTTCGTTTTGTGTACACCGATCTGAAAGTTTTGGTTTGACACTCACTAATCAGTTGATGGTTCTTTTGTCTTTTAATTCTGGAAGGATACTCAACAACAGTTTTGAAATTTTCACGATCATTAACACATTGTACCATTGTTTCAAAATTAACTTTTTGACTTGTGCTGTAATCAAGAGTGATACCTTTTACCTTACATTTGGTGTATCTTCCCCCATCTTTGATGTATTCATATCCGTAGTTCTTTGGCCCAAGTCCAACAAATTTGACAATCTTTGCATCTGGATGTTCGTCGCTCCATTTCCCCAATCTTCCTTCGATAGTTTTGATGTTCTTCTTTGATGGATCACTGACATACATACAGCTGTCTGTATCAAAATAGAGCACTCTATCTCCAAGTTTTTTTAAAACTTTATACAATTGTAATCTTGCATACGCTGTAACAAAAGAAGCAACAACAACATTTGCTGAATGATGAGATTCAATATTATCTAAAATATCAACATAATTTACCAGAATGAATTTGTCACCATCAAGAAGTGTAACATATTGAACAATTATATTGTTACTAGTAAGCAATTCAAAATAACGTGATGGCTTATCCACATACTCTGTTTTTGACATAAGATTTCTTTGTGCATTCTTACCCCATATACAATTAATCATAATTTTAGATATTTGGCGTTTTCCTGGATTCTTCTCGATGTTCTCCAATTTTATACCCTCAGCTGCATAATAATCCTGTACAAACTTTTTCTTCTGTTCTTCTGTCTCAACACCAAATGGATAACCACTACATTCCTGTTTGATCTTTAGATGTTTGTCGATATAGGATTTGTATATTTCATCTGTCCAATCTGTCCAATGCCAAATTTGGTACACATCAAGTATTTTGTAGCCAACATCCATTGCTTTGAATAATTCTGGCGTGGTCCACACTCCGGTTATAGCTCGATCTTCTTCTGAATGGTTACATGTCTCGTCCTCATTGATGGCACAAGTGTTGTACAGAGTAAAAACCATTTTCTTGTTACAATGAATCGGTAGAACTGGAATATACAATTTCGATGGTGGTAAAATTGTACATTTAACAAGACCCGCATAGTCTCTAATGTGTTCTTGATCGATCTGCTCTTGGCTCAAAATTTCTGGATGTCCAACAGGATAGAATTTATATTTGTTGCAACATGGATACAACGAACACACATCGATGAACTTGATTTCTTTTGTGGAATCTTGATCAATTTCCTCGTACAATTTGATGGCATTTGTACGTCCACCAAACAATGCTTCTCTTGGCAAAATGGGGTCTCGATGTTTGTAGAAAGATTCCATTTGTTGTTTGAATTTCACATCCGATTTCATTCTTTCGTCGATCTGATGCTCCCAAATTGATTCAACTCTGTAACCAAGAATTTCCAGTTCATCTTTCTTCTGTTGAGTTCTTGTATATAATTCTTCCATGGTGAGCATCGTATAGGGATTCTTGTATTGTCTGTTGTTGTAACATTTTGGACATCCATGAAACAGACATCCATTCATCTCAAAAACTGTTCTTGTGGCTTCCTCATATCGATCGACGTAGTGTCCACCAATCTTGATTTCTCCTCCATTCAAAGCATGCTTGATTGTTATCATACGTGACAATAATAGATGTTGAAGCCAAGGTATCGCTTTCATGGAATAGTTTTTAGCACATGGGTATCCACCATCTGGAATGATTCCAATTGTTTTCTCTGGCATTGAATTCTTCCTTCATGCCAAATTGCAAACTTGCGCCAATGTTATTGACTCAATGAACGGGTCAATCTGTTCTGTTTCCAATATGTATTTCCTGAAATTTCCACATCCACGGCGAAGAATATCCACGTCTGATTTGCAGTACTTCTCCATCTCTTCTTGGAAGTTGAATATCACGTAATTTTCTATTTTCTCATTGTACCATTCAAAGAATTTCTCTCGATTTTCCACGCTCATCATGTCTGGTTTGTAGTAATCAGAAGCCAAGTAAGGTCCAATGTAATTTTGAAACTTTGGTGAATTCGCCCAATGTGGAAAGTGTCCTTTCGCCATCTCATTCAGCTGAACAGTTTGTGGAAACTTTGAAAGCGGCATCATCAGAAAACTCAGAGAATCAATAACTTTCACGCTGTTGCATTTTAAACTGAGAATTTTGTTTCCATTCATGATCAGTTCTGGTTTATGAATTCCACTTTGTATGAGTGCTTGAAGTAGAAACTGTGCATCGTATCCTTGAGCATTATGTGCTATTGCAACACATCCTTTGTGATCTTGGTGGAATAACCAGTTTGTGAAGACTGTTAAAACGTTGTCACCCTTGAATACAAATTCTCTGGAATCCGGTCCGCATGTTTCACATTTTTCTTCGATTGGTTTGCACATGCAATCTCCACAAGCGGTATGTGCAACACAGAAGTTTGGAATATGAGCACCTGTGTCTTGTCTGCATTCAAAGTCAAAGAATACATATGGAATCTTTGCAGGTTTCTTTTCCGGTGATTCATATTTTGGAATGTAGCACCTGTGATCTGCTTCAACGATTTCTTTGCAATGTTTGCATTTCTTCAACCCCGCACATATATGTCTGCTTAATTTATTGGTGAGAAATTCTTCATCACAATTGTTGCATAGTTGAACCAAATCACATATTTTTCTTTTCTGTTTTCCTTCCGTCTTCAAATGGTTGTCGAAACAAGATTTACTTCTGAAAGATCGTCGACACGTTCTACACTTCACCAAATTTGTGAAATTACAGTGTGTCAATGACCAGCATGCACAAACAAATCTGCATCGATGATCGCCACGACTTTTGAATCCGATGTCACAGAATTCACAGTAGTAGCTGGTGCCTAGAAATCCTTTGATTGATGTTATGGTGTCGAAGTGATTGTTGTTGTAGTAGATGTGTACACATTTGCTCTCCGAACACATTTCTGCAGGTTCAAATAGAAATCCAGCGCCAGCAAATTCATTGTGAATTTTCACAACATATTCTGGATACAATATTTCTTGAATCTTGTGGAACTCATTGATACTGCAAACTGTATCGTGTGGAATGCCAGCACGGTTGAGTAGATTTTTTGCTGCATCTGTTTGTGCTGTGTATATTGATTGTCTTATTCTTTTCCATTTCTTTGACCAGCACGCAGATCCATCACTATCTGCCTTACACATTCCGACGACAATAGATCTTGCCATACACATAACATCATCAGCATTTTCAATCCGGACAATACTTCTTTTTACTTTTGTCAGCTTGTTCTTGTCTGCAAATGGTCCATAATGTAGTGAGTGTCGTGTACCACCTTCCGGAATATCTGTAACGAAGATTTCGAAATTGAGTGCACCGTCATGAATTGTAAAGTCTGCATTTGATTGAACCACATTTTGAATATTATCCATGAGTGTCCCACCATTCAATTCACTGGCTTTTGTGAATGGAATGAAAATGCTCATATCAAGTCCTGGATGATTTATCGTAACTCTGATTCTTGTCTTCTCATTTGCTGAACATTTCTGTTTCAATTCTTCTGTCAACTTCTCAAATATCTCTGGAATGTTCTCGATTGGATCTGTAAATTTATCGAATTTCACACCAAATTGTCGTGCTGCTGATTTAAATTTTCTGGAAAATTTCTCCGAGTTCAGCTCCAATTTGAAATATTTTTTTGGATTGAACACAACACGCTCTCTAGCCAGACTTCTCTTTCTCTTCCCACCAATTTCTCTATTCTGTCTTCGACCGCGTCCAATCTGCCCATCACTAGAACTTTCTTCACTTTCTGCCCCATCAGTTTCCATATAGCTCTCTTCACTTTCTGCCCCATCAGTTTCCATATCGCTCTCTTCGCTTTCTGCCCCATCAGTTTCCATATCGCTCTCTTCAATAACTGCAGGCCTTGGTCTTTTTCTAACAATATCTTCTTCGCTGGTGGCGTCGTCTGAAACAGGTCTTTTAATTCTCTTAAACATTTTTGTCTTGAGTTTTGTCAGCAAAAAATATTGCGACTGGCTTCTTCGGAGTTGAAGTGTAAAGTGTAGAATTACACCTGCTTTTATAGCTTTTATAGCATTCGCGATGAAAATGCTATAAAAGCAGGTGTAATTCTACACTTTACACTTCAACTCCGAAGAAGCCAGTCGCAATATTTTTTGCTGACAAAACTCAAGACAAAAATGTTTAAGAGAATTAAAAGACCTGTTTCAGACGACGCCACCAGCGAAGAAGATATTGTTAGAAAAAGACCAAGGCCTGCAGTTATTGAAGAGAGCTATATTGAGCTACATAAAGAAGATTCAAAAAAATCTACACAACCACAGACTTACTAGAGTAGCTCATGGTGGTTTTGTATGCACTTGTATGTCCAGAGCAAAACTCTTCATGAATCCACTAATTGAAGGTACACGAACAATATTTGGTTGGTAACACATTTCCCATTGACGGCGAAATGGGTCAAATGGCCACGCCCCTTTTTGCGCGAAGTACTACCATCCGTCGTGACTATATCTCCAGAATCGTTGGACATAGTGGGTCGTGTGACCACTCAAAATGTGCGGAATGGCCACATTATGGGGGGGTCAGTAATACATTTTCATATCCAAAAGTCAATGGTTTTTAAGATAATTGCCAAAAACCAAAAGAAAATCAATTTTTGAGGGCCTGAACCCCAATTTTGGGATTCAGCACTTTTATCTCAAAGTTGAGCACCCAATTATAATTTTATTGACCTATATCCATCGGTGCCACATACAGGTATCATTTCTGATATTCTCTGTACCATTATCGGATGGGATTGACCATCAGGGAGCTCTTGATCCTGCAAATAAGGTTTTTGGATGGAATATATTGGTCGTAGAATGAAAAACAGACATTTTCCCAATAACAAAGATGTTGAGGAAATCATCAATTACAGGGTATTTGATCAGTAACCTAAAACTCCTACAAAAAGGTTACCTGGTGATATAATTTGAATGTAGTTCATCTTTTGTTATCTAGATTTCATGGCCTTTGATGTGAGATGGTTGCCAAAATGGTTATAAATGGAATGACATATACATGTATCACATTAGCAATATACATGTAAATGAGTTCAATGTGTTATTTTCTTTAAACTTATGGGAGAACAGGGTGTTTTTATGGTATTCTAATGTTGAATTGAATTATACTCAGCCCACAAGCAGGTTTAGTGATGTTGAGTTACTACAATTTGATCAATCAGTATGATTCGGTAGTCGAGCAGGTTGTGTCTTTATCAGTCCCACATCAATTTTGATTGGCTGCATCACCATTTTGAATAAAGGTTCTACAATTTCCCTAACACGTACATTATTTTAGAACAAATAATGGCTAGCCTGACATGATCGCCTATATTTATATCCTGACATATGTATATGTACACGTAGATGTATATTTGCCCTAAATTGTTTCTGGTTCAAATTTGGGAGTTTGTAAGCAAGAAGTTTGTAAGTAAGAAAGATGCAGTTGCAGTAATATTAAAATGTATTGTCCTGTTCAAAACTAACAAATACATGTCTATTGATTATTTACTCTAGTAGCTCATGGTGGTTTTGTATGCACTTGTATGTCCAGAGCAAAACTCTTCATGAATCCACTAATTGAAGGTACACGAACAATATTTGTTTGGTAACACATTTCCCATCGACGGCGAAATGGGTCAAATTGCCACGCCCCTTTTTGCGTGAAGTACTACCACCCGTCGTGACTATATCTCCAGAACCGAAAATATCTCAAGATACATTCACATACCAAATTTCAAGTCGATAGCTCCACCCGTTTCCGATATCTCGTCTGCGCATGCACTACACGGGCGTCGCACGGGCTCGCCAATACGACAGCGACGACCACCTGGTCAAACTACACTCACGTACCAAGTTTCGTCCCGATCGGTCGAGGTGTTGGTATCTGATGCAAAAGACGAAATTGTGAGTGTTGGTCAATAGTCCCCGCCGTGAACCTCATCGTCGCAAAGAGCGGACAGTCAATTAACCCCGTTGTGAACCTCAATCACTAACGCGACGTAAACATGTGTTGCGTTCTAAACATAGGAAAGCACTTTCTCTCTGCATAATTCTGTAGATGCTAATAACGTTGCTCCCCGTAGGTAGCAATATCGTTGTTGTTGATATTTACGGCTTGGTGGCTATTTTCTTATTTAGCAAGTTTGAGCTCAATCGGTTCGAGTCTATAAAGGACACACTCATATATATGACACTTCCCGTGGGTAGAAAGTTTTAGCTCAATCGGCATTCCCTGGAATTTCCCGTAGATTGGCAGATTCCAGTAGCTTTATAACGGTATATCTGGGGAGAAACCTGATGCTATATTCGTGATTATCTGGGATGATTTCGGTATATAAGTATATACTGTAAAAACAAAGCGCGCCATCCGTGCTCGCAGGGTTGGTCAGAAACAAATGTTTTTTAAATTTAATGTATGTTCCGTATATCTCTCTGCAGATGCAAATAACGTTGAATGGCAAACAGACGCTCTTTATAGAGATGCGTCAAAAACAAACGCTCATTAAATAATCACTTGATTAACCCACGCCGTGCCTTTGCGGTGATTTGAGATTGGAGAACGGGTGCTCTGATCTTCTCTAAACCGCGACCACGGTCGTGTCGGTGTGATTTTACATTCAGATGGGAAGTTTGAACTCAATCGAGCGAACCGTTTTCGATTCTATGAAGTACATACATACGAAGTCTCAAAATATATAGTACTAGCCGATGAGCCCGACGTTGTCCGGGCTATTCAAAAACCAAATTTCAAGTCGATAGCTTCACCCGTTTCCGAGATCTGGTCTGCGCATGCGCGAAGCTGGCGTCGCACGTGCTCGGCGACCCGATAAAATTCGTATCCGGGGCAAGATACATTCACATAACAAATTTCAAGTCGATAGCTCCACCCGTTTCCGAGATCTCGTCTGCGCATGCGCGAAGCTGGCGTCGCACGGGCTCGGCGACCCGATAAAATTCGTATCCGGGGCAAGATACATTCACATACCAAATTTCAAGTCGATAGCTCCACCCGTTTCCGAGATCTCGTCTGCGCATGCGCGAAGCGGGCGCCGCACGGGCTCGCCAATACGACAACGTCCACCGCCTGGTCAAACTACACACACGTACCAAGTTTGGTCCCGATCGGTCGAGAATCGTAGATTTGTATTAATGACAAACATACAAACATACAGACAGACAGACAGACAGACAGACAGAGGTCTTCAAAATATATATGAGATAGATAGATAGACTAGCAGGTTAGCCCGCCACTGTTTTTACAACTATTCCGGGCCAGCAGTACAACGAAGCTTTGTTGTTAATTACAATAGTTAGTAACAACAAATTAGTACAATGTAACAATTTGTAAAAGTTTCATAGTATTGACCCCAGGTTGCCATATTTTGGTGCTTTCACAATATAATGCACGGTTTTATCCTCCATCCAACCATTAACTTAACAGTGATTAAAAATTAGAGAGTCGCCAAATCGCAATTGTTCTAAATACAGCATCATGCACATCCAGACTTACATAACCTGCATGAATAGCAGTTCCTCCACCGGCTTACACCTGAAAGAAAACACACATTTTGCTTTCCAGAAACTTTTCGATGAGATGACTGATACTCTGCGTAACGCACTGAAGACTAGCAACATTGAGAAGATAGAATCGGCGTTGATCAACTTTCAAGGACGAGGTATAAAAGACACTGGTGGCCTGGTCGACGAGGTGCGCAAGAAGATTAGATCCCTCAAATTTATGAAATGTTATCTAACTAAGTGTGTGAAGTTGGTTTGACGTTGGACGTACGTGGATATTGGCGGTGTGAAGTTGGTTTGGCGTTGGACATTCGCAGTGTGAAGTTAGTTTGACGTTGGACGTTCGTGGACATTCGCGACTTAGTCAATTTTCGCGAAATATCTTCGACTCGCACATGGGTACAGGACAAACCGTTTCGTTTTGGTCGAAGTGGAATGGCTTCGGAATAATCGATGCCCCATTACTCTAGTAGCTCATGGTGGTTTTGTATGCACTTGTATGTCCAGAGCAAAACTCTTCATGAATCCACTAATTGAAGGTACACAAACAATATTTGGTTGGTGACACATTTTCCATTGAGGGCGAAATGGGTCAAATGGCCACGCCCCTTTTTGCGTGAAGTACTACCACCCGCCGTGACTATATCTCCAGAACCGTTGGACATAGGTGGTCGTGTGACCACTCAAAATGTGTGGAATGGCCATATCCAAAAGTCAATGGTTTTTAAGATAATTGCCAAAAACCAAAAAACAATCAATTTTTAAGGGCCAAATTTTGGGATTCAGCTCTTTTATCTCAAATCTGAGCCCCCAATTCAAATTTTATTGATCTATATCCATCGGTACCACATATAGGTATAATTTCTGTACCATTATCGGATGGGATTGACACTTTTGAAAGAACTATCCGAATTATCTGGTCGACTTAAGAGCACAATTGACTACACACAATGGGATTAGCTGGATATTGCTGCTGAGGATGTGTTGACCCCGACACAACATGATCTCTTCACGACTGAACATCCCTTGGAAACTGGTTTGCTTTAAAAATCAGGTAATAATTGTGCTCTGAATCAACAGAAATGTACAGATTGAACAAAACAGGTTTTCAAAATTTGTTATCAACATTCAACAGCTGATCTGATTTAAGTGACCAAGCTATGAAACATGCTAAAAACTTTTACTAAATGGAATGACCAGCTGTTTGCTTCATGCAGCAGCCACATGTTGCGATCCTAAAATGGGTATTGCATATGGGCATAGTAAAAACATGTTGTAATCAGATGAGAGATGACCATATATACCAGTATATATTTCAGAAGTAATCAATTCTTCCAAAAGGACCTCATCTCACAAAAAGTTTTAGGAAATGATGGAATTAGTTTTGATTGGCCATGATAGTTGCAGCACTTGCAGTTTGGAGAAGATGAGGGTCTATAATTTCACTAACATAATTCTGCATAATAGCTAATAGCCCTCATAACTTACCATTTTAAAGATATTTTCATTTTTAATACCACCCCAGGTTAAGTGGTCCTGCTTTATATTATGCTGATGGGTACTGCTGGATAACTATGATGTTTGTAGGTCAAAGCGATTCTGTTAAGTACCATCCTTTTACCTAAAGTTGGTTATTTTTGCATTGTTCGGCTAATCCGAGCAATTTGTGCAAAAGTCAGTGTCTGTATGAATCATTCAAGAACATATATACTTCAAAATATTTAATGTGTACGCTGATGTTGGTAAACAACAGGAATAGTCATCTCAATTATGGTCAGTTTGAAAAAAACAGCACCAATTATTGACATATTTCACAATATACATGTTTTTAATTTTTTCTACACATAGCTGCTTATCCTCGATTTGTTCAGATCGATTTCCTCAATCTGAATATCATACCAAATTTATTAGCATCACCACTAAACTTGGGATGAATACTGCCAAATGAATATATTGTGATATATAGCGCAGTGGAAAAATAATGGTTTTCTAAATATAATTCTAGTGAAACCTACACAATACCGCCTTCGTATGATAAGACTCAGAGTCATGTTTATTTAGGAGTATAGACATGAAGTCCCCAAGTTTCATGAAAATTAAATGGGCTCTGCGCTAGTAACATCTGGGGTCCTGGGACCCATTAATATTGACAAATGCAACACGAATGAAAAATACATATTAACTTTCCTCCAACATAGATTATAACCTGACAATCATTGTGTAGAATCAGTGTACATACGTATACGTAGGCATGGCCATAGCATGTTTTTGAAATACTGCAGAGTGCAGACCATACATTTCACTAGAATATACATGTAGTTACTGCATGTACACCACACATAAGGCGACTGACACGCATACACGTACCTGCATGGTTCACAATATTTGACATGTAAAGTATATATATATATATATATATATATATATATATATATATATATATATATCTCCTGTGCCTATAACATCAAACCAAACGGTTTACAGTACTTTTACTGACATTTTTGTAGTGGCACATATACATACATAAAAAATAAAAGTCAATTTAAAGGGACGAAATGAAAAATAAATTTGTGCAACTATAATGGAGATCTATATTGCATTACCACATCCAGAAATCTACAAAATATACAACATCCACAAATCTACAAAATCTACAAAAACATCTGACTATCATAGTCATTGGTGATGTGATCATTTTTCCTTGATAAGTTGAAACATGAGGGAGGATTGCATAGCATGGCTACCTGCAGAATGTAGATTTGTATGTATTTATATCTGCATATCAACTGATGCTTGTATTTTTCTTCTAACTCTCTCTGAAATTTCATTATCCTCATTGAACTCACCCAGTTGAACACAAGGAACGATTGTCACGTTGGAAAATATTCTGTATTGATGGAAGCCCTATATTTTTAATGTGTGGATTTATTATAACTGGACATGTATTTGTTAGTTTTGAACAGGACAATATATTTTAAAATTACTGCAACTGCATCTTTCTTATGACTTATTTCCTTACAAACTACCAAATTTGAACCAGAAACAATTTAGGGCAAATATACATCTACGTGTACGTATACATATATCAGGATATAAATATAGGCAACCGTGCCAGGCTAGCCATTATTTGTTCTAAAATAATGTAAGTGTTTATAACCATTTTGGCAGCCATCTCACATCAAAGGCCATGAAATCTAGATAACAAAAGATGAACTACATTCAAATTATATCACCAGGTAACCTTTTTGTAGGAGTTTTAGGTTACTGATCAAATACCCCATAATTGATGATTTCCTCAACATCTTTGTTACCGGTATTGGGAAAATGTCTGTTAAAATTCATTCTACGACCAATATATTCCATCCAAAAACCTTATTTTCACGGTCAAGAGCTCCTTGAAGGGCAATCCCATCAGATAATGGTACAGATAATATCAGAAATGATACCCGTATGTGGCACCGATGGATATAGGTCAATAAAATTCTAATTGGGGGCTCAGCATTGAGATAAAAGTGCTGAACCCCAAAATTGGGCCCTTAAAAACGGATTTTTTTTTTGGGCAAAATATCTTCAAAACCATTGACTTTTGGATATGAAAATGTATTGCTGACTCCCTATAACGTGGCCATTCCGCACATTTTGAGTGGTCACTCGACCCCCTGTGTCCAACGATTTTGGAGTTATAGTCACGGCGGGTGGTAGTACTTCGTGCAAAAAGGGGCGTGGCCATTTGACCCATTTCGCCCTCAATGGGAAATGTGTCACCAACCAAATATTGTTCGTGTACCTTCAATTAGTGGATTCATGAAGAGTTTCGCTCTGGACATACAAGTGCATACAAAACCACCATGAGCTACTAGAGTATAGTGTCACCCTTTCGAATTTATAGTTCCCGGGCAATATGCAGTGAATTATAAAAGAATGTTTTACATAACTATTCCACCATGATTAGCATTTATCCAGATTCGTGCCAATACTAATATGACATGGCAGTGGTCATGAGAGCATATAATGCACCTTTGTAGCGATTGTTTACTTTTCAACTTTGCCACCGGAGACCGCAACTTCGGTGGGGAAGTTTGGTAACACCGCTTCGGATTTGCTATCGAATCGGATTGTCTTTGTGACAATAAATGTTCTAGAATTGTTTTCAATAAGTGAAATTTACACCAGCAAGTACAGTTTAATAGTTTACGGGTGTGGTGGCTTGCTTTTTTGTAGTTGGAAAGTTGTAAACAGAGATCGAATTGTGTATGTTCATCTCGAACTTCCGGTCGGTCGTCCAATTTATTCTCGACCCAATTTCCCATTTCGGTTAAAAGAGCAGCTGAAGTCCAGACAGAAATATCACTTGGGTAGTTTTACTTGTTTAGTATTTTTAATATAGTTTCTTTAAAAAAAATAAACTTGTTTAATCACCAACTAATATGCGGTTTGTCGTAATTATAAGCAATCAACGTCGTTTTCGATGCATCTGTCGGCGTATAGAAGTGTCGAATGTCGACCTACATACTTTGTAATATTTCGACATCCGACACTTGTATACGCCGACATATGCATCGAAAACGACGTTGATTGCATATATAAAGTTTTATAATGGTTTATATAGCGCAAAACAGGAGTTTAAAGGTACTCAATCTGAACAGAGGGTCCCCATCTCAACAGATTCCAACAACAACAATCCGATCCGATGGTCCTATATTACTATTTCTTTGGCTTTGGGGGTAAAATATATTTTATTCGAGTCGAGGAACCCATCAAACAAAGCTCAGAGTTATTAGATATTGATTTTTGAAATTTGTTATTTGCTCGAGATGAGTACTAATAATTGCCGTCAATTTCGTAGCCTGCTCGAGACATGTATACCAAAACCCTATTCAAACCGACAAGGATGGATAACTCTAAAATCAAGTGGTAATAATAACGCAATTTTGACTGTGTTCTGGGACAGAAAGTATTCCCGATAATGAAAAATAATAGATTTCTAAAATCGATATCTAACAAATCTGAGCTTTGATGGGTGACTTCCTCGACTCGAATCAAATATTGTTGACCCCCGAAGCCATTGAAATAGTAATTGAGATGAGTTTTATCGGATTGAGTACCTTTAAAATTAACAAAGGTGTCTCTATATGGGTCACTGGCGGGGATGGGCATCGGGGGATATTCACCAAAATTAATTGAATAAATATTTACAAAACAAGTTTATATATAAATTGCAGGCATTGATTAGATATAATATATGTAGATTAAACATGTGGACCGATCTCGACGTGTGGTCTCATTCAGGGGCCACCTCTTGAAACCTGGGCTATTGATGCCTCAGAATGTCAAGTGTGTATCATTGTCTAAATAAATGGCATGTCATGCAGCTGTGTCATGCCATGTTAACTGTTAACTGCCCTGAATTCCAAAAATGAAGAGCATACTGTCAATCATTGAGCAATAATTTGAGTTCTTACGGGCGCATAGTAGATCGTGAACCACGAAGTATCCATAATTAAATATCACGGCGATAAATTAGAAACGAGTTATTTTCAACGTCAGTATACAGTAAGTAAATATAGTGTGCAATAAGAAAAAACACTCTACGTCGGGGGAACATTCTAAGCCCTCTGTGGTTCACCAGGGTTGGCGGCGATTTGTTTTTTTGCTGTGGTCCACGGTAAACGTGCATGAAACGGATTAATATGAATCGGCAGAAATCCTGTAGATTGGTTTAATAATTTTTATTCCCACTCAGAATATAAATTACAATACAATATATTGGTAATCCATGTTAAAGTGTTCCTTGTGTATGTGAGTGGATTCGGTTGTAAGCCTATATGGCTTATATTTGCCGTCTCCACAAGTGACCTTATCATCGGTGGATATAATATAAAAAAATGTAGTGACAAAGCAAGCAATATTATTCTGCATAATTCGGGTCGTGTAGTTGTCGGAGACAGGTAATAAATTGGTATATCCATGTGCTATATGTTTACGCCATGTCTAATATATCATAGAATGGGTGTCATAAGAGCAATACAGACACAGACATATATACATTTTTGTGTTTGTGTCACCTGTCAGCTATTTTAATATATCCATATGTTGGATATTTACTATGACAGTAATATAATTATTATACTTCCATATTTTAATATGGAAGTATATTGTTATTCAACTTTTTATTTGTGTCCAATATTTATTATACTTCCATGGTGTAACCAAGGAAGTATACTGTTTTTGTACTGATGCCGTTTTCCGTTTATTTGGAAATACTCAGAAACTAAGAGCAGTAGGAACGTGAAATCTCTAGCGATTGTAGGCATCCATGGTCTACTAAGTATACTGGTATCCGAAACTCGGCCCAAAGGATTTTGACGGAGATATGGCCCTTTTTCGATTATTTTTCAATATTATTATTATTAATATACTCGACACTTTTACAACTCCCTAATATCTGAAAGTATAAGGAGTATCAATCTCAAATGTTGTACGTATGTTGGGGTCAATGAGTTCTAACCTATCGTCGTATAATGAATATTGTCCGCGTTTCCCCTGCGGAGTTATCTCCCTTTATCTGAAAACATGTCATTTTATTATCTCGGAAATTATAAGGAGCAGAGTATCGAAAATTGGACCGTATGCACACCTCGATATGCCCTATTGCCCACGGGCATCAAAACTTCTGTCCGCGCTTTCCCTGAGGAGTTATCGCCCATAAAAAGGGACACACTATGCACCGGAATGAATAAACCGAGGTTTTTTTTTTTTTTTTTTTTTTTCAAAACATTTTATTGCATATTCCAAATTGGATGAGAAATTCGGACTCGAATATACCGCTTAAATATGTTTTTACCCGATACTTTCCGCGTTACGGGGTACGGAAATATTGCAACTACTTTTCCCGCCAAATTCAAACCGGCTGGTTAAAGAGCAAGATAATGTAGTAGCATGTACGCTGATATACTTTATGTACGTCCCAGAAGTTTGACGGCTATACTATAAATGTAACATGCCCAACGGAGAATGCGTGTCAGTGTGGGTTGAGACTTTAGGAAAATTTCACGAAAATTGCAAAGGGGGGAAAATTCAAACATCGAGATAATTTTTTTTGACAAGTACATCTGATGGCTAGTGTTCACGCGCATCCAGAGGGCGATTTTCTAATTTTCAGATGGAACGGTTTACTCGTGACAACGCTATATATCATAAATATGTATACTTCTGTAGTCTATCACTAGCCGATTTTTAGCCCCAAATTCAAACGGGCTGATGTAGGAGGGAGTTTAATGCGGTTGTACATAAGCCGGTATATTGTAGGTATGCCGCCAAAATTTGACCTCTCTAATTTAAACGCAACCTGCTCAAGGGAGTGTTTGTGTCGGATGGGTTCAGATTTGGCAAATTCCACCGAAAATCAAATGGGGAAAATTACCCCGAAAATCATATATTGAGATAAAAACTTCTCGATGAGTGGATGTGATAAGTAGTATCTAAACGCAAGATTAGCACACTTTTTAATGAATTATATTGGACGGTTTAACCCTGGTAGCGTATAACGTTGTAACGGGTGATATATATTACTCAAATTCAAACCCTCTCTTCATGACCCAAATTCAAACGGACTTATCAAGAAGCAAGGCAAATGCCTGAATAAGCTCACCGATATACTATATAGGTATGTCCGCTCTACTGTAAAAGTAACATATTGTCACGATTTGACCTGTCCAAAACACTCCCCGGACAAAAGTTTTCCTAGGTATCAACTTTCGTCGAATCCGTACGTTTTACCGATTCGACCTTGAACTGACCATTTCGAAGGTCAATGTCAGGTTAGGGTCACGACTTTACCGGTCAAAAAGACTCTCTGGACAAAAGTACCCCTAGGTATCGAATTTCGTGGAAATCCGTCTGTTTTACCCGATTTGACCTTCGATTGACCTTTTTGAGGACCAATGTCAGGTCAGGGATCACGATTCGACCCGTCCAAAACACTCCCTGGACAAAAGTACCCACATTTATCAGATTTCGTCAAAACCCGTCCAGCAGTTTACCCGACCATAGCTGACAGACAAACAAACAGAAGTAACAAAATATATATTAAATTTTGAAATGTCAATGCAAGTCCACCATCGGATCGTAAGGCACCAATATGCATTCGCACGAAGAGGAACACACATATACGCATAACACTCACATGGGATGGGATGGAATACCATGGAAGTATATCTGATTCCATGGAATCTGACCTCTAGTTATTATTATTCTTAGCAATTTTATAATGCTGAAATCTCAGGAAGTATTAGTGATAGAGTACTGGAATTTCTTATGTATATAGCCCTATAATAGTTGTAAGTCCTCGGACTATATAGAATTTGGTCATAACTTGCTTTGAGAAGTTATCTCCCTTTATGTGTAAAAATGGGGGTTACAGTATCTCGAAAAGTATGAGTAGCAAAGACTCGAAATTTGGACCATATGGGTTCATCCATTACAATTTATGTCCGCGCTTTCGCCACATAGTTGTCGCCCATGGTTCGCAAAACTCAATTTATTTCATATCCTGTGTCTGGCTATGGAATGCAAGGTATCCAGATTTGAGATCTTCTATGCAGTTAATCATTACCACTTGATACGAAAAAAAAAATTTGAACAGGGACGGCCTTATATTTTTGGGGTTTGGTGGGGGCAAAATTTTCGAAATTTTTTTTGTTGCAATGATTTCAACTATATTTACTGTCGTGTCGCTATAGGACTAACTAATGATCCTCCTGAAAGAATTTTGTAAATCGATTGAGAAATGTCCAAGTTACAGACCATCGAAAATTGTATTCATACACCAATTGAGGAGAAAGTGCTTGTGACTCTATCTCCTCCTAGACGACGCAGATAAACTGGATTTGGTTTATGTGAGCGTGTTATACATAGAGAGAACACGAGTTGGTAAAATTTTGACCAAGATCGAGTGAAATTTGTCCGCACTAGGGATGGGGTCAAAATTGGTCATTTTTTTGTTGTCTCCGATTTGAACCAAAATTGTTGTGAATTATCTATAATATGTGCTGAGGGCCATTATGAGTGAATTTTGTAAATCGGTTGACGATTGTAGAAATTGTAGCCCCTTCCTTTTGTTCAAGTTTACAGAAAATGCACTATGAATTTGAATTTCTTCAACCGAATGTCACGTGTTTGGTGTCATTCGATGGGGAATTTCTAGTACTTCAAAGCGATTACCTACTTGTGGTATTACGACGATGGAGGCCAGAGATATTCGAAAAGTATATACTGAACAACATACATATTGGCCTACATAGTAGAATATCGCCACAATACCTTACCAGAACCTGCTAAATATTAAAGGGACATCAAATACGAATACAATGACGCAAAAATTAGCTCGATATCGCCGAGATATGGCGAATTTTCTATCCGCGTCACCAAATTTCGAGGCATGGGTCGGGGTCATACCAGAACGTTCCAACTGAACACAGAAATGTCAATTAACCATACTATCGACATTCCAATCAATTTCGTGCGATTCCCTTATTATACTTCCATATTTAATATGGAAGTATATTGTTATTAAAAAATTTATTTTTTTCCAATATTATTATTTATTATACTAAGCAATTTTTCAACTCTTATATCTCAGGAAGTACAAGAGATATGGAGCTGGAATTTCGAACGTATATAGATCTATAATAATTATAGGTCAATAGACTATATAGGATATTGTACACTCTTGATTTACAGAGTTATCCCCCTTTTTGTAAAAAAAATTGGGATGATGTATCCCGAAAAGTATAAGCAGCAGAGACTCCAAATTTAGACCATATGTATAACTCAGTATGCCCTATTGGGTGAATGCATTACAATTTATGTCCGCGCTTTCGCCACAGAGTTGTCGCCCATGGTTCGCAAAACTCGACATATTTCATATCCTGTGTCTGGCTATGGCATGCAAGGTATCCAGATTTAAGAGCTTCTATGCAGATAATCATTGGCAACTTGATACGAAAAAAAGTTTTGAACAGGGACGGACTTATATTTTTGGAGTTTGGGTGGGGGCAAAATTTTCGAATTTTTTTTTTTGCGATGATTTCAACTATTTTTACTGTCGTGTAGCTATATGACGTACTAATGATCCTCCTGAAAGAATTTTGTAAATCGATTGAGAAATGTCCAATTTACAGACCATCGAAAATTAAATAATTGAGCTAATGTAGGAGCATTGGGGAGGGGATACGATACCGGGGAGGCGATAAAAACATGTAGAGTGGTGATACCACGTCAGGGTGGTGAGACCAGGCCGAGGATGGTGGGACCAGGCTGACCGATGGCGGATGTAAACGGCAGATTTAGCAAAAAAAACCAAACAAAAACAAAAAACAAGTCCAGCGGTATAATATTTTTATTGCATTTTCCGAATGGGAAGAGTGATTCGCCCCGGAATGGACAATTTATAAGTTTTTTCTCCCAACCGTTACCGATCTATGACATCGACAATAAAACTGACTTATTTTTGGCGCCAAATCCAACGGGCTAATTGATAAGCAAGGTTAATGTAGGAGCAGGTACTGCAGTATCCCGTAGGTAAGCCCCCAAAGTTTGATAGCTCTACTGTAACAGTAAACTGTCAAACAGCGAGCGAGCTTCCGGTGGGTTCAGACTTTTTGCAAATTCCAACGAAAACCAAAGGGGGGAAATTTGTCTAAAAATCAAACATCGAGATAAAATCTTTTTGAATAGTGGATATGATAGATAATATCCAAGCGCAACTTATCGATATCTGCTTAATTTGCGCTAATGTGGAAGGTTTACTCGTGGCGAGGCTTTATAATGTTAACACGTATATTTAAGTGCTGGATCACTAAGCTATTTTTCTCGCCAAATCCGACCGAGTTAACGAAGGAGCGAGGTAATGCAGGAGCAGGTACGTTGATATATTTTTGTTAATATTCCAAAGTTTGACCCCTCTACTCACAGAGCAAACTGACTAACGGAAAGCTCGTGTTCAGGTGGGTACATATTGGCAAATTCCAACAAAAACCAAAAGTCTAAAAATACTTGAAAAAATCAAATATGGAGATAAAATTTTGTTGACATGTGGTTATGATAGGGGATACCAACGCCCAACACTGGTGCGATTTCTTAAGTTTTAGAGCAAATTATTCACTCGTGGCGACGATATATAGCGTAATACAAACTACATGCATATCAACACAGTCTACATCGATATATGGCAAAAGTCGAAATTCAAGCAGGCTAATGAAGGAGTGAGTGAAATGCATGAGCATGTGCCTCAGTATACCATAGATACATCCTGGAAGTTTGACTGTGGTATAAAAGCAATCCGTCTAATGGAGAACGCGCATCGGTTGGTCGAGGCTTTTGGCAACTTCAAGTAAAACTCGCAAAGAACAAAATGGAGGAATCGATATAATAGAAATTGGATGTGGTCGGTACTATCCACGTGCAAATTCGGTGTATTTGTTTAACTTTTCAAATGAATGCACAATGAGTTAATCAAGATTAAGTGCCCGATAGATATTACATGCATTCACTTATCATGTAGAAAAATACTCCAGGATGACGGTATACAGTTATAAAATTTAATGTGAAGGGTTAACAATATGACTAACTCTTTAAATAAAAAGTCTGAAATAGTTTTGTGGGTACAAAATGATATATATATGAATTAAAGACCATTGTCCGAATGACTTCTATCAGCTAATATTGAATTTATTTCAAATATTTCATTATGGAATGAGATGTTTAATTGGGACAAGTTATTGATTTATTTTTAGAACAGACCTGGTCATTGGTAACAATAACTACTATTGTTCGTTAGCTAAACAACCACACATTTATAGACCAGTAGATATTCGAAATGAAATCAATATTAATCAATAGAATCATTTCCGGTCAGAATTCTTCGACTCATATTTAATATTTTATACCCTGATAACTATATAATACATTAAGTATAGGATTATAGATATGTGTAGATCAGGGTTAGTTTTAATGTTAATGTTATGGACATGATATGGTTTATAAATTGGGTTAGAGTTGTGGATATTGTTAATGTCAAACTTGTGACGGTGTCAGTTAAACAAAGGATTTGGGTTTGGGTACATGTGTTTGTATGACTAGGCTCATCAAAAGGGTTATGGTAACGGTCCAAGGTATGGATATGGTTTGCAGGAGGGCAATGCATTTGGTCAGGGTATCTTATTGGGTTAGAGTTAAGTGCCGTGGATATGGCTGTGGGAATGGTTATGATTATGGATTGGCTACCATTGAGGTTGGCTTTATTGAAATATTAGCGCTATGGAGCGGTTTATGTGTCAGGATTGGATTGGGGTGGGTAGATGATTGAATAATGGATGGTTACCGGGGATGGGGAATTAATATGGAAGTATCAAAATTCTGCAGGCCAGAATTTTAACCCTCTAGTTATAATTATTATTGAGCTGTGCCATATAGTCTGCACATATCTTAGCTCGAAAAGCGTTGTCATAATTATGGATTTCTGGACTGTTTTAAATACAAGAATATTTTCCCTCCGACTATATGAAATCGTGCCTTTCAGTGTAGATTGACCACATTCTAAGAAAACAGCTCCAAGTTTGGTTCCCAGAGAACCGAATATCAACATACATGTAAAATAAACTGTTTAGTCCCACGATGCTTTGGTTCCTAAATTTGGTTAGTTTAAACAGTATTTATTTTTCCCTCTGTGGACATTCAGATACATAATTACAATAGGTACACATGTAGAAGAAAAATGGGATTAGGCAACAAGCCATAGGCTTATTTGAAGCCCTCTCCCTTGACAATAGCGTGGCCCTACATTGCCACACTGCAAGTCATGTAGGGGTAAATAATAATAGAGGCATAAAAAGATCCATAGAAATAAGAAATATGAGGTGGAGGCGAGACAGGGACAGAAGATAATGCCAGAATTTAGAAAGAAGATCAGAAAGAACAGAGTGTGAAGTGTAATTATATGTCGGAACATGAATATAATTAATTTCAAATAAACCAAAAATATATATAATAACTAATTTCAAGGAAATATAAAGTATTTATACAAAATATATGAACAAATAACCATGTGAAAATAACCATGTGAACACCTGCGCTGGTCCATCGGCTCGAAGATCCACGTTGGAGAAATCAAGATCATAAATTTGGTTTTTCGTAGAACCCACCGAATTCAACACGACCTAGTTTAACCCTTTACCCAACAGAACTGCCCTGTGCCAATGCATTCTCTTATATATGCGAGTCGACCATAGGTCGCCTCGCATATATAAGAGAATGCATTGGCCTAACAATTTTTTACTAATTTTTTCTTGTATTCTTTAACAATTTTATAATTTCACCCATACAGAGCCCCAGACAAACATGAGCAGACGACACTCTTCTATATGCTTCTATATATGTGTGGGGCTCCCTGCAGGGTAATGGATGTTTTTTATTTTATGTCCTAAAAATTGTAAGAAACATTTATTTTAAAAAAATGATAAAAAATTGTTAGGCCAATGCATTCTCTTATATATGCGATGCGACCTATGGTCGACTCGCATATATAAGAGAATGCATTGGCACAGGGTATTTAGACTGATGAAGCTTTATTTGTGCGGTTTTGGCCGGTTTGTTGGGTAAAGGGTTAAATGCCCTAGTCTAAAATATAACAGTATGTCCACGCGTCTGGGGTTCAGATGATATGGGGCAGACTACATCAAGCGGGATTCCTTTGAAATACCAATGCACACATCAGGCACACATCAGGCACACATCAGGCACGCATCAGGCACACATCAGGCACACATGCGTATAGCCTGGTCCAGTAATATTCAGACTCTGATCATTTGAAATACCAATGCACACATGCGTATAGCCTGGTCCAGTAATATTCAGACTCTGATCATTTGAAATACCAATGCACACATGCGTATAGCCTGGTCCAGTAATATTCAGACTCTGATCATTTGAAATACCAATGCACACATGCGTATAGCCTGGTCCAGTAATATTCAGACTCTGATCATTTGAAATACCAATGCACACATGCGTATAGCCTGGTCCAGTAATATTCAGACTCTGATCATTTGAAATACCAATGCACACATGCGTATAGCCTGGTCCAGTAATATTCAGACTCTGATCATTTGAAATACCAATGCACACATGCGTATAGCCTGGTCCAGTAATATTCAGACTCTGATCATTTGAAATACCAATGCACACATGCGTATAGCCTGGTCCAGTAATATTCAGACTCTGATCATTTGAAATACCAATGCACACATGCGTATAGCCTGGTCCAGTAATATTCAGACTCTGATCATTTGAAATACCAATGCACACATGCGTATAGCCTGGTCCAGTAATATTCAGACTCTGATCATTTGAAATACCAATGCACACATGCGTATAGCCTGGTCCAGTAATATTCAGACTCTGATCATTTGAAATACCAATGCACACATGCGTATAGCCTGGTCCAGTAATATTCAGACTCTGATCATTTGAAATACCAATGCACACATGCGTATAGCCTGGTCCAGTAATATTCAGACTCTGATCATTTGAAATACCAATGCACACATGCGTATAGCCTGGTCCAGTAATATTCAGACTCTGATCATTTGAAATACCAATGCACACATGCGTATAGCCTGGTCCAGTAATATTCAGACTCTGATCATTTGAAATACCAATGCACACATGCGTATAGCCTGGTCCAGTAATATTCAGACTCTGATCATTTGAAATACCAATGCACACATGCGTATATCCTGGTCCAGTAATATTCAGACTCTGATCATTTGAAATACCAATGAACACATGCGTATAGCCTGGTCCAGTAATATTCAGACTCTGATCATTTGAAATACCAATGCACACATGCGTATAGCCTGGTCCAGTAATATTCAGACTCTGATCATTTGAAATACCAATGCACACATGCGTATAGCCTGGTCCAGTAATATTCAGACTCTGATCATTTGAAATACCAATGCACACATGCGTATAGCCTGGTCCAGTAATATTCAGACTCTGATCATTTGAAATACCAATGCGCACATGCGTATAGCCTGGTCCAGTAATATTCAGACTCTGATCATTTGAAATACCAATGCACACATGCGTATAGCCTGGTCCAGTAATATTCAGACTCTGATCATTTGAAATACCAATGCACACATGCGTATAGCCTGGTCCAGTAATATTCAGACTCTGATCATTTGAAATACCAATGCACACATGCGTATAGCCTGGTCCAGTAATATTCAGACTCTGATCATTTGAAATACCATTGCACACATGCGTATAGCCTGGTCCAGTAATATTCAGACTCTGATCATTTGAAATACCAATGCACACATGCGTATAGCCTGGTCCAGTAATATTCAGACTCTGATCATTTGAAATACCAATGAACACATGCGTATAGCCTGGTCCAGTAATATTAAGACTCTGATCATTTGAAATACCAATGCACACATGCGTATAGCCTGGTCCAGTAATATTCAGACTCTGATCATTTGAAATACCAATGCACACATGCGTATAGCCTGGTCCAGTAATATTCAGACTCTGATCATTTGAAATACCAATGCACACATGCGTATAGCCTGGTCCAGTAATATTCAGACTCTGATCATTTGAAATACCAATGCACACATGCGTATAGCCTGGTCCAGTAATATTCAGACTCTGATCATTT
Organism: Siphonodentalium dalli; assembly: GCA_032622095.1. Classification (NCBI taxonomy): domain Eukaryota; kingdom Metazoa; phylum Mollusca; class Scaphopoda; order Gadilida; family Siphonodentaliidae; genus Siphonodentalium; species Siphonodentalium dalli. Next base: position 251,040,832 of record CP136063.1, read on the forward strand.
GAAATACCAATGCACACATGCGTATAGCCTGGTCCAGTAATATTCAGACTCTGATCATTTGAAATACCAATGCACACATGCGTATATCCTGGTCCAGTAATATTCAGACTCTGATCATTTGAAATACCAATGCACACATGCGTATAGCCTGGTCCAGTAATATTCAGACTCTGATCATTTGAAATACCAATGCACACATGCGTATAGCCTGGTCCAGTAATATTCAGACTCTGATCATTTGAAATACCAATGCACACATGCGTATAGCCTGGTCCAGTAATATTCAGACTCTGATCATTTGAAATACCAATGCACACATGCGTATAGCCTGGTCCAGTAATATCCAGACTCTGATCATTTGAAATACCAATGCGCACATGCGTATAGCCTGGTCCAGTAATATTCAGACTCTGATCATTTGAAATACCAATGCACACATGCGTATAGCCTGGTCCAGTAATATTCAGACTCTGATCATTTGAAATTAGTCCAATCTTTCAAAGGCGTTCAAAATTAAGAATACATTCGGGGTTCCAGGCTAATTAAGGATGTATTCGGGGTTCCAGGCTAATTAAGGATGTATTCGGGGTTCCAGGCTAATTGTTACTAAATTTATATTTTAATTTTTAGTTAGATTCTGGTGTATACATAATGATATTCTTTGCTAATCAATTATAGTCTAGATTAGATGTCATATTAGGTTTTCAATATGTTTTCAATAGAATAAAAAAGATAATGATATACAATTGTTGTTGTTGTTGTCGTCGTTGTCGTTGTTTGTTGTTGTTGCTGCTGCTGCTGCTGCTGCTGTTGTTGTTGTTGTTGTTGTTCATCCATCGCACCTCACACGACACTTTAAAACACGACACTTAGGGTATGTTCACACGCTGGCAAGTTTGCACGGTATGTTTTTGCGGGCATTTCGTCATAGAAAACCACATGGTGCCAGAATATGAACGGAAAGATGCACATAACATGCATTTTTGCCAAAGCAAACGACATGAGAAGTAAAATTTATGTAGTTCCACTTGTAACGATGCTACTGTAATTTTCCTTCAATTACCTGTATGATTTATTCTTGCGAGATAATTGCATGCTATTTACAGGCAAATTCCGCTAACATCGCTACAGGTGGAACTGCAGAGATTTTACTTCGCACGTAGTTAGCTGTGGTACAGTTGCATCTTATATGCTTGTTTCCGTTCATATTCGGGCACCATATCGTTTTCTACGACAAAATGCCTGCAAACCATACTGTGCAAACTTGCCAGTGTATGCACGCACCCTTATTGGCGACAAAAGTTGATGAATTGTTCAGACAAAGCTCGTGTAAAAATACGTTCTATGTGTTCAAATAGGTTGGGATTAAACCAAGATACTCATTTTTGAAATATAATTCTAACATCACGTGGCACGTGTGATCCCGATTGTACACCAATAGCCATATGCTCGTGAACCCAGATTAAGTATCTTTAGATATTCAAACGTGCGAGTATTTTATATGATACGTGTAATCTACCGGTGTTGCCTGAACAATATAAATGGCAACCGCTGGGTTAAGACGGGTCTGACGTACGTGCAATGGTCAACAACTATACTTCGCTGTGAGAATAACACTTCAACAATGACATTATCTACTCCCACCAACTATCTACATTTGATGGTTCCGCGTCAAATATCTTTGTCAACACCGTGTCCCCATATTTTAGTAAATATGTAAATATAGATGTAATCGACAAACATAACACTGTCATTGAATTACCTGCAAGTGGAAACCCGGTCAAGTGCCCAATGGCCATTCAACGAAATCAATACACGTACGTCGCTGAACATGCATGGAATCGTCAAGGCGGCGAGATAAGCGGACTGTGTGATAACCAGCTGTGTAACTACATCACATGATTTTTATAAATAGTTCAATGTGCACAAATCGTAATCACTTTGAGCAAACACATAAATATGTTATACAAAGATGGATGTCGTACAAAGAAAGGCGTGCATGTAAGCAGCTGACAGAGACAATTCGATGGTTTGCACGTGTGAGTATAATGTACCTACATTATGTATGGCGGGCGTGAACATACGGCTGATTGGGGGCAACCACTGCCGACCCTGAACTAATTTGTCAATAGTGCGAAAATTAATGTTAGGCCCGATGATGAGACCCGAGGTGGACGATCTGAAAATACCATACGATCCGTATCGCGCCTCGAATGGCTGTGTTTACTTCTATTTGTGATATCTCAACTGACACATTAATAGTTAGGGAGCCCGCATATGTTCCATTTACACTTTTGCGTACAAAAGGTTTGACCCCCTAAAGTTGGTACCAATAATGGAACATTCTGAAAAACCGATTTCTTAAGTTGCGCATTCCTGGGGTTTAGGCGCCGCTGAACCCCAAAAAGTGCCAAAAATCACTTCTATTTACACTTCCGCGTACATCGATGAATTTTGGTTTGATGATACTCCTAAGTGTACTGATTAAGAAAACACAACTTAAGAAAGGGATTTTCCTGGGGTTTTCAGATAAGAAAGGGGGTCCCATGCTGAACCCCAAAACGTGATTTTTCCCTTTTTTTTACACTTTCGCGTACATCCATAATTTTTGGTCTCAAAGTACTTTGATATATACTAATTATAAAAACACAACTTAAGAAGCAACTTTTCCTGGGGTTTTAAGATAAGAAGGGGGTCATCGGGTCACCCCTCAAAACGTAAAAAATCACTTTTATTTACATGATTGCATTCGTCCAACGTGTGTGTATGTGCGTACACCCCTGGCACGTTGCACTATTACAACCAATACATCCCTAAATCGATACGATCAACTTAAGAAATATATATTCATGTCGTTTTCTGATAAGAACGAGACTTGTTACCCCCCCCCCCCCCCAAACCTCAACACGATCCATTTTCTAGAACTGTAAGTGAGCCAGTTTTATGAAAATTATAGCGCGAAAATCTATTAAAATGTATACAAATGTATATATTTTCGTGAAGCTAAGACATAATGACACTTTTTTGGGCCAAAATTGAAACTCACCATCCAAGATGGCCGCCAAAATGGCCGCCGAATGTTGAAAATATGACATTTTTTCACAAATATCTTCTAGATCAATTCATGCTGTTTGGAACTGGTTGCGTAATGCAACTTTATTTTGTGTTTTTTATATTAACTGATCATTGGAGCAATTAAATATGCATTTATTGGGGTCCTAACCCCTTCCAATCCCTAAAAAAATCGATTTTACAGAACGCAGTACAAACTTTTACAAAAAATCACAATTGGGATTCTAGTCATATTTCAACAAGAAATGAAAAGAACATTGTAATGTAAGTGAGGCATATCATTACCTATGAATATTCCAAATCTCTGGAACCATAAATCTTACCTTGGCTCAAAATGGCTGCGAAAATGGCCGCTAAAATATGGAAAATGGTAAATATTGCCCCAGGGTGTCCTGCAATCGCTTACAAGTTGTGGTTGATGTACACAATTGGCTAATCTCTTTTCTATACATTGCATACTAACATGTCTGATGCACCATGGATCATTTTTACTATTGTCACCACTGACATTTACCAGAAATATTGGACACAAATATCGGCAAGAATTCACTTTTCAGGGTTCGACCATTTGTTCAAGTAAAATGTAACTATCTTTGGATTGAAAGGTGTTTATTGTTTTGGTCTATCTTAAATGTGTCACACTACGGTGTTTATAGACTAAATTGCTCAAGATGGCTTCCAAAATGGCAACCAAATTTGTAAAAAGTTAAAAGTTAACATATCCCGAATATTATTCTCTGCGTTATCCGAAAAAAGTGGCAAATTGTGACTCACTTGGTTATTGTACGTGTTAGTTACAATGTAATTAACTGACAACTACGTTCTATTATGTTTGTCCCAGTTCCGTATGGGGCATGACCAATTCATTTTAAAGTTGCAGTATGGAATTTTGCGGAGAACCATATCATTGAAAGGAAATGGGCAGAACTTTGAGACTGAACTGAGATGAACCATGATATGTGGGTATTCTGGCCCATTATGATAACAATTTATCAACTGGATACAGGGTGGAAGCCAAGATGGTAGCCAGGGAGTTATGATCATAGATGAGGATAATAGGTATACAGGGAGTTATTCTATGGTCATGAATGATGTGTTGGTATATAGGGAGTTCCCTGTTGGTAACGGTGGGACGTATATTTATATATGTTGTGGATGTGTTATCATTGGTGGTGTATGGAGAGTAGGTTTAGTATCATGGATGGTGTGTATGAGTATGGCAAGTATGGAACTTATGAGTGGTCGTATGTGCGGATATTGGTATATCTGGAAGGGCTCACCATTGGTGATGTGCATATGTATACCTGGATTGACTCCATGGTCATGGGTTTGGCGAATAGGTATACATGTAGTGGCTGTATGGTCCACGTTGATGTGAATATGTATACAATGAGTGACTGTGTGATCGTGAATGTAGTGAATATGTATACATAGAGTGACTATATGGTCGGGTGTAGGTGTATACCTGGTGTTCATGACTCGTGGCTGTATCGTCATTTGTGGTATGTACGGGTATAACCAAGTATGGCTGTATGATCAGGTGTACTAGTACATGTACGTGTATAAAGTGGGTGACTATGTTGTCATTTGTGTGGTGTTTATGTACATATGGGGTGACTGTGGTAATGGGTGGGTTGTACATGTGTACCTTGGGTGGCTATCGCTTTCCACAATAACTCAAGGATATGTTAATCAACAGAGAGGTCATGTCATATCGTGGAAAGCGATAGCCAACCATTATCACACAGTCATTACATATATACATAAACACCACAGACATAACAATATAGTTACTCACTGTATACATGTACACCTGGCCCATGACCACTGATGACCATACAGCCACGCGTCACAATGCAGGCACACTGGGTATACTCCTAAACATGACCCATAACCATATAGTCACTCCATGTATACCCATTCATCTCACCATTGGCCATAAGGTCATCCCCTGTATACCTATTCTCCAAACGCATGGTCAAATGGACAATCAATATATACATCAACACCACAACAATGACCATAAAGTCATTCCGGTATACATATGCACATCACCAATGGCCATATAGCCACTCGCTTCATACGCATACCCTCACACATGTTACCTGGTATATTCCTTCACCTGACCTATGGCCATATAGTCACCCCGTGTGTACCTATTCAAAACATTCATACACGATCGTGGTCAATCCTTGTATTCATATTCACCCCAACATTGGCCATGGCAATCCCTGTATCCCTATTTGTCACACCATATCCGAATAGCCACTCAATATATACTAATACACCCAGCCATGTCAGTATAGTCACTCCATGTATGCATATGCACCTCATCCATGACCATATAGCCACTCGCTATATACACATATCCCTCGCCCATGACAATAAAGCAACACGTGTGTGTACTGGTATACACATGGCGATACCGACACGAGTCACCAAACAGGAACACCAGGTACATGTATACTCATACGCCTGTCACCCCCTGTATAGATTTTCATTACATTTATGATCATACAGTCACTACTTGTATACCTACATGTACTCATCTCACCATTAACCATACATTCACTACCTGTATACCTATTCGACACACATAGTCATATAACCACTCGATATACATATGCAGCCCACCCTAGACCATAGATTCACTCCAGGTATACATGTAACCCTCACTAATGGCCATTCAGCCCTTCCAGATATACAAAAAAACCCGCACATACGACCACTCAAACAACCCATCCTTGCATATACACCTCACACATGACAATTCAGCAATTCACTGTATAATCATACACGCCATCCATGATAATACAGCTAAGTCCTATACACCCACCAATGGTAATACATCCACGATATATATAAATATACATCCCACCCGTTACCACAAGGACACTTCCTATGTACCCACACGATCGATAATGTCCACCCAGCTTACTCCAGGTATTCATATTCAATCATGACCGTACAGTCATTCCATGTATACCTATACACATTACCCGTAACCATAAAATCACTACCTATTTATCCACACAACCCATCCATGATCATACAGACAACACATGTACATCCCACCCATGACCTTACATTCACTCCATATATACATAATCAACACATATATGACCATGTAGCTATATCCATACACCACACCAATGACAATACAGGCACACCGGATGCACCCGTACTGGATATACACAACCATACACCATACAGTCACCCCATGCATACCGATTCACCTCACACCTGACCATGACCTCTCCCTGTATACATAGATGCATCTTACCATGGACAACCCACTTATAACCATATAGTCACTCATTGTATACCTACTCACATCAGTCATGACATACAATAACTCCCTGCAGACCTATTCACCTCACATATGATCACAGAGTAACTCCCTGGCTACGATCTTGGCATCCACACTGTATCCTGTAGACATTTTTTTTATCATAATGGACCCGAATAGCCAAAGATTATGGTCCATCTCAGTTCTGTCTCAAAGTTTGCCCATTTCCTTTCAATAAATATGGCCAAAATCACAAAAGAGGTTCTCGGCAAAATTACATACATTAAAATGAATTTGTCATGCCCCATACGGAGCTGGGACAACTGGGCATAGAACATGTAGTTGTCAGTTAATTAACTAACACGTATAATAACCAAGTGAGTCACAATTTGCTACCTTTTCGGATAATGCAGAGAATGTTCGGGATATATGTAAAAAATTAGCATTTTACAAATTTGGTTGCCATTTTGGAAGCCATCTTGAGCAATTTGGTCTATAAACACCGTAGTGTGACACATTTAAGATAGACCAAAACAATAAACACCTTTCAATCCAAAGATAGTTATATTTTACCTGAAAAAATGGTCCAAACCTGAAAACTGAATTTTTGCCAATATTTATGTCAAGTTTTTTTAGAGAAAAGTCCAATATTTTTGACGATGTCAGTGGTGAAAATAGTAACAATTAACCATGGTGCATCAGACATGTTAGTATTCAATGTATAGAATGCAGAATGGCCAATTTTATACATCAACACAACTTGTAAGCGATTGCAGGACACGCTGGTGTAATATTTACCATTTTCCATATTTTGGCGGCCATATTGGCAGCCAGTTTGAGCCAAAGTAAGAATTTTTGTTCCAGTGATTTGGAATATGCATAGGCAATGATATGCCTCACTCACATTACAAAGTTCTGTACATTTCTTGTTGAAATATGACTAGAATCCCAATTGTGATTTTTGTGTGTGAAATTTTATACCGCATTCTGTACAATCAAATTTTTGAGGGATCGGAAGGGGTTAGGACTCCAATAAATGCATATTTAATTGCTCCAATGATCAGTTTAATATACAAAATACAAAATAAAGTTGCATTACTCAACCAGTTCCAAGCAGCATGAATTGGTCTAGAAGATATTTGTGAAAAAATGTCATATTTTCAACTTCCGGCGGCCATTTTGGCGGCCATCTTGGAAGGTGAGTTTCAATTTTGGCCCAAAAAAGTGTCATTATGTCTTAGCTTCACGAAAATATATCCATTTGTATACATTTTACTAGATTTTCCCGCTATAATTTTCATAAAACTGGCTCACTTATAGTTCTAGAAAATGGATCGTGTTGTGGGGGGGGGGGGGTAACAAGTCTCGTTCTTATCGGAAAACGACATGAATATATATTTCTTAAGTTGATCGTATCGATTTAGGGATGTATTGGTTGTAATAGTGCAACGTTCCAGGGGGTGTACGCACATACACACACGTTGGACGAATGCAATCATGTAAATAAAAGTGATTTTTTACGTTTTGAGGGGTGACCCGATGACCCCCTTCTTATCTTAAAACCCCAGGAAAAGTTGCTTCTTAAGTTGTGTTTTTATAATTAGTATATATCTAAGTACTTTGAGACCAAAAATTATGGATGTACGCGAAAGTGTAAAAAAAAGGGAAAAATCACGTTTTGGGGTTCAGCATGGGACCCCCTTTCTTATCTGAAAACCCCAGGAAAATCCCTTTCTTAAGTTGTGTTTTCTTAATCAGTACACTTAGGAGTATCATCAAACCAAAATTCATCGATGTACGCGGAAGTGTAAATAGAAGTGATTTTTGGCACTGTTGGGGGTTCAGCAGCCCCTAAACCCCAGGAATGCGCAACTTAAGAAATCGGTTTTTCAGAATGTTCCATTATTGGTACCAACTTTAGGGGGTCAAACCTTTTGTACGCAAAAGTGTAAATGGAACATATGCGGGCTCCCTAACTATAATGACATTACACCACTAAAACACAACAAAATTTACAACAAATATTACACAATGATATGTTCTTATGGGAAAATAATAACCATGAATGGTGTACACATACATGTTTTATAAACAAAGCATAATCCAAACATGCAAATGTCTAAAACTGAATTCAGCGTTGCCATACATGTTGGCATGATGTGGGATGCTATTATAAAGTGACCTTCAGTGACCAGCTCACATGTCACCTGGAAATGTTCAGGCCATGTGATTGGTCAACAGGGCTGCGGGCAGTCCCTGGGAATTCAAGACATAAAATGTTCCAGAACACTTGATGTTATTTCTTATATTTGTGTTGGGGGCGGAAGTATAATCATTGACGTATTTTGGATTACCCAGTTCTAAAAAAAATAGTTTACACCAGTCACAACCTCTATTGACATATAACGTTATTTGACAGTAATTTCGTTGGTTGAGATATCACGCATGCATGGGGGCAATAGACCCTAAAAGCGACTAAGACTGGTTAGTTTGGTGACTAATCATGCAGTCTCAGTAGTTTAGTGTCTAAGAAAACAGCTCTGCTAGTATGGGAAAATATATCTTGACTGTTTTGATATTTAAATTTTCAATCTCCTGGTTATACGCCCTGTCACTAAGTGGCGGGCATATTGGATACACCAGGTCCGGATCCGTGGTTTTAGTGCTACAGGTCAAAGTTCTGGAGTAGCATTTCCATATATGGAAGTCATGAAAATTTAAAAGCTCCATATATGGAAATGCTACTCCAGATCTTTGACCTGTAGCACTAAAACTACGGAACCGATACTGGATTAATCCCTGAAACCAGGGAACTGGGACCGCTGATAATACGTGTTTTGTTTCTTATTTTATTCGATACATTTTAGATCGGTTCGTTCTACCCGTTCGATATTTTAGATACTGTTCGCAAACATATGGACCTACAGACCATGGGAAGGAAATCTAGAACTATCGTCGATTTGAAACGTTTTTGATACTACATTATTTTGCCAAAACCGCCCGAATAAAGCTTCAACAGCCTAAAATACCCTGTGCCAATGCATTTTCTTATATATGCGAGTCGACCATAGGTCGCCTCGTATATATAAGAGAATGCATTGGCCTAACAATTTTTTATCATTTTTTTTAAATAAATGTTTCTTACAATTTTTAGGACATAAAATAAAAAAACATCCATTACCCTGCATGAAGCCTCACACATATATAGAAGCATATAGAAGAGTGTCATCTGCTCATGTTTGTCTGGGGCTCTGTATGGGTGAAATTATAAAATTGTTAAAGAATACAACAAAAATTTATTAAAATTGTAAAAAATTGTTAGGCCAATGCATTCTCTTATATATGCGAGGCGACCTATGGTCGACTCGCATATATAAGACAATGCATTGGCACAGGGCCGTTCTGTTGGGTAAAGGGTTAAAACGAAGAGAAAGTACTGCGTTAAGTTGTCATGACAACGCAATATACATTCAATATGCCCTAGCACTAACTCGCGGCCATTTTGGACCCACCAGGTCCGCTTCCTTTGTTTTACTTAACTTTCAATTTATGGAATTCATGAATAATTCAAAAGCTCCATATATGGAAATGCTACTCCAAACACCGAAACCACGGAACCGGGGCTGGATGAATCCAAAATGTCCGCGAGTTGGTGATAGGTCATATATACCGGACATTCCGTTTACGATTTCAGAATTCCAATGAATGACACAATTTTTTACGGGGTCCGTACATTGTGGTCGAAGTTGTACTTTTGATTACTTCGATGCGCCTTTTTGTGATATATAACGCTCGCAGAAAGGTAGTTCACAAAGAATAACTACTTTTTTTTAATACTGAAATATTAGTGTGACAGAAACTTGCAACACCATACACGATGTCCAATCCTAATCCGAAAATAGTAATTCATACACCGAGGATTTGACAATTCGGTGTTTCAAAGTTTTCAAAATGACGGCGAAAATGTGGATCGGAAGTCAACAATTCAAATGTGTTTTTTTTTTTACTAAATCTTCACATATCGAATGAATGTGTAACCAATAAGTAGTGATTTGCGCCACCATACGAGTTTCCTAATACATCAAATACGCGTCCCAAATTCACCTATCGTGTGCACCAAACCATATTCATGGTTAAAAACCACCCATCCAGTATCCAAATCCAACCTGTGAGTAACCCAATCCATACGACGGGCGTATCCATATATTGTCCCAAACCATCGGAAGTGTGTCTCAATCAATCCAACGAGTTTCACAAACCAGCCAGGTTGACTGAGGTTAGTAGTGTAACAACACACACATATAGTCCCCCCCCCCCCCCAACCATGCATCTGATGTTCTAACCCACACAATGAGTATCACAAACCACCAAATGAGTGTCACAAACCACCAAATTAGTGTCTCAATCCACCTTAATGTTGTATTGTAATGTTCCAAACCAAACCGTATGGTCCCAGACTACGTAACCGGTGTTAGAAACGACAAATATTTGTCCCAAACCATCCAACATGTGTCCTAATCTATCCAGCAAGTGCCTCAAACCACACACCGTGTGTACCAAGCAATCCATATGGTGTCCGAAACTACACACAAAGTGACAAGTAGGCATACAATATGTACCCCATGCCATACAATTAGTATCCAAGACATTCGGTGAGTGCCATATATCATACCACATATAACTGTCGTCTCAATCCATTCAACTATAATTTCCCAAACGCCCCAAATCAGTGACCCAATCGGCCATTCAGTGTCCCAAATGCACCAGACTAAAATCCATAGCGAGTATCCCAAACCACCCAATTGTTATGCCAAAACCACCCAATTTGTGTCCCAAACCACCCAGCGGGACTCAAAATCACCCGGCGGGTGACCCAAACCATAAAACTAGCATCACAAACCACCCAATGAGTTCCCAATCCACCCAAATATGTCACAAACCATCTACTGGCATCGCAATATACATGTAAATCCACAATAGTGTACAAAACCCTCCATCGAGTGTTTCAAACGCTCAAATGAGTTTACCAAACATTCACTTGTGTTTACCAAACCATGGTACACTTGCTGGATGGTTTGATATATTTGATGGATAGTCTTGTACGTTACCTTTGGACACTCATTAGATGGTGCGGGACATCCGTGGGTGGTTTGGAGCACCAGTTGAACGATTTTAGACACTACTGCACTGTGGAATAATTCTGGTCAATATGACTTAGGGTCAGTCCCCAGCATTTGGTGTCACTTTGATTAACCAACATATTTAAGCGAATCACTATTACTAACTCTGGTGTTAGTCATAGTGACTAAGTTATACAAAGAATAACTCACATTGCATCACTTCCTTAAAGTATGCTTAATACTCAATGTTTATTTCCATTTTATCGTAGTTCCATTGGATCTCTAATTGAATGAGAATGCTGGGAGGATATAATGTCAGATATATAAGATCTCCCCTCCCACACTAAACGCTAAACTATTAGGATAAAGGGTTCTTATTCCATGACACCACAGACAGGAAAAATTAATTAGTTAAACAGACATATAACACAAACTATTGGCTGAGTTTTGAAATTATTTGTACACGATTTCCACCAAATTACATGGTCACCTCAGTGACTCAGAAAAATTAATCATTATGACTCTCAACCATGATCATTTCGACAAATACAATTATAGCCTAATGACATAAATAGTCGTTTTGACTAACCATTCATCAGTCGTTGTGACTAACATCACCCTAGTCATTGTGACTAATTTTCTGCGTTAGTCATTATTTTTTTTCTTCAATGTGGTGGTTTGAGACAATCGTCGTGTGGCTAGGAACACTCGTTTGATGTTTATGGGCACTCGTTGGTTGATTTGGTACACCCATTGGTGGTTTATGGTAATCAATTAATGGTTTGGGACACCACATGCATGATCTGGGACACTCGATGTGTGACATAATTATGATAATCGTTGGATAGTTTGGAACACTCACTGGGCTGGTTGGAACACCATTTGGATGGTTTTGGGGCACTATTTGGTGGACTGCGTTACTTATTGTGTGGATTTGGACACTAGTTGGCTGATTTGGAACTCTAGTGTTATGGTCTGGGACACTCACCAGTTAATTTGGTATATTAGTAAGAAGGTGGTTTGAGACACCCGATGTGTGGGTTTACGCTTCTTATATGGTTTAGGACGCTCGTTAAGTGGTTGGTTCTGGACACTCATTGGGATACTATTTTGGTTGCTTTGGACACTGATATTATGGCATATAGGACTATTGATTATAAATTATATTCGATATAAAAAGATTTAGTTACAAATCAATAACAAAAATAAAAAATTTGACTTTCGATCTGCATTTTCGCTGCCATTTTGGGACAACGAAGGGACTGATGATACAGGGCCCGTTTGACGGCAAATCAGGAACGATAACTCTATCCGAAGTACATTACCTATATTCTCTGCAGTACTCCTGTTTTGGGGGCAGTATATACAGTTTGACCTATATTCTCCGCCCACGCATTGCATCATGGTCTATTTGTATACCGGTTGGGCATGTCCACAAAATTTCAAAGACTTCAAAAACTTCAAAAACTTCAAAAATTTAAAAAACTTTAAAAACTTTAAAAACTTCAAAAACTTCAAAAATTTCAAAAATTTCAAAAAATTCAAAATTTCAAAAATTTCAAAAAAATTCAAAAACTTCAAAAATTTCCACAAATTTAAAAAAAATAATTTTAAATTCAAATTTTCCAAAAACTTCAATAATTAAACAAAATTCAGGTCTTAGTCAGAAATATGGCTTGTTGCCATTCATCGGAAAGCTCATGGGGGTACGGTGGTGAGCGCCACCGAAAAGAGCAAGTGAGCAAGGGAAAAAATAGAAAAATAACATGACTCTGAAGTAGTAATTTTTATAGGCGCCAAATTACCATTCAAGACGTATACCCTTATAAACTGCGGGTCAGTCCTAGTAACGCGCACGTCAACTCCGCCGCCACCGGCGGCGTTTGCGGCGGCGGCTGTTGTTGTTGTTGTTGTCGTCGTTGTCGTCGTCGTCGTCGTTGTCGTTGTTGTTGTTGTTCTGAAGACGTGTGTTTAACTTTGATATGACGGTTGACTAGTTCACTAGTTCAGACTGTCGTTCATAACGTCTCTTCGTGTTGTTTGTACTGGATACAAATGTCAATGCAATTATGAGTGATTTCAATATGCACACTCTATTGTATAGGTAAAAAATTGGCGCGGCGGCAGTGAGGGGTGAGGAGGGGGCCACACGCCGCGCCAATTTGTATCCAGTACAAACAACACGAAGAGACGTTATGAACGACAGTCTGAACTAGTGATCTAGTCCACCACTTTTCCTTGTTTGCAAAGATAGTTTGAAGCGTCATATCAAAGTTAAACACACGTCTTCAGAACAACAACAACAACAACGACGACGACGACGACGACAACAACGACAACAACAACAACAACAACAGTTTTTGAAGTTTTTAAAGTTTTTTAAGTTTTTGAAATTTTTGAAGTTTTTGAAATTTTTTGGACATGCCCAACCGGTATACAAATAGACCATGATGCAATGCGTGGGCGGAGAATATAGGTCAAACTGTATATACTGCCCCCAAAACAGGAGTACTGCAGAGAATGTAGGTCATGTACTTCGGATAGAGTTATCGTTCCTGATTTGCCGTCAAACGGGCCCTGTAGCATCAAGGGACACATTCTCGAACTATAGCTCATTATTATCGGATTAGGATTGGACATCATATATTGCCAATTTTACTACTTTCGATTGCCGTTTTGTCACTATTTTTGGAAGTGATGGCCTAATTTCTCCTAAAATGGGTACTAGATTTTCATATGACATCAAATGTGCAGTAAGTACACCGGAGTGTTCGATTCCGGATATTCTGGGCATTAAAATAATTATTTATTTTTCTTCGAAATTTTAGTCTATTTCGAATTTGTGGCACACTGAGGAGTCCAAATTCCAATCCTCGTGATATTGCTCACTATTATCAGACATTGATTTAAATAGTATACATTGACACAAATGGCCATTTAAAACAATAGTGGAATAATGGAAACTATTTAGTGAAATTCAGCGAAAATTGTCAAATTTTACCACTTTCGGTCGCCATTTTCTCCACCATTTTTTTATTTTGACAATCGAATTGTACACGAAATGGCATATTCCTGCAATGACAACAATCATAAATTGTTTATTTTGCATATTTCTGCCATCTTCATAACTTAAATTTAACTGCCATTCAAGTGTATGTTCTTAGAGCTCTAGAAACTTTTTTCCCAACGCGGATTTTAACGAATTTTGGATATGTTGTTCCCAAGGTTCTGCCCGACAAAATGACACCAAAAAGAGCTTGTCAACAGTTTGTTCTAGGTCCAATGCTTCAACGACCAGACAATATGTATACTATCCGTTGTAAACAAAAACTGGAACATACAAACAATTTATCGATGTAAGTATATCGATTTATGACAGCATGTGCGAGTTAGCGGCGCTTAATAGCTCTATTGTCCATATAGCGAAAAGTTGTCCTTTGCAACCCGTCTGGGGCGCTAACATTGACTAATCAGCTGAGTATCAGCTAAACTTGAAACTTCTAGAATTCTCTACAATTAACATTTAAATTTAAATCAAATATTTAAACTGCTCACGTGATTAACAAATATGCAATAAACAGTCGGCAAGTTGACGGAAATAAATACGGATATCAGCGGGGCACACAATATATCATATCTCCGAGAGGTCCCGACTGTGCATGGCACTGCATTTGATCATTTATACTCGTTTCAGCGTTATATGATGCATTTTACTGAGCATTTACGTGATGTCTGTACCAAAGGAATACTCGTGTTAGCATGTATTTCTCGTCTTGCGTTTGCTAAATAAATTGAGCATTAACATGGACAAGTTTTACCAATTTAGGGTCAAATCGGATAGGTTGTTTTCAACAATGAAAATTTTGACCTACGTTATTTGTCCAATATTGTAATGTTCCCCACCAGACTATCAAACAGTTGGTGGAACATGATCTTTACGGGCGAAGCCAGAGAATAGTTCATGATATGATCTAACTCTTTGTTGATTTCGCGGTATCTAAAACTGTTCTTCAGTTGTTTTGATACTTGTGTAAATAGTCCTGATGAAACTTCCCAAAGAAACAAAAACATATTCAACGCATTGTTCAGTCTTACATAACCTTTATAACCATGATTAGCAATATAACAATACATACCGAGTATGCTTCCGGTCCCATTCTCCTTCAGGATATATATAGAGACGGCCGGTAAAACACACGAAACCTCACAACACACACTCTTATCATAATTCCTTCTTTTTTTCAGTCTATATGTAATGTAATTGTAAATGCTCTGTCATCTTGTTCATAAATATTATAAATACAATCTTTTTATAAGGTTTGGGAGAGAGATATATTGTAAGTTAGATTAACTTGTATACCAATCCCATTGTAATTTCAAACTTCAATGCAATCTGTTTAAAGTAATGTGTAAATATTTCAGACAGGCGAAAGGTCATATGTCAACGACCCTTGCTGAGCCACTATGTGATTCCCCATACAACTACCTCCGGTTTCATATTTGCTGCGCTGTATTCCATGGTGGTATGTGTATAGCTGACAGGCATCAACATTGCAAACGCAGCACGAGGAACTACAATTGAGAAGCGTTTCTGACATATAATGTAGTGCGATCGGTACAACATACGATAGTCTTCAGATAGGAACTTCATTTTGATGCTGTTAATGGATGATTCCACAGGCAGTCTTAGTGGGATGAGTATAGGAGATATGCTCAACAATATTAACTGATTTTACAGACTGTACTTATGCTGGTTTTCACACACAAGAAAATACATTGTTCTCGTCGCTAAATGTGAAAAATACCTATCGGCACGCAGCAATGTTACAGTCATGGTTAAATTGCTGGCACCATCGGACAATCAAAACATGATTTGATCACAAACGCTATTTAAAAAGTCAATTTAACACTTTTTAGTATTTGCAAATAGCCAAATTAGTGTGAACGACCATGAAACGCTGCTAATAATTATTTGATTGACAACTGTGGAAAGATCCATTATGTCATCTTCGAAATCATCCGAGTTATCTCGTCAATACGACCATATGCTTTTATTTCGACATATAAGCAGATATATAGCGAGAATGTCGTCAGCTGGTTGCAAGTTTACGATGGTGGGAAGCGAAGCGAGCGGGACTGATATTAATGAAAGTGATTGGGATATGATGATCGAACCTAGAAACATTATAATAGAAGAGTCCAGCATAATATACCGGGAGGACCTCCCGTGTTATGTTCGAATACCGACCGATGTGTTATGCGGAATCGTCCCTCGTGAGCTGGTTGGTAACGGACAATATATGCGGGCTGATCCAGTCAGAGATATGAACGAGGAAATCTTCGGAAAACTTAATTTAATTGTTAATGGATTCTCGAAGGTCGGTAAGATACAAACAGGTTCAGAAACTTCTATAGACTTTGTTCCACAGCTGAAGATTAGTGGTTTACCTAGGACAGCCCACTCCTTCACTACACGCGACCGTTCGTGGCCATCAGACGACATAATGTCCCTAATTATAAAAGGAGAGTTTCATCTCGCAGCACGACCCGCACCATCCAACCCGGAACATGAGCATGATTTCTGTTTGTCATTCGCTAAAGCCGAAGTCGTGCTCACAAGAACAATGTCCGTTAACCAGATAATCAGTATTAGTTTGCTGAAAATAATTGGATGTCTCGTTGATGGTGAACGGGTGGTGCTTACATCATATATACTGAAAACGGTTGCCCTGTGGTTCTTCGAACAGACGGATAATCGAGTTTGGGAGAACAATCGGCCAGTTGTAAGCATGCTGATAAAACTGTATAAGTATTTAGAAAAGAAATGTCTGCCTCATTATTTCGTTCATGACATGAACTTGTTATGTGATGTTTCTGAATCAGTTCTTGCGCATGTCAAAATGCGATTGCGGTCTTTTCTCGGGTACCATCTAATGCTTGAGGACATCACTGGAATTAGTTCATACACAAAACTTATTCTGGCTGTCCATATAATGAGAAATGCAAATCCTACCTGTCATTTGTTCGCAGGCAATGGATGGTTCCAATATGTGCAAACTGGGAATGTTCCTGATCTTAACTTCAAACAAAAGCTCTCTACCAAAGTCATCACATTCTGCCCAGCGCATATAATGATACGTGGACATATGGACAGAATTCAAGAGTGGCGGTTATCATTGAATGAATTGGCTGATGAATGGTTGAAGTCACACAGAATAGAGTCCTCTATCTGTGGTAATGTTAACATGTATGTAACTAACATTGTTGGATCTACCACGGAATCGTTAGATCTGTCCTTCGGAATGAATTCTGAGGAAAACGTACATGGTAGTCGTAGTGTCGGGGGAGGATCGACACACTCAGAAGATACATTGAAGAAATGGTTAACTTTCAGTGCTGTTATCATTAACAAATTGAATTCACACGGGAACAACATCGCTAGTCAAGTGTTAGATGGGATGTCACATAGATCACGTGACGATAGTTGTTCGAGCTCCGATGTGTTTATGGCGGATGCGTGCAAACTGCTCGATCAAGTTACCAAGGAAATAATTGAGTTCGCAATCGACAACATTGAAACTGGTCACATTGGTTTACATCCATTAAGACAAGCAGCTGTCGGCGATTCACCAGAAAACATATATATGTTGTATGATGCAATGGAATTATTGTTTCTTCCCATCGAGTACGATATCGTTAGGAGAATCCTTCTCAATGCACCACCGACGCAGTTATTTACTCCAATTCCTTTGGAATATCGGTGTTTGGGTGCGTTCTTTATTGCACAAAGAATGCTGAGAATTTTCGAGCATTTTCAGCAAGCAGTGCACGGCTACAACTGTTACCTGCGATTCATGGCCAACGCCATACGGGGCGAACACAGAACATGATTTTACTCGACGCCTATTATGAAAGTAAACCCAGAGGAACACGGCATATTACAACAGTGTAACCAAATATAAACATATAGACATATAACCATATGTTTCTTTATGCTGATACACATATCATCTTTGTCAGAACCGGAGTTGATCCAAGACGTATTCTTATTAGAGAGCCACGAATAAGTTTATGCCAACACCAGGCAAGTGTACCCATTCGCGAGTCAGCATGACGTGGTTTGATATATCATTGTCTTGCTGACCATCAACTCCATGTGTATATAGCTGATCATATACACTACATAACTCAATTGTATTCATAGCAGTGTATTTGCCATATGATTTTATAATTTAAGCACATATGCACATTAACCCTTTACCCAACAGAACGGCGCTGTGCCAATGCATTCTCTTATATATGCGAGTCGACCATAGGTCGCCTCGCATATATAAGAGAATGCATTGGCTTAACACATATTAAAAATGATAAAATAAGAAAAAATTATAAAATTGTTAAAGAATGTAAGAAAAAATGGTAAAAAGTGTTAAAAAAAGATTTTTTTTAGGCCAATGCATTCTCTTATATATGCGAGGCGACCTATGGTCGACTCGCATATATAAGAGAATGCATTGGCACAGGGCATAACTGTAACCATCACAATGTGGTCAATGAACCGGTTCCAATGATACCCATATTTATATGGTTTTATTGAGACAGACCCAAGATAATTTAGGCTGTTGAAGCTTTATTTGGCCGGTTTGTTGGGTAAAGGGTTAATATATCACCTCTCTCACCAAATGATTCATCCTGGATTCCTTATTTGTCCACCATGCCAATAATTTTGTGGTTCTTATAGACATGGCACCTGTTGGTTATTCATTGTGATTTCGCCTGTTGCACACATGAAGAAACATTGAAGAATAATTTGTGTTCTTCTTGTGTTACATTTGCTTCAATGCTTCTTCAATTTTCTGAGTTAATTCCAAAAACTGACTCTTAGTCATATCATATTCCAGCACTTCAGAAGAATAAACTATATCTCAGCGAAATGTAACGACTCCAAGATATTTCTAATATGCTTTTTAGAACTTTTGAATTTAATATCCGTCGATAGTGAGTGAGATGGACATGGGCGAGTCGCTAAAATGAGTCAAAATAAAAATGAATAATATGATATCTAAGTATACACTAGATCATGCAATGAATCTCTAACGCCCAGAGAGATCATATTCCACCAATACAAAACCTTGGAACTTTTTGAAATGTTGACAGGGAACCTTATAAAGTAGAAAAAATAATGCGGGGAATATATTTCTTAGTTATTATCTGTTCCTTAGTAATGTACTTCACTGTAGGTGAATGTCCCAACTCAAAATTGCATGCTTTTCTCTGGCTTTATGAGCCGATATCGCAACAAACATTGAGTTAATTATCCAGGAGAAATTCCATTATTGTAAGCGACGCAAGGCAAAATCGCTCACAAATTCACTTAAATCATGAAATTTTGAGTTGGGAACTTCACCTACAGTGAAGTGCATTATTAAGGAATACTAACTAAGAAATATATTCTCTGCGTTATTTTTCGACTTTATAAGGTTCCCTGTCAAAAATTCAAAAGGTTCCAATGTGTTGTACTGGTGGAATATGATATCTACAGGCGTTAGCCAGAGTAGAGATTCATGGCATGATCTAAGTATACACTATCGAAACATACACTATATTTTCTTTGTAAACAACTGGATTTAGAGTTACACAAACAATCGCCCAGAATAACAGGCTGATATTTGTCTTTCCTGCTAGTTCTCACACCCACGACTGTTGCAGACGAGAGTCTGTCCTTGTCGCCATACATTATGGTGCTAAATACGTTGGTTCTCTGCATAATTCATGCAACTTTGTCAGTTTCTTAGTGGGGCTGGTTATGTCCTGGGGCAGTGGAGTGACTTTTCAGTGAAATTAGCTGTAGTGCCTTCAAGTTATGAAAGGAATTACATGGATAATTTTACCCTATTGAACATGGGGTCTGGGCCCCTTCCATATAGAAAAAACTAAAGTAACGGCGGCCAAATTGGGAATATTCAAGCAGGAGAACAACTGAACAATATGCAGCTGATAATATATAAGTTGTCTCAGCTATAACAGCAACTGTCAGTAAAATATGAAATCAATTTGTGAGAGATGTGTACTGTACTAAAACATCAAATAATTACTTTCAAATGGCAAAGTTTGAAGTTAATACTGAGGATCCCCATACTGAAATCAATCATCTTGGGAAATTGGGAAATTGTAATTTAGAAATTGGGAAAATCACACCACTCGTTTTATGTTGGGTTTACCTGAATGACTTGAATTCAAGTTAAGTAATATGTGGCTGTATATCACGAAACTAACAGGATATAAAACAGGCACCCAAATGTTGTTTGCTCACTCATATGACTGTGATGATGTGTGTATACCTCGCCACTCTACTGACGCAACTGTCAACTGGCAATTCAATTATTTAGATTCGGCATTGCTCAAAAACAAAATGATATAATAGCCATATTAAACCATGGTCAGAATATAGTTTAGTTTAAACGTATTTATTTGTCAAATGTATATAACACATGATATATAACACATACATTTTAATACATATATTGGGATTTGAGAACAAGTGCTGACTCACTTGTGGGTACCCCCTCTCTCTCTCCCTAATATAGTTAATTGGATTACTCGTTATTTGCTTATTCAACAATTTTAATGTCTGGCTGGCAAGACCATGAAAAATCTTTTAATTTAGTCTGTTGGGGTCGATTTTGTCAGTCAGTGACAAGTTGTTCGAGTTCAAACTGTTTTGCAACACACTGAAAGCTTAATATACTCATACATAATAATAAAAACTGAATGGTAAACATTTTAATTCTTTATTTGAATTTGAGGAATTTTCATAATTTCGGCTCTTTTCGGGAGAAATTGCACATACTACTGTTCAGTTTGTCCCCAAAATAATTATAGGCTTTACATAATTATAGATCAATTATAGTTGACTATCATAAACAATGACCATGTTAACAATCTGCGACCAATATTCATATTTTTTTCACTGCAATGTGCACCGTCGGGGAAATTGCTATAGCATAGAATGCTCACCTGGGATTGTTAGGAACTTTTAGTATTTTGTTCTAAATATATTCGCCAAGAACATCTGAAAACATCTCTTCAGTTACATTATTTTCCTTAGTTTACCATTATGTTCATGTACTAACCGCCTGGTGGCCAATTAGGAAATGAAGAACACAGGAATAATTATTATGGTTCGTCATGCTGCATGGTGTTATTTTGAACCATATGGTTAAATATTAGAAATAATTATTGGTTCCTCACCTTTCCAACAGGAACCGTTTATCAATGGTTCATCAATAGTTTATAATTAGGGTCTTCAAGAACCAATTTTGGTTTAATCTTACCCATGTTGCCAGAGAAACCATTGATTCGCCTATTTCCAAGCTTACTTGATTCCTTTACTTGGAGACAATCGATTACAATGAAGCTAAAGGTTCACGCATATGATCCAACTTCCAATCAACGGTGTCAGAACTGCGGACACACGTACCACAAGAGCAATGGCATGACAATTTATTATGGTGGAGTTTTTGTGACAATTGGTCGTCATAATTAATATGCCATAGCTGGTCATGTCGCCCGCTGTATATTCGCACAATGAGTCTTCCAAAGTTCGTTATTATCAGCCTTTTCTTGTTTTTGGTCCGTGTATATACATGTATAGTTCGCTTTGTTTATTCCAGATAATTTCTCTCAGCTGTATTTCCTCCAACAGTTCCGATACAGCTTCATCGGCCAACATGATGTTTGCGGAATTATGAGTAGAACTAAACGTCGAAAAATTAAAAGAACGCAATTGGGGAACTGTCTTAATACGTATGAAATGAATATAAGTGAACAAACATACATTGAGATCATATCAATAAAGCTTTCTACGTGCATGATATGTGAGTGAATGGGGGATTGCCACGGTCAAATACAATTCTGGAAGATCGATCGCGCATTTATATATATCGTAAAGAATACAACGTTGCGATACGTAATGAGTATAGAGATCAAACTTGGTAAAGCGCAAGCCAGTCGACTCATTGTGCGCAAACTCAGCGGGCAACATGGCTAGCTATGGCACATAATTATGACGACCAACTGTCACCAAACTCCACCATATATAATAAATTGTCACACCAACTGTGCCATCGCTACTGTGGTACGTGTGTCCGCAGCCAAAATATATAGCGTATTTCACATATCTACATAAAACAGTCGGAAAGTGGTCGGAGGTAAATAGGGATTCATGGGTCTCACATCACGTGGACGCAGGTAAATAGGGATTCATGGGACACACATCACGTGGTGCCAGACTAAAAAGCCAAACGAGATCACAGTTTATGCGTGCGATAACAGTGTATGTGCCACAGCGCTTGGTATAATTAGAGACCATATATAGCCCAATTTTAAATGCCTATAAACAAAACAGTGTATTCCATGAAGGGCGTTTATGAATTCCTAACCAATTGACCGAATATATTAAAGAGCGTTCCTGGAAATATTTTTAGCGCTTCAACTATATGGCATTTTTTTTATGTGCTTGTATGGTCCTTGTGTGACGCTAGATGTCGCTGCATTCAAATGCTTTCCACAAGTTTGACCAAAATTCAGTAGTAAATTTTGCGTTTCCACGTCCGGGGATCGAAATATTGGCGGAGATATGCGATAAGTTATATAATATTTAGGGATGTTATAATCTACAGAAGTACGTACAGCCTATCTGTAGCTCACGACCTCACGTATATGTTGACACAGATCACCCCTCCTTCCAAAATACGTATATTTAGACATAATCCGGAATACAAATGATCCATGCATATTCGTTTAAAACCACTACCCGTTAATATTCATCATAAGTTCATTCAGAAAGTTATATTATGACACATAGCATAGCTCAAATTCCTTTACAACATGCCCATTACATTTTATTTCAAAACCTTACAATCAACAGTTTCCAAAAAAACACTAATGTACATTAATTTATGTATAATGTTATTTAATTTGTTAAAAGAGACGTATATGTCATCTGGGCCGGCTGTTATAATTAACCATACATATGTCATAATATTAACTATATTAATTCATTCATTAATACAAATCCGAAACAGGAGCCCCAACTTATAATAAAATACACACCGATATATGATTTATGTGTGCCATATTAGAGAATTAATCACGAAACGCTCTTTAATGTATTGGTTAGAGGTAATGTAAAGCCCTTGCCCACATAAACAATTGGTGATGAAACAATGCAAATTAATACTAAACGAACACACACAAAATAGACAAAACAATTAATGACCGCGGTGTATATATATCACGAATCCATAAACTCCGTTTAGCTATGATATTGGTGGGTCCTGCTGATTTAACTATGGTATTGGTGGGTCCTGCTGATTTAACTATGATATTGGTGGGTCCTGCTGATTTAGCTATGGTATTGGTGGGTTATCCTGATTTATCATTGACATTGGTGGGTCCTGTTGGTTTAGCTATCATATTGGTGGGTCCTGCTGATTTAGCTTTGACGTCGGTGGGTCATCCAGATTTAGCTATGGTATTGGTGGGTTATCCTGATTTATCGTTGATATTAGTGGGTCCTGCTGTTTTAGCTATCATATTGCTGGATCCTGCTGATTTATCTTTGACATTGGTGGGTCCTGTTGATTTAGCTACGGTATTGGTGGGTCCTGCTAATTTAGCTATGACATTGGTCGGTTCAGCTGATTTAACTATGATACTGGCGGGTCCTCGTGATTTATCTATGACATTGGTCGGACCTGCTGATTTAGCTATGATAATGGTGGGTCCTCGTGATTTAGCTATGATATTGGTCAGTCCTACTTATTTAGTTGTGATATTGGTGGGTTCTGCTGATTTGTCGTAATTTATTTGGGGTCTTTCCCCTACCAGAGAGGCACCGTTTGATAGGACAACATAGTTCTCATTTCTAGTTACGTGTTCAAATACAGACCAACTCCGTGGTGTATATTGTTGGACACAGTACTGTATGATGTGCTAACGTCACTAGTGGTCCTGCTGATTTAGCTATGATATTGGTGGGTCTTCCTGATTTAGCTATGATATTGGTGGGTCCTGCTGATTTAGCTATGATATTGGTAGGTCCTGCTGATTTAGCTATAATATTAGTGGTCCTGCTGATTTAGCTATGATATTGGTGGGTCCTGCTGATTTAGCTATGATATTGGTGGGTCCTGCTGATTTAGCTATGATATTGGTAGGTCCTGCTGTTTTAACTATGATATTGGTGGGTCCTGCTGACTTAACTATGATATTGGTGGGTCCTGCTGATTTATCTTTGACATTGATGGGTCCTGCTGATTTAGCTATCATAATGGTTGGTCCTGCTGATTTAGCTATGATATTGATGGGTCCTGCTGATTTAACTATGATATTGGTGGGTCCTGCTGATTTAGCTATGGTATTGGTGGGTTCTCCTGATTTATCTTTGACATTGGTCGGTCCTGCTGATTTAGCTATGATATTGGTGGGTCCTGCTGGTTTAATTATGATAGTGGTGGGTCCTGCTGATTTAGCTATGATATTGGTGGGTCCTGCTGATTTAATTATGATATTGGTGGGTCCTGCTGATTTAGCTATGGTATTGGTGGGTTCTCCTGATTTATCTTTGACATTGGTCGGTCCTGCTGATTTAGCTATGATATTGGTGGGTCCTGCTGGTTTAATTATGATATTGGTGGGTCCTGCTGATTTAGCTATGATATTGGTGGGTCCTGCTGATTTAATTCTGATATTGGTGGGTCCTGTTGATTTAGCTATCATATTGGTGGGTCCTCCTGATTTAGCTTTGACATCGGTGGGTCCTGCTGATTTAGCTATCATATTGGTTGGTCCTGCTGATTTAGCTATGATATTGATGGGTCCTGCTGATTTATCTTTGATATTGGTGGGTCCTGCTGATTTATCTTTAATATTGGTGGGTTCTGCTGATTTAGCTATGATATTGGTGGGTCCTGCTGATTTAGCTATGATACTGGTGGGTTCTGCTGATTTAGCTATGATATTGGTGGGTCCTGCTGATTTAGCTATGATATTGGTGGGTCCTCCTGAATTAGCTAATAGTGGTGGGTGTGCTGATTTAGCTATGACATTAGTGGGTTCTGCTGATGTATCTTTGATATTGGTGTGTCGTCCTAATTTAGCTATTATATTAGTGGGTTCTGCTGATTTATCTAAGATATGTGTGTGTCCTGCTGATTTAGCTATGATATTGGTGGGTCCTGCTGATTTAGCTATGATATTGGTGGGTCCTGCTGATTTAGCTATGATATTGGTGGGTCCTCCTGATTTAGCTATGATATTGGTGGGTTCTGCTGATTTAGCTATGATATTGGTGGTCCTGCTGATTTAGCTATCATATTGGTGGTCCTGGTGACTTAGCTTTAATATTGGTGGGTCCTGCTGATTTAGCTATCATATTGCTGGATCCTGCTGATTTAGCTTTGATATTGGTGGGTCCTGCTGATTTAGCTACGGTATTGGTGGGTCCTGATAATTTAGCTATGACATTGGTCGGTTCAGCTGATTTAACTATGATACTGGCGGGTCTCTCATGATTTATCTATGCCATTGTGGGTCCTGCTGATTTAGCTGGTTCTGCTGATTTGTCGTAATTTATTTGGGGTTTTTCCCCTACCAGAAAGGCATCGTTCGATAGGACAACATAGTTCTCATTTCTAGTTACGTGTTCAAATACAGACCCAACTCAGTGGTGTACATTGTTGGACAAAGTACTGTATGATGCGGTAACGTCACTAGTTGTCCTGCTGATTTAGCTATCATATTGGTGGGTCCTGCTGATTTAGCTATTATATTGGTGGGTCCTCCTGATTTAGCTATGATACTGGTGGTCCTGCTGATTTAGCTATTATATGGGTGGATCCTCCTGAATTAGCTAATATTGGTGGGTGCTGCTGATTTAGCTATGACATTAGTGCGTCCTGCTGATTTGGCTATGCTATTGGTGGGTCATGCTGATGTATCTTTGATATTGGTGGGTCCTGATGATTTAGCTATTATATTGGTGGGTCCTGCTGATTTAGCTATGATATTGGTGGGTACTGCTGATTTAGCTATGCTATTGGTGGGTCTTGCTGATTTAACTATGATATTGGTGGGTGCTCCTGATTTAGCTATAGTATTTGTGGGTTCTGCTCATTTAGCTATGCTATTGGTGGGTGTTGCTGATTTAGCTTTGGTATTGGTGGGTCCAGTTGATTTAGCTATGCTATTGGTGGGTCCTGCTGATTTGGATATGCTATTGGTGGGTTCTGATGACTTAGCTATGATACTGGCGGGTCATGCTGATTTAGCTATGATATTGGTGGGTCCTGCTGATTTAGCTATGGTATTGGTGGGTCGTCCTGATTTAGCTATGCTATTGGTCGGTTCAGCTGATTTAGCTATGCTATTGGTGGGTCCTGCTGATTTGGCTATTTTATTGGTCGGTTCAGCTGATTTAGCTATGATATTGGTGGGTCCTGATGATTTAGCTATGATATTGGTGTGTCTTCCTGATTTAGCTATGATATTGGCGGGTCGTCCTGATTTAGCTATGATATTGGCGGGTAATGCTAACTTAGCTATGGTTTTGATTGGTTCTGCTGATTTAACTATGATATTGGCGGGTCCTGCTGATTTAGCTATGATATTGGCGGGTCCTGCTGATTTAGCTATGATATTGATCGGTTCTGCTGATTTAGCTTTGATATTGGCAGGTCCTGCTGATTTGGCTATGATATTGGTGGGTCCTGATGATTTAGCTATGATATTGGTGTGTCTTCCTGATTTAGCTATGATATTGGCGGGTCCTGCTGATTTAGCTATGGTATTGGTTGGTCCTGCTGATTTGGCTGTGATAGTGGTGAGTCCTGCTGATTTAGCTATGATATTGGTGGGTCCTGCTGATTTAGCTATGATATTGATTGATTCTGCTGATTTAGCTATGATATTGGTGGGGACTCCTGATTTAGCTATGATATTGATCGGTCCTGCTAATTTAGCTAGTTTCATGGTGGGTCCTGATTTAGCTATGGTATTAGTGGATACTGCTAATTTAGCTATTATATTGGTGCATCCTGTTGATTTCGCTGTGATATTGATGGGTCCTGCTGATACAGCTATGATAATGGTGGGTCCTGGTGATTTAGCTTTGATATCCGTGGTCCTGCTGATTTAGCTTTGATATTGATGGGTCCTGCTGATTTACCACCTTTTGTTCCGACTGCAAGAATTAGTTTGATAATTAGTTTATTCTTAAGATTACGCTTTTCACTGAACACAAAAACAACCTACCATTTCAATTAATATGTCTTTTGTTTATAGCACAGTGACTCAGCAGTGATTTATGTGTAGCTGAAATTACCTAGGGTGGGACAGGAAGACAACTGAACAGTCATATCCCTCCCCATCAGATATCTGAGTTTATTTAATATGTATTGTTATATTTTTGTTTATGTATAGTTATCTGATGAATAAATAAATTTGAATTTGAATTTACCTTTGATATTGGCGGGACCCGCTGATTTAGCTTTGATATTGGTCGGTTTAGCTGATTTAGCTATGATATAGGTGGGTCCTGCTGATTTAGCTATGATATTGGTGGGTCCTGCTGATTTAGCTATGATATTGGTGGGTCCTGCTGATATTGCTATGATATTGGTTGGTCCTGCTGATTTAGCTATGATATTGGTGGGTCCTGCTGATTTAGCTATGATATTGGTGGGTCCTGCTGATATTGCTATGATATTGGTGGGTCCTGCTGATTTAGCTATGATATTGGTGGGTCCTGCTGATTTAGCTATGATAGTGGTGGGTCCTGCTGATGTAGCTAGGATATTGGTTGGTTCTGCTGACTTAGTTTTGACGTTAGTGGGGACAGTGATGCTGCCAAGAAAGAGTAACGTTATATTTCTCCAACTCTCATTTTGAATTTGATAAATCGGAGTGATTGGAGAAAAGCCACGGTCTGCAATATATGTAACGATTGAAATATAAATCTAGATTTTGAGCATTTGACATTAATTTGTGCAGGCATTGTTAAACTATTTTCAGATATATGAATAACTAACTGTTCCATGAAAATAATGAACTTCTCTTGGGTCATCTAGACTTTACGAATACATGCAAATTTACAATTTAAGAAACATAATGGTACTTTTTCTTAATCCGCGTCAATTTGCCTCAGCTACATCATAGCATGTCCGCCGAGAGGTCCAGGTCTACATCATTTTTTGTCTTAGTCGATCTGTTAAACCATTTATAACTATTTGGTTCTTCTTGCCGTGAGTTTGTACTGTGTAAAGCTTTCGCTCTTTGTCGATTATAATGAAATTTCAACCGGGTACTCAATTCAATGTTTATAACGAAATCGTCGCCTAAATAAAGCAATATCGAGCTATGACCTTCACGTGCGGTGAAACACAATATCGGGTTGTGACCTTCAAGTACGGTACAATAAAATACTGAACTGTGACATTCACGTACGGTGCAATACAATTTCGGGTTGTGACCTTCAAGTACTGTGCAATACAATATTGAACTGTGACATTCACGTACGATGCAATACAATATCGAGCTGCAACCTTCATGTACGGCGCAATACAATATCGGTTGTGACCTTCACGTACACAACACCGAGCTGTGACCTTCACGTACGATGAAATACAATATTGAACCGTGAACTTCACGTACGATGGAATTCAATATTGAACTGTCACCTTCACGTACGTTGCAATACAATATCGATCTGTGACCTTCACGTGTGGTGCAATACAATATCGGGATGTGACCTTCACGTACTGTGCAATACAATATCGAGCTATGTTATGTGACATTCACGTAAGTGCAATACAATATTGAAATGTGACATTCACGTACGGTGCAATACAATTTTGAAGCTTGAATACCGGGTTATGTGGCCTTCACGTACGGTGCAATACAATATCGAAATGTGACATTCACGTACGGTGCAATACAATAATGAACCTTACCGGGTTGTGTGGCCTTCACGTACGGTGCAATACAATATAGATATGCGACATTCGCGTACGGTGCAATACAATATCGATACGTGACATTGAACATGATCTCTACGGGCGAGGCCAGAGGATAGTTTCATAAAATGATCTAACTCTTTCGTTGAATTTGAAATTTACAATACAATTATTATGCTTAATGTAATGTGTCAATATTTCAGACAGACGAACGGTCATGCCACATTCGTCTTCAACGACCCATACTGAGCCTACACTGGTATTCCCGATACAACTAGATCCGGGTTCATCTGTAAATACTCTGTTTTCAACGATGGTGTGCGTTTATAGCAACATGGCGAACGCGGTACGAGTATTTACGACTGTGAATAGTGATTGACAATGATCGATCGGTTCAACATACTTTATTATGATAATCTGACGATCGTAGCTTAACTTTGATGTGCTGATGGATGATTCCACATCCAATCACAGTGGGACTCTGGGAGGAGCACAGCTGTTGTCAGGAGACAATATCGTCTGTAAATTATTTTGAAAAACTATGGCGTCCAAATACTGAATTCAGAAAACGACCGGCTCAATCGCTGATTGGTTGAATGTAATTGCTTTTTGTTATTTGATTGACAGCTGTAGAAATATCCATTATGTCATGTTCAACAAGAAATCGTCAAAGTGAGGAATCACCGGATGCATCTCGTCATTACGACCAGATGCTTTTATTTCGACAAATGAGCAGAATTGTAGCGAGGATGTCGTCTGCTGAGTATAAGTTGACGATGGTGGGAAGCACAGCGAGCGGGGTTGATGTTAATTCGAGTGATCACGATATCATGATCGAACCTCGAAACATTATAATCAAAGAGTCCAGCATAATATACCGGGAGGACCTCCCGTGTTATGTTCGAATACCGACCAGATAGTTACGCGGGCTCGTCCCTTGTGAGCTCGTTGATGGCGGAGAATACATGCGAGCTGATCCAGTCAGAGATATTAGTGAGGAAATCTTCGGAAAAACTCGTTTCACGTTTAGTGGAATTTCCAAAGTCGGTAAGATAATTGTCGGGTCAGAGGGTTCTACAGACCTTGTTCCACAGCTGAAGATTAATGGGTTACCTAGGACAGCTCACTCATTCACTACACGCGACCGTTCGTGGCCATCAGACGACATTGTGTCCCTAATTATAAATGGGGAGTTCCATCTCGCAGCTCGACCCGCTCCATCCAACCCGGATCCCGATCATGATTTCTGTTTGTCATTCGCTAAAGCCGAAGTCGTCCTCACAAGAACAATGTCCGTTAACCAGGTATTGAGTATCAGGTTGCTGAAAGTAATCGGATGTAGTATTGATGGTGGGCGGGGAGTGCTAACCTCGTACAAACTGAAAACGGTTGCCCTGTGGTTTTACGAACAAACGGACCATCGAAAATGGGAGAACGATCGGCCAGTTGTGGACATGCTGATTAGACTTCATCAATATTTAATGAAGCAGTTTCTGCCTCATTATTTTGTTCATAAAATGAACTTGTTGAGTGATGTTTCGAGATCAGATATTGATCTTTGCCAAACGAGATTGTGGTCTTTTCTCGGATACTATCTGATCGTTGAGGATATCACCGGCATTAGTTCATACACAAAACTTATTCTTGCATCCAATATGTCAGGTTGGTTTAACCCATTATGCCATATATTTTTACACGGTATAGGGCTCAAATATGCTTGTACCTGGAATGTTCCAGACAAAAGCGTAAAACAACAGCTCTCCACCAAGGTAATCATGTTATGTCCAGTATATATAATGAGACGTTCGTATATGAGCGAAATTAAAAAGTTGCGTCTATCGTTTAATGAATTGGCTGATGAATGGTCGAACAACTCGCTCATAATAATGTCCTATAAGTTTGATGAAGTCAAATGGTATATAACTCAAATTGTGATATATACCATGGAACCTTCAGATATGTTCTTCGGGATGAATTCTAAGGAAAACGTATGTGGCAATCGTAGTGTCGGGGGAGGATCGACAAACTCAGACGATACAATGGAGAAATGGTTAGCTTTCATTGATGTTATCATTAACAAATTGAATTCGCACGGGAACAACATCGCTGATCAAGTATTAGATGGGATCTCACATAGGTCACGTGACCATAGTTGTGAGAACTCCGGTGTGTTTATGGTGGATGTGTGCAAACTGCTCGATCAAGTTACCAAGGAAATAATTGAATTCACAATTGAACACATTGAGGCGACGCCATCTCCTGTGGATTCTGGTGTGCAACATTCATTACGACAAGCAACAGTCGGTGATTCACCAGAAAACATACATATGTTGTATGAAGCATTTGAAGTATTGTTTCTTCGCATCGAATACGATCTCGTTAGGAGGATTCGTTCCAAGCCATCAACGTATTCATTTACGCCAGACACTTTGGAATATCGGTGTATAGCTGTGTTCTTAATTGCACACGAAATGATACGACGGTTCAGTAATTTTCTATCAGTAGTGCACAACTACAACGGATACCTGCGATTCGTGGCCAACGCCATCAGGGGCGCCCGAGAACTAGAACATGATTTTGGTTAATCAATCATCTATAATTAGGTTCTTCGTCAAGAACCAATTTTTATCTATTCTTTCTCAATGAAGTTAGATTGGTTATTCACACCTATTTCTAAAAGGAGCTTCACCGGTGGTTCAGTATAAATAAAGCGATCCATAACCTTACTTCATCACTGATCTTTGTGATATAAGTATTGACCAAATTCCAAATTGCATTTGACTATTAAGGTGTTAACACAGGACAGATGAGATAAAATACACACATTTGAAAATTAGTTTAAACTTCAAGGTGGTTCGCGCTCCAAAAATACACCTAATAATATTCGCTTTTGAATTTTCCCCGGTATCGAACTTGGCCAATAAATTCCTGAACCACTTTTCCACGAGCATTATATGTCCCACAAAGACGCATTGAAGTCATAATGAATACAACTTCGAAAACAATGTTTGGTCCCCAAATAAAAACTGTGCCGTTTGTATTCATCCTAATTCTGTAATAATTTTAGTTCTTCGAGAATATATATATATGGAATATGTAGCTAAAACTTGAACTGATTATGTACGTGAGGGGGATTTGAGCATCTATTGGACGAGGCTCTGCCGATTCCAACAGATGCCAAATCCCCCGAACGGACACACAAAAAAGTTTTGTTGGGGGATTTTCCTAATTTTTCATTCATTACTTCGATGACGTGAAATAGTTCGTTGGCTTTTTACAGTTATTCTAAGCCGTCCTTGTTCTGATAATTTGTAAATATTTTATGAGATAAAACTTATAGGCCCTATCCTTTTACTAATTTTGTATTAATAACAGTGAATTATGGACGATAAAAACGTTCTAAAATTACAATGACGTCATTTAGGCCGGTTGACGTCCCTAGTTACCTGCGCAATTTGTATATAAAATTACGTCTTAAAAATAGTACTAACCTAAAAAAGATGCGTTGACATAAAACGAAGCTACTTTAACGAAATAGCCATAACGTTTATTAGGCAGACTTTATGTAGGCACTAGAGGTAGTGAACGGTGGATAAATTATTCAATTGTGTCAAACAGGAGGAATAATATGGCCTTCAGAAATAAAGCTGGTTCGTCAGCTTCCCACAAAAGAATCAGTAGTTTCTTTAATAGTGGTATAGTTAGGTTATTCGTCCATAACCATTCTCCCCCAAGAACTATTCCGAGGTAACATTGATGACGTAACCCATCCATGACTGGTGATTCCTGACATTTTGCGAAAACCATATGTCAATTCATTCTCTTGTATATGCGAGTCTCATATATACCTTCGCCTATATATATTCCAGGGGTAGCAGGAAGACAGCCCGATAGGGCTAGGCTATGCCCAACAATATACATCATTACCTTATTATGTGTTACTGCCATTGTATATTCATGTGTGTATTGTAAATAAATTATCCTATCCTTTATATAAGAGTATACACTGACCTAACAATGTTTACCTTGAAACTCTAAGCCAGTACATTATCTTATATTTGCGAGGTCCCCTATATGGGAGACTCACATGTGTAAGGGAATGCACTGGCACAGGACCTTTAATGCTACATCAGCACAACTCCAGTCATGAAATGGTTAACAATTTCTATAGTAAACTGATTCTTTCATTCAGTTATAAAAGTATTCATTAGAAAAGTATATTATTCATTTGGATGGATGACAAGGTGATAAAAGCAAACGACAGATAAATACAGACGCAGAATGAACCCTATTGAGGGAAATATTTAGATAATTAGTTCAATATTTTGTCGTTTGTTGAACTTATTATCTGAACATTTCCTATGGGAACTACTCATCAATGATGCTTTAGTATAGAAAGGGTCAAACTTATTATCTGAACATTTCCTATGGGATAACTACTCATCAATGATGATTTAGTATAGAAAGGGTCAAACTTATTACATGAACATTTCCTATGGGATAACTACTCATCAATGATGATTTAGTATAGAAAGGGTCAAACTTATTATCTGAACATTTCCCATGGGATAACTACTCATCAATGATGATTTAGTGTATAAAGGGTTAAAGACAACTAATTCGTCCCCTGAATTCCTAATTATAGTTTACCGTGGGTCCCACATAGCTAAGGAAGACACTAAAACGTGCATCTGATTATGAGTTATGGAAAGACAGATAGCACCAATTACGCAGTATAATATTATATCACTATTCGTTGAACTTGAAGAGAAATTATTATTTATTTATTATATATTATGAAGCATTCATTACCTGTCATATACATGTATTATATGAAAATCGGGAGGTGGTTCTACAAGACATTTTTTTCAGTATATTAGCTCTTTCGGTACTGGGGGGGATTCTCCATTTACTTTCAAAAATATATATTGGAATGGTCGATCCTTCACTAAAAGTGCTAACATATGACTAATATAAGCAGACAACTTCCATGGATTGATATGTGCCCCCTGCTTGTTGAAATTGTTAGCTTAATACTATCGCTAATGAATCATTGTAATAAAATAACTACTCATATCGTTTTGATTTGAACATATTTATTGTAACCCACAATATACAATATATATTACACAGGTTATATAACAAACTAGCAGGGTTACCTGGTTTTGTCCATGCTAAAGTGGTTTGAAACCCTCTGCTTTGGTTGGAATAGCGAATACTCTTGTTCAAAGTGTTACACATATTCTCATATTTTTTATATCCAAATTACATCACAAAACGTCATTCGTATACACCTTGTCGGAGTTATTGTAATTTTGTATATCACAATTAAATCGTTCCACCAATAAAGAATTATTAATTTATTTACAACTGCGCATACTTCAGACGTTATAATTTTTTTAATCGTGCAGTCAACGTGGTTGGAATGGACATTTATTCGTTTGCTTTTTTAATATGGTTTATTGGGATCAAATCATGAACGCCATATACACATTAGTTCGCAACAATACAAGACGACAATTGGGCTTCACATAAATCAATCTTGTGGGTTAGACTGAGATAAAATGTGTTTATCAATTTTGGGGCTCATCTCCCCATTCCGTTAACCCCTGACTCGAACGGCGCCACTTTTGACTTCTTTAAACCACACCATTAGATTCCCCATTTCATGGAGATGATTATGTATTAAGTTTGGTGGAAATCGGCGTCAAGAATATTGCTGCCCTGGACCAGTTCTGCCCCTGACAACAACAGCATAACGTCCCATTTCATTTGAATTTTAAATAGAGTTATGTCTCATTTCACTTGAAATATATGGTATTTTCTCCACCAGATAATTTAGTTCTCTCCCAATTGTAATATTTCTCAGTTGGGGTAATTTTTAAAGTTCAGAATTAGATTAACTTCAGTTAGCCTTTTTAGGATATTCTGTTGAGCGAGATTATTACTATATCTATCTTTGTTGATGCAAATTTACATATCCTCATCTATATTTACATCCGTTGATTAATTAATCAATAATGAATTTTCCCTGCAGTAATCATTGAGAGACCTTGGTTAGATATCTATTTCTTGACCCCCCCCCCCCCCCCCCTTCCTGTCACAATAGCAACATTTCTTTTAAACTGAGAATAATTAGCCAATATAGCACCATGAACAGAGGATAATCTGGAAAAAAATTCAAACATATGTATCTTCATGGATAAGTGATAACAGATGTCCTCAAAATCTTAGTCTTACCCACTAGATTGATTTATACATATCAATATAAACCAATTGTCGTCTTTCAGTTTTCCGAACTAACGTGTGTATGATGTTCATGTTTTGATCCAAATAAAATATATTTAAAAAACCAAAAACAAAAGTCAGTTCCAACCACGTCGACTGAAAACGTCTGCAGTGCGCGCAGTTGTAAATAAATTAAAACATATTTATTGTGTCCCATCAGATACATCATATA
This sequence comes from Siphonodentalium dalli, assembly GCA_032622095.1. Lineage (NCBI taxonomy): Eukaryota > Metazoa > Mollusca > Scaphopoda > Gadilida > Siphonodentaliidae > Siphonodentalium > Siphonodentalium dalli. The sequence continues at coordinate 251,076,784 of CP136063.1, forward strand.
AACATACATCATAAAGACAATAAATCTGTGAACCGTCTCTTTGTAATGTATGGGCGCATGGGGGTTTTATTTATAGAAATTGGGATTTTTGGGACGCATTAAAAGGTGTAGTGCTACCCCGAGGCCGGTAAAAGGTGTAGTTGGGAATTTCAAATTCGTTTATTGTCATTTACATTATTATTACATGCAGCGGGCGTCTCTCGAGACATGCTTGATTGACCCATGCATGGTTTATTATTCGGATGCCAAGAAGTGCAAGGCGATTAATTATAACGGGAATTCGCATGTTAACCATTAGCGCGCTGCGCGTTATGTGTTTCTGTTGTTCTTTAACCTGCTTTGTTGCATTGTTATTTGAAGATATTTCGTTTATTTTCACGTGACAAAAATATATCTACTATTATACTGCACGGGGATTTGACGATTGTATAAGAAATTTAATTCGAACATGAATCCTAACTTCAAGTGGTCAATTTTCCCTTATAACGTCACCCGGTGCACCAGTCTGGGACAACAAACGCGCCCTTTTCGTTATTGATTTCAAACGATAATCTTGCATTTCCACAACTACCCCATTTACTGCACAAAAATCAGCAGCATAAAAATACCCAAACCCCTTCCATAACTTCGGACCCTACAGACTCTTCCTGGACATCTAAACATACATGATCGCCATATTTACGTAGGCTATGATTTTCTGTTCCCGTTTAGGGAAATTTCCCTCAATGATTATCAACCAATCAGCAGCCAGATTTTGTTTTATGCTGACTCGAGTTTCCCTACACAAATTCAAGAAGCGTAACTCTATATGATTAGTTGCTTTTAACCTATAATTGTAAGGAAAATCGAACTTTGATCGTGTAAACCGCGCCAATTTTACAAAAAAGCTTTACTGTGATACAATAGAAATATAGGGGTCATTGGACATCCTGTTATCTCCCAGCGGTCATTTAACCCACATACCCGTTTTAAAATGAACTAATTTTTTTTGGGCAAGAAATAACACCGATAATCGCATCCTGATAACTCTGGAAGTACAGTTTAGCAGAAAAGATACTAATGTATCGTGCCATGCATGTCACAGACATATATACTGCACCGTGTCGCATGTCCCATGTCCCATGTCCATCCACTCATTAATGGGAATATTATGGCCACAAATGTGACCACACCCAAAAATTCACGATTTTTCATCATAATTTAATTTGTAAAAATCCGACTCACGTGCATAACGCACATGATAGAAAGGCATATATATATAAGTTTTGAAAACTAGTTACTTATATCTACCATACGCCTTATGGAATTTATCTCATTTTGAACAGTACCATATTTAATTGGATTTGAAATACACCCCTCAAAATTTCACCATCCTACGATGATTTGGTTCAATGATAGGCGGATGTCCCTTTAAATTTCAGTACTTTTTAGGAGTTTGAGTCGAATTCCTATTAGAGAAACTTCTATCACATCGATCGTGTTATTTTGAACATCATATGCACAAAATTGATGATTTTCAGAAAATTACGCCTCCGGAAAAAGTTGAAGTTCCGGCGACAGAGGGTTAATATTTGTCTTGCATAATCTGAAAATGGGTCGAAGGGGGTAAAAAATACAATAGCTCAACAAAACAACACAGGCTGTGTTTATCAGTGCTTTCGAATTCGCTGCCCTGAACGATATTTGAAAAATATGAATTTTCTGCCTATAGGTTACAAACATCTAATTATTTTCCATAGGCGACAGTGTTAACTAGAAGTCCCGCCGGCCATGGGTTAAGCCTATTTGGAGCTCAATTGGTCAATTTTCCCTTAGAACGTCATCCGCTGCACCAGTATGTGACAACAAACGCGCCCTTTTCGGTATTGTTTTCAAACGATAATCTTGAATTTCCACAACTACCCCATTTACTACACAAAAATCAGCAGCATAAAAATACCCAGACCCCTTCCATAACTTCGGGACCCCACCAGACTCTTCCTGGACATCTAAACATACATGATCGCCATATTTACGAAGGCTATGTATTTTCTGTTCCCGCTTAGGGAAATTTCCCTCAATGATTATCAACCAAACAGCAGCCAGATTTTTTGTTTATGCTGACTCTACACAAATTCAAGAAGCGTAACTCTATATAACTAATTGCTTGTAACTTATACGCGCCTCTATAGTATACTATAGGAATCACTGAACTAAATGGTTTCCCATAGGCGACGGTGTTAACGTTTCGGCTAAATTCACTGAATTGAATCCTGCAAGCCATACCAGTGATGTTTACCCTGAACCAAGATGGCGACTTAAACGGGTGAAATTTTTTTGATGGGAATCAAAACACGTATAAATCAACCTGTATAGGCGGTATCCTGCATCACAACAAGTAGCGTCGAAGACACAATAGACCGACTGGTCATATGATCGCAGTGAGTGACTTGATTGCATAAAATACATATAAATAAATCAAGTTTGAAAATCCACAAAAACACATCACCAATTGTCGTGCAACTGTTTACTACTGAGAAATATGCCTGACAAACGTCTACCAGCATCAACATCAAGCGCTGATGAAAGCTTGCATACGGAATCGGTAAAGCCTAAACTAAAGGCGGTATTGCCAAATAAAAAACAAAAAACAACACCTAGCCAACCAACATTGAACTTTGGTCCTGACCCCAAAAAACAAGTCAATAGTAGCTCAGCCATTGAGAAAAGTTTGGAGTTGATAAATAAGAAACTGGATATGCTTGTGACAACAGAACAATTAGATAATAGACTTAAGCCGTTGGTGAAAGTGGATGACTTGAACACAATTCTGGAAAAGATGAGAGGTGACTATGACAACAAAATAGTAAATGTGAGGGATGAATTTGCAAGCAACATTTACAAATTAGAAAAATCAATGGACTCATTAAAGCAAGAAGTGAAACAGCTAAAAGATGATTCAGATGATAAAAGTGATGAGATAGTAAAACTCAAAGAAGTGAACAGAAAGCTAAATGATAACATCAATAATCTAGAGCAACAGACAAGGAAGGAGAGTGTGAGAATATTCGGGATAGATGGTGACAGTAAGAATGAAACTCGGCTGGAATGCGAACAGAAAGTTGTAAGAATGTGCAATGATAAGTTAAGTATGAAAATATCATTGTCAGATATCAGTATTGCACATAGACTGGGTCACTATACTGACAATCAAGATCAACCTAGACCTATGATATGCAAATTTGTATCGAGAAGAACAAAGAATGAAGTGATTGGTGCAAGAAAGGTGCTGAAGGGGCAAAAGACTGTCATAAAAGATGACCTCACCCAACTAAACAATATCTTGTTGAAAACAGCAAAAGAAACACAAGGGGTTAAAGATTCGTGGACAATGAATGGTAAAATATTCATAAAATATACTGATGATAACAAGAGAAACAAAGTTATTAAATGTTTGAGAGACATATAATTAAACATTCCCATAATGTGCAGATTGGAAATGTTTGTCTATTGTTTGATCATCAGCCATGTCCACTAAATTGTAGTGAATATTATCAGTCCACTATGTCCATTAGTATATGGTATACATGTGTGTTTAAAGTCCTTTGAAAAAGTCAGTCCATATATGTGTATATGTATGATGTGTATATGTATGTATATGCATATGGGTATATATGTATGTATATGTATGTATATATATATATGTGTATGTTGTGTGTATATATATGCATGTATATATTGTTGACACAGAGGCATATTGCATAATGGGTGTAACTCTAATTGAAATACATTGTTGACCCCATCCCATAAATGATTAAATTACAAATATATACATTGGTTGACAAAATGAAGTCCTACCTAGTCATGATATATCGTGATGGATAGAATTGATGTGCATTCCTATCCCACACTTAAATGAATAAATTGAGTGGGTGTATCTGTTATTGTTGACCCCATCCCATAAATGAATAAATTACAAATATATACATTGGTTGACAAAACGAAGACCTAACTAGTCATGGTATATCGTGATGGATAGAATTGATAAGCATTCTTATCCCACACTTAAATGAATAAATTATAAATGTACAATTATTGTTATTACAACTGTGTCCTACACAGTCAAGATGCCACAGTGGTTGTAATTTTAATGCATTTGCTGGTCCACTATTAGATTGATGCATTACAAATCATTGCTAATCCCACCCCTGCATGACTAAATAATAAATAATATAGTCACTGCTCATACAGCTAAGTCCAAAATGATATATCAGAATGGACCAAATTAAATTCATTGCTGAATTGCACAACTAAATTAGAAATAATATACCCAATGCTTGCTCATTCATTATGTCATGTGTTTAACTGGAATACACTGAATAAATCAAAATATATACTTTGGGTGGACAAAAAGTCCAATTAAGTCATGATATATCATAATGGACAGAACTGAACTACATTGAATGCATACATTATATATGTACAATTATTGTGCTTATTATTACAACACATGTGTCCTATCCAGTTATGATGTCACGATGGAAGTAATTGGAGTGCATTTGTCGCCGTCACCCCTGAATGAATACATTGAAAATCATTGTTTACCCCACCCCTGCATGACTCAATTACAAAACATCTTTTTACTGCTCATAGAGCTAAGTTCTAAGTGATGTATCAGAATGGATGAAATTAAATTCATTGCTGCCTTGCACAATTAATTTATGAATTATATATGTATTGCTGACATAACCATGCCAACCCAGTCATGATAGTCGATTGGTGTAACTGGAATGCATTGTTGACTTGACCCCTTAAATGAATAAGCCGAAAATATATAACTATTGTTGACACAACTAAGTCCTAAGCAGTCATGATAGATCATACTGGATGAAATTGAAACTCGTGGTGACCCCACCCTTGAATGGGTGGAATTAAAATGAAATGTTAACCCACACCCTTAATGGAATGGAACTGAATTGCATTATTGACCCATCCTTAAATGAATAATTAAAATATTTTCATTTATTGTTGACAGACCTAAGTTACACCCAGTCAATAAATATCATTATGGATGAAATTTGAATATATTATGACCCAACCCACTCAAATTTCATGGATAAGTTATAACAATAGTATATATTTGGCACTCTTTATTTCTACCAAATCATTATCTATAATTATATGAATGGATGGAATTAAATTCATTGTGATCCCACCTGAAAAGCATTCTTGTCCCATCACTAAATGAATGGAGCTGAAAAGCATTCTTGTCCCATCACTAAATGAATAATTTATAAACTGTCACTTATTATTGACAGACCTAAGTCCCACCTAGTCATTATATACCATGATGGATGGAATTGGATTATACTATGACCTAACCCACTCAAGTCTCATGAATAATTTATAACAATAATATATGTTTAGCACTCTTGAGTTCTATCAAGTCATTATATCTAATTATATGAATGGATGGAATAAAATTCATTTTTGATCAAATAGTTATAATTAATATTTTGTTGTTGATACAGCTTAGTCGTACAGGGGCACGTAACATATTGGATGTAAGTGAATGCATTTTTGACCCCACCCCTGAAATGAATTAAAAATATATACTTTGGTTGACAGAGCCAAGTCCTACTAAGTCATGATATATCATAAGGGATAGAATTGATATGCATTCTTACACCACCCTTAAATGAATAAATAACAGATGTATAATTATTGATGTCACAAATGGATGAAACTAAATTCATTGCTGAAGTGCACAATTAAATTAGAAATAATATATTTATTGATAACAGCCCATGCCTACCCATTCATTATGGCATGGATGCAACTGAAATACATTGAATAAATTAAAATACACTTTTGGTTGACAAAACTAAGTCATACCAAGTCATGATGTATCATAATGGATAGAATTGAAATACATTCTTACCCCACCATTAAATGGATACATAACCAATGTACAAGTATTATTGTTGTTGTTGTTACAACACTTATGTCCTATCAAGTTATGACGTCACAATGGATGCAATTGGAATGCACTTGTTGGCCCCACCCTTAAATGAATACATTGAAAATCATTGTGTTGACCCCATACCTACATGACTAAATTATAAATAATATATTTACTGCCCATACAGCTAAGCCCTAAGTGATATATCAGAATGGATGAAATTAAATTCATTGCTGACTTGCACAACTAAATTAGAAATGATATATTTGTTTTCCTACCCAGTTGTGATGTCATAATGTAGAGGGAATACACTTAGCTGGCCCCTACCCCTAAAATAATAAACTGAATTTCATAGTTGGCCCCCACCCTTAAAATAATAAATTGAACTTCATAGTTGACCCCACACAGCATGACTAAATTATAAATAATTTATTTATTGCTGATACAGCTAAGTACTAAGTGATATAAATGGAAATTCATGTTTGAAACCCACCCTTAAAAGAAATGGAAATTAATTGTTGACCCACCCCTACACGGAACCCACTTCTGCATGACCAAATTATAAATAATATACTTATTGCTGAACAGCTAAGTCCTAAGTTATTTATCTAAAAGGTTTAAGTTAAATTCCCTATTGACATGCATGACTAAATTATAAATAATATACTTATTGCTGAACAGGTAAGTCCTAAGTGATATATCAGAAAGGTTTAAATTAAACTCCCTGTTGACATGCATGACTAAATGTCATAATACAAAATGAAAAATATATATCTATTGTTGACAGAACTAAGTCATACCCAGTCATGATATAAAATAACAAATGAAATTGAAATGCATTTATTTACCCCCACCCTTAAAGGAATAATTTAAAAAGTTACTATTGTTGACAAAACTAAGTTCTACCTATTCACTACATGTCATGATGAATGGAATTATATTGAATTTATTACCCATGCATGGAATCCACTCCTGCATGACTGAATTAAAAATAATAAACTTATTGCTGAACAGGTAAGTCCTAAGTGATATATCAGAATGTCACAAATATGTCCCACCATGATATGTCACAATATATGTAATTGAAACACTGTTCCCCATTAAAAGAATAAATGGAAATTCATTTTTGACACCCACCCTTAAAATAAATGGAAATTCATTGTTGACCCCACTACTACACTTCTGCATGACCAAATTATAAATAATATACTTATTGCTGAACAGCTAAGTCCTAAGTGATTCATCAAAAAGGTTTAAGTTAAATTCCCTGTTGACATGCATGACTAAATTATAAATAATATACTTATTGCTGAAGAGGTAAGTCCTAAGTGATATATCAGAATGTCACAACTATGTCCCACCATGATATGTCAATACATATGTATTTGAAACACACTGTTCCCCATTAAAAGAATAAATGGAAATTCATTTTTGACACCCACCCTTAAAAGAAATGGAAATTCATTGTTGACCCCACCCCTACATGGAACCCACTTCTGCATGACAGAAGTATAAATAATATACTTATTGCTGAACAGCTAAGTACTAAGTGATCCATCAAAAAGGTTTAAGTTAAATTCCCTGTTGACATGCATGACTAAATTATAATATATACTTATTGCTGAACATCTAAGTCCTAAGTGATTCATCAAAAAGGTTTAAGTTAAATTCCCTGTTGACATGCATGACTAAATTATAAATAATATACTTATTGCTGAAGAGGTAAGTTCTAAGTGATATATCAGAATGTCACAACTATGTCCCACCATGATATGTCACAACATATGTAATTGAAACACACTGTTCCCCATTAAAAGAATAAATGGAAATTCATTTTTTGACACCCACCCTTAAAAGAAATGGAAATTCATTGTTGACCCCACCCCTACATGGAACCCACTTCTGCATGACAAAAGTATAAATAATATACTTATTGCTGAACAGCTAAGTCCTAAGTGATCCATCAAAAAGGTTTAAGTTAAATTCCCTGTTGACATGCATGACTAAATTATAAATATATACTTATTGCTGAAGAGGTAAGTCCTAAGTGTTATATCAGAAAGGATTAAATTAAACTCCATGATGACATGCATGACTAAATTATAGATGAAAAAATCTTGCTGACACAGCAAATTCCTACCTAATTTTGACATGTCATAATGCACAATGAAAAATATATATTTATTGTTGACAGAACTATGTCATACCCAGTCATGTTATAACATAACAAATGAAATTGAAATGCATTTTTTACCCCACCGTTAAAGGAATACTGTTCTGCCAAGTCATTATATAACTATTATATTGTCAAATGCATTGCATTGTCAAATGGTCAAGTCACAATGGATCTAACTAGAATGTATTCTTGACCGCACCCTTCAAATGACAATTATAACTAAGTTCTACCCAGTCATGATATATCACGATGGAAGGAATTGACACAACATAGTCCTATCCAGTCATTATGTACCGTATCGTAATGGATGGAATTCAAATACATTTTTGACCCCCTACTCTTAAATGGATGGAATTGATATACATTGTTGATCACCAACCTTAAATGAATAATATAGACATATTGTATTGTATGCGTATATGTATGTGTATATGTATGTATATGTATGTGTGTATGTGTATGTATGTATATGTATAGCTATATATATATATATATATATGTATATATATATATATATATATATATATATATATGTATGTATATGTATATGTATGTATATATGTATGTATATGTTATTTGTTTATTATATGTTTAGTATATATACTATTATTGTTATTGACACATGTAAGGACTTGTATTGTGATCCAACCCATCCAATGTTTAGGAATAATTTATAACAATATTACATGTTGGCATTCTTGAGTTGTCAAGGCATCATGTTGATCCAATTTATTGTTGACATGCATGACTAAATTATAAACAATATATACATTATTGACACAGTCCTACGTGGGGTATATGCCATATTGGACGTAATTGTAATATGAATACATTGTTGACCCCACAAACGCAGTCATGATATATCATAATGGGTATAATCAGATAATTAAAATGCAATATTACCCCACCCTCAACCCTTTCATTACGGGCTCTTCGCTGGTGAGTATTACAGATCACAAGTCGGTGCATTGCCCTGTGTGTGCGAGTTTCATATAGGGATCCTCGCATATATGGGTGAATGCACTGGCTTATCGTGTCAAGGTAAATATTGTTTGGACAATGTATTTTCATATATATGCGAGTATCCCTATGTGAGACTCTCATATATGAGAAAATGCATTGGCACAGGGTATTCGCATAATTGCAGTAAGCTCCGGTCATGGAATAAATTATAAATGTAGAATCAGTGTCGTATGACAGTATGCCACGCTTGAATTTTACCAATTCATCTTCTTTTTAATGGACATAATTGAAATGCATTGTCGATCGCAAATGAATCAATTAAATATATATATCCATTTTAGACAAAATACAGTTCTATCCAGTCATAATATATCACAACGGATAAATTAAAATGAACGTATATGCTTGTATGTGTACTCACTACATGGATGACGCCAAAATATGACCAAGGCCGAAAGGTGAATCACGATGGCATACTATTATCTCACATCACCAGGCTTTCCTAGACCAGGCTCTTCTTAGTAAATAACCGGAAAACCAAACACTTTGTAAAGAATCAATTTATAAGTCTGTTCCATATAAATTCCGAAGGCGAAAACATCACTTGCAGTACAGTAAAACACATTCGAACAATTTCGTACATAGCCTGCAAATGGGTCAACCTGGTCAATCACCCGTGAAACACGACCTGCACGAAACGCACGGCCTTGTTGAGCTGCCGCTAATATACACAAAATTCAAAACAGTCAATGACTGTTGAGACGCCCGTCGGAATAGTCGACTGACAAATATAGCGACTTACACAACAGCGGACCATCTTGTATATCATGCCAATGCTATGCATTATATTTGTTTATACACGAATGCACATGTATACACATGTATTGCTTATACTAATATGTATATATGTATATGATTCCCATCAAATTGTTCTGTAAATGTTTTATGTTCTGTTATTCCGTACTGCTCAAGATGATATTGTTGTGTGACAAGGATGCGCATGTTAGGTATCTTTACACGGACACGGTACTAAATATGCCGAAAAATGAAAGTACATTCCTGATTTGGGGTAAAATATATAACTCTAATATAATTTCAGACAATGGTTATCGATAGACTATCTGTGGGTGAGCTCCAGGGTGATGACTATAACTTTGCCACCGTATATAAGGGCGATGACTGTGATAATGGGAGTAACATTTACGACATTCTAAACCACCAATCAGATTATTATGCCCCACTTCAAATCAAGGAGAAACTATCAATTGAAAGGAAGACGACGTCTCTCCTTGGGCTAAACTGTCGAAGCTTGACAGCGAACTGGGACTCATTTGTTGACCTCCTATGTAATATTCAACAATCAGGGGAAAACTTATTTGACATAATTGCGCTATCTGAAGTTTTTAGGGTAAGGGATACTTTCACATTAGAAGGATATCACCCATTCGAGTACAAATCTCGTCCGGACAATGATGACGGAAGGGGTGGGGTCGGAATTTTCATTAAAAGTAGCCTTAAATATAAAACTAGAAATGACCTCTCGATATTCATTCCCCATGTAATTGAAACACTATTTGTAGAAATAAATCCGGGTAAAAAAAATTCATACATTGTAGGCTCTATATACCGACCTAACACTGCCCCGCTCGCTGACATAGAAACCTTCTCTAATCAGCTTGACAATGTTATTATCAAACTTAACGAATTAAATGCAAAAGTATACATCGTTGGTGATTTTAACATAGACTTACTGCATTCTGATTCACACAGTAAAACAAATGCTTTCATCAGTAATATGTTCGAACGTGGATTCATGCCAGTGATTACTAAACCAACGAGAGTAGCTGAATTCTCAGCGACTCTCATTGACCACATTTACACAAATAGCATATCCAACTGCAAATTTCACAGTGGAATCATCCTATCGGACGTCTCAGACCACTTTGGTACATTCCACGTCGAAACCAATGATACCAATACAAAGAATGACGTAAATCAAACAACAACTAGAATAATGTCCGAAAACAATATAACAAAATTTAAAAGTCTTCTGAACAATCATTCATTCGATGAGGTCTTCATATACCAAGACGCAGACCTAGCATATAACGCCTTTTTGCGCAGCTACTCCTTATTCTTCGAAGAAGCCTTTCCAAAAATTAAACGCAAACCACCAAACAAGTACACTAAACGAGAACCATGGATGACTAAAGGACTCATTCAATCGTCAGTAAAAAAAAGCAAATTGTACACCAATAAGTTAAAATTTCCAACAGATGAAAACATAGGTAGATACAAAATATACTGCAGAATATACAACCAATTAAAACGGCGGAGTAAAAATCATTATTACGACAATATTCTCAAAGAAAATCAAGCAAACATGCGACGCACTTGGACGATACTGAAAGAAGCCCTTAAAATATCTCATGGTTTGAATACCTTTCCTACCGAATTTTCAAATGGTACCGGTAACGGAAAACTGTCTGACCCGACAACTATAGCATGCGCATTCAACACATTTTTCGCTGACATTGGAAGAATTACCGCAAACAATGTAACACAGATTCCAGGGATGAACTTCATCGATTACCTACCGGGGCAGTATGAAAATAACCTTTTTATTTTCCCAACAAACAGAGATGAACTAATATCACTTTGCTCGAAATTATCTAATAAAACTTGCACAGATATAAACGATGTATCCGTGAAACTAATGAAACAAACAATTAACGAAACGGTTGGACCACTCACGCATATTTTTAATCTCTCATTTGCCCAGGGACTTGTGCCCGAGAAAATGAAAATATCTAGAATAATGCCTATATACAAAAAAGGGGAACGCGATCAGATTGAAAATTATAGACCAATCAGCATATTACCTGCATTTTCCAAAATAATGGAAAAAATAATCAATGCTCGGCTTTCATCGTTCCTCAACAAACATAAAATTCTTCATGAACACCAATATGGCTTTCGTAAGAAACATTCTACCATTCATCCACTTATACATCTTCTCGAAGATGTAGCGGAATGTAATGACAAAAAAACCCGTGACTCCACCATTGCCATTTTCTTAGACTTATCAAAAGCTTTTGACACCATAAATCACGAAATTTTACTTAGAAAGCTCGATCACTATGGAATAAGGGGAATCGCTAATGACTGGTTCAGAAGTTACTTACATGACAGGCGACAATATGTAGAAGTCCATGATCATCAATCGGGAATGTTGACTATGACATGTGGAGTACCACAGGGGTCTATCCTTGGCCCCATCCTATTTCTAATGTATGTCAACGACATGCCCAACAGCACCAATCTCAAACTTCTTTCATTTGCTGACGACACAACATTATACATGTCAGGGAATAACTCTAAAACCATTCAGAATAAGATAAACGATGAACTAGATAAAGTATACCGCTGGTGCTGTAGTAACCGACTATCCCTCAATGAATCAAAAACTAAATATATGTTGCTGCATCCACAAAATAACGATTTTAAATGGGCAGATCTGCGAATTAAATTGAATAAAAAGGAACTAGTTCGTGTAAGTAATCAAAACCAAGAAAAATCACTTAAATTCCTTGGCATAATCATTGACGAAAATCTAACTTTTAAGTACCACATATCAATGCTAACCAGAAAAATATCACATGCAATATACTGTCTAGGTAAAGCCAAACGATTCCTCCCCAAAAGTGCACTAAAAACTCTGTACTTCTCCTTAATTCACAGTCATCTCCTATACGGAATAATAATCTGGGGACACGTTTCAGCATCAGGGTCTCTTTTTCGGCTACAGAAAAAAGCAGTCCGGATATTATGCAACAAAAGATATCGCAGTCACACAGAGCCGTTGTTTAAAACTCTAAAAATTCTAAAGTTTCATGACCTGTATCATCTTCAAATCGCATTGTTCATGTATGATTGGAAAAACAAATATCTTCCCCCGTCTTTCGAAAGTTTATTTAAGTATACACCAATATCAACAACACGACAGTCCGGCAACTTGGCTACTACAATTCCAAGGACGAATTTCTCTCAAATTCTACCGAGATACTCATTTCCGTATGTGTGGAACTGCTTGGACACAGCACACAGATTTGCAGCTAGCAGAACCATCTTTAAATCTTCCATACGTACAAATGTGCAATCACACTATAATAGCTCAGTAACTTGTGACAACGCGGAATGCCGAGATTGTAGAAAGTAATTGGAACAATATGTATACATGTATTATGTATGATTGCGCTTAAGAGACGTGTCCTCATTACGTGCGTAACCCTGGATTACTCACCATTTATGGGCACATATCCATGGACACATAATTGTATAGACATTTATTTAATCATATCTGCCCGAACAAAGTTGGATATATAAAACACAACCCCAAAATTTTAACAACACATTATTTCAACAGCTGACCCTCATGCAACATCTCGATTGTCACACAACAATATGATCGCCATCTGCTTATTCTCTATTATGTATAAGGGGCGGCAGGAAGACGGCCTGTATTGGCCATGCCGCTCCTGTGCAAATTTGAAATATATATTATTATGTTTGTCTATTATGTATTTAATTTGTGCAAATAAACAATCCAATCCAATCCAATACCCAGTTAGATTGACACCAGTTGATCACGAAAATGCAAGAAAAATCATAGGTCATGTGTTTACTTTTTAAAATAAATCCCCAAGTCTACGACAGGGCTATCTCACAGCCAAATTTGATCTGGAAAAACCCAGGACTACAGCAGCTAGTTAAATAAATTTCCCGCTCACAAAAATCCATTCCCCGATTCATTCACCAGTTTAAATTATTTAGATATTATGTACAAATCAAATAAACGCGATGTCATCCTTTAATAACGTGTCGCATGTATCAGGTGAAGGTCATTCTTCAGTTACCGTCACCTTTAGCATTCCACGGTGTACTCGCTCCCCGACTCTAGAACACATTTAGCTCCCTGATTCCTATATATATATATGTACATGTGTGAAACACAGCGTTTCTTATAGTATTTTATCAAAATATAGACCTTACTGAAATCAAAAATGGATTATATCGAGCAGTAGTGGTTTATTTTTCCAATATGAGGCATCCTGAATGCTGATGCATCTCGTATAACTGAAGTATGCCATGATATACCATAATATTACTAAATTGAAGAGGAAATGTTAATATACACTTTGAGAGCGATATATTGTCCAATGTTAAACACTTTTCATGCAGAATTTGGCAATTTATAATAAACATTTACCAAAATTAACAGAAGATTAAAATAAAAAATACTTTAATAGCAATATAAAGCAACCATAAGTCAATTTAAATATCTAAACATAATGATACAACATCAGACACAGCATCAGACATGAAATTTTACCAGATGGCAGGGCATACTGTCTGTTTAACAAACCTGCCATGACAATTTTGCACGACAGTAACTCTTGTGGTGATGCCATCACCCCCCCCCCCCCCCTCCGACTTGGGGTGGGGCTACGGTCCCCGTTAAGACTACAGGATGCCGGAAAAGCTTAATTGGGCGAATCCATGGGTTTCTTCTTTAAATATGTCCAAAATGTGGTCATTATCATTTGAAAATAATAAAATATGGAATTAACAACTTATCATGGCGAGACGTGAATTTTCGTAAAATTCAAATTTTCCTTATATATATGTACATGTGTGAAACACAGCGTTTCTTATAGTATTTTATCAAAATATAGACCTTACTGAAATCAAAAATGGATTATATCGAGCAGTAGTGGTTTATTTTTCCAATATGAGGCATCCTGAAAATTAGTGTCAATCCTCAAAATAAAGCCAAAAAATTAAGATTTTTTTTTTTCAATTTTACTAGCTGATGCATCTCGTATAACTGAAGTATGCCCTGATATACCATAATATTACTAAATTGAAGAGGAAATGTTAATATACACTTTGAGAGCGATATATTGTCCAATTTTAAACACTTTTCATGCAGAATTTGGCAATTTATAATAAACATTTACCAAAATTAACAGAAGATTAAAATAAAAAATACTTTAATAGCAATATAAAGCAACCATAAGTCAATTTAAATATCTAAACATAATGATACAACATCAGACACAGCATCAGACATGAAATTTTACCAGATGGCAGGGCATACTGTCTGTTTAACAAACCTGCCATGACAATTTTGCACGACAGTAACTCTTGTGGTGATGCCATCACCCCCTCCCCCCCCCCCGACTTGGGGTGGGGCTACGGTCCCCGTTAAGACTACAGGATGCCAGAAAAGCTTAATTGGGTCAACTGTCACCTTTTCCCAATGAGGGGGGGGGGGGGCTAACACTCCTTAAAATTGTGGGAGAGGGGCTATAGACCCCCTGACCCCCTAATGGTACCGGATGTCCATGCAAAATTCCCAGATTTATCACCTTCTTTACTATCTACAGGCGAATCCATGGGTTTCTTCTTTAAATATGTCCAAAATGTGGTCATTATCATTTGAAAATATGGAATTAACAACTTATCATGGCGAGACGTGAATTTTCGTAAAATTCAAATTTTCCTTATAGGAATCACTGAACTAAATGGTTTCGCATAGGCGACATTGATAAAGTTTCGGCTAAATTCACTGAATTGGAGCCTGCAAGCCATACCAGTGATGTTTACCCAGTTAGATTGACACCAGTTGATCACGAAAATGCAAGAAAAATCATAGGTCATGTGTTTACTTTTTAAAATAAATCCCCTAGTCTACGACAGGGCTATCTCACAGCCAAATTTGATCTGGAAAAACCCAGGACTACAGCAGCTAGTTAAATAAATTTCCCGCTCACAAAAATCCATTCCCCCATTCATTCACCAGTTTAAATTATTTAGATATTATGTACAAATCAAATACACGCGATGTCATCCTTTAATAACGTGTCGCATGTATCAGGTGAAGGTCATTCTTCAGTTACCTTCACCTTTAGCATTCCACGGTGTACTCGCTCCCCGACTCTAGAACACATTTAGCTCCCTGATTCTTATAGTATACTATACCATGATGTGAGCAGTCGCATATATAGTGACGCGTCATTAAAGGAAGTGTGGGTGGGGACACGGAGCTCTTCGAATAAGCCTCATGTGCGTGGCCTCTGGTATTATAATTTAAGCTTCTTTGAAACGACCGTGAGATTTGCTTGTTATGAGTGTCGTGCGTCGAACGGGATATCACTGAAATATTAGTTTGCCAGCCTTGAGAATTTGTGAGCTTTACAAAAAATACAATATATATACATCAACAGGGCGAACAGAAGGGGGTGGCCATAGTAACACATGCATTGGTTGAATTATTTATTAGCTGATCGAATAACTACCTTTTATTATAATTATTCCAAAGAACTAATCCAGTTCCAGAAATATTCACAGGTACTCAGGACCACTAATGACCATCAAATGAATGAACATTCACATATATAACCACATAATCTATTCACATTAAATGGAGATCAGTGCATGTTAATCGCGCTGTTTTTGGTGTGGCTAACGGGCCATTGTGTCAAATCGCGGCCAGCGCACGGATTGTGCGTCGTGGTGAACGCACGCTCAATGGCGCATTTCCAGTTGATCTCATTATGTGGGATCAATTGTGCTCTAAGTCGGTCAGAGCACGCGAATTGTTCTTTATACCAGAATAAATCTCGTCTTCAACTCGATTGATTCTGGTGAAGAACAATTCTCGTGCTCTAACCCTTACTTATTGCTTCCAATGTAGTTGGATGTGGTCTCATGTACAGTGGCTGATTATTTCATTGTGCGAAACGACAAGAGACTGAAATGAAGGACTGAACAGTTGCAAACAATTGGCTGTTTGTTTCAATTGTGTAACATGGAATGCCAATAAGAAGGTAAATAAATAAATACCTCTTTATGGGTGCACATGGCACGAATTGATCGCGATTAATAAATGACATGCATCCGGACAAGGTGAGCCACTACTTAAAATCCATGTATAAGAATGACGTTTTGTGATGCAATTTGGATATACAATTTATGAGTGTAATACGTGTAACACCAAATGTCCACAGCAGAGGGGATCAGAGGGGTTCACATCACTAGAGACCTTTCGCAAAACTCACGTTTATGATTACGGATACGGATATGGTACTACGTCACCAACCTTTGTGTACTTTCTAATCGTTCTCGTATTTTACTATCCGTAATGACGGTTACGATTTCACGGTTTCTAATAAGCACAAATAACAACTGAAATTTATTTTCTGCAATGTATCACTTTACTCCGTTCGAGACTGTATATGTATATCATGTAAACCATCCAGTTGTATTGAGCTACGACCTCGGTGCGCTGTTTAGATTGGCAATCGCTGTATACTCGTCGTCGTGAATCACGAGCTTCCCGCGAAATAAGATCGCTATTCACAACGGATAGCCATCGCTGGCTGCGACAGAAAACTTTACAGTAAGAGGAGTGCATGGTCGTGTCCTGACCTAACGTGTGCAGTTATAGAATGCCTCAGGAGAGCCTAAAGAATGGCATAACCCTATTAATGAAAAGTGAAAGATTTTGTGTTCTCTTCCCCTTTCCCGAATTGAATAGTTCATTCAATTTAATAATATTCGGTTTTCGGTATAAGTTGGGTTTTATATATCTCTCTCTTAGAGTCTGTAATGCAGGGCATTTAAAATTACATGGAATTCATAACCGATTTTAAAATTACATGGAATTCATAACCGAGTTCTAAGTTACATAAAGTACTCTGTCTGAACCTACCCTGGATCCCGATTCAACTGGTAAGTAGTAATTTCTGCTCCTGAACCGTAACTAAAAGAATATTTGGCACACCCACCGACATCACCAGAGCTCAGCAGTCTCTGTCAGGTTTGTTCTTTGCATTTATTTTTAATTTAAAAAACACGCACAAATGCGGCATTTAAAGGTACTCAATCCGATTAGATGTCCCCATATCATCAGATTCCAACAACAATATTTTTTTGAAATGCCGCTTCTGTTATCAGAATCGAGTAATTGCTCAACATTAATGCTAACCACAGTCAACTATACTATAAAATTTCCCAAAACCTGTTATTTATCAACATTTTGTTTAACGAAATTTTGCCGGTTTGTCAAATATCTGACGAAAAAGAAACTTGATGCACATCGCTTCTACCGTGTCGACTTTGTTTCGATTTGGTAGTAACAAACAGAAGTGATGCACATCAGCGAGCTCACAACCTTATGTCGGATTTCCTAAACCCAAAGAGGTGAAGCCGAAATCGCATTGAAATCAAATCGCGGACATGAATGGGCATGAACGATGGCGTCGTGGTTGATGTGAGGTCCAAATTCAGGAACCCCTCTTCCTCATCAGCATAACGTCTATCTGGTCATCCATGCTAACAACGAACTGTATTTCCACCACATATGACCTGGCATTTATACCTGTATTGCCACAATATATCACGAGAATCCCGGGTCGTATGTTGTGACTGGTCGAATTATTGACAATATTAACAGGTCATGATTATAGCAATGTTGCAAATGAGACGATAAGTGAAGTATTAAGGGACTGTATACCAAACACACGCTTTGAGTTGTAAAAGTGGTACGAAATAATGATCGTACGTGTTCGTCAAAACTCTTACGCGCAATCGTTTTGCGAAAGGACTTTTTGATCATACGGATAGACTTACGACTACGAATAGCTATCCGTATTCGTAATCGTAAACGTGAGGATGCGAAAGGTCTCTATTTTAACCTGGACAACACCTGCTGGTATGGCTATATAACTGAACGATGTGAAGACTCTGGTAGAACGTTTAATTTGTGCGATACATGTACCTTATATTCTTATATTATCTGAACATGCTTAGGGTACGTTCATATATACGCTGGCAAATTTACACGGTATGTTTTGCAGGCATTTTGTCATAGAAAATCACATGGTGCCAGAATATGAACGGAAACATGCACATAACATGCATCTTTAACAAAGCTAACGACATGAGAAGTAAACTTTCTGTATATAGTTCAACTTTTAATGGTGCTACTGGCATTTGCCTTCAAATACCTTTATGATTTATTCTTGTGAGATAATTGCATGCTATTTCCAGGCAAAATTCGGCAGCATCTACAAGTTGAACTACAGAGATTTACTTCTCACGTAGTCAGCTGTGGTACAGAAGCATTTTATATGTAGGTTTCCATTCATTTTCTAGCATCATATTGTTTTCAACGACGTAATGCCTGCAAGCCATGTCGTGCAAACTTATACCAGTGCACGTACGATCGTACCATTATTGTGTGTCATTTCATTGCATGAAATCCCCGCATGCCGTCTCGACAAATTTCTGACTATAAATCAGTTGTTTATTGTGATGCCACGGAGATATGTACTCCATCAATCATCGGTTGTATTTAATCTCCTCCTAATGAATTGGTCGTGTGTTAGAACAATTTTACCGTCTGTGGGAGTCTGGTATTCAAATAATGTTTACATAGCCCCGTCTTTCACTCGAAAATATTCACTAACGAGGGAGCGTTGGTGATACAACTCGTGTTTACTCACGCTATACGTGAATTCGTTTGTCCGATTTACTTCGGGGAACACTTTAAAGCCACATGATGGTTTGCTCTCCAAAATATACATCTAATAATATTTAACTGTGGATTTGTTCTGACGAGTGCCTTTATTCTCTAATCAAAAATATATCGAAGGGTAGTATACAAGTAGAAGATATATACAAAAGATTGAGAATGTTGCAGCATAAATTATGTACAATACATACACGAACTTCCCATCATCATCATCATCATTAGCAAGGCAGTCGCCTCGTCCTCGTCGCTTTCGTCGTCATCGTCCAGACCATCATGGTCGCACCGTGATCGTAACTACATCAATAAACCGAGACTTCTTCTTCAACAATAGCAACACTGCAGTTTAATTATTCTGCAGTGTTTAACATTAATTTTATCAAGTATAGTCGAAATCGTCATTCTGTCAATAGTATCATTATCATCTTCATCGTCACCATCATCATCATCATTATCATCATATCATCATCATCATAACCACCATCATCATTATCATCAACATCATCATCATAATCATTATCATCACCACCACCACCTTCATCATCATCATCATCATCATCATATCAACTTCGTTGTCACATTATCGTCGTCGTGATCGTCGCCGTCGTCATACTCATCGGCATCGTCGCCAGTATCATTGCCATCACCACCACCATCATCATCATATCATTATCATTATCATCATCATCATCATCATCATCATATCATTATCATCACTTTCATCATCACCATCATCTTCATCATATTCTTTTCCTTCTCCGCCATCGGCATAACCGCATCATCAACAACATCACTGCAGATTGTTCAATTGCGTTTGACTTAATCGTGTATAGATCAAGTCGTTATTATGGCAATATGAAGAACGCTATATAGCTGGACAGAGCATTGATAATATATTTCATTTGAATGAAAAATTTTATAAAATTTTTTGAAAATTAATGTGACCCGCTGAAGTTACACGGCTAGAATGACTAATTTTCCGCTCTAGCGATCTGAACAATTACTACACAAATCTCATTCTTATTGGCTACAATTCGAAATAGGCTCGGCCTATAATAAACAGCTCTATATGACCGAACTGTGAATACATAACTTTCCGGGGTGAAGGAGAAGATCACTCGATCTTTTCGACCATCCTGGGCGCTTCGCGCCCATCTACTCTCTTGTGCATAACTTTCCCGCTAATGCCAGGAAACGCGGGAAAATTTTAATTTGTATTCAGAGCGACGACAGCTCCAGATTTTCTTCCCACAATCACACACATATACATACAATCACACACAATCACACACAATCACACACATATACATACAATCACACACATATACATACAATCACACACATATACATACAATCACACACAATCACACACATATACATACAATCACACACATATACATACAATCACACACATATACATACAATCACACACAATCACACACATATACATACAATCACACACATATACATACAATCACACACAATCACACACATATACATACAATCCGACCAGACGCTCCTAAATTACTATTTCTTTGGCTTCGGGGGTAAAAAATATATGATTCGAGTCGAGGAACCCACCCAAGCTCAAAGCTCAGAGTGATAAGATATCGATGTTTGAAGTTTGTTAATTTTTGGAGATCTGGCCCAAAACTTCTCCAGATCCACGTGCTCAAACGGATGAATTGCGGTTGTTAGATGGATAACTCTAAAATCGAGTGGTTACTATTAACAATAATAACCACTTGATTTTAGAGTTATCCATCTAACAACCGACGGTTCCGATATTTCACTCTAGGGCTTGAAACTAACACGAGCTGCCAAGGTTGATCGATTGATCATTGCGTGCACACTGTCCACTAACCAATCAAAAGCGAATAATTTATGACGGCATGTGACCAATCGATAATTCTATGTTTGAGTTACAGCGTGTCATACATGAAACACGCTCGTGAAAATTCTTTCCAGACACTCATGAGATATCTCGGTATGCAAGCAAAAACTGTAGGTATTTTCTATATATTTGTTCTGAACGCCACAAGATTTGTCAACTGAAAGTAGTCATTTAATGTGGAAAATATTGTAAACAAACACATATCAAACGTGAGTCCTAATTACACGGTATATTATATGCGTAATGTAACGTCAATCAATGTTAGATTATAATACATCATTGTGACCGTATAAGATATCACTCTTTGCAATAAATATTGCATTTTGTATTGATTTGTATGATAATTCGATTACAATTTAAGAAAAACCCCGCACCCGAATCTGGGCTTAAAATCCTCTAAGAAGAGTAAGGCTAGCATACTTCAACGTAAACCAGTATTGTCCAGTATTGTCCAGTATTGTAGTTGAAGTAAACTTGGATTACCGTCAGATGGCCGTACCTCTTCCCTCCGCGACTTTCCACGATCGGGACTTCCAACGGTGAAATCACTGCACAAATTACAGGTGTTTTGAATTGAAACAATGTTTATAATTATGTACAATAACATATTAATACGTACCATTTTAAATATTTTACTAAATGGCCTCCCATAGCGTTGTAACCCGGGGCCCTGTTTCATGAAGGCAACTTATGACATAGTTGGGACTTAAGATGGTCATAAGTTCAAACTTCAGTCATAAGTGCGTTTCACGAACAAAGTCTTAACCTAAGATGGTCTTAACTTTGGTCTTAACTTTAAGACTGGTGTGAGGTGTCATAAGATAATCTTAACGTTAAGACCTACGTTGTGATCCGCAGTTGGTCCGAAATGTGGATGGGATCTAGTTCATGTATATATTATTATAAACACATTTAACTGAATAACACCTTGCTAGCACGGAGGGGTGTTTCAGAAATGGTAGTAATTAATAACAAACTGGTAAGCTATAGCAGTGACGTGGCCAGTGGTTGCAAGATTGGCGGGGTGTCCGCTACTAACTGTAAACCGCCAAGACCGGACTATATATATACATTTCCAATTGCTGTAACAAAAAGAATATATTTACATAGAGTTGAACATCATTTGCGATTCAAATCACCCAATCGCACTGTAACAATAATCATGTTGAGACGATGGCTGCGGACACACGTATCACAGTTTCGATGGCATAGTAGGTGTGACAATTAATTATGGTGCAATATTGGTGACACTTGGTCGTCATATTTCTGTGCCATAGTGAGCCATGTCGCCCGCCGCACATTCACACAATGAGTCTTTTCCAAGCTCTATCAGCGTCGAGATCGACATCTCAATGATTTAACTAACCGAATGTCTTGTCGCTGTTGATCTTTACTCAACACGCAATGTTATATTTTAATGCTAACACACAAGTCCACTTGATAACTTAATGAATACCTTGTTTCTGTCAACAGTCATGATTGTTCTTACTAAGAACAAATCACCGGTGTAATTTCTCAGCATATATAAAAGTGGGTCAAACATTGCGATCAGTTATAAGTGTTATGTCGCGTTCACATGTACGGTCGAATGATGATACGTTGTTGGCCCTTGTGGGTCTGGGCACGTTACTATTGGGAGAACTGGAACGAACAAAACGACATCTAAATCGTAAGTGCTGGACAAAACCAATGAACTCCACCCTAGAACGGAACCGGTATGGAATTTCTCACAGTCTACTGCAGGAATTAGAAGACGCGGATGAGAAAGAATTCACCAACTTCACGAGGTAAATATAAATGTTTATGTTGATAGGTGCATATTACCAGGAGAGTATTACTATTGAGACATAACCATTTCACATGGGTGGACAATATAAAATATATTATAGGGTGAGTTGATGGCTGGTGCCACAGTCCCATGATGTACATAGTTCCAGTGCCACCGGGGGCCTATACATTACAACGCATTGTGCGAATGTTCTTGGGTGAGAATGCGTGCGTATTTGCAGTAAAGTTATTTTGGCATTCTGTGTTTTCGGCGTCTGTGTCTTCTGCGTCGTTTTCAGCGTATAAAATATGGCCCATTCTATGATTGCATATGGGAGGGGGTGATAATTTGTCAAAATATGTTATGAGCTACTTTACATGGTGTTTTCTTTTTTCTTCAGGCTGAACAAGTCGGAGTTCCATACCGTATTGCAAAAAGTGACCCCATTGATTGCGAAACAAGATACAGTTATGAGATCAGCGTTGACTCCATATGAAAAACTTGCCACAACACTCAGATTTCTTGCTACAGGGGAAACGTACACAAGTCTACACTTCACTTCCAGAATCGCCAGATCAACCATTGGTGCGTTTATTCCGGAAGTTTGTGATGCTATTTACGACACTCTACAGGGAGATTTCTTGAGAATGCCCGAAAACAAGCAAGAGTGGTTGCTCCACGCAGATAACTTTGACAAAATGTGGCAGTTTCCTCATTGCTTGGGTGCAATCGATGGGAAACACATTGAAATTCGGAGGCCGTCTGACAGTGCATGCGATCATCGGAACTATAAGGACTACGAGAGCATTGTTCTGATGGCTGTAGTTGATGCAACGGGAAAATTTATATGTTATGATCTGGGATCACCAGGGAGTAGTGCTGATGGTGGCATTTTCAAGGACAGTGGGATGTGTGATATACAGCAGAACTTCCCAGATGCTAGTCCACTTTCCAGTCCTAACAGAACACTGAGCATACCGTATTTCCTTGTTGGTGATGACGCTTTCGCATTAAGCAATCACCTAATGAAGCCGTATCCCCATCGAACAGCCATTGGTGATCAGAAAGTTTTCAATTACCGACGTTCGAGGGCACGTAGGACCGTCGAGTGTGCATTTGGTGTTTTGGTGGCTAGATTTAGAATACTTCTAGGGTCCATACAGTTGGACACCGATAACGTGAATCGGGTAGTCCGTGCATGCATTGCTCTTCACAATTTTCTTGCGAAGGATGCGGATTTAGGTGTTTCGCAGAGCGGATGTTTACGATATGCTGAACATAATGCACAGTTGACTGCAACTGGAGATATTGGAGATTCGACAACTGTTCCGAATGTCGATGCTCGTGAAGTGAGGGACGAACTCAGTGACTTTTTTTTTGATGAGGGTGCGCTCCCTTTTCAGTGGAGTCTTATTGAGTAATAATTATTATGTGCTTGCAAAATTCAACACTCGATTTAATGAGATTAAACTATAAACTATGTTTTATAATGTGTGCGGTTTATGTGTATAGTCGTGTAGTCCCAGTAATATGCCATATGTAAATATTTCGCTGCTTAAATGTAGGTGTCATTGAACTCTTGACAATTGTTTTGGTAGTTTTGAAATATTTTTCAAATGACTAATATTAACATGTACTGATATATGATTATAAGGAATGACTTGCTGGTTGATTGGGGTCATTGGTTTTGACCGGCAGGGTAGTTAAACAAAGTTCGTTTGAATCATTTTGGGATTCACACACTTTATTTAATTACTCTGCCGGTCAAAATCCAATGATCCCAATCGATCTGCAAGTCGTTCCTTGAGTAACGTATTTACCAAGCTAATTTATCCCCGGAACAACTGTTCTTAACATTAATATATGTGGTTCCGGCGTGTATGGGTGTGTTTATAAGTTATCTTTTCTGCGTATGTCCAACTTCGAATGTTGACCCCCCCCCCCCCCCCCCGAGTCCGATATGAAAGATCAAAAGTCTTATTTTCTCCATATTTGTTGTTGGAAATATCCACATTACTGTCTATATGCAGTCATCCAATGATGAGATGTCACATGTTAAAACATATGTTATGTAAACAGATCAGCAAATTAAGATCAATTTACAAATGGTAACAACAATAAATTAAACCAAAAAAAATTTCGACTTAACATTTGATTAGCTACTCCATTTGGCGATATGTATGGGATGACTGGCGTGTAACAGTACTGTTTACAAAAGAATGGTGCCAACATGCTATACATCGTCATCGGAGTTATCAGTATTGATAATAAAAAATACTTTTTCCATGTTAATTAATTTTGTTATATTTATTAAATATTTTTATTTTATTTTCCACATTTACTTGAACCCACTGCGACTGCCTTGTGTCTCTTTTTAACTAGTTGGAATTTTTTACCATCAGTGCGGTCGATTACCATCCACTTCTCCCTATCCCCATGTCAGTGATAAAATGGAATGACACATAAGAAACTCACGAACGCTCTTTTAATCAATTATCTCAAGACACCAACGAACTAGTTCAAAATGTCAGTCATCAGTTCAACAGTCTGGTGTACTAGGGGGTTGTACGTCCGTGGTGACACATGACTGTCCAGTCGGATAAACATTACCATTCTGCATTCCATTCAGAGAATTATAATTCGATGTGAACATAACATTAGATCCTTGATTAGATTGTCCATTCATCGAAGATCCAACATTTGGATACGCTGGCACCGTCGGTCCGGAAATAAAAGTTGAAGGGAAACTTTGATTTCCTTGGAAATTTTGTAAATAGCTGCTGCTCTCTTCAAAATTATATACAGTGGTTTGTAGCAAAAACTTGAGTCTACGTCGCTTTTCTGCATCCGGACAACGCCTCAGGGCCATCGCGATGTCTCTACCAAACACATCACATTCATCCTCTTTCTGTGTAACATTATCGGCGATTGTAGCGAATGCCTGGGCTGCTGTGTCCACCCATGACGTAGCACCACGCTTCCTTCTCACGTTGGATGTCGACGGTAGCGTCGATTGCACAGAACTGTTATCGTTTGTGTCATTACTGCTGGTAGCAGGCACATCAGCATCACCTGAAATACTATCCGAGATACTGGCTTGTGTTACATCGGAGTGGTCAGAAACGACGGTATTTGCACGTGTTTGTGGAATGTTAGAATAAGTCCCTGGTCCGGTCCACAGACTTTCCTCCAGAAAAGAGCATTCCTCAAAAAACTTCCATTTTGGTATATATATATCTTTGGCAGCAACGCCGCTTTTCTTGCTTTTATTCACCTTTCTCACTTCCTCTCGATACATGGTCCTTAAACTCTGTATTTTACTCTTCAGTGATTTTTCCGATAAACCCGGAATAATCGTGGACAAAATTTCCAAAAGTTCGTTATAATCAGCTTTTTTCTTGTTTAGATCCTTGTATAAGTCGCTTTGTTTATTCCATATACTTTCTCTTATCTGCATCGCTTCCAACAATTCCGATACAGCTGCATCTGTCCACATGATGTTAGCCTAATTATGCGTAGAATTTAACGTCGCAAAATAAAACACGCAATTGGGGAACTGACTTAATACGCGTGAAAATAATATAAGTAGATAAACATGTATTCAGCTCATATCAATAAAAACATGCCACTTGCATGATATGTGAGTGAATAGGTTCAAACACAATTATGGACGATCGATCGTGCAATTTTATGTATCGTAGAGAATACAATGTGGCTAAACGTAATGAGTAGAGATCAGCCTTGGTGAAACGCAATGGGTTAATTGGTCAGTCGACTCACTGTGTGAATATGCGGTGGGCGACATGACTTCCTATGCCATATAAATTATGTTGGCCAATTGTCACCAAACTCCACCATAATTAATTGTCACACCTACTATGCCATCGAAACTGTGGTACGTGTGTCCGCAGCCAATTAGTCCGAACATTTTCACATCGAGGATAATAGTGAATGATTTATACTCAGTTTTTTTATATAAATGCTTATGTCAGCTATTATTATTATTATTATTATTATTTACTTACCTTTATATATTATTATGTTATAATTTGATTGTAAAATGTATTGTATATGTACCCCGTATATATATCGGCAAGATAATAATACATAATATGTGTTATTTTATTATTATTATTATGTATATTATCATAATCTATTAACTATGAAATAAAAAGATATATAGCATGTATATAGTATACGGACCGCGTGGGCACACCGGGATCTGCGAAAGAACATATAATATCACTGTTAACCGGTCCACAGACCCCTGGGGGAATTACTAAAATACCAATATAGACTATACCAGTGGTATAGTCTATATTGGTATTTTATTAATTTTCCCCAGGGGCATGTGAACCGGCCGTCTGTCTGTTCACGTGTTGTTAATTATAAACGCTCTTTATTAGAAGTCGTTGATTTGGTTTTTATTAAAACATATATGCAGAATGTCGTTCAACTTAACGTACTTTCGAAGTTCATACGCAGTTTGTCAATTATAACAGGCGTTTAGCACATTTGTCAACAGAACCAGAGCAAATTGCATTAACATAATTTATATATGGCTTCTACAAATATGTCTCAGATTGGAAATAAGTCTATTTGGAGCACGATATGAAGTCCTATTCACATTATAGCAATATAAATAAAGAGCGTTTTGTGTTAGTATTCCATGAATGTTGGCAATCAATAAAGAGCGTTTAGCTCAGTGCTTCCATTGTGGTGTATTGTATGTGTATGCCGTCGTGGCGACATATCCGGTTTCCTGGTATTATAGATGATTCAAAGACGTATAATGTATTAGAACCTAATATCAGCATTGAAATGAGCGAACATATGTCTCGCGTCGCCTTAATGGCATGGTATATGGGTGAAGGTTCACAATCTGAGTTACGATGTATAAGTCCCTTTAATAACTGAAATAATATATTTGAGCTCGTTACGTTTGTATAAAATAGGCATTGGAAACATGCAGCTATGTGTGGATGGGGTCTGACGCGAAAACACAGTTAAAAAGAGCGCTCGTGCAGTTAAGTATACACCAGTCATTATACTGATTATCGCCCTTGCATTAAAATATCATAATTATTCTTAGACACGCCCTAGTATCTGTCACCAGACACTGTACCTAGGCATATAGCATACACAGAACCAACATTTTCTGTGCATAGCTGTAATAAATTGTCGAGAGCCAGACTAAAAGCGCGCGAACTTAAATTACTACTTAAGTAGGACTTAATCTTGTTTTGTGAAACGCGTTCTTGAAACGGAAAAGTTACATCATAAGATCCACCTTAGATTAAGTCCATCTTAAGATAATCTTATGACATTGCTTCATGAAACAGGCCCCGGGAATAACCCAAGGGACTAGATAGATATATAGTTTATTCAGTAGTGCATATCACAGTAAATTATTTACAATTTGTAATAACGAAAACAAAAAGATATACATTTCTGGGCGGGGGCATGACCGTGTGGTCGTCTTCCTTTCCCTGTCCACAGCAGTGAATCTTTCTTTTCTTTTTTACTCAATTCTCCTCTGAAATAATGTTTGCTTACGCATACATTTTATGAATACATAATTGTGCTTCATCGCATGTTGCAGTTTGTTTGCTTCATATGGTACAACTATACTACTAGTAATAGATGGTAATCCATGGTAATTCAATGATATAGAGAATGGTACATGATAAAGATCAGTGTATTTTATAATTTTATTTATTGGTATCCTATCCTATCCTATTATAAATATCATAATGTGTGTAATGGAATTCATTAAATTGGTATATTATTGATAAACAATGTCTTATTTTTCATTATCCACAATACCTGGGTAGCAATCTTGGTGGTACAGATTTTTGCATTCTACTCTCTGCTAGTAGCAGTCAATGGCATTTGTGTTTGGTGGATCATCGTTAATGGTACAACAGGCGAGACCGGCATATAATTTATGGTTGACCTGAAGCAATAACTAGTATAGTCTGTGTTTCGTTGTATTAAAGCTAACCTCAGAGGAATGGTAACACAGACCAGCCAACATTGACCATAGCATTATAGCCACCGAATGTCTCAATTACCACAGCAGCTGCCGGCTATAAATTCGTGCTCACCCGACAAGGCCAAGCTGGTTAACCCTGTCATCATTGATGAGTAGTCATCCCATAGGAAATGTTCAGCTAATAAGTTTCACCCTTTCTATACTAAAGCAGCATTGATGAGTAGTTATCCCATAGGAAATGTTCAGATAATAAGTTTCACCCTTTCTATACTAAAGCATCATTGATGAGTAGTTATCCCATAGGAAATGTTCAGATAATAAGTTTCACCCTTTCTATACTAAAGCATCATTGATGAGTAGTTATCCCATAGGAAGTGTTCAGATAATAAGTTTCACCCGTTCTATACTAAAGCAGCATTGATGAGTAGTTATCCCATAGGAAATGTTCAGATAATAAGTTTCACCCTTTCTATACTAAAGCATCATTGATGAGTAGTTATCACATGGGAAATGTTCAGATAATAAGTTTCACCCGTTCTATACTAAAGCATCATTGATGAGTAGTTATCACATGGGAAATGTTCAGATAATAAGTTTAACCCTTTCTATACTAAAGCATCATTGATGAGTAGTTATCCCATAGGAAATGTTCAGATAATAAGTTTAACCCTTTCTATAGTGAAGCATCATTGATGAGTAGTTATCACATGGGCAATATTCAGATAATAAGTTTAACCCTTTTCTATAGTGAAGCATCATTGATGAGTAGTCATCCCATAGGAAATGTTCAGATAATAAGTTCAAAAATGTCGTTTTGTTGAACTTATTATCTAAACATTTCCAACACTAAATATGGCCCCTTCTGCACTTTTATTTATCTGTCGTGTGCTTTTATCACATCAACATCCATTCAAAGCAATAATAGACCATTCCGATGTGCACTTTTTAACTGACTGGGGAAATCTATTTAGTTTTGAAAGGGTTTAAAGCGACATGCCGTGTGCAGGCTACCAATTTGACATACTTCCTTATGTTCCGGCGATAAAATAGGTCCACACACAATACTAATATACAGACTGTGTATCATTGGAAACCTGTCACCGAAGACATCTAAATATATTAGCTGATGAAGATGTTTATTACGATGATGATGACGATAACGATGATGCTGAGGCCGATGGCGACGGTGATGATGGCGATGATGTCGAAGATGATGATCATGATATTGACGACGACGGCGGTGATGATGATGATGATGATGATGATAATGATGATGATAATGATGATGATGATGATGGTGATGACGATGACCATGGCGATTACGGTGGCGGTGACGACGATGACAATGACGAAGATGATGATGATGATGATGATGATGATGATGATGACGATGACGATGACGACGACGACGCAGTTGTTGTGAGTAATGCCCAACAAATCATGCAGACACCCAGAACACCCACCAGGATCAGATAGCTAGAAAAATGTGAGCATCTCCTGTTCGCCACAAGAATCAACCCTTTATGAAGTTCATAATCAACAGGCTCCAATGTTCGTGCTAGAGAGTCTAAAAAAACATGCACTTAAATTATGACCCGCTGCAGGAAAACCGAGCATGCAAATCATTTTCAAATTTGCAAGATGATGAAATTAATTTGGCAAGTTTCAGACGGGAATCACACCTGCCAACTTAACAACAAACAGGAGAACAATTTATGATTTAAGAGGTACTCGGCACCCGACACAGAACGCAGCTCACAGAAAGACTGAGTTATAGGATTCATATAAGCGATATGGGCTTATCTCACTAGACATCGTGCAGTGTTCCCTTTACTCGCGCTGGAGAATATACACGCGCCGCAACATGTGTCGACTTCTGTGATGATTATTGGAATTAAACCCATATCAATCATATGTATACTGTGGTGACTATTTACCGCCCAGCCTACCTGCGCACCATCGAAGTTTTGCAAGCTGTTTGACGTATTCTCCATGGATTGTTTGTTGTGCGAATATATGTTCTGGTGTTGTGTCACTGTTTTAAGGAATTAAATTCGGTAAAATTCACAAAGTAATACACCAGTTTCTACACACATTAATCGTTCGAAATACCTGCGCACCATATAAGTTTTTTACAGGATGTTTGGCATGCTTTCCATCATCTGGCTGTTGTGAGAATATCCGTTCTGTTGTGTTGTGTTCTCCGGAATTAAGGCACCCAATGAATTCGCAGTATATAATTGTGCAAAAAAACGTAAAAGTCTGTAAACACATCACCCCCAAGAAGTTAGAACATGGAGAAATAGATCAACTTTGTTCTTATATTCATTATTTATAGTTCTCCAAAAACTAAATGTTGCGTGTTGAAACTATTGTTATATGTAAACAAAACTGTTATATATAGTAGTTTGTCAACAAGCATCGCTGATCGCGTTATTAAGTTCCAAATTAGTTTAGTCTAAATATAATTTGCAGAATATTATTCAATGATTTGACCTTTTCCATGGCGTTTTCATTAAACTTTGGTATCTAACTGGACTTTGATCGGTAACGCCACTGTAACAGTAATGTTTACATAGCAATGGTTTTAATATGGGACATCTCGCTATTGGAGAGTTGTTAATAATGAACATGAGAACAAAATAGATCTATTTTAACATGTACTTGTTTATGATAGTAGTTTTACAGACGTTTACCAAATATATGCTATATCGCATGAATCCACTGGGAAGGCCTACCACCGACGGTATTGTTGCAAGCTGTCAGTTTGCGTGACGTGTTCTATACATCAACGATGTGTTGAGAGCTGTTCTGTATTATGTTCTGTCGAGTTCAGGGAGTTATGTAATGTTTCTGGTGGTAAAGTCTTTGTCAATCACAGAATCATTATTCGCCGTTCAACAAGCTCACCGCCCACGGCACTCATTACTAAACGATGTTGTTTTCTATCTATAGTATATATTTGTCGAGTTCAGGGAGTTCTGTAGTGTTTTCTGGGGGTAAATTCGTTATATTAATCACAGAATTATTCACCGTTCAACCAGTTAACCATCAATGAGTACACGGTGTGTTGCAAGCAATGCTCTGGTATATATTTGTCGAGTTTGGGTAGTTCTGTATTTTTTTTCTAAATTCGTTATATCAATCACAGAATTATTCACAGTTCAATCAGCTCACCGTCCATGAGAACACGGTTTGGGGTTGCAAGCTATACTCTAGTATATATTTGTCGAGTTCAGGGAGTTATGTAGTGTTTTCTATGTGGTAAATTCGTTATATCAATCACATAATCATTCACGTTCAACCAGCTCACCATCTATGAGTACATGGATGGTTGTGAGCTATGATCTAGTATATATTTGTCGAGTTCAGGGAGTTCTGTAGTATTTTCTGGGAGTAAATTCTTTGTCAATCACAGAATAATTATATTCGCAGCCCGTCGCTCGACTTATTCGCCACCCAGGCATATAAATGGTGCACGATTTTTGACACGCCAATGGTCTGTTGCAAGCTAAGTTCTGGAGTAGCATTCCATATATGTAGCTTTTGAATATTCGTCAGTTCCATATTGGAATTATGCTACTCCAAAACTTTGACATGTGGCACTAAAAGAACGGAACGGGGCTGGATGCATCCAATATGGCCGCGACCCAGTGACAATGTGTGTTATTTGGTAGCTGTCTAGTTAAGATCGTTTTGTGGTATTTTTTATAAGTAAATTCGTTATCAATGACATAATTATTCACTGTTTAACCAGCTCACCGCCCAGGATTACACGACTGGTTGCTATATATACCATCAGTCGACGCCTAATGCTGATTGTTTCACTATTATGAGAGGTTGTTGCTTCCTTGGTGTTTTCTGCGATTGTATCCATATCTGTCAACAAGTAAAACCTTGGAAGTGACCTCCAACCGACATTCTTCATCGGCACGTGGTATCAACATATATCTACCTTCCATGGAAACTCTTGTGCATCAAATATGCACGCGAAATCCTAGACTAGCTCTATGTTGACACTTCGCCGTGAATGCGGATGCCGGGTATGGTCTCTATCAACGCTTTCGTGAACTTGTAGACCTGTTCTCTGTCGACGCTTTGTTGTGAACTGTTAGAGCTGTTCTCTGTTGGGACCTGTTCGCGATGCTGCTATATGCAACCTGGTTGTCTGTTTATGCCACCGGACTTCTTACCTTGGTGTCTTCGGATAAGCACGCCGCTAAGCTTATGCACGATTTACTACACAAGTATGATAACACTATACGGGATTACCTCCCCGTTGTGCGACCAGCGGAGAAAAATGATACCATACTCAACATTAAACTGGGCGTGCGCCTGTCGCAACTTCTGGATGTCGTAAGTATAATATTTATTATAGTTGAATAGAATAAAACGGTTTAATTACCGGTACATGACATATCAACACAAGACCTGTCTATACTAAATGGATTCTCCCATTCAGTTATAAAAGTATACATTGGAATGGTCTATTATTCATCTGGATGGATGTTCAGGAAATAATTTTCGCAGATGACTTACAGGCAAAATGATATTAGAGGTGCAGAACGTTATCATATTAATTGGTTATCGTTTGTTGAACATATTATCTGAACATTTCCTAAGTGAACTAATCATAAATGAATATTTAGTATAGAAAGGGTTAAAGATATATTATGGACTTGTTCGGGTGCGTGAAATTTATAAGTTAGTACTCAGGCACTATGACAACTTGTGGAATGTAGCATTCTACTAACATCGCGGAAATTTTAAAGAAATCGACCATACCACTCCATAGATATCATCGTCTGAACTACACCCAATTGTAAATACTTACATCTCGATTCGGGACGCAACTATAGGCGATAGTCTAACACAAATGATTTCGCCATCGAGAGTCATTACATTTAATTAATATATAATAATGACAGTGTATATTGTCGATTTGGATTACTATTCGTAACAAATAACTACAAAGATTATTCTCAATTTCTATATGATCACCCTACCCGAGTGTTTCACATCACTAACTTGTTTTTTAAATGCACATATGTATGTATAGTTTCGGACATTTCCCCATGCATCTTGAACTCAATTTCGAATATTTAGAAGCAGTCTCTTTAAAAAGATGACGAATAACACCATCAGATTTACGTCTCTAGAATTCATATTTCTAGAACGGCGGGGCTTTCCAAAGATGACCTAATATTTTTTTTTCAAACATGGAGCGCATGCGTATAGTGTAGTAAATGTTTGAGAGAATCGTAGTATTCAGTAGTAGTTAAAAAAAACTAAAGGATGTAACAAAATAATCAGTAATAAATACATGTATAATTGGCTGGTAAATACTCTAAGATAATGTCTCCTAGATGGTGATGAGTTATTTTGGGTTATAAAATATGTCGGTTTCGCTGTGCGAAGGGAATTATTGTCAACACGTCATTGTAATTTATCCATGGTAATATCACTGTCTTCTATTTTGCGTGACACTTATTAAATATTATTAAACACATGAGACGAGAACAAGGTATGTTCGTGAGAGTGTACAGCTGATGGGGCCATTGTCACAAGGCATCGATCACATTCGTAAGGCGCCAGCTTAACATATTCGCGTGGGACTAAGTGTTTGTTTAACCCTTTACCCAACAGAACGGCCCTGTGCCAATGCATTCTCTTATATATGCGAGTCGACCATAGGTCGCCTCGCATATATAAGAGAATGCATTGGCTTAACACATATTAAAAATGATAAAATTGTCAAAGAATGTAGAAAAATGTTATAAACATTGTTAAAAAATGTAAGAAAAAATTATAAAATATTTTAGGCCAATGCATTCTCTTATATATATATGCGAGGCGACCTATGGTCGACTCGCATATATAAGAGAATGCATTGGCACAGGGCATAACTGTAAACATCACAATGTGGTCAATGAACCGGTTCCAATGATATCCATATTTGTATGGTGTTATTGAGGCAGACCGAAGATATTTTAGACTGTTGAAGCTTTATTTGGCCGGTTTTGGCCGTTTTGTTGGGTAAAGGGTTAATTAATTACATTCTTGAGTAGATTCATGAATGAAAAACAACTTACATTTATAAGGGAAGAAATAAATTAAATATTAATTAATGTATATAGGGTATCTAAGGTTTGTGTGATGAAATTACTCCAGTTTTATTCCTATATAACTCATTAAATTAACCCAGCTTTGGAGCATGACGCCATTTTATATAGTCGCATGTTCACACAATGACGTCATGTGTTGCGTCGTGAAAAGCTAGCGACACGTGTGATCGCCTGTGAAAAGCTGGCTACATTTGTGATCGATTCGAAAAGCTGGCTACATTTGTGATCGATTCGAAAAGCTGGCTACGAGTGTCATCAGTGACTTGTTACCAATGTCGAATATAAACCAACATAAGCAGCATACAGCGTAAGCACAGTCTGTGGAATCAATTAGCACATCTGCGCAGACACAAAAAAAACCTTGCAAAACTCATAGCAACCGTTATGCTCCGCCAATTAGACACGCTGTGGAATCATCTATTACTGAGGCTGGAGAGGTCATTGTCGTCACCTTTTGGTGTGTTACGAAATTGTGTTTTGTGGTACCGGTACCCAGCTTGACCCATTCTGAGTTTATGTGAAATTATTACAGTTCTTCGGGTTGTGTCGCCGATAAAAAGCAAACATGAGGCAGTAATAACAGTTTTTAAGATGATGCGCCTCGGATGAATGATTTTGGTGTCAAATGTGTGCTGAAAACACAGCAAATGTGATGTTACCAAAATTACCTGTTTATAAAGCAGGTACCCAACACACCAAATTGTGGCGACAATGATCCCTTAATTCGGCATTACAAAGTTAATTTGAACATCGACATGTGTCGCTTTAAATTTAGTGCGGCCAGGCACATCTGTATAGTTAATCAACTACATTGTCGCTTATGTGAATTAATACCGGGACTCTATGCTATTGTGGCTATAACCCGGTAATACACACGTGTTTGGTAAGCTATCGACTAGGCGTTATCAAAGACTTTTTGCACGCGAAATTCCGATAAAAATGGAATTTCTAATGAGAAATTCTAATTAGATATATAGTTTGAGACGCATATGTTACACCGATTTCAGCTATTAGCGGTGGTCTCTCTGTGAACCAGCCACGCGTACAGCGATATAATACAAAGGACAAAGGCAACATCTTAAAGAGACGAAAGTTCTCACTATATAGGTTGATGCGAAATAAAATAAAATTTATATAGAGGATCTCTAAATGAGTCAGTCGCAATATATTAACCCTTTACCCAACAGAAGGGCCCTGTGCCAATGCATTCTCTTATATATGCGAGTCGACCATAGGTCGCCTCGCATATATAAGAGAATGCATTGGCTTACACACATTAAAAATTATAAAATTGTTAAAGAATGTAAGAAAAAATGGTAAAAAGTGTTAAAAAAAGATTTTTTTTAGGCCAATGCATTCTCTTATATATGCGAGGCGACCTATGGTCGACTCGCATATATAAGAGAATGCATTGGCACAGGGCATAACTGTAACTATCACAATGTGGTCAAGGAGCCGGTTCCAATGATATCCATATTTGTATGGTTCTATTGAGACAGACCGAAGATATTTTAGGCTGTTGAAGCTTTATTTGGCCGGTTTTGGCCGGTTTGTTGGGTAAAGGGTTAACCGAGTGCACTAAATTCGATTCGCGTCGAGTTTTAGCTGGGCTCGAATCGAATTTATTGGACGAGGTTAATAAATTTCGTATAAAATTGCGACGAATTTGATATCTTTTTTATCACCTAATCACATTTTAGCAAGGAAAAACAATCTCGAAACGGCTGGGGTTAAAAACAATTAATATTGATTTCCTTAGCACAGCCAAAGAGGAAAAAATATAGTTCAATTTTAAATGTGTCGTTTCATATTGACAAAATTGTTCAACCACCCTTATCTGCCATGTTTATATCAGTCAACACTAAATAACCCATAATAAATTTTCATAATTATATTATAATTAACATAATAATAACACATTGATCGATATAATTTCGCTAAGCTCTTTTGTCACTGCGCGTGCCGATAATACACGTGTGTCTTACTGAAAAAATATGAAACCGGGGTTAGGGGCTAATTGTGTTATTTAAAAAAGTGCATGGCGATAACGTTTCACGTAACTAGGAATTGTTTGCACGGGTAAAGAAATAGTCCCAGATAAATAAATACTCTTAGGCTTATGTATTGGCGTATATTTAATGAAATCACTTTTCAAGCTCTTCATTAATTAGAGTTTGTTGGAAAAAAATTCGGAAGTTAGATTATTTGAGACGCATCGTACGGAATGTAAAAGGAAGACAAACGGATGCAACTAACGTTTCACGTCACAGTTATTATACATGATCATATCGTTACTCCATTCAATAAACCCATTCTATAAATAGAGGATCTACAAAGAGTCCCCAGTTTATAGCGGAATTTACAAAACGTGTCCAGTAAATTAGGTCTGGACCGAGCCTTTGTCGAGGTCCAGACCTAATTTACTGGATGAGTTTTGTAATTTCCGCTATAAACTGGTGACGAGTTGAAGATTCTATTTATGACATGATCCAAAATATCGACAAGACATACGTAAATCAACAAATGGGACGCGAATAATATATAATGCATGCGATGACGTTTCACGTATAACTATTCGTTGTAAACTTGCCCGCGTAAAGAAATAGTCCCTGATAAATATAAAGACTCTTTGGCGCATTTAATTGCGTATATTCAATGACATAACTTTTTTAACTCTTCATTCATGATAGTTTGTGGCAAAAATATTGGAAGCCATAGTGTTTTGAGACGTATAGCGTACGCTATGTTAACAGACGACAAAGCGGAAGTCAATGGTCACCTAGCACTATTTCCTGTTATTAAACGAACGTTTACTATCACACTTTATGGAATGGGTTTATTGAATGGAATAAGGGTAGGATCATGTAATAAAATGTGATATGCAACGACGAAGAGAAGCATATCATGCACTACTTAAATGTTTCCAATCCAATCCAATCTATAGAGGATCCGGCTCAGAAATAAACCGCTGCAATTCAAGATGGACTGTTTAAATACTTCATGTTGGTGATACTCATCTTGTTGACTATGAAAAT
Source organism: Siphonodentalium dalli (assembly GCA_032622095.1). NCBI lineage: Eukaryota > Metazoa > Mollusca > Scaphopoda > Gadilida > Siphonodentaliidae > Siphonodentalium > Siphonodentalium dalli. The sequence continues at coordinate 251,115,278 of CP136063.1, forward strand.
AGAAATAGTATCCTAGCTGTCGAATCTTATATAAAAGAAACAATGATTTAACACAACGACCAGCACTTAGATATCTATCTACGACACCACCATGTCCGGTCTAGCAATCTGCCAGCCAAGGTATACTTCATTCAGTCCAAGAATAATTTGTTCGCGTTAGTCGATACGATACATGGCGCGAGAGACGTGCCAGCCACATTCCAGATATGTTTATCCCGTCAACCATTACTTTTAAGGAATGGATGTTGATATGGATGCAAGTTGGTCTGACATTTTGTGTGGAACGCGAAAGTTTATATTTACACTCAACCGAGTCAACTGGCAGATTAAAAGAGCATTGAGCTCGATGCAAGTTGCGTCTACACAAACATGGATGCAAGATTGGGGCCGCGAGCGACGTCATGTGACGTAATTTCGACCAACCAACGTCCTTCATTCATGTTACAGCACAACGCGAATGCACGTAGGAGTGTAAATATACTGTCGTTAATTCTACCATATGATTATTATGTGTACTCGTAACAGGTATGGTTCACACAATGTCAACGTCCGGATCAACCGTTCGTCTGTACGTCCGCTTGTCTAACCGCATGTCCGTCAGTCCTTCCGTAAAAACATGCATGCTATCCGATACGATAATTATTTGTTTTTTAGTCCGATCGTGTTCATATCTCTTTTTCAGTTTTATGATGATACACACTCAATTTTATAGTTTGTGGAATATCCGTCGGTTTAACCGTTTGGAAAATATTGACCCAATCCACCCACCTCGCGACATTGTGCTATATATCCGATGCCATAACTCAAAATGATAACTTTGAAAGCATATTATATAGGTACTATTTCTTAACATCATAGCTTTGCCCGACCAACATCATAACAATTCAGCAGGACCACTTAACCAGGATTGGTTACAATTCTACGATAACATCAAATTGCAAGACATAGTTCTGTCCCCTCGCAACGGTAATCTGACTAGCTGCCATCTAATTTTTATTAAAGACTTTTGTGGGCTACAATTCATTCAGCATTATTCGGAGAAACTCAACTGTCCATAGTCAATCAGAGATTGGCCGGGTCCGAACAAGTTAGTTTGAAATTGTCCGATATAGAAGCGCAAAATAGTCCATCCGACATCTCCCATGCGCAAGCCTGAGTTTAGTGTGCCTGTCATCTGCGAATGAGGTCCCCAGAAGGTGAATTTTGTTATGCTAGTCCGCTATGCGTCATGCACTAAATTCACCCTCTTGGGACCTCATTCTGCAAATGACAGGCACGCTAAACTCAGGTTTTCGCATACGGCCACAACTATATAAAATGTGTTTCTAAATCGAGCTGGTATACTTCCCATTAAATCCCCTAGTTAACTTCCACTTACATGAAATGTTGTCGTTGATTTACTTAATATGTTGAGTTAGTTTGAATCAACTTGATTTGTCAGACGTTAGACTATAAAACATAATTAGAAACGAGTAAACGACAAGTGTGACAAGTGGTGCATGACAGCCATTTTTCTGATTTTGTTCTAATCCAAAAGTCGACACAAACACGTAGGTTCGTAAGTTGTATCGAAGTTCGAAATTCGTTTTGAAAATTCAAACTCTAAAATTTGATTATACCTCAAGTTCCGCATTGTGGAACAATTCGTGCTCCCCATCTCGAATTTTGGGTCAAATGTGATTTTATTTTACATTTTCTGAGACATTGGCACCGCTAGACTGTTTTTTTTCCTTCTGTACTAGCACATGATATTTAATACTGCACCAGCTCAGCCCCCGCCACGAACCTCATGGCATGGATAATCAGAGTGGCTTAGTTAATATCATAGCACACTACTGCCCTCTTCGACAAATTACCTTCCAAAATATCAGAGGTAATTTCCAAGCGTGGGCAAGGTATCATAAGACACTCTCTTTGAAAAGCCGACGATAATACTAACTGTTGTACGTCTCTAGAATGATGTGTCCATTATATTCCCTACATGACGTAATAAACCATTCCAAATATGGAGTGCATTCCTGGCGTAGTAAATGTTTGTGAGAATCGTAGTAATTATAAATAATAATAAATACAACAAGATTCGAAAGAATAATCAGTCACGAATATCTTTGACTGATAAAAACTTTAGACGATGTCTCCTAAATTGCGATGAGTATAAACAATTATGGATATATCGCCTGTATTCAGTTTTCCAACAATAGTTGAGTTTGACAATGCATGGGAAAGTTGTCAACACGTCATTGACCTCTGATCAGTGAACTTAGTTATCTGTTATGCCATAAATCAATGAAATCACACGCGTGCTTCGACACTCTCCAATGAAATGGAGCCAGGAATCCCACCAATTCAGTAACTGATTATGAATGAGACATCCAGAGACGTAAATGATGTAAAATTTTCGTTAGCCTTTTAAAAAGACTGCATAAGACACACACTATACTTATAATACCCGGATTTGATGAATGTTACTATGATAGACCACGAGTGTCGCTTGTCGGTGATATCGCTCTATAATTGGTTTATGGCGCTTTTACACTCTTTGAATGAGGATGTTTTTCTCTCGATAGAATCTCGTTAAGCACCATGAAGACATCTTAGTACACCCATCCCAAAGTATCGGATATCGAGGGCGCTAGTTAACATACCGAGGCAGTACAAGCAAAGTACGGGATATCCAGGGCGCTAGTTAACATACCGAGGCAGTACACGCTATTTATTTATACCGATATCGCTACAATCGGAACGGTTTTCATGACCCCGAGTTGATACAAATCTTCAAGTGTCCAGACCAAGCACCACTGCTTATCCTGTACCAATACATTCCCACCACTCATGTTGCATAAATTACCCCACCCCTCCCACGTGAAAGTATAAGGACTACAAAACGTGGCACCATCTACAAATTTATTTACAAACTTATACATATATATATGCGATATAATATGGGGAGAGGAGCTTTATAATCTAAGGTGCATAACTTGTGCTCCAGTCCCCAGTGGTTAATCCCTCACCATTCATTACCTCCTCATTATCATTTATTGCCAATACCGTATATATGACCCGCCATATTAAATCCAGTCGTAAGTCGGGATTTTTTTACCCTGTGCCAATGCATTCTCTTATATATGCGAGTCGACCATGGGTCGCCTCGCATATATAAGAGAATGCATTGGCCTAACAATTTTTTATCATTTTTTTTTAATAAATGTTTCTTAAAATGTTTAGGACATAAAATAAAAAACATCCATTACCCTGCAGGGAGCCCCACACATATATAGAAGCATATAGAAGAGTGTCGTCTGCTCATGTTTGTCTGGGGCTCTGTATGGGTGAAATTATAAAATTGTTAAAGAATACAAGAAAAAATTATTAAAATTGTAAAAACATTGTTAGGCCAATGCATTCTCTTATATATGCGAGGCGACCTATGGTCGACTCGCATATATAAGAGAATGCATTGGCACAGGGTAAAAAAATCCCGACTTACGACTGGATTTGATATGGCGGGTCACATATATTGGGAGACACAATAAATATGCTACAATCCTCAAATTAAATCTTCTAATTACTTGCTTGTATCACGTTCTGAGAATTCAAATATATCCCGTGATAATTTCGTCAAAGGGCCATAACTCTGGCGCCGTGAATATTGGCGGGCGGAACCCAAATTAGAACATTGCGTATATGTTGAGCCAATAAACTCACATACCAAATTTCATTCAATTCAGTTCAGACTTACTAAAGTTCTCATCTGGAAACTAAATTGAGTGCAAATTCCAACAAAAAGGGGCATAACTATATGGTGAAAATTAGTTGACTGAACCCGAATTCGAACTTGACCTGTATCAGTAAACCCACATATACCAAATTTAATTCCATTCAGTTGAGGCCATCTAAAGTTATCATCCGGAAACCAAACGCGGACGGACGGACAAACAACCAGACGACTAGATGGGTAGACCAATAACATAATACGTCCAGTTAATTTAAAAAACGGGCGTATAAAAATACATATATAGAATACTTCTATCACAGTTATATGCTATTTACCAACTGTCCTCACAGGTCTGGATGGTATATAGGCTGTTCTAATTTGACCGCCCGGGCGGCATCAAATGGACCGGCCATGCTGTGTAGGCCCATTGGGAGAAACTTTTGAGATCTGAACCTGAAATTATCAAAATGCTTGCATCTATTTAGTGGTCAATAACTGCAGTCAAATTCAGACCCCGATTTGTTGGTCTAAAAACAATAAATTCCCCAATAATAAATTGTTGGGTAATCAAACTACGAGAACAAGTTTAACCTACTGTTGGTGTGAAACTATATAAATGTTGTGTCAGGCATGAAATTTCCAACTGTTGAAAATTTTGGCCAAAATGTCAAACAATGTTTAATTAGAATACAGGTGCGTTTTCATTGAATGTATATAAGGTATACCCCAGTCGCCACGTCTCTGGTTGCATGTAATATAAGGTATACCCCAGTCGCCGCGTCTCTGGTTACATGTAATATAAGGTATACCTCAGTCGCCGCGTCTCTGGTTACATGTATTAAAAGGTATACCCCAGTCGCCACGTCTCTGGTTACATGTATTATAAGGTATACCCCAGTCGCCGCGTCTCTGTGGTTACATGTATTATAAGGTATACCTCCAGTCGCCGCTCTCTGGTTACATGTAATATAAGGTATACCCCAGTCGCCGCGTCTCTGTGGTTACATGTATTATAAGGTATACCTCCAGTCGCCGCTCTCTGGTTACATGTAATATAAGGTATACCCCAGTCGCCGCGTCTCTGGTTACATGTATTATAAGGTATACCCCAGTCGCCACGTCTCTGGTTACATGTATTATAAGGTATACCCCAGTCGCCACGTCTCTGGTTACATGTATTATAAGGTATACCCCAGTCGCCACGTCTCTGGTTACATGTATTATAAGGTATACCCCAGTCGCCACGTCTCTGGTTACATGTATTATAAGGTATACCCCAGTCGCCACGTCTCTGGTTACATGTATTATAAGGTATACCCCAGTCGCCGCGTCTCTGTGGTTACATGTATTATAAGGTATACCTCCAGTCGCCGCTCTCTGGTTACATGTAATATAAGGTATACCCCTGTCGCCGCGTCTCTGGTTACATGTATTATAAGGTATACCCCAGTCGCCACGTCTCTGGTTACATGTATTATAAGGTATACCCCAGTCGCCACGTCTCTGGTTACATGTATTATAAGGTATACCCCAGTCGCCACGTCTCTGGTTACATGTATTATAAGGTATACCCCAGTCGCCGCGTCTCTGTGGTTACATGTATTATAAGGTATACCTCCAGTCGCCGCTCTCTGGTTACATGTAATATAAGGTATACCCCAGTCGCCGCGTCTCTGTGGTTACATGTATTATAAGGTATACCTCCAGTCGCCGCTCTCTGGTTACATGTAATATAAGGTATACCCCAGTCGCCACGTCTCTGGTTACATGTAATATAAGGTATACCCCAGTCGCCACGTCTCTGGTTACATCTAATATAAGGTATACCCCAGTCGCCGCGTCTCTGTGGTTACATGTATTATAAGGTATACCTCCAGTCGCCGCGTCTCTGGTTACATGTAATATAAGGTATACCCCAGTCGCCACGTCTCTGGTTACATGTAATATAAGGTATACCCCAGTCGCCGCGTCTCTGGTTACATGTAATATAAGGTATACCCCAGTCGCCACGTCTCTGGTTACATCTAATATAAGGTATACCCCAGTCGCCGCGTCTCTGTGGTTACATGTATTATAAGGTATACCTCCAGTCGCCGCGTCTCTGGTTACATGTAATATAAGGTATACCCCAGTCGCCACGTCTCTGGTTACATGTAATATAAGGTATACCCCAGTCGCCGCGTCTCTGGTTACATGTAATATAAGGTATACCCCAGTCGCCACGTCTCTGGTTACATCTAATATAAGGTATACCCCAGTCGCCGCGTCTCTGTGGTTACATGTATTATAAGGTATACCTCCAGTCGCCGCGTCTCTGGTTACATGTAATATAAGGTATACCCCAGTCGCCACGTCTCTGGTTACATGTAATATAAGGTATACCCCAGTCGCCGCGTCTCTGGTTACATGTAATATAAGGTATACCCCAGTCGCCACGTCTCTGGTTGCATGTAATATAAGGTATAACCCAGTCGCCGCGTCTCTGGTTGCATATAATATAAGGTATACCCCAGTCGCCGCGTCTCTGGTTGCATGTAATATAAGGTATACCCCAGTCGCCGCGTCTCTGGTTGCATGTAATATAAGGTATACCCCAGTCGCCGCGTCTCTGGTTGCATGTAATATAAGGTATACCCCAGTCGCCGCGTCTCTGGTTGCATGTAATATAAGGTATACCCCAGTCGCCGCGTCTCTGGTTGCATGTAATATAAGGTATACCCCAGTCGCCGCGTCTCTGGTTGCATGTAATATAAGGTATACCCCAGTCGCCGCGTCTCTGGTTACATGTAATATAAGGTATACCCCAGTCGCCGCGTCTCTGGTTACATGTAATATAAGGTATACCCCAGTCGCCGCGTCTCTGGTTGCATGTAATATAAGGTATACCCCAGTCGCCGCGTCTCTGGTTACATGTAATATAAGGTATACCCCAGTCGCCGCGTCTCTGGTTGCATGTAATATAAGGTATACCCCAGTCGCCGCGTCTCTGGTTGCATGTAATATAAGGTATACCCCAGTCGCCGCGTCTCTGGTTGCATGTAATATAAGGTATACCCCAGTCGCCGCGTCTCTGGTTGCATGTAATATAAGGTATACCCCAGTCGCCGCGTCTCTGGTTACATGTAATATAAGGTATACCCCAGTCGCCGCGTCTCTGGTTACATGTAATATAAGGTATACCCCAGTCGCCGCGTCTCTGGTTGCATGTAATATAAGGTATACCCCAGTCGCCGCGTCTCTGGTTACATGTAATATAAGGTATACCCCAGTCGCCGCGTCTCTGGTTGCATGTAATATAAGGTATACCCCAGTCGCCGCGTCTCTGGTTGCATGTAATATAAGGTATACCCCAGTCGCCGCGTCTCTGGTTACATGTAATATAAGGTATACCCCAGTCGCCGCGTCTCTGGTTACATGTAATATAAGGTATACCCCAGTCGCCGCGTCTCTGGTTGCATGTAATATAAGGTATACCCCAGTCGCCGCGTCTCTGGTTACATGTAATATATAGACAGAACTGCATTCCCGTTCGAACTGTCATTTTTTACTGCACGAGATCGATTTTGGCGGAAGGATAATATTGAACGAGAAGCCGCAGGCTTCGAGTTCAATATTATCCTTCCGCCAAAATCGATCGAGTGCAGGAAAAATTGACAGTTCGAACGGGAATGCAGTTCTGTATTTATTTCACGCCGGCGGAACTTAAAAAATGCTAATGATTTGAGAAAACTTAAATAATTATGAAAATGAAAACGAAATCACGGCAGAAGAGGAGTTAATCCGTTGGAACTTAATTCTTGCCGTGGAACCAGTCTACCAATGTCTCGGTATGCGTCCTTCAACTTGATGACGGATGCCGCCTCGAATGTAAATTGTTCGCAATTTCACAATATTTAATGTGTAAAATTAAGTATTTTGGGACCTGACAGGAGATGGTTATGTATCTTTTGGATTTAATGAGCAACGAAGTTCGATAATCTGTATTTCTTCATGGAGGAGTGACTCAAGTTGACAACTTATTCCGAGAATTCTAAAATGAAAAGTTTGTGATTTAGTCAATGTTTGACTTCGAAGTTCGAGCGTGGAAAATTCGAGTTCACACGGCGCAACACAGCTAAGAGAGAACGTTTACTGACAAAATGTCTATGATCAACTAAAATTAAATTCTTGAATCTATCGAACGGATCTAGATATGGGTTGGAGAATCTCCATCAAACTTGCCACATCATGGCCAATTCTGACTCGAAATTCTGGAAAACTAGTGATTTTCGAAAATACAAAGTCAAAATGTTTCAACTTTCACTTTCACTTTCAGGTAAGTTTTTCTTTTCTTTAAATAAATCAGAAAAAAATACATGTAAATTCCTATTTCAAGAGTTAACAATCAAAATTCCAATTCATTTGTCATTTGAATGATTTGTCAATGAATTATTCAAATTTTTGAAATATAATTAATAAGTTTTTTCAGTTTATTTTTTTGAAATTTTTACTATTCACTAATTCAGGCATATGTTTCTAACTAGTGTCTAGTACCAGCTGAGTACTACCAGTAGTGGTGCAGAAGAAAATTTTAAATTCCACATATATCAATATTAGGACTGTTTGTCATTCGACATTACCAAATACCATACTGCGTACAACGATTTTGAATTAAAAAAAAAGAAGGCTGATACTAGAACAATTTTAACCATTTTGTTCAATACAAAATTGGAATATATAAATTTATAATATGTGTAGGCCTACATGTATTTCTCTCTGATTTTAGCATATTCTGATTAGTTCGGCATTTTATTAATTTATAAATTCAAATGTTAAATTAGTGTCACTTCCAAAAAATATTTGGTCAGTTTTTCATACTATTAAAATAGTAGAGGGAAAGATTGCCTATTTGCTGTCCCCAGGGAAAGGCATAAAATTACATTTGAAATACAAGATCAAAACATTTTCTTCTTAAATAGAATATCAACATGTTATTGTACATGTATGTAATAACAATTAGTGAATTTTACAATAATTAGTCTGTGTCGCTGTCTGATTCAATACGTGCAATTCTCCTGTATTTGTTCTTGCTGTGCCTATTAGAACTTTCTGCATCTGAATCACCACTGTTGGCCCTGGGCATTTTAACGGTTATTTTAAATGTACCACCAGAAATGTTGGCATTACTGAAAACACCTTGCATCAATCTTTCTTCAACTGTGTTACTAGTAGCTACTTTGCTCAATGTTGTACTTGTACTGGTACCTGTGTTGGGGACTACTTCCTTCAAATGAGTAGTGGCCTCACTGTAATAAGTGTTTCTCATCCCGGTACTAGTACTTGGCAGTAAAGCCCTGCAATAACTTTCACTGATGGGTATTTCATTGGCTACGGGCATCACTGGTTTGAAATTATGAGAACCGGTAGTCGCTGCATTAGCTGAACACAATGCTCTGGGAACAATCACATTTGTATTACCGGTATTTGGATTGTTGCCTTGCAGAATAGCACACATCCCTTTCTGCTGATTTATGGAAGCTGTGGCATAGTTATTCAAGCTGTTCACATTTTTATGACCCGATAATTGGGAGATAATTTGGGGGTTCACACCAGCATGGAGTAATTGTGTGCACATCGTCTTCCTCAGCGAATGATTGGTTTTATTTCCAGGGATTCCTGCTTTTGTGCACATGTCTTTCACCATAGATTTCACTTTGTTTACACCAATAGGCTGAGCCTTGAACCATAAAATGTTCGGTCCCGTTGTCCAATGCATATTGCCAGAAATATAAAAAGGAGATCCAGAATCCATCATTTTTTGTGGTCGGTTTCTTGCATAGAGTTTGTACATTTCTATTGGGCATCTGTTTTTGTTGACTTCATTTGGAAATATTTTTGGACTGAATGGCCTCGTTGTTGAATTTCCATCTCTTGTTTTGCTAAGGCGTTCATTGAACTCAAGATATTCTGTCCCACTACTGTCCACTTTCAATTTAATATCTCCAAATTTTAATTGTGAATTTTCATGTGACCCGCGGAATCCTAGCAGTTTTGTATTGAAAAACCACAAAGTGTTCAATAGTGCTTCTGGTGTACTGCTCCCCAACTGCCCTGTCTCCCACAGTTTCTCTTCTTCCTCCTCTGTCAATGGCTCCGCTTTGTTCGGTTTGTTCCCAAAACCCCGTTCTTTCAACTCTTTTCGCTTCGATTTCAGTACATCTCTGCTCATTTGAAATTTATCAGACGTCAATATTTCCTCTCCATATTCTGCATCTTTCAAATGTCTCTGAATTCCTCTGTGCAAAGCTGTTAAGCTATCTGGCTCGAACTCTGATCCATTTTCTTTACGTGCCGTCAACAAGAAACCACCGATATATGTATCCAGTTCAGTCGGTGGAATCTGTTCTGGTTCCCTGCCCTCACCATTCACTTGCAACCATTTTGTTAGCTTTCTGATGCAGGACTCAGTTTTTTTAATTGTATTCGGGTTTCTTTTACTCGCCACATACTTCTTCAGATCAGATACATTGCACACCGGTGCGAACTCAGTATTACTTGACATACTTGTATTTGAAGTAATATTCTCATCATTTGTTTGTTGATTTTCTTTATTTTGAACTTCTTCAGTCTCAGAATTATTACTAGTACTGTCTGCTTGCAACTCTGGCACTGTATTACACGTACCTTGCACTTCAAGTTCTTCAATCTCATGCCGCTGACTTGCTATGTAGTTTCGTAAATCCCTTATGTTGTTTGTTGCTATTGATGGTTCACATACTTCATGCTGATCATTGGAGTCGTGTTGACTTTCACTTTGTGTCGCTGTCACCGGGACAGAGGCAGTCACAGTGGGCACCTCTTGGTCTGATTGAGAATTATCAACGAAATAAAAGTCATCAGCTAGGATGCTTTCAACGAACCGTTTGTCACTTTCAGTCAGCGATTCATTTCCAGATTCACAAATATAAAAATCTCCCAACGGGAAAGGTGAATTCATTTTAAATATTATTTTCTTCTATTTCTGAATTACGCCAATTTACGGAAAATACGAAGAAGTAAATAGTTGCAGACGATAACATCGTCATAAAACGCTTTTTAAATAAACAAAATTAACGTATATTGCACTGTAAGAGTGTTGATAGCATGGAATTTATTTTTTTATTTCTATTTCAGCTGTTAGTCATATTTTATAACGTTTATTTCTTAAGTATTTCAATTTTAATCGTAATTATTTTCTTCGAATCACCGAAGAATTTGACAGTTCAAAGGTCCGCCCACTCGGATTTTACAACTCCACTACGAGTGCGCTCTGATTGGTTGAATGCGTTTGCATTGGTCCAATCCGCTTTCGCGAGGGAGAACCAGCTTAAGAATTGCGCGAAAATTCACGTGTTAAATAGTTCGTTGTCAGTTTTGTATTGTTCTAGAAGAAGACAGATTTGTTTATTGAACGTTTCAAATATCCATATTTTTAGGCGTATTTCGGGTAAATAAAGCTACGGCGTGAAATAAAAGGTATACCCCAGTCGCCGCGTCTCTGGTTGCATGTAATATAAGGTATACCCCAGTCGCCGCGTCTCTGGTTGCATGTAATATAAGGTATACCCCAGTCGCCGCGTCTCTGGTTGCATGTAATATAAGGTATACCCCAGTCGCCGCGTCTCTGGTTACATGTAATATAAGGTATACCCCAGTCGCCGCGTCTCTGGTTGCATGTAATATAAGGTATACCCCAGTCGCCGCGTCTCTGGTTACATGTAATATAAGGTATACCCCAGTCGCCGCGTCTCTGGTTACATGTAATAGGGCTCTTTCACGTTAAAGGTTGACCACATGTGGCCAAATAGGGTGAAAAAAAAGTGTTTTTCAAATTACTTTTTATTCATTAATTCATGTTAGGAACATCATACTGGATCGCGAACTAAAGTTTCAGAGCAGTAGCAAGTGTATTTTAATTTTTCAGGCTTGGTCTATGCAGGATTCCCTTAAAATTGAAAATACTGAACAACTAATTTCTAATGTCTGAATTTTAATTATTATGCATCTGTTTCCGGAACAATATCACATGACATTGAGCATTGAACAATCAGAGAACATATATGTCAAAATTACTGGAAAAATCTTTGAATTTCCATATTTTTTTAATTTATATGTAAATTATGAACTCTTAATATTCATATTCCCAAATTGTTATTCTCTGATAATATAAAGATGCTTCAGTAGTGTAAAGATTTTACTTCTCAAGTTGAAGTGCATGCTTCAAGGATTGTAATATTGAAATTATTTTCAAAATCGGACGAAAATTGACTCAACAAGAGCATATTTAAAAATTGCCAATTTCCACTGACTTATTCTCGGAGAGGACACACTTTTTTAACATTCATTCACTGTAGACATCAGAGTCTTGTAACTCAATCATAGAAAGATTGCCGATTTTCATTGTCTTATTATATATTTTAGAGAACTTGAATAGACCTGTCAAACTGAAAAATGAGAAGATAAACATATTAAGACTCTTGGAAACATGACTCGACAAATGATAAGTTGGGGCAAAATCTGTTGTCTCATAACCGGTTTTTATGTGTACTCATACCATTGTATGGTACACGTAATGTTGACGTTCAGATTGACCACCCATCGTCCGTCTGTCTGTCTCTATCCGTACGTAGACATTTTACGCACGGTGCGATAACTCAAACATTTTCTATCCAATCGGAACCAAATTTTGTACGAGTTTCTCTAACTTTCTCATCCCAAAATGCCGGATGAGTTTGAAAATGGGTTTGATCCGATTGTTAAATAGAGGTATGGGCCTTTTTCGACTTAGAATTCACGCATGCTGCAATGACTCAAACATGTTTTTATCTGATTGGAACCAAATCTGGTATTTTGGTTTGTGATTTCGCAGCCCAAAATACATATCAAGTTTGAATATGGGTTTGATTCAATTGTTTTACTGGAGTTATGGCCCTTTTTCGACTTACAATTATTCAGATGTGAGGTTTACTGATTAATACAGGCTTTACTGTATATAAAGAGACAAGAGACACATGCAGACAAGGCGAATTATTGAAATAGAGTTAGTTTTAGCTGTCATATGTTAGCCCTATTACAATCTGTAACTAATTGGCATTCACAAATGAATGGACTCTCCCATTTCATTCTAAAAGTAGAAATTGGAATAGTCCATTGTCCATTTGTATGGATGTTTTCAGAATATGAGCAGACAGAGCGAACCCACATTTAATATAGTAGTGGACTATTTAAATTTCAAAATTATTTGCAGTCTCACTGGGCCGATTTCAAAAATACTTGGTATGGAGACATAGCTTATAATTTTTTCATAGGGTTGAGTGGATTTTAGGGGACAATGATGGTGATAAGATTAACATTGATGGCTATGGGGTTGTCATGGATTTCATTTCAAGAACACAAATCAATGCTTTTCTATGTATGAAACAAATCTATTGAGTACTATAGAGCATCTACCATGTCAGGGGCTTCAAGGGGTCCTATTCAGGAGGCATTAAAAGGGACAGATAACTCTAAATAAAATAAGAACTTCAAAAAAGTTTTTCTCCAGTCCAGGCAGATAAACATTGTTAATACTTGGTGTGGATTATTGCGATGAACCATAATTTCCAATTTGTTCATCCTGTCACATATATGGTTGATTGAAATTTAGGGACCACGGAGCGCTTAGAAGATTAACATTGATTATTATTGATTTTAGCGTTCAAGCTACTTGTAAAACATTCTATTGGGGGTTACTTACTATTTTTATATGAACTGTGGTAATCTGTATTGAGTGTATCGAGGGGTCATAGGGGCAGAATCCTCATCGTGTTATGGCTGTACAAATATATGGATAATACTTTTGTATGGTCTAAACTATTTTATTGAGAGCTATACAGACGACCAGGGTATGAACTGTGTTCATTTATCTCAGGTTACGTGTCCTATGGTATTCCAATGTTATTATGTGTACACACACATGGAGTATTCCTTTAATATTGCAAGTAAGTGCCGATACTCTGCAATCTGTTAAAAAATGTGTCCTCTCCGATAATTCAAGACAATTATATTTAACTATTGAGAAACACATGTTTTACAAACAACACTTCCATCAAACCACTTGTAATCACTGACATGATTATCAATAATCAAGAAATTCTTCAGATTGACAATTTACTCAGACAATTTCAGTTGAGCAGACATGAATTGCCTCAATGGAAATAAATGAAATAACACATTAGTAGCTCAAATTGGACACGGCATGTTGCATAAACTGTATTTTAATATAGTTTATTATTACTACACACCTTTCTCATTAACAGAATGGTTATAGTTGAATATAAACCAATGTCTTCCAGAAAATCTCTGGGTTCTATGCTTAAATTCTCGGAGAGGACATTTTTTTTAACATTTAATGAGCTGCTGTACCAAATCGGGATGGTTCAGCCCACCAATTAAAGTTTATACACCCTCAATACTAGTGACAGTTTACCCACAATACAAAATGATTTTCTCATTTCATTAATATTAGCAGTTGACAAAGATTCTCGGAGAGGACAGATTTTAACGGAATTTCTGTGCACATTTTTGGAGAATTTAATATAATTTAAATAGACTAATACACAGAAAACTAATTTTACCATTAATCTTCTATACCATGAAATGTCCAACTGAACTATATTCCTGATCCATGGTTATTGTAAATTGTGTTTATGAAAAGCTTTATTTTAGATTCACATGCTATAAATCATTTAACGGAATATCTCAATAAACTTCAAATTCAAGTATCATCAAACTGAATGCACGAAATTACTCAAATTTTTCACCACAAGATCAACCAGACATAAGCTAAAGATTAAATGAGGACATTTTTGGCAAACCCATAAATTAAAATAAATATAAGGAAAACAAAATCATCACAGCAATGATTGGCCACTCAAAATATGCCAAAATTGGTACCTATCGCCCTATAATTTTGTTATTTTTTCAAATGTAGTAGTGAAATTTTGTCTGCAGGTTGGGCTGTGCGTCAGTACTATAGAAATATTATTAAGACACTCAAAACACAATGACAAATGCATCATTTTCCCTCCTATCTGAAAAATTCATTTTGTCAACCTTTAACGTGAAAGAGCCCAATATAAGGTATACCCCAGTCGCCGCGTCTCTGGTTACATGTAATATAAGGTATACCCCAGTCGCCGCGTCTCTGGTTGCATGTAATATAAGGTATACCCCAGTCGCCGCGTCTCTGGTTACATGTAATATAAGGTATACCCCAGTCGCCGCGTCTCTGGTTACATGTAATATAAGGTATACCCCAGTCGCCGCGTCTCTGGTTACATGTAATATAAGGTATACCCCAGTCGCCGCGTCTCTGGTTACATGTAATATAAGGTATACCCCAGTCGCCGCGTCTCTGGTTACATGTAATATAAGGTATACCCCAGTCGCCGCGTCTCTGGTTGCATGTAATATAAGGTATACCCCAGTCGCCGCGTCTCTGGTTACATGTAATATAAGGTATACCCCAGTCGCCGCGTCTCTGGTTACATGTAATATAAGGTATACCCCAGTCGCCGCGTCTCTGGTTACATGTAATATAAGGTATACCCCAGTCGCCACGTCTCTGGTTGCATGTAATATAAGGTATACCCCAGTCGCCGCGTCTCTGTGGTTACATGTATTATAAGGTATACCTCCAGTCGCCGCTCTCTGGTTACATGTAATATAAGGTATACCCCAGTCGCCGCGTCTCTGTGGTTACATGTATTATAAGGTATACCTCCAGTCGCCGCTCTCTGGTTACATGTAATATAAGGTATACCCCAGTCGCCACGTCTCTGGTTGCATGTAATATAAGGTATACCCCAGTCGCCGCGTCTCTGGTTGCATGTAATATAAGGTATACCCCAGTCGCCGCGTCTCTGGTTACATGTAATATAAGGTATACCCCAGTCGCCGCGTCTCTGGTTACATGTAATATAAGGTATACCCCAGTCGCCGCGTCTCTGGTTACATGTAATATAAGGTATACCCCAGTCGCCACGTCTCTGGTTGCATGTAATATAAGGTATACCCCAGTCGCCGCGTCTCTGGTTACATGTAATATAAGGTATACCCCAGTCGCCGCGTCTCTGGTTACATGTAATATAAGGTATACCCCAGTCGCCGCGTCTCTGTGGTTACATGTAATATAAGGTATACCCCAGTCGCCGCGTCTCTGGTTGCATGTAATATAAGGTATACCCCAGTCGCCGCGTCTCTGTGGTTACATGTATTATAAGGTATACCTCCAGTCGCCGCGTCTCTGGTTGCATGTAATATAAGGTATACCCCAGTCGCCGCGTCTCTGGTTGCATGTAATATAAGGTATACCCCAGTCGCCGCGTCTCTGGTTGCATGTAATATAAGGTATACCCCAGTCGCCGCGTCTCTGGTTACATGTAATATAAGGTATACCCCAGTCGCCGCGTCTCTGGTTACATGTAATATAAGGTATACCCCAGTCGCCGCGTCTCTGGTTACATGTAATATAAGGTATACCCCAGTCGCCACGTCTCTGGTTGCATGTAATATAAGGTATACCCCAGTCGCCGCGTCTCTGGTTGCATGTAATATAAGGTATACCCCAGTCGCCGCGTCTCTGGTTACATGTAATATAAGGTATACCCCAGTCGCCGCGTCTCTGTGGTTACATGTATTATAAGGTATACCTCCAGTCGCCGCTCTCTGGTTACATGTAATATAAGGTATACCCCAGTCGCCACGTCTCTGGTTGCATGTAATATAAGGTATACCCCAGTCGCCGCGTCTCTGGTTGCATGTAATATAAGGTATACCCCAGTCGCCGCGTCTCTGGTTACATGTAATATAAGGTATACCCCAGTCGCCGCGTCTCTGGTTACATGTAATATAAGGTATACCCCAGTCGCCGCGTCTCTGGTTACATGTAATATAAGGTATACCCCAGTCGCCACGTCTCTGGTTGCATGTAATATAAGGTATACCCCAGTCGCCGCGTCTCTGGTTACATGTAATATAAGGTATACCCCAGTCGCCGCGTCTCTGGTTACATGTAATATAAGGTATAGCCCAGTCGCCGCGTCTCTGTGGTTACATGTAATATAAGGTATACCCCAGTCGCCGCGTCTCTGGTTGCATGTAATATAAGGTATACCCCAGTCGCCGCGTCTCTGTGGTTACATGTATTATAAGGTATACCTCCAGTCGCCGCGTCTCTGGTTGCATGTAATATAAGGTATACCCCAGTCGCCGCGTCTCTGGTTGCATGTAATATAAGGTATACCCCAGTCGCCGCGTCTCTGGTTGCATGTAATATAAGGTATACCCCAGTCGCCGCGTCTCTGGTTACATGTAATATAAGGTATACCTCAGTCGCCGCGTCTCTGGTTACATGTAATATAAGGTATACCCCAGTCGCCGCGTCTCTGGTTACATGTAATATAAGGTATACCCCAGTCGCCACGTCTCTGGTTACATGTAATATAAGGTATACACCCAGTCTCTGTGGTTACATTTTATATAAAGTATACCTCCAGTCTCCGCGTCTCTGGTTACATGTAATATATAAGGTATACCTCCAGTCGCCGCGTCTCTGGTTACATGTAATATAAGGTATACCTCCAGTCGCCGCGTCTCTGGTTACATGTAATATAAGGTATACACCCAGTCTCTGTGGTTACATTTTATATAAAGTATACCTCCAGTCTCCGCGTCTCTGGTTACATGTAATATATAAGGTATACCTCCAGTCGCCGCGTCTCTGGTTACATGTAATATAAGGTATACCTCCAGTCGCCGCGTCTCTGGTTACAAGTTAAGGAGGCTGTTTTCTCTGGGTATAGAATTTATTTAGAATGCAGATGCGTTTTCATTGGTTTATGTATAAGGTATACCCCTCCCCTGTCACCTCGTCCCTGATTAAATGTGGAGGGGCCTGTTATTCTCTGGATATAATTTATTTAGAATACAGGTACGTTTTCATTGACTGTATTTATAAGGTATACCCCCTCCCCCTGTCGACACGTCCCTGATTACATGTGGATGGGGTTGTTATTATCTCTGGATACAGTGCCTATATATATGCACATCGAAGACGCGATCTCGGACGGTTCCTGATTATTGTGGCATCTAAGAACATACACACCGAATAAAGTCTGATGATTTCCCACGACACTATAAGTGAACGTTCGGACGCTCACGATTCAATCGTAAGAGCAAAGATTTCCGTCTTATGTAGTGACCGGTAGTTATCCGTCTTATGTAGTGACCGGTATAGTTATCCGTCTTATGTAGTGACCGGTAGTTGGACGGCGCATACTTACGGCAAGATCGCGAGTAAACAAAATATTATCAAGCACTGTTTTATTATAGATGCGAAATCGTGGCGATTAGGTAAATTGTCAGATGTAAATATGGAACTCGACTGTGTACCCCAAATTCATAATATTGATAACACAGTAAACCAGCATGGAAAATCGTTTCTTGAATTTTTAAATGATACTAAGTTATGCTGTTTAAATGGTCGTTTGAATAATGAAAACAATAATTATACCTCGATTAGTACCAAGGGTTCAGCTGTTGTCGATTATATTTGTGTGCCACATGACGTACTTGATAGCTTCACTAATTTCTGGGTCAAAACACAATCAGATTTAATTACCGATAATTCGTTAGAAAGTATGCTAGGTGAAGGATGTAAACCACCGGGCCATAGTTTTGTTTTGGTGGAGTATATTGTAAATACAGTCCATGTACATGGCAGCACACACCAACTGATCACAAATATACACCAACTAAACTTAATAAATCATTACCAGCTGATTTTTTAGCCTCATCTGAAACTTTATTAAATTTGATACATGAAATCGAGTCTGCAATAGAATCCCAAATAACTGTAGACAATATTTATGATAAATTTACAAAACACATTTTTGAAAATATGTCAGACCAATTACCAAGTTTCAAAAATGGAAGGCGTTCACATAACAAATTTAAATTTCACAAACCATATTGGAATGATGACCTTACTAAATTATGGCAAACAATGAGTAACTTGGAAAATGCATTCCTAAAATATAAAACTAAGTCAAGAGACAAAAATTTAGCTTTTCTAAAATTTGAAGAGGCTAGGCAAATTTTTAATCGTAAATTACGCACTTATGAAAGACAATATAAACGTAATTTTGCACTCGATATGGAACTAAACTGCAATAATCCTAAATCTTTCTGGAACACGATTAAGAAACTTGGACCCAAAAAAGAAAATGGTATCCCAAATGAAATAATTGGACCTGATGGGTCTGTCATAACAGATACAAAATTAATTACAGAAAACTGGAGGTCTGCTTTTAAAACTTTATACAATCCGGAATTTGGAAATGAACTTTTTGATAATAATTTCAGAGAAAATATCATAAAAGAAAAGATATTTACAGAAAATAATTTTTTAGACCCATTATATATATGTACAGAATAATGTTCTAAATCGGCCTATTCAAATAGAATAAATTGATCGTGTAATCAATAAAGTAAAGACTGGAAAGGCGTTTGGCATAGATAAAATACCTGGTGAAACCCTAAAATGTGAATCTGTTAAACCTGTGTTGCTTAGTTTTTGATTTTTGATACTGGCATTATACCATCTGTTTGGAGACAATCTATAATATGTCCCATACCAAAAGATAAATCACTAGACCAGATAATTCCGCTTAATTATCGTGGCATCTCATTACTACCAACAAGCAGCAAATTATATAATAGTGTTTTAAATAATAGACTTGTTGAACATCTAGACCATAATAATATACTAGTTGATGAACAAAATGGTTTCAGATCAAAGCGGTCATGCATTGATAATATTTTCATACTCACAAGCATAATGAAAGGAAAAAAAGATATATTTACTACGTTCATAGATTTCAAAAAAGCGTTCGATTGTATCGACAGAGACATGTTACTCTTCAAACTTCTTAAATGTGGGATAGACGGAAACATGTACCAATCAATTCGAATTATGTATAGAAGTACACATGCACGTATCAGAATAAATCACAGGGGCCTGTAACGCGCTCCGCTGTCCGCCCCCTTTTGCGCTGCCCATATACGCCGCTGTTATATACGCGCCTGCTTCACGCTAATGGTATAATAATAACACAAGGGTAACTGTAGAAATTCACCTTTTTACCATCACTCGCCGATCGATCAAATATAGCTCATTCACACCAGTAATGCCACAGATATAACCACGGATGTATCGGCGAAGAATTCATCTTTCAATCAATACCACAAACTCCCATCAAAACCATTCATATACATAGCATTTGATAATTTTTTAACCACCGAATATTGTCTCCGAAGACCGTACATTTTCATTTTGATCCGGCTCAATACAAAATGTCGGAAATCTTCTTATAACTTCACCCCCGCGCGGCTTACTATAATTAAAAATCGGCCAAACGATCAACTAAACGTTTAGCGCTCAGTGATTTCTTGTCGGCTAATAATTTATTTACTCATACAAATCAACAGATCGTCAGTAAACAATTTCTATAGAGGAGAAATCTGTCGATAATTCCAACTTTAAAACAAAAATTTGTCAAGTCACAAAGTTCCTAATTTTAATATTCATGACTGACATAGTAGAAACAGCCAATCACCGCTCAGTGTTAGAATCTAGGTCCTCATTTTAATATTCATTATGACCTGACCTCGATTCTAACACTGAGCGGTGATTGGCTGTTTCTACTTGTGACTTGACAAATTTTTGTTTTAAAGTTGGAATTATCGACAGATTTCTCCTCTATAGAAATTGTTTACTGACGATCTGTTGATTTGTATGAGTAAATAAATTATTAGACGACAAGAAATCACTGAGCGCTAAACGTTTAGTTGATCGTTTGGCCGATTTTTAATTATAGTAAGCCGCGCGGGGGTGAAGTTATAAGAAGATTTCCGACATTTTGTATTGAGCCGGATCAAAATGAAAATGTACGGTCTTCGGAGACAATATTCGGTGGTTAAAAAATTATCAAATGCTATGTATATGAATGGTTTTGATGGGAGTTTGTGGTATTGATTGAAAGATGAATTCTTCGCCGATACATCCGTGGTTATATCTGTGGCATTATTGGTGTGAATGAGCTATATTTGATCGATCGGCGAGTGATGGTAAAAATGTGAATTTCTACAGTTACCCTTGTGTTATTATTATACCATTAGCGTGAAGCAGGCGCGTATATAGCGGCGGCGTATATGGGCAGCGCAAAAGGGGGGCGGACAGCGGAGCGCGTTACAGGCCCCTGTGGAATAAATGGAGATGTATCAGAGCCTTTTGATTGTCAGTTTGGTGTAAAACAAGGAGATAGTTTATCATCTACACTCTTTAATGTATTTGTAAATGACCTGGCATTTGAAATATAAACCATGAATGTTGGTGTAAAATTAAATGACATAAATGTACCCATTTTAATGTATGCTGATGACATAGTGTTACTATCTGAAAATGAAGATAATATGTGACCCGCCATATCAAATCCAGTCGGAAGTCGGGATTTTTTTTACCCTGTGCCAATGCATTCTCTTATATATGCGAGTCGACCATAGGTCGCCTCGCATATATAAGAGAATGCATTGGCCTAACAATTTTTTATCATTTTTTTTAAATAAATGTTTCTGACAATTTTTAGGATATAAAATTAAAAAAACATCCATTACCCTGCAGGGAGCCCCACACATATATAAAAGCATATAGAAGAGTTTTGTCTGCTCATGTTTGTCTGGGGCTCTGTATGGGTGAAATTATAAAATTGTTAAAGAATACAAGAAAAATTATTAAAATTGTAAAAAATTGTTACGCAACAACTGAATATCGTAGATGAATATAAATTCTTGGGTATTATTATTCATGAACACAAACAATTGGACACAACAGCTGAAGTCTTGGCCAAATCTGTAAGCAGAGCTTTAGGTGCTATAATTTCAAAAATTCACCCATATAATGATATAGGTTTCAAAACGTTTAAAAAGTTATATATAACATGTGTAGCTCCAATTTTAGATTATGCATCAGGCTTATGGGGTTCAAAGAATTTTTCATGTCCAGATAGTGTACAGAATAAGGCTTTTAGATATTTTTTGGGAGTCCATCGTTTTTGTCCATTATTAGCAGTAAATGGTGACATTGGTATATCATCTTGTAAGATTCGTCGAGTCCTGAACCATATCCGTCTATGGAACCATATAATATAATTACCAGATGACAGACTAATTAAAAAAGTGTTTCACTGGGACCTAGCTCATGTTTCAAATGGTTGGTGTTCCTTTATGAATGATACTCTATCTAACTTAGAATTGTCAACAGTATTTCAAAATTTAGAAACATGTAATATAGACGATTTTGAAACGAAGCTTAAAAATGATGAATCAGATAAATGGAAAAACAGCTTAAATTTGTTTCCTAAATTAAGAACAGATAAGCTTTTCAAAAGGAATTATAAAACTGAATCATATGTATTGATGAATATGGACCGTGCTCATAGATCTATATTTGCTCAGTTTCGATGTGGAATCTTCCTTTGAGAGTGGAAACTGGTCGTTTTAGAAATGAAAAGCTAAATCTCAGAAAATGCACATTATGTGCCTCACATGAAGTGGAAGATGAAATGCATTTCCTATTAAAATGCCCTTTCTATAGCGAAAAGCGAGAACTTTTACTCGACTCTCTCCCTTTAAATGTAACCATGATGATAGAACAAAACCAGTTAGAATCAGCTTTTATTGAAATAATCAACAAACACACACGTCAATGTGCTAATTTTATCCATGATGCCTATCTGAAAAGAAAGCAGTATATATATATAAATAAACATCATAGCATATAATAGCGTAAATTGACAAGCGTCTTGCTATACAATGCAAAAATTAATTAACTCTTATTTTCAGGGTGACATATAGGCCCAATAGGGCCGGGTGCGCGATGTAAATTAAATGTTTTAAATTTGTTTGTAATTTAATATGCACATGTCACGTAAATAAAATATATTACTACTACTACTACCTTGGTTACGGAATCGCAGTCGTGTGTACGTAAAAAATGTAGATAGAAGGACAGTAGGTATTCAATCATGTGGTTAACCGTGGCTTACGAACAACCCATTATATCCTCATCATGTGGTTAACCGTGGCTTACGAACAACCCATTATATCCTCATCATGTGGTTAACCGTGGCTTACGAACAACCCATTATATCCTCATCTGGTTAACCGTGGCTTACGAACAACCCATTATATCCTCATGTGGTTAACCGTGGCTTACGAACAACCCATTATATCCTCATGTGGTTAACCGTGGCTTACGAACAACCCATTATATCCTCATCTGCGACAACATCGCAATCACAAACTATCCACGATTTTGTCGGACCTATTACGATTAACACTGTGTAATCGTTTATCTGTTTCTCCGAATAAACCACTGATTCTCCGAAGATCAAACCCTGATTCTCCGAAGATCAAACCCTGATTCTCCGAAGATCAAACCCTGATTCTCCTAAGATATTAATCCAATAATCGAGTAAAACCTTTCTGAATTCTTTGAATGCATCATTTTTTCTTTTCTTTTTGGGACACTTGTGCTAACATATCTTCGGCGAATCTGGGTTTGATCTTCGCTTGTGCGGTGTGATCGAATGACGCTTGGTAGAGTCGTCGTTGCTTTGTACGGGGAACCATCTCCTATATATTTTGGAACTTCTCTCTGTATGTATGTATGTGTGTATGTGTCTTATAGACTCGACAACTGCTCGACCGATCCGACTCAATTTTGGTATGTAGGCCTTCTTTGATCGCGGGGACAATATGGGCGGGTCCAATTTCACGTGCGACCGTGTCCATGACCTTGACCTCGCTCATATACGCTCATATAGGCATGTTTCTGGACCTCAACAATATGGGCGTGTCCAATTTCTCGTGCGACCATGTCCTTGGCCTTGATCTTGACATATATGCTCATATAGACATGTTTCTGGACCAGATTCAGGCGATCACAAAGAAATCCCTAAATAGCCCGGACGAAGTCAGGCACATCAGCTAGTTGTTGGATAAACAGCCTCTCGATTTTGAGCGATTGAAGTATGTATGGGGCTCCCATTTTTTAAAGAACGATACTGACGCCCGATTGTATGGATACCTTGTTCCCTTATAATTAGGCTTACGCCCATATACGATACATTATTTAATAAGATTTCGACCTTTTTGTCGAGTGAATCGTTGGTAGCAGCATTAGGTAAATTTGTGTCGAGCTTCTGAAGCCGCCAGTTTGAATAGTAGTCCACGGAAGAACCCTTCTTGTATAGCAAAAATGCACCAAAATAAGAGAATGCATTGGCACAGGGTATATGGGTTGTTACCAAAATCGATCCTGGCACTGAAAGGGTTAAGCAAGCTGAAGAGACGTGCTGCATCGTGTAATACCATGCCATTTCATACAGCTCAGCACTTTTTATTACCCACAGAGCGAGCTGTAGGGAATGGGACCGATCCACAATCCGAATTAATTTAACGCTCCTAAGTTACTATTTCGTTGACTTCGGGGGGGGGGGGGGTAAAAATATTTTATTCGAATCGAGGAACCCACCCATCAAGGCTCAGAGTTATCGATCTTTTAAATCTGTTATTTTTCACCACCTGGTTAGCATTATTTTTTGGGCAAATAATCGATTCTGATAACTGAATCAGCATTTCAAGAAATGTTGTTTTTGTTGGAATCTGATATGGGGACCATCGAGTCGGATTGTGTACATTTAAGCCCATCTTTCATTAGACACTGGCGGTGTGGCTAAACACAGCCCGGAACAGCCCGGACCAGTCCGGGCCAGCCCGGACCCCCCATATGGCCTATATGAGTGATTTTAAGGGCAATATAAGTGCAGGGGTGTCATGGAAACCCACTCAGGGTCGCTATTAACCCTCAAAATGCCGGCATCGGGAAAATTTTCGCCGCGAAATTAAGCTAACAGCCTGGACCGCTTATGGGTAAACATAATAGTCGAGGGCGGCATTTTGGCGGTTAATTGCCAGGCATTTGTGGGCGACTCGCCCTTGTATCTTCGTGAGTGTAGTCGAGGGTAGTTCCACAACACATATGTAAGGAGTTATTAGAAGTACGAGGACATTAAGGGGGTCCGGGCTGTGAGTTTGTTTATTGGGGGCGCAATTTTGTCATTCTGGCTGAATCTGGGAAGTTTAGGGGTTAATAAGCGGCACTTCCGTTTGACCTTGACCACTCTCCGTGCGTATTTGGGTTTCATTAACACCCTCGCACAGCATTCGGAAAACCTCGTCAGATTCCGTCACCGTTTTAGGCCCACAAAGGTCACAGGTCGAGGAGTTCAGAATGCCTCGCACAGATATGAATACTAAAATCACACCTGCATGGACGCAGCAGGGGCGGTCCGGGCTATTAGCTTCATTTCGCGGCGAAAATTTTCGCCGATGCTGGCATTTTGAGGGTTAATAGCGACCCTGAGTGGGTTTCCATGACACCCCTGCACTTATATTGCCCTTAAAATCACTCATATAGTCCACATGGGGGGTCCGGGCTGGCCCGGGCTGGTCCGGGCGGTGTTTAGTCACACCAGACACTGGTGCTAAAATATATGAAAAATCTTCGGACGATCAGGTTTTGCTCTTTGGAGAATTGGTGGGTTATTCGTAGAATCAAATAAACGATTCTAAATGCAGTGTGTTATTGCCACGCATGCAATTGTATAATAACTGATTGGGTAGCATCTATCTCACGGCCCATGTAGTAAACTGATGGAAACGTGTCATTCTTAAGTGTTGTTTATCCATCATACCCAAGCACACAATATCCACATGACCCCTCTAAACCACAAATTGTCTGTAAAATTGTCAGACAAATTTGCCATGCACGCAGTCACTCACTATTCTTACAATACCCAGATTAGATGAATGTTACTCTGATAGACCACGAGTGGCGCTTGTCGGGGATATCGGTTTATAATTGGTTTATGGCATTTTTACACTCTTTGAATGAGGATGTTTTTCTCTCGATAGAATCTAATTAAGCACAATGAAGACATCTTAGTACATCTGTACCAAAGTCTCTATTATCCATGGAGTTACAGATCGAGACGATATACGCTCCATGTATACTGGTATTGCGTTAATCCTCAAATTAAACCTTGTCATTTTGTGTTGTCCTACTCTCAGCACTGCGTCATGACGTCAATCTGTGCGTCATTGTGTATCCTTGCGCGTTATTTAAACATAAATGGCTGGTGATGTTGTATGGCTTTAAACACGTATTGTGTCTAACCGTGTGTTTCATTGTGGTTTGGGTCGTAACAAACTGGTATATAAAACATAATAAACACAACAGTCAACTGTTCTGAGTGGCGTACGGGTTTTCACCTCTCGTGAGATGCGAGGATTATTTTCACTCGGCTATTTAGCGCCTTGTAAAAATAATCCTCCGCATCTCAGGTGAGAAAACCCGTACGCTACTCAGAACAGTTAACTATTGTCGTCAACCGGGTTGTGGTTATCATATCAGGAGAAAACTAAAACTAAACGCTCTTTATTCCTAACAATAAACGCTCTTTATTCATAACAGTAAACGCTCTTTATTCCTGACACTAAACTCTCTTTATTTCTGACACTAAACGCTCTTTATTTATAACAACAAACGCTCTTTATTTCTAACAACAAACGCTCTTTATTATTAGATGTAACAATAAGTTGTTGTTGTTGTTGTTTTACTATGTAGAATATCGTTCTGCACTACGAAGACGCGAGCTTCGTCGATGTCACGTTTACTGATGTGTTTGAGTGCATCCACAAAAAAATGAACCATGCAGTTCGCTCTATATATACCGTTATTGCGACATACACCCAAAATAAAGTTTAGTCAAATGTGTTGGGTTATCCAAAGTTGGATTAATGGTTGGGTCAAATTCCAGAAGTTGGGTTCAAATGTTCGGTTAGATTGTTGGGTTAAAGGTGTCATTACACGACTAAGCTTGCGTTATTAAGCTCCAATTGGTAACCACAGGGGGTGATGCTGGATGTTCACATTACACCACCCAGCAAACTTTTAAAAGCACTGTTTTATCATGAAATCTTTCACAAAATGTCAATTGTAATTAAATAAATTCCATTATATTTACTAACTCGACTCCAGTATTGTGAACTACACATGTGTTTTTTATCAGATATCAGGAGGAATTATGCTGTATGCAAAAACGGCCCGGTCCCATTCCCTACAGCTCGCTCTGTGGGTAATAAAAAGTGCTGAGCTGTATGAAATGGCATGGTATTACACGATGCAGCACGTCTCTTCAGCTTGCTTAACCCTTTCAGTGCCAGGTCCGATTTTTGTAACAACCCATATACCCTGTGCCAATGCATTCTCTTATATATGCGAGTCGACCATAGGTCGCCTCGCATATATAAGAGAATGCATTGGCCTAACAATTATTTTTTTATTTTTTTTTTTACAATTTTTTACAATTTTAATAATTTATTCTTATATTCTTTAACAGACTTATTTTGTAGGTTTAGGGCCGATGAGATCGGTCCCTGTCACTCAAAGGGTTAATACAGCAAGCTTAATCTTGTAATGGCACCTTTAGATTAGTTTAGTTAATAATAATCACATGTTTTCCGTTGCGCCCCTTGATACATATTTGCTGGATGTGAGCTGTCTTTGTCATATTTTCTTCTCTTCAATGGTTTCAAACTCAAATAAATATACGGTGAAGGCATCTGTTAAAGTGCCTTTACACGATTAAGCTTGCTTAATTCAGCTTCAAATGGTAAACACAGGGGGTTATGCTGAATGGTGCCATTACACGATTAAGCTTGCTTAAGTCAGCTTCAAATGGTAACCACAGTGGGTTATGCTGAAAACACAGCAATCTTTTAAAAGCACTGTTTTATTGGGAAATCTTTTACAACTGTCCATCATAATTAACAGGTCTGTGGTTATATTTACTAACTAGACTCCAATATTGTGGACTACACATGTGTCTTTTATCATATATAGGATACATTATGTTATTTAACTGCTACTTGACATTAATGGGCCATTATGTGCTGTACGGAAAACGGCAGAGTCCCTTTGGATTAAGCTTGCTTACTAGATAATAACAAATGCTGTGCTGTATGAAATGGCAAGACATTACACGACGCAGCTCGCCTCTTGAGCTTGCTGAATTAAGCAAGCTTAATCGTGTAAAGGCACCTTTGTCGGAATTCAATAGTTGTAATATTGCTTGTCTTTGGTACAAGTAGTCTTTTCTATGTTGTTAATTTAGTCCCGAATAGGAAGTCATTATATGTTACACCTCGTTTCGGACATTATATATTACATACAAAAGGTTCAAAGTCTAGTTCAATTCAATATCTCTCTTCTATCCAGACGTTACGGTCCGAAATGATCCCATTCATTTGACTTATGTTTGGGAAACCTTAATTGATGACCAGAATCTCATATGATATGGCCAAAACTCATTCATTGGGGTGAAATATAATTATAGGAGATATAGCACAGTAGCAATGTTATATTTTCCCCCCAAAAAAATTGCGCTGTCTCAAAAATTAAATTTGCTTCTATAATTATAGGGTTTTCTCTAACTCTACGTTTAGTTACTAAAAACCCAATGATTGGTTAATTTAACCCAATGTTTGGTTACTTTTTTCTAACTCAACTATAGTTTAGTTAACAGCTCTAACCTAGTGTTTAGTCGGATTCGGTTTACTAAACGTCTGGTTAGAGTCTGACTAAACTTTGGTTATATCCAACTCATTTTTGTGCAGATGTGTGAACGTTAAAGGGACACACGGCACTCATGATAGGTGAATGCATGTTAAAAGGACACAGACGCTCGCGGTGGGTGAATGTTAAAGGGACACAATGTACTCACGGTGGCTGAATGTTAAAGGGACACAAGACACTCGCTATGTGTGAATGTTAAAGGGACACACGACACTCGCGGTGGGTGAATGTTAAAAGGACACACGACACTCGCGGTGGGTGAATGTTAAGGGACACAAGGTAATCTGGTGGGTGAAGTTAAATGGACACAAGGCACTCGCTATGTGTGAATGTTAAACGGGACACACGGTTCTTGCAGTGGGTGAAAGTTAAAAGGACACAGAACAAAAAATTTAACTTTAAAATTTAAAAACTTATTTTTTCAAAGATTTATACAAATTAAATTAAAGATCCCCAGTCCGATTTGACACAAACAACAGTATCTGGAAAATATTGGACTTTTGGTCTAAAACAATAAACTTCACACAAAATACTGGTTGAAAAATCGAATTTTCTGAACACAATCAACCTACTCTTGGTCTGAAATTTCCAACTAATGTTGTGTCAGGAATAAACATGTCCAACTTTTGAAAATTATGGCCGAAGATACCCCACATATCACCCGACACCCTGTTGTTACCCCCTTGTCGCCGTGACCCTGATCGGCATGTTGTATCTACAGTCGATTGATATCAATTAATACTCATGTTTATTTTCAGGATGAGAAGAATCAGATAATGACAACCAGTTTGTGGCTTAAACACGTGAGTTTATAATCTTAAAGATGCCCACATAATACGCACATGATTAGATAGCGAAATATACGTAATCGGGGTTCAGATTGGATAGCTACTGGTATTCAATCGGAGTAACACGTGCCGCTCGAGATTAGGATAAAATTTCGAAATGAGTATCCTGAGTTAATCGGAAGGGTGATAACTCTATTTATTATATGACTATCATTTTTCTTCTCACAATACCGCTATGGTAAAGTGATCATTTCCCGACCATCGGATCAGCTGCAGTTTTGTTCGATGTCATCTCTATCTCGTATATTTCGCATGTCCGTAAAACGTCGGTTTATTTATTAAACCAAACTAGCTCCTTCTTTCTTATTGTTACTGGTGGCCTACCTGTGGTTTAATTTAATAAATAATGACAGAAATTGTGCCTTTAAAATAAAAATCATGTCATCTAATAAACCTGTTATCGCTGCAGTGAATTGATCTGGGTGAAGTATTAGTTATCGTTGAAGGGGTCAGATCGCTGGATCAAACTCGATGCATGCCAGCGGCGGCTCGTTTGATCCAGCGGCGGCTCGTTTGATCCAGCGGCGGCGCGTTTGATCCATTGGCGGCTCGTTTGATCCATCGATCTGACCTCTTCACTGAACTCGACGTGATACTTCACCCAAATCAATTCACTGCCATAATATGTAGAAATATGTAGAAAGTACTTTGACGAAATAATGGAGATGTGTATGAAATAATTTACCACACTACAATTGATCAACTTTTATTTGGGACCGCTCCTTAACTCTTTCATGACGGGAGCTGCCCTATTGCAATATTAAAGACCCTGTGCCAATGCATTCTCTTATAGGTCGCCTCGCATATATAAGAGAATGCATTGGCCTAACATTATTTTTTTAGCATTTTTTATGAGTTTTTCTTACATTCTTTAACAAATTTTACCTTTTTTTTTTATATCATTTTTTTCTTACATCCTTTGACACTTTTTATCATTTTTTTTAATTTTTTTAATCCAGGGCTCTCCAGTTCATCAAATAAAACATACCTTTTTATGTTTACCCATACCATAGTATGGTAAACATAGTGTCGTTGCCCGGATTGACCACTCGTCGTTAGTCCGTCCGTCCGTCTGGCTGTCTGTCTGTCTGTCTGTCTGTAGACACTTTACGCATGGTGCGATAACTGAAATATTTTCTATCTGATCGGAACCAAATTTTGTATATGAATTTCTCAGCACCAAATACAGATCGAGTTCGAATATGGGTTTGATCCGAGTTTTTTTTACGGAGTTATGGCCCTTTTTCAACTTAGAATTTATGCATGCTGCCATAACTCAAAAAGAAATTATCTGACCATAACCAAATTTGGTATGTGAGTTGCTCAACCCAAAATACATATCAAGTTCGAATATGGGTTTGATTCGATATTTTTTAATGGAGTTATGGCCCTTTGACATAGAATTCATGAATGCTTCGATAAATCAACAATTTTTCAACTGATAGGAACCAAATCTTGTATGTGAGTTTCTCAACTCAAAATACAGATCGAGTTCGAATATGGGTTTGATCCGGTACTTTTTACTGGAGTTATGGCCCTTTGATTATTTTATTCATCGCTAAAATATATCAAAGATACACAGGTGGCACTGTCTAGATAGTATCTAATAAATCAGGTTCAGGATGCTATGAAGTTGTCTCTCTCTTGTGTCTTCTCACACAGAGATATTATCCAGTTACAATACCATGAAGTTGTCTCTATCTTGTGTCTTCTCACACAGAGTTAGTATCCAGTTACAATACCATGAAGTTGGTTATCTTGTATTGAGTTAATTAACTGCTAGGAGATGTGTTGGCTGTATCAGATGTACGTTATACTCTATAAGTATCTCTGGCCATATCATAGGTGGAATGTTTATACTATTATATTTTATATGCATGGTTATTTAAATTTCATCTTAAAGGCATAATCTGGTTTCATTGTTTAATAGCATTACCATGGGAATTTTGTTGGTTTCATGGGAAGACAACTTTGGTTTTCAAAGTTTTAAAAACTTGAGAGCTCTGTATCAGTCTATGGGAACAAAATAATTGTTCATAACACTTTTAGTACTGTAGGTCTAGTTTGTGTTATCTATATATTAATGGAAAGCTTTTTCGACATTGATTTCAATTGATTACATATGTGAATTGAAAAATTAAAGGGGCACACCAGGTTTGATGTATTTTTCCTGTACTCTGCATGAGATAAAACTTTTTATGTGTACCTATACCATAGTATGGTACACATAGCGTCAATGTCCGGATTGACCACTCGTATGTCCGTCCATCTCTATCTGTCTGTCTGTCAGACACTTTAGGTATAATGCGATAACTCTAACATTTTCTATTTGATCGGAACCAAATTTTGTATATAGGTTTCTCATCCCAAAATACAGTTCGAGTTTGAATATGGGTTTGATCCGATTTATTTTAAAGGAGTTATGACCCTTCTTCTTCTTTTTAAATTTGAAATTTGGATTTTTCATATTTTTTTAGATTGAATTTCCTCGCTCAATTTAACATAAACAAATATTAAAAAACTTTTATAATAATAAAAAAAATATTTAATTAAAAAAAAAAAATTGTCATTGACACTAATTTGTTTTAGTTGTATTCTATTAATAAGGTGTGATGTCCTGTATTGAAAATGTGAAGATTTTATTGCAATAGTTGCATGTAATATAATGATATCAATAAATTGACATGTGAACATCCAATATCCAGAGTATGAGAATACCTTTAATAGATGTCATTCCAAGCAAAATCTGTTATTAATTGAGTGATGACATATGTTGCATAGCTCTAGGGGGGTGGTTGTATGAAGGTAAAGATGAACAACCTGCTGGCTATCTGTCAAATTTATTAATGGCTAAACAATTGGATCTCACAGTGAGAGGTCCTTGTGTGAATAGGGACAGAGTTATGAGATTTAAAACGACTCCTCCCCCACCCCAATTACTTTAACCCCTTCGTAAGACAAATTATTTGACCTTTTGATTTTAAGTTAGGTACTGATATATGTATTACTGTGATCATATCTTTGACCAATTATCAGTTATAGCTAATCGCTATCGCCAAGGTATGGGTTAAACATCTGCCGATCGTGATCGGCCTCTCGTTATAATACAACAATGATTAGTCAGAACCCGCTATAATTGACATCAACTTCTTTTTAACATTAGAAGGTCAACCACCAAAAAAATCAGTGATGACTTTCTAATGAAGACTGACAGAAAACAATAAATAACGCGTAGATTCATTTAGCTTAAAGCGATTGACATTGTGTACTAACTACTCAAAAACAGTTGGACAATTTAATTGATAGAAAAACTTATTATGTAAGTATTTGTTTGTTTTATTTCAGATATCTATGTATGTATACATTGATGTATGGAAATATGTTAAGTTTGCAGCAAATTGTACCAAAAAGATTAATAAATTATTAAAAAAAGAGTATATTTTGCTAGCCCACCGTGTGTGTATTGGCTGAGATGTCCCATATGATTTTACATCAAATTAGTCAAAATTGTTTAAACCCTTCATTCTATGAAACTATCAAATTGAATCTACTACTTGCAACCGATGCGTTCGAAATTAATATCATGTATACGTAATAATTACCAAGCACAAAATTAAGAACGCTCTTTATTCAGCAATGTCTACCGCTATTGGCAACGAGTTCTGGTATGGACACATAGGTGACGATCCCTTCTTGAGATTGCATGGTTTGTGAGACTTTTGTGAGAAGATTTCGCGATAAACATTGAATTGATTCCCCGGGCGAAATTTCATTATTGCAGCGATGCAGAGTGAAGTCGGCTCACACAAGTCGAACAAATCATGCAATCTCGAGCTTGACCTTCACCTACTGTACTGGCTGTTAAATACATCATTAAAATGATGTGAAATCACTCCGTATAGGGTGATCAAATAGAAATGGAGAATACTTTTGCTCCAAGTAGTTATTTTTACGAATATTATAACCCAAATTTACAACACACATCGTCATTCTTATATATTAATTAAATGCAATGAGTCTCGATGGCGAAATAATTTTTGTTAGTTTATCGCCCATTGATGCATCCCGAATCGAGATGTACATATTTACAATTGAGCGCAGTTCAGACGATGTATTCTATGGAGTTGTATGGTCGATTTCTTTGAGATTTTCGGCGATGTTAGTCTAATGATACATTCCCCCAGTTGACATAACGCCTAAGTATACTAACTTATCAGTTCCACGCCCCCGAACAAGTCCATAATATGTCTTTAAGGACCAGGTATTAATTGAGATTTTTTCCTTTCTCTCAATGCTATAGAGTTCCCCGCCATGCAGAACACCACACAGTTCCAACGTGGAATATGCATGAGCGTAGTCGGAGTAGAGATGCATGGCATTGATCTAGGCTCGCATTAGAAAATATATATAATTACAGTATACCGGCATGATTTATAGCCCATACTCATGCCACGCAGATGGTGAGCATGCTCCGAAGTGTCTCGTGCATCTATGAGATACCTCATTCGTTTATCCTTGTAATAAATTTATGGGTATTTGAGATAAGATTTTGTATATTGCCGGGTATTGTTGATCGACAAAGCTCCCTTTATCCCACGAATATCTCATCACAGCGCACGTCGTAGCTTATTACCATTTAATTGGCGAACGCTCCAAGCCAAGACAATCTTCCAAATGATCCATTTGTACATTTACTGCATCAAGTTATTTGAGTACAATGCTTTGGATTATATAGAATACCTTTTCGTCTGGGAGCTCTATAATATTGGATGTATTCCATAAGACTGTGTGAAGAAATGTTGTTTGTGTGCATGCCAACCGAGTCGCATTCACAGGTTCACCCTTCCATGACTGGAGCTTCCTGAAAGTTTGTGAAAACCATGTGCCAATGCATTCTCTTATATATGCAAGTCTCCCATATATAAGAGAATACATAATTGGCCTGACAATATTTACCTTGACCTTGTAAGCCAGTGCATGCTCTTATTATATATGCGCGGCTCCCATGCAGCCTTCATATGGGAGACTCGCATATATGAGATTGCACTGGCACAGGATTTTTAGTGCTGCACCAGCGCAGCTCCCATCATCGAAGGGTTAAGAAGATGACAAGTGCGTAGACCGCTTTCTTCAAATGCTACTTTTATATATGTTTATATATGTGTCAGATAATAAGTTTATATATGGTTTATATTTGTCAGATAATAAGTTTATATATGTTTATATATGTGTCAGATAATAAGTTTATATATGGTTTATATTTGTCAGATAATAAGTTTATATATGTTTTATATGTGGTTGGTGTTGAAACGTGTGGGCAGTGGGTGTATTTTGAAGCGGCACATAATCTTCAATTCTTGAATTGAGCCTCGCTTTCGTCACGTATACTAGTCTACGTTAACTACATACCCACATTCAAATAAATAAATATAAATCAGTTTCATTATGAATACTAAAGCATCATTGATGAGTAGTTATCCCATAGGAAATGTTCAGATAATAAGTTTAACCCTTTCTATACTAATGCCTCATTGATGAGTAGTTATCCCATAGGAAATGTTAAGATAATAAGTTTAACCCTTTCTATACTAAAGTATCAATGATGAGTAGTTATCCCATAGGAAATGTTCAGATAATAAGTTTAACCCTTTCTATACTAAAGTAGGAAATGTTCAGATAATATATATTTATTTCAATACCTCCATTTCTGGAGAAGAGTATTTACAACAAGATTATTTACAATTTTGAACATGAGTAAGACAGCTGTGAAAAAGTATACTATACACTTATGTGACAGCATATGTGAAAGTTAGAATGCAGAATGTGCATGCCACATTATAAGATGGCGTGTGGATTCAACCACGGCTGAATGTCATTGGTTTTCCTATAATCAGTGAGCACGAGACAAGAAGGTACGATGCAGAGAACAGAATTATTGCGTGCTTATTATCAAGTAGATTCTGTGGCTGTGTTGGAACATCCCCTACCAGAATAAGTGCTTGAAGTTCTTCGTCGCTCAAGGAATCGTGCATGAATAAAAAAACAGAAACTCCATAGTGGTTGAGAATTGTCTCCCAGTAGCTATTTCGTAGCGACAGAATAACACTCGAAGAGCAGTACCTAATTGCATGGAGAAGTTCGTTGATATATTGCTTACCACATGCGCAGCATGTCAGATTGTTGATGTAAGTAGTCTTATTGAGTAGCAGGGCGAGATTCCGAAGTTGAACTGAACGGTTGGGATACTGTCTATAAGAAGTGTCCATATCGACCAGGGAGTGCTGGGATCGGAATGAACTAGCCGAAACGTAGATAGTGATGGGTTGTTGTCAACGGATGATTTCCAGAATGAGCAATAGCTTTTTTGTAAATATTTTTCCATGTAGATTCTGATGGAAAATGTCCAGTTTGTACAAAGCTGTCAAGGACATTGTAGAGTTTATATTGCCGAAGAACATGAACAATGTCGGGAACAAATCCAGTAGTGTGTCTATCGAACAGAGTGTATTGAAAGAATCGTAAGAGGAAGAACTTTAGCGGTACTTGGTGTCCTTGAGGAAAGTGGATCAGATGGCCAAGGAAGTTCAACTTTTTCATATGGATTTCGGACTCAAGAGGAAGGAGTCCCAACAAGCTGAGAGCGACGTCCGTTGATGTTCGTTCGGGAAGAGATTCTATATGTTTTACACAGCATCGGAAGGCTCGTTCGAGTGAGATGCTCATAGAACGGGTATTGACTGGTGTGAACTCGCATCAATATAACGCCCTTGGAAGGACAACCGACTTCAGCATATATCCCATCGTCAGGGGAGAGCACGATTTCAAAGGCTGCTTTCCAGCAAGGGCGAAGTAACTTTTACGCAGTTTCGTTGTTAAAACTTTCGCTCGGACGGAGTCATTTTGAAACTTGTTATGCTGAATTCCTAGGTGCACACACGAAGAAGTTTCTGATATTGCTAGATCTCCGATGAACCACTGCCTGTGGTGGGATTCGTCCTGACGCTTCGTCTCATTAAAAACGATTACTACACGTTTGGTGTCGGAAAAATTAAAACGCCATAGTCGGCTGTAGTTGAAAAATAATTTCAGAAGACTGTCCATTCCAGCTTTTGATAACGAAAGTAGAGCTATGTCGTCTGCTGCCGTCGGGGCAGCGCATGGCACAGATTCCATTGAAAACCCGCAGTTCGAGGAGTTCAATTGTTTCAGCAAGTCATGTATGTACACGAGGTAGAAGAATGGGGAGCACACAGCCCCCTGCATTGTTCCTTGTTTAACTGTGAGTGTATTTGAGAGAGATCCATTATACAGCACGCGACTTGAGCAATCAGAATACATGCTGGCCACGACACGTAGTATCTGTCCACGGAAACCCAGTTGATGAAGTTTCAACAAGAGACCTTCGTGCCATACCCGATCGAAGGTTTTTGCTGAGTCCAAAAAACACACATAGGCACGAGCATCGAGATCACCAGTATAGTGGATGAATTCTTTGACAAGAAACGCAGACATCTGGCAGCTAACTCCTTTCTGGAAACCGTGCTGCAACTCGTGTGTGGACTTTGCGATGTCACGGTCATCAAGAAATCTGCTGAGAAGGATACGTTCGAAGACTTTGTAAATCACGGGCAACAAGGTTATCGCTCTGTAGCTGTCATGAAGTTGCTTCGGCTTAGGATCGCCCTTGTATAACGGCACGATTATTTGAGAGAGGGTGGTATCCATCCGAGTTGGATAATTCCGTTGAACAGACGACATAGAGCGTTCGAAATCGATGCACTCCCATTAGTTAGATGGTCGTTTGTGATTTGGTCAATACCGCCTGATTTGTTACGCTTCAGTCGTCGTAAAACCGATATCACGTCACTATTACTAATTGGTCCGCAGAACACATCACAATTGAATTCCGGGTGAGACTCATCAAGCAGTGAATTAAGTTGTAAGCTTATACTTTCCTCAAACTCAGGATCAGAATGAGCAGAGGGATTGTACAGGTTTTCGAAATATGCTCGCCAAGCTTCAAGAATTTCGCGTTGATCTCTGAGTGTTCTACCTTCGAAGTTCATAGCGGAACCGAAACTGTTAGTCTGAGAAGCATCCGGAGTTCTCAGCTTTTTCCAGAATTGTTTCTGGTCCTGGGCGGCACATAATTCGAGGATTTCACATTTGCGATGTTCTTGCAAACGAGCTGCAGCGCACACCGACCGTCTGAATGAACGTTTGGATTCTTTGTACAGAACGTATGATTGAGCATCGTATGAGTGAGGCCGACCATCAGTTATCCACGTCATACGTTTCTGTTTGACGTCCACATGAAGTGACTGAAGATCATCATTCCAGAATGATTTCCTAGACTTATGGCGCGATGCTGCTGGCGACGCGATCGCTTAAGCATGCAGTATCGATTTAACAATGCGTGCATACAAGTCTCGTGATTTGAGAGGGTAGCAAATATTCGTGTCGAGCAGCTCGTCTAGTGAAGTCTGGTACAAATCGACGTCCATTCTATCCCAATTGAAGAATAACTTCGTGAACGAAAAAGATGCACTGTTCTGAGAAACAGGTATCGTAACACGACACGACACCGGTAGATGATTAGATGTGTTCAATTCGTGGTCATCGAGTATAGCACTGTTGACAATTAGGTCTGCCATCATATCCGGCACAATGTTGTGGTCTATCCGTGAGGGAGACGCGACTGTGCAGAAAGGGTAATAAGAGAATGCAGGACCAATGCATGATTCCAGACAGGTAACTGAAAAGGATTGTGTGCGAGTTAGCATATCGTTTATGAGTTGCGATCTGTTTTCGTGGCCCACCGGGAGATGCTCGCCAGTGGTGCGAATCAAGTGGGAGTTTATGTCGTCCATAACAGTTTAACCCTTTCTATACAAAAGTATCAATGATGAGTAGTTATCCCATAGGAAATGTTCAGATAATAAGTTTAACCCTTTCTATACTAAAGCATCATTGATGAGTAGTTATCCCATAGGACATGTTCAGATAATAAGTTTAACCCTTTATATTCTAAAGCTTCTTTGATGAGTATTTATCCCATAGGAAATGTTCAGATAATAAGTTTAACCCTTTCTATACTAAAGTAGGAAATGTTCAGATAATAAGTTTAACCCTTTCTATACTAAAGCATCATTGATGAGTAGTTATCCCATAGGACATGTTCAGATAATAAGTTAACCCTTTATATTCTAAAGCTTCTTTGATGAGTAGTTATCCCATAGGAAATGTTCAGTTCGACCGAACTTATTATCTAAACAGTTCCCTCATTAAATAGGGACTCCTTTTGTGCTTTTTTATTAATCTGTCGTCTGCTTTTATAACCTTAACATCCCTCCAAATGAATAATAAATCATTCCAATGAACACTGTATAACTGAATGATGGGGGAATCCATTAGTATAGAAAGGGTTAACACAGACTAGTCACGAACTCGGGATCTAAACATGCAAGTCGATAAATAATTAAAATAGTTAAAGGGGTACTCTGTACTAAATCCGGCCATTTTTGGGACCATCTCATTTTATACTCAACAGAATATATGCAACATGCAATATCAGCCATGGATGAGTGCAAAATACACCCATTTACCGTTATAATGATACAAACAACATGGTAGTTATAACGAAAATGAATTTATGACTCCAGCTATAAATTAATTTTCATTATAATTACCATGTTGTTTGCATCATTCATAGATCACATTAGTCCAGGAGAGATTGGTCAACCTCTGCAACACCCCCCCCCCCCCCCCCACACACAGGACTCAACTTCACCCCACTAATTTTCTTTCTTAATGTCTCCTCTAATTTTTTTCACTTGTTAACAAGAAAAAAAAGTGGCCGCAGAGACTCCAGACAAGATGGCGTCCATCATGGCGGCCATTTTTTTTATATGCACCAGGTCTCTTTGCTCGCCGTTATAGTAATGATAATATCACATGCGGTCTTGTTTTTCGATCGATTCGTTATGCTAATATAAAACCCTTACAAATTAGCCAAAAATCCGACACCAGAATCCAATATGATATGGCCGCCGAAATGTGAAGATATGCTATTTTTCTGACATTTCACCACCTTTCGTTTGTCTCTGTGGGAAAATATTGGCATTTTGGCATGATGTTATACATTTATCGTATAGAAGAGTCATTGGCGAAGACATACATGGGGACCATAATATACATTCATTGTGGGATATATTTGTCCGTTATCACGTTTTCCCAAATGCCGGTATAATAGGTCAAAGCCGAATCAACGCTAATAACGTGATGTAATGTTTCGAATCAATGAATGTTATTGCTATCATAACAACACCCATGCATATATATGTACAGGAGATAGTCGAACTAGGATTCCTCTTATACCTGAGTTGAGAAATATTCACCCTAATCCAAGATGGCCACCAAAATGGCCACCAGAAATAACAAATCGCCGAAAATCGCTGATTTTAACATCAGTGAGCATTATTGTCATGATAAATCCACACCTACTTACTATTGTGAGTTGGGAACACTTAGGCGAAGAACTTTCCTTGTACCATATCCAAATAAAAGTCCCCCAAATCCAACATGGCGCCCACAATGGCGGACAGATTTTGAAAAATCACCGAAATTCCCTCATATTCACACCATTGGGCATTATTGTAAAGACAACTCCACCCATGCGTACAGTTGAGTTGTAAATACTGAGGTGAAGTAATTACCTTACATCTCATGCAAGAAATGGTTTTCCAAATCGAAGATGGCTGCCAAAATGGCGACCGAAATTTGAAAACACGCCTGCATTTCTTTACTTTCTTACGATGGGTATTATTGTTTCCTGATTTCTACCCACCATTGCATGTTGATGTGGAATATTGATATGAAGTATTCATTAGGGTTTGGCAATTGATACTCACAGTCAAGATGGTGGCCAAACTGGCGGCCAGAAATTGAATAGAAGTCGATATTATCACATGCTAATTTCAACTTTTTGTCATAATATCAGTATGTATGGACGAAACTGTACATAAACCATCTATTAGTTCAACTTATGCGTATCAAAACGCATGACATAGCTCGTATCCTTCTGGAAAGATGAAAACCCACAATTAATATCGCGATGTGGCATTTCGAAATCCATTCTCCACTCAGCTCCGATAATGGCCGTAACCGTAGGTGCGCCGAATAGTCATATCAGAACAATTACCTGATAACAGATTCTGATTTGCCACGTCACGTCCATAATTATCTGGACCAGCTTCCATTGGTCTGTCTGATAAATCTAGGTCACACCGACAAAGTATTCACCACTTCCTGGGAGAAGGGTCCCTCTAATCATAACGTTTCAAAGAGCTCATTTTCCGGTGTCTAGCTTACGATTTTAAATATTTGCTAAATATGGGATTTGTGCGTCATCTTGAACTAGGAAGGTATACGGTCGATGAGTATACAAGCTTACAGAAGG
Organism: Siphonodentalium dalli; assembly: GCA_032622095.1. Taxonomy (NCBI): domain Eukaryota; kingdom Metazoa; phylum Mollusca; class Scaphopoda; order Gadilida; family Siphonodentaliidae; genus Siphonodentalium; species Siphonodentalium dalli. Next base: position 251,156,116 of record CP136063.1, read on the forward strand.
TCATCTCTATGTATGTGTCTCATACCCCATGGGGATAACGCCATGTACAACTGGCGAACCAGGTAGCTAGTCACTTCTCAATAGATGGTTCGTCAACTCACAAACTCAGCGAACTCCAAACTCAGTGGACAACTTTGACAGTGTTTCGAAGGTTGCTAGCTGTCGAATTCCCTTGGACAGATGTCTATCTGCTAAGGAGAAGACCATAATGTACCGACTACCCACACTTCTTGACCATGATCCGAAGCAAACTGTGTGACGTTTAGCAGTTGTCTCCCAGCAGACAAGAACAATACTCGCGGTGCTAGTTTGTGGACATGTCCATGCTAGTGGGAATGAAATGGGCAACGGTATACATCACCCCTATACCTTGTGCATGGTTAAGATATATAATGTAATGCGTGCCTTTTTTTTTGGTGTGGTAAGATTGTATTTCCACATCCGTTTCGAAGCCGTTCTGATTCAACTTGACCAGACGAACAATTTTGTCTGGATAATACTATTTGCTAGCCTCCCCCAAAACAGTCGGATGGACTAAAGGATAATGTATTTATGGCATGAAGGTATGCGTTTTAGATATCCTCTCGCAGGGTTAGTGTCAGTATGTGGGCTGTATTATTCAAGAAAATGTCAGGAACTGTGGTACATATATAACTTTAGAATATAGTAGTTAATGTCTCATGTAGCCAAATCCCGTGTACCCTTCAGCACATTTTTTGTGAGAGTGACCCCTTCATCTATATTAACCCTTTCGTTATTAAATATATTCCCCCATTCAGTTATAAATTTATACATTGGAATAGTCTATTATTCATCTGGAGGGCTGTTCATGAAATATAAGCAGATGGCAGATTGACAAATAGATATATCAAGACATATATCATTTAAAGTGATGTGAAACACTCCAGTATAGGGTTCTCAAATATAAATGGAGAATAATCTTGCCCAAGGTAGTTATTTTTACAAATATTATATCTAAATTGACAACACAGACCGTCATTCTTATGTATTAAATAAATTCAGTGAATCTAGATGGCGAAATCGTTTTCCTTAGTTTATCGTCGATAGTTGCGTCCTGAATCGAATCGTAAATATTTACGATTGAGCATATTTCAGACAATGTTTTCCATGGAGTGGTACGGACGATTTGCTTGAGATTTTCTCCGATGTCAGTAGAATGCTAAATTCCTCCAGTTGGCATAGCGCGGCCTGAATACTAATTTATCACGCACCCGAAAAAGTCCATAATATGTCTTTAATCTTTTTTATTTAAAAAAGACAAACAAACAACATTGAAAAAACTAAATTAGTGTTGAACTCCTTACTCAATTTAAGCCAAAAACCATTTTGTTTTAATTAGATTTATTTTCTCGTAAAGGGATACTGGACTCAAATGTTGTTGTTGGTTTCTATAGTCTCTGAGTCGTAGAAAAAGGTAACCAGATTTCCATTATTTGAAAGTCTGTTGAGTACGAAGTAATGTTACTGATGACAGATTAGCCGGAATGCGAAAATACCAAATGTCGTTGTCGAGTAATTTTTGGACAGTTTTCAAGCAAATGTATCAAATAAATGTTATATTATATGCATACTAGTCCCATATACTCATTTAAGTCACTGGTCAGTGAGTGGCTTGATTTTACGCCCCGCATCAACATATTTTTTACACGATCATGTGTGCCAGGCGTTGCCCAATCCACTATCCGTGAATTGTTTTGATTACTCCAGAGCCATAAATTAAATTTATATCAAATTATTAACTTTAATTTTAAGATAACCTATTAACCTGAACGTTTACAGAATACATGTTGCTCCTTCGACTCAAATTACTTAATTTTCTATATATTATCGATATTAGATCGTTGTTATCACCGGGAATTTATTGAAAATGGCGTAGAGTACCCCTTTAAAATACAAATTTTGAAAATCTAACGCCGTAATAACATCCGCCGTGGGTACCCAGAGTCATCACACCATATCTGGTTGAAATCGGACTTTAGGAGTCTGGGAGTAAACTCGCGAACAGAGAGAACCTACTCTTTATATATTCCGAGGTATAAAATAAGAGATGTGGATCGAGGACACTTGTCAATAAAAGCTACTACAATTGATATAAATTTTATTTAGAATTTATATCACATTCCAGGGACAGCAAAAGTGGTTATTTTAAGAACACAAATTTCATGAAAACAAGAGGAAGAACTGTCTCTCTCTTGTTAGCACCCTCAAATTTCATAAATGTTCATTTCAACTAAGATATTTCACCGCAAATTGCGCTCCCCTGCATCAGAATTAAACCACTTTATAGACAAATAATATTCTCAATATTCAATTTTATTTACAAAAAGCTATTTGTAGTATTGAAATCCGATTTTGTTGTTGTTGTTGTTGTTGTTTTTGTTGTTGTAATTGTTGCCTGAAAGAGATACACTATCTTTAAAACGTATATATTGGCTTTGATTTATCTCCCCACAGGAATGGCACGACTACCGTTTGGCGTGGAATCCGGAAGAATATGGATACGTACAGATGATTCACATTCCAATCAGTAGCATATGGGCTCCAGATTTTGTTCTATATAACAAGTATGTATATCTATATAACAAGTATGTATATCTATATAACAAGTATGTATATCTATATAACAAGTATGTATATCTATATAACAAGTATGTATATATATATAACAAGTATGTATATATATATATATAACAAGTATGTATATCTATATAACAAGTATGTATATCTATATAACAAGTATGTATATCTATATAACAAGTATGTATATCTATATAACAAGTATGTACATGTATATCTATATAACAAGTATGTATATCTATATAACAAGTATGTATATCTATATAACAAGTATGTATATCTATATAACAAGTATGTATATCTATATAACAAGTATGTATATCTATATAACAAGTATGTATATCGAAATCGGGATATATGTGATAAATATGCGAAGCAGGAACCGCTTGTCGTTCTTGCCCTTCGCGAATATAGGGCAAAATGTGTGGGTTAATATGTGATTTATCCTCGCAAGTACAATTTCCAACTGCTGAAAAATATAATTAATGATGGGGGGTAAGACATGCCATCCCCATCACACAGAAGGTCTCCGTTGGGGTGTCCACCTCGGAAATTCCAACTGTAGCACCCCCCTCGCCGAACCACGCCAATCTAAGTTTGCGTAATTCCATTTGCACCCCCCCCCCCCCTTCTTGGCTTTGATTTTTCCCAAATGTCTCTCACAGGCCTGGGCCCTGTTTCATGAAGGAAACTTATGACATAGTTGGGACTTGAGATGGTCATAAGTTCAACCTTCAGTCATAAGTGCGTTTCACGAACAAAGTCTTAACCTACGATGGTCTTAACTTTGGTCTTAACTTTAAGACTGGTGTGAGGTGTCATAAGATAATCTTAAAGTTATAAGACCCACGTTGTGCTCCGCAGTTGGTCCGAAATGTGGATGGGATCTAGTTCATGTATATATTATTATAAACACATTTAACTGAATAACACCTTGCTAGCACGGAGGGTGTTTCAGAAATGGTAGTAATTAATAACCAACTGGTAAGCTATATCAGTGACGTGACCAGTGGTTGCAAGATTGGCGGGGTGTCTGCTACTAACTGTAAACCACCAAGACCGGACTATATATACATTTCTAATTGCTGTAACAAAAAGAATATATTTACATAGAGTTGAAAATCATTTGCGATTCAAATCACACAATCGCACTGTAGACAATAATCATGTTGAGACAATTAGTCCGAACATTTTCACATCGAGGATAATAGTGAATGATTTATACTCAGTTTTTTTTATAAATGCTTATGTCAGCTATTATTATTATTATTTACTTGCCTTTCTATGTTATTATGTTATAATTTGATTGTAAAATGTATTGTATATGTACCCCGTATATATATCGGCAAGATAATAATACATAATATGTGTTATTTTATTATTATTATGTATATTATCATAATCTATTAACTATGAAATAAAAATATATATAGCATGTATATAGTATACGGACCGCGCGGGTACACCGGGATCCGCGAAAGAACATATAATATCACTGTGAACCGGCACACAGACCCCTGCATGGGGGAATTACTAAAATACCAATATAGACTATACCAGTATGTATTGGTATTTTAGTAATTTTCCCCCGGGGCATGTGAACCGTGTTGTTAATTATAAACGCTCTTTATTAGAAGTCGTTGATTTGGTTTTTATTAAAACATATGTGCAGAATGTCGTTCAACGTAACGTACTTTCGAAGTTCATACGCAGTTTGTTAATTATAACAGGCGTTTAGCACATTTGTCAACAGAACCAGAGCAAATGGCATTAACATCATTTATATATGGCTTCTACAAGTATGTCTCAGATTGGAAATAAGTCTATTTGGAGCACGATATGAATTCCTATTCACATTTTAGCAATATAAAATAAAGAGCGTTTTGTGTTAGTATTCCATGAATGTTGGCAATCAGTAAAGAGCGTTTAGCTCAGTGCTTCCATTTTGGTGTATTGTATGTGTATGCCATCGTGGCGACATATTCGGTTTCCTGGTATTATAGATGCTTCAAAGACGTATAATGTATTAGAACCTAATATCAGCATTGAAAGGAGCGAAGATATGTCTCGCGTCGCCTTAATGGCATGTTATATGGGTGAAGGTTCACATTCTGAGTTACGATGTATAAGTCCCTTTAATAACTGAAAAAATATATTTGAGCTCGTTACGTTTGTATAAAATAGGCATTGGAAGCATGCAGCTATGTGTGGATGGGGTCTGACGCGAAAACACAGTTAAAAAGCGCGCTCGTGCAGTTAAAGGGGTACTGTACGCCATTTTCATTAAATTTCCGGTGACAACAACGATCTAATATCGATAATATATAGAATCATAAGTAATTTGAGTCGAAGATGTATTCTGTAAACGCTCAGGTTAATAGGCTATCTTAAAATTTAATAATTTAAAAGTTAATAATTTGATATAAATTGAATTTATGACTGGAGCCATAAAATGGCGTCAATTAAATTACGAATTTGCGTAATCAAATAAAGTAAATGAGGGATACTGGCTTGTTAAACCGATCGCACACACGATCGCTTAAAATATTATGATGATACGGGGAGAACACTCAAGCCACTCACTGACTAGCGACGATACAATAACTTAAATGATTATATGGGACTAGTATGCCTATAATATAACTTTTATTTGATTCATTTGGTTGAAAACTGTACAAAAATTACTCGACAACGACAATTTGTATTTTTGCATTCCGGTAAATTTGTCATCCGTAACACTACTTCGTACTCAACAGACTTTCAAATAATGAAAAAAGTGTTACCTTATTCTCAGACTCGGAGACTATAGAAACCAACAACAACATTTGGCGTACAGTACCCCTTTAAGTATGCACCAGTCATTATACTGATTATCGCCCTTGCATTAAAATATCATAATTATTCATAGACACGCCCTAGTATATGTCACCAGACACTGTACCTAGGCATATAACATACACATAACCAACATTTTCTGTGCATAGCTGTAATAAATTGTCGAGAGCCAGTCTAAAAGCGCGCGAACTTAAATTACTACTTAAGTAGGACTTAATCTTGTTTTGTGAAACGCTTTCTTGAAACGGAAAAGTTACATCATAAGATCCACCTTTGATCTTAGATTAAGTCCATCTTAAGATAATCTTATGACATTGCTTCATGAAACAGGCCCCTGGTCCCCATGGATGATAGCCTATACTAAATGGATCAGTAGTCTTGTGGTGGCTGTTGCCTGGCGAGCAACATAACTCCACTGGGCCTACCACGGAATACTATGATGGTACGAGAAAATTTTAAGACCGGAACCTGAAAATTGCAAAATCCTGTGGTCTATATATAATAGCATATTCACACCCGATTTGTTTTTTGACTGGCAACTGAGGAGCGACCAGCACATGACCATGGTTCGCACACCCCCCCCCCCCCCCCTTAAGGTTGGAAAATTTCTAACTTATGGCCAATTCAGTCCAAAATTTTGACAAAAAGTAGGAAAATATGCAAATGTTGGTCTAAAAAACATATTTCCCACCAAAAAGTTGTTGGAAAATCAAACTAAGAGAGCAATTTCAACCTATTGTTTGGGTGAAATTTCCAACTAATGTTGTGTCAGGTATGAAATTTCCAATTGTTGAACATTTTGACCAAAGATGGGGTGAGACACCCCTCTCCTAAACCCCACGTCCCTGTCACGGGTATGCAGCATATATTACAAACCATCATCAATAACTGGGGACCAGTTAGTGAAACATCCTACATAATAATCAAACTATTAAAATATTTTGATCCCCGGCAATCAAAGTTTATGTCAATAGCATGAGTGTGTGTAATAAGGAATCTAGGTGCATAACTGTGTATTTAAACCATTTCATGACGGGAGCTACGCTGGCACAACAATAAAGACTATGTGCCAATGCATTCTCTTATATATCCGAGTCGACCATAGGTCGCCTCGCAAATATAAGAGAATGCATTGGCCTAACAATTTTTATCATTTTTTATAAATTTTTCTTACATTCGCTAAAATAATTGTCAATTTTTATCATTGTTTCTTACAATCTTTAACGATTTTTTAGCTTTTTTTCTTACATTCTTTAACAATTTTATAATTTTTTCTTACATTCTTTAACAATTTTTTAATTTTTTATAAAAAAACAAATTCTTACATTCTTATCAATTTTTATAATTTTTTCTTACATTCTTTAACAATTTTTATAATTTGTTATCATTATTTCTTACATTCTTTAACAATTTTTTATAATTTTTTTCTTTCATTTTTTAACAATTATAAAAAATAATATAAAATTTGTTAGGCCAATGCATTTTCTTATATATGCGAGGTGACCTCGGTCGACTCGCATATATAAGAGAATAATACATTTGCACAGGGTTTTCGCAAAATTTCAGGAAGCTCCCGTCATGGGTTAAGGGTTAAGAACAAAAATATGTTGGGTTTATTTCAGCGCCGATGGGGACTTTGAAATAGTCCTGAAGACTAAGGCGAAGATTTATCACACGGGACGAATCATCTGGGAGCCGCCCGCCGTCTATAAGAGCTTCTGCCCAATCGATGTCGAATACTTCCCATTTGATATGCAGGTAAAATTTGGGATCACAAGTTCTCCTTTGACCATGTAAAGATTCGCTACTCTGTACGTATATATATAGAGATCAAATTCAATCAGTTAAAAACATGGGAGCTTTTTTATATTCTGACGTTGACATTTATAACATTGAAAAAATAACGTTTGTCGCGGTGTGTGAGGGTGCCACATCGAGGTTGCATGATTTAGGCGACTGTTGTGATGGATGTGCAAAGTGATGATGGTGATGATGCTATTGTTGTTGTTGCTGCTGATGTTGGTGGTGATGATAGTGACGACGACGTTGGTGTTGAATGTGATAATGGTGGCGGTGATGTTGGTGGTTATGGAGATGATGATGATGACGAATGTTTTTATTGTGATAATGGTGGTGGTGATGTTGGTGGTTATGGAGATGATGATGACGAATGTTTTGATTGTGATAATGGTGGCGGTGATGTTGGTGGTTATGGAGATGATGATGATGATGACGAATGTTTTGATTGTGATAATGGTGGTGGTGATGTTGGTGGTTATGGAGATGATGATGACGAATGTTTTGATTGTGATAATGGTGGCGGTGATGTTGGTGGTTATGGAGATGATGATGATGATGACGAATGTTTTGATTGTGATAATGGTGGTGGTGATGTTGGTGGTTATGGAGATGATGATGATGGTGGTTGATGATGATGATGGTGATGATGATGGTGGTGGTAGATAATGATGATGATGATGATGATGATGATAACGACGACGATGGTGTTGCATGTGATTATAGTGGTGGTGGTGGTTATGGATATGATGATGGTGCTGCTGCTGCTGATGATTATGATGTTGATGATGATGTTGATGATGATGATGATGATGACAATGAGGATGACGAAGATGGTGTTGAATGTGATAATGGCGGTGGTGATGTTGGTGTTTATGGATATGATGATGGTGATGATGGTGATGGTGACGATAATGTTGGTGGTTATGGATATGATTGTGTTGAATGTGATAATGGCGGTGGTGATGATGACGACGACGATGATGATGGTGATGATGGTGATGGTGACGATAATGTTGGTGGTTATGGATATGATGGTGTTGAATGTGATAATGGTGCTGCTGATGATGATGACGACGATAATGGTGTTGAACGTGGTTATGGGGATGATGGTGCTGATGATGGTGATGATGATGACGACGACGATGGTGATGATGGTGATGGTGACGATAATGTTGGTGGTTATGGATATGATGGTGTTGAATGTGATAATGGCGGTGGTGATGATGACGACGACGATGATGATGATGGTGATGGTGACGATAATGTTGGTGGTTATTGATATGATGGTGCTGCTGCTGCTGATGATGATGGTGGTGACGACGACGATGATGATGGTGATGATGGTGATGGTGATGATAATGTTGGTGGTTATGGATATGATGGTGTTGAATGTGATAATGGCGGTGGTGATGATGACGACGACGATGATGATGGTGATGATGGTGACGATAATGTTGGTGTTTATGGATATGATGATGGTGATGATGGTGATGGTGACGATAATGTTGGTGTTTATGGATATGATGATGGTGATGATGGTGATGGTGACGATAATGTTGGTGGTTATGGATATGATGGTCTTGAATGTGATAATGGCGGTGGTGATGATGACGACGACGATGATGATGGTGATGATGGTGATGGTGACGATAATGTTGGTGGTTATGGATATGATGGTGTTGCATGTGATTATAGTGGTGGTGGTGTTGGTGGTTATGGATATGATGATGATGATAATGATGATGATGATAACGACGACGATGGTGTTGCATGTGATTATAGTGGTGATGTTGGTGGTTATGGATATGATGATGGTGCTGCTGCTGATGATGATTATGATGATGATGTTGATGATGATGATGACAATGACGATGACGAAGATGGTGTTGAATGTGATAATGGCGGTGGTGATGTTGCTGGTTATCGATATGATGATGGTGATGGTGGTGACGACGACGATGATGATGGTGATGATGGTGATGGTGACGATAATGTTGGTGGTTATGGATATGCTGGTCTTGAATGTGATAATGGCGGTGGTGATGATGACGACGACGATGATGATGGTGATGGTGATGATAATGTTGGTGGTTATGGATATGATGATGGTGATGATGGTGATGGTGGTGACGACGACGATGATGATGGTGATGATGGTGATGATAATGTTGGTGGTTATGGATATGACGATGGTGATGATGGTGATGGTGGTGACGACGACGATGATGATGGTGATGATGGTGATGGTGATGATAATGTTGGTGGTTATGGATATGATGGTCTTGAATGTGATAATGGCGGTGGTGATGATGACGACGACGATGATGATGGTGATGGTGATGATAATGTTGGTGGTTATGGATATGATGATGGTGATGATGGTGATGGTGATGATAATGTTGGTGGTGATGGATATGATGGTGTTGATTGTGATAATGGCGGTGGTGATGATGACGACGACGATGATGATGGTGATGGTGACGATAATGTTGGTGGTTATGGATATGATGATGGTGATGATGGTGATGGTGATGATAATGTTGGTGGTTATGGATATGATGGTGTTGAATGTGATAATGGCGGTGGTGATGATGATGATGATGATGATGATGACGACGATGATGGTGATGATGGTGATGGTGACGATAATGTTGGTGGTTATGGATATGATGGTGTTGATTGTGATAATGGCGGTGGTGATGATGACGACGACGATGATGATGGTGATGGTGACGATAATGTTGGTGGTTATGGATATGATGATGGTGATGATGGTGATGGTGATGATAATGTTGGTGGTTATGGATATGATGGTGTTGATTGTGATAATGGCGGTGGTGATGATGACGACGACGATGATGATGGTGATGGTGACGATAATGTTGGTGGTTATGGATATGATGATGGTGATGATGGTGATGGTGATGATAATGTTGGTGGTTATGGATATGATGGTGTTGAATGTGATAATGGCGGTGGTGATGATGATGATGATGATGATGATGACGACGATGATGGTGATGGTGACGATAATGTTGGTGGTTATGGATATGATGGTGTTGAATGTGATAATGGCGGTGGTGATGATGATGATGATGATGATGATGACGACGATGATGGTGATGATGGTGATGGTGACGATAATGTTGGTGGTTATGGATATGATGGTGTTGATTGTGATAATGGCGGTGGTGATGATGACGACGACGATGATGATGGTGATGGTGACGATAATGTTGGTGGTTATGGATATGATGATGGTGATGATGGTGATGGTGATGATAATGTTGGTGGTTATGGATATGATGGTGTTGATTGTGATAATGGCGGTGGTGATGATGACGACGACGATGATGATGGTGATGGTGACGATAATGTTGGTGGTTATGGATATGATGATGGTGATGATGGTGATGGTGATGATAATGTTGGTGGTTATGGATATGATGGTGTTGAATGTGATAATGGCGGTGGTGATGATGATGATGATGATGATGATGACGACGATGATGGTGATGATGGTGATGGTGACGATAATGTTGGTGGTTATGGATATGATGGTGCTGCTGCTGCTGATGATGATGGTGGTGACGACGACGATGATGATGGTGATGATGGTGATGGTGATGATAATGTTGGTGGTTATGGATATGATGGTGTTGAATGTGATAATGGCGGTGATGATGACGACGACGATGATGATGGTGATGGTGACGATAATGTTGGTGGTTATGGATATGATGGTGTTGAATGTGATAATGGCGGTGGTGATGATGACGACGACGATGATGATGGTGATGATGGTGATGATAATGTTGGTGGTTATGGATATGATGGTGTTGAATGTGATAATGGTGTTGAATGTGATTATGGCGGCGGTGATGTTGGTGGTTATGGGGATGATGGTGCTGCTGGTGGTGACGACGACGATGATGATGGTGATGGTGACGATAATGGTGTTGAATGTGATAATGGCGGTGTTGATGTTGGTGGTTATGGATATGATGGTGCTGCTGCTGATGATGATGGTGGTGACGACGACGATGATGATGGTGATGATGGTGACGATAATGTTGGTGGTTATGGATATGATGGTCTTGAATGTGATAATGGCGGTGGTGATGATGACGACGACCGTGATGATGGTGATGATAATGTTGGTGGTTATGGATATGATGGTGTTGATTGTGATAATGGCGGTGGTGATGATGACGACGACGATGATGATGGTGATGATGGTGATGGTGACGATAATGTTGGTGGTTATGGATATGATGGTGTTGAATGTGATAATGGCGGTGGTGATGATGACGACGACGATGATGATGGTGATGATGGTGATGGTGACGATAATGTTGGTGGTTATGGATATGATGATGGTGATGATGGTGATGGTAATGTTGGTGGTTATGGATATGATGGTGTTGAATGTGATAATGGCGGTTGTGATGATGACGACGACGATGATGATGGTGATGATGGTGATGGTGACGATAATGTTGGTGGTTATGGATATGATGGTGTTGAATGTGATAATGGCGGTGGTGATGATGACGATGATGATGATGGTGATGGTGATGATAATGTTGGTGGTTATGGATATTATGGTGTTGAATGTGATAATGGTGTTGAATGTGATTATGGCGGCGGTGATGTTGGTGGTTATGGGGATGATGGTGCTGCTGATGGTGGTGGTGACGACGACGATGATGATGGTGACGATAATGGTGTTGAATGTGATAATGGCGGTGTTGATGTTGGTGGTTATGGATATGATGGTGCTGCTGCTGATGATGATGGTGGTGACGACGATGATAATGGTGATGGTGACGATAATGGTGTTGAATGTTATAATGGTGGTTGGTGATTATGGAGATGATGATGATGCTGCTGATGATGATGGTAGTGACGCCAACGACGACGAAGATGATAATGGTGCTGGTGACGACGATGTTGTTGATAATGTGATAATGGTGGTGGTTATGATGGTGATGTTGGTGATTATGGAGATGGTGGTGCTGATGATGATGGTGGTTGATGGTGATGACGACGACGATGATGGTGATGACGACGATGATGGTGGTTGATGGTGATGACGACGACGATGATGGTGTTGAATGTGATAAAGTTGCTGCTGATGATGATGATGATGACGAAATATGGCTGCTCAGCCGGCTGAGACGTTATCATTCAGCCTAGTTTCGTTTCCGAAATGTTCCTAATCCCCGGTTATAGACCCCGTTAGTTTCAGCGCTTGCGCACATGGTGAACCCGTAGAATTCCAGATCACGTGTAATCTTTTGATGTTGGGCTTTTCCATTATGGCGAAAATACACGAAGGACTGGCATGGATATACTATGTAGTTTCCCATCTTATCGGTATAAGTTACATCGGGACTTCTGTCGACTTCAGACTGCAATCATCACTGGCATGATGGCATCTTGCGATATATGCATGCATCATTGAATGACGAATCCGATAGTAATGATATATACTATTTCAAACTATTTTCTATTCTCTTCAACAGGTTATGTGCATATATTAACAAATGCCAGCGATATCTGATATACTGGGTCGTGTCGATATAAATAATTTATACTTTAACCATTTCAATACCGAATGGATGCGCCCATTTAGTTATATGAAAGCATGCATTGGGATAGTTTATTCCACGTTAAGGGGCCCGGTGTTCCGATAATATGCCGTGTCCATGTGAGTATGCCAATATTAGGCAATGCGGTTTAGTTCTTTGCGACTCACTGTACAGTTGCGCTTGACATATATGCCCATGCACACGGCTCAGCCATTTAGCAATTCCGGCGGCGGAGATTTTTTCATGTGGCTGGAATTAGAGATAATATGGCTGGCGGCGGCTTGTGGCCAATATGACTGGCGGCGGCGGCGTGCGATGGCGGCTGATGATGATGGTGGTGGTGGTGGTGGTGGTGGTGGTGGTGGTGGTGATGGTGGTGGTGGTGGAGGTGGTGATGCTGCTGCTGCTGGTGGTGGTGGTGGTGGTGATGATGGTGGTGGTGGTGACGACGATGGTGTTGAATGTAATAATGGTGGTTGGTGAATATGATGGTGATGGTGATGGTGACAATGATGGTGTTGAAAGTGATAATGGTGCTGCTGGTGATGACGACGACGATGGCGTTGAATGCGATAACGGTGGCGGTGATGTTGGTGGTTATGGAGATGATGATGATGATGATGGTGGTGACGCCAACGACGATGATGATGATGATGGTGACGACGATTGTGTTGAATGTGATAATGGTGGTGGTTATGATGGTGATGGTGGTGATTATGGGGATGATGGTGCTTATAATGGTGGTAACGACGACGATGATGGTGTTGAATGTGATTATGGCGGTGGTGATGGTGGTGATTATGGAGATGATGGTGCTTATAATGGTGGTAACGACGACGATGATGGTGTTGAATGTGATTATGGCGGTGGTGATGGTGGTGATTATGGAGATGATGGTGCTTATAATGGTGGTAACGACGACGATGATGGTGTTGAATGTGATTATGGCGGTGGTGATTATGGAGATGATGGTGCTTATAATGGTGGTAACGACGACGATGATGGTGTTGAATGTGATTATGGCGGTGGTGATGTTGGTGGTTATGGAGATGGTGGTGGTGCTGCTGCTGCTGATGGTGATGACGATCATAGTGATGATGATGATGATGATGATGATGACGACGATGGTGTTGAATGTGATGTTGGTGGTTAGTAGTTGCATGGGTTGTGTAATTCAGTATATTTTTTTTAGATTTGTTGGATTTTATCACACTTCATAAATGTAAATGTTCTGATCTGTTATAGGAATGCTTCATGAAGTTTGGTTCTTGGACATACGATATCGGCCATATCAACTTGGAACACTTCTGTATGGACAATGGCATGACGATGCCAGAAGGACAAGTGGTTATCAACAGAGGGGTCGACATGGCTCTCTTCTACCCGAACATGGAATGGGATGTAATCAATGTGACGGCGACATGGAAGGTCAAGAACTACACCTGTTGTCCCGATTACACTGACATCACCTTCAACCTCACCTTGAAAAGGAAAACGCTTTTCTACACGCTCAACCTCATTGTGCCATGTGTATCCATATCATTCTTAACAGTTGTTGTGTTCTACCTTCCAGCCGACAGTTGTGAAAAAATAACTCTATCAATATCAATTCTTTTGGCGTTGACTGTATTTTTCCTGCTTTTATCAGAGATTAACCCTCCGACTTCGCTTGTGATTCCTTTAATAGGGAAATATCTTCTGTTTACAATGATCGTAGTGACGTTGTCTATTTTCCTCACCGTTTACACATTGAGTATTCACCATCGTAAGCCATCGACGCATTACATGCCTCCCTGGGTGAGGAGGGTATTCACGGAGATGCTTCCTACGCTTATGATGATAAAGAGACCAGAACAGCCAGAAAATCCACATTCAATTAATGAGGAATCGCCATTATTGACACGTGACCACACGTATGAAAATGTGACAAATAGTGAGAACGGTCCGTCGCAACTGGTCATTGATGAGGTGGTGAAGAATGTGATATTCTTAGCTCAGCGAATAAAGGAACGAGAAAAGGAGGAACGGGTGAGTTTGCAAGGAGATATGTCCACAGATGGTATTTGGGGCATCTCACCTCCCTATTTTTGTCAAGATTTCCAATAGTTGGAAATTCATGCCTGACACAACATTAGTTGGAAATGTTACACCATTATTATGGGTTGAAATTGTTTCCATTGTTTTCATTTTCCAAGCAGTAATTAGTGGGAAATAAGTTGATTTAGACCCACAGCAGCATATTTTTCTAATTTTGGTAAAATATTTGGTCTGAAATGACCTGGTATATCACGAACATGGTTATTTGGTCTGGTTTAAGGGGCAGTGTGTGCAATTGGAAATTTCTAGTTGGACCCCCCCCCCCCGCCTCCCATCTCCAGCAACGTCACTGAGTTTGTTGGTGAATTTAATTTAACCATTTACCTGTGACTTCATTGCCACAGTATATTTCTTTAACCCTTTCATGACAGGAGCCGAGCTGGTGCAGCATTAAATATCCTGTGCCAGTGTATTCTCTTATATAAGCGAGTCTCCCTATGGGAGACTCCCATATACAAGAGAATGCATTGACACAGGGTTTTAGCAAAATTTCAGGAAGCTCCATGGAAGGGTTAAAGTGTGCACATTGTTGCGTCCACTCCCGATACGACGTATGCCTAGTACATAGATAGAACCGCATGAGTGTCTGGATTTTGACAATTATCGCACAAGATTTGTTGGCGGAGCGATACCTCGAGTGCGGGAAACAGTCCCGCACGAGAGGTATCGCGTTCCGCCAACAAATCGAGTGCGATAATTCATCAAAATTTTTATTACATATCTCCGTATCATAGTAAGTTGACTCACAGTCGTACATCTCCGGTACAGAAAATGTGAATTTAATTGAGTTTTAACACTGAATTAAATAGTTCCATCGACAGATTGCGATAGTGTGATTCTGAGAATTATCACACGCCTGGAAACTAGTGCGATCATGCGAATTACGTTGATAGATATGTAATAAATAGATAGAACCGCATGAGTTGGCGGAATGCGATACCTCTCGTGCGGGACTGTGTCCCGCACTCGATGTATCGCTCCGCCAACAAATCTCGTGCGATAATTTCGTCAAAATTCAGACACTCATGCGGTTCTATTTTTATTACATATCTACGTATTATAGTAAGTTGATTCACAGTCGTCAATCTCCGCTACAGAAATTGTGAATTTAATTGAGTTTTAACGGCATTTTAGGGTTAACGCAACAATCAGACAGGGAGCCCTTCTATCCACGAGTGAACTTGACCCGCGCAAAGGTGTTAATTGGGTGTTCCCGGCAAGTGGATTGTCGCCCTTGCGTTGAAAAGTTGAAAAAGTTAAAATAGTAACGGTGAAAGCCAGTCTAACAACACTGAATGAAATAGTTCCGTCGACAGATTGCACTAGTGCGATTCTGAGAATTATCACACGCCTGGAACATCGTGCGATCATGCGAATTACGTTGATAGATATGTAATAAAAATAGAACCTCATGAGTGTCTGGATTTTGACGAATTATCGCAATCGATTTGTTGGCAGAACGTGATACCTCTCGTGCGGGACTGTGTCCCGCACTCAAGGTATCGCTCCGCCAACAAATCTCGTGCGATAATTTCGTCAAAATCCAGACACTCATGCGGTTCTATCTATATCCCAGGGAAAAAAAGTTTGCAAGTATGGCTGAAGGCTCGCAACGTTAAAGTTAACAAGCCTTAAAGGTGTATAATCTCTATATTATAGATATGAGAGTAGTGAAGGTACGGATTTTATACAGTAGATTATTTGCTTCCGATGGTCTTCATGGTTCTGGGAATGCAGATGGTGACAAAAAGTCTGACATGATACCATGTCGGATTCGAACCCTTGACCGTGTCGAAGATGAAGATGAATTTGAGATGTGGCTGTAGGGTTGTTTAAGGGGTGTTAAGCATTTTTCAACTGCACCCCATGCCCCACCCTATTGAGACCAAAGACCCAACTGTTGAAATTTCCTTTACATTCCTCACAGTTAGAATTTCAACTAACAACCTCCTGTGGCTGTCTGTGGTGGGACATTTTCCAACTATGTAACAATTGAATCCAAAATTTCAATAAAGTAGGAAATGTTCCACATACCTTTACATATCAGAACCATTTCAACTTATTTTTTTCATAATTCTGATGGACTTCAGTCTAATAGAGATTAATTTATGCAGATTATACTTCAGAAAAGATGTGAAAATAACATTGAATCTGACACAATTATGAATTATGTGTTCCGTATCCATGGTTACCCCCATAGCATTCTTCTTTCTCATTTGCAGGCTGAGATGGACTGGAAATATGTTGCGAAGGTGATGGATCGTTTCTTTCTATTCCTGTTTTCCACAGCCTGTATATCTGGGAGTATCAGTGTGTTCCTGAATGCGCCTGCCTTATATAATACCAAGGGGGAGGTGTGCTACGGGGACAACTGCCCAATGGCTGAACAGTGCATTTACTGATTGTGATAAAATTTCTTTAACCCTTTACCCAACAAACTGGCCAAAACCGCCCAAATAAAGCTTCAACAGCCTAAAATATCTTGGGTCTGTCTCAATAGAACCATACAAATATGGATATCATTGGAACCGGCTCCTTGACCACATTGTGATAGTTACAGTTATGCCCTGTGCCAATGCATTCTCTTATATATGCGAGTCGACCATAGGTCGCCTCGCATATATAAGAGAATTCATTGGCCTAAAAAACATCTTTTTTTAACACTTTTTACCATTTTTTCTTACATTCTTTAACAATTTTATAATTTTTAATGTGTTAAGCCAATGCATTCTCTTATATATGCGAGGCGACCTATGGTCGACTCGCATATATAAGAGAATGCATTGGCACAGGGCCCTTCTGTTGGGTAAAGGGTTAAATCGGTTAATTGTTTTCATCATTGTGGAGTAGTTCTCTTGAGTGATCAGCTTCAAGCATCAATTAGACATAAAAAATTGCTGGCTTTTTCACATTCTGGGGACCAAAATGGTGATATATAAATTAACCCTTTGAGTGCCAGGGGCCGATCTCATCGGCCCTAAACCTACAAAATAAGTCTGTTAAAGAATATAGGAATAAATTATTAAAATTGTAAAAAATTGTAAAAAAACAAAAAAAAAAATAAAAAAAAATTGTAAAAAAAATGCATTCTCTTATATATGCGAGTCGACCATAAGAGAATGCATTGGCACAGGGTATATGGGTTGATACAAAAATCGACCTGGCACTCAAAGGGTTAAGTACTCTAAATATATATTTAATATATATACATGTGCCTTGCAAGCAAGCAAGCATCTCGTGGCGATGATCGTTGTTACTGATGTTCATGAGAGTTGCAAGTCGACCGATTTGGGTTGGCCTCTTCAGACATTTCAACTCTCCTCAATGATTTTTATTTCACACATTATCTAAAATATTGATGAGGTCACAAATTCAGATTTGAATATATGTACGAACCAAAGCTTTCTGTTAAGTTTGCCATTCCATCCTATAAATAAAATTGAAATGTTTAAAGATGCGTAATCCGAATAAACACTCCCAAATTACTATTTCTTTGGCTTCGGGGGTAAAATATTTTATTCGAGTTGAGGAACCCACCCATCAAAGCTCAGAGTGATCAGAAATCGATTTTTGAAAATTGTTATTTCTCGAAATGTGTAATTATTTGTGGCCCAGAAAAGAGTCATCAAGCCGACGGTCTCAGACAAAGTTGCGGATGAAGATGGATAACACTAAAATCAAGTGGTAATAAAGCCAAATTTTTTTATAATACGGCCATTGGTGATGTTGGTGGTTATGGATATGATGGTGCTGCTGCGGATGATGATGGTGGTGACGACGATGATAATGGTGATGATGGTGATGGTGACAATAATGGTGTTGAATGTTATAATGGTGGTTGGTGGTTATGGATATGATGATGATGCTGCTGATGATGATGGTGGTGGTGACGCCAACGACGAAGATGATGATGGTGCTGGTGATGACGATGGTGTTGATAATGTGATAATGGTGGTGGTTATGATGGTGATGACGACGAAGATGATAATGGTGCTGGTGACGACGATGGTGTTGATAATGTGATAATGGTGGTGGTTATGATGGTGATGACGACGAAGATGATAATGGTGCTGGTGACGACGATGGTGTTGATAATGTGATAATGGTGGTGGTTATGATGGTGATTATGATGATGGTGGTGGTTATGATGGTGATGTTGGTGATTATGGTGATGGTGGTGCTGATGATGATGGTGGTTGATGGTGATGACGACGATGATGATGGTGTTGAATGTGATAAAGTTGCTGCTGCTGATGATGATGGTGACGACGATGATGATAATGGTGATGATGACGACAATGGTGTTGAATGTTATAATGGTGGTTGGTGATGATGATGATGATGCTGATGGTGGTGGTGATGATGGTGGTGGTGGAGATGATGATGCTGATGATCGATTTTTGAAATTTGTTATTTCTCGAAATGTGTAATTATTTGTGACCCAGAAAAGCCGACGGTCTCAGACAAAATTGCAGATGAAGATGGATAACTCTAGAATTAAGTGGTAATACTGCCAAATTTTGTGATAATACAGCCATATTTCATTGAACAACATGTTGGTAAATAACACATTTTGGGAAATTTTATACCATAGTTGACAGCGGTTAGCATTATCTTGTTGTAATTAATCAATTCTGATTCCGATTGATATTTTGAAGAATTGTTGTTGTAATTTGATGATATGGGGACAGTCTGATCAGATTGATTACCTTTAAAGATTTAGAATTGAGGGATGTTGTATTTCTTGATTTTCAGTTATAGACTGCTGGTTTTACTGTCGTAAATTAAGTTTTTCGGTGCTGCTATACATTTTCATTCTTGATCACTCGTCTTCCATTGCTCAAGCTCTATGTGTACATTCTATATGTCTCCGAGGAGATGGCTCCATATATGTAATCATTCAATTGTTTTTTCATGTTGATAACATTTAATATATGTTTCATGATTTGTCAGAGAATTAAATGAATATTGTTTAAACCATTGGTATTTATTTTAATTTGGCTGTTTATAAAGTGTAATTAATGACTAAAACACACCTTTTCAGAATATATAACTTGATCTCTAGCCAACCTAATATGAGGTGAGTTATTCACGCAAAAATTGTTGGTACAAAGTTTGCCAGAGCTCTTTCGTTTAATTTGTTGTCAAGATACAGTAATGCCCTAATTAATCGACTCCTTAACCACAGCAAAATTATGGGTAATTGTTCAGGATTTAGTCGGAAATATGGCTTGATGCCATTCATCGGAAAGCTCAAACAGAGCTTTCCGATGAATGGCAACAAGCCATATTTCCGACTAAATCCTGCAAAATTACCCATTATTCTGCTGTGGTTAAGGAGTCGATTAATTAGGGCATTACTGTAGATCAACTTTGAAAGTCAAAGTAAAATGTTTTATTATATGCTTGCCCATAAATTAGCGGGAATTTACCGAAACGTAGATCTTTGTATTTATCTCTCAGAAGCCACAGTGAAATACATTGTCATTATTTCACTCTAGATAGCGTTATTTTACTGTAGCTTATCGACATCCAATTATTGATTGATCATGCAAGTGTCATCCGCAAGTCGGCGTTTTTGATTGGCTAGCCGCAACTTACTACGCACCATGCAGATGTGACCTGACCTGAGTTTTTATATCTCGACTGTGGTGACATGGAGACTTGTTAGTTTAGATTCCGTGTTTCATTTGTCTTGTTGATTTATCTCGGTAATTTTGCACTTATGATTTGTAGGAAGTATTCTTCCTAGTACATGTATTGTTCAAATTGCTGTACTATTAAAAGTAAACATTTAGCTTTAATACTTTGCATATAATAAAAAGAATACCTACAGTTTTTGTTTGAATACCTGAAACATCTCATTCATGTCTGGAAAGTGTCTACACACACACAGATACTCATGAGATATTTTGGTCTTCAAACAAAAACTGAAGGTGTTCTCTATTAATCATGGATAAAAACAGGATTC
Source organism: Siphonodentalium dalli (assembly GCA_032622095.1). NCBI lineage: Eukaryota > Metazoa > Mollusca > Scaphopoda > Gadilida > Siphonodentaliidae > Siphonodentalium > Siphonodentalium dalli. The sequence continues at coordinate 251,177,011 of CP136063.1, forward strand.
TGATTGAGCTATAGGTGTGATGATTTGATACAAGCTGAAGCCATGGCGGGAAAGAGTTTGTACGTGTAAATTCTATTTTGTCCAAAAACTTACTTACGTCCTTTAGACTGTAAGGAGACGATATGGAGAACTGAAGATGTGCATTACTGGCAGTTTATGGTACAATTGTGATTGCAGCAAGAAACCAAAAGAAAACGTGTTTTATTATTGAACAATTGCAAGAGCGTCATAAGTAGTCAGTTAATAACACAAATGCAGTTTTTTTGTGTTTTTAACTCTCCTAATTGGCACATCCTAGCTGATGATATATAAAGATTCCGTCAGTAATGTTAAACAGACAAGGCTCGTTCTAATTCCAAAATTATGTATATACATAATTTAGTAAGAGTTATCTCATAATACACCTACATGGCAGATATGCGAACAAATTAGTTGACATAGCACTAGAAATACTTGTTTTGTTATTTATATTTTTCGATAAATTTGAGATTGTTTTGTTTGTGCCAGTTAAAGTGATGTGAAACACTCCGGTAGGGTCAAATAGAAATGGAGAATAATCTTAAAGTGATGTGAAACACTCCGGTAGGGTGATCAAATAGAAATGGAGAATAATCTTAAAGTGATGTGAAACACTCCGGTAGGGTCAAATAGAAATGGAGAATAATCTTAAAGTGATGTGAAACACTCCGGTAGGGTGATCAAATAGAAATGGAGAATAATCTTAAAGTGATGTGAAACACTCTGGTAGGGTCAAATAGAAATGGAGAATAATCTTAAAGTGATGTGAAACACTCCGGTATAGTGATCAAATAGAAATGGAGAATAATCTTGTTCAAAGTAGTTACTTTTACAAATAAATTGACAATGCAAACCGTCATTCTTATGTGTTAATTAAATGCAGTGACTCTCGATGGTGAAATCGTTTTATTAGTTTATTGCCGATAGATGCCGAAACGAGTAGGAAATATTTACAAATGAGCGTAGTTCAGACAATGTTTTCTATGGAGTGGTATATCCATTTGCTTCAGATTTTCAGCGGTGTTAGTAGAATTTTCCATTCCTCCAATTGGCATAGTGCCTGAATACTAACTTATCAGATTCACGCACCCGAACAAGTACATAATATGTCTTTATATGAATATGAGTGGTGAATATGAGCCATATTGTCTCTATGATCTTTCCACCCCACACATGAGTATGGAATGTGGTGAGAAACTATTGCAATGCTAAGGGAAATATATCATGTATAATTTTACGAGAATGATAATTTTAATGATATAAACAATGAGTGGTATGAAACAATTTATGATACATACAAATGGGGAGTTACTTTTTCAACGTGAACGTTTGAGGGCAAGAGCCTGTCTAGCAAATAATCTGTCGGGCAATTTGGCCATATATGGCAATTTCATGGTATGCTAACTCCTGTAAATAACATAATATAAATATGCAAATTAACCTTAACTGACCATTTAATTACATGTTGAACAGAGCCTGGGGGTCACCATGCCCGAAATCGGCAAATTTATATTATTTTTGTGATCGTAAGCAATAATGAAATAGCATTGTAATTCAAGTTCAATATTTATCATCTCTAAAACACGCATTCTAATTGGTAGAGAGTTGCTAACTTTAGTTTTCGATTCAACAGCATCGGCCACTTTAACAAATTTGAATGGTGCACCTCATCATGACAACGAGCGTAAATACGCCATCACACAGCCAGGAGTCGCATAATTGAGTTAACTGCTCACAGATGTTTACTATAGATACCATTGACAGGAAGTTGTTTGAGTGCTGTTCCGAGTAAACCCATGGAACGTACTCAGAAATTTTATCACCAATAAAGGATATCTCACTTCAAGAGCACATTTAGTACAGTTTCTTTTCATTTGTTTGGTGGATTGAATTAAACGGAGATAAACGTACCCTGTTTCGTTGGATATTTGGGGATTCGATCATGAAAATAGTTTGTGAACTCGCTGGCAAGCTGGCTCATTCACAAACTGAATCCCGAATATCCAACAGACATAGTATGCTTATCTCCTAATTTGACTACTGGGCGACTGGAGCCAGTCTATTAATCGTTCACTCTGAAATGTTATCTCTGATACAGATGATTGCACAGATGTGAATGAATCGTTCCTGCTACCGCCAATAACGATCATTACACGGCCCTGCTACCTCCGGTAACGATATCGTTTGAAGTGGAACCATAACTGGAATATTCCATTCTGGAACTGACACCTGAACCCCCTTTTATATGAGTATTCCCATTCTCTGTTGACGACCTTGAAGGCGATATCCTGCAAGTAGAGTTAATGGAGGATGAGTCAAGCAAAATACTAACGAAAATACTGATAATTCTCTTGCTAACCCTTTCATGATGGGAGGTGCGCTGGTGCAGCATTAAAGATCCTGTGCCAGTGTATTCTCTTATATATGAGTCTCACATATGGAACCCCACATATGTAAGAGAATGCACTGGCTTACAAGGTCAAGGTAAATATTGTTTGGCCAATGCATTCTCTTATATATGAGAGGCTCCCTATGGGAGACTCGCATATATAAGAGAATGCATTGGCACAGGGTTTTCTTTAAATTTCAGCGATGCCCACCCATAAAAGGGTTAAAGACTCATTAATAACCCTTTCTTTACTCAATGGATTCTCCAATCATTTATAAAAGTATACAATGGAAGGGTTGATTATTCATCTGGAGGGATGTTCAGGAAATATGAGCAGACGACAGACAATAGAAAGTGCAGAAGGAATCCTATTCATTGCTGGGAAATGTTCAGATAATAAATTCAACAAAGAAGCTATGTTCATTTGTTGAACTTATTATCTGAGACATTTCCTAAGGGATAACTACTCGTCAATGAGTATATAGTAAAGAAAGGGTTAAGGAGTATTTAGACAATTCTGTTGCATTGTGGGTTGGCCCGTGTTGAAATTGGAATACAGACAATAACACTTAGGCGTTTAAATGGCTACGATGGGTCTGTTACATTGTATACATTTTAACGCACTCAACAGAGATATTCTAATTTCATTTCAATGCAATGCAAGCTATAACACATACCTTAAATTAAGTAAGGTAATTAAGCATGTGCATTATGCTGTTTTTTGTCTTAAATCAATAAAAGATGGCGGCTTTCTGCAAAGCGAAGAAAATTTGATTTGTAATTACATCAATAAAGATTTAGACATTAGATTTGACACTATCGTAGAATTCATTTACCACAGATAGATTTGCAATATTGCATTTATTCCGATATCTAATTTATCAGCTGCTGTCGTAAGCTCTGCATTGTAACACAATGCATCTGTGTGAATGCACCCTTTTAAATACATTGTACATACAGCTTTCCTACATGAACAATGAATATTCAGCGGTGTGGAAGATAGCACTTACCTCATAAGGTGCTCCAGCAAGAAATCGTAAAATTCCAAACTGCTTGTCGTTCTCGATAGGAGTCTGTGAAGGATTAAAAAAGGTTACAATTAGCACTACAAATACATGGGGTTATGATTAGCACTACAAATACATGGGGTTATGATTAGCACTACAAATACATGGGGTTATGATTAGCACTACAAATACATGGGGTTATGATTAGCACTACAAATACATGGGGTTACGATTAGCACTACAAATACATGGGGTTATGATTAGCACTACAAATACATGGCGTTATGATTAGCACTACAAATACATGGGGTTATGATTAGCACTACAAATACATGGCGTTATGATTAGCACTACAAATACATGGCGTTATGATTAGCACTACAAATACATGGGGTTACAATTAGCACTACAAATACATGGGGTTATGATTAGCACTACAAATACATGGCGTTATGATTAGCACTACAAATACATGGGGTTATGATTAGCACTACAAATACATGGCGTTATGATTAGCACTACAAATACATGGGGTTATGATTAGCACTACAAATACATGGGGTTATGATTAGCACTACAAATACATGGCGTTATGATTAGCACTACAAATACATGGCGTTATGATTAGCACTACAAATACATGGGGTTATGATTAGCACTACAAATACATGGGGTTATGATTAGCACTACAAATACATGGGGTTATGATTAGCACTACAAATACCACTCCAGAAATGGTTGGTGTTCGGGAGATATGTGGTTAATGTACATAGACTCATTAGACTGCATAATTGTACTCACCCGCGCTTGTAGTCGCACATGAACAGTCTGAGTGAATTATTGAATGTGTGAAACTGTGAATTATTGCTTATAGAGATCTGCAGTGTTACGATTAAATAAGTACTGAACGGACATATTCTTCGATCTTCCCGCTGTACATTCGGCTCCCCAACAGTTGGATAAGATCCAATTAAACTTAATCGGGACTTTCCGATTACTATTCAAGTTTAATATCATCCGGACAACAAACATTTTGGATGGACAGATGCAAAGATTGCTCGACACGTGAACGGACGGACACCGCTCATTTCTATAGTCTCCCAAAATAAATTTGGGCAACAAAAAATAGATACATACCACAGTATATTCTGGAGTTTCTGCTTTATTTATCAGATCAGGAAAGAATATCTGCAACAGATAAAGAAAAGCATTACTACTCTCATAGATTTCAAAAAGAAAGTTGTGTCAGACATATGTAATATGGCCGTTTGGTGTCTTGAAAAAGTATGTAAGTCAGCCATCAAAGGACTGTAACTCTATTAGGAATTGGTGGACATAGCTGAAGTTGTAAAACTACACTTTTTTTTTTTTTTTTAATTTAGAACTCAACCATCACATATCGCAGCGTCATGAGTAAACATCTGTAACATTAACCCTTTCTTTACTAAATCGATTCTTCCATCGAGTTGTAAAAGTATACAATAGAATGGTCTATTATTAATCTGGAGGGATGTTCAGGACATAAAAGCAGATGACAGGTAATACATGTTCAGAAGGATTCCTATTCTCCCATAGGGAGTCTCTCATATATAAGAGAATCCATTGGCCTAACAATATTTACATTGAACGTGCAAGCCAGTGTATTCTCTTATAGATGCGAGGCTCCCTATGGTAGACTCTCATACACCAGAGAATGCACTGGCACAGGGTCTTTAATACTGAACCAGCGCAACTCCCGTCATGAAAGGGTTAACCCTTTACCCAACAAACCGGCCAAAAACGGCCAAATAAAGCTGCAACAGCCTAAATTATCTTGGGTCTGTCTCAATAACACCATACAAATATGGATATCATTGGAACCGGTTCATTGACCACATTGTGATGGTTACAGTTATGCCATGTGCCAATGCATTCTCTTATATATGCGAGTCGACCATAGGTCGCCTCGCATATATAAGAGAATACATTGGCCTAAAAAAAATCTTTTTTTAACACTTTTTACCATATTTTCTTACATTCTTTAACAATTTTATCATTTTTAATGTGTTAAGCCAATGCATTCTCTTATATATGCGAGGCGACCTATGGTCGACTCGCATATATAAGAGAATGCATTGGCACAGGGCCCTTCTATTGGGTAAAGGGTTAAGGGTTAAAGAACAATGAAGATAAACCCTTACAGGGAGTAATTTTTTCTATCAATGACACCATCGAGAGAGTACAAAAGAGAGCATCTTGATTAATTACTGGGATTACGTTTCAAGATATGAATGGGTTATGATAGAAATGATACACCATCTTCATCTAAAATCCTTAGAAGACTGAAGGAGAGACCAGAGACTAAAACTGTTTGGTAAGATAGTGGATGGGCTGGCCCAAGCTATTGACTCCAAATGACTAAAACAAAGAAAGAATGCAGTGGTAAGACGATATTCAATCGGAAGTCCAATGGCTACCAAACATCTGACATAGTGGAAAAGTATGGTACGAGTGTAACAACTCAAGGCCAGTCGAGATCATAAAGGTGATATCTGTAGAATTTGAAGATTCATTCTACCCAAGGACAATATTATGTTGGAATAAACTTGAGGAGGATAGTGTGCACACCAACATCAGTGGTGCATAATATAACATCCAACACCTCATCCTAAATTCCAATCTGAGCGCTTGTATATCTGTGAGGATCATCAGTAATTCGATGTGATATGTTTCTTTTTGTGGTGACATAACATTTTCGATCCAAGTGAATGACCAATCATGCATGCACGACAGAACATGGTAAGGAATTCAATTAACACTCAATTAGTCTAGATATTGTTATGAAGGAGTTAGAGTTGTCATGCTAATGTCATTTAGAAAGGCATACTTGTGGCACCCACCGACGATATAATTATATCTGTTATTTTGGTGATTTTTTCCTAAGAAAGCATACAGAATGTATATAGGGTTTTGGGAACTCACATTAAACTTGTATCCTTGGACTATTTTTGGAGGTGGATTGTCGATGTCGTAATGGGTCTGGTTATACTTGTTCCACTCAAATCCCTGAAATATATACCAGAAATATGTCATAAAATCCAATCAAATCCCTATGAAATATATACCAGAAATATGTCATAAAATCCACTCAAATCCCTATGAAATATATACCAGAAATATGTCATAAAATCCACTCAAATCCCTATGAAATATATACCAGAAATATGTCATAAAATCCACTCAAATCCCTATGAAATATATACCAGAAATATGTTATAAAATCCACTCCCTATGAAATATATACCAGAAATAACATTTTCAATAAAAAATACACATTCCCTATAAGATACTTACACACTGAACTACATGGTATATTCATCTTTATTCACAAGAAAGGATTCTATGAGATCCGTTTAAAATTTATTATTTTGGTACGAAATAGCTTAAGTACCTTTTTGAATCATTATTTATATGACGTAGCAGGTCAAGGTCATTTGTTAACTTGTTATGTATATAAGCAAGTGGGGACACAGTCAAAATCTCTTTTTCATCCTCTTACAAGATTCGAGGGGTGTGACCGAGCAGCGGGGAGGGAAAATCCCAATTTGGGAGGAACCTGTGAGTTCAGTGTGTAAGTATCTTATAGGGAATATGTATTTTCTATTGAAAATGTTATATTCCCTTCAAAGATACGTTACACACTGAACTACATGGTAGAATCAACTCATAGGAGGAGGCTGCGAGGAATGAGAAACTATTGTATTGTAGTTAAGAGTAATTAATTTGAACCTGCTGAGTAGCAACAAATGGATCCAAAAGATACCGATTTGCAAATTTTATTGATGGTACAAGGTAGAGTGGAGAAAGTGGAAGAATGAGCCCATTGGCTGAATCTCTGCACCTCCCCCCCCCCCTTTTGGTTCTGAAGTCAGACAAACCTGTAATTGTGAAATCTCCCCAAGGCCATATGTAGGTACATGCATGAGCCACCTCCTCCCTGGAGTAAGCTGGTCATATACAGAAAGCATAGACCACCCTGCTCCATGGTATGTGACTGAACGAACCAAGATATCCCAACGTTTCGACACCAGAGGAAGGAAATCTATTGTTACCTGAATGGTCAATATGGATGCAAAACGAGGAAGTGGCAACTGTAAATACGATTAGAAACATACCACCAAGTCATGTACGGTGAAGAAAACCCAGAATTAAATAGCCACCGCATCATGATTGAAAGGTTTGCGACCTACTGGCAGTAACGGAGTCTAACTCGACCAACTGATAAAGGCGCAAAAGAAGTATTTTCGGACTGACCATCAAAATGACAGTATTTTACTTCAGTGAATTAATACACCGGACAGTGGCCATAGTCCGTCCGACAATGCCCATGATTGGTAGTAACTTTAAGTCTGGAAACTGGTAACAAAAACCCCAGGTAACTAAGTCCATGAAGAGCGTTATAGGACTTGGAAATTCCCAAAATGTTTTCTGGTATCGAAACAATCGAGAAGAAAAAGTTCGGAGAGTCCTGAGTTGTAACTACCTCCACAGCCTGTCAATCCAATAGTGTATGCAGTTACACGTACACTTGATTCAAAGGAATACTTTGCAGTCTGCATGTAACATATTAGAAAATGTGATGGAACTACTTCAAACAGACTGAATGAAGGAACAGGCCATGGATGATTAAGGTCCCAAAAACAACCAGACTGTTGATTACAAGAAGATTGTGTCTGCTTGTTATTCACTGATTGTTCTTAACAGCCGAAGGGCCCGGGTCCATGAGCAGTTATTGTTTTTAGCCCACCGCAACGACCAAGGAGAAAGCATATACTCGGTCGACATGAGGTCTAGGAGGTATGCCAGAGGTGTGAACAGAAGGCTCTGGTGTGAACAGAAGGCAAAATTTACCGAAGACCACTCACATGTGTGTATGGTCGGACGGTTGTCTGTCGCTCATACAGCGAGGACCCGGACCCGAGGTCCTCCCCGCGGGCAGAGACTCTCTGTCGCCAACAATTATTGTCTCATGTGCGCCGTTAGACGAATTGCCCGTCTGTTTGAGTAATGCAAGACAGCATGTCAAAAAAGGAGCACTGAGTACAATAATGCCTGATTCCAGAGGTGCCACAACTATTTATTTTGATAATCGGTCGGCAACAATAGACTATAATCGATTAATCGTACCTAACACCATCAGTGGAAGTATTCTGTAATATGGCCTATTGGCTTGGTGCTGGGTAACTACAATGTCGCTGTTGTTTGAGGAATCGGCTCAGGACATGTTTACATTAATGAAGTGCATCACAAACCACTTTTATTGACCAATGAACAGAATGTATTCTATACCTGCACAATTATCGGCCATGTTATGGTGATAATAGAATTTGTGAGTTCATTAGAACGAACGTAAATATGAATTTCAGAGTCTGAATAGCCAAACATGCAAACCATATAAAAGTAGGAATGCATAATGAATGGCTGACGGTTTGTATTTGATAATATCGAGGTTCATTCAGCATTCACTGCATGATACGCAATAGCCTATACAATTAACCTCTAAGGATACTTATTCAAGCACAGTATACTCAAATGACATCATGGAGAACATTGCTGATTAAAATGCCATAGGTTCCCTAGTTTCCAGAGAATTTCAATCAACTCCCATTGGTTCAATCAGATTCAAGGGCAAGTGCATTCAGCTCATTGAAGACAGTGACAGTCGGCATATATCAAAGATGTAGTTCCGCCTTACAAGTAGAAATATACAATGACATCGCCATAATTTCAAAGCTGCAGGGCCGCCAATTTGTAGAATTAACAACAACATGAAGAGTAACCATGGCGCATCATCAAATGAACTGCAGACTGTTTGCAACATAGGTTAGTAGTACTCCTGTTGACGGAATCTCGTTGATATGCGACCACAGGTTGTTAACCCATCGGTTGTAGATTAAACTGTGTAAAACAAACACGGTATTCAATAATACTGGACATGTCCTGATGTCAAATTAAATAATGCATATTAATCGACGATGTAAAAGGTAATCGATTATCGGCTTTATCAACGGTTCATCGATTATACGACTAATCGTGGCACCCCTACAAAGGACTCCTTCAAGCAGGGCATCAACGTGTGTTGTTGGCATGATGCAAGGCTCAAAGTTCTGAAATGCACCTGTTCACATGGAACAGGTTATTACCTACCATACCGCCACCCCAGAAGATTGCGTGAGTTCAATTGTCTATATCGTAACCTGATAAGCTAACCCAAACTGTAAAGCCATGATATTGAGCGAGAATAGATCTAATCCTGGTACAACAGGTAAAAAGCCCATTGGGATTGTCCTAAGACTGTGGAGTCAAAAGCTGATGAATGTTCTACGCACAGAGAAACGTGAGTCACAACTTGGTTCGCAGAAAAAAGAGCCTATAACTGCAGAAAGCCAGATTGACACTCGCAAGGAATCCAAGGCTTGGTGTTTCGCCCCATGGAACCGTAGTAAGGGCGAAAGATGATCTGTGTAAATTTATCACCAGAAAAATTGAACGGTCACCCATAAACAAAGGACAATGCTAATCAGTGACAAGTGGAAAGGTAATAAGTTTGAGCCCTGGTAAAACCTCATGGTTGTAGAACAAATTGAGTGTTTGTTAAAAGTCTCTGCCCCGGCCGATGACTGTGCTATGAACACTGTTATGGACAGCACCAGAGATTATCCGGCATCAGCCGGCGCACTGTCTGGTGGCCCAATGCTCGGTCTCCCCTCGAACCTCCCAGGACCCAAATCGGGGGCGAGAAACTGCGTCTGCCACACCTCGATGCCTTGCAATTAAGGCCAAAAAAAAAAAGGGTTTTGATTCTCGGGCAATTTTTTTTGAGAATCGATGAGGGAGCGAGGGTTTTATTTTTATTATTTATTTTCGTTATGGGGATAATGCCCATAGTTTAAAGCATGGGTTATAATTTCCCAGGTTAAGAAAATGTAAGGAGAACATTGTTTTGATATAATTTTATATACTAATGTATTCCACTATAAAGAATGACCATAATAAGATCGTTCTCAACGTTGTAGATGGACCAGTCTACTAACGTTTTATCACCTGTTGTCACATTTAATGGGATGATAATATTTGCGTTTCTAATATTGTTTCGTAACAAGCATGTTTAATAACAACAAACAGAGCTAAATATCCGGTTCAATTACTCAAATAAAAATACGGAAATACGGAAATTGAATACAATCGAAACGAAAAGATATAGTGATCTTCATAGAAAGTCTAGAATGACTTATTCTGCCGTATCTGAATAAGTATTATGTACCTCAATACATGCCAGCCATAACAACTTCAAATATTAAACCATCGACGTATATTGTGTAGATCGATGATTAAACCAGCATACACATCGCCAATACGCACCATATTTCTTTCCGGTTTGCGTTCCCGAAATGGTAAATCACAGAATTGTTTCCCGTTTACCCATACCTTTTCGAATTGATAAAATACCGAAATATTTGACTCAATAAACTTGGGGTTTGGGCACCTTGTGGTGACAATATACCTGGTAGTTATCGTTGCCTAGTGTCTGTTTTTGAATACCAACACATACACCATTGTATGTCTATCATATTCGGTGTTTGAAACATAACTAATTTCTGTTTTCTAGTTTCCTATTTTCGTGTTATCATTTGACAGCGTGGTCAAATTTGAAAATCGTAATAAAATGATTCAACGCGGGCCTTTTTTTCGAGACGCGGCTATGCCCGAGAATCAAAACCCTTTTTTTTTTTGGCCTAACTCTAGTTCTTTTTTAGAGCCACAAGAAAAAACAGCAAGAGCTCTCCGAAAACCAAAGTGAGAATCAGGATTCGCATTGGATGGCAAGTAGCCCTGTTAATTAGAATTGTAATCTAAATGTGGGATCGGCAGATCCAAACCATGGATTTTTTTTATCTTTAAAGTTAAAAACAGTTAAAAACAGGGCTGCATAAAGCCTGGGAAGAGACATCGAGGTATGATTAATGTTCAGACTGTTTCCCCCCCCCTAACTGGAGCCAGCTTAAACCTTGACGTGAAGCTGAATCATACCGTGCAGCCAGTAGGGCGGTGGTGACATACTTGGTCACGACACAAATCCAGATACCTCACCAACATGATGACACCACACTTAATGTTTCTAAATGAACACAATCCGCATTGAACTACATGTTGAATGGGCAGATCAGTCAAATATACATAGAATGAATTGCCACAGCCCCAGTGGCTACACTGGCTACAACTCACCTCCCGTCAAAAAGCAAGCATTTTACGGCCATGCAGAGTCCCGGGAAATGGTCTTAACAGCAATTCCACCCGAGGGTAGACGCCAGGGAGCAACTTACTTTGGAAATTTTGATTATCCAATAAAGAGCCTCACATTGACATGATTAAAGTATTTTGTTCTCAATCTCAAAGTCACATAAAATTCATACTAAATAGCATGGCTATTATCCAAGTTTGGATGGCAAATTGTGACGTGATGCGATACCAGTTAAGTTGCTCCCTAGGGGGCTGACAGATCTTTGTACGTCCCACCTGCTTGTGAAAGGGAGATGGGAGGACGAAAATCTGAGGTAGGATCCAGCAGCAGCGGGCGAGCATGGTCGGATCCGTGCATACTGGAACCCACCCTCGGAACTGTATGGCGCCTTGCCTACAGTGACATTGGTGAAGTATGCGGCGGGGCCCCTCAAGGTCTGCATGGAACGAGGAATTTGATTAGCCTGAACCTGCTTGACAATGGGGTGACTGAAACCGAGGCCATACGAGGAAGAAAATTGCTTGTTTTATGACCAGTTATAAGGATCAGGAAAGTGACCTAAAAATATTCCAGGAAATTAGGTGACTGATGTGTCACATTATTACGTGTGAAAATGTGTCAGTGATCTGACAAAAAAGTTATTTTGTTGGCAAACAATCTCAATGTGTATTGTATTGTAAACGAATTCATAGTGAACTATGAGCCAAGCAAAACCACACAAGTGAGTTAATTCCTAGATAAACGAAAAAAGGACCCAAACCTGATCCCTAATTTTGCTACATATGTCAACATGAAACAGATGTGTGAGTGACAATTTCATAATTTCGACGTAAACAAAACGAATGTTGTCACGTGGCAATTTCCACATAAACAAAGTTATAACTGCAATGTTGTCTCACTGGTTGAATGTTCTAATACTTACATTCTAAAACCACAAGAACAGAGATAACATAGCAACTGTGCTGTATAGGCATTCCCAAAGAGAGTTCAACACGTGAACGGCTGCATATATACAGACGAATTCAATTTCGAATTCAATTCGGAATTCTAAACCACGTGCTCCGAAACCGGAAGTTGGGGAATTACCCACAATTTTCAACATAATAAAATAGTTTTAATTTTATTTTTTGCGTAAAATAAAACAAGTGAAATTGAATGAAATTGTCACTCTGATATTATTTTAATAATTATTGTGTTGTTTCCCAAAAATGAAACGATGTCACAACAAATTAAACAAATTGGAACGGAATTGTTAAATGAAGCCGACAATAATATGTGGTTTTCAATTTGCTCATAGCGTGTACTTCCCTTCGAGTCACAAGATGAAAAAGAGATCTTGACTGTGTCCCCACTTGCTTATATACATAACAAGTGAACAAATGACCTTGACCTGCTACGTCATATAAATAATGATTCAAAAAGGTACTTAAGCTATTTCGTACCAAAATAATAAATTTTAAACTGATCTCATAGAATCCTTTCTTGTGAATAAAGATGAATATACCATGTAGTTCAGTGTGTAACGTATCTTTGAAGGGAATATATGTCATAAAATCCACTCAAATCCCTATGAAATATATACCAGAAAAATGTCATAAAATCCACTCAAATCCCTATGAAATATATACAAGAAATATGTCATAAAATCCACTCAAATCCCTATGAAATATATACCAGAAATATGTCATAAAATCCACTCAAATCCCTATGAACTATATACCAAAAATATGTTATAAAATCCACTCAAATCCCTTTGAAATATATACCAGAAATATGTCATGGTATAAAATTTCCCAAAACGAGTTATTTATCAACATGTTGTTCAACGAAATATGGTCGTATTATCACTTGCCTATCACGATATTTGGCCGTATTACCACTTGATTTTAGAGATATCCATCTTCATCCACAATTTTGTCCGAGACAATCAGTTTGACAACTAGTTTCTGGGCCACAACTAATTACACATTTCGAGAAATAATAAATTTCAAAATTCGATATCTGATCACTTTGAGCTTTGATGGGTGGGTTCCTCGATTCAAATAGTTTTCACCCCCGAAGCCAAAGAAATAGTCATTTGGGAGCGTTAATTCAGATTATGCATCTTTAAACTTTTACATCCAGTTCAGTTTAATAAGTATATACTGGAATAGATAAAGGAAATATGTTATGCAGCGTGTTTCATGTACTAGTTGATGATAGTTGTTTTACAGACATTTATGTAATTTTGCAAGAATCCACTTCCAAGCCTTGACATAGTGTGCCTGTCATTTGCAGAATGAGGTCCCCCAGAGGGTGAATTTAGTGATGCTACCCCGCATAGTGGGATAGCATCACCAAATTCACCTGCTGGGGACCTCATTCTGCTTACAACTCAGCAGAATGAGGTTCCCAGAGGGTGAATTTGGTGATGCTAGCCCGCTATGCTGGGTAGCATCACTAAATTCACCCTCTGGGGACCTCATTCTGCAAATGACAGGCACACTATTTCAAGGCTTGTCCACTTCGAAGGCCTTGAATCCCTGCCTACCTTCTTGAATGACATTATCCGGTCACCATAATGGTTCATTTGTTCATAGCAAGTTTTAGATTTGTTAACCCTACATGACTGGAGCTTCCTAAAATTTAATGCTGCACCAGCGCAGCTCCGGTCATGAGAGGTTTAATCATTTGACACAGAATGGATAAATGTTACTTACAGTGTGTACTCTATTGAAAAATCGTGGTTTTCTTGGCCGGTACTTGTCTGACCAAATGAACGTTTGTTGGTCAAGTAAGAATTGCACGCTGAACTGAGCTTCCTCATCATTCATGCCTTCTCTCGCCTTCTTTTCAAATTCAGTCTCTGTATCAGCCTGCAAGGAGAAAATGTAGCAAAACTTAAGTAGAAAACGATCTTAGTCACACAGATTCAATAGAATGAAAACATAGGAGCGTTTCCACAATCCATGCTGGCCCAATATTTACTTTGCCAATGAAAATATTGTTCCAGAAATCTATTTAAGAAATGGACGAAATGGCGAAAATGTTCCACACATATAAATGTCAGACCAACTTGCATCCATACTCTATGGAACGCATCAAAATCAACATCAATTACTTATATTTACATTCAACCAAGCCAACTGGCAGATTAGAATAGTATTAAGCACCTATTTCCATCATTATTCTTGTGAATTGATGCAAGTAGGATCTACACAAAAATAGATTCAAGTTGGGGTCAGCGCTCGATGTCATGTGACGTAATTTCGACCAACCAACATCCTGCATTCTTGTCCCCCCAATGCGAATGCGTGTGTGAGTGTAAATATATATATAAGCATATGATCCGTCTATCTGTCTGTTTGAGATTTTTCTCCCAGACCCCTGGACAGATTTCAACCAACGTTGGTGTGGTAACTTGGGGTACCCCCGACGGATGTTAAAACAGTGTTATTTTTTTTTTTTTTGAATTAAAAAAAATTCAATTAATTTTAAGAAACTAGGCTGGATATTCCTGTTTATAACCAAAAATAAAAATAGTAATAACATAGAGTGCTGAAAATATCTCCCCATGTACAGTAATGCCCTAAGGAATTGATTCTTTAACCACAGCAGAATTATGGGTAACTTTTCAAGATTTAGTCGGAAATATGGCTTGTTGCCATTCATCGGAAAGCTCTCACTGAGAGCTTTCCGATGAATGGCAACAAGCCATATTTCCGACTAAATCCTGGATATAGTGTGTCTGACCTTTGCATAATGAGGTCTCCAGAGGGTGAATTTAGTGAAGCTATCCCGCACCAAATTCATCCCTTGGGAACATCATTCTGCTTAGGCCTCAACTGCTATGGTAGACCTAGGATCGGATTGAAGTTCCCCAGTTGAAATTGGTGATTTTCACCCATTAATGAATTTTATATTCTGCAAATTAAGGGATATGGAATGTGAACTAAAGGGAATTAGTAATTAAAAACAATGTTAATTTGAGACTATAGATACTTCCCAGAAGATGCATCACTAGATTCACCATATGGGGAACTCATACTGCAAATATCAGACACACTATATCCAGACTTACTTATGTTCCTTCCTCCAAATAATAACTATTTTAAGTGTCTTGCCTAAATTACAATTGATAAGAATAACCAACAGGGCCTTATGGAAAAGAATAGAGAATATTATAATTGAAGATAACTTGCCTGAGATTAGGGTATTGATATTTTGGGAGTTAGCATTGAGGGCCCGGAACTTTATTGTTAAAAAATTATTTTAAAAAGGTTTTACCTGCCTACCGACACTAATTTTTTACATCCTGTTAGCGAAAACAGAGCTCTTTTTTGTTTTGGCCTCTGTGAAAATATCGTGGGTTTCAAAGAAGAAATGCAGCCCTCTATTGTGTAGCTATCAGCCCATGATAAAAAATAAGGCACATTATTCCATAAATAATTACTCACCTTAACCCTGCCAGTGTTTCGGACTTGGACTCTTGCTAATTCTAATTTCTTCATATCGTCATCGACTTCATAAATAACAGTATCAATTTCGAGATCCCTATTGGTCATAAGCTTTGGGGAGTATTTCCCGCCCTCATAGTCGATGACTGTCTGATCAATTATATCGTCCTCGTCTACTAAGTCAGACCTACAAATGAAGAGCTCAGGTAAAATAATATAAAACAGTCGCGGAGCAACAACTGACAGCGACTCATTTAGGCTTTAATTTAACCCTTTTAGTGCCAGGGGCCGATCTCATCGGCCCTAATTTATGGTCTGTAGAGTGCCCTAAAAAAAATTTAAAAATTATTTTTTTTGGGTTAGGCCAATGCATTCTCTTATATATGCGAGGCGACCTATGGTCGACTCGCATATATAAGAGAATGCATTGGCACAGGGTATATGGGTCGATAAAAAAATCGGACCTGGCACTCAAAGGGTTAAGAGTGGAGTGATAGGAACATGTCTTGTATTGCTATGATTAGCATCCTGGTGGGATAAAAGTCCACAAGCCAAACATACCAAACTAGAGGTGTAAATGTCCCACTGAGACATGGGCTACATGGGCTGAGGCATGGGCTACGCACATGGGCTGAGACATGGGCTACAAACATGGGCTTCACAAAATGTAGTCATATTAAAAGGAGATGGCTCTTTAGATCCTCAAATTGTATATATGGTACGTCATTTGGTAGCAGAAAAAAAATGCCGAGTCAAAAAGGGTGTTAACTCAATTAAAATATGTTAAACCATTTTCATGATCGCATTACTGTAATTTGTAACTATGGTAACTATGTTCAAACATATGTTAAACATGTGATGAATTGTGACTGCAACTCTCAGGAAAACATATGTTAAACATGTGATGAATTGTGACTGCAACTCTCAGTAAAACATATGTTAAACATGTGATGAATTGTGAATGCAACTCTCAGGAAAACATATGTTAAACATGTGATGAATTGTGACTGCAACTCTCAGTAAAACATATGTTAAACATGTGATGAATTGTGACTGCAACTCTCAGTAAAACATATGTTAAACATGTGATGAATTGTGACTGCAACTCTCAGTAAAACATATGTTAAACATGTGATGAATTGTGACTGCAACTCTCAGTAAAACATATGTTAAACATGTGATGAATTGTGACTGCAACTCTCAGTAAAACATATGTTAAACATGTGATGAATTGTGACTGCAACTCTCAGGAAAACATATGTTAAACATGTGATGAATTGTGACTGCAACTCTCAGTAAAACATATGTTAAACATGTGATGAATTGTGACTGCAACTCTCAGTAAAACATATGTTAAACATGTGATGAATTGTGACTGCAACTCTCAGTAAAACATATGTTAAACATGTGATGATTTGTGACTGCAACTCTCAGTAAAACATATGTTAAACATGTGATGAATTGTGACTGCAACTCTCAGTAAAACATATGTTAAACATGTGATGAATTGTGACTGCAACTCTCAGTAAAACATATGTTAAACATGTGATGAATTGTGACTGCAACTCTCAGTAAAACATATGTTAAACATGTGATGAATTGTGACTGCAACTCTCAGGAAAACATATGTTAAACATGTGATGAATTGTGACTGCAACTCTCAGTAAAACATATGTTAAACATGTGATGAATTGTGACTGCAACTCTTAGTAAAACATATGTTAAACATGTGATGAATTGTGACTGCAACTCTCAGGAAAACATATGTTAAACATGTGATGAATTGTGACTGCAACTCTTAGTAAAACATATGTTAAACATGTGATGAATTGTGACTGCAACTCTCAGGAAAACATATGTTAAACATGTGATGAATTGTGACTGCAACTCTCAGTAAAACATATGTTAAACATGTGATGAATTGTGACTGCAACTCTCAGTAAAACATATGTTAAACATGTGATGAATTGTGACTGCAACTCTCAGGAAAACATATGTTAAACCTGTGATGAATTGTGACTGCAACTCTCAGTAAAACATATGTTAAACATGTGATGAATTGTGACTGCAACTCTCAGGAAAACATATGTTAAACATGTGATGAATTGTGACTGCAACTCTTAGTAAAACATATGTTAAACATGTGATGAATTGTGACTGCAACTCTCAGTGAAACATATGTTAAACATGTGATGAATTGTGACTGCAACTCTCAGTAAAACATATGTTAAACATGTGATGAATTGTGACTGCAACTCTCAGTAAAACATATGTTAAACATGTGATGAATTGTGACTGCAACTCTCAGTAAAACATATGTTAAACATGTGATGAATTGTGACTGCAACTCTCAGTAAAACATATGTTAAACATGTGATGAATTGTGACTGCAACTCTCAGTAAAACATATGTTAAACATGTGATGATTTGTGACTGCAACTCTCAGTAAAACATGTTAAACATGTGATGAATTGTGACTGCAACTCTCAGTAAAACATATGTTAAACATGTGATGAATTGTGACTGCAACTCTCAGTAAAACATATGTTAAACATGTGATGAATTGTGACTGCAACTCTCAGTAAAACATATGTTAAACATGTGATGAATTGTGACTGCAACTCTCAGTAAAACATATGTTAAACATGTGATGAATTGTGACTGCAACTCTCAGGAAAACATATGTTAAACATGTGATGAATTGTGACTGCAACTCTCAGTAAAACATATGTTAAACATGTGATGAATTGTGACTGCAACTCTCAGGAAAACATATGTTAAACATGTGATGAATTGTGACTGCAACTCTCAGGAAAACATATGTTAAACATGTGATGAATTGCGACTGCAACTCTTAGTTAAAAATGTGTCAGTTATACGTGATTGAGCAATTTTTGACAAAAATCATAATAACACATACTCTTCTTCACTGTTTTTGGCGCTGTCTTCATCCGGCTGCTTGTCACCTTCTAGCTGCTCTGATGTTCCTGGTTGCTCAGATGTTCCTGGCATCTCCGACGTCGATGGTTGAGAAGATTCTAACTGCTCTGTGTCCTCTTTCTCTGAGGACGCGGCCAGACTATCCTCACTCACAACAGGAAACAGTGGCCCACTCTCTATACCTTGCTGGAGTATACACGATAAAACAACATTAAAGTGATGTGAAACAGTGGTCCACTCTCTATACCTTGCTGGAATATACATGATAAAACAACATTAAAGTGATGTGAAACAGTGGCCCACTCTCTATACCTTACTGGAGTATACAGGATAAAACAACATTAAAGTGATGTGAAACAGTGGCCCACTCTCTATACCTTACTGGAGTATACACGATAAAACAACATTAACCCTTTTGTGTCCATAACGGCCTTGTCGTTTCAGGACCAAAATGGCAAAGGATGACCGAAAAAACTTGTTGCGACGTAAACGCAAAATAAGAATTTCTATTGTGACATTTTGCGCATTATGTGAATTTCAGCATTCATTCTTCACACAAATATCAGGTTCAAAGGATATCGTCTTCTTTTCGTATGATTTTTGAGGAATTTAAAAACTAACAAAAGGTATTTTGAGGTCAATATTCAGATGTCACAAACATCACAGGGAAAATAACAAAGCATGCGTTTATAAATATTCAAGCCTTGAAATAGGGTGTCTGTCATTTGCAGAATGAGGTCCCCAAAGGGTGAATTTAGTGATGCTACCACGCATAGCGGGCTAGCATCACCAAATTCACCCTCTGGGGACCTCATTCTGCTTACACCTCAGCAGAATGAGGTTCCCAGAGGGTGAATTTGGTGATGCTAGCCCGCTATGCGGGGTAGCATCACTAAATTCACCCTCTGGGAACCTCATTCTGCAAATGACAGACACACTATTTCAAGGCTTGTTTATAAATATTGTCCCATTTTGTGTTGAATAATTGGATAAGTAACATTTCTTAACCCTTCGATGACTTCAGCTTCCTGAAATTTTTTGAAAAACCTGTGTCAATGCATTCTCTTATATATGCGTGTCTCCCATTGGGAGCCTCGTTTTACTGCTATTCATTGGGTTATAAATGTTATTAAAGTTATGTTCCAGAAACACTCTTCACAGAAATACCCTGAGTAAACTACCGGGTAGGGAGAGTAGAAACCAACAATATTTTTATTGTGGCCTCAGGTGTCTATTCTTATCAGACGAAGTTCAAATGGTGTCTATTAACCCTTTCAGTGCCAATTTACGGTCTGTAAAATCGGCCCTAAAAAAATAAAAAATAAAAAATAATTTTTTTTGGGTTGAATTTTTTTTGGGTATGCTTGAGCATGCTATAGCGAATTTAAAAACAAACTGGATAAAACCTTATTAGGGGCATGTTATAACTCAAAACTATCACCAAGTATTCATAGTAATAATTTTGATGCCCATGAAAAACATAAGATTCCCTGGCACTAAACCTACAAAATAAGTCTGTTAAAGAATATAAGAAAAAATTATTAAAATTGTAAAAAATTGTAAAAAATAATAACAAATGATGAAAAATTGTTAGGCCAATGCATTCTCTTATATATGAGAGACGACCTATGGTCGACTCGCATATATAAGAGAATGCATTGGCACAGGGTATATGGGTTGATACAAAAATCGGACCTGGCACTGAAAGGGTTAAACTAGCGCCTTACACATTCTAATATATAATGAAGGACTAACCTCTCTTTTTAGTGTAAAGAGTTTCTTACGTAGCACTTCCTGATGCCGTTCCTTCAGCCGTGTCTGTGCAAGATGAGCTTTTAGCTGTTGCAGCAGTGACTCCCAGTAACCTGAATTATAAATGGAGATACACTCTCACAGTTTGAATTAGACAAACATTTTCTCTTGCCAAAATTATTTCCAAATGAAATTGTTTTTGCCAAATTCCAAAATGACTTGCCAAATTGAATTGAGGTTCTAATTGGTGAAAATTTCTGAAAAATTCTCTCATTTGAAAATAAATTATATCCACATATACAAAATGGATGCTTTTGACAAAACTAAACATATCTCATATATATTTTGAAGACCTCTGTATGTTTGTATGTCTGTCATTTATACAAATCTAAGAATCTCGACCGATCGGGACGAAACTTGGTACGTGTGTGTAGTTTGACCAGGCTATGTGAATGTATCTTGCCCCGGATACGAATTTTATCGGGTCGCCGAACCCGTGCGACGCCAGCTTCGCGCATGCGCAGACGAGATCTTGGAAACGGGTGGAGCTATCGACTTGAAATTTGCTATGTGAATGTATCTTGCCCCGGATACGAATTTTATCGGGTCGCCGAGCCCGTGCGATGCCAGCTTCGCGCATGCGCAGACCAGATCTCGGAAACGGGTGGAGCTATCGACTTGAAATTTGGTTTTTGAATAGCCCGGACAACGTCGGAGATCTCGGAAACGGGTGGAGCTATCGACTTGAAATTTGCTATGTGAATGTATCTTGCCCCGGATACGAATTTTATCGGATCGCCGAGCCCGTGCGACGCCAGCTTCGCGCATGCGCAGACGAGATCTCGGAAACGGGTGGAGCTATCGACTTGAAATTTGGTATGTGAATGTATCTTGCCCCGGATACGAATTTTATCGGGTCGCCGAGCCCGTGCGACGCCAGCTTCGCGCATGCGCAGACCAGATCTCGGAAACAGGTGGAGCTATCGACTTGAAATTTGGTTTTTGAATAGCCCGGACAACGTCGGGCTCATTGGCTAGTCTATTATATATTTTGGAAGATCTGTGTGTGTGTGTATGTGTGTGTGTGATCGCGATGAACTCGAAAACGGCCGACCCGATTTCGATGAAACTTGGTATGTGGAGGTACTTTCGGCCGGGGAGTGGCATAGGCATATTAATTTGCCCGTGCGACGTGACCTTGACATCGGGTCATTTCAAGGTCAAACGCCCGAATATCACGGGATTTCAATGAAAATTAGTGTCTAGGGATGCTTTCGTATGGGGAGTCTCGAGATGAACTTACCAACAGCTATGCCTTCTCCGACCCAAAATCAACTTACTGAAACATCTCCCACCCACTCCCCACAAATACCAGAATAATTTCTTCATTCGAAATGAACTTACCTACGTCTATGCCTTCTCCGACCCAAAATCAACTTACTGAAACATCTCCCACCCACTCCCCACAAACACCAGAATAACTTCTTCATTCGAAATGAACTTACAGACATCTATGCCTTCTCCGACCCAAAATCAACTTACTGAAACATATCCCACCCACTCCCCACAAACACCAGAATAACTTCTTCATTCAAAATGAACTTACCGACATCTATGCCTTCTCCGACCCAAAATCAACTTACTGAAACATCTCCCACCCCCTCCCCACAAACACCAGAATAACTTCTTCATTCAAAATGAACTTACCGACATCTATGCCTTCTCCGACCCAAAATCAATTTACTGAAACATCTCCCACCCCCTCCCCACAAACACCAGAATAACTTCTTCATTCGAAATGAACTTACCGACATCTATGCCTTCTCCGACCCAAAATCAACTTACTGAAACATCTCCCACCCCCTCCCCACAAACACCAGAATAACTTCTTCATTCAAAATGAACTTACCGACATCTATGCCTTCTCCGACCCAAAATCAATTTACTGAAACATCTCCCACCCCCTCCCCACAAACACCAGAATAACTTCTTCATTCGAAATGAACTTACCAACATCTATGCCTTCTCCGACCCGAGATGAACTTACCGACATCTATGCCTTCTTCACCCTTCTCCACCCTTCTCCATCCTTCATTCGAGATGAACTTACCTACGTCTATGCCTTCTCCACCCTTAAGCTTCTCTTTGATTTGTTTCTCAAGAAGCATGAGTTGATTTGTCGATTTATCTTTGAATATTGTAGAAACTTCATTGCCGACGGCTTCATTAATGCCTTCTCGTCGATCTCCAATATACACTGAAAGAAATCATCATGGGGGATCAAGCCTTAAATTAGTGTCGGTAATTTTCAGAATGAGGTCCCCAGAGGGTGAATTTAGTGACTCTATCCTGCACGGCGGGCTGGCTTCACCAAATTCACCTTCTGGGAACCTCATTCTGCTGAGGCCTCAACTGCTATGGGAGACCTTGGATCAGTTTGAAGTTCCCCAGTTGAAATTTGTGATGTTCACCCATTAGTCACCTTGATTATGCATTTTATCTTCTGCAAATTAGGGGATATAGAAACTTAACACAAGGGAAAAAGTAACTAAAGACAATGTTAATTTCAGACTATAGATACTTCCCATAAGATGAGGCTTAAGCAGAATAAGGTCCCCAGAGGGTGAATTTAGAGATGATAGCCTGCTGTGCGTGGTAACGTCACTAACTTCATCCTCTGGGGATCTTATTCTACAAATGACACATTATTTCAAGGCTTGGAAGTTAACACATGATATATACATGTTATTTTCTTGCTTTATTTTAAAATTTAAAGATAAATTGAAAGGATGATATTTTGTGTGGTAAATAAACTGTTTGTAACTACATGGGATTAACGAGAGGTGTAACAATAGCGTATCTTATCCAAATTTAGGGCAATAATAGCAAAAAATTAATGAAAATTGAAAAATAGAATAGCTCTTTCATGTTGTAGTAATATTTTCATAATCAGACTTGGCTTGGAACTATTGCCATACACATAGTGTGCCGGCATTTGCTGAATGTGGTCCCCAGAGGGTGAATTTAGTGACGCTATACTGCGTAGCAGGCTAGCATCATTAAATTCACCCTCTGCCTCTGGGGACCTCATTCTGCTTAGGCCTCATCTTTGGAAAGTTTCCATATTTACAAATTTCTATTGAAACTTCGCTTCTATTTCTTTTTTAGTTTAGTTTCTCTGTATCCCCAAATTGGCAGACAACACATTGCATAATCGATGTTCCCAATGGGTGTAAAAAATCACAATATTCACCATTTGGGAACTTCAATCTGAGTCTCTGTCTCCCATAGCAGATGAGGCCATGCAGAAATAGGTCCCCATAGGGTGAATTTGATGGTGCTAGCCCACGCTGCCGGATAGCATCACTAAATTCACCCTCTGGGGACCTCATTCTACAAATGACAAGTACAATAAACTCAGACTTGACTTGGAACTATTGCCATACAGCTGCATTTTATTCAGCCTGACTCATTAACATGTCTTAACAGGCCTGGAAATATGGTGTCAGACATTTGCAGAGTGAGGTCCCCAGAGGGTGAATTTAGTGACGCTACCCCCCGCGCAGTGGTCTAGCATCACAAAATTCATCCTCTGGGGACTTCATTCTGCATGGTTGCATCTGCTAAGGGAGACCGAGATATATATTTAAGTTCCCAGATGGTGAAGATGTTGATGTGCACCCATTGGGTACCTCGATTATATATGCTGTCATCTGCCAATTTGGGGATATAGAGAAACTAAACTAAGAAAGAAAAAGAAATTTTCTTAAGAAATTTCTAAAAAAACAGAAACTAAAAAAACTTGTTAATTTGATAATAAAGATACTTTCCAGAGAAGATGAGGCCTAAGCAGATTGAGGTCCCCAGAGGATGAATTTAGTTATGCTAGCCCACTGTGCATGGTAGCATCGCTAAATTCACCCTCTGAGGACCTCATTCTGCAAACATCCGGCACCATATTTTGAGGCCTGATCCTAACCAATGGAGGAATGTGTTTATATACAGTGATAATATCGTAAATTTCTGACTTTTTTTAACCCTTTCATAGCGGGAGCCATGCTGGTGCAGCAGTAAAGACCCTGTGCCAGTGCATTATCTTATATATGCAAGTCTCATATGGGGATCCTAGCATATATAAGAGGCTGCACTGGCTTACAAGGTCAAGGCAAATATTGTTAGGCCAATGTATTCTCTTATATATGAGAGGCTCCCAACTGTAGACTTGCATATATAAGAGAATGCATTGGCAGAGTTTTCAAAACATTTCAGTAGGCTCCAGTCATAGAAGAGTTAACCAGCCGTACCTCGATTGTTGGGGTCTATCTTCCTCAGCTTATTGAGCTCGTCTTCTGATACGATAATAATATCTTTCCAGTAGTCAACGTTTTTGCCCTCCTCCATCTCCAGATATACCTTAATATCTTCCAGAAGATCCTCAAGATCAGGAATTGTCAAACCCTGAAAAAAAATACATATTAATCCTTTACCCAACAAACCGGCCAAAACCGGCCAAATAAAGCTTCAACAGCCTAAAATATCTTCGGTCTGTCTCAATAGAACCATACACATATGGATATCATTGGAACCGGCTCCTTGACCACATTGTGATAGTTACAGTTATGCCCTGTGCCAATGCATTCTCTTATATATGCGAGTCGACCATAGGTCGCCTCGCATATATAAGAGAATGCATTGGCCTAAAAAAAACAACTTTTTTTAACACTTTTTACCATTTTTTCTTACACTCTTTAACAATTTTATAATTTGTAATGTGTTAAGCCAATGCATTCTCTTATATATGCGAGGCGACCTATGGTCGACTCGCATATATAAGAGAATGCATTGGCACAGGGCCCTTCTGTTGGGTAAAGGGTTAAGAGATAAGTGGAATACCGATGGAGACATATGGCCCCGATGCTCTGACAATGTTTTGTATAGAAGAAACATTTTGCTATTCTCTAAGTTCATAAAGGTCTGTAACTGAGCTACAGTTTTGCTGTTGTTTTTCATGTCCAACAAGGGCTGTAACTCCAGTTATAATGAATGACGAAACAAGTAGTAAGTGGGTATCCATTCCCCTAAGGTGGGCTATCACCAAACCAAAGAACAACCAAATCTGAAGATTCACATCTAAGTTAGAAAGTGAAATTTTCGCACAAACTTATTTCACAAAGTCCAACCAGGGCCATAATGGACATATACAATAGCAAGTCAAGTAGATATCCTTCACCCCCCCCCCCAACATGTGGGGCTATCACCAGACCAGAGCACAACCAATTCCAATGATCCACACCTGAGGTACAATTTGATATGAACAGACATGACAGGCTGTTAATGAATGAATTCTTAAATATGTACTTACATATACATACTTGTATGGTCCATGTATTCTTAAATATGTATTTACATATATATACTTAAATATGTACTTACATATAGATACTTGTATGGTCCATGTATTCTTAAATATGTATTTACATATATATACTTAAATATGTACTTACATATAGATACTTGTATGGTCCATGTATTCTTAATTATGTACTTACAGATACTTAAATATGTACTTACATATAAATACTTGTATGGTCCATGTATTCTAAAATATATACTTACATACAGATACTTAAATATGTACTTACATACAGATACTTAAATATGTACTTACATAGATATACTTGCATGGTTCATGTATTCTAAAATATGTATTTACATATATATACTTAAATATGTACTTACATATAGATACTTAGATATGTACTTACATACAGATACTTGTATGGTCCATGTATTCTAAAATATGTACTTACATACAGATACTAAAATATGTACTTACATACAGATACTAAAATATGTACTTACATACAGATACTTAAATATGTACTTACATAGATATACTTGTATGGTCAATGTATTCTAAAATATGTATTTACATATAGATAATTAAATATGTACTTACATATAGATACTTAGATATGTACTTACATACAGATACTTGTATGGTCCATGTATTCTAAAATATGTACTTACATACAGATACTAAAATATGTACTTACATACAGATACTTAAATATGTACTTACATACAGATACTTAAATATGTACTTACATACAGATACTTAAATATGTACTTACATACAGATACTTAAATATGTACTTACATACAGATACTTAAATATGTGACCCGCCATATCAAATCCAGTCGGAAGTCGGGATTTTTTTACCCTGTGCCAATGCATTCTATTATATATGCGAGTCGACCATAGGTCGCCTCGCATATATAAGAGAATGCATTGGCCTAACAATTTTTTATCATTTTTTTTTAAATAAATGTTTCTGACAATTTTTAGGACATAAAATAAAAAAAATCCATTACCCTGCAGGGAGCCCCACACATATATAGAAGCATATAGAAGAGTGTTGTCTGCTCATGTTTGTCTGGGGCTCTGTATGGGTGAAATTATAAAATTGTTAAAGAATACAAGAAAAAATTATTAAAATTGTAAAAAATTGTTAGCCAATGCATTCTCTTATATATGCGAGGCGACCTATGGTCGAATCGCATCTATAAGAGAATGCATTGTGCATTGGCACCGGGAAAAAAAACCCGACTTACGACTGGATTTGATATGGCGGGTCACATATGTACTTACATACAGATACTTGTATGGCTCATGCATCTCTACTGAGAGCTCATCGTCTTCAGCACCAATATAGTTAGCCAGCAAGTCTATTGGTTTAGCTGAAGAAAGACAGATAGAATAGTGCTATTTAAGTCATACATAACACTGGGACAATTTTTAACATTATCATGGTAAAGCAAAACTCCACGCACTCAAGCCTTGAAATAGAGTGTCTGTCATTTGCAGAATGAGGTCCCCAGAGGGTGAATTTAGTGATGCTACCCCGCATAGCGGGCTAGCATCACACCAAATTCACCCTCTGGGGACCTCATTCTGCTTACACCTCAGCAGAATGAGGTTCCCAGAGGGTGAATTTGGTGATGCTAGCCCGCTATGCGGGGTAGCATCACTAAATTCACCCTCTGGGGACCTCATTCTGCAAATGACAGACACCCTATTTCAAGGCTTGCACGCACTATTGGAAGACATGATTTTTAATTGAACACAAAGGCATCAATATGTTAAAAATATAAGCATTATAAAAAAGTGGTCCTGTTTTTATACACCTGTGTGCCTGATATTGGTAACTTTGCGAAGAAAATTTCTATGGATGGTACATGTATATGACCAAACAATAATTATATATATTATTTCATGCTCTTTTTTTGTTGCCCTACAGTACAGAAATTATACACTTTTTTTAGTACAATATCTCCACATCAGCATGTATATTGTGACAAAAATAATGTTTGTCAAGCTCGATTTTCGTTTCCATTTGCGCATGCATTATTACTGGAGTTACAGGCCTTTTTTTACTTTTGAAATTTGAAATAACTTCAGTTAGGCCATTAAAATAAAATATCTGTGTTCTCAGACAATTAGTACGTGCATGAACACAGAATCTGTTGATTAATTAGCACAGGTGAATCTTGATCTTCGGTTTCATCCATGTGGCTGATTTAGCTCGAAATACAAGCCATGCTTGAAACGGGGAATTCTCAAATGAATCTCACCACACATATGGGCCCTTTTTCACTTAGATGTTTTATAACCCTTTCACTATGGGAGCTGTGCTGGTGCAGCATTAATGATCCATAGAGAATCTCACCTATATAAGAGAATACACTGGCTTACAAGGTCAAGGTAAATACTGTAAGGCCAATTTATTCTCTTATATATATGAGGCTCCCTATGGGAAACTCGCATATATAAGAGAATGCATTGGCACAGAGTTTTCACAAAATTTCAGGAAGCTCCAGTCATGAAAGGGTTAATTTTATTGGTTTTCGGCTGATAAATCCAAGTTATGGAATCTTTCTGAAATGCAATTTGAAACAAGCTAAGAGGCATATTACGCCACCATGATGGTGTGCTTGTTATTATATATTAAATGATTATTTCCAAACTCTGCAATTTTATCAAAGGAAATGATAATATGCAAATCGATGTAATTTCCGAAGCTTTGCATAAAGCACTCTCTTTACTTACCGCGACCGTCCTCAATCCTTATCTTTGATCTCAGTTTGGCTTGTTGTAAATGGAACTGTAAATATAAATGTAAAGGAACAACCATCATCTTCATATTTAAGATTCCAAAAGTGTTCTCAATCATAAATAGATAAGAGCAAGCCTTGAAATACACCTCAGCAGAATGAGGTTCACAGAGGGTGAATTTGGTGATGCTAGCCCACTATGCGGGGTAGCATCACTAAATTCACCCTCTGGGGACCTCATTCTGCAAATGACAGACACCCTATTTCAAGGCTTGAATAAGAGACACGTTAACCCTTCATTACAAAGTTCTTCAAATGAAATTTCTAATTCAGAATGTATACTGTATATTGCTATTAAATGGATATGGTTCGTTCAAAGCCCACAATTATGTATACATAATTTTCTATAATGCATGTATAATTTGGTAAGAATGATCTCAAAACATACCCACATTTCCGACATATTCGTCGATACAGCGCTGAAAATACGTGTTTCGTTTCTTATGTTTTTCGATAAGTTTAAGATCGTTCCTTTGTGCTGGTTCAATTTTTTTTATTTGGCGGTTGCGTAAAAATTGCAACTGTAGACCGTGGGTGAAGTTTTTAGATTCCAAAATTCTGATGAATGTAAATGGTATATAATTTTCGTAGAAAGTTAGTTCAGGTATTTATCAACCTATTTCAATACGTTCAAAATTCAAAATCGAATATTATTATGTATATTTTGAAGCGCAAACCACCATGTGGCTTTAAATCTTGTTTTCTGAATCATAAGAACAAGTTAAGAAAACAACACACAAAAAGTAATCAGTCATTGAAGCACTGTCTCTGCCAGTAAATCAGGGATGTACGTAACTGAGCAAAGAAAAACCTGAATGTAGGTTGACCATTTTAGAGTTTCTTTGCAAAATTTAGGATTAAAACTTAGGCTTAGAACTTTATTTCTGTGTCTAGGTCTCCCATAGCAGATGAGGTCATGCAGAATGAGGTCCACAGAGGATGAATTTTGTGATGCTAGCCCACCCTCTAGGAACCTCATTCCGTAAATGTCCGGCACCAGAATTTGAGGCCTGACAATTCTTCAGTCGACTGAAAATACAAAACATCCATTACCCTGCAGGGAGCCCCACACATATATAGAAGCATATATAAGAGTGTCGTCTGCTCATGTTTGTCTGGGGCTCTGTATGGGTGAAATTATAAAATTGTTAAAGAATACAAGAAAAAATTATTAAAATTGTAAAAAATTGTTAGGCCAATGCATTCTCTTATATATGCGAGGCGACCATAGGTCGCCTCGAATATATAAGAGAATGCATTGGCACAGGGTAAAAAAAAGGTAGCAAACTTACCGAATCTTCCTGTTTCTCCCAAACTCGGAAATATTCAGCCTCTTTATCCCTTTGCATCATTTCCTGTAAAAAATCGTAGAAAAGTTTTGATAATCTACAGAAATTTGATAACGAAAAAGTAGTATGGAATCCATTGACTGACTACGAAATAACACTCATTGGTCGGATGGCATTAGAAAATTTAATTTGACTATGTCAGCACTAATTACCATACAGGCATGTGTGTGATGCGACATGGCAGCATGTTATATATTTTTGTGCCCAAAGATGTGCTTGGCATTTCTTTTTTATTAATACCTAGCCAGTAAAACTGTTTCTATACTGACTGGATTTTCCCATTCAGTTATAAAAGTATACATTGGAATGTTCTATTATTAATTTGGAGGGATGTTCAGGTAATGAAAGCAGATGACAGACAGAAAAACAGACAATACAATAGCAGAATGATTCGTATTTATTAGTCGGAAATGTTCAGATAATAAGCTATGGTCGTTTGTTGAACTTATTATCAGAAAATTTCCCAAGGAAAACTACTCGTCAATGTGTATTTAGTATAGAAAGGGTTAAAATGTCAGACAGTGACAACAAGAGGTGTGCACTCGCGTGCTAGCATACCCCCACCGTGGCAAATTCAACCCGCATTATCCGTAAACCCAACAAAAATGATTTTTAACTTTAAAGAAAAATTTGGATTAATAATATCGATATGGTGTCGCAAGAAGCTTGTACAGAAAAAAATCACAAAATTTTCTAAGTCAAAATAAGTGCAATGTTAGGAAAAACAGTCGGAGCCAACCCTGAGCCGCATCATGTAGAGAGGGTGTTGTGAGAAGCATGTATACCAAAAATTATTTAAATCGGTTCATATTTGTTGAAATAGGGTGTCTGTCATTTGCAGAATGAGGTCCCCAGAGGGTGAATTTAGTGATGCTACCCCGCATAGCGGGCTAGCATCACCAAATTCACCCTCTGGGAACCTCATTCTGATGAGGTGTAAATAGAATGAGGTCCCC
Source organism: Siphonodentalium dalli (assembly GCA_032622095.1). NCBI lineage: Eukaryota > Metazoa > Mollusca > Scaphopoda > Gadilida > Siphonodentaliidae > Siphonodentalium > Siphonodentalium dalli. Next base: position 251,208,314 of record CP136063.1, read on the forward strand.
AGAGGGTGAATTTGGTGATGCTAGCCTGCTATGCGGGGGTAGCATCACTAAATTCACCCTCTGGGGACTTCATTCTGCAAATGACATACACCCTATTTCAAGGCTTGCCCTTTCATGACGGGAGCTGCGCTGGTGCAACATTAAAGATCCTGTGAATGCACTGGCTTAACCCTTTCAGTGCCAGGTCCGATTTTTGTATCAACCCATATACCCTGTGCCAATGCATTCTCTTATATATGCGAGACGACCATAGGTCACCTCGCATATATAAGAGAATGCATTGGCCTAACAATTTTTCATCATTTGTTATTATTTTTTGCAATTTTTTACAATTTTAATAATTTTTTCTTATATTCTTTAACAGACTTATTTTGTAGGTTTAGTGCCAGGGAATCTTACGTTTTTCATGGGCATCAAAATTATTACTATGAATACTTGGTGATAGTTTTGAGTTATAACATGCCCTTAAGGTTTTATCCAGTTTGTTTTTAAATTTACTATAGCATGCTTAAGCATACCCCAAAAAAATTCAACCCAAAACAATCTAAAAAAAAAAAAAAATTAGGGCCAATGAGATCGGCCCCTGGCACTGAAAGGGTTAAACGTCAAGGTAAACATTGTTAGGCCAATGTATTCTCTTATATAATAGAGGCTCACAGAGAATGCATTGGTAAAGGGTTTTCACAAAAATTCAGGAAGCTAGTCATGGAAGGGTTAATGATGGCCTTATAGAGCAAATAAATGCATGTAGTCAAGCCTGCAAACAGCGTGTCTAAGTCATTTGCAGAATGAGGTCCCCAGAGGGTGAATTTAGTGACGCTATCCCATATAGCGGGCTAGCATCACTAAATTCACCCTCTGGGGACCTCATTCTGCTTAGGCCATCAACTGCTATGGTAGACCTAGGATCAGAATGAAGTTCCCAGTTGAAGTTGGTAATGTTCACCAATTGGGCACCTCGATTATGAATTTTATCTTCTGCAAATTAGGGGATATAGGAACTTCCCAGAAGGGAAAAAGTAACTAAAACCAATGTTAATTTGATACAACAGATACTTCCCAGAAGATGAGGCCCTAGCAGAATGAGGTCTCCACATGGTGAATATGGTGATGCATCGATTATGCATTTTATCTTTCGCAAATAGGCAGAATGAGGTCACAAGAGGGTGAATTTGGTGATGCTAGCCCGCTGTGCGGGATAGCATCACTAAATTCACCCTCTGTGGACCTCATTCTGCAAATGAAAGACACGCTATTTGCAGGCTTGTGTGTAGTATGACTTACCCTCTCATCCTCTCTGGAAGCCATTTCTTTTTCTCTTTCCTGTCTTCTCTTCTTCACTTTTTCAAGCTCTCGCTGCAAAAAAAAATTCATTTTAATCAATTGTAGAAACATTCGGGAGTCTCAGTCACCAAGCCTGAGTTTAGTGGAATTAGTGTGCCTGTCATTTGCAGAATGAGGTCCCCAGAAGGTGAAATTAGTGACGCTATCCCACATAGCAGGCTAGCATCACTAAATTCACCCTCTAGGGACCTCATTCTGCATGGGCTCATCTACTATGGGAGACATAGACCCAGATTGAAGTTCCCAAATGGTGAATATTGTGATTGGGAACATCGATTACGCAATGTGTCATCTGCCAATTTGGGGATATAGAGAAACTAAACTAAAAAATAAATAGAATCTATGTGAAGAAGTTTCTATAGAAATTTGATAATAAGGAAACTTTCCAGAGAAGATGAGGCCTAAGCAGAATGAGGTCCCCAGAGGGTGAATTTGGTGATGCTTGCCCGCTATGTGGGATAGCGTCACTAAATTCACCCTCTGGGGACCTCATTCTGCAAATGACAGGCACACTAAACTATTTCTCTAGGTCTCATTCCTATCAAAGATTCCATATTATGAATTATCTGGCAATGACTCTATACCCCTAGCTATAATATTTACACTATATACATATCACTGTTAGTTGGAATTCTCCCAAACCTCACTCATAAACTCCAAATATTTTTTATTATTACTAAAAGTCAAGATGCCTGGAATCTGTTGTATTACAGTAATGCTCTAATTAATCGACTCCATAACCACAGCAGAATTATGGGTAACTTTTCAGGATTTAGTCGGAAATATGGCTTGTTGCCATTCATCGGAAAGCTCTCCCCGAGAGCTTTCCGATGAATGGCAACAAGCCATATCCCCGAGAGCTTTCCGATGAATGGCAACAAGCCATATTTCCGACTAAATCCTGAAAAGTTACCCATAATTCTGCTGTGGTTATGGAGTCGATTAATTAGAGAATTACTGTACTTAGGTATATAAAATGAAAGTGTCAAATACACTGTATCTCAACTTGGAGAGGAGATAATTTCATGTATTACAGTCAATGGAGTGATTAGGAATGCGGAAAGTTGAAATGTCTAAGGAATATTAGATGGCAACATGAAGAGAAAAACATAAAGTAAAATCCAAGATGGCTGCTGGCGGCCATGTTTTCCAACGAAATTAAAAAAAATTTTATAGCACTCATCTAATGATCATCCCGAAGACCAATATGAAGTTTGGAGATGATCGGATGAGGGATGTGGTCTGTAGATGTGCTAAAGGATTTAGTCACGAAAAGAGTAAAATAGCAGATGGCTGCCGGTACCCATTTGTTTACTAAATTCGGAAAAATTAGATAACTCCCATCTTGTGGTCATCCCGAAGATCCACGAAATTCGGAAAAATTTGATAGCTCCCATTTAGTGGTCACCCAAAAGATCCATATGAAGTTTGGTGATGATCAGTTGAGGGATGTGGTCTGTAGGGTTTGCCAAAGGATTCTGTCATGCAAAGAGTAAAATCCAAGATGGCTGCCAGTTGCCATGTTTTTTGGCCGAATGACGCTAAAATAACTTGTTCCCATCTACATGTCAATGCTAATATCCGGGACAAATTTCATGATGATCAGACGAAAAGTAAGGCCTGTAATGGATTGAATTTCGAAATCCAAGATGGCCACTGGTGGCTATATTTTTTTGGCGAATGACCCCAAAATGACTCGTTTCCCATCTACATGTCAATATCAACAGCCATGACAGATTTCATAATCATTAGACCAATGGTACGGCCTGAAGCCCATGCTAATGGACAAGCCTTGAAATAGCGTGTCTGTCATTTGCAGAATGAGGTCTCCAGAGGGTGAATTTAGTGATGCTACCCCGCATAGCAGGCTAGCATCACCAAATTCACCCTCTGGGGACCTCATTCTGCTTACACCTCAGCAGAATGAGGTCCCCAGAGGTTGAATTTGGTGATGCTAGCCCACTATGCGGGGTAGCATCACAAATTCACCCTCTGGGGAACTCATTCTGCAAATGACAGACACACTATTTCAAGGCTTGCTAATTGATTTACATTGTTTAAAGGATTGCTATCCTGATGAAACAACAAAACACTATCGGAAAGCCACCCCTATTGTGATCACAATGATCCAAGTCCCATAACAATCGCGTAATAAATAAGCAGAGAATTAAATAAATAATACCCCCACCGGTTGTCGGCTATCTCCGTCGCAAATCCTCATATGACGTCAAATGAGTAAACTAATTAAAAACATGGAATCGGAGTCGGAGTTAATTGTGTCTACCTATATGACGTCATATGAGTGGCGATGGAAAATGCGGAATCGACATCAGCAAATGGAATTACTGCAGGGCATTCAATAGCATTGTGTACACGTGGTGAATTGTCATCGCCCGGTGAGTTATCTTCACTTGTGATTTGTCATAAGTGCTGTTTGGAAAGTTATTGTTTTGACAAAAAATATAGAAGGCCGATTGAGCGGGGTAGATAACACTTTTGTGTCAAAAATAAAGCTTATAAAAACACATGTGAACTCTATTCGGGTGCGTGTTCACAATGTTGTTTTAATTTTCGATATATATGCCCCGAGTGGCCCGTATTTACAATCATTCATTCGTGACAATGCAAAATAAATGCAGTGTTTTCGGCTGTGGTCGGTATAGTGACTCTCAATTAGGTATAACTCTGCATTCATTTCCAAACAATGTTCGTTTAGTGACATTTGGCGGGATTTCTGTGGGAAACCCGTTGAGCAAAATCAGAAACCGTTGAAGTGGTTGCCAACGAAATGGTCCACTTGGCCCCAACAGTGGCTACCGACGACAACTCAGAATAGACACAACCCCCACATTAAACAAACGGACCACCGACGAGAATGCCATCCCAAGAAAAACGTCAACTCCTGTAAAGAATATAAATTTGCCGGAGAGTCCAGTCGTGAGTATATCCAATCGAACCTATCGCTAAAAAGCGAATACATAATAAATAAAGAGCGTTTAATATGACGAGTCAGTCATGGTTACGAATACATACAGTTGCAGTTAAAGTGGGGAGTATGTTGATGAATAATTTAGTAAAGTATTCACGATGACAACTATTCTAAGTCGAGTCCCCATTTTCCTTCACCATGACTCAATAAAGAGCGGTCCATGTTAAGAGTATTCCTAATATGGTGCGAATAAAAAGAGTTTAATAAACCAGAAATTACAATGACTTTGACGGATATATAAAGCATGTATATCGCAAGTTCGTGCACATATATTTATGTGCATTGGTGTAATCAGTAAATAATCACGATGACAACCTCACTGTTCTAAGTCGAGTCCCCATGTTCCTTTACCATGACTCAATAAAGAGCGTTCACTGTTAAGCCTATTCCCGATATGGTGCGAATAAAGAGCGCTTGTATAGGTGATTACATATTAAACCAGATTATTATCCCTCCTTCAAAAAGTGTTATATATAATTGGATATTTAAATGAACCACGGTGAACGTTTATATATTTTATAATCCTTTTATTATGCGTAATTGACACAAAGAGGTCGTTTTATGACCGGGATATTCAATAGACCACGTCGCTAGAGTGCTAATTTTATAGGTCACTAACCATGCATAGATTGTTTTTTTTGGGGGGGGGGAGCAATATTCCGAAATATATATAAACACCCTATGGCTTGATTATAATTTATTAAATCTGACAGCAATAAACCGAATTAATTTTGTTTTACCGCATTACGATAAATTAAAACGAAACGCTCTTTATTGTCACACGACTAAGGTCATCTGGAAATTGGAATGTTTACGGGATGATAATTGTCTAATAACTGTGCAAGTCTTCGCATATATATGCAATCTTTATATGAATATATAATATAACTTGGATTATTCCGGTAACGGAAAAAAAGAAGATAAACACGAGCACTTGTTTATATAGATAACTGCGTGCAAAACCGAAATAATATACGATAATTTATTAATACATCGTGGTAGTATATACTTATTAATATACCAAAGTCTTCATCTGTGATTTCTTTTACCAGAACAGTTGTAGACTAGGTCCTACGTAATATACGGGAATGGCTTTATAATAACAACACATCGCGATACATATAATAATAACACGATAAAGACATTTAATTACGAGAACTGCGATGTATTTCAATTTTCAAACTTCAAAAGCCGCGATCGAAATTCATGATCGCTTTGCACGTGCAAACTTTATATATACCACTGTTGTGTATCTATGCGTTGTCACTGAGTTACCGCTTGATCGATCATGTGCTATGCTTCTGTTTACATGTGATAATCATGTGATCGGGCCGATGATCACGTGACTTCGTCTACAACACAAAATCTTCGGCTAACTTCGGGATTTTTTTTAATCGTTATTAAAATAACAACTGACGACCGAATATTAGATTATATGTGCCTAATGGACATTTTATATATATATTATCGGTATATTGAAAGAAAATACTATTTTTTTTTCAGGATCACATTCCTTTAATACTGAAAACCAAGATGGCCAAAGATCTTTGTTTTTGCTAATGGACTGAACAAAATAAGGTAACGGTAGGTAAAACTTCCATTTATTCAAATAATTTCAACTATATAATGCCCACCCCCAATTTTTAACCCCCAAGCACCAACAGGCTATGTATAAAAAAAACTCTTCACAAACCATTTTATCTTTATTTGTAAGATGAAGTAGTGACATAGTCATATAGGAAACTATAGTGTGTCTGTCATTTGCAGAATGAGGTCCCCAGAGGGTGAATTTAGTTATGCATGCTATCCCGCACGGCGGGCTAGCATCACTAAATTCACCCTCTGGGGACCTAATTCTGCTTAGGCCTCATCTTCTGGGAAGTATCTATAGTATCAAATTAACATTGTTTTTAGTTACATTTACCTTCTAGGAAGTTTCTATATCCCCTAATTTGCAGAAGATAAAATTCATAATTGAGGTGCCCAATGGGTGAATATCACCAATTTCAACTGGGGAACTTCAATCTTATCCTAGGTCTGCCATAGCAGTTGAGGGCCTTAGCAGAATGAGGTCCCCAGAGGGTAAATTTAGTGATGCTAGCCCGCTATGCGGGATAGTGTCACTAAATTCACCCTCTGTGGACCTCATTCTGCAAATGACAGACACACATTTTTTGCAGGCTTGGACTTTTCACTCCCTTTCCCACAAATTAAATAAGATTAAATTTTCAAACATGACCAGTGTCATTTCATTCTCTTAAAAGTTAACAAATTCTACATGTATAGACAGAATACAGAACAATTTCCATGTTCCAAGTTTAACTTCTATTACCTTGAACTACATGTATATAAATTAAACTACATCACACTATTACCATGAACTACATGTATATAAATTAAACTACATCACCCTATTAACATGAACTACATGTATATAAATTAAACTACATCACCCTATTACCATGAACTACATGTATATAAATTAAAATACATGTATATAAATTAAACTACATCACCCTATTACCATGAACTACATGTATATAAATTAAACTACATGTATATAAATTAAACTACATGTATATAAATTAAACTACATGTATATAAATTAAACTACATGTATATAAATTAAACTACATGTATATAAATTAAAATACATGTATATAAATTAAACTACATGTATATAAATTAAACTACATGTATATAAATTAAACTACATGTATATAAATTAAACTAAATTAAACTACATGTATATAAATTAAACTACATGTATATAAATTAAACTAAATTAAACTACATGTATATAAATTAAACTACATGTATATAAATTAAACTACATGTATATTAATTAAACTATATTAAACTACATGTATATAAATTAAACTACATGTATATAAATTAAACTACATGTATATAAATTAAAATACATGTATATAAATTAAACTACATGTATATAAATTAAACTACATGTATATAAATTAAACTACATGTATATAAATTAAACTAAATTAAACTACATGTATATAAATTAAACGACATGTATATAAATTAAACTACATGTATATAAATTAAACTACATGTATATAAATTAAACTACATGTATATAAATTAAACTACATGACTCTATTTTAACTCTTTCTTGACTGGAGCTTCCTGAAATTTTGCAAAAACCCTGTGCCAATGCATTCTCTTATATCATGCGTGTTTCCCATAGGGAGCCTCGCATATATAAGAGAATGCATTGGCCTAACAATATTTACCTTGACCTTGTAAGCCAGTACATTCTCTTATATATGCAAGGCTCCCTATAGGAGACTCAAATATATAAGAGAATGAATAGTTTCTGGCACAGGATCTTTAATGCTGCACCAGCGCAGCTCCCTTCACAAAAGGGATAAAGAGTTTACATATGAAGCACAACAGTCTTTAACTCCTCAAAAGACGTTTGTAATAAACTTAAACTTTAAACAAAACAAAAAGTTATTGAAGTTCCGAATTCAGGATAAAATTATTGGACTCTGGCCATTTCAAAATGGTGAGTCAAGTTAGCCAAAACAGAGATTTTTTTTTTAAACCTAACATAAAAAATAATGGTCTATGTGTGCCTAATATATTTGATACACACCCTGCTTTCTTCTATTTCCAGTCGATGACGAACTTGAGCCTTTGTTCGTGTCTCTTCATCGTCATCTTTCGCTTTTTTCTTCCAGACAAAGTTTTCCAACAAATGTTCATCACCGAAAGGATTATCAGCATTCGTGTAACTCTACAAAATAAATGTATATCACATATAAATTATAAGATACAAGTGAAATGACAAGCATGGCATACACCCCCGATGCTCAGTTTAGAGAGTGGGTAATACCAAATATCTGAATGAATGGCAAATTCTGTTATATTCTATATCCAAGAAGGTCTGTCACTGAAGAAATCAATGAATCTTGCTATTTCCAACAAGGGCAATAACTTTGACAAAAATACATGGACAAAACATGTCAATATCCTACAATCAATCCTGGTCTATTAGTATTTCAAATAACATTCAAGTTTGACCATTGCTATTGGAATAACAAAGGAAAATGTCTGTACAGAGTTAAAATTCAAAAATAATTCAGAGTTCAACAAGCGCCATAATTCTATTAACCCTTTATCCAACAAAATGGCCAAAAACGCCCAAATAAAGCTTCAACAGCCTAAAATATCTTCGGTCTGTCTCAATAACACCATACAAATATGGATATCATTGGAACCTGTTCATTGACCACATTGTGATGGTTACAGTTATGCCCTGTGCCAATGCATTCTCTTATATATGCGAGGCAACCTCGCATATATAAGAGAATGCATTGGCCATTTTTTATAATATTTTTATAATATTTTTCTACATTCTTTGACAATTTTATCATTTTTAATATGTTAAGCCAATGCATTCTCTTATATATGCGAGGCGACCTATGGTCGACTCGCATATATAAGATAATGCATTGGCACAGGGCTGTTCTGTTGGGTAAAGGGTTAACAATGAATTGATGAACCCCATATCAACACATCAAAGGCCACAACTGAATCTGATGAAACTTGTCCAAGTAAACTGAAAAGTTCTTTCAGACACAAAATTAACAAATTTCCAAGTCAAACAAGGGCCATAACTCTGGTAAAAATTAATAGACGAACCCCATAGTATGTGGGTATCCATTCCCCTTAACCCTTTACCCAACAAACCGGCCAAAACCGGCCAAATAAAGATTCAACAGCCTAAAATATCTTCGGTCAATAGAACCATACAAATATGGATATCATTGGAACCGGCTCCTTGACCACATTGTGATAATTACAGTTATGCCCTGTGCCAATGCATTCTCTTATATATGCGAGTCGACCATAGGTCGCCTCGCATATATAAGAGAATGCATTGGCCTAAAAAAAATCTTTTTTTAACACTTTTTACCATTTTTTCTTACATTCTTTAACAATTTTATAATTTTTAATGTGTTAAGCCAATGCATTCTCTTATATATGCGAGGCGACCTATGGTCGACTCGCATATATAAGAGAATGCATTGGCACAGGGCCGTTCTGTTGGGTAAAGGGTTAAACTGGGCTATCAACACACTAAAGGGCGCAAATGAATATGAAGAACATTGCCCAAGTAAAATGAAATATTCTTTCGAACACAAATTTCATAAATTTTAAGTCAAGCAAGGGGCGTAACAAGAGCATCGTCATGGCATGGAAAAATACACCCTTTAGCCATTTCCAATTGTACTACCACAAAATACAATAACAAGTTGAGCTTACAAAGAATATCAGATATGTACCCCAAATTTCAATGCCAGAATGTAGTCATATTCTAAGTCGAAAAAGGGACGTAACTCATGTGAAAATAATTGGACAGAACCCATAAACACACATACTAGCTTGGTTCAAATTAAATAATCCAAACTGGAGTTATCGCCCGGAAAAAATCAAAAATGTTAATGGACAGTCAAATTCTAAGTCGAAAAAGGGCCATAACTTAATATATAAAAATAATTGAACCCATATACGAACTTGACCTGTATTTTTAGCTAGGAAATACACATACCAACTTGGTTCAGATCAAATAATCAAAGTTATTGGTCAGAAACCAAAAAAGTTAACGGAAACCGAAATGTTATGAAATCGGTCAAATTCTCAGTAAAAAAAATGCCTTAACTCATGTATAATAATTAGATGGAACCCATATTCGAACTTGGCCTGAATCTTTAGCTCGGAGATACATATACCAACTTTGGTTCAGATCGAATAATCCAAACTGGAATTATCAGTTAATCCAAACTGGAATTATCAGTCGGAAACCAAATAAAAGTGTCAATAACACTGTAGCTCAACTTGGGAAGGAGTTTTTTTTTTTTTGAGCAATGAATAGAATGATAAAGAAGAAGGAAAGCCAAAACGTTACAGTAAAGGTCTTGTAATGTGTGGATGAAATTATTTTCATTTGAAACATTTCACCAATAAAAGTGGGCTGCAGGGTGTGCAGATGGATTCAAATTTGAAATCCAAGATGGCTGCTGGCACAAATTTCGGAAATAATCGATGACTCCAATCTAGAGGACATCCTGAAGATCCATATGAAGTTTGGTGACAATTTGATGAGGGATGTGGCCTGTAGGGTGTGTCGTAGGATTTAGTCAGGCAAAGAGCAAAATCAAAGATGGCCACTGGCAGCCAAGTTTTTTAATGAATTTCGGGAATAGTCGATGGCTGCCATCTAGGGGTCACCCCAAAGATCCAAATGTGAAGTTTGGTGACGATCGGATGAGGGATGTGGCCTGTAGGGTGTGCCGAAGGATTTAGTCATGCAAAGAGTAAAATCCAAGATGGCCACTGGCAGCCATGTTTTTCTACGAATTTCGATAAAAAATCAATGGCTCCTATCAAGAAGATCCATATAAATTTGGTGATGATCGGATGAGGGATGTGGTTTGTGGGGTGTGCCAAAGGATGTAGTCATGCAAAGAGTAAAATCCAAGATGGCTGCCAGGGGCCATGTTTTTTCATCGAAAATTTATCAAATTTGATGGCTCCCATCTAGAGGTGATCCTAAACATCTATGCCTGCAAATTTTTAAAAACAATTCTCCAAACAATGCGGGCTGCGGGCTGAGCCGATGGAATCAAATTTGAAATCAAAGATGGCTGCTGATCCATATGAGGTTTGGTGATCGGATGAGGGATGCGGTCTGTGGGGTAAGCCAAAGGAAATTGTTGATGGATGCACGGACGACGGACACCAACCCACAGCAATAGCTCAAACTTTACAAAGTAAAGTAGAGCTAAAAAGTTAATGGACGGACAGACTGACTAAATAATAGGACCCTTTTTTTACAAAAGGGCATATAAAATTTAATGAAAATGTGGGTATCCTTTTTCCCCAAGCTGTGCTATCATCATAACAAAGCACAAATCCGAAGATCCATGCAAGCCTTGAAATAGTGTGTCTGTCATTTGCAGAATGAGGTCCCAGAGGGTGAATTTAGTGATGCTACCCCGCATAGTGGGCTAGCATCACCAAATTCACCCTCTGGGGACCTCATTCTGCTTACACCTCAGCAGAATGAGGTTCCCAGAGGGTGAATTTGGTGATGCTAGCCAGCTATGCGGGGTAGCATCACTAAATTCACCCTCTGGGGACCTCATTCTGCTAATGACAGACACACTATTTCAAGGCTTGGATCCTTGCCCGAGTTGCAAGCTGAAATGTTCCCAATGACACAAAATTAACAAATTTCCAAGACAAAAAGGGATGTGTCTCTGGTAAAAATGAATGGAAAAATAAATAGTACGAATACTAAATATTCGCAGTTGGTTGCATCGACTGATATTTTTCCCCAGCGGTTATAGGGACACCATTCCTCCCAAATGGAATATAGTCATTATCCCAGCCCAATTTCTGAAGTCACATTACACATACATGTATATCATTACTTACAATATAGTCACTATCCCAGCCCAATTTCTAAAGTCACATTATACAGGGTTTCCGCTATGGGTCGGGGGAATGGGGCCGGTAGCTTCTAAGGGAAAAATCCAGTAAATAATTTCAATGTTGGAACACCGATTTATCTACATGTACATTCGCCATATCTAGAAGAGTAAGATATTGTAATTGGCAGATCGTTTTACCTGCATATATTGTCTACCAAAGTGGTCAAGCTATCAAACCCTCTAACTTGAAAAGAAATAGAAATTTATTGTGATCGTAAAAAAAAAAATACAATGGAGTCTATAAATAAATAATCCGCAGATGCTCTAAGTACCCATCCAAATGATCAGAACTTATTTACGGAAGCTTAACAACAGGAAATTTCGGGATATTGGTCACAAAGACAGTGAATATTAATGCCTTAATTTTAAAACACCGGTAACCCACCCTGATATCTGAATTTAAACCTAAATTATGGTAGAACCTGTGCAAAAAAATATAAAGTGGAATGTAACCTAATGCAATGTAACTAGCTCAACTCCAAAGAGATGTATTCTAGGGATGTCGCCACCATGTCGGTTCCGGTATGCACTTTCTGTAATAATGCGTTCAGCATCTGTATTTTTGCAAAGATTTCAAATAAATTTGTCCTCCATATTGATATCACAACAAGATGGAGAGAAGTTTTTATACATCTCTATACTTTTATACACATGTAATTTGTCCGGGGTATGGTAGCATGGGAAATCTGGGCTGGGGGAATGGGACCCTAAAAATTAAAAATCACATGGCGGTTCAACAGGGGAAAACTTGGCTAGGGGAATGGGGCCCGTTGAGGGTATCCCATGCCGGTATAGCATAACTCTGCATTATATCACTACTTACAATATAGTCATTATCCCAGCCCAATTTCTGTTTGCGATGTTTCTCCTTAGCTTCCTGAAAGTGTAAATATACATGTATGAAGGTTGATGTACCACTCACAGCTTATTGCTTTCGTTTTAAAAATATGAGTCAATAACCCTTCCATGACCCTTCCTGAAATTTTGCAAATTCATTCTCTTAGATATGAGAGGCTTCCATAGAAAGCCTCGCATATATAAGAGAATACATTTGCCTGACAATATTTACCTTGACCTTGTAAGCTAGTGCATTCTCTTATATATGTGAGGCTCCCTATGAGAGACTTGCATATATAGGAGAATGCACTGGCACAGAATCTTTAATGCTGCACCAGCGCTGCTCCAGGCATGAACCTCATGAAAGGGTTTAGTTCATTAACTTCATTTATTTAAAGATTGTATATCTCTTCCAGGCCATAATTACAACCATATAACTTTTATAAAACCAGATTTCGGTGAATAAAAGACAAACTGAAGATTTTGTATATTACAGTAATGCCCTAAGTAATCGACTCCTTTAACCACAGCAGAATTATGGGTAACTTTTCAGGATTTAGTCGGAAATATGGCTTGTTGCCATTCATCGGAAAGCTCTCGGGGAGAGCTTTCCGATGAATGGCAACAAGCCATATTTCCGACTAAATCCTGAAAAGTTACCCATTATTCTGCTGTGGTTAAAGGAGTCGATTACTTAGAGCATTACTGTATCTGTCTATAAAGGCATAATAATGTGGTTTATTCCTGCAAAATATCTTAATCTAAATGACATTTTTCCTTGATGGAGAGTTGTAGCAAAATAGAGTTCTCCCACTTGCTATGCTCCAAATACGCCGGAAGTTTCAGTTCTAAAAATACCCCATAAAACTCTCCCAAAAATTTGTTATGTATTATACCGGAAATAAATTTTAAATCAATATTAATTGATAGAAGCATTTCTGGACAGGTATTTTCATTTTATATTTATTATTTTATACCCTGGAAACTATATAAATCTTAGTAGGAAGAGATAGACCATCTTTAACCCTTTTTTTACTAAACAGATTCTCCCATTCAGTTATAAACATGTACATTGGAATGGTCTATTTTTACAAGAGCAGAAGGATTGCTATTAATTGGTGGAAAATGTTCAGTTCAGTTCAGCAAAACGGCCAATTATGGCTGTTTGTTGAACTTATTATCTGAACATTTTCTAAGTTCATCATGTGACATTTTAGAATACTGGAAATTTTTATAACAATTGATTACCTTACTTATCTGACTTTTCTACAATTTTAGACCTATCTTAGACTGAACTTTTTTTGACTAGCCCAATAATGGCCCAAATTTAAAATAAACATAGTATTTTGTTTATTTAACGACTCACCTTTTTAGCCAATCTTCTAGCATGTTTTTAACATGACTCACCTTTCTAGCCAATCTTTTAGCAAGTTTTAAAAACAACTCACCTTTTTAGCCAATCTTTTAGCACATTTTTAACTCATCTTTTTAGCCAATCTTCTAGCATGCTTTTAAAACAACTCACCTTTTTAGCCAATCTTCTAGCACGTTTTTCTTCTGCTGTCTCCAATGCTTTCATCACTTCCTTTCTCATTCTGAAAAATTTACCAATGTGAATGATATACTGGTACAAAATAAAATTTCATTCATACACCAGATTATTCTATAACTCAATTTGGAGCTATTAATGACTTATTAATCGTTTAAAGAAATTAAAAGTATGAACCAACGGGATGAATATGAAATAGGCAACTTCACTGTTTCCAATGAATTCCTATGTGATTTAGGCCTATAAATTATTTAATTTTGACCAATTTGGTTGGATATCTTAAATCAGTTTTCAAATTAAATACCATATGGTCTCTGCCGGGAAAACTGATTTCACATCACTAGACTAGACATAATTATATTTATCACATAATTAACCCACAAAACCAGCTTCATAATTATTGGTAAGACACACATTAATATTAGCACGTGCGATGACATTACACCATTATTTAAATGACTTGCGATCGCTGAAATTTATGATTGTTGTTTTCGATGAATACATGTACATGTACTTCGCGTTGCTTCGCGTTTATTTTATCATGTGATAAAAGGTATCTCAAACTTGTTCTATTTTATACAGAATTTATCAACCTCGTCCACTAAATTATATTGTGCCTCGTTAAACTTCAGCTCAAATCGAATTTAGTGAACTCGGTTGATAAATTCTGTATAAAATAGAAACTTAAATGAGATCCTCTATATATACAGACATGCTTCAATTACTATAACAAGGGACATCAATAGAGAGAGATCCTCTATATATACAGACATGCTTCAATTACTATAACGAGGGACATCAATAGAGAGAGATCCTCTATATATACAGACATGCTTCAATTACTATAACGAGGGACATCAATAGAGAGAGATCCTCTATATATACAGACATGCTTCAATTACTATAACGAGGGACATCAATAGAGAGAGATCCTCTATATATACAGACATGCTTCAATTACTATAACGAGGGACATCAATAGAGAGAGATCCTCTATATATACAGACATGCTTCAATTACTATAACGAGGGACATCAATAGAGACATACATGTACCACATCGCAATATTTATTCCAAGGATAAACATTGAATGAATTTATCCAACATAAGTTTGATCATACTGGCATTTGTGAGAACTTTCCCAAACTTGTATACAGTAATGCCCTAAATAATCGACTCCTTAACCACAGCAGAATTATGGGTAATGTTTCAGGATTTAGTCGGAAATATGGCTTGTTACCATTCATTGGAAAGCTCTCAGTGAGAGCTTCCCGATGAATGGCAACAAGCCATATTTTACGACTAAACACTGAAAAATTACCCATAATTCTGCTAAGGTTAAGGAGTCTATTATTTAGGGCATTACTGCAGGTGACTAATAGCATAAGACATCATACATGTAACTGATTTAGTAGTCTTACGCTTCGCATTGAACAAATTAAAGGGTCAGGTTGTGCATCAAAGATAGCTTGGTCAAGTGTTATGCAAGTCTGTGTGTCTGTCATTTGCAGAATGAGGTCCCCAGAGGGTGAATTTAGTGACGCTATCCCGCATAGCGGGCTAGCATCACTAAATTCACCCTCTGGGGACCTCATTCTGCTTAGGCCTCATCTTCTGGGAAGTATCTATGGTATCAAATTAACATTGTTTTTAGTTATGTTTTCCCATCTGAGAAGTTTCTATATCCCCTAATTTGCAGAAGATAAAATCCATAATTGAGGCGCCCAATGGGTGAACATCACCAACTTCAACTGGGGAACTTCAATTTGATCCTAGGTCTGTCATAGCAGTTGAGGGCCTAAGCAGAATGAGGTCACCAGAGGGTGATGCTAGCCCACTATGCGGGGTAGCGTCACTAAATTGACCCTCTGGGGGACCTCATTCTGCAAATGACAGACACGCTATTTGCAGGCTTGGTGTTATGCCTCAGAATGAATCTGTCAGAAAATGACTTCAAACTCGTTGACATTTTCAAGCTATCGATCAAAAGATCTTACAAGTAAAGAAATTGGACATACCTGGTTTTCAAGCACAACCAAGATATTATTTTGAAAGATCAATACACCAAATATGAATGGATTATGTTGACATTTGTTCAAGTTATCGTGCTTATAGTCTTAAAATTGCTAAAAATAGACAAACTAAGCTGAACTAAGGGCCACAACAAAGGTAAAAAAAATCCCTTGATAATTGAAAAGTACTACGACTCATCAAATGGCTTCATGGACCAATGAATGAAAACATAATCAATTCACCATTCAATCCTAAAATATTTACTACAACATACACCCACTAAAATCCATATATATTGGCTTCATAAATCCATTCTCTTTCAATACTTAACAAGAGCACCACTAGGGCATGGCAAATTCAAACAAAGGGCCATAGCCCTGGTGAAAATTGGGGGGGTGGAGAACCTAAATTTGAACATGACCTGTATTTTGAGCTAGTAAACTCACATACCAAATTTTATTCCAATCAGTCAGATTTACTAAAGTTATCATCCGGAAACAAAAAAGCAGACTGATGGATGGACCAATAACAAAATAACAAAATACGTCCCGTTATTTTTGAAAACGGTCATACAAATTTTTTGTTATAAATCCACTCACTTTTGCTGTTCATTGGTTTCCATTTGATTTCTATCCGTATCAATTTTTCTTTGTGGTAACTTAGATTCAGATCTCTCCTCAGAACGTGATCTTGATCTTGATCGCTGCTTGTGCTTTTTCTTATCACGCAGAGGCGATCGGGAACGGGAACGACTGTCACCTGATGATCTGTCAGATGAGGGTGATCTGAAAAAGAAACACAAAATAAAACATGAGGTTGCACCTCATGTACTGGCACAACCCCACTGTCCCAAATTGAAACATAGGCAGGACGGAACGCAATTTGATATAAACAAAGGATAAATAACTCCAATGATATTTAAAAGATATAATGGGAACATCAACAGCACTTCGTTGACAGGCCTTGTGAGGGTAAATATCCATACCAAACTTCATTGAGATCCTATATACAGTAATGCTCTAATTAATCAACTCCTTAAACACAACAGAATTATGGGTAACTTTTCAGGATTTAGTTGGAAATATAGCTTGTTGCCATTCATCGGAAAGATCTCCCCGATGAATGGCAACAAGCCATATTTCCAACTAAATCCTAAAAAGTTACCCATAATTCTGCTGTGTTTAAGGAGTCGATTAATTAGAGCATTACTGTATATAAGCCTTGAAATATCATTTGCAGAATGAGGTCTCCAGAGGGGGAATTTAGCGACGCTATTATTTTTTTTTTATAATTTATTTTTATTTTCATACAGTCTGTCTCCATTACATATTAAAGTTGTACATAATAAATATACGTTGAAAATGAAAAAATAGAATCTTATAACAACGTACCTATTATCACATGCACGTTTGAATAACCTCTGTTTTTGAAACTTGTCCTTTTTCTTGTTCTGTCTTTTAAATTTTCTATAGCATTTATTCTTGCTAATGTGTCATTTCGACAGTTATTCTTCTTATAATTTAGTTTTTGTGATACTGCAGGGTCGGTCTAAAAATTTAATTGAAGTTTTTAACCAAAATAATTTCCGGTCAAGTGTCGTTAATTAAATTGAGGACACTGTTCCACTTATTATCAAAGGCTTTGTTAGTTGACTCAGTCCATTTTATTGACTGCTTTTCTAGATTGTATTCTTGTGTAACAAATTGTATTAGATTTTTCTTATCGCATCTTGTCACATAAATATATCGTTTTAATAATAGTAGTAATTCTTCAATCTTTGTTGGAATTTTCATGTTACATTTGGTATACATTGTTTTTGAAATTTCTTCCCAAAGAATTTTGCTCTGATGACAGGTAACCAACAAATGTTCTATAGTTTCATTTTCCTTTCCACAGAGTGTGCACAATTTTGATTTTATAATCTTACATTTTTCGAGGTAGACATTTGTGACTAAAGTGTTGTGATTTATTTGGAATTGGAAGGCTTGCAGTTTCGAATTTTTTGTTGTTTGAAATGTTTGCTTACATTGAACCCCAGCGAATTTCATTTGATTCTATTTTTAGTTTGTGCTCCCACCCTACCTGCACGGATGGCTTATTTGGAATGACAAGAGTTACAATTTACCAGTACAGATGGTTGTTCAAATAAGGATTAACTGTCATGTGGACTGTTTTTATGGAGATGTAACCGTGAGGTAAGTGGTCATAACTTGTATGTAAAACCCTTCAGGTTTTACCATTAAAAACAGTCCACATGACAGTTAATCCTTATATTTATAAACATTTATCGAAAAAGCCACTTTTGTAAATGTATTTAAATCGATAAGTGTATCGTGACAAAACAAGCCCAAAATATCCCATAGCACCATTGGCAAAAGTTAACAGGAACAATTTCTCTTTATATTGAAACCCGATGATGTATTAAGTAAATCCTGCGTGAGTCCAAATGCGCTCAAAACATTACGCGTTCTTCTTTCCGAAACTGATGACGTGTCGATGTAATTATGAGGCTGCAGTTATGAGCTGTTGCGCGTTCACCGAGAAATAATTGCAACTAGCCATGTGGGTGCCGACCAATCGGAATGCTGGATTTAGTGATGATCACACTTAGTATGTAAATATATTCTTTTCATGAATTAGACTTTGTACCAAATCAGTTCTAAAGCTTTCAGTCAATCTTTTTTGTGAGGCCTTTATTTCTTTTTTCAAATTTAAAGGAATAGAGGCTATTACTCCTTGTAAAGTTAAGTAGTTAACTTTAAGGTCATATTTTGAGAGAATTTCTATAGTATCCATAACCATCTTTCCACAAAATATCATTAATGTAGTATTTGTTTTTCTATTCAGCTTTTAAAAATTAAAGTTTTTTCTCTCTGAATGTGTAAGTTATGGAAGAGTGGCTGCTTCTTATATTCTACTTCTGTGTTGGGGTTTGTGGATAATATAGCATAAGCTAATAAGACATCTCTCCAGAATGGATTGAATCGTTTAGCAATTCTCATCAGGCTGGCTTTATTCAAATTTAGAAGAGCTGAGCCTCCATATCTGTGCATTTTATCTATTAAAATTATTTTCCAATCTGAATAGTTAATGGGATCTAGGAGTTTTCTAGGCCATGTTATTTTTAAAGATTTTGAAAAACATTTAATATCTGGAATTTTTAGTCCACCATTTTCAATATTTTCGACTAGTGTGTCTCTCTTAATTTTATCTCTTTTTCCATTTCAAAAAAAATGAAACAGCAAGCCCTGCATTTCCTTCAAAATGTGTGCAAGTGGTTTGGGTAAAATGGTCAAAGATTTGTATAATAATTGGAAAAATTAGCATTTTTATCACAGTAGTTTTTCCAATGTGAGACAGTGTCCTCAATGCCCAATGTTTTAAAATGTTTTCCATTTTATTTTTCTGTTCTTTCCTATTTTCAGACACAAGAATAGGATCTTCTAAGTCGAACAAAATCCCCAGTGTTTTAAACTTTCCATGGTAGCTCCACTTTATTTTATTGTTATCATTTAGAGGTTGTGTACATCCTCTTTTGGATCCAACCCATATACATGAAGCTTCAGTTTTTTCAAAGTTTGCCTTCAAGTCTCATATTTTTTCAAAAGAGTTAATGAGATCAATAGCCCCTTTGAGTGATGAATCATCCGCATATTGACTTATTTTGATTTCTTTGTTGTTTATTGTTATCCCTTTTATATTGTTATTATATTTTAAAGCTGCTGAAAATAATTCAATACAAAGAATAAAAAGATAGGGAGACAAAGGGCCTCCCTGTCTAACTCCCTTTTGAAGGTTAAATTGCTGTGACAAATGTCCGTTATTGATAATAAGACTGTTTGTTTTATTGTATAATGTTGCCACCCATTTACATATGCTTTTTCCAAAACCAAAAAATTCCAAGGTTTTTTGAATGAATTTCCATTTTATTGAATCAAAAGCTTTTTCATAATCTAATAGTAGAATTAAACCAGGGATATTTTGCTCTTGGCAGTCAGGCCATAGATAAACGTGTACATTCCCCTATATATCTGCCTTTCAGGAACCCTTTTTGTGTATCACTTATCATTGTTTTAATTTGCATTTTTATTCTATTAGCTATTACTGCTGAAGCCAGTTTATAGTCTACATTCAAGAGTGTGATTTGTCTTTTCCTGGCTTAGGTAAGCAGGTTATCACTCTTTGGCGCTGTGATATCGACATATGTCCTTTTTTAATTGCATTGTTGATAGAGTAATCTGAGTTCAACAGATAACTTGAGATATCGTTCCAAAAACATTTATAGAACTTGGCTGTAAAACCATCTATCCCAAGTGATTTGTTGTTTTTCGACATTTTCAAGGCGTTTACTAATTCCATGTTTGTTATAAGTCCTTCGCATGATTTTGTCTCGTCATAGGATTTGTTAACCAGAAAAGGGTTGTTAGAATCCATAAATTAATTGTTTCATTACAGATGATATCTTTTTCTTCATTTTCACTGTATAAGGCACTATAAAAATATCTTTGTGTTTCCAAAATTTCTTCTATGTCGGATGTACATGTAGAAGTACCATCTTCGCGTATTATTTTTGGGATAAGTTTTTTCTAAGTATTCAAAGTATTTTGTATTCTTTTCCCCTTCAGCATACCATTGTACCTTGGCCCTTGTCATCAGTCCCTTTACATGTGTTTGTCTTAAGTTATATAGCTCATTCTCTAACACTTCTCCCTCTTTTTGGTAATTTTCCATTTTTGTTTCATCAAATAGTTTTTGCTTTTGTTCTATCTTTTGTTCTAGTTCTCTTTGCTTTTAAATAAAAACAACAAAAAAACAATTTAGTGACGCTACCATGCATGGTGGGATAGGGTCACCAAATTCACCCTCTGTGAACCTCATTCTGCTGAGGCCTCAACTGCTAAAGGAGACCTAGGATCAGATTAAAGTTCGCCAGTTGAAGTTAGTCACCTCAATTATGCATTTTATCTTCTAAAAAGTAGGGGATATAGAAACTGAACAGAAGTAACTATAAACAATGTTATTTTGAGACTAAAGATACTTCCCAGAAGATGAAGCCTAAGCAGAATGAGGTCCCCAGAGGGTGAATTTAATGATGTTAGCCTGCTGAATAGCATCACTAAATTCACCCTCTGGGGATCTACATGTAATTCTGCAAATGACAGAAACTATTTGATTTATTTAGTCCGGGAGCTAATAGGGGTACCCTTGCACCCCCCCTGGGACTTAACTTCACCCCACTCATTTTGTTCCTTATTATGTCCTTCAACTTTTAAGCAATGTTAACAAGAAAAAAAAGTGGCCGTGTAGACTCCAGATAATATGGCGTCCATCATGGCCGCCGTTTTTCAGACCATACCCTAAGTCAGTTTTATGCAAATTATAGCGAGAAAATCTAGTAAAATGTATACAAATGTATATATTTTCGTGAAGCTAAGACATAATGACACTTTTTTGGGCCAAAATTGAAACTCACTATCCAACATGGCCGCCAAAATGGCCGCCGGAAGTTGAAAATAAGACATTTTTTCACAAATATCTTCTAGTTCAATTCATGCTGTTTGGAACTGGTTGAGTAATATGACATTATTTTGTATTTTGTTTATCAACTAATCATTGGAGCAAATTAAATATGCAATTAATGGGGCCCTAGCCCCTTCCGATCCCTCAAAAATTCGATTTTACAGAACGCGGTACAAAATTTTACAAAAAATCACAATTGGGATTCTAGTCACATTTCAACAAGAAATGAAAAGAACATTGTAATGTAAGTGAGGCATATCATTACCTATGATTATTCCAACTCTCTGGAAACAAAAATCTTACATTGGCTCAAAACAGCTGCGAAAATGGCTGCCAAAATATGGAAAATGGTAAATATTGCCCCAGGGTGTCCTGCAATCGCTTACAAGTTGTGGTTGATATATACAATTGGCTAATCTGTATTCTATACATTGCATACTAACATGTCTGATGCACCACGGATCATTTTTACTATTGTCACCACTGACATCACCAGAAATATTGTATTTTTCTCTCACAATCTTGACATAAATATCGGCAAAAATTAACTTTTCAGGGTTCGACCATTTGTTCAAGTAAAATGCAACTATCTTTGGTATCAAAGGTGTTTATTGTTTTGGTCTATCTTAAATGTGGCACACTACGGTGTTTATAGACTAAATTGCTCAAGATGGCTTCCAAAATGGCAACCAAATTTGTTAAAAGTTAACATATCCCGAACATTATTATCTGCGTTATCCGAAAAAGGTAGGAAATTGTGACTCACTTGGTTATTGTACGTGTTAGTTAATTAACTGACAACTACGTTCTATTATGTTTGTCCCAGTTCCGTGTGGGGCATGACAAATTAATTTTAAAGTTGCAGTATGGAATTTTGCGGAGAACCTCTTTTATGTTTCTGGCCATATTATTGAAAGGAAATGAGCAGAACTTCGAGACGGAACTGAGATGAACCATGACATGTGGGTATTCTGGCCCATTATGGTAAAAAATTATCAACTGGATACAGGGTGGAAGCCAAGATGGCAGCCAGGGAGTTACTCTATGATCATAGATGAGGATAATTGGTATACATTGTGTACATGGAGTTATTGTATGGCCATGAATTATGTGTGGGTATATAGGGTGTGCCCTGTTGGTAACGGTGGGACGTATATTTATATATGTTGTGGATGTGTTATCATTGGTGGTGAATGGGGAGTAGATGTATGATCATGGATGGCTTGTATGAGTATGGCAAGTATGGAACTTATGAGTGGTCGTATGTGCGGGAATTAGTATATCTGGAAGGGCTCACCATTGGTGATATGCATATGTATATCTGGATTGACTCTATGGTCATGGGTATGTCGAATAGGTATGCATGCAGTGGCTGTATGGTCCATGGTGAGGTGAATATGTATACAATGAGTGACTGTATGGTCGTGAATGTAGTGAATATGTATACATAGAGTGACTATATGGTCATGTGTCGGGTGTAGGTGTATACCTGGTGTTCATGCATGGTAAATCGTGGCTGTATTGTCATTTGTGGTATGTACGGGTATAACCAAGTATGGCTGTATGATCAGGTGTACGTGTATAAAGTGGGTAACTATGTTGTCATTTGTGTGGTGTTTATGTACATATGGAGTGACTGGGGTAATGGGTGTGTTGTACATGTGTACCTTGGGTGGCTATCGCTTTCCACAATAACTCAAGGATATGTTAATCAATAGAGAGGTCATGTCAGAGAGTCATATCACAGAAAGCGATAGCCACCCATTATCACAAAGTCATTACGTATATACATAAACACCACATACATACCAATATAGTGACCCATTGTATACATGTTCACCTGACCCAGGACAACGGATGACCATACAGCCACGTACCACAATGCAGGCACACCGGGTATACTCCTAAACATGACCCATAACCATATAGTCACTCCTTGTATACCCATTCATCTCACCATTGGCCATAAGGTCATCCCCTGTATACCTATTCTCCAAACGCATGTTCAAATAGACAATCAATATATATATATCAACACCACAACAATGACCATAAAGTCACTCCGGTATACATATGCACCTCACCAGTTGCCATATAGCCACTCGCTTCATACACATACCCTCACCCATGTCACCTGGTATACTCCTTCACCTGACTTATGGCCATATAGCCACCCCGTGTGTACCTATTCAAAACATTCATACATGATCATGGTCAATCCATACATATTCACCTCAACATTGGCCATGTCACTCCCTGTATCCCTATTTGTCACACCATAGCCGAATAGCCACTCAATATATACTAATACACCCCAGCCATGTCAGTATAGTCACTCCATGTATGCATATGCACCTCATCCATGGCCATATAGCCACTCTCTATATACACATATCCCTCGCTCATGACAATAAAACAACACATTTGTATACTGGTATAACCTACACATGACCATATCGCCACGAGTCACCAAAGAGAAACATCAGGTATACTCATATGCCTGACACATGACCATGTAGTCACCCCTGTATATGTGTTCATTACATTTATGATCATACAGTTACTACTTGTATACCTACATGTACTCATCTCACCATTAACCATACAGTCACTACCTGTATACCTATTCGACACACATAGTCATATAACCATTCAATATACATATGCAGCCCACCCTAGACCATAGATTCACTCCATGTATACATGTAAACCTCACTAATGGCCATTCAGCCCTTCCAGATATAAAAAAACCCGCACACACGACCACTCAAACAATCCATACTTGCATATACACCTCACACATGATAATTCAGCAATTCACTGTATAATCATACACGCCATCCATGATAATACAGCTAAGCCCTATACACCCACCAGTGGTAATACATACACGAGATATATAAATATACATCCCACCCGTTACCACAAGGGCACTGCCTATATACCCACACGCTCAATAATGTCCACCCAGCTTACTCCAGGTATTCATATTCAATCATGACCGTACAGTCACTCCACGTATACCTATACACATTACCCGTAACCATAAAATCACTCCCTATTTATCCACACACCCCATCCATGATCATAAAGACAACACATGTACATCCCACCACGACCTTACAGTCACTCCATATATACATAATCAACACATAGATGACCATGTAGCTATATCCATACACCACACCAATGACCATACAGGCACACCGGGTGCACCCATACTGGATATACACAATCATACACCATACAGTCACTCCATGCATACCGATTCACCTCACACCTGACCACCTCTCCCTGTATACCTAGATGCATCTTACCATGGACAACCCACTCATAACCATATACTCACTCATTGTATACCTACTCACATCGGTCATGACATACAATAACTCCCTGTATACCTATTCACCTCACATGGGGTGAAGGAGAAGATCACTCGATCTTTTCGACCATCCCGGGCGCTTCGCGCCCATCTACTCACTTTATTCACCTCACATATGATCATAGAGTAACTCCCTGGCTACGATCTTGGCATCCACACTGTATCCTGTTGACATTTATTTTATCATAATGGACCAGAATAGCCAAAGATTATGGTCCATCTCAGTTCTGTCTCAAAGTTCTGCCCATTTCCTTTCGATAAATATGGCCAAAATCACAAAAGAGGTTCTCGGCAAAATTACATACTTTAAAATGAATTTGTCATGCCCCATACGGAACTGGGACAACCAGAATAAAACATGTAGTTGTCAGTTAATTAACTAACACGTATAATAACCAAGTGAGTCACAATTTGCTACCTTTTCGGATAATGCAGCGAATGTTCGGGATATATGTAAAAAATTAACATTTTACAAATTTGATTGCCATTTTGGAAGCCATCTTGAGCAATTTGGTCTATAAAGACCGTAGTGTGACACATTTAAAATAGACCAAAACAATAAAAACCTTTCAATCGAAAGATAGTTATATTTTACCTGAAAAAATGGTCCAAACCTGAAAAGTTAATTTTTGCCAATATTTATGTCAAGTTTTTGAGAGAAAAGTCCAATATTTTTGACGATGTCAGTGGTGACATTAGTAACAATTAACCATGGTGCATCAGATATGTTAGTATTCAATGTATAGAATGCAGAATAGCCAATTTTATACATCAACCACAATGTGTAAGCGATTGCAGGACACGCTGGTGTAATATTTACCATTTTCCATATTATGGCGGCCATATTGGCAGCCATTTTGAGCCAAAGTAAGAATTTTGGTTCCAGTGATTTGGAATATTCATAGGTAATGATAGGCCTCACTTATATTACAAAGTTCTGTTCATTTATTGTTGAAATATGACTAGAATCCCAATTGTGATTTTTTGTGAAATTTTATACCGCATATTGTAAAATCTATTTTTTGAGGGATCGGAAGGGGTTAGGACCCCAATAATTGCATATTTAATTGCTCCAATGATCAGTTAATATACAAAACACAAAATAAAGTTGCATTGCTCAACTAGTTCCAAACAGCATGAATTGATCTAGAAGATATTTGTGAAAATGTCATATTTTCAACTTCCGGCGGCCATTTTGGTGGCCATCTTGGATAGTGAGTTTCAATTTCGGCCCAAAAAAGTGTCGTTATGTCTTAGCTTCACGAAAATATATACATTTGTATACATTTTACTAGATTTTCCCGCTATAATTTGCATAAAACTGACTTAGGGTCTGGTCTGAAAAACGGCGGCCATGATGGACGCCATATTGTCTGGAGTCTACACGCCAACTTTTTTTTCTTGTTAACATTGCTTAAAAGTTGAAGGACATAATAAGGAACAAAATGAGTGGGGTGAAGTTAAGTCCCAGGGGGTGGGGGGGGGGGGGGGGGGGGCGGTGCAAGGGTACCCATATTAGCTCCCGGACTAATTGGGGTTTAGGCTGGGCCTGGGAGGATTTGGAAGGGGCGGCACCCCTTCCCTACAGGCTACAACCCACTTGGGAATGATGAATGTGTTATGATAACAGTGAAAGTGAAGAATATAGGCAGTGAACCACACTAAACTAAATCTAACCAACTCAGATCTCCTTTTTAAGAATTGCATCCCCCTACTTTTGGAATCATTTTACTGATACTACATATATAAAAAAAAAACATAATAATCATAATAAATGAAATTTCTTCAGCTTTTTGACCAATATGTCTACACAACTCATCTTGAGCCCCAAATGAAATGAATCAGTATTCTCCGTTCATATAAGGGATAGGAGCTTCCTTAAGTTCTGTAACTTGTGCTCCGATCCCTTTATCGCCTCTCATCCATATTCACCAACTGTATTATCTTTATTTGTATTTTGTTTATTGATTGAGGGATAATAAAAAATGTTTAAATCATAAAAAAAACAGTGAAAGTGAAAGATGATCTAGACATTTTTTTTTTTTTACTTCTTCTTCTTGGCTTTTTTCTTTTTTCTTTCTGTTGATGTTGTTGTTGTTGAGGAAGTGGCGGCGAGGAGCCTTTCAGTTCTTTGGATGTGTTAATTGACTCTTTCTGCTCTGGCTTGCGATTCTCTTATGGTTTCCAGGGCCCTCAGGACGATTGGGTCTTCCATCGCTGAGTAGGTGGAGCTGCCACTGCTGTTGTTGTCGGTGCTGGTGGTGGAGATGGAGGACACTAGGATGTGTTGGTACTCCAGTGTAGTTGGTGGAAGCGTATCCATCTCCACCCCGAAGTCAGCGGCAGGAACATCGGGGGTGGTGTCCGCATCCCTGTCTCCGCTGACCTCGGCGACGATAATAGCAGGGACCTCCGGCTGATCAACGGTGTCCCTGCTACTGGTGGTGATATCGTTGAGGGGGGCCAGGTGGGGGAAGGTGGGCGTCTCTCAGTTAAGCCCTGTCTCCACCTGACCTTCGTGTCGGCGTCCCTGCGTCGACGCGACGGTGTCTTCTTCTTCTTCTTTTTCCTGGCCTGGTCCCAGATATCCAAGTCCCCGTACCGGATGGTAGGTCGCTGGTGGAATCCAGCTTCTGAGGTACTGCCAGCAGAGGGTACTGCTGGAGCAGTTCGGTACTCCAAGGATAAACGCACATTGCCTCCTTTGGCCTAGGTTCGAGTCAAGCCAAAGGTATCCACAATGCGCAGTTTATCCAAGACAGCGACAACGACAGAAGGGATTAGCAACATAATCCCCTGCCAAGTCTAGAGTCACTCTCTCCGAATCGCTCGGGCGGCTAAGATCTTTTCAGATCAGCCACACAACTCACAAGCGATCCGGGCTCAGCTAGCCGGAACAGCGACAAGTCATAGAGCTAAGAGCATGTACAACCTGCCCGCTCAACAGCCAACCGAGGAATGAGACACTATTTCAAGGCTTAACAACTGTTTTATAACTATATCACCATGCCTTATTTCCCCAATTCAAACTATTTCTTATTTACTTTACTTCATAGTCATTTCTTCTCTAATTTGCTTATTACTTTCAATCGCCTCAATTGTTCTTTATCTTTATCATCTTAACTAGGGCTTGCCACGTTAATTGCTAATTCTCCAATTAAGCTTCATATAACTCTTATAAATTGCCATAAATCTTTACACCTATTATTCTAAATGTCCAGGTGGCAAGTCCTGCTGTTAATTTTTGTATGCTTCAGGCTTTCACACTTCTTTGGCTAATCAAATCTATTGTTTCACTAAGTTGTATATATATATCAAAACCTCTAAATGTAAGTTAAGAAAATTCATCTTTAGACTTCACTCTTCATGGCACCCAGTTCTTATTCTCTCTTCACGGCACCCAGATTATATTGCTTTTTATCGGCACCCGATAGACTGTTCAATACTTGTGTACCTGATATAATTTTGGAATTCAACAATAAAATACTGTTATTACTACATGTCTGGAGTCCATTGATCATCTTCATTTCAAAACCTACCAGAGCTAATTGACCCTGCGATAACTAACCCATATCTGTGTATTCTCTTTTGAGAAGCTGATGATAATCTTATCAGATTTACGTCTCTATAATTCCTATTGAGAAGCTGATGATAATATTATCAGATTTACGTCTCTATAATTCCTATTCAGATTTACGTCTCTATAATTCCTATTCAGATTTACGTCTCTATAATTCCTATTGAGAAGCTGATGATAATTCCTATTCAGATTTACGTCTCTATAATTCCTATTCAGATTTACGTCAGATCCAATTTCTCTATTAACCCTTTCTATACTAAATGAATTTCCCTCTCAATTATAAAAGTATATATTGGAATCGTCTATTATTCAATTAGAGGGGTGTTCAGGTAATAAAAACTTATTATCTGAACATTTCCTAAAGGAACAGCATGCACTGATCAATGAGTATTTAGTACAGAAAGGGTTAGCAATGTGCAACTGTGGCTATTCCCTCAATTTAACATTGCTAACACTTTCTGTACTAAATACTCATTGATGAGTGCATGCTATTCAATAGCGTTGTATAAATGAGCTTGATCAGATAAAGGAAACGGCAACAAAGAAAACTGGAATGCGCACCAGAAGTGACCACCAACAGGCGATCATGTTTTGAATTTGGAATTAGATTGTTTCAAACTTGTTTTGCTTTAACATATTTTATTGATGTTAGGTCACGTTTTTTTTTATATTGTGGTTTACAGATAAATTTAAAAGTCGCCTTAGTGATGAAGACTAATATTTAAAGGGGTACTGTACACAGAGATAGGCAATTTTTTTTTTTTACTCCCATTGAAATAACGTTCAAGTTAGATTGTGTTCGTGTTATATGAGTTTCGTATAAACCTAATTTAGCGAAGAAAATATTGATCTTGGAAAGAAAAATATTACAATTTCAAACTACGCGCCATGTTTTCGACCTTCACCGGAGAAGACACAGGTCTCAGGAAGAACCGGAAGTTCATTGCTCACAGCTTCGATTGATGCATTCAATCTCTTCCGTCGAACAATCTCACTCCCTATAAAAGTACTTGACGCTTTATGACTCTTGTTTCTTTCTCCTTTTTTTCCGAATCGGTTATAACGGGCCTTCCTTTTGCATGTAACATGTTTTGTTTGTAACTCAATAATGTTCGCGAACGGTCGTCAATAAAAGACACGCAGCAGATGCGATTTCAAGAACGGTAACTCGTAATGGCATAATTCGCCATTTTATGACTCCAGCCATAAATGAATTTATATTAAATAATTCAATTTTACTTTTACGATAGCCTGTTAACCGGAACGTTTTGAGTAGACATCGTCGACTCAAATTAGTTATTTTATAATATAATATTCATATTAGATCGCTATTGTCACCGGGAATTTATTGAAATTGGTGTACAGTACACCTTTAAGGAAGGGCTGTCAACACATTAAATATGTTGATAAATAGTGTTTTTGAAGTCATTTTCCCCAAGCTTTTTTCAAAATGTTCCCAGACCCCTGTGCCAAGATGGTACGAAATTACCAATAAATTTCCAGTATGGTACGAAAACGACCAAACAATCCGATATACGAAACGACCAAAAAATTTGGCACGAAACGACCAGATCAGATGGAAGAAATGTACTGCTGTGGAGATTTTGAGTTAAAATAGTAGCAAATACATGTGGCTGAAGTAAACATACACAAGCCCGAAAACAACAATCAATGATACACCAAGGATTGGTCATATGGGGAAATATTCCAGACGGTTGCTATGAGACTTTGTTCACTTCGATCCCGACCTTCAACCAAAATATTCTAATTTAGATTGCTATTCATATTGATGTCTGTTAATTGCTGTATTTATGATGTATTCTTGAGTGTCATCTCTTCAAATCATTCATATTATTAAGTTTATGTTTCATATTTCATTATTGTAGCATGCAGTATAATACCCCATTCTTTAATTCACTATTAAGGCTAAGCAACTTAGTTGAAGCACAGGATCTTGGAACTTGATCAATAACTGCTTTAATTAGGTTCATTAGTAATTTTTTGGCCTGATAAAAAAACAGGCTGGGTAAAAAAATTGCCAATGAACCTAATTAAGGTAGTTATTGATCAAGTTCCAAGCTCCTGCTGTTAAAGTTGAGCCTGTTATTAAGGACTTTGTCAACCCATTTTTCCTAAAAATTGATGGAGTGACAAAGCCCTTAAATAAAGGATTCTGTTAATTTATATTAGTAATCACAGTAACAAAGCACCATTTTAAGAGTATAATTCATGATTGATTATCTTAGAAAAACAAAATGTGAACTTTATAGAGGTTTTAAAATTATTTTTTTTAGAACCCAAATCCAACAAACACAAAGTCCATATCTAAGAAATAATTATGGCAAAGTGTACAGAACACTGTGAAGAATGATGAACAATAAAAATATATTCATATTTACCAAGTGTTCTTTGAAAAATTTACTCAAAACCACTTGTTTACAAATGGTAGATTTACTTTCTCAGTAATGCTGTCTGGAAGATGACACTTGATGGGTGGATTATGTGTCACCTTGTGTCCACTGCAGCTGGGTTGTTATCAGCCTGTGTGGCCACTGGACCATAAGGGATTATTCCATGATTAGTGACCTATTTAGTGGTTACATGGTGGTGTGCTAAATTGAAGCTTAAGAAATTATGTTATCAACTCACCACTGTCAATATTTAACCAATTGCTGCCAGTTCCCAGTCAAACAAGTTTGGGAAGTTAATCTATCATTTGTAAACAACTGGTTCTAAGTAAATTGTTCAAAGAACACTTGGTAAATATGAATATAATTTTATTGTTCATCATTCTTCACAGTATTCAGTACACATTTCCATATTTTTTTCTCAGAAATTGATATTGTGTTTGTTGGATTTGGGTTCGAAAAAAATATTTTTTTAAACTTCTATAAAGTTCACATTTTGTATTTCTAAGATAATCCATCATGACTTATACTATTAATATGGTGCATCAATGGGTTTGGTTGCTGTGATTACTAATAAAATTGAACAGAATCCTTTATTTTTTTTTACTACATCAAATTTGGGTTGAAAATGGGTTAGCAAAGCCCTTAAGTGTTAAGCCTTAAGGGGATGGAAAAGTCTGTTTCATAAACAATGTCTGGAAACGGGCTGACAAAATTGGTATTTTTCACATAAAAGCAGACAGAAATAGATATAACAACATAGAGATAATATATAGAGCATATATCGTTAAAGGAGGTGCCACGAATAGATGTGGGCTAAAAAGCTTTTTGTACAAGAAAAATGACTTTGAAACAAGAGTATATCTGCAATATTATGGCATTATTTTGGCATTCAAATGTGAAAAACTATAACTTCAACAGTATCATTAGGCAGCCCATTATGATAAGTGACATACCGTTAAGAGCCAAGGAGCTATGCTTTAGATTAATGTTCACTGTATCGTTTGAAAAACGTCTGCTAAAACGTGTCAGTTTTTCTTGGGAGCCAGTCGCCATATTTCTATTGTAAACACATGTTCATGATGTTGTTGTCATTTTTTAATTCGCGGCAGGTACATGAAAATCGACCAGAAAAGCAATTCGATCCTGCAATCTGGCAAGTTTATGATATGAAATCGATACTTTCAGTTTATTTAAGTTGTTGGAATTAATTTAGTTGCTTGATTATATATATGTATACCCAGGATTTATGAAGTTTTGTGCTGTTTACAGATGGAAATGATGATATTTTATTTTTAGAATTACAAGTCTATAGTCGAAAGCGAGATTACAAGAGGTCGTATTATTACGCAAATCACATAAATAGAAAACTTACATGTTTCAGAATATTGTATTATTCTAAAATCAAATAACCTATATAAAAACAAATTTATAAATAGGAAAGTACCGTATTCCGACGAAATATGTCATATTTTACGACGGACTCCTTGTGCGAGTTCTCTTCCGGTCAATTCTATTTTGGGACACTGGGAGAAAAACAATGTGGAGAAAAATACGTTTAATAACATTTGAATGTAAATTAATCGAGAAATTGTCGGTTATCAGGTACATTTTCACAGGCAGGGTATATGGGGAAAGTTCTTGTTTTTCCTCAAAATGATGTCTCCTTGTCTCTAGCCAGATTCTTATAGGACCATTTTGACTGTTCAGTTTGTGCAAAAAGTTACCATTGGAACTGGAGAAACACCGTTTGGGGATATGATTTTTTGTCACTCTACCGCGAGTAAATTCTAACAGCTAAAATTTCTCTACTAATGACAAGATCTTTGTTTATTATTGATTATTATGTGTGAAAAATATGAAGTTTATCCATTCTATGGCCGGTGAGTAATTATTGATCATAAAAGACATTGATATTGTACCACAAGGAACAGTGTTAGGACCGCTCCTCTTCCTATGCCACATCAACGACCTACCGGACACTGTAAAATCACAAGTCTGATTGTTCGCAGATGATTGCCTGCTCTACCGACAGATAAATAGCTATAAAGATCATGAAATACTACAACAGGACCTATGTAACCTAGAACAATGGGCCATAAAATGGGGAATGCGTTTCAATCCATCCAAATGCTACATCATGAGCCTAAGTGCCACCGCACACGCTGCGATTAAAAGTGGGGAAAATCGCAGGAGGAAGCATCCAATGCGCATGCCCACGACAATATCGTAGCCAAATCGTAGCAATCAAGCACTGTTTGATTTTACCAGGAAAATCGTGGCGTGACCTGGACAACGCGCGCGATCGTAACTGTCACATGACCACTGTCACACTGGTCATGTTGTAAATACCACGAAAAGAAAACATTCAAAAATGGCGCAAAGTTTACAAACTTCTTGCACTTACAAAAACGAGGCCACATTGGTGGAGATGTGGCATGGCAGGGAGTGCATGCCTATACCACATATCAGGCAAGGAGTAGAGGGCTGCCACAATTGTTGAAATTCAATTGGGGCAGCTGAGCCTGTTGAGTTGACAGGTACAAAAATGTCAAAATTAAAAAAATATTCAATTTCACTTGAACTTTCAACATCAACTTGTTAGTTTAGAACATTGAGATACATGCCATATGTATTTAGTTGCATAATGCGGAGAATGGGGTATAACATTTTGCTATCATGTGATCGATCACGTTGATAAAATCGTAGCTGCAAACATCGCAGCACCGTAGCGTCTGCGGGCAAGCTACGATTTCTCCACCTACGATTTTCCCCACTTACGATTTTAATCGTAGCGTCTGCGGTGGCACTAAAGCAGAAAACCCAACGCTTCTACAAACTAGCGGGACAATTCCTACAAGAGGTGAATCACAACCCCTACCTCGGTGTCCAATTCGCAAACGACATGACATGGCAGCACCACATAGATACCATCACAAAGAAATCAAATTCAACCCTGGGCTTCATTCGACGAAACCTGAGACACTGCTCATGGGACTTCAGGAAAACATCATACATAGCACTAGTTCGGCCCCAACTATAATACGCAGCAACAATCTGGGATCCATACTACGAGAAAGACAAATCAAAACTAGAGAGGGTCCAACGAAGAGCAGCGCTATTCATCAAACAAGACTACAGATCAAGAGAAAAAGGCTGTGTGACAACCATGCTCAAGGATCTAGAGTTACCATCACTAGAATCAAGAAGATCAGAGCAGAGACTAGCACTATTTTATAAGGTGGTTAAGGGGTCGGTCCCGGGTATAAAACCTGAAAACTACCTGACGAACTATAAACCAAGAAGAAAGAGGAAAGCTAAAAAGTTCGAGGATTTTGTTAGTGATAACATCGTAGAAAAACTGACAGTAAACAACGAAAGTGCCTTCGAACTGATCCCGACAAACACGGATCAATTTGGAAACTCCTTCTTTCCAAGAACAGTGATTGACTGGAACCATCTGGACGATACCACAGTCAACGCTGCCGACTTAGATACATTCAAGTCGGCCGTGGGAGAACATCACTACACTAGCGCTCCTCCCACCGTCCTGCAAAAGCCAGATTTGGTCTCTAAGGACGTACCATATACAGATACAGATACAGGAGGTAGGGTGCAATCCGCGGTGGCCATCTTGACCAAACTTTGCCATCCCCTTAACACTAAGTCACAAAGTGACTAACAGTAACACTAGTAACAGGCTTAAGTTAAACTTTAAAGCGAAATTAGGTGATTAGTGGTTGATTTATACCTTTTTCTCTCCTTGTGTCTGCCCTTGTGTTTGTGATACTTTGGAGATCTGGACCTGGAACGATGCTTATGCTTCTTCTTTTCTTTATTTCCCATTATGACCTATCAGTTTCAAGTAAAAAAATAGGTTTTCGCTAACGAAAATAAACGTTTCGAAAAAATAAATATGGGAGATAACTCTATTTTAACTCGCGACGAAGATTTGACTAAAAGACGGAATTGGGTGCTGTCACGATTTACAATCGGCATTAACATTTGAATTAAGGGCAATCGCTGCATATAAATTTTGATTTGCATTCGCTTCAGCGCAAATGAAAATTATTTTCTCCTTAGGTTTTATCTCCTCTGGAAAGTACCGGTATCTTTACATCACGGGTTTCTTTAGAAAGTCTATTTTACTTTTTAGTGTATAGTTTCCTTCGTTTTAGCGAAACTTGCTTCAGTGCAAATAACCCCATTATTCAGCGCAAAATATTGCGCTCCAGCTCTTGAAAATACCGATTAAGTGTGAAAAAGGCTTCCCATGGGCCTATAGTCAAATTCGTGACCACAAACAACTCCGCGTTCAATCTCTACCAGAATAAGACTTCTTAGCGGAATTCCAATATACATGTTCATGGATTCGCTTCGCTCACTGTTGACGACTTGTGTGCCATGCTTTTAGGGTCAAGATGTAACATAATAAATATATAAAATATTCCTCTGGATTTCATCGTCGACTCGACCACAACGTTCCTTCTGCATGCGAGCAAGGCTGTCAACGTTCTACGGTCTACACCCGGTGGTCTCGGCTGATGGACAATTCGAAGCTATATATAAATAATTTGTATTTGCTATAATGATTCACACAAGAAACCTCTATATATATACACACGTAGGCCTACATTATGGTCGATAGTACAAAGATAATTAATGCATGATCGCTAGCAATCGGCAACACACCTACTTTTACATCAAAACTTTTTTTTCATTCAGCTGAGCCATACACGCACATTCACATTATACCTGATATATGTCTTAAATAGGCCATTTCCATGGTACTTTCTGAATTCGATGTCTGAAACCTTTGTCTAATTTCACTCGATAAGGTAACATGACGATACACATTCTCAATTTCTTATACTCAACTTTGATGTCCAGTAAATATTTTATTTGGAAGTTATATTTCGCTTGATCACATGCACGCATGTGATATTGCTAATTAATTTCCAGTTTCTTAAATAGGTCATTTTAATAAGATATATGCTACTTTCTGAATTCGTTGTCTGAAACCTTTGTCTAATTTCACAAGAGACGTTAATATGACGACACACATTCTAAAGTTCCAATACTGAACTTTGATGTGCAGTAAATATTTTATTTGGAATTTTATTTCGCTCAATCACACGCATGTGATATTGCTAATCAGGTTTTTTTTTTTAAATGACAACTGGCATTCGGGCACCACTATGTATGCATTCACATTTCTAAATTCTATATTAGATTATCACCACCCTATAATACTTGAAACTTGAAAATGTCAGAACCTGGCCGCATGCGTGTGACATGGCGTAAACTGTAAGATTAATATTGTGACTAGTATAACATTTGCATGCATATTTATATAACTTGTATATATTTGTCATTTGTATATATATGCTCTCCTAATTTGAGGAGGTTAACAATAAACAATAATCCCCTAACGTGGACAAATCTAGAACACATACACGGAACCCACATTTTACAGCAAATAAAAGGGAAATGCTAACATAAATAAATGTTTATTTCACATTCCATTGAAAACCATTAATTGTGATAGTGAACATCCATATATACCAAATTTTATTGCTCAAACCGTGGTTGGATTTTGTGCATATGCATGCATTGCGGAACGAGAATCAAAGAAGGATAACCTATATATAGAACGGAAAACACGAACAGCGGCTGTTCGTGTTTTCCGTTCTCTGAGCTTCATTAGTTCCCCCTTTTGAAAGACCTCCATATATGGCTAACATACATACCAAATTCAACTCTGATACGAAAACACATAGCCTTATAGCTGATATATTTGTTTGGACGGACGCATGCACATACGGACGTATTTCCAGACCGACAGACGGGCGGACGCATACTATATATAATGTGTATATATATAGGCTATTGACATTTTAAGGGAAATAACGATTCAGCCATCTACCTTTTTATGCGTCGATGATACAGCAAAGCCGCTCAACCAACATCATAATTAAAACAGTGGGCCTTATATGACTATAAAGGACCCACCAACATAATATTATAGCATTCTAGCAACATAGTCTAACTACATGTTATCTATATAAATTAGGAGGACCCACAGCGTATGCATGGCCATATATATGTTAGTCCATATATACGCGTGGTGCATGGTATAATATTAATAGCTTGTATGCGGGGACCAGAACTGTGATCGTGGCTGATATGATGTAAACGCGCAACACCATGCAATGCAGATGGCGAATTCAGGCATTAAAAATTTTGACATTCAGTGTCCATGACACATAAATGATATAATATAGAGTTCTCCCTCTTATATACAGTCAAGTGGCGGACGTATCCCGTATTTTACCGACGGACCCAGGACGGACCACAAAATCCGTGACTGAAGTTCAAAAGTCGCAAAATTCGTGAAGACGCATTGATAGACACATTCAAGCCACGATTGTGATATTTGCAGACATCGTACGCCGTATAGGCCTATATATCCGCATAGGCTAGGGGTGTGGGATTTTTTTTTCAGACATCTAATCACGTATGACGATTTTTTTTTCTTGGGCCATTTTTGAGACCCACCCATCCCTCAACCCTAATTTTTTTCCATTTTAGCAAGTTTTTCCGACAATTTTTTACACCCACCCCATTGAAACACGAAAAAAAAACATTTCCGGAAGAATATTATAAAATGTTCACCACTTATTGTCTGTTTCCTATATATTAACTAACAGTCTATAATGACTGTCTAAATGCAGTCTTGATGTTAAAATTACAGTATCTGTCAGTTTTAAGGCCAAAAATTGTTGAAAAATATGGAGGAAATTGTTTTTTGAGCTGTGGAAAAATTGCTTTTGTGTTCTCTTGACCACCTACCCACCCCTCATACGTGCCCGTAACAAATTGTTTGACACCCGCCCCCCCCCCCCCCCCCACCCCCTGCACCATATAGGCCGATGTAATTACCACATATATAGCCTATATGTTACGATTATATGGTTAGATCTTTAGAGGCTCCGTGAGCGTTGTGTGCAGCATTGTTGGCGACAACATCATCAAGTCTATTGTGGCAGAACCTACGTTGGAGAGATAAGTCCGCTGTACTTCACCTTGTGTACTTTTTTGTTTGGTCACGACAACTCATGGAACCATATTGAATTCTCATTATGAACATATAGCTTCGTTATGCAGTACCAGATAGCCAGTGCTGGCTTCGCATGTCTTCTTTCTTTGGGATCAGTTAGTTATCAAAAGAACTGAATCATTTTGGAACTAAAAGGCGACTGAACGATGAGAGAAAAACACTCATCGCTTATATTGGAAATTGGTGACCTGCTTTTCCAAAATCATGTGACGATGTTATTGGCCAGGTTGCCAATGGCTCGCCGGTAAAGGTAGTTTTCATAATAATACCACGACCAGTGCAGTGTACCAAAACAAACTATAAACTTTATATCACTGCACTGGTTTGATTGGGTGTTTTCCTGAGAACCAGCATCGAATGATCTCGTCAGCATGCTAAGTACGACTGTCAGACTAACAAATCATGCCTCTTTTTCGTGAAATAATTTCTGATGCAATAGTGCAGCCATGGATGTTACTCGGGCAGCGACGTACATGCTTCTGTTACACTATAAATGTCACCTATTTATGTCTCACTTCAATATGGGTGACCTTGTTTGAATTTACGGGCAGGTTCGGATTGAAAAACGTCTATAATATTCCACGAAGTGTGGGAGATCATGTCAATTGGCACCGGAGGTTGAACTATAACCTGTTAAAGTGATATAATTTTATGTCGTATATATGTATAGCACCGAGTGTACATTGTTGCGCACGAGTAGGCTGGAGTAGCTGCTCAATATATACTGATTATAATATAGGTTGTTTCTCATTGATCGCTAATGAAACCGATGTGGTATGTTGCGCGGACTTTGTTTGGAAATAGGACATAGCTTTCCTGGTTACTCCACGCTATAAGTATTCGAGCCGGTAAATAGTCATCGACGCTAAATCGTGGTCAGTCGACGAGAAGCCGCGCTCAGTGCACATGGGACATCTGAAAGTCCTGAATATACTGAACGCTATTTCGTTGCTTCTTGATGGGATATTTTGGGCTCAATATAATTATGGATCCGTGCGTTAATTGCAAGGGTGTGTGGCACGTTTGGATACTATAGAAGGTATATAGGAATCCTACGTGCATTCCAACGGTAAATTTTACAATGCTATAATTCAATTTTAGGAGTATTGTAATGGATAATTTATAAGTGTTGAACCCCACCGCTGACAGATATATCTCTCTTCGAACAAATGTTTAGAATACACGAACCTCCAAGTTTACCAGCTGTGATTCACAGGTCACCAGAACAAAAATTGACCCCACCCTAATAATACTCAATCCTATAATAGGATTAAGTGTTAATGGGGTGGGGTCAATTTTTTTTCTGGGGACCTGTGCTGTGAAAATGTCATCGGTTTTGATGGATATACCAAATATATAGTATATTGTGGAGGGAAATGTTTACCGACTCGTGGGCGCGATATTGTTTGCCAGGGTTACACAATCGTAGTTTATCACTGTTTAACCCTTTCTATATATTACTAGCCGATGAGCCCGACGTTGTCCGGGCTATTCAAAAACCAAATTTCAAGTCGATAGCTCTACCCGTTTCCGAGATCTGGTCTGCGCATGCGCGAAGCTGGCGTCGCACGAGCTCG
This sequence comes from Siphonodentalium dalli, assembly GCA_032622095.1. Classification (NCBI taxonomy): domain Eukaryota; kingdom Metazoa; phylum Mollusca; class Scaphopoda; order Gadilida; family Siphonodentaliidae; genus Siphonodentalium; species Siphonodentalium dalli. Next base: position 251,248,159 of record CP136063.1, read on the forward strand.
GCGACCAGATAAAATTCGTATCCGGGGCAAGATACATTCACATACCAAATTTCAAGTCGATAGCTCCACCCGTTTCCGAGATCTGGTCTGCGCATGCGCGAAGCTGGCGTCGCACGGGCTCGGCGACCCGATAAAATTCGTATCCGCCGATGAGCCCGACGTTGTCCGGGCTATTCAAAAACCAAATTTCAAGTCGATAGCTCCACCCGTTTCCGAGATCTGGTCTGCGCATGCGCGAAGCTGGCGTCGCACGGGCTCGGCGACCCGATAAAATTCGTATCCGGGGCAAGATACATTCACCTACCAATTTTCAAGTCGATAGCGCCACCCGTTTCCGATATCTCGTCTGCGCATGCGCGAAGCTGGCGTCGTACGGGCTCGGCGACCCGATAAAATTCGTATCTGGAAATTTTGAACATTCAATATAAAAATGACTAATGAATATAGGGCTGATATTGGAGCCGGTATCGAGCGACCTTAATTGTTGTATCGGTGTCGAGATTTGACACGCCTTTGCATGCCTGGCTAAGCTGATTGCTGTTCACCTCAGAAATAATTCGTGCGCGAAGCCTTGTTGATTGGTGAACCATCCAATGTTAATATTCATTTTCGGAACAGCGCGTCCACTGAACGGACTCAATTTATTTCCCATCCCACCCGCCCTTATAATAATATATACATTAAATTCTGTTATATTTTAGTTATGTGTAATGGGATTTTTACCTTAGGCAGAATCGGTGGTATGCACTATACCGGTGGCAGATGATTAGTGAGTACTGAGTATACTGTAGCGGATATATATGTGAGTAGATATCTATATCATTATACATGTATGTCGTTGTGTCTGTCTGTGGTGTCATGGAATAAGCACCCTTTATCCTAATAGTTTAGCCTTTAGTGTGGGAGGGGAGATCTTATATATATGACACTAGCCGATGAGCACGACGTTGTTCGGGCTATTCAAAAACCAAATTTCAAGTCGATAGCTCCACCCGTTTCCGAGATCTGGTCTGCGCATTCGCGGAGCTGGCGTCGCACGCGCTCGGCGACCCGATAAAATTCGTATCCGGGGCAAGATACATTGACATAGCAAATTTCAAGTCGATAGCTCCACCCGTTTCCGAGATCTCGTCTGCGCATGCGCGAAGCGGGTGCCGCACGTGCCAATACGACAAGGTCGACCGCCTGGTCAAACTACACACACGCACCAAGTTTCGTCCCGATCGGTCGAGAATCGTAGATTTGTATAACAGACATACAGACAGACAGACAAACAGAGGTCTTCAAAATATATATGAGATATACTCATTGATGAGTAGTTCCCTTAAAGTGATGGGAAACACTCCGGTTGTGTGATCAAATAGAAATGGAGAATAATCTTGCATAAAGTAGTTATTTTTATGAATATTAATACAAATTTACAACACACACCGTCAGTCTTTTATATATATTAAATGCAATGACTCTCGATGGCGAAATCATTTGCGTTCGTTTATCGCCGATTGTTGCGTCCCGAATCGAGATGTAAATATTTCATTTGAGCGTAGTCCAAACGGTATGGTCGATTTCTTTCGAATTTTGGGAGATGTTAATAGAATGCTACATTCCCCAGTTGGCATAGCGTCTGGGTACTAATTTATCAGTTTCACGCACCCGAACAAGTCCATAATATGTCTTTAAGAAATGTCCAGATAACAAGTGCAATAGACGACTACACTGCAGATCGTTTGTTAACCCTTTGCCCAACAGAAGGGCCCTGTGCCAATGCATTCTCTTATATATGCGAGTCGACCATAGGTCGCCTCGCATATATAAGAGAATGCATTGGCTTAACACATTAAAAATTATAAAATTGTTAAAGAATGTAAGAACAAAATGGTAAAAAGTGTTAAAAAAAGTTTTTTTTTAGGCCAATGCATTCTCTTATATATGCGAGGCGACCTATGGTCGACTCGCATATATAAGAGAATGCATTGGCACAGGGCATAACTGTAACTATCACAATGTGGTCAAGGAGCCGGTTCCAATGATATCCATATTTGTATGGTTCTATTGAGACAGACCGAAGATATTTTAGGCTGTTGAAGCTTTATTTGGACGGTTTTGGCCGGTTTGTTGGGTAAAGAGTTAAGCTCATTATATGAACATTTCCCATCGATTAATAGTAATTGTCCACTTGTATTATATGTTCGTCTGACTGTCTCTGTTTATAATACGTAGATCATTCCAGAGAAAAACAACCATCCAGGTGAATACTAGACCATTCCAGGGTTTAATTTTATAAATTATTTGGAGAATCCATTTAGTATAGAAAGGGTTAAAGTCCCTAAATGATATATGTAAACATAAACTATCCGACACCAAACCAAAATTACAATTCCTCAACTTTACATAAGCGGAACTTTCATTGTTTGACCGGGGAGAACAGTTAATTGGTGTATACTTATGTTCCGCACACAAAATGTTTGCTTTAGAAAGACAATGTTTGTTTACCTACTCTACGCACCCAACTGTTGGGCTCCGGTAAACAGTTATAGTTTGTTTACGCCTGTACAAAGTCATAACCAACAATGGGATTTGTGTACGGACCGTGTGTGCGTGTGTGTGGGGGTGGGTGTGTGTGTGTGTGTGTGTGGGGGGGGGGGGGGGGGGGGTGTACGTATAGTGTACCGGGAAACATTTTCAACAGGAAATGTCATGTCTAACAATATTAGTTGAGAATATTACACCACATGATTTTATTATATTGTTCTCATTGTTGGGATTTTACAACAAGTAATACGTGGGGAAATTTGTTGTTTTAAGACCAAAAGTAGCATATTTTTCTACTTTTTGTAAACACTTTTATCTGAAATGGCCATCAGTAACCTAATTGGGGGGGGGGGGGGGGTCGGGTTGGAAATTTCCAACAGTAATGTTGGAAAGTTCCAACCCAACCGGGGGGGGGGGGGGGGGGGGGGGGGGATACACATGGCATATAGCTAACAAGAGTTTGGTCTGGTTCAAGGGGGCAGGGAAGTGCAGTTTGAAATTTCAATGTGGATCAACACCCCCCACCAACACAACGGAGACCCTCTAGCCACGTCCCTGGATAAATACCCTTCCCAATGTTTTGCCCCCTCGCTTAGGCGATTTCTCCACTCTTGCTGACGAGTGTGGTCACTTCTGCCCAGAAACAATAAAGAATAAAGCTCTGGTTACTAAGAAGGGTAACTCTGTCAATTTGACAACATAATGATAGATTCCCACTGTTATTTTGTCCAAGTTTCCTTGCATACTATTCTGGCTATAGCAGGGGGGGGGGGGGGTCGGAAAAAAATTCCAGGCACGTATGATGGGGTGGGTGGGTGTCTCTCAGGTCCAAAAAGCAGATTTTTCCATATGCCAAATTTCCATTCCTGCTATTGAGTGTTATTTTGATGTGTTTTGAACAGAAACAGGTCATATATAGTTAATAGTAATGCTATACTATATATAGAGGTTATCAGAAGTTGGATCAGTTGCATAATGGCCAACAATAACCCAAATTCAACTTGATAGAACTGGAAACTGCGCTATTGGGAAAAAATTTTTTAATCAGGATTCCATCTACTGATACAACAAAATAAGAATAACTATGCAGAACTCAGCTGAAAATAAGCAATAAAATGAAAGCACACTTGACCATATGTGACATGGAAATAAAGATATAATAAATAATGGAATAAAATAAAATTTTGACAACGTAAAACATAAAATCTTAACAAATAAATTGAAGGCCAGCCAGGCCAGCTTGAACAATTTCAAATTGTTTTCCAAGTTAATGTGGATCAGCTTGTAATGTTGATCACAGTAACAAAGATTTTATCGTCACTGCATGATATCGTAAGCAAAAAAGAAGTGAGATTGGGCTATCCATCCATGTTATTACCAAATATTGCAAAGCCTATTACTTCAGGCAGTGGCTACCAGCCTGCCATTACACGCTATAACATGTTTCCTCAGTTCTGGTTTCTGAGATGCCCCAAGAAGAGTCACGCGGGTATATCATGGTTGTGTTTGGTATTAGCATTATTCTTCAAACTGGGATAAACTGGGATGAACAGTTGTATTTCCACATGTTTTGATAAACAATTTGGTTCCAGCAATACAGTAATGCCCTAATTAAACGACTCCATAACCACAGCAGAATAATGGGTAATTTTTCAGGGGAGAGCTTTCCGATGAATGACAACAAGCCATATTTCCAACTAAATCCTGACAAAATACCCATTATTTTGCTGTGGTTATGGAGTCAATTAATTAGGGCATTACTGTATATCACATAGCAAATATCAATATATCAAATAATCTGAAATGTGTTGTACCGGTACCATGTATTCTGTAGAATACTCAAATGTGATTATGTGACTAGATCATGTGACTATATATGATGAAAATGAATGTTAATAAAAACTTTGGCACTCTGCCTATATATCCCTAGAAATGTGATTATGTTGACACATTTCTTGATTATTGACACTTATATGATAAATTCAAATAGTATCGTTATCTCATTATGCACTGTTCTATTCAAATATCGGGCAATAAATTATGATAATGCAGAATAATCAGCTATTTGGTTGCTCAATTGATAATTTAGGGGGGTGGGTGTCCAAAAAAAAAAAATCCTGAAACGGAAAAAAAAGGGTGGGTGTCCAAAATTGCCTGGAAAAAAAAGGCCGGAAACGGAAGAAATTGGGTGGGTGGGTCCCCCGAGGCCGGAAAAAATTTAAATGAATTTTTTTTCGACCCCCCCCCCCCCCCCCTGGCTATAGCGGACTTAAAGAGTAAATCATCGGCTCATCTAAAATAACAAATAAATGTGATAATTAAAACACCATAGTTTCATGACAGTAAATCGGTTTACTCTGCAGAAGAAATGATATCTGTTCCGATCGCCACACCAGAAACTTTTGTCAATGTTATCACAATGTTTACATAAATTCAAAAGGCATTGATGTATGTAACTAGGTGTGGATGTATGTAACTAGGTGTGGTGTATGTAACTAGGTGTGGGGGTATGTAACCGGGCATTGAGGTATGTAACTAGGTGTGGATGTATGTAACTAGGTGTGGATGTATGTAACTAGGTGTGGATGTATGTAACCGGGCATGTAACTAGGTGTGGATGTATGTAACTAGGTGTGGATGTATGTAACTAGGTGGGGATGTATGTAACTAGGCATTGATGTATGTAATGAAAGTGTCAATGACACTGTAGCTCAACTTAGGTAGGGGAATAATTTAATGGTTGACAGTATATGGAGGAATAGGAAAGGTGCTAATTGAAATGTCTAACCTGCGCCAAAGGATTTAGTCATGTCATTGTTATCATCCATGACAAACTTCACGACGATCTGACCAAACCTACGACCTGTAGCCAGCGCCAAAGGATTTAGTCATGCAAAGAGTAAAATCCAAGATGGCTGCTGGAAGCCATGTTTTTTGGCCAAATGACCCCAAAATGACTCGTTCCCATCTACATATTAACATCCATGACAAATTTCATGATGATCAGACAAGCAGTACGACCTGTACCGGTAGCCCGCGCCAATGGATTTAATTTTTAAATCCAAGATGGCCGCTGGAAGCCATGTGTTTTTGCCAAATTACCCCAAAATGACTCGTTCCCATCTACATGTCAATGTCAACAGTCATGACAAATTTCATAAAGATCAGACCAAAGGTACGACCTGTAGCCCGCATGAAAGGATTTAGTCATGCAAAGAGTAAAATCCAAGATGGCTGCTGGCGGCTATTTTTTTCGACCGAATGACCCCAAAACGAATCGTTCCCATCTACATGTCATTGTTATCATCCATGACAAATTTCATGACGATCTGACCAAACCTACGACCTTGTAGCCCGCGCCAAAGGATTTAGTCATGCAACGAGTAAAATCCAAGATGGCTGCTGGCAGCCATTTTTTTTGGCCAAATGACCCCAAAATGACTCGTTGCCATCTACGTGTCAATATTAACATCCATGACAAATTTCATGATGATCAGACAAGCAGTACGACCTGTAGCCCGCGCCAATGTATTGAATTTTGAAATCCAAGATGGCCGCTGGCAGCCATGTTTTTTTGCTGAATGACCCCAAAATGACTCGTTCCCATCTACATGTCAATGTCAACATTCATGACAAATTTCATAAAGATCAGACCAAAGATACGACCTGTAGCCCGTGCGAAAGGAAATTGTTGATGGACACATGCACACACGGACGATAACCCATGGCAATAGCTCAAACTTACAAAGTAAGTTGAGCTAACTAGGTGTGGATGTATGTAACTAGGTGTGGATGTATGTAACTAGGTGTGGATGTATGTAACTAGGTGTGGATGTATGTAACTGGCTGTGGGTGTATGTAACCAGGTGTGGATGTATTGTAAACGGGTGTGGATGTATGTAACCGTGTGTAACATGTCAGGGTTCATTCACTTATCCAACGATGAAATTCCATGAGTTATCCAGACTTGGCTAGGTAGGCCTCTCAACTGCCTGTCTGGAAATGTCATAGAATTTCAAAATTACCCTTGAAGTTGAAGTGTATGGGTAATATGTCAATATCACAGAACGCTTTTAGAAGATAATAATTTAACTGACACTTAACCCTTTCAGTGCCAGGTCCGATTTTTGTATCAACCCATATACCCTGTGCCAATGCACATATAAGAGAATGCATTGGCCTAACAATTTTTCATCATTTGTTATTATTTTTTACAATTTTTTACAATTTTAATAATTTTTTCTTATATTCTTTAACAGACTTATTTTGTAGGTTTAGTGCCAGGGAATCTTACGTTTTTCATGGGCATCAAAATTATTACTATGAATACTTGGTGATAGTTTTGAGTTATAACATGCCCCTAAGGTTTTATCCAGTTTGTTTTTAAATTCGCTATAGCATGCTTAAGCATACCCAAAAAAAGGGTTAAATCGAAAGGGTTAAAAAGGGTTAAATCAAGTTGTGAAAAGATGTTAACTATTTTAAGTTCTTAAAGATGGTCCATCTCTTCCTAAACACGTTTTATATAGTTTCCGGGTATAAAATATTAAATATGAGGCGAAAACACCTGTTCGGAAACGCTTCTATCAATTAATATTGATTCTATATTATTTTCTTATACATGTAAGTGATAATAAGTGCGACATTTTTTGTTACTATTTTTAGATAAAAGTTATGCTGCATCCTACGCTCCGAACGAACAAGAGTCGTAGAATGTCCCAAATTGATAGTATGTATACCAAAAAAATTGAAATAAAATAAATATTAATTGATTATAGATATAATCGTTTCCCGACAGGGGTCTTTGATTCATATTTAATATTTTATAACCAGGAAACTTTATAAAACTTGTTATAAGAAGTGGTGGATTTTTCCAGAACTTTTTCACAGAGAGATCAGGTGGGAATGCATGTTAGTAGGTGGGCAGATATTTAAACAGGAAAGCAAACATGACACCAGTTGGTAAGTAACTAGTGGGTCGAACCTAGTGGACAGACAGTACTAGGTAGCAGTTTACATTTGAAAGTTAACGAGAGGCCAATCATGATCGGCAGATGTTAACCAATCCCTTGGCGATAGTAAATTACTATGATCAGAATCATAAATGAGAGGTTTGATGTTGAATTATAGAGTATACTGTTATGTAGTATTATTGACAAATGTACATAACACAAATTATTGTAATTTATGGGTCACTCGCATTTATATAAGAGAATGCACTGGTACAGGATCTGTAATGCTGCATCACCACAGCCTTGGGTTAAATGTGAAAAAGGTGACCTGGACATGGAATACTTGGGTTAAGAGAGTCCAATTTAAGTTTACAATGATAATGTATCAAATTCTACCAACAACACCCATCAAGATAAAGACACCTCACTGACCCATTAATATCAATTATATAGCAGAGCTGTCAACAAATCACAGGCATTGTTTATATTGAAGACTGGCATCTCTATTAAACCAATAACATTTATAATGACCTCAGACCATATGTAGACTGATATACTCAGCTGTGCAATGCAGCACAGATGTTCTAGTCTACTGTTAATATCATGTGATGTGTATTGTTGAAACTTTTTTTAAATTAGATACCATAGCTTTCTTTTCTGCACATTGAAAATTACATAGCCTTATCAATAGCTAAGTAGTCCAAAGGCATGGGATGAAATTGGTGAATGGGGTTTAAATTCGCTCCAAACAAATTTACCAGTACATAACACAAGATTTTGGACCGATTTAAACCAAACTTGGTGTGGTGACCCTTGGCAGAGTTATACTTACTTAAGGTTACTTAAGGTTGTTCCTGACAGCAGGCTTGGCCTCTTTTGTCAGCTCTTCTTGAGTTATCATTTCCATTATTGGTGCGTTGTATATGTATCGTTTTCTGCTTTTTTCAAAAAATTTATCAAGACTATTTTTAAATTCATTAACCGTATCTGCATATACTACTTCTGATGGTAAGGCATTCCAGATGTTTACTATTCTGAAAGGAAGGGTGCTGACTCTTTGTTTGCTGTTATGTGATTGGTGGTAGATTGTGTAGTCATGCCCTCTTCCCTCTCTCTTCACCATATCTGCTCTCATTGGGATAAGTTGTTTTTTTCACCTTCTTTGTAGACCGCATGTGTCAATTTATGTTTCAATGAGGTCTCCTCTGACTTGTCTGAATGAGAGAGTTGGTAGCTGTAATTTCTTCAATCTTTCATCATATTTCAATCCTTTCATTCCCGGAATTTGTTTGGTGGCTCTCTTCTGTACTTTTTCAATATTTTTGATCTGTTCCTTTGAGTTTGGGTGCCATACAGATTGGGCGTATTCTAGTTTGGTTCTGACCATAGTGGTGTAGATTGTTTTGAATATCCTCTCGTTCATGTTCTTGTATGATCTTCTAATAATTCCAAAAGTGCTGTTTGCTTTATTGAGTTTATTGCTGATATGTTCTTCGAATTTAAGTTTGCTGTCAATCTCCACTCCAATGTCTCTCTCTAGTTTGGTTTCTGATATTGCTTGTCTATTTCCTTGATTCATCATTGTGTATTGAATATCTCTTGTGTCTCCAATTGTCATCGCTTTGCGTTTATCAGGATGGAACTGCAACAGCCACTTTTCAGACCACTCGACCATCTTATCTATATCATCCTATATGATTTGCCTATCGGAGTCATTTCTGATGCTCCTGTACAGTTTAGTGTTATCTGCGTATAGCATCATATTTTATTTTGTTTCATCTGGGAGGTTATAATGGTGTTAGTTTTTAAACGAGAGGCCGATCACGATCGGCAGATGTTAACCCATCCCTTGGCGATAAAAATTTAATATGATCGGATAAATGAGAGTTTTGGTGTTGAATTATAGAGTATACTGTTATGTACTATTATAGACAAATGTACATAACACAAATTATTGGAATTTATGGGTCACTGGCATTTATATAAGAGAATGCACTGGTACAGGATCTGTAATGCTAAACCACCACAGCCAGCAAGCCCATGGGTTAAATGTGTAGGTGTGACCTGGACATGGAATACTTGGGTTAAGAGAGTCCAATTTAAGTTTACAATAATAATGTGTCCTAGTATACAGATAAGCAACCTCACCACTGACCCATTAATATCAATTATATAGCAGAGCTGTCAAAATATCACAGGAATTGTTTATGTTGAACACTGACCTCTATTAAACCAATAACAATTATAATGATATCAGACCATCTGAAAATATAACTCTGCAGCAGAGATGTCTACTGTTAATAGCATGTGATGTTTATTGTTGAATCTTTATTTTAAATTAGATACCATAGCCTTCTTTATCAGATTATTTTCACATTGGCATAAGAGACATCAGAAAATAATATAGCCTTATCAATAGCTAAGTAGTCCAAAGGCAATTGGTGAATTGGATTTAATGTTGCTCCAAACAGATTTACCAGTACATAACACAAGATTTTGGACCGATTTAATCAAATTTGGTGTGGTGATTCGGGGTACCCTTGGCAGAGTTATAATGGTGTTAGTTTTTCAAATTTTTTTAACTTAAAAACTTTTTAATTATTTAAAAAAATTAAAGGTCCACATTGTTCCAATCAGATAAAAAATGTTTGAGTTATGGCAGAATGAGTGAATTCTAAGTTGAAAAAGGGCCATAACTCTGTAACAAAATCTCGGATCAAACCCAAATTCGAACTCGATCTGTATTTTGGGCTGAGAAACCCATATACAAAATTTGGTTTCGATTGGATAAAAAATGTTTGAGTTATCGCATTACTCGTAAAGTGTCTACGGACAGACAGACGGACAGACAGACGGACGAACGACGAGTGGTCAATCCGGGCAACGACACTGGGTATGTTTACCATACTATGGTATGGGTAAACATAAAAACCCATATTCGAACTTGATCTGTATTTTGGGCTGAGAAACTCACATACCAAGTTTGGTTGCAATCAGATAGAAAATGTTTCAGTCGCATTATGCGTAAAGTGTCTACAGACAGACGGACGGTCAAACGACGAGTGGTCAATCCGGACGTTGACACTATGTTTATCATACTATGGTATGGGTAAAAATTAAAAGCAAAACTGAAATATGTTTTCAAATTGTTTATTTTATTATTTCTCAGACATAGCTGATTGTAATAAATCTCTGTCAATCCACATCAGTAGTGAATACATAAACACTCAAACACTCGCAACGTTCAGTTCTTTAGATGCAAACACATAACTCAAGGTTAGGCTGAAAGTTTTATCAACAGGGAGCAGATATGTATTGATTTGCAATATTGCATTTATTCTAATATCAAATTAGCTGCAATTAGCTGCAATTATTATTCAGAAGCTCTGAATTATAACACAACGTAACACCCGTGTGAACGGTTTAATGCAGACAACGGACCGTTTGAACTGAAAGTATGGACCAACAATGGATTCGTCTGAAAGCTACTGAATATGGGCTTGATTACCAAAAGTTAACATTTTCGGAACAAGTCTGAGTTTAGTGTGCCTGTCATTTTCAGAATGAGGTCCCTTGAGGGTGAATTTATTGATGCTACCCCGCATATTGGGCTAGCATAACTAAATTCACCCTCTGGGAACCTCATTCTGCTCAGGCCTCATCTTCTCTGGAAAGTTGAGAAACTTCTTCACAAAGATTCTATTTCTTTTTTTAGTTTAGTTTCTCTATATCCCCAAATAGGCAGACGACACATTGCATAATCAAGGTTCCCAATGGGTATAAAAATCACAATATTCACCATTTGGGAACTTCAATCTGAGTTTGTCTCCCATAGCAGATTAGGCCATGCAGAATGAGGCCCCCCCAGAGGGTGAATTTGATGATGCTAGCCCACCATGCAGGATAGCATCACTAAATTCACCCTCTGGGACCTCATTCTGCAAATGACAGGCACACTAAACTCAGACTTGTTTCTGAATTAACTGAATAAAATGCCCTCTGTAGGTATTCCCCCCCCCCCCCGCCCTTGCCCTTGATTGCTTGCAGCGCCCCTGTGTATACATGTACTTGATGCTGCCAGAGATATAATATATCAAGTGTGTGTAAATGTAAACTTCCACTCGATGTGGATCAATGTCTGAGAATACAGATGAGGTGTATACCCTGAAAACATGTACAAGGTTGTATACCAATAACACAAAAACATCAACAATTATGATAGAGTGGAGCACTAATCCTCATAACATATACAAAGATGGTATAAAACATACACAAAAGTAGTAAACATACAGAACATCAAGTCTGCAAATAGTGTCTGACAGTTGCAATATGAGGTCCCCAGAGGCCAACAACAAATCCCCGATGAACTTAATTGATGTAAGATTTTCGCTTCCCAAACCTCACCCCTTATAATTTTCTTTCGGATTTGTAATTAAAAATTGATGAAATAATTCTGGAATTAATTTTCATTCCGGAAGACTTGTGATTTTTTTTTAAATCACGGAATTCCGTCAAATTCCGGAAAACTTTCATCTCTGCCAGAGGGTGAATATAGTGGCCGCTATCCTGCATATGGCTAGCATCATCAACTTCACCCTCTGGGGATCTCATTCTGCTTAGGCCTCACCTTCTGGGAGGTATCTATAGTCTCAAATTAACATATATTTTTGTTACTTTTTCCCTTCTGTTCAGTTTCTATATCCCCTAATTTGCAGAAGATAAAATGCATAATCGAGGTGACTTATGGGCGAACATCATTGAAACTTCATTTAAGGAACTTCAATCTGATCCTAGGTCTCCAATAGATGTTGAGACGAGACCTAAGCAGAATGAGGGTCCCAGAGGGTGAATTTGGTGACACTAGCCCATTGTGCAGGATGGTGTCACTAAATTCACCCTCTGGGAACCTCATTTTGCAAATGACAGACACTATTTCCAGGATTGATGGTATAAAACATACAAGAAAGTAGCAAACGTACAAAAAACCCTGAGGTTAGGGCACAAGACGGAGCACAGTGCAGTAAGAAGTACAGGGTAGTATGATGTACAGAGCAGCACGGAGTAATCAGAAGCACATGTATGAAGTACAGGGTACTAGGATGTACATAGAATGTAGTAAGACTGTAAGAATAACAGAAGGAGTATAGCGGTTAGCGATGCTCTTGCCAATGGCAAAAAATATTTTCATTTGACAAAACAATGAAAATTTGGCAAAAAATTTGGCAAGTGGTAATTCAGGGATGTGAACTATCTAGTCATAAAACATCATCGACAGTGGGTTATTCATTACATATATATGTGCCATCCTCCAGACAATTCAAATTGAAGCACAATCAAGAAATCTATCAACTTATATTAACGCAGTCAGCAGTGTTATGTCGAATGTTATACGTAATCTTCTTTAGTTTTCACAAATTCATTTTCATAATCCCTTCTTTCTGTCATAATCAAGCCTTGAAATAGGGTGTCTGTCATTTGCAGAATGAGGTCCCCAGAGGGTGAATTTAGTGATGCTACCCCGCATAGCGGGCTAGCATCACCAAATTTCATCAATCAGCTAATCAACCATGGTTATAATATGAGTCGGAAAAAAAGTGATGTTCTGTAAATTTTTAATCGAGACTGGTATAAGTAATTTGTAAAATGATCTCAATGTAGATACTGCAGAAGGTAATTATTAATTGTTTTTACAGTTAATCCTCCATTTGTCTATTTGGATTATGGGTGCAAGCAGTCATTGTAACAATGCATATTAATGGCGATATATATCTATTCCAGGTATTTATGATGTAAGTGTTTTATGACCAGCTAGTGTAAGACAATAGGTTAATCAGCCGAATGTGAATTGAGACAGATTAATTTGTGGCTCATTGTTGTCGGCAATGGTACAGGGCGAAATAATATGCATGCTTTGATGACTGTGTAGCAATATAGTTTCTGGGTGTTGCTTATATAATTATTGCTACTTTGATATTTATTAATAACACTCACTTGCTTTATTAGCTCATTTTACCTGTGTCTGTGGTTAGTTTTTATAGTATTATAAGGTGACACCAATTTTTAAGTCTGGTTTACGAACACCGCCGTCAACTTTTATTCCATTCCATGAAAAAAACAACCTTTTTTTAAATTTTTTTTTTACTAGTGTACTAGTAATAAGCTTGGGGAATAATAGTTCAACATTACTCAGCTAAAAGGTAGGGTTTTTAAATTATATTCACATATGCCTGGCTAGACAATTTGTAGCTTGGAACAGTATATCACTAATTTCCTATTAATACATGTCTGTTTATTTTAAATTTGAATATTAAAAATACATTTTAAATTCATATTTTATATATAATTATTGTGAAATTCAGGTACAACTCTACAATTTAACATATATGCTGGGGTGAGAGAATTTTTTATTCCCCCCCCCCCCCCCCTCCTGCATCTACTTCCCCCCCCCCCCCACATGTTAGTAAACCAGACTTAAAAATTGGTGTCGCCTAACAAAGATAAAAAAACGAAAATTTCCTTCTATTTCCCCAATTATACTTACTCCCAATTAAATTTGGCAAATATTCATTTTGGCAAGACAAAATTTTGGTCTAGCACCAACCCGTACAGAGAGTACAGGGGGTCGTGGGAGTATGACATACAGAGCAATATGATGTACACAGTAGTATAAAGAACTGAGTGGTATACATAAGTGAATAGTATAAATTGTCAGCCACCAAATATAACTTTGTGATTTTCTTGATTTTTTGGAAGACCAAGCCAGTGGATGTACAATTATTAAGAGTTAAAGGGTAACCACCCCCCACCCCGTCTTCAAACAATGAAACAGCCTTCTAGATAGCTTGGCAGGGTATTGTTAGGATACACTTACTGGGCACTTTAAGGGTGTCATGTATCAATGCAACAACCCCACTTAACAGTAGGAGTATAAGTATACTCTTCATTCATCTGTTTAACCCTTTACCCAACAAACCGGCCAAAAACGCCCAAATAAAGCTTCAACAGCCTAAAATATCTTCGGTCTGTCTTAATAACACCATACAAATATGGATATCATTGGAACCGGTTCATTGACCACATTGTGATGGTTACAGTTATGCCCTGTGCCAATGCATTCTCTTATATATGCGAGTCGACCATAGGTCGCCTCACATATATAAGAGAATGCATTGGCCTAAACAAAATCTTTTTTAACACTTTTTACCATTTTTTCTTACATACTTTTAACAATTTTAGAATTTTTTCTTACATTTTTTAACAATTTTTATAATATTTTTTTGTTGGGTAAAGGGTTAAGTCCTTGAGTCGTCTGCGGCTATATATACAGAGAATGGTGACATCCTCTTGTCCTTAAATTCAAGTGTTTTCTTGTTGACTTTCTTTGATAAAGTTTGTTTGTTTGTTGCTGCATGTCGGCCTGTTGTCTTAGGTTTACAGATTTTTTTGTCTTAGGCCATTTTTTCAATTATTTGGTTTACAGATTTTTTTCTCGAGAGAGTTTAGATTACACCTGAATAAAATAAAAAAAATGAAATTGAGATGTCTAACTAATTTAGCTAATTGGAAATTTATATTTAGACAATCAAACTGACCTTTATAAATAAATATGACATTATTAATTTTATCAATGAGATTCACCTCTTGTTTTTTTTATTCTTAAAATATATCAATTTCATTTGACAAGTCCTGATAAACATGATAATGCCACACATAAAATTGTTAAGAATTGTCCCCCCCCCCAAGTTTCCAATTCTAACTCCACTGCTAACTCCATCTAAATTATGCTGTATAATTTGAACAACTGTTTTTTTTTTCTCAATACCATACATTTCAGCAGAATCGGTAACAAATGAAATACACCAGGAAAAAAAATGACATTGATATATCATGATTTAGTTCATAGTATTTACAGTTCCGGTGGGGTTAACAGCATATCAATTCCTAGCTTGTTCTCAAGTCTGGTAAAGGTCACCCTACTTCACAGGGGTCTGGAGGAAATTGGATTTATTTACATTGTAACTATATGAGTCAGCAATAAATATGAATAACTCTCACAGACTCACACTATTTAGACAGATAAGTCTCCCAGTTCAAACATTTTATTGCTTTTTAACCCTTTACCCAACAAACCGGCCAAATAAAGCTGCAACAGCCTAAATTATCTTGGGTCTGTCTCAATAAAACCATACAAATATGGATATCATTGGAACCGGCTCATTGACCACATTGTGATGGTTACAGTTATGCCCTGTGCCAATGCATTCTCTTATATATGCGAGTCGACCATAGGTCGCCTCGCATATATCAGAGAATGCATTGGCCTAAAAAAAAATCTTTTTTTAACACTTTTTACCATTTTTTCTTACATTCTTTAACAATTTTATATAATTTTTAATGTGTTAAGCCAATGCATTCTCTTATATATGCGAGGCGACCTATGGTCGACTCGCATATATAAGAGAATGCATTGGCACAGGGCCGTTCTGTTGGGTAAAGGGTTAAATTGATAAACTCTCCATTTTAATAGTGGCACAATATATCCCTGCAGACCCTATTACACATAGGCTTGAGAATACAGTGGGGGGCATTTGCAGAATGAGGTCACCTGAGGGTGATTTTAGAGAAGTTACCCCGCACCGCAGGCAAGTGTCACCAAATTCATCATCTGGGGACCTCATTCTGCATGGCCTCATCTGCTATGGGAGACCTAGACTCGGTTTTAAGTGACCCAGATGGTGAATGTTGTGATGTTCACCAATTGGGCACTTCAATTGAACATTGTGTGGTCTGACTATTTGGGGATCTAGAGAAACTTCGTGAAAAGAAACTAAACAACTTGTTAATTTGATAATCAAGATACTTTCCAGAGAAGATGAGGCCTAAGCAGAATGAGGTCCCCAGATGGGTGATTTTATTGATGCTAGCCCACTGTGCGGGGTAGCGTCTCTAAATTCACCCTCTGGGGACCTCATTCTGCAAATGTCCCACACCAAATTCTGAGGCAATACACATCCTGTAATATATAGCCTGTAGCATAAAGTTGTGTACATTACTGCAGGGAGCCCCCAGATGGTTATAATTAAATCCTTCTCAAAGTAAACAAGGCTCAATAAAGCCCCCTTAATTAAAACAAGTGCAAAGCCAAGCCTGGCATATGCCAGATGATCCATGCCCAAAGTTACCAGCTCAAATGTTCACAGTATTTACACTTCTGGAGGGGTTGACACCAAGCCTGCAAATAGCATGTCTGTCATTTGCAGAACGAGGTCCCCAGAGGGTGAATTTAGTGATGCTATCCAGCACAGCGGGCTAGCAACACCAAATTCACCCTCTGGAGACCTCATTCTGCTTAGGCCTCATCTTCTGGGAAGTATCTATAGTATCAAACTAAGATTGTTTTTAGTTACATTTCCCTTCTGGGAAGTTTCTATATCCCCTAATTTGCAGAAGATAAAATTCATAATTGAGGTGCCCAATGGGTAAACATCACTAACTTCAACTGGGGAACTTCAATCTGATCCTAGGTCTGCCACATCAGTTGATGGCCTAAGCAGAATGAGGTCCCCAGAGGGTGAATTTAGTGATGCTAGCCAGCTATGCGGGGTAGCATCACTAAATTCACCCTCTGGGGACCTCATTCTGCAAATGACAGGCACACTATTTCAAGGCTTGCATTAAAGTTTATTGAATAAATGAAAGATTGACATCTAAGCTCTTGGAAAATTGTGGGTAATGATGATAAATGTAGTACCTTATTTGGACGTGCCTGAGAACACAGTATTTTTATTAATTTTGACTATTATGAGCACTTTTTAGTTGAAGTCTTGGGACCATTGGTGCTTTTATTTGAATTTATTGAATGCTATTTATGTTATTCAGGGGCGCCGGAAGAGGGGGGGAGCAGAGGGGGCAGCTGACCCCCCTGCCCTTTATCACAAAACGGCCATAAAAACCGACAAATACCATTAAAATAGGGATTTTTGCCACAATGAATTTATGGTTATTTTCCCCGAGTTTGCTGAGAAAATGCCCTTTTTTGCGGAAAAGTGCCCTTTTTGTAGTCTCTGCCCCTCCTGCCCTTGGATGCTTCCGACGCCCCTGATGTTATTTTGTTGACTCCGTTGCCCAGGCTGATCGGTAAATGTTTGAAGACTTCAGTTAAAAACCTGGATCTCCGAAACATTGATTTAGTAGGTACCTGGACCTCCAAAACTCTTCTACTAATCATCAATGTAAGTCACTCAGAAAAATTAGCATGTCATTTTAGCACATATGAACAGAACGCACAAAGAACAATAATAAGTGTGTACAGCAGCTGTGTACAGTAACAATACCATCTCCATGTTAACCTTTTATATACTAAATACTCATTGACAAGTAGTTCCCTTCGGAGATGTTCAGATAATAAGTTCAACAAACGACCATAGGTCGATCATTTGTTGAACTTATTATCTAATCATTTCTCACCTATGAATATGAATCATTCTGCTCTTTTAATATCTGTTTTCCGTCTGATTTTATTACCTGAACACCCCTCTAGGTGAATAATAAGACCATTCCAATGTCTATTTTTCAGGCCTTAAAATCCATCAAAATTTGCGAGAACAAATTTATAGCGTTTCTACAGTGAATCATCTGCTTTTCCGAGAATAAAACTGAGAATCAAGATTCTGATTGTCGTCAGATTTTAATCTCTGAAAAGACAACTGAATGGGATAATCAATTTAGTATAGAAAGGGTTAAACATTAATTCAAATACATGTATATCAGGAATGCCCTAAATAATCGACTCCTAACCATGGCAGAATTATGGGTAATTTTTCAGGATTTAGTCGGAAATATGGCTTGTTGCCATTCATCGAGCTTTCCGATGAATGGCAACAAGCCATATTTCTGACTAAACATCGCTAATCGCGTAGAAAGTTCAAATATTTTAATCTGAATATGATTTTCAGTATATTGTTCAATGTGAGAGCTTTCCGATGAATGGCAAAAAGCCATATTTCTGACTAAATCCTGAAAAATTAACCATAATTCTTCTGTTGTTAAGGAGTCAATTTTTTAGGGCATTACTACTGTATCAGGAATGCTAGTCCCAAACTTACCAACATTGTAACTGGCCTTTGGAATGCTAGTTTAGAACTTAGCATCATGGTAACAATCTTTGGAATGCTAGTTCAGACCCTATGAAAGTAAAGAGACCTAAGATGCTCACAGTGGATAAATATGCAAAACATCGAAGTCTGTATATTCTCTGTATTATCTATATTCGTTATTGATAGTTCTCCAATAACAAAATTTCACATGTTGAAACCATTGGTATGTAAACAAATGGTTACACTGATTTGTTAACCCTTTCAGTGCCAAGTCCGATTTTTGTATCAACCCATATTTCCTTGATCATTTTTCAAATTTATTGATTATAATAATGTGATACATTGATGGAAAGAGCTCTTAGAGCTCTTAGAGCTCTTTCCATCAATGTATCACATTATTATAATCAATAAATTTGAAAAATGATCAAGGAAATATGGGTTGATACAAAAATCTGACTTGGCACTGAAAGGGTTAACTAACATTGCTAATCACGTAGTAAGTTCACATATTTTAATCTGAATATGATTTTCAGAATATTGTTCAATGATAAATGTCAAGTTTATATTAAACATGAAATATTATTGGACTTTTATGAAACAGCAATGTTTACATAACAATGCAATCAATGGTTTACATAACAATGCCATCAATGGTTTTAACATGCAAAATCTAATTGCAGAATTATTAATAAAGAAAAAAAGAACAAAGTTAATCTATTTTTAAATATACTTCTTCATGATAGTTGTTGTTCAAACTTAATTTTTTTTTTCTTCACATTTACCCACTGCAAGTGCCTTCAGTATCCTTAACCCTTTACCCAACAGAAGGGCCCTGTGCCAATGCATTCTCTTATAGATACCAGTCGACCATAGGTCGCCTCGCATATATAAGAGAATGCATTGGCTTAACATATTAAAAATTATAAAATTGTTAAAGAATGTAAGAAAAAATGGTAAAAAGTGTTAAAAAAAGATTTTTTTTAGGCCAATGCATTCTCTTATATATGCGAGGCGACCTATGGTCGACTCGCATATATAAGAGAATGCATTGGCACAGGGCATAACTGTAACTATCACAATGTGGTCAAGGAGCCGGTTCCAATGATATCCATATTTGTATGATTCTATTGAGACAGACCGAAGATATTTTAGGCTGTTGAAGCTTTATTTGGCCGGTTTTGGCCGGTTTGTTGGGTAAAGGGTTAAATAACTCACCCCAGGATGCTTGTTACAAACCAGATAACATAGCAACCGGGATCGGAACATTTGCCAAGAGCTGTTCTCGTAACACTTTTTGGAATGCTCATTCAGAGCTCAGCAGCATGGTGAAAGTCTTTGGATTGCTAGCTTTGAACCTAGCAACAATGATGACTGGCGTCAGAATGCCCCACAATTCATGAGTCCATATAGGGATTTTCTGTACATCCTTGGTGACTGGCCTCAGAATGCCTCACAATTCGTGAGTCCATGTAGAGATTATCTGTACATCCTTGGTGTCTGGCATCAGGTTGCCTCATACTTCAACTACAGTTCCAGGATGCTCTAGTTGAGTGGACACATGTACGGGATGCTCTAGTTGAGTGGATACATGTACGGAAGTCCATTTTCGCAGAGCGCAGAGTTTCTGTCAAACTAATGAACACAAGATCTCAGTCATCTATAACGATCACACTGCCACTTGGAGCAGCCGGCGGTGATGAACTGCCATCTGAAATAGACGATTGATAATCTGAGATAAGCAAACTGTCATATAATAAGTTATATTAATTTTTTAAAAATTAAAAAAATCTCGGAAAAAATATAGATCTGTTCTGAGACAACCCTGCAGTCTGAAGATGGTGTTGGGATTTTTTTATTTAACATTTCATATTTAATATCCGAATCTTAATAGCCTGTCTGTCATTTGCAGAATGAGGTCCCCAGAGGGTGAATTTAGTTATGCTACCCGCATAGCGCGCTAGCATCACCAAATTCACCCTCTGGGAACCTCATTCTGCAAATGACAGAACACGCTATTTCAAGGCTTGAGAATGCACCAGTCATACTTCCTTTCTGACTTTGTCACTGGTTAGGTGCCAGTTTGTCATTCTATATTTAGCACGGATTTCCCCCTATTTAGCATGGATTTTCCTCATGTCAATGGCAGACACAACTCCTTAAAGAATATAAGAAAAAAATATTAAAATTGTAAAAAATTGTAAAAAATTAAATGATGAAAAATTGTTAGGCCAATGCATTCTCTTATATATGCGAGGCGACCTATGGTCGACTCGCATATATAAGAGAATGCATTGGCACAGGGTATATGGGTTGATACAAAAATCGGACCTGGCACTGAAAGGGTTAAACAATGTTTTGTCTATTTGGTAAACATTTTCAGGACATATACTATTTATAGTAGGTCGAAAGTTCAAATCAGAAGGCTCCATTGATTAACTTTGCCTCCTGATTATTAAACATTAACACCTTCTGACAGATTGAATATTTTTGCATGAGTGAATTAGTTTCACATGGGTTTGTTTATAAAATTAACCAATAATCTTTGGAAATGGTTGCCGATTTAATGGATTCAATTTATCTTTTATAATTGAGATCATGTATAAAACATGCACATCACACATACAACAGCAAAGTGCATGTCGGAATGAGGTGTTACGACACCATGTGATTGGCAATACAATCCAAAATTCTCCTTTTCTTCGGGCAGACTGGCCTGGGGTCGTTTTTGTAATATAAACACCTCACGCTCTCATCTTGGATGGCCTGGTTAGCCCAGTCTCATATAAATAGGCCCTTAGACTCCACTGATCTTGAGTCATTTTCTGGTGTCAGGATATGAATAAGCCTGAGTTTAGTGTGCCTGCCATTTGCAGAATGAGGTCCCCAGAGGGTGAATTTAGTGACGCTATCCCGCATAGTGGGCTAGCATCACTAAATTCACTGGAAAGTTTCTTTGTTATAAAAATTCTACAGAAACTTTTTCACATAGCTTCTATTTCTTTTTTAGTTTAGTTTCTCTATATCCCGAAATTTGCAGACGACACATTGCATAATCGAGGTTCCCAATGGGTGTCCATCACAATATTCACCATTTGGGAACTTCAGTCTGGATCTATTATATCCCATAGCAGATGAGGCCATGCAGAATGAGGTTCCCTGAGCGGTATACAGTAATGCTCTAATTAATCGACCTCTTAACCAAAGCAGAATTATGGGTAACTTTTCAGGATTTAGTCGGAAATATGGCTTGTTGCCATTCATTGGAAAGCTCTCCCCGAGAGCTTTCCGATGAATGGCAACAAGCCATATTTCCGACTAAATCCTGAAAAGTTACCCATAATTCTGCTTTGGTTAAGAGGTCGATTAATTAGAGCATTACTGTAGTCTGCTGTAACTCATTCTACAAATGACAGGCTCACTAAACTCTGACTTGAATACAAATACAATTTTATTAACATATGATCGCAATATAACCTGCAGTGTACTGCATGATAATAACATAAATCAGATATTGGAAATAGTTTGTATGCCAGATGATTCATTATAGTATAGTACAGTACAGTATACCTTTGTTGTATCAAAATAAATACACTGGGGGTTAGGCCATGGTTAATTAATTTTATGTTCAGCATCATCCCTATTTTCTCTCACTGAGAGCTTTCAGATGAATGGCAACAAGCCATATTTCCGACTAAATCCTGAAAAATTACCAGTAATTCTGCTGTGGTTAAGCAGTTGATTATTTAAAGCATTACTGTATCTGCCAAGTTTCCAAAAAATTGACTGAAAAATGTAAGAATACAAGCCAAAAAAAATTGGGATGGACCTCATAATCGCAGGTGCATAGGTTCCCATGGTACTAGATGTCTGTGTCAAGCAGCAAAGCTTCAAAAAAATTAACCGAAAATTCTATGATTAAAAGCTCCGACAAAGTTGCCTCTATGGACAAGCTGATACCTATATATACAGTAATGCCCAAAGTGATTGACCACTTAACCACAGCAGAATTATGGGTAATTTTTCAGGATTTAGTCGGAAATATGGCTTGTTGCCATTCATCGGAAAGCTCTGGCGAGAGCTTTCTGATGAATGGCAACAAGCCATATTTCCGACTAAATCCTGAAAAATTACCCATAATTCTGCTGTGGTTAAGTGGTCAATTACTTTGGGAATTACTGTACCCCCCAATAACTAGTTCAGGGGGTATAATTAGCCATAGCCTCACTTAGAAGCTCTAAATGGGGCTGAACATATAAAGCCAGCAGGGAACAGAGTACAGAAAACTCCCCCATCAATCACAGGTCCCCTGGTGTGACCACTACAAGTATACATAATACTAGTATTAGTATATAGTCGTAGTGGTGGTATCGCACCAGGGGACCTGTGATATCAGTGTACGGCTCTTCATTAGTAAAGCTTTGGCAGACTATTTTGTATGTCTCTATAACTGTAGGTTCATCAATCACAATGGGCCGCGCTATACTGATATCCAGTTTAATGAAATGACTTAGTTCAACTAAGGGCAAAAAGTGAACTCGCTCAAGGGTGTAATCTTGTTTTCAATGAAGGCGCAACCACTTAGTCATGTACGTGTGTGGGTTCAGATTTTCTATACTAAATACTCATTAAGGAGTAGTTTCCTTTGGAAATGTTCAGATAATAAGTTCAACAAATGACCATAGGTTGTTAGGGATAGGACAATTTAATTTACAATATACACATATGGAAAGTACAAACACAAATAAATATTGATAGAATATACATGTATTACTTATTATCTGAACATTTCTCAACAATTAATATGAATTCTTCAGCACTTTTATTATCATTTCATCTGGCTGTCGTCTGCTCATATATCCTTAACATCCCTACAAATCAGGGTTGGTGATTTTTTTGATTTTTATAAATAAATCAAAAAAATCGATTTATTTGATTTAAATCAGATTTATTTGATTTAAATCGATTTTTTTGATTTTTTTTTCTAATTGGTATGAAAATATGCAATTGTGCAATGTCTTTGATAAATGAAGGTTCTAAAAGGTGTTGCTTATTATATCCAAGGCTGGATTAATCAAAATTCTATTATCATTTATTATTTTTTGTATAACTACCTGTATCGAGCACAAATATCATGGCAGAACAGATATAGTGGCAATGTACTTTAATTATGCATACACTTAGGTCCATTGAGTTCCAATGTTGTGATATCTGGATAGGTAAACCTGTGCTTAAAGATTTACTAATAAATTTAGTAAATTTTAGCTGAGAACTGAATATATTATCAATCGCCTTTGCTCCTCGGTGACTTGAAGACATACATGTAATCACACCATATATCAAGTATGGACATTAGACAACTAGAGTAGTTTAGATGGCAGAGTATATGGTAGAATTACTTGGTTGGCATTTGCATGTATGGCAATCAGAAAAGGAAAGGAAATTTAATGCATGTAGTGCAATGAGGAGTGCTGAATCTGATTGTAGTTACAAATAACCGGAACAGGCCGTTGCTGGAGCAGTAATCACAGAACCATGCAGAATGCCTGTTTCTATAGGCTTGACAATTACTGCACAATTTCATATCTATTATCCAATTTTGTATATTGTTTAATCATAATCATGTAGTTTACAAAAAAACTTGTTAGATATTGCAAATTCTTGACATATGCAACCATTTCAAAATTTTTGATTTAAATCAATGATTTTTTTGAAAAAAATCATTGATTTAAATCTTGATTTAAATCAATGATTTAAATCGCTTGATTTAAATCAGCCAACCCTGCAGTACAAATGAATAATAAACCATTCCCATGTATACTTTTAAAACTGAATGGGAGAATCCATTTAGTATAGAAAGGATTAAGTTAAAGGGATACTGTACACTTAATGCGGACATGTTTTATGGGACCATCTCCTTTTATACTGAACAGAATATATGCAACAAATGAATGAATTTGAGCCACGAATTTGTGCAAAATACACTCATGTGCTCTATGAACGATACAAAGAGCATGGTAATTATAATCAAAATGATATATGACTCCAGTTATAAATTTAATTTCATTATAATTACCAGGTTGTTTGCATCCTTCATCAAGCACATGAGTGTATTTTGCACTAATCCATGGCTCAAATTCATTCATTGCATATGTTCTGTTCTAGTATAAAAGGAGAATGTCCTATAAATGGCTGGATTTAGAGTACAGTACCCCTTTATTAGAATAATGATTTATAGACCTCAAATAAAACTTAATAATTGCTCCCTTTTTTCACTTTCTGAGGATCAAACTACTGTAGGACAATGAGTACATTAAAATAAAATAGTTTATATATATGGACTCTGTATGTACTCTTAGAAGCCATACCAAAATTAAAGAAATTCAATTAGCAGTTTTCCGCTCTCCACATAAGAGCTCATTATAATCATATAAGACAAATCCGAGAATGAATGGTCTTTATTGTTTAATGTTAAAACAGGTACCCTTTTTCTTTCTGAGACATTAATCTCTTGGAAATCGTTCTTTATTATTATCATTATACAAATTAGTCTAGGCTGTGCTGGGGGGTGATCGTCGCACATCGGGGGAATTTATGCGACCATCATTTTCTTATGGGAAAATTACTCTAGTTTTCGAATTCAGAGGGCGCCGAGCCGAGATAGGTGTCAAAATATAACTTTTCACTATGTTTCATAGGGTACCCTACCTAAAAAATGACATATTTTCAAAGGTTAACAGGCATTAGCCAACTGGTTAACAGGGCAGCAACATCGGAAAGATTGTAAACATATATGCAAAATATGGAACGAATATAGACACTTAATCAGATTCAACATCGTTTTCCTGCTTTCGTTCTGATTTCGTGACGTCATGGTAAAATATGTAGCGTGACGCGTCAAAAATTCATGGCGATTCAGACAAAGTGTTGTGCGTCAACTCTGTGCAAAGATAGCATATCTGTCGAATTCTTCCAAGTTATATATTTTTGGAAATGGAAGGGTACCCCCTATATAATGATGTTCATACTTACATTATATCTTTCCAAGTAGTGACATAATAGACAAAAACTTAACCCTCCCCCCAATTTCACAAATAACCACATATATGTGTCCATGCAGTTTGTGTCCACCAAATAAATTGACAATGCACAGTTTACCTTTTCATATTGTGTAGAATCGTACGGCGACACTGATAATGTAAAACATCGTTCAAATCCTAGATTAGGAAGGTAATTAATAATAAAGCCTATTTTTATATTGACACTCTATACACCAGATGTATGGTAACCGGACTAGATCATCAACTCTGTGCAAATATAGCATATCGAATTCTTCCAAGTTAAATATTTTGCAAATGGAAGGGTATTGCCTACAAAATGATGTTCCTATCTTTATTATATATCTCCAAATGGTAAACTAATCGAGAAAAGCTTAACCCTCACCCCAATTTCACAAATATCCACTTAAATGCACCCATGCAGGTTGTTTCCAATAAAACATCGACAATGCACATTTTGTAGTGTCATATAGGGCAGAACCATCCGGGGACATGGATAATGTAAGATTCCGTTCAAATCCTAGATTATGAAGGTAATAAAATCCAAGATGGCGTCCAAGATGGCTGCCAAGTTTAATATCGGCACTCTGTGCACACTGAGTGTGCACACCGGTTGTAACTGATCTTTATTTCATAGAGGCTGTATTTTAATATGTATAAGTCAACTGGTTACGTAAAACCAATGATGGAGACCAAAATGGCCGCCATAAAACTAAAAAATGTTCCGATAAAATTACCTGCTTCCGAGTTGCAATGTTATGTGAGATATATGTTATGAGTTTTGTAGCTTATTCGTTCGTGCATATATGTCTCTTGATAATGTGATCAGAATCCAATAAAACTGTTGGCATTGAGAAATTAAATGCTCATTTTATTTCTCAAAATCGACATGTAATGCCAAATTGCCACAATGGGATAGTGTTTCAACCTGACATCCATTTTGTGGTATACAAGTCAACGTTCTGCTTGGTGATGAAACTGCTGACTTTTATATTAGTACAATAAGAATTGAAGCTACAATGCCGACTAAATATACATATTCAATCCTCAATAACCAATGTAGGTGTCCACGGTAATGACTCATTAGACCCGCTTACACACACCGTCAAGCAATAACAACCAATTTAGAATCCTGATAATTGCGGGTATGCAAAGAATGGACAATTTATTTTATATATCTCATCAATGTTGTCAATGCGTACTGGGGTAATTGATTTTCACGTTCATTGGAGTGATGTTCTATTGAAATAACCGAAACAAATCTCAAACAAATCTGACAAAATACGTATCTGTGTCGTTATATTCTCGCTATGGTCCCATCAGACGTGGATTTATGCTTATTTACTTAAGCAGTTCATTTGAGTATTTGCTTATCTGTACTTAATTCTATGCTGCTTGATATGCGTGGTTGCAGGTGTATTAATTATTTTATTGAATACACATTGACGACCAATAGTATAATTATTGTCCTGCTAATGTACTATAGATTTTGTATGTCTGAGTAGTGGCTGATGCCTTCGGCGAGTTATATATATGCATTCGCTTCCATATTATTTTATATCTTCCCGGCTGTCCAGAATTCGCGTTGCTATCACAATATATTTAAACACATTATATGCATTCAGTATTTAACTTCATACAAGGCATTGGTCATTTTAAATAATATCAAGTTACTTGGAGCTTACCCCAAGAATGTTGCACAGAACCAACTTTCAGGTTTGGTTGGAACAGGTAGAATATTATCAAAACTGACCCCTCATTTGTAAATACTAATGCTTTAAATGATAACGGTAAGTGTGAGGCCGTGGTATTGATTGTGCTAAGTCCCATGAAATTTGGATCCATGAAAGTTGGTCTCACACGACTCTCCGTCACACGTACCCAACTATGATAATCACGTACAGTACTCGAATGGGATAAAACTATATCATCCAATTTATATATCAGTATGGAGCAATCTCGGCAATTAACCAAAGATGAAAAGTACAAGGATTAGAAAGCCACACAGTTAGAAGACGTGCTCAAAATGTCATATACTCAGTTGCCCAGCATTAGAATGATGCTTGTCATACTAAATGTGTCCCTTTCACTGATGCTGATCCATTTCAAGCAACGGGATGACTACTCGTTGGTCACATGTTATCAGCCATAGCCGCGGAATTAGTTTTTAATCAAAATAGAGTATAACCGCTACAGGTAGGAGATTCTCAAGAAATATAGTAGCCGTGGAGTACTTTTAACACAAACAATAATTAGCAGCTCCTTTGCACGATCGCCAATTTTCTGCAATGGAACAACATACGTATCTGATATATGTCAAATATTCATTATTGTGTTAATTGTCCCCAGGATACATTTTACCTGACCGAAAGCATATATGCAAGCATGCGATTATCACAAATATCAGATAATGTACATAGGTGGTAGTTATTGCGTGCATTCATCTAAGTAGACGTCCCAGAAAACAATTGATTTAAATCCTTATTTTAGCTTAATATTGAGGAATTTGAAGCCGTAATGGGTCGGTATATTTTGAGTAAGTTTACCTTGTGAGCACCATACAATCAAACCAGGTTCCATCGTTGAATGTGGCGACGGTCCTATATTCGACAATGACACACGTTCTTGTTTGAATGTTGGATTGAATGTATGACATATATAGACAATCGCAGTCGGACATTTGATGGCTGTTGGACCTATTTGCTCATAATATGGATTCCTCTGCGACATGGGGCAAGGCATATAGTAAACTTACACATAGTATCCCACACATATGAAACTTCGAAAGTAGCAACACCCTTTGCTTCCAGCATATTAAATTAGTAATCTCTCTACTTTCTTATGTGTACACCTGGTAGGAATTTAGATCGAGATACTTCATGCTTTGAGTTATGGTAATGTACGTGTAAAATTGCACACAAATAATGCAAACATATTTGCCCTTTGAAAACCAGTTAAGTGTTACATTTAATAAATGGATCTAGTCTCGACTAAGATTATGCGATTGAAGTTAATTTGTCTTCAAAATTGTCGATTCTAACTCACCACCTTATTAAATCGAAAAAAGAAATATTTCTTATAATTTGAATTTAGTCCCACTATTAATAAAATTCGTCCATTTTTCTATTATATATACCCATGCCATGCAGTGCCATTTATGAATTACTTATGATAAACAATTACTTGTTGGGAACAATCACGTATCCAGCTGAAGAGTAATTGGATTGCATCATATGATTGGTCAGGTCAATTTAATCCAACAATACTGTCACAGTGAATTAACTATTGCAACTTCTCGGCTTATCGTACTTGGCAGAAATGCCCGCGCACATGTGCCAACCAACTTTTTTATAGTGTTCCCCGAGTTAACAGCTAATGATTAAATTAGGTTCACATAAGACCAGAACATCAACTTAATCGTGTCACCGGCTGTGTAGATCCGATAGATGTATGTTACTCATTGCTGATAAGTACCAGCATGATGAAGTCATGTTATCGGTGGTTAAATGTCTAACGAAATTGTCTACGAGTGGATAGGCCTTATCCAATATAAAATATGGCAGAAACTTATTATTTCTTCGTCTTTTGACGAAATGGATGATCATCATAACAAAACGCTCAATAGATGTATTAATATATTGCGACAGCGACGTGAAACCTGAACTGCAGGTGTGAAATAAAATGATATGGAAGTGAGGGCATAAAACCTGTGAATTAACTCGTCAACCACCCATGACTATAGTACGTTGGTGGGAAATTGATTTAAACTATCGGTTGCAACTGCGAATAGTTCATAAAATGAGTATTTGCAACGAACATGTAACCGTTTATTGTTATCTAAATCTTCAGAGTTGAGAAGTACTAAACAAATACGAATTAGAACTGCTTATGTTAACACCCATTTTCGTGCGGGGTGGCATCCCGAGGAAATGTAGAGAAAACAGTTTTAGTTCGGTCTAAATTGCTGGTGATTATTGTCCGTTATTACATTGGAACATCGCTTCTTTGAACGTAGAAACCAACTACCATGGTAAGCAGTTGACGACATTAGCGGGGTAATGTGAACACAGTTGGCTAACATTTTCGTATAAACAAAATATCCGCAATTATTGTAGGTCCGTTATCTCCAGACGGTTTACGATTGCGGGTCTAATGTGCTACTAGCATGGAAAAACTCCTTTATTTATTGATAATTGAATATATAACTATTAGTGCATACACTGCATAGGCATGTTTTAATCGGCATTGTGGCTTCCATTATTGCTATACTAATGTGGATGTTTGCAGTTGTAGCATCGTGTAGCAGAACATTGACATATATACCATCTTGAAATGATTGGATGTCAGTTTGAAATTCGGTCCTATTTAGGCAATTTGACATTATATGATGTCGTTATTTTCGAGAAATTAATGAACAGTTACTATCTTAATGTCCCCAGTTTCTTCAGATACGGATCATGTTGGACACAATGACATATATGTACGAACAAAAAAGCTACAACAGTCATACCATGTGATTTTATTGCAACTCAGAAGTTGGTCGTTTTATCGGAACAGTTCTGTTTATTTTGGCGGCCATTTTGGTCTTCATCATCGGTTTTACGTCGCCAATTGCCTTGTACGTATTAAGATACAGACTCCATCCAAGACAAGGCCATATTACATAAAGCACTCGCGATGATCTAGTCTGGTTACCATACATCTGGTGTATAGAGTGTCAATATAAAAATTGGCGGCCATCTTGGACGCCATCTTGGATTTTATTACCTTCCTAATCTAGGATTTGAACGATGTTTTACATTATCAGTGTCGCCGTACGATTCTACACAACATGAAAAGGTAAACTGTGCATTGTCAATTTATTTGGTGGACACAAACTGCATGGGCACATATATGTGGTTATTTGTGAAATTGGGGGAGGGTTAAGTTTTTGTCTATTATGTCACTACTTGGAAAGATATAATGTAAGTATGAACATCATTATATAGGGGGTACCCTTCCATTTCCAAAAATATACAACTTGGAAGAATTCGACAGATATGCTATCTTTGCACAGAGTTGACGCACAACACTTTGTCTGAATCGCCATGAATGTTTGACACGTCACGCTACATATTTTACCATGACGTCACAAAATCAGAACGAAAGCATGAAAACGATGTTGAATCTGATTAAGTGTCTATATTCGTTCCATAATTTGCAAATATGTTTACAATCTTTCCGATGTTGATGCCCTGTTAACCAGTTAGCTAATGCCTGTTAACCTCTGAAAATATGTCATTTTTTAGGTAGGGTACCCTATGAAACATAGTGAAAAGTTATATTTTGTCACCTATCTCGGCTCGGCGCCCTCTGAATTCGAAAACTAGAGTAATTTTCCCATAAGAAAATGATGGTCGCATAAATTCCCCCGATGTGCGACGATCACCCCCCAGCACAGCCTAGACTAAATCTGAAAATGAACTTTCTTTATTGTTTAATACATTGTTAAAAAAGGGACCCTTTTTTTCTTTCTGAGACAAAAATATCTTGGAAAGCGCTCTTTATTATTATCATTTATAAGACAAATTTGAAAATTAAAAGTCTTTATCGTTTTGTTATTTTTGAGACAATAATCTGTATCACGTCAATACATTATTTCCCAAAGGCCTATATTATAGTCTGTATATATAAGTATTTCGTCATTTTGGTCCACAGAACATCATAAAAGGAAATATTTTCAACAATCACTAGATTTAATATGAGGCCTGAACATTATGAGTCTTTAACAAAGAATTGAAATCATGTGACAAACCAGATGTGGTCGCTGCCAATTTAATTGGTATCTGACACACTTCATGGATATAGTAATTATTATTCGGGAATGTTCATTGATGGATAAGATATAAATTGAGCTGTTATTAACATTTCAGTCAATTACATTTTTACATTCCACAATTGATTATTTCTAAAGCTATAGAAAGATTAGAACTTGAATCCACTTGGAATGGGCATTTCGGGATTTAATATATTTAGAAAATCTGGAATAATCTTCTTAGTCAAAATTAATGGGAAATTTGAAACATTTGAGGAATGAGAAAAACTCTCATTTGCTAATTGAGGATGTAAAATTAATGGAACAAGAGGTGTGCACTCGAGTGCTAGCATACCCCCACTGTGGCAAATTCAACCCGCATTATCCGTAAACTCAACCAAAAAGATTTTTAACTTTAAAGAAAAATTCGGACTAATAATATCAATATGGTGTCACAAGAAGCTTGTACAGAAAAAATTATTCAAATCGGTTCATATTTGTTAAAGTTATTAAGTCAGACAGAATTTTCTAAGTCAAAATAAGTCGAAAATGAGGTGTAATATTACGAAAAACAGTCTGAGCCAATCCCTAGCCGCATCATGTAGAGAGGGTATTGTGAGAAGCATGTATACCAAAAATTATTGAAATCGGTTCATATTTTTTAAAGTTATTAAGTCGGACAGAATTTTCTAAGTCAAAATAAGTCGAAAAAGAGGCGTAACTTTAAAAAAAAAGTATTATGCGGAGAGACCGTCCTAAGGAGATTGCATACAAAAAATTATTGAATCGGTTCATAGTTGTTCGAGTTATGAGGTCGGACGGACGGACGGATGGACAAACGGACGGAGAATGCGTGACGGATGGCTAGACAGATGGACTGACGGACGGACAGACGCAGTCAATCCAGTATACCCCCCATTTTCTTCGAAAGTGGGGGTATAATTACTAAAATTAGGAGAGTAGTTAAAATGTAGTTTCAATTTACTGGATTTTGGCTGTAAGTAATTCTCTGGGAAGAGTTAAGGAATATTCATATACAGGTATTCAGATTTCATAGGTAACCATGGAAGAGACTGATATTCCTTATGTTGGGAATATTGGGTCTAGTAGCTGCTAGTAATACAAACATTTTCATCCATGGAACATGCATACTTGTCGTGGTGTAAAAGTACCTTTTATTGTTTCAGATTATTAAACAACTATTCAGGACATTGAGGCCAGAGTTAAAATATCTTGTTTGCACTTTTCCCTATCACACTACCAGTTGTTTCAAGAGTTTAGTAATGCCCTAAATAATCGACTCCTTAACCACAGCAGAATTATGGGTAACTTTTCAGGAGTTAGTTGGAAATATGGCTTGTTGCCAATCATCGGAAAGCTCTGTGAGAGCTTTCCTTAGAATGGCAACAAGCCATATTTCCAACTAAATCCTGAACAGTTACCCATAATTCTGCTGTGTTAAGGAGTCGATTATTTAGAGCATTACTGTAGTTTTTAGATTTAATATACTGTGATTTGAGATTCAAAACCTGCTATCTTATCATAAAAAACATATTTGTCCAACTGTCACAAAAGGAAACGGGGAAAAAAACGATTTCTGCTCATTGTTTTGACTGCTTCATTTTATGAAATCTGAGGATGACTTTTAACAGCAGATGATATGCACAGCGTGCACTGCAAAGTAACACCACAGAAAAGGCATAGTGGTTGTAAGTGACATGAAATTGAAGCAAATTTGATTTCAGAAGTCGCCAAGAACAGGCCTGGGACATTTAATGCCAAAGTGGTCCCGATGATATTGAATTTTCCCTGACTCTACTGATGCCATGGTGAGAATCAATATGAGCGGAGATCAATTTTACAGACGCTGGAACAAATCTCTTCAAAATGAGCACTGGTCTCCAGGCTCAATATTGATTCAACATTTCACGGAAATAATTCCCAATTTGTTTTCAAAAGGTACTGGGTTCTGATAAATTGTATATTGAATTTCCACATATATCAGTTATACAAGGTTTCTTCAGTTTTCATCCTGGCGGGATTCTCCCATTGGATCATGAAAGTATACATTATAATAATAATAATAATATATAGCATTTATATAGAGCTTCATCCCTGGTGTAGCTTGAAGCCCTGTTTATTAGCAGAAATTTACCTTGGCTAAAAAATTGCCTGGGCTAGAAATATTTCAGCCAAAAGCATGGGATAGGCTTAGTACCGTAGTAGGTTTTAAACATCAATTATCATGGCAGATCTCAGTTGGGTCTGGCTTCAAGATAGTCCTTGTTATCCCAGTACACTGTGGCTTTCAACAAAGAACTTTTGCTGTATGCAGACTTCCATGGTGAGACACTAAGACAATGTCTGAAGCAAACATCAGGTTCTAAAATTTTCATCGGCTGAAAATAGCTGGCGAAATTTCTTTTTGCCATGGCATTTGCCTCAGCACAGGGGATAGCCCAGGCTAATTAACAGGGCTGATTGGAATGGTACCAAGACACTAAAATTCCACATCAATATATATTCAAATACTAATAGGATATGGTGTTAGAAATTAAAGGTGGCAAGATGAAATAAGGCGGAGGAAAATTTATTTTGTTCATGGAACACGACCGACTTGGCACGACCCTAATTATTTTTTCTGTGACGACCCTAATTTTAACCAAAAGTGAAGGTAAAATGAAATTTGTCGTCACGAAAATCCATAACGTTTGCAAAAAAAATTCAGGAATTTTTTTAATTTTCCATGACCTTGAGGCAATGAAATTCAATGACTTTTCCAGAATTAGCAAGGTGAGATGAAACATAAATAGATAACCTCTCCTCACAACTTAGCCTCAGTATTAGTTAAATTACTTGACAGGAAGAAAGTTCTCCCAAAAAACACTTCCGGTAAAAATATTGTTATTGTTAACAAAGAGGAACCTTACAGTGTTACTCCTCCTCAATTTTTATGCAGCCTTGCCTTTTTACATGACTATTCCAGGCCCTGCAAGCGCTATGTTTAAAACTGCATAACTTTCACGATTCCGTACTAGCGAACGAACCCTGTGGACAAATCTCCATTTATTAACCAATGATATTGCTAGAAAACTATACAAATAACCAGTCTAATATTTAGATGATCCTACCTGTTTTTGACTGTTGTAGTTTTTGCACCATGTCCTCCAACCTCCGACACGGAACTTTTGATGCACTGCCCTGACTACTGGCACTGTCACTGGCTCGTTTCAGTCCTTTCTGCTGATCATTCGTCTGAGTATCAGAAGACGCAGACGAAGCACTATCGGAATTGTCCTTGGGCGATTTGTCTTGCCCAGATTTGGAAGAAGAATCTTTTGATGCTCCTTTGTCCTTCTCTTGTGGAAACATGTACGATAACCGTGGAAAATATTCCTCTAAATGCGTGAACGAAATCATCTTATTACACTTCAGAACCGTCACTGGTAAGCTATAGTACTGAATAAATGCTTTCTCAACCTCGTCCGTACACGTACACAGTGGAATTTTCAGCGCCGTCTCAATTCCGTACAAGAATTCATTGATACTGCACTCTGGGAAATATAGTTTGCATACAGCTTCAACGAGACAGAATTTTCCATCATGAGGCTGAACTTTCAACTCCATGCACGATATGCTTTTACCGTGTAGAGTAACACCAATGATGTCATTCACGAGTGGTGAAATCGATGCATTCGCAGCAGCAGTAATAACAGTGTTCTCACACTCTCTGCTAGACACTGACACAGGAACAGCTGTGCTTGGAAGTTTATTTATGGAAACACTCTCCTTTTGTATTGCTCCGTTAACGTTTCCCTGAACATTGGATATAACAGGCATCGAAGGAGTCTCGTTTACGCTAGCATTAGCAGTCACACTTTCAACAGATTTCCTGTGTGCATTCGTATAAGAGTTCGGAACAGGAACATTTGGGGGCACTTGAGACCGTTGCCCTGGTAACTGTCCTCTAGGAGGTTGTCCCTGCATGTTGTTAGGTCGTGGTGTATTATTAGCCACCTGACCTCTTGGACCACTTAATGGTGGCATAGGTCGCTGTACATTATTAGGTAATCTATGCATGCTATTAACATCAGTCTTTCCTTGTTGCATGTTTTGTTGATGATGCATTTGTTGACGGGGGTTCTGTTGATTCTGATGACCTTGACCTTTCTGCAATTGATTTTGTTTCTGCATCATTCTTTGTCGTTCCATCAAAAGCTGGTTCTGAAGTTTCTGTTGTTGAACATGCTGCTGAAGTGTCTCTTGTTGCTTCTTGAAAGCCTGTTCTGGCGACAGCATATTTGGATGTTTGTTGCTAGGCAACGGAAACTGACCAGGAACGGACGCAGTTGGGAAGAGCTGACTGGGAGCAGCAGCCGTCATTAGATTATTGGCTGAAACTACGGGATCGGGGCCAGACATCGAGTGAGGAGACGTGATTGGACTTCTCTGGTTTGGCGTCTGCTGATTGGTCGGTTTGTCTCCCATGGGAATGGGTATTTGGTTGTTTTGAGGCATCATAACATTTGGTGGTCCCATCCCCGGTCGCAATGCTCCAGGCTGACCTGGAAACATGGCATATGGGTTCATATATGTTGGAATCTGTCCAGGTCGTGCTCCGGGCTGCATCCCAGCCCCTAACATCCTCATTTGCATCTGTCCGCTGGCCATCGCATTCATCTGAGCCAACGACTGGAGCGGATACTGCGCGAACTGCGGAGGAATGGCTGATTGAGAACTCACGTTATTCGGTGGATTCCTTGCATTAGATACGTCCATATTTGGAGGATATGCCACACTGGACTTGCTAGTAGCAACATTATTTGGAACATCCATGTATTTCGCTGCATCCAATGGATTTTCGAATGGCAGGTTCGTGATGACGACCTTGTGCCTTGAAGTGACGGCGGTTATTGGAATGAGCTTCGTGTTACTCCCAAACTTAAAATCGAATCCTGCCATTTTACAGGCGGCATTCAAGAAGTCACATTCGAGTTGTGTTGGTGTGTAGGTATCAATGACAACGTCTTTTAGTAGCCCGGCAGCATATCTTATTACAGAAACCGGAACAAATTCTCCGTTCATTCGCCTGATGAATGGACTGACTGTGTTGTTGACTTGAAACCAGCCACAGTGTCTCTGCACGTCCAGTGATTTACCTGGGTCCGGAGTGTTATTTGGCTTCACGGCTGATGTAGTATTGGTCATCATCAGTTGTGTGTTGTTGGTCGTGTTGTTGGTGCTTTCAATAGCAATGTTCTGTTTTATATTTTGAAGAACATCATCAGGAAATGTTTTTTTGACTAGCTCATAAAATGCCTCAAATTCGGACAAGTCAACAATTAAATCCTGAGTCGTGAATAATTTATCACCGAACTCCTTCCCACAATGCTCGAAGTTGATCTCGTTTAATAATTTAGCTTCGATCTCCGTAACGAAATAACTCGTCAAAGGTTCTCGCTTCCCGAGCTCGTCAGGAAACTGATTCGGGTACCGACTCAGAAGTTTCTTTTCAACGACGCGAACAGACACAAATTTTTTATCTTTCCTGAATATATATGGAACATTCTCTTTATCAACCGTTGCCCAACCAAAAATTCCTTTGAAACTCGCACAGTCGATCTGATCTTCGCTGTACTCCAATTTCTTTGCTTCAGGTTTGGGTGCTTGTCCGTAGCCGCGGTTGAGTTCACCCGGAGTAGGAACATACTGCTGTTCAGACTGTGGTGAGGTGGTTGGTGCATCAGGACGCACCACGGCTGGCTGACCGATGGTCACGTTCTGTGCAGGCTGGGTTAGTAAATTATTGAGTGTCTCATGGCCATACCCAGCCTCACGAGGCTCACCCTTTATCTGTACTGGCATCATAAATCTGAAAATACATTTGGTGACTCATCAGCTATTTATATGCCAATTAGACGATTCAAAACGGCAACAAATCTTCAACCCTCAAATTAAACCTAAGAATAAGTTGATTTAACCCTTTCATTACTGGAGCTTCCTGAAATTTTTCGAAAACCCTGTGCCAAAGCATTCTCCCATGGGGAGCCTCGCATATATAAGAGAATTCATTGGCCTAACAATATTTACTTTGACCTTGTAAGCCAGCGCATTCTCTTATATATGCAAGGCTCCCTATGGGAGACTCGCATTTATAGAGTAATACCCTAAATAATCGACTCCTTAACCACAGCAGAAATATGGTAATTTGCTGTAGTTAAGGATTCTATTATTTAGGGCATTAATGTAAGAGAATGCACTGGCAGAGTATCTTTAATGCTGCACCAGCTCATGCCATGAAAGGGATAATATTAACACCTACATGTAATTTCTCGGTGACTTAACCCTTTACCCAACAGAACGGCCCTGTGCCAATGCATTCTCTTATATATGCGAGTCGACCATAGGTCGCCTCGCATATATAAGAGAATGCATTGGCTTAACACATTAAAAATTATAAAATTGTTAAAGAATGTAAGAAAAAATGGTAAAAAAAGATTTTTTTAGGCCAATGCATTCTCTTATATATGCGAGGCGACCCCATGTCAGAATTATTTATGTTCATATTCTCGAACACGAATCAAAGCGCTCGGTTTGAACTGTCATATACATGTACCTGCGAATATCAAGATGACAGTCAGCATAGATATAGACAATTCTACCAGATATTTTATCTCGTCATAATTATAGTGTCTTCTGTATCAAATAGACCATGGTCGACTATAAATTCTGAGAGTGCGATGAATTCTAGTTTTTCTTGTTTCGACAGTCTAGTTGTAATGTCAAAAAATGAAGTAAATATGAATCAATACGTCACAAATATGCAAATGATGTGTTCGTTCTCACTACTGAAAGTTGTGTATCGCTGATCAGGGACAATTTTGTCACATTTTAACAAATTTTAAAGGCAGAAAGTGTGCAATAAACAGAATAATCAATTGGTTTCGCTGATTACGTGATATTATTCACTTGTGGAGACCCTCACTTGGGTTTTACGAGGCCCAACTTGTTAATTATATCATGTAATCACCGAATCCAATTGATTACTCTGTTTCTTTTTGACCCGTACAAAGGATCAAAATAGGTTGATCAATATCATTATCACAAAGAAAAAAATAGAAAAACTTTATATTAATATTTTAGGTTTTAGTATTTAGAGCTATGCGGTCAAAAATTTCTATGAACCTTCAATTGGGCAGACTGGTGACGTATGTTACAGGCTACATTGTACAGTAATGCCCTAATTAGCAATCGACTCCTTAAACACAGCAGAATTATGGGTAACTTTTCAGGATTTAGTTTGAAATATGGCTTGTTGCCATTCATCGAAAAGCTCTCCCTGAGAGCTTTCCGATGAATGGCAACAAGCCATATTTCCGACTAAATCCTGAAAAGTTACCCATAATTCTTCTGTGGTTAAGGGGTCGATTACTTAGGGCATCACTGTACATGCACCTCAACCTACCTAATATTATTGATGTTATCCTTCCAACTAAATTGCGTAGTTGATATAATCAAAATATTTCTATAGTTATTTGGATCAATGACTTGAATCCAAACAGTTTTTATAACCTTTCTGGCAAATTAGATTGGCATTTTGCCAACGACGTTAGGAGTTAGGGCATTACAAAACAAATCAATAATGTTTGGCAAATACATGTAGCCCGTCAGACTGGAAGCAAATTATGGCCAATCAATAAAACAAATGATTACCATAAACTTGGCAGAAAATCGTATTATTATCATTAATAAACGAATAACAGATAAAGTAATGAGCTTAATGACTGTACGGAACAAAACGACTGGAGGCCAACAGAAATAGAAACTACATGCTGGTTTGGAAAAGCCCGACTTGTAAAACCGGAGCGGATGATGTAATCAGAGAGGTGTAATGATCTACCGGAGCGGATGATGTAATCAGAGATGTGTCACATTTTATATGGTCGTCAATGCAACATTTTATGTAAATATCAGATTTTATATGGCCGTCCCCACAACATTTTATGTTAATATCAGATTTTTTTATTATTGATATTGCTATCAGTTTCGATTGACTATTATCTTTCAGTTGATAAAAATTAAAAGTCCGGCACACAACGAAACAGTTACAAAGGACGTTTTTAATACAGATACTTTTATTAACCCTTTCATGACTGGAACTTCCTGAAATTTTGCGAAAACCCTGTGCCAATGCATTCTTTTATATATGTGAGTCTCCAGCTCTCCCCATATGGAGCCTCGCATATATAAGAGAATACATTGGCCTAAGAAAATTGACCTTGACCCAATGTGTTCTCTTATATACATGTACCTACAGCAGGGCTTCGGATTTGTACGGGAATCAGAATCGATTGGCGCAAATGATTCTCACAAAGTGAAACATGAGAATCAACTTTGATCTTACGCATACTTCCATGTACAGTAATGCCCTAATTAATCGACTCCTTTAACCACAGCAGAATTATGGGTAACTTTTCAGGATTTAGTCGGAAATATGGCTTGTTGCCATTCATTGGAAAGCTCTCAGTGAGAGCTTTCCGATTAATGGCAACAAGCCATATTTCCGACGAATCCTGAAAAGTTACCCATAATTCTGCTATGGTTAAGGAGTCGATTATTTAGGGCATTATGCCAAAAAAAAAAACGTCTGTTTCCGGTACCCGGCCTGGCTGAGATTTTCTTGCCGGCCTCAATTTGTTTTTAAATTTTCCAGAAGTCCATAGTAACCTGTCTGTCTGAGTTAATAGCTATTGTTTTCCCAATACCAACAGCAGAACTAACCACCCATCGCATACACAACTGACGCATGTGTAGGCCGGTGTATGCGATCACGCATTCTAGATATAAATAAGACAACCCCGTCGGCCATGCTACGCAGTGAATAGCGTGGCGTAAATCAAACTCTACCCTGACTCTACCCCATCTTTTGTGGACTGTGTATTTTAAAAAGTACAATGTATTATACCGGTAGCTCCCTTAAATTCCTTTGCGGAATTGGGGCGCAAAACTTGCTTGAAAGACCATCTGTTCGCGACAAAATTAAACAGTGAAAAGCACGTCGTTTTGGCGGGAAAATGACAGGCCGTATTCCATAATCAGTCCTGGAAATTAGCGTCGTGAAAAGCCGAAATCGCCATCACCATTGACCAGACGAAATCGTCATCCAAGACTAAAATGCATTGGCATCCTTGAATATTCACAGACACCCGAGTTTAACCAACTTTAAATAAACAACTGTCTGTTATCTTCTTCTTCTTCTTCCGATTTCAGTCCACCATCAACAGGCTGATGATTATGACTAATTTATTTTGGCAACGACTGGCGATAATTTCTCTTCATGATTAGGGTTTGTGATAAAATAATTGATTTGATTTGAACTTGATTTGAATTTTTTGTTTTTGTTTTTTTGAATTTGGAGGTCATGATTAGTTGATAGGATTCTTTACTGGGTCGATTGGGTTTTCTGGGACGTCCAGCATGGATATAGTTGGTTCATCATCCTGGTCCTGAACTCATCGACTGGATTGATGGTGACTATTTCTGTTGGTATAGCATTCCATTCTCTTATGGTCCGGGGAAAGAAAGAAAATTTATGGTAATCGTAGTTGGATTGTGGAATTAGGTAGCCAGCCGCATTAGTGTGCCTGGATTCTCTTGTTCTTTTAGCATATTCATCAATTTTTATTGCAGCATGTTGATGGTGAATTTTGTGCATCATGAATAATTGAGCCTGGTGCCTCCTGGACTGTAAAGAGTGCCATCTCAGATTATCTATCATGTCCGATACGCTGGATGTTCTTCTGTATCTGTTGAGAGCATATCTAGCAGCGCGTCGTTGAACTTTCTCCAATGCATCTACATTCTTGTCTGTATATGGGTCCCATACAGTCGGTGCATATTCCATTAATGGCCTTACTAAAGACTTGTACGCAGTCGCCTTCAGATGATGAGAATTTATCTGTAGATTTCTCTTCAGAAAATTCAGCGTCCTGTTAGCCTTGACAGCTGTATTGTCTATATGCTGATTCCATGACATATTTGATGTAATAGTCACTCCAAGATATTTTGTCTTCTGCGCCTTTTTTAATTGTATCCCATGGAGTGAGTATTCTGAATCGATAATATTCTGCGAATGGGTTATATGCATTGCTTCACATTTAGCTGGATTGAAGCTCATTTTCCATTTATTCTCCCACTCTTCTAGTGATCTGATGTCCTTTTGTAGTTCCTCTGCATCTTCCGGTGTATGTATATTCTTGTATAATAGAGTGTCATCGGCAAATAGTCTTACATTTGATTTTATTCCTTTATCGAGGTCATTTATGTATTAGAGGAACAGACTAGGTCCCAACACAGATCCTTGTGGAACTCCTGATGTAACTCTTCCATCGTATGACTTCTCTCCATTTAATACAACATTCTGTCTTCTATCTTGTAAGAAACTTCCTAGTCATTTGTTAGTTTTGCCATCAATTCCATAGGTCTTTAGTTTATATAGTAGGTGGTGTGGCTGACCTTATCAAACGCCTTGCTGAAGTCAAGGAAAATTACATCTGTTTGCAGTCCATTGTTTATATTGTTTGTAATATCTGCAGTGAATTCAATTAGCTGTGTTTCACACAACCTCTTGTCTCTGAATCCATGCTGTTTGTCAGTTAATATCAGTTGTTCTTTTCCATGTTTCATTATGTTGCTACAAATAATATGCTCCATTATTTTACATGTTATGCATGTCAGTGATATTGGTCGGTAGTTAGCTGGGTCATTCTTCTTTCCTTTCTTATATACTGGCACAACATTTGCTTTCTTCCATATGGATGGTACTTCTCCAGTTCCATATGACTTTCTGAATATTGCTCCTAGAATCATGCATATAGTGGGTGCCAGGGTCTTTAAAATTAATGGGCTAATCTCATCTGGTCCAGGTGCTTTATGGATCTTCCGTAATTTCTATGTCTTCCATTGATGAGTAAGATAATAATTCTGTGGCTTCTCCACTCAAGGTGCTGTAATAGTCCTGTTTGTTGAAGACAGACTCAAATTGTCGGTTTAGTGCATCGGCTTTTTCTTTTGGAGTTTCAAACCTTTCCCCATCAACTTCAAGCATCTCCACTCCAGATTTTTCCGTCTTCATATGCTTCACATAAGTCCAGAATTTCTTCATACATTTGAACGTATCCTTTTCTTCCTTCATCGGTGTTACCATAGAATCAACATAGTCCCAGTATGCTCGCCTCATTTCCTTCTGGATATTTCTTTTTAATTCTTTGAACTGAGCGGCGCTATTATCTTTCTCATGGACTCCGCCTGTGTTCCTCTTCATATTTTTATGTAGCCGGTCCCTTTTTCTCATAATTTTCCTGATGTTTTGTGTCATCCATGAAAGCTTGTCCTTCTTCCGGGCAAATTTGTGTGGGATGAACTTTCTAGCACCTTCAGTGATTGCTTGCTGGAATATTGTATATAATTCATTTGCCGAGTGTGATTCCTTCTTGCTCTGTATATCATGGTTAGTCTCTGTCATAAGTTTGCTGAATTCAGACCAGTCAGCCTTTCCATAAATTGGAATTTCCATCTGCTTCTGCATATTCTGCATAATTGGAATTTCTATCTCTACCTTTGGAATATCGTGGTCTGAAATGCCTGGAAGGATGTTGACATGGCAATCAGCTTGTGGGTAATTTGTTGCTATCAGGTCTAGTGTAGATTCTCCTCTTGTCTCCTCTTCAACTATTTGTCGTAAGCAACTATCATCTATTATATCCTTAAATTTTGAGTGGAGTTTTGGGTAGTTGCATTTTGTTGGGTCCAATATATTGTCTTTCCAATTCCATCCTGGCAGATTGAAATCTCCAGCTAAAATCAAACGTTGGCGGTTGATTTTGTCACCAAGTGTCTGAAGGGAACTCTCTAGCTTATCCAGGCTATACTCATCATCTGCATGTGGTCTGTAGTAAGAGCCAATGTAGAGGTCTCTGCTTTTCTTCAGCTTCACTTTTGCCCAAATTATTTCACAATCCGTTTCCAGCTCATACGCTCTGCTCATCTGTATTCTTGCCTACATGCTATGAATACACCACCCTTGGTATTGTCCTTTTCCCTGTCTCTTCTTAGAATGTTATACTTATTTGTAGGTAGGTACGTACTGCTGTTATCCGAACGAGATTGCACTGTTACAGCTAAACCACCACAGCCTTGGGTTAAATGTGAAAGGTGGCCTGGACATGGAATACTTGAGTTAAGAGAGTCCAATTTAAGTTTAGAATAATAATGTATCAAATTCTAACCACAATATAGTATACAGATAAGCCAAGTCACTGCTGACCCATTAATATCAATTATATAGCAGAGCTGTCAACAACTCACAAGAATTGTTTATGTTGAACACTGACTTCTCTATTAAACCAATAACAATTATAATGACCTCAGACCATCTGAAGATATCACTCTACAGCACAGATGTCCAAATTCTACCCACAATATAGTATACAGATAAGCCAAGTCACTGCTGACCCATTAATATCAATTATATAGCAGAGCTGTCAACAACTCACAAGAATTGTTTATGTTGAACACTGACTTCTCTATTAAACCAATAACAATTATAATGACCTCAGACCATCTGAAGATATCACTCTACAGCACAGATGTCCAGGTTTACTGTTAATACCATGTGATGTTTATTGTTGAATCTTTATTTTAAATTAGATACCATAGCTTTCTTTATCAAATTATTTGCACATCAATTGGCATAAGAGACATCAGAAAATAATATAGCCTTATCAATATCTAAGTAGTCCAAAGGCATGGGATGGAATTGATGAATTGGGTTTAAAGTCGCTCCAAACAAATTTACCAGTACATAACACAAAGTTATGGACCAATTTAAACAAAATTTGGTGTGGTGACTCGGGGTACCCTTGGCAGAGTTAAATGGTGTTAGCTTTTCAAATTTTGTTATTTTAAATTTTTTATTATATATTTATATTTTTATTCATATATCCATATATATTTTTTTTTAGTGAATATATTTTTTCAAAAAAGGGCCATAACTCAGTTAAAAATAGTCAGATCAAACCCATATTCGAACTCGATCTGTCTTTTATGCTGAGAAATTCATTTTCAAAATTTGGTTCCGATCAGATATAAAATGTTCGAGTTATCGCACCATGCGTAAAGTGTCTATAGACAGACAGACAGACAGACGGACTAACAACGAGTGGTCAATCCGGACAACGACACTATGTTTACCATACTTATGGTATGGGTAAACATAAAAAATTAATTAAAAACCCGTGATCGCTTTCTTTTCAAATTTTTTGTCCTGAGAATGGAAAAGTAATTTGCATGGCCTATTAATGTGTCAGACTGTATAAACAGATCAGCAGGCCAGAACAGCAGGCAACAAATAGTAAACCAAATGCAGATTTGTAAAAGCCAGACACCAAACAAAATGCTGCTTATCAGATGGCCTTATCATTAACACATTCAGTACCCACTAGAGTGGAACAT
Source organism: Siphonodentalium dalli (assembly GCA_032622095.1). NCBI lineage: Eukaryota > Metazoa > Mollusca > Scaphopoda > Gadilida > Siphonodentaliidae > Siphonodentalium > Siphonodentalium dalli. Next base: position 251,293,100 of record CP136063.1, read on the forward strand.
CAACCTATCTGTACTGGGGGCTTCTGTTGTTGACACTACCTGTCTGCTAATGAAAATTTTTAATTTACCAGCAGCTTGGCACCTGGTCTAAGTTAATAAGAGACCCACATATAAATAGAGGGTCTGATTACTTGTTGTAGACCCTGAGATCCCACATTCAGAACTTAATGTTAGTAGCACCAAGAAAAATGTCCAATCAAAAAGATTAATATAGCATGATGTGACGTAATTTGGGGGTGGGTGGGGTGGGAAGAATGCAAGCGTTCCTAGAAATGTAAAGTTGATGGGAATACTTTAGACTCAATACCAGTACTGGTATGCATCTGAATGTATGTTAACACAGACTGCTTGGCACTGGCAACCAGCAGCTAACACACAGAAATTTTATTAAAGTGGAGACCATATGACCCAATAGTAAATGCATTACATTTTTCAAAATAAAAATCAATTGGAAATTAAGCAGTCTCGTTAAATACCATGTTCATGGCTTGTTTGAAACAATAATACGGTATATATGTTATTCAATGGGATACCAAAACAAACCGATAACCTGCCTATAGCCTAAAATTTCAACTGGTTTGGTGATAATTACGACAGCATGAGCTATGTCCATAGCCGGGATATAGAGTCTAAATGTTGGAACCGATTCATTTTCGATTCTTTTATATGATTAGATTTGGCATACTGTAATTGGATTTGATTTCGTCGACATAAATTTTCGTGATTTCTTATTGAAAGGCCATTTAGTGGGACTTGAATTCATGGATCTACTGATGGGCTGCAAATAAACATGCATGCACGTTTATTTTATTTTTTTGGGAAATTTCCCCCATGCACAATGCTTATTTGGATCTGCACATTTATTTGAGGATATGGAAATTGAAATCACCCAAACTCAAGATTTCTACATGTATGTGATTCTGAGATCAAAATGATGAGCTTATATACGGCATACATGTGAACATTTAAATATTGAATAAACACCACATGACACATACTATGTTGATTCCTAAACATGACCTACTATAAAAATAATTTGTTTAACCATAGTTACCTGTATGTTGATGTTTGATGTTGAGTCCCCCCTGCACTATTATTTGGGTCTGCACTTTTATTTAACTTTCAATGGAATTCGCCCCCCTGCACTATTATTTGGGCCTGCACTTTTATTTAACTTTCAATGGAATTCGCCCCCCTGCACTATTATTTGGGCCTGCACTTTTTATTTAACTTTCAATCGAATTCGCCCCCTGCACTATTATTTGGGCCTGCACTTTTATTTAACTTTCAATGGAATTCGCCCCCTGCACTATTATTTGGGCCTGCACTTTTATTTAACTTTCAATGGAATTCGCCCCCCTGCACTATTATTTGGGCCTGCACTTTTATTTAACTTTCAATGGAATTCGCCCCCCCTGCACTATTATTTGGGCCTGCACTTTTATTTAACTTTCAATGGAATTCGCCCCCCTGCACTATTATTTGGGCCTGCACTTTTATTTAACTTTCAATGGAATTCGCCCCCTGCACTATTATTTGGGCCAACAATAGCCAGTTTATGACATCTTGGATACTAAGTCACTATTGAGAAATTGGACCCCCAGTTATTTCAGGGCTGAAAGGGCATCATGCAATAAGTACACTGCCTTAATTTCACACACTGGTGATATAGTTATTTATTGTATTTAATATGTTACCTGAGAGTGGTGAAACCATTAGCATTTATCAAGAGATCAATTCACTGGCCATTGTTTATACAAACTACAGTACTAGTAATGCCCTAAATAATCGACTCCTTAACCACAGCAGAATTATGGGTAACTTTTCAGGATTTAATCGGAAATATGGCTTGTTGCCATTCATCGGAAAGCTCTCAGTGAGAGCTTTCCGATGAATGGCAACGAGTCGATTATTTAGGGCATTACTGTATAATAGAAGGGATAAGACTTGATGTACAAAGTAGTATATATAAACAACAAGGAATAGACCACTGACAAATATTTTTAACCCTTTGAGTGCCAGGGGCCGATCTCATCGGCCATAAACCTACTAAAAAAGTCTGTTTAAGAATATAAGAATAAATTATTAAAATTGTAAAAAATTGTAAAAAAATAAATAAAATTGTTAGGCCAATGCATTCTCTTATATATGCGAGGCGACCTATGGTCGACTCGCATATATAAGAGAATGCATTGGCACAGGGTATATGGGTTGATACAAAAATCGACCTGGCACTCAAAGGGTTAATAGGTTGATTACGTTAAGTTTAATAGGTTGATTACGTTAAGTTCCAACTCAAAGTAAATTATTTCGAAGTTGGGTCAAACCACAAAAACATAGACCAGACCCCCAAAAATTAAAAGGATTTTACAGTACTTCCAAAGCCTATTATAGAAGTAAGACCTTGATTAATTAACAAGGCATACAGTAATGCCCTAAGTAATCGACCCCTTAACCACAGCAGAATTATGGGTAACTTTTCAGGATTTAGTCGGAAATATGGCTTGTTGCCATTCATCGGAAAGCTCTAGGGGAGAGCTTTCCGATGAATGGCAACAAGCCATATTTCCGACTAAATCCTGAAAAGTTACCCATAATTCTGCGGTGGTTAAGGGGTTGATTACTTAGGGCATTACTGTAGGCAGCGACAATTGGATAAGGTATCTGTGAAAATATTCCTCCAAAATCTTCAAATATTAACAACTGCAGGTCATATATAATAAGCTTTAAATAAAATGTAACCTATAAATCTGATTTTGTGACGTCACCAATTATGTAGATATATGATTCTTAACCCTTGATGACGGTAGCTGTGCTGGTGCAGCATTAAAGACCCTGTGCCAATTAATTGCATTCTCTTATAAATGCAAGTCTCCCATAAATAAGAGAATGCACTGGCTTACAAGGTCAAGGTAAATATTGTTAGGCCAATTCATTCTCTTATATATTTCAGGAAGCTCCAGTCATCAAAGGGTTAACTCTGCCAACAACCCCTTCCATGTGAATATCCCCCAAATACCAGGGGTCGACTTTAAAGGTACCCAAGACACACACACTGGGTAAATGTGTAAAAAGTTACCACAAAGAAAAAAAATGGAGAAATAGATATACTTTAATGTGATAGTGATTTGTCAACAAACATCGCAAATCGCGTCGTACACATGTAGGTTAAAATAGTTTAGTCAGAATATGATTTTCAGAATATTTTTTCAATGCCTTGACATTTTCCAATATTTACCGTCGATTTCTCATTAAACTTTGGTATCTTATTAGAATAATTGGACTTTTATTGATTTTTCCACTGTTTGCATCACAATGGTATTGACATGCAAAATCGCATTATTGGACCCTTATTAATAATGAAAATAGGTATAAAGGAAATTCATTTATTCATGCTCTTGTTGATAATGGTTGTTTTACAACTTTTATTCTATTTTGCACAAGCCTTGAAATAGGGTGTCTGTCATTTGCAGAATGAGGTCCCCAGAGGGTGAATTTAGTGATGCTACCCCACATAGCGGGCTAGCATCACCAAATTCACCCTCTGGGAACCTCATTCTGCTGAGGTGTAAGCAGAATGAGGTCCCCAGAGGGTGAATTTGGTGATGCTAGCCCACTATGCGCGGGTAGCATCACTAAATTCACCCTCTGGGGACCTCATTCTGTAAATGACAGACACCCTATTTCAAGGCTTGATTTTGCATGAACCCACTTGCAAAGTCTCCCACAGCTGGCACCTGGGGACTGGATCAAATATCAGTTATCAGTTATATTATCTGTGTTAACCTCCTAGGGGGTTATATACAGCTGGCCCTGATCAGCTGTCTATATATCTGTCTTTGGCACTCTGCCAACACTTCAGTTTTGAGTTTATATAAGATCAGGTTTAGGTTTGGCAAACTTCCAATGCCATTATAAAAGTAATACCTTCATTTATCATAATTTCTATACTAAATGCTCATGGAAGACTAGTTCCCTTCGGAAATGTTCAGATAATAATTATCTGAACCCACAAATGAATATGAATCACCCTGCTCGTGTAGTATCTGTTTTTCTGTCTGTCGTCTCCTTTTATTAATCCTTTCATGATGAGAGCAGTGCTGGTGCAGCATTAAAAACCCTGTGCCAGTATATTTGTTTATATATGCGAGTCTCCTATATATAAGAGAATGCACTGGCTTACAAGGGCAAGGTAAATATTGTTAGGACAATACATTCTCTTATATATGAGAGGCGCCCTATCACTCCAAATGAATATTAGACATTTCAATGTATACTTGGCCGTGACACAATGAAAATATTCCTCTAAATAATTACTTGATTTCTGGAACATTATTAAACGAGAGGTGTGACTGTTCCAACTCACACAGGTTACCATAGTACTAAATATCTGTGCTGTTTAAAAAGAATTGACCTAAAAATGTAGGAATAAAAGCTCGGACAAAATTATACATGTTGCGAACATGTCGAAAAAGGGGGATAATTCAACCAAAAAATGTCTGACAGATGTCATAATCACAGGTGCACAAGTTTCCATTGTGGTTGCTGTCTGTGCCAGCTTTCATGGAAAATGATTAAAAAAACGACTAAGAAAAACACCCTACAAATTTGTGTCCAGTGATGGACGGACGACAGATGTACGGTGGGACGGCTAAGCTGATTCCAGTATACCCCCACCACAAATTTGTTGTGGGGGGGGGGGGGGGGGGGTATAATTATATGATAATTGTTGTACGCCCGTCGACTACAGATACCCACCATCTGTCACGTAGTAGCCTGTGAATTGACCTCGCCAAAATACAGGTCTATTTTTTTTTTATACTAACCAATCATATGAAAGGACATCACTAATATTTCTGTTACATGATTTTGACTGAGCTTTTTATAACTTGTGAGGAAATAATTTATCCGTATTTATCGTTGGAATCAACAAATAAATTTTAAGAAAGGTAATTTCAGAAACATAATGGCACTTTCTAACCATAACTTTGTCCTATCGTCATCAGATTTCGATTGATCAATCAAAATTAAGAAGAATTCCAATGACAGACATGATGTAACAAGAATCTAAACAACTTACACACAAGTCGCTCCATTTTCTTCATAACTGTTATCTTGTAAGATTTGGTTTTGAACAGCTTATACTTATAACACCTGACTTTGTTTTTCAACTTTATACTTTATACCTGAATTAAAGAAAGCATAAATTAGACAAGCCCCGATCTCATCGGCCCTAATTTACAGTCTGTAAAATCGGCCCTAAAAAATAAAAAAAAATAAAAATAAATGTCTGTTAAAGAATATAATAAAAAATTATTAAAATTGTAAAAAATTGTAAAAAATAATAAGAAATGATGAAAAATTGTTAGGCCATGCAATGCATTCTCTTATATATGCGAGGCGACCTATGGTCGACTCGCATATATAAGAGAATGCATTGGCACAGGGTATATGGGTTGATACAAAAATCGGACTTGGCACTCAAAGGGTTAATCCTTTTTAAACTAAATACTCATTGATGAGTAGATCCCTTTAGAAATATGCATTTAAAGGCTGTTTGTTGTACTTATTATCGAAACATTTCGCACCAATTAATTGAAAACCTCGGCATCTATATTATCTTTTTGTTGTCAGCTCATTTTTCCTCAAGCCCCTCCACATGAATAATGGACCATTCTAATATATATTTTAATAGCTGAATGGGAAAATCCATTTACTAAAGAATGGGTTTAATCTAGACACGAGGCTAGAGGGATATTCATATGAAGGACCCTTCAGACAGTAAATGTAAATCAATTGTTAACTATAATATGGTTGCAAAAACTAAAAAAAAAAATCATTTTCTGTAATTGTATGGGTAACAATATCATAAAGTTTCAAATCTCTGCATCAGAACCACTGGTATACAAGTGGAATACAATCCTGAATTACTTTGTATTGACGTATCCAAAAGTGATGATGTACATAATGTCAACGACCAGCTTCCGGTGATGCACATATTGTTTACCGGTTTTTCATCAGACTTAAATTACTAAAAAGGTGATGAGTTGAATACAATGTGAAGTTACCATACCCAAAGCCGTAATCAATCCAAATGTTTTAGGCCAAGCAAAGAGGCAACAAGATCGAGCATCGTGGTAATTCCAACAAAGGGCGAAAACTCTGGTGAAAATTGGCAGGCAGAGACAAATTCGAACCTGACCTGTATTTTGGTCTAGTAAACTCACATATCACAAAAATTGAGTGCAAACAATTCTAACAAAAAGGGACATAAATCATAAATTGGCAGATGGAACCCGAATTTGAACTTTACCTGTATTTTGTGCTAGTAAAGTTAAACCCAAATTTCATTCCATTCAGTTAAGACTATCTGAAGTTGTCATCTGGAAACAAAAAGCGAATGGACGAACAGATGACTAGACAGACGGATGGACTAAATAATATTACGTCCCGTTTTTAAAAAAATGGGCATATAAAAACTACAGTAATGCTCTAAGTAATCGACTTCTTAACCACAGCAGAATTATGGGTAACTTTTCAGGATTTAGTCGGAAATATGGCTTGTTGCCATTCATTGGAAAGCTTTCGAATGAATGTCAACAAACCTATATTTGTATGGTTCTATTGAGACAGACCGAAGATATTTTAGGCTGTTGAAGCTTTATTTGGCCGGTTTTGGCATTTTGTTGGGTAAAGGGTTAATAAATTTGATATCAAATTGTCAGAAAAGAGCATCATTGTTATAAATGATTACACGCGATGACTATATATTATAGGTGCAATCGTTGTCATAATGTTTATGCCCCATAATCATCCCGAATAATGTAGTAAATATATACATTTGGGTGTAGTTCAACCTGTGTTCTCTGAAACGGTACAGTCGATGGGGTTGGAATTTTTGAAAATCTTACTTGATTGCTACATTCATCCAGTATTGATAGTGTTTGGATACTAAACTTATCGATTTTTCATTGAAGTAAGTCCATGATATGTCTTTAAATTGGCACTCAAGTGACAAATCCCCCCTTGCAATGCCTAGTATGTAATTCTTTTGCTAAAATCATTCATATTGACTGACCCTCTTAATTTAATATATGTATACCAATAGTCTGGTTTATAAAGACTACCTGCTGTTCTGTTTATAGACTGCTGATATACACCAGATGGCCTCAATGCTTTGTGTTCATAAGAAACCTATTACTATCAAATTTGGCAAGCTGCCAATTCTGTGTTGCCTCACAGTATTGAAATTAGTTCAGACTGGGTTGGTGACCTCTTTACCACCTTTGGACTTTGCATGTATGAAGCTGAACAAAATGAGATCTCTGACCAGCTGGACTTTAGCATGGGCAAACTCAATATTAGTTGAAACAGTATACTGGTATATGACATATTCAGGCCCTATGTAAGAAGTGCCTTAACCTCTTGGGTGCTATACCTCAGTACTGAGTACCGAAGTAATATGTCATGCTGTGTGCTATACCTCAGTAATATGTCATGCTGTGTGCTATATGTCCCTACTGAGTACCAAAGTAAAATGTCATGCTGTGTGCTATTCCTCAGTACTGAGTACCGAAGTAAAATGTCATGCTGTGTGCTATACGTCCCTACTGAGTACCAAAGTAAAATGTCATGCTGTGTGCTATATGTCCGTACTGAGTACCGAAGTAAATTGTCATGCTGTGTGCTACACGTCCCTACTGAGTACTGAAGTAAAATGTCATGCTGTGTGCTATACGTCCCTACTGAGTACTGAAGTAAAATGTCATGCTGTGTGCTACACGTCCCTACTGAGTACTGAAGTAAAATGTCATGCTGTGTGCTATACATGTAGGTCTGTACTGAGTACCGAAGTAAAATGTCATGCTGTGTGCTATACATCCATACTGAGTACTGAAGTAAAATGTCATGCTGTGTGCTCTACCTCCGTACTGAGTATGGAAGTAAAATGTCATGCTGTGTGCTCTACCTCCGTACTGAGGTAAAATGTCATGCTGTGTGCTATACCTCCGTACTGAGTATGGAAGTAAAATGTCATGATGTGTGCTCTACCTCCGTACTGAGGTAAAATGTCATGCTGTGTGCTATACCTCCGTACTGAAGTAAAATGTCATGCTATATGCTATAAATAACAATAATGAACGGTTTTCACATTCTGAATATTAAAATTTCTCTTTTTCTCTATGAGTTCATCTCACTATCTCTGGTTAATTTTGAGAAACCCTTAGAAGCAATTAATGTCCTCATTCCTATCAAAACAATATAAGCAGGTTGTTTACACAGTATAACCAGTTGGCTAAATACACCTCACACTTCAGAACCTGCGATAGATAATCACTTTCAGATGCGGACCACATAGGTGCCTGAAGTAGTCTAAATGTCAAAATTGATGGACAAAACTCTGAAATATGTCATCATCTGAACTAAAGAAATTAATATATTAATAAAAATTAACTTAACACAAATTTAATTCCCGCCCCAAAAACTGTCTGGACCGAGTTGGCCCTGGGACAAGCTGGCCCGGATCCTGCGACATTGCAGAGCACAGGCGTGTAGACAGGTGCTTGTATCCAGCATTGTTCCAGCTTTTACATAAAGTGCGTTACATAAACTTATGTTTTTATATGTTAAATATGACAATATTTTGCTTGTCGTCTGGACCGTATGAAGGCCTCTAAAATCAAGGGCTTTTTGCCGTCAAACCATGGTCAGCCCAGTAGCTCCTGGTAGCCCCCCCCCCCCCCCCCCCCCCCCCCCCCCCCCCCCCCCCCCCCCCCCGTGAAATCCTGATGCCACCCTGGCTCAATGCTATTAGATTTTGAAATCTATTAATTTGATCCACCTCAAAGATTTATCTGCCCATAAAAAATGTGGACATCATGATATTTTGAGAGGTCACTCAAGGTCATGGTTTGCTGTGGCTTCAGTGATTGGAAATAAAAAGATAAAGAAAATTATCACCAGAAACACAACAGGTCGCTTGGCCACACATCCCCTGAAAGAGGTGCCTTTTTTGGCCGGTGGCTTTTTTAGATTTTTTTTTTTATTCTGGGAACAATCTACAACATAATAATTGGCAAATTCTAAGTTGAAAAGGGGCATAACTCCATCAGAAATGGTTGGATCGAACCCAAATTCGAACTTGACCTGCAATTTCATGTGATTATTCCACCTATTAAACAAAATTTGAAAGCTATCAGTTAATCATAACTTGAATTATATCACCCGGCTAGCAAAATAATGGACAAATTTTAAGTTGTAAAGGGGCATAACTCTGCACCAAAATAATGGCAATTTTTTCAACAGCGTTTCTTTAGAAGACCAGTGAGAAGACTGCATAAAATTCTATATTGACTTCTACTGGTTTTTCTACAGCATTGTCTTCGCCGCAGCTAATTGCAAGATATGGTTGAACCAAACCCAAATTTGCATGTGATAAATACACATACTAAATTTGAAAGCTATCGGATAATAATAACTTGAGATATCATCTGGACATCAAGTCAAAAAGGGACTTAAAACTCCACCAGATATTCGAACTTGACTGGGACTTTCTCCTATAAAGACCACACACAACATCTACCAAGTCTCATAAAATTCTGTCAAAATTTTTTTAAGTTATCATCTAGACAACCAATGTTTTGGACGGACGGAGGAACAGACGGACGGTCAGACACTGCTTATTCTATAGTCCACATAATTTATTTTTTCAGGGGACAAACATTTACAGTGAGACCTCTGTCCAGATGGAAACCACCCAAAGCAAACTCAAAATTAAGTTTTATATACATGTAGGATATAGTCAAAACAATTGAACGGCTGCTGTTCCGTTAGTCTGGATTAACTGAGTATGAGGCCCCTGGAGTGCAGAGTAATTGCTAGAAGAGTGTGAACCTATTTACGAGGGACATCTCAATGTGCTATCCGATTGTTCCATAGCCATTTCGATAAAAATTAGAATTTGTTCATGCTCAATGTAGCAACCACATTTGGCTTCCTTTTTAAGGATGTCCCATAGCCGAGGTTGTTAGATCATGAATAAAAAACATCGCAGTCTGGACTACAGTAATGCCCTAATTAATCAAATGCTTAACCACAGCAGAATTATGGGTAACTTTTCAGGATTTAGTCAGAAATATGGCTTGTTGCCATTCATCGGAAAGCTCTCGGGGAGAGTTTTCCGATAAATGGCAACAAGCCATATTTCCGACTAAATCCTGAAAAGTTACCCATAATTCTGCTGTGGTTAAGCATTCGATTAATTAGGGCATTACTGTAGATGAGGTTGGCGCAGGTTCGAACCCCGATATGGGGAGAAAATAGAGACCAGTTTTCAAGCTTGATCTGAGTTGAGGGATATCTGTGCTATTCAGATTGATGCATGCCTCCATAAATTTAATATCTGTATCCAGCTGAATGAAATGAGACCTCTGACTAGATGGACTTTACCCTAAGCAAAGTTAAGTTTTACATAGGGCATTGTCCAGATGTTTGAATGGTATGGCACTGTGGTCGTTGGGCACATTGAGTGAAGTGGTTCACACTAAATGTACCCCAATGGCCACATACATGGTTGTTTGTTGAAATTATTATCTGAACATTGCATCGTCATACTACATGAATTTTTTTTCTGAAATATGTCTGCAGTTTGGATATTTTACCATGCAGCACTGTAAGTTATAGGCCAAAAAAAAACATCTGTGATTCCGGTTCCCCAACCTACCTGCTGAAATTTGGCCGACCTGGATTTGTTGTCCAAAATTTTTAACAACATTTATGCATGTAATTGACATGAAAAACACATCGACATGTATATCGCTAAATAGATACCATATACTACGTTTACATTAAGCAGCAATAATTTTACTTCTATTAAAATACATGTCTATTTGTGGTTGCAGATGAATCCCAATATCAGGAATAAATCTGTTCTGAGAGTCGCTCGCCCAAGTGAAAATGCGATGGGAACATGATGGCATGGATGTTGTCTAGACCTTTGCTACCAAGCCAATAGTATCAATGTACAGTATTGCGCAACATTGTGTCACACTGCCATGAGCCACGGGAGATAGCATTTCCGTGTCCCTTGGAACTCAGATCGCGCCAAACTTCTGGTGCATATATATTCTGGGTACATTTTCATATTGAGAATACCAACTTTTATCTTGTGTTTAGAATATGGTGCATTATAGATGGATTTAAAAAAAATAAAAGGTCGCAGACCACATGTCCCCCCGACTCGAGTGGTAAACTTCATGATTGGATTTGTTTGTAGGATACTATTTGCAACAATGTTATACAGTATATAGATGTTGCAAACCACCGCAAAATTTCTTGGACAAAACAACCCGATGAACAAATGCATGCAAACACGAAAAAAGTGATATTTTTGTATTAGCTATATAGATGTTGCAAATCACCAACATGTTAGGAACAATATCCCAGAGTTTCAAATCTCTACATTTAAAACTGTAGGAGGAGTTGATTACACCATGAAGGTACCCAATCTCATCCAAAAGGCAAAAATGTTCAAAATTTTCTAAGTCGAAAACCCCCCAAAAATATGGAAAAAATGATATTTTTGATTAGCTATATAGATGTTGCAAATCACCAACATGTTAGGAACAATATCCCAGAGTTTCAAATCTCTACATTTAAAACTGTAGGAGGAGTTGATTACACCATGAAGGTACCCAATCTCATCCAAAAGGCAAAAATGTTCCAAATTTTCTAAGTCGAAAACCCCCCCAAAAATATGGAAAAAATTATATTTTTGATTAGCTTTATAGATGTTGCAAATCACCAACATGTTAGGAACAATATCCCAGAGTTTCAAATCTCTACGTTTAAAACTGTAGGAGGAGTTGATTACACCATGAAGGTACCCAATCTCGGACGCACGGACACACGGACGCACGGACGCACGAGGGTCATTTCTATAGTCCTCCGACGGAAACGTCGGGGGACAAAAAATTCCTACCTGCCTACACCTGGATTTTTTTACTCAAGAAATCGGAAACAATCAAGTTTTTTTTGTTTTGCCTTAGCCCAATATTCTACCTGTTAATTATCGATCAATTAATCTATAGCCTTGTAAAAATAGGCTGAAACATTTAGGTATACTAGCTCGGACAAAATTGCGTTCAGAGTTGGACAGGCAGACAAGCAGATTCCAATATACCCTCAATAAAAAATACACAGTACAATGTACTGGTGGAACATAAGTCAAAGTTAAAATCCACGCATAAATCAAGGATGAGGCAGACAATAAAAACAATAATGGTTACAAATCCAGAAGTCTGCAAGAAGAAATACAAAGTTTTGGCTACGAGGTGGTTAAAAATGCAATAATATAACAGAGGAGAAAGCCTGCTATGACATACTCAGCTACTGTTACTTAATGATTAACCATTCCTAAACTAAAACATCGTTGATGAGTACTTATCCCACTTTTATTGTTGGTTTGATTATTTTTCTGACCCTGAATACAATTCCAAATAAATATATACCATTCCAATGTATTCTTTTATAACTGAGTGATAGAATGTTATGTATAGAAAGGGTTAAAATAAATTTATTATCTGTTGTCTGTTTGTTTTTCCTTAAGATCCCTCTATATGAACAATAGACCATGATTCCAATGTATACTTTTATAACTGCGTGGGATATTCCAAAGGGTTAAAAAAATACTCCAGGGTTAAAGTTTTAAAGATACAGAATCATACAGTGCTTAAAATTCCAATACTCTAAAGCATCAACTCCGCAATAAAAAACAAATATAAACCATGTTGCTAAGTGATTAAAAAATAATTAATAAATGAAGCACAAAGCCCAACAATAAGAAATATACAGCTACAACGGCCAAGTAGATAAAAATTATAATAATGCGTTAAAGCATCAATATCACAATGGATAAATACACAGCCATAGTCAAGTTGTTAAAATATAATAAATATGTGCTAATAGCTGCCCCTATGATAAACAAATTCACCACAGCTGCTAAGTGGTTAATGAAAGGCTACCCAAGAATCCGAGCAATAAATATACACAGCTGTGGCTGCTAATTGGTTAAAAACCCATTGGCACACAAATAATAATGCCAAGGGTAACAATCTATGCAGTCACCATTGCTAAGTGGTTAACAATTCAATAACAGGCTATTGTACAAAGCCCACAGTATATAAGAACAGCAGCCACTAAGTGGTTAAAAAAACAATAATACAGGATTACAGGAAGACAGGCAGACATAACAGGCAGTCACTGTAACTAAAGTGGTTAAAACCCAATAATACACCATAGTGGTAAAGAGACAGTGAAAATAATCCAAGCACAGAAAATACAATTAATTATACAGTGATACACTGCAGTATAAATACCAGAAATTCCAACATGCGAGACACAATGCTCTCTCTTCCATAAAAAACCTATCAAATCAATAAATCAATATTATGTACATAAATATATTATAGGAAAATTTAATAAGAGTTACTTCATAATACTCCTGGGATGGACACAAATTTTTTAATATGTATATAAAGTATACAGTATGTAAACATAAGTGCAATAAAAATGTTGACTCATGCATAAAGCAGCTAGGTCAAATTCTTCCCATGTAACACACCCAAAATATTTGGTAATAAACAACCATGGCTATATAAATAATGAATCAAAACCTGTCATACCATAGCATGAAAAAATACAAATGTAATGTCAAAGGTAACAGTAAATATTATATAGTTATGTTCTCACCCATGACAACAACCTCTCTTTGAAATCCTAACACCAATACAAAGGTTCCTCCATGTATTCACATGGGGAAGCCATAATCAACAAATCTATTTTTGGTAACACATGCATGAATGATGTTAGGCTAGATTAAAACCATGGCATTTCCACAGAGGGAATATAAGTGTACCATGAACACAACAGGGAGTGAGAGCATTAGTAAAGCACATAATGAATCATGAGTCGGGTGTTGAAAGTTTGATAAAATAATCCATGTCAACAAAGTTGAAAAAAAAAATTGAAAAAGCCCCATAAAAAAAAGGTTAGGAAAGGGATGACGAAATTCTTTATTAGACATCATCGAAAATTCTGAAAATGATGTTCCGAAACAAAGGCGAAAGGCGTTGAAGTTCCAAAAACCAAGATGAAGTGAGCGGTTAGTTGATAAGTTGAGTTTCGCAATTTTTTTGGCATGAAATGGTCCAAAATGCGGTTTCGATAACAATTCGCTGAAGAAATTCTCCCAAATCGCAGCGGCGAACTGTAATATGATGAGTCATCTGAAATATATAATCATAAAAAAAAACATAAATAAAATCAACTTAAGTATGTAAAGGTCAACTCACCACGCCTAGTCAACCATCAACCGCTGGTCAGAAAATTCAGTTGAGATACATCAACGTTAACTTATTAACAGAGTAACCCCCAACTGCAAGTGGAGACTGCCTAGACTAAACTGATTCAACATAGTTCACAAAACACTCACCAACCTTCAAAACCTGGCAAGCTGCCAAGAAACCCATAAATGCCCCAGGCAACTTATCCTATCACAAAAGCGATCAAAGCAAATAAACCATGCATGTACATGACTCATTGCCTAGCAACCAGATTGATAATTAGTTCAATGCATTGACATCCTGTGGAAAACTGTTCATGTTGTGTTCAATCAAGTGGATAAGATTGTATGGAGGGTAACAGCTGGCTATAGCCCTATTGGTGGTTGCCAATAGCAACTAATTTCCTGCATTTGTATGGGCCAGGTTTAACACATGTCAGTGTCACAAGCAGTGTGGGCTGATAGCTATTTACTTGACATGAGTGGCCTAGATTACTAGTGGATCTGGCAAGCTGCCAACTTTCCTACAGTATGGATTAGTCATGCCTTCACTGTTTGATTAATCAGACAGACTACACAAGTTCACACACAGGCCAGCATAAATTTAGATCTTCTTTGTGTGTGTATAATGTGTGTGGCTTTGCCACTGTTAGCTCTATATTTCCTGAGGGCGTTACTATAATCAATATTTTAGCTGGATGAGTGGAGAGTTTTGTGGCAGATGTGGATATTTGTACAATAGAGCTGGATGATGAGTTTTGTCGCGCACCGGAACGCAGGTCTAATGATGCGCAGAAGCGCGCTGATGATATGATGTGATGTGATATTGACAGCATTATAATCTGCTTTAATGAGCTCGCATTCCTGTCTGCTCTGACAGCTTTCCATTGGGTGGTGTGGTTTGATTGACTGGGGGAGACTCTGTAGTATATACAGGGAGCTATGTCAATATGTCTAACCTAATTTTGTATATTAGTAACCTCTCAGTAGGTATAGGTTTAATTGGGCAGTGATGTTGAATAATTGGGAGTTGCAATTTGTAATTATATACATGTATATAAGAGAGTAGGATATGTCTGTCTCTGTCTGTTCGGATTTTTCTCTCAGACCCCTGGACCGATTTCAACCAAATTTGGCATGGTGACTCAGGGCACCCTTGTGGAGGTTATAATGGCTTTAATTTTTCAAAAATTTTGATTTAAAACAAAAATTTAAATTAAATTTTTTTTTTGTTAAATTGAGCAACGAGTTCAATCGAAAAAAATAAATTACAAAATAGTTGTCAAAAAGGAGAATTTTTGGGAACAGCATTCTCAGCAAGTATAAGAAATTATTGGAAATGATTAATTGCCATAAAAAGTACATGATCTGAACAAGTGCAATGCTCCAATGAGTATTTAATATTTGGCCAACAGCATAAACCTTGTCACACTCATGTCTCGTCGAAGTGGTTTATTGAGCTCCCACTTATGTCTCTGGTTGGTGAGTTGATTGACTGGGGAGACAGCATTACTAACCATTTATATACTGGGGAGACTGTATTATTAGCCATTTATATACTGGGGAGACTGTATTATTAACCATTTATATACTGGGAGACTGTATTATTAACCATTTATATACTGGGGAGACTGTATTATTAGCCATTTATATACTGGGGAGACTGTATTATTAACCATTTATATACTGGGGAGACTGTATTATTAACCATTTATATACTGGGGAGACTGTATTATTAACCATTTATATACTGGGGAGACTATTATTAACCATTTATATACCAGGGAGACTGCCTTATACTGGGGAGACTGTATTATTAGCCATGTATATACTGGGGAGACTATTATTAGCTATTTATATACTGGGGAGACCTGGGGAGACTGTATTATTAGCCATTTATATACTGGGGAGACTGCCTTATACTGGGGAAACTGTATTACTAACCATTTATATACTGGGGAGACTGTATTATACTGGGGAGACAGCATTATTAACCATTTATATAATGGGAGACTGTATTATTAGCCATTTATATACTGGGGAGACTGCATTATACTGGGGAAACTGTATTATTAACCATTTATATACTGGGGAGACTGTATTATACTGGGGAGACAGCATTATTAACCATTTATATAATGGGGAGACTATTATTAACCATTTATATACTGGGGAGACTGTATTATACTGGGGAGACTGTTTTATTAACCATTTATATGCTGGGGAGACTGTAATATTAACCATTTATATGCTGGGGAGACTGTTTTATTAACCATTTATATGCTGGGGAGACTGTATTATACTGGGGAGACAATTATTAACCATTTATATACTGGGGAGACTGCCTTATACTGGATAAACTGTATTATTAACCATTTATATACTGGAGAGACTGTATTATACTGGGGAGACAGCATTATTAACCATTTATATACTGGGGAGACTGTATTATACTGGGGAGACTGCATTATACTGGGGAAACTGTATTATTAACCATTTATATACTGGGGAGACTACTATACTGGGGAGACTGTATTATTAACCATTATATACTGGGGAGACTATTATTAACCATTTATATGCTGGGGAGACTATTATTAACCATTTATATACTGGGGAGACTGCATTATACTGGGGAAACTGTATTATTAACAATTTATATACTGGGGAGACTATTATTAACCATTTATTTATATACTGGGGAGACTACTATACTGGGGAGACTGTATTAACCATTTATATACTGGGGAGACTGTATTAACCATTTATATACTGGGGAGACTGTATTAACCATTTATATACTGGGGAGACTGTATTAACCATTTATATACTGGGGAGACTGCATTATACTGGGGAAACTGTATTATTAACGATTTATATACCGGGGAGACTATTATTAACCATTTATTTATATACTGGGGAGACTACTATACTGGGGAGACTGTATTAACCATTTATATACTGGGGAGACAACATTATTAACCATTTATATACTGGGGAGACTGTATTATACTGGGGAGACTATTATTAACCATTTATATACTGGGGAGACTGCCTTATACTGGGGAGACTGTATTATTAACCATTTATATACTGGGGAGACTGTATTATACTGGGGAGACAGCATTATTAACCATTTATATACTGGGGAAACTGTATTATTAACCATTTATATACTGGGGAGACTGTATTATACTGGGGAGACTGTATTATTAACCATTTATATACTGGGGAGACTGTATTATACTGGGGAGACAGCATTATTAACCATTTATAAACTGGGGAAACTGTATTATTAACCATTTATATACTGGGGAGACTATTATTAACCATTTATATACTGGGGAGACTACTATACTCGGGAGACTATTATTAACCATTTATATACTGGGGAGACTGTATTATTAACCATTTATATACTGGGGAGACTGTAGTATTAACCATTTATATACTGGGGAGGCTGTATTATTAACCATTTATATACTGGGGAGACTGCATTATACTGGGGAGACTGTATTATTAACCATTTATATACTGGGAGACTACTATACTCGGGAGACTGTATTATTAACCATTTATATACTGGGGAGACTGTATTATTTACAATTTATATACTGGGGAGACTATTATTAACCATTTATTTATATACTGGGGAGACTACTATACTGGGGAGACAACATTATTAACCATTTATATACTGGGGATACTGCATTATACTGGGGAAACTGTATTATTAACGATTTATATACTGGGGAGACTATTATTAACCATTTATTTATATACTGGGGAGACTACTATACTTGGGAGACAACATTATTAACCATTTATATACTGGGGAGACTGCATTATACTGGGGAAACTGTATTATTAACGATTTATATACTGGGGAGACTGTATTAACCATTTATATACTGGGGAGACTGTATTATTAACCATTTATATACTGGGGAGACTGTATTAACCATTTATATACTGGGGAGACTGTATTATTAACCATTTATATACTGGGGAGACTGTATTAACCATTTATATACTGGGGAGACTGTATTATACTGGGGAGACTATTATTAACCATTTATATACTGGGGAGACTGTATTATACTGGGGAGACAGCATTATTAACCATTTATATACTGGGGAAACTGTCTTATTAACGATTTATATACTGGGGAAACTGTATTATTAACCATTTATATACTGGGGAGACTGCCTTATACTGGGGAAACTGTATTATTAACCATTTATATACTGGGGAGACTGTATTATACTGGGGAGACAG
This sequence comes from Siphonodentalium dalli, assembly GCA_032622095.1. Classification (NCBI taxonomy): domain Eukaryota; kingdom Metazoa; phylum Mollusca; class Scaphopoda; order Gadilida; family Siphonodentaliidae; genus Siphonodentalium; species Siphonodentalium dalli. The sequence continues at coordinate 251,311,720 of CP136063.1, forward strand.
CATTATTAACCATTTATATACTGGGGAGACTATTATTAACCATTTATATACTGGGGAGACTACTATACTCGGGAGACTGTATTATTAACCATTTATATACTGGGGAGACTGCATTATACTGGGGAGACTGTATTATTAACCATTTATATACTGGGGAGACTGTATTATTAACCATTTATATACTGGGGAGACTGCCTTATACTGGGGAGACTGTATTATTAACGATTTATATACTGGGGAGACTGTATTATTAACGATTTATATACTGGGGAGGCTGTATTATTAACCATTTATATACTGGGGAGACTGCATTATACTGGGGAGACTGTATTATTAACCATTTATATACTGGGGAGACTATTATTAACCATTTATATACTGGGGAGACTACTATACTCGGGAGACTGTATTATTAACGATTTATATACCGGGGAGACTGCATTATACTGGGGAGACTGTATTATTAACCATTTATATACTGGGGAGACTGCCTTATACTGGGGAGACTGTATTATTAACCATTTATATACCGGGGAGACTGCATTATACTGGGGAGACTGTATTATTAACCATTTATATACTGGGGAGACTGCCTTATACTGGGGAGACTGTATTATTAACGATTTATATACCGGGGAGACTGCATTATACCGGGGAGACTGTATTATTAACCATTTATATACTGGGGAGACTGCATTATACTGGGGAGACTGTATTATTAACCATTTATATACTGGGGAGACTGCATTATACTGGGGAGACTGTATTATTAACCATTTATATACTGGGGAGACTGTATTATTAACGATTTATATACCGGGGAGACTGCCTTATACTGGGGAGACTGTATTATTAACGATTTATATACTCTGGAGACTGTATTATTAACCATTTATATACTGGGGAGACTGCATTATACTGGGGAGACTGTATTATTAACGATTTATATACTGGGTAGACTATTATTAACGATTTATATACTGGGGAGACTATTATACTGGGGAAACTTTATTATTAACAATTTATATACTGGGGAGACTATTATTAACCATTTATATACTGGGGAGACTGCATTATACTGGGGAGACTGTATTATTTACAATTTATATACTGGGGAGACTATTATTAACCATTTATATACTGGGGAGACTATTATTAACTATTTATTTATATACTGGGGAGACTACTATACTTGGGAGACAACATTATTAACCATTTATATACTGGGGAGACTGTATTATAGTTGGGAGACAGCATTATTAACCATTTATATACTGGGGAGACAACATTATTAACCATTTATATAATGGGAGACTGTATTATTAGCCATTTATTTATATACTGGGTAGACTGTATTATTAGCCATTTATTTATATACTGGGGAGACTGTATTATACTGGGGAGACTATTATTAACCATTTATATACTGGGGAGACTGTATTATTAGCCATTTATATACTGGGGAGACTGTATTATACTGGGGAGACTATTATTAACCATTTATATAATGGGGAGACTATTATTAACCATTTATATACTGGGGAGACTGTATTATATTGGGGAGACTATTATTAACCATTTATATACTGGGGAGACTATTATTAACCATTTATATACTGGGGAGACTGTATTATACTGGGGAGACTGTATTATTAACCATTTATATACCGGGGAGACTGTATTATACTGGGTAGACTGTATTATTAACCATTTATATACTGGGGAGACTGTATTATACTGGAGAGACTGTATTATTAACCATTTATATACTGGGGAGACTATTATTAACCATTTATATACTGGGGAGACTGTTAACCATTTATATACTGGGGAGACTGTATTATTAACCATTTATATCAGGGGAGACTATTGTTAACCATTTATATACTGGGGAGACTGTATTATTAACCATTTATATCAGGGGAGACTATTGTTAACCATTTATATACTGGGGAGACTGTATTATTAACCATTTATATACTGGGGAGACTCTATTATTAACCATTTATATAAAGAGGAGACTGTATGATTAACAATTTTATTTAAAGAGATAATCCATCTTAAATGAGTTGCACCGGTGAGAAATTTACAAATGTAATTATTTACAATGGGGATTGAAATTTAACCTATCACCCTCTACTGGCCACTAAACAATGCAATTTAAATTTTGTTGTATGACATTAAAAAAAATTTGAACCCGCAATGTTTGTATTTTTAACAGTGAACATTTACCATTGATGAATGATTAACCAATCAACTACTATAAAGAGCTCTTGAGTTTACTATAGGGCCTATTTAGCTTATATTTGGTATGGAGGGTCCTTGGGTGACTGGGATTCAGATTTGTTCAGATGGGGTCACCAGGTCAAATAAGGGCAGAGGCAGGGACATAACTTTTCCCTCCATAGTAATTCTTAAAAAATCTCCTTCTCCAGGGCCGCAAGACCGATTGCGATCATATTTGGTGGGGATAGTCCCTTGGTGACTGGCATTCAGATTTGTTAAAATGGGTAAACCAGGTCAAATAGTGGCAGAGCGGGTTCAGGGACGTGACTCTTCCCTCTATAGTAATACTTAAAACGACTTGTCAAGAACCATTAGGCCTATTTAGCTTATATTTGGTATGGTGGTCATTGGATGGTCACTGTGTGACTGGGATTCAAATTTGTTCAAACTTGAGTCACCAGGTCAAATAGGGCAGAGCCAGGGACATAACTATTTCCCTTTTTAGTAAATATTAAAACATATTTTCTTTTCCAAAGACTGCAAGCCCGAATGGGGTCATATTTGGTGGGGACAGTCCCATCGTGATTTGTTCAAACTGGGTCAACATTTATATTTAATCTTTATTTGTTTTTAAATAAAAAATATTTATTTGTTTTAATAAAAATTTGGAGAAACTAACAATGTTATGACATCCATCGGGAATTACCCAATCAATTTGGTTGAAATCGGCCTTGGGGTCTGGGGAAAAAATCGCGAACAGACAGATGGACAGAAATATTCAAGAAGCTCCTTTTCCTTGCCAATTGAAGGCTCAAGCACCCCTGTTATGTTGTTCTTTCACATTCCCAGTGCAACAATTTTTTTTTGAAAAGTCATCTCTTTCATTGACAACTATAAGCTTTATATCAAGCTGTGAGCCTGCCACTCTCTCCCATGTCCAATATTGATGGTAATTACACATGACATCTGATTTTATCCTTACCTTATGTAACCTTATGTTGTTAGTGGATGCTGGCTTCTATAGATGCCACTATATCCACCTCTGATTCTTCCTCTTCTGTTTCTCCGAACTCTCCTGAATTTTTATTTTTAGTTTGACTGATCGTATCAGGGTCTGTCAGACTCAACTCAGCCTTGAAATTTAATTTAATTTCTTGGTCCTGCCACCACTCTTAGGCTGAATGAGTATTTCCTTACATCCCTGTTTGCTCCTTCCAGAAATAGCTTGTAGTTATGCCCTCTGGTTCTGAGTTTGGTGCTTCTTCTTAATATGTCATTCACTTCTGGATCAAAGGTGTTAAATATCTTGAAGCATTCTATCACATCTCCTCTTATTCTTCTGCAATTCAGTGTTGGTATATTTAGCTTCTTTAGTCTTTCTTCGGTCTTTTATTTCTGCTATTAGTTTTGTGAATTTTTTTTGGACTTTCTCCAGCATTTCAATGTCTTTCTTTATCTGGCAGAGTTTGATAAACAAATAACAGAACTGCCCCAAAATGTAATTTTTTGTAGTCGAGAGCAGTCGAGTAGTGTATCATCAGTAGTATTTTGTTCATTTTATAGTGGTCAAGGTCTGTGCTCAGATGACGTATATGTCACATGTTATATTAAGTGTCACATATAGTTTCAAATTTCCTTCAAAAATAAAGTTGTGAACGATGTCAGTAGCATAACGTTTGTCTGCGAATTCTGTCTTGGTTCTTTGCTTCATATCTGAAAAAAGTCTCAGCTTTTATGACAAATAAGTGAACAATAATTCAAAGGATATCAGATGGTCAGCTATGATTTTCTCCATCCAGTGCTTGTCAACATCAGACACCCAATTCAATTCGAGATTCCATTGCCGAATTCCGATTCGTAGGGCCCTACATCACAGGAGCTGGTCTCTTATCATTGAAGATGGTGTCGGCAATGAATAGGTCCAGCTCCACGAAGAACTGTTGGAGGGGGGTAGTGGGAACTGGCAACATTAGTGTGCCCCTGGATGTTCGTTAACGTGGCATCTGAGGGAGGGGTGGTCTGGACATCTCTCAGACCTCTCACAGGTAGTCCGGTATATGTCCATGTCGGTGGAGAGGAGATCTTCCTCCATGACCGAGGGTGAAGGTACGGCTGGCTTCCTCCTTTTCCACTTGGACATCCGCGCAGTGACCCAGCAAGAAGGGTTCTTTCATTTCTTCTCTTCTCTTTCTTTGTTCCGGATGCAGCTTTACACCACTGCTTTACACCACTCTGGTGTCGATCCATTAACTCTGTACTGTGCAAGTAGCCTCCCCTAGCCTGGAGTGTCCCGCAAAGGTTATCCACTACGTGCATTCTCAACAAAGCCTCGACCACCGCAGCAGGGATTAGATACGCATCCATAATCCGCTGCACGGTCTGTGTTCTCTCCGAATTGCTCGGGCCGCACAAATCACAAGCGATTCAGTACAGCAGAAAGGAACAGTGACTGGGAACAAATCAGTAATGCAACCAGCCAGTTTGACTTCCCATGTTTATTGGGGGTTTAGGCTGAGCCAGGGAGGATTTGAAAGGGGCGGAACCCCTTTCCTACAACCCACTTTGAGGTGATTTTGGTGTTATGAATTATGAAATACATAACAGTGAACATGAAAAAAAGATGATCTAGACATGATGATGCTTTTTTTTTTTATTTCTTTTTCTTCCTTCATTGGATTTCTTCTGTTGTTGTTGATGATGTTGGGTAGAGCACCACACCGACCGCTGCAAGTTGCCTGTCTTGTTCTGCCAATTTCTTGCCGTATGTCGCCATTCGTTGGTCAAATTCCAGGTCTGTTTCTGTTCTGGTACGGGTGGAGCTAGTGCTGTTGTTGTTGCTGCCCGTGGAGATGGGGTACACCGGGTTTAGATGGAATTCCGATGTCCGAGATGGTAGGGTGTCCATCTCCACATCGAAGCTGGCGGCAGGAACATCGGGGTGGTGTCCGCGTCCCTGTCTCCACTGGCCTCAACGACGGCATGGGTGATGTGCATCTCCCCTGGTCCACTGACTCTGACCTCTGGGCAGGAGGGGCCATCTGGGCATCTCTCAGATAGCTCCTGTCTGCCTCAGACGTCGGTGGTAGAGGGCTGGTGACTGTCAGTCGTCGCAGCCGAGAGGGAAGGGGCAGCCGGCCGATCAACAGCTGCCCTCTTCTTTCTCCACTCGGCTCTTCGTACTGCGTCCCTGCATCGGCAAGAAGGAGTCTTTGTCTTCTTCTTCCCTGTCCTGGTGGTGAAGTCCCTGTGTAGAATCGCAGGCCCCTGGTGATTTCCAGCTGCAACGGTCCTGTATTCCACGGATAGATGCACAAAGCCTCCCTTAGCATGGCTTAGAGACCAGCTAAGGGTATCCACAATGAGCAATCTATCCAAGGCTGCGACCAAGGTAGAGGGGATTAGCTGCATAATCCTCTGCCAAGTCCAGTAAACAACTCACCTGTCGCTCGGGCAGCTGTCCCCGAAGGGACGCTAGGCCACACGACTCACGAACGACAGACCAGTCAATTGGAACAGCGACAAGACACACTGTAAAATCGTACGTCCTGCCCACTCAACAATCAACTGAGGAATGATGATGTTTGACTTCCCACAGCAGTGACAGGATTTGCGTGCCCGCCCAAAGGGCGGCACGAGGACGGTGGTGGGCTCATCCGAAGATCGCCCTTACGCCCTGACTTGGATTTTCTTGGTCTTGTAAGTACCAGTCTAGGCCGTGGCTCAGGAGGGTCAGGCGAGGTGGGGTTCTTAGCTTTTGTTCTTTTTCTTTTCTTCCTTCTTTTTCTTCTTCTTCGGTGGTGGTGAAGTAGAAGTTGATGATGATGATGATGATGAAGGAAGCGGTGAGATCGGCGGAGAAGGTCCAGCGCAATCTTCATACATTTTCTGCAGGATATCGTCTATGTTAAGGGTTTTTAAGTCGATGTGTCTCATGACTTCGGTGGCTAAGTCTCCGATTGAAGGTGAAGGTTCGTTGTTTTTCTGGAGTGTTCCTCGTCTTCCCCTTCCGTGTCCTCGTCTGGCCGTGGTGGCGATGGTGGTGGTGATGCCATCTCCTGGACAGACTGGGCCGGGATCTCGACTGCGTGGGAGGAGTTGGCTGGTGTGATATCCGTCGCCTTCTTCTCTTTCCATGCGGCTAATCTCTCGGCATATCTTTTTTTTTCTCGATGGTGTTTTCTTTTTCTTCTTCTTCATCTTTTGTCGAGGTTTCCGTGCTGATCTGGTATTATCCGGTCCAGTCCCGGTAGAGAGCCCTGAAAAGGGCTGTGCCTGGCCGGACTGGAAATCCAGGATCAACTGGTATCCGCCTTTGACTTTCCACTTGTTGTGTGGTTTCCGGCCGCAGGCCGGTTAGGATGGTCGGAATGCATTGTGCAGTTCCCTTCACCCTTTCTTTAATTCTTCGATGAAAATCGGTTGTTGAGGCTGTTGTATTTGGAGGCAAAGCAGTGGAAGCGTGGTGGAGGAGTCGAGGCTGTTGGATTTGGCTGTTGGTTGGCTTGGTTGACGGTTGTATGGGATCTAGATGGGTCTGTCGGTGTTGTCGATTTCTAGGATGGACTTGGTCTTTTTGGTGGAGAGCAGCTGGTTTCGTAGATGGAGTTCTTGGATGAGTGGGCTGTTGTCGATTCTGGCGAGGGTCTGGTTTCTGAGGTCGGTTAGTCGTTGTTTCATCGTAGGTATGTCTGCTGCGTCGTGGAGGGCTTGGATTGGTGTGAAGATTGGCTGATGTAGAGCGATGCGGAGAGCTTTGTTTTGGACTTTCTGCAGGGTTTCGATTGAGCTGTTGGAGGCTGCTGTTATGATGGGTGCGCCATACTCCATTACTGGGCGGACGTATAGTTTGAAGAGGTTGATGATGGTCTGGCTGTTGGTTCCCCAGTCGGTACCTCTGAGACAACTTAGCAGGTTTGTTCTTTTTCTGGCTTTGTCAGCGACTTTTTTGATGTGCGCGGCGAAGGTCATTCGTTGGTCAAGGGTGATTCCTAGTAGGATGGCTTGGTTGGATGGTTGAACGGTCTCGTTGTCTATCTTGATGTTGATAGTCTGTGTTGTTTTTCTCTGGTGGAATATGATGAGTTGGGTTTTCTTGGCGTTGAGTTTTATTCTCCATCTAGAGCACCATGTTGATAAGTCGTCGAGGGTCTTTTGTAATCGTTTTTGTAGGATCCTGAGGTTTTTGTGTGTTGTCCAGAGTCCTAGGTCGTCGGCGAATTGTGAGATTTCTACGTTGTTTCTTGGGTTGGTGGGTATGTCATTGGCGTATATCAGGAAGAGGAGTGGGCTGAGTACTGATCCTTGTGGGGTTCCGGCGCGTAGGAATACTGGGCTGGATGTGTCGTTGTTGATGCGGACGCTGAGTTGACGATCTTGTAGGAAAGAGGATACTAGTCGTGTGTATTTTCGGGCGATGTTGAGCTGGCTGAACTTGTATCTTAGGCCGTCGTGCCATACGGAATCGAAGGCCTTTCCACTGGCGAAATATGACATTATATACATCCTTGCAGTGAAATTATTTAATATAATTAATTGATATTATGCAGTCAACCAATGAAATCAAGGTGGCAACAGGTTGAAGGGCCTTTCATTACATAATTTTACAATAGAAAATCAACCAATTATATGGAAAGTGGCAAAAAAAAGTGTCAAGCATTTGCCTTGATAATAATGCTTTTTTTTAAAACATTCCATGCCCCAGTTAGCACCTGGCTAATGGGAGGCTCGTTAGAATCCTATTCATTGAACTCATAGCACTATCCCATGGTAACATTAGTGTCAGGTGATGTAATGTCTTTGTATATGAATTACTGGAACATTCCAAGCACGGATACATATATTAGCCCCAAGCTATTTAACACACTAATTAACAGCATTATTTATTGCCCATATAGGAACATGGCATGCTATAATGACCTCGTTGTGATGTAACATACTTTTATATGAATTGTTGGAACATTCCACAGTGATGGAAATATGACATTATATACATCCTTGCAGTGAAATTATTTAATATAATTAATTGATATTAGGCAGTCAACCAATGAAACCAAGGTGGCAACAGGTTGAAGGGCCTTTCATTACATAATGTTACATTAATAGAAAATCAAACAATGATATCCAAAGAAAAGCATCATGAATTTGTATTGATAATAATGGGTCTTTTGGAACAATCCATGCCCTGTATTTATCAGTTGGCTAATATGAGGCTCGTTAGCATCCTCAGTTCATTGAACTCATAGGACTATCCCATGGTACCTAACATTAGTGTCAGGTGATGTAATGTCTTTGTATATGAATTACTCCAACATTCCAAGCACTGATACATGTATTAGCCTCAGGCCAATAACACACAAATTAACAGCATTAATTATTGCCCATATAGGAACATGCTATAATGACCTCGTTATGATGTAATATACTTTTATATGAATTGTTCGAACATTTCACAGTAATGGTTATTTTTAGCCCAAGGAGCTGGCCCCAGGGTTATTATTATTACATAATCCACACAAGGTGTTAATTTAATTTCTCAAATAATTTTTATATAATAATACATACATGTAGGACATAAGAGTCATTAAGTAATATTGCACTCTCATGCTGTCATTGCTCACTGCCCAGATTAGAGTCGAATGATTAGAACAAGTCTTCTCGGTCCAAACAGCTTGGGATATCGGTTGGTTTGATGCTATTTTGGACCGAGTCTAACCCTGTTACTCTTGAGTGCCTAATAAAAGTACAGGGCGGAATAATAGTACAGGTTGGAAAATGTCGCGTAACTGAATAATAGCACAGGGCGGAATAAACGTACAGACTGGAAATATTAGTACCATATATCCCCACAAAATGCACCATCTGACTGGTTTACTGATGCCATGTGACAGAAATAGTTTTGATGGATAGCCAGGTCTGTGAATCTGCAGTCTGCTGATAACTGTTTGTCAACAATCAGAGTTCATTTCTTTATGAATAACACAATTTAAGATTGGTGAATTATTTCTTTTGGTTAATTTAATAAACGTACAGGGCCAAATAACGATCGTACAGGTGGGAATTTTACCTCGATTTTGATAATCGTACATGTTTATTAGGTACTCAAGAGTACTCTTGTATAACTCACTGCTTGAATGTCTTTGGATTAGGTCAAATTGACACTTTGCGTATACGAAGATAGAGGGTAGCCTTTCCCAAGCATGATGATATATCAAACTTGCATATATCAGAGGTCCATTAAATGTCAAAGCAACCAGATTTTTAAGTAAACAAAGCCTTGTTTTCTAACTTGCAGGTACGTGTCACCGTGAGTCTCCAAGAGCCTATGACCAACAACCAGTCATGCAAATCAACCAACACATTATCAGGAGGGCAGCCATGCAATACAGCATAGGGATGGAAGAACCCTCTTGTCGCAGCCGGGATCATACCGGTATAAGGATGGAAAATTGGAGATAAAATAGGAAAATGGCAACACCACCTCACAGCCCATCAAAGTTGAGTTCGATCTATCAGTAGCTGAGCTTCCATTGCCTTATATTCACCTCTTTCCTCTATTTTTTACCAGTAAGATCCAGATATATCCCTAAAGAAACAGAGGTCCTATCAGCATGATGAAGGCACTAAGATAACAGGTTGAACAAGGGACCAGCCAAGAGGTCACTTCTCCCTGTTTGTTCATTAAGGAGAAGTGGACTGTTATCAGGGAGAAGTAATGGCTGAAGTTCAATTTACACCTCAACATCACCCTGCTATGATCCAATGAAAGTGTCAATGACACTGTAGCTCAACTTAGGTAGGGGAATAATTTAATGGTTGACAGTAAATGGAAGAATAGGAAAGGTGCTAATTAAAATGTCTAACCTGTGCCAAAGGATTTAGTCATGCAAAGAGTAAAATCCAAGATGGCTGCTGGCGGCCATGTTTTTTGGCCGAACGACCCCAAAATGACTCGTTCTCATCTACATGTCATTGTTAACATCCATGACAAATTTCATGAAGTTCCGACCAAAGCTACGACCTGTAGACCGCGCCAAAGGATTTAGTCATGCAAAGAGTAAAATCCAAGATGGTTGCTGGCGGCCATGTTTTTTGGCCGAACGACCCCAAAATCACTCGTTCCCATCTACATGTCAATATTAACATCAATGACAAATTTCATGATGATCAGACGAACAGTACAACCTGTAGCCCGCGCCAATGGATTGAATTTTGAAATCCAAGATGGCCGCCAGCGGGCATGTTTTTTGGCCGAATGGCACCAAAATGACTCGTTCCCATCTACATGTCAATGTCAACATTCATGACAAATCTCATAAAGATCAGATCAAAGGTACGACCTGTAGCCCGCGCCAAAGGAAATTGTTGACAGACACACGGACGACGGACGCCAAACCATGGCAATAGCTCAAACTTACAAAGTAAGTTGAGCTAATAAGTGTTGGGCAACACAAGAGCCCATGGAGAAGACCAATTTTGATAGTGAGTAATATAAGGCCTAACAAAAAAAGACCCGTGTTTGGGGTCACATGGTCTGAAAATATTAGGGTAGGTAGGGATTATCTTCTTTTTTTTTTTCTTTTTTTTTTAATAATAATTAAACATACCGCATAATAATTTAACCTTGTAATGATATTGTGAATGTATTAATTCCCCCATGTACTCTGACAGCCATATAGTATATGAGATGTGACATATTTCACATCAACCAGGCCTAGATGGATAATAATTTACACATACCATATTCATTTTAATATATTAAAATAATTTGATATAATTTCAGAACAAACATCAATTCACAATACAAGTCATGGTCGGACGGAGGTCAATTCTATAATCCACAATTTTTTTCAGCGGACAAAATTAAAGCACATTTTAACAACTTTTGCCAATTCATTTCAGAACAAAGTTCAACAAACTATCCCATGGTAACATTAGTGTCAGGTGATGTAATGTCTTTGTATATGAATTACTGGAACATTCCAAGCACGGATACATATATTAGCCCCAAGCTATTTAACACACTAATTAACAGCATTATTTATTGCCCATATAGGAACATGGCATGCTATAATGACCTCGTTGTGATGTAACATACTTTTATATGAATTGTTGGAACATTCCACAGTGATGGAAATATGACATTATATACATCCTTGCAGTGAAATTATTTAATATAATTAATTGATATTAGGCAGTCAACCAATGAAACCAAGGTGGCAACAGGTTGAAGGGCCTTTCATTACATAATGTTACAATAGAAAATCAAACAATGATATCCAAAGAAAAGCATCATGAATTTGTATTGATAATAATGGGTCTTTTGGAACAATCCATGCCCTGTATTTATCAGTTGGCTAATATGAGGCTCGTTAGCATCCTCAGTTCATTGAACTCATAGGACTATCCCATGGTACCTAACATTAGTGTCAGGTGATGTAATGTCTTTGTATATGAATTACTCCAACATTCCAAGCACTCTCATGCTGTCATTGCTCACTGCCCAGATTAGAGTCGAATGATTAGAACAAGTCTTCTCGGTCCAAACAGCTGAGCTTCCATTGCCTTATATTCACCTCTTTCCTCTATTTTTTACCAGTAAGATCCAGATATATCCCTAAAGAAACAGAGGTCCTATCAGCATGATGAAGGCACTAAGATAACAGGTTGAACAAGGGACCAGCCAAGAGGTCACTTCTCCCTGTTTGTTCATTAAGGAGAAGTGGACTGTTATCAGGGAGAAGTAATGGCTGAAGTTCAATTTACACCTCAACATCACCCTGCTATGATCCAATGAAAGTGTCAATGACACTGTAGCTCAACTTAGGTAGGGGAATAATTTAATGGTTGATAGTAAATGGAAGAATAGGAAAGGTGCTAATTGAAATGTCTAACCTGTGCCAAAGGATTTAGTCATGCAAAGAGTAAAATCCAAGATGGCTGCTGGCGGCCATGTTTTTTGGCCGAACGACCCCAAAATGACTCGTTCTCATCTACATGTCATTGTTAACATCCATGACAAATTTCATGAAGTTCCGACCAAAGCTACGACCTGTAGACCGCGCCAAAGGATTTAGTCATGCAAAGAGTAAAATCCAAGATGGTTGCTGGCGGCCATGTTTTTTGGCCGAACGACCCCAAAATCACTCGTTCCCATCTACATGTCAATATTAACATCAATGACAAATTTCATGATGATCAGACGAACAGTACAACCTGTAGCCCGCGCCAATGGATTGAATTTTGAAATCCAAGATGGCCGCCAGCGGGCATGTTTTTTGGCCGAATGGCACCAAAATGACTCGTTCCCATCTACATGTCAATGTCAACATTCATGACAAATCTCATAAAGATCAGATCAAAGGTACGACCTGTAGCCCGCGCCAAAGGAAATTGTTGACAGACACACGGACGACGGACGCCAAACCATGGCAATAGCTCAAACTTACAAAGTAAGTTGAGCTAATAAGTGTTGGGCAACACAAGAGCCCATGGAGGAGCCCATGGAGAAGACCAATTTTGATAGTGAGTAATATATTAAAGAACATCATTACAGTCACTGTTACAATCAGTAGATAAGCTTTAAATATGTTGGGATTATACTACAGTAGTATGCATACTGGTACAGTAATGCCCTAAATAATCGACTCCATAACCACAGCAGAATTATGGGTAACTTTTCAGGATTTAGTCGGAAATATGGCTTGTTGCCTTTCCGATTAATGGCAACAAGCCATATTTCCGTTGGTCAAGGGTGATTCCTAGTAGGATGGCTTGGTTGGATGGTTGAACGGTCTCGTTGTCTATCTTGATGTTGATAGTCTGTGTTGTTTTTCTCTGGTGGAATATGATGAGTTGGGTTTTCTTGGCGTTGAGTTTTATTCTCCATCTAGAGCACCATGTTGATAAGTCGTCGAGGGTCTTTTGTAATCGTTTTTGTAGGATCCTGAGGTTTTTGTGTGTTGTCCAGAGTCCTAGGTCGTCGGCGAATTGTGAGATTTCTACGTTGTTTCTTGGGTTGGTGGGTATGTCATTGGCGTATATCAGGAAGAGGAGTGGGCTGAGTACTGATCCTTGTGGGGTTCCGGCGCGTAGGAATACTGGGCTGGATGTGTCGTTGTTGATGCGGACGCTGAGTTGACGATCTTGTAGGAAAGAGGATACTAGTCGTGTGTATTTTCGGGCGATGTTGAGCTGGCTGAACTTGTATCTTAGGCCGTCGTGCCATACGGAATCGAAGGCCTTTCCACTGGCGAAATATGACATTATATACATCCTTGCAGTGAAATTATTTAATATAATTAATTGATATTATGCAGTCAACCAATGAAATCAAGGTGGCAACAGGTTGAAGGGCCTTTCATTACATAATTTTACAATAGAAAATCAACCAATTATATGGAAAGTGGCAAAAAAAAGTGTCAAGCATTTGCCTTGATAATAATGCTTTTTTTTAAAACATTCCATGCCCCAGTTAGCACCTGGCTAATGGGAGGCTCGTTAGAATCCTATTCATTGAACTCATAGCACTATCCCATGGTAACATTAGTGTCAGGTGATGTAATGTCTTTGTATATGAATTACTGGAACATTCCAAGCACGGATACATATATTAGCCCCAAGCTATTTAACACACTAATTAACAGCATTATTTATTGCCCATATAGGAACATGGCATGCTATAATGACCTCGTTGTGATGTAACATACTTTTATATGAATTGTTGGAACATTCCACAGTGATGGAAATATGACATTATATACATCCTTGCAGTGAAATTATTTAATATAATTAATTGATATTAGGCAGTCAACCAATGAAACCAAGGTGGCAACAGGTTGAAGGGCCTTTCATTACATAATGTTACATTAATAGAAAATCAAACAATGATATCCAAAGAAAAGCATCATGAATTTGTATTGATAATAATGGGTCTTTTGGAACAATCCATGCCCTGTATTTATCAGTTGGCTAATATGAGGCTCGTTAGCATCCTCAGTTCATTGAACTCATAGGACTATCCCATGGTACCTAACATTAGTGTCAGGTGATGTAATGTCTTTGTATATGAATTACTCCAACATTCCAAGCACTGATACATGTATTAGCCTCAGGCCAATAACACACAAATTAACAGCATTAATTATTGCCCATATAGGAACATGCTATAATGACCTCGTTATGATGTAATATACTTTTATATGAATTGTTCGAACATTTCACAGTAATGGTTATTTTTAGCCCAAGGAGCTGGCCCCAGGGTTATTATTATTACATAATCCACACAAGGTGTTAATTTAATTTCTCAAATAATTTTTATAAAATAATACATACATGTAGGACAAAAGAGTCATTAAGTAATATTGCACTCTCATGCTGTCATTGCTCACTGCCCAGATTAGAGTCGAATGATTAGAACAAGTCTTCTCGGTCCAAAACAGCTTGGGATATCGGTTGGTTTGATGCTATTTTGGACCGAGTCTAACCCTGTTACTCTTGAGTGCCTAATAAAAGTACAGGGCGGAATAATAGTACAGGTTGGAAAATGTCGCGTAACTGAATAATAGCACAGGGCGGAATAAACGTACAGACTGGAAATATTAGTACCATATATCCCCACAAAATGCACCATCTGACTGGTTTACTGATGCCATGTGACAGAAATAGTTTTGATGGATAGCCAGGTCTGTGAATCTGCAGTCTGCTGATAACTGTTTGTCAACAATCAGAGTTCATTTCTTTATGAATAACACAATTTAAGATTGGTGAATTATTTCTTTTGGTTAATTTAATAAACGTACAGGGCCAAATAACGATCGTACAGGTGGGAATTTTACCTCGATTTTGATAATCGTACATGTTTATTAGGTACTCAAGAGTACTCTTGTATAACTCACTGCTTGAATGTCTTTGGATTAGGTCAAATTGACACTTTGCGTATACGAAGATAGAGGGTAGCCTTTCCCAAGCATGATGATATATCAAACTTGCATATATCAGAGGTCCATTAAATGTCAAAGCAACCAGATTTTTAAGTAAACAAAGCCTTGTTTTCTAACTTGCAGGTACGTGTCACCGTGAGTCTCCAAGAGCCTATGACCAACAACCAGTCATGCAAATCAACCAACACATTATCAGGAGGGCAGCCATGCAATACAGCATAGGGATGGAAGAACCCTCTTGTCGCAGCCGGGATCATACCGGTATAAGGATGGAAAATTGGAGATAAAATAGGAAAATGGCAACACCACCTCACAGCCCATCAAAGTTGAGTTCGATCTATCAGTAGCTGAGCTTCCATTGCCTTATATTCACCTCTTTCCTCTATTTTTTACCAGTAAGATCCAGATATATCCCTAAAGAAACAGAGGTCCTATCAGCATGATGAAGGCACTAAGATAACAGGTTGAACAAGGGACCAGCCAAGAGGTCACTTCTCCCTGTTTGTTCATTAAGGAGAAGTGGACTGTTATCAGGGAGAAGTAATGGCTGAAGTTCTATTTACACCTCAACATCACCCTGCTATGATCCAATGAAAGTGTCAATGACACTGTAGCTAAACTTAGGTAGGGGAATAATTTAATGGTTGACAGTAAATGGAAGAATAGGAAAGGTGCTAATTGAAATGTCTAACCTGTGCCAAAGGATTTAGTCATGCAAAGAGTAAAATCCAAGATGGCTGCTGGTGGCCATGTTTTTTGGCCGAACGACCGCAAAATGACTCGTTCTCATCTACATGTCATTGTTAACATCCATGACAAATTTCATGAAGTTCCGACCAAAGCTACGACCTGTAGACCGCGCCAAAGGATTTAGTCATGCAAAGAGTAAAATCCAAGATTGTTGCTGGCGGCCATGTTTTTTGGCCGAACGACCCCAAAATCACTCGTTCCCATCTACATGTCAATATTAACATCCATAACAAATTTCATGATGATCAGACGAACAGTACAACCTGTAGCCCGCGCCAATGGATTGAATTTTGAAATCCAAGATGGCCGCCAGCGGCCATGTTTTTTGGCCGAATGGCACCAAAATGACTCGTTCCCATCTACATGTCAATGTCAACATTCATGACAAATCTCATAAAGATCAGATCAAAGGTACGACCTGTAGCCCGCGCCAAAGGAAATTTGTTGACAGACACACGGACGACGGACGCCAAACCATGGCAATAGCTCAAACTTACAAAGACCAATTTTGATAGTGAGTAATATAAGGCCTAACAAAAAAAGACCCGTGTTTGGGGTCACATGGTCTGAAAATATTAGGGTAGGTAAGGGATTATCTGGTTTTTTTTTTTTTTTAAATAATAATTAAACATACCGCATAATAATTTAACCTTGTAATGATATTGTGAATGTATTAATTCCCCCATGTACTCTGACAGCCATATAGTATATGAGATGTGACATATTTCACATCAACCAGGCCTAGATGGATAATAATTTACACATACCATATTCATTTTAATATATTAAAATAATTTGATATAATTTCAGAACAAACATCAATTCACAATACAAGTCATGGTCGGACGGAGGTCAATTCTATAATCCACAATTTTTTTCAGCGGACAAAATTAAAGCACATTTTAACAACTTTTGCCAATTCATTTCAGAACAAAGTTCAACAAACATCAATTCCCAATACAAGTCATGGAAAATAAAACAAAATGTAACACATTCAATTATTAATGCAAGTCTTTGGTTTGGCCATATCAAATATTCATTTAATATTGTACTAGTATGTGTTTCTATTCATGTATTAAAATTTATTATACCGGTACTTGTTTCTATAGTATTTGAATGTCTTTAAATACTGAATGTATTTATATCTATTAAAAGCGTTTATATTTGTTGAATACATGTAAAAGTCAAATATTTAGTGTTTCTATTCATGTATTTAAATTTATTTCACCGGTAGTTGTTTCTATTGTATTTAAGTGTCTTTTTAATAAATATTGAATGTATTATCTATTAAAAGCGTTATATTTGTTGAATACAATTTATCGAATATGACAATTTCACAAAACACCCTTGTTGATCAAACAGTAGGACTTATTTTTCCCAGATTATTATACTCACACAATTCAATGCAGATAAGCTAGACATATTTTTTTTTAATATCAACATCAACAAATGATAGCGTCTTTTTTATGTCCTTCAAAACTTTAAGATGTTTGTCAGATTTCACATGGGAATCCAACGCGGCTTTTCCCATGTTCGCCACGCTAAATGTTTTCAGGCAAAGTTTGCATTTTGCAGAATACCTGTCGCCCAGAACAATCATTAACCAGTCTTTGTAACTTTCGGAAGTTAACCAACAATCTTGGAATGTGCATTTCCCCATTTTTTATTGGTAATTATCGAAAATAATCATCGAAAACAGTACACACACGACAACATTTTAGCAGACTGACACGACAGTCACATGCGATAATACGCTGCGCTCTGCGATTGGCCAACGTCACTGCAACTATCCAATGAGAATGCTCGATACATCGCTGCTCTATTATAATATAACTGCGCTATTTATATCTCGCTCCAATGCGGTCATTTACCATAAACCCGGAAATGTAAGAGGTGATTAATTACGGATTAAAAACCGTATATAAAAGATGTAAGATTGGAATTAAAAATTTTTGGAAATCTCAATAAAAAGTTTAGGGTCGCATGGTTTTATTAGGCACGGTCGGGTGACCCCAAACACAGGTATTTTTTTGTTAGGCCTAAGAACATCATTACAGTCACTGTTACAATCAGTAGATAAGCTTTAAATATGTTGGGATTATACTACAGTAGTATGCATACTGGTACAGTAATGCCCTAAATAATCGACTCCATAACCACAGCAGAATTATGGGTAACTTTTCAGGATTTAGTCGGAAATATGGCTTGTTGCCTTTCCGATTAATGGCAACAAGCCATATTTCCGACTAAATCCTGAAAAGTTACCCATAATTCTGCTGTGGTTATGGATTCGATTATTTAGGGCATTACTGGTATATGAGATAGAAGATACTTCTCCTTGGGACAAATATAGGGAGAAGTGCCACATTGTTAGGAGAAGAGTCACCCCTGAGCTACAGTAATGCCCTAAGTAATCGACTCCTTAAACACAGCAGAATTATGTGTAACTTTTCAGGATTTAGTCGGAAATATGGCTTGTTGCCATTCATCGGAAAGCTCTCCCCGAGAGCTTTCCGATGAATGGCAACAAGCCATATTTCCGACTAAATCCTGAAAAGTGAAAAGTTACCCATAATTCTGCTGTGTTTAAGGAGTCGATTACTTAGGGCATTTAACTGTAGTCCTGGTGTTGAACCACCACACTAAGATGAAAGCATACACCAGAATGGTGTTTATAGAGGAATGAGGGATGATAAGTACCCTGGCCAATAGGGACTCAGGGCTGATAGGGGAACCTGGCTGATATGGACCAAAACAAATTTCATGATACTAGCAGCAGAAACTATGTGATTATCAACCAACAAGCTCTGGTACTGGCATTTCTTTGATAAACGACCAAATAAATTAGATACTACTACAAAAGCACAATGACAGACAATGAGTGCTTTCAGCTAGAGGTAATGTGATTTTTTAAGGTTTAACCATCCAAGTGATTGTTAAATATAGATCGATGGTTTAACCTGTCACTAATTTATGACAAGCCAGTTATTTCAAGGTTTCTTTGTTTAAGAATGAGGAGGAAGTACTGTATGGTTAACAAACAAACAGTCATTTTTGGTGTGAATGAGGAAGAATCATTGACTGAATGAGGAAGCAACATTGACTGAATGAGGAAATGGCTGCATAAAACAGTTACTCTTTATTACAAGGAAATAATAGCTACTAAATTACAAGGAAGCATTCATAACACAGAAAACAAAGTCAGCTACTAAATTACAAGGAAGCATTCATAACACAGAAAACAAAGTCAGTCCTTCTCATGAGATGGGAGCAATTTATCTCAAACCTTATGCACTCACAATTTTTAATTCAAGGGTGATAAAATTTGCACTCTTCCATTTTGTCAAAAAGTTCATGGTCACTGTAATCATTGATTCAATAGTGAACTATTTGAGGGTATATTTAAAACCTTTCCCATCTCAGTTAACCCTTTGAGTGCCAGGTCGATTTTTGTATCAACCCATATACCCTGTGCCAATGCATTCTCTTATATATGCGAGTCGATCATAGGTCGCCTCGCATATATAAGAGAATGCATTGGCCTAACAATTATTTTTATTTTTTTTTACAATTTTTTACAATTTTAATAATTTATTCTTATATTCTTTAACAGACTTATTGTGTAGGTTTAGGGATGAGATCGGCCCGTGGCACTCAAAGGGTTAAATTATGGTGAAATTGTAACTGTGAGAAAAACCCAACTTATGATTATTTTACGGGCACAATTACACCCTTCTTCTAAATTGCAAGAGCAAATTGATTATAAGTGTTAGCACTGTGTTTTCCTCATGGGAAGGACTGAAAGTGCCGCTTGTGATCACAGGACTTTGAACATACCGATTAATTTCCAACAGCAAATCTTCAATGAGGTCCCCAGAGGGTGAATTCAGTGATGCTAGCCTGCTGTATTGGGTCACAGCATCACTAAATTTCACCCTCAGGGGACCTCATCTTGCAAATGTCCAGCACCATATTTGAGACCTGTACATGTCTGTCTGCTTGCCCTCAATTGTTTCTGGCACCCCTGCTTAGAACATCCTGGCACCCCTGCTTAGAACACCCTGGCACCCCTGCTTAGAACACCATGGTGTTCCAGCAAAGATATACCAAATTCTGTCAGCTTTACCAAATTATATATACAGATGTAAGATACTGATTGCCTGTAGTGTCTGGGGGAAAGATAAATTAATCAGATAACCACCACAAGATTTTGGCAGACTGCCAGAAAATTCTCCCTATAATTAAGATATATTGATCATGCTGCTTATAGGCTGTAGCCATATCACAGAGCATTCACCTACAGTAATGCCCTAAATAATGGACTCCTTAACCACAATATAATTATGGGTATTAATATTTCAGGATTTAGTCGGAAATATGAGTTGTTGGCATTCATCAGAAAGCCCTCAATGAGAGCTTTCCGATGAATGACAACAAGCCATATTTCCGATTTACCATAATTCTGCTGTGGTTTAGGAGTCGATTATTTAGTGCATTATTGTACCAACAGATTAATTCGGGGTCACCGGAACAGTGGGAGGGGAGGGGGCATGCAGGGGCTCCAGGGAGTAAGTTTTTCATTTCACATTTCAATATGCTATGCTAATCATAAAATTGAATAGCATCTCAGTCATATTGAAGTGCAGTTTTAATTCCTAAGAAAGGGAATTGCTGAACCAACGCCTGCAAATAGCGCGTCTATCATTTGCAGAATGAGGTCCCCAGAGGGTGAATTTAGTGATGCTACCCCGCATAGCGGGCTAGCATCACTAAATTCACCCCCTGGGGACCTCATTCTGCTTAGGCCCTCAACTTCTATGGTAGACCTAGGATCAGATAGAAGTTTCCAAGTTGAAGTTTGGTGATGTTCACCCATTGGGCGCCTGGATTATGGATTTTATCTTCTGCAAATTAGGGGATATAGAAACTTCCCAGATGGGAAAACGTAACTAAAAACAATGTTAATTTGATACCATAGATACTTCCCAGAAGATGAGGCCTAAGCAGAATGAGGTCCCCAGAGGGTGAATTTAGTGATGCTAGCCCACTATGCGGGATAGCGTCACTAAATTCACCCTCTGGGGACCTCATTCTGCAAATGACAGACACTCTATTTGCAGGCTTGAATGAAACTGTCCTGAAGTGGTCTCTTTGAGCTTTCCCTTTAACCCTATAGCTTCCTGAAATTTGGCAAAAACCTTGTGCCAATACATTCTTATACATATATATGCAAGTTTCCCATACATGTACATCAGCCCTCGAAGGGACTGCTTACATTGGCCTGACAACATTTACCTTTACATTTTTTAAGCCAGTGCATTCTCTTAAATATGAGAGGCTCGCGCAGGACCTTTAATGCTGCACCTGCAGCACAGCTCCCGCCATGAACGGGTTAAAGTCAATATGTTTGAAGCTGGCCGATTTCCAAAACTCCAGCTATTTATACAGTACCTTAATACAGCAAATGTAAGTATTAGAGTGTGTTGTCAGAAGAGAGTTCCAAAATATCTCTCCTATACCCACCCTCTAAACAAGTGCATACTAAAGGAACTGACAATGTTGACTGGAAATGGTTTGGAATAATGCGACCATGATTCAGTTCATTAAAAATATCCACAGTGGGTAGCAAGACATGTTATAGGAAATAATAAACTGTAAAGCTTTTTTCAATATTTGATTAACAAAATGCTATGATATACCGGCTATATTATGCCATGAGGGGCCCAGCCCAATTTAAAACTTGCTACGTCTTTGAAATTTTCCAGCTCTTTGTAACTTTTTGCATAAAAACACTATTCATTGTTCCATCCTGGATAAAAACAGGGATCCAATTTGCAGGGGCACCCGAAGCAACCAAGGGCAAAGGGGGGGGGGCAACATTTTGGTACTCATAAATTTTAAAGCAAGTTCCAGGATCAAGCTCATACAGTATTGCTCCAATTAATCAACTCCTTAACCACAGCAGAATTATGGGTAACTTTTCAAGATTTAGTCGGAAATATGGCTTGTTGCCATTCATCGTAAAGCTCTCGGCGAAGAATAAAATCCAAGATGGCTGCTGGCGGCCATGTTTTATGGCCAAATGACCACAAAATAACTGGTTCCCATCTACATGTACATGTCACTATTAACATCCATGATAATTTCATGATGATCAGACCAACAGTAAGGCCTGTAGCCCATGCTAATGGATTGAATTTTGAAATTCAAGATGGCTGCCAGCAGCCATGTTTTATGGCCAAATGACCACAAAATAACTCGTTCCCATCAACATGTCACTATTAACATCCATGATAATTTCATGATGATCATACAAACAGTACGGCCTGTAGCCCATGCTAATGGATTGAATTTTGAAATTCAAGATGGCTGCCGGTGGCCATGTTTTATGGTCGAATGACCCCAATATAACTCGTTCCAATCTAATGTCATTATTAACATCCATGACAAATTTCATGATGATCAGATGAACCGTTCGCATTCAGCCTGTAGCCCGTGCTAATGGATTGAATTTCAAAATCCAAGATCACCACTGGCTGCCATGTTTTTTTGCCGAATTACCCCAAAATGACTAGTTTCCCATCTACGTGTCAATGTCAACAGCTATGACAAATGATGATCATGATGATCTGACCAAAGGTAAAACTTGAAGCCCGTGCCAAAGGATTTAGTCATGCAAAGTTTAAAATCCAAGATGGCTGCCAGTGGCCATGTTTTTTTATGCCGAATGATGCCAAAATGACTCATTCCCATCTACATGTCAATGTCAACAGCCATGACAAATTTCATGATGATCTGACCAAAGGTACGACCTGTAGCCCGTGCCAAAGGATTTAGTCATGCAAAGAGTAAAATCCAAGATGGCTGCCAGTGGCCATGTTTTATGGCCAAATGATGCCAAAATGACTCGTTCCAATCTACATGTCAATCTCAACAGCCATGACAAATTTCATGATGATCTGACCAAAGGAACAACTTGTAGCCCGAACCAAAGGATTTGGTCATGCAAAGAGTAAAATCCAAGATGGCTGCTGGCTGCCATTTTTTATGGCCAAATGACCCCAAAATAACTTTTTCCCATCGACATGTCACTAACATCCATGACAATTCCATGATGATCAGACAAACAGTATGGCCTGTAGCCCGTGCTAATGGATTGAATTTTGAAATTAAAGATGGCTGCTGGCAGCCATGTTTTTTTGCCAAATAACCCCTAAATGACTCGTTCCCATCTACATGTCAATGTCAACAGCCATGACAAATTTCATGATGATCTGACCAAAGGCACACACGGACGACGGATACCAAGCCATCGCAAATAGGCAATAGTTCAAACTTTACAAGTAAAGTTGAGCTAAAAATGGTTTACAAGAGGTATTACTCTGAGGTACAGGTATCTATGCAGTGGAGTTTGTCAGACTAATTAATTATCTTGGCAATAACATGACATTGTGTAAACAAGCTGGGTCTCCAAATGGTACCTGTAAGGAACAGATAAATCATATTGGCTATCCAATATTTAAGTTTTATATTGTGTTTAAAAGGTGGGTGGAGAAAAGAGAGTTAATATCTAATACCTATAGGCCCTTTCATACGATATCATGGTGGTTCTCGAGAAGATGATTAAATGAGTCTCAGTAATTTCATTGAAGAATTTTAATTAATAATAAATTTTTGTTGTTGTTAAAATTTAGCAAGGATTTGAATATAACAAAAAATAAACAAATAAAAAAAATTTCTAAAAGGGCCTAACTCCGTTAAAAAAATTGATTCAAACTCATATTCGAACTCGATCTGTATTTTGGGCTGAGAAACTCACAAACCAAATTTCGTTCCAATCAGATAAACACATTTTGAGTTTTCGTAGCTTGCATGAATTCTAAGTAAAAAAAAGGGCCATAACTCCATAAAAAAAACTCGGATCAAACCCATATTCGAATTCGATCTGTATTTTGGGCTGAGAAACTCATTTACAATATTTGGTTCCGATTGGGTAGAAAATGTTTGAGTTATCGCACCATGCGTAAAGTGTCTAAGGACAGACAGTCGTACATACGAATGACGAGTGGTCAATCCAGACATTGACACTATGTGTACCATAATATGGTATGGGTACACATAACAACCTCTGGACCGTCTCACATTTACCAACCGTTACCAGAAACATACATCCATTTTATTTTGGCCTATTAAATCAAATGTTGATCACACAGGCCTTTTCATTGTTGGCTCATCACAAGATTCTTGTGACAATTTTGAATCAAATTTTCAAAGCTTAGCAGTGCCGCTGATGGCGTCATTGTCGGAACGTTTAATACAATAAAAGTGTCAATGACAATCGCTTGGGGAGGCTTTAACTTTATGCTGAGCAGTCAATAGAACGATAAAGAAGGACAGTCAAAAAGTTTCAGTAAATGGATTGTATTGTGTAAATGAATTTAATTTAATTTCAAACATTTCTCCACTAAATGTGGGCTGCAGGATCTGCCGATGGATTCATATGTGAAATCCAAAATGGCTCCAGGCGTCCATGTTTTTTAACAAATTTTGGAAGAATTGGACAGATTCTAACTAGAGGTAGTTACACCAAAGAACCATATGAAGTTTGGGTGAGGGATGTGCCACGTGGGTGCACCAAAGGATTTTAAGAGTAAAATCCAAGATGGCTGCTGGCGACCATGTTTTTTAACAAATTTCAGAAAACATCATTGGCTCCTTTTGAGAGGTCATCCCGAAGATCCTTATGAAGTTTGGTGATGATCGGATGAGGGATGTGGCCTGTAGCTTGTGCCGAAGGATTTAGTCATGCAAAGAGTAAAATCCAAGATGGCCACTGGTAGCTCCCATTTATAGGTCACTCTGAAGATGCATATCAATTTTGGTGACAATCGGACGAGCTATGTGGTCTGTAGGGTGTGCCAAAGGATTTAGTCATGCAAAGAGTAAAATACCAGACGGCTGCTGGCGGCCATGTTTTCAATCGAAAATCGTTCAAATTTGATAGCTCTCATCCAGAGGTGATCCTAATCATGCCTGTAAATTTCCAAAACATTTCTTAGATATATGCGGGCTGCAGGGTGTGCCGATGGATTCAAATTTTAAATCCAAGATGGCTGTTGGCGGCCATGTTTTTTAACGAATTTCAGAAATAATCGATGGTTCGCTTATAGCTGGTGCTGCAGACTGGATAACCCTCCAGTTTTACTAGTGTGTAAGTCAAAGCATCTGTAAGATATATGGATGACCGATGGTCCCAGCATATGCCGCTATTATCGAAGCCACAGTGTATAGTTCAATATGACATACTTTTAAAGCACTGGTTTGAACATTTAATTGTACCACATATTAGATGATTGGATGGAAAGAAAATAATTATTGGTGATAACTTGAGTAGCGGCAGCCACATATCCATTCAAGTGTTCCAGAGGTGCCATGAGTTTGGCATAGCGTGTGCCACCCAATTCCACACATTTAAATCAACCCCTTGATGTTTCTTTTTTTAGGCCAATGCAAATCTACAGGAGACAACTCTTAGATGAGTGGATGATGACGGCAGATAAGCCTGCAAATAGGGTGTCTGTCATTTGCAGAATGAGGTCCCCAGAGGGTGAATTTAGTGACGCTATCCCGCATAGTGGGCTAGCATCACTAAATTCACCCTCTGGGGACCTCATTCTGCTTAGGCCCTCAACTTCTATGGTAGACCTAGGATCAGATAGAAGTTTCCCAGTTGAAGTTTGGTGATGTCCACCCATTGGGCGCCTCGATTATGGATTTTATCTTCTGCAAATTAGGGGATATAGAAACTTCCCAGATGGGAAAACGTAACTAAAAACAATGTTAATTTGATACCATAGATACTTCCCAGAAGATGAGGCCTAAGCAGAATGAGGTCCCCAGAGGGTGAATTTAGTGATGCTAGCCCGCTATGCGGGATAGCGTCACTAAATTCACCCTCTGGGGACCTCATTCTGCAAATGACAGACACGCAATTTGCAGGCTTGATGACAGATGGTGTCCGGCGATTCTGAGGTTGTTAAAATCGCTTACAGAAAAGATGAACCCAACCTAATCAGACAATATACAATCTGGTTTCTGAAAATGTGGAATTGTAATGCTTGATTCAATTGAGGTCTTGGTCTCTTGGATAGGCTACCCTCAAGTGTTGTTCAGATCCTGATAGTTCAGTCATGAATGTAGTGCCGGTGGAAGCAGAAATCTGCGAAAGCGGTCATGATCAATCTGCATGCAAGAGCCTGACTACTTCAATCATCTAATCATTCTACACCTTCAGACATTAATGCTTCATTCAATCTACTGTTAGAAGATATGAGGGCTATGGAAGCAGCTGCTAAAGTAGCTCAGTCATGAATCTGCAAAAGCGGTCATGTTGACCTACCGCCAAAGAAATGTGCAAAAAAGCTTGATGATGCGCCAGGCAAAAGTGTTTGCGCTGATGACTTTCAGCTATCGGAAACCGAGCCTTCTGAGGACGGTACAAGCTCGCCAGGGGAAGATGACAGCAGTGAAACTGATAGCTCCGCCAACCTGGATAGTGAAGCTGGGGATAATTTGAAGAATCTGATGATACTTTTGACAGGGAAGCTGCATGCGCTTCCCAGAAGACCCAGAGATTAGATCACCTGAGGTTACATCCGTTGATTCAATTCGCGAGCTTAGTGTGAATGATTGGCTACCATACTTGTCAAGTTTGTTTGGTGTGGTTCAACCAAATTATATATCTGAAACGTTGAGAAACTGTACATGGATGACGAAGATTTAGAGGCTAACTTTCGTAAGAGGAAGTGACTTCGCCTGGATTCATTCATTTTCCCAACCAAAAAAGACAAAGCTCTCATAGACTATGAAAAAATAGTTAGCAAATTGGCCCAATCTGAGCGTTTACATCGCGGAATAATTTGACGTGCGATGTTGATGCGACTCCATATTCAGACTTTGTTGTCACATTGTTCAATCACACAAATGTTATTTCTCGAGACAATAAATATACCATTGGATTGACAGTTTATAAATTATTGAACATCAAAATTGTTTCAACATTTTGTTTGCACAGGCAATTTTTAAATTCAGACAGTTGGCCGAAATCACCAGCCCTCATAATTCAGATTATTTGGCTTTGGCAATCGGCTACGGCAACCCTTTGTCACCGCTACGACAACCCTTTGCATGTCCCAGTTTGCTTCAGAAAATGGCTTTGACACATTGTTGATTGCCATAGCCAATTACGAGGGCTGAATCATATGCAGCCCTAGAAATTAGGAAAAATGTCCAATGGCAAATTTAATGTGCTAAGGGCCACTTACAGGGGATAGGCACTATATAAATATTATTACTACTATTATTATCATTATAGATTCCACATGTTGCCATGGTATTTCCTGCAGCATTGCCTACTGCCATGGCCAATTTTTGAGGACTGCATATGGGGTCTCACTACAATACAGTAGTTTCCATGATATCAGCACATAAAGGAACATATATGCAGGGTTTCCGCCAGGGGGCAATTAATGAGTCCGTATTGGAGAAACACATAACGCGACGGGACGACCATGGTTATTTTGTTATTTGACACTAAAAAGAAGCCGTTTCCTTGCACCTGAGTGTCCCACAAAGCAATCCAAAGCTATACGTATATTATGCAAGTCGGTGCATTAATTCTGTTGATGGTATCCAATAGTTAGTCATTTAATTACGTACGTAAGACTGCCGCCTGATTGAAGACTATATAAATGAACGAGCTACGAGTTTAATACAGTGTTTACAAATTTATAACTTACAATAAGATTCCAACAGGTAGAATGAATCTAAACACTAAAAAGCATCTACGCATTAACCAATAACACCTAGCAAGGAGAATTGAATAAAGTATTTCTTAGAATTTCAAGTAGCGTCAGTGAAAATGAAACTGACAGGATTATATAATCTGTCAATCGTAAAACTATTTGTGCGCGGTGATGTCATACTGCAGGGTTTGTCTGCAGGAGATAATTATAGCGGCGAAATGCGAATGGTAGAGAAATCTTTCACCCGGAACGCGTAGCTTGTTCAATAGTCTGCATTAGTCCAACAACTGATGACCGCAGCTATAGAAAAGAGTTTTAGCCAACGTGTTATAAAATGTAATTGAGTTTTTGGCGGGAAATATGAACATGTGCGTCGTTGATTATTGTGCTTGGCGACCCATGCGGGACAACGAAACTATTATTGACCGTAGTTTGACTTTATCTCCATATTGGGGGAGGGGTATGTGTTCGTGTTTATCCTCCATGCATGTAATATGGCTCAAATGAATGGTGTTATCACTATGAATTCCCGATATAAAGACTGATTTGGGACAGGTTCCGTATTATTGTCAAATAAATGACTTTGGGGTTTTGTTAAATATGCATGGCAATATACGCATAATAATTAACACACGTAGAGAATCACATGTATGTTTCAGGAACTTCCACTTACCGGTACATCGAACTCAAAACAAATGATAATACAGCAATAAGATAAATGATCAACATTGAGTAGTTTCATCCCACGAAAATCCCGTGCATAAAAATATCCCTGACTCAGCACGGGGTCTTCGAGCGTGAGTAGTTTCATCCATGGAATCCCATGCACAAGAATATATCCGCACTCAACAGTCCGGCAGTCTTTGATGTTACCGCGACATGTATTACGCTGTATCTAATGTCGCTATTTGACACCTCTTTCTTATTGTTTTTTCGGGAGATGGACGGTGTCGATTTCATTTTGTCAATAATAATGAAAATAAGTGTAGATATAATGATATATAGCCTGTCGACACAGACAAGACTGAAAAAGTTTTTAATAACATCATTTATTTGTGTATGAGCGAGATTTCATGCAACGACCGACGGGGGGAATGGGTCTGTGGAACGGACCCGCAGCCGGCCTGGCGGAAACCCTGATATATGGCAAATATAGCCCTTCCCACTATTATCTTTATTAAGGATGGATTTAAGTAATTAATTTTGAATGGGCAATTCCATGCAAATCTCCTCAGCAAAAGTTGCCAATATTTCTGGGCGTGACTTTGTGCGATATTGAAAATTCTCAAAAATAAATTAATTACAAAAAATTGGCAATTTACAAAGCGCAGTCGCCAGTTAAATGTTAAGCCTGTTTACTGGTATCATATGGCTGCTTTACTGCCCAGACAACTGCTTCATATATATATCTTTTGTTGCCGAGATTTGCATGAAAATTCCCATTAAAAATTTGGTCACTTGACCTCCCCATTAATATATAGTAAGTTATCCAATCAGAACTTGTATAAATTTTACCACATAAAATCATGAAAAAGTGTCAGAAATCACCCCTTTTTATGGTATTATATTTATCGTGTTTCTAAATTGGAAACATTTAGAAGAACATGAGAAGAAAAATATTATAAGTACGAAAAAAGGTGATAAAAACCAGGGACAACATGACCCTGAAAATCTTGATGGCCTGAGCGCTGACCCAAATTATCCATGGGGTCGGGTGGTCCCACTTCCGAGTTCCATCAATATGAGACCAAAAAAAATTAATGTTGTGGTTTGGGTTACATGCCAAACAAATAGGGTCCGTAGGTATGTTTTTTTTTTTTTTTTTTTAATACTCTTATTTGCAGAATGATTGGTGAAAAATTGAATACTGTGTTAATTCATAAATGATTGGCCAGGGGATATGCGGATGCATATTATATATCCATTAAAATCCAGACTTGGTGTACATGTAGTGTGACACCTGAGCCACCTCACAGAGAGCGTTTACTAATGACCTTTATTATTTCAATAAAGAAATAAAATAAAACACTTGATGTTTTTTTTTAATGAAATAACTTCCAAGCTCCTACGGTATGCCCATTTAGCACTTGTATGCAAAAGCCATATTCGGTCACTAAGGACGAACCATATACAGATGGATGTTCTGACAGATAAATTTCAACAAAAATCCTTAATATGTCAGTTTGTTGAAATATATTTGAACACCCATCCAAATGGAGAATGGGAAATCCAATAGTATATTTGTCTGTCTGCTGTTTGCTTTTAAAGGTGGATTATCTCTTTGTAAACATGTATTATATAGTTACCGGGTTATAAAATATTAGATCTGAATCGAAGACTCCTGTCCGGAAATGCTTCTATCGATTAATATTCATTTTATTTCGAATATTTTCTGGTCTAAAAAGGTGTGGTTGTTTAGCTAACGAGCGATAGTGGTTACTGTTAACAGAGACCAGAAATTTTATTGTGTAATTTTGTCACAAATAAAGGTTAATTATACTCATTATCGCTTTAATATAACTATGGAATAAAACAATACAACCAATCACTGTGCAGCCCTCTTAATTCAGATTGTTTGGCTTCGGCAATCCGCTACGGCAACAGTATGCCATGGCCCAGTTTGCTTCAGCAAATTGCTTCGGCAATGCTGATTGCCGTAGCCAATTATGAAGGCTGACTGTGGGACATTTGACATTCGGTACGTAGCCATAGGAACAGACTAATGCTCTCTATCGCTATATGGTATCACCCGAATGGTCTTTTCTAAAAATTGACCAATAAAAGGTCGCAATAAAATATTCGAAATCAAATCAATATTAATTGATAGAAGCCTTTCTGGACATGGGTCTTCAGTTCATATTTATTATTTTATACCCACAAAAATATTTAAAATTTGTTATTTAAAAAGATAATCCATCTTTAATACATTATTCCAAGTGATGAATATAACATTCCATGGGATACTTTTAAAACTGAATGGGGAATGAAACATGAAACTCATTCAAGCCAAATGCAATGGGCATGAATTTATTCAACTCTGGAATTGCTGAAATTTCACTTCACATTTCACATCTATCAGTATCACTGTGCTTTTAAATAATACAATTGATAAGTAGGTCATGCTGGGACTAATTTATTCTCAATGGACAAGTTTTTATACTTTAAATATTATTTGTTCTGTCTGTGCACTGCTTGATCTCGGATTGGAATGTTGTGACTTGTGTTGATTGCTTGTGTAACATAAAGAATTGCACAGAACTGTTGTGATGTAGTCACCCTCTGTATCAACATTTAATTTTGAAAAATTGAGTCGATCGACCTGAATCATTTTAATCACCTCATTGTAAAGTTCACCTTTCATGTTTGTCCCAGATTATTCCCCAGAGCTGGGTGGTTTTTTTTTTTTCTGGTGGAAGACCACTTTTTAGACTCATTGAGCATGAAGGTACTTCAAATGCATTTTTTTTTTGGTAATTAACTTGTGGTTCATTTGTAATTTTGTTTGTGCTGTGTATCAGTGTCTATCCAGTTATACACAATACTTTATATGGCAAGTCTATATCTACAACTTATCCTATCACTATCACAGTGGTCGGGTCGTTGATAAAGTCTCCGTCAAATTAAATTTTAAAAAGAACAATCGATCTTTCGATATCGGGGAATCGGCGCCACACCAAACTTCAAGCTTGTTGAAATCATAATGATTGGCTTTGAAAATGTCTTGAAAAGTTTGATATTCTTATTAATTGTTTGCGTTCTACATGCTCCTTTGGGGAATATAAGTGCGTAAAATCTGGACGTTTAAATTGCGTGTGTTCGTTATGCACTCCAATAACAGTGGATGCGTGTACTTAGAATACTTCATACCAGTAACATATACTTTGGTAATTCATACCTATACATTGTGTATGATATCGTACGTTACTTTTTTTTCTTTTTGCAGACGGGGTGAAAAAATGTTCAGGGTCAGGCGGGAAACCCAAACTATAACACTTTTTTTCTTTGACCTAAGCGCATAAAAACTGGATGTTATATATTGCGTATGTTTGTCATGCACTCTGTTAACAGTGGATGCCTGTACTTACGATAATTTGTACCAGTAACATACTTTGGTAATTCGGTACCTGTATGATACGCAACTTTTTTTCTTTTTGCTGGCGGGACAGAAAAATGTAGAGTCGCACGCAAAAAATAGGGTCGGTCGGGAAACCCAAACCAAAACACTTTTTTTCTTTGGCCTGATGCACTCCAATGTGTTTTGCATTTGTCAAGTTCCACAGGCAATCAGGCATGATGAGTTGACAATGATATAACAAAATAAACGATAACATACATGCAATATCTTCATCCACATTTTTATTTTTTTGTTGGGGGGGGGGGGGGCAATTGGCAATGACAATGATGAATCTGCAAAGTTCATGGATCTTCATGACTAATTCAGTGGACTCGATCAGTATCATACTACATGCTGAAGTAGAAGCATGTAGTACTGACTTCACTGTGAGTTACTTCTTCGTGACACAAGAATGATAATTGATATTGATATGTTCAGGACGCTCACTTCTGAAGTTCTGTCCTGACTGTTTCTGAGACTCGAAGTAGGATGAGATCAGTTTAGAACTTACTTTTTCAGATAACTGTCATAATGTGTTAACATGACATTTATTTAGTTGCAATGAGCTCGTTTCTTTTGCTTTACTTGCGACAATTGTTACCACAAATATCTGTAAATCTCGTGAAAACCGGGAAATTAGAGTCATTTTCGTGAAAAGTTGGGAAAAGTTGAAAATGGTAGATAACTCTATATATTATAAACCGCGGGAAAACAATTCACAGCGCACCCATCGACAGGAGATGGCATCCAGGATGGCCGTCATAAGTGCATTTCGCTGGATCCGGTCCAGCTCATCCCAGTGCCAACTCGGTCCAGACATTTTTTGGGACGAGCTGGCCCGGCTTTTGTGGCGGAGGTGGCCCGGGAATTAAATTTGTTTGATTTGGATTTCTTAAGTTAAGATGATGTATTTCAGGGTTTTGTCCATCAATTTTGACATGTTGATTACTGGGGCATGTTTGTTTGCAAAGACAATAGCCAGTAATCACATTAGTCGGTTTGAACGAGAAACAGGCGAAATCATAAATAAACAATGTACTGATTTTACATTCTGAATAATGATAAATTTCTCTGATTCTGATTTGGGAAACCCACTCATATCAAAAAAAATTTAATCATGATGTTTACATAATAACCAGCCGATAATAACACACCACGCTTTACAGTGTGTGATAGATAATCAAGAAGTGTATTTATAAAAAGGTTTGGGAGATCTTAACAGCGAATGGACTTCAATCAAGATTTCAGCGTGGCTTCGTTCAAGAAGATTCAACTGTGTTCCAACTAACTGATATTTACGATCATATTGCAGATTCTCTCGACCAAGGTAAATAAATTAATTTGATGTGTATTTTGTGATGTCAGCATATGCATAACTGGTAATCTGCTGAAACTTTTTGAGTCATCAAATCGCTAGCAAAGGGTGGTTGTAGATAGTGTCAATTAAAAATGCTTTCTCTTTTTCTCTCCCTCCATCAGTTGTTCATTGTTTTTATCCTTTTTATCTGCCAAATAAATTTATAACAACTCGACTATACAATCTACCTCCAGACCCCCATTTGACTTACAGATAAAGAAGGTGAAAAAAAGCAAAAAGAGACCAAAGAAATTTCATTATTCTCAAATCGCTTGGGCCAAGCTAGCCCGAGGCGAGCTGGCTCGGGATGAGCTGGCCCAGGTCGATTGGACCGAGTCGGCCCTGGGACGAGTTGGTCCGTTTCCTTTTTACATTCGAACTTTACCTAATATCTTGGTGAGAGGGTGTATATTAAACGCATGCAGCTATGTGATTGTGAAGTTTTGCGACAAATTTGTTGAGCAAATTATATCACGAGTGTATATCATGTGCTAAATTTATATCAATCTACTTGAGCACCCTATTTCTCCATTATCATTTTAAATTATATGGGGGCTGGTCCAATATGTGGCTAATGGGTCTCCGTTTGAAGGTATCCTTACTTAGAATTTCAAACTTTGCACCACCCCCTTAAAGACTGGGTAACTATTCTAATTTTGGTCCATAAACGATACACTAGATATTTGTATGAAACTCACACCATTGAAACATATTTCAACATGTTTTCACTCTGAATTTCCAACTATCTTTGAGACACCCGAACCCAGCTATATAATTTCCACGTCACTGGTGGTAGCTGGTAGGCTACAAATATATCACAGTACATGTACTACATTATAGATAGCAATCTTCAGAATAATATTACGTGCCATATATGTCACCATTTCTGAGTTTACATGTATAATTGTTCTACTGCCGTAGGTGTCCAGTAAAACTAGATAATTCTATGTACCGGTACAGGTTGAAGATTCTGCTCTACTTTCGAGTCATCTATGACATTTATCTTCGTATTGACAATTTTCAGTGTAATGCTAAAAATAGAATATTGTTTGACTGTTGTTGTACAGCTCTTGATTTTGTTGATTATAAATATTTGCGTATCTTAAGGGGAAACAAATTAGGCCTATCAATTCGGCTCGACGAATGTCTATACTTATGTTCCCATTGGTGTGTGGCCAGTTTCATTCGGTTAAGTGCTGAACCAGGATATCATCGTCTTCCCCTTGATATTTTTTTTATCATGGCCAGCCTTGATAAGTTCCACCTGAGCTCTAATCTACGTATTGGCGTTTGATGTATCTCATACTACTCACAATGGCCTTCTCCGCAAGGATCCCATGACTTGAGGTGATTAAATAATCGTTGACAGGTGGACATATATTAATTTCTGTCCCAAATGATTTAAAATTTCAAATACGAATACATCCTTTTCTAATAAACTATTTACTTTCTGTTTTTGTGTGCACCTATTTCGCCTGGAAACATGCACAGCCAAAATGAAATCAGATTGCTCCACTCTACAGAGTGGGTGGACTACCGACTGTTGAAATTAATCTGGAACCATGACAGTATCACTTCGCGTAAATTGAAGTTGTTCAACCATAGTCCACATTTTCAGTAGATTTTCGCTGAAGTACGGCTTATCCTTATCAAAATTGCAAAAAGAGCCGTAAATTACTTATAATTCTAACTATGTAAGTGCTAACTTGATGATGAATTTCTAACTTTAGTTTTAATTATTAATCACTATTTAAATATGAAATTTTCACATACTCATATATGTTTTCCTACAATATCCGATATTTTATATTGCTGTAAATAATTAAATTTGTGGTAGAAATTGAATGGAATTGGTAGGAGAGGTAGATACATTTACTTGTGTTGTCCGTTCTATCTCTATAGCGCAACTGTATACATGTACACATATTACTTACCTGAGAAGATTAAATTTATACCTGTAACTGTTACAGATGAAAAATAAATTAGTCGATCGAAGCACTCAAGGTTATAGTATCATAATCGGTTGGCAGGCTCTGGCGTTATTGTGACGTAAACTTACTTCACGTGAACGTCACCATGACTCCGAATATACGCAGTCATGATCGAATGCCGCGTGATGACACGAACTTGCACGATGACGTCAGACGTCATTGGTATAATTGCCGAATGTCACCAACAGTGTAAACTTTTCTTCGTTCCCCAGGGACGAAAATGGAATGGTTTCGATTTGGGAGCGTCAAACGCTGTTCGTCCTCTAACAGGAGATTGTAACATTTGCTTGGTGGTAGTGGAAAATTCGTTCAATTGTTGCTGAACTATAATCTGTTTATAGTCTGCATTAATTTAATGTGAATTGTTACACGCGATTATATAGCAGCCGAATATGAGAACGCATTCTCCTAGCTATTCTGGTACAAATGGTCATCGTAATTTTAAGTGGTACTCTCAGCACACTAACCACTCTCTGACACACTAACCACTGACCACCACTGGTGCATCGAACTCACAGCAAAGACACGGATTCAGTTATATATAGTAAAGTAAAATGTACTTAAATCAAGTTTACAACACCTTCCCCATTCGCATAAATGGTCCATATGGTCCATGAATATATCGATTCGATTCGTGAATGGGTAGGGTTCTCTATTCCGAAGGTTCGCTATTCCGAA
The DNA here is from genome assembly GCA_032622095.1 of Siphonodentalium dalli. Lineage (NCBI taxonomy): Eukaryota > Metazoa > Mollusca > Scaphopoda > Gadilida > Siphonodentaliidae > Siphonodentalium > Siphonodentalium dalli. Next base: position 251,347,578 of record CP136063.1, read on the forward strand.
GGTTCACTAATCCGAAGGTTCACTAATCCGAAGGTTCACTAATCCGAAGGTTCACTATTCCGAAGGTTCGCTATTCCGAAGGTTTACTATTATGGGAGTTTTTAGCCAGAAATGAATCAAAATTTGCGCCCCCGTACATTTATACACCCCAATCTAATATCTAATTTGTCCCAGATGTCGGTTATTAATAGCAAGAAGACAGTATCAGTGTATCATTTTAATATTATAGAACGTTGAAAACACAATGACTGAAATAAACTACGAGTTAGAGATGCATTCTACCCGAAATGGCAATCTGTACTTGAAAGAAACATCAACATTAAAATCAAAACAAAGTCAGAATTGCAGTTAGGTCCATTCAGCGGTATTCTGCTATACAGTAAGTTATAGCGCTCCAGTATTGATTGACCGTAAGAGCCCCACTGTTATAGTCCGCCTTTAGCATTTGGGACATTATATTAATAAAAATAACTCCTATGTATATCATTTATAAATCAGATGATTTATTGAATTTATGTCTACGTAAAATGACACGTACTTCCTAAAACGACATATATATGTCGTTTTAGTCCTCAGCCGATAGACGGCATATATGTCGTTCTACTCGCCAAAGGGTTAAATCTCAAGGAAACCCACGAAAACAAAAATCACATTAATTTTTTTAATGTTTTAAGTTATTTCCTTCATAAAAAGAGTCTTCGTACTAAAGAACCCTCTCAATACTTTAGAATATAGAATTAACTTTTAAAATAACAAAAACCTTCGGAATAGCGAACCTTCGGAATAGTGAACCTTCGGAATAGTGAACCTTCGAATTAGTGAACCTTCGGATTAGTGAACCTTCGGAATAGCGAACCTTCGGAATAGAGACATGTTCCCTCGTGAATATATATCACCCCTGATTCCATTCGATTTTCGATTCGACTGCATCCACCCACCCCTCCACCTGAGGGCCCTGTACTATACATCATCACTATTATATAAACTCAGCAATATTGTGAAGCTGTATTTAGTGGAATTACATTTCAATATGCATTCTATTTCAGTTATAAATATTATTTTTTTAATGACTACATAATGACATTTGAATGTGCATTGTGAATTTCCACAGGTTATGCACCAGTGCTTCACACCCACGTTTATATATACAAATTTAACATAAAAACTTCTTTGTGTTAGAGATTTGATGGATGATGTATAGGTTCTTGTCCTTGCAACGTTTTTTTTTCAAATCATTTTCAAAACGCTGAGAACAGTATATATATATATACGTTGGTATATACGTGTGAGGGTGTGTGTGTGCGTGCGCGCGTGTGTGTGGGTTGGTTATAACCTCCAATCGGGGACACACACGGGAAAATCAACCAACGAAAGATAAAATCCAAATTGATATCTTGAAAAGTCCCCTCTTCGTAACATTCTGAGATGATGTGTATAACATATATTTTTAGTAACATCCTACATGCACATAACTTGTGTGTCGGTGTCCAACATTCTCATTAAAAAAAATCACTTTATTGTGTGTTTTCCAATAAGGGACATAATGTTTTTTTCATGTGTTTTCAAAATGTGGACATCAAAATAATCCAGACTGCGGACATAATTTTCTAAAAATAGAATCAAACTGCTTAACGACTGGGGACAATTTTATGTTTAAGGTCCTGTGCATTGCATGTGTGTGTGTTTCCGGACTGATTACGAATGGGGACATAATATTGGAAAAATATAGAAACACACTGATGGCATTTTAAATTCTTTTTTTTTAATTCTTTTTTTAAATTTGTTTATGTGTGCCCAAATAAATAAACTACCTTATTGAAATAATAACATATTCCACTAGGGCTTAAAGTTCCCCTTTACTATTATCTTCAGCAATATCAGTGTGTGTCCCTTTCAATTGCCCTGTATACAGAAACAAATGAATTCTATCCCTGCTTCTTTTAGGCCAATCTGATTTGTTGAGGAGTCGGCATCATGTCATAATGAGATGTAGAATACCCATATTGTGGTATAATCTAAAATAAATAGCCATGGCAGTCTTCTAAATTGAAGATCTTTAAAGCGTCTAAAAGCTTTTTTCTAAAAGCCAATTTTGTAGAAAATAAACTTTTTACTTAGCATAACTTGACGAAGTCAAGATAAGCTAGTGTCATCGTGCCGCGTCTGTTAACATTTCCTTTAGCATGGGCTACAGCACACATCTTTCATCCAATCATCATGAAATTTGCTGTATACATTGACATGTAGATGGAAACGAGTGATTTTGGCCACAGCACCCATTTAAAAAACATGGCCGTGGTGGCCATCTTGGATTTTGCACTCAAATCCTTTAGCACGGGCTATACAGCCCACATTTTTCATTCAATCCTTTTGAAATTTGTTGTGTACATTGACATGTAGATGGGAACGAGTGATTTTGGCTACGCCCATTCACAAAAACATGGCCGCCGACGGCCATCTTGGATTTTGCACTCAAATCCTTTAGCACGGGCTACAGCAACATTTTTCATCCGATCTTCTTGAAATTTGCTGTGCACATTGACATTAACATGTAGATGGTAACGTATATTTTGACCACGCCCATTTTAAAAACATGGTCGCTGGCGGCCATCTTGGGTTTTGCTCTTAAATCGCTTTCAAAACTTTTTACAAAACATATGTTGCTCAGAGCATGATACACTTTGTTATTGAAGTTAATGTTGTCATCCGCATGCATCTAGAAGGTTAATATTGTCATGTTTTGTCATGGAAGTTACTGTTGTCGTCTGCAGGCATCAGGGAGGTTCACATTGGTTTGCTGTTTCATGGATGTTAATGTTGTCATCTGCAGGCATCAAGGAGGTTAACGTTGGCCTGCATGTTTTGTCGTGGAAGTTAATGTTGTCATTATTAAATAAAGGAGGTAAACATATGCTTGCTTTCTCATTAAAGTTAATGTTCTCACCCACAACCATCAACGTGGTTAACATCAAAAGGCATTTATTTTAGCACAGGTATCCTCACTATGTTCTGATGTCCGACAGTTATCAGTAATTATTCATTAAAAGCAAGTTAAGCTACAGTGTCATTGTCACTTTCATTTTTTTAATAGTTATATTTAAATGACTAAAAGATTAAAATACATTTTGAAAGATAACAGATGTAAATGTCAATATGTCATGGCTATATATAAGATAATGCCCATATGACATGTCACAAGAGCGAAAAGTCTGATTGAATATGCATGCATTTAAACTTGAATTTATGTTACCAAGTATGAAATAATTAAGGTGAATATCAGTTACTGAATTGTCCATGACCTGTCAAAATTGAAGTTTAACTATAAATAATAAAAATATATGTTAATAGATTTTTGTCATAAATAGATCATTTTTAGCTCAACTTGACAAAGTCAAGATGAACTATTGCCGTCAGTTGGCGTCCGTCCGTCTGTACGGCGTCAACGTTTGGCTTTGGCACACCCTACTGGTCACATTTAAGAACCGATTTTCTCGAAAACTTTATATTATGTGTACCCACATCAGTGGTACACATAATGTCGGCATCTGGGTTGTCGAGTCGCCGTGTGTCCCGGCGTCAGTCCGTCTGTCTGTAAATTCCGTCTGAGTTAACATTTGCGGTTTAGGAGCTAAAATAGTCGCCCATCCAAGTTTATGGGCTATTTTGGATTATGGGCTAGAGCACCTAATCCTTCAGAAGTAATGCTCATTTTAAATTAATCCTTGGGATGGGGGGGGGGGGGTTAGAAGTTGAAAAAAAGTGATTTGGAAAATAGCCCTCAAGCAGTGTTTTTTTTTCGGACTGTCATTGGACTGTCACCGGTTTGGGGGCTGACTTTGGGGTACTATTTTATGTACCGAGCGACAACCCAGCTCTTGTTTTGTACTAAATGATATGTTATAGAATATAAAGTGATGTGTTTACTGCAAATGAAGATCGTCTTATTATTCACTACGCAACCCTATATTTACAAGTTTCACAATAATGATTATGCAATTATCGATCGGACCTTGACCAATAGCATATCTCATTTCATGGAACGACCGTAGCGATTTGTGAATCACTATCAACTTATCTATTTTTATTAATCAACTTAGCTGTCTTGATTAATGGGCAGGTGCATGGAAGCGTTGTGGCTAATTGAGCCATAATAAATATTTCACAAAGGCAACATATTATTACTGATCAAATTTGGCACTACTTAACTCATCCTCATTATTTTCTCTTCAGATTGTCCCCCAACTTGAATAGTAAGTGCCGTTTGATAGTGGGTGAAGTAGCGGCCGATTGAGCCAGAGTCGTACTTTACTCACATTAACCTTCTTTATTTTCTTTTATGTGGGAACTAGGCAAGGAATTGCTTTTTAAAAATGATTATTCTTTTATTACTGGACAATTTAAAATTGCCAAAATATTTTGTTTCACCATAGGAAAGATATCGAGGATCGACATGCGCTCACACAACCTCGTGCCTCGGGTTGTGTGGCCTATTTTACAAGAACCCGAAATTTATTGATACCGCCACCCCTATACTTGGAAGTGGTTGATATGCACTCTCACTTGTTTTTTGTTTTTTTGTTTGTTTGTTTGGTGTGTGATAAAGTTTCCCAAGTTGGGTAAGTTACTCGGTTTATTCAAATATATCTCAAATGTTGCTCAGAGAAGGTCGTTTGTAGAACAAATTGGTTAAAGATATTCATTATATTACATTAACTCAAGAGAGGGGTTAATATCTTATGTTTTATGAATTGAAGTTGACGAAGAGGAACAACTCTATAATTTAGCGATCGGTATTTATCGGAATGTCTCGGTAGTTTCCGTTTTGGGTTCAACTTCCTGTCAACCGATATTCATTCGCAAGAAATTAGTCCCAAAGAAATTCTATCTTATGTGCAAGTTTTATAATCTTTTACGACCGCAATGGGGACTCATATTTGCTTTCTTAAAGTTCTACATACAATTTTTACAGACTATATGATCAAAGTACTCGAAGAACGTATTTAAGAAAAGTGTATTGGAGGGTGTTATGCGACCGGAAAGTCAAGGAATCCATCTTCAAACAATATGGACGACAGAATGTCAACACTGCGGAATCTGAAACGCTAACATGGGAAATCATCACCGATTAATCCCTGTGAGAGGTCTACCTTTGAGCATTTATTGCATTAATATAATTTCTCGAATCAATTCATATGCCTATATATTTTTGTCATTGTAAAAAACAAACTTGAGAAGTTGAATGAGTGAGAACTGACAAATTAATTGAAATTAAATTTCAATATATTTTTCAAATTCTATTTCAATCATCAATGACAATGGTATGGCACGATCGCACACATGGAGATTGAGATTTAATAAAATAATTTATTTTAATTTCATTTGGAAATTGTGCCAGACTGTATAGCAGCCATATTATAAAAATTGAAAACGAATTTGACTTCTGACAGTCACAGTAACTTAAGTCAAAGTCACAGTCACACCGAGACAACCCGCCCCCGGACAACCCGCCCCCGGACAACCCGCCCCCTAAAATTAATTAGCGGTAATTAGTGGCTAATTAGGAGGTGTGAGGGGATTATGAGATGTTTGTTTAACGAAACTGGGTTGTACTTTATAGATTTTTATTTGATGTAAACATTACAATAACACGGACAACAATATACCAATAACTTGATTTTGTCGGGCGTTATGGTTTATTAACGGCCCTCCAGAAATGATTAACAGCCCGAGGGTTCATTAAATGGCCTTTAATGGCCCGAGGGCTGTTAATCATTTCTGGAGGGCCGTTAATAAACCATAACGCCCGACAAAATCAAGTTATTACTATTATTACCACTTTCTGAAATGAAACCCAACTAGAACATAGATGAGTGAGTAGGCAACAATATGTCAAATGAAATACATGTAATAACTCTTTTTTTCAAAACGATCACAATTCAAACCATGTGTCGTCTGTTCGTTGTCAAACAAATTGTCACGTGACTAATTATATTATTTACCACGAAAATAGGGACATATCTAACGAAAATTCAGTCAGAAATCTAATTTATTCCATTTGTTAGGCAACACTTACTTGTTGTTGGTCTGTTATTAGTAATATTACATCATTTACATCTACTACAGTAAAATTTCAGTTTTATTCGTAATAATATACTATAAACTTGTTTTAACAGAAATTCCGAAATCCGAAATAAGATTGCGTTCGATTGGATTTCTAGCAAATCGCAAACCGGATGCGGGCCGTTAATATCGTTAACTAGTGTTCAAACGACTCTGGGATTCTGGAGTCGACTAGTCGAACACCAAAAGTCGAGTCGACGTCGACTAGTCGGCCAAATACATCACCAACCTTATACTAATGAAGCACATGTGAAAGAAAATTACAAATTCCGTGCCATCATCACACTATTTACACTCTACTGTGATCGGAGAATTGAATCACGTGACACGTCACGTGGTTTTGTTGCAAATGAACCGGTGCTCTAGAAACCCACCGATCGCAAATAAGTTCCCTACGAATCTACGATGATAATGAGAATAAAAAATTGAGGAAATAATTGAGGGATTTTCTGTTAATCATGAAATCAAATAAATATTTCCCTGCCAGTGTATAGAAAATAAACGATACTCAGTCTCAGAGTCAGCTCAAAATAAAAAACAAAACAAAAGAAAACGTGCACACACACTGTGTGGCACACATACTGTGTGACACACATTATAATTATTAATGATTATATATACGATGTGTACATAGGCCTACTTTGTAAGTTGCCATAACTTCCGTAAGGCGTACGTAGCAAGCAGAGAGTTAGACTCAGTTAGTGTCGACGAACACTTTTGTGGAAGCCCCTCCCTCTTTACCTGTGTTGGTTAGAAATGCGCACTACGAATTTTTGCGTCCGCGGTATAGGGAGTATGAAATGTGCGCGAGCGTAGAAACTAAATGACGCAATGCAAAGACCACGTGGCATTAACCTGGAACATGCGTGAGACGTCGGTCAAGTACGCCGCGACCTAATATTTACTGTTTATGGACCACGTCTTTTTAGAAGTCAAATATAGAGTTACTGCTCTTGTAATGATAATGGTTAACTTGAATTATCGCATTGGCGAATTTCGGCGTAGTTCTATGTCAAGCTCGACATTAGGACATATGTTTGGACTTTGGAAAGCTTCTTGAACATAGACTAGCTATCTTTGCTGCTTTTCTGACCCACATTTAGTGAAACCATGCATTGTCAAGGCCAGATGATGAGATTAGATACTGTATTTCGACTAGTCGACTGTGGAAGTTAGAGTCGATTACCCGAAAAACCAGCGTCGACGATTATTTGTCGACTAATCGTTTGAACACTATCGTTAACGGCCCGCATCCGGTTTGATGCCGGGCGTTATGGCTTTTTACCGTTCGGGTAAAATACTGTTAATCTACTAGAGAACGCCCTCTAAAGTGGTAATAATATTCAATAAATACACATGTAATATAATATTATAACTTATGAACACAAAATTCATCAACGATAATATGTTTATTTATTACGAAGTTTAATGAACGAAATTTAAAAACGGAATGAACGGAATGAAGTATATAGGCTAATATGAATATGAACGAAGATTAAAACCAAATTTAATAAGTTTAAAGGGACGCTCTGACATTTACAACCGACGATAAAGGCCGTGGATAATATACATGCATTTTAAATGAAATTAATCGTGGTGCAGCAAAATATATATCACTACACAATGGTAGTAAACGCCGTAAACGCTTGTGGTATGACCAAGATTGTAAAATTCTAAAAGAAGCAATGCAAGTTCGTGCACAAAAACTACGGAAATTTCCATCGGGAAATACTTCTTTCACGGCTTTCCAAGCCGCTATAAAATAGAAAACCGCTGTAAAATAGAAAACAATTGTTAGAATTTAAGAGAATTTAGAATATTTGTAATATATAAAGTATATTAGTTGTTTGTCTATGATATAGTAGAATTTAAGTTCGTGCACAAAAACTACGGAAATTTCCATCGGGAAATACTTCTTTCACAGCTTTCCAAGCTGCTGTAAAATAGAAAACCGCTGTAAAATAGAAAACAATTGTTAGAATTTAAGAGAATTTAGAATATTTGTAATATATAAAGTATAATAGTTGTTTGTCTATGTTATAGTAGAATTTAAGAGAATTAAGAGGTTAACATCAGTGAGATGAATCCTGATCACTAAGTGTTGTGAACAAATGTTTGTTTTGAAAGCACCCCTTTTAATTAGTCTTCACTTACCTTAAGTGCCGTTCAGTTGTCAAAACATCGTGTCATTCTTTACTCCAGTCCACGCATTGACATAATTAATGAATAAACACATGTTTTGTTGGTCAAAATCTTTAATAATATATCATCAAAGAACATAAAAGAACATAATCACTATTAACAATTTCTGGACAACCCGCCCTTATTTATCGGGACAACCCGCCCCGAAAATAGCAGAGGGGCGGGTAGTCCCGTTTCCCTGTTGAAGTTCTGACTTCTGTCAGTTCTGATTCTGAAGTTCTGTCTTGAAATGAAAGGTCACTGGAAACAGATATCCCCACCCCTACTAGTACTTATTTTATTATTGACAAGTATGGAAAGCTGTCAGGTTACAACTTTGTACATACCGAACCCACCCATTTACCATGTCACCGCTCCTTTCGTGTTCAATTGCAACAATAAAAAAATTAATTTAAAATTACTTTTGTCGTATAAAACCTCCCGAACAACAGCAGCCCGCTGATTCCACGAGTCGCCATCCGAGAGTCAATGCGAGATTTGAGAAGATCGAGTTTTGCGCGGATCGAATAAAACGAATCGAAAATTATCACGTGGTCCGCAAACTGCACGCGAAATTCAAAATTTAAATTTGAAATGGTAGTACGGGCGCGTGCGAAATTCAAATACGTGTTAGAGGGCACTTCGTGAGCTGACCGTTTCTTATTGCGGCGATTTTGCAAAGAATCACAGACTCAATCTGCATTAAATAACCAATTTGTAGCATCTCACTGTCATAATGTCATTCATCAACGCGACAGAAGCTTTACGTATATTCCGGTGCCGGATTCCGGTTTTGATGAAACTATACTACTATCTATTTCACAAGCATTTGAAATTATCTGCCCTTGACTCTCAGCAGGGACGTGGCTAGAGGGTTTCCGTTGGAGGTGGGTGTCCACATTGGGAAATTCCAACTGCACCCAATCCCCCCCCCCCCCCCCCCCCCCCCTCCCTTGAATTAGAATCAGACCAACACAAGTTTTGCATAATTCCATTTGCACCCCTCTGCACATCAGTGGTCAGGCCTAATATACTATATATTCAAAAACCATGGTTCTATAGGCCTAATATACAATATATTCAAAAACCATGGTTCTATATTCCCGGTATGAGAACATTCAAATATTTTAACCTGAAAAATTGCATAAATCCTAACATCTAGTGGTCTAACTCCAGACAAATGCACACGGCTACAGGCAAGAGACCAGGACATACTGGGCTGACACCATGATTGTTCGGCCCGGTGTGAGAAAATTTTGAAAACTATACAAATCGCAAATCCTAGTATCTAGACTGGCCTCAACTGAAGCTTTCCTATAGTGTTGGAAATTTCAAACCTCATACTCCCCCTCAGGTTGGAAAAGTCTCCAACTGATGATGATTTCAGTCCACAAGTTTGGCCAAGCCAAATGTAGTAAAATATTGTTTTATTAAACTAATTAGCATTTTTGTATTGGCCACGGGGGACTGGGGGAGGGACAATGACACACCGAGCCGACCATGGTTCGGCCCGGTGTGCGAAAATTTTGAAATCTGAACAAAACAAATTGCAGAATCCTAGCATCTAGACTAGCCTCAAGCCTTCCTAGAGTTGGAAATTTAAAACCTGACACCCCAACTTAGGTTGGAAAATTTCAAACTGATGACAATTCCAATGACAATGTTGACCAAATGTATGACAATATTTTTTTCTTAAATTAACTAGCAATTTTGACTGGCCATGGGGGAGGGACCAGGACACAAGCTTTCCAAGTGTTTGAAATTTCCAACCTGTCACCCCCCCCCCCCCCCCCCCCTTAGGTTGGAAAATTTCCAACTGATGACCATTTCAATGCAAAATTTTGACAAAAAATAGGAAAATGAGCAAATATTTGTCCAAAAACAATTAATTCCCCCCAATAAATTGTTTGAAAATCAAACTACAAGAACATTTTCAACCTATTGTTGGTGTGAAATTTCCAACTAATGTTTTGGCAGGTATGAAATTTCCAACTGTTGAAAATTTTGACCAAAGTTGGGGGTGAGACACCCCCCCCTGTCGCCACGTCTCGGACTCTCGGATGGCGACTCGTGGAATCAGCGAGCCGCTGTTGTTTGGGAAGTTTTATACGATAAAAGTAATTATAAAGTGATAATTTTCTACTGCACTTATGGTAAACATAAAATGAAATATATGTTTTATTACTAGGAAGTGATACTTTTATGAAATTAATGTTTTTATTGTTGCAATTGAACACGAAACGAGCGGTGACATGGTACAGGTAAATGGGTGGGTTCGGTACAAAGTTGTAACCTGACAGCTTTTCATACATGTCAATAATATATTAAGTATGGGTGGGGATATCTGTTTTCGGGGTTTTTGACACAAATTTCCAACAACTGTGCTTGGAAGCTTCATACAAAGACGTTTTATACCCGAGTCCTCAAACTCAAATTTTTTTAAACTCTGTTAATTTGGCGTCCAGAACGATTTTATCGCTGCAGAGTTGTAGAGCTGAGTATGTTATTTATAGGAAACAGGCGACATATGTCCGGTATTTTGTGTTTAGTGCTTTTATTAGCTCACCTGAGACGAAGTCTATGGTGGAGCTATAATCATCACTCCTCGTCCGTCCATCCGTCAACAATTCTTTAAACTTCTTCTCCTCTGGAACCATAAGGCCGAATGGGTTCATATTTGGTGTGGATGTTCCCTAGGTGACTCACATTCAGATTTGTTCAAATGAGGTCACTGGGTCAAATAGTTGCGACGCCAGGGCCATAAAAACTCTTTCCCTCCATGTAGTAATTCTTTTAAACATCTTCTTCTCAAATACCATCAGGCCAAATGGGTTCATATTTGGTATGAAGGATCCTTGGATGACTGGGGTTCAGATTTGTTCAAATGAGGTCACTGGGTCAAATGTGGGCGGGGGCAGGGACATAACTCCAAAAAATATTAAATTTTTATTTTTTTATTTAACTCCATGGTCAATTATATATATATATATATATATATATTGTGCCCCCTGGCCCTTTACTCAAGTTCATTGCTTCTGCCACCCTTGTCCCAAAAATAATATTTACTCAAATTCTTGACAGAGAATCATTAGGCCAAAACAAAAAAAGACCTTTGTTTCCGGTGACCCGCCCGCCCCAATTTCGGAGCACCCGACGGTTTTCATTTTATTCATTTTGCAAAATTTGGACGCATCTGGTTTTATTTTCATGCCACCTGGAAAAATTCCATGTACAAATATGCAAAATCATCTTCCATTTTCTATTAGTCATTAATTTAATTCAATGAGTCATTAACATAATTAAGTTAATTAACTGTGTAAATCATGACATCACACACCCACAAAACGGACATTTCATCGCAAATTAACGGACTACCTCGAAAATAGGGAACATGAAACAAGAATAAAACGATGTCTTTCGGGCTTATGGTTCATGATTGAGCCTATACACGTTTATTAACTCAATTTGACGTGAAGGGGTATTGGTTAATAGAAATTAAATGAGTATGGACATAGACTTTCTCAACATTATTTAGCTAAATTAGTGATATGTATGCATTAAAAGGTGTAACACTAGTCTGACTCCGTTTCCAGCCTTCCTGGCTAATAATATTTAACACAATTGTTTTTAAACGGACATGGCTCATTCAAGCTTCCAAATTTTGTCTATGTAATTTTGGAAGGAAGTATAAGATAGATTGATACATAAACAAAATATCAACATACTATTAACTGTTACATATGCTATATAGTACTTTTAATGGCTACATAAAAATACTGTCCATGGCCATAGTAATTTTCCAGCTGTTTTCAATTTTTCCCACACAAGTGAAACAACACTCATTATTTCTACCATATCAGGAATAGACTAGCACGGAATGCTCTATTCTGTTCAATTTCTTGCACATGGCTATTTGTTTGGGACCCAGTTGTATTTGTTATGACTTCAGTAGGTCTTTCTGGGACAAATAATGTCTGTAGAAATGTGGTTCAAGTATTTATCGACCTATCTCGATAATGGGGAAAAATTCAAAAGCATATATATTATTAAGTATATTTTGGAGCTCAAACTGCCATGCCGCTTTTAAGATCACCACTACCGTATGCAGTACATAGATGTATGTGAAGTTCTTTCCTTGCACATTCTAAAGGAACGGTTATTCATGGAAAATATCGATCTCTATTGTAAACATCATGTTTTTCCATGTTTTATTTAATAAAACAATAAATTACACAATATTCTAACAGAATCTACTTAGTTTTATTATTTTATAGTCAATTACAAACAAGGAGAAGTAGGCTTGGGGTCGCATTCATATTTATGTTGAGCAAAGTTGAAAATAAAATGAAAAAATTAAATAAAATGAAAAGCCACCCCTCCCCTATTTTTTTCTTGCATGTCACCAGAAACACAGGTATATATTTTTTTGGTCTTAATAAGAAGCATTTACTTTGGCTCTAACTGTATGCAGGGTATGCCTACACATGTCAAGTGAAATCTGACATTTTTATAAACATTCCCTGGAGATCTGCTAGAGGTCATTAATTCCCAATTACATGACAATCTATCATATGTATTGTTCAAATCTTTCAACAGGACATTTAACACTCCCACATCCACCACTTCACTAGAACATATTTGGCAAACTTGAAAAGTGTTCTTTGAAAGAACAACCAGCTCTATTTAGCTCATATTTAATATTGAGGCTCTTGTGATTGTGATTGTGATTCAGATTTGTTCAAGCAGGGTCACCAGGTCAAGTAGGTGCAAGGCCAGCTACATTACTCTATCTCTCCATAGTAATTCATGATATGTCTTCTATGCAAGAATCGAATGGCCTATTTTGCTTATATTTGGTATGAAATTACCTTGGGTGACAGATTTGTGAAAATGGGATCACAAAGTTGAATAAGGGCAGAGCCAGAGACATAACTATTTCACCACATAGTAATTCTTAAAATATGTTTGCAAGAGCCAAGGACTAGTTGGCTTATTTAGCATGGAATTTTCTTGTTTGACTGCAATTCAGATTTTTTTAAATGGGGTCACCTGGTCAAATAGGGGCCAAGAAAAGGACAGTTTCCCTCTTAATATGATTCCTTCACAAGGACCATCAGGTCTATTTCACTGATATTTAGTATGAAGGGTTCTTTGGTGTCTGGGATTCAAATTTATTCAGAGGGATCACCAGGTTAAATAGGGTGAGACCAGGGACATAACTGTATGTCTCTATCACTGGGGCTCAACGATTCCTCGAGGATCGGATCTAACAGGTTCAAAATCGGATCTAACAGGACTTTGATTCTGACTCAAACAAAATTTTAATGCCAAAATGGCGGCTTTTGTATGAAAATTGACAACAAATCTCTGAAAATGGTAAGTATGAATACTATATTGCCTATTGGCCTGGCATATAATTAGTGACATTCGATTGTAGTAACCCGAAGAACCTGTATATGACGTCCGGCAAAGATCTATGCCATTTATGCGCCTTAATTACGCCGAGATCAGTCAAAATCGATGGGGAAAAACATAGCACCGAGGTTCAAGTCATATTGTTGAATGGGTATAAATATGTATGGTAATAAAGTCCTATGCATAACGTGTTATTACTGTTCGAGTGCATATTGAAACAAAAATGAATTCAATTAGTCGTGAGTTTTTGTTTTAAACACTAATTTTAAAAGTATAACATCGGCTCCGACCCTAATTTTGATATATTCCGACCCCAATCTGTAGAAAATGATCGGCTCCGACTCACACATTAGTCAATTCTTTTTCTTGAAATTGTTGAAATGTCTCATTGGCCATGGGTGTCAGATTCTTGCCATTTTCATTTAAAATAATCCATTTTCTGGTCGCTAGAATACCTGACACTATAAATTGTGTTTTTGATCACATTTATCTTAAGATAGTGTGTTCATAACTTGGAAGATATGACATTTTTGTCGCTAGCCTATTAACCACATAATCTAAGGATATCTAATGATACCATTGTGCATATGCGTGCCATTCATGCTATCATAGGGGGTGATTAACGAAGTCTTGCCTATCTTCTGTTGGGTAGTAGACATGCCCAAATAAGACTGCATTTACCTAATAATATTGACAGATGTCACATTCGTATGGTTTAAGACCGGCATGTGTATTTAGGTGCTTCCCGTACATCGCCATTCCGCATTGATTGCACTTATACTTCTGTGTGGTTGCCAGCTCGTGCTTCATCTGGACATGCAGACGCAAGCCGGTGGTTGTATTGAATGTGCGGGAACACATGTGGCACAACTTTACGGACGCTTCAGAATCTCCCGATACACACGCTGATTCGGATGGTTCTTCATGACGCTTTAAATGGCGTGTGTAGTTAGGCTTATATTTTGTGGAATAGGTACAAATTCCACACTGGTGCATTCCAATTTGTTTGGTAACTGGGGTAGAGGCAGCAATCGGGACCGGGTTTGAAGAAATGTCAGTCTCAATTTCTTCACGTTCAGCCTCATCCAATGACACTGACAAGTCCAACAAAAACAAGGAATCCTCGAAAGTTATTAGAGATCCCGTAACGCCTGGATATATTCTGAAAGTATAAATGTATAAATAATTCAGTTTACATGTAACAATTGATAGTAAATACAGGCATATGCGTGTTGTGCAGAATTTTAATTAAAATTGGTCATTGCTTTTGTTGGACCCCCCAAATTGACTTCTATATTTATGTTCATGACATATCAATTGGTATGTAGGCCTATATATGCACACATTTTCCCGAGAATTTTGACAACAGGTTATATAAGATCAAGTATGCTATTGCGTATAGTCATAATTATACTGCACTGTGGCATTGGGGTCGTAAACATAGTGTGAGTATTTGAAACCTGTTAGATCCTGCTCTGAACCACCAAATCACTGATGAGTCGGAGTATTTTTCGTCATATTTCTTATACATCGTAATTACTGGGTCAATAACTAAAATTATGGGCTTATCTTGATATGTGATAAACACTAAATTCATTCAGAACCCATTCTGTGTGATTTGACATATACAAAGGTTAATAACAAGTCGGGAGATGCACGTTAAATTATCAATGGGAAATGCATAAAAAAAAAGTACGTGCTCGAGTTTGAAGTCAAAGAACCATTTACACCTTTGTTTCGGGTCATTGTCATTGATTGTGTCGGTGTGTTATATCCTGAACCAAGATACATTGAAGTATACACGTTATAACTCACCTTTCTGTCATTTTCTTCTTCTTTTGCGGGAAAATTAAAAAAGTCGGAATGGGGTCGGAGCCGATCAAATTGGGGCCGGAGTAAAAATCTGTTAGATCCGATCCTCGAGGAATAGTTGAGCCCCAGTGTCTATAGTAATTCTTAAAATGTCTTCTCAAGAGAGGTTGGACTATTAAGCTTACATAGTAAGGAGGATCCTTTAGTGACTGAGATTCAGATTTGTTAACATGAGGTCAACCTGTTAAGAAATGACGGGGCTATGGGGAGTTAACACTTTTGTGTCTAATAAATCATTGACATACCAAATTCATTAAAACATCTACCTTGGAACTACCTGACTGATTAATCTAACATACATGTATGGTGTTTTGGGTCCATGGATAATTGGGCTTCAAACATGTCTAAATGGTTTTTAAAAAAGGCGCTTGTGAGATTGGAAATTTCCAACAATTGAGAAAGTTTGAGATGTCGGTTGTGAAATTCAAACCTAAGACTTGGGAGTCTGGAGCCCAGTCGGGAGGGGACTTGTTGATCTTGAGGAGGGGGGTGATCAGTAGTGTACAGTTGGTAATTTGAAGGTGGATATTCACTGATCTACATACATGAAGCCTCTCTAGCCACATATCCTGTTTAGATTTACTTCTTTTAAAGTGATTATGAAAAGTTCTGACTGTTGTGGTCTCTATTGTCCCAGTCTTATCAGTCTTTGCAGTCTGGTGAGCGACCCCACAGTCATTGACTGTCTTGTTTGAGATATGTTTGTCCGAGCACGTGGAAACGGCTTTTTAAGCCTGCATAACTTTTGTTCCTTATACAGGATACCGATTTATAAACTCGATTAAAACCTTATTTTTTAGACTTTATGTCCAGTAACTGTGTTATGATAAAGTTTGTGACCCATTTTGAATGTTAAAATGTGACATCCGCATGTCAAAACAAAACAGTACAAAAATTATAAAATATATTTGCAAATATAATCTTTACTTAGTACTAGTAGTCCTCTAAGCTTTTTACAATAGTCACCATTTACCAAGGACTACAATCGTCTCGGTCCATCTAAGTTGTTGCCTTGGTGTGTAATTTTTAAATGAACACCTACCCTTGAGAGGACATAATAAGTTTTTGTTTCAGCAAAAATCCAGCAATATACCAATATATCAGGAACGATATGTAATGTTGAGCCCAATATATTGTCATTGAACCTGATATAACAATGTAATGTCTGGGAAATTGATGTAATATGGCATGAAAACTGAGTTATTGCATCAATAGTTCGTTTCTTTATGAAGTAATCCCTGGATTGACTGTGGATTCCCGCCAATACTGTACCTTTCTTGTACATAAATATCATGATACTGATATAAGATGATTGAATATGGGAATGAGAATACATGTATACACAAATAAATTAATAATTTAATAAATACTGGTAAGATGGCATATGTAAGCACTATAGGAAAATTGCTGTATTGGTTCTGTAAAGTAATCTTTTAGGCTGAAATACAAGTTTTCGTGTTCAAATACAGTAAAACCTCTCAAAACCGGACCCTCTATTCTATACCAAACAAATTGTCCGGTCCCGAATTCACCCAAGTGTATTCTCACTAATAATTACCTCTGTAATAAACTGGAACCTCTATTCTGAACATCAGACGGCTTTTCTAGTCCATAAGTTAATGAATACATTATTTATTACCTCCGAAATACGAAAACAGAAAGCGCTACCAACCGATCACACCTGCGGTAGATTTGACATGCTTGATGCTGAGCTCTTGTTGGCTTTGGTATAGACTTTGTATTGTGTGAAGGATTCTTACTGTCTTTTACTGTATGTGAACTGTGGTAATCTGTTTTGAGTTAGGGGTTCATAGGGGCCAGCATCATAATCATATTATGGAATCAACGAAATTAGGAAAAATTATTCCACAGCAAAGTTAATGCTGTGGCATGCAAGATTCCAAATGTTGCCACATCATTTTCCACAGGATTGCTTATTGCTGTGGCTAATTTATCTCAGGTTTGGGATCTTAGTGTTTTTGTCTGGAGTTTTTCTCAGTCGTTTTTTTTATCAATTTCTGTGAAATGGCACAGACATCAACCACCATGGGAACCTGTGCACCTGCGATTATGACGTCTGTCGGACTTTTTTTGGTGGAGTTATCCCCCCCTTTTTGGACTTAAATTTTGTTCGCAACATGTATAATTTTGTCCGAGCTTTTATTCCTACATTTTTAGGTCAATGTTTTTTAATCTTGGGATTCTTGGCACTGATATTTAATACCATGGGAACCTGTGCACCTGTGATTATGATGTCTGTCCGACTTTTCTTTGAGGAGTTATTCCCCTTTTTCGACTTGAACATTTTTGCAACATGCATAATTTTGTCCGAGCTTTTATTCCTACATTTTTCGGTCAATAGGTTTAAGATTAGGGTTATAGTCCGTGCGCCAATTCTCAGAAAGCCTCTAGTTTAGAAGTTGGCTGCACCCCCCCCCCCCCTCCAACAAAGGTTTTTATATATCAAATTAAAGGTCATTATATGTCTTATGACGCATCCGATTTTGCTTGTTGCCCACTTCAGAATGTGTCCCAAAATAGATTTTTTCAAGGAAGACAACTCCTAGCCCTTCATAAAATAAAAATTTTTGCGAGTGCAAGTGTCAGTGTAAAAAAATATGACTGTGCTTATAAAGTGAACAAGACATCGTTTTTTATGTTTACCCATACCATGTATGGTAAACATAGTGTCGTTGTCCGGATTGACCACTCGTCGTGCGTCCGTCCGTCCATCCGTCTGTCCGTCCGTCTGTCTGTCCGTGTTTACTAATGACTACTTATGTGGCTACGATTGTGTAAAATGGATATTTATGTGCATAACTTCCGTTGCGTGGCTAGCCACGTAACAGCTTTCAGATGGACGTTCTAAAATGATCTATTTGGCCTAATCAGCTTATTTAATTTTGTAGTCACTCAAAATTTGGGAAAAAAAAGTCCATCGATTTAGACATCCATGACCTGTCAATAGGAGATGTCGGACACTGACAAGACATTTATGTGGCTAGCCACCCAATCACGGACCTGTCAGTTTCTCCTATTCCACTGTCGGACTGTCCCAGTTGCTGTGAGCAAGTTTTTGAGTTTTAATCAGCTTCTTCTGCTATAATTCCAACATGTTATGAATCCATAATCTGGAGTTTTCACTATCTACTACTTGATAGCCACTTAAAATTTTATGGCTACTTGAGAAGCCACATAAAAACTAAAGCCACATTACCATTTCTAGCCACATAGGTCGAAGCCACATATCTACCCATTTGTTGGTATGTCCGTCCGTCTGTCCGTCCGTAGACACTTTACGTGTAATGCGATAACTCAAACATTTTTTACCTGATCAAAACCAAATTTTGTATATGGGGTTTTCAGCCCAAAATACAGATCGAGTTCGAATATGGGTTTGATCCGACTTTTTTTGACAGAGTTATGGCCCTTTTTTGACTTAGAATTCACGCATTCTGCCATAACTCAAACATTTTTTATCTGATCGGAACCAAATTTGGTATGTGCGTTTCTCGGCCCAAAATACAGATCGAGTTCGAATATGGGTTTGATCCGACTTTTTATTACGGAGTTATGGCCCTTTTTCGACTTAGAATTAATGAATTCTGCCATAACTCAAACATTTTTTATCTGATCGGAACCAAATTTGGTATGTGAGTTTCTCGACCCAAAATACAGATCGAGTTCGAATATGGGTTTGATCGGAATTTTTTTTACGGAGTTATGGCCCTTTTTCGACTTAGAATTCATGAATTCTGCCATAACTCAAACATTTTTATGTTTACCCATACCATAGTATGGTAAACATAGTGTCGTTGCCCGGATTGACCACTCGTCGTTCGTCCGTCTGTCTGTCTGTCTGTCTGTCTGTCTGTCCGTCTGTCTGTCTGTCCGTAGACACTTTACAAGTAATGCGATAACTCAAATATTTTCTATCCGATCGAAACCAAATTTTGTATATGGGTTTCTCAGCCAAAAATACACATCGAGTTCGAATTTGGGTTTGATCCGAGTTTTTGTTACAGAGTTATGGCCCTTTTTCAACTTATAATTCACGCATTCTGCCATAACTCAATCATTTTTTATCTGATTGGAACCAAATTTGGGATGTGAGTTTTACAGCCCAAAATACAGATCGAGTCCGAATATGGGTTTGATCCGATTAATTTTAAAGGAGTTATGACCCTTTTTTGAGATTTTTTTTTTTTTTTTTTTTAAATTAAATGTTTTTTAGATTTAGCTCCTTGCTAAATTTAGCATATACAAATATTAAATTTTGTTTGAACTTTAAATATTAACAATAAAAAAAAAATTAAATAATAAAAAAAAATTGACACTTTCATTTATTTTAGTTTTATACGATTAATTAGGTGTGATATCCTGTTTTGAATATATGAAGATTTTATTGCAATAGTTTCATGTAATATAATGATATCAATAAATTACCATGTGATCATCCAACATCCAGAGTATATGAGAGGATTTTTATAGATGTTGTCATTCCAAGTGAAATCTGTTATGAAATGAGTGATGACATATGATACAGAGCTCTGGTGGGTCAAGCAAGATAAACAACACTGGTGGCTGGCTGTTTGTTTATTCTAACTGTCAAATTGATTAATGGCAGCACAAGAATGGTGTTTTTCCTATTCTTGAAATTTCATTACAGGGTGATATAAGGCCCCCCTCACCTATATAAGTGTCTTCTAAATTCCATTAATTTGCTTCAAAAATAATTAACCCTTTCCAAGGTTTCCATAGACAACATGCTATAATGTACATGGACTCTTCCTCATATCTCTTAATATCTATTGGGTATCTTTGCACACTATTCACTTCTATCAATTTTGGTATTGACTGATTAATTGATTTTTGAAAAATATATTAACCCTTCAGACACGTGCTTTCAATTTGAAATTAAAACAACAGCTGATAGCCAATATGATTTATCTATGCAATGGGAAACAGGCAGATAAATATACATGACTATTGTAAGTGATGACTTGTTTTGAAAATCAATATGGTAGATGTTAGTATTTCCATGAACTTTATTTTCCCATTTGTTCACATTTTCATGGTTGATTGAATTTTAGGGGCCACAGAGCACTTAGAAGATTAACATTGAAGGTTGTGGCTTTTAGTGCCCAAGCTACTTGTAAAACATTGTAATGTGTGAAACCATTCAAATGAGGGCTAACTTACTTTCTTTTATATGAACGATTTAGTGGTCTTAGGGGCCAGCATCCCCATCATATTATGTCTGTATAACATTATATAGATAATACTTTTGAATTGTATAAACTACATATATTTTAGAAAACCATACACCCCTGTTATGAAACACTTAATCTTATTTAATACACAGGTCAGATCTGATCTTATATCTGTCCATATTTGATAAACAAATAACTGGGGAGAATGGGGGAAGGGGGGGGTAATTAAAGTACCATTTAAATACGAGATGGAATCCCCTACATATATGTCGTTCTAAGCAATTATAATTTCTCTTTAGAAGTGAATAATAAATTTTGAATATCTGGCATGTCAAAAGTGGCAAAGATAGGGATTTATCACTTTTGCTTCTAATGAGTTAACTTAAACTCCTAAACATGTCTTCCGAAATCACTAAACCATTGGATCTCACAGTGAGAGGTCCTTGTGTGAATAGGGACAGAGTTATGAGATTTAAAACTACTCCTCCCCAACCCAAATACTTTAACCCTTTCTTAAGACAAATTATTTGAGCTTTTGATTTCAAGTTGGGTACTGATATATGGATTAATTCCTGTGATCATCATATCTTTGACAAATTATCAGTTATGGCTAGTCGCTATCGCCAAGGTATGGGTTAAACATTTGCCGATCGTGATCGGCCTCTCGTATTAATTACAGATCACCATAAAACAACATGAGATACTGTACCACTGTATAAGCTAGTTCGAAAAAATTGCGAAAAATATTTTGAAATTGCGAAAAATTACTTGAATTTTGAAAAAAATAGTGTCACATAAAATTGCCCCAAAGACCTAGCAAAACAATTTGGATGATGGACTGATAATTATATTTCTGTGAAAATGCGCTGTGGGCATAAACTTAACCCCACCCCCCTAAAATATAATTTTCTCAGAAAAATGAATTGCATAGTTTACACTTAGAATGCCGCATGCAAAGAAGGCTATAGGGGCATAAAATAAAACAGTATAGAGATTGATGAAGGGGAATTATAAACAACCTTGTCCGAACATGTTCTAAGATGAAAATTTGGCGGAAAAAATTGTATTTTTGACTAATTTCTCAAAATTTTTGATTAAATTTTGATTTTGATTTGAATTTTTGATGAGTGAGACTTACGCTTTACCGGGAGGTATTTTCTTATTTTGTGGCGCATTTTGTGATACTAGACACAATTGACGATATATACAGCATCGGACACTTCATGTTTGATAATTGTTTTAAGATGGCATCCAAAACGGCCACCAACATCAAAGATTTTCAAACTTACCGGGATAATGGAATTGTTCATTAAGAATGCATTCACTGGTGCTCATCAACAAACTAAAGAACTCTAATATCTTATACCAACTCATTTATTGTGATGAATAATTGATTGACGAAAATGCCCAATAACTCTGCTCGTCCTCAGGGTAGCCAGTTACATGTAAGTCAAAATTGGCACTACTTCGGTTATTCCATGCAGATATCCTCACATTTCATATACCAGTACATCCTGACATTTCGGCGGCCAAATAACAATTCGCATGAATCATTGTAGCCAATTGCAAATGTCAGTAGTTCTATAACTGCATTTGGATAGGGATGAAGTGCCATCAATACATTGTTGACATGTAGGGCTTCCGGGCCCCTCACGCAGCGACCATGTGATGGCCGTCAAGGAAAACCAAACCCATATAATCCCATGCACCCATATATCTCATGCACAGTGAATATGCTTTCTATACCGGTACTTCTGTTGCAGGGTCATTTTAGCCAGACCTATTTTCAGCCTTGAGGGAGACAAGCAGAACTCCCATGGCTTGATTATATATTAGCGCTGGGGGACGGCGCAATTTTTTCTAACAAGCTCATAAATTGGTCTAGTTTTGTATCTCGTGTCATTTTATGATAATTTCTTATTAATATAAACTATATATTGTGCAGTTTATAATTGCAATATTTTGTTTATGCTCTGACACTTGTACTCAAGAAAATTTTCATTTTATTTTAGGGGTAAGAGTTGTCTTCCCTGAAAACACTATTTTGGGACACTTTCTGAAAAGGGCAACAAGCAAAATGTGATGCGCCATATGATGGCCTTTAAATTGATATGTAGAAACCTTTGTTGGAGGGGGGGTGCAGCCAACTCGAAAAATATCTTGTTTGGCCCACGGACTATTAGGGTTGTGCACCTGCAATAGGAACTGTTATTTTATTATTTTAACTAAATGTTTACTGACATGTGAAACATCTTAGTATTTTAAAAATGCGGGGGGGGGGGGGGGGGGGGGGGGGTGGGGTACTTAGTCCCATTGGGACAGTCACACCTCTAGTTTACATTTGTCTATACTACTTTAGTACATATTGGTAACAGTATACTCTATAATTCAATATAAAAACTCTAGATGATGATTCTGATCATAGCTAAGCTAATGACTATCGACCTCTCATTGTGAATTTTAGCCAAAATTAGCCACTGGGACCCATCAATTCCAATAATTAGAGAATTTGTGTTATTATTTACATTTGTCTATACTACGTTAGTACATACTGGTAACAGTATACTCTATAATTCAATATAAATATTACAGATTATGATTCTGATCATAGCTAATGACTATCGCCGAGGAATTGGTTGAAGATATATTATGGACTTGTTCAGGTGCATCAAACTGATAAGTTAGTACTCAGGTGCTATGCCAACTGGGGGAATGTATAATTCTACTAACATCGACGAAAATCTCAAGCAAATCGACCGTAACACTCCATAGAAAACATTGTCTGAACTACGCGCAATTGAAAATATTTACCTCTTGATTCGGGACGCAACTTTGGCGATAAACTAATGAAAATTATTTCGCCACCGAGAGTCACTGCATTTGATTAATATATAAGATTGATGATGTGTGTTGTCAATTTGGATTAATATTTGTAAAAAATAACTACTTTGAGCAAGATTATTATCCATTTATATTTGATCACCCTACCGGGGTGTTTCACATCACTTTAACCCTTTCAGTGCCAAGTCTGATTTTTGTATCAACCCATATTTCCTTTGATCATTTTTCAAATTTATTGATTATAATAATGTGATACATTGATGGAAATAGCTCTTAGAGCTCTTTCCATCAATGTATCACATTATTATAATCAATAAATTTGAAAAATGATCAAGGAAATATGGGTTGATACAAAATTTGGACTTGGCACTGAAAGGGTGACGACATCCTGTTAGTGCGATAACTTAAACAAATATCAAATGATTTGATTGATATTCGGTACATTGTATATGAGACTTGCTCAACAATGTCTTGATCGAGATTAGAAAATGGCCAGACCCACATATTTTTGGTGGAGTTACGATCCTTAGTTCATTTATATGAATGTCAGACTTTTTCGACAGTGTTGTATATGACAGTTAGTTACGATTAATGCATTTTCAATCCAGGCCCATGTTTCGTGTAGCTACCGCAACTCAACCCCGCATCTATGATGCAAATTCTTGTTTTGTTTACATGTATATGGATCAGCTGGTATGGGATATGATTGTTACATTGTGAGTGGATTAATTTTTTGTCGATATTATGAAGCATTTTTTATAGATTACCTATTGCAAAAGTATCTATAGACAAAGATAAAATAAATATTCTAGAATCATCCAATAATCCGAATGTAACTTTCAGTAGGACTACCGCACTGCTCAAGTTCTCTCTCGCTTCATTAGTTCTGGTCCTCAGTAGTTGTGCCTAAGTCCTGGGGTGAGTTTCACAGAAAGGGGGATCTTAAAACAAAAGTTTTAATTTATTTTGTTTGTATTATTCATTTTAGGGTTATTTCGCTTTATTTATTTTGAAATATTGATATTTTGTCTGTCTACATGAATGTCTCAACTATCTCAATGGAATTGGGTTGAGATATTCAATACAAGGACAGCTGTCAAACACATAGAGGATTCGTTTATGTGATCGAAAATGGTCATCGTCCTGTGACTACTACTTTAGCATATGCCCACTCTAGGATGTATGCCACATGGGGGTATGCAACGGGCAACATCCCAGCTCTTGTTGTTTGTTTTATTGTCCTCACATGTATGGCATGGCATGGAGACAAGTCTGGATATAGTGTGTGACATTTGCAGAATGAGGTCCCCAGATGGTGAATTTAGTGACGCTAACCTGCACAGCTAGCATCACAGGCTAGCATCACCAAAATCGAGGTGACTAATAGGTGAACATCAGCTTCAACTGGGAAACTTCAATCTGATCCTAATATAAGTCTCCCATAGCAGTTGAGGCCTGAGCAGAATGAGGTCCCCAGAGGGTGAATTTGGTAATGCCAGCCCATTGTTTGGGATACTAATACCAATACCACAATCAATACTTCTTAATATTTTCCATCCTCATTCAAAAAGTGTTTACTCTGTGACTTGGGCCACGGACAGTTGGAGTTGATGTTGAGTAACATGTGCTTCGTATGAATTGTATGACTCAATCATAGAAAATAAATTGTGTAGATATGCTGCGACATGGATCGTTCAACAAACTGTCATACAATTTTATGGCGGTAGTGTACATGTTGTGATTTATATCATAACAGGGTGTCTGACATAAGTCATGCAACATACTCTCACCTGCTGAAAAATAGGCAGGCCGAATTATAGCGCAGGGCTGTATTTTCGGCTGAAATTAAAAATAGTGCAGGCATTTTCATTCTTATGTCTCATTGCCTAATAACAGTGCAGGCTTGAATTTTTGACTGAAATTAAATAATCATGCATGTACTATTATTCGGCAGGTGAGAGTACTGGTAAGCAAAAATCTTTAGTCCTTGGCTGGGTGCATAAGGGGCACAGCTAATTTTCAGTGTGACTCTTGTTCTGTTACACTTGAGATATCTGCCTCAATGCTCAGGATGACAGGCAGGGAGTTAGGCTGAGACTGGAAATATGGCATCCATATGCAATTTTCAAACTTGTACATGTACCTCAAGGTTTTAAACTGTATATTTTTAATCTCGAACATGACAACCCAACTATGGTTGAAAATTTTACAACTGGTAGCCATTTCAGTCTAAAAAAATTACCTAATGTCAGCTGCCATTGTAGGAAAATATTTAGTCCAAAAACAAGACTTCACACTAAATGCTTTAAAAAAAAAAATTTAACTATCAGAACAATTTCAACCTATTAGTCTATTTTGAGTCCAACTGTTGTTGACAATGGAAATTTCAACGTTGAAAAAATATTGGTCATAAATAGCCTCGAAAATTACAATTGAGAAAAATTCTTCTTAATTGTTGAAATATGGCCTTGAGTTTTATTATGTGGTAACCTGAAATGGGGGGGGGGGGGGGGGGTGGGAGGCAGCAGTGAGTGCCTTCTCATGTTCCATAGAATGGCAATAAATACCTTATAAATTGTATTCATTCTTATAGATAATTATGATCTTATTCCTTGGATTTAAAGCCACACCTAATCGCTTTTTATGTGTACCCATACCATGTATGGTACACATAATGCCGATGTCCAGATCAACCATCCATCGTTCGTCTGTCCATCCGTCCATCCATCTGTCTGTCTGCTGGTCTGTCCATAGACACTTGCTATCCGATATGGTTACTCAAATTTTTTTTATCAGATCGTGTTCTAATTTATTGTGCATGTTTATGATGACACACTCCTCACCTGTATAGTTTTTGGTATCGATCGGTTTAGAAATTATTAACACTTTGTATCCACACATAGGTATGTGCTATCCGATGCTGAAACCTAAGTATTTTTTTCCCGATTGTGTTCATATTTGATATGTATAGTTTTTGGTATCGATTGGTTGATCGGTTAAGAAAATAATGAACCCTGAACACAAATGCTCTCTGATGCATCTAAGTCAAACAATTTTCTTCTGATCTGCCTCATATTTCTTACCTAGGTCTTAGCACATTCTTCATCTGTGTGGATTTGGTATTGTTTAGTTAACCCTTTCCACTCTTGTTTTTAAATAGAATTCATCCAAGCTGTGATGACTTAAATATTTTTCATCTGATCAGCACCAAATTTGGTACACATGGTCCTCACTCCAAAATACAGATCAAGTTCAAATTTGGGTTTGATCCGATATATTTTAACTAGAGGTGCCACGATTATTGATTTTGATAATCGGTAATCGGTCATCAATAATCAATTAATCGTACCTAATAACATCAGCACTTGGAAGTATTCCGTAATATGGCCTATTGGCTGGGTGCTGGTTAACTGCACTGTCGCTGGTTGTTTGAGGCATCGGCTGATGTAATATTTACGTTAATAGAGTGCATCATAAACCACTGTTAAATTGTTAATGACCAATGAACACAATGTATTCAATACCAGCACAATACTCGTTGATGTTATGGTTATAATATTTGTGAGTTCATTAGAACGAACATAGCTGTTAATTTCAGTGTTATGAATAGCCAAACATACAAACAATATAAAAGTAGGAATGCACGACGGATGGCCGATGGTTCCTAAAAAAGGAAACTACATGTATAAGTTTCATCAAACTTCGAGAGCTTGGATAACAATCACAAAGGTGTGCCCCCACCCACAAATTGCAGGACTCAGAACAAGTTAAGTATTTGATAATATCGAGTTTCATTCAGCATTCACTGCATGATAAGCGATAGCATGTACTAGTAACATCTAAGTATACTTATGCAAACAAAGTATACTTGCAAATGACGTCGCATAGAACATCGCTGATTAAAATGTCATAGGTTCCCTGGTTTCCAGAGAATGTCAATCAACTCCCCATTGGTTCAATCAGATTCAAGGGCAAGTGCATACAGTTCATTGAACACAGTGACAGTCGGCACATTTCAAAGATGTAGTGCCGCCTTTCAAGTATAAATATGCAACGATGTCATCATAAGTTCAAAGCTGCAGTGCCGTCAATTTGTAGAATATACAACGACCCGAAGAGTAACCATGTCGCATCATCAAATGAACTGCCGACTGTTTGCAACATAAGTTAGTAGTACTCATGTTGTTGGAATCTCTTTGATATTCGATCAAAGGTTGTTAACCCATCGGTTGTAGATTAAACTGTGTAAAACAAACATGGTATTCAATAATACCCGGCATTTTCAGATATCAAAATAAATAATGCAGATTAATCGACGATGGAAATGGTGATCGATTATCGGCTTTATCAACGGTTCATCGATTATACGATTAATCGTGGCACCCCTAATTTTAACAGAGTTATGGCCATTTATAATTCAAGTAACTGATAATGTAATTAATATCTGTTTGCCACTGAGATTTGAAGAGAACTTCTCATCACACAGAACCTGTATTATTGGTCTGATTTATGTTTAGCTGGACACTAGATAGATAGATAGATAGCACATGGCTAGTGGAGTCTGTTGATAAAATCTGTCAAGATATAATTAATGGATGGTTCTCTATTAGTTTTCTGTGCAACATTAAGTTAACCCCTTTGTTAAAACAGGTTCATTAGTCAATGTACACTCAATAAGACACCTATTCTAAAAGATTAAATTTGAATGGTCCATTGTTTATTTGTAGGGATGTTTTACAGACATTGCTGTTTATAAACATTGTTGTTTACAGACCTGTATCTTAGAAATAAATTAACCCACCCATTCTGTAGTTCCGTCATATGATGTCATTGAAAATGATTAACCCTCTCCACACATCATATGGTCTTCTAAATGTTTTTCATCTGATCGTTCTCCTATTCTATGTCCAGGTTGATGCTGATCCACTTTTTACTTGTATGTATTTTGGGATTAAAATTAACCCATTCCATGGACACATGATATCGTTTAGTCAGATATTAAATTATCTCTTTCACCTTGAGCCAGGTTCAGTAAGGATTTCTATAAGCCACCTATTGAATATTCATCATTAGAGGAAATATCTTATTTTGAAATTCCTTCAATTGCATTTGGGCTGCAGGATAATAATAATGGTGCTGGTGTTCTTGAGACTGACTTATTGGTCAAATATTTTTCACCCGATCACTTTTATAATTTCATCCAGGTTAATTGTGACACATTCTTTACCTGTATATATTTTGGTATTGATTGAATGGTTTTGAAAATATTAACCATACATTTAATAATATTTCCGCTGTTTACAGACATTGTATCTTTCCATTGATCAGCTTAGAATAAAATTTACCATAGATATACTGTATGCGATCCAATGTTATGACTCTAATATTTTCAATCTGACCATTCTCATACATGTACTAGTATCTCACCTTTAGTTATCAGATAATACTGTATTAAAAAATTTTGTATCAACCATTATCAATCATATTTAATATCAAGGTCTATACACCCCTCACTTGTATAGATGTTCAGGTATTGATTCGTTTATAATCTCAATGATCCAATAACTATTTAATATGCAGCTAACACAACAACATAATATGTTATGACTCAGGTTCCAATGTAAGAAGTGGATAAATAGAGTTATTATGATATTATGTACTTAATTTCGTAACTATGATATATTTAACAGCTATGGTGCATCTGTCTATGGTTGGGCTTAATTAGCTTTATCACTCTATAACACATACATGTATCTGTGTTGGAGTGACCTAATAGGTTGAAATCGAATGCCATATATCCATGTTCCTATTGTGTTTACGTGAGCAAGTTGCCCAATAAGTCTGATTCCACTTGGGAACTATTAATTAATAGTAAGCTGTGAATTATTGAAAGTCCTGCACTCATGAAAAGGTTGGTGTAAAGATTCCTGAAAATAGCTAATCACTATCGCCAAGGTATGGGTTATTAAACATCTGCCAATCATGATCGGCCTCTCGTTAATTTTTCCCGGTATCAAAATAGATTGCGTTATCTTAATATGAACTATTTAAAAACTTCACTCACAGCTTTTTAGCTCAACTTTACTTTGTAAAGTTTGAGCTATTGCCATGGCTTGGTATCCGTCGTGCGTGTGTGTGTGTGTATGTGTGTGTGTGATTCATCAACAATTTCCTTTAGCACGGGCTACAGTTCGTACCTTTGGTCCGATTATTATGAAATTTGTCATGGATGTTGACATTGACATGTAGATGGGAACGAGTCATTTTGGGTCATTCGGAAAAAAAAACATGGCTGCCAGTAGCCATCATGGATTTCAAAATTCAATCCATTAGCACGGGCTACAGGCCGTACTGTTTGTCCTATTGTCATGAAATTTGTCATGGATGTTAATATTGACATGTAGATGGGAACGAGTAATTTTGGGGTCATTCGGCCAAAAAACATGGCCGCCGGCAGCCATCTTAGATTTTACTCTTTGCATGACTAAATCCTTTGACACGGGCTACAGATTGTACATTTGGTCTGATCATCATAAAATTTGTCATGGATGTTAACATTGACATGCAGATGGGAACGAGTCATTTTTGGGTCATTCGGGCAAAAAACATGGCCGCCAGCAGCCATCTTGGATTTTACTCTTTGTATGACTAAATCCTTTAGCACGGGCTACAGGTCGTACCTTTAGTCTGATCATCATGAAATTTGTCATCGCTGTTGAAATTGGAATGTAGATGGGAACGAGTCGTTTTGGGGTCATACGGACAAAAAACATGGCCGCCAGCGGTCATCTTTGATTTCAAAATTTAACCCATTAGCACAGGCCACAGGTCGTACTGTTCGTCTGATCATCATGAAATTTGTCATGGATGTTAACATTGACATGTAGATGGGAACGAGTAATTTTGGGGTCATTCGGCCAAAAAACATGGCCGCCAGCAGCCATCTTGGATTTTACTCTTTGTATGACTAAATCCTTTAGCACGGGCTACAGGTCGTACCTTTAGTCTGATCATCATGAAATTTGTTATGGCTGTTGAAATTGGAATGTAGATGGGAACGAGTCATTTTGGGGTCATTCGGCCAAAAAACATGGCCGCCAGCAGCCATCTTGGATTTTACTCTTTGTATGACTAAATCATTTAGCACCGGCTAGAGGTCGTAATTTTAGTCTGATCATCATATAATTTGTCATGGATGTTAACAATGACATGTAGATGGGAACGAGTCATTTTGGGGTCATTCGCCAAAAAACATGGCAGCCAGCAGCCATCTTGGATTTTACTCTTTGTATGACTAAATCCTTTAGCACGGGCTACAGGTTGTACCTTTAGTCTGATCATCAAATTTTGCATGGTTGTTGAAATTGGAATGTAGATGGGAAAGAGTCATTTTGGGGTCATTCGGGCAAAAAACATGGCCGCCAGCAGCCATCTTGGATTTTACTCTTTGTATGACTAAATCCTTTAGCACGGGCTACAGGTCGTACCTTTAGTCTGATCATCATGAAATTTTTCATGGCTGTTGAACTTGGAATGTAGATGGGAAAGAGTCATTTTGGGGTCATTCGGACAAAAAACATGGCCACCAGCGGCCATCTTTGATTTCAAAATTCAATCCATTAGCACGGGCTACAGGTCGTACTGTTCGTCTGATCATCATGAAATTTGTCATGGATCTTAATATTGACATGTAGATGGGAACGATTAATTTTGGGGTCATTCAGCCAAAAAACATGGCCGCAGCAGCCATCTTGGATTTTACTCTTTGTATGACTAAATCCTTTGGCACGGGCTACAGGTCGTACCTTTAGTCTGATCATCATAAAATTTGTCATGGATGTTAACAATGACATGTAGATGGGAACGAGTCATTTTGGGGTCATTCGGCTGAAAAACATGGCCGCCAGCGGCCATATTGGATTTCAAAATTCAATCCATTAGCACGGGCTACAGGTCGTACTGTTCATCTGATCATCATACAATTTGTCATGGATGTTAATATTGACATGTAGATGGGAACAAGTAATTTTGGGGTCATTTGGCCAAAAAACATGGCCGCCAGCAGCCATCTTGGATTTTACTCTTTGCATGACTAAATCCTTTGGCATGGGCTACAGGTCGTACCTTTGGTCAAATCATTATGAAATTTGTCTTGACTTTTGACATGTAGATGGGAACGAGTCATTTTGGTGTTATTCGGCATTAAAACATGGCTGCCAGCAGCCATCTTGGATTCTACTCTTTGCATGACTAAAGCTATCAAATGTTTTTGAATTGTTGGAAAACATAGCCGCCAGCAACCATCTTAGATTTTATTTTTATATACATGTATATATATATCTCTTCATGTTGATAAACTAGTAAATTAGACATTCAACTTTCCACATTCCTAATCACTCCATCGACAGTAACACATTAAATTATTCCCTTTCCAAGTTGAGCTACAGTGTCTTTAACACTTTCATTTAAGTTGGTTTCTTTCGGCGCTCTACAGATGAATAGGTACAAAAAACTAAAATTGCTTTTCATTATACAAATAGATACTAGTACATATACCTACTGTATCTGCATGTGCCAATATAATTATACACATGGAATCAATATCCGGTTTGAAAGCTTTACAACCCTGTATTAAACTACCGGTAATTATGATCCAATTTTGTCATTGAAAGCAGGTCCACCCTTTAATCTCTTGTTTAAACATTGTCTAGCTTTCATTACAAAGACTGTGAACTCATAACTAATTTAAAGAGGCATATATTACATAACAAAGATGTTTAACTCTTTTGCTGCCATCCCACCACACGGAAATACTCCCAGTGCCAAGCATTCTGGATGTAAATACAAGTATTTTATATATATATGGGTAATTCAATGACTATCGGGTAATTATACATGTACCGGTATATTGATGTATTTAGTTGAAACTTCATATGTGGGAATATATGGCAATGACCTATCACCAGCCCCTGTGGGTATGTCCTTCATTAAGAATACATTAACCCCTTAACTCTAACTCTAACCGCAGCCCTAGCCCTAACTCTAACCCTAGCCCTGACCCTAACCCTAACACATATGGAGAATGGTGGAGGTGTGTGCTTTTGTGTATTCTTACATGAAGGATATACCCTCCATGAAAACCCATTCAAGGTCATAGGGGTCATCATAGGGGTCATGTGACATTAGTGGCAATCTTGGATCATCTTTAATTTATGTTTTATGTCATATCCTAGTTTATTACCTTTTTTCTCGTTTCTGGTCGCATTTTCGATCACCTCGGCCAATTTGAATGCATGATACTCATTAACTCCAAACCACGTGATTCCCCACCATGATACTAAAAGAACTGAATTAGATGGCATCTCCTTTCTGTTCCAAATTTAATAATGCGAACCCTTATGAAAATATACTACAGTATTATACAATAGTAAATAAATATACCATATATCGATGGCATCCCACCAAAGTGAATTTGTCAATGGTATATTCTGGTTTGGACTGTACTCATAGAACTTCAGGAGTAGCATGACCATAACTGACCTTTCTTCTAAATTGTCAGCGCACACCAGCACTCTATTGAACATAACCAAACCCCCTTCATAATGCAACAAAACAATAGAATTACATCCCTTATACCAGATGCACCCCGATTCGCATACTAGTACATGTAAATGCGCTACTGGCAGTGACTCATGGGTAACTCACATTTATGCGAGATTGCCAGCGAAAGAGTTAAACAGTCCGATATCCTCCAGAAATGGAAACCTAAAATGCTCAGATAGCTTGCTATTATGCTGGTAAAATTCTGTTCTATCATCGGGGTAACCATTTCTATTGATTAGCTGGACACTTGAGTCATGTTTGAATGTCTGAAGTGAGACAAAATTAGTGTTATAATTAATTAAATGGCCTATTTTGAATGAATTCCATATAACTACCGGTACATGCAGGGATTTTTTTAGACAATGGAAGGGGCCTGAAAATGGGCCTCTGACATTCTCAATAGCAAGATTTATTCCCAATTCTCTTGTGTTCTCACTTTTCAGAACAAAAATAGGACTTCATTCATTTGATGATGATTTTCAAGGTAACAAGGTCCTTTTGCATAAAATAGGAATAAACAATCTACTCTCAGGTTCCTAATAATAGTGCCAGCACGATTATTAATTTTGGAGAATTTTCCCAACGATCACTATTATTTGACATTGAGACATAGATTGAAATTGCCATTACTATTATTAATTTCAGCCTAAATCCACACCCATCACTATCACACTATTATTAGGCCATTACAATTATTAGGCACCTAAGAGTAAGAAATACACAAAACTGATTGATTTATTAGTGTGCAATGAATTTCACAATGAAAATGCTTGTTCTTCTATATGTACTCTATACAAGCCTGTTTATAGTGTGACTGTAATTTGCAGAATGAGGTCCCCAGAGGGTGAATTTAGTGATGCTATCTCATTTAGCGGGCTAGCATCACCAAATTCACCCTCTGGGGACATAGCAGACAAAGACTCAGATTTCAAGTTTCCCAAATGGTGAATATTGTGATGTACACCCATTGGGAACCTCGATTATGCAGTGTGTCATCTGCCAATTTGGAGATATAGAGAAACTAAACTAAAAAAGAAATTGAATCTACATGTATGTGAAGTGTTTTTATAGAAATTTTATAATAAAGAAACTTTCCAGAGAAGATGAGTTTAAAGCAGAATGAGGTCCCCATAGGGTGAATTTAGTGATGCTAGCCCACTATGCGTGATATAGTCACTAAATTCACCCTCTGGGGACCTCATTCTGCAAATGACAGGCACACTAAACTAATTCTTGACTCTATATATTCCCAATTATAAGCGTCTTTGGTGTAACTATTCCCAATGTAAAGGCCTCCGAACCATTTCACAGTACCGGTAGTAAAATCTCTGACATACATGTACATGTACATGTATAAGCAGCTGGGCTTGCAGGAAACTGATTATATTATGTGCTTGCCTATAAAATAGCAGAATATTACTGAAACTTAGATCGTCATATGAATTTCTTAGAGCCACAATGAAATACAATTTTGTTATTTCACTGTAGCTTTCGTTATTTCACCATAACTTGCTGGCAGTTTATATTAATATCGAATCAATATGCCGAATACATACTGGACTCTCACATATTTGTAAACAATGACACATGCTCTTTAAGTAGAGTTAATAATTTAATTAAGTAAGAGTTAATTTAGCAACTTTGAGCATTATTAAGGCACATATACATTGTAATAAAAAGAATTCCTACAGTTTTTTGTTTGAATACCTGTAACATCTCATGAGTGTCTGGAAAGAAATATCAAAATTTCACTCGCGGCTGTGATAATTAGATATTTCTTTCCAGACACTCATGAGATATTTCGGTATTAAAACAAAAACTGTAGGTATTCTCTATGTATACTGAAAATCATGCCACCTTCCTTTAAAATTTCTTCCAGCGCCCTGCAAGTACATGTAAATACATGTAGGTATAAAAAAAGAGGTGCCACAATTATTGATTTTGATACCGGTAGTCGAAAATCGGTCATCAATAATCGACTATAATCGATTAATCGTACCTAATAACATCAGTGTACATGTATTCCGGAATATGGCCTATTGGTTGGGTGCTGGTTAACTGCACTGTCGCTGGTTGTTTGAGGCATCAGCTGATGTTATTTTTACGTTAATTAAGTGCATCATAAACCACTGTTAATGAACACAGTGTATTCAATACCAGCACAATTCTCTGTGATCTTATGGTTATAATATTTGTGAGTTCATTAGAATGAACGTAGCTATTAATTTCAGTGTTATGAATTGCCAAACATACAAACAATATAAAAGTAGGAATGCACGATGGATGGCCTACTGTTCCTAAAACGAGGAAACTATAAGTTTCATCAAACTTCGAGAGCGTGGGTAACAATCACAAAGGTGTGCCCCCACCCGCAAATTGCAGGACTCAGAACAAGTTAAGTATTTGATAATATCAAATTTCATTCAGAATTCACAGCATGATACGCGATAGCCTGTACTAGTAACATCTAAGTATACTTATGCAAATAAAGTATACTCGCAAATGACGTTGTTGAGAACATCACTGATTAAAATTCCGCAGGTTCCCTGGTTTCCAGAGAATGTCAATTAACTCCCCATTGGTTCAATCAGATTCAAGGGCAAGTGCATTCAGTTCATTGAACACGGTGACAGTCGGCACATTTCAAAGCTCTAGTGCCTCCTTTAAAGTATAAATATACAACGACATCGCCATAAGTTCAAAGCTGCAGTGCCGCCAATTTGTAGAATATACAACGACCCGAAAAGTAACCATGTCGCATCATCAAATGAACTGCCGACTGTTTGCAACATAAGTTAGTAGTACTCATGTTGTCGGAATCTCTTTGATAGGCGATCAAAGGTTGTTAACCCATTGGTTGTAGATAAAACTATGTCAAAATAAATAATGCAGATTAGTCGACGATGGAAATGGTAATCGATTATCGGCTTTATCAACAGTTCATCGATTATACAATTAATCGTGGCACCCCTAATAAAAAAAATGATTGTCTACTGTACTACATTTACCAAGATAATTGTACACATGGATTCAATATCCAATATAAATGCTTTACAACCATGTATGGGTATGATACTACCAGTAATTATGATCCAATTTTGTCATTGAAAAGCAGGTCCCCCCTTTGATCTCTTGTTCAAACACGGTCTAGCTTTCATTACAAAGATTGTGAACTCATAACTAATTCAAAACACCCAGAGGCATGTATTACATAATAAAAGATGTTTAACCCTTTCAGTGCCAGGTCCGATTTTTGTATCAACCCATATACCCTGTGCCAATGCATTCTCTTATATATGCGAGTCAACTATATGTCGCCTCGCATATATAAGAGAATGCATTGGCCTAACAATTTTTCATTATTTGTTATTATTTTTTACAATTTTTTAATATTTTTAATATTTTTAATATATTTTTCTTATATTCTTTAACAGACTTATTTTGTAGGTTTAGTGCCAGGAAATCTTACGTTTTTCATGGGCATCAAAATTATTACTATGAATACTTGGTGATAGCTTTGAGTTATAACATGCCCCTAAGGTTTTATCCAGTTTGTTTTTAAATTCGCTATAGCATGCTTAAGCCTACCCAAAAAAAAATTAAAAAATTTAGGGCCGATTTTACAGACCATAAATTAGGGCCGATGAGATCGGCCCCTGGCACTGAAAGGGTTAAATCTACAGACATGTAATAATCAATGTTGTACTATGAATTGTAGATGAATCTTTCTAATTGGCTCACCATTCTAATACATAACTTATAATGCTCAAAACGTTATTTCCCCAGAGCCACTATCAGCCATAAATCACTAGCTGTCGCTAACCTACACTCGACTTGATCAACCTTAGTTCACTTATCGTTCTGTTGTACATTCAAAGTTCCAAATTTGAATGTGTCTTTAAGCTAAGTCATTACGCTGTGACATGCCTTTTCTTCATACTGGACGTGGTTGTTGGTGATATTGAATAGTTACGGGCGCATTGTTGTGTAGAGAAAATAATCATTATTTTCCTACATAGTAGAGGACAGAGTACCATTGTTTAGTTCTTCGAGGAGGTATTTAAAGGTCCCAGACTTCCTGTTTGTTTAGCTGATGCCTGTTGACATTAAGTATCTCAGTGTTCTAATTTGGATTTACCATACATGTTATAATTTATCTAAGGCTGATTTCAGGACCTTGGATTTACCATACATGTTTTCATTCGCTGATAATTATACTCATATAACACAGGTCAGTTATTGTACAAATCTTTAAAGCATACATACTGGTAGTGTTTTTACCATGAATTAACTTTGTCAGTCGGATAAGCACTCAAAAAAACAAAAACCCGCACATAAAGCCAATCTAATTAAATTGCTAGATTTACATCCAACTTTTTCAGAAAAATGGGGCCAGACGGCAATTTTATATTTTTTAATTTCATTCTTCCTACCATAAATGGTCATACATTGAAGCAGTATCCTATCTTATATACATGTAATAGTATTTATACAAGGTGATTTAAATTGTCGAATTTCATTAAAATAGACTCATTCATGGGTCATTGAAATGTAATTTGACTGTTAAGGCATGAGAAAAAAGTTTGCATAAAAGATATCCAAAAAAAACAAAACATTTAAGGCAGCATTTATAATATAGGAAATATTGAATTGTACAGCATTTTCTACTATTTTTTGCCAAATTTAAATGCTACCATACACTTTACATGTACCAGTTGTATTATTTTCTGCAAATGTTTACATGAATTTGAATATCGTTTAATAAAAACGGGACATCTGTCTGTTCATCCTTCCATCCATTCATATTTTGTTTCCGGATGATAACTTTAGTTCTACTGAACTAAATAGAACAAAATTTGGTATATTTCAGGTTTAATTAGATTTTGGGGTCTGGCCACCCATTTTTGGTATAGGGGAAAAATCACAGGATTTTGCTCTACCTTCACCCCATAATTGGCAGTCACATTATATTCAACTAATTAACAGATCTCTTTTGGGTGGTTTTTAACCCTTTGAGTGCCAGGTCCGATTTTTGTATCAACCCATATACCCTGTGCCAATGCATTCTCTTATATATGCGAGTCGACCATAGGGCCGATTTTACAGACTGTAAATTAGGGCCGATGAGATCGGCCCCTGGCACTGAAAGGGTTAAAACACCGAAGTGGGTGGAACATCTTGATATATAAGTCAAATGCACATGCGGGGTAGGTGGAGTCGCGATCGCGATTTGAGATTATAGATGAGCCCTATGAGTATACCGTTGAAGGAGGTGAAGGATGAACTCGTATAGCTCTTGCGACATTGCCCCTCTACCCTCATTTTTACCAGATTTATGAGTTATGACCCTCTGTTGAAATTTGTGATCAATTGGGTTGTGTCCGCCCATTTTTAACCAGAGTTACAGACCTTTTTCAACTTTCAAATTTGGGTTGTCTTGGTTTCCGGATAATAACTTTGAACAGTTAATGTTGACAGAATAGAATGAAATGCATGTTTGAAACCATAAAGTACAGGTCAAGTTTGATCTTCGGATCTGACCATCCAATTGCATTCATTTTCACCAGAGTTACATGTACTATGGAGTTACAGGTTTTCTTTTACTTTGAAATTTGGGTTTTCTTGGTTTCATCTCTTGAAATTAGGAAAAATGTCCCATGGCAAAATTAATGCTGTGGCATGTTAGATTCCACATGTTGCCATATGGCTTTACCCACAGCATTGGTTATTGCCATGGCCAATTTTGAGGACTGTGGTTTCATGTTAATAACTGCAGGTTAGTTGATCAACAAACTTGGTATGTGGCTGAATTGGCTTAAAATACAAGAATAAGGGATTTCTGCAATTATTCTCACCAGACTTCTGGGCCCTTTTTCACTTAGATATTTAGATTTATTGGTTTTCAGCTGGATAAATAATAGACTTAAGTTATGGAATATTTCTGAAATTTAATTTGAAACAAGCCAACGAGCATATTATACAGGGCTCAAAATACATTTAATTTTGTGAGAATCAAATGCTGAATCAAGTTAGTCATAAAGCACTGAAAATTTTATGTTTTTTGCGAGAATCTTTATGAGAATCGATTAGGTGATTCTCGTTGAATCTTAAGGCCTGTTATACATGTACATACCTGGATTTAATCATCTGACATCGGACATTGTCAGATGCAAAACATCCCGATGTCAGGTCGTTTGTATTTGAGTCTGACATTAACTCTAACAGTATTGTTGTGAGCATAATCACAAACATTTGTTATATTTGTCAGGAATATACTCACTATTTTCATTCGTATGCTTATCTCAGGCAATGAAGTGAGAAAATAAACAAAATCAGATGCAATTTGTGTTATAAATAGAATATGATTCCATACAAATGCTGGAGCCGTAGAGGAAATAGGAAACTTAACCCTTTACCCAACAGAACGGCCCTGTGCCAATGCATTCTCTTATATATGCGAGTCGACCATAGGTCGCCTCGCATATATAAGAGAATGCATTGGCCTAACAATTTTTTACAATTTTAATAATTTTTTCTTGTATTCTTTAACAATTTTATAATTTCACCCATACAGAGCCCCAGACAAACATGAGCAGACGACACTCTTCTATATGCTTCTATATATGTGTGGGGCTCCCTGCAGGGTAATGGATGTTTTTTTATTTTATGTCCTAAAAATTGAAAGAAACATTTATTTTAAAAAATTGTTAGACCAATGCATTCTCTTATATATGCGAGGCGACCTATGGTCGACTCGCATATATAAGAGAATGCATTGGCACAGGGTATTTTAGGCTGTTGAACCTTTATTTGGGCGTTTTTGGCCGTTTTGTTGGGTAAAGGGTTAAAGTGAACTTGATATGTGGGTTGGAAAATGACAAATACATGTTTACATATAAAAAAAATGGTGATGTAGAGATATTGGTTTATAAAGACGTATCATTTCTGATGTCTAGAGCAACAAATAAAACACCATGAAATAATAGACATATTTTTGTTTTCGTCATACAGGTGTACCGCCCATAGAAATGGAAATATTATTTGTAAAGTTACCAACACACTGTCCTGTTAGTACCTGACATGTGTGAGACGGTCCCTAAAATTTTAATCCAGGCTCTTGTTTTAATCTCTGTAAATGCTTTAAATATCAGTTCATGAATTTGAATATTTATTTCTTTTCAGACAGCTAAGAGTACGATGTTGCTGAATAAGAGATGATGGCGCGTAATCCGGGGAATCTTCAGCGTAAAAAAGAGGACGATGACATAGACAGTAGCAGCAGTAGTAGCAGCGACTCAGAGAGTGAGGCGGAGGAAAGCACAGAATGTGCGGACACGGGAGGGGGACTTCTCAGTCTCATCGATGATGAGACCCCCCTTCTCATACAGCAGGGTCATCAAGACGACACAGAAGAGCCCGGGGAAGGTTTGTTTTTTT
Source organism: Siphonodentalium dalli (assembly GCA_032622095.1). NCBI lineage: Eukaryota > Metazoa > Mollusca > Scaphopoda > Gadilida > Siphonodentaliidae > Siphonodentalium > Siphonodentalium dalli. The sequence continues at coordinate 251,388,260 of CP136063.1, forward strand.
TAATAATATCTTATTTTTGTCAGATATTTCTAATATTGACATGGTCTGCCATTAACCATTCCATTACTGGAGCTTCCTGAAATTTTGTGAAAACCCTGTGCTAATGCATTTTCTTATATTATGCGAGTCTCTCATTGGGAGCCTCGCTTATATACGAGAACACATTGGCCTTACAGTATTTACCTTGATCTCGTAAGCCAGTGCATTCTCTTATATATGCGAGGCTCCCTATCAGAGATTTGCATATATAAGAGAATGCACTGGCACAGGATCTTTAATGCTGCACCAGGGCAGCTCCCATCATGAAAAGTTTAATTGTCATAGGATTTGCAACCCATAGCTGCATTGGGCATATTTGGTACATGTACTTCTCAGAAGGCCACAGCACTTGTCTGGAAATCAAGTAACTTGTAAGGCCATACCGGTAGTTAATTAATATTATGTTCAGTGTAAGGCCATAGTTAATTAAAATTATGTTCAGTGTAAGGCCATAGTTAATTAAAATTATGTTCAGTGTAAGGCCATAGTTAATTAATATTATGTTCAGCGTAAGGCCATAGTTAATTAAAATTATGTTCAGTGTAAGGCCATAGTTAATTAAAATTATGTTCAGTGTAAGTCCATAGTTAATTAATATTATGTTCAGCGTAAGGCCATAGTTAATTAATATTATGTTCAGTGTAAGGCCATAGTTAATTAAAATTATGTTCAGTGTAAGGCCATAGTTAATTAAAATTATGTTCAGTGTAAGGCCATAGTTAATTAAAATTATGTTCAGTGTAAGGCCATAGTTAATTAATATTATGTTCAGCGTAAGGCCATAGTTAATTAAAATTATGTTCAGTGTAAGTCCATAGTTAATTAATATTATGTTCAGCATAAGGCCATAGTTAATTAATATTATGTTCAGTGTAAGTCCATAGTTAATTAATATTATGTTCAGCATAAGGCCATAGTTAATTAATATTATGTTCAGCATAAGGCCATAGTTAATTAATAATATGTTCAGCGTAAGGCCATAGTTAATTAAAATTATGTTCAGTGTAAGGCCATAGTTAATTAAAATTATGTTCAGTGTAAGGCCATAGTTAATTAAAATTATGTTCAGTGTAAGGCCATAGTTAATTAAAATTATGTTCAGTGTAAGGCCATAGTTAATTAATATTATGTTCAACGTCAGGCCATAGTTAATTAATATTAGGTTCAGCGTCAGGCCATAGTTAATTAAAATTATGTTCAGCATAAGGCCATAGTTAATTAAAATTATGTTCAGCGTTAATCACTGCATTTCCTTTTTTGGCCAAAAATAATAACGCATTTGATTAATTATGGCATAATGCACAATTCAATTGTCCGAAAGAGCGTGAAGATTGAGATAGGAACATTATTGTTAGTTCCTAAACACATTTTCCATTTGCAAATTAAAATTGAATGTAAACCAGATTGGTTATACATGTATCTGTATGCCCGTTTTAAAGCATATTATATTATTGGTATGTCCATCCATCTGTCTGTCTAGCCATTCATCTGTTCGTCTTTTAAAACTTCAACATGATGAAGGTTAGGAGAAACCTATAGATAGATAGATAGATAGTCCTTCAGTTCACTTTTTTCATTTTCAGATGTATGTGAGTTTACTAGCACAAAATAAAGGTCAAGTTCAAATTTGTTTTCTGCCAATTTTCACCAGAGTTTTGGCCCTTTTATTGGAACTTGCAGTCTTGCACTCAATTTTCGTTTCCGGATGATAACTTGAGTAAGTCTGAACTGAATGGAATGAAATTTGGCATGTGAGTTTACTAGCCCAAAATACAGGTCAAGTTCAAATTTGGGTTCCGCCTGCCAATTTCACCAAGGCAAAGGTATAGCCCTTTCTTGGAATTACCATGGGTGTATTTTGCCACGCTCTAGCAATGCTCTTGTTTTGTTGATGGCTTTTTTACCTGAACTCCCCTCTAAATGAATAATAGACCGTTCCAATGTATACTTTTATAACTGAATGGGAGAATTCATTTAGTATAGAAAGGGATAAATCACCCCCCAAAACATGAATGTCAGTTTGAACCCTAGATAATCCTGTTCTAGGAAATTTGAACCCAAAATTAGAACCATACCAGTACATAAGCCCTAGTTAGGCAGCTCAAACCCTAACTGGAACCTTAGGTTAGATACGCCTGTGTTAGACAACTCAAACCCTAATTGGAACCCTAAATAAGCTCCTAATATGCAATTTCAAATTGAAACCTAAGATGACCCCCTAATATAATGACGAACCATAATTGGAACACTTTAAAAGTCCTGATAGGCTGTCTGAACCCAAACTGGAACTGGAACCCAATGCTATGAAATATGATATGAACTTATTTTCCGTTTTCGGCAGTTTTTTCCGACCATTTTTTTACACCCACCCCCCCCCCCCCCTTTTAACCCTTTACCCAACAAAACGGCCAAAAACGCCCAAATAAAGCTTCAACAGCCTAAAATATCTTCGGTCTGTCTCAATAACACCATACAACTATGAATATCATTGGAACCGGTTCATTGACCACATTGTGATGGTTACAGTTATGCCCTGTGCCAATGCATTCTCTTAAATATGCGAGTCGACCATAGGTCGCCTCGCATATATAAGAGAATGCATTGGTCTTACATTCTTTAACAATTTTATAATTTTTTCTTACATTTTTTAACAATTTTTATAATATTTTTCTACTTCTTTGACAATTTTATCATTTTTAATATGTGTTAAGCCAATGCATTCTCTTATATATGCGAGACGACCTATGGTCGACTCGCATATATAAGAGAATGCATTGGCACAGGGCCGTTCTATTGGGTAAAGGGTTAACACTAAAACAGAGATTTGCGGGGGAAATTCACTGTAAACAGCTGTATATGAATTATGTGCATACTATTTGTCATGGATGTTAACATTGACATGTAAATAGGAACAAGTTATTTTGGGGTCATTCTGCCAAAAAACATGGCTGTCAGTGGCCATCTTTGGATTTCAAAATTTGCAACAAAATACAGCACGGTAACTGTCTGCAGTCAGTTTAGCAGTTATAATTACATTATTTCTCTTATTCTAAGGTGTTTTAAGCCAAACTCATTGCAAAACAGTCAAATTGACTGGCAGGGAAAACAAAAATTTTAGTTGCGGAAAAAATTGTTTGTTAGTCCCATCGATCACCCACCCACCCTGGCATACGTGCCCGAGAAAAAAAAATCCCCCCCTGCATGAGGCACACATATTTATTACATGCGTAAATTCCCCCAAAATGCTAATGTTTAGAGAAACAGGACCCTTTTTACGCTGTTGTGAGACCTACAGTAGATCTGACCGAATTTGTATAGAGAGCTGTAGAGAGTGCTGATTTCTTTTATGTATCTGAACTTGTTGATAAGGCCCTAACCTGAATAACATGCAAATAATACGAGCACTGTACACTTGTAGTAGCTAATATGTATTGCTTGTTTATGAATATAACTCTCTTAATTCGACTACGAGCCTGTAATTATTTTGGTGATATTATGTAAATATACTTAACACCTATTTGGCTCAGCTTGTCAATAGTTAGCTGCTTTTGTTGTTCGTTCTATGACAAGCGATCATTGATATTGGTCGCTATATTTATCTTCTTTATTTAACATTGATAAATACACACTGCACACCATACTTTTGAATTTTTACGTACTCATTGAGTGTGTTCATTGATTCACATGTTTCTTTGCAACTAAAGTCATTCTACGCAAACGTTTGTCCAACTCTGTAAAAATTGTCAATAATATGCTTTAGACATTGATTTGGGTTTCTATCTATGCCGTTCTAGTGTAATATTTCACACCTTTATATTATTGATTTCGCCTGACTCCGACCAAGCTTCAGGGTCTTATGATTAAAGATATTTAATTTCACTTCGGAATGGTTCAGTTGTTTTCCAATTGATTAAAGTCACATTTATGTCTATAGAAACGAGTTTTATGAGTATAGCCTTGCAGTTGTTCAATAATTTATGGGGTTGTTTGTTCCATGCAGTACTCAATTATTGGTCGTTGATTGTTCTCCATGACATAATAGGCTTTGTTATTCCTGCTTCTGGAAAGTCAATATATTGCTCATAAATGAGTTCATGTCGTGCCCCCTGGACAGATTCTTAATGCTCACCTTTTTGCAGGTTGACAAATTGGCACAAAGACAATTTTGGCCTGTAACCTGATTGCACCAGTTTAATAAGTCTTAAATAAACTTTCTCTTTTGGTGGCTTAATTTATATAGAAACTGTAACACAATGCCAATAATCTATAATATAATGACAATTTTATATAGCGATTAACCAATTACTTGCTGTAACATGCTTTTTAAACATTACTATATTACACCAGTCATTTGTACAAGCCAACCAATGAACCGGCTGCATCCATTGCATGCATGCTCTGCTCTAGTTTTATCAGAACATGCCCTGATACTCAACAGTATGACAAGCTGACTGGTACTCGTTTAATGCATAAGTCGACACAGTACAAGAGACCTTGCTCAAGGGTCACAACTTGGTACGGGATTTGAAACCACGAACATGTCGCTCAAAGCGGAAAAGCCACTGCTGTGTGAAGACTCACAATAGACCAGCGATGAGCTTTCGAACTCGCATCGCTGTGTTTACAATGAATACAAGTCTGACATGCTAATCACTGGACCATGGAGCTACACATAAAATCTATATTTGATTCCAGTGGCAATACACATTTTCCTGCAATTTTGCCATTTTGAGGGGATACTGTGCTTCAAATCTATGCTGAGCCATCATCCTGGGCATCTATACGACCATGAATCCATTTTAATTGTACACAGAAATGATCGGGGTAACCAATATTTTTTTCTTTGGCTTTGTAGTTTGTACCATTAGTCATCAAGTTATGCCCCTTCGTTTGCCCACACTAAACACCCAATTAATTGTTTTTTTTTTACTAAAATTGATAATTTTCAACACAAAGCAGACAATGACAGAGCAGATGTCATTAACTATGCTTCTTCTATAGCAAAGCCCTAATTAATCGACTCCTTAACCACAGCTGAATTATGGGTAACTTTTCAGGATTTAGTCAGAAATATGACTTGTTGCCATTCATCAGAAAGATCTCAGTGAGAGCTTTCCGATGAAAGGCAACAAGCCATATTTCCGACTAAATCCTGAAAAGTTACCCACAATTCTGCTGTGGTTAGGGAGTTGATTAATTAGGACATTACTATACCTGATTGAGCCATGATAGACCTGAGAATTATTTGAAATAGAAAAAGATCTTGCAAGAGTAGTTGACCAAATTCATGGGAGAGAAATCAGGTTATTTTCCTATTGTCAACCACACAAAGTTGGCTTGCACTGCATGAACACCAAAGTCATGTTACACATTCACATTTCTAACTTTTTTGTGAACTTTTCCAGTTTTTAAAAATAATTAAACTATCAAACCAGCCACATTTAAAGCAGGCTACACTGGCAGTTACAGTGATGCTCTAATTAATCAACCTCTTAACCAAAGCAGAATTATGGGTAACTTTTCAGGATTTAGTTGGAAATATGGCTTGTTGCCATTCATTGGAAAGCTCTCGCCGAGAGCTTTCCGATGAATGGCAACAAGCCATATTTCCGACTAAATCCTGAAAAGTTACCCATAATTCTGCTTTGGTTAAGAGGTCGATTAATTAGAGCATTACTGTATGTCACACAGATACATATTTTCCTACTTTTCAGAGCTCCTTCAACCTGAGATTTTGTGTAGAGCTACCTCTGTTGTACAAAATATTAATATGGAACTTTAGAAAAAAATTTAAATATCAGATTAAATGTATTTACACAGTATGAAATTTCTAACATTTGTTGTTTCAGCGATGAAATTTTAACTGTTTGAAATTTGTCAATTACTCCCACAAAAGACCCACACGCTCAATAACTCCCACATCCAGTCATCTCCTGCCCCTGCACAGAATAAATTAAAATCTTAACCAATGAATTATGTACAATGTACATGTTAAAAAAAAAATCTCTATTATAGATACGATTTATAAGGCATTTGTGTGGATGATTTCAGGACCGCTTGAGGAATTGGGCGAAGGAGAAGGTGACGATGACTTTGAAGAAACATCTACGGGACGGAAGACAGTTGACAGGGAGAAAAAATCGCCGAAGAAGAAGAAAAAGCGGAAAAAGTATATGAATAATCTCACTGGTCCACCTTCCAAATAATTGCATTTAAATATATATGGATTTTTATCAGGGACTGAGAATAAAATTCTAAATAAATTTAAGAGATATATGTGACAATATTAATATTTTAAGGGGGCATTGGGGTCAGGGACTGGCCTAGAGGACAACTTGGGAGACATCTTCTCACTAAAATGGGCCACTTCTCCCTATCTTTGTCCCAGGGAGAAGTGACTTCTCTCTCATGTACCAGTATGCATATGTCCCAACAGCGTATTTCAAGTATATTTATTTATTATAATGGTTTTTTCACTCACCAGTGGATTTATAAATGGGGTTTTGTGTTGCATAATACTTACCGGATCATAGAAGGCTGATTTTGGGGTGTAAACTGAATTTAGCCATTGTTACTTCTCCCTGATAATAGTCCACTTCCCCCTAATAATTTGCAACCTCTGGGCTGGTCCTTGAGTCAAGTTGAGTGGGGTGAGAAATTTTTCCACCCTCACCAAAAGTTTTTAACAGCTTGAGATACGAAAGATTTTATACAACAATATGTTTTGATAATAAACTGAATTTATGCTCCCAATTTGATTGATAGCAAACTGAACATATTTTCTGAAATACAGAACTTTACTGCTTGAATTCAAAGAATTATAATAATTTATACAAAATTATGTAACGCTTCTTATGCCCTTTTGTCTCTGTTTGAATGTGCTAAATTAGAGTTTTGTATTTGGATAGTGAACATAGATTACAGTTTAACCCTTTACCCAACAAACCGGCCAAAACCGGCCAAATAAAGCTTCAACAGCCTAAAATATCTTCGGTCTGTCTCAATAGAACCATACAAATATGGATATCATTGGAATCGGCTCCTTGACCACATTGTGATAGTTACAGTTATGCCCTGTGCCAATGCATTCTCTTATATATGCGAGTCGACCATAGGTCGCCTCGCATATATAAGAGAATGCATTGGCCTAAAAAAAATCTTTTTTTACCATTTTTTCTTACATTCTTTAACAATTTTATAATTTTTAATGTGTTAAGCCAATGCATTCTCTTATATATGCGAGGCGACCTATGGTCGACTCGCATATATAAGAGAATGCATTGGCACAGGGCCGTTCTGTTGGGTAAAGGGTTAACCCTTTCATGACATGAGCTGTACTGGTGCAGCATTAGACAGGTCAGGCACATCTTGAATCCCACTATTATAGTGGTATGTGGCCATTACCATTTTGTGAATTTGATAAGTAACTCAATTATCATTCAATTAGTTTAAATTTATGTTGTATGATTGAGTCATCCTGTTATTGTCATTTAGAAAGGCATATATTAGTAATATTATTGAATAACAAAGCTGGCGCAAAAGATTGCATAATGACTGTTCATTCGCTGCGATATTGCAAAGAGTGAAATTTGTCTGTGCACTGGTATGCGCCGTCTTCTATTCCCGAAGCAAATAATGGAAACATGACTATGTTATTGTCATATACCACTTTTATAGTGGAATATCACTATAATAGTGGAATTCAGGATGTTCCAGATCTGTTAAAGATCATGTGCCAGTGCATTCTCTTATATATGTGAGTCTCCCCAGGGAGCCTGATATATAAGAAAATGCACTGGCTTACAAGGTCAAGGTAAATGTATTCTCTTATATATACGAGGTTCCCTATGGGACACTCGCATATATAAGAGAAAGCATTGGCACATGGTTTTTGCAAAAGATAGATCCAGTCATGGAAGGGTTAATGCAGTGGAGATGATGCCATTTCAGTTACATTGTACTTACTAAGAATATGTCGTACTTACTAAGAATATGTCATGTAAAATATTCAAACCTTGAAATAGTGTGTCTGTCATTTACAGAATGAGGTCCCTAGAGGGTGAATTTAGTGACGCTATCCCACATGGCGGACTAGCATCAACAAAATTTTCCTCTGGGAACCTCATTCTGTTTAGGCCTCAGCTTATATGGGAGACCAAGGATCAGATTGAACTTTCCCAGTTGAAGTTAGTTATATTCACCCATTAGTCACCTCGATAATGCATTTTATCTTCTGCATATTAGGGGATATAGAAACTGAACAGAAGTAACTAAAACAATGTTATTTGAGACAATAGATACTTCTCAGAAGATGAGGCCTAAGCAGAATGAGGTCCCCAGAATGTGAATTTGTTGATGCTAGCCCGCTGTGTGGGGTAGCATAAGTAAATTCACCCTCTGGGGACCTCCTTCTGCAAATGACAGACACATTACTTCAAGGCTTGAAAATATTCTTATATTTTCAGAAATTTACATGTATGCTTGACAACTTGTAAATACCATGTTGGTAAGGAACTTAAAATTCATATTTATTATTTCCTATTTGTGTGAAAACTTAACATTCAAATACAGGTAGCCATAAAGTCTTTCTTCAAGAAATAAATAATTGCTTCAAAATAATTTCACCTTGATATTTTGATATGCTTTGACCAGCTTTGAAAGGAAAATTGTATTTGAATGTTAAGTCTTCATTTGACCATGTGTTGTCATGGTTTAGGGTATCCATATACCATATTGTTGATTGAAGTATTCAGCCTATCAACTAGAGAAGTACTGCTGCTTTGGCTATAGCCGATTTTGGAAATACTACTGCACATTTCTATTTCCGAGGCATTTCAAATGACAATAGCCATGGTTGTAGCTATAAAGATGGCGGCATTCAGTATGTTCCATCGACTATTCATGAGAATAATCAAACTTTAATTTAAAAAAATTATTTTTGCATTTATCAAACTATATCGTCCAGAACTTAAAATGGTGGTGGCATCATAATTTTTCAAATTTCAACAAAATAAATCAGCGCAGTGAAAAAACTTGAAGACCTGTATCGTTTTTTCTTCATTGTTCGCTGTTTTAGAAATGATCGGAGAACAACTCGCAGCCAAAATATGTTGAAACGTGATGTCATATATCCTGGTGATTGTTAACTTCGAGATCCCATCTCAGGCTACAGCCAACTGCAGCTCTGCTCGAAGTCTCCGATACACTGATAGTTTCATTTGATCTATTCTAATGCAAGGAATTCATATTCAGTGCAACCAACTCTATGAAACAGAAATACTTATTAAAAAAATTTAATACAAGCTAAAGTTTTTTACATCTTGATGATACCAGAAATTAACCCTTTCTATACTAAATGGATTCTCCCATTCAGTTATAAAAGTATACATTGGAATGAACCATTATTGATTTGGAGTGATGTTAACCCTTTACCCAACAGAATGGCCCTGTGCCAATGCATTCTCTTATGTATGCGAGTCGACCATAGGTCGCCTCGCATATATAAGAGAATGCATTGGCTTAACACATTAAAAATTATAAAATTGTTAAAGAATGTAAGAAAAAATGGTAAAAAGTGTTAAAAAAAGTTTTTTTTAGGCCAATGCATTCTCTTATATATGCGAGGCGACCTATGGTTGACTCGCATATATAAGAGAATGCATTGGCACAGGGCATAACTGTAACTATCACAATGTGGTCAAGGAGCCGGTTCCAATGATATCCATATTTGTATGGTTCTATTGAGACAGACCGAATATATTTTAGGCTGTTGAAGCTTTATTTGGCCGGTTTTGGCCGGTTTGTTGGGTAAAGGGTTAAGGTGATAAAAGCAGACGACAGGTAAATATAAGTGCAGAAGGAGCCCTATTTATTGAGGGAAATTTTTAGGTAATAAGTTCAACAAACGACCTATATATGGTCGTTTGTTGAACTTAATATCTGAACATTTCCTATGGGATAACTACTCATCAATGATGCTTTATTATAGAAAGGGTTACAGCTGACATGCTTGACAAAACATTTGAAAACAATATGGTGTATGGTATACTATCACTGAAGAGGCAACCTCATCAAGATAAGTGAGAAATAATACATATAAATCTATAAATTAACCCTTTCATGATGGGAGCTTCCTGAATTTTTGCGAAAACCCTGTGCCAATGCATTCTCTAATATATGCGAGTCGACCATAGTTCGCCTCACATATATAAGAGAATGCATTGACCTAACAAATTGTATATTATTTTTATAATTGTTAAAAAATGTCAGAAAAAAATGATGAATTTTTTTTAAAGAATGTAAGAAATAATGATAAAAAAAATGATAAAATTGTTAAAGAATGTAAGAAAAAATTATAAAAATTGTTAAAGAATGTAAGAAAAATTGATTAAAAAATGGTTAGGCCAATGCATTCTCTTTTATATGCGAGGCGACCTATGGTCGACTCGCATATATAAGAGAATGCATTGGCACAGGGTCTTTAATGTTGTGCCAGTGCAGCTCCCGTCATGAAAGGTTTAATGTGTCTGCTTATATTACTTCTGTGTATCATAAATTCAATGAAGTTAGTCACCAGAAGTGCACCTAATTGGCCTTTTCCAGTATATTTTCCTCTGCATAATCTTTGGGGTATTTTATTTCTCATATATGGTTGTTTTCAGCGTAGCTTCACAATAGCTTTCAAGCTATGAAACAAATAGTTTCCTATGATGTAAACCAGCCAGTGAAATTTGTAGGGATAATAGTAGTTTACAGTTGCCTTACTCTTCTATAGCGGACTTTAAGCGTAAATCACCGGCTCATCTAAATCACCAATGACGGTAATAATATGACATAATTGTGAAAGTAATCCCAATTATTCCATTGTAAGCATTATATTTGTTCTGAACGCCACAAGAGTTGTTAACTAAAAGAAGAAACTTAATGTGAAAAATATATTTTATCATAACGTTTACATAATTTCAAAACCAAATTCATGACTTCGCAAACTTTGTAACAGCTCGGGTCTTCTCTAGACATAAACAAACAGATCAAATGTGAGGTTACTCCTAATTACACAGCATGTTATATGCATAATTTAGCACAACAGTTAGATTATAATACGTCATTATGACCATAAGATATCACTCTTTCTGATAAATTTTTGTATTGATTTTATGATAAAGTCAATTAAAATAGACGAAAATCCCACCACTGGATCTGGGCATAAAGTCTGTTATAGAAAAGTAAGGGAACTGTGCTTCTACGAAACTAGTATTATCCCTACCAACCGATTTTACTTCGAGGGGAAACTTCGACTATGAAACAACCTGATATACAATTTTCTGCTATAAAGTTAATGAAAACTGCTGCACACTTAATTAATCCTTTCATGATGGGATCTGCGCTGGTGCAGCATTAAAGATCCTGTGCCAGTGCATTCTCTTATATATGTGATCGAGTCTCCCATAGGGAGCCTCACATCTATTAGAGAATGCACTGGCACACAAGATCAAGGTAAATATTGGTAGGCCAATGTATTCTCTTATATATGTGAGGCTCAATATGGGAGACTCGCATATATATGAGAATACATTGGCACAGGGTTTTCGCAATATTTCAAGAAGCTCCCGTCATGAAAGGGGTAATGTGGAGTTCTTCTTTCAGACTTTGTTGAGGTTGCCTCTTCAATTACCTATGACCTATGTGCATGTTGACCTCTGTAGTTTGACTCTTATGTAGTTTGAACCTTATGCAGTTTGACCTCTACGTAGTTTGTCATCTATGAAGTTTGACCTCTGTGTACAGCAGAAATGCTTAGTTTTGACCTTTGACCTTCCACAGGTTTCTGACTACATGCCTGGCTCATTGCAAATATGAGTGTGGTAAGATGACATGTGCTCCAGTTGTAATCAGGGTTATTAGCATGTGATTTATAAGTGTCTTATTAACAAGGATAAAGAGAAATATTCAACAGAATCGAAAAATCAATTATCTCCTGTAGTGATTTTTTTTTTTTACAAACAATTTTCTGAAAAATCTACCAACCCTATATCAATTATCAAATGTTTGCACACTGTGTTTAGAGCCAACAACTTTACATTTTATAATTTGTTGTTTCTGTGGTTATGACAGTAAGCTGGGTCACATAATCGCCATGACTGCAATTTATCATCGCAGGTTACAGCCACTGTAGCTTTGACTGCATGACTACACTGTGCATGTCAGATAAGCTACATGGATATATCCCTACGATGTTGGTCATTTTGAATTTCCTAGCTCCTGTAGCTCGACCTTGACCTGTTGCCATCGGCTGTGGTAGCTGTAAAAGCCACAGCGGCTGTAGCCAGGGCAGCTCAAATACGGCCCAGATATGGTCTTTAACCCTTTCATGATTGGAGATGCACTGGGCAGCATTAAAGATCCTGTGCCAGTGCATATTCGCATGTATAAGAGAATGCACTGGCTTACATGGGCAAGGTTAATATTGTTAGGCCAATGTATTCTCTTTATATATGCGAGTCCCCGTTTGGGAGACTCACATATATATAATGGAATGCATTGGCTCAGGGTTTTCGCAAAATTTCAGGAAGCTCCAGCCATGGAATGGTTACGTTTATGTCAACACTGGTTTTAGATAATTTAGGGTTTATAACATTGACCTTTGGTTACAACTGGTAGCGTAATTGTGTTCTGCCCTGTTGCATTGCTATTTTTAATTTCATTGCTACAATTCAGAATGCTTGCTAAATGTTTCAATTATTTCATTCTGTGCCAGTTACTGTTGTTCTTCAATAATGCTTTCCGACATAGTGTCAGACTCAAAGACAAGCGATTGGACATTCACCGTTTTGCACCGGACAGTGTCAAATGTGAGGCAGTTAAATCCAGGCGTCATTGAAATAGGAGTTTTATAATTTTCTCTATCAAAAAGTTAAATAAAAAAAACTCTCCAGAAATTTTCTGCTATCTATTACAGGTTGGAAAATTACAATATAATAATTTAAACCTATTTTCAGTTCTGAAATTTACATCTGTTCAAGATTGAAATTAAATTATTAAAATTTTAACCAGGTTTGTTGTGGGGAATTCTCCATCCAAACCACATTGTTCCTCATCAAACATAGAACACTGTTCAATCACTACTGATATGAAACAAATGTGGTCCTGCTAAATGGAGATAAGATAAATCTCTATAAACAAGCTGCTTTTGCTTAACCCTTTGAGTGCCAGGGGCCGATCTTATCGGCCCTAAACATACAAAATATGTCTGTTAAAGAATATAAGAATAAATTATTAAAATTGTAAAAAAAAAAAAAAAAAAAAAAAAATATTGTTAGGCCAATGCATTCTCTTATATATGCGAGGCGACCTATGGTCGACTCGCATATATAAGAGAATGCATTGGCACAGGGTATATGGGTTGATACAAAAATTGACCTGGCACTCAAAGGGTTAACAAAGTCATTGACTCACCAAAAATGTAAATTGGAACTGACACATAATATATTTTCCATATAGTAACTGCTTTTGCTTGACAATGTGTCGCCATGTTCGACTTGACTTTTATATTTACTCACATGCTTGCATCACATACAGCAAAGCCCTAATTAATCGACTCCTTAACCACAGCGAATTATGGGTAATTATTCAGGATTTAGTCGGAAATATGGCTTGTTGCCATTCGTCACTGAGAGCTTTCCGATGAAAGGCAACAAGCCATATTTCCGACTAAATCCTGAAAAGTTACCCATAATTCTGCTGTGGTTAAGGAGTCGATTAATTAGGGCATTACTGTAATGCAAATGGCTTGTTGTGTCCCGATCTTCGAAGTTGAGGGCTCCATCCATCCATCCATACAAGCATATCACCACATACTACGGTTTCGTCTATTTATTTTTACCAGAGTTAATGCCATTGTTAGAGTTGAAAATTTGTGAATTTTGTGTCTGGATGAGCATATCGGCTTGTGTGGATCATCAGATTTTGTTGTTCTTTGGTGTTGTGATAGCCCAGCTTGGGGATTACCAGAGTTACGGCCCTTGTTCGACTTGGAAATTTGTGTCTTTACGAACATTTCACCTTGTAACTCAGTGTGAATCGTCAGATTTGGTTATGCTTGGGAATGTTCATATCACAGTTTGGGGAGAAGGATGCCCATTTACTATAGGGTTTGTCGATTTATTCTAACTAACATTTGTAACATTCATTCTAACAGAGTTACTGCTTGACTTTCAAAATGTTTTTTTGCATTGTAAGTCCAGTATCAATGATCAGTCTTGAATGATATTAGGAATACTAATAGACCATTATCGATGATCAGTCTTGAATGATATTAGGAATACTAATAGACCATTATCGATGGATATTTATCAGAGCTATTGTCCTTATTGAACTTTGAAGGAGAAGTTATTTTCATCGATTGATATTCACCAGAGTTATGGACCTTTTTGAACTAATTTTCCTCCTTGTAAACTCTTAGCATTGCCCACTCTCTAAACTGAGCGAGCATCAGGTGAGTTGGGGGATGGACATATGTGACCCGCCATATCAAATCCAGTCGGAAGTCGGGATTTTTTTTACCCTGTGCCAATGCATTCTGTTATATATGCGAGTCGACCATAGGTCGCCTCGCATATATAAGAGAATGCATTGGCTTAACAATTTTTTATCATGTTTTTTAAATAAATGTTTCTTACAATTTTTAGGACATAAAATAAAAAAAACATCCATTACCCTGCAGGGAGCCCCACACATATATAGAAGCACATAGAAGAGTGTTGTCTGCTCATGTTTGTCTGGTGCTCTGTATGGGTGAAATTATAAAATTGTTAAAGAATACAAGAACAAATTATTAAAATTGTAAAAAATTGTTAGGCCAATGCATTCTCTTATATATGCGAGGCGACCTATGGTCGACTCGCATATATAAGAGAATGCATTGGCACAGGGATTTGATATGGCGGGTCACATATGCCAAGCTTGGCATTGCACTTGTTATTTTTGTGAAGACAAGCCAGCTCGATATCATGAGAAGGATGCCCACTTACTATAGGGTTTGTCTATTGATCCTAGCAGATCCTAACAGATCCTAACAAAATTTTCACTCAGCACAGACATTTTACATTGTAATCAGTGATCAGACTTGAATGCTAATAAGATTATAATAGACCATCATCGATGGAAGAATATGAACATACAGTGGGCTTCATCCATAGATATTTAACAGTGTTATTGGCCTTGTTTGACTTCGAAGGCGAAGTTATTTTCTATACATTTAGAATTGTTACTCAAGTACCAACAGTTTGTTTGAATACATTTTTGTTCCAATATGAGTGATAGGATGGATACTACACTCGTACAATGGATTTCACCGATTGATATTCACCTGAGTTATGGATCTTTTTTAGCTTAGAAAACAGCACTATTTTTCCTCCATGCAAGCACTTAGCATTGCCCACTCTCAAAACTGAGCGAGCATCAGGTGGGTGGTGGGAGGGACATATGCCATGCTTGGCGTTGTACTTGTTATTTTTTGTGAAGACAAGCCAGCTCGATTTACATGAATTCACAATTGTGCAATTTGTTTAAAATACGTTTGAAACAAAATCAGTCGTGGAACATATCACCATTTTCATATCACTATCAGGGCTTAAAATCTAATGAGAATTAGTTTGATTCTTGTAAAAGCAGCTGATTCGCTGTAGAAATTCTATATTTTGATTCTCGCCAAATTTTATAAATTTTAAGTCCTGACTATAGAACAGTTTTGGAGAGCTTTTGAGAGCTTTCCGATGAATGGCAACAAGCCATATTTCCGACTAAATCCTGAAAAGTTACCCATAATTCTGCTGTGGTTAAGCAGTCGATTAATTAGGGCATTACTGTATTTGCCAGGAGTATGGTGCCAGTCAAGTCTGAGTTTAGTGTTCCTGTCATTTGCAGAATGAGGTCACCAGAGGGTGAATTTAGTGCTGCTATTCTGCATAGCGGGCTAGCATCACTAAGTTCACCCTCTGGAGACCTCATTCTGCTTAGGCCTCATCTTTGGAAAGTTTCTTTATTATAAAATTTCTATAGCAACTTCTTCACATAGAATCTATTTCTTTTTTTAGTTTAGTTTCTCTATATCCCCAAATTGGCAGACGACACATTGCATAATCGAGGTTCCCAATGGGTGTACATCACAATAGTCACCATTTGGGAACTTCAATCAGAGGCTATGTCTCCTAAAGTAGATAAGGCCATGCAGAATGAGGTCCCTAGAGGGAGAATTTGGTGATGCTAGCCCAGTTTGCGGATAGCATCACTAAGTTCACCCTCTGGGAAACTTTAATCTGAGTCGATCTAGGTCTCCCATATCAGATGAGGCCATGCAGAATGAGGTCCCCAGAGGGTGAATTAAGTGATGCTAGCCCCCTATGTGGGATAGCAACACTAAATCCCCTCTCTGGGGACCTCATTCTGCAAATGACAGACATGCTAATATCAGACTTGGTGACAGTCATTAATTGCTGTTGCTTTGTTTGTTTTAAATCATGCGACCAGGAAATCATGAACATTGTGTGTTTAAATCATGTGACCAGGAAATCATGAACATTGTGTGTTTAAATCATGCGACCAGGAAATCATGAACATTGTGTGTTTAAATCATGTGACCAGGAAATCATGAACATTGTGTGTTTAAATCATGCGACCAGGAAATCATGAACATTGTGTGTTTAAATCATGCGACCAGGAAATCATGAACATTGTGTGTTTAAATCATGTGACCATGAAATAATGAACATTGTGTGTTTAAATCATGTGACCAGGAAATCATGAACATTGTGATTCTGCGAAAGGTTTTTGAATATTACTCCTTGGAGATCTTGAAAAATGTTTTGAAAAAACTGAGAAATATTTGGGAAAGTCATAGTATTTTTTCCGCAATCAGATTTATGAATCCTGTCAGTTTTTCATACAGTATATCTATTCAAATCTTATTATAGGAGGAAATAGATGAAAATGATCAATTCTCTAAAACTTAGTTAACTATCTTCTATTGATGACAGAGATACTCAGGTTTGAAGGAAATTTGAAGTGGAGCGATTATTTGTTTTTCTAGAAATTTAAATAAAATTTTGTCATTGTGGTCAACAAAATTGTAAAATAATTGTCATATAATTAAGTTTTCCTATTTATTTGGTATTATTTTTTGCTTATTCTTGAAGTTTGTGGTAAAGTTTGCTTGAAGACTTTATTCCTATTGCAGTCAAACGACAATCGCGGAAGTTTGGTTTCCGGGAGGTGGCAGAGGAAGATGACTGGACGTTATTTTGGACGGACTTCTCGGTGACGTTAGAGAGAGTGATGGACATGAAACGATATCAGGTGAGCAGAATACAGATTGTAATTAACATTTAATATTTGTTGCTAAAACGCTCAGATTATTCATGAATTATTATGTAAGTTTGCCATTTGCCCAAATCACCTGGTGCTAGGTGTGTAAATTTTTAATGTAGCACATAGCGGTTGGCTACGCTTGTCAAATAAGTCATCATGCAATGCAGCATGTTTTCTTCTTGGATGTGTTACCTCTGCAAGTTTCCAGGTACACCACTGTGTGCAATTGTATCCATGGAACAGTAACAGTATTGTTCTAATCGTTTTTCAAATCTTGTGTTGGAACTTTAGAACAACCTTGAATCTAAATCTTTAGATAATTAATATTAACTTTTTTTCAATTGAATTATATATTTCTGAATCATATATGATATAACCTTGACAATATAGAAAATAAAAATAAGTTAATCCATATTAAACATAGACCTTCACACTGGATGACATCACATTATGTCTTAATTAGTTTATTTTCGCGAATTTTGACCACAATAGGGCAATATCTATATATTCGGTATATGAGACTTGTTCAACAATGTCTTGATCGAGTTCGAAAACTGTCTAGGTTTGCTTATTTTGGGTGGAGTTACGGCCCTTAATTTTCCTGAATTTTGATCACGATACCTTGAAGAAATATCAACTTTGTCAATATTAGGTACTTAAGAATTACTCAATAATATCTTTATCAGGTTCAAAAACCGGCCAGGTACACATATTTTGGGCTGAGTTAACCCTTTACCCAACAGAACGGCCCTGTGCCAATGCATTCTCTTATATATGCGAGTCGACCATAGGTCGCCTCGCATATATAAGAGAATGCATTGGCTTAACACATTAAAAATTATAAAATTGTTAAAGAATGTAAGAAAAAATGGTAAAAAGTGTTAAAAAAAGATTTTTTTTAGGCCAATGCATTCTCTTATATATGCGAGGCGACCTATGGTCGACTCGCATATATAAGAGAATGCATTGGCACAGGGCATAACTGTAACTATCACAATGTGGTCAAGGAGCCGGTTCCAATGATATCCATATTTGTATGGTTCTATTGAGACAGACCGAAGATATTTTAGGCTGTTGAAGCTTTATTTGGCCGGTTTTGGCCGGTTTGTTGGGTAAAGGGTTAAGGCTCTAAATTAGTTAATTTTTCATTTTAAGCCCATGTTTCACGTAGCTACCATAACTCGACCCTGCATCTCTGATGTGATTCTTGTTGGTTAAATCACTTACTGTTTTGCAGAATACCAAGCACTTTCCGGGGTTGGACAAGCTGTGCAGAAAGGAAGCTTTTTTATGATTACATTGCTTTGTTTTTTTCTTCAGAAAATCAACCACTTCCCTGGAATGGCCGAGTTATGCAGAAAGGATTCTTTGTGTCGGAATATGAACAGAATGTTTAAAAGTTTTCCCAAAGAATACAATGTCTTCCCAAAGTCTTGGTGTCTACCAGCCGAGTATGTATACATAGCGTCTACCAGCCGAGTATGTATCCATGGACAATAAGGGAAAGCCTCATCCCAAAAAAAACGGCTTCTTAACCCGTCCATGACTTGAGCTTCCTGAAATTTTGCAAAACACTGTGCCAATGCATTATCTTATATATGCAAGGCTTCCTATGGGAGAATACATTCGCCTAACAATATTTACCTTGACCTTGGCCAGTGAATTCTCTTATTGTATATATATGTGAGGCTCCCTAGTATATACAGCAATGTTTTACTATACTAGTAAATGCCAACCCTATTGAAAACAGTTTGATGCTAGTGCACATTTAGAAACCGGGTTTAGATAAAATATTATGGATGTAGTTCCCATATGACGTCTTGATAAGTCATATTGAATCCACTTTTATTACAAATCTGTGGGTATGACATTAAGGTTAGATGTGATGGACATCACTGTTATCCTTCCTGATTTGGTAAATTACCAATTTTTAGTGTCTTTGGTGATTACAGGGCTCAAATAATTTTTTTATATATAAATACCTGCCTCCTCACAAAAATAATTTGCAAGCAATTATAAATAAAAAGTGCCTCCATCATCACTTTGAAAAAAATATTCCCTGAGAAACGAATCATTTTGTATATCTAGCCTGATAGTTCACATTCCACATTTCAAAGTAACCACCTCAAAACAAGTTAGTCCACCCTAGAACGCAGTGAAACTTTTGAGTAGATAATTTATTTTATCCACCGCTCTCTACCGACATTGCTTACATGAATGCCAGCTAACTGAGACCTAATTCTGTTAAAATCAAATTTTATTAAGTCAGGCTAAAATTAAACTAAAACCTTTTAAAACAATAACATAAACAGTTATGTGGGCATCACTGTTCACAGTTCTGTATATCACCGCCACATGGTTAAGATCTCCTTCTCGTTGTACTGATCCCAGATTCCCTGCATTATCTCTGATTCTCTGTCTCTCTATCTGGCCAGACTATTCTACTGATATGGCCATGATCCCAGTTAGCCAAAGGTCTCAGTTGATCATTGTCTCAGTTAGCCAATCTAGAGGTGCCAAATAGCCAAGGTCCAAGTTAGCTAGATACCGCCTCCATTGCCAACGTCAAGACTTTTGATAGTTTGATATAATTGTTATTCATACACAGGCAAGCAACTGCTGATTACCTGTTAACAAGTTTTTCATGGATATTTGATGACAATCAGAGCGGTGATTGCTGACTGTTGCCTTGAAACTTTTTGGCCAAAAAGTTTGGTCAGATCAAATTTTCTTTGGCCATTTAAAAAAATTGGTCATTAGTGTGAACCATGCCTCCAAACTATTATATCTATTCTGGAATGTTTCACACTTTCTTTTTTAGTTATGGAGATTTCCAAGCATATACGAGACTGAAGAAAAACAAGACCTATATCTTAAAACCAGAGACTGGGTGTCAAGGTCGAGGGATATGGGTGACCAAAAATCCAAGGGACATCAAACCACATGAACATATGGTGTGCCAACAGTACCTCAGTAGGGTAGGTATAACACATGCACATATGGTGTGCCAACAGTACCTCAGTAGGCTAGGTATAACACATGCTTAAATTACCTCTGTAGAGTAGGTATAACACATGAACATATGGTGTGCCAACAGTACCTCAGTAGGGTAGGTATAACACATGAACATATGGTGTGCCAACAGTACCTCAGTAGGGTAGGTATAACACATGAACATATGGTGTGCCAACAGTACCTCAGTAGGGTAGGTATAACACATGAACATATGGTGTGCCAACAGTACCTCAGTAGGGTAGGTATAACACATGAACATATGGTGTGCCAACAGTACCTCAGTAGGCTAGGTATAACACATGAACATATGGTGTGCCAACAGTACCTCAGTAGGGTAGGTATAACACATGAACATATGGTGTGCCAACAGTACCTCAGTAGGGTAGGTATAACACATGAACATATGGTGTGCCAACAGTACCTCAGTAGGGTAGGTATAACACATGAACATATGGTGTGCCAACAGTACCTCAGTAGGGTAGGTATAACACATGAACATATGGTGTGCCAACAGTACCTCAGTAGGCTAGGTATAACACATGCTTAAATTACCTCTGTAGAGTTGGTGTAGCACCATGTATCCAAAATACAATACCACAATATTCAGTGTAGCCAGTCCAAATGTCAGCTCTATCTTTCCCCAGTAAACATCCCGCAAAATTCCAGACAGTGTTCGCGCTGGACCGAAAAAAAAGTTTGGCCAAATGAAACTTTTATTGGCCAAATTAAAAAAACTTTGGCCAAAGTAAATCCTCATTTTCTGGACGGTTCTCAATTGATGACTAAAATATTCAGAATAAAAACATAATTAAAACAACACAAAAACAACTTTATAAACATAATATTATGCATTATGTCACTTGTTAAAGGCAGATCAATTCATGTAAGTCAATATTAATTCATGTAAAATACGACGAGATTTCATATCTGACCATATACAAAAAGCACGGTGGAAATCAAAGTCAGAAATGGCTGGGCCATCAGTGGAAACAATGACACTAACATTCTATATAATTATAATCACATTAATCTGCTTAACCCTTTACCCAACAGAAGGGCCCTGTGCCAATGCATTCTCTTATATATGCGAGTCGACCATAGGTCGCCTCGCATATATAAGAGAATGCATTGGCTTAACACATTAAAAATTATAAAATTGTTAAAGAATGTAAGAAAAAATGGTAAAAAGTGTTAAAAAAAGATTATTTTTTAGGCCAATGCATTCTCTTATATATGCGAGGCGACCTATGGTCGACTCGCATATATAAGAGAATGCATTGGCACAGGGCATAACTGTAACTATCACAATGTGGTCAATGAACCGATTCCAATGATATCCATATTTGTATGGTTCTATTGAGACAGACCGAAGATATTTTAGGCTGTTGAAGCTTTATTTGGCCGGTTTTGGCCGGTTTGTTGGGTAAAGGGTTAACCAAGTACAATAACTCGCTGACACCATGGTCGCCAACTAATAAAGTTATGAGCTGAGTTAGTTGTCATCGCTATTTTCACCGAGATAAAAACAAATGTTGCTTATTAATGTGGGCGATAACTGTTGAATATCTATTGTATTCTAGCCTTTTATGATGTGAAGCCAGGTTGCTTTTATACATCCAACTATGAGACAATGCAATTAGTTATTTTATCTTGCAGACTCCCTAATCAACAGATAATTACCTAACCAGTGTATAGATTAAGCATTTTGACGAATAGTGTTTTAAATCCAATATTCATTGCGCTCACTGATAACAACTCTCTTCAAATCATATATAAACAAAAAACAAGCGCTGTTTAAATGTCAAAGAGTTGTGTAATGTCCACTTTGTACAGCCATCACCATTCAATCAACACTCCCGTTAACTAACTTCGTAGACACTGTCGATCTATTCAGTGCTTTTGAATTAGCTTTCCGTCTCCATTTGGAATTAAAAAAAGTTTGGCCAAATGAAAATTTTATTGGCCAATTTCGAAAAAAATAGCCAATTTGGTCACCGACAGCACGAACATTGATTCCAGAACATTGAAAAAGAAATCCCTCAATATTGAATCGGATAATATAGTCCAGTGAAATCTTTACTTCACAAATATTTAGATGACGTGTTCATCCGAATAACTGGAGGGTGGGGTTCACCAAGGATTGACCAGCTGATCGGGGACTATTTTGTCACACGTTATCTGTAAAATTAAATAATTTAATGGTGGAAAGTGTGTAATAAACAAAATAATTAATTGTTTTCGATGATTACATAACATTATTCATTCTGAGAGTCGGTCGTACCAATTATGTTGTGTAATCATCCATCGAATCTCATTGATTAACCCTTTACCCAACAGAAGGGCCCTGTGCCAATGCATTCTCTTATATATGCGAGTCGACCATAGGTCGCCTCGCATATATAAGAGAATGCATTGGCTTAACACATTAAAAATTGTAAAATTGATAAAGAATGTAAGAAAAAATGGTAAAAAGTGTTAAAAAAAGATTTTTTTTAGGCCAATGCATTCTCTTATATATATGCGAGGCGACCTATGGTCGACTCGCATATATAAGAGAATGCATTGGCACAGGGTATAACTGTAACTATCACAATGTGGTCAAGGAGCCGGTTCCAATGATATCCATATTTGTATGGTTCTATTGAGACAGACCGAAGATATTTTAGGCTGTTGAAGCTTGTTTTGGCCGGTTTTGGCCGGTTTGTTGGGTAAAGGGTTAATCTGTATATAATCGTGCTGTCAAAATTAAAGATTAGGGGTCTATCTTTAAATTAAAAAATTTGAATATTTTGTTGCTGTGGTTAAGAAGTCGATTACTTAGAGCATTGCTGTATATATAGACTTTTGATATTATTTCAGCCTTTTCTTATTGATGGTTTCAAATTTGATCTCCGTGTGTATGTGCTTGTGACGACTTGTGATCCCCTCAGGATATTTGTGTTCAAAGATGGTCTCGTAAGATTTGCAACACAGAAATACACAGAGCCAACTCATAGTAACACAGTGAGTATACTTTTGTCATCGGAACAAAAACAATAATACCTAAAAAATAGTTATTATTCTGGTAAACTGCCCTCCCCTTTCTAAATTTATCAACCCTGTTAAAAAAGGGCTGGTTGATGTTGCGATCTTTTTTTTGTTAAAAAAAATTCTACCAAGACTTCATTATCCCTTCCAATACCTACAGTTATGTGCTTATTGTGTCCTGTTTGTGCTGCCAGGGACATATATTCAGAATGAATATATTTCTTATATGGGTGTTTAAAAACCCAGATTCATCACTATTTTTTTTAGGCCTAAACAAAAGCAAAAAAGAAGATAAAAAGAATTTGAGATGTTGTGTTGAAGTTAATACACTGTAGAATAAGCTCTATATTGCATCCACAATTATTATTATATGGGTGGGTGTATAGGAATCAGCTTGTCTGTCTGTTGAATCATCTGAACGCAACTTTGTCCGAGCTTTATTCATATATTGTTTGTCAAATGTTTGGAAACTTGGCACAGATATTTAGTACCATGGGAACTGTGCACCTGTGATTATGGGGTCTGTCCAAATTGTTTTTAGCGGAGTTATCCTTTTTATCACTTAAAACTATTTCACAACATGAATAATTTTGTCCGAGCTTATATTCATACATTTTATATCAATGTTTTGAAACTTGGCACAGATATATACCACTATGCTCTCCTGTTCACCTGTTAATATGAGCTCAAACCAAGCACTGCAGAGGGTAGCCTTAGTCCCACCTCTAGTTTAGATTGTTCTCAAGAAAGGACCTGGAAGTTGATTTGCTAGGCCTGAAGTGGAAATTCATTTGAAGTCTTAAAATCATCTCCAATTTTCTCTGTTGATAATGTGATATTTCCAGTTACAAGATTGATCTCTTTTCAGGACAATCAATATATGCATCTCACAAACTACGCCATAAACAAACACAGTGAGGATTTCATCCGGGACGATGAGGCCGGAAGCAAAAGGTACAATTAGAGTTCAATCAAAATAAATTCACTGTACGATCCAAACGTTTTTGCATGTATTTATGTTCTAAAAATAGCCCATAAAACTGTCACACTGATGCGATAAGAAATTCTATACAAAATTTATATCAATTGAAACTATTTCAGACAGGTTACCTTGATTCATATCTGTTATTTTATACCCCAGAATTTATATATAGAGGATCTCTAATAATGAGTCGCAATTCTATTCAAAATTTATTAACCCTTTACCCAACAAACCGGCCAAAACCGGCCAAATAAAGCTGCAACAGCCTAAATTATCTTGGGTCTGTCTCAATAAAACCATACAAATATGGATATCATTGGAACCGGCTCATTGACCACATTGTGATGGTTACAGTTATGCCCTGTGCCAATGCATTCTCTTATATATGCGAGTCGACCATAGGTCGCCTCGCATATATAAGAGAATGCATTGGCCTAAAAAAAATCTTTTTTTAACACTTTTTACCATTTTTTCTTATATTCTTTAACAATTTTATAATTTTTAATGTGTTAAGCCAATGCATTCTCTTATATATGCGAGGCTACCTATGGTCGACTCGCATATATAAGAGAATGCATTGGCACAGGGCCGTTCTGTTGGGTAAAGGGTTAACCCAGTGCACTAAATTTGATTCGAGCCGAGCTTTAGTGAGGCTTGAATCAAATTTAATTGACAAGGTTAATAAATTTTGTATAGAACAGCTACAAATTTGAGATCCATTTTATCACATAATCACATTTTAGCAGGGAAGAACAATCTCGAAAGGCTTGGGTTAAAAAATAATAATATTGATTTCCTTATCACAACCATAGAGGAAGTAAAGACACCTTCAAGAAAAAATTTAGTTCCATTTTGAATATGTCTTTTCATGTTAACCCTTTACCCAACAGAAGGGCCCTGTGCCAATGCATTCTCTTATATATGCTAGTCGTCGCCTCGCATATATAAGAGAATACATTGGCTTAACACATTAAAAATTATAAAATTGTTAAAGAATGTAAGAAAAAATGGTAAAAAGTGTTAAAAAAAGATTTTTTTTAGGCCAATGCATTCTCTTATATATGCGAGGCGACCTATGGTCGACTCGCATATATAAGAGAATTAGAGCTGAAACGGTTAGACGGTTAACCGGTTAGCATCCAGTTAGC
Organism: Siphonodentalium dalli; assembly: GCA_032622095.1. Classification (NCBI taxonomy): domain Eukaryota; kingdom Metazoa; phylum Mollusca; class Scaphopoda; order Gadilida; family Siphonodentaliidae; genus Siphonodentalium; species Siphonodentalium dalli. The sequence goes on from CP136063.1 coordinate 251,413,835, forward strand.
GACGTAACCGGTTAGAACAAAATGAACCGGACGTAACCGCATCCCGTTGTCAGTTGAATGTGAACATGAATAATCCTCAAAATATTAGGTTAAATGATGCAAAACTAATACTAAATCCTGTGTCACCGATAGTAGATTGCAATGCAAGCATTAATTGGTACACGTGGTAGTATCAGATACTTAGTAGCAATTCTCGAACTGTCTGGAAGTGTCGGCGACCTTCAATCAATTCCGACCCTTTGAAGTTTTCTCTGATCTTCCGACAAAAGCACGTGTGCAGTCACTGTGTATCAAGTCTGAATGCACACAAGGAAGTGACAACGTAAAAGTGGCGTTGTGTGTCAATGCATGCTTTCGTAACTTAATAGTTAATACTGCACGAAGCAACATGGATTCAAATTGAAATCACACCATGACATACTAAAACTGTTTTACAGTGGGGTTTATAAAAACTATGTAAGTCGACAAAGTTTGATGATTGAGATCAGCTGTACAATGTCTTCACTCTTCCAGTTTTTCCTCCCTGTTGTGATCTAATATGATCAATTCAATTGAGTGACCAAACAGACATCGTAGTTGAAGCAACTTAAAACTTCTTCAATGATCTTGTTTTTATCAAGGAAATTGATGCTCCATGCTACTCTGTAACTGGTTGTGCCTGTGGGATTAATTGACACTCAATTTGGCAGTAATTTCTATATGTTAAGTGATTGCATACTTAAACCGAAACCGAGGTTTTTTTTACCAAAAAAAACGAAACGTAAATTCTATAACCTTCCAACACTAGTGTCCGCGATCATGATGTCGACGAATAGCTTGAATACTGCGAGTCTGACCTAACTGACCTTCCTCTTTGTTCTATAGTTATTATTTTCTTGTCTTTATATATAATTCATTGGAGGATATACCTGATAATGATATATTACAGATCTTTAATATATAGTTTTGTTACTCGTTTTACCAATACTCATACTATTGTTACTCGTTTTACAAATGCCCAAACATATGCTGATCACGGCAAATAAGCGATCTCTCCTGCCATTCACAAATTTCACTTGCTCATTCCCCATCACGAGAGCCAGCAAAAGAACAGTGAATTCGTGTTTTTGAATATCGTTAAATGCCGTGAATAAGGTCTTTATTTCAGCTACTATTTCTCACCTAGGTTTGTCCCTGGAGCATGGCATAATGTCGACATAATTAGTGTGAGAAGTACGCTAGAAATTAGCGGTTAACCGGTTGAAATCCAGTTAACCCCGATGGTTAACCGGTTAGAAGAATGGGTCAACCGTTTCAGCTCTAAAGAGAATGCATTGACACAGGGCATAACTGTAACTATCACAATGTGGTCAAGGAGCCGGTTCCAATGATATCCATATTTGTATGGTTATATTGAGACAGACCGAAGATATTTTAGGCTGTTGAAGCTTTATTTGGCCGGTTTGTTGGGTAAAGGGTTAACAAACTTGTTCAACCACCCTTATCACCTATGTTTATCTCACAGTCAACACTAAATAACACAACACAAATTGAATATCATAATTATATTCTAATTAACATATTAATAATAAAGTTCTGGCATTGACATCGATATCATTGCCCTGAGCTCTTACATCACTGCGCGTGTCGATAATACACATGTGTCTTATTAAAAAATATGAGGCCGGGTTTAGGGGCTAATTACGTGATAAAAAAACTGTCTGGGAAGAGATAGACCATCTTTAATGAATCACTAATCACTTTGATTAAAATTTTGGTGTAAACAATATTTATTTCCAAAAAATCAAACATTTTACACAAACACAATACACATATAGATACATAGAGATTTAGAAAGAGGATTGGACAACAAGCAAAATGCTTTTTTAAAGTCCTCTCCTCATGTGATGGAAATATCACTTGAGGTAAAGCAGACGGGATATATAGTTTTTGTTTGATTGGAAAGTTATTACATATTTAGAATTGAGATATGGGTATAACATTGTAATCTGGGAGTTAAGGGTGAGGGTGAGAGAGAGTGAGAGTGAGTGAATGAGAGAGAGGGAGAGAGAGAGGTTTGACACAACATACATTAGATAAATATTGTCTTTGAATCAAGCCTGCAAATAGCATGCCTGTCATTTGCAGAATGAGGTCCCCAGAGGGTGAATTTAGTGACGCTATCCCGCAATGTGGGCTAGCATCACTAAATTCACCCTCTGGGGACCTCATTCTGCTTAAGCCATCAACTGCTATGGTAGACCTATGATCAGAATGAAGTTCCCAGTTGAAGTTGGTGATGTTCACCCATTGGGCACCTCGATTATGTATTTTATCTTCTGCAAATTAGGGGATATAGAAAGAAACTTCCCAGAAGGGAAAAGGTAACTAAAACCATTGTTAATTTGATACAATAGATACTTCCCAGAAGATGAGGCCTAAGCAGAATGAGGTTTCCATAGGGTGAATTTGGTGATGCTAACCCGCTGTGCGGGATAGCATCACTAAATTCATTCTCTGGGGACCTCATTCTGCAAATGACAGACACGCTATTTGCAGGCTTGCTTTGAATAAAATTTTGGCTATACATTATATTGCTATTTACTTGTTTTTTTTAGGAGAATCAGTACTGTGAATCGTTACCTGAGGGAGAAGGGATATGATGTGGATAAGATTTGGAATGATGTTGACGATGTTGTCATAAAGACAATAATATCGGCACACACGATTCTAAAACATAACTACCGCACGTGCTTTCCGAACCACATCAGAGGAAGTGCTTGTTTCGAGATATTAGGATTTGATGTTATTCTCGATAAAAAGTTTCGTCCTTATGTTTTGGAGGTGAGTTGTTCTATAAGAAATGAGAATTAATTCATCTTGATTCCAGTGTAAACATTATTTATTTTACCTCCCATATAATATCAAAGAATTTCAACAAAAAACCTTGAATATTCACAATATAACTTCTTAATCTTACACCCGACTTTTGAAATAAAATTGGGAGGGGGGGGGGGGGGGGGGGGGGGCGGGGGTTGGAGGGGGGGGGGGGGGGTTATACTGGATTGACTCTGTCTCTCTGTATCTGTCTGTCTGGGCATATACCTCATCCATGGCTTCCAATATTTTCCAAAAATCTCTAATGAATGAAGAGTTTGAAAAGTTATTTCATTAAATTTACGCCATTAAATATGTTAAAGAGGCAAACAATGCATAGTTATGTGAAACTTCATCGCATGACTTTTTGAAGCCGATGTCAGTTTCACGTGCCATTTGTTGATTTAAGTATGTTTTATCTAGGTTTTGGGTCATGTACCCAGTTTATAGCGGAATTTACAAAACTTGTCCAGTAAATTAGGTCTGAACCTCACCAAAGGCTCGGTCCAGACCTAATTTACTGAACTCGTTTTGTAAATTCCGCTATAAACTGGGGACTCATTGTAGATCCTCTATATATATAAATTTACATTCATGTACAGTGTCAATTTTATGTATTGCCAATTAAGTCCGGGAGCTAATAGAGGTACCCTTGCACCCCCCCCCCCCCCTGGGACTTAACTTCACCCCACTCATTTTGTTCCTTATTATGCCCTTCAACTTTTAAGCAATGTTAACAAGAAAAACAAGTGGCCGTGTAGACTCCAGACAAGATGGCGGCCGTTTTTCAGACTAAGCCCTAAGTAAGTTTGATGCAAATTATAGTGGGAAAATCTGGTAAAATTTATACAAATGTATATATATTCGTGAACCTAAGACATAATGACACTTTTATAGGGCAAAATTGAAACTCTCCATCCAAGATGGCCGCCAAAATGGCCGCCAGAAGTTGAAAATATGATGTTTTTTCACTTATATCTTCTAGATCAGTTTATGCTGTTTGGAACTGGTTGGGAAATTTGACTTTATTTTGTATTTCGTATATTAACTGATCATTGGATCAATGAAATATGCAATTATTGGGGTTCTTAAAAGTTGAAGGGCATAATAAGGAACAAAATAAGTGGGGTGAAGTTAAGTCCCAGGGGGGGTGCAAGGGTACCCCTATTAGCTCCCGGACTAAATGAAAACACCCTTGCATTGCTTAATAATCTTTCAGTTTGTTATAAACAAAAACCACAATTGCAATACCTTGACTTTAAATAGACGCTCAGTTTTTAGGCTTATAAATAATATGGGCTGATTTACAAATACTATATCATGAGCTGATGTACTAATACTAGATATTCACAGTTGGATGCGTGGACTCACATTTTCCTCCAGTGGCTTTTAGGGTACCATTGCCCCGAACCCCTAGCAGAAATCCTTGAACTGTATATCACGCCATCCATCCTAGAATCTGTGAATTTTAAAAAAACAGACTTACAATGTTTATTCAGGCACATATTATTTTATAGTTCCGGTTTCATAGTCAAGCCTGCAAATAGCGTGTCTGTCATTTGCAGAATGAGGTCCCCAGAGGGTGAATTTAGTGACGCTATCCCACAAAGCGGGCTAGCATCACTAAATTCACCCTCTGGGGACCTCATTCTGCTTAGGCCATTAACTGCTATGGTAGACCTAGGATCAGAATGAAGTTCCCAGTTGAAATTGGTGATGTTCACTCATTGGGCACCTCGATTATGTATTTTATCTTCTGCAAATTAGGGGATATAGAAACTTCCCAGAAGGGAAAAGGTAACTAAAACCAATGTTAATTTGATACAATAGATACTTTCCAGAAGATGAGGCCTAAGCAGAATGAGATCTCCAGAGGGTGAATTTTGTTATGCTAGCCTGCTGTGCAGGATAGCGTCACTAAATTCACCCTATGGGGACCTCATTTTGCAAATGCCAGACACGCTATTTGCAGGCTTGTTCATAGTTGAGGTGAACATCATTTACGTTTTGTGATGTTAACAGGATGCGTTTTGAACATGTGTTCCATGCGAATTTGTAATTATGGAACAGCAAGAAGACTTTAATTCCAGGAACAAGTGCAGCAGTCTTAATTCAGATTGTTTAGCTTCGGCAAATGGCTCCGGCATTGCTGATTGCCGTAGCTAATTATGAGGGCTGCAAGCGTGTAATAAATTCTCCTTGACCAGAGATACAGTCCAGTTTTTATGTTTACCCATACCATAGTATGGTAAACATAGTGTCGTTGTCCGGATTGACCACTCGTCGTTAGTCCGTCCGTCTGTCTGTCTGTCTGTCTGTCTGTCTGTCTGTAGACACTTTACGCATGGTGCGATAACTGAAATATTTTCTATCTGATCGGAACCAAATTTTTTTGTATATGAATTTCTCAGCACCAAATACAGCTCGAGTTCGAATATGGGTTTGATCCGAGTTTTTTTTATGGAGTTATGGCCCTTTTTCAACTTAGAATTCATGTATGCTGCCATAACTCAAAAAAATATTATCTGACTGTAACCAAATTTGGTATGTGAGTTGCTCAGTCCAAAATACATATCGAGTTCGAATATGGGTTTGATCCGATATTTTTTTATGGAGTTATGGCCCTTTGACATAGAATTCATGAATGCTTCGTTAAATCAACAATTATTCAACTGATAGGAACCAAATTTTGTATGTGAGTTTCTCAACTCAAAATACAGATCGAGTTCGAATATGGGTTAGATCTGATTTGTTATACCAGAGTTATGGCCCTTTTTCAACTAAGAATTGAACAGATTTGAGTTTTTGATAACCCAGGTAGATTACAATTAACTACCAGTAATGCAAACTTAACTGCAGAACTGATGTCTTATTGAAATATTAGTTATTTTTAGCCACTGTATATAGGACATAGCTCTATGATAATGGTGAAGCTGTACCCATTCATGATTCAATGGACTGTCCCATTCAGTTCTAAAGTTTTAATTGGAATACTCTATTATTCATTTGTAGGGATGGTCTCATTTTAATTTCAATTAATCATTCTTCTGTTATCTTCAGGTTTCTCCTCATTCACTTGCATGGATTTCTGTAGTTAAAGATTAACACATCTCAACATTCCTGATACTTTCATCTGATACCATGTCTCATTTTATATTGGTTTATTTTGACACACTCTTTGCCCCTATTGATTGATTAATTTATTTTGATTTTTATTTGTACCTATACCATAGTATGGTACACATATTGTGATGTCCGGATTGACCACTTGTTTTCATTTAGATATTGATGATTATGATACAAGTTGATTAAAAAGGTTCCCAATGTGTCCCTTTTTTTAATTAATTAAAAATAATTATTTTTTTATGTTTGAAAATTTGAAAAACTAACACCATTATAACTCTGCCAATGGGTACCCCGAATCACCACACCAAATTTGTTTAAATCGGTCCAAAATCTTGTGTTATGTACTGGTAAATCTGTTTGGAGCAACATTAAATCCAATTCACCATAGTATGGTACACATATTGTGATGTCCAGATAAAAACTAACACCATTATAACTCTGCCAAGGGTACCCCGAATCACCACACCAAATTTGTTTAAATCGGTCCAAAATCTTGTTATGTACCTGTAAATCTGTTTGGAGCAACATTAAATCCAATTCACCAATTTTATGCCATGCCTTTGGACCACTTAGCTATTGATAAGGCTATATTTATTTTCTGATGTCTCTTATGCCAATGTGCAAATAATCTGATAAAGAAGGCTATGGTATCTAATTTAAAATAAAGATTCAACAATAAACATCACATGATATTAGCAGTAGACTTGGACTCTCTTAACCCAAGTATTCCATGTTCAGGTCACACCTTTCACATTTAACCCAAGGCTGTTGTGGTTTAGCATTACATATCTTGTACCAGTGCATTCTCTTATATAAATGCCGGTGACCCATACATTCCAATATTTGTGTTATGTACATTTGTCTATAATAGTACATACAGTATACTCATATAATTCAACACCAAAACTCTCATTTATGATTCCGATCATAGTAAATTTTTATCGCCAAGGGATGGGTTAACATCTGCCAATCGTGATCGGCCTCTCGTTATCTAAATTAGGTCAGAGTTCAGATTACTTTGCATTGGCAACATGTTCTTTCCTAAAATTAATTCCTTCATTGCTCACTGTAGCACATAGTACCTTTACATTGTGCTTTCAATTCAGGTTAGCATCCAAGCTGCACTGGTGGCTCTAATTTGAGAACCAACTGTTCTTTTTTTGCAGGTAAATCATTCACCGAGCTTCAACACAGATTCAGAGCTGGACAGAGAGATAAAGAGTACCCTTATATGGGACACACTGCATTTAGTCAACTTTAACTCCATAGATCGACGGAAATGTATCGATGAAGAGAGGAAAAAGGTCAAGGACAGACTGCTCGGCAAACAAATCAAGAAGGAAACAAAGTTAGTCATTTTATTGTTGGAAAATATTATAGGCTAATTGAATACTCAGAAACGAGTAGGTTACATGATTCTCATTGTGTTGGACAGTTTAGCTGATAAGTTTAACCAATAACATAGCTTAACCCTTTACCCAACAGAAGGGCCCTGTGCCAATGCATTCTCTTATATATGCGAGTCGACCATAGGTAGCCTCGCATATATAAGAGAATGCATTGGCTTAACACATTAAAAATTATAAAATTGTTAAAGAATGTAAGAAAAAATGGTAAAAAGTGTTAAAAAAGGATTATTTTTAGGCCAATGCATTCTCTTATATATGCGAGGCGACCTATGGTCGACTCGCATATATAAGAGAATGCATTGGCACAGGGCATAACTGTAACCATCACAATGTGGTCAATGAGCCGGTTCCAATGATATCCATATTTGTATGGTTTTATTGAGACAGACCGAAGATATTTTAGGCTGTTGAAGCTTTATTTGGCCAGTTTAGCTGATAAGTTTAACCTTTCTATACTAAATACTCATTAATGAAGAGTTATCACTTTACTAACGTAGTGTTCAGATAATAAGTTCAACAAACGACCACGGTTGTTTGTTGAACTTATTATCTAAACATTTGCCTCCCATAAATAGAACTCCTTGTGCACATTATTATGTGTCGTCTGCTTATTTTTTTTATTGAAAACTCCTCCAGATGACTAACAGACCATTATAATGTATACATTTATAACTGGGTGGGGGGATCCAATTAGTATAGAAAGTGTTAACAAACAGCTTTAGACTATGACTTCAGTATGTCTCCTCAGCATATGAAGTCCCCATTTCCGGAAGAGATACCACAAAAGTGAAAACAACTAGGTTTATTTTAGGGCTCCAAGCTTTACCTCATATTAATATCAACATCTCTACTAATTATGAAGTTTAACCACATGAATTGCACATATATTACTCAAAGCTTGAATTGAGCACATTAAACATGGATTCTTCTAATTCACTCATTCACTCCGCTAACAGGAAAACCAATTTCCGCGGTGCTGACTGGTCAGTTGCCCAGGTGTAGCTTTTATGAGGCTTGGGGCCTGCTCACTGATAAAAAATCTGAATCATTATTCGGCTATCTATCTATCTATCTACTTGATACTCCATTGCCCTCAATGTTCTGAGGATCATGTGGAGGTCCATGTGCTACCACAGCCGAGTAACTTTATAACCCTGTGCTGACTCCAGTAGCGTTCTTTAACATGCACACACCGAGGCGTGTACAATGGTCAGCCATTAATGTCCACGCCCGATCGGACAGCGTACTGCACCCACGACAACATACCTGGACAAGTGTTGTAATGGGGGGAAGTCGGCATTTTGCATTCGGATCTTTATTCAGTGATCTCGAATGAGACTTTTCAGCCTGACAAACTTGGTATCTGACCGAGTTCTGATTTTTGTCAGAATACCCTGACCATGTTGCGATCCCCGGTCCGATAGCACGAGAGACCAGTACGCTACCTCTCGGCTACCGACTTCCACTGTCCTGGAAATACCTTCGTTCCTAGGGACAACAATGTACACAGCGGGAAATTCGAAGTATGATTGAATAGCATATCGGCTTGATTATGTGACTGTCGGTAAAATTATTTAGAGGACCGGTGACGACCTGCTTTAATTGAAATAAGTCTTTCCAAACCAATCGAAAGATGTCAGAATGATGATGTAATGAAAGCGGACATGATGTTGCAAACAGCAAACTGTTGTTCGCTTTGATATAAATTTCATTGCTTGACCACTGACGCAACATCAATGGCCTGTCAAGAGTGTAATACCTTGGCGCAACTTGGCCACGAAACTTGCATTTATTATTATAATTTATGCATAAACAATGTCAAATTAGCGTGATATTGAATTTGAGTCCGTTGTTTTCGTGGATTCCTTTGGATTGCTCGGTTTATTTCTATTTGAAATATGGAACTATATCTTGAGTACAATTTTTACAGGAGGAAGTGATAAGGATTGTTTTTATACTGTCAATCCAGTTCAGCAACTCTTTTGTCAACTCTCGTGCCTATAGCATGATTTTTCGGTTGGTGTTTATTAGAACGGGGATAAAAATGCTGTCTGGTGTAATTTTAGGACGTATATCGGTGGGTTTTCCAATGAAAATAACCATTTTTACCGGCTCCTCACATTAGGGGCCTGCGAATCGGCATTTTAATTTTGAATCGAATCTCGAATTGAATCAGCCAAGTGAATCTGAATTGAATCTCGAATCGCATCAGTGGCACCAAGAGTGAAGATATAGATATCACTGGACTGAGTGGCTGTACCGGTATCAATTTGCTCTCTTTGTAATGACTATAAGTGATTGTCAGTATATAATGTAAATATTATCCATAAATGGATTAAATTCGCATTTAACCAATATTAAGTGCACATTTGTTGTGTCCATCTCTGCTATAAAATAATGAAACAGTATCTTAAGCATTAAAGAAGTCAGTAAGCAATCATATTCATGCAGCTGAAGTTCGAAAAATATATGGAATTTTGCTAGATCAGATACATCAGTTGTGCAATGCTTCAGTGGTCTATATAGTATAGCTCAGTCTACAACAGTGTTTGTTGTGTGTTCTTTCCTTGGTATCACAATCTATCTTTGCAAAAAAGCAAAGGTGTCCGTTGAGAATGCAACTGGTGCCAATGATTCGATACAATTATTATCAGGACAGCCGATTTCGAATCAAATCGAATCGGACAAATGATTCCAAATCGCATCGAATCGATTCGCAGGGCCCTACCTCACATTGATTAATTATCTTCTTCTTATTAGGGAGGAGTTGGAAGCAGCACAGAATCAGTACCTCGAGTATTTAGAGAAGTATGAGGATAATCACATGGGAAACTTCCGACGGATATTCCCGTGTCCTGGAGCAGAAAAATATGATAAATTCTTCCATACGAGCGGAACGTTATTCCAAGAAACAGCTGCGTTCCGAGCGAGATCGGAGATGGCTAAGTATGTGTCATCTTTTTCAGATTATTTCATTAACCCTTCCATGACTGGAGCTTCCTGAAATTTTGTGAAAACCCTGTGCCAATGCATTCTCTTATATGTGAGTCTCCAATAGGGAGCCTCGCATATATCAGAGAATACATTGACCTAACAATATTTACCTTATAAGTCTGTGCATTCTGTTTTACGAACATTTGGGTTGAAAACAAGTAGATGCAGGAGTTGACAAAAATAAATATTCCCCCCCCCCCCCCCCCCCACAACAATCGTCCATTAATTTCATAAGAATTTTGAACAGGATAAGTTTTACAAAATTATATAAATAAACTGATCAAGAAATTTAATTACCATAAAACTGTATGAATAATGGAAAAGAAGGTGAAAGCAAACATGAGTCTCTACCGTCGTCCATTTTCTTCACCACTGAGAAAATGCTTCATATTTTAACCAACATAAACCAATCATATAAAACATTTATTTTTTTTCAGAATATTTAGAAACAAGTTGTAGGATTGGTTCATAAAGCAGGCTGTTAAATTGCTTTTGCCTTTAAATCTCAAACAGCTATTCTGAGCATTATTAGGCGTGAACTCTTACAACTTATAGAAAATGAACAAGCTTAAGGGGGATGGGGCACGAACTTCCAGTAAATGGAACATTTTGTATTTGTCAGAACTAACCACAAACAAGGCTCAAAATAAGTGGCCGGTCATGGTCATTGTCCAACGAAAAATAGCTTATGTCCATTGCACTTCTGTATCTGTCGGACATTTTGTCTAATGCAATTCTTTAAACAATCTGTATCTGTCCAAGGAGCCACTTCTTGCCAAATAGGACATTGAAAGTTAAAAATAGTTCTTTTTTAATTTCAGATCAATTCATAGTGAATATAATTATGTTGAATTGCTTGTGTATTTATTAATCGATGTAAAGTTTTTGAGCTAGGGTTTTTCCTAGTTGGCAATTGGATGCTCACTAAATTGTGTGCATCAATGACGAATAATAAGTCGATTGGAAATTTAAATACTGTCTCATACAGTTCATATGAAAATTTGACAGGCACCATTTTGAAATGACCAACACCATCCATTTGGTGCCTGTCATTTTGACAGTCAGTAAAAAATTATTATTTTGAGCCTTGACCACAAATGTCTTAAAGATAAATACAAGCCGCATTTTTTAACACTTTCAAGATATTAACCCATTCTATGCTAAATATATTTTCCTGAACACCCCTCCAGATAAATAATAGACCTTTTATGTCAGAATGGATGTTTCTTACTCTTAGGACAATACAACGGTTCTGTTTCTGGTGATATATGAGGTATTTCTTACCATTGTATGTTGCATTAAAAGCTAATGTAAATAATTTGCTAGATTTACATAAAACTTTTTCAGAAAAATTGGGCGGAGGGCAAATTTTATTTTTATATTTTATTCTTCCTAACATAAATGGTCATGTACAGTTCTAGACAAGGAAGCCGTATCATATCTTATAAAATACAGGGTGATTTATATCGTCCAAATTGATCATAATAGATGGATTAATGGGTCATCAAAAATAAAATGCCGTTAATTTTTGCCCGGGGGATATTGGGAACATGCCCATTAGGTCACACCACCACCCGGATTCTGCATGTGCATTGTATTTTTCACCAATATTTTGTCAATCCAATTGTATACGTATATGCTTTATCCAATAAATTATCATTCATTCATTGAAATGTAATTTGACGGTTAAGGCATGAGAAAAAAGTTTACATAAAAGATATCCAAATTAAAAAAAAAGGAGGGGAATAAAAATAAGGTCGGGAGGGGATGTAAATCAAGCAATTTTTGTTATATTGGCCTAACAGGAAACCTTTTGCTCCCCCTCCCCACAAGGACATCTGTTCCATTTGCTTCCCTGCCCTGATGCCCTTACATGTATTTAACCAGCTCTTACTTTCATAGTAAGCTGAATATGACAGTGTATGTTCACAGACAACAAAGAGAAGAAATCACGAGGAAGAAGGAGAAGTTAGAGGCGATGATGAAGGGGAAAAAGAGGGATAATAGTAGTGCTAGACCTGAGAGTCCGAACTCTCGACGCCGGCGATCTCTGTTCAAAAGAACAACGCTACCTTCCAGGAGATTAACAAACTCCAGAATGAACATGGATGTAAGTAATGCTCGTTTTGATATATTGATAAATTTGTAATACATTGTGCCCTCCGAAATGAAGATTTTACCCAGTTTCAAATCAGTGTGCAATGAATTTCCAAAGTTGCATTTTCCCTTGGAGAATAAACATCAATATTAATAATTCCTTTCATTACACGCATTTGATAATAATTAGTTTCAATGCGTGGGACAATTATTACCTGGAATAGACATGCAGTCAGCTAATGCATGCAACTACCGATCAAGCATTTCTGACTCAAGCCAGGAATTCTGATTACGGGTGTCCGCCCACGACAATTGCAGTATAAAATTGCTTTTTGAAGGTGACCAACATAGATATATCCAACGGCATCAAGGAGGGTTGACATGCATGATATATTCACTTTATGAGTCAACCAGGCTAATTACTGCGACATGGACCAGCCTAGAGGTTTCAAATTGGGAAAATTCACTTCTCCCTGTTTGGTTATTAGGGAGAAGTGGCTGTTATCAAGCCTGCAAATAGCGTGTCTGTCATTTGCAGAATGAGGTCCCCAGAGGGTGAATTTAGTGACGCTACCCCGCATAGCGGGCTAGCATCACTAAATTCACCCTCTGGGGACCTCATTCTGCTTAGGCCTCATCTTCTGGGAAGTATCTATGGTATCAAATTAACATTGTTTTTAGTTACGTTTTCCCATCTGGGAAGTTTCTATATCCCCTAATTTGCAGAAGATAAAATCCATAATCGAGGCGCCCAATGGGTGAACATCACCAAACTTCAACTGGGAAACTTCTATCTGATCCTAGGTCTACTATAGAAGTTGAGGGCCTAAGCAGAATGAGGTCCCCAGAGGGTGAATTTAGTGATGCTAGCCCGCTATGCGGGGGTAGCGTCACTAAATTCACCCTCTGGGGACCTCATTCTGCAAATGACAGACACACTATTTGCAGGCTTGGCTGTTATTAGGGAGAAGTAACAATGGCTGAACTTCAATTTACACCCACACATCACCATTCTATGATCCAATAGGTATTATTCAACACCAGATCCTATTTATAAAACAATGATAATGAGTTAAGAACACCATTATAGCAACCACAACGCGCCGCAGGCGCGTTGTTGCTTTTCAAGTTTAGGCGTGAATGACGTCATTAATTTTTACAATACCATGAAACAGAATTTCGACACGATGAAAAACGGCGCACAAAAATGGGTTAAAAATCACGTGACTTCCGCTCCGCTTTCGCATAGCATCCTGGGAACAATAATATCCCAAAAGAAATGGTGAAATCACAGAATCGGAAGTGGACCAGCGGGATGGTTATGAAATTACCAACTTCAGTTTTTCTGAACAATTCCTATGTGATTTAGGCCTATAGATTAGTTTCATTTTGACCAATTTCGTTGGTTAGCTGAACGAAAACGAGTGAAGACGTCATGACATGGTCCATGACGTCATTTACGTCATTTGGCTTTGTGGGCCAGAATATAGACACATTTGGTCTCTACCAGAAACACTGAATTCACATCACTAGACTATAGACGCGATTATATATACGAAGTGGCTTTGGCACTGAGGGCTCAAGAACGGTATGCCGCTCTTTAGCGATGAGGGCTAAGGAGCGGTATACGGCTCTTTATAGTCGGACACTGGAGATCTAGCAGTACGGATGATAATGTAAGACCGTTCTTTATCGCGCCAGGACCAATGTATAGCTAAATATTGGTATATACCGATGTACACCACTCCTGTGCACCGTTCTTTGACGTTTGTCACTGAATAGCAGTATACCGTTCTTTAGTGCCAGCGCTGAAGAGCGGTAGGCCCATACCGTTCCTTGGTACCAACCGCTAAAGAGCGGTATAGCCTACCGTTCTTAAGCGTATCAGACCCATAAAGATGAAGAGTGGTATACCACTCTTTAGCGTTTGGTACTAAAGAACGGTATAGCGTGTCGGGCCCATATAGCTAAAGAGCGATATACTGCTCTTAAGCCACGGCCTTATATATACACATACACGCTTTATTGACCGTACTAACACAGGACATAAATAGAGGCTCTATCAGTGTATAATCGCGTTTGTTAGAAGTTAGGAAACAGCGTATATAATGTATATTTGACTTTGATAAGTCTTTTAGTCACCAGTACGCAAATCAAAGCTTTATTACAACGACACAAATTAATTAGTAACACGCATAACACATATACAACTTTTTATATACAATATGCACACAATAAATATGGGATCCTGGATCCCTCCCTACAAACGTGTTACTTGTTTGTTTGGTTTTCATTTTTTATTTTTTGTTTGTTCTTCTTTTGACCTAGTGTGTATATATAAGATTGTATTCTTCATCATGTTTTCAAATGTCCTTTTGACTATCAGTTTGAATTTTTGACCTGCATGAGCTAATTCAGCTGCCTTCCACAATGTATACACTTAAATGCAATAAGAGACGTCTCTAAAGACCATTTTCTAGAAAAAATACAGACTGGATTCAAACGAGGGATGTTTTCTATTGACAAGAGCCCATGAAACTGTTCGTGCGAAAGATTTCCCCAGTGATATTTTGGGATAATGCGCTCATGTAGTCATTTATATTTGTCATAGATAAACGTGCGAAATTGCTAGGTTTAGTTTGGCATGAAGGTGTATGAGTTGCTTAACTTGCTTTAACGAGAGATGTGGTGGCAGGGTGGTTGTACTGTAGTGTTCCCGGAATCCGCCCCTCCAACTTTGGTGAAAATATTCAACATTTTGAAATCCCATGCCGTGACACAGCAACAGTTGGAAACTACGTGTATAGATTGAAATTGTTGTGACAGTTTGATGTTTTTGTGTGGTTGCTCCACTACGTGTCACGTGCGATCATATTACAGTAATGCCCTAATTAATCGACTCCATAACCTCAGCAGAATTATGGGTAATTTTTCAGGATTTAGTCAGAAATATGGCTTGTTGCTATTCATCGGAAAGCTCTCACTGAGAGCTTTCCAATGAATGGCAACAAGCCATATTTCCGACTAAATCCTGCAAAATTACCCATAATTCTGCTGTGGTTATGGAGTCGATTAATTAGGGCATTACTATAATCAATAAGTATACTTTACGCAGGCTGTAGGGACATATGCATACTGGTATATAAGGGGAAATCACTTCTCCCTGTGACAAAAATAGGGAGAAGTGGCTTATTTTAGGGAGAATATGTTTCCCAAGTCACCCACTAGCTTGGCTGGTCCATGGACTGGAGAATCAAGCCTGATTATAGTGTGTCTGTCATTTGCAGAATGAGGTCCCCAGAGGGTGAATTTAGTGACGCTATCCCATACAGTGGGCTAGCATTACTAAATTCACCCTCTGGGGACCTCATTTTGCATGGCCTCATCTGCTATGGGAGACATAATTTGACATTAAAGAAACTTTCCAGAGAAGATGAGGCCTAAGCAGAATGAGGTCCCCAGAGGGTGAATTTAGTGATGCTAGCCTGATGTATGGGATAGCATCACTAAATTCAACCTCTGGGGACCTCATTCTACAAATGACATGCACACTAAACACAGACTTGTGGAGAATATATAGCCACCTTAACATCACATTCCTGTTCATGTTTAACCCATCCATGACTGGACCTTCCTGAAATTTTACGAAAACCCTGTGCCAATGCATTCTCTTATAGAATCGAGTTTCCCATAGGAAGCATATACTGGTATAAGAGAATGCATTGGCCTAACACTATGTACCTTGACCTTGTAAACCAGTGCATTCTCTTAGATATGCGAGGCTCCATCCCGGAGACTCGCATATATAAGAGAATGCACTGGCACAGGATAAGTCATGCGAATGCCAAAAATAAATGGTGTGTTATGTGTATTTTTGCTCAAGTTTTCAATGGGCATTATTTTCAGGCAATGGATAGTGAATCGCGGTATTCACTTACTGAACAGTTAGATACATCTAAACCAATGGATATCCTGGAGGAAGAGGAGCTCGAAAGAATCAGTGGCTTACTGCAGCGAGACAATCTCGTACGCGGCCTCGGTATCGTCGAGCATGTATATCGACTGCTTCACTGTACACCAGGAACTATGGGAGTGCTAAAGAGTGACCCGCGACCTATCCCGCCGACAGTCGTAAGTCTTATACGCATACCTGTCTGCACCCGTAACTATGAGGGTATTAAAGAGTGACTCCCCGACCTATCCCACCGACAGTAATAAGTCTTATACTCATACCCCGTCTACACCCATAACTATGAGGGTATTAAAGAGTGACTCCCGACCTATCCCACCAACAGTAATAAGTCTTATACTCATACCCCGTCTACACCCATAACTATGGGGGTACTAAAGAGTGACCCCCGACCTATCCCACTGACAGTTGTAAGTCTTATACTATTATTACCTGTCTACACCTGTAACTATGGGGGTACTAAAGAGTGACTCCCCGACTTAGTCCTCCTACATACGTAAGTCATAATCATACCCCGTCTACACCCGTAATTATGGGAGTACTAGTGACCTCCGAATGTATATAACTAGTTATGGTCTAAAACCTTTAAAAATTACATGAAAGCTATGGAATCTATCTTTGTATTATGTAATCAGTCTATCTGTCCGTCCCTCCATCCATCTGTCCATCTATCTGTTACCATTTTTGTTTCTGACTGATAACTCTTGTTTGGCTTATTTGATCTGAACCAAAAATATATATGAGTGTTTCACAGATAAAAATACAGGCCACATTCAAATATGGGTCTCAGACAATTATTTTTACATGAGTTACTGCCCTTTTTCAACTTAATTCACCTGATTTAATAACAATTTACAAGTAAACTAACAGGCGTATTTTCCCACAACCCACAATGGTCTTGTTGATAAGCGAAGTTATCTTTGATTTACTATTTACGAGGTTCATGATGATAAAGTTATTTCATTTTTAAGGGGGCTAACTTCTTAGTAATATGGGAATCATTGTATTGATGTTATAGAACTGTCAATTTATTGCCTTTAAGAATTTCTTTCTGTCTGCTGTAGTTATCTGCGAGAAGCCAGTATTCGGTGACATTTGTCATTTGTGACCCGCCATATGAAATCCAGGGATTTTTTTACCCTGTGCCAATGCATTCTCATATATATCCGAGTCGACCATAGGTCGCCTCGCATATATAAGAGAATGCATTGGCCTAACAATTTTTTCCAATTTTAATAATTTTTTCTTGTATTTAACAATTTTATAATTTCACCCATACAGAGCCCCAGACAAACATGAGCAGACGACACTCTTCTATATGCTTCTATATATGTGTGGTAATGGATGTTTTTTATTTTATGTCCTAAAAATTGTAAGAAACATTTATTTTAAAAAAATGATAAAAAATTGTTAGGCCAATGCATACTCTTATATATGCGAGGCGACCTATGGTCGACTCGCATATATAAGAGAATGCATTGGCACAGGGTAAAAAAAATCCCGACTTACGACTGGATTTGATATGGCGGGTCACATTTATAGCAGGCTGGGTTCTCCTTCCAGTAATCTTAAAACAGCATCAGTCATCTAATTAAGTTATATGTTTTTTTCTGATTAATGATGCAGCAAATTAAAGCTTTGAATTTAACATAACAATTCCTAAAATATTCGGAGATTTTAATGAGCGAAAGCCGATATAAATTCCCCTGAATTACCATCTCTACGAATACTACCAAATTTAGTTGATTTTTCCAAGCTCTGGCATCGTTATTAGCACAAATGGATCAGCTAAGGATTCCTCTTTCAAATTATAAAACCACGCCCCACAATTCCATTCCTATCCGTAATATTAAATTTATTTTTGAAAACTGAATATGGTCTCTTTCTCGGAGCAGTGGCCGATTTTACAGTAATTTTCACCCACCTTGATTGTTTTCAAATAAAAAATTGACAAAACACGATATAATCTCATTAAATGCTAATGCAGACATATCGGCTGATAATTTATCTACACATGTAAACCAACAAATTAACGTCATTAACACTTTTATAGGGAAGAGATTAGTTGGTAACTCAGAAATATTTCTTTACATCTTCCGCTTTTATTGATGACCTCATTGACATATATACAACACAATCGACGTGCATGCTTATTCAAGCCAACCCCCGCAACAAAGTTGTGGGGGGGGGGGGGTGGAGCTTGTCCGTCTGTCGTCCATGGACACAAATTTGTCCGAAGTTTTTCTCAGTCATTTTTTAAATCATTTTCCGTGAAACTTGGCACAGACATCAACCACCATGGGAACCTGTGTTCATGCAAATATGAAGTCTTGTCGACTTTTTTGTGGATTTATCGCCATTTTTTGACTTTCAGACTTTGTCTGAGCTTTTATTCCTACATTTTTTGGTCAGTTATTTTGAAACTTTGCACAGATATTTTGTACCATGGTAGGGTCCTGCGAATTGGAGATTTTGATCGAATCGAATATCGAATCGAGTCTACGTAATCGAAGCGAATATCGAATCGAATATCGAATCAAATCATACCTGTGTGTTGCATTCTCAATTAGGCATTTAATGTCAATGATTAGACGATTTGAGAAATGTTCTATGAACTTCCATGAAATTCCATCATAACTTGTGTGGCGATCAACTGTCGTTCCCGATACTATTAACTTCAATTGAGTATTGTTATGCGGTCATAACGACGATTAGATATATAACCACTAAACGTATTATCGGAATTAAAATCATGCGCAATTTGTAGAGTTTGCATGTACATGCACAATTGCAAATCGGCACTCGGAAACACCCGTTTTTATAAACTTGAAGATGCAACAACAGTCGCAGGGTAGCCTGTTTATGTAGTGCTGGATGCTTAGATGTCTTGTTGTCCCAGACGCTTGTGATTTATATACCACGTTGCATTCACCACACGTGTAAGTTTCTGCACTACATGCAGCTTTTATCATGTTTAAAATAAACATGTATTTCGGACGACAAATTGTCAAGTTTCAAGGAACGCTCCGAAACTGAAAGTAAACTTCAAAAGAAAACACCGCCACACGCACTCTTCGACGCCGGGAGCACGTGTTGTTTACATTCTCGGCGATATTACAGAACGAATGTCGACGGTGACGAATGCGGAGGATGGGAAAGTTACATTTATTTTATTGTTAAATACACTTACCAGGTGTTAAGTAACTTCATTTGGTCATAACATATATCAACATACCATGCATAAAATCATCTGGCCAATATCCATTTGCATTCATACTTCGTTCCAACGACGAATCACTAGAAAAGGGGTTATATATAGCGGTGTACTCCATTGGTACCTCGTGTGCGCGGTTTTAGACAAAACGGGAAAAGTCGCGTGCGGCGATCTGAATAAACTGATGTTTTTGTTGTACAATTTGAAAAAGTAGAATTACACCACAAAACTCCATCGAGATATCCATGGTAACTCGAGTAATGACCAATCTGGACAATGCTTTTAAGCATCTCATCGCTATTATAATTTACGCGTGTCGTCGGTCCATCGGCGATCTCTGAGCTTTTGGCTACCATGTTCAAAGCTAGAATTCAGATGTATTTAGTCGTCCTATAGTGGCTAATTACTGGCTATACTTATATTTAATAGCATGCGAACATTCGCGATGTATAATAAGAATTATAAGGTGCATATATTCATAATTTTCGGGAATTATATGGCACAGAAACAGCGAAGATCGACGTGTGCACTTGTCCATAAACAGCTTACTTTTTTGTCAGTGTATATTCAAAATTTCGAGTTGGAAATTTCGAATCGATTTCAAATCGAATTTGACTTTCGAATCGAATATCGAATATTCGCATGACCCTATACCATGGGAACCTGTGCACCTGCGATTATGAAATCTGTCTGACTTATTTGTGGAGTTATCCCCCTTTTTCGACTTAGTTACTAATGATGATTATGATGGTACTTTCTAAGGATTGTTTTCCATATGCAAATATTTTACCTGCGATCATTAATTATGCTCAGTGTAGGGTCATATTATTCTAATACTGTCATAGATTACTGGCTTCTTCACTAAAAGCTCATGCACACTATTGTTGGTTGTTTAACTCTTTCAGTGCCAGGTCCGATTTTTGTATCAACCCATATACCCTGTGCCAATGCATTCTCTTATATATGCGAGTCGACCATAGGTCGCCTCGCATATATAAGAGAATGCATTGGCCTAACAATTTTTCATCATTTGTTATTATTTTTTACAATTTTTTACAATTTTAATATTTTTTCCTTATATTCTTTAACAGACTTACTTTGTAGGTTTAGTGCCAGGGAATCTTACGTTTTTCATGGGCATCAAAATTATTACTATGAATATTTGGTGATAGTTTTGAGTTATAACATGCCCCTAAGGTTTTATCCAGTTTGTTTTTAAATTCGCTATAGCATGCTTAAGCTTACCCGATTTTACAGACCGTAAATTAGGGCCGATGAGATCGGCCCCTGGCACTGAAAGGGTTAAGAATGTGGGAGGGTAGAATGGTAGAATAAGGGTAATATTTAGCTCATTTGGTGGTTTCATTACACCGGTGTATTATGAACATGTTTTCTTGAGAGTAATTTTCAGTTTTAATTACCTGTTTAGCTTTCACATGTACATGTATGTGTGATGTTGACACTTGTTATCAAATCATATTGGGCACATTGAAGCGCTATGAAATTAGGAATTATTATAATATTGTGGCTGAGTCTTTAACCCTTTCATGATGGGAGCTGCACTGGTGCAGCATTAAAAACCCTGTGCCAGTGCATTCTCTTATATATGTGAGTCTCCCATAGGGGAGCCTTACATATATAAGAGAATTCATTTGCTTACAAGATCAAGGTAATTATTGTTAGGCCAATGCATTCTCTTACATATGCGAGGCGCCCTATGGGCGACTCACATATATAAGAGAATGCATTGGCACAGGGTTTTCGCAAAATTTCAGGAAGCTCCAGTCATGAAAGGTTATTATCCTCTCTTGATTATATGCACCACTGCACATTTACTTACACTATGTCTATATCTATATGCACCACTGCACAATGACTTACTATATGTATATTTTGTATGCACTACTTCACATTTACTTACTATATATATCACACCTTACTTTTTATAGAACTATATTTCTTGCACTTTAGGCATGGTTTTGCATGAAAACAATCTTGAAGATAAAATTTCAATTTGGAGAATTGCAAAAGGGAACATTTTTCCCATAAATTTAATCATTGCTGATATCTTATGGAAGTGAATATCTTCAATGTTAATTATTAACTTTGTTATGGTGGTATATTTTACTAAAATGAAACTCTTTCCCATATAGAAATTGTATCTGTTATGAAATTGATTCATTATTTCTGATAATTTGATAAAAAATATTTCCAAAAAATATACCCAGATAAAGTAAATCTTAACTGAAAGATATAAATGTGCCAAACCATGTCTGTCTTTATGTCACTTATATCTCACTCCTTACTTCGCACGTAGGACTTCCAGCAAACCTCACTCACATCTAGATCCTCACAGGAAACAGGGCTGGCCGGACGACAGCCTCAAATCCGAATCAAGGATAGACAATATTATAAGAAACTGATGGATAGATATTTTGGTGCGAACCATGCACTTGCGAATGACAAGAATATCGTGAATATCAAGGAAGACTTGAAGCCGTCTTTACAGGCTCGTATTGACTGCGCGCGCAGTCGTAGTATTCAGCGTTACAAAGAGGACGTCATTCGGCAGTTTCCCCATGTCAGACTTTCATATAGCAACGGCGAGAATAAAGTCATATTAACGCACAATTTTATCGAAGAGGAGTCGGATTATGAGGATTATGTTAAATTTGACGAGGTTCGTATCCTGAAATGACATGGATGCTTTGTTCTAATGCCCTCTTGAGGCTGAAGTGTGGGATTTCTCAATCTTGTTAACCCTTTCAGTGCCAAGTCCGATTTTTGTATCAACCCATATTTCATTGATCATTTTTCAAATTTATTGATTATAATAATGTGATACATTGATGGAAAGAGCTCTAAGAGCTCTTTCCATCAATGTATCACATTATTATAATCAATAAATTTGAAAAATGATCACGGAAATATGGGTTAATACAAAAATTGGACTTGGCACTGAAAGGGTTATGTAAATGTATTTGACAAACAAGTTCAATGCCAAGATTGGAATATGTCCTCAATGGTATATTAGGAGGTGCCATACAAAAATCGGACTTGGCACTGAAAGGGTCAAAGCATATACTCATTTATTGTGTCTGCAGTTTATGCCACTGAATTTCATTTCCCAAGAAAATTAAGTCAAGCATCTTTGATGAGACTAAACACATTTTCGTGACAGGCTTTAACTCGAGAAGTCTATAATTTGTCCATTCTCACACACAATCTAATTTTATTCTCGCTTGCGAATTCCTGACTTCTTTGTTCATTTTGTTATGACGTCTTGGTTGTATTGAATTCTGTGCTGTTTTTATAGATTGTTTTATTAATTCTGTCTTGTTTTTATAGATTGTTTTATTAATTTCTTTCCTGGTTTTGATTGATTTTGCTTATTTTGCCAGTTGTCTTCATAAGTACATGAGACAGGAATTTTTATTTTTGATGCGAAAGTTTAATTTGCTTTGAACGATCTAATATAGAACAAATATTATTTGTTCAATGGTTAAATTTCATCGTAAAAATTACTTTTGATTGCAAGAGAAAGCTGATTAATTCTTATTAGTAGATGGGAAAATATTAATTGCATCCAGAGGTTATTTTTATGTTGGGTATCATTAATGCTTTTCAATATGGAAATTAAAGTAAAATCTTTTATTTTCTTACTCCAGTTACTTTTTAGTAATTCTTTTTGAGTTTCTGTAGGTGATTACCATTGATTATCAGCAATATGAACAGATGATAATTTATTTATCTCTGCCGACATAAAGATTTATGATAATGTGACATAATAATATGGTTATGTGGAACTGAATTGGTGAAGATTGCTTGTTTCTATTGTTCAGGGTACCCACTATCTTGAAATGTTGATTTAGGGTACTTACATAGGTTCAACAAAGTATTTATTAGAGTATCTAGCTATAGGATTGTCAATTCTCATGAGACGTGGATATTCTGTTCATGGGCAAGTCTTGAAATAGTGTGCCTGCCATTTACAGAATGAGTCCATCCCCAGAGGGCGAATTTAGTGATTCTATCCCGAATGGCAGGCTAGCATCACCAAATTCACCTGCTGGGAACCTCATTTTGCTGAGGCCTCAACTACTATGGGAGACATAGAATCAGATTGAAGTTCCCCAGTTGAAGTTGGTGATGTTCACCAAATTAGTCACCTCAATTAAGCATTTTATCTTCTGCAAATTAGGGGAGAAAGTTCCCATAAGGGAAAAAGTAACTAAAAACAAAGTTAATTTGAGACTATAGATACTTTGCAGAAGATGAGGTGTATGCAGAATGAGGCCCGATGTGCAGTGTAGCATCACCAAATTCACCCTCCGGGGACCTCATTCTGCAAATGACAGACACAGAATTTCAAGGCTTGTTCATGGGAGAATGATATTGAAATTCAGTAAAGAAAGAAAACCCAAATGATGGATATGAGCTGTGAAGCGTATGAAAACTAACTTGTCAATTAAGTTGCTATCAAAACATGAGAGGATGTCCACAAAGTTCACTTTCTAAATGGGCATTTACGTGCTTAGCTGGCTTAGCAGACGACGGTCCTGGGGGTACCCTAATCAGCATTCAGAAATCCTGGGTACCATAATCAGAGTTATAGAGATCATGGGTACCATAATCAAAGTTTTAGAGTTGGTGGGTACCCAAATCAATGTTTAACCCTTTGAGTGCCAGGGGCCGATCTCATCGGCCCTAAACCTACAAAATAAGTCTGTTAAAGAATATAAGAATAAATTAACTCAAAGGGTTAAGAGGTACTCAAATTAGCATTGAGATATCCTGGGTTAGCTGGGTATGGTAATTAATGTGTTGGGGATCCTTGGTTCCCTAATGGAAGGAACTATGTGAACTCGACCAACCCATCTGACACAGATACACTCTCTGATGCACTGTCTTCACTTGCATGCTACAATAATCGATCTGCATACACTAGTGATGTGTGGTTTTACGGTTTCTCACCAATCCGCAACCAATATATTGTATAAAACCTATTCTTCCAGTTTCAATTAACCAACACCTCTGGTCGCTGAATGTCGCTTTTCCAAGACATGTGGTTAGCATATGCTTTTGTCAGCTGCTATTTGCCACCACTAGCAGTTTCAATTCGGAACATTTGGGTGTCATATGTTGTGATAATGGCACATACTGCGACATAGACTATGGAACTCAATGGAAAATGGCTGGAATTATTATGCCATATATTATACCGTCTGCTCTATTGACAAGCCTGCAAATAGCGTGTCTGTCATTTGCAGAATGAGGTCCCCAGAGGGTGCATTTAGTGATGCTATCCTGCATGGGCTAGCATCACTAAATTCACCCTCTGGGGACCTCATTCTGCTTAGGCCTCATCTTCTGGGAAATATCTATGGTATCAAATTAACATTGATTTTAGTTACGTTTTCCCCATCTGGGAAGTTTCTATATCTCCTAATTTGCAGAAGATAAAATCCATAATCGAGGCGCCCAATGGGTGAACATCACCAACTTCAACTGGGGAACTTCAATTTGATCCTAGATCTGCCATAGCAGTTGAGGGCCTAAGCAGAATGAGGTCCCCAGAGGGTGAATTTAGTGATGCTAGCCCACTATGCGGGGTAGCGTCACTAAATTCACCCTCTGGGGACCTCATTCTGCAAATGACAGACACGCTATTGCAGGCTTGTCTATTGATATACAGGTTGTCATTTGTGTGTTGAGTAAAACCATCACTGAAAACAAAACCTGGGTTTTCTACAAACAAAATACAGAAAACAAAACCGAAATGAAATTTCAAAACCACACATCACTAGCATTCACAGCTTAACCCTTTACCCAACAAAACGGCCAAAAACGCCCAAATAAAGCTTCAACAGCCTAAAATATCTTCGGTCTGTCTCAATAACACCATACAAATATGGATATCATTGGAACCGGTTCATTGACCACATTGTGATGGTCACAGTTATGCCCTGTGCCAATGCATTCTCTTATATATGCGAGTCGACCATAGGTCGCCTCGCATATATAAGAGAATGCATTGGCCTAAAAAAAATCTTTTTTTAACACTTTTTACCATTTTGTTCTTACATTCTTCAACAATTTTATAATTTTTAACGTGTTAAGCCAATGCATTCTCTTATATATGCGAGTCGACCATAGGCACAGGGCCATTCTGTTGGGTAAAGGGTTAATTTTATTCACTAACATTATTCTCTTATTATTGCTTGCTGCTAACCTCCTCTCTTACTTCTTTGTGCTTGACTAATCATTTTCAGAATGAAGAACTAACACATAAAAGTCGGAGTCAGTTAAGCGTCCATGACTCTAGCCATCTGTATCCGACACACTACTCTAGCCTGCACCCATCTAACACACTGCAGGGTACACACTGCCTCACTCAGTCACGCCTCGTGCCTTTCTCTTCATATCAGCCCAGCAGTTACGCTCAACGATGGCAGCAGACCAACAAAACCGGGAGCTTAGGGATGCTGACGGACAAAACGACGCAAGGATATCAGGTTAGTCAGAAGAAGAAAATGAAGTGAATGGATATCCTGTTAGTCAGAAAAAAAAAACAACGCCAGGATATCAATTTAAAATATAAAGTCAAATACAAAAAACGCAAAATTAGTCAAATAAAAAACTGCAATGATATAAAGGTTTTTTAAGAACAAAAAAAAAAACATCCAAGGACATCAAGTTAGTCAAAAATATAAAATAAAATGCAAGGATATCATGTTAGTCAGGAAAAAAAATAATAATGCCAGGATATCATGTTAGTCAGGAAAAAAAAATAATAATGCCAGGATATCATGTTAGTCAGGAAAAAAATAATAATGCCAGGATATCATGTTAGTCAGGATATCAATTAACAACATTCTGGCTGGACATAACTGCGAAATGAAAATTGTAAATTCATAGGAAATTAAGAATCATGTGTAGAATCATGGGAATACCCTGGGGGGAGGCCATTTAATACCCCCATAACAAAGTGGTATTCTTCCTTACTCCTATTGGGACAATCCTACCTAGTTATACTTGAACATTTTTTTGCAGAAATTGGGGAAATTTGTAGAAATTGCATTTAAAATTGAGAAGTTATGAGTTGAATGGGAGACAGAATTAGATGTCTCCAAAAATATATATAAGTATGAGACATCTTTATTGGTACTAGCTCACAAGTTGCCCCATGCAGAAAATACTGAAATATTAGTACTGTTTCCTTTGAGAAATGATGGCTTCTTGTAACATTATGTACTGGGATCAGATGTAATTGATACTACTTACATTGAGACTAGGGCTGCCACGATTATTTATTTTTATAGTCGATTATCGACCAACAATAATCATCGATTATCGGTTTATCGTACATATAATGACTACAATATAAGACAAAACGTATTGGGTAAGACGAGTTATAATTCAACAACTGACTGCTGTTTATTTTGGGCATCCATTATTGTCTAGACAATAAATACACAAAGGAAAATTATTATTTTGAGTTATGAATAAGATGTGTGAAATCGGAATACACAGATGGCGACCAGTGGGGAAAATACACATAAGCGATAGTCCACACTCGGGACAATTAACACATGTATATGTGAGAATAAGTTACTACTGCTCCTTGCAGTGACACCTGTTAAGATGGCTTCATATTTGTAAAAACACATGACATCATATATCACCAACCGTGAGGAGGCTTCACGAGGCGGTGTATGATGTTTGTGAAAAAAAATGTGACAGTGAGCTTGTGCTGAGACCACTACCCTTCGTGTGGTGCTATTAAAAATAAGCGCAAGAATATATGAACAGCATGTGACAACATTTATATGCCAACAGCTAAATCGAGCATATCGAGACAAATTGGATGTCATAATAACGGCTTCCAAGGCGACCAACAAATAGGTGGGGAAATTACCGTTTTATTAAAAAACTGGAAATACTGTTTATTTATGCCAAGTCTTGACTTGAAACGTATTTTATATGCATTTACTAATACAAAAGGGAACAGGCACAAGTTTTTTCAACTTAATAGGATCCTCTTCCAATACAAACAATTAAGACAAAACAAGGACCAAGTAATGTTAATCTTTGACAGCTTGACCAGAAAATAAAACAGCGTTGAAAAGGCGTTTGTGATTATGTCGTTGTGTATACTTTGTGTGTGTGTCCATTTCATATTATTCTCACCCATCAATAACATAGCTCAACGAAAACTAAATCGTGTGTACAATGTATACAGTGGCTATCATTTAACCCTTTACCCAACAGAACGGCCCTGTGCCAATGCATTCTCTTATATATGCGAGTCGACCATAGGTCGCCTCGCATATATAAGAGAATGCATTGGCTTAACACATATTAAAAATGATAAAATTGTCAATGAATGTAGATAAATATTATAAAAATTGTTAAAAAATGTAAGAATTTTTTAAAAATTGTTTAAGAATGTACGAACAAAAGTGTTAAAAAAAGATTTTTTTTAGGCCAATGCATTCTCTTATATATGGGAGGCGACCTATGGTTGACTCGCATATATAAGAGAATGCATTGGCACAGGGCATAACTGTAACCATCACAATGTGGTCAATGAACCGGTTCCAATGATATCCATATTTGTATGGTGTTATTGAGACAGGCCGAAGATATTTTAGGCTGTTGAAGCTTTATTTTGGGCGTTTTTGGCCGTTTTGTTGGGTAAAGGGTTAAGGGAAGTGTCCAATCTATTGTCATGTTTGCTGACTGTTTTACGAGGATGATGGGCAAAAGCCAGCGGTATCTACAATCAATTATAATCGTATATAATTAATAAGTTTCTGTATGTTGCAAACTACATGTGCGATATACTAAATGAATGCGCTATATTAGGCATTATTTCGATGTTATATTTCTGATTTCACTGATGTGGAACCATTTATAGTAACAGGGAAAATATTAAAAAGAAATTAAATGTTGATTATACCTTGGAGAAAAAGTTTTTCATTAGATAAAACAAATCTGGAAATGGCTAAACTTTTTGTTACAAAAGGTTTTTTTTGGCCAGCGCGAACACTGCAAATGTTGTGTCCTGAAATACAACTGGTACTTGTGGGCCCTTGTTACAAATATTATTCTTCACAAAACCACCTGTAATCACTGGTAAGATCATTAGGTAGTTGAGTAATTTGTGAACAATTGTCATGTCTCACATCACATGTCACATAGATATTACATGTGTGTTCACTCATCACTTTCACTTAGGATTCATGAATGTCAGACAGCATGTTAACCCTTCCTAAACTAGATGGATTCTCCCATTCAGTTATAAAAGTATACAATGGAATACTGAAATTAAAGTATCATTCAAACCTAACATTCATTGATGCTTTATTATACCCCCGCAACGAAGTTAGGGGGGGGGGTATACTGGAATCAGCTGCACCGTCCGTCCATCCATCGTACCGTCCGTGGACACAAATTTGTCCGGAGTTTTTCTCAGTCGTTTTTTTATCAATTTCCGTGAAACTTGGCACAGTCATCAACCACCATGGGAACCTGTGCACCTGCGATTATGACGTCGGCCGGACTTTTTTTGGTGGAGTTATCCCCCCTTTTTCGACTTAGAACATTTTTGCAACATGCATAATTTTGTCCGAGCTTTTATTCCTACATTTTTCGGTCAATAGGTTTAAGATTAGGGTTAGGGTTGTGCACCTGCAATGGGAACTGTTATTTTATTATTTTAACTAAATGTTTACTGACATGTGAAACATCTTAGTATTTTAAAAACACGGGGGGTATCCTTAGTCCCATTGGGACAGTCACACCTCTAGTTATTCATTTGGAGGGGTGTTCAGGTAATAAGAGTTGACAACAGACAGAAAAAAACAGATACTACAAGAGCAGAGTTATTCATACTTATGGGTGGGTAGTATTCAGATAATAAGTTAAAATTGAACATTTCCAAAGGCAAAGCGAACTACTTAGGCACATTTCAATATTATGGTCACATCTTTATTAACTTGAATGTGGGGGAATATGAAGTTACTAAAGTCATGCAATCTCGAGTTGGAATCACCCCCTACCATGAAATAGATTATTATTAAGGAACAAGTATTAACACAAGAAATATATTCCCTGCGTTCTTTATACAATGCTATAAAGTTCCCCATCAGAACATCAAGAAGTTATCGTGTATTGAATGGGTGGAATATAAAGCTAGAGTAAAGATTCATGGCATGATCTTAGAAAAAATAAGACCATGATAGCCACAAGTACAGTAATGCTCTCATTAATTGACTTCTTAAACACAGCAGAATTATGGGTAACTTTTCAGGATTTAGTCGGAAATATCGCTTGTTGCCATTCATCGGAAAGCTCTCCCTGAGAGCTTTTCGATGAATGGCAACAAGCCATATTTCCGACTAAATCCTGAAAAGTTACCCATAATTCTGCTGTGTTTAAGGAGTCGATTAATTAGAGCATTACTGTAGGCTTAATAATACCAACTTGAGTTTGTGGAAATATAAAAAGCTGCATGTTTGTGTCAGCAGCATATTTTTATTTACCTCTGATCACCAAATGTGTTCATTTATTTTCAGAGAAACAAGTTTTCTCGGAAGCCTCTAGGTTTGAATCGTAATGGTTCTACGACTGTTATTTCTGAGGCGGAGTACAAGAGTATGTCACATTTGCTCGAAACCGAAGCGGAGCGGAACAGGATTCTGAATCGGAACGGGTTCGCAGACCGAACCCATGACAATTCATCTCTACAACAAAAACGTGTCCTAAGTGCTCATCAACGAAAAGAAACAGGTAATTTTCGTAAATCCCTACAGTAAGGGATCATTAAAGAGACATATTGCACTCGCGATGGGTAATTTTGAAAAGCAATAAAAGTTTGTACAACCATCATCACTAAGAAGAACACGGAAAAATAACTGGACTTTGTTCCTATTTTTATTATTGATAACTCTTCATCGCGTGTTAAAACCATTGTTATGTAAACATTACTGTTACAGTCCAGCAATTTTATCAACAAACATTTGAAAACATTTCTGAACAAATGATGAAGGTCAACATTACCAAAGGTCACAGTAATGAAAAATATTCCAGAAAACTAAAACATTTGATTCACAATCGTTTCAACATGTAAAATCTTGTTAGTGGAAGATTATAAATAGTAAAAATAAGAAAAAAGCTCTCTTTTTCTATGTTCGTAGTGATTATGTTTTTCACATTTTCTGACTGAGTGCATTATGCCCCTTTAACCGTTTCGTGACGGGAGCTGCACTAATGCAGCATTAAAGACCCTGTACCAGTGCATTCTCTTTATATATTTGAGTCTCCCGTAGGGAGCCTCGCATATATAAGAGAATGTACTGGCTTACAAGATCGAGGTAAATATTGTTAGGACAATGTATTCTCTTATATATGTGAGGCTCCCTATGGGAGACTCGCATATATAAGATAATGCATTGGCACAGTGTTTTAGCAAAATTTCAGGAAGCTCCAGTCATGGAAGGGTTAACCTTTTCAGTGCCAAGTCCGATTTTTGTATCAACCCATATTTCCTTGATCATTTTTCAAATTTATTGATTATAATAATGTGATACATTGATGGAAAGAGCTCTAAGAGCTCTTTCCATCAATGTATCACATTATTATAATCAATAAATTTGAAAAATGATCAGGAAATATGGGTTGATACAAAAATCGGACTTGGCACTGAAAGGGTTAATGAAAGGAAGTTACTGATTACTGATTTCTGTAGATGCATCCTCTCGTGATAAAATTCCTTGATTATTATGTTTTTCCCTGTTTTCCAAGATGTTTTACACATGGTTATGGCTAATTCCATAAAAATTTCTTTTTACAAGTTAAACAATGCACCTTTCTAGTCTTCAGATGGTTCTCTTCAGCTGTTTATGAACTGTTTCAATGTTACATATTTTTTTTCTTCCTTTCTTGCAAAAGATTTTACATTTTTAATAGATTTACAAAAGTTTCTATTTATATTTCTTATCCTGGTATTAGAGGTGATTAATCAACATCCTTGTTTTGAGAAATTAAAATTAAATCCTCATTCACTTTATAATATAAAAATTCGTCATACAGTGTAGTTGAGTTTACCTGGCTCATACGAGCCTACACAGGATAGGTGTAGGGACGTACTGTACTACCCTAAGTAAATGACTCCTCAAACTGGGGTGGCACCCCAGTTAGACCGCATTTTGGTTTGACTTTAAATGCGGTTATAAACTGCAAGACAACCAGAGCATTCTGTGGTTAAAACACATATAATCATCAACTGGCATGAAATGGTAACTTCCAGTACAATTTGCGGCTCCAGCAAATATATATATATATATCATAGAAATGAAAAAGTCAGCAGTCAACTACAGTATATTGACAGTCAAGAAATATAACCAGGGTTCATTCACCATTAGTTGTGCTGTAGTTATGGTTGTACCCAAGCCTTGAAATAGTGTGTCTGTCATTTGCAGAATGAGGTCCACAGAGGGTGAATTTAGTGATACTACCCCGCATAGCGGGCTAGCATCACCAAATTCACCCTCTGGGGACCTCATTCTGCTTACAACTCAGCAGAATGAGGTTCCCTCTGGGGACCTCATTCTGCAAATGACAGACACCCTATTTCAAGGCTTGTCAATTACTTATGGCAGTACAGTATGCATATTATTTTAGTTTGTAACGATGACTTTGATTATCTCGGTAATTTTCCACACAGGTTACATGGCTAACACGAGCCTACACAGCGTAGGTGTTGGGACGTCGTATGCGTGGAGTAATTATTATTGGTTTCTTTTCACTCGCACACATTTTATTTATTTTATTCAGCTTATTGCAGTGCCAGAATAGATCCTCAGTTGCTTCTTTATTATTCTTTATATGACTTATTTTAGGCCAAGTTTCCATTTTCTTCATCATGTTAACCCTTTACCCAACAGAAGGGCCCTGTGCCAATGCATTCTCTTATATATGCGAGTCGACCATAGGTCGCCTCGCATATATAAGAGAATGCATTGGCTTAACACATATTAAAAATTATAAAATTGTTAAAGAATGTAAGAAAAAATGGTAAAAAAAGATTTTTTTTAGGCCAATGCATTCTCTTATATATGCGAGGCGACCTATGGTCGACTCGCATATATAATAGAATGCATTGGCACAGGGCATAACTGTAACTATCACAATGTGGTCAAGGAGCCGGTTCCAATGATATCCATATTTGTATGGTTCTATTGAGACAGACCGAAGATATTTTAGGCTGTTGAAGCTTTATTTGGCCGGTTTTGGCCGGTTTGTTGGGTAAAGGGTTAAGGGTACCGATTTTGTAATAAATGCTGGCCGTGTCATAATGTGAAGCCATCTGTCACGTAATACTTACTTTGTTAGAATACAAATTTCTCGTCTTTTAATTCATGAATTTCGCTGTTTATTATGAATCAACATATTTGTTCGTAGATATAGGGGATCTCTAATGAGTCGCAATTCTATACAAAATTTATTAATCGAGTGCACAAAATTTGATTTCAGTCGAGCTTTAGCGAGGCTCGAATCAAATTTAGTGGATGAGGTTAATAAATTTTTTGAAGAATTGTGACGAATTTGAGATCAATTTTATCACATAATCACATTTCAGCAAGGAAAAACAATCTCGAAACGGCTGGGGAGAAAAAAAATAATATTCATTTTCCTTATCACAACCAAAGAGGAAGTAAAACATCTTCAAGAAAAAATATAGTTCCATTTTAAATGTGTCTTTTCGTGTGACAAAACTGTTCAACCGCGCTTATCACAAATGTTTATCTCACAGTCAACACTAAATAACCCAACACAAACCAAATATCATAATTATATTCTAATTAACATAATAATAAAGATCCGGCATTGACATCGACATATTTGTGCCAAGCTGTTACCTCACTGTGCATGCTGATAATACACACGTGTTCTACTAAAAAATGTTAGGCCAGGTTTAGGGGCTGATTATGTGATAAAATAAGATACTTGTTTTTTACATATGTACTGATAGTAGTAATGACCTGAATGGCAGTCAATACCTCATTTACATATACAATATATCGGCAATGAGATGGCTGAAAATATGAGAGCAAATTATATTTCAAAATTAATTGGAGATAATTAAATTCCCAGCCAGTATCTACATTGTATTTAATCAATGCCTCTTGCTTGTGTGCAGACAGGGGCGCCGGAAGCATCCAAGGGCAGAGCCTACAAAAAGGGCACTTTTCCGCAAAAAAGGGCATTTTCTCCACAAACTCGGGAAAATAACCATAAATTCATTGTGGCAAAAATCCCTATTTTAATGGTATTTGTCAGTTTTTATGGCCGTTTTGTGATAAAATTGACAAAAAAATTAATATTCCTTGTGAAATTGGTGGTATTTGGACCAAAAAAGTCACATTTTGCTATAAAAACACGAGATTAAACACACAAAAAGCATTTTCTGTCTCCAAAAAAAGGGCAAGTCCTGCCCCCGCTCGCCCCCCTTGGTCAAGGGCAGGGGGGTCAGCTGCCCCCCTCTGCCCCCATCTTCCGGCGCCCCTGTGTGCAGAAGGAAACTTGGTCTATGTATGTTTGTTCACTACTGTGTCATGTGAACATAAATACCCATACATGTCATGTGAACATAAATACCCATACATGTCATGTGAACATAAATACCCATACATGTCATGTGAACATAAATACCCATACATGTCATGTGAACATAAATACCCATACATGTCATGTGAACATAAATCCCCATACATGTCATGTGAACATAAATACCCATACATGTCATGTGAACATAAATACCCATACATGTCATGTGAACATAAATACCCATACATGTCATGTGAACATAAATACCCATACATGTCATGTGAACATAAATACCCATACATGTCATGTGAACATAAATACCCATACATGTTAACTTCTCGCATTCCGATTTTGGGAGATTGAGCTTCAGAATGTAGTATATTTAGCTAATATTCGGGAGATGTTTCATAACTTGCCAGTTTTACTGAATTATAGTCAAATAATACCATATAGAATAAACAATAGGATAGAGATCTTAACTTATTTACAGCTAATGAATTTCCTAACAATAAGACTCAAGTTCCTTCGCACTAAATCAACTTACTTTAAGCCTTCCATGATGGGAGCTGTGCTGGTGCAGCATTAAAGATCCTGTACCATGCATTCAAATCTCCCATAGGGAGGCTCCCATATATAAGAGAATACAATGGCTTAACAATATTTTCCATGTCCTTGAAAACCTGTGCATTTCTTATATATGTGAGGCTCCCTATGGGAGTCTCACATATATAAGAGAATGTACTGGCACAGGATCTTTAATGCTGCACCTGTTCAGTTCCCATCATGAAATGGTTAACGTTTATTGAGATCAACATTTGCATTGTAATTTACAGTCCTCGAAATTGGCCATGGCAATAAGCAATGCCATGGGAAATGCCATGGCAAAATTTGGAATCTAACATGCCACAGCATTAAATTTGCTGTGGGACATTTTTCCGAATTTTGGGGCTTATTATGTACTTTGTGAGATTTTGGTATACTTATGATATACTATAACTATAATGGTAGGGTAGAGCCAATATAGGGGACAGCATATCACATACATGTATTGTGGAATTCGTCCACTCATGTCACCATAAATGTTATGCATTGTAAATGAAGCATCCTTTGCCAGATTATGATATCTGAAAGAGATACACGTATGGCACCTCCTAATATACCATTGAGGACATATTCCAATCTTGGCATTGAACTTGTTTGTCAAATACATTTACATAACCCTTTCAGTGCCAAGTCAATGTATCACATTATTATAATCAATAAATTTGAAAAATGATCAAGGAAATATGGGTTGATACAAAAATCGGACTTGGCACTGAAAGGGTTAATTTGTATAATTGCTTACAGAATCCTTCCTTCTCAGCCAGTTTATCTGAATAGCTTTAGTGAACACCTTCTATGCACACACAGTTATGATTTATTCTTAGCAGCTTCCTTTCTGCTTTATGAGTGGTGGTGGTGTTTATCTAGTCACATCCCTGGCAGCCTGGATATAGTGTTTCTGACATTTGCAGAATGAGGTGCTCAGAGGGTGAATTTAGTGATGCTACCCTGCACATTGGGGCAGGCTAGCATCACCAAATTCACATTCTGGAGACCCCATTCTGCTTAGGCCTCATCTTCTGGGAAGTGTATATAGTCTCAAATTAACATTGTTTTTAGATATATTTCCCCCTTCTGTTCAGTTTCTATATCCCCTAATTTGCAGAAGATAAAATGCATAATCGAGGTTACTAATGGGTGAACGTCACCAACTTGAACTGGGGAATTTCAAGGTAAATATTTTTAGGTCAATGTATTTCCTTATATATGTGAGGCTCCCTATGGGATCAACTTTTTATGCTATGGGAGACTCGCATATATAAGAGAATGCATTGGCCTAACAATTTTTTATCATTTTTTTTAAATAAATGTTTCTTACAATTTTTAGGACATAAAATAAAAAACATCCATTACCCTGCAGGGAGCCCCACACATATATAGAAGCATATAGAAGAGTGTCGTCTGCTCATGTTTGTCTGGGGCTCTGTATGGGTGAAATTATAAAATTGTTAAAGAATACAATAAAAAATTATTAAAATTGTAAAAAATTGTTAGGCCAATGCATTCTCTTATATATGCGAGGCGACCTATGGTCGACTCGCATATATAAGAGAATGCATTGGCACAGGGTAAACATGGAACGTTAATATTCTGTTAAATTGTTCTCCACCATGGAATTTGATAAATGTAATAGAATCTTATCCCTCAAAATTTATTGTTAATTCCAAATATACCAGCTAATAGATAGCAATTCATTGTTCATAGATATTGGAAGCCCCGAGGTGGACTATAGAGTACAGGTAACAAGCTGCAGTTTGCTTCTTGGCTGATATATAAACAAATAGAACCAGATGCATGATTGGAGCATTTAAAAATTAGAATTTGTCAACCATTTCTATACTGAATGGATTCTCCCACTCTTTGTTGATTTTCACATGCATGTGGTTCTATATTTATTACGCACATAATGCCTGACAATTGTGATGAATACTAAACAATCATGAAGAATTTCTCAGGAACCTGTGCTAAAAGTAACCTTGCTTTTGCTCATTCTGTAAGAATTGAAATTGGAAAGTGTGTGTTAACATTAACTTACATTTGTTTCTTATATTTGCTCAAAGTTTTAAAGGTGGATTATCTCTTTGTAAACATGTATTATATAGTTACCGGAGTATAAAATACTCCTGTCCGGAAATGCTTCTATCGATTAATATTAATTTTATTTAGAATATTTTCTGGTCTAAAAAGGTGTGGTTGTTTAGCTAACGAACAATAGTGGTTACTGTTAACAGAGACCAGAATTTTGATTGTGTAATTTTGTCACAAATAAACGTTAATTATACTCATTATTGCTTATAACTATGGAATAAAACAATACAACCAATCAATCTGGGACATTTGACATTTGATACGTAGCTATAGGAACAGCCTAATGATCTAAATCGATATATGGTATCACCCGAATGGTCTGTTCTAAAAATAGACAAATAAACGGTCTCAATAAAATATTCGAAATATAAACAATATATAAGGATTAACTCTCATGTGGACTGTTTTTATGGAGATGTAACCGTGAGGTAAGTGGTCATAACTTGTGGTGTTTACATGCAAGTTATGACCACTTACCTCACGGTTGCATCTCCATAAAAACAGTCCACTTGACAGTTAATCCTTATATTTATATACATTTAGCGAAAAAAGCCACTTTTGTAAATGTATTTAAATCGAAAAGTGTATCGTGACAAAACCAGCCCATAGCACCCTTGGCAAAAGTTAACAGGAACAATTTCTCTTTATATTGAAACCCAATGATTTATTAAGTCAATCCTGCGCGAGTCCAAATGTGCCCAAAACATTACGCGTTCGTCTTTCCCAAACCTATGACGCGTTGATGTAATTATGAGGCTGCCGTTATGACCTGTTGCACGTTCACCGAGAAATAATTGCAACTAGCCACGTGGGCGCCGACCAATCAGAATGCTGGATTTAGTGATAATCACACTTAGAATGTAAATATTAATTGATTGAAGCCTTTCCGGACAGGGGTCTTCAGTTCATATTTATTATTTTATACCCACGCAATTTTATACCCACGCAACTATTTCAAATGTGTTATTTAAAGATATAATCCATCTTTAACAGATACATGTATAAATTTACTGTATTTATTATTGCCAAGTTATCAGTTGTTTGTGCTTAGAATGTTACTTACCAAACTTGGCTGTATGTTGACTAAATTTGATATTTCTCAGGATGATAACAGTGTATTTTCTCGAGTGCAGGACCACAGATTGACATATTTATTTGTGTACTAACAAGCCTTGAAATAGGGTGTCTGTCATTTGCAGAATGAGGTCCCCAGAGGGTGAATTTAGTGATGCTACCCCGCATAGCGGGCTAGCATCACCAAATTCACCCTCTGGGAACCTCATTCTGCTGAGGTGTAAGCAGAATGAGGTCCCCACTAGCAGGCGATATATTCCTAATTGATTTGTAACACTATAGCGTGCATGACTTAACGCTTGGTACAGCCGTCGGCTAATTTGGGGTTTATCTTTTGAAATCGGGAGATTTGGTTTCCCGATCGGGAGCACATGAGAAATGACACGAAATCGGGAAAGTAAACAGGTCTGGTCCCCAGAGGGTGAATTTGGTGATGCTAGCCCGCTATGCGGGGTAGCATCACTAAATTCACCCTCTGGGGACCTCATTATGCAAATGTCAGGCACCAAATTTTCAGGCCTGATCTTGTATTATTCTCTCGATGATGTCTGATATGTGCCTTCCGTACTTGCACAAAACTGTATTGTGAATTTGTATGTTTCAGTACTAAACTTCCGCGATGGCACAAACACATTAACACACGTGTTGTTTTGTGTTTAATACATGCCTCCCATCCTAGAATCCATGAATTAAATAAAACATAAACTTACCAGCTGGACTTTATTCAGGCACATTTTGCTTGTGTCATGTGTGATGATGTTTTTATTTCATAGTTCCGGTTTCATGGTTGAGACGAGCATTATTTACGTCATGTGATGTCAAAGGATGCATATGGAACGCATGTTCTGTACAGATAAATATGACACAGCAAGAAAACTCTAAGTCTATGACCAAGCATGTAATAAATAATATACCATCACTGAAGGCTGGAGTATTTTTTTTACTTTTTATAATTTTGGAACAGCCTTACTTTGGACATGTTATTGCCAATTCTGTTGTCTATTTCATTTGTTGAATAAAACCCATACTGTGATTGGACAATAGACTGATGTAATTATTTGTTTGTGATTCGGCACTTGACTGATAACATTATTTGTTTGTTTACAGATCTACAGCGGCACACAACTCATTACACACCCCAGGGACTTTCCGTCATCTCAGCCCCTGCTCCAGTTATACAAAGGCCCGAAGTGAGTGGGCGTGTCGACTCCGCCTCCCCCGCGACCAGCTTACTGTCTCATGATAGCTCAACTCGAACACCAAAGCCACCAAGAATCAAAGGAGCTACGAACATCAAATTACGCCAGCTCGAGCTGCATACAGAGAACCACGCCATTGTTTTTAGCTGAGTTCTGTCTCAATCATTTTTGTTACTGGTTACTGCCACATTTTAACTCTTCCTATAAAATGTGTACATCGGAATGGTCTATTATTCATTTGGAGGGATGTACACAAGCCTTGAAATAGGGTGTCTGTCATTCATAGAATGAGGTCCCCAGAGAGTGAATTTAGTGATGCTACCCCGCATAGCGGGCTAGCATCACCAAATTCACCCTCTGGGAACATCATTCTGCAAATGACAGACACCCTATTTCAAGGCTTGGATGTACATGTGATATAAGCAGACGACAGATAAATAAAAGTACAGAAGGAGTCCCATTTATTAAGGGAAATGTTTAGATAATAAGTTCAACAAATGACCTATATTTGTTGAACTTAATATCTGAACATTTATTATGGGATATCTACTCATCAATGAGTACCAAAGGGTTAAGTTGTAGTTTCAAAATGTTACTGCCATTTAATTTTTATAAGAGAAATAGAATAAAATTCTTCGTTCTAAAAAGTTTTCCTTTGTCTTTGGAATTATATTATTTAATTAATCATGATTTGTGGGATTAAACAGCCTGTTCTATCTGTTTATACAGTTTATACACATTTATCTCCACTAGTACTGTGGACTTATTCAGTAATTAACAACTCAATGAAAAGGGGGCAAATTTCAACAGATCGATATAATTCAATTTATTTACTTTACACTTCTGTCAGAAATGAACAAAAATCGAATGAAACACAACAAATAAGCTAAAACTGAGGGTTACTTTTCAGAATTTCAGCATATCTCTGCTGTAGCGTGCCATTTCTGAGGTCAAAATAATCAAAGTAATGTCTTTAATGATAATATGTCAATCGTGACCACATTGTCACATAACACATGAGTACATATAACAAATAGATAGTACATTACATAAACATGATATGTCAATTAAACATATAGAAACAGGAAATACACATATATAAATGTAGTATGTATAACACATACAATGATGAACCTAGAAATCGGCAATATATAGGAGATAAATTTTTTACCCCTGCTGCGCTCTGCGGCCAAATCATCAGGTTGCAGCACCTGTGAAATGGCGTTGTTTTTCATGAGTGAGATGGATATATCTCATTACCCGGGGTGTGATGTCATTATCGAATATTCCGACTAGAGTGTTATATAATTGAGTGTCGGGTAATAAGTTAATCGCGGGCGATGTGCCCCGTAGATAATCAATAATTCAGAGCGTTCGTCCGAGAACAGGGGGCAGTAAAGTAGGAAGTGTTTTCTTATGTTGCAGCAACATTTTGTTACAGCTGCTAAACAATCCACAAAATAGTGTGTCTGTCACAAGCCTTGAAATAGGGTGTCTGTCATTTGCAGAATGAGGTCCCCAGAGGGTGAATTTAGTGATGCTACCCTGCATAGCGGGCTAGCATCACCAAATTCACCCTCTGGGGACCTTATTCTGCTACACCTCAGCAGAATGAGGTTCCCAGAGGGTGAATTTGGTGATGCTAGCCCGCTATGCGGGGTAGCATCACTAAATACACCCTCTGGGGACCTCATTCTGCAAATGACAGGCACACTATTTCAAGGCTTGGTCTGTCATTGGGAGAATGAGGTCCCCAGAGGGTGAATTTAGTGATGCTACCCAGCACAGTGGGCTACATCTCAAAATTTGACCTCTGAGGACCTCATTCTGCTTAGGCCTCATCTTCTGGGAAATATCTATAGTCTCAAATTATCATTGTTTTTAGTTACTTTTTCCCTTCTGTTCAGTTTCTATATCCCCTAATTTGCAGATGATAAAATACATAATCAAGGTGACTAATGGGTGAACATCACCAACTTCAACTGGTGAACTTCAATCTGATCTTGGTCTCCATGGCAGTTGAGGCCTAAGCAGAATGAGGTGACGATAGCCTGCTATGCGGGATAGCGTTACTAAATTCACCCTCTGGGAACCTCATTCTGCAAATGACAGACACACTATTTCAAGGTTTGTGCCCTAAACAATTTAAGTGGCAGTAACCATGTCAAACATTTTATCATCATTTCGTTAGTGCATTTTCATTTTGCTGGGTCAAACCCAAACCTTTTTTGGTAGAATTCTTGGTAGACTGTAGTCATATATTCTGGGTAGATTTTGCATACAACTTTGTCGACTATATTTTATGGTGTTAATTCTAAATATAAGGCCATTAACAAAATTTCAAATCCAATATTTCTAACAGAAAAATGTTTGACAAGACTTTTTAAAAGGAAATTTCAGAGACGAGGGAGGCGCCTGAGAATACAAAATTTGTATTTATTTGTCCCAACTAATAAAGATCTGTCTTACTTTTCTTTCCCAAGCTAACACCAGGGCCTTCAGAAGGTTTAACTGGTAAGAGGGGCAGGCCATACCTGAAGGGAAAATTGAAGATCCAAGGAGTGTTCAGATGAGTCTGTTTCATTGGATCTGTTGCGCATTGCATTGAAATTAGGATGTAGGCAACAGCACTTAACCCTTTACCCAACAAAACGGCCAAAACCGGCCAAATAAAGCTTCAACAGCCTAAAATATCTTCGGTCTGTCTCAATAGAACCATACAAATATGGATATCATTGGAACCGGCTCCTTGACCACATTGTGATAGTTAGTTAGCCCTGTGCCAATGCATTCTCTTATATATGCGAGTCGACCATAGGTCGCCTCGCATATATAAGAGAATGCATTGGCTTAACAATTTTTTATCATGTTTTTTAAATGAATGTTTCTTACAATTTTTAGGACATAAAATAAAAAAGCATCCACTACCCTGCAGGGAGCCCCACACATATATAGAAGAGTGTCGTCTGCTCATGTTTGTCTGGGGCTCTGTATGGGTGAAATTATAAAATTGTTCAAGAATACAAGAACAAATTATTAAAATTGTAAAAAATTGTTAGGCCAATGCATTCTCTTATATATGCGAGACGACCTATGGTCGACTCGCATATATAAGAGAATGCATTGGCACATGGTTTGGCATTATCATAGAATTAATTTATAACAGATTGGTTGATTTTCAATATCAACTTATCAGCAACAATTGTAAGCTCTACGTTATAATGCTAAAGTGGTGTATAAATGGTTCAATGGATTCCAACAAAAAGCTCCAGCGCAACTGACCAACTCAACACAGTCGCCTGAACGCTACTTTATCAGACACTATGTTATTTTTTAAATCTCAACAGAAGGGATTATAGTTTCAATATTTATCGCAAGTTCCATATTTGCCGTAAAGTTTGGTGCCATGCTTCAAAATAATTCCATGACAATTCCATGATTTATTCTGCCCATGGCCAATAAAGAATTGCTGAGTTGATTTAAATTCATTTAGCATTGCTCAATTGTAAAAAGAAGTTTATGAAGTTATTACTGTAAAGTTTGAAGACAATTAAAAAATATATA
Organism: Siphonodentalium dalli; assembly: GCA_032622095.1. Taxonomy (NCBI): domain Eukaryota; kingdom Metazoa; phylum Mollusca; class Scaphopoda; order Gadilida; family Siphonodentaliidae; genus Siphonodentalium; species Siphonodentalium dalli. The sequence goes on from CP136063.1 coordinate 251,456,642, forward strand.
CACTGTGCATTCCTGTATAGTAGAAATCGACCACAAAGAAACTGATTGTAGGACGATGCGAAACGGGGTCCTACAATCAGTTTCTGTTATAAAATTTGACTATGCATGGCGATGAGCAGTATATATAATTCTTTTTTTATTCAACTATGTTTTCATCAAAATGGTAGTGACAGATGGTCATAATTTGGTTCCCGAAACCCGCTATATAATAGCCCAGTTTTGATATATGTGGTATGACTTTCTACCAAACAGTTCTTGTCTTCGAAGTGTAACATCAAATATGAAGTCACTGTTGAATGGCAACATCTTTTCGTTGCTTCTCTGGCAAAATTTTGCAGGTAAAACTTATTTTTGTTCTATCTTAAATAAAAATCAGTATAATCGGAAATATGGCTTGTTGCCAAAATATGGCTTGTTGCCATTCATTGGAAAGCTCTCACTGAGAGCTTTCCGATGAATGGCAACAAGCCATTTTTTTCCGACCAAATGCTGAAAAATTACCCATAATTCTACTGTGGTTAAGGAGTCCATTATTTAGGGCATTACTGTAACTCAGCACTCTGCATATTGTGTTAAAACTTTATAATTATAACTTCATAAACAAGAGCAAAAATCAAATCATTTCTTAAAGGTACTCAATCCGATCAGACGGTCCCCATATCATCAAGTTACAACAACAACATTTCTTCAAAAAACACTTTTGTTATCAGAATGCTGATGCTAACCGCTGTCAACTATGGTATAAAATTACCCAAAACATTATTTATCAATATGTCTGTATTATCACTTACATATCACAAAATTTGGCCGTATTACCACATCCATCTTCATCCACTATAAATTGATATCTGATCACTCTGAGCTTTGATGGGTGGGTTCCTCGACTTGAATCAAATATTTTTCAGCCCCGAAGCCAAAGAAATATTCATTCGGGAGCTTAAATTCGGATTATGCATCTTTAAATAATATTTGCTGCTCTATCACCGTCCTTACCAAATTATAAGAATGTTTGATGGTAGTATTTTAGCATTAACCATCGGATCTGTCTCGGCCTTTATTGCATATATTTTAGTGCCTTGAGACATCTGACATCGCTTTACAACGAATAACTTACATTTTGATAATGTCTTTTTGCTATGCATGTGTGTATGTGTTGACGTTTTATGTTTTGTGCCATAAATTTTCACTGATTACCTCATTTATTAAATTGTACATGATCTCAGCTCATTTAATTTAGGATCAAGGTACCTCAAGTTTACTCTTGTAGTATTTTGTCATATTGGATGCTGAAAAAAATAGTCGGCATCCAAAATAACAAATTTTAGCATCCAAATTGTAGGTATTAAAAGTTGCTATATGGCTCACAATAAGTTGCCGAATTTATGGCAAACATTGGGGACCTTGATCCTTACAATTTCTTAGACAACATTGTGTACTGTACGTTGTCCTCGAGTTAATCGTCTGAGTGACGGTCTGACATCAAATTAGAACGAGCTAAAATCATTGGGTGTCTTTGTTAGCATGCCTGTCATTTGCAGAATGAGGTCCCCAGAGGGTGAATTTAGTGATGCTATCCCGCATGACAGGCTAGCATCTCCAAATTCACCCTCTGGTGACTCAGATCTGAATTTCCCAAATGGTGAATATTGTGATGTACATCCATTCGGAACCTCGATTATGCAATGTGTCATCTCCCAATTTTGGGATATAGAGAAACTAAACTGAAAAAGAGATAGAATCTATGTGAATATAGAAATTTGATAATAAAGAAACTTTCCCGAGAAGATGAGGCCAAAGCAGAATGAGGTCCCCAGAGGGTGAATTTAGTAATGCTAGCTAGCATCACTAATTTCACCCTCTGGGGACCTCATTCTGCAAATGACAGGCACACTAAACTCAGGCTTGATTCCATATTCAGTGAACTTTCTCAGCATTTCTATCTTAACCCTTTCTTCACTGAATAGATTCTCCCATCAGTTATAAATGTATACACAGGAATGGTCTATTTTTCATTTGGAGGGGTTTTCAGGAAATTTAAGCAGACGACTAATAATAAAAGTTTTAGTTTTGTTAATTTTCCCTTTCATGACAGGAGATGCACTGGTGCAGCATTAAAGATGCTGTGCCAGTGCATTCTCTTATATATGAGTCTCCCATAGGGAGCCTTGCATATATAAGAGAATGCACTGGCCGTCAAGGTAAATATTGTTAGGCCAATCTATTTTCTTATATATGCAGGGCTCCCTATAGGAGACTCGCATATATAAGAGAATACATTGGCACAGAGTTTTCACAGAATTTTAGGAAGCTCCAGTCATGGAAAGGTTAAATGAGAATATGCCATTTTTGTTTGACGCAGAATGTGTTATATGAATATCACTTGTTTCTTTTTATACGTATATTCTTTTATTAAAGTGACCAATAATGATCAAGTTTAACACTAACCCTTTCTTTACTGAATGGATTCTCTCATTCGGTTATAAATAGAGGATCTCACATGAGTTTCTATTTTATACGGAATTTATCAACCGAGTTCACTAAATTAGATTTGAGCCAAGGTTTAGAATTTAGTGGACGAGGTTGATAAATTACGTATAAAATAGAACGAGTTTGAGATACATTTTATCACATGATCAGATAAACGCGAAATATTCATCGAAAACAACAATCATAAACGTCAGCAACCACAAGTCATTTAAATATTGGCGTGACGTCATCGCACGTGCTAATATTACACATGTGTCTTAACAATAATTATGAAGCTGGTTTTGTGGGTTAATTATGTGATAAAAGTATATACCCTATATTGGAATGGTATTTTATATTCTCTATTCCAATTTACTGTGGTGATATAATTCTCTTAATTCAAGATTTTTGTTTTTATTGAAATTATATATATTTTGAATCTCACCAATCACAGAATTTCCAGAACTAGTAAGTGTGAACAATTTGGGAGGGGCTACAATATTCAACACGGTTTCTTGTTGATAATTACTTGGGTTCTTATTTATGTTCAACTGAAATACTTGGAGGTGTCAAATCATGTTTGTCTAATAACTCCTTATCTACCCAAGTAAAAGCGCCCAACTAAAAATAAACTGAATATATCTTGTACAAATAAACTCATAAATTCTCTATTACAGACAAATAAATGCAGAGAAACATTCTTCTGTCTCCACTCAATATAAATAAATGATTATGCTATATGTTATAACATATGTACTGTTCAACAAGCTCAAACTCTCTATTATAAGTCATATTTTCAACTAGAAGTTATCTGCACAGGTATACAAGCTCAAACTCTCTAATTATTATCGGTAGTGCTAGATTCTGGTTTACATCAAAGACCATTCCGTTACTATCCAAGCACGGTCTTTATGCTCAGATCCAGTGTGGGATATTTCATCAATTGTAATCAACTTAAATTATCCTGCATATGTATAGAATGATATAATTATCATAAAGAGTGATGTACCATGGTCAAAATGATGTATTATAATAAAACTTTTATGTTAAAATAGGTATAATTATGTATGTAATTAATTTATCATGCTTTATTTTCCAATTGACCCGACTTGATCTGAAGTCAACATTCAGATTTTCTCCGACAACAAGTTATGACATGGTGACAGATTGAAAGCGCCCAATGACAACAAATGCATGCAATGTACTTGTATTCTGATATTCTATTGCTGATATTAGCTGTTCCTAGATAATTAAACATTTCTTGCACCGGACATCTCGCAATGTGTGCATTACCGGAATGACTGAATAAGCTGAGGTCACTTCATGCGGTCAAATGAATTCGTAATCTCACAAAATTATGTAAACATCATGGTAAAAGTATTTTTTCACACTAAATTACCACTTACAATTAACAACTTATGTGCAGAAGAAATATGTAATTTTTAATATGGAATAAACCGGTTACTGTCACAATTGCGACATTTTATTGGTGATTTTAGATGAGCGGGTAATTACTAAATAATGCTTAACCCTTTACCCAACAAACCGGCCAAAACCGGCCAAATATAGCTTCAACAGCCTAAAATATATTCGGTCTGTCTCAATAGAACCATACAAATATGGATATCATTGGAACCGGCTCCTTGACCACATTGTGATAGTTACAGTTATGCCCTGTGCCAATGCATTCTCTTATATATGCGAGTCGACCATAGGTCGCCTCGCATATATAAGAGAATGCATTGGCCTACCATTTTTTCTTACAATCTTTAACAATTTTATAATTTTTAATGTGTTAAGCCAATGCATTCTCTTATATATGCGAGGCGACCTATGGTCGACTCGCATATATAAGAGAATGCATTGGCACAGGGCCCTTCTGTTGGGTAAAGGGTTAAATATCGTGCTATGATATTAATGGAATGGGTCTTTAACGTAAACCAGCATTTAACACTACCGATATCCCAGGCTGGTTTACGTCGCAGGAAACTTGTGACTACACTCTGTATACAGTAATGCCCTAATTAATCGACTCCTTAACCACAGCAGAATTATGAGAGCTTTCCGATGAATGGCAACAAGCCATATTTCCGATTAAATCCTGAAAAGTTACCCATAATTCTGCTGTGGTTAAGGAGTCGATTATTTAGGGCATTATTTAAATGTTTAAAATAATGCACCATTGTTCTTATCATCACTCATTTGATTTTCTTTTTAGTAGTAGCCATGTATAACCAGTATTATTCCAAGTAATTTCTGTGATATTGTTGGACGTTTTTTAAATGGTATGACCATCTATGTGGTATATACTGCTCTATGTGATCTGCTCATTTTACACAATTGTGACCCGCCATATCAAATCCAGTCGTAAGTCGGGATTTTTTTACCCTGTGGCAATGCATTCTCTTATATATTTTATCTTTTTTTTTAAATGTTTCTTACAATTTTTAGGACATAAAATAAAAAACATCCATTACCCTGCAGGGAGCCCCACACATATATAGAAGAGTGTTGTCTGCTCATGTTTGTCTGGGGCTCTGTATGGGTGAAATTATAAAATTGTTAAAGAATACAAGAAAAAATTATTAAATTTGTAAAAAATTGTTAGGCCAATGCATTCTCTTATATATGCGAGGTGACCTATGGTCGACTCGCATATATAAGAGAATGCATTGGCACCTATGGTCGACTCGCATATATAAGAGAATGCATTGGCACAGGGTAAAAAAAATCCCGACTTACGACTGGATTTGATATGGCGGGTCACAATTGAAAGTTGCAAAGTTGTGTTTGTGTATAGAGTTATACAACTTGTACAGTGATAAGTTATTTGATTATTCATTATTAATTAAATGAAGTTGAATTTCATAAATAAATATATATTTCTCGCTTCTGTATCCATGTCCATACAGGTTTCATAGACAGGATTTACATCACTCTACAAGAACACTATTTCTGGATGGCTTAACCCTTTGGCAGGTAGAATGACATTTGCGTTGTTTCACAGGTTAGCGGGTGGAATGACATATATGACGGTAGTTTTAGGGTAATGTTACCGTATCAAAACTTCGAAAACTCATCTCATAAAGCTAAGGGTCAATCCACACCAGGCACGAGTGCGCAAAATCTACGGCCGTTTTCTGTCGTCCATAGAGGTTCAAAGCGCGCAATTTTTATATTCACACTGAAAGCGACTGGATCGCTTCGTCGCATGCGATGGTTTGGTTAGATAATCGTTTTGAGTGCATCATTTACAGGCAGGTCACAAATACAATGTATATGGACATTTTAATCAGAATTTGCTAAACATGTATAAGTAAGAGTTTTTCAATTGTCATTTAATTGTCAAATATATAGTATGTCAAGTGGAATTTAGTGCACAGACTTCCTAAATTCTCATAGCAATTGCGTTGAATTTCATTGTATAATTCCAGTTTGTGTTTTTTTTTATTGTGGGGGGGGGGGGGGGGGCAAATTGTGGGCAAAGTGACTCCACAAGCTTGGAATGGATTGGGACAAAAATTAACCAGACGATCCTGTTACATCAAACTCTTGTCAGGCATTTTCTCTTCTCATTTATCCTTGCACTTCAGATATCAGCGTGTCGCTCAAGTCCTCCACCACCTTTGTTATCGCGACGACGAATTAATCTGTCGCGTTCAAATAGGAGGAACATGCACGTATAAATATCCTATATGACAGCGACTCAATTATCCAGCTGGTTTGCAACAAAGCGAGAAATCGACCAAGCATAAAATCACTGCTGTGATCGCCTCGTGGTCAGCGATACAGTCACTTGCTGTGAATATAAAAATTGCGCGCTTTGAACTGCTACGGATGACAGAGAACGGCCGTTATAATCGCGCGCTCGCGTCCGGTGTGGATTGACCTTAAAAAGGAAACTTTTTATGGATATATGGACTTTGTTATTTTTATTATTTACATGGATTTGTGCTTTTAATAATGTTATCTGTACGATTATTTATTGCATATATAAGAGAATGTACTGGCTTACAATGTCAATGTAAATATTTTATTAGGTCAATGTATTCTCTTATATAAGCGAGGCTCCCTGTGGGAGACTCGCATATATAACAGAATGCATTGGCACAGGATTTTCGCAACATTTCAGGAAGCTCCAGTCATGGAAGTGTTAATAAAAAATATTGGCCATTTCATAAACAAAAGTACTTTTTAAATATTAAAATTGAATGAAACTCAATTTGACTGTTGATGAAGTAAAGATGAAGTGTCCCTTAGCCTAGAGGGGAAGGTAGATTGGCAGTGAACGGGAACAAAATCAGGAGTCCAGAAGTTTTGATAACTTTTATATTTTTGTATAAGTCATTGCCGGTAAGCACTATTTATATAGATATGTTGCTGGTAGGAAGGTTCCAGGAGAAGTCCCGTTCTTGCTCTCGAGAATGGGTAGTCATTTTCTAGTATCGGTGGTATCATGTGTCCATATAAGGTCTGAGGTATCATGATATCCATGTTATCTATACGTTCACTATAGCGTATATCACACTATTGTTACTGTATTATTCTATTCTTCTACTCATACCTGTGTTGAACAATGAGTGCAACCAGTCATCAACAATTAAAGTATGATCTTGTTATGTGTGTATGCTCGTATTCATCGTATTATATGTCTCTCCTGTACACAGTGCTTACCACTACACAATTAACCCTATCAATACAACAACGGGGAATGGAAGATTATCCCAGATCCGGGAACACATCAAACTCTATCTATTATAGTATCTTATGTACTATTGGACAGTATACCAATGTGTAAAAATTATTGACATTAATAACAGAACAAACAATATTTTTGCCTCTTCATAACAAAGAAAATACTTAAATATAGAACAACCTTGACACTAAATATCTAAATCTTGGATAAATAATTTTAACTTTCTCCCAGTTGAATTATATATTTCTGTAATCATATATGATACAATCCTGACAAATTTATTAATTAATTTAATCCATATCATAAATATCTTCTATGTGCTTTTTCAGTGGAGAACTGATCTTCGCATGGGATATCTTATGTCACATAATGCCTGTTACACCCTCTCTGGAGGTGTAGCCCAGCGTATTCATGCCCAATCATTCCCATGACTGGCCATTGTAATGAATGGAATCGCCCCATAATACTCAGTCATGAACAGTTACCACTAAAGAAATGTTCAGATAATAAGTTCAACAAACAACTGATTCACTTCGTAAAACCGCCACATTTATTTGATCCTATTCGAAACCTTTGACCACAATTTGGGTTGTATCAAACCTTTGATTTTGGTCCTGCAAATTGAGCCGAACAAGCACCAGTGAATGTAAATCATTAAATATAGACGTACGCTGTGCACACATAAAACGGTCGTTTAATATATATATTTTTAAATGACGTCTTTCCATAGTATTCTCTCACGAAGAATCCATTTAGTATATAAAGGGTTTTATGCAATATGGCAGTCTGAGGTACACTTCACACACACTATGCTATCCAACAACCTAATTAGGGGCATATCAGCATTTTGTTTTGTCACGGCGAGCGAGACTTCATGTCCACGCTTGACTTCATCCCCTTGTTTTGACAAATGTTCTTGCTCTGTTCCATTTGAGTAGACATTTAAGACGGCGATGCGAGCGACAAGATTTATGCATCAATGGCGCCAAAATATTCTTGTGGAAATTCTGTTATCCTACATAGGGGTTCTGTTATCCTACATGTACATAGGGGTTCGATCTTCTCAATGTTTTGCATCTTCAAATGGTAGCAAGTCATCACATATAGTAAATATGTGGTCGTTTTCCACAAGGGACTTTAGGCTCATTAGTCCAACACATGTCAAGTCAATATATTTACACACTAAGTGTTGTCATCACTAAATCCAGTATTCTGATTGGTCGGCGCCCACGTGGCTAGTTGCAGTTATTTATCGGTGAATGCGCAACGCCTCATAACACCAAGCTCATAACACCATCGATACGTCATTGGGTTTGGAAAGACGAACGCGTAATGTTTTGGGCGCATTGGACTCGCGCAGGATTGACTTAATACATCATCGGGTTTCAATATGAAGAGAAATTGTTGTATTGGGTATTTTGGGCTGTTTTTGTCACGATACACTTTTCGATTTAAATACATTTACAAAAGTCATGTGGACTATTTTTATGGAGATGTAACCGTGAGGTAAGTGGTCATAACTTGTATGTAAAACCCTTCGGGTTTTACACAAGTTATGTCCACTTACCTCACGGTTACATCTCCATAAAAACAGTCCACATGACAGTTAATCCTTATGTGACTGAAATAGTCTTGAATGCAATGTCCATCTATATTCCATGCATTCTGTGTGTGTTTTGTATGATGCAGAGTCTTGTTATATAATACTTCATATTTATATTTCCACTATACTATGTTGAATTTGAAGTAGCCATTCTGTTTGCAACGAGTGAACTTGGCAATGTTGATGGATTCCACAACCGGTGACCTCGTCTATCTCCGTCATTGAAAAAAACATAAACACTTAAGTAAACGCACTGATCGCATCACTCAATTTGAACAAATCCTTTCCTTGCAATTGACGCTTTGTGAATACCTCAGTGATATTATGTTTGTCCTAATTGAGCATCGACGCTGAAGCCGCATCGCCAACTGAATAGCCCTTTACTCGATTATACACCAAATGCTGTTTTGAGCCTAATTTTGTCGATGAACTGGGATAGCGTACGCCATGTTTTAAATACCTAAACCTACTTGCCTTTGCCCCCCCCCCCCCCCCCTCGAAATTGAACTGTTTACCTTCCAGAATGATATTCTTAACTATACCCCTGCGTAACCAAGTTATGAGGGGAGTGGGGGTGATTACTGGAATCAGTTTGTCCGTCAATGCAACTTTGCAGAGCTTGTATGCAGCCTTCATTTTTCTGTCAATTTTTGTTTTTGAAACTTGGAGATATTTAGAACCTTGTAAACCTGTACTGCGATTATGAGGTCCATTCAACTTCAAGTTATGTCCCCTTTTCAACCTACAGTAAGGCTCTAAGTAATCGACTCCTTAACCACAGCAGAATTATGGGTAACTTTTCAGGATTTTGTCGGAAATATGGCTTGTTGCCATTCATTGAGAGCTCTCCCTGAGAGCTTTCTGATGAATGGCAACAAGCCATATTTCCGACTAAATCCTGAAATGTTACCCATAATTTTGCTGTGGTTAAGGAGTCGATTACTTAGAGCATTACTGTAGAAATGTTTTGCAACCCTATAGATTTGTCCGAACTTGTATTACTTCATTTATTGGTCAAATTAAAAACAAGACAGTCAATGACTGTGGGGTCGCTTACCAGACTGCAAAGACTGATAAGACTGGGACTCTGGAGACCACAACAGTCAGAACTTTTCATAATCACTTTAAAAGAAGTACAGTTGATCTAAACAGGATAATTGGCTAGAGAGGCTTCATGTATGTAGATTGGTGAATATCCACCCCCTCCTCCAGCTCAACAAGCCCCCTCCCGACCAGGCTCCAGACTCCCAAGTCTTAGGTTGGAATTTCACAACCGACATCTCAAACTTTCTCAATTGTTGGAAATTTCCAATCTCACAAGCACCTTTTTATAAAACCATTTAGACATGTTTGAAGCCCAATTATCCATGGACCCAAAACACCGTACATGTATGTCAGATTAATCAGTCAGGTAGTTCCAATGTAGATGTTTTAATGAATTTGGTATTTCAATGATTTTAGTGTTAACTCCCCATAGCCCTGTCATTTCTTAACAGGTTGACCTCATATTAACAAATTTGAATCTCAGTCACTAAAGGATCCTCCATACTATATGTAAGCTAAATAGTCCAACCTCTCTTGAGAAGACATTTTAAGAATTACTATAGAGACATACAGTTATGTCCCTGGTCCCACCCTATTTAACCTGGTGACCCCATCTGAATACATTTGAATCCCAGACACCAAGGAACCCTTCATACTAAATATCAGTAAAATAGACCTGATGGTCCTTGTGAAGGAAGCATATTAAGAGGGAAACTGTCCTTTTCTTGGCCCCTATTTGACCAGGTGACCCCATTAAAAAAAATCTGAATTGCAGTCAAACAAGAAAATTCCATGCTAAATAAGCCAACTAGTTCTTGGCTCTTGCAAACATATTTTAAGAATTATTATGTGGTGAAATAGTTATGTCTCTGGCTCTGCCCTTATTTGACTTTGTGATCCCATTTTCACAAATCTGTCACCCAAGGTAATTTCATACCAAATATAATCAAAATATGTCTTCTATACAAGAATCAAACGACCTATCATGAATTACTATGGAGAGAAAGAGTAATGTAGCTGGCCTTGCACCTACTTGACCTGGTGATCCTGATTGAACAAATCTGAATCACACATCACCAAAGGAGCCTCAATATTAGATATGAACTAAATAGAGCTGGTGGTTCTTTCAAAGAACACTTTTCAAGTTTGCCAAATATGTTCTAGTGAAGTGGTGGATGTGGGAGTGTTAAATGTCCTGTTGAAAGATTTGAACAATACATATGATAGATTGTTGTTGTAATAGGGAATTAATGACCTCTATCAGATCTCCAGGGAATGTTTATAAAAATGTCAGATTTCACTTGACATGTGTAGGCATACCCCGCATACAGTTAAGAGCCAAAGTAAATGCTTCTTATTAAGGATTCTCTGTCAAGAATTTGAATAAATATAATTTTTTGGGACCAGGGTGGCAGAAGCAGTGAATTTGAGTAAAGGGCCATGGGGGGGGGGCACAATATATATATATATAATTGCCATGGAGTTAAATAAAAAAAAGTTTTTAAAAATATTTTTTGGAGTTATGTCCCTGGCCCCGCCCACATTTGACCCAGTGACCTCATTTGAACAAATCTGAACCCAAGGATCCTTCATACCTAATATGAACTCATTTAGCCTGATGGTATTTGAGATGTTTAATCCATAGTCACATTGGGACAGTCACAATTCTACTTGCAAGGACTATTTACAAAGATTGAGCAGATTACCAGCCGCAGAATTTAATATTCCAAACCCCGGGATTCAGTCATTAGCGCCAATTAGAAATCAGATGAAAGCATCCAATCGAAATGATCAAAATAACACAATGTGACATAATTTGGGGGTAGCCCGCACTCTTTCTGAGAAATGGCAAGACTATGACAGACTCAGTATGTCCATATGACTCTACAATGTGTGCATATTTGGTGGTAAGCGTGTTGGACTTGTATTCGCTGTAAACACATCGATATGGGTTCGCAGTGCGTCACCGGTCATTGAGTCTCCACATAACAGTCGCTTGGCCACTTTGAGCGACGTGCAATTGTCGGATTGCTCGCTGTTTCAAAACCCGTGTCAAGTTGTGACCCTTGAGCAAGGTCGCTCGTACTGTGTTGGCTTTGCATCACTCGTTAAAAGGAGTATCAGAGCATGTTCTGATCAAACTAGAGCAGCGCCTGCAATGGCTGCAGCCGGTTCATTGGTTGGCTTGTACAAATGACTGGGGTAATATTGTACCAAGCGTGTAAGAGCAAGTAATTGGTTAATCGCTATATAAAACTGGTCATTATTATTATTAGGTGACATCAGATCATTCCCAGATAGCAAGATGTGGAGACAAGTTAGAGTGGCATATACGTACCTTAATTCTATTCTGAAAATTTACTAAATATTATGCAAGTAATTGTGGGGGAAAAAATAACCCAGAACTTGTCAAAGATTATTTAATAAGAAAATATTTCTTCTACTTTTAATACTAATTGCATAAACAAAACATTGAAAATGGATTATGATTTGATAGAAACATCTGGAAGATATTTCCTCCGGACTTAATGTTTCAGAAAATTAAATAGAAAGAAATTCATAAATTGAGACAGGCATTCTCAAGAACTATGAAATCTTGAGGTTTGTTGCAATTTTAATTCACATGACAGGAATATCAGCAGACAACTATTTTGATTTGGAGATATTGTGTTCATGAGCACCAACGAGATGGCCGCAGCACCTACAGTAATGTCCTAAATAATCGACTCCTTAACCCACAGCAGAATTATGGGTAATTTTTCAGGAAATATGGCTTGTTGCCATTCATCGGAAAGATCTCACAAGACATATTTCCGGCTAAATCCTGAAAAATTACCCATAATTCTGCTGTGGTTAAGGAGTTGATTATTTAGGGCATAACTGTACCTTACTCTTGCAAGCACAATATACGTTTTGGCATTGGCTAAAGTGCCCTTCTGAATGCCGCACCCCTTGTCATTACAGCTGATAAGGTGGGTGGTTGTCATTGTGTGGTTTGCAGTTACCCAGCTTTACAAATTCTCATCACGAACAAAAATATTGGCTGTCATCAAAAATTCAAATTTTTAATTTGTAAGTCACTTCCATCCTTATTATAATAACAAATGATGAAAAATTGTTAGGCCAATGCATTCTCTTATATATGCGAGGCGACCTATGGTCGACTCGCATATATAAGAGAATGCATTGGCACAGGGTATATGGGTTGATACAAAAATCGGACCTGGCACTCAAAGGGTTAATCAAAATTTCTCATATACTGAACTATTAAACCTTCTATGACTGGAGCGTCCTGAAATTTTGTGAAAACCCTGTGCCAATGCATTCTCTTATATATGCAAGTCGCCCATAGGGCACTTCACATATATAGGAGAATGCATTGGCCTAACAATATTTGCCTTGTCCTTGTAAGCCAGTGCATTCTCTTATATATGCAAGGCTCCCTATAGGAGACTCACATATATAAGAGAATGCACTGCACAGGATCTTTAATACTGTGCCAGCACAGCTTCCATCATAAAAGCATTAATTTAAAGCTGGCTACCCAGTACAATGGTGGCAATGACCATATCAGCTTCAATGTTTCTGGCCCACGTGGTCATGTCAAGCCTTGAAATAGTGTCTGTCATTTGCAGAATGAGGTCCCCAGAGGGTGAATTTAGTGATGCTACCCCGCATAGCGGGCTAGAATCACCAAATTCACCCTCTGGGAACCTCATTCTGCTCAGGTGTAAGAATTCACCCTCTGGGGGACCTCATTCTGGAAATGACAGACACCCTATTTCAAGGCTTGGGACCTGTATCAAATAAACATTGTGAGCCTACATAGTAAGCAGTATAAACTAATTCAATATTGTATACCTGTCAGAATAATTACTTTCAGTAATGCACCATATTAATCTCCATTTAGACAGGTGTGTTGGTTTGTTGAGGTATGCATCATTTTAATCGCTGCGCCATATAATGACATTATGCACATTTCTGTCTTGGAACACGTTCCGCGCGCAGCTTCCATTTTCAAATGTATACCTTATATGGTGTTTCAATCATTTGATGAAGCTGAAGAAATTACGATAAACGAGGCCACCACCCTCTGAAGAATACAATTTGACTGCTGCATCTCGAACTCTTTATAACCGTCGTCTGTCTGTGTGTGTATACCTCAGTCACGCTTTTGACGCGTTTATATCTCTTTAACCATGTGTCCAATGTAGCCCAATTTGGAACACGGCCAATATTGTGTCGTAGAAGATGACTCACCAACTTTCACGCCGTTTGGTCAGAGAAAACATGAGATCGAGCATGGTCCCCAAACGCCACATTTGCACTCTTGTAGACACTATTTCTTATGACGTTTGTCGAAGTGACGTCATACACAAACCCACACTTCCATTGCTATTGTATTTGTCAGATCAGGTTGAGTGTGAATATAAGTAATGCATGTTGCTTTTGTCATGGAAGAACATTTATATACCCGTCATTTTGATGGGCAATCCCCTAGTATAACAATTCATATGGAATTCATATTGGAAACATATTAGAAGATTTGGCCGGTTTTGGCCGTTTTGTTGGGTAAAGGGTTAAGAAGCTAATGGGAGGGGATTGATTGTGTGGCAAAACTCATCGCAAACCAACGCATCTGTCTAAATGGTCTTTTACAATGAAATCTTTGAGCATGTCACATCTTTTGATATGTTTCTCATCTCTCAGATTATAAAGCTAAGGAAACTCATAGAAAATAAGAACATTATTACCCTGATAGGCTCTCACAGGGATTAAGAACATTATTACCCTGATAGGCTCTCACAGGGATTAAGAACATTATTACCCTGATAGGCTCTCACAGGGATCTCATAGAAAATAAGAACATTATTACCCTGATAGGCTCTCACAGGGATCTCATAGAAAATAAGAACATTATTACCCTGATAGGCTCTCACAGGGATCTCATAGAAAATAAGAACATTATTACCCTGATAGGCTCTCACAGGGATCTCATAGAAAATAAGAACATTATTACCCTGATAGGCTCTCACAGGGATTAAGAACATTATTACCCTGATAGGCTCCCACAGGGATTAAAGGCATTACTCTGCTTACCATTTACAATCATATTGACTCATTGACTCGCTTATCAAGAATTTTAGAGCGCTGTGAATGACTTGAAAGCTATTTGTTCAGTATAGCTCTGGTCATTGATTAACCCTTTGAGTGCCAGGTTGATTTTTGTATCAACCCATATACCCTGTGCCAATGCATATAGGTCGCCTCGCATATATAAGAGAATGCATTGGCCTAACAATTTTTTTTTTTTTTTAATTTTTTTTTACAATTTATATTCTTTAACAGACTTATTTTGTAGGTTTAGGGCCGATGAGATCGGCCCCTGGCACTCAAAGGGTTAAAAACACGTAATATTTATTATCTCTTTTCCATATAAATTTTATAATAGATAATGCAAATTGATGTGCTCATATACAGTAATGCTTTTACCACTTGCTGATCTAAATTTTCATTTTTTTATGCTCAGTGGCTTTCAATGTTAAGTATGAATAGATAATATACATTTAAATCATGATTTAAAAGTTATTAACCCTTTCATGATGGGAGCTGCGCTGGTGCAGCATTAAAGATCCTGCACCAGTGCATGCTCTTATATATGTGAGTCTCACATGGGGACCCCAGCAAACATAAGAGAATGCACTGTTAGGCCGATGCATGCTCTTATATAGGCGAGGCTCCATACGGGAGACTCGCATATAAAAGAGAATGCTTTGCAGATTGAACGTTGTCATTAGTTTAAAGTTCTTATTTTAAATAGTCAGCAATTTAAAAAAAAAAAACATAGCTGATTTTATTTTTAACCCTTTGAGTGCCACGGGCTGATCTCATCGGCCCTAATTTACAGTGTGTAAAATCGGCCCTAAATTGAATTTTTTTTGGGTATGCTATAGCGAATTTAAAAACAAACTGGATAACACCTTAGGGGCATGTTATAACTCAAAACTATCACCAAGTATTCATAGTAATAATTTTGATGCCCATAAAAAACATAAGATTCCCTGGCACTAAACCTACTAAATAAGTCTGTTAAAGAATATAAGAAAAAATTATTAAAATTGTAAAAAATAATAACAAAAGATGAAAAATTGTTAGGCCAATGCATTCTATTATATATGCGAGGCGACCTATGGTCGACTCGCATATATAAGAGAATGCATTGGCACAGGGTATATGGGTTGATACAAAAATCGGACTTGGCACTCAAAGGGTTAACCCCATGACCTCAATTAATCTGCCATTCATTTTAACTATAAACAGCATTTCTTCATACAGTAGTCTACTCCTGATATTGTCTCTCTTCTGTGTGAAAACAGATGTAAAATAGATACAACTTCAGCAAGTTTTTTTAACCCTTTACCCAACAGAAGGGTCCTGTGCCAATGCATTCTCTTATATATGCGAGTCGACCATAGGTCGCCTCGCATATATAAGAGAATGCATTGGCTTAACACATTAAAAATTATAAAATTGTTAAAGAATGTAAGAAAAAATGGTAAAAAGTGTTAAAAAAAGATTTTTTTTAGGCCAATGCATTCTCTTATATATGCGAGGCGACCTATGGTCGACTCGCATATATAAGAGAATGCATTGGCACAGGGCATAACTGTAACTATCACAATGTGGTCAAGGAGCCGGTTCCAATGATATCCATATTTGTATGGTTCTATTGAGACAGACCGAAGATATTTTAGGCTGTTGAAGCTTTATTTGGCCGGTTTGTTGGGTAAAGGTGTGTTGTTAGTATATCTAGTCATTTACCCGTTCATGATGGGAGTTGTGCTGGCACAGCATTAAAGATTCTGTGCCAGTGCATTCTCTTATATATGCACATCTCGCATATATAAGAGAATGCACTGGCTTACAAGGTAAAGGTAAATATTGTTAGGCCAATGTATTCTTATATATGTGAGGCTCCCTATGGGAGACTCACATATATAAGCAAATGCATCGGCACAGCGTTTTTCACAAAATTTCAGGAATCTCCAGTCAGGAAAGGTCAATAATGGAAGCAGAGTATGCTATATATAACCCCTGCAGAGAAGTTACACATAGGAACAGGACAACTTATATACATGTATGACGGTATGTTTACATAATTGTATATTAACACAAATCAGTATTGAAAACAACGTGTTTTTTTTTAATGAAAGGTGAACTTTAAATAACAAAAATAGACAAGCTGCCATAATCTATATGACATTTCATTGACAAATGAATCAGTGATATGAAAGGTTTATGCCAGCAGCTGATTAATATGAATCTGAGTTGGTCATTATATAATCGTTGTTGGGTCCTGAGTTACCCAAGTTCGCAAAAAAAATATTTTTATCCCAGCTTTGACAAGTCATGTCTAGCTAGTGTGATTTCAAATTTACCATTTGGTTCTATGAATTTGAGATAATGCATGGTTGGTAAAAATAGGGAAATATTTTTTTAGACAGATAGAAAAACTGAATGGCATCAAGTCAAAACTGTCTTCAAAACATGAATGTCGCCATTTTGTCAGAATTCTATTGATGAGATTTGCTAAACATGGGTAATTTAGTACCCAAAAGCATGTAATAATGACCATTTCAACTTTTAGTGAAGGTTTGAAAAATGTGACTTCCCTTGACCAGTTGTTGGTTGGGGGTTTGGCACCATTTCCAGCAGTAGCCATTATGACGATAGTTATATTGGTGGAGGAAAGACCGTGCTAACATGTAGTTTCACGATGAAGGTACACCACTGCAAGCCTTGAAATAGTATGTAGTCATTTGCAGAATGAGGTCCCCAGAGGGTGAATTTAGTGATGCTATTCAGTTTGCATATCCCCTAATTTACAGAAGATAAAATGCATAATAATTTTGAGGTAAACTTTTTTTTCTCATGCCTTAACCTTCAAAGTACAGTAATGCTCTAAGTATACGTAATCGACTTCTTAACCACAGCAAAATTATGGGTAACTTTTCAGGATCCTGAAAAGTTACCCATAATTCTGCTGTGGTTAAGAAGTCGATTACTTAGAGCATTACTGTACATTACATTAATGAAGTCTATTTCAATCAAATTTGGTAATTTAAATTCCTTGTATAGTATAGAACTGACCATGACCTTTTAAAGATATACGTTTAAATGTTCAGAAAATAAGGTCGTTTGTTGAACTTACTATGTGAACACTTCCTAAGAGAACAACTCATGAATATGAGTATTTGTTTCCATTTAATCAAATCCGAAGACATACGAGCAAGATAACTCCTGTCCACTATTCCGGCCGTTAAAAAGTCCATTATAGAAGAGTAACAGGAGGGGACTCGGTCGAAAAACAGCATCATTTTTTTACCCTGTGCCAATGCATTCTCTTATATATGCGAGTCGACCATAGGTCGCCTCGCATATATAAGAGAATGCATTGGCCTAACAATTTTTTACAATTTTAATAATTTTTTCTTGTATTCTTTAACAATTTTATAATTTCACCCATACAGAGCCCCAGACAAACATGAGCAGACAACACTCTTCTATATATGTGTGGGGCTCCCTGCAGGGTAATGGATGTTTTTTATTTTATGTTTTAAAAATTGTAAGAAACATTTATTTAAAAAAATTGTTAGGCCAATGCATTCTCTTATATATGCGAGGCGACCTATGGTCGACTCGCATATATAAGAGAATGCATTGGCACAGGGTAAAAAAATCCCGACTTACATCTGAATTTGATATGGCGGGTCACCGATATCCCAAGCTGTTGTGGACCAAGAAGACTTGGACAAACATAATATCACATGAATATTTATGTATAATTGCAGGTACAGTAATGCCCTAAATAATCGACTCCATAGCCACAGCAGAATTATGGGTAATTTTTCAGGATTTAGTCGGAAATATGGCTTATTTCCGAATAAATCCTGAAAAATTACCCATAATTCTGCTGTGGTTATGGAGTCGATTATTTAGGGCATTACTGTAAATACTCTGATGAGAGTGAGTATTGATGAAAAATGAAAATTATGACAGATCAAAAATATACAAATATAAATAAAATATAAAATGAATTTATATACATGATTATGATGTGTGGGCTTCACATTTCTGTGAAATGGAACTGCTTAAAATAAGGTCAAAATATAAAGATTGCTAGATTTTATTCCCCATATGGCACAATGATCCATTCTTAACTAATACGACGAACATTATCACAAAAACTCGTAATTGATAACACTCTTTATCACCTACCACTTTTGGGCGATGGAAGCATGGACGCTCTTTATAAAAGGAGATCATTAAATATTTTGCTAGGCTGAAAAAAATTCTAAATATGTTTAAACTTACTCTTTTGAAAGTTAAAATCTTGTTCAATCCAATTGTAAAATCAGACAGAGGACCTCTGAGGTGAGGTTTGAAAAAAAAATTATTAACTCAAGAATCATAATCCATTTGCAACATGACATGTAAAAAAACATGAAGTTCATGCAAATCAGCATGGTTTTTTGTTAATTTACAAAATGTTGGAATGGCTACAGTAGTGCCCTAAATGATTGACTCCTTAATCACACCAGAATTATGGTTAACTTTTCAGGATTTAGTCGGAAATATGGCTTGTTGGCATTCATCGAAAGCTATCAGTGAGAGCTTTCGATGAATGGCAACAAGCCATATTTCTAACTAAATCCTGAAAAGTTACCCATAATTCTGCTGTGGTTAAGGAGTTGATTATTTAGGGCATTACTGTACATGGTGGATGACTGAAAAATCTTTCTGTTAACTCAAATACCATACTAAATGGAGCAAACCTATTAGTGTTTTTAATTTACTAAAGGTTGATATGGTATCGAGGTCGATGACTGAAAAACCTTGGTGAAAATAGTGTTAACTCAAAAACCATTGTATTTAATATGTTTACTGTTATAAATAAATAAAACCAAATATTTCTTCCCTTGAACTTCGTGCTTCTGAAATAAATTAGAATGAAAATCTAGCAATTTCTTTATTGTAACCAAAGGAATAATTTTTGCTGCCATTTTATCGGGAGTCAGATCGTGAAATGTGAGATCGATTGCATCCTTAGATCCAGAAGCTCATCTTGCCGATTGGTGACCTAAGATGTACAACAAGTCTGCAAATACCATGTCTGTCATTTGCAGAATGAGGTCCCAATGGGGTGAATTTAGTGATGCTATCTGCACAGCGGGTTAGCATAACCAAATTCACCCTCTGGGGGCCTCATTCTGCTTAGGCCTCAACTAGTATCAGATTGAAGTTCCCCAGTTGAAGCTGGTGATGTTTACCTTGATTATGCAGTTTATATTCTGCAAATTTGAGACTATTGATACTTCCCAGAAGATGAGGCCTAACCAGAATGAGGTCCATAGAGGGTCAATTTGGTAATGCTAGCCTGCTGTGGATAGTGTCACTAAATTCACCCTCTGGGGACCTCATTCTGCAAATAACAGCACACTATTTTCAGGCTTGAAGATGTATTCAGGTTTCCCAGAAGTCCAAGATTCGTTCAACGTAAACCAGCCAGGCCTGAATTTAGTGTGCCTGTCATTTGCAGAATAAGTTCCTCAGAGGGTGAATTTAGTGACGCTATCCCTCATTCTGATTAGGCCTCATCTTCTCTGGAAAGTTTCTTTATTATCAGATTTCTATAGAAACGTCTTCACATAGATTCTATTTCTTTTTTAGTTTAGTTTCTCTATATCCCAAAATTGGCAGATGACACATTGCTTAATCGAGGTTCCAAATGGGTGTACATCACAATATTCACCCAGAGGTGATGCTAGCCCACTATGCGGGATAGCATCACTAAATTCACTCTCTGGGGTGGGGACCTCATTCTGCAAATGTGAGGCACACTAAACTCAGGCTTAAAATCGGTAGAGATAATACTGGTTTACGTCGAAGTACGGTTGCCTTACTCTTGTATAGCCGACTTTTAGTGGAAATTACCCACTCATATAAAATCACCAATGATGGTAATAAAATGTCACAATTGTGAAAGTAGCTTGATTTATTCCATAAAAAAACATATTTGCTCTGAACTACACACGTCGTCAACTGAAAGTAGTAATTTAATGTGAATAATATAATTTAGCACAATGTTTACAATAATTTAAAAAGAATACAATCTCATTTGACCTTGTGACTTCGGCAAGCCTTGAAATAGCGTGTCTGTCATTTGCAGAATGAGGTCCCCAGAGGGTGAATTTGGTGGGCTAGCATCACCAAATTCACCCTCTGGGGACCTCATTCTGCTTACAACTCAGCAGAATGAGGTTCCCAGAGGGTGAATTTGGTGATGCTAGCCCACTATGCGGGGTAGCATCACTAAATTCACCCTCTGGGGACCTCATTCTGCAAATGACAGGCACCCTATTTCAAGGCTTGAAAAAGAATACAAACTCATTTGAGCTTGTGACTTCGGAACAGTTCGGGTTCGGGACACGGATCAAACGTGACTTACTCCTTGTTACATGGTATAATAATTATTCTGTGCATAATTTAACATAACAGTTAGATTATAATACATCATTATAACCATCACACTTTCCGATAAAATATACAGTAATGCCCTAAGTAATCGACTCTTTAACCACAGCAGAATTATGGGTAACTTTTCAGGATTTAGTCGGAAATATGGCTTGTTGCCATTCATCGGAAAGCTCTCGGGGAGAGCTTTCCGATGAATGGCAACAAGCCCTATTTCCGACTAAATCCTGAAAAGTTACCCATAATTATGCTGTGGTTAAAGAGTCAATTACTTAGGGCATTACTGGAGCATTTTGTATTGATTTGTATGATAACGTTGATTAAAATTGACGAAAAATCCCGCCACTGGATCTGGGTTTAAACTCCGCTACAGAAGAGTGATGCAATCGTACTTTTGACGTAAACCAGTATTATCCCTACCGATTTCACTAGCTCGTTTACGTTGAAGGAATCTTAGACAAGGGACCCAGTTACAATATACAATAACATACATATATTTGAAATAGCCATCACATTTGGTTTTGCCGCAACTAAAAATCCAGACAGACAGACGGACGTCATTTAGGCCAGTTGACGTCCCTAGTTACCTGCGCAATTTGCATAAATAATTATGTCATGAAAGTAGTACCAACCTAATAAAGCAACATTGACCTAATAAATATACATTGATGTAATAAACGTAATGTTTATTAGGCAGGCTTTATGTAGGCAATAGAGGTAGTGAGGCAGAGTGAGGGGTGGATAAAGTAGGCTTATTAATAAATACTGTTAGTAAATACCAAATGAAGTTACTAGTAATGCTCTAAGTAATCGACTTCTTAACCACAGCTGAATTATGGGTCACTTTTGAGGATTTAGTCGGAAATATGGCTTGTTGCCATTCATCGGAAAGCTCTCGAGGAGAGCTTTCCGATGAATGGCAACAAGCCATATTTCCGACTAAATCCTCAAAAGTTACCCATAATTCAGCTGTGGTTAAGAAGTCGATTACACTTAGAGCATTACTGTACTAGTACTTGATGATAGTTGTTTTACAGACTTTTATGTTATTTTACATGAACCCACTTCAAAGGCCTTTCCAGGGTCCCTTTAAATTCAGTGGTCTAAAGGATAAAACCAAATATTTAAAAATGATACCACCCATCCAGCATCGGATGATAAGATACAAATGTATGTGAAATGTATCAAATAACAATGTTTAACCCTTTCTTAACTAAATACTCATCGATGAGTAGTTCGCTTTGGAAACGTTCATATAATAAGTTCAGATAGGTCTAAAATTGTAGAAAAGTAAGATATTCAAGTGAGTCCATATGCAATTTTGAACATGTGTTTTTTCAATAGTTTCCGGAATTCTAAAAGGTCACATGATAACCTCAGTTCATGCGGTAGACCATGTATTCTCGGTCCACATCAGCTTGGGTATATCAGTTGGGCTGGTGCTGTTTTGGACCGAGTCCATCCTGTTTGTCTTCCATAAGAGACTTTCATTAAAAAGACATACTACATTTACACGTGGAACCCGGGCATTCATGTGAACCCCTGAATGTGATTAATCATCTGACATGTTCATAATTAATCTTTCTACAAAATGGTATATCATTTACCATGATAGAAAAAGGTGAAGTGATGAAATGATCATTTAATATATTGTTTAAATAAATTTTCTGATAGCACGACAAATCAAAATTCTCTGGAAAACAAGGCTTTGTTTACTTATAAATCCTGTTGCTTTGACATTCAACAGACATCTAATTTATGCATGTTTGATATCATCATGCTTGGGAAAGTATATGCAAAGCATCAATTCTATAAACCAAAGACATACAAGCAAGATAATCCCGCCCAGGAAGCAAATTACTTTTGAAATTTTGATTAGCAAATAACCTCACATTGACATGATTAGATAGCATTGTTCTAAAATCATATAAAATTCATACCAAATTGCATAGCTTTTATCCAAATTTGGGTATACCGGTTAATTTGCTCCCTGATCCCGCCCATGATTCTGGGCATAAAGTCCGTTATATAAGACTAATGGGATGGGACTCGGTCCAAATAGCATCAACACAACTGATATCCCCGGCTGTGGTGGACAAAGAAGACGTGGTCTATTCATCACGAAGACTGCTTCATATTGGGAGTTGGCGCAGTTTCTGCATGTTGTGACCTTCTTGGTTGAACCTCACCAACTCATTGATATAAGTAGGCGCTGTTCCATCGAAAGCTCGAAACGTCAGTGCCAGTATTTTGAATTTAATTCGGTAAGGAACAGGTAGTTAATGAAAACTAAATCGCACATCACCAGATTAATGCCTAACATTCTCAGTTCAATAATTAATACTCATTCACAAATAGTTCCATCAGGAAATGTTCAGATAATAAGTTCAAAAAATGGCCATACTAGGCCATTTTGCTGAACTTATTATCTGAACATTTCTCACCAATAAATACAGTAATGCCCTAAGTAATCGACTCTTTAACCACAGCAGAATTATGGGTAACTTTTCAGGATTTAGTCGGAAATATGGCTTGTTGCCATTCAACGGAAAGCTCTCTCCGAGAGCTTTCCGATGAATGGCAACAAGCCATATATCGGACTAAATCCTGAAAAATTACCCATAATTCTGCTGTGGTTAAGGGGTCGATTACTTAGGGCATTACTGTAGGTCTGGCTGTGCTCTGCTTATATTTCTTGAACACTCCTCCTGAAAAATAATAGACCATTCCAATATATACTTTTATAACTGAGCGGGGTAATCCATTAGGTAAAGAAAGGGTTAAAAAAAATATGACAAAAAGTGAGACATTAATGGGGAAAATGGATTCGATAAACGAATAAGTGATATTATGATTTGAGCTTCACGATTGGTATGTTTTTAGTTTGCCAGCACTCGTCGCACACCCATTCCGCGAATGGCTCTTGAATCAGCATCTGATACGCCGGCTCCGTCAAGCCGGAACAAGTCCGATGAAACCAGAAATTACATCCACTCTCACACGGAATAGCCTGGTCATTCTCATGGATCTCTTTATGACATATCCCGCATGGATAAATGGGCGGGGCATTCGGGTTAGATGGGTTAAACACCATCTGTTGATGCGACGGGTAGATCTTCGTTCTTTGTTGAGACATATGTTTGTTTGGAATCATCAGGTGCCCGCTCTGATGGTCCTCGAAAGGGTTTTGAGCAATGACTGAGTTCAGCGGATGAACTGCGGCTGGGTGGTTCGGTGGCAGTAGCTCGGGTATGCCGTACCCTTGCTGTAACGAGAAGAAAACATTAGTTATAAATAATACAAAAACCTCGGGTATGTGTACCCTGGCTGAAATATGAAAAAAATCTGGAGTTAAAAAACATTACGAACATTTGACTATAGTAAAAGTAACTTCACTTGATCTTTGAAAACATTAATGTACATGTATTCAAAATTACAAAAAATAAACTGACATATTTCTTAATATAAAAATTTTAATAATGGAAAAGAAGGAGAAAGCAAAAATAAAAACTGTCCATCAATTATTTTTCTTCACCACAGGTTGTCATATCTTAGTGAAAATGAACAAAAATCAGTTGAAAGTTTTAATTTTTTCACAATATGCAAGAATGGTGGGGGGGGGGGGGGGGGGGGGGGGTGTTGCATAAAAAGGACATAAAAGCAATTCTTTCTGCAACTCAAAAAAACTTTACCTCTATATTTTTGGCCTTAAAACTTAGAGATAATGAAATTTTAACATCAAAACTGCCTCTAGACAGTCAGTATCGATTGTTAATGTGCAATTACTAAATACCAGATATATGTCAGTCTAGGTCACTCTGAACATAAAAATTCATTGCTACATTGGATAGCAATCATGACCATGTCAAACTGAGCTAATCACATATACCAACCTGTAATACTAATAGGTACATGTAGATGATAGGAAACAGACAAAATTTGCCAAAACAGAAACAAATTTTGGTTGAGGGGTGGGTGGGTGGGTCCAAAAAAGTGCCAAAGGTAAAAACAAGACAGTCAATGACTGTGGGTCGCTCACCAGACTGTAAAGACTGAGAAGACGGGGACTCTGAAGACTACAAGAGTCAGTACTTGACAAAATCACTTAAGACAAGTAGTTCTAAACATGGACATAGCTGGAAGTTCTCAGATGAGCAGGGCTCTTCATCTTGAAATTTCTAATTGCACACCATTGACAAATCTCCAACCTCTTACCTTTTAAAGAAGACAACCATACCACAGTACTAAGTTCACAAAAATCCTTTTGTACATCCCTCTTAGGTTGAATTTTACGACTGGTACCAGTACTTCAAGCTCTCAACGTTTGAAAATTACCAACCTGACACCCCCCATAAAGTTAAAATTTGTGGCCAATTCGGTCCAACAGTTTAACCTGAAGTAGGAACATATGGACTAATGGTTTAAAAACATACATGTTGGAAAATCAAACCAAACTATGAGAACAATTCTAACCTATCTTTGGTGTGAACATCTAATCTACAACTAATGTAGTATCAGGCATGAAATTTTCAACTGTTTAAATTTTGATCAAAGTAGGGGGTCAAATCTCCACTGCTCTACACTCCCTCCCCATTGCCTCAAACATTGCCCCTACCCAGGCTGCCTAGAAATCAATATTATTATACCAGTACCAAACAGCATAGAGGAGAGTTAAATCTCTTATCTCTGCCCCTATTAGAACAAATGTGAATCCCCATCTATGAGATCGATTCATCTAGTAATATCAATATACCCCCCAATATCCAATATACCCCCAATTTTTCTTTGAAAAATCAGGGTATGATTTCACCTGAATAAGTGGTGGTTAAGAAAATAATATTGGAACAGCCAAGTCTGTATTTAGTGTGTCTGACCTTTGCAGGTGAATTTAATGACACTATTCCGCAAGGTGGACTAGCATCACCGAATTCACCCTCTGGGGACTCATTTCTTTAAAATGACCCCATTGGAACAAATCTGAACCCCGGTCACCCAAGGCCCCTCCATACCAAATATAAGCTATATAGGCCCAATGGTTCTTGAGAAAAAATTGTTTTAAGAATTACTATGGAGGTAAAGAGTTATGGCCCTGGCTTCGCACCTATTTGATCTGATGAACTTATTTGAACAAATCTGATTGTGAGACACCTAGGGAACATGCACACTGAAATATATAAACACATTCGGTCTTTAATATGGAGAAGAAAACAATTGTTGATAGACGGATGGATAGACATCCCAACAGGCAGACGGATGGAAGCCTGACAGACAGAAGACAAATTCATTCCATTATATACCCCCCAATTTTTCTTTGAAAAATCAGGGTGTGATTTCAACTGGATAAGTGGTGGTTAAGAAAATAATATGAAACCGCCAAGCCTGAATTTAGTGTGTCTGACATTTGCAGAATGAGGTCCCCAAAAGGTGAATTTAATGACACTATTCCGCAAGACGGGCTAGCATCACCGAATTCATCCTCAGTCTGATTAGGCCTCAACGGCCAATAAAAACCTGGTGATGCACACCCATTGAGCACCTCAATTATGCATTTTATCTTCTGCAAATTAGGGGGGCATTGAAACTGAACAGGTGTGAAAAAGTCAAAAAGTAACTAAAACAAAATTTGATACTTAGGATACTTCCCAGAAGATGAGGCCTAAGCAGAATTAGGTCCCTGGAGGGTGTATTTGGTGATGCTAGCCTGCTGTACGGGGTAGCAACACTAAATTCACCCTCTGGGGACCTCATTCTGCAAATGTCAGACACACTATTTCCAGGCTTGAAGAAATCTTAGCCATTCACAGTACCATTGTATGGCAGGGAAACCAATTCCCATCAGCCATCACCTAACCTTGGGAACAGCAGTTTGTTTTTAATTTGCTAGTAGTTATGTTTATACAAGCCTGCCAGATGACATCTATTATTCTAATCTTAATTAATGACCTGTGTCTTTGCAAAGATATATCTGCTTCTGTGGTGAGAAGAGGTATTAAATTGGGAGATGATATGGGTTGGATGGCAGGGTGGGGGGGGGGGGGGGGGGGGTCTGGGCCATGTGGGAGGGGGGATGGATAATGGAATGTTTCCATAATTTCATTAAAGAGTAAAGTTTCCTAACTCTGCAGATGTTATAATGGTGTCACTTTTTTCAAATTTTATAACATGTTTAAAAATAATGTTAATATTCATTATGACCTGACCTCGATTCTAATACTGAGCGGTTATTGGCTGTTTCTACTAGTGCAGTCATGGAAAGGTCAGGTCATAACGAATATTAAATTGAGGCGCTGCGTGATTCGTAAAGAAAAAATGAAAAAAAAGTTGGAATTATCAACAGATTTCTCCTCTATAGAAATTGATTACTGACGATCTGTTGATTTGTATCAGTAAATAAATTATTAGCCGACAAGAAATCCCTGAGCGCTAGATGTTCAGTTGATCGTTTGACCGATTTTTAATTATAGTAAGCCGTGCGGGGGTGAAGTTAGAGGAAGATATCGTCCATTGTATTTTGAGCCGGATCAATCCGAAAATTTAGTCTTCGGAGACAATATTCGGTGGTTAAAAATTTATCAAATGCTATGTATATGAAAGGTTCTGATGGGAGTTTGTGGTATTGATTGAAAGATGAATTCTTCGCCGATAAATCCGTGCCTATATCGTTAGCATTACTGGTGTGAATGGGCTAAATTTGATCGATCGGTGAGCGATGGTTAAAAGGTGAATTTCTACAGTTACCCTTGTCCTATTATCATACCATTAACGTGAAGCAGGCGCGTATATAGAAGCGGCGTATAGGGTTAATGTTTGATTTTAATATGTAGATATGAGACATTTATTCGGCAGGAACTATTTTTTAAACAGAAAATGACTTTATAATTATTACCGTGGCAAAGTGTTTGGATTCTTCTTCAAACTCCATTAAATCATTTTATTATGGAAACTGAATATTCATCGTCAAAAGAATAAGAAATAAATAACGTGATTTCAAAAGCAATGGTATTTGGAAAATTTCATACCAAAACAGTATAGCACGAATTGCACATGAGCCAGACCTGGTTATAGCCCTAGCAATGGGTATCATAGGTCAGTCAAATGTAACCAAAATAAGAGTGTATAGTAATGCCCTAAGTAATCGACCTCTTAACCAAAGCAGAATTATGGGTAACTTTTCAGGATTTAGTCGGAAATATGGCTTGTTGCCATTCATCGGAAAGCTCTCGGCAAGAGCTTTCCGATGAATGGCAACAAGCCATATTACCGACTAAATCCTGAAAAGTTACCCATAATTCTGCTTTGGTTAAGAGGTCGATTACTTAGGGCATTACTGTACATGTACATATTAAAATCTTGAATGAATTTATGAATGTACAAGTGAACATATGGAATTCAGTTCCCGACCATTAATATAATATGAGGTTTGACATCTTTTCTGATGTAATAATTTAACAAGAGGTGTGCACTCGAGTGCTAGCATACCCCCACCGTGGCAAATTCAACCCGCATTATCCGTAAACTCAACCAAAAAGATTGTAAACTTTAAAGAAAAATTCGGACTAATCGATATGGTGTCACAAGAAGCTTGTACAGAAAAAATTATTCAAATCGGTTCATATTTGTTAAAGTTATTAAGTCAGACAGAATTTTCTAAGTCAAAATAAGTCGAAAATGAGGTGTAATATTACGAAAAACAGTCTGAGCCAATCCCTAGCCGCATCATGTAGAGAGGGTATTGTGAGAAGCATGTATACCAAAAATTATTGAAATCGGTTCATATTTGTTAAAGTTATTAAGTCGGACAGAATCCGTAAACTCAACCAAAAAGATTGTAAACTTTAAAGAAAAATTCGGACTAATCGATATGGTGTCACAAGAAGCTTGTACAGAAAAAATTATTCAAATCGGTTCATATTTGTTAAAGTTATTAAGTCAGACAGAATTTTCTAAGTCAAAATAAGGCGAAAAAGAGGCGTAATTTGAAGAAAAAAAAGTCGGACCGAACCACAATTAGCATCATGCGGAGAGACCGTCCTAAGGAGGTTGCATACAAAAAATTATTGAAATCGGTTC
The DNA here is from genome assembly GCA_032622095.1 of Siphonodentalium dalli. Lineage (NCBI taxonomy): Eukaryota > Metazoa > Mollusca > Scaphopoda > Gadilida > Siphonodentaliidae > Siphonodentalium > Siphonodentalium dalli. The sequence goes on from CP136063.1 coordinate 251,486,056, forward strand.
ATAGTTGTTCGAGTTATGAGGTCGGACGGACAAACGGACAGAGAAAGCGTGACGGACGGACGGACGGACACAGTCAATCCAGTATACCCCCCCATTTTCTTCGAAAGTGGGGGTATAATAATTTAATTATGACAGAGATCATGAGAATAATCTTTACTGTATAAAGGTCACTATTATTATGGAATTTATTTACATTAACTTACCTGACTTACCCATATTTGGGGATGGTTACATTAACTTACCCCACATAGCCATATTTGGGGATGGTTACATTAACTTAGCCGACTTACCCATATTTGGGGATGGTTACATTAACTTACCAGACTTACCCATATTTGGGATGGTTAAAATCAGTGTGAATATTTTCTAAAGAGTTGCTTTAATTGACCGGAAAAAGTTTTGAGCTAAATATAATCGAATTTGCTTCTATTTGAAAAGTTTTGGCCGAAAAATGTGACCATGGTTAAAACATATGAACATATTACATATGATGTTACTGTGAAAAGTCATGACACCAATTATTTTTAAATTGGGATAGAATTGGGGAAACTTTCCTGATTTTGACCAATTTTGAGTGGGTGTAAAATTATATCCTTTGGTCAAAATCAGTACAGCTGTACCATGATATAACGTAGCCTTCAGATTTTCAGAAGGCACCATGAGTTCATGTACATGTACAGTAATGCCCTAAATTATCAACTCCTTAACCACAGCAGAATTATGGGTAACTTTTCAGGATTTAGACTGAGAGCTTTCTGATGAATGGCAACAAGCCATATATTTCCAACTAAATACTGAAAAGTTACCCATAATTCTGCTGTGGTTAAGAAATCGATTACTTAGGGCATTACTGTAATCTTGGTATTAGAGAAACAAGTCTGCAAATAGTATGTAGTCATTTGCAGAATGAGGTTCCCAGAGGGTGAATTTAGTGATGCTATGCCGCATGCTTGGACCTCATTCTACTTAGGCCTCATCTTCTGGGAAATATCTATATTCTCAAATTAACATTTTTTTTTAGTTACTTTTTCCCTTTTTGGAAGTTTCTATATCCCCTAAATTGCAGAAGATAAATTGCATAATCCAGGTGACTAATGTGAGATCATGACTAACTTCAACTGGGAACCTCAATCTGATCCTAGGTCTCCCAAAGTAGTTGATGCTTAAGCAGAATGAGGTTCCCAGAGGGTAAATTTGGTGATGCTAGCCCACTGTGCGGGATAGGGTCATTAAATTAACCCTCTGGGGACCTCATTCTGCAAATGACAGACACACTATTTGCAGGCTTGAAGAGAATCTTTTCTGATGCATAGCAACATTATTTAACTTTATCATTTCATCTGGCTGTCGATTAACCAGAGACAAAGGTTGAAGAAATTACTGAACATGACAGTGAATTATGGGTAATTTTTCAGGATTTAGTCGGAAATATGGCTTGTTGCCATTCATCGGAAAACTCTCAGCTTTCTGATGAATGGCAACAAGCCATATTTCCGACTAAATCCTGAAAAATTACCAATAATTCTGCTGTGGTTTAAGGAGTCGATTATTTAGGGCATTACTGTATCCATGGTATATACTACTTTAATACTTGAGTTTTGAATTGCTGAAGGGATATATTTAAACAAGAATTAACACACCATAGGTTATTGAGTGAAACTAGACCTATTATGGACTAATGCAAATTTTTACAGTCCACGACAATATAGAACTATTGAATAGAATTTCTGAGCGGCATTGCTTTCATTGTTGGGCTTGGTGAAAGTCAATATTTGTACAATAGGATTGCGGATTCTTGTATGCGTGGAATAAAGGGCCTTCATCGCCGGAGGATGGTGTACCCACATCTCATGTATAACCGAGTCTGGGATCCGTCATAAAAGAAAGCATGAATCATGACTTCAATCAGTCAAGCATTTATGTATATACATGTATGCTGTGTAGCAGTTTTTCGAGGGCAAAAGAATTTTCAGAAAGTTTGTTTTGGTTGCTGGTAATTCATGTTGAATCTCAAATAATGTTAGCAGTATGAACTGATGTAGGCCTAATATGAAATACTGATGTTATAACAAGGACCATCCATGTATGATTTTTTTGGGGTCACAAATATACATGACTCACGTATCTGAAAATCTTAAATGTAATGATTTGACATTTACTGGAAATCAAGCTTAACCCTTTGATGACGGGAGCTGCGCTGGTGCAGCATTAAAGACCCTGTGCCAGTGCATTCTCTTATATATGCGATAGGGAGCCTCGCATAAATAAGAGAATGCACTGGCTTACAAGATCAAGGTAAATATTGTTAGGCCAATGCATTCTCTTAAATATGCGAGGTGCCCTATGGGAGACTCGCATATATAATAGAATGCATTGGTACAGGGATTTTCGCCAAAAATTCAGGAAGCTCCAGTCATAGAAGGGTTAACTGGATCTACATACAGGTCAGAGTTGGTATTTCATGCTGAATTTCAAATGAGGTTGTCAGTTAAAACTGATGTAATTTGATAGAAAATATTCTTGTTGCACATGTACATGTATTGGCACATGTACATGTACCGGTACATGTAGCTAGGGGGTCCTTATTGTGGAATCTCATATGCAGAATTGTTAAAAAGGCTTTCATTGCGAGAGGATGTTTTACCCACATTTCATGTATAACCGAGTCCGGGATCCATCACAAAAGAAACCATGAATCAAGTGTTTATGTATACCCGGTACAAGCTGTGTAGTTTTTAAAGGGCAAAATGATTTTTCAAAATGTTTTTTTGTCACAAATTTTAAGGAGTTTCGATGCCTCAGCTATGTCAGGAGGCGGAAAGTTTAGATGGACCCACACAGAAAACTAGTTAATTGTTATTAAGCTAGTACATGACATGAAGGAATATGTACTATCTGAAGAATACACCAAGCATAATACATAACAATACAAATATAAAAAAAAATGACATTAATCGTAGTTTTAGAAGGGAATTTTTTGGAAGTGCGTCCTCAGCAAGTATACAAATTGAGTGGAAATGAATAACTGTCATAAAGGCGTGGAAACCACTTAATGAGTCATGTGACTGAAATGTAATGTAGTAAACAACAGGGGCAATCAAGTTGCATAACAACTTTTTTTTCACAAGCATTCCTAAATCATGTGACAGCAATGTAGTGATTCAACATTAGTGTTGGCAATTCATAGTGAATTCCAAATAATGTTGGCAGTACAAACTAATGTAGGTGGAACTACTGATGTTGTAACTTGGACGGTTATATGTGACCCGCCATATCAAATCCAGTCGTAAGTCGGGATTTTTTTACCCTGTGCCAATGCATTCTCTTATATATGCGAGTCGACCCTAGGTCGCCTTGCATATATAAGAGAATGCAATGGCCTAACAATTTTTTATCATTTTTTAAAAATAAAAATGTTTCTTACAATTTTTAGGACATAAAATAAACAAGAGCTACGCTGGGCGTGCAAAATACGCCCTCTCTTGGGTCGGCGGAAACTGGTAAAAAAGGGGCATAACTCTGGTAAAAATTGGCGGACGGAACTCAAATTTGAACTTGACCTGTGTTTTGGTGGGAGAAAGTAATATACCAAATTATCATTGAATCCGATAAGCTCTAGTAAAGTTATCATCCGGACAACAAATTTCAGGGATTTTCTAAGTCAAATTACGTCAAATAAGGGGAAAACTCCGGTGAAAATTGGCGGACAGAACCCAAATTCGAACTTGAGCTGTCTTTTCTCCTAATAAACCCACATACCAAATTTGATTGAAATCGGTTCACTCTAACTAAAGTTATCATCCGGACAACAAATTTCAGGGATTTTCTAAGTCAAATTACGTCAAAAAAGGGGCCATAACTCTCGCAAAAATTATCGGATTAAAACGAAATTCGGACTTGAGCTGTATTTCGATATATGTAATCCACAAAAAAACGGGTTTTGCGTATAAACATTCCAAAATCGAGTTATCATCCGGAAACCAAAAAACATAAGAAAAACTGAATTTTCGGAGTCGAAAAAGGGGCATAACTCTGCCAAAAATGGTCGGACAGAACCCAAGTTCGAACTTGACCTGTGTTTTGGTGGGAGAAAGTAATATACCAAATTTGGATTCATTCCGATAAACTATACTAAAGTTATCATCCGGACAACAAATTTCAAGGATTTTCTAAGTCAAAAAACGTTAAATAAGGGGCATAACTCCGGTGAAAATTGGCGGGCGGAACCCAAATTCGAACTTGAACTTACTTTTCGGCTAATAAACCCACATACCAAATTTTATTAATTTTGGTTCACTCTAACTAAAGTTATCATCCGGACAACAGGTTAACGGACGCCCGCCCGCCCGCCCGGACGCCCGCCCGGACGCCCGCCCGGACGGACAGACCAATACTATAATACGGCCTTTTTTTCAAAAGGGCGTATAAAAAATGTGGTTAGTTAAAACTGATGTAATTTGAGAGAAAATCTTGTTGTAGCTCTGGGGTCCTTAATGTGCCGGAGGATGGTGTACCCACATCTCATGTTTTACCGAGACTGGGATCCAGCAATAAAAAAAATCATTACTTTAATCAGTCAAGCATAATAATATGTTCTTTGAAGGCATAAGATTTGTTTTGTAGGGTGGTACAATGTTTAGGTTGATATTAAGGAGGTATATTTGACGGCTGTGTGGTCGGCATCTTCCAACACATGTCATTGTATGATTAAAGCACCCGATTTAAGGCCTTTAAAAATAAAATATCTGTGTTCTCATGCAATTAGATCTCAATTTTGAGATGAAGGAGGGAGGCTATTAATTTAAAAAAAAAATTCTCAAAATATGAAAAACATACTCCAAAAATGTTTTTTCTTCTTTCAAATCCAATATTTTAACAGCAAATATAATTGAAAAAAAAACTGTTTGACAAGGTTTTTTAAAAGAAAATTTCAAGGGAGGTGCCTGAGAAGACAGTATTTTTATTTAATTGGCTGAGCATGAATAAGTTATGCTCAAGGGCAGACAATTTATCCTCCATTATGAAATCATTCATTTATAGCAACCACAAGCGCGCGTTGGTGCTTACACCTTAGGCCTAAAAAAAACCTTATTTGTTTCCTATTACGGTGCCAAAAAATTCCAGGTAGGTAGGTAGGGATTTTTTTTGGTAATATTTTTTTATTTTTTCCCCGAACAGTTAAGAAGTACATTAATGCTTACTCTTTATACTTGTCTTAAGGCTGTCCATGTATATTGCAAGTAAACAGTTAATGTAGCACAAAAATATGATAAGTATTGTCAATGTGAACAAACATATGCAGCTCTATTGTAATTATTCTCTCAGTTTAGATTGTGGTGGCACATCTTCCTCAGAGCACAATATTGACATATCAACAGGCTAAAGTCATACACTATAATATGGCTTTTCTATTACTTTATAATAACATAACTTGTATGATAATAATGATATTAATTCAAACCTCACTTAAATATTTGGTCATACACCTCAGGACCTAAGACACATATCTCACATGCGCCTCAGACACATTGCACAGGGTGTAAATGTTCCTCAGACACCCCTCAACTGCACTGAAATATAAAGTCCCACACCACACTGAAAATGGTACCACAGGCCACACCTTGACTGAGGTACCACACCTCAGCATTCAAATTGGCCCCAACTTTGAAGTTCCTTATACACACTGGCATATGCATGCTTGTAAGTTTGATACACTCAAACAAACCAGTAGATAATTTCATGTGCTTTTTTAGTGCCCATCCCAGAAGGGTGTTTGATATGGTAGACATGCAGTCATCTTTATACTGTCTGTATACATACTAGTAACTATGCATGAAGACTATGAATCCTTGATTGACTGGGGAGAGGAACTTTAAATTCTGATATAGAATGTCTTCTATATGTATATTGCTCTCTAGCAGATAAGACTTCTTCCCACAAGACATGGGAGTTGAACAAACAAGATTACCACAGGCAGGTTTTAAAGACTGCAGATTTATTGGTGAGATTGGGATTCATCTGCAACCACAAATGGAAATGTATTTTAATAGAAGTAATTGTTTTTGAAAATTCCATCTAAAATTATTGCTGCTTAATGTAAACATAGTATATAGTATATATTTAACGATATAGATGTGTTTACATGCCAATTACATGCATTTTTTGGGGTTGAAATTTTTTTTGGGTTGAAATTTGAAGAAAAAAAGTCCAGGTCGGCCCAATTTCGGCAGGTCGGTCGGGTAACCGGAAACACAGATGTTTTTTAGTTTTGGCCTTAGGTGCAGGTGAATGATGACGTCATATAATTTTTTCTGGTTAACAACTGTCTTGCCAGTGTAAAATTACGGAATCAGAAGTTGACCAACAAGATGAAAATAAAATTGTCAACTTCACAACTTCTGAAGAATTCCCATGTGATTTAGGCATATTAGTTTCATTTAGACCAATTTCGTTAGTTAGCTTAACCCTTTACCCAACAGAAGGGCCCTGTGCCAATGCATTCTCTTATATATGCGAGTCGACCATAGGTCGCCTCGCATATATAAGAGAATGCATTGGCTTAACACATTACAAATTATAAAATTGTTAAAGAATGTAAGAAAAAATGGTAAAAAGTGTTAAAAAAACATTTTTTTTAGGCCAATGCATTCTCTTATATATGCGAGGCGACCTATGGTCGACTCGCATATATAAGAGAATGCATTGGCACAGGGCATAACTGTAACTATCACAATGTGGTCAATGAGCCGGTTCCAATGATATCCATATGTGTATGGTTCTATTGAGACAGACGGAAGATATTTTAGGCTGTTGAAGCTTTATTTGGCCGGTTTTGGCCGGTTTGTTGGGTAAAGGGTTAATGATAACCAGAGTAGATGTCATGGCACGGTCCATGACGTCATTTACGTCATGTTGGCTGTGTGGGCCAGAATCCAGAAAAGATTGTACAATCCATGACAACCCTCCACTACATGTCACATATGATTCATATTACTTGTAGATATTTTATGCCTCCTCTCAGGCAGCAAGGTTTCTAGGCTCAGCAGGTGAAGAATCTGAAAATTCTAGTTTGAAGACAGGGTTTTAGGAATCATATAAACTAAAATAATAAAATACATAGCCATTGTTACAACAAAGAACGGTAGAATATATACATGTACATGTAAGTCAATAGTAGAGTCTCTAATCCCATTTATCAGTTACCAATAACATTCTTTTTCATATAATATATAGTAGTCAACTGTCAATGACTATTGGCTTTTTTCTGTGAAAATAATATGCGACAAAACAGATATCACATACAAACTCGGACAATAAACTTGAAAAAAAGAAATTTTTACTGAAAACAAAAGTAATATATTGTGACCCTACACAAGTACTAGTACATGTATACTAGTATGTAAGAAAATGATGAACTGGATAAAAAAGGTAGAAAAATATCTATTTAATAACATTTGCATTTTTGCATTACTGCTGTTGTCACAAAATTAGTATTGCCAGACAGGGATGTCTCTGTTGGGGGTGGTATCCACCTTGGAATTTGGCACCTCAAACTTTCCAACTGTTGAAATTTTCCAACCAGACATCCCCTTAAGGTTATAAAATGTCCAACTGGTAGAAATTACAGAAAAAAAATTTGACCCAAAAGTAGAAACAAATACATGTAAGCTGCAGTTGGCCTAAACAACATATTCCCCACTATAATTACTGGTTGTAAATTCAAAATGAGAAAAATTTCAACAAATGTGTGGTGTAAATTTTCAAACTACATGTAATGTTGTCTCAGGTATGAAATTTCTAACTGATGAAGTTGGGGTGGGGGAGGGGTGGTGAGACATATCCCTGTTGTCTGAATATAAGTAGGAGTCTAATTTCTTTGTAAATTTTGTCGAGAAGAAGAGAGACTCTATTGTTAAAAGAAATGTTAAAGGAGGAATAGAAGGATAGAAGAAGTACTTACGCAGGAAATAAGACGTGGATAAAGCTACCGATTACTAGACACTGTAAGCATGAGGTTCAAACTGAAAATAAGTTAGTTGAAGCTAGTTTTAAAACAATGAAAACAATATTGAAATGATTAACCCTTTCATGACTGGAGCTATTTGAAATTTTGCAAAAAAAAAGTGCCAATGCATTCTCTTATATATGCGAGTATACCATAGGGAGCCTCGCATATACCGGTATAAGAGAATATGTTGGTCTAACAATATTTTCTTGACCTTGTAAGCCAGTGTATTCTCTTATACATGTATACCCGGTATGCGAGGCTCCCTATGGGAGACTTGCATACATGTATATAAGAGAATGCACTGGCACATGATCTTTAATGTTGCACCACCGCAGCTCCCGTCATGAACCTCAAGGTTAAATGAAGCAAATAATAAGCCACTAAACAGTATATAGTTGTTTTACTCATAAGACAGCTGTATTAACCATCAAACATTTGTAGACTAAATTTCAAGAATGAAAGATAAAAAGTTTTTGAAAGAAAAATAGTCAACTTTAGAAGAATTTCCAATATTAAATGAATAATAAACTATGTCAAAGACAATTTTTTTAATATATTTTAATAAAATTTTGAGCTGACACAGTGGATGTCTTGTACACAAAACTCCACTGCCATATTGTAAATTATATCCACAAAAACAACATCATTAAGAGTTATACATGCAGCTTCCAACTAGCCATATTATATTGATATAATAATATCAAAATCAGGTAATATTTCAAGATATTTAAATTCAGCTGTATTATAAGTATGAAATATAAAGACAGAGAGGATAAATATATTTAAAAGAATAATAATAAATAATTTTTTCCAGCTGATGACAATCGAATGCCATAAACATGGAAAACGGATCACACTACATTGATAAGCTACAGGTACATATACATTATAGTAATTACCAGTATTATCCCACCTACAACTTCAGGTACATTGTATATGTGACCCGCCATATCAAATCCAGTCAGAAGTCGGGATTTTTTTTACCCTTTGCCAATGCATTCTCTTTTATAAAATTGTTAAAGAATACAAGAACAAATTATTAAAATTGTTAGGCCAATGCATTCCCTTATATATGCGAGGCGACCTATGGTCGACTCGCATATATAAGAGAATGCATTGGCACAGGGTAAAAAAATCCCGACTTCCGACTGGATTTGATATGGCGGGTCACATATACCCATGAGGACATCAGCATCAAATACTGGATTCGTTTAAACAAATCTTCAAGTTGCTATTTTATAAATTAATGGTAGTATTGTGGAATACACTTTGAATGAGTTGCTAAGCGACATCACTGAAAACAAACATTAGCACAAGAACAAATTTTGCATGTATGTGATACTTTTTCAAAAGTGTTGCTTTAGTTCTCTTGGGGGACTTGGACCAAATAAATTTGGTTAACCATTTTTCCTGCATGAACCACATGTAACCTGCAAGCCTGCAAATAGCATGTCTGTCATTTGCAGAATGAGGTCCCCAGAGGGTGAATTTAGTGATGCTATTCTGCACAGCGGGCTAGCATCACCAAATTCACCCTCTGGAACCTCATTCTGCTCAGGCCTCATCTTCTGGGAAGTATCTATTGTATCAAATTAACATTGGTTTTAGTTACTTTTTCCCTTTTGGGAAGTTTCTATATCCCCTAATTTGCAGAAGATAAAATTCATAATCGAGGTGCCCAATGGGTGAACATCACCGACTTCAACTGGGAACGTCATTCTGATCCTAGGTCTACCATAGCAGTTGATGGCCTAAGCAGAATGAATTTAGTGATGCTAGCCCGCTTTGCGGGATAGCGTCATTAAATTCACCCTCTGGGGACCTCATTCTGCAAATGACAGACACGTTATTTGCAGGCTTGGGACTCCCTGTAGGTTACTCTCAGGTGCCTAATAATAGTGTCAGTGTGAAATTGCCATCACTATTATTAATTTGAGTCTAAATCCCCACCCATCACTATTATTAGGCACCTGAGAGTAAGGTGAATCTAAAAACATTATGCTCTGTGTTTCACAAATGTATTTAGTGTATCAGCTTGATTTCCATTTCCACCCAGGCCATATACTCTTAAATAAGAGAGGGGTGTTGTGTAAATGGGTTGATAGTGGCCAAAGGAAGTCACTCATGACAGCAGCTTCAACTAGGAAATGGGAAGTTGGTTCAAGAAGGGAGTCATTGCGAGAGCAGGAACTGACATCAAGGCAAGGCAATGGCAGACATAATCTAGATTTCAAATGAAGCAGCAGCTTAAATTATTCAACAAATACTGGTAGTTTAACTACTATTGATATCGTCTATGCTGACCTAAACTTAAGTCACAGTTAGGAGAGTTCAGCTCCATATATATTATATTTCACATGTATAAAAAGTAAACACGCATTCACAATTTAGGTGTCCAACACCGAACATTCAACCACACTGTAGCTTTGAGTTCCAGTTGAATATCTACATGTAGATTAAGAAAATCCCACTTGTGCCTGCAAGCCATGACTAGGCACTTTCAGACTCAAGAAATACTCTTGTTTTCTTCAGAAGTTAGAAAGAGATAGTAACATATTCACATTTGGAATTGGTAAGTATACATGTATTTACTAAATTCCTATTTTAACACTTTCAATACTATATACTCATTGGTGAGTATTTATCCCTTGTATTTCATTGTTAATACTTGTTCCTTAATCCATTTCACAGAGCATTTCACAGAAACCAGAGCATTATGAATAAATATTGCCAGAATTTTCAAGGAATTTGGTAAGCGGTGGGAAATGACAGCAATATAACCATGACAGAGACAGAGTTAACAGTAATTATTGCAGGAAATATTGCTATGTTTGTGTAGGATTGAAATGCGGCTCCCGAGGATGTCACAATCAACTATGTAGGCCCCCAGACAACGCAATTCCATATTTGGTTTTCGGGTCTGAAATTGAAAATCAATTCCTCTAAAAACCTCATTAAATCTAAGTGTTCCACAGAAGCTATGCCAAGTGTTGATCCAATATATATCATATACAGGATTGTGAGCCATAGACAGTAATATATAAAGAATGGAAAATGAATCCTGTACAGTAATGCCCTAAGTAATCGACCTCTTAACCAAAGCAGAATTATGGGTAACTTTTCAGGATTTAGTCGGAAATATGGCTTGTTGCCATTCATTGGAAAGCTCTCGGCGAGAGCTTTCCGATGAATGGCAACAAGCCATATTTCCGACTAAATCCTGAAAAGTTACCCATAATTCTGCTTTGGTTAAGAGGTCGATTACTTAGGGCATTACTGTATCTTAGACTTAGACTTATTGTCAGCCTAGACTTGTAAATCATTGGCATGTGACAGGAATTCTCCATGCAATGGTCCAAGTGGTTAGCAAGTAAAGTCATGGTGTGAAAATGTCAAGCATTTGAATTCTGTTCTCTGCTCATGAACGTAAAATACTGTAGCCCGTGCTAACGGATTGATTTGTGAAATCCAAGATGGCTGCTGGTGGCCATATTTTTTGGCTAAATGACCCCAAAATGACATGTTCTCGTCTACATGTCAATGCCAACAGCCATGACAAATTTCATAATGATCCGACCAAAGGTACACATTTTGACAGACACATGCACATACAGACGTTGGATGGCAATTGCTAAAAGTCAAGTTGAGTTAAAAATGAATGGAATGGATGAAAACCATAATATGTGGATATCCATTTCCCCCAAGCTGTGCTATCATCATTCCAAAGGTGAACGAAATCTGATAAATAACACCGGAGTTACAAGGTGTAACAAGGACACAAAATTCACAAATTTCTAAGTCAAGCAAGGGCACCAACTCTAGTAAAATTCAAAGGATGAAACCCATTGTATGTGGGTATCCTTTCCCCCAACCTATCACCATACCAAAGGACAACAAAATCCAATAATTAACAGTTTTAACACCCGAGTTACAAGCTGAAATATTCAGACGGACGGCTCAACAGACAGACTGACAGAGCCCTCATGCCTCATCTACCGGCATATGCCCCGAACCTCCTATGGGGGTCGGTGGCATTTAAATAACAATTTCAACAGTGCCTGATAACAATGTTAACCAGTTTCTGATGTAAAAACAGGTCCCACCTATTAGATGATGTCTAATAATAGTTTTGATAAGTTCCTCCCGTTCAATAGTTTGGTGCTAGAATTGGAAAATTGTACACGGAACACATTTTTATTTTTTTTTATTTGAGATTGCCATTAGGTACATGTACATGTAATGCGACCTAAAAGCTCACTGTTCTAAATGCACCTGGTATAATCACTGATGACATGTACATGTAAAACGGCTCAGTGTGTATGCAAAACTTCCATTAATATCAGAAATTAGTTACAATTTACAAAATCATACAGCTTAGTTTAACCCTTTCATGACTGGAGCTTCCTGAAATTTTATGAAAACCCTGTGCCAATGCATTCTCTTATATACAGGTATGCGAGTCTCTCAAAGGGAAAGAATACATTGGCCAAACAATATTTACATTGACTTGTAAGCCAGTGCATTCTCTTATATATGAATGCATCGGCACATGATCTTTAATGCTGAACCAGCACAGCTCCAGTCATGAAAGGGTTAAAAAAAACTTTGTTTAAAAAATGTCCCTTTAAAAATGATCTATCCCGTCTTTGCACCACTTTCAACAAGAAAACCACAGCTTCTAGGAAACTTGTACTGAAGGCACCTTAGCACTGCTGTTCCCAAACACAGATGAGAACATCTGGTGTTACAAATATTTTATGTAAAAGTATTTTAAAAGAAAAAGTGTCAATCAAAATGTAGTAATGTTCTAAAAATAACAGCATAAACTGTCCCGATTCATAGAAAATAATTCATACAAAAATTTAATTTCCTGGTGACAGAAGTTCCAGTTGACTGGTTTCCCTGACACATAATTATTATTTTACCCCCCCCCCCCCCCAATCAAGCCTGAAAATATTGTGTCTGTACCTTGCAGAATGAGGTCCCCCAGATGGTGAATACAGTGATGCTATCCCGCACGTCAGGCTAGCATCACCAAATTCACCTTCTGTGAACCTCGTTCTACTTAGGCCTCAACTACTATGGGAGACCAAGGATCAGATTGAAGTTCCTCGGTTGAAGTTGGTGATGTTCACCCATTAGTCACCTCGATTAATATGCAATTTATCTTCTGCAAATTAGGGGATATAGAAACTCAACAGAATGGAAAAAATAACTAAAACAATGTTAATTTGAGAATATAGATATTTCCCAGAAGATGAGGCCTAAGCAGAATGAGGTCCCCAGAGGATGGATTTGTTGATGCTAGTCCACTGTGTGGGATAGCATCACTAAATTCATCCTCTGGGGACCTCATCCAGCAAATGACAGACACACTACATGTATTTCCAGACTTTCTCCAAATCCATACAAAAAATTCAGGGAAGAGATACAGTAATCCCAAAATAATCGACTCCTTAACCACAGCAGAATTATGGGTAACTTTTCAGGATTTAGTCGGAATATGGCTTGTTGCCATTCATCGGAAAGCTCTCAGTGAATGGCAACAAACCATATTTCTGACTAAATCCTGAAAAATTACCCATAATTCTGCTGTGGTTAAGGAGTTTATTATTTAGGCCATTACTGTAGCCCATTTTAAATAGTACGGTAATAAGGATTATGTATTGTATAAACTTAAATATGTTGTGCTGTAATGTACATTCTAAAAGTTAATGCTTTCCGTAATGATGGAGAACAAATTGCACGGAGGCCTCGAGGGATGAACCGATGTGTCCTGATTTAAATCTACGATGGAGAGCTGCATGTATTGATTTTCTACGAGAAGCGTTTTAATCTTATTGTTATAAGCATGAGCCACCACTATGTGTCTGAGATACAGGGTTCAATTTCAAACCAAATTAAAAAAAACGGCAGCCTATACTCTTGGGGTCCAAATAAACATGCATGCACATTTATTATTTTCTTGGGAAATTTCCCCCCTGCACAGTGCTTATTTGGGTCTGCATGTTTATTAATTTTGAGGCTATACAAATTGAAATCAGCACAAACTCAAGATTTCTGCAGTATATGATTCTGATATCAAAATGATGAGTAACTTTATGCATGTACATATTCAAGTATATGGCATACATGTGAACATTTAATTAATATTGAATAAAACAATGGGTCATATGACACATACTATGTTGATTCCTATACTTGACCTACTATAAAAATAAAAGGTCGGCCAACAACAGTGCCCCCGACAACGTGGCAAGTCGATGGCCGCTTTGTTAAAGAAATTTTAAATATGTCGATGGCCGCTTTGTTAAAGAAATTAAAAAATATATTGAAATGTTCTAAGTCGAAAGGGTTAATAATTCCGTAAAAAAAAATAATTTCCGTCATCTATATACATGTTGCACATCTGCAATATGTGGGTAACAATACTCTGAAGTTTCAAATAGCTACGATCAAAACTGTAGGAGGAGTTGATTACACCATGGAGGTACCCTCATACAGAAAATTATAAAAACAAATTTCAAAGTCGAAAGGCCCATAACTCTGGGAAAAATCATTGGATCAAACTCAAATTTGAACTTAACCTGTATTTTGATATGAACGACCCACAAAAAAACAGAATTTCCAATTAAACAATCCAAACTTGAGTTATCATCCGGAAACCAAAGAAAAAAACAAGAAAAATTGAATTTTCTAAGTCGAAAAGCCCATAACTCTGAGAAATATCATCGGATCAAACTCAAATTCGAACTTGACCTGTATTTTGATATCAATGACTCACAAAAAAACGGGATTTTCAATTGAACAATCCAAACTTGAGTTAACATCCGGAAACCAAAGAAAAAAGAAGAAAATTGAATTTTCTAAGTAGAAAAAAGTCCATAACTCTAGGAAAAATCATCGGATCAAACTCAAATTCGAGCTCAACCTGTATCTTGATATGACTGATCCACAACGGTATTTGCAATTAAACGATCCAAACTTGAGATATCATCCGGAAACCGAAAGTGATAAATTTTCTAAGTTAAAAAAAAGGTTGAAAAAAGGGAAATAACTCCATAAAAGAACATCGGATCAAACCCAGAATTGCAGAGCACCTGTGTGCTTGGTTGAGACACCTACATACCAAGTTTCAATCAAATCGGATTATCATTACTGAGTTTTATAACTCCAGACGGACGAATGGACGCACGGGACGGACGGAGCCGATTACAATAGTTCCCCAAAAATAAATTTTACAGGGGATAATAATTTGTTTAACCACAGTTATGTTGATGTTTTGCTCAGAGTTTCCCCTGCATTATATTTGGATCGGCACTTTTATTAACTTTCAATGGAATTCCCCCCCCCCCCCCTGCACTATTATTTGGGCCTGCACTTTTATTTGGAGCCCGAGAGTATGTTACATGTGTACAGAAAGCAGTGACTACATGTATTAACCTTTTCTATACTAAATACCCATTGACAAGTAGTTCCCTTAGGAAATTCTCAGATAATAAGTTCAATAAATGACTAACGTATTATCTGAACATTTCCCACAAAAGAATATGAATCCTTCTGTTCTTTTTGTCTGTCTGATCTCTTCTTTTAATACATAATCATCCCTCCAAATGAATAATAGACCATTCCAATATATATGTATACTTTTATAACTGAGTGGGAGAAACCATTTAGTATAGAAAGGGTTAATAATTCCGTAAATATTAAAACTTGAGCAAAACTTGAGCAAAACAACTATATCTATGGTAGCATATCGACTCCTTAAATACAACAGAATAATGGGTAACTTTTCAGGATTTAGTTGGAAATATGGCTTGTTGCCATTCATCGGAAAGCTCTTGGGGAGAGCTTTCCGATGAATGGCAACAAGCCATATTTCCGACTAAATCCTGAAAAGTTACCCATAATTATGCTGTGGTTAAGGAGTCGACTACTTAGAGCATTACTGTATATCTACATGTACATGAGTGACAGGGTTCATATGCTTAACGGGATAATATTGAAGTCATGTACAATTAATAATAATAATAATAATTTTTATTGCACACCCAATGGCTTATTTGTGCGAAATACAGCAAAATACAGAAGAATTGAAACGTTCAATAAAAAAATGTGTATTGTTCTTGAACAATACAAACCTATTATGTCAACGTCACTGGCGATGTCAACTTTAACAGAAAATGTCTTCGCTAAATTGTGGGGTATAGTCTACATTAAGCACATGTTTGTTCAATTAAATACAACAATATCGACCTAAATGTTAGTATGTTACAAGCTGCAATCTTCAGAGTGTGCAATAAACATAGAACAACACAGTTGTGTGAACATGTTAACGTTATTGCACTCGTTTGTGGTGCCGCGAGGTAAAACTCGAACCTCCGGTTCTCGTTTTACCATTGCGTCACAACAAACTCGTGCAATAATGTTAACCAGTTCACACACTTGTGTCATTCTATCTACCGGTATATCATGATTTTGATGTGAAACACTCCATTGAGGTGTTCAGAACAAAATAATAAAGAATCATGACAAAATTAGTTATTTAAAAAAAATGTATATCAAATACATGTACCAGTACAGTAATGCCCTAAGTAATCGACTCCTTAACCACAGCAGAATTATGGGTAACTTTTCAGGATTTAGTCGGAAATATGGCTGAGAGCTTTCCGATGAATGGCAACAAGCCATATTTCCAACTAAATCCTGAAAAGTTACCCATAATTCTGCTGTGGTTAAGGAGTCGATTACTTAGGGCATTACTGTACCCGATAGGTAGAAAACAGCAGTTATACGTTTTAATATTTCCTACTAGTAATTAAAAGATGAACAAGAAATTTTGTAACTTGTTTCAAATACATGAACATGTAGATGTCAGACACAGAGACGCGTATCTGGTTACTTCACAATTTGACTGGCAATAATAATGAGCTTATGATCCCTTTATTGTACATGTAGTAATGTATAAACATATAAAGGTGAATTAAACAATAGCATAAGATGGAAGGAAGGTTTACTGCTACAATTTGTAACAGATTCTAGTGAAATAGCATTAATGTTATTAAAACCAAGGCTGTTGTGATGGGCTTACTAGTAACTATAGTATGGTAGTATTATGGAGTGCATTGTTCGGTCGGTATGGCACATAAAATTCCAATCCAGGCAAGATTATCATGATTAATGGTACATTCAATTACGGTATGAACAAAATTGACTACAATTTGCCATAGTTGACTGTAATGAATGTGGGCAGGGGTGGTGCATGTTCATAGTATAAATAACATTGAGAATATAAAACCGATCAGAAGACACACACCACAGCACAAAATATAAAGCATTAAAAAGCAGATACAGCAAAACTAAAGAAAGCGACATAGAATGAGATGTGAACTAAACCTGATTAGCATTAGGTGACTTCTTCTTCTTTTTGGCAGCTGTTTTTGGTCGAGGAAAACCTTCACTGTCAACAATGACCACCTCACTTCCCGAAGAAGCACCTGAAAATTATAGAATATCAATGACACTGCAGCTCACTTAGTCTGCATATGGGTGCCACCGTGCCAGTTATAAAGCTCTTAAGGCCCTGTGATTCGCCGATTTTCATTCAAATCAAAAATCCAATCATAGGAAGATACATGTATCAAATCTCTGAATCGTTGGTCCAAATATGCCATACAGGTATACACTGTACATGTACATGTTTTTACAATATGCCGTACCAGTATACATGTACAATGTACATGTACACTGTACACACTGTACATGTTTTACAGTCAACTTGAATATACTGAATTCTATAAATCCTGCGAAGTCTACATACGGTACCAGGGCCCTTATCATACCAGTAACTGGTTTTGGGCGACCAAAAAATTAAAATGATAGTGTCAATGAAATTGTGGCTCAACATGGGAAGGACTAAATTTTTGTTCTCCAATAAATGTGGGCTGCAGGGTGTGCCGATGGATTCAAATTTGAAATCCAAGATGGCTGCTGGCAGCCATGTTTTATAAAAAAAAATCGGAAATAATTGATGGCTCCCATCAAGATGTCACCCCGAAGATCCATATGAAGTTTGGTGATGATTGGATGAGGGATGTGGCCTGTAGGGTGTGCCGAACGATTTAGTCATGCAAAGAGTAAATTCAAAGATGGCCACGAATTTAGGAAATGAGAGGCCGATCGTGAAAGGTAAATTGCTGATTGAAATCATAATTCAGAGTTTTGATGTGGAGTTATAGAGTATACTGTTATGTACTAAAGTACCTGTAGTACACACAAATGTACATCTACATAAAAACACAAATTATTTGAATTTATGGGTCGAAAGAGAAGGGTTAATTGGAATTTATGGGACAAAAGAGAAGGGTTAATATAACATCTATAAAGCTTGTTACCACCATCATAGTGTAAGCAGTTCCATTTATGTTGTTGCAAATGGCCATGTGATATATATCAAAATAATATAGTTACCGGAATACCGGTACCTAATAATGGAAAAGGTTAAAAGACATGGAATGGGTAAAAGTGGTTAAATCTCCTACCGGTACATATATCTTAGCCCTGTTTGATCCAACGCAAGTCCAAGCATCCAAAAGGGCCTACGAGCTACATGTACAGCAGAGCTCTATTGTTCTAGTTAAATAAATTCACCTGGCTGAGTGGTGGAGGTGTTAACAGAACACCCTCAGACAAACTCTGCTCACGAAATTTATTTTTTTCAAATGTCAGATAACATCAGATCTAACATACATGTACATGTAGCATTTGGTCAGGTAATTAATTGTGGGTGTTGTTCTCAAAGCAAGAAGGAGATAGATACAGTATAACTTTGACAGGGATGTGGTGGGGTAGGAGGAGGGAAAGGGGCAGGGAGGAGGGGAGGGTAAGGAAGCAGGGGTGGGTAGAAGGTGGGACTCCCCTGTGGGAAGTGTTGACAACAGATCTGGTTCTTTTTGACAGATCGGTGACATTTTAACAATCTGAATACCTACCATCCAAGGCCCATTCACACCATGTCAGATTAATCAGCTACAGGTGGTTTCCGAAAAGATGTTTAAATAAGTTTCAGTAATTTCATTGAAGATATTTTTTTTAATCATTTTTAGTTAAATTTTTTTTTTTTTTTTTAATAATTTTTGTTGTTAAATTGAGTAAGGAGTTCAATCTAAAAATAAATCATTTTTTTTGTGGAAAAAGGGCCATAACTCCTTTAAAATAAATTGGATCAAACCCATATTCGAACTCTATCTGTATTTTGGTCTGAGAAACTCACATACCGGTACCAAATTTGGTTCCGATCAGATAAAATATATTTAAGCTATCATAGCATCCATGAATTCTAAGTCGAACAAGAGCTACGCTGGGCGTGCAATATACGCCCTCTCTTGGGTCGGCGGAAACTGGTAAAAAAGGGGCATAACTCTGGTAAAAATTGGCGGACGGAAATCAAATTTGAACTTGACCTGTGTTTTGGTGGGAGAAAGTAATATACCAAATTATCATTGAATCCGATAAGCTCTAGTAAAGTTATCATCCGGACAACAAATTTCAGGGATTTTCTAAGTCAAATTACGTCAAATAAGGGGCATAACTCCGGTGAAAATTGGCGGACGGAACCCAAATTCGAACTTGAGCTGTTTTCTCCTAATAAACCCACATACCAAATTTGATTGAAATCGGTTCACTCTAACTAAAGTTATCATCTGGACAACAAATTTCAGGGATTTTCTAAGTCAAATTACGTCAAAAAAGGGGCCATAACTCTCGCAAAAATTATCGGATTAAAACGAAATTCGGACTTGAGCTGTATTTTGATATATGTAATCCACAAAAAAACGGGTTTTGCGTATAAACATTCCAAAATCGAGTTATCATCCGGAAACCAAAAAACATAAGAAAAACTGAATTTTCTGAGTAGAAAAAGGGGCATAACTCTGCCAAAATGGTCGGACAGAACCCAAGTTCGAACTTGACCTGTGTTTTGGTGGGAGAAAGTAATATACCAAATTTGGATTCATTCCGATAAACTATACTAAAGTTATCATCCGGACAACAAATTTCAAGGATTTTCTAAGTCAAAAAACGTTAAATAAGGGGCATAACTCCGGTGAAAATTGGCGGGCGGAACCCAAATTCGAACTTGAACTTACTTTTCGGCTAATAAAACCACATACCAAATTTTACTAATTTTGGTTCACTCTAACTAAAGTTATCATCCGGACAACAGGTTAACGGACGGACGGACGCCCGGACGCCCGCCCGGACGGACAGACCAATACTATAATACGGCCTTTTTTTCAAAAGGGCGTATAAAAAGGGCCAAACTCAGTAAAAAAAACTCGAATCAAACCCATATTCGAACTTGATCTGTATTTTGGGCTGAGAAACTCATACACAAAAATGGTTCTGATCGGATAGGAAATGCTTGTATAGCACCATGCGTAAAGTGTCTATGGTATGGGAACACATAAAAATCGATGGCTCCCATCTAGAGGTGACCCAGAAGATCCATATGAAGTTTGGTGACGATCGGATGAGGGATGTGGTCTGTAGGGTGTGCCAATGGATTTAGTCATACAAAGAGTCAAATCCAAGATGGCCATTGGCAGCCATGTTTTTCTACAAATTTCGGAAAAAATCATGGATTTATTCCATCTGGAAGTCACCCTGAATAACCATATAAAGTTTGCTGATGATCGGATGAAGGATGTGGTCTGTAGGGGTGTGCCAAAGGATTACATGTAAGTCATGCAAAGAGTAAAATTCAAGATGGCTGCTGGCGGCTATGTTTGTCATCGACAATTTTTTCAAATTTGATGGCTCCCATCCAGAGGTGATCATAAATATGCCTACAAATTTTCAAAACAATTCTCCAATAATTGCGGACTGCAGGCTGTGCCAATGGATTCAAATTTGAAATCCAAGATGGCTGCTGGCGGTCATGTTTTAAAGCAAATTTCGGCTCCCATCTAAAGTTTACCACGAAGATCCATATAAAGTTTGGTGATGATCGGATGAGAGATGTCACCAGTAGGGTGTGCCAACTGTTTATCGAACCTACTGTACATGTACCACTTTTCCACAATACATGTACCATCAATTTATTTAATCTATTTTAACTTATTCACGCCTTGTATATTTCAAACCTGATGTATATTAACATGTAGCTTTGGACCAAAATGAACAGTACGAACCACTAGTCACACAGTACTAGTTAGTGTCCATTGAAATATCATTGTATCAGGATAAGTGTACCTTCAGACGACCACGATACAATCATAAGTGGAAAGATTTCCGTCGTAGGAAGTAACCGGAATATGGACTGCCCACGTCAAAATCGTAGGTCATAAATTAATATCAAGCGCTATTTGATTTTAGATGCGAAATCGTGGCGTATCCTTGGTTACCTCCACTTGCGACGTAATCGCAGTCGTGTGTACGTAAAAATCGTAGCTGGAAATGACCGTAGGGTAGTCAATCACATGCTTTAGAACAACATACGATATTATAATGCACGTGACATTGCAATCGTCTGAACAAACTATCCACGATCTTGTCGGGCCCGATTCCTCCACTTACGATTGTATCGTGGTCGTCTGAAGGTACACTAACACCCCTCAAAATTAGGAAAAATGTCCCAGGATAAATTTAATACTGTGGCATGTCAGATGGCACATGTTCCTTATTGACATGGCCAATTTTGAGGACTAAGGATAGCCCCAAACTATTACAGGGCTTTAAATCTGAAGGGAATCAGAATCATAATTCTTACATGTACTTTGATTTTCGTAAAAGCAGCTGATTCGCTGCATAAATGCTAAATGTATATTTTGATTCTCGCAAGATTTTATGGATTTTAAGGCCTGTTATTATACTAGTACATCTACTGGTACATACATGTAGTTATATTTAACTATTCTGTACATGTACATGTAGTTGATCACAAACGATATCACAAGCTGTTGTGGACTGAGAAGACTTGATCTAGTACATGTACATGTATATGGCACGTTGATCAAACACTAGCAACAATCGTGAGGTCACCAGGTGTTCCAAGTTACTATTTATCAATACGAGTGGTTGAAGAACCCTGGTTTATCAAAATCATGTGATTAAATTGAGATGAGATAAATATTATTTTAACCCTTTACCCAACAGAACAGCCCTGTGCCAATGCATTCTCTTATATATGCGAGTCGACCATAGGTCGCCTCGCATATATAAGAGAATGCATTGGCTTAACACATATTAAAAATGATAAAATTGTCAAAGAATGTAGAAAAATATTTTTAAAATTCTTAAAAAATGTAAGAAAAAATTATAAAATTGTTAAAGAATGTAAGAAAAAATGGTGAAAAGTGTTAAAAAATGATTTTTTTAGGCCAATGCATTATCTTATATATGCGAGGCGACCTATGGTCGACTCGCATATATAAGAGAATGCATTGGCACAGGGCATAACTGTAACCATCACAATGTGATCAATGAACCGGTTCCAATGATATTTATTAGAATGCGAAAAATCTGATAAGTACTCCACAATTTGTTTATGCCTGTTGTGTTGAGGGAAATAAGGATATGGGTATACTGCTACATGTATACAGGGGCAGATCCAGGAAATACGTTTTCTAATTTGTACCTACCTGTAATGTACCCAACGTAACAGGGTACAAAAGTTGTGATTTTTTTGGGCGTACCAAAATTTACCATATGTTTTTGGATACTACATTCAAAACAATGATGTCCTGTGCCCATTGAAAATCAATCAGATACTGATATTAAAATAACAAGAAAAGGAATAATATTGAGTTATGGTTGTGTATTTAAGCAGTACTCTGCGCAAATACATGTACCATGCCTGGAAGTAAAAGTTAACAGTGTATGTAGCACAATTTAGTTGAATTTACCACCCGACAGCCTGTTCTGTCGCCACTTCTGATGCGGCTTCCTTTGATAATGCAGCCGACGTTTGGCAGTCATCTTCAAAGAGTTCGGTGTACCTTTGATGCCATTGTTTATATATTATGTTTAACTGTAAATGTATCTTCCTATGGATCTGTAATTAGCGATCATCATATCCAAAATGGATGACGTGCAAGGGACTGCATCTATATTTCTTTTTTCAAATATCATACTGTAAAACGTTCACCATTATTGATAATTATTGACAAAGTCACAAAGTACGTGGGACATGGAATGTTCATGCAGTGTTACTAGATAGTTAATCAATAACAAGTTGGTGTCATCACTTATTAGTGCTACATACATTACATTCTCCAACTTGGTAGCGTATATACCCCCACCCCCCACTACACGATGCGTTGCACACACTTTGAATAACAAAACTAAAAGTACAGTAACAGGCAGCGCGCACACACACAGAAGTCCGCGAAATAAAATTAAGTGCTATAATATCGGTACACAATGGGATTTTCTGCAAAACTAACTATAGTCCGTTTTCAATAAGTATGCAACAATTCCGCATGCTTTCATTTGGCCCCGTGACCGCGATGCATGTTCACGGGGAACATTGATTGACTGGACAGATATTTTTTAAATGTCTCGTCCACGGGAATAGCGATGAGGAGGGCGTTTACCTGCCGCGTAAATTTGAGTTTAGGTGGCCGATAATGGGCGGGGGCCTCATAATGACAAGACTACTGACTGGCAGTTTATAACTGTGTTCAGACTGGATGTAATGTAGTCATTGTAATTTCGATTTGATCACGTCTTTACCTGGGTGCAATATAGGCCACATATATAAACGATTAATCGACTAACAGTCGACTATAGAGGTCGACAAAACAATTGTCCACTTAACCGCGGTTAGCGTTGCCACCACGGTCGAAATGCAACTACACCGCGGCTCCACCGGTATGTTCATTAAACTGAAAAAAGACAATACAAACCAGAAATCTAACCACGGTGTACATGTACTGGTACATGCCATTCGCCCACGTTGTAGTAGTACTACTAGTACTACTAGTATAATAATTAATATAAATATAGCTGAATTCAGCAAGGGTAGCTAATTTCAGCTATTTTAGCTGATTTTTCACATTTCATAAACCTGACAATAGTTGAATTCAGGATGTGCTACACCTGACAATTAACAAATATCCATAACAATTACGGTGAATTACCATACACAATTTGACTAAATTTTGTAGTCATTTTCATGATTTTGCATTTTTGGCTTCCTATTTTCGCGTGTTCCAATCGTGACAAAAATCAAGTTCAAGGGAAAATAACTTAAATATATAAAGAAATATATTTATATTCACCTTTTGGTTTGCGTCCTCTTGGCATTAGTCAGGCTTGGAAATAACACCTCTGAGGTTTAACATCCTACGTTCTGCTTTTGTTAGAAAAATTATTCGTCTTGTTCGAGGAAATTAACCAACAGCGCCACCTATCATTTCATATCGTAACCCAAATGGGTAATATGTCAAATCCGACTTTATGAAGAGAAATATTCTCATATTTCTCTTTTTGTTAATATTGTTATCTTATAATATTGAATTTTAAGTACTTTTTATATGTCTATGATTACAATATTAATATTTTTGTCTTAGCTTTTTTTCTGGTAACTTACACGAAATTGTATCAGTAAGATTTTTTCCTGTCGGTTCTCATTGACCAGAATTTCCGATGTTGCACTTGCAGCATGTTGTCGAAAGTCGTTTGTTGCAGTTTTACGAAATGCTGATAAAGTTCGAAGAATTAGATCACCGCAGCATAATTGATGCGACGAGAGAATGTGATTGAATGTGTGTTTAATTTAACAAACTTGAGATGTAGTCCATCTAGCAATAGCAACATCATGGATGAAAAATAGAAATTGAAAATGAAAATGTAAAAATTTTGGTGCCAAATCTGAAATCAAATGAATGGCACTAATCGACTATTGTCTTATATGTATCCGGGGGGGGGGGGGCCCCTATTTTCGCTAGAGCAAGGAATTTTTGCCAGGTGTCCTGGTGCCATTTGTCTCGGGTGCCCGAAGATTCCGCACTGAATATTGCTAACAATAACATGCATGCAAATACAGCAGTTTACTTAACATGTTTTAACTTTTATGTCATTATTACTCAAACGTATAGTTATTTTAACTGTGGGTTGAAATTACTTCAATTTGGTATTCCACGCGATATGTATAGTCATGGAAGGGGCGAATCCAACATCACGAGATAAGGGCCCCCGGGCTATTTTTCTTCAAGCAAACAATTTCTGCGACAATTTGTATCGGAGTGTCGGAAAATATCTCACCCGGCGCCAAGTTTTGGGCGCCTGAAATTTCAACACTGAATATTTATGAATCTATCAAAATAAATATAGCAATTCTAAAAGTGGAGTCAAAATTTAGACAATTCTATCTACATGTATATGTAAAGAACAAATGAATGATAAACATATGAGTCGTCTACAGTGCACTCTATAGGTTATACAATGTAGTCTGATCAACGCTCGGACTATAAAACGCACTGGCGGCAGTATCATTATGAAGAGATTATCAGGCATACGCCATACTAGTCCAAAATTTACTATATATTGAAATATCTTTAGTATCCCGTAGATTTTCGACTAACGCCATACTACTATGGTATACATGTACGGTACCGTGTACATAGTATATTTTTGAATTATTATAGAAATACATTGCTGGTTTGTTTCCAATGGTATATATGCATGGCATTTAAAATTGGTTATATCTTCCAACACATGTTGTGCCACCCTAGTTGGAACAAATGTGTGATAACAAGACATCTTTAGATCACGACAAATACGCATCTGCCATTGCTTAATAAAAAAAGGTCACGAGTCCTTAAAAACATCGGTTTTCATGTGTCGTTATCATCATTTGTCAGTTGATTGACTGAACATATATTTATTCATAACCCAAACATTTACACAATATAACAATAACATGATTTTTGAGGGCATTATGGTTTCTTAACGGCCCGATAGGAATGATTAACAGCCAGAGGGCCTATAAGCGGCCCGAGACGAAGTCGAGGGCCGCTAATAGGCACGAGGGCTGTTAATCATTCCGGGAGGGCCGTTAAGAAACCATAATGCCCGAAAAATCATGTTATTACTATTATTTCCACACACTATCATTATGTAAGTGTCGTACCCCGACAACAAATATTTCACAACATCTCCGAATTAACACAATTTAATCAAAATATATAATAAGATATTTTTTTAATTTACATAAATTCGCATGGATCGTCCGGGTTGTTTGCAAACAATTATCACGTGATCAAAACAAAAATCATGTGACCAAAATACATCGAAATTAGGCAAAATATCACCGGCATCTGAGACCAAATAACTCGCGTAATAATGCTTAAATTGAAATAATATATACCTGTGTTTACCTTAGGATACCATTTAGTTAGGTATGTGTTCTATAACACATGGCAATCGGGTATTTCTTCGTTAAAAAGCTTTATAAGAATAAAAAATTCCGAAAAAGTCATCGACAGTTTGGTCACGTGACGTGTCGGGCCATCTCGTGCTAACGACGAGCATATCCCATTAGCGCCCTAGGGCCATAATGAACTTACATATTCACGTAATTTAGTTAGTGTTATGGGATTTTATCGCAGGATAAAACGTCATTAATATTCTAGAGAATGCCCTTATAGGTGGAAATAATAGATATTAATCTACTTACTAGTACAATAGTTAAATTAACATTATGGATGCAACCAGAATGTAGATGAATAAGGGATTGGAATACTAGTTAATCAATTCGGTGTCAGATATTTTTTGGTGAAAAACTGTGTTTATACTAATAAAACAAGTACATGATTGGAGTGTGATCGGACCACCCGTTTGGCTTGTATTGATGACTTATTTTGCTGGTGTATCATGAAGCTGATGGCTAAAACTGAAAAAAATCAGAATGGTCAATGGAGGAATTAAGTGGTTGGATATATGCATTGTATTGCCAGCCGAAACACCTCTATACTAGTACTGTCTAGAAGCCATGATTTTGCGATTATTCATTCTGAATTACAAAATATTCTCCCATGCACCAGCCCAAACCATAGGCGACCCGGTGATTCCGGGGGCTTATTCCATGGGCATGTCCGGTGTGCCAAAATCATCATGTCGCCCAGATAATGCACAGATTTACATAAAAAAGTTCACTGTTCAAAGAAGCTTTGATCTTCCATCACTAACCCTCCATAGTATACCATAATTGTACTGAATGTTATTGTCACTCGTTCCATATACCGCCTAATATAAAGCAAAATAAACTGGGCCCAGAACACAGGAAAACGCGTCGTTTTGAATGTAGTAACAGTAGTATACGCAAAATTTCCCGGGCTTCCACCACTTGCCGCTTTGTGGCTCGGATGATGCTACGCATCATATATACAACAATACATAGCGCCCCCCCCCTTTTTAAATTTTCTGGATCCGCCACTGGTATCTGTAGCAATAGGTCCCTGTAACCACGTCTGCTTCGGGAGGAGCGGAAAGCTCGATCAGTTTTTTGTTGCTGTTGTATTCCGTTCTTCACTGTAAGTTGAATGAGAGCTCTGGTACTGTTTGTTTGTGGGCGACCTCAGGCTTTGAGTTTGACCAAATTCACATTTAATAGTGTAATTGCTTAGGCCTAAAAAAAAAGAAGACGTTTGTTTCCGCTAACCCGACCGACCCTATTTTAAACCCCCGACCCTAAAACTTTTTATTGCCATAGCAAAAAAAACAAAAATTGGACCAAAACAAAATAAAAAAATTCAATTTTTTTTTTATTTAGGTTCCAATTCATATCATAACAAGATGCAAAACATTTATATATTTATATATATTGACATAAGAAATTTAAGTTTACAAAAAGATTTAAGTTTAACAGTTGGAATCATACTGTAAAGTATATTTGGCTTTATCTAGCTTTCATCTGTGAAAACTTCAAATAATTTGAGTTCAGGTTATTTATCATCCAGCATTCAGACTTCAGTATTTCAATCAATTACAGCACAGGAACATTAACAATTTGATCAAATCAACCTGGTTATCAGGTGGGATATCATAATACCAAATGAAAAATTAACATAAAAATTAGTACCATATATAAGGATTAACTGTCATGTGGACTGTTTTTATGGAGATGTAACCGTGAGGTAAGTGGTCATAACTTGTATGTAAAACCCGAGGTAAGTGGTCATAACTTGTGTAAAACCCGAAAGGGTTTTACATACAAGTTATGACCACTTACCTCACGGTTACATCTCCATAAAAACAGTCCACATGACAGTTAATCCTTATATTTATATACATTTAGCGAAAAAGCCACTTTTGTAAATGTATTTAAATCGAAAAGTGTATCGTGACAAAACCAGCCCAAAATATCCCACAGCACCCTTGGCAAAAGTTAACAGGAACAATTGAAACCCGACGATTTATTAAGTCAATCCTGCGTGAATCCAAATGCGCCCAAAACATTACGCGTTCGTCTTTCCAATCCCAAATGACGTATCGATGGTGTTATGAGCTGACGTATCGATGTTGTTATGAGCTGTTGCGCATTCACCGAGAAATAATTGCAACTAGCCACGTGGGCGCCGACCAATCAGAATGCTGGATTTAGTGTTGACAACACTTAGTATGTAAATATATAGTAATTACTACCTTATTAGACATTGTTTCTGTACTACATGTAGTATATTTTGTACGGTATCTGTCTCACTTGAATTTTATAAAATAGCCTATTATATGAATTAGAGTGATAATGGTAAGTCTCATTTCAAGCAGGATAAGCATAATCCATTGAACAAAAAGATATCTGACAATAACTTATAGGCATTTCCAATCCATACATATATACAAAAATTCCAAAGTTATGCTTGAGAAACTTGATCAAATTGACCTCTCAGTAAAATTCAAAATACTGACTCAAAGTGCCTTAGATTAGCTCTAAATGCAATGGATTTTCAAAAAATTTCCAGCAGGAGAACGAACCTCCACCATCATCAGGGGGTCACCCCTCCCAAACATTCCTCCGCTCAGGCCTTCAGGTTATGCGTTCGGCATATCATTGCCCAAAAACAGGTGTTCCCAAAAAATACCTAGATCCTTCACTGAATGCGGAGGAGAAGGTGGTGTTGTGAACCCATCATTAAAAGATCCAATATGTGAACAGTGCAGTGGTGCTGGACTGACTCCAGTTGTCGCCAGACCATATGGTAAATATTAGGATTATCAAAGACTATATTAGTATATAGACTAGTATAGTATATATGTAAATATTAAAGCATATGTACATGTAAGATTGAATTGGAGTTTCTAGTTCCTCTGTCATCTGGGTTAACCTGATTGGGGCCAAGAAGTGCATAGTTTGGGTTATTGCTAGTGCAAGTATTATACAGTTATTTTTCAAGATACTGAAAAAAAACAGTTAGCCTACCTACCTACCCTAATTTTTTTCAGCTCGTTAGCGGAAACAAACGTATATTTTTTTAGGCCTTAACTCTTTCACTGCCACTCAGCACCACAGACGGATTCCCCACTGCCAAGCATACAATACATGTATACAATGTATAGAATACATTATGGGTGTATAATAAGTAACATAGGGTATCTCAAGTATCGCTTGGAATAATGTGTTGAAACTTCATATTTGACTAGACATAGGCATCGCAAGTTCATAGCAACTCACGCCACCACCATAGAGGTCACGTGACCTTGGCGGCCATCTTGGTTTACACATTAATGGCTGTGTTTGATGCCTATTCATGCACATATGGGTATATATGGGTGCTATCGAAGCAGAAAATTGCCAGAAATTGGTCATTCTCAACATTTATTTCTCACGTTAGTTGTCATCTGTCAGGGAGGGACCCATACCCGTACAAAAATGTGCTATATATACCCAAATTTGAATAGGTCACGTGACCGTGGTGATTACCATGAACTTATGCGTGTGTGGTCACATATACCATGTAACATTTCAATATATCGTAAATGTCTGACTTCTGTTGTTGGAACATATAGACATGTTGATATGTTGGAGCCACATTGGCCACCTCAAATTGGTCACGTGACCTTGGTGGCCATCTTGGATCTACATATAACACTAGTATGGCCGTATGTTTTGGGTATTTTCCGACTTCATTATGTTATAAGCATTTGATGAACATATCATGTTGGGTAGGTTGCTGTATTTGAGTTTCCATTTTATATTATTGGTAAAAATGTGATCAGATAGCTAGAGATACACACGTGACCTATGAAAAGACCATGTGAGTATGACATCACCAAGTGCCCTTATATAACGGTTCGCGTTATATAGTCCTATATACATAGACTGCCTCTTATCTGCACTATCTCACACGTTCCCTGGTGTTATATAGTTTGGAACTTATAAAAATGTCATGTACATGTATGTGCCCATCACTGGAACTCATATGCGTCATATTCACTGGACAGCCATATTTACACCACATGTACCCGTCCTGCTGTCAGCATGTACCCGATTTCGACTCAAGTCGCTATCGGCTGTGTATGGGTAATTCGACGGTAGTCGCGATCGGTAGTGAAAGAGTTAAGCGTAATTCAAATTCCATATCTCAAAACTCCCCTGGAGCTGAACTGGATGCAGCCAATTACTGATGTCTGATGCTAGTAACTTTTGACATATATTTACCTTAGATTGTATGTAAGGTATAGTAACTAAGTAAGGCTATGAAAACCTATTACGCTTAAGCGTAATGGCATTACACTTAAGCGTAATGGAATTACGCTTAAGCATAATGGAGTTGTGAGTAAGGCAATTATGCTTAAAAGTGTAATGCATTACGCTCTTTTTTAAATGTGAATTTTATGGGAGGCCAAAATCACAGTTAATAATGAATTGCGCTTTTAAGCACTTAAGCGCAAATAATTACCCTGAAGGGGTCACTCTCACCAAAAAGTGCTGAAGGGTACACAGGGTTTGAAAATGTGCTGAAGGGTACACAGGGTTTGTGATCGGCACGAACACCATTACTTAAATTGTGTTTATGAAAGTCTGGTGCCCTTGGCAGTTTGTTTTCAGTACATTTTAATATTCATTGGAATGGAAACAATGGTTCTCTAACAGAAATCATGGCAGAATGTCCTTTAGAACGACATTTCAAACCCTGTGTACCCTTCAGCACATTTTGCAAATCCTGTGTACTCTTCAGCACTTTTTTAGGTGAGAGTGACCCCTTCAGCAATAATTACACTTACATGTAAGCGTAAATACCACATATTGTGCTTAAGCACAAGCGTAATTGTAACTACTATCTAACCTACAGCTATACTTAAAGTAATTGACCACCTCGGTAGCGGTAGCCTGCAACACTGTGGCGAGGTTACTGCTTCAACACTGCGTGTACTGCGGTTGCACCATGATGCATGCGGGTTCCGGTTCACAGGCATGAAAATAAAATGCAGTGATTCTCCTTATATCTGTGGAAATTAAAGGCATGGATGGCCTTTGTTATGGGTTAGAATTTAGAAATAACAGTTAACAAATTATGAAAATTTTCCCAAGAATAAACTAATAGTATAGAATAATGATCATATGAATGCGTTATTATCCACAAAACACACTTTCTTTATGTGAGCCAAGAGTTTGTTTATATACAGCACATAAATTGTGAGCGATAAGCAAAACACACAACATTGTGGCTATTGTTTAGGAGAGTGATTCATGGTGACCCATTCAACACCGAAATCTTGAGAGGTGAAGATTAGTGATGGCTATACCGGTATGTTGTAAACAACTTGGAGGAATTTCTAACCAAAGTTCAATTAGTTGTGGTCTCCTCGGTGTTGAGTGTGTTACTTATCGCATACTCTTTACACATTATGTTTGTTTACATAACATGGCATTTGTTTACATAACACAGTACTAACATGACAATAACATGCCAGAATTTACGCATTATTTATGATTGGTATAAGAACAAAGTTTGTCTAGAATATGATATTATATCTGTTGATGGCAGTTTTAATGGATGCGACTATTTTAACAGCAATAACCACCACCAACGCTTACCGTACCCTGCTGGACAAAACAAGTGTCCATTGGCACCACGGTGTATTTGCCGTTCGGCCGCGGTGGCAGAGTTTGTAACTGAAGTTGAGCACCGCGGCCGAACGGCAAGTACACTCAGACACTGCGGCCAAACAGCAAGTTCACTGCGGCCGAAAGGCAACTACCCTCGCAGTCGAATGGCATGTACACCGTGGTTAGATTTCTGGTTTGTATTGTCTTTTTTCAGTTTGATGAAAGTACACTGTGGCAACTACACCATGCTGAATGGCAATTATACCGCGGCCCAACTGTAGTTAGCCGGTGGAGCCGCGGTGTAGTTGCATTTCGGCCGCGGTGGCAACGCTAACCGCACCGCAGTTAATACCATGGTCATTACTGGGGTATCACCCCATTTTTCAAGTCAATTACTTCGATTATAGTGGTAGGTAAATAAATATTTGGTTTGCGACGTTTAAGTGTAGAGTGAACCAGTGTTTATATATAAATTAATTTACCTTGTCATACATACTAGTAGCTGGCACCAGTCATGAAACACTGGCAAATTCTGTCCCAGTTGCCGACTATGAGTTATCTCGTTGTAGTCTCGTGTTTCAGCATAATATAACCTGATAATGGTACATACATAAATATCAACTACTATTGGCAAAACATGAAATCTCATGTTGTCATATGGGATAGATTTACCCATCTGTATTCGGTAGTTAACATGTAAAGTCAAGATAGGGCAGAACAGGGATGGGTCCAGGGTCCTTTTCATACCGGTAACCGGTTTGGAAAAATCTCCTAATTCATGGTGCCACGACTTTAGTGAAATCTATATTACCCAAATAAATCAGTGGAATCCTATTTTACTCAGTGGGGGATTGTTCAAATAAAAATATGTTAAGTTAATATTCTAACATTGTGTCGTCTTCCATACTTCCGAGGTGTGATTGATTTGACTAGACATACTTTTTAAAATGGTAATGGGGAGGCTCAAATGCCTCTACACACCCCTCCCATATCCACCCCAACTCAGGCCTATAGCATTCATGGTCCCCAAAAAATCTCTGCAAATTTCAAATTGATTTTGTGATCTAATACAAAACATTAAATTTATATTATTTCAGTCATCTTGCAATAGAAAACTTCTGCAGGCAGTATGTCCAATTTTAGAGGTTACAGGAATGATAACAGGAAAGCAGATAGTCCAAAGGCCCGTGCCGTGCAAAAGAACCTACGAGAAAAAATCTGCATTAGTGAAGAAGTGAAGATCAGTATTAACTTAGCTATCCAGAAATTTCGTCAAAATGAAGATTTGACAGGTAAGAAATTAAATTACTAACAGGGTTCCGTCTCCACTAAAAAACATCTTTGATTGGTCTAAAAGTCATATAATAAATCCCATATTGACGTTTATAGCTGTCAACGTAAGGGACATCATGACAACCGGTTCAACTCTTTCTCACTGGGTTGGTTCTTCATAGCGTGAATTTATTTTTGTTTTGTTCAGTACTCTAAATTGGCCACTCCAATGCCATGGGAAAAGCTGTGGCAACATTTGGAATCTATAATGCCATGCAGCATTAAATAATTAATGGGACCTTTTATCCTAATTTCGAGGTTTGTATGTTGAACAATCCTTAATATAGAGAGATCAACATCAGATTTTGACATTTTGCGCTGATCATTCTGATGAACAAAATGTTAAAATGGTGAGACGGCATCCGGAATACTGAAATTATGCTGAAACATGCACTGGAGTGTGATTGTATAAAATGGTGAGACGGCATCCGGAATACTGAAATTATGCTGAAACATGCACTGGAGTGTGATTGCAAACCGGTGTGAATATCTTTGTGTGGAAACAAGCCATTGAAAGTTCGGTGATATCAGTTAGTTATTTTTTATTGGACATTCGGAAAAAAATTATGGTCCGATTTTAACGGGAAAAAAACAGTATTGTATACATAGTGTGCCATTAACGAATAAGTAAGATTCCACCCAAAAAATTAACAACCAACACACTGGGATCTATTTGAACACTATACTATTAATTCGCACTATTAGGTATGATAACAAGACGTACATATATAAGGAACTAAATTGTTGAGAATATTATGTCCAATCAAAGAAATATTAATCAGTGGACTGAACTTGGTTGTTTTTCGTTTTTTAACGTCAAGAAAGAATATCAATGGATGCATCTGGCATCCGAAATATGAGTCCGACTCCATCCGGCGTACTCTATCTGGCATCCTGAATACGCCATAACAGACCCTCAATCCGTCGTCCGAAAAGGGGGGTGTCACTCATATATTCATCCTTGTTGCTCCACGACTGTTGAAAAGCATCAATGTCACACGGGGGACTATTAAAATAACCGGTGTCTGTGCGTCCGTCCGTGCATCCGTCCGGAAATGGTTTCCGGATGATAACTTTAGTTTCGGTTATTAGATTAAAATGTGAGTTTATCAGACCAAAATACAGGTCAATTTCGAATATGGGTTTGCTCCGCCCATTTTTGCGAGAGTTATGGCCCTTTTTAGCTCAACTTACTTTTGTAAGTTTGAGCTATTGCCATGGTTTGGCGTCCGTCGTCCGTGTGTGCGTGTGTCCGTCAACAATTTCCTTTGGCGCGGGCTACAGGTCGTACCTTTGGTCTGATCTTTATGAAATTTGTCATGAATGTTGACATTGACATATAGATGGGAACGAGTCATTTTGGGGTCATACGGCCAAAAAACATGGCAGCTGGCAGCCATCTTGGATTTCAAGATTCAATCCATTGGCGCGGGCTACAGGTCGTACTGTTCATCTGATCATCATAAAATTTGTCATGGATGTTAATAATGACATGTAGATGCGAACGAGCGATTTTGGGGTTGTTCGGCCAAAAAACATGGCTGCCAGCAGCCATCTTGGATTTTACTCTTTGCATGACTAAATCCTTTGGCGCGGGCTACAGGTCGTTGCGTTGGTCGGAAGTTTATGAAATTTGTCATGGATGATAACATTGACATGTAGATGGGAACGAGTGATTTTGGAGTCGTTCGGCCAAAAAACATGGCCGCCAGCAGCCATCTTGGATTTTACTCTTTGCATGACTAAATCCTTTGGCGCAGGCTACAGGTTGTACCTTTGGTCTAATCTTTATGAAATTTGTCATGAATGTCGACATGTAGATGGGAACGAATCATTGTGGGGTCATTCGGCCAAAAAACATGGCTGCTGGCGGCCATCTTAGATTTCAAAATTCAATCCATTGGCGCGGGCTACAGGTCGTACTGTTCGTCTGATCATCATGAAATTTGTCATGGATGTTAATATTGACATGTAGATGGGAACGAGTCATTTTGGGGTTGTTCGGCCAAAAAACATGGCCGCCATCAGCCATCTTCGATTTTACTCTTTGCATGACTAAATCCTTTGGCGCGGGCTACAGGTCGTAGCTTTGATCGGAAGATCATGAAATTTGTCATGGATGTTAACAATGACATGTAGATGGGAACGAGTGATTTTGGGGTCGTTCGGCCAAAAAACATGGCTGCCAGCAGCCATCTTGGATTTTACTCTTTGCATGACTAAATCCTTTGGCGCGGGCTACAGGTCGTTGCGTTGGTCGGAAGTTTATGAAATCTGTCATGGATGTTAACACTGACATGTAGATGGGAACGAGTGATTTTGGAGTCGTTCGTCCAAAAAACATGGCCGCCAGCAGCCATCTTGGATTTTACTCTTTGCATGACTAAATCCTTTGGCGCGGGCTACAGGTTGTACCTTTGGTCTAATCTTTATGAAATTTGTCATGAATGTTGACATTGACATGTAGATGGGAACGAATCATTGTGGGGTCATTCGGCCAAAATAACATGGCTGCTGGCGGCCATCTTAGATTCCAAATTCAATCCATTGGCGCGGGCTACAGGTCGTACCTTGGTCTAATCTTTATGAAATTTGTCATCAATGTTAATATTGACATGTAGATGGGAACGAGTCATTTTTTGGGGTCGTTCGGCCAAAAAACATGGCCGCCAGCAGCCATCTTCGATTTTACTCTTTGCATGACTAAATCCTTTGGCGCGGGCTACAGGTCGTAGATTTTATCTGAAGATCATGAAATTTGTCATGGCTGTTAACAATGACATGTAGATGGGAACGAGTCATTTTGGGGTCGTTCGGCCGAAAAACATGGCTGCCAGCAGCCATCTTGGATTTTACTCTTTGCATGACTAAATCCTTTGGCGCTGGCTACAGGTCGTAGCTTTTATCGGAAGATCATGAAATTTGTCATGGATGTTAATATTGACATGTAGATGGGAACGAGTCATTTTGGGGTAATTCGGCCAAAAAACATGGCCGCTGGCAGCCATCTTGGATTTCAAGATTCAATCCATTGGCGCGGGCTACAGGTCGTACTGTTCGTCTGATCATCATCAAATTTGTAATGGATGTTAATAATGACATATAGATGGGAATGAGTGATTTTGGGGTCGTTCGGCCAAAAAACATGGCTGCCAGCAGCCATCTTGGATTTTACTCTTTGCATGACTAAATCCTTTGGATCGGGCTACAGGTCGTTGCGTTGGTCGGAAGTTTATGAAATTTGTCATGGATGTTAACACTGACATGTAGATGGGAACGAGTGATTTTGGAGTCGTTCGGCCAAAAAACATGGCCGCCAGCAGCCATCTTGGATTTTACTCTTTGCATGACTACATCCTTTTGCGCGGGCTACAGGTTGTACCTTGGTCTAATCTTTATGAAATTTGTCATGGATGTTAATAATGACATGTAGATGGGAACGAGTGATTTTGGGGTCGTTCGGCCAAAAAACATGGCCGCCAGTAGCTATCTTGGATTTTACTCTTTGCATGACTAAATCCTTTGGTGCGGGCTACAGGTCGTAGCTTTGGTCAGATGGTCATGAAATTTGTCATGGATGATAACAATGACATGTAGATGGGAAAGAGTCGTTTTGGGGTCATTCTGTCCAAAAACATGGCCACCAGCAGCCATCTTGGATTTTACTCTTTGCATGACTAAATCCTTTCGCGCGGGCCATTTTGGATTTCAAAATTCAATCCATTGGCGCGGTCTACAGGTCGTACTGTTCGTCTGATCATCATGAAGTTTGTAGGTCGTAGCTTTGGTCAGATCTTCATAAAATTTGTCATGGATGTTAACAATGACAAGTAGATGGGAACGAGTTCTTTTGGGGTCAATTGGCCAAAAAACATGGCCGCCAGCAGCCATCTTGTATTTTACTCTTTGCATCACTAAATCCTTTGGCGCAGGTTAGACATTTCAATTAGCACCTTTCCTATTCCTCCATTTACTGTCAACCATTAAATTATTCCCCTACCTAAGTTGAGCTACAGTGTCATTGACACTTTCATTTTACTTAGAATCTGGTAATTTTCTGGTTTCCGGATGATAACTTCAGTTTGTGTGATCATATCTGAACCAAATTTGGTATGTGAGTTTATCAGCCCTATATACAGGTCATGTTCGAATATGGGTTTGCTCCACCCATTTTTGCGAGAGTTATGGCCCTTTTTCGACTTGGAATCTTGTAATTTTCTGGTTTCCGGATGATAACTTCAGTTTGTGTGATCATATCTGAACCAAATTTGGTATGTGAGTTTATCAGCTCGAACTACAGATCAAGTTCGAATATGGGTATGATCCACCCATTTTGTTCTGAAATTTAGTATCGGATTTAGGGTCCTTGTTATTTTTTTCAGAAAAGCTGATGCCCCCAATGAAGCCACTTTTTCGGGGGACACTGGCCGGACGGCCTTTTATTAAAAATAATTTCAGTAACTTATAAATGTTATTTACATGCATTCAATTTGTAAATATTTACTGATAATATACCAGCATGAATATTGCCATGTTAACCAACATTTTTGGTCAAACCTAAATGGTTTTATAATTTTATATTCAAATACAATAATAGAATTGTTTGGTAATTGTTCAATATACCGATGTGATATTATCTTCTATTAGACCATAGATATAAACATTGTTCTTCAGTTAAAATTTTGCACAGATATATTTATAATGCATAATGCACTGATTATTAATTATTTGAAATTGATTTAAAGTCAGATCGGACTAATTAGATATTCTAATTCACTCTTCTAACAGGTAAATCCAATTTCTGTGGCGCTGATCAGTCAGTTGCCCAGGTGTACATGACTAGTTCTAAACTATAGGCCTGCTCATTGATAAAAATAATTCTGAATCATTGTGTGGTTCTCCCGGTAGTATCTTCGCTCTTAGGGACAACAATGTAAACGGCGGGAAATTCGAAGTATGATTGAGCGCACATCGGCTTGGTACCGTGAATGTCTGGAAAATTATTCAGACAACCTGGTTTAATTGGAACAATTCTTTCTAAATCAATCGAAGGATGTCTGAATTATGACATAATGACAGCAATCAAAAATGACGTTACAAACAGCAAACCTATGAAGTTCGATGCCCAGACCACTGAGGCAATACAATGTCAGTGGCTTTTTAGTAGTGTAATAGTATTATACCTTGGCCACGAAACTTGCGTTTATTAATATCATTCATACATATCCGATGTAAAATTGGTGTGATATAGAATTTGAGTCGATGGATTCCTTTGGATTGCTCTGTTTATTTGTATTCAAAATTTGGAACTATATCTTCATGGAGCGGAGTACAATTTCTAAGAGGAAATGATAAGGATTATTTGTGAATTGTCAATTATGTCCAGTTGAGCAACTCTTACAAATGTACACAGATTCTCATGTCTACAGCATGATTTATCGGGCACTATGAATTAGAATGGGGATAGACATGCTGTCGGTGTGATTTTGAGACATTTATTCATGGATTTTCTGATGAAAAATCTGTTTTACCGGTTTGTCGCATATATATAACTCTATTTTCTATCGTAAAATGCACTGATAAATGTCCCATAATCACCCAGACAGCATTTTTATCCACTAAATCCAAAATTAAGTATATGTACAGGGTGTACTGGTACATGTATAGAATTCCAATTACATGTACATGTAGTTCAAATACACATGTTAAAATTGTACTCATTTGCCTTGTCCTCACGCCACCTTGCTACCTGTGTGTACACTTACAAGTAGGTCTGGTCTAATGTAAAACACATTGGGGCTGATTTATGACACAACCCTGTATAAAAGCATACATTAATATAATAAAAAGAAAATGTATATTACGGTTTTCTTAACAATTTCATTCATTTTTAAGAATATGAATTTCCATCATCCTTGACGTCCATAGAGCGGAAATATATTCATCAACATGCCCAGCACAATGGACTGAAGACAAAGAGTCGAGGGTTAGTCACGATTATATTTAACCCTTTACCCAACAGAAGGGCCCTGTGCCAATGCATTCTCTTATATATGCGAGTCGACCATAGGTCGCCTCGCATATATAAGAGAATGCATTGGCTTAACACATTAAAAATTGTTAAAGAATGTAAGAAAAAATGGTAAAAAGTGTTAAAAAAAGATTTTTTTTAGGCCAATGCATTCTCTTATATATGCGAGGCGACCTATGGTCGACTCGCATATATAAGAGAATGCATTGGCACAGGGCATAACTGTAACTATCACAATGTGGTCAAGGAGACGGTTCCAATGATATCCATATTTGTATGGTTCTATTGAGACAGACCGAAGATAGTTTAGGCTGTTGAAGCTTTATTTGGCCAGTTTTGGCCGGTTTGTTGGGTAAAGGGTTAAACAATTATTAGTGATATTCTGTTTAATCATCATCACTTTAAATGCACTCAAATTCCATTGTCTTGGCCGATATTTATTCTTGTTACAATGTAGCTAAAATTGATATCTCACTGTTACAAAATAGTGGTACATTAAGGTCTATTCACCCATGTGATACATGTACATGTATATATGGTATTGATATGCTAGGATCAATGAGGTCTTACAACAAAAATATATTTATGTAAACATGTAGTTTTATATTTCTCTGAAAGACATACAATTACTATTTTCGCATAAGGCATTTTGTTCTTATTGCTTGGCTGCCAGAATTATTTACATTTTATATCTTTTGATAAATTGCCATTTGTCTTGAAATTAAACATAACACACTTTGGATGACGACGATGATGACAAGCTGACGATGATGACGATGGCAACTAAGATAATGATGATGGCAATGATGGACGAATATGGCGAGGATGATGATGAGGAAGACCAGGATGATGATGATAATGAGGATGATAGTGATAATGATGATTACACAAACAAAAGACCCTGAATTTGATGGCCAAATGTCACTTTATTTACATACACTGTATATAAATATGTTATATAACTCTATATTTTGTACATAATAGTACTATTGAGTAATCATTAAAGCAACCTATAAAACATATTTCATGTATTTTTGTAGCAAAGGTGCCACTCGATACTTAACAGCTTTTAAGAAGACGGGTCTTCTTGTCCCTGATGGCGCCTCAACCTTCCAGCTTCTTAGAAACTCCAGGTTGTACATCCTTAACTTACTCAAGAAATATCCTCTGACAGTGAAGGAACGTCAAGATGTCACACCACAGACAGAGAGAAGTAACCCCGGAGATGGTAACATTTAGTCAAATCAAGCCTGGAAATAGTGTGAGGTCCCCAGAGGGTGAATTTAGTTATTCTTCCCCCACACAGTGGGCTAGCATCACCAAATTCACCCTCTGGGGACCTCATTCTGCTTAGACCTCATCTTCTGGGAAGTATCTGTAGTCTCAAATTAACATTGTTTTTAGTTACTTTTTCCCTTCTGTTCAGTTTCTATGTCCCATAAATTGCATAATCGAGGTGAATAATGGGTGAACATCACCAACTTCAACTGGGGAACTTCAAGCTGATCCGATGTCTCCCATAGCAGTTGAGGCCTAAGCAGATTGAGGTTCCCAGAGAGTGAATTTGGTGGTGCTAGCCAACCATGTGTTAGCATCACTAAATTCACCCTCTGGGGACGTCATTCTACAAATGTCAGACACTATTTCCAGGTCTTGAGTCAAATATTAATCATATAGGTCACTAACATTGAACCGTCCTTTCCTATATCAGGATTTGCATTTTGTAAATTTGTAACGGGCTGGAAAAATGGCTTGGTGCTTTCTATGATGAAGCTTACACAGGGCTGGAATACACATGGGCGTGTTGTTAAAATGAGTAAAATAGAAATAAAAAAATAGATCAATTCAAATTGAGCGCACCTCTTTAACCCTTTACACAACAGAAGGGCCCTGTGCCAATGCATTCTCTTATATATGCGAGTCGACCATAGGTCGCCTCGCATATATAAGAGAATGCATTGGCTTAACACATTAAAAATTATAAAATTGTTAAAGAATGTAAGAAAAAATGGTAAAAAAAGGATTTATTTTTAGGCCAATGCATTCTCTTATATATGCGAGGTGACCTATGGTCGACTCGCATATATAAGAGAATGCATTGGCACAGGGCATAACTGTAATCATCACAATGTGGTCAATGAGCCGGTTCCAATGATATCCATATTTGTATGGTTCTATTGAGACAGACCGAAGATATTTTAGGCTGTTGAAGCTTTATTTGGCCGGTTTGTTTGGGTAAAGGGTTAAAATAATTAATAAAGGGCGTTTACTTTTCAGATACCTCCTCACTTCTAATGGCCGTAACTCACACCTGAACCGATTCTTAACATTCCAACACCCATCGAGTTAAAGCTATATTTTGCAATTATAGTACACAAGTCTAAGATAAACTGTTCCAAAAACTTTGAAAACAGACACTGAACACAAAAATCACTGAGAGCACGGCTAATGGGTGCTCGATAGCACAGGAGAAAATATATGTCCATTTCAAAGTCAATAATTATTGATAAAAAAAACCCACCTTGTACAATAAATCTTCATGCATACCGGGACTACATAACCGTATCCTACCAACATGCACAAACTGCTGGACTGTTCAAATTCTCTTCATAAGACATTAGAAGAAATCATGTACAACTTGTTTTACTGAGAACAAATACACTGAATGATTATCAACTTACCGATAATCAGTTTAAGAGAAACATAATTGTCGCAAGAATGTGTTGAAATCAAGTTCAATAAACCAAAATGGGCAGTATTGAGTTTTTGTTTTGAAAGCACGAAAACCCTAAACTGTATTACAAGGTGAATTCAACCGAATGTTGCCACTATGCATGTTGACGTCATTGGTATAAAACAAAATTTTTACAGTTACATTTTAATTTCATTTTGACACGCCTTAGTAAATTGGTGGATACATATAAGTATATCTGTTTTTGAGATTGTTGCCTCTGTTCATGGCTTTTTGCATGCTAGTTTGGTATAGCAGTGTGTTAATTTTGCACGATAAGTACTATACAAGTATAGTTGTGTGCTAAATTTAGCACGTGTGCTAAATTTAGCACAACACATCACATTATAGAACACTGCTCTTGACCAATGAGAAGGTGCCATTTCTGAGTGCGGTGAAATATACCCGCGTAATCAACTCCAAGCCATGCTCGATTCATTAAATATGTCTAGGAAAAACTCACTGGAGTCATAGAATTTGTCACCTCAGCTTGGAAAGAAAGTTGAAGACCAATCTATGTCAGACCTCCCCTGGTATGGTAAAATATAAAGAGTATTTGTATCTCTTACTTGCAGAAGGTTGAAAACCGCCGATGAATTGCTTCAGTAAAATTAATTAAAGTTTCTCTATTAATAGTATATCACATATTTATCAACCTACCAATATTTGAATGGGACATAACCGAGAAATTATTCTGTAAAATTTGAGGCATGAAGTATACGAGTCACTTTAAATAAAATAACATGTATTTTGCAAATCAGAATTTAGCCAACATTCTTCAGTTAAATATTTGTTTTCAATCATTTCAGTTATTATGGAACTCAACAAGACTGCAACAGGACGCCTAAACAAGGGCTTGCCACAAGTTCCACCAAAGCGAGGGTCGTCAGATCTGAGCAACTTCGGGTGTACTTTACCAATATCAAAATGCAGGGCTGAAATCGTATCAGTGCTGAGCAACAACAGAGTTATGATGGTGTCCGGAGAAACCGGGTCAGGTAAAACTACACAGGTAATTATTGGTGCTCCAAGTTTGTATACTTTTTGTTTTCGCATTGCATTATTTGTTTGCAAAATCAATAACATGAAAATATGCTGGGGCTTCGTGATTGGGGCGTGCACAGGGCTCAATTTAACTGGATTCACATCACATTTTGCAATGGAATTTCAAATTTCTGCTAACCAATTTACATTTAAAAAACATGTATTGGTAGGGAATGTTA
The DNA here is from genome assembly GCA_032622095.1 of Siphonodentalium dalli. Classification (NCBI taxonomy): domain Eukaryota; kingdom Metazoa; phylum Mollusca; class Scaphopoda; order Gadilida; family Siphonodentaliidae; genus Siphonodentalium; species Siphonodentalium dalli. The sequence goes on from CP136063.1 coordinate 251,529,436, forward strand.
TACAAATCTACCCAGTGCTGCAAAATGCTATGCAAATTAAAAAAATTAAATTGACACAGGTTCATTTTTTTGGCCTTATTGTACTGTTATCTGTAATTACACTGTAACAATAATGTTTACATGACAATTGTTTTGATAAACAAAATCTCATTATTAGAGAGTTATTATCATGAAATTAGAACAAAGTCAATCTATTTTCACATGTTTATGATGACGTTAATCAAATTTATTTTATTTCACATGAACTCATTCTGAACAAGCCTGAGTTTAATTTGCAGAATGAGGTCCACAGAGGTGAATTTACATGAACCCATTCTGAACAAGTCTGAGTTTAGTTTGCAGAATGAGGTCCCCAGAGGGTGAATTTAGTGATGCTATCCATCATAGCATGCTAGAATCACTAAACTCACCCTCTGGGAAACACAGATTGAAGTTCCCAAATGGTGAATATTGTCATGTACACCCACTGGGAACCTTGATTATACAATGTGTAGTGATGAGCCGATGATCGGAAACGACAATCGGAATCGGCCGATTGTGGCCCATCGGATGACAATCGGTACTCGGGTTTCAACATCGGCATTTCCGATTGTCTAAATAATAATCAGGTGCTTATTTTTCTTCAATAAACTGTGTTAAATATAACGATGTTTTGTTGAATAAATGACCAGTAAACATGGGGAAAGTGCAACCAAATACAAATTTGATGATATACAGCCAGGTCCTGCCTAATACAGGTATAAATCCCCGGAAGTACATGTCACCTGACACATAATTACGCAGTTCACTGTATTCACCACGCTTCAGTTATTATATATCGAATGAATTGAAATAATTATGTAAAATGAACCAGTGACCTCAATTACCTCTTATCTTTTAGCCGACATAAAAAAAACCTGTAGACAGTAAACAAGTGTTGCGTCATCCTTGGTATTGTCTCTACAGACTACAGTTGAGTTCAGGATGATGTGGTATAACAATCCTCAGACGGAGGTCTCATGTTGAATTCTTGTATTTCATTAATTGGATAGGGATAAATACACTGGTAACAATTATTAATATTATTTAATTGTTTTTATTTGTAATTAAACATTTTGTTCCTGTTTTGATGTGAACGGTCATGCACTCTTCTGAGTTGTCATTGCGGCGAATGCCAAAACTCACCTGTGTCTGTGATTGTAGCCAGAATTCAGACCCCCTATTGACTTACAGTTGTATAAGGCGCATGCACATTTTGAGGGGAAATACTGGGTCAACAAGTAGCGACTTATAGACAGAAATCTACGGTAAATTGAGCATAATTATAACATGTGTACTGGTTGTCAGGACGCAGGAATTCGTTCACAAGTCCACCCATACCTACCTTTATACTTACCCAAACGTATACTTATGTATACTGGTATATTACTGATGTTGTTGCTTCCAAATCGAAGTAGTATATAACACATATAACATATTTTGGTATTATTATTACAATAATCGGAATCGGCACCTGAATCGGCCGATTGTGATCTCAAATAATCGGCAATCGGCGTAAGGCTCTATTTGACAAACGGCTCATCACTAACAATGTGTCATCTGCCAATTTGGGTATATAGAGAAACTAAACTAAAAAAGAAATAGATTCTGGGTGAAGAAGTTTCTATAGCAATTTGATAATAAAGAAACTTTCCAGAGAAGATGAGGCCTAAACTGAATGAGGTCCCCATAGGGTGAATTTGCTGCTGCTACCAGCTATGTGTGATATCTAGCGTTACTAAATTCACCCTCTTGGGACCTCATTCTGCAAATGACAGACACACTAAACTCAGACTTGACACTGAAGGCCTTGTGTTCTTATAGGGCTATTTTGGCAATCAAAATATGTAATTACTAGGCCCGAAACAATCATTTGATACGCCCCTGTATTCTATATACCTTAATTATGACCTTTGACACTAGTACCCAAGATTCATGAATATTTCCCACAATACCTTGAAGTTGATCCATATCGCACCCAAATCTAATTCATATCGACTCGACACTTTGAATTGTCAACATTGGCAAAATTTTCCGTTCTAATTGTGTGTACATTACAGGTGCCTCAGATGATACTTGATACATGTGCCAATGATAACGTACCCTGTAGAATATTCTGCACCCAGCCTCGAAGGATCGCCGCTTTGAGTATTGCTGAGAGAGTCGCCAGTGAACGCGGAGAGAAAATTGGACAGACTGTTGGGTATCAAATTAGGTTGGAAAGTCGGTATGTTTACCACTACATATTACACACCTTTTGATGCTTCATAAGGATTTCTCCGTGAATTAAAAATGGTATTGTCCAGTGTTGGCACTGGCCCAGAAAATCTATATCCCGCATACTATCAGGGATTGGATCTAACTATCACCAGGCTTCATCGAAATTGGGGACTATGAAGTTTTTCAAGGCATAGTCTCCTACTTCTCCATGCTATAACTCCAGGATGTTTTTAATCTTGACACCTGTACATGTTTTTAACTAAACTTTATTTTGTAAAGTTTGAGCTATTGCCATGGGTTGGCATCCGTCCGTCCATCAACAATTATATTTGGCTCAACCTACAGGCTGTATCCTCATCCGATCATCATGATATTTCATATGGATCTTCATGGTGACCTCTAGATAAGAGCCATTGATTTTTTCTTAAATTTGATAAAAAACATGGCCGCCAGCAGCCATTTTGGATTTCAAATTTGAATCCATTGGCACACAATGCAACCCGCATTTATTGGAGAAATGTTTTGAAAATTTACAGGCATGTTTAGGATCACCTCTAGATGGGAGCCATCAAATTTTAGCGATTTTCGATGAATTGACTAAATGTTTTGGCACACCCTACAGGGCACATCCCTCATTTGATCGCCACAAAACTTGATCATGATGTTCAGGGTGACCACTAGATGGGAGCCATAAAATATTTTTTGAGCTGCGTTGGATATGGCTGCCAGCAGCCATCTTGTATTTTACTCTTTGCATGACTAAACCTTCGGCACACCTACAGGCCACATCCCTGATCCAATCATCACCAAACTTGATACGGATCTTCGGGGTGACCTCTATAATCTATAATGGAGTCATCGATTATTTCCAAAATTTATTTTTAAAAACATGGCCGCCAGCAGCCATCTTTAATTTCAAATTTGAATTGATCGGCACACCCTGCAGTCCGCATATATCAGAGAAATGTTTTGAAAATTTATAGGCATGATAAGGATCACCTCTAGATGGGAGCTATCAAATTAGAACGTTGTTCAACAAAAAATATGGCTGCCGGCAGCCATCTTGTATTTTACTCTTTGGATAACTAAATCCTTTGGCACACTTCATATTGATTTTCTGGGTTACCATTAGATGGGAGCCATCAAATTTTTCAGAATTTGTTTGAAAAATATGGCCACCAGTGGCCATCTTTGATTTTACTCTTTGCATGACTAAATCCTTCGGCACATCCAACATGCCACATCCCTCATCTGATCTTCACCAAACTTCATATGGTTCTTCGCGATAACCTCTAGATGGGAGCTGTCCAATTTATCCAAAATTCATTAACAGCCATTTTGCATTTCACATTTGAATCCATTGGCACACCCTGCAGCTCACATTTATTGGAGAAATGTTTGAAAAGAAAATACACAATACAATCCCTTTACTTTAACCCTTTACCAGGGTTTCCGCCAGGCCGGCTGCGGGTCCGTCCTACGGACCCATTCCCCCCACCGGTCGTTGCATGAAATCCCGCTCATACACAAATAAATGACGCTATTAAAAACGTATTCAGTCTTGTCTGTGTCGACAGGCTATATATCTACACTTATTTTCATTAATATTGACAAAATGAAATCGGCTCAGTCCATCTCCCGAAAAAAACAATAAGAAAGAGCGGGTCAAATAGCAACATTAGATACAGCATAATGCATGTCGCGGTAACATTAAAGAATGCCGGACTGTTGAGTGTGGATATTTTTGTGCATGGGATTCCATGGATGAAACTACTCACGCTCGAAGACCCCGTGCTATCGTACGATTACATAATTGGATCAAAGACCCAATTGCTGATTGTTATGCACAGGATTTTCGTGGATGAAACTACTCAATGTTGATCATTTATCTTATTGCTGTATTATCATTTGTTTTGAGTTCGAAGTAAGTGAAGTTCTTGAAAAATACATGTGATTCTCTACGTGTGTTGATTATTATGCGTATATTGCCATGCAAACTTAACAAAATCCCAAAGTGATTTATTTCACAATAATACAGAACCTGTCCCAAATCGGTCTTTATAGCGGGAATTCATAGTGACAACACCATTCATTTGAGCCATATTACATGCATGGAGGAAAAACACGAAAACATACCCCCCCCCCCCCCCCCCCAATATGAATATAAAGTTAAAGTACGGTCAATAATAGTTTCGTTGTCCTGCCTGGGTACCCAAGCACAACCAACGACGCACATGTTCACATTTCCCGCCAAAAACTCAATTATATTTTACTAGCAGGTTAGCCCGCCACTGGCGGCATTCGTCCCATGGCTTTGTTCGATCCATTAATTTTAGTTTTTCAATGTAACCCCATACAGGACCTGGCTACTCAAAAACCAAATTTCATGTCGATAGCTCCACCCGTTTCCGAGATCTGGTCTGCGCATGCGCGAATCTGGCGTCGCACGGGCTCGGCGACCCGATAAAATTTGTATCCGGGGCAAGATACATTCACATACCAAATTTCAAGTCGATAGCTCCACCCGTTTCCGATATCTCGTCTGCGCATGCGCTGCACTTGCGTCGCACGGGCTCGCCAATACGACAGCGACGACCACCTGGTCAAACTACACTCACGTACCAAGTTTCGTCCCGATCGGTCGAGGTGTTGGTATCTGATGCAAAAGACGAAATTGTGAGTGTTGGTCAATAGTCCCCGCCGTGAACCTCATCGTCGCAAAGAGCGGACAGTCAATTAACCCCGTTGTGAACCTCAATCACCAACGCGACGTAAACATGTGTTGCGTTCTAAAAATAGGAAAGCACTTTCTCTCTGCATAATTCTGCAGATGCTAATAACGTTGCTCCCCGTAGGTAGCAATATCGTTGTTGTTGATATTTACGGCTTGGGGGCTATTTTCTTATTTAGCAAGTTTGAGCTCAATCGGTTAGAGTCTATAAAGGACACACTCATATATATGACACTTCCCGTAGGTAGCAAGTTTGAGCTCAATCGGCATTCCCTGGAATTTCCCGTAGATTGGCAGATTCCAGTAGCTTTATAACGGTATATCTGGGGAGAAATCTGATGCTATATTCGTGATTATGTGGGATGATTTCGGTATATACCGAGGTATACTGTAAAAACAAAGCGCGTCATCCGTGCTCGCAGGGAATAAATTTCGAGCGATAACGTTTGCGTTCCCGTATAACTCTGCAGATGCGAATAACGTTGAATGGGAAACAGACGCTCTTTATAGAGATGCGTCAAAAACAAACGCTCATTAAATAATCACTTGATTAACCCCCGCCGTGCCTTTGCTGTGATTTGAGATTGGAGAACGGGTGCTCTGAGCTTCTCTAAACCGCGACCACGGTCGTGTCGGTGGGATTTGACACTTACATAGGAAGTTTGAGCTCAATCTTTACACGCGTTTTGGATTCTATGAAGTACATATATACACATATATATACGAAGTCTCAAAATATATAGTATAGATAACACGTTGGCTAAAACTCTGTTCTATAGCTGTGGTCATCAGTTATTGGACTAATACAGACTATTGAACAAGCTACATGTACGCGTTCCGAGTGAAAGATTTTGCTACCATTTGTATTTTGCTGCTATAAAGATCTCCTGCAGACAAACCCTGCAGTATGGCGTAACAGCACACAAATAGTTTTAGGATTGACAGAATATATAATCCTGTCAGTTTCAGTTTCACTGACGCTATTGAAATTCTAAGAAATATTTTATTCAATTCTCCTTGCTAGGTATAATTGGTCAATGCGTAGATGCTTTTTAGTGTTTAGATTCATTATACTTGTTGGAATCTTATTGTAAGTTATAAATTTGTAAACACTGCATTAAACTCGTAGCTCGTTCATTTATATAGTCTTCAATCAGACGGCAATCTTACGTACGTAATTAAATGACTAACTATTTGGATACCATCAACAGAATTAATGCAACGACGGAAATGATCGACTTGCATAATATACGTAGCTTTGGATTGCTTTCTGGGACACTCAGGTGCAAGGAAATGGATTCTTTTCAGTGTCAAATAAAAAAAAATTCTGTGTTTCCCCAATACGGACTCATTAATTTCCCCCTGGCGGAAACCCTGCCTTTACCCAACAGAACTGCCCTGTGCCACAAGAATGCATTGGCTTAACACATATTAAAAATGATAAAATTGTTAAAGAATGTAAGAAAAAATGGTAAAAAGTGTTAAAAAAAGATTTTTTTTTAGGCCAATGCTTTCTCTTATATATGCGAGGCGACCTATGGTCGTCTCGCATATATAAGCATTGGTACAGGGCATAACTGTAACCATCGCAATGTGGTCAATGAACCGATTCCAATGATATCCATATTTGTATTAGGGTTGAAACGATTAATCGACTAGTCGTAGACGACGCTGAAATGCCAGAACATCGACTCTGAATTTTGCCGTCGACTAGTCGGAACATAGTGTATTAGTTCCATGTTTAACGTTTTCAAGATCGATTCCGACATAAACGGTGTTAACTGCGCATAAGTTACGGTAAGTATAACGTTTGTTGGCACCCGGAATTGACAGTGTTACTAGTATAGACACACACGGTGACCCGACTATTACTTGAAAGAATGAAATTGACAACACAATGTCTCACTCGTCGTTTGAGGTCAAAGACATCACTGCGACATGCTGGCAATGATTGACAGGGCTTTATCGTTTGTCGGAGACCGCTTTGATCTAGACACTGTGTATATTTCAATTGATCAATTGAAGGTCGCTTAAGGTGACGTCATTGTTGCTACCGTATATAAATGATACTGACATTAAGAACTGGCTATCGTATTCTACAACATAGCCTATTCTATAGGGCGTATTTAGTCGGAACATTAACATTTTATAGTGACACCGCTCGGCACCGGTTTATTTGTGATCACGTGACTAAACGAAATCTCGAACGCAGATATTAAATTTAAAACCGTATAAATGATCGAGTTTCTAATCATTATCCACCACATGTCTAATTATATAATTACATTCAGTGTGTTGGATAAATATAAAGATGTTTACAGTATTATTTCCCAAATAAATTGGTGTCTATGCAGGGAAATGCGCTACGCAATAGACCGTCATTGCATCAGTCATCAGTGTACGCCATGTATGATGAATTTTCCGTACCATGTTATGTTTGACAGTTTTGATATCGGGTACCGACTAGTCGACGCAACGCGACTTTTGGGTCTCGACTAGTCGACTCTGGAATTCACTAATCGTTTCAACACTAATTTGTATGGTGTTATTGAGACAGACCCAAGATATTTTAGGCTGTTGAAGCTTTATTTTGGGCGTTTTTGGCCGGTTTGTTGGGTAAAGGGTTAACTTTCCTTTCTCTTGGTCATTCCATTGACTGCTCAGCATAAAAATATTAATGCCTCCCCAAGTTGAACTTCAGTGTCATTGAGACTTTCATTAAATTGCACCATTGGATGTCGTCACTACCAGATTCTCAACTTAAGTGATGAACCTATGACCTTTTTCTACGCCCGATGTATTATGTTGTTTGTCTGTCCATCCATCTGTTCACTTTTTGTCCGCCGACCCAACGGGTTCGGAGGACTATTATAATCAGCCTGTGCGTCCGAGGTTTCCGGATGATAACTTTAGTTAGAGTGAACCAAATTAAACTAAATTTGGTATGTGGGTTTACTAGCAGAAAAGACAGGTCAAGTTCGAATTCTGGTTCCGTCCGCCAGAGTTATGCCCCCTTTTCGACTTAGAATTTGACCGTCTGTTAACATTTTTGGTTTCCGACCGATAACTCCAGTTTGGAATATTTGATCTGAACCAAAGTTGGTATGTGTATTTTCCAGTTAAAGATACAGGCCAAGTTCGAATATGGGTTCCGCCCAATTATTTTTACATGAGTTACGGCCCTTTTTCGACTTAGAATTTGACCGTCTGTTAACATTTTTGGTTTCCGACCGATAACTCCAGTTTGGATTATTTGATCTGAACCAAAGTTGGTATGTGTCTTTCTCCCAGCAAAACACAGGTCAAGTTCGAATTCGGGTTCCGCCCGCCAATTTTCACCGGAGTTATTTCCCTTTTTTACTTAGAATTTTTGCCAATTTGAGGTTTCCGGATGATAACTTTAGTAAATGTGTACTGAATGAAATTAAATTTGGTATGTAGGTTTACTAGCACTAAAGACAGGTTTTTATGCGCAAACAACGGTCATATCAAGCCGACACTTAGAGGCGGACATGAGGTCTACCGACCTTTTATTTCCTTTCCGGATGATAACTCTAGTAAGTCTGAACTGAATGGACTGAAATTTGGTATGTGGTTTACCAGCACAAAATACAGGTCATGTTCAAATTTGGGTTCCGCCACCAATTTTCACCAGAGTTACGGCCAATTTTGTTGGAATTTGTACTTAATATTGATGTTTGGTTGATAACTTTATTAAGTCTGAATTGGTTGAAATTAAATTTGGTATGTGAGTTTACTAGCCCAAAATACAGGTCAAGTTCGAATTTGGTTTCCGCCTGCCAATTTTCACCAAAGTAATGGCACATTGTTGAGATTACCACAGCGTATTTTGCCACGTCCTAGCAATGCTCTTGTTCAAGATATATAACAGATGGTTTCAAATTATATCAAACAGTATAATAATGAGGATGTGAGGTTAATAGTCAGGCGAAGTTCGAATACGGGTTCAGTCACTGAATATTACAATTGTACAATTGTAAATCCCTTGTCAACTTAGATTTTTCTGATTAATTTAATTTTTTTCGGGATAACAGTTTTAGTTACAGATATCCAGTTGTTCTGAAATGTTGTATCTTATGAAAATACATGTAAAGGTCCAATTAATTCTTTCTTGCAGTGTATCTCCAAAGACGCTGCTAACATTTTGCACCAATGGAGTGTTGTTGCGTACACTGATGGGAAAAGATAACCCTCTAGCTTCTGTTACTCATGTCATTATGGTACGTATCATATTAACAGGCCTAAAAAAAAAACCTCTGTTTCTGCTAACTCGACTGATGCTAGCTTAGGGTCCTGCAAATAAACGGTATTCAAAATTATATTTTATTTTACCTCAAAATTTGATTCGACAATAGGCATCGATTATCTGTCGAATATCTCTGTTAAAAAATGAATTACCTTTGGTCATTTTCCCAAAAAATTGGCCACCTAGAGCGTCAACCCTGATAATAGAGCTAAATAACAAATCACCATAATAAACTAGTTTGTCTGCACTTCAATATTCTCATTTATTAAAGATGTCAGTATTTTAATATTACTCTCTATTACCAAGATAATTCCAGTTTTCTACGAAGCTAAAAATTATTACCCTTTATTACACTCCCACAGGTGATTTATAAGGATTTCTCAGCGAATTAAAAATGGTAATATCACATCTGTGAATTGATGCGGTTTGATCTGGCATGGACCTGATGACAAAATGATTGACAGTTCAGATATGGACATGTCTATACAAGATATATATCTCGTAGCTATAGTATTTTCGGTATCCAAATAAACCACTTTCAAGAGATCAGTTGTAGTATTTTGAATATTGACTGTTCCAACGACAAGCCTTGAAATAGTGTGTCTGTTATTTGCAGAATGAGGTCCCCAGAGGGTGAATTTGGTGATGCTAGCCCGCTATGCTGGGTAGCATCACTAAATTCACCCTCTGGGGACCTCATTCTGCAAATAACAGACACCCTATTTCAAGGCTTGGGTAGAAAGTGTGTAATAAACAGAATAATCAATTGGTTTTGATGATTACGTGTCGTAATTCACTTGGGTAATCAGACCTTCGGTAAAACCCTTGTTCACTCTGCTCACTCAGGTTTTACCAGGCCTGACTTACCTTGTGAATTATGTCAAGTAATAATCAAAATCAATTGCTTACTCTCTGTCATCTCCAGGGCTATATGCAGGGTTCGCGCTGCCACTTGCCAAATTTGCCAATGGCAAAATAATTCACATTTGGCAAAAAATATTTTCATTTGGCAAAAGTTTTGGCAAGTCACTTTTTAATTCCTCAAGAAAGTTGAAAAATATTGGTCAATAAATACCATGCATTTCAGGAAACTCTCACATCATATTTAATAGTGGTGTTTTATAAGGTCTAGGAAAAGATAACACCTTTATTAAGATACAGTTAATCTGATAGCATTAGTATCCGTGGGTGAAGGGATTACCCGTATTTAGTGTGGTGGTGGTGTTTACATATCTAATCCTCTTGTGATGTGCCCTTCTGGTGAAGCAACCCTTCTACAATTTTATTGTTCGTTGATTGGTTTATTGTTGTGTGATAAACCACAAAATAAGACTCAATGTTGCAGAAAATTATACTATCAGGGATAGCATTTGGCATATTCTAAAAGAATTTGGCAAAAAATATTTTCATTTGGCAAATTATTTGGCAAAAGTAAATTTTGGTCCAGCGCGGACCATGGCTATATGTGTAAATCAATAAAGCTAATTGTAGTTTATTTGACAGGATGAGGTGCATGAGCGGGACAGATTTAGTGACTTCCTGTTAATCTGCGTCCGAGACATGCTTAATGTTTACAAGAATCTCAAGGTTATCTTAATGAGTGCTGCCCTCAACACGGAACTGTTTGCGAGATATTTTGGTGGCTGTCCTATTGTTGCAGGTACAAAACATACAAACTATTAATACTGGTGGCAACAGGGGCCGGTCTAGATGGAGAAATTGGAGATATCCTTTCCCTAAAATGTCTTTTTGTCCAAGGGAGAAGTGAATACACTCATCTATTTCAGCATGGACATGTGCACACAATATACTTACTAACTACAGTAATGCCCAAAGTAACTGACCACTTAACCACAGCAGAATTATGGGTAATTTTTCAGGATTTAGTCGGAAATATGGCTTGTTGCCATTCATTGGAAAGCTCTCACCGATTTCTTTGGGCATTACTGTATTATGTCATGTGTTTTTGTATGTTGTTAGACTTATTGTGGATCATATAAGGCTGACATTAGGATTTTACCTTTAGATTTATTTACCTTTAAATTTACCTTTAGCTGGCTTTTACATTCCCCTAATTTGGGTACACCGTTGCGGAACACCGGGCCAACCTACTCTGCTATTCCAGCATGTGACATGTCCACACAATATACTTACTTATTATTATGATTATGTGTTTTTGTATTTCGTAAGTTTTTGAAGTTCAAGCAGTGAAAATATTTTTATGATTTCTTGAAGCAGTGAATTTTCGCTTTCATGTATGATATAGATCGCTCAATTACTATAATATGTTAATCCAGTAGGTGCCAGTACATATACATGTAGATAAATCTAGTTCAGACTTAGGTTGAATTGGCCTACTTAGTGAACTGAAGAAAGACAGCAGAAATTTTCAAACAATAACTCCCATTGTTGTTAAATCATGATTTTCTGATATAACACATGACCCACAAGCTGCATGACCCACAAGCCACATGATCCACAAGCCACATCACCCACAAGCCGCAGGGCATTCACTTTCATGATTTGGTTATCAACACCCTTATTGACAATATCGGGTCCAGTTTTCTTGTGAAAAGACAATGACGTTATTTTCGCCCATTCTTTTCGCAATTTGCCAGAATCCTCATTTCTCTTGCAATTCAAAGCGAAACTGGTTGTGTTTTTATTAATGCGATCTGCCTATTGTACTTTTTGTAATTTGGGCACACCATTTACTGTCTCTAATTGGGGGAATTTAACCCTTTCAGTGCCAAGTCCGATTTTTGTATCAACCCATATTTCCTTGATCATTTTTCAAATTTATTGATTATAATAATGTGATACATCAATGAATATCATTATTATATAATCAATAAATTTGAAAAATGATCAAGGAAATATGGGTTGATACACAAATCGGACTTGGCACTGAAAGGGTTAATAAAAGACCTGCCTTTAGGCCAAAAAAAAAAAGTGTTTTGGTTCTCGGGCAATTTTTTTTTCAAATCAATGAGGGAGGGAGGGTTTTATTTTTATTTTTTATTTTTTTCTGCGCATAGTAAGCATGGACAAAGATATCTTCCTCTGTCTAGTAATAACCAGAAAGGTAGAGGGAACTGTTATGCATATAAACTCATTTAGTCTTATATAAAAATGACATTGTACTACCAGTGTATGACTGGGATTACCTAACAATATATAATGCCCCTGACATTAACTACTGTTATTGTTGTCTAAAAACTGATAACTCCCCATTCTAATATGTGATCCTGAATTTAGTCCTGTGCCTTTCAATTGTATAAAGTTACAATTAGTGTAAGTTGTTCACAATGACTAATTGTAAGAAGAGCATGAGGATCAGCTAATCATTTTCTTAATTGTAGTCATCTACTTTATGTTGTAAGCCAGCAAGTCACTTTTTAACACATTACATGTTAGAGCTCAATGCACACTAATATTCAACACATATCTGCTATGGACATGTTGATTAATTTTTTTTTTTTTCAAATTTTTTTTTTCCTAAGTTTTTTTGTCGTAACATCGGGCATTGCAATAAAAAGGCCTAATGCGGCCCTTTTTATTCAATGCGGCGGTGCCTGAGAACCAAAACCTTTTTTTTTTTTGGCCTTAGTGCTAATGAGTTCTTCCTGATAAGTCAAATTTTCTCTAACGTATAGGGAGAAGTGATTTCTCTCAAATGAATCCTCTATTCTTCTACCTGTCTGGGAATGGCAGTGGCACATTATGACCTGGCCAAAAGTTGTTCCATCATGAGAATACTTGATTTATTGACACATTACTATTGGCTAAGTTAGAGATCAATAATATCTGAAGCGGAGCATAAACTTCTATCTGTAAATACCTCCCCCTTTTTTTTATTGAAAACAGATATGTTAATATGGCTACCCTTAATGTAATATCACTGTGGGGGGGGGGGGGGGGGGGGGGGGGTGTATCCTTAGTCCAACATCTAGTTGTCACTGCTGAGTTTTAATCTGCAATAATTATCATTTTAGTGCCTGGTACGCTGTTTGATGTTCAAGAGTTTTTCTTAGAAGATGTTCTTAAATGGTAAGGAAACATTCTTCATCTATTACTCTATTGATTCCTGAATGGATCAGTTTTACCTTCTCTATATTAAATGGAACCCCCCCCCCCCCCCCCCCCAGTTGTAATATTATATATTGAAATGGTCTATTATTCATTTGGAGGGGTGTTAAAAATTAGCCGATGACAGACGAAAAGATAGTAGAAGGATTATTATCTGAACATTTCCTAAGGGAACTACTCGTCAATGAGTATTTAGTATAGAAAGGGTTAATAAGGAACGTCAATGGGTATTTAGTATAGAAAGGGTTAATAAGAGAACTACTCGTCAATGAGTATTTAGTATAGAAAGGGCTAATAAGGAACGTCAATGGGTATTTAGTATAGAAAGGGTTAATAAGAGAACTACTCGTCAATGAGTATTTAGTATAGAAAGGGTTAATAAGAGAACTACTCGTCAATGAGTATTTAGTATAGAAAGGTTAATAAGAGAACTACTCGTCAATGAGTATTTAGTATAGAAAGGGTTAAATTTATTCATTGTGGAATGTCGAGTCTTCATTATGTTCAAATACCAGCCATGGGTAACATTAGCAGATGATAAACAGAGCAGAGCCTCATATTGATTGCCATTCATCCAAAAAATATTTAACCCTTTGGCGAGTACGGTTCGCGCGTGGAATGATATATATGTCGTTTCAGGAAGTGTCATTTTTATAGAGACATAACTTCAATTAATCATCTGATTTATAAATGAATTGTATAGGAGATATTTTGATTAATATAATGTCCCAATGTATAAGTGAAATAGATTAGGATAGCACACGTAAACAGAAAATACACATCAATTAAAACTAATTATTGGACCCTTTTGACTTGAATTTGTAAATAATTATTGCTATGACGTTGACATTAAACTCACGCATGACGTCATGTATATGACATTTATAAATACTCTCCAAAGGGTTAAAGAGGTTATATTCAATTATTTACCTTAGCTGTTAAAGAGGTAATTTCTCAGATTCAGCAGTAGGTAGTTTCCCATCAGCTTGTGTGGTGCACCGAGTGATTAATCCTATTTAAACACACATAGCACATTTAAAGCTTAGTACAATGTATACATTATACTAAAATTAGTTGTACTTTGGTATATTTTGTTAAAAAACATGTGCTTTGAATGTGAATGAATTTTATATTCAGGACAGGATTTACCAACAAGGATATGGACAGATACAGAAGAGAGCAAGACAGATGTGAGTTGCTCTTGTTATAACCAAAGTTTTTTTTGGAGAAAAATAAATTGGGAGGCATATTGTGTTATAACTTTCACGCGTTTTCTTGTATTAGCGCGAAAGTATTGTATTCACAGCTCGATGAATAATGTATGTTATGAGTAGGCTGAGTTTTCATTAAGGCAGCAGCCAATGAAATGTTGTTATTGGAGAATTGATTTCGGCGGGAAATCAGTGGAGTGTAGTCACTTCTAGTCCTAGCTTTGTTGGGTCAGCACACACAAATTTTTTAATTAACTTAATTAAAGTGTGTGGTATTGCTCAATTTGGATATAGTGAGTTTGACAATTTCTGTTTTCAAAATTTGAAAATATATGATTTTGTTTGAGAATTTTCATTGATCTCATTTTAACATATATAGACAGATATGTCACTATTATACAGAATAGTTTAAAGTTCTTATCTTATGATATTTATGTGTTCCTATATAAACATGGAACGAGTAGAGTAAGCAATTTTTCTGTGTAAAATTTCATTGAGAGTGTATTTCCGACACTAGAAGCTGTGTCCATGCTGAGTGTTCGGATAACAGGTTTCCATCATGGTTTTCCCTAAAAGGTTTTTTTTGGGTGGTTGTTCCTGGACCCCTGCACAGCATTGGTAGAGTAGGGTGTAAAGTGAATTCATGTGTATGTACATGTCTTCTGAACAATAAACGCTGACGGACGATGGCCTGGCTCGATTGCTTTAGTAGTTTGTTATCATTATGGTAGAATTGGGAATACTAGTTGTTATTAAGCAGAGACTTTCATAAATTTGGTTGAATGTTGCTACACTGTGTCTCTATTTGCCATATCCATTCACATAATTCACTTTCGGAAATCGTTACTGCACAACTTCTGACCGGGGTGTACTCGATTAACATATTGGATTGATTTTATCCCAAATGAGTATGGATAAGCAGTATAGATATATTTATGGCAAGTCATAAATATGCTTGATCAGAAGATTATTTTGTGGCAACTAATTTCCCTGAGAAACGGAACTAATAATTATATTTATCTGACCTTACACATAACTCTATATACAGTCAGCTCACAGGACCAGAAGATAAAGGAGTGGTTAGATCAAGAGACCGCTGCGGATGTAGCAGATATGGAGGACACCGAGTCAGATGTAGAAGTGTCTACTGACGACAGTGCTGTCGTTATTAAAGAGGTGAGCTTATACAGGGTGTCATGTTCATGGTTAAATGGATAAAAATGGTCTATCCGGGCCACAAAAATAACAGCATAATTGGTATAAATCCTGATTTCAAGACTACAAATTTCCATTTTGTGAAATAAATACAGATTAAACTGAAGATGGGTTATTATTATACCCCCCGCAACGAAGTTAGGGAATCAGCTTGTCCATCCGTCCGTCCGTGGACACAAATTTGTCCGGAGTTTTTCTCAGTCGTTTTTTTTTTGGCACAGACATCAACCACCATGGGAACCTGTGCACCTGCGATTATGACGTCTGTCGGACTTTTGTTGGTGGAGTTATCCCCCCTTTTTTTTACTTAGAAATTTTTTTGCAACATGCATAATTTTGTCCAAGCTTGCACCTGCGATTATGATGTCTGTCCGACTTTTTTTTGTGGAGTTATTCCCCTTTTTCGATTTACATTTTCGCAACATGCATAATTTCGTCCGAGCTTTTATTCCTACATTTTTCGGTCAATAGGTTTAAGATTAGGGTTAGGGTTGTGCACCTACAATGGGAACTGTTTTATTATTTTAACTAAATGTTTACTGACATGTGAAACATCTTAGTATTTTAAAAACACTGGGGGGGGGGGGGTATCCTTAGTCACAGTCACAGTCACACCTCTAGTTATATATGATTTGTCTATAAAGGCATAATAATGCGGTTTATTTTTATTGTATTTCGTGGTAAATCTCTTGGCTGATCTGAAATCTGACATGATTGAGGGTGGTAAGGAAATTAGAGTTCTCTTTCTTGGTAATACGACACATTGCATAATCGAGGTTCACAATGGGTGTAAAAATCCCAATATTCACCGTTTGGGAACTTCATTCTGAATTTACATGTATGTCTCCTATAGCAGATAAGGCCATGCAGAACGAGGCCCCCAGAGGGTGAATTTGGTGATGCTAGCCCGCTATGCAAGATATCATCACTAAATTCACACTCTGGAGACCTCATTCTGCAATTGACATGTACAGTAACTCAGGCTTGCACCTATATAACCTGTGAATGATTATGTGGAAAATTGCTTCGTGAGTCATCCAAGGTTTTCAGGCTAAATAACCATACATGGTTTGCTCACATTGTAGGTTGGAATGGACAGAGAAGAATTGGAAGAGTGGCAGATTAAGGAATTAGATCAGTTAATAGCAGAGGCCTGGATCCACGGAACGGATGATGTATTCTCACAAATCTTCCATTTGATTTCAACAGAAAATATCAATGGTGTGTATGTAAGCAGATAAAGGAGTCAGTTTTTTGTTATATTTTCTAAAGCTAAATATATATTTTTTGCTCTATTATTAATATTTCGATGGAAATATGTTCAAATTTAACAAATAAACAAATGGCTACTGCACAAGTGTATACTCACCATATTAGTACTTATAAATAAAGTGCAGACTCACCATATTAGTACATATAAATAAAGCATCATAAATAAATATTATTCGTAAATTCACCCAGAATTTTTCAAGAGTTCAAAACTCAATATCTCCCATTCAATATCACCCATTAAAAATCTCCCATTCAATATCTCCCATTCAACATCTCACATTCAATATCTCCCATTCAGTGTCTCCCATTCAATGTCTCCCATTCAATATCTCCCATGCAATGTCTCCCATTCAATATCTCCCATTCAATATCAACCCATTCAATGTCTCCCATTCAATATCTCCCATTCAATATCTCCCATTCAATATCTCCCATTCAATCTCTCCCATTCAATATCTCCCATTCAATGTCTCCCATTCAATGTCTCCCATTCAATATCTCCCATTCAATATATCCCATTCAATATATCCCATTCAATATCACCCATTCAATATCTCCCATTCAATATCACCCATTCAATATCTCCCATTCAATATCTCCCATTCAATATCTCCCATTCAATGTCTCCCATTCAATATCTCCCATTCAATATCTCCCATTCAATATATTCCATTCAATATCTCCCATTCAATGTCTCACATTCAATATCTCCCATTCAATATCTCCCATTCAATATCTCCCATTCAATATATCACATTCAATATCACCCATTCAATATCTCCCATTCAATATCTCCCATTCAATGTCTCCCATTCAATATCTCCCATTCAATGTATCCCATTCAATATATACCATTCAATGTCTCCCATTCAATATCTCCCATTCAATGTCTCACATTCAATATCTCCCATTCAATGTATCCCATACAATATCTCCCACTCAATATCTCCCATTCAATCTCTCCCATTCAATATCTCCCATTCAATGTCTCCCATTCAATATCTCCTATTCAATATCTCCCATTCAATATCTCCCATTCAATGTCACCCATTCAATGTCTCCCATTCAATGTCTCCCATTCAATGTCTCCCATTCAATATCTCCCATTCAATATCTCCCATTCAATATCACCCATTCAATATCTCCCATTCAATGTCTCCCATTCAATGTCTCCCATTCAATATCACCCATTCAATGTCTCCCATTCAATATCTCCCATTCAGAAAATATATTTATCATATGAATCAATCATTATTTACGTTGGAAAGTATGTCATAAATCAATTTCATATCAATTACTAATTCATATCACCTTCCGATAATTTGATTGGTTTGTTGACAAAAAGTGTGTTCTGATTGGCTGAATGGCAGCCGGGGCCGAGCTGCATCTCTAACTAAATGCAGGTCAAATTCGTGCGCGTCAATCAACGCGATACCGAAATTCTCGCAATTATAATCTTGAAATATATAGTTTTGGACATTGTTATACGATAAATAGAATATGTAATTCGTATTTATCTAATAAACATACGATATAATGTCACAAACTGAGAACAGAATAGTGCACTATATCTTCGCGTACATATTATTTCTGCTAGTTCACCAGGTGTAATTGGGCTTCCTGTGCAATGAAGTGACATCACATTAACCTTTTGCTGCCGATGTCATATAGCTATTTAGTGATTTGTGTGCGTTTTGGACATCATAATCAATTTATAGGTGTCATATGATAAATAGAATATGTAATTCGTGTTTCTATCATATGAGAGAAACACTCATTTCATATCCTCTATATATATGTTTAACTTAACCCTTTCTTTACTAAAGCATCCTTGACAAGTACAGTCAATTCCAGTTAATTGCATATCGTTTAAATGCATATTTCGGCTATTTGCATAAAATATGCATGCACCAAACCATTTTCTCATAAAAAGACTATTTTTTAATCGTTTATTTGCATAAGGGTCGGACTCTATTCCGTTTTTATGCATACGAAAATCGCCAAAAATGTTGATGAGAAGGGGTAAAAAGTCACCTCATGGTGCCGAAATTATAGCAATTTGTAAAATTATTTACCTTGAAAAACGTATTTTATGGGAAAACTTAATACAAAGTTGATGAAGATGACCATCGCGAGCGAAGACGGCAATTTTCTATTTCATAACACACGTGGTTTTCTATCTCTTCTCATTAACAAGCTTCCGTTGACACACATTTCCTGTATGTTTCCATATTTATTTTTGAATTGCATGATTTATTTAAATTTGTATATTTATTTGGTTGTTTGTTGAGTTTGTAAACGTTTGTAAAAACCTGAAGTTCCAGTTGCAATTCTGAGGATTCAAAGTGAAAGGAAGATTTTCCCGGGAATTCCACCAACAAGGAAGCCAATTACTAAACCGAAACCGAAACTAACGTGCTTTTCTATTTCTTCTAACATGCTTCTGTTCAAACATTTCCTGTTTCGAAACATTTCAATCTTAAAATCTCATTTAGAACCCAATCTCTAACGGCGTATAGCTGAAAACGCGGTAAACATGAGTCGCTTGCGTGTGCAAAGCATGCCTGTCCAACAACCGTACTGTAAAAACATTTTTCGTGTTCAGTGACAACGTTGGTATGTTCCTACATGTGGCCAAACACAAAGAACTGGCTTCCTCGTTATGTAAACACACAGTGGGTATAATAATGGGACAGAAGGGGAAACTTGTCATTCAACAACCATGTTTTCCAAACTACGTCAACGTTAGACACTCGAAACAAAAATAAAGGTTATCGACATTAATATTTTTAAACTACATTTTGTTCACGTTTTACAGTATAAACACGTGCTTTTCCATACCAGCAGAAATACAACTGTCTTTGTCAGTACATTTTGTACTGTTAATTAATTACACTTACTGGCCTTTGTTAAACATGCAATTAGTCGCTATTGTAACATCCTGTATGTGGACAACGGATCATGAATAAAGCACCGGGTTTAATATTTTCCTAATCGGATTAAGTCTGAACATTGATATAAACTATAGACTACTATAGACTATAGATACGGGAATTACCGACAATAATTTAATGAATAGAAACAATGTTTACATATTTAGTATAGAAATAACGGGATGGCTTATCATTAACTGAACAACTGGTTGACATCACTGTTTCCCCAAGTTAGACACAAAGGCTAAAACAACACTGTCTTTGTTTCTCATCCCAACACCATGTGTGTCTTGTTTATTCAATGATTTCAACTCATTAGTGTAACAATGGTTCACTATGATTTATTCTCGGGGTTTATCCGACCCGCAGCTCCCGATGCATAATCTGAGGATGACGCTGAATATACCGTTCCGATAATGCCCATGCAGGTGACCGAGGGAATCAGCAACAAGTAATTGTTGTTTTTGCTGTTTTTATCATGTTCGTTTAAATACAAATCCATTCTGTAATGGAAATAACAAGGAATGTGTTTGGTCTGGCCTCCCATACAATGTATTTATCTATCTATAAATAGATAGGGAATAGAAATTATGGGATGGGAGAAATTAAACAACACGTTTCGAAATGGGTTTTTTTCTTAATGTTTTTTGTGTGTGATAATGATGGTATGTAGAGCTGAAACGGTTAGACGGTTAACCGGTTAGCATCCGGTTAGCGACGTAACCGGTTAGAAAAAAATGAACCGGACGTAACCGCGTCCCGTTGTCAGTTGAATGTGAACGTGAATAATCCTCAAAATATTAGGTTAAATGATGCAAAACTAATACTAAATCCCGTGTCACCGATAGTAGAGAGCAATGCAAGCATTAATTGGTACACGCGGTAGTATCAGATACTTAGTAGCAATTCTCGAACTGTCTGGAAGTGTCGGCGACCTTCAATCAATTCCGACCCTTTGAAGTTTTCTTCCGACAAAAGCACGTGTGCAGTCACTGTGTATCAAGTCTGAATGCACACAAGGAAGTGACAACGTAAAAGTGGCGTTGTGTGACAATGCGTGCTTTCGTAACTTAATAGTTAATACTGCACGAAGCAACATGGATTCAAATTGGAACCACACCACGACATACTATATATAAAACTGTTTTACAGTGGGGTTTATAAAAACTATGTAAGTCGACAAAGTTTGAAGATTGAGATCAGCTGCACAATGTCTTCACTCTTCCCGTTCTTCCTCCCTGTTGTGATTTAATATGATCAATTCAATTGAGTGACCAAACAGACATCGTAGTTGAAGCAACCCAAAACTTCTTCAATAATCTTCCCTTTTATCAAGGAAATTGATGCTCCATGCTACTCTGTAACTGGTTGTGCCTGTGGGACTAATTAACACTCAATTTGGCAGTAATTGCTATATGTTAAGTGATTGCATACTAAAACCGAAACCGAAACGTAAATTATATAACCTCCCAACACTAGTGTCCGCTATATCATGATACCGACGAATAGCTCGAATACTGAATAGGACTGCGAGTCTGACCTAACTGACCTTCCTTTTTGTTCTCTAGTTATTATTTTCTTGTCTTTATATATAATGCATTGGAGGATATACCAATGATGATAATGATATATTACAGATCTTTAATATATAGTTTTGTTACTCGTTTTACCAATACCCATACTATTTTACTCGTTTTACAAATGACCAAACATATGCTGATCACGGCAAATAAGCGATCTCTCCTGCCATTCACAAATTTCACTTGCTCATTCCCCATCACGAGAGCCAGCAAAAGAACAGTGAATGCGTGTTTTTGAATATCGTTAAATGCCGTGAATAAGGTCTTTATTTCAGCTACTACTTCTCACCTAGGTTTGTCCCTGGAGCATGGCACAATGTCGACATAATTAGTGTGAGAGAAGTCCGCTATAAATTTAGCGGTTAACCGGTTGAAATCCGGTTAACCCCGATGGTTAACCGGTTAGAAGAATGGGTCAACCGTTTCAGCTCTAATGGTATGTAATCATTTTATACATGTAACAACAAATAAAGATGTTAATGAATCAGTTTATTGACATAATAGTAATTTACAACAAGGTATGAGATGAAAATATGATACAGCAATCTAATGATTTCGCTATTTCGCCATTTCGTGGTACTACGTACTGTACAAACTAAACAATCTTAAGAACCTCAAATGGGGTGATGGGGTGATTTCGGCTTTATGCATATTCGGTTATATGCATGGGAAAGGCCATGCACCGACGCTATGCAATAAAGCGGAATTGACTGTAGTTCCATTAGGAAATGTTCAGATAATAAGTTCAACAAACATCAATGAATAAGAATCCTTCTGCGCTTGTATTATATGTTCGTTTTTCTGTCTGTCTGCCATCTGCTCATTTTCCCTGAACACCCTCCAAACGCTTGAAAAATTATATTATCTCTCTATTACGATCTTCATTGGTGGTAGTTGGAGTTTAGTGGTGCGATGGTCCAGTGGTTAGCGTGCTTGATGTCAATGTGTGAACACTTTGTTTCGAATCCTGCTCTCTGCAATTGAGTGTCAAATGCAGTGCTGCGTTGGTTGCCTTTGGCAATCAACCTCATACTAAAAATGTTGTGGAGGATTCGCCTGAGTACCTGGTCGGGAGTAAATCGATATTGTCAGTATGCTAATCCAAATGCAATCTTTGGATTACTTCCTCCTAAAGACGATGGGTAATAAATGCCAAACATCTGGGATAACATTGATGTGAAGTGCATTGAAACAAATTTACTGCCAAATGTGTAGGTGTTCAATCTCAGTTCGGAACAAGTTGTATAAACGTACCACAATTATTTGTACTGATTATAGTTTTATCCGACATAAAACTCGATTAAAAAGGGTTTCGGGACGATGCGCACAGGCCAGAGAAACGTGAAATTCACTGTGTGGCCTTAATATTTTATTATATTTTCTATTTCAGTTGATTATGAACATTCAGAGACGAGTATCACTCCACTCATGGTTGCTGCTGGGCGAGGATTTATTGGAGTTACCGAGCAGCTTCTAAATTACGGAGCAGACCCAAACAAGAGGGGACCAAATGATTTAACGGCGATCGACTGGGCAGGCAAATTCAATCGGACAGAAATCGTAGAGATGTTAGAAGCTAATAATGAGTAAGGATAACTGCCAATAGAGTTACCTCCCGCATGACATTTCTTCAAAATGGTGACCGCAATAATTTTGATTATCATTATTTTGTGGGGTTTTTAATTTCGTTGATATCAACAACCATGAATTTTTTATACTATTGATATCTAATATCTTAGATAAATAAATCATTGATGTACCGGTAATTAATATGTGTTCCAATTGTGCTTCTTTTGTAAATAGAAATTCGTGTTTATATTACAGGAAACAGGGATCGGACAAGACCTCAGAGATTCTAGATGACAGCATGTCAGAGGAGAATAAACTCATCCTCAGCTCATACCATCACAGCTTTGATGATGAAAAAGTCGACACTGAACTCATTGTCTCTATAATTGAGAAGATTGTTCTCGACAAACCTGAAGGTAAAAAGAACATAAAAATTTAAATCCTCTCTCCGTCAACAAAAAATTGTTTGTTAAACTTTTCTGAGAGCCATAATTTATTAATACGTCTTTAACCCTCTCTATACTAAATGGATTTTCCCAAATTATACATTGGAATGGTATATTATTCATGTGGGGGGGGGTTTCAGGAAAAATAAGCTGACAACAGATAATAAAAGTTCAGAAGGAATTCTAGTTAGTGGAGCGAAATGTTCAGATAATAAGTTCAACATACAACGTATGTTCATTTGTTGTACTTATTATCTGACCATTTCCTAATTCGCTTTCACAGACCTGTGGCTGGCGCATGCGTTAAAAATGCTATGTGGCTATCCCTTTCACAGGACAGCTGCCAATGTTGCGTTTAACGCATGCGGCTACTATATACTATATATAATCGCCAAAAGGAGTTTCATACACTAGAACACTGGTTGGAAGATAGTCAGATAACTGTTGGATTCGATCTATCTCCGGTCAAGTGAGAATATGGTTCTGCATACACCACTGGCTAGATCCTACTTAAACTTTGCTCTCAGTTTTTGCTATGTGCTGACTAGCTTGGGACTAGCTGTTTGCGGGTAAAAAGACATAGAAGGACCGGATCGAAAACGTCTAATTTATTCCACTTCACCCAGCCATCTTCATGTAGTTGTGATGCTGACTGCATTTGACACACTTAAACACAACCGATTTGAAATCAGATGCGTTTAACTGCATCAGTCGCAACTATGTAGAAGTGCCAGTGATATAGGCAATGTTTGAAACGTAACTCGATAGTTGCTTGCGTTGGTTGCAGGTCTGAAAGCGGCTTTAGAGATAACTACTCTTCAATGAGAATTTAGTATAGAAATGGTTATAGTGACTAAATGTCTTTGATTCGCTTCGAGGAGTCTTCATGTGAAATAGCAGTAATAATAAGTCTGTTACACAGCTATCATTAATAACTACATGGAAAAATAGATTGACTTTCTTATTTTAGTTAGTAATAACTCCCCAATAATGAGATTTCGCATGTCAAAACCATTGTCATGTAAACTTTACTATTACAATGGAATTACCAATAAAAATCCAATTAGTCCAATAAGATACCAAAGTTTGATCAAACATGGTGATAAACATTGGAAAAGGTCGAAGCATTGAACATTTTTCTGGAAATCATATTCAGATTAAATTAATTGTACTTACTGCACTTTTAGCTATATTTATTGGCAAATCACTGTAACAGTTTTGTTTACATAAAACCATGGTTTCACCACATGAAATTTCAAGATTTGAAAACTGTCAATAACAAATAAACAAAGTTAATTTATTTCTCCATGTTCTTTTTTGTGGTGATGTTTTTATAGACTTTATATTGTTTGCACATTTACCCACCGGTCTCTTAATAGTTATATCACCACAGACCAGAATATTAGCCTGAAAAATACATGTCTGGGATTCATTGAGAAATCAAAGAATTTAGGTTTCCATTCATATTCATTAGTGGAACGAGCTTACTATTAATAGGCATCTGTATAAATAGTTTACTTCATTTTACAATGTCTGCCATGATTCTATAATACACATGAAAACATACATTCTTTTCACAATGTCATGCGAAATGAAAAAAGTTTTATCATGGATCAATTTCTAACATTGCACAAATCAAAATTTCAGAACATTTTGATTTGACAACAAAAAAGTTGTTTGAATATATGCAATTTAACACTGAAAGTATGTGTGGATATCAAAATCAGGGTGATGCACTTGATGTCTTTTTATTGTTTTCACATTTAAGGTTAAATTTTGGTTTCTCTGCCAGGATATTTCATGTATTTTTTTAAATTTTAGGTGCTATTCTGGTTTTTCTGCCGGGATATGATGATATTGTGTCTGTACGAGATCAAATCACGGAGGCACAATCTTTGGAGAATGCCAGGTATGTTGAATGATCTTTCAATATCATTTTTCAAGCCCTTGACAATAATATTTCAGAAGGATTATCGATCTCTTGCACATCTCTATGGAAATGATTTTAATCTAAGCTTGCTGGTTGATTCCTAGGATCATATTTATGTTTTTTCCTTGTTATCAGTGTTCGCGCTGTACCGACAAATTTTGTGGCCAAAATTTTAGCCAAATGATAATTTTATTAGCCAAATGAAAAAAACTTTGGCCAAATTAAATCCTCATTTTCTCGTCACTTCACTATTAATGACTAAATATTTGTTTTAAACAAAAACAACTTTAAAAACAATATTATACGAACATAGGTATGCGTTATATCGCACAGACAGATCAATTCATGTAAAGCATTAATACAAAATACGGCGGGATTTCACATCCAACCATATGCAAAAAGCCAGGTGAAAATCAAAGTCAGAAATTTTTCATCGCAGAGGCGATGGACTGTTCTGATTTGGCTGTGGTTGTTACTTGAATTTCCTTTATGTTTTGACTCTCCTTCAACATTTGTTCAGATGCACTATGGGAGTTGTTACCTGAAACGAAATTCGCAAACATGAAACTAACATTCTATATATTTATAATCACATAAATCTGCTAAACCAAGTGTAATAACTCTATGTCGCTGACACCATGATGGTCGCTAACTATAGCTTATTATAGTAAGGTGATAACTGTTGAATATCTATTGTATTCAATCCTTTTATGACGTGAAGCCAGGTGGTTATTAGATGGGATGCAGTTTATGACACATTACGTAACCATTGAGTTAAGAATTGCTCGCCTGTACTTCCAATTAAGGAACAATGCATTTAGGTATTTTATCTTACAGACTGCCTAATCGACAAAATATTACATAACCAGTGTACAGATTAAGCATTTTGACGATTAGGCTGGTTAAATGTTAGAGCTTACCTGTTGCTGTCTCGTGAAGTTTGTTATGTGCTGTGAATGTGAATGATGGATACTTTTCCGATCCACCAATGTGTTGGACATTACAAAAATACTCCATATAACAACAGCGTCATCACTAGGTAATCACCTATTCATTGTGCTCATTGATAACAGCTCTCTTCAAACATACATGTTTACATAGTCGGCGTCATCGACCGCATATAAACAAAAATCCGCATATTTATTGGACTGATACGGTACAATATTTCTGAAGTACAAAATACTTTCATTGCCTAACTTTGTCTTGAATGTCGAACAATTCTAGCGCTTTTTAATCAGCTTTTTTTTTAATTAATTGCGGTAAAAAAATAGTTTAGCCAAAATTTTAGCCAAATGAAATTTTTATTAGCCAAATTCGAAAAAGATTAGCCAATGGCCAATTTGGCCACCGACCACGCGAACACTGCTTGTTATACTCCTTGTAACATAATTTTAGCAGGTATATAGGAATCAGCTTGTCTGTCTGTCCGTGGACACAACTTTGTCCGAGTGGCCCTACTTATTTCAGTAAAATATTTTGAACTACTTGGCACCATTTAGTACCATGGGAACCTGTGCACCTGCGATTATGATGTCCTCCAACTTTTTTTTATTGGAGCTATCCACCTTTTCAACTTTTATAACATTCATAATATTGTCTGAGCTTGTATTCCTTTTTGAAAAACAAATATGTTAATATGGCTATCCTTAATGTAGCACATTGCATAATCAAGGTTCCCAATGGGTGCACATCACAATATTCACCATTTGGGAACTTCAGTCTGAGTCTATGCGTCCCATAGTATATGAGGCCATCCAGAATGAGGTCCCCAGAGGGTGAATTTGATGATGCTAGCCTGCTGTGCGGGATAGTATCACTAAATTCACCCTCTGGGGACCTCATTCTGCAAATGTCAAGCACACTAACTCCGGCTTGTGTGCTTGCATTCTTTTAACCCTTTACCCAACAGAAGGGCCCTGTGCCAATGCATTCTCTTATATATGCGAGTCGACCATAGGTCGCCTCGCATATATAAGAGAATGCATTGGCTTAACACATTAAAATTTATAAAATTATTAAAGAATGTAAGAAAATATGGTAAAAAGTGTTAAAAAAAGATTTTTTTTAGGCCAATGCATTCTCTTATATATGCGAGGCGTCCTATGATCGACTCGCATATATAAGAGAATGCATTGGCACAGGGCATAACTGTAACTATCACAATGTGATCAAGGAGCCGGTTCCAATGATATCCATATTTGTATGGTTCTATTGAGACAGACCGAAGATATTTTAGGCTGTTGAAGCTTTATTTGGCCGGTTTTTGGCCGTTTTGTTGGGTCAAAAAAATTTGGCCTGAGAGATGTGAAATTGACATTGCGTTGCATTATAATATGCCCTTTTGAAAAAAAAATATTGTATTTTGCAGATCTACAATTTGAAATTGCTAAAGGGCATATTTTGTCATGCCCTAGTCTATGAAATTCAGTCCTGTGTAGGAAAACAATGGGCCTTTTTATCAGGCCGCGTTACAAAAAGTGAAACCTGAAAAACGATGTGTCTTTCGTGGTTGTAGCTCCTGTAAACTCACCTGTAAAACAAGCTTTTATACATCTCGCCATATACAAGCCTTGAATGAGGTCCACAGAGGGTGTATTTAGTGATGCTATCCTGCACAGCGAGCTAGCATCACCAAATTCACTATCTGGGGACCTCATTCTGCTTAGACCTCATCTTCTGGGAAGTATCTATAGTTTCAAATTATTAACATTTGTTTTTTAGTTATATTTTCCCTTCTGTTCAGTTTCTGTATCCCCTATTAAATTTGCAGAAGATAAAATGCGTAACAAGGTGACTAATGGGTGAACATCACCAACTTCAACTGGGGAACTTCAATCTGATCCTAGTCTCCCATAGCAGTTGAGGCCTAAGCAGAATGTTGTTTAAATATGGTGATGCTAGCCTGCCATGCGGGATAGCGTCACTAAATTCAACCTCAGAGGACCTCATTCTGCAAATGATAGACACACTATTTCAAGGCTTGATATTATAGTTCCTTCATTAAACATTGCAGATATACACTATATGTCCTTCATTCAAATATGCAGTCATCTGATCAAAAGAGAGTTTTCAAAACTCCTCCAAGGGGCATCAGAAAAATTGTAAGTATTTCATGTATTCGTTCTTTTTTCTCCAATCCGTTTGTTGGTTCACATGTAATTATCTCCTTTTTTAGAACATTTTATCTTTTAAATGCAATGTGAAAATTAGAAGAAAAAAAGATAAATTATAGATAAAAAGTTGTAATAAGTGCATTATATTGTGTTATTAGCAAGGATAGATTTATTCTTCAAGTGTTTGTTATTATATATATCGGATTTATGGAGGCACGGACTTAGTATGAGTGTTCATTGCTTCAAATGTGCTTACTTCAGTGAATGTGAACAAATCTCATTTACATTTTGGCTAAGATGACTTTGGTGCATCTATCACGTACAGTGTAATGAGGCTATGAATTTTTACGA
This sequence comes from Siphonodentalium dalli, assembly GCA_032622095.1. Lineage (NCBI taxonomy): Eukaryota > Metazoa > Mollusca > Scaphopoda > Gadilida > Siphonodentaliidae > Siphonodentalium > Siphonodentalium dalli. The sequence continues at coordinate 251,558,381 of CP136063.1, forward strand.
TTCAAGTTTTCTTTCTATGGTTTCAAAATCTTTTTATTTATGGTTTATTTAAGTCCAGCACAATGTTGGACATAATAATTTGGTATCTCTTTTTCTTACTTTTTACATTATGTTGTAGGATTATTTGATTTTGACAATATCATATGATTTCATTCCAGATTCTTGCCACCAATATTGCTGAAAGTAGTATAACAATAAATGATGTTGTTTATGTCATTGACTCAGGAAAAGTCAAAGAGGTAAGAGTTAAACAAGTCAAGGACATCCTAAATTCAAATATTATTGTTATATTCAACTTTAATACGAGAACAAGGTTAACGAGAGCTGATATATCTCAGGCGATATCAAACTAACCAAGTACTAATCTTGTTATAAATAAACTACACTGTAATACCGTTAATAACGATTACGATCACTTCATTGATGCAAATTAAAAATGTGAATGAGCAATAGTTAAAATTTAATCGAAATCTCCTGTATAAGTTAAATTTGAAATAACATATTGATGAGTTGTCACTTTGTGTGTGTCATGACTGAAGTAGATAATCGGGATTTTCATCGCACATGCAACTACAATGAAATTATGGAGTATACATGTTGTTTAAAATGGTATGAACCATTCACCATTACCTCAAGACAGTTAAGAAAATCTCATTATATAGGACAATCACAGATTATGTCTCCGAATGACTGTTAGTTCAATGTAAACACTGCGCTTTGCTAGGTGATATGTCACAGCTGATATCAGCCGAGTTTGGTGAGTTAACAGCCAAGTTGGGGGGGGGGGGGGGGGTATCAGCCGAATTTGGTGTGATATCAACCAAGGTCGAAAGTAGGTCGCTCAAAATATGATACCTAATTAATAATCCTTTCTATTCCTGATGTGTGTACTAGTAGTACGCAAATACTTGGTGCTTCGAATGATCCACTTCACCAGTGTCTTAATGTTGAACTGACTTTTTACCCTGTGCCAATGCATTCTCTTATATATGCGAGTCGACCATAGGTCGCCTCGCATATATAAGAGAATGCATTGGCCTAACAATTTTTTATCATTTTAAAAAAATAAATGTTTCTGACAATTTTTAGGACATAAAATAAAAAACATACATTACCCTGCAGGGAGCCCCACACATATATAGAAGCATATAGAAGAGTGTCGTCTGCTCATGTTTGTCTGGGGCTCTGTATGGGTGATGAGCAAAGGAAACTTGTTCTACTTCAAAATATAACTAATCTTAGGTCTTTCATATGTTGGCAATTTTTGTTGTCTTTGAATTCTACTATATGGAATTATATAACAATATCAAATCTAAAATAGCTCATTGTTATTCATTGCAGAAATCATTTGATGCTTTGACAACAGTATCAATGCTGAAAATGGAATGGATATCGAAAGCCAGCGCTCTGCAGAGAAAAGGAAGGTTTGTTATTCCAGTGCCTCGATTCATAAACAGAGCACTTTGGTGACTTTGTTTCTCACCCAAAACTAATTTTTTCAAAATTGAATATTCTTCCTAACAACTAAACAAGTTATGTTCATAATAGTGTCAAAAAGATAAACGCCTATGTGGATAAAACATCCTTCAACACAAGTAAGTTCTTTGCTTGGAAAAAAACATTGATCCTTTTATTGTGGTGTCATTCCAATAAAATCAACTCCAAAATTATCTGTATTTCTATACTAAAACTAACACTCAGTTATAAAAGTATGCATAGGAATGGTCTATTATTCACATGAAGGAGTGTTTAGATAATAAAAGCAGACAACAGACAGAAAAACAGATAATACAAGTATAGAATGATTCATATTTTTTGGTGGGAAATGTTCAGATATTAAGTTCAGCTTATTATCTGAACATTTCCTATGGGAACTACTCATCAAGGAGTATTTAGTATAGAAAGGGTTAAAAAAGATTCTGAGATATACATAGAGCCAGCCCTCGAAATTAGGAAAAATGTCCCACGGCAAATGTAGATACCGCATGTTGCCAGGTTGTTTCCCACGGCATTGCTTATTGTCGTGACCAATTTTGAGGACTGCAGCGTTGATGTCATTGTTACAATTTCAGAGCCGGAAGGTGTAGACCAGGTATATGCTACCATCTCTTCAGTCGGGTGCGGCACAATAAAGCTATGGCTGATTATCCAACGCCTGAAATACTCAGATACCCTCTTCAGGTAAGCTTTACTCAGATACCCTCTTCAGGTAAGCTTTACTCAGATACCCTCTTCAGGTAAGCTATACTCAGATACCCTCTTCAGGTAAGCTTTAATCAGATACCCTCTTAACGTAAGCATTTGTGGTGTTCTATGGATGGTTATCTCTTCAGTTAAGCATATGTGGTGTTCTTTGCTTGGTGATTCAATACAAATGACATCTATTCTGGCATTTAGCTAATAACAATTGTAATACGACCTTGCCTTAACCAACATACAAGGCTCGTCCTGATTGGTCAGTAGCCTGTATTCCCATGGAGACACGACGGTCGTTTTGTGGTACAATTCTAGATATTCTGAATTGTACCACTAAAAAATGTGGTACAATCAATGCAATGCTGCCAACGCCTCAAACTTTCAGAAGTCTAACCACACGGGCATTGGTAAATTAATGTCATACTATAGATTGAAGAAAGAGACATATAATGACTACCTACTGTACTATATTGAATTTTATTTAAGATAGAACAAAAATAAGTCTTAACTGAAATTATTTGCCAAAAAGGCAAAGAAAAGGGGTCACCATTTAACAGTAACGTCATGTTTGACGTTACAGTTCTAAGAGAAGAACTGTTTGGTGGAAAATCATACACGCAGAGCTAGAAACTGGGCTATTATATAGCATGTTGAACATATGTCACTATAATTTCGACCAAAACATACAGTCGTCGTCCTACAATCAGTTTCTTTGTGGTCAAATTCTACTATACACGCCAATGCGCAGTGTATTTATTTCTTAAATAATTTGTGCATATTCTGTTTAGAATCCTCTCCAATTAATTAGTCTATTCCTGATATGGTAGAAATAACAAGCATTTGTATCACTTCTGTGCGAAAAATTAAAAACAGCTGTGACCATGGTATGGAAAACATCTGACATGGCAAGTACACTTCAGACCATATATCAAATCCAGTCGTAAGTCGGGATTTTTTTTACCCTGTGCCAATGCATTCTCTTATATATGCGAGTCGACCATAGGTTGCCTCGCATATATAAGAGAATGCATTGGCCTAACAATTTTTTATCATTTTTTTTAAATAAATGTTTCTTAAAATTTTTAGGACATAAAAAAAAAAAAAACATCCATTAGGCCAAAAAAAAAGTGTTTTGGTTCTCGGGCAATTTTTTTTTCAAATCAATGAGGGAGGGAGGGTTTTATTTTTTATTTTTTTCTGCGCATAGTAAGCATGGACAAAGATACCTTCCTCTGTCTAGTAATAACCAGAAAGGTAGAGGGAACTGTTATGCATATAAACTCATATAGTCTTATATAAAAATGACATTGTACTACCAGTGTATGACTGGGATGACCTAACAATATATAATGCCCCTGACATTAACTACTGTTATTGTTGTCTAAAAACTGATACCTCCCCATTCTAATATGTGATCCTGAATTTAGTCCTGTGCCTTTCAATTGTATAAAGTTACAATTAGTGTAAGTTGTTCACAATGACTAATTGTAAGAAGAGCATGAGGATCAGCTAATAATTTTCTTAATTGTAGTCATCTACTTCATGTTGTAAGCCTGCAAGTCACTATTAACGTGTTAGAGCTCAATGCACACTAATATTCAACACATATCTGGACATGTTTTTTTTTTTTTTCAAATTTATTTTTTCGTAAGTTTTTTTGTCATAACATCAGGCATTGCAATAAAAAGGCCTAATGCGGCCCTTTTTATTCAATGTGGCGGGGCCTGAGAACCAAATCCTTTTTTTTTTGCCTTACCCTGTAGGGAGCCCCACACATATATAGAAGAGTGTCGTCTGCTCATGTTTGTCTGGGGCTCTGTATGGGTGAAATTATAAAATTGTTAAAGAATACAAGAAAAAATTATGCCAATGCATTCTCTTATATATGCGAGGCGACCTATGGTCGACTCGCATATATAAGAGAATGCATTGGCACAGGGTAAAAAACTCCCGACTTACGACTGGATTTGATATGGCGGGTCACATATGAAGCCGGTATATCAATATTTCATGTATTTATTGACTTATCTTATACATCCTTCCAAATTATGTAGACAAAATTTGGAAGTGCGAATCAGCCATGTCTGTTTAAACCAATTTATGGGCAATCTATGAATACAATCCATTCCATCAATATGGCTTGTTGCCATTCATTGGAATGCTCTCATTGAGAGCTTTCCGATGAATGGCAACAAGCCATATTTCCGATTAAATCCTGAAAAATTGCCCATAATTATGCTGTGGTTAAGGAGTCGATTATTTAGGGCATACATGTAGGTAATCATCAGCATGTGGTTTCCAAGATCCATATTCAAGGCAATCTACATTCTCTATTTTGAAATAGTGATCCACCTTTTCCAAGAGCCAAGAGTTATGACATCATCAATTATTTCCAAAATCTCCCAGTCATAATTATTTTAGGAAACTATGTGTGTCAATTTTTCTGCATTATGATATACGGTGAATCAAAATATTGCAGTTTGATTAAATCCATTTCAGGAGCTGTGTTTGCACTCCAAACTCCTGACGCCTTCTAATGTTCCGATCGCCGATTTTATTAATAAGGCTCCAGAGCCCCCTGCTCATCACGTGCTCCGACATGCTGTACAACTGCTCAAGGTATATTATATCTTGTTATATTATCCATCCCTTAACTAACACCTTTTCTGATTGGGCAAAAGCTGCCACGTGATAATCCGGGAAAAAGTCATATTGGACTCCCGAATGTCATATTGGACTCCCAAGTGTGAAATATCACTTTTCTGTCGGGACTCTGTGACGTCACGAATTAACTCTATTGCGAAATGAATCGGTGAAATTATGATGCGAGCGCAACACTGGTGGATTTAGCAGACGTTTCACTTCCGCATTGAGTTTTTTTTCACTTCCGTGTTTACTTTGAAATCATGCTTTCTGATGATCAAAATACAGGCTTTTATAGAGAATTAAGCGCCGATAAATACCAAAAATAACCACAAAAGTTTTATTTCCAAAATTTGGATAAACATACAGATGAATAATAAAAATATCATTATACAATGTTGTGTACAGTATGAGTTTTTCTTATACTCGTCCATGTTGTGGTGAAAAGTCATATTGGACTCGTGTCTCGTCCAATATGACTTTTCACCACAACCTGGACTCGTACAAGAAAAACACATACTGTACACAACATTGTATAATAACTTTATAATATTGATACTTATTTTAGCTCAACTTGATGAACTATTACTATGGATTGTCATGTGTCCTTCAACAATTTCCTTTGCAAGCCTGGAAATAAGGTGTCTGTCATTTGCAGAATGAGCTCCCCAGAGGGTGAATTTAGTGATGCTATCCTGCATGGTGGGCTAGCATCACCAAATTCACCCTCTGGGAACCTCATTCTGCTTAGGCCTCAACTGCTAAGGGAGATCTATGATAAGATTGATGTTCCCTATTTGAAGTTGGTGATTTTAACCCATCGGTCACCTCAATTATGCATTTTATCTTCTGAAAATTAGAGGATATAGAAACTGAACAGAAGGGGAAAAAGTAACTAAAATCGATGTTATTTTGAGACTTGAGATAATTCCCAGAAGATGAGGCCAAAGCAGAAGAATGAGGTTTCCAGAGGGTGAATTTGCCTGCTTTGCGGGATAGCGTCACTAAATTCACCCTCTAGGGACCTCATTCTGCAAATGACAGATACCATATTTCCAGGCTTGTTCCATTGGCACACACTACAGGCCACTTTCATCATCCAATCATCACCAAACATGTGGATCTTTGGGGTTACCATTTGATTTTTTTCCGGAATTTTAATGAAAAACATGGATGGCATCAGCCATTTTGAATTTCACATTTGAATCCATTGGCACACCATACAGCCTACATTTAACAAAGAAATATTTTGAAAATTTAGTCATATTTAGGATCACCTCTAGATGGGAGCTATTGAATTTGAACAATTTTTTATCAAAATCATTGTCGCCGGCAGCCATCTTGTTTTTTACTCTTTGCATATACACTACAACCAACATTTTCCATCTGATTGAACCCAACTTCATAATTACAACTGCTCAAGGTATGTCACATCTTATATTGATACTATTTATTCCAAGTTCCCTGATTTTGATTTTAAATATAAAGTAAAAATCTGCTTGATACAAAAAAATTATCCTTGGATGTGAACGGAATAATGAGAAAACAAATATCGTACTTTGTATCATTCCCCTGGAATCATGCCAAATATTTGGATATCTAATTTAATGTAAACAGGTTGTATGTACGTTAAAGGGAATTCACTTGACTGGCAATAATACTGATAAGCTCCGATCACTCTACTTTACTAGCAGCCTAAAATTGTCTCGCCTGCTGATTGGTTACCTATCTAAAGTGACCAAGCCTTGAAATAGGGTGTCTGTCATTTGCATAATGAGGTCCCCAGAGGGTGAATTTAGCATCACTAAATTCACCCTCTGGGGACCTCATTTTAGCAAATGACAAACACCCTATTTCAAGGCTTGAAAGTGACATTTGGTAGTTATCTGTAGTAATTCATGTCTTTGTTGTTTTAGTCAAAATCAGATAATCCGAAAAAAAATTATATTGCGGACTATTAATATATATTTAATGACATTGTTAATATATTAATTTATTATTTTTTCTGATGTTTGTTACAGAACATTGATGCTCTTGATAATTGGGAAGATCTCACAGAATTAGGTCATCATCTGACTGATTTACCTGTCGAACCAAGACTCGGCAAGATGGTTCTGTATTCTATTGTACTCAAGTGCCTTGATCCAATCCTCACCATTGTATCAACAATGGCGTATAAGGAACCATGTAAGTGTACTAATTTGGCCAAATAAAAAAGAGTATTTGAGTCTCAGACAATGCCGCATTGAAATAAATGACCCGCATTGGACATCTTATTTAGATGTTTTATGTTATAACCAAAAAAATATATATATATAAATTATTTTAGTATGTTTTTACCAACATGCCCATACATATTGAGCAATTAATTTCAACATACATGAACTCTTAACATATCTCTGTGATTGATAGATTGACTATCATGTATACACATAATGACATAGAACATCAAGTAGATGACTTAAAATGATTAGCTGATCTTCATAGTCTGGTGTACTTATTGTAACTCCAGAACAATTGAAAGGCACAGGAGGAAATTTAGGATCACATGTTATAATGGAGAGGTGTCAATTTATAGGGAGTTGGATGGCCGAGTGGTTAGCGTGGCCAGAGGTTTCGCTTGGACCACGGATCGATTCACCTCGATCCTTGACAAAACAAAAGTCGGGAGCTCCGAGCGTTCCTATATAAAGTACCGTGAATGCCTCGCTGAGGTGTCGTTAAGCGGTAATCCTCTCCCGCCCGGTGTCATGTACAGGGATGACACTGGTTTGATCACGCCGTCCCATCGGATGGGGACGTAAATGGCTGTCCCATGTACAACCATGTGTGCACCATAAAGAACCCTACTGTGGGCAACGATCCACGGGTTAATGGCAAAAATTCCTCCCTTCGGGGCGTAAGTTGGTAGACATTTCAGGTGATGGTGTAATAGAGTTATCTCTCCTAGGTGGTGGTGGTGGAACATACTCAGCTATGGTATGTATATAGTGTATATATATGCGGTGGTGAGGTTGAAAAAGACATTTCAGATATTGGTGTGGTGTGGTGTGGTGTGGTGGTGGAATACATGGAATTACCTGGTTACTCCTAAAAAAGGAGGTTGCTCATATGCTCAAGAAGATGTAAGTAAGTATAGACAACAATATTAGAGATAAATTTGTGAATGGCAGGGGGGATCGCTTATTTGCCATGATCAGCATATGTTTGGGCATTTGTAAAACGAGTAACAATAGTATGGGTATTGGTAAAACAAGTAACAAAACTATATATTCAAGATCTGTAATATATCAATATCATCATTGGTATATCCTCCAATGAATTATATATAAAGACAAGAAAGTAATAACTAATAACTATAGAACAAAAAGGAAGGTCAGTTAGGTCACAGACTCGCAGTCCTATTCAGTATTCAAACTATTCGTTGGGATCATGATCGCGGACACTAACTATCGATAGCCGTGTTCACTTTTCAAATTTCAATACGAAATAATACCGAGTCTGAGGGGTGTCAATCAGATGACAGATCACTGATTCAGTGATGTCATTGCTTTGAACTATCCCGCCTGGATACACAGTGACTGCCCACGTGCTCTCGTCGGAAGATCACAGAAAACTTCAAAGGCCGGAATTGATTGAAGGTCGCCAACACGCTACTCAGTGTCTGAAACTTCCGCGTGCACCAATTAATGCTGCATTGCACTCTACTATCGGTGGCACAGGGGTTAGAATTACTTTGCATCATTTATCTTAATATTTTATTAATTATGTTCACATTCAACTGACAGCGGGATGCGGTTAATGTCCGGTTCATTTTTTTTCTAACCGATTACGTCATTATCCGGATGCTAACCGGTTATCCGGCTGTCCGTTTCAGCTCTAAACAATATAATAACAGTTGTGAATAGTCAGACCCATTAGAGCATTATTGGTAATCCCCATACAGGCATACCAGTAGCACAATGTATTTTTATCAGATTTATATATAAAGTCCTCCATTTTGTTGGCCTCATATATTCTATTGTGGTCCCATCTTCACCATTGTATCAACAATTGTATAAGGAACCATGTAGGTATATTTATCATTCTAATTAACTCATTTAGCTCTAACAAGTAACATTCATTGTGCAGTCACTGTTTGTCTCAGTGCATATGTTTTCCAAAGAGAGATAAGGTGGTGGTCCATTGCATCACCTGTAAATCTATATTTTCAATTGTAAAAAAATTGCACAGACATAAATTATTTTGTTTTGCACAGACAGTTTATGTCCTAGTTTGCTTGCATTTGGATGTCAATCAGGGTTGGTAGAAAATACTGATGGTTCCATGTAGGATCTAACAGATAGCACTATATTCCTATGTTTCTAATTTTCAGTTCAGCTGCCGAACATTCCGGCACAGAAGCGGGCAGCAGGGATGGCCAGGAGAAACTTTGCCGCTGACACATTCAGTGATCACATGGCTTTTCTACGGGCATTCCAGGTATGTAGTATAAATATGATAATATTGCTTATCTAGGTGTTTTCCATGTATGTAGAATAGTTTTGTATTATTCGAGTCTTTATCAGTACTCGACTTATGGTTTGGTTAGGGACGGTTGGTGCGACAACAAACCTACATAACATAGCCATTTATTGATGTATTATGATAATTTTTGGTATGTGAGTTAATTGTCATGTGCGACAGCTGTACACAGAAAATCTGGTCCTCCCCGACTTTCTAACCTGAGTTATGCCACTTGTTTCTATTTATAGAAATTTGGTGTCTGTTAGCATGATAACTTGAACAAAAGTCAACCAATTGCATTTATATTTTGTATGTGGATCTTCCACATCAATATCTCAATCGAGTTCGAAAATTGGTTTTGTCTGATTTTTTTTATCAATGTTAGTAAATTTTATGTTCATTACCGCAATAACTTGAACAAACATCAACCAATTTCATTCATATTTGGTATCGATCTTTTACAACAATAATTCAATCAGTTTGAAAACCAGATTTATCCAATCCTTTTAACAGGAGTTAAGTTCCTTAGTTTGTCTATTTTTAGCTATTTTATGACCATTAGAGTGAAAACTTGAACAAATGTCAATCACAAGTAGTTTCTTATTATATTGAATATATATACTATTGGAAAGAGGAAGCCATACTAAATTGGACAAGTAAAAAACAAATATTTAAATTGAGATAAGTTGTTTTTTGCCAAAGCAAAGTTTGGTTTGACTGCATTTGTTCTGAATGAGCGGCAGCAGAGGGATTGGAGAAATCTTCTAATTTTTCTATGTTTTACTGTTGAAGGCATGGCAGCGAGCGAGAACGGAAGGATGGGAAAAGTCGTTCTGTGAGAAGAATTTCCTGTCACCATCTTGTATGGAAATGATTGTTGGCATCAGGTAATTATACCAATATACTCTGCCAGTATCTCAGCTAGTTTTCCTATCATCTTCCTTGTCAATTGTTTTCAATGATTTAGCGCCTACATCAGTTCAGATTTTACTTCCATATTATGATTTCGCATAATGCTAATGTTGACAATTTAATTGAACTCCTGCTTTAATGATTTCTCCATTGAAAATTATATGTCACTTTATGAGATTCTGGTAGTACCTTAGTAAGCTCACTGACATCGATTATTTTTTTATTATTGTTATTTATTTATTAGTATATTGACATTGCATATTGCTCTATTTGAAAACCTAAATTATTTGGCCAGGTTTGAGTGTTAGAGTAGTGTGTATATATATTGAAGTACAGGGTTTCCGCTACTACGGCAGGTTGGCCGTCCAGTGTCCTCATTCCCCTCCCCAACCTTGACTTAATATTGGTCACAAAATAGCCACAGGATGAGTGATCACTGACACTGATGATTAACAGATTGCAAGGAATCCTACACTTTGTGCCTGAATAAGACATGATCAGTAGCGTGGACCATGTGCACAGTTGTCTACACCATCCTGGGTAATAATGCTTTGTTGGCGAATGTTTAGTAGAAATCAGCCTCTCGCATTTTAATTTACCGTAGAATTCTGTCTATAAGTCCCAACTTTCTGACCCACTATTCCCCTCAAATGCACTATACATCAGTAAGTCATTAGGGGCTGAATTCTGAGCTACAACCATGAACACAGGTGAGTTTGGCAGTCGCTGCAATGAACAGTGCAGACCTTTTACCTCAAAACAAGGTCTATATCAAAGAAATGTTTTATAAAATATAAAACAATTAAAATATTAATAGTTATTATCAGTGTATTTATTCCCTATCCAATGAATGCGAAATTATCCATTATAAGAATCCAACATGAGGTCATCTCCATCTGAGGAATGACTTCTTATTTTACACCAACTTGTTTTGAATGTTACTGTGAACAAAATACAAAGAAAGCAGGCATGCAGAACGTGCGCATAGCACGTGACATGAGCTCTGCTCATGACGTAACACATGTTACTGCCCAAATACACTGGACACTGAGTGGCAATGTGTCTTTTGCTATACTGTTATAAAAGTCGTCCACTGTGTGGTTTGGTGCTTACATGCTTTTAGTTCATTAACTTGAGATCAAAGAAAGACGATCTGTTTTAATTTGGGTTAGGGTTAGGGTTTCTATACAAGGCTTCTATGTTCTTGTTTGTTGTCTCAAGCACAAAGAAATGGCTACTTTTCAATGATAAACATCAAAATTTTCTCCCAACAGGGCGCCGGGTATGTGCTTCCCAAATACGGCCACATCCCACCAACCCCTAGCGGAAATCCTGAAGTAATTTATTTGAAGGACTCAGTTACTTGACCAGCTATAAGCTTTAGAGAAATAAATATGTATTTGAGTTAAATATTGTTTTACATTATCAGCATGTACAGCATATATTATTTTATTCACAGGACACAATAATCTAGGCCATTTAAATAAAATGATCTGTTTTCTCAGGCAATTAGATCTCAATTTTGTGAAGAGGGAGGGAGGCTATTTATTTTTATTTTTTATCTCAAAATCTGGAAAACATACTCACAAAACCAAAACAAAATTATTGTTGTTGTTCAAATACAATATTTCTAACAGAAAATATTTTTTTAAATGTTTGACAAGGCCTTTTAAAAGACTATTTTAGTGATGAGGGACAAGCCTTGAAATAGGGTGTCTGTCATTTGCAGAATGAGGTCCCCAGAGGGTGAATTTAGTGATGCTAACCCGCATAGCGGGCTAGCATCACCAAATTCACCCTCTGGGGACCTCATTCTGCTTACACCTCAGCAGAATGAGGTTCCCAGAGGGTGAATTTGGTGATGCTAGCCCGCTATGCGGGGTAGCATCACTAAATTCACCCTCTGGGACAGACACCCTATTTCAAGGCTTGTTGAGGGAGGTGCCTGAGAAGACAGATTTTTTTAATTTATTTGGCCTTCATTGATTATCATTTGCAGAATTTTATTGAAATTGTGTATATCTCTTTTAAGGACTCAATTACTTGGCCAGTTACGAGCCTCAGGGTTTGTACGAGCGAGAGGAGGTGGCGACATTCGAGATCTCAACTCTAACTCTGAAAACTGGTCCGTAATTAAAGCTGCACTATGTGCTGGAGCTTACCCTAAACTAGTCAAAGTCGACAAGAAAAAAGGCTGCATTATCTCTCAGTAAGTCCTGTGTATTATTAGTAGATAATATTGCATAGGGCACAGTAAAATTTGCATTCTTCGATCTTGTAGTTTGCGAAGAGATGGTTACCAAGTCTGAATAGCGAGTGCAGGTTCTTGACAATTTAAACACCGAGAACTGGCCTAGAAATGCTGTGATGTCTTGGTAATGGGTTTGGTTTCTCACGAACATGTGCCTCGTCTATTCTTGGCCTGTTCTTTGTTTTTGAATCATTAAGTCATATTAATGTTGATAAAATGTTCAAGAAAATGTTCAAGTTTGTTTATTGTTTTCTTGCTATCACCATTTTTATACCCCTCGTATTGAAATTATGTCTTTCTCCGTGCTTAAGCTTGTATTCCTACATTTTCAGTCAATTTCTTTGAAACTTGCGACCGATATTAAGTACCAATGAAACCTGTGCACCTGCGATTGTGAGGTCCATACTTCTTTTTAGTTGAGTTATCCTCATTTTTTTGGACTGCTGTCTGAGCTTGTGTTTCTTTTCCTTAACACTTTACCCAACAAAACGGCCAAAACCGGCCAAATAAAGCTTCAACAGCCTAAAATATCTTCGGTCTGTCTCAATAGAACCATACAAATATGGATATCATTGGAACCGGCTCCTTGACCACATTGTGATAGTTACAGTTATGCCCTGTGCCAATGCATTCTCTTATATATGCGAGTCGACCATAGGTCGCCTCGCATATATAAGAGAATGCATTGGCCTAAAAAAAATATTTTTTTAACACTTTTTACCATTTTTTCTTACATTCTTTAACAATTTTATAATTTTTAATGTGTTAAGCCAATGCATTCTCTTATATATGCGAGGCGACCTATGGTCGACTCGCATATATAAGAGAATGCATTGGCACAGGGCCCTCCTGTTGGGTAAAGGGTTAATGTAGCCAAATTGCACTGTGGGGGGTATCCTTAGTCCCATTGGTAGTCTCACCTCTAGTTTATTCTTGGTATGTCATTTATGTTATTTGATCTATTAGGGGTGTAACAATATGGGAATGTGGTGCATCAATCTTTATCACGATACAGAGGTCACGATGCGATACATACTGTGATTTTATTTACACATGTACGTAATATTATAGTAATATTGCCAAGTTTTCATAAGTACTGTATACACTGATATATAGCGACAATGAATGGTGTGTGTACTTGGCTAAAGGAATTTACTAGAATGTTTGTACTATATTCTCATGAAAAATGTGTGTTGTATATGAGGAAATAAAACTACTTAAAGCCTCATCGATATATCTACTATAATTGATATCTATGCCAGCCGTTTTCATGCACCAAGATTTGATCGACGATGTACGTAGACAGTGTCTATATGTTTGAGAATTGCAAAATAAATGATTGCTACTAACTGTTCTAAATAGTCCCATGTTCTCAATAAATTAATACTAATTCACCATTCATTGATTCCATTAAAAATAACTTGCCAAACTAACATTTGATCTAGACACCTGGTTCTTGCATATATAGCTTTCCAAGTAGGTCATTAAGTTAAGTATTAAATGTGAATCTATAAATAGCTGAATTCCTACAATGCATTCATGCTTCCGGGAATTTGGCAGGAAGTCAAAGTACCCGGTCGTCAACAATGAGAACATGTTGTCTTAGCCTGCAAATAGCGTGCCTGTCATTTGCAGAATGAGGTACCCAGAGGGTGAATTTAGTGACGTTAACCCGCATAGCTGGCTAGCATCACTAAATTCACCCTCTGGGGACCTCATTCTGCTAAGGCCCTCAACTGCTATGGCAGACCTAGGATCAGATTGAAGTTCCCCAGTTGTAGTTGTTAATGTTCACCCATTGGGCACCTCAATTATGAATTTTATCTTCTGCAAATTAGGGGATATAGAAACTTCCTAGAAGGGAAATGTAACTAAAAACAATGTTAATTTGATACTATAGATACTTCCCAGAAGATGAGGCCTAAGCAGAATGAGGTCTCCAGAGGGTGAATTTGGTGATGCTAGCCCGCTATGCGGGATATCATCACTAAATTCTCCCTCTGGGGACCTCATTCTGCAAATGACAGGCATGCTATTTGCAGGCTTGAATTGTTGTCTTAGTTGTCGCATTTGAGTCCTTTGATGTCATCACAGTTTGCACTCTCTGTTATGAATACCTCTTTGAACAATGCGCTTATTTATTCATGCGCATCTGAGTATATAGACTGGAAGACAACTGAGACCGGGCACAATTAGGGAGCTATTGGAGATGAATATAAATAAACTTAGGCCTATTTTGTTTTCAAGGAAGCTGCATTTGCGGTATATTTTTAATCCCAAATCCAACGAATTTAAAAATTGTGTGCTTGCTTGATTTTTGTCAGCACTCTGTACTAACATAAGCGTCAAACTAGTTGAGGTACAGAACACTAATTTATTTGGTTGGGAGATAGGTTGTACAGTAAATCTATTTTGTCAAAACTTTTGGAAATTCACTTATTCTACAATGCTTTGAGGTATCACATAATGAGGGAATGTCCCATATCGATGACTGATGATATGGGGACCTCCTATCGATGATCGTATCGTGGACATGTGTATCATGATACATCGATGCACTAATGTACCGTTACACCCCTATGATCTATATGTTGTTATCAATGGATAGTTGGTTAAGCATTTCTGGTCAGTTTAATAAACCCTGTACACTTTCTCTGTATGTCAGGAAGGAATCCAAAGTGAGGTTCCACAACACATCGGTCCTGAGCTTACCACCCGGAAACTCTGGAGGATCTCTAGCTAAGACTCTCAAGAAAACCATCAAATATCTGCCGTCCGACTGGGTCGTGTATGATGAGCTAACGAGAGCTCACAGGTTAGCGTTTGCCAAATGCTGCACGGTTGTGTCACCAATTACTCTCGCTATATTCTGCTGTCCTGGGAAGCTTCCGCTGGATTCTGTCAAGGACTCGGACACGAGAGGTGAGTGGAGCTTAACCCTTTACCCAACAGAACGGCCCTGTGCCAATGCATTCTCTTATATATGCGAGTCGACCATAGGTCGCCTCGCATATGTAAGAGAATGCATTGGCTTAACACATTAAAAATTATAAAATTGTTAAAGAATGTAAAGATTTTTTTTAGGCCAATGCATTCTCTTATATATGCGAGGCGACCTATGGTCGACTCGCATATATAAGAGAATGCATTGGCACAGGGCATAACTGTAACTATCACAATGTGGTCAAGGAGCCGGTTCCAATGATATCCATATTTGTATGGTTCTATTGAGACAGACCGAAGATATTTTAGGCTGTTGAAGCTTTATTTGGCCGGTTTGTTGGGTAAAGGGTTAAGTAGGTGGCTTCATTCTGAAGTGACACTGAAACGAGAGGTGAGTGGAGCTTAAGTAGGTGGCTTCATACTGAAGTGACACTGAAACAAGAGGTGAGTGGAGCTTAAGTAGGTGGCTTTATGTGAAGTGACACTGAAAAAAGAGGGAGTGCAACGAAATTATGAGAAATGTCCCACAACAAAATAATGCTGTGGCATGTTCGATTCCAAATGTTGCCATGGCATTTCCCACGGCATTGCTTATAGCCGTGGCCAATATCAAGGACTGTGGGTGTGACCTTCTGCCTTGGTAATTCAGATAAAATGAGGACGATGGAGTTTTCTTTTAAATGATTCTGAGGCATTGCTACCATGTAACCAATGTGATGCCAATGGTTCTATACAGGCCCACTTTAAATTGCCATTGATAATTTGATTTGTCACATGACAAACCAAGGAGATATTTCTGAAAACATTGTCACAATTCAGTTGTTAAGAAACAAGCTTGATCGTTCCCACTTGATTGGGCCTAAACCCGAGTAACCTACTGTTGTTTGCATTGCATTAGCATTATAATTTGTGCCTAGGTATAACACATAAATAGCTTTCTAATTTTAGGCCAAGCTAAGTCAATTTCTCAGGACAAAAACATTTTTAAAAGCATGAGCGCTATTTAATTTAAATTTTTATTTCTGGGGCACGTACCAATGAAGCCTTCCATCTCTGCATCGACTATCTCTGGGTTTAATAATAAAATTAATTTCAGTTGTCTGTGGCATTATTACCTGAATATATGTTGATAAAAGTTAGTTTTCATGTGTTTATTTCGTCAAAAATCACTGAGTAGCTATAATTAACACATTACTGAGTTTTCAGGTGCAATACAACACTTGTTTAAAGGGGTACTGTACACTGAATCCGGCCATTTATTGGACCGAAATCTTTTATACTCAACATAATATATGCAACAAATGAATGAATATGAGCATGGATTAATGCAAAATACACTCATTTTCTTTATGAACGATGCAAATAACATGGTAATTATATAATGAAAATCAATTTATGAATTTATCGTTCATAAAGTAAATGAGTGTATTTTGCACTCATATATGGCTCAAATTCATTCATTTGCTGCATATATTCTGTTGAGTAGTAAAGGAGATGGTCCCGTTAATGGCCGGATTTAGTGTACAGTACCCTTTTAACCAATTACAGTAATGAATCGGGGGGTGGGGTGGGGTGGGGAAACGGGTCTGCATGATCTCACTTGTATAAAAAAAACTTACAAAGTTATTTTTTACCAATTAAACATTTTCTAGACTGATTGATTGCAAATAAAAGGCTTGCATCATAAGTCCAGGTTTTGGACCCAACTCTTCCACGTGTATAGTCCAATCATCCCATGCTAAAATCAGCAGAAACCTATCAAAATGTCAAAACATTCTCAGGTGGGATGAGTTCGAACTGGGTGGCAGGGTGCGACGATGTCCTTACGAAACATGCTACACTTATAAACACCCTGTGAACCTAATCTGCTGATTATTATTATTTATAAAATCCATTTTAAATGAATTTTCCACAATCAATTAGTTCCAGTGCACATACAAAATAGAAAAATCATCAAAAAACATATAATACAACAATTAAAGTATATGATTGTCACTGGCAAGCAGTTCCGCACATCAATACATGTTTTCTGGAAGCACCAACAACCATAATTATACCCCCCGCAACGAAGTTAGGGGGGGTATACTGGAGTCAGCTTGTCCGTCCGTCGTCCGTCCGTCCGTGGACACAAATTTGTCCGGAGTTTTTCTCAGTCGTTTTTTGATCAATTTCCGTGAAACTTGGCACAGATATCAACCACCATGGGAACCTGTGCACCTGCGATTATGACGTCTGTTGGACTTTTATTTTTGGAGTTATCCACCCTTTTTCGACTTAGAAAATTTTCGCAGCATGTATACTTTTGTCCGAGCTTTTATTCCTACATTTTTTGGTCAATTTTTTTAAAACGTGGCACAGATATTTAGTACCATTGGAACTTGTGCATCTGCGATTATGACCTCTGTCCGAAATTTTTTGGTGGAGTTAACCCCCTTTTTCAACTTAGAAACTTTTTTTGCAACATGCATAATTTTGTCCGAGCTTTTATTCCTACATTTTTCGGTCAATGTTTTTTAATCTTGGCACTGATATTTAGTACCATGGGAACCTGTGCACCTGCAATTATGACGTCTGTCCGACGTTTTTTGTGTGGAGTTATTCCCCATTTTCGACTTAGAATTTATTTCGCAACATACATAATTTTGTCCAAGCTTTTATTCCTACAATTTTCGGTCAATAGGTTTAAGATTAGGGTTATGGTTGTACACCTGCAATGGGAACTGTTATTTCATTATTTTAACTAAATGTTTACTGACATGTCAAACATCTTAGTATTTTTTAAAAAGGGGGGTATCCGTAGTCCCATTGGGACAGTCACACCTCTAGTTTCATTGGTCTTGGCTATGTCCTTCAAGTGTAATCCACTGGCAGTGGATCGAGTGAAACAGCCGGTACTCACTATAAACATGTATATAGGAAGGCATATCACGCTTTAACGACTTACATACAACTATAGCAAACTTGTATTGCCATGATGCTGTTCCAAGCATTCCCATGCCCATCTAGATGATAAACTTATTATACTGGACATGAGAACTCAAGCTCGGTGTAATTCCCAATACCACAGCTCCAATGTACTAAGTGCCATACCACAGCTCCAATGTACTAAGTGCAATACCACAGCTCCAATGTACTAAGTGCCATACCACAGCTCCAATGTACTAAGTGCAATACCACAGCTCCAATGTACTAAGTGCCATACCACAGCTCCAATGTACTAAGTGCAATACCACAGCTCCAATGTACTAAGTGCAATACCACAGCTCCAATGTACTAAGTGCCATACCACAGCTCCAATATACTAAGTGCAATACCACAGCTCCAATGTACTAAGTGCCATACCACAGCTCCAATGTACTAAGTGCAATACCACAGCTCCAATGTACTAAGTGCCATACCACAGCTCCAATGTACTAACTGTCATACCTCAGCTCCAATGTACTAAGTGTCATACCTCAGCTCCAATGTACTAACTGTCATACCTCAGCTCCAATGTACTAAGTGCCATACCACAGCTCCAATGTACTAAGTGCCATACCTCAGCTCCAATGTACTAAGTGCCATACCTCAGCTCCAATGTACTAAGTGCCATACCTCAGCTCCAATGTACTAAGTGCCATACCACAGCTCCAATGTACTAAGTGCCATACCTCAGCTCCAATGTACTAAGTGCCATACCTCAGCTCCAATGTACTAAGTGCCATACCTCAGCTCCAATGTACTAAGTGCCATACCACAGCTCCAATGTACTAAGTGCCAATGTACACAGCTCCAATGTACTAAGTGCCATACCTCAGCTCCAATGTACTAAGTGCCATACCACAGCTCCAATGTACTAACTGTCATACCACAGCTCCAATGTACTAACTGTCATACCTCAGCTCCAATGTACTAACTGTCATACCACAGCTCCAATGTACTAACTGTCATACCTCAGCTCCAATGTACTAACTGTCATACCTCAGCTCCAATGTACTAAGTGTCATACCTCAGCTCCAATGTACTAACTGTCATACCTCAGCTCCAATGTACTAACTGTCATACCTCAGCTCCAATGTACTAAGTGCCATACCTCAGCTCCAATGTACTAAGTGCCATACCACAGCTCCAATGTACTAACTGTCATACCTCAGCTCCAATGTACTAACTGTCATACCTCAGCTCCAATGTACTAACTGTCATACCACAGCTCCAATGTACTAACTGTCATACCTCAGCTCCAATGTACTAACTGTCATACCTCAGCTCCAATGTACTAAGTGTCATACCTCAGCTCCAATGTACTAACTGTCATACCTCAGCTCCAATGTACTAACTGTCATACCTCAGCTCCAATGTACTAAGTGTCATACCACAGCTCCAATGTACTAAGTGCCATACCACAGCTCCAATGTACTAAGTGCCATACCACAGCTCCAATGTACTAAGTGCCATACCTCAGCTCCAATGTACTAACTGTCATACCTCAGCTCCAATGTACTAACTGTCATACCTCAGCTCCAATGTACTAAGTGTCATACCACAGCTCCAATGTACTAAGTGCCATACCTCAGCTCCAATGTACTAAGTGTCATACCACAGCTCCAATGTACTAAGTGCCATACCACAGCTCCAATGTACTAACTGTCATACCACAGCTCCAATGTACTAACTGTCATACCACAGCTCCAATGTACTAAGTGCCATACCTCAGCTCCAATGTACTAAGTGCCATACCACAGCTCCAATGTACTAAGTGTCATACCTCAGCTCCAATGTACTAAGTGTCATACCACAGCTCCAATGTACTAAGTGTCATACCACAGCTCCAATGTACTAAGTGCCATACCTCAGCTCCAATGTACTAAGTGTCATACCACAGCTCCAATGTACTAAGTGCCATACCTCAGCTCCAATGTACTAAGTGCCATACCACAGCTCCAATGTACTAAGTGCCATACCTCAGCTCCAATGTACTAAGTGCCATACCACAGCTCCAATGTACTAAGTGTCATACCTCAGCTCCAATGTACTAAGTGCCAATGTACACAGCTCCAATGTACTAAGTGCCATACCTCAGCTCCAATGTACTAAGTGCCATACCTCAGCTCCAATGTACTAAGTGCCATACCTCAGCTCCAATGTACTAAGTGTCATACCACAGCTCCAATGTACTAAGTGCCATACCACAGCTCCAATGTACTAACTGTCATACCACAGCTCCAATGTACTAAGTGCCATACCTCAGCTCCAATGTACTAAGTGCCATACCTCAGCTCCAATGTACTAAGTGCCATACCACAGCTCCAATGTACTAAGTGTCATACCTCAGCTCCAATGTACTAAGTGCCATACCTCAGCTCCAATGTACTAAGTGCAATACCTCAGCTCCAATGTACTAAGTGCCATACCACAGCTCCAATGTACTAAGTGCCAATGTACACAGCTCCAATGTACTAAGTGCCATACCTCAGCTCCAATGTACTAAGTGCCATACCTCAGCTCCAATGTACTAAGTGCCATACCTCAGCTCCAATGTACTAAGTGCCATACCACAGCTCCAATGTACTAAGTGTCATACCTCAGCTCCAATGTACTAAGTGCCATACCTCAGCTCCAATGTACTAAGTGCAATACCTCAGCTCCAATGTACTAAGTGCCATACCACAGCTCCAATGTACTAAGTGCCAATGTACACAGCTCCAATGTACTAACTGTCATACCTCAGCTCCAATGTACTAACTGTCATACCACAGCTCCAATGTACTAACTGTCATACCTCAGCTCCAATGTACTAACTGTCATACCACAGCTCCAATGTACTAACTGTCATACCTCAGCTCCAATGTACTAACTGTCATACCTCAGCTCCAATGTACTAAGTGTCATACCACAGCTCCAATGTACTAACTGTCATACCACAGCTCCAATGTACTAACTGTCATACCTCAGCTCCAATGTACTAACTGTCATACCACAGCTCCAATGTACTAACTGTCATACCTCAGCTCCAATGTACTAACTGTCATACCTCAGCTCCAATGTACTAAGTGCCATACCACAGCTCCAATGTACTAAGTGCAATACCTCAGCTCCAATGTACTAACTGTCATACCTCAGCTCCAATGTACTAACTGTCATACCTCAGCTCCAATGTACTAAGTGTCATACCACAGCTCCAATGTACTAAGTGCCATACCTCAGCTCCAATGTACTAAGTGCCATACCTCAGCTCCAATGTACTAACTGTCATACCTCAGCTCCAATGTACTAACTGTCATACCTCAGCTCCAATGTACTAAGTGCCATACCACAGCTCCAATGTACTAAGTGCCATACCTCAGCTCCAATGTACTAACTGTCATACCTCAGCTCCAATGTACTAAGTGTCATACCACAGCTCCAATGTACTAAGTGCCATACCTCAGCTCCAATGTACTAACTGTCATACCTCAGCTCCAATGTACTAACTGTCATACCTCAGCTCCAATGTACTAAGTGTCATACCACAGCTCCAATGTACTAAGTGCCATACCTCAGCTCCAATGTACTAAGTGTCATACCACAGCTCCAATGTACTAACTGTCATACCTCAGCTCCAATGTACTAACTGTCATACCTCAGCTCCAATGTACTAAGTGTCATACCACAGCTCCAATGTACTAAGTGCCATACCTCAGCTCCAATGTACTAAGTGTCATACCACAGCTCCAATGTACTAAGTGCCATACCTCAGCTCCAATGTACTAAGTGCCATACCACAGCTCCAATGTACTAAGTGCCATACCTCAGCTCCAATGTACTAAGTGCCATACCTCAGCTCCAATGTACTAACTGTCATACCACAGCTCCAATGTACTAAGTGTCATACCACAGCTCCAATGTACTAAGTGCAATACCACAGCTCCAATGTACTAACTGTCATACCACAGCTCCAATGTACTAAGTGTCATACCACAGCTCCAATGTACTAAGTGTCATACCACAGCTCCAATGTACTAAGTGCCATACCTCAGCTCCAATGTACTAAGTGCCATACCTCAGCTCCAATGTACTAACTGTCATACCACAGCTCCAATGTACTAACTGTCATACCACAGCTCCAATGTACTAAGTGTCATACCACAGCTCCAATGTACTAAGTGTCATACCACAGCTCCAATGTACTAAGTGCCATACCTCAGCTCCAATGTACTAACTGTCATACCACAGCTCCAATGTACTAAGTGCCATACCACAGCTCCAATGTACTAAGTGCCATACCTCAGCTCCAATGTACTAAGTGCCATACCTCAGCTCCAATGTACTAACTGTCATACCACAGCTCCAATGTACTAAGTGCCAATACCACAGCTCCAATGTACTAAGTGCCATACCTCAGCTCCAATGTACTAAGTGCCATACCTCAGCTCCAATGTACTAAGTGCCAATACCACAGCTCCAATGTACTAAGTGCCATACCTCAGCTCCAATGTACTAACTGTCATACCACAGCTCCAATGTACTAAGTGTCATACCTCAGCTCCAATGTACTAAGTGCCATACCACAGCTCCAATGTACTAAGTGCCAATACCACAGCTCCAATGTACTAAGTATCATACCACAGCTCCAATGTACTAAGTGCCATACCTCAGCTCCAATGTACTAAGTGTCATACCACAGCTCCAATGTACTAAGTGCCATACCTCAGCTCCAATGTACTAACTGTCATACCACAGCTCCAATGTACTAAGTGCCATACCTCAGCTCCAATGTACTAACTGTCATACCACAGCTCCAATGTACTAAGTGCCAATACCACAGCTCCAATGTACTAAGTGTCATACCTCAGCTCCAATGTACTAAGTGCCATACCTCAGCTCCAATGTACTAAGTGCCATACCACAGCTCCAATGTACTAACTGTCATACCTCAGCTCCAATGTACTAACTGTCATACCACAGCTCCAATGTACTAAGTGCCATACCACAGCTCCAATGTACTAAGTGCCATACCTCAGCTCCAATGTACTAAGTGTCATACCTCAGCTCCAATGTACTAAGTGTCATACCACAGCTCCAATGTACTAAGTGCCAATACCACAGCTCCAATGTACTAAGTGTCATACCTCAGCTCCAATGTACTAACTGTCATACCACAGCTCCAATGTACTAAGTGTCATACCACAGCTCCAATGTACTAACTGTCATACCACAGCTCCAATGTACTAAGTGCCATACCTCAGCTCCAATGTACTAAGTGTCATACCTCAGCTCCAATGTACTAAGTGTCATACCACAGCTCCAATGTACTAAGTGCCATACCTCAGCTCCAATGTACTAAGTGTCATACCTCAGCTCCAATGTACTAAGTGTCATACCACAGCTCCAATGTACTAAGTGTCATACCACAGCTCCAATGTACTAAGTGCCAATACCACAGCTCCAATGTACTAAGTGTCATACCTCAGCTCCAATGTACTAAGTGCCATACCTCAGCTCCAATGTACTAAGTGTCATACCTCAGCTCCAATGTACTAAGTGTCATACCACAGCTCCAATGTACTAAGTGCAATACCACAGCTCCAATGTACTAACTGTCATACCTCAGCTCCAATGTACTAAGTGCCATACCTCAGCTCCAATGTACTAAGTGTCATACCTCAGCTCCAATGTACTAAGTGTCATACCACAGCTCCAATGTACTAAGTGCAATACCACAGCTCCAATGTACTAACTGTCATACCTCAGCTCCAATGTACTAAGTGTCATACCTCAGCTCCAATGTACTAAGTGCCATACCACAGCTCCAATGTACTAACTGTCATACCTCAGCTCCAATGTACTAAGTGTCATACCTCAGCTCCAATGTACTAAGTGTCATACCTCAGCTCCAATGTACTAAGTGCCATACCTCAGCTCCAATGTACTAAGTGCAATACCACAGCTCCAATGTACTAAGTGCCATACCTCAGCTCCAATGTACTAAGTGCAATACCACAGCTCCAATGTACTAAGTGCCATACCTCAGCTCCAATGTACTAAGTGCAATACCACAGCTCCAATGTACTAAGTGCCATACCACAGCTCCAATGTACTAAGTGCAATACCACAGCTCCAATGTACTAAGTGCCATACCTCAGCTCCAATGTACTAAGTGCCATACCTCAGCTCCAATGTACTAAGTGCAATACCACAGCTCCAATGTACTAAGTGCCATACCACAGCTCCAATGTACTAAGTGCAATACCACAGCTCCAATGTACTAAGTGCCATACCACAGCTCCAATGTACTAAGTGCAATACCACAGCTCCAATGTACTAAGTGCAATACCACAGCTCCAATGTACTAAGTGCAATACCACAGCTCCAATGTACTAAGTGCAATACCACAGCTCCAATGTACTAAGTGCCATACCACAGCTCCAATGTACTAAGTGTCATACCTCAGCTCCAATGTACTAAGTGCCATACCACAGCTCCAATGTACTAAGTGCAATACCACAGCTCCAATGTACTAAGTGCCATACCACAGCTCCAATGTACTAAGTGCCATACCTCAGCTCCAATGTACTAAGTGCAATACCACAGCTCCAATGTACTAACTGTCATACCACAGCTCCAATGTACTAAGTGCAATACCACAGCTCCAATGTACTAAGTGCAATACCACAGCTCCAATGTACTAAGTGCAATACCACAGCTCCAATGTACTAAGTGCCATACCACAGCTCCAATGTACTAAGTGCAATACCACAGCTCCAATGTACTAAGTGCAATACCACAGCTCCAATGTACTAAGTGCAATACCACAGCTCCAATGTACTAAGTGCCATACCACAGCTCCAATGTACTAAGTGTCATACCACAGCTCCAATGTACTAACTGTCATACCACAGCTCCAATGCCATACCTCAGCTCCAATGCCATACCTCAGCTCCAATGTACTAAGTGCCATACCACAGCTCCAATGTACTAAGTGTCATACCACAGCTCCAATGTACTAACTGTCATACCACAGCTCCAATGCCATACCTCAGCTCCAATGCCATACCACAGCTCCAATGTACTAAGTGCCATACCACAGCTCCAATGTACTAAGTGCAATACCACAGCTCCAATGTACTAACTGTCATACCACAGCTCCAATGCCATACCTCAGCTCCAATGCCATACCACAGCTCCAATGTACTAAGTGCCATACCACAGCTCCAATGTACTAACTGTCATACCACAGCTCCAATGTACTAACTGTCATACCTCAGCTCCAATGTACTAACTGTCATACCTCAGCTCCAATGTACTAAGTGCCATACCTCAGCTCCAATGTACTAAGTGTCATACCTCAGCTCCAATGTACTAACTGTCATACCACAGCTCCAATGTACTAACTGTCATACCTCAGCTCCAATGTACTAAGTGTCATACCTCAGCTCCAATGTACTAAGTGCCATACCTCAGCTCCAATGTACTAAGTGTCATACCTCAGCTCCAATGTACTAAGTGTCATACCTCAGCTCCAATGTACTAAGTGTCATACCTCAGCTCCAATGTACTAACTGTCATACCACAGCTCCAATGTACTAACTGTCATACCTCAGCTCCAATGTACTAAGTGTCATACCTCAGCTCCAATGTACTAAGTGCCATACCACAGCTCCAATGTACTAAGTGCAATACCACAGCTCCAATGTACTAAGTGCCATACCACAGCTCCAATGTACTAAGTGCCAATGTACACAGCTCCAATGTACTAAGTGCAATACCACAGCTCCAATGTACTAAGTGCAATACCACAGCTCCAATGTACTAAGTGCAATACCACAGCTCCAATGTACTAAGTGCCAATACCACAGCTCCAATGTACTAAGTGCCAATACCACAGCTCCAATGTACTAAGTGCCAATAATACCACAGCTCCAATGTACTAAGTGCCAATGTACACAGCTCCAATGTACTAAGTGCAATACCACAGCTCCAATGTACTAAGTGCCAATACCACAGCTCCAATGTACTAAGTGCCAATACCACAGCTCCAATGTACTAAGTGCCAATACCACAGCTCCAATGTACTAAGTGCCAATACCACAGCTCCAATGTACTAAGTGCAATACCACAGCTCCAATGTACTAAGTGCCAATACCACAGCTCCAATGTACTAAGTGCCATACCACAGCTCCAATGTACTAAGTGCCAATGTACACAGCTCCAATGTACTAAGTGCAATACCACAGCTCCAATGTACTAAGTGCAATACCACAGCTCCAATGTACTAAGTGCAATACCACAGCTCCAATGTACTAAGTGCAATACCACAGCTCCAATGTACTAAGTGCCAATACCACAGCTCCAATGTACTAAGTGCCATACCACAGCTCCAATGTACTAAGTGCCAGACCACAGCTCCAATGTACTAAGTGTCATACCACAGCTCCAATGTACTAAGTGCCAATACCACAGCTCCAATGTACTAAGTGTCATACCACAGCTCCAATGTACTAAGTGCCATACCACAGCTCCAATGTACTAAGTGCCATACCACAGCTCCAATGTACTAAGTGCCATACCACAGCTCCAATGTACTAAGTGCCATACCACAGCTCCAATGTACTAAGTGCCAATGTACTAAGTGCCATACCACAGCTCCAATGTACTAAGTGTCATACCTCAGCTCCAATGTACTAAGTGCCAATGTACTAAGTGTCATACCACAGCTCCAATGTGCTAAGTGCCATACCACAGCTCCAATGTACTAAGTGCCAATGTACTAAGTGCCATACCACATATCCAATGTACTAAGTGCCAGGCCTCAGCCTAGGGGTTCAGAACAGGGAGACTTGAAGTCTCCCTCCAGGAAATTTAGGGAGACTTCAGGAAATTTAGGGAGACTTCAGGGAGAAGTGGGGGAGACTACCAAAAATTGACAATTTTCAAATATCGCTTTATTTTATCACAACCCAAAGGGTTGTTTTACAGTAACATAAGCGACGCAAGTATAGTTGTGACGTCAGCAATTTCTATACCCTATCAACATGAAAAAATTGTTTTACATCCGGGCGATTCAGAACTATGGTGGCCGCCATGTTGGAATAGAATTGTCAAATTAATAAAACGAATTTATTTTCTTCTTCGATCAGCCTCCCTATAGCAACACTATTAAATTTGAAAAAGAAAATCAACCTTATTCAAAATTAAATGCTTAATGTGGATTTAGCTGACGCGGGCGCATAGCATTCGGCAAACCTCGCCAGATTCCGTACCGTTACAGTTAGAATATTACGTCCCCTGGCAGGCCATAGCAACGTTGGAAATGATGACGTAATTTCGTTTCAAAATGGTGGCGCTCTCTTGTTTGCGAAATTTGAAATGGAATTGCTTGTTATTGTTATCGCTCGTATTTTAAATGTACAACGGTATCACAGCACGTAAGCGTTGAGAACAAACGAGAAAGCACAAGCGAATATAGCACTACGAGCCAATTACTGGAATGACTTTAGAGTCAAAGCAGTCAATAGAAGAAGAAGAATAACAACAACATCGGTTCTACTATACGCAGCAAGTCCCTGGATATGCAGCAAGTCCCCGGTAAACGCAGCAAGTCCCTGGTAAATGCAGCAAGTCCCTCTCGCCGAGGGTGGATTACGGCGGATTAGCCATGCGTGTTTACACAACGATATGTTTAATCAGTGGAGGTGCTGATTACAAAGGGCTTTAATCAAGTGGAATGAATTTGATCGTAATACTGATAGATTATTGAAGGTAATTGGACTGAATTGTGGGATTGAATGATAAAATTAAGAGTTTGATTTTTTTTAGATGTTTTTATTGGTAAATGCAAACAAGTAACATGAGAATAGTAGAACAGCAAAAAAAGAAAAAATAGAGCACAGTTTTATAAATATACATATATATGGCCAGTCAGGAAAGGGAAAAACCAAGGTATTGACTATTGAGGCATTCGTTTGGGAAGATTTTATTGAATAAAAAACTATTTGGATACATGTAATAAATTGTTTTCTTTATCTCTATGTTGTTTAATTTCACTCTCCGGTCAGGTCCGGTCCATGCCATCTCAGACGTGAGCTGAATCTTGAAATAACACTGGTTGATAATTATTCAGTCTGGTTAAGAAAACAAACAAATCTTCAAATGAGCTTCATAGGAGAAACTCCCAGAAAGTTCCTTTGTCCTACAAAAACAAACCGACATGTGTTTACGCAGTGAAAACAGGAATATCACAAAGAAATATAAACCATATTAATTAAATTATATTAAATAGTGAGTAGAATAAAAGAAATAGCAACTTAATAAAACTTAGAAAAACTATTTTATTTTATATATAAAAATCTACAAATACACATCTTAAATAATTATAAAGGGATAAAGATTTCCAATCAATTCTAATCAACTGCCACAGATCATAAATCAAATGGATAATAAAACACTGATTAAACTCATCAACAACTCCACTAATCCACCCTAAATTCGAGGGACTTGCTGCATTTACAGGGACTTGCTGCGTTTACCGGGGACTTGCTGCATATCCATGGACTTGCTGCGTATAGTTGGGCCCAACAACATGTCAACAACAACAACTTGTTAAGTTGTTTTGAAGTTGAAGTGAACTGTGTTCAAAGTGAAAATCAGTCAGTCGGAAAGAAACTCAATGACGAATCTGTGACTGAAAAAAATATGAAAATGAAGGTCACTGGAATGGAATGTGGACTGGTCTGTGCAGACTGCTCACCACGGCTTGTTCTGTTATTGTTCAATTTTAAGTCTGTTTTCACCTGGACTGGTTTAGAACTTTAGTGGTTAGACTTAGAGTTTCAACTGCAAGCGGCAAATCGTTCAATCTACTAACTACTTCTCTAAATAGTACATTTAATTGTTAATATCTAACACTGTCATGTCAAACCTCAACTTGGGTCAAGGAAATCAGAAAATGGACATTTTAGAGCTGACTGATTTACTATACAGTATACACAGTATAGTTCAGTCATGAACCGTTGAACATAGCGCGTAGCTGGAACTTGTGGACGCAGTAATCGATGAAAGCGTTCATGTGGCTTACTAATCTAATAATATTAGGATTGTATTAGTCAATTTAGTGATTACAGATTACTAAATTTAGTTATCAACGACTTCAGCCTCACCCACTCACTGTGAATGTGACTCAGGTCAAAATACAATTCTAGCCATCTACAGTCGACAGACTCGACACACAGTTGTAACAAACATGTGAAGCCCAGTGAATTGGTGACTAACAAAGTGAGTCATTTATCTTCTTGTTGAGTGAAGGAAAAGAAGAACATCTCCCAATCCCACTTGGTCTTGGCACACTGCATAGTTCATGCAGTGACTGGTGAGAGGATATGCTTCCGGGCCAACTTTCCATCTGTGTGTATGAATTATGTTTCCTGTGATGGACACATCAAGTTAAATTTAATAATTATATTGCACAGTGATTAGTTTTAGCATTCTCACATATTAAATAATTCATGATTTTAACACTGTGTTCTCGATTTAAACCTTAAGCATAAAGCGGGAGCTTGATCAGCATGGCTAGCATATATATATTAACTAGTGGCTATTTGTGGAAAAATTATTAAATATAGCCCTGCGTACTTGCTATTGTCGACTTGACACATTGGGATTGGAATAATATGTATGCTAAACATAATAATTCCAGGCTAACTTAGTTGAACTGTCACGACCTTCTAGTTATACATGTACATGACTAATGTAGTAATGAGGCAATCATATAAATGTTTAATCTAGTAGCATTTTCTCAGACCATGCCATGAACATCTATGTATCTATGCCTGTCAAGAATAATGCCATTCCTCCCGGGCAATTATTAAAATGTTCATATACTATCAGATCAGCATGTGTCGCATGATTAGTAATTTTAGATAAAATTCTCAACGTTGAAATCTGGGCACCGAAATTAACAAAGACATGTTGGTCTCAACTTTACTCCAGTCTTATATAAGGATTAACTGTCATGTGGACTGTTTTTATGGAGATGTAACGGTGAGCTAAGTGGACATAACTTGTGTAAAACCCGAAGGGTTTTACATACAAGTTATGTCCACTTACCTCACCGTTACATCTCCATAAAAATAGTCCACATGACAGTTAATCCTTAGATTTATATACATTTAGCGAAAAAGCCGCTTTTGTAAATATATTTAAATCGAAAAGTGTATCGTGACAAGATCAGCCCAAAATACCCAATAGCACCCTTGGCAAAAGTTAATAGGAACAATTTCTCTTCATGTTGAAACCCGTTGATGTATTAAGTCAATCCTGCGCGAGTCAAAATGCGCCCAAAGCATTACGCGTTCGTCTTTCCAAACCTAATGACGTATCGATGGTGTTATTAGCTTGGTGTTATGAGGCGTTACGCATTTAGGAGAAATAACTGCAACTAGACACGTGGGCGCCGACCAATCAGAATGCTGGATTTAGTGATGACAACACTTAGTGTGTAAATATATATGTATATATATATAAACAGTCCCATGAAACATGTATACATTTATTGATGGACGTGTCATTGGCTCTTCATACAGGATCGCGTT
The DNA here is from genome assembly GCA_032622095.1 of Siphonodentalium dalli. NCBI lineage: Eukaryota > Metazoa > Mollusca > Scaphopoda > Gadilida > Siphonodentaliidae > Siphonodentalium > Siphonodentalium dalli. Next base: position 251,589,377 of record CP136063.1, read on the forward strand.
CATTATTTTGAAGGTTCCATATTCGCTATTCCAAAGGTTCTTATTCAGACATCGAAGGTTCGCTATTCTGAAGGTTTGCTATTCTGGGCGTATTTAACCAGAAAAGATGGACAACTCTAATACCAAGTAGTTATTATTGCCACGATTTTACAGTTATCCATCTTTATCTGGAAGACCGCCCATTTGACCTCGTCCTTCTGGCACGATCAGGCCCAGAAACAATAAAAATAGCAAACTGCAATGATCGATATCTAATTACTCTCAGCTTTGATGGGTGGGTTCCTCGACACTAAACAAATATTTTTTTCCCCACCGAAACCACGGAAGGAGTAATTTAGCAGCATCTTATCGGATTGAGTACCTTTAAGTTATTTCCTTCATAAAAAGAGTCTTATGATAAAGAAACCGCTCAAAACTTTAGAATATAGAATGAAACTTCAAAATAAAAGTTATAAAAACCTTCTGAATATCGAGGAATATAGAGAACCTTGGGAATGGGGAAACTTCGGTATAATGAACCTTGGGATTAGCGAACCTTTGGACACAGAGTGACATGTCGCCGTCCTACGGCCCATACGTACTGGCGTGATCGTATATATCCCAAGTTGGCCATAAATACAGGCACTCCTATGAAACATACATTTTTCATTTTATAGATGGACCCTACGTGTTTTTGGGTTGTCCATACGTACTGACGTAATCATATTATTAAACATCAATAAAAAATTTAAAAAGTTAAAATAAGAAATAAAACTAAAAATTTTTGACTTGATCTGAAATTAGCATAATTAATTGTTATTATACATTTAACAGTCTGAATCATGATCAGATGTAGTTGGTGGACCCAACTAATCAAACATTCTGCCGTGCTCTGATAATTAACGTCTAGATTTGCGGACTAGATCAGATGATGCGTGTAACTTTTAAAGTTTAATTTGGTCACGGCTGTAATGTGGGTGTCCGCTAAAATAAACAATAAGGACTAGCTAACAAAGGAGTTGCTAAAGCTTTTATTAATTAATGGCCTCCCTTAATTAATGCCAACATCACTGGTATAATCCGATTAAAGCAATAAACTTGACATTTATTTATGGCTACGGAAGCGGTCTCTTCAAAAAGTGGGACGCTGTCTCTTCAAAAAGTACGACGCGTTACCGAAACGAACTTCCGAACATACTCTGATAATTGCGTAATTGTTTTTATATCTGAAAAGCGGGACGGCGGTCTTTTAAGTTAATTAAAACATTTATTTGTGACACTCACGATGGTCAGTATAACAACACAGATGCAAACATATCGTGTTTTCAGCGTGTCAAAACATTCGTGATTAACATTCATTATCGCATAGCGAACAAAGGCGACTGAATAACAACACAAAACAATAGGTCATATTTTATTTTTTATTTTAAACACTTGGGTCTTTGTCTCTGAATCGTCTGTTTCTTTTTGGGATGGCCGCCACAATTCATCTATATACGGACATGTCTGGGAAAAAAAATTAAGAAAAAAAAATCCCCCTAAAATTGAAGGCGACTTCGATTTCGCCTTAGAGCGACGATAGGGCGAAGTCAGCGACAGTAAGGCGACAATCTCGCCCGAGTCGCCTTGTGAGCTGAGGCCTGCTAAGTGCCATACCACAGCTCCAATGTACTAAGTGCCAATGTACTAAGTGCCATACCACAGCTCCAATGTACTAAGTGCCATACCACAGCTCCAATGTACTAAGTGCCATACCACAGCTCCAATGTACTAAGTGCCATACCACAGCTCCAATGTACTAAGTGCCATACCACAGCTCCAATGTACTAAGTGCCATACCACAGCTCCAATGTACTAAGTGCCAATGTACTAAGTGCCATACCACAGCTCCAATGTACTAAGTGCCATACCACAGCTCCAATGTACTAAGTGCCAATGTACTAAGTGCCATACCACAGCTCCAATGTACTAAGTGCCATACCACAGCTCCAATGTACTAAGTGCCAATGTACTAAGTGCCATACCACAGCTCCAATGTACTAAGTGCCAATGTTGTCTCCTCTTCAGGTTAGAAATGATTTTTTCTAGAAATACACACAAGTAATGCATTTTACTTTCCATAGAACCAGCCATTATCCACAAATAATAGTGAGGTTTAGATGAGTAGACATCGTTCTTTTATAATGGGTCATTCAATCAGGCTTGATGTTGAGTGATGATTCTTACCTACAGGTCCTCCATCAGATGGGATGCACAATTTCTGTGGCGACACGAGTGATAGTGAGACGGAGGAGAATGATGAAGCGGGGGTTACATCATTGTTGGTGCTCGATGAATTCCTCTCCTTTAAAATGGATACCGAGGTAAGTTAGGAGAAATATGTACAGAAATAGCCTTGAATCCATCAATGGACAATTCATGGCCTTAAAGTGTTTAACCCTTTCATGGTGGGAGTGGCGCTGGTGCAGCATTAAAGTTCCTGTGCCAGTGCATTCTCTTATATATGCATTGGCACAGGGTTTTCACAAAATTTCAGGAAACTCCAGTTTGGAAAGGTTAAATAGTCATATGCGGCCTTGAGTATCCATTATTTTTCGTGATATATATACTTCTTGCTGAACCAAAATTTTACGATATCGGGGAGAAAAGCTCGATAAGTCTGGTAAGTGACCTTGAATTTGAGAATATGTGGAGATCCTAGAAAATACCTTGAAAATTCTCACAAAATGTTCTTGAACAGCCTTGAAAACGGGATAATCAAGCATTAATACCAATTGTAATTTAAGTTGAATATTTGTCGCTAAAACCCTCATTCTGATTGGACGGGAGTTCCTACCTTTAGTTTTCGATTCACCAGCATTGGCCATTGATCGTTTAACAAATTTTGAATGCAGCATGGCATCATGACAACAAGCTTAAAACTGCACACCTAGGAGTTGCATTATCAAATCAACTGGTCATTTATTGGAGAAATTTTTTGAAATTTTACAGGCATGTTCGGGGTCACCTCTGGATGTGAGCTAAAAAAATTTGAATGATATTCGATCAAAAACATCATCTATCTTAGATTTTACTATTTTCATCCATAAATACTTTGGCATTCCCAATTGATCCCAAACTTCATATGGCTCTTCAGGTATTACTTAAACATTTGAACTTTCTACACTCCTTGTCGCTCCATTGACTGTAATGTAAGACATCCCCTCTCCAAGTTGAGCCACAGTGTCATTGACACATTCATTGTTTATGCCATCCCAAAAGTTGAGAAAGTCACGTCAAACTTTTGTGGAGAAAATGGGATAAATTGAGCTTTAATGACAGTAGACATCAGGTTATACAACGTGGTCATTGTTTGCATCACTATTTAATAAAGCATCAAAAACTAAAGTATCAGCAGTTTATATACACGGAAGACACATCATTGAGGAATAGGCGACCACATCATTGAGGGTTGGGCTAGGAAAAGAGCTAGTAAAAGAAGTTGGAAATGTTTCTGCTTTTCATCTCGCTATTGGTATTATTAGCTGGTGGATACAATCGAAATGTTGTGTAAAATTAAATGATCACATGGTGTCATTTGTAGGGTGCACACCTAGCCTTCCAACTCCGACAGAAATGGCACAGTTTGTTTCTGAGAAGAATTCGAGCTCCATCCAAACCTTGGTCTCAAGTTGATGAGGTATGTGACTCTATTCTGGCTGTGGCATCAAGTTGATGAGGTATGTAACTCTATTCTGGCTGTGGCATCAAGTTGATGAGGTATGTAACTCTATTCTGGCTGTGGCATCAAGTTGATGAGGTATGTAACTCTATTCTGGCTGTGATCTACAGTTAACAAGGTGAGAAGCTCCATTCAGACTGACAAGTTGACAAAGTACATATTTCATCTTGTGATAGATATTACATGTGACAGTCATAATAAATCAGCTGATTTCAATGAAATATGTTATGAAGAATGTCGTTTTTAACATTTCCTGATGAAAATATACCTTTTTGTCACGATTTTTCATCTTCACATCAGTTATGGGCTTGCATTGAGAATATCTCTACTATCAAATTTGACTATCGTGAGGCTAAGTTCTTCATCCGTGTTGCATTCACTTATTAGACAATTCTCTTTTAATTTTAGGCAGTAGTGAAAGCTGTGATAAATGTATTAACCAATGAGGAACAATCGATCGGTCTGCAGCAGCCGGCCGGAATCGGCCAGAGACCCAAACCAATGGGTGAGTATGCCCAGAATATGCTCTATATTAGGCCCCCAAAAAACGTCTTATGTTTCCGGTACCTGGCCTGGCTGAGATTTTCTTGCCGGTCTCAATTTTTGTTTTATTTTCCACAAGTCGATAGTAACATGTCCGTGTGTCAATATGTATTGTTTTCCCAATACCAACAGCAGAACTAAACACCCATCGCATACACAACTGACGCATCATTCTATATGCCAGTGTATGCGATCGCGCATTCCAGATATAAATAAGACAACCCGGTTGGCCATGCTGCGCAGTGAATAGCATGGCATAAATCAAACTATACCCTGGCGACTCACTTCGGAAATCCCCACGTCTTTTGTGGGCTGTGTATTTTAAAAATTACAATGTATTATACCAGTAGCTCTCTAAAATTTCTTCGCGGAATTGGGTGCAAACCATGCTTGAAAGACAACTCTATTCGCGACAAGTTAGCAGTGAAAAGCACGTGCGATTTGGTGGAAAATCGACAGTCCGTATTTCGTAATCAGCCCTGGGAATTAGCATCGACAAACGACAGTGCCGAGGTGAAATCGAAATCATGGTCACAATTGACCAGAAGAAATTTTCCAATATAAAATGCATAGGCATCCTTGAGCATTCACAGAAACCCAAGTTTAACCCACTTTAAATAAACAACTGTCTGTTATGAAACACACACTACCTGGGTCACTGTGTCACCAACCACGGGTCACACGAATCAACTCAATATAACTATTTATGGCAGACTCTTTGATGTTACCGACGAAGTAGCAAATACATCTACATCTACTTGGTACTCCATCGCCCTCAATGTGCTGAGGATTATGTGGAGGCGCATGAGATTTAAAAACATAAAAGCATATTTTTTTGGTTATTTTGATAATTTATTAAAATATACTGGAGCTTCATACTATTTAGAAGCTGTCTGTTTGTTTACAGGTGGGAACATGTGTTTTGTGAGTTCGGATTTGAAACTGTCCGTGTTGTGGCAGTTTAAGAATATGTCACGGGGGAGTTTGTTCCAATTTATGATTGTGCGTGGAAAAAAGAAAGCTTCGAGATAGTTTCTGTCAGCTTTAGCAGTACGGAGGAACTTGTGGCCCCTAGTAGGCACAAATGGTAGGGAGATGTCTACATCTTGATGGCGGATTTTGTAAAGCATGACTAGAGAGGAGAATATTCTTCTTTGTTGGAGGGTTTGCCAATTAAGTGTGTGGAGCAGATCAGTTATGCTGTCTCTGTCGTCGCTACCATAGTTGTATCTATTTAGAGTGTAGCGTGCAGCCCGTCTCTGTACAATTTCTACTTTCTCTGAGAGGTACTGCTGCCATGGGTCCCATATTGAGCTACAGTATTCTAGTTGTGGTCTAACATATGTTTTGTAGGCAAGGGCTTTTGTTTTGTAGTTTTTTGTTCTTACGTTACGTCTTAGGAATCTGAGGGTAGCATTGGCTTTATTTGTGATGGTAGTGTTGTGGGTTTTCCATGATAGGTCATTTGAGATGGTTACGCCGAGATATTTTGTAGTTTCTGTTGATTTAAGTAATTGGTTATGGAGTGTGTAGTCATGGAGAATAGGGTTTTCTTTACGAGCGATTCGTATGATTTCGCATTTACTAGGGTTGAATGACATAAGCCATTCTTTCTCCCAGTTTTCAAGTTTGTGCAGATCATTTTGTAGGATAGTACAGTCATTTTTAGAGGAGATAGCACAATACACAACAGTATCGTCTGCGAAGAGGCGGGCCTGACAGCTGAGGTTTGTGGGGAGGTCATTTATATAGATTAAGAAGAGACAAGGGCCAAGGACAGACCCTTGGGGGACACCTGATAGTACGGGAAGAAATTTTGATTCTTTTCCATTGACTTGGACTTTTTGAGTCCGATGTGATAGGAAGGCGGCAATCCAATTTGTAACAGATGTGTTTATGCCAAGTCGTCTCATTTTAAGAAGAAGTCTGCTATGGTCCACTTTATCAAAGGCCTTGGAGAAGTCCATGACAACTACATCGGTTTGAGTCCATTTTGTCATGTTTTCAAAGATATCATTCATGAATGTGATAAGCTGTGTTTCACAGCTTAGTTTGGGTCGGAATCCATGTTGGTTTTGATGTAGTAGTTGCTTTTCGTTGAGGTGGGACATGATGTTGGATACTATGATATGTTCAAGGGTTTTGCTAAGAATACATGTGAGTGAGATGGGGCGATAGTTTTCAGGTTTGGATTTGGAGCCTTTTTTGAATATTGGGGAAACAATTGCTACTTTCCAGTCAGAAGGGACAGTGCCTGAGTTCAAAGAACTCTGGAAGAGGTCTACAATTATTGCAGAGATTTCGTCTCTTACCTCTTTGAGGAAGCGGGGTGAAATTTGGTCGATACCATACGCTTTGTTGGGTTTTAACCTTGAAAGTGCGGCACAAACACCATTTGTAGTTATTTCTACATCTGGCATGTCAGTATCCTTAGGACAGATCAGGGATTTAAGTTCGCAGATGTGGGATAGGTTTAGAGGTTGAGGCTTAGTAAATGCAGAGTGGAACTGGGCGTTTAGAGCTTCGGCCTGCTTGGTGGGGTCTGTGATCACTTCACCATCTACTTTAAGAGGAGCGACACCGTTATTTTCTGATTTCTGATGTTTTATGAAGGACCAGAATTTTTTGCTGGGCTTGGTGGTGTTTTCTGTTAGGTCCGGGCAGTTTTTGTTGTCTTCAGTTATGATGGATTCTATATGGTCCCAGTAAGCTTTTCTGGATTTTCTTTGGATGGCATGTTTTAGGGCTCTTTCTTTGGACTGAAGATTTTCGGTGCAATAGAAACACACACTGCATGGAACGTGATTAAATGTACTGTAATGAATATGCAATAACTTGCTGTTAATTGTACTGAAAGTTAGCAGGTAATCAATTCTGCTAATTAAAACTTTCCGGGATTAAGGGTGCCACGATTAATCGTATAATCGATGAGCCGTTAATAAAGCCGATAATCGATTACCATTTCCATCGTCGATTAATCTCCGTTATTTTTATTTCGGACGTCGGAAAGTGCTAGGTATTATTTAAAACCGTGTGTGTTTTACATAGTTTAATCTACAACCGAAGGTCTAACAACCTTTGATCGTGCATCAGAGAGATTCTGACAACATGAGTATACTTAGATGTTACTAGTACAGGCTATCACTTATCGTGTGGTGACTGCTGAATGAAACTCACTATTACTATCACAATTATTTAACTTGTTCTGAGTCCTGAAATTTCTGGGTGGGGGGCTACCTTTGTGATTGTTATCCACACTCTGGAAGTTTGCTGAAGCTTACAGTTTCTGTAACATTAGATTCCTTTTTAGCTCAACTTTACTTTGTAAAGTTTGAGCTATTGCCATGGCTTTGTCGTCCGTCGTCCGTGTGTACGTAAGGCGTCAACAATGCAGGCTACAGGTCGTACCTTTGGTCGGATCATGATGAAATTTGTCATAGCTGTTGACATCAACATTTAGACCAGAATGATTAATTTTGGGGTCATTCGGCCCAAAAACATGGCCGCCAGCAGCCATCTTGGATTTTACTCTTTGCATGACTAAGTTCTTTAGCACGGGCTACAGGTCGTACTTTTAGTCTGATCATCATAAAATTTGTCAACAATGTTAATAATGACATGTAGATGGGAAACGAGTCATTTTGGGGTCATTCGGCCAAAAAACATGGCCGCCAGCAGCCATCTTGGATTTTACTCTTTGTATGACTAAATCCTTTAGCACGGGCTACAGGTCGTACCTTTAGTCTGATCATCATAAAATTTGTCATGGCTGTTGAAATTGGAATGTAGATGGGAACGAGTCATTTTGGGTGGCCGCCAGCGGCCATCTTGGATTTCAAAATTTAATCCATTAGCACAGGCCACAGGTCGTACTGTTCATCTGATCATCATGAAATTTGTCATGGATGATAATATTGACATGTAGATGGGAACGAGTAATTTTGGGGTCATTCGGCCAAAAAACATGGCCACCAGCAGCCATCTTGGATTTTACTCTTTGTATGACTAAATTCTTTAGCACGGGCTGCAGGTCGTACCTTTAGTCTGATCATCATACAATTTGTCATGGATATTAACAATGACATGTAGATGGGAAACGAGTAATTTTGGGGTCATTCGGCCAAAAAACATGGTCGCCAGCAGCCATCTTGGATTTTACTCTTTGTATGACTGAATCCTTTAGCACGGGCTACAGGTCCTACTTTTAGTCTGATCATCATAAATTTGTCCAGCCATCTTGGATTTTACTCTTTGTATGACTAAATCCTTTAGCACGGGCTACAGGTCGTACCTTTAGTCTGATCATCATAAAATTTGTCATGGATGTTAACGATGACATGTAGATGGGAACGACTCATTTTGGGGTCATCCGGCCGAAAACATGGCCGCCAGCAGCCATCTTGGATTTTACTTTCCTCTTCATGTCTATAAACTAGTATTAGACATTCAACTTTCCACATTCCTAATCGCTCCATTGACTGTAATACATTAAATTATTCCCTTTCCAAGTTGAGCTACAGTGTCATTGACACTTTCATTTTTAGGAACCGCCGGCAGGCCATCATGCATTCTTATTTTTATATTGTTGTATGTTTGGCTATTCATAACACTGAAATTAATGGCTATGTTCGTTCTAATGAACTCACAATTATTATAACCTTGACATCGCTGAGAAATGTGCTGGTATTGAATACATTGTGCTCATTAGTCATTACCGGTGGTTCATGGTGCACATTATTAACGTAAAAATTACATCAGCCGAGTTTTTTAACCAACACCCAGCCAATAGGCCATATTACGGAATACTTCAACTGTTATTGATATTAGGTACGATTAATCGATTATAATCGATTATTGACGATCGATTATCAAAATCAATAATCGTGGCACCTCTATCCGGGATTGAAACGAAATAGGTCGGAAATAGGTGACTTTAAACCACAAAACAACTTAGTAATTTGGTAATATGGACAAGTTGTCACTGAAAAATAATGATCCTCTATGAAGAGAACTATGAGGGAATGAACACACAATAGGTTTGATTGAAAGGGCAGTTATTTATTCCTTAAAACAATCTTTCTTTCAACACCAACACCTGTTTGTTTTTGGCCTTATTTGGTTTCTGGGATTATGCTTCATATTCCATGAAAACACATACTAAAAATGTATTAACTGCTTTGATCTTACCTCACAACAGTGAACCAGATGCTCTTAATTTGCAGAAAAAAGAAGCATGTTTCATTTTAAGGCAACAAATTTATTTTACTTAGTATGTCTTTACACAGGATACAAAGTCTGTATATGCCTATAAAAGTCTGTATATGCCTATAATATATATTGATCAGCCTATTTTTTTCTCAGGAATATGAAAGAGGCGAAGAAATGCCAGACTAGGTTGAAAATTATACAGCTCTTTATACACTATGTAAAAAACTTCTATAATATCTACAATCCAGTGCCTTTGTATATATTTCTGTTTAAAAGCTTGTTAAAATATTCTGCTCTCTTTATATCTCTTAACATATGCTTACATCGTTCTGTTCTTGTTTTGTCACATGTTAACCCTTTACCCAACAAAACAGCCAAAACCAGCCAAATAAAGCTTCAACAGCCTAAAATATCTTCGGTCTGTCTCAATAGAACCATACAAATATGGATATCATTAGAACTGGCTCCTTGACCACATTGTGATAGTTACAGTTATGCCCTGTGCCAATGTATTCTCTTATATATGCGAGTCGACCATAGGTCGCCTCGCATATATAAGAGAATGCATTGGCCTAAAAAAAATCTTTTTTTACCATTTTTTCTTACATTCTTTAACAATTTTATAATTTTTAATGCGTTAAGCCAATGCATTCTCTTATATATGCGAGGCGACCTATGGTCGACTCGCATATATAAGAGAATGCATTGGCACAGGGCCCTTCTGTTGGGTAAAGGGTTAACTTATATTTCCCTTCTGGTAACTTGCAGCACCAAACATAATACTGTCTTGTTGATTTATCATGACACACTGTCGCCTACTAAGCTGGTCCCTGGGTTAATAAAATCATTTGGGGCTTCCCATGTTTATATTAATAAAAATCAATCTGGGATTCCCACCACCGGTTGTCAGATCTCAATGAAATTTGGTTTGGATGTTCACTATGAAGACATTCAACAATGTTTGGGTTTTCTGTTCTTGAGTTATTCATCTTCGTTTATCTGTTATGCCTTTTCCTTCTGCTCATTTTTAGCAGCGGACACAATCCTTTCTGGAGGTGCTGGAGGGAAGGCATATTACGATTCTGATGAGACATGGAGGAGTCCGACAGGGACGCCACCCAGGAAACGAGATGTCCTCAATAGTAAGTTTATGAATTATTATTATGGATGTGAAACATTGAATGGATGACACAGGACCCTGGGGGGAAATACCAGTTTTACCTATACAGTAATGCCCAAAGTAATTGACCACTTAACCACAGCAGAATTATGGGTAATTTTTCAGGATTTAGTCGGAAATATGGCTTGTTACCTTTCATCGGAAAGCTCTCGGCGCTAGTATATAGTCTATAGTAGAAACCATAGGAATGCAGTAATTACACCTTACAGAACAGAATCGATAAAATTTGAATCAGGGCAGCCGATTTTGAATCGAATGAGACAAACTATTCCGAATTGCATTGAATTGATTCATAGGGCCTCCCTCATTCAATATTTCATACAGGTAAAACAGGGTAAAATGGTATTTATTATCAATGGCTTAAATTCAAGCCTTGAAATAGTCTGTCTGTCATTTGCAGAATGATGTCCCCAGAGGGTTAATTTAGTGAGCTACACCACACAGCGGCCTAGCTTCACTAAACTAACCCTCTGGGAATATTATTCTGCTTAGGCCTCAACTGCTATGAGAGACCTAGGATCAGATTGAAGTTCCCCAGTTGAAGTTGATGATGTTCATCCATTGGTCACCTCGATTATGCATTTTATCTTCTGCAAATTACGGGATATAGAAACTGAACAAGGGGAAAATTATTAAAACAACATTACTTTTATATTATAGATACTCCCCAGAAGATGAGGCCTAAACAGAATGAGGTTCCTAGAGGGGTAGCATCACTAAATTCACCCTCTGTGGACCTCATTCTGCAAATGACAGGCTAGCTACTTTAATAAAGGCTTGCCTAAATTATGCATATTTTCTCACCAAATCATATTGACATATTATTCCAGAAGGTGGGAAGTACAGACAAGACTCCGCTAACAATTCACCCATGAGTAATTCCCCGCTGAGCATGGAGAGGAACTCCCCCGTCGATAGTCCCACTCAGGCTGAGCCTCAACATCAACGCACGCGCAGGGAAGCTTGCTACTTCGTCATGAAGTGCATGACACCGAAGCGGATCGAGTACTCCTTCCAGTATGGTGTCTGGGCAACAAACAACAAGATTGGCAAGAAACTCAATAAAGCTTATCATGTAAGTGCATTTATGTCTATTTTTTGGTAAATAATTTTTTTTTGTAACTGGATTACTGGCAGGGGTCGAAATGTACACGTGTTACTGTCTCTGGTGACAAGTAAATTCTTGTTCTGTTCATGCTGGGCCAAAAATTCTTTTCAACATTTTAACGAACTGCACAAACAAACAAAACAAAAACAAAAATTGTTAGCTGTCACCGTGTTGTTGCAATGTTCTCTTTGTCAAGCCGCCACCATTCAATCAAAGCTCTCGTTACAGAATCAATTTGGATTTTCGATTGATTCGGCACAATTGAATTTTCTTCTTCATTTGGGCTAAAAAAAAGTTTGGCCAAAATGAAATTTAGTTTGGCCATTTTCGGACATAAAACGTGAATAAAAAGGATGCATGGGACGCAGGGTATCGGGACCATGCACATGGCCTTGGGAAATTGACTTTGATTGGCCTTAATTAAACATTTTATTACAGGACGGCTATCACGTGTATCTAATAATCACTGGATGTGGTGGTATACAAGGTTATGCCAGAATGTGTTCTGACATAGATTGGGAACAAAGTCCTACGGACAATGGAAGTTCATTCAATATACTGTGGATCAAAAAGTAAGTTCATAAAATTAATCGAGGCTTCCCATGTTTATATTAATAAAATCATTTGGAGCTTCCCATGTTTATACTAATACTAGTAAAATCAATCAGGGCTTACTTTGTTTATATTAATAAAATCATTCGGACCTTACTATGTTTATATTAATAAAATCATTCAAGGCTTCCAATGTTTATATTAATATAATCATTTGGAGCTCATGTTTATACTAATAAAATTATTCGGGGCTTACCATGTTTATATTAACCATTTAGCTTGCAATCCGGCCGTATCCAGCCGCCTGATAATCTGTTAATCCTATCCGGCCGCCTAGTGATCTGATAATCCGGACGTAGCTGGCCGGATAAAATAAATCATGATCAGTCAGATTTCAAACCCGATATGTGAATTGTTCCTAGTAACAAGTGTCATTTCTATATATATTAATTAATATAGTACATATACTATCTACAGGAACATTAGTCTACATAAAATATGATATTTGATGGTACTTTTTGTCCTTTTTTATGTAACCCAAAATCCATAATTGGGCAAAAAAATTAATTAAATAATGCAGTCTCCATTCACAAAACAATTCTCCCCCAAATGACATAAGTGCACCCAATATATCGTTTTGGGTCGCTTGCAATGTGGAAAAGCATTGATCAATTTTACCACAAATCACCACTTGACAAAATAACAGTCGGATCTAAAATGTTCTTGGGAAGCTTCTTGGTGTTTTTAAATATATCATTACCCAGTATATTCAGGTAATATATCATTACCCAGTATATTCAGGTAATATATCATTACCCAGTCTATTAGGTAATATATCATTACCCAGTATATTCAGGTAATATATCATTACCCAGTATATTCAGGTAAAATATCATTACCCAGTATATTCAGGTAATATATCATTACCCAGTATATTCAGGTAATATATCATTACCCAGTATATTCAGGTAATATATCATTACCCAGTATATTCAGGTAATATATCATTACCCAGTATATTCAGGTAATATATCATTACCCAGTATATTCAGGTAATATATCATTACCCAGTATATTCAGGTAATATATCATTACCCAGTATATTCAGGTAATATATCATTACCCAGTATATTCAGGTAATGTTGTACTTTGATCAATGCAATTTCGCAAAAACAACGAATACCGTCTGGTGTATTTTGCAGGTGCTTGTCACAGCTCGTGACATCACTGACATTCTGCCGGCTAAGTTATCCCAATCTGAAACCTTTGTTGAACTTATTATCTGAACTTTTCCTAAGAGAACTACTAGTCAATGAGTATTCAGTATAGTAAAGGTTAAAGTTCAAAGTATATAAGAGCTTTATTTTTTGCTTTCAGAGCTGCCATTCTTTACGATCGAGCGGAGCACCTCTCAAATCCCTGGAATAATAGCAAAAGCATCAAGTCACACAAAGATGGAGTGGTAAGATATTATATGTTGTTATACCCTGTGTAACTAAGTTATGGGGGGGTGCTGTATTGAAAGTTGCTTGTCTGGCCGTCCGTCCATCCATCCATCCCATTTAGTCCAAACTTGTATTTCTACAATTTTCAGTCAATTTTGTTAAAACTTGGAACAGATATTTAGTAGCATAGGGACCTGTGCACCTGCGAATATGAAGTCTGTCCAGCTTTTTTTAGTGGAGTTATCCCCCTTTTTTTTAATAAATTTTGTCCGAGCTTGTATTACTTGTGTTTTTTCCTTAGTCCCATTGGGACAGTCCCACCTCTAGTTGTACCTGGAGTAGGGATCGAAATTGTTTTAAGTATCTACTTGCCACAGGGGACAAGTAGAATTATTTCCTACTTGTCTCCTAAGAATTTTACCTGTACATACCTACTAAGTATATTATGTGGGACCATATTTTCATGTGGAGTGAGCAGATCACCCTAATTTCATTCTATAATTGATAATTTTCTAATCTTCAATACTGCAACCTGTTATATACCTGTGTTGTGAACTTTAAAATAAAAATTGTTAGGCTTATCCACAATAACTGGCCTCTTGATGGGAACTGTCAAATATTTTCCAAAATTTCTTTAACCCTTTGAATGCCAGGGGCCGATCTCATCGGCCCTAAACCTACAAAATAAGTCTGTTAAAGAATATAAGAATAAATTATTAAAATTGTAAAAAAATGTGAAAAAAACAAAATAAAATAATTAAATTGTTAGGCCAATGCATTCTCTTATATATGCGAGGCGACCTATGGTCGACTCGCATATATAAGAGAATGCATTGGCACAGGGTATATGGTTGATACAAAAATAGGACCTGGCACTCAAAGGGTTAAAAATATGGCCGCTAGTAGACATCTTGAATTTTACATTTTAATCCATCAGCCCACCCTGCAGCCATATTTCTTTGAGGAATTTTGAAATTTTTAATGATTATCAATTAAAAACATGATGTCAACAGCCAACTTGGATTTTACTCTTTGCTTGACTGAATCCTTCGGCAACCCTAGAGGCCACATCACTCATCCAATCATCACCAAACTTTGTATGGATTTTCAGGGTTGCCTCTAGATTGGAATTATTCAAATTTTGGTAAAAAAAACATATTCGTCAGTGGCTATCTTGGATTTCACATTTTAATCCATCGATACACCCTGCAGGTCATATATAAGTAAAAATTGCAGTCTAAAGACTTTTAAAGAGTAAATTTTGAATTAGAATGCACCAAGATCTTCACTATTTAAGGAATTATCTAGATTTCCTAATGTTATTACAGTTAACCATTCCATGACTGAAATTTTGCGAAAAACCCTGTGCCAATGGATTCTCTTATATATGCGAGTCTTCCATAGGGAGACCTGCTTTTATAAGAGAATACATTGGCCTAACAATATTTACTTTGACCATGTAAGCCAGTGCATTCTCTTATATATGCAAGGCTCCCTTTGGAAGACTCAAATAAGAGAAGCACTGGCGCAGGGCCTTTAATGCTGCACCATCGCAGTGAGTTAAATGCATCAATGCCGAATCACAAAGTTATAAATCATGAAGCAATTTATGAACAGTTAGTGATTTGGTACCCATATAACCCTTTGGTGACGGGAGCTGCGCTGGTGCAGCATTAAAACCCTGTGCCAGTGCATTCTCTTATATATGCGAGTCTCCCATAGGGAGCCTTGCATATATAAGAGAATGCACTGGCTTACAAGGTCAAGGTAAATATTGTTAGGCCAATGCTTTCTCATATATATGCGAGGCACCCTATTGGAGACTTGCATGTATAAGAGGCACAGGGATTCGCAAAATTTCAGGAAGCTCCAGTCATGAAAGTGTTAAATACATTAGCCTTTTTGGAACCAATAGTAAAATACTGTATAGAGAATGAAGTGAGTGTAATTATAATTCTGTTTTCTCCATTCTCTAGGAAATAGAGCCACAGGTAGGAGCAAATCTATTAAAACTCTGGGACGATGAGCCAACATTAGCGAGTCTGAACCTAGGCTCCGATTCGAATCTAACCAAATCATCGAATCGAACAGACTCCGCCTCCAATTCTAACAGGAACAGTCCACATCCACACAGCTCCAATAACAGCCCACGGAATTATGGGCAAAATCAGAATGCTCAGTACCCACAGAATTATTATCCTCAGCAAACCTATCAGGGCAGGCAAGGCAGTCACTATGGAGGAGGTTACTACGGCAATCAGTCACAGATGTTCAATCCTGGTGCGGGATATTACGGCGGTGCAGGATATAATGGTGGATACGGACAGCAGAACGGCATGTATATGCAGTTCATGCCAAATTATGGTGGTGGGTCTCACCCTCAGGGCGGAGGTGGTGGTGCCCCCGGTGGTGGTGGCGGTGGTGGTCACCGACACAGGAACCGAAGTAACCGACAGAAGTGAAGGCCATACTCTTGTTAAATTTAATAAAAACTATGTTCTCAGGCTGCTATGTCCACAGCCCTGATTAAGTGGTCCTGCTAATTTGCTCTGATATTGGTGGGTCCTCCTGAATTGCTATGATGATGCAGGGTTTCCGTTACTATGGCTCAGCGTCTGTGGAATGGTCTCATTCCCCTCACTGAATATCTGTTTGAGGCATACATGTACCTAATAATAGCAATCTGCACCGGTAGTTCAGGGGTTAAACAGAATACTGGTGAAAAAGCGGGTCAACTGAGCACAGTTACCGGTACAGCAAACCCCTTTGAAATAAAAGCGCCAAAACTACAACGTAATGTTTGTTGTGCAGTCAAATAGTGACGTTATATACAGCGTAATACACATATGAAAATACCGCGGTAACATCAAAGAATGCCGGATTGCTGATTATGGCTATTTTGTGCATGAGATTTCCTTTGTGCACGAGATTTCTGTGGATAAAACTACTCACACTCAGAGATCTCGTGATATCGTATTAAATAAAAGAACTCCGAAGTGTTGAGTAGGGAGATTTTTGTGCATGGGATGTCCGTGGATGAAACTACTCATGCTCGGGAACCCGTGCTATCGCAGTACATAATTTGATAACACGTGGGCTAAAACTCTGTTCCATAGCAATGGTCCCAACTATAGTTGTTGGTCTAATGCAGACTATTGAACAAGCCACGCGTTCCGAGTTTGAACGATTTCGCTACCATTCATATTATGCTGCTATAGATATCTTCTGCAGATAATCCCTGCAGTATGATGTCACAGCGCACAAATAGTTTTTTCGATTGACAGAATATATCCTTTTGGTTATATTTTCATGGAAGCTACCTAGGAAATACTTAATTCAATTCCCCTTGCTATGTATTATTGGTCAATGCATAGACCCGTTTTAGTATTTAATTGTACCTGTCGGAATCTTATAAATTTGTAAATACTGTAACTCGTAGCTTGTTCCTTTATTTAGTCTTAAATCTTAAATTTCATGATTAATGCTCTGGGTACCATGAACATAATTAATGCACCCACAAAAATGATCAACTTTCGTAATATACGTAATATACTTTGGATTGCTTTATGAGTATCTCAGGTCCAAGGAAATGACTACTTTTCAGTTACAAATACCAAAATTTTCTCCCTACGGTACAGACCATGGATGTCCCATCGCGTTATGTGTTTCCCCAATATGGACTCCTTTATTTTCCCCTGGCGGAAACCCTGTGATGGTCTGGGCAAAATGATGCTTTTAAAAAAAAGTAATGTTCTTTTTTCTAAAAATGTCATTTTCGATGTGTTTTGACTAATCTGAACGAATCAAGGAAAAGCTGTTATGTGTATAAATCACTCAAAAATGAATATTGTAAAAACTATTTTACGGATGACTTTGTTGTTGCAAACCGACCAAAAAATTAAGATCGTTCTTCCTGTCATTTTTACAAGCACCAGCGTTACCATTATTAATATCTTTTAAATAGATATGTTCTTTAATGTTTCAAACAGAGACTGACTTTTCCATATCCATCAGATTTGCCAAATACCACGAAAATGACATTACAATACTAATGGTAATTTTTCTTAACAGCACCATTTTGTCCTACAAGCATCAAAGCAATTCAGAAGGACCCACCAACATCATAGCAAATTACCAAGACTACTTAATATAACTAGGGGTGGTCCATAAGTCAAGGCACCAAAATAACCGAAAGAAGTGAATACCATCATTTTATTAAATTAATTTAAATTAGACCGCACAAAGTAAATTTCCCATTTCTTAGGCCGAAAAGCATCCACGAGCTATTTAACCCTTTCATGACAGGAGCTGCGCTGGTGCAACATTAAAGATCATGTGCCAAAATTAAAAACACACTAATGGATTATAGAAAAAGTAGCAGTTAGATAAATATCATTATCCCCCAGAAGGGGATATGGAACTTTTCACTGTCATACTTCGAGCAGCTGATTTACTTACTTGTACCAACTTGTAGCAGGAATATCGTGAAACTTACTTTTGTTATTATATATCACAATAAAAAAAAAAATTATTTCGAAATTCAACATACTTCTGGGGAAATCAATTGATTAATGTGGGAATTATATTCAGCTTTTACCTATGGTGCATTGATTGTAGGTGATTATGAGAAAAATTATTGTGTTTCACCATATGGTGAATTTCCTTGGAAACACTTATACCGTAATAAAAAGAAAATATAGCTTTTTGAGTGGATACAAAAAATTATCTCAATCATGACGGAGACAAATGTTTATTTTCGCTCATGTCACTCATGAGATAATTTTCGGTATCTATTCAATACACTAGATATCCTCTAATATCAGATTGTACCTTAAATAGAGCAGTTAGAATGTCTGACTCAACGATATCAGTCTATCCATGGTCTCACTCACAAATTAACTTAATGGATTTTGAAGTTAATTTTCTATTGAAACTGTGTGTCAAATGACTGCCTTAATTTGACAGAAAATAAATGTGGATTTGTAGTAACCAAAATCCACAACCATGGCTTTGCCATTGGACTATTGTTAGTACAGATATGGTTTGTGCTGGAACTAAATGATGCATCAGTCGAGTTTTCTAACAAAATTCATGAAATTTGACCAGAAACTAATCTGAAAATCTGTCTTAAAATTTTGCGTGTAAATCTACTATGAAAACTTCAGAATTTAACATCCATTTTCAACTAATTACACATTAGCTCATCTTTGCTCACAATAATGTTTTTTCCCTTGTCAATATTGATAATTAATCAAGCATGAAAATTATATTATCAATTATTAGATTGTAAAATATCACAACAAATTTAAGGCCACGCAAAGTAAATTTTCCATTTTTTCTCTTGCCAATTGTTTTTAAAAAGCATATGAGTGCACGACTTAATATTTTATGTTTTATTTCTAGAGTACATACCAATAAAGTATTCCACCTCAGCGTCGACTAGCCCCAGGTCTTATTTCAGTTGCCCTTGACACACATTTCCTTAAGCTGATGTCTGTACAAAAGTTTGTTGATAGATTCCATGCAATTTTTGTTCGTCCAAAAATTTTCCTAACATAATATTAAATTGGAATAAAGTGGTTGCATGTGCTGGGTTTTAAGACCATGCAAGTGGGCCTGGAAATGGAAATTTAACTTTTCGTGGCATAAGTTAAGTTTGAATCCGTCCTGAAATCTTAATTATGTTTGCAGATAATTGCACATATTTCTTTATTATACAGGATTAAATATCCTTATAAACTGTGTTTTATGATTAGGTCATTAAAATTAATGTCTGGGTTCATGGGCAATTATGTCTAAATTTTGTGATGAGGGAGGGAGGCTATTTATATTTATTATTTATTTTAAATTCTTCAAAACATACCTCAAAATCGAATAATCTTTTTTCATGATTCCAGGTAATACAACTTGTCTCTGTGTAATCACATGTATAGCTCAATACTTGGGGATATTCTGACACCTCTGTTGCCCCAATTCCCACAGCATGGCTCTAAATGGCTATTGAGGAATGGCATAGCATGAGTTTTGTCTGGTTCTATTCATGATAGGGTGAGGGATATGGTTTATAAAGTCAGAACCGCTCAATGTCTCCCACCAAATATCAGAACTGTACAATGTAACCACACATGTAGAGAAACACACACCACTCAAATTAAAACAACTTCTGACAATTTTTATCTCTGCCAAATTGATCTCAGATAATGTCTCGAGATCAAGGACTTCCACTCCGCCCCAACCTCAACGGATCGAATCTCTTCAAATTTAACATAATTATTGTCATCCGATTTAATCGCTTGTAGAAAATCGGTTACACTGTCTTGCGGATTAGAATGTGTTATTCTAACCTTGTATTTGTTCGGAATGTGTAGCTTAATAAGCATCGCGAATTTTTCCAAATATACATCAATTATAGGCAATAAACTACACACCATGTGACTGGAACAAGAACGGAATTATCTCCCCGCATTATATTAAGAGTATAGTTTCTGGGGGCGAAATACGGCAAAATTTAGATTTTGCGATAAATAGTTTTGATGCGGCAGACTTTTAGTGATGTGGGCGGGGCCTGTGAACCCAGATTTTTAATGGCCTTAATTAATCCTTTGATGACAAGAGCTTCCTGAAGTTTTGCAAACACCCTGTGCCAATGCATTCTCTTATATAAACGAGTCGACCATTGGTCACCTTGCATATATAAGAGAATGCATTGCCCTAACAAATTTTATATTCTTTTTTATAATTTTAAAGAATGTAAAAAAAAATTATCAAAAATTGTTAAAGAATATCCAATTTTTTTTTTTTTTAAAGAATATCAGAAAAAAATGATAAACATTGTTCTAGAATGTAAGACAAAAATTATTTTTTAAAATGATACAAATTATTGAAGAATGTAAGTAAAATGATATTTTTTTTTAAAGAATGTAAGAAAAATTGATAAAAAATAATAAAAAATTGTTAGGCCAATGCATTCTCTTAATTATGCGAGGCGACCTATGGTCGACTTGCATATATAAGAGAATGCATTGGCACAGGGTCTTCAATGTTGTGCCAGCGCATGAAAGCGTTAAGCTCAGCTTTTGATGATATTTGTTATTATATTTTCTCTTGATTTTATACTTCACTGCTCTTATTATTATTGATGAGTCAAATGTTCCAGAGAATACAGAATAGAGAAAGAAAAAGAAATTAACTTTTTTCAGTTTCATGAAATTTTAGTCACTGAGGAACGACAATTCTCAATTTTTGAAAAAAAACGTGACCTATAGTTTGGCGAGATCAGTTTGCGAGTGGGCGGCAGGTGTCTACAAATGGCAATAGTACAATAACTTGAACTTGGTCTGAATCACTGTTCATTTTCTAAACTTTTTATCATGATAGCACAATAACTTTGGCAGGGACCAGCCGAGAGGGCGACGTGGGCGAAGAAGTCTCCCTATTCTTGCTCACTTCGCCCTAATTTTGCAGCCGGGCGAAGTTTAAGTCGCCCTGAAATTTCCGAATTTGACCTAAGAAAATCGGCAAAATATTCACCCACTATTCACTGCCAACATTGATTTAACCCAGTTATCCATTGCCACTGTCGTAGATAACACCATAGTTACTATTAACAGCTGTTTTAATCCGATTTGGGAGCACATTCACACCTGAGTGTTGATTGCAGACAGCTGTGAATACATCCTGACTTGTGATTTTGAGATTATCACACCTGAAGATTACATTAGCTTTGAAAACAAATTGATTTTTGCAACATAGTAATATCTGTACCCATGTTAGGGACTTTTAATGAGTGAAAATGTTCAAGATTTCTACCGGTTTTTTTTTGTTAGCATTTTTTTCGTATTCATAAGCATTGTGTAATTTTTATTTCTTTTTGTATTCATAAGCGCTCGTAATTTTTATTTCTTTTTGTATTCATAAGCGGTTGTAAAAATTCTGTTCTTTCAAAACCATTCTCTCACAATTATGTTTGGACATTATTCAGTTATTAGTGTGATGATTTGAACATAAAGCTTCCACATTTGAACCAATGTTTCATCATTTTAATTTAAATATTACATATCTCCTATTTTCTTTATATAGCCTTTTATAGTCGATTACAGTGCGGGCCAATTTCAATTTTGCCAACGCATTTCGCCCTGGAAATCTCCCACTTCGCCCGATTTTTGTGACAGGGAGAGTGCACTTCGCCCTGAAAATCAGGCCTAGGCTGGTCCCTGAACTTTGGTGCAGTCGGTTCCTTGATAAATATTTGGTCAGCCTTCCTCACCGTATTGTGTATTATAGCCAGTTACAATTAATGTATTTTCAATCCAAGCCCATGTTTGGCATAGCTGCTACAGCAACACGACCCTGCATCAGAGATGCGATTTCTTTTTTTTTCATTTTTGTTTAAAACATTTCTGTAATTGGTTATTTACACTTGAATATCCAGTTAACCCTTTACCCAACAGAACGGCCCTGTGCCAATGCATTCTCTTATATATGCGAGTCGACCATAGGTCGCCTCCATATATAAGAGAATGCATTGGCTTAACACATATTAAAAATGATAAAATTGTCAAAGAATGTAGAATAATATTATAAAAATTGTTAAAAAATGTAAGAAAAAATTATAAAATTGTTAAAGAATGTAAGAAAAAATGGTAAAAAGTGTTAAAAAAAGATTTTTTTAGGCCAATGCATTCTCTTATATATGCGAGGCGACCTATGGTCGACTCTCATATATAAGAGATTGCATTGGCACAGGGCATAACTGTAACCATCACAATGTGGCCAATGAACCAATTCCAATGATATCCATATTTGTATGGTTCTATTGAGACAGACCGAAGATATTTTAGGCTGTTGAAGCTTTATTTGGGCATTTTTGGCCGTTTTGTTGGGTAAAGGGTTAAAACATTTCTATAATTGGTTATTTACACTTGAATATCCAGTTAAAGTTAATATACTTTCTTTATCAATGAGGCAGTTTAAATGAATGTCTATTTCATCTTTTCTCTTTATCATCAGCATTGTTATAATAACTGTCTCTTGTTTGTATTTTCTTCTATGGAACCAAGTCCAAGTCTGTAAATAGTGCGTCTGTCATTTGCAGATTGAGGTCCCAAGAGGGTGAATTTAGTGATGCCATCCCACACGGCTGGCTAACTCACCAAATTCACCCTCTGGGAACCTCATTCCGCTGAGGCCTCATCTGCTATGCCCATAATGGGAGGCGACCTAGGATTAGATTGAAGTATCCCAGTTGGAGTTGGTGATGTTCACCCATTTGTCACCTTGATTAGGCATTTTATCTTCTGAAAATTAGGGGATACAGAAACTGCACAGAACAGAAAAAGTTACTAAAAATAATGCAAATTTGAGACTTATAGATACTTTCCAGAAGATGAGGTTTAAGCAGATTGAGGTAGCCAGAGGGTGAATTTAGTGATGCTAGCCTGCTGTGCGATGTAGCGTTACTAAATGTGGACCTCATTCCACAAATGACAGACACACTATTTTACAGCTTGAAGTCATGTTTTTATTTCATATTGTTTACATTATTCAATATACAATAAGATGTCATCATTAAGAAATACAGAAGTAAATTTTCTCAAGCAATGATTCCAGATGGACTTCATGTATACATTTAGCTCGTTTTTGTCAGCCAAAATTAGTTGATTATGCTTATTCACACCTTGGCCCAAATTTGTTTCCATTTTAGCAAGTTTTTTCCGATCATTATTCAACCCACCCCCTCCCCTAGAAACATGAAATCTATCAATTTCGGAACAATATTAGGACTTTTACCACTTGCTTCTGTTTGCTATCAACTGCCTATTACAGGTTGGTGATTAGCTTAGTTTGACAAGGCAGCCATTGATTAGCTTAGTTTAACATGGTAGCGATTAGCTTAGTTTGACATGGCAGCCATTGATTAGCTTAGTTTGACATGGTAGCGATTAGCTTAGTTTGACATGGTAGCGATTAGCTTAGTTTGACATGGCAGCCATTGATTAGCTTAGTTTGACAAGGCAGCGATTACTTATGCAAGGTGTTATTTTACAACAAAAACAATCCATAATACATGTAATGTGATACATTGATGGAAAGAGCTCTTAGAAACGGGTTTCTTACCTAAACGTCTCTCGCCTCGAGTGAATTATTTAACTTAATTCTCGGAACTAATTGATTACTCTACTTATTACACTTCTGCATTAACCCTTTACCCAAAAAAACGGCCAAATAAAGCTGCAACAGCCTAAATTATCTTGGGTCTGTCTCAATAAAACCATACAAATATGGATATCATTGGAACCGGCTCATTGACCACATTGTGATGGTTACAGTTATGCCCTGTGCCAATGCATTCTCTTATATATGCGAGTCAACCATAGGTCACCTCGCATATATAAGAGAATGCATTGGCCTAAAAAAATCCTTTTTTTCTTACATTCTTTAACAATTCTATAATTTTTAATGTGTTAAGCCAATGCATTCTCTTATATATGCGAGGCGACCTATGGTCGACTCGCATATATAAGAGAATGCATTGGCACAGGGCCAATTGTAACTGTCAAAAGGCAGTTTTTATGTTAAAATACATTATCTCTATTATTATTCATTGTTGCATATTTTCCATTGAATACAGTAGAAGATAGCCCCATAAATGGCTGGGTCTAGGGCAGGGTTCATACGCGGGTCTGGAATCCTGGAAAAGTTATGGAAAATTTGATTTCCATACCCGGGAAAAGTCTGGAAAATGGGACCTTTTCTCACCCAGTTATAGAAAAGGTCTTGAAAATTGGTGGGGGACTGGGAGAAGGTCTTGAAAAGTCATGGAATAATATAAAATATCAGTGCTGATTACTTACATGATGTCTAAATGACTGGCAACTGTTTGTTCAGGGATAATATATCACTGCAGCAAACATGGGGGAGGCCACGGTGATCAACCATGAAAGCGTAGACACAATAGCTACTCATCTTCCTATAATTTGAACACTAATTCCAGTGATCTTTTCAAAATAAGGAAATTGTAAGTCTTTCCCAATTTTTTTTTCTAATTCTCTGATGTGACGTATGGGAAAGTTATTGAATTTGTTCATTGAAAAGTCTTGAAAAAATGATCAGGACGTCTGGAAAAGGTATGGAAAAGTTATGGAATTTTGTGCAAAGGTAGATGTATGAACCATGTAGGGACAGTCTCCCTTTAAGATCTTTTAATATATTGTTCATCTTCTCATAAATAGTAAACATCTGGTCGATTGCTTGTGAAAGTTTGAAGCTTTTGAACTACTTCATTTTGTTTTTGTTGTCTTAAGATATTTGAATATATTGTTGATCTTTGAAGTAAAGAATATTTTGTTTGAATTTATTCTACTGTTTTCATTCATATATTCTGACATCGTTGAATATAGAACTTAACCCTTTACCCAACAGAAGGGCCCTGTGCCAATGCATTCTCTTATATATGCGAGTCGACCATAGGTCGCCTCGCATATATAAGAGAATGCATTGGCTTAACACATTAAAAATTATAAAATTGTTAAAGAATGTAAGAAAAAATGGTAAAAAGTGTTAAAAAAAGATTTTGTTTAGGCCAATGCATTCTCTTATATATGCGAGGCGACCTATGGTCGACTCGCATATATAAGAGAATGCATTGGCACAGGGCATAACTGTAACTATCACAATGTGGTCAAGGAGCCGGTTCCAATGATATCCATATTTGTATGGTTCTATTGAGACAGACCGTAGATATTTTAGGCTGTTGAAGCTTTATTTGGCCGGTTTTGGCCGTTTTGTTGGGTAAAGGGTTAAGTACTTCGTTCAAAATCATAGCAGTATTTCTCATTCAACAAGTTTTACCTGCCAATCGACAACTAACAGAACCGAGACACAAGAGTTGTCATATTACTGTAAAATTATTATAATTATTGCGGGTCTATTATTCGTTGATACCGTGGTTTGCATTGGCCAAGCCACGATATCAAGAGCCAACAAAATATTAAAGGTTCTCAATCCGATTTGATGGTCCCCATATAATCAGATTCCAATGACAACAACATTTTTAGAAATATCGCTTCAGTTATCAGAATCGATTAATTGCCCAAAAATAATGCGAACCACTGTCAACTATAGTATAAAATTGCCCGAAACATGTTATTTTTCAACATGTTGTTCGACAAAAATTGGCATTATTATCAATATAAAGCCTCTTGATTTTAGAGTTATCCATCTTCATCCACAATTTGGTCCGAGACCGTCGGTCTCGTCGACTGTTTACTGTGCCACTAATGATTCTCGATGGTGAAAAATAATATGTTTTAATAATCTATATCTAATAACTCAGGTGGGTCCCTCGAATCAAATATTTTTTACCCCTGAATCCAAATAAATAGTGATTGATGGGTGCTTAAAACGCTACATTGTCAAACGTAATGCCAGTACTGTATATGAGACGGACCAAGTCTTCTCGGTCCACAATAGCTTGGGATATCGGTAAATATTGTTAGGCCAATGCATTCTCTTGTATATGCGAGGCTTCCTATAGGAAGAGAATGCATTGGCACAGGGTTTTCGCAATATTTTAGGAAGCTCCAGTCATGGAAGGGTTGAGTAACCTCAGCAAAAAGACATCTTTGCTGGGGATACGTTGCAATGCACTTATTCAACCCTTTCTTGATGGGAGCATATATAAGAGAATGCACTGACTTACAAGGTCAAGTAATTATTGTTAGGCAAAGCATTCTCTTATATATGAGAGGCTCCCAATGAGAGACTCGCATATATAACAGACTGCATTGGCACAGGGTTTTCATAAAATTTCAGAAAGCTCCAGTCATGGTAGACCAAATCTTCTCCGTCCACCACAGCTTGGGATATCGGTCGGGATGATGCTGTTTTGGACCGAGTCCCACCCCGTTGAATCTTCTTTTCCTGACTTTCATTCAAAAGATGTACTACATGTACACGTGGAGCCCGGCCACCCCTGAATGTACACGTGGAGCCCGGGGATGCACGTACACCTCTGAATGTGATTAATCATCTGACATGTCCGTGATTAATCTGTCTTCAAAATGATATATCATTTACCGTGATAGAAAAAGGTATAGTGATGATATGAATGTTTAATGTATTAAAAAATGTATTTACATATCAGATCAAAATACTCTGGAAAACAAGTCATTTTGGGGTCATTCGGCCATAAAACTTGGCTGCTGGCAGCCATCTTGGATTTTACTCTTTGCTTGACTAAATCTTTGGGCACAACCAACAGACCACATCCCTCATCTGATTATCACCAAACTTCATATGGATCATCGGGATGACCTCTATATGGGAGCCATCAAAGTTCTCCGAATAAAAACATGGATGCCAGTGGATTTTACTCATTTTATGACTAAATCAGTTGGTACACTCTACAGACGATAACCTACTTGCCCGATCATCACTAAGCTTCACATGAATCTTCGGGATGACCAAAAGATGGGAGTAATCTAATTTTTCCGAATTTCTTTAAAAAACATGCCACCAACAGCCCTTTTGAATTTTACTCTTTGCATGACTAAATCCTTTAGCACACCCTACAGTCCACTTCCCTCATCCAATCATCACCAAACTTCATATTGAAAAAAGAAATTGACTATATGTGAAGAAGTTTCTAAACTTTTCAGAGAAGATGAGGCCTAAGCAGAATGAGATCCCCAGATGGTGAATTTAGTGATGCTAGCCCTCTGTGTCGGGTAGCTTCACTAAATTCACCCTCTGGGGACTTCATTCTGCTTAGGCCTCATCTTCTCTGAAAAGTTTAGAAACTTCTTCACATAGATTCTATTTCTTTTTCAGTTTAGTTTCTCTATATCCCCAAATTGGCCGATGACACATTGCATAATCGAGGTTCCCAATGGGTGTTAAAATAGAAAATAACAATATTCACCTTTTGGGAACTTCAATCTGAGTCTTATGTCTCCAATAGCAGATGAGGCCATGCAGAATGAGGCCCCCAGAGGGTGAATTTGGTGATGCTAGCCCACTATGTGGGATAGCATCACTAAATTCACCCTCTGGGGACTTCATTCTTCTTAGGCCTCATCTTCTCTGAAAAGTTTAGAACTTCTTCACATATATTCTATTTCTTTTTTAGTTTAGTTATCCCCAAATTGGCAGAGGACACATTGCATAATGGAGGTTCCCAATGGGTGTAAAAATAACAATATTCAACATTTGGGAACTTCAATCTGAGTCTATGTCTCCCATAGCAGATGATGCCATGCAATGAATTTGGTGATGCTAGCCCGCTAAGTGGGATAGCATCACTAAATTCACCTTCTTGGGACCTCATTCTGCAAATGACAGGCACACTAAACTCAGACTTGATGCTGAGTGGATTAATGGCTCATTTAGCATGGACGATCTTGCGTATATCGAAACAGTGTCACCTCAGCTGGCTAGGCTGACTGGTGACATCACAAATTTTTGGCTTTATATTTTGTGGAGGGGGGTAAAATACTGTGACAATCCAAATGCCTCAATTACAGCATCTGGTGATATTTACTTTCCAAAAGGTATGATTTATCATAGACTGCACATACTTTGATACCATATAAACCAAATTTGGGTGGCAAAAAATGCATCATATGACACAAAGTGACAAATATTTTTTTTTTCAAATCCAGTAAAGACAACCTTTTATGATCACAAAAGGGTTAATTATTATAATTCCACAATTTGGCCATTTTTGACATTTATGCCAGTACATGTACCTCTGACAGAAAAGTTTGCTGGAAGTTGATCCCCCCAATTTCTCTTGCTCTCCATCACCTCTCAGAGAGATCAGGTATTCAGTAATAGAGCTACAAAATTATTGAAAAGGTCCGTGGGTTTATCGGAACTTTATCCCCCATATACTATCACTAATAGAGCTACAGCATTATTGACAAGGTCGATGAGTTTATCACTTGTATACTATCACTAATAGAGCTACAGTGTTATTGACATGGTCCATGTGTTTATCACTTGTATACTATCACTCATAGAGCTACAGTGTTATTGACAAGGTCCATGGGATTGATGTCGGGGCCTTGGTGGCTCAGTGGGTTTGAGTACAACTCCAACTATAGGGGGTAGCAGGAAGACAGCCCGATAGGGCTAAGCTACCCCCGACAATACACTTATAATTTATTATGTATTACTGCCACTGTGTCATTCGTGTGTATTGTAAATAAACTATCCTATCCTATCCTAAGCTGTTTCGCCCTACAGCGCTTGCGATGAGGGTTCAAATCCATGTTTCCATCATGGACTTTGTAACTTGAAATCATTATCTGGATGAGTTGCCAGTTACTCACCGATGGCCAGTGGTTTTAGCCATTGAAATCGCTGTTAGATTAGCCTGAAGTGTGCGGATTTCCTCCACCACTAAAACTGGCAAATGTTGTGATATGGCCTTAGTTGCTGAAAGCGACATTAAACCCCAATCAATCAATCAACCACTAATAGCGCTACAGCATTATTGACAAGGTCCATGGGTTTGTCACCCGTATGCTATCACTAATAGAGCTACAGTGTTATTGACAAGGTTTTATCACATTGATAAGGTCCATGGGTTTGTCACCCATATACTATCACTATTAAATAGAGCTACAGCATTATTGACGAGGTCCATGTGTTTATCCCCCATATACTATCACTAATAGAGCTACAGTGTTATTGACAAGGTTTTATCACATTGACAAGGTCCATGGGTTTGTCACCCATATACTATCACTAATAGAGCTACAGTGTTATTGACATGATCCATGGGTTTGTCACCCGTATACTATCGCTCATAGAGATACAGTGTTATTGACAAGGTCCATGGGTTTATCACCCGTGTACCAGGACCAATTAATGTGATTTGTTTCCTTGTGTAACTAGAGTAGTCTGTCACTATCAGGTTATCATGGTTAACACTGATAGGGCCACTATATAGTCCTACAAACTACACATGTGTTTTATTTACAAATGTTTAGTGCACCAGTCTGATGATGGTAGGGGTGCATTGATAAACAAATAGTTTTACTTATGTTGTGGACATACATAAATCGTCCCTTATCTTAACAATTGGAAGTCAACACGGATGGACTGATAAACATCAGAGAGCTTTTGAACTACCTTGTTGGATATTTTTCATTGGATAATGTAGCATGTTGCTTTGTCAAACTTAGAAGTAAGAATCATTAACAGATATAAACAGGTGAGTACAATCACAATGTTAAGGTGGGGGGGGGGGGGGGGGAGGGAGGGGGTGAACTGACCAATTTTGAATGGGAATTTCCGGGGGCAAAAGTTATGTATGAAGCAGTTGTCTGGGAACCAAAGCATTTATTTTACTAGTACAGTAATGCCCTAAATAATTGACTCCTTAACCACAGCAGAATTATGGGTAATTTTTCAGGATTTAGTCGGAAATATGGCTTGTTGCCATTCATCGGAAAGCTCTCACTGAGCTTTCTGATGAATGGCAACAAGTCATATTTCCGTCTAAATCCTGAAAAATTACCCATAATTTTGCTGTGGTTAAGGAGTCAATTATTTAGGGCATTACCATATTGAACAGCCATAACAATTAACTGGTGCATTATAAAATTTTCCACTGAATTTATTTTCGGATTTTTTTGGAATTGAATCACTTTACCTACTTTTGAAAAATCAAGATTAAATTCAAAAATAAATACACCAATATTATAATGGAACAAGTTCCAAGCGGGCATGTCAGATAAATACCTATTGTTTTCAATACCACATCAAGTCACACTTAGAAGTATTTACAACTCAGTAACTTTTGCTCTGCAGATTTTCATGGAAATTACCATTCAAAATTGGTCACATGACCTCCACCTTAACCCTTTCATCATGTGAGCTGTGCTGGTGCAACATTAACTCTTTCAGTGCCAAGTCCGATTTTTGTATTAACCCATATTTCCTTGATCTTTTTTCAAATTTATTGATTATAATAATGTGATACATTGATGGAAAGAGCTCTAAGAGCTCTAAGAGCTCTTTCCATCAATGTATCACATTATTATAATCAATAAATGATCAAGGAAATATGTGTTAATACAAAAATCGGACTTGGCACTGAAAGGGTTAAAGATCCTGTTCCACTTCATTCTCTTATAAATGTGAGTCTCCCATATATAAGAGAATGCACTGGCTTACATGGTCAAGGTAAATATTGTTAGGCCAATGCATTCTCTTTTATATGCGAGGCTCCCTAGAAATTGAGAAATATAGACAAAAACGACCCAAACCAGATATTAAAGATTGAAGAATATGACAGTAGAACATTTTTTATTTTGTATGACAAGTGCTAAACAGAAGAAATCTGAGAATTAAAACGGCTATACAATTGGATTTTCATGGCTTAGTCCCAAATACAGATACATCATTGCAACTTTTGCGACGACTTCTTTGTCCAGAACACCTTGTGACACAAGACATGTATGTAGTTTTGTTGAGCAATCATTGAATATCAGGTCATCTAATAATTCCTAAATTTTAATACTAATTAAATTATTCCTCCTTTTAATTCAAGTTTGATTTACACATACATTTACACCTATCTGTTATTGTTATGTTGTGACTTACATCACTGAATAGTGGTCAGTCAATAAGTATTCATTCATATTTATTCAATTACATCTGTCTTTTTTTCTTTAAAATAGATTAAATTCAAAACAGCAATGATGCCTCGTACAGATAAATTCCTAGTATGGAGTATTGATGTTATATGTGGCCTGTGCACACTCACAGAAGTATGATTTGGAAGCGAGATATTTGTTGCACTGTATTCAGTAAGTATAATGTATTATTACATTCCATTGAAAACTGTCACCAGTGAATTATGTCATTTCCTGTGACGTCATTGACGTTACGTCGCTCACTGATATAGACTGAACTTTCGATGGTTGATCTTTCTCCACATCGGGACTTTCATGCATTAAGTCTGTGTGTTTTAATCATATTTGGTGAACCAAATTAACCCTTTACCCAACAGAACGGCCCTGTGCCAATGCATTCTCTTATATATGAGAGGCGACCTATGGTCGACTCGCATATATAAGAGAATGCATTGGCACAGGGCATAACTGTAACCATCACAATGTGGTCAATGAGCCGGTTCCAATGATATCCATATTTGTATGGTTTTTAGCTCACCTGAGACAAAGTCTCCGGTGGAGCTATAGTCATCACTCCTCGTCCGTCGTCCGTCCGTCCGTCTGTCTGTCTGTCCGTCTGTCCGTCCGTCAACTTTTTTAAAAACATCTTCTCCTCTTAAACCATCATACCGAATTGGTTCATATTTGGTGTGTATGTTCCCTAGGTGACTCTCATTCAGATTTGTTCAAATGAGGTCACTGGGTCAAATAGTTGCGAAACCAGGGCCATAACTCTATTCCTCCACAGTAATTCTTACAACAACCTCTTGTCCATAACCATTGTGCCAATTTAGCTAATATTTGGTATGGAGAGTTCTTGGGTGACTGGTGTTCAGATTTGTTCAAATGAGGTCACCCGGTCAATTAGTTGAGAAACCAGGGCCATAACTCATAGTGATTCTTACAATGACTTCTTCTAAAAATATATTGGGCCGATTTAGCTTATATTTGCTACCGAGGGACCTTGGGTGACTGGGAATCAGATTTGTTCAAATTGGGTCAATGGGTCAAATAGGGACAGAGCCAGGGACATAACTCTAAAAACCCAAAAATAACATTTTTGCATTTTGATCATATTTGGTGTGGATGTTCCCTAGGTACCTGTCATTCAGATTTGTTCAAATGAGGTCACTGTGTCAAACAGTTGCGAAACCAGGCCCATAACTATATTCCTCCTTGGTAATTCTTATAACGACTTCTTGTCAACAACCATTATGCCGATTTAGTTTATATTTGGTATGTGGGGTCATTGAATGACTGGGGTTCAGATTTGTTCAAATGGGGTCACTGGGTCAAATAGTTCCATAATTCCCCAAAAAATAATAAAAAATTCAGGAACTCCTTGATCAATTTAACATACAAAAAAAAATATCACCCCCCCCCCCCCACATGACCCAGAACCCCACCCTGCCCCCAACCAACAGCATTCCACCCTATCTCATATCCTAACTCACAGCATCGATCTATATTAACAATATACGTCGATGCTCACAGGTAAATAAAGTTTTTTTTTTTTAAATTCCCATTACAAGGCAACTCTCCTATGAACTGATAGACACATGGCAAGGCAGATAGAGAGATAAAGATAGCTTCTGCAGCCTTAGGCAGAGTCCCCAGGGAGTGTATTCATGTCATCCATAATTTAAATGAGATTAATGGTGTTATCAATGAAGCACCCTTGTTGTTTACATTATCACTCAGTGGTCATTAAAATCAGATTAATTTCATTTTCTCAGAGTGCCTGGCATTTGGAGAATGAGGTTCCCAGAGGGTGAATTTAGTGACGCTATCCTACACAGCAGGCTAGCATAACCAAATACACCCTCTGAGAACCTTATTCCACTTAGGCCTCATCTTCTGGGAAGTATCTAGAGTCTCAAGATCTCATTCTGCTTAGGCCTCATCTTCTGGGAAGTATCTATAGTATCAAATTTACATTGTTGTTAGTTAAATTTCCCTTCTAGGAAGTTTCTGTATCCCTTAATTTGCAGAAGATAAAATTCATGATTGAGGTGCCCAATGGGTGAACATCACCAATTTCAACTGGGGAACTTCAATCTTATTCTAGGTCTTCCATAGCAGTTGAGGGCCTTATCAGAATGAGGTCCCCAGAGGGTGAATTTAGTGATACTAGCCCGCTGTGCAGGATAGCCTCACTAAATTCACCCTTTGTCTGTTATTTGCAGAATGAGGTACCCAGACTATTTCAAAGCTTGATTCAAGGCTAGCATCACCAAATTCACCATTTGGGGACCTCATTCTGCTTAGGCCTCATCTTCTGGGAAGTATCTATAGTATCAAATTTACATTGTTGTTAGTTAAATTTCCCTTCTAGGAAGTTTCTATATCCCCTAATTTGCAGAAGATAAAATTCATAATTGAGGGGCCCAATGGGTGAACATCACCAACTTCAACTGGGGAAATTCAATTTTATTCTAGGTCTTCCATAGCAGTTGAGGACTTTATCAGAATGAGGTCCCCAGAGGGTGAATTTAGCGTCACTAAATTCACCCTCTGGGGACCTCACTCTGCAAATGACAGACACACTATCAAACTATTTCAAGGCTTGTTGTATAATACATTGTGTTGCTTGAGGCCAGGCATACACAATGTAGGAACAGACACGCTTTTTGTGATGCTATCCGGCACAGCAGGCTAGCATCACCAAATTCACCCTCTGGCGACCTCATTCTGCTTAGGCCTCATCTTCTGGGAAGTATCTATAGTATCAAATTTACATTGTTGTTAGTTAAATTTCCCTTCTAGGAAGTTTCTATATCCCCTAATTTGCAGAAGATAAAATTCATAAATGAGGTGCCCAATGGGTGAATATCACCAACTTCAACTGGGGAACTTAATTTTTATCCTTATCAGATTTGTGAAAATGGGATCACAAAGTCAAATAAGGGCAGAGCAAGAGACTTAACTATTTCACTACATAGTAATTCTTAAAATATGTTTGCAAGAACTAGTTGGCTTATATAGAATGGAATGTTCTTCGTTGACTGCAATTCAGATTTTTTTAATGGGGTCACCTGGTCAAATAGGGGCCAAGCGAAGGACAGTTTCCCTCTTAATATGCTTCCTTCACAAGGACCATCAGGTCTATTTGACTGATATTTATGATATGTATGAAGGGTTCTTTGGTGTCTGGGATTCAAATTTATTCAGATGGGGTCACCCGGTTAAATAGGGTGGGACCAGGGACATAACTATATGTCTCTATAGTAATTCTTAAAATGTCTTCTCAAGGGATTTTGGACTATTTAGCTTACATATAGTTTGGAGGAATCAGGAAGATCCTTTAGTGACTGAGATACAGATTTGTTAAAATGAGGTCAACCTGTCAAGAAATGGCAGTCTATGGGGAGTTAACACTTTTGTGTCCAATAAAATCATAGAAAAACCAAATTCATTAAAACATCTACCTTGGAACCACCTGACTGATTGGTCTGACATACATGTATTGTGTTTTGGGTCCATGGATAATTGGGCTTCAAACATGTTTAAATGGTTTTAGAAAAAGGCGCTTGTGAGATTGGAAATTTCCAACAATTGAGAAAGTTTGAGGTGTCGGTTGTGAAATTCCAACCTAAGACTTGGGAGTCTGGATCCCGGTCGGGAGGGGACTTGTTGAGCTGGAGGAGGGGGGTGATCAGTAGTGTACAGTTGGCAATTTCAAGGTGGTTTTTTACCAAGCTACATACTTGAAGTCTCTCTAGCCACATATCCTGTTTAAATCTACTTCTTTTAAAGTGATTATGAAAAGTGCTGACTGTTTTGGTCTCCAGAGTCCCAGTCTTATCAGTCTTTGCAGTCTGGTGAGCGACCCCACAGTCATTGACTGTCTTGTATTGAGACAGACCCAAGATAATTTAGGCTGTTGGGTAAAGGGTTAATGCAGAAGTGTAATAAGTAGAGTAATCAATTAGTTCCGAGAATTAAGTTAAATAATTCACTCGAGGCGAGAGACGTTTAGGTAAGAAACTCGTTTCTAAGAGCTCTTTCCATCAATGTATCACATTATTATAATCAATAACTTTGAAAAATGATCAAGGAAATATGGGTTGATACAAAAATCGGACTTGTCACTGAAAGGGTTAATTATGACATAGTTTTTTGTATCCACTCAAAAACACCTCATATTTTCTATATAACTATTGCCGTTCATGATTGAATCTGGTAAGAGAGATAACAATTCACACAACTATCAGTTTAAAACGTGTAAAAGCCTGGTTTGACTAATTTAGTAAATATATATATATATATATACGGTAGCTCTTATAACATGTACAAATAATAACATATTTCAACATTGTCACCTTTTACTGACAACTGTACATAAATAGAAGAACAAGTGGTCACATGTTGATGCATCAACTTTTAAGATATCATTTTTCAGAACGGACACATGTACATGTACTTCTCTAGCTTTCTCGAGTATTCTGCATTCTGGTGCAACAGAAATTTCCACAGGAGTTGTTTCTTATGGCATAGCAAGATAACACCTATAAAATTTGTTGGGATCCGCGGTAATGCTTCGGAGCAATACAAATTTGCAAAATGTTGTTTTCAAGATAGTCATATTTAACTATAATAATAGTTATTAATGCTATTTGGCAGACCTAATGAATTCTAGTTATTCATTTAGACATGCCAATTGTTTGTATTTGTCTCTCGAAAAAAAATTGTCGGAGGACAATAGAAATCTCTGGTGTCCATCCGTGTGTCCTTCTGTGCATCCGCCGTCCCAGAGGTTTTTTCCCAGACCAGTCAGCGGTTTTACTATTTTGTATTCTTTTGTTGACTTGTAGATAGCCGAAAGTTCATCTTTCGGTTACCAGTTGACTATTCATACTGGTCTTTATATGCCAGTATGGGGAGCTGGTGTGGTGTCTGTGCAACCTGTTAACCCTTTACCCAACAAAACGGCCAAAACCGGCCAAATAAAGCTTCAACAGCCTAAAATATCTTCGGTCTGTCTCAATAGAACCATACAAATATGGATATCATTGGAACCGGCTCCTTGACCACATTGTGATAGTTACAGTTATGCCCTGTGCCAATGCATTCTCTTATATATGCGAGTCAACCATAGGTCGCCTCGCATATATAAGAGAATGCATTGGCCTAAAACAGATTTTTTTTTAACACTTTTTACCATTTTTTCTTACATTCTTTAACAATTTTATAATTTTTAATGTGTTAAGCCAATGCATTCTCTTATATATGCGAGGCGACCTATGGTCGACTCGCATATATAAGAGAATGCATTGGCACAGGGCCCTTCTGTTGGGTAAAGGGTTAAGTTAACAGATCCTACATCAACTTTGCCATAATTACATAAAACAAAAATCTTCAAATTCACATGTCAGTCTTAAAATACCATACTTCTCTGTGCCTAAGCTGGAAAATATTATCCAGCAGTCAGACAGATATGTTCTTTTATCCAAACAAAATCCGTACAACATATAACATTGCTATTTCGTCAGTTGTCAATGAGACAGGAAACGTGCCATACAGTTGGCGTTATGTAGAGTTTGTCAACAGACTATAGTTGTTTTATTATTGGCCACGATCCTACACCACCACCATGATGAATATCTGATATTTCTTGACATGTGAAGTCAGAAGTTTTGAATCTACACCTCCCTATTAATATATGGATATTCGCTGTTGTACAGACACTTGGCGTCAATTCATTGATTTGTAGGGATATTTAACCCTTCCATGAGTGGAGCTTCCTGAAATTTTGCGAAAAACCCTATGCCAATGAATTCTCTTATATATGTGAGTCTCCCATAGGGAGCCTCGCATGTATAAGAGAAACATTGGCCTAACAATGTTACCTTGACCTTGTAAACCAATTAATTTTTACATATATGCGAGGCTCCCTATGGGAGACTTGCATCCATAAGAGAATGCACTGGCACAGGATCTTTAGTGTTGCACCAGCGCAGCTCCCATCATGGAAGGGTTAGATAATAAGTCAAATAAACAGGTTGAGGCTAATTGATGAACTTATTATCTGTATTTCCCTTCAAATGAATGAAATTCATCGGATGATTCTCTGTTGGTTGTGAGTTATTGGAACATCCAGATAAATGAAGAATCAGCCATTCAATATGTCTACTTTTAGATTTGATTGTCAAATAAAGTCAAATAAACAGGTTGAGGCTAATTGATGAACTTATTATCTGTATTTCCCTTCAAATGAATGAAATTCATCGGATGATTCTCTGTTGGTTGTGAGTTATTGGAACATCCAGATAAATGAAGAATCAGCCATTCAATATGTCTACTTTTAGATTTGATTGTGAATCAAAAGGTAAATTACTAATTTCATATCATTATGAATTGACTTTCTCATCTTTTACTTTTCAGTTATTGTGAGTGTATTTATATCACCGTCATTCAGTCCTGCTGTTCCAAGACAGGAAGATCCAAATACAAATGTACATACAGACGCAGGACAAAGAGCTGAATCACCAAATGGGAATTCACTCCTTCCATCCGGACCGAACATCGACCAATCAGTGTCGTCATCAGATGGAGATTCACACCTACCATCTGGACCTATCGACCAATCACCAAATGGGGATTCATTACCTGCCGTACACCAATCCGGAGAATCGCGACCAGGGCCTGGAAATGTTGTCGACCAAACACCAAATGTGGATTCATCACCTGACGTCCACCAATCGGTGCCATCGTCAGATGTAGAATCGCGACCAGGACCTGGAAATGTTGTCGACCAATCACCGAATGGGGATTCATCACCTGACGTCCACCAATCGGTGCCATCGTCAGATGGAGAATCGCGACCAGGACCTGGAAATGTTGTCGACCAATCACCAAATGGGGATTCATCACCTGACGTCCACCAATCGGTGCCATCGTCAGATGGAGAATCGCGACCAGGACCTGGAAATGCTGTCGACCAATCACCAAATGGGGATTCATCACCTGACGTCCACCAATCGGTGCCATCATCAGATGGAGAATCGCGATCATCACCTGACGTACACCAATCGGTGCCATCATTAGATGTAGAATCGCGATCAGGACCTGGAAATGTTGTCGACCAATCACTAAATGGAGATTTATCACCTGACATCCACCAATCGGCGTCATCACCAGATGGAGATTCATCACTGGCTTCTAGACCTGATGTCCACCAATCTGTATCCTCTACAAATGAAGAATCACACCTAGCTTCTGGACCCGTCGTCGACCAATCACCAAATGGGGATTCGTCACTGCCATTGGACCCTGATATCCACCAATCGTCATCATCATTAGATGGGGAATCACGACTGGCATCCGGACCTCATATCAGCCAATCTGCATCACCACAAAATGTGGATTCACCGCAGGCATCTGGACCTGTTGTCGACCAATCAGCATCCTCTCAAAATGTGCAATCACCACTGGGTCCTGGACATGTCATTGGCCAATCACCACATAGGGATTCACCACTGGGAGCTGGACATGTCGTCGACCAATCACAAAATGTTGATTCATTACTGGCATCCGGGCCCGATGTCCATCAATCGGTGTCATCACAAAATGTGGAATCACAACTAGCACCCGGACATGTTGTTGACCAATCGGTCTCATCACTAGATGTCGACCAATCACCAAATGGGGATTCACCAC
Source organism: Siphonodentalium dalli (assembly GCA_032622095.1). NCBI lineage: Eukaryota > Metazoa > Mollusca > Scaphopoda > Gadilida > Siphonodentaliidae > Siphonodentalium > Siphonodentalium dalli. The sequence goes on from CP136063.1 coordinate 251,628,456, forward strand.
TGGCGTCTGGACTTGTTGTTGACCAATCTGCATCCTCTCAAAATGTGCAACCACCACTGGGACCTGGACATGTTGCTGACCAATTAGAATCTTCTCAAAATGTCCAACCACCACTGGGACCTCGACATGTCACCGACCAATTAGAATCCTCTCAAAACATGGATTTACCGTTATCTTCACAAAATGTAAATGTACCGCAGGCATCAGGACAAATTGTTTACCAGTCTGTGTCAACATCTGGACCAGTTGTGGATCAAACTGTTGACCAGTCTGTGTCGACATCTAGACCTGTCGTGGATCAATTCATTGCTCCAACTGGGAATACCAGTATTTCTGATGTGTTAAATCATGAGACCACCACTGAACGAGGGTCACATGACACAGTAGGCCTCTCGCAGGAAATAGCACCTCACATCAACAATCTCCTACCAAATGTGTCACTAGCAGAACCGGATTTACCAACCAATTGGTCTCTTCTGCCATCCCACGAACATGGTATGTATTTAACCCTTTGAGTGCCAGGGGCCGATCTCATCGGCCCTAAACCTACAAAATAAGTCTGTTAAAGAATATAAGAATAAATTATTAAAATTGTAAAAAAAAATAAAAAAAAAAAAAATTGTAAGGCCAATGCATTCTCTTATATATGCGAGGCGACCTATGGTCGACTCGCATATATAAGAGAATGCATTGGCACAGGGTATATGGGTTGATACAAAAATCGACCTGGCACTCAAAGGGTTAATGTATGTAATTTCCATACCATCTGCTGTATTCACTGGTTATTTATATTTAGAAAGATGATACATGTTTAGCTTTTTATGTAGATTATAGTGTATAAAATAGCACGTTTAACCATTTCATGATGGAGGCTGTGCTGGTGCAGCATTAAAGATCCTTTACCAGTGCATTCTCTTATATATGCGAGTCTCCTAAGGTTAAGTAAATATTGTTAGGCCAATGTATTCTCTTATATATGTGAGGCTGCCTATGGGAGACCCTCATATATAAGAGAGTGCATTGGCACAGGGTTTTCGCAAAAGTTCAGGAAGCTCCAGTCATGGAAAGTTTAATTATAAGATGATAAGGGTGACCTGAAAAACACTACATTATTTGAATTTTCTATGCATTTATTTAAATTAGTTTCGATGATATAGATGGACTATAATAATTATCATGATCATTGCCAAAATGAGTGGTGTATAATAGTGATTTTTACTTTTCATTCACTTGCTATTGTAAAATCTTACACTACTTTATATTACAGCAACAGAGGTAGTCCAACCTCATGAAGAGAGTGAAAAGGTGAGGAGAAACGATACGTCAGGGTCGGTAAACACGGGATCTACGACACATCAAGAGGAGATGGGTGTTAATCTTCAGGTTGAGCTGGTAGCTAACTTAAACCAAGATCAGACTGGACAGATTACGGCTCAACATGGGACACCTGGACAGGTAGAGGCTGGGCAGACAGACCAACACAGGACACCTGGACAGGTCGAGTCTGGACAGACAGACCAACACAGGACACCTGGACAGGTAGAGTCTGGTCAGGCAGACCAACACAGGACACCTGGACAGGTAGAGTCTGGTCAGGCAGACCCACACAGGACACCTGAACAGGTAGAGGCTGGGCAGGCAGACCAACACGGGACGCCTGGGCAGAGTTTGGTTCAACATGAGACTGGGCAACTGGAGCCCGGACAGAGTACAGAACAACGTGAAGCACCTGGGCAGCTAGGACAGAGTGATTTTCAGCGCGAGACAGGGCAGCTAGATCCTGGCCAGAGTGATGTTCGGGGCAGGTCTGGACAGCTAGGTCCCATCATACAGAGTGATGTTCAGAGTGAGACTGGGCGGCTAGGTCCTGGACAGAGTGATGTTCAGAGCGGGACTGGGCAGCTACATGCAGGTCCTGGACAGAGTGATGTTCAGCACGAGACTGAGCAGCTGCATGCAGGTCCTGGACAGAGTGATGTTCAGCGTGAGACTGGGCAGCTAGGTCCTGCACAGATTGATGTTCAGCACGGGAGTGGACAGCTAGGTCCTATACAGAGCGATGTTCAGAGTGGGACAGGGCAGCTAGGTCTTATACAAAGCGATGTTCAGAGCGGGAGTGGACAGCTAGGTCCTATACAGAGCGATGTTCAGAGCGGGACAGGGCAGCTAGGTCCTATACATAGCGACGTTCAGAGTGGGACAGGGCAGCTAGGTCCTATACAGAGCGATGTTCAGAGCGGGACTGGGCAGCTTGGGTCTGATCAGAGTAGAGACCAACAACACGGGACAGGGCAGCTAGATCCTGGACATAATACAAACCAACAACTGGAGTCATCTGGGCAGCATGATTCTGGATCTAGATTCAGCAATAACCATAGACATCAAGTGGAAAAGATCCCTGTTGATCTCGATAACAATATCATTCCACAGGAACCATATCAGAGTTATCTATCCTTATCTGTGAATGCTCAGTTAACATCCACGCAACAAAGTTCCTCGGAAATAACTTTACCTTCCACTCTACTATATAACCAAGTTTTTACGCCATCGCTAGGTGTTTCAAGTAGTGACAGCTTCCAAGTTTTCAGTAATGATTTTAGTTCCTATCGACAGATTGTTCAGCCAACCTTAACTCATATGACTGAGAGTGTCGACACAAATTCTGCTTATGTTAGTGAGGATAACTCACAGACTAGGACCAGTGTGACATCAACGGAGGCTTCATCTTTCATCTCTTCGCAGCAGACTCTTGACATTTCTGCGATCAATAATGTGGCTGATGTCAGTGCTTTATTAACAACCACAGGTAAGCAAGTACAGTAATGCTCTAAATAATCGACCCCTTAACCACAGCAGAATTATGGGTAATTTTTCAGGATTTAGTCGGAAATATGGCTTGTTGCCATTCATCGGAAAAAGCTCTCGGGGAGAGCTTTCCGATGAATGGCAACAAGCCATATTTCCGATGAATGGCAACAAGCCATATTTCCGACTAAATCCTGAAAAATTACCCATAATTCTGCTGTGGTTAAGGGGTCGATTATTTAGAGCATTACTGTAATTGATCTCAAATTATTTGGAATTAAGATATTTAGCGAACAGGAAATAAATTTTAAATAAAGTATATTCCTTTTATACTATCATTGAAAAACCATTGTATTATATAATCAGTCTGTCCCTCTGTCTGTCTGTCCATCAACATTTTCGGTTTCCAGATGATAACTTCAGTACTAGTATTTAAAATGCAATAAAATTTATTAGAAGTACATGTAGGAATACAATGACTCACCACTGCATCACAATTTTAGTTCACAATTCATATATCTCATCATGATTGGATCATGTGATGTGAACATATTCATGAATACAGCCTGTGATTTCTCTATTTATTATACCCCTATGCATAGCTGAAGGAAATGGTGGGTATATTGGATTGCATGCATCTTATCGTCTGTCCGTCTGGGCAGATATCTCTACCACCTGTTGTCAGATCTCAATGAAATGTGGTGTGAATGATCATTACTATGAGGACATTGAATGGTGTGTTCAATCGTATAGCCCGGGTTTTCCATTCTAGATATATTCATCCTTATTTATCTGGAAATGTTGGGTTTTTTGCCCGTCCAAGCAGATATCTCTATCACCGGTTGTCGGATCTCAATATAAATTGGTAAGGATGTTCGCCATTATGAGGTCATTCATAGGAGTGTTCAATCGTTTTGTTCAGGTTTTCCATTTTTGAGTTATTCCTTTTTGTTTATCTGGAAATGTTGAGTTTTTTGTCCGTCTGATTATCTCAACCATGGGTTATAGGTATGCCCACACTAGCTAGGTGGTATGCCACATGGAGGTATCTCAGCCATGGGTTATAAGTATGCCCACACTAGGTGGTATGCCACACGGAGGTATCTCAGCCATGGGTTATAGGTATGCCCACACTAGGTGGTATGCCACATAGGGGTGGGACGATACACCGATGCACCGGTGTATCGCGATACGGTAACACACGATGCATGCACCGATACAAATCCTTAAATATCGTCGTATTGCGATACATGTATAATTCATAATAAATGTTTACTGTACGAAAACTAAAACTTCGAAAAGCATAGTCACTTGATCGGCTATTAAGATATATCGAGAGTTTCAGTCCTAAAACAAAGTTAAAACAAGACTTCGCATGTGCATATATAGCTTCGCGCGAAAGTGATGAAACGTACTATAATGTGTCCGTGCTGCAAGTGCATCGCGTGTTTGATTATAATGTGTCCGTGCTGCACGTGCATCACGTGTTTGATTAGAGCCGGTACCGTGCTGCACGTGCATCGCGTGTTTGATTAGAGCCGGTGCATATTTACGCCACATGGCACAATTGATATATAACTTCCTGTTTCGTTTTCGGAAGCACATGTCACGTGCGCTCGCAGCTGACGCACAACTGCCTTCTAAATATACCGGTACTTTCCGCGGTACCCTTCATTTTGACCGCGTAATCGCGTGTCACTCGAACTCAATTCGTATAGTTACGAGTCCAGTGGTCTGAATCTAGTACATTGTATTTAGAGTTACTCCTCTTACATTGGCAGCTCCGCGTTTTGTGATTTATTAACAAGTGATTTTAAGCATGATCACTTTAGACACTTACGGACTTTCTTTGTGCAAGTCTTGATTACCCGATTTTGTGGTCATCGTCCTTGAACTCTTGAGTTTCAACATCCGTTTTTTTTAAATAAGCTTTGTAAATGTAATGGCGTCTACGGAGCCAGCAGTTGAGATTCCTCAGCAATCGCAGGAAAAATTCATTATAAAACCCAAACCCGCAGACAAATACAAGTCTAAAGTTTGGCAGCACTTCGGTTTGTTAGCTACCCTAGTAAATGGGATAAAGACCATTAAGAAGATAGAGAATTCAGGAAAACCTTCCATTTCATTTGCAGTGTGTCGGGCATGTAAAGTGGAGATAAAATACACCGGTAGTACAACGAATATGAATTGCCACATCAAACGGCACCACCCAGAACTTTCCGACAACACAGAGAAATTAAAACCAAAGATGAGTTATTGCTTCACCCCATCAGTTAAGCTTCCAATTAAAAGTGAAGTAACTTCCTCAGCCATTCCCAGTACTAGTGCCAGTGCCCAATTAGCAGGTGGTGGACATACTGGACAGCTCAGACTGATAGATGCTTTCAAACTAAAAATGTCACCAAACTCGACCAGAGCTCTCTCAATAACAAATAAAATAGGGATCTTCATAGCTAAAGGCATGCGACCATACTCTATTGTTGAAGATATGAGTTTTAGAAGTCTAGTTTGTGAGCTTGAACCGAAGTACCAAGTGCCCTCCAGGAAGCACTTTAGCTCTAAAGTGATACCTGACATGTATAAAAAGAGCAAAGAGGACCTGATAGATGTCTTAAAGGGTGCCACAGCAGTTAGTTTGACAACAGACGGGTGGACTTCTAGGGCCACTGAAAGCTACATCACCATTACTGCCCACTTCACAACACAGGAATGGGAGATTGCTAACTACGTCTTGCAGACAAGAGTACTTCCTGTGTCGCACTCCGGCATAAATATTGGAGAGGTACTAAAGGATGCCATATCCGAGTGGGAGGTAGCGCGCCCTGGTATCAAAACTGTCATAACTACTGATAATGTCTCTGCTAATAGCATTGCAGTCAAGTATGTAGATGGGTTACAAATTGGATGCTTTGCACATACCCTCAATCTGGCGACCCAGAAGAGTCTTGAAGTTCCAGCTATGTCAAGATTGTGTGGCCGGGTACGGCGTATTGCAACATATTTCCACAAGAGTGCCATAGCAAATTCCACATTGAAATTGAAACAAGATCTTCTTTCTCTGCAGAACCATAAACTGATAGGTGATGTCACTACTCGGTGGAATAGCACATATGATATGCTGGAAAGATACCTAGAGCAGCAGCCAGCTTTTCATGCAACACTGTTGTCTCCAGAGGTGCGGAAAACTATCAAAGATATAGTCACCTTATCAGATGATGACATTTACAGTGCCCAAGAGGTTGTGGAAATTTTAAAACCACTCAAAATGATCACAACACTTATGTGTGAAGAGGAGACTCCAACCATTTCCCTCATTTTGCCACTACAAAACCAGATACTAACCTCTCTGGCTCCTAAGGACACAGATAATGCATTAGTGAAACAGCTAAAGGGGACAATAATGAAGGATTTGTCTAAGCGGTATGAAGATGAAGAATTGAGGGATTTTCTTCTCCAAAGCTCCTTACTTGATCCACGATTCAAGACTCTGCCATTCATCTCAGACAAGGACCGCGATGATGTGTTTGCTAAGCTAGCTGAGAGTGCGGCAGCTCTTTGTGATATCAAAAATCATAAAGAATTATCGAACTCAGATGGCCAAAATATTGTTCAGGCTGGAAATTTTGGATCTCTAATGGATAACGAATCAAATGATGAACCAGTTCCTCCGCCACCAAAACGGAGAACTGCCTTGGAGGACATCTTCGGGTCTTCTTTTGTGTGTAACCAGATTGAACAGTCAGCAGCTTCCAGTTCATTAAGCTTGTGTAAAAGCGAATTAAGTGTCTATAGAAATGAGCCGTCCATTGGAATCAACACTTCTCCGTTAGAGTGGTGGAAGGCAAATTCCAGAAATTATCCATTGCTGGCTTGCATTGCCGCTACAACTCTGTGCATACCTGCAACTTCTGTCCCAAGTGAGCGAGTGTTTTCGACTGCTGGCGATATTATAAATGCTCAGCGCTCAATGCTGAACTCAGAAAATGTTGACACTTTAATTTTTTTGAGAAAGAACCTGCGTTACCATTAACTTACCAATAAATAGTCGATCTTGTATTTACTGTTTAGAGTAGATCAGACTCATAATAACTATTGACTTGTTTGAAAGTTGTTTCAGTTGCAAGTAGGCACAGTAATGCTATTTGCCCTAATAAGCTTGTGTTTGAGTTGTCATGTTTGATTTGATTAAATTCTGAAACAATGTCTGGAGTGTATCTATGTAGTATGTATATATGTATCTAGATACGCACTCGTATCGCGAACGGTGTATCGAGATACGTATCGTGGCACTAGCGTATCTTCCCACCCCTAATGCCATATGGGAGTATCTCAGCCATGGGTTATAGGTATGCCCACACTAGGTGGTATGCCACATGGGGGTATCTCAGCCATGGGTTATAGGTATGCCCACACTAGGTGGTATGCCACATGGAGGTATCTCAGCCATAGGTTATAGGTATGCCCACAGTAGGTGGTATGCCACATGGGGGTATCTCAGCCATGGGTTATAGCTATGTCCACACTAGGTGGTATGTCACATGGAGGTATCTCAGCCATAGGTTATAGGTATGCCCACACTAGGTGGTATGCCACATGGAGGTATCTCAGCCATGGGTTATAGGTATGCCCACACTAGGTGGTATGCCACATGGGGGTATCTCAGCCATGGGTTACAGGTATGCTGACACTAGGTGGTATGCCACATGGAGGTATCTCAGTCATAGGTTATAGGTATGCCCACACTAGGTGGTATGCCACATGGAGTATCTCAGCCATGGGTTATAGGTATGCCCACACTAGGTGGTATGCCACATGGAGTATCTCAGTCATAGGTTATATGTATGCCCACACTAGGTGGTATGCCACATGGAGGTATCTCAGTCATAGGTTATAGGTATGCCCACACTAGGTGGTATGCCACATGGGGGTATCTCAGTCATACGTTATAGGTATGCCCACACTAGGTGGTATGCCACATGGGGGTATCTCAGCCATGGGTTATAGGTATGCCCACACTAGGTGGTATGCCACATGGGGGTATCTCAGCCATGGGTTATAGGTATGCCCACATTAGGTGGTATGCCACATGGAGGTATCTCAGTCATACGTTATAGGTATGCCCACACTAGGTGGTATGCCACATGGAGGTATCTCAGTCATACGTTATAGGTATGCCCACACTAGGTGGTATGCCACATGGAGTATCTCAGCCATGGGTTATAGGTATGCCCACACTAGGTTGTATGCCACATGGAGGTATCTCAGCCATGGGTTATAGGTATGCCCACACTAGGTGGTATGCCACATGGAGTATCTCAGCCATGGGCTATAGGTATGTCCACACTAGCTAGGTGGTATGCCACATGGGGGTATCTCAGACATGAGGTTATAGGTATGCCCACACCAGGTGGTATGCCACATGGGGATATGCACAGTGTGACAGCCCAGCTCTTCTTTATTATTTTATGCTCTACAGTGAAATAGCTCAAAGCAGTTGGGAAATAAACACCGTATCAATCACTTGTCCCAGCGATCTATTACCAAAATGTTATTTGCTTCTCATATTAGCCTTCTTTACGTTGCTATCGATGACGTAAATAACGTCATTGACTTTTAACATGGCATAGTCCGTACTGATCTCTTATGGTAATGCATGTTACAGAGCGATATCGAGCTTTCTAATGTGTTTTATCTCTGAGCCAGATTCTGATCAATCAGTTGGCGGTCAGCTGACTTATTTCATCTACATTTAATTCGGCAAAACAATCGCCTGAGAGAAATAAATGTAAATTGAAATAACGAAACCGCTTATAATAAAAAGTCAACCTACGACTTTTGACTGAACATGAGAATTTTCATTCGTGGGTACAAGCAAATATTGATTTTCCACTTGCGGCAAGCCGCTCGTCGAAAATCAGTATTTGCTTGTACATGTACCCACTCATTATAATTCTCGTATTCAGTCAAAAGCCATGGGGACCTCTATTTATCAACTTTCTATTTACAGCAGTGAAGGATGACATTGTTCCCACTTCTGCACTTGATGAGAACTTGAACATTCAACCAACTAAAATAGAGAAAGGATTAATCGATAGTCAAATAGTTCACTCATATGGCAGTTATGGCACATCGATGGACGATACGGAGCAACTTTATCCAAGTGTTATGCTGGCTACTGAGACACAACATACTCAGACTGGCTCCTTGGATACACATTCCTCAACAGTTCACAGCGACGTGGAATTCAGTTCTGGTTCCACAAGCGAAGTGACATTAATGGCTGCATCTGGTCATGCTTCATTTAATGTGATCGAGACATCATCATATCTCCGAATGTCTCACATATTAGAAAGTGCCATCAGAGAGTCACAAAGCCAGAATCCAAATGCTCTTTCTTCTGAACTGTCGCTAATTGCTAGAAATATAGTTACTTCGACAACTTTGATTTCAGAAGGAATATTCAGCAGTTTGAGTATTCTCACGTCAGACATCATTCTCCCTTCAAGCGTGGATATAGTGTCAGACATCATTCTCCCTTCAAGCGTGGATATAGTGTCAGACATCATTCTCCCTTCAAGCGTGGATATAGTCCCAAAAAGCGTCCAACTCGAGACATCCACAATGCCGTTACATAGTCAAGTTTTGCAAAATTTTACTGGGAAGTCAGAAGTTAATTTGCAAACAACAACTGTGAAACCGCATGTATCAGGAGAGAATTCAACAAGTGTCATGGGTAATACGACTGATAATTCACTGTCTACAGCGTATAAAAACGTACATACGGAAGTGACACAAAGTTTAGTGGAAAATGTGACTAATGCGACAACTGGAGGATACAGCACAACTAGAAGTATGATTACCCTGTTGCATAATACGACTCAATCCACTCTCCAAATAAGGAATACAAGCAGACGACTAAACATCAGCAGTGTAACAGACACAACCTTAACCAGCATAAACACAGACATCAATAACTCATCATCTCAGACTTCAACCACACGGACATATATCACTACTGTACATGGCAACTCAAATCAATCAGAAATCAGTCACCATGGCAACACGACTGAAGAGGTACCTGATTACCATAGCAATCACACTGAACAGAACAGTGTACATAGACCAGCTTTACCGACAAAGAAATCCAAACCTAGAGGAACTACAGTCAAACCCAAAATACCAAAATACCCGTCAGTTATCGTTCAGTTCCCAAGTGGACATCCCTCGTATGACCTCAATCCTCCGAAGGTTATTCGCATTGAGTTGAGCATGACCTGGTCAAAATTTTGCAGACTGAGGAATTCGTTTGTGATGGATATCAGGAATATTTTACAAAACTATGCACAGCAACAGGTCATGATTGAAAATATTCGGATTGTGAATTCTGAGTTTTTAAACTGTAAAGAAATGACTCGTGAGAAGCGAGAAACACCAAATATATCTGTTATGTTTTATGTGGTCGATAGAAATGGCGTCTATGACCTGAGACTTATGGAGAGTTGTGCTGGATATATTAAAAATGGAGATTTTGAATTCTCCAGTGAATCGTTCTTCAGAGATAAGGTAAGAGTATTGACTTACAGTAATGCCCTAAATAATCGACTCCTTAATCACAGCAGAATTATGTTCAGATTGTGTTGCTGTTAACTGCGGATTCAGAAAGACGTTTGTGTAATTTGGTAGATTGTAGATGTTAATTGAAAAGGATTATTACAGTGGGCGACTCAACCACATTGAATGTAAGTGAGAGTGTATGGGGTTGAAACCTAACCAAGACCCACATAGACATGGGAGGCTATATGATATGTCGGTTATCTCACAATGTTAATCAGATGATACCTGGCACTCCTTGGTACAAATTAGCATGAATATCCATTCATAATTGCCATATTGTTTCTCAGCCAGACTTAGTGCAGTAGGTCACCATGATAAGGAACTTAACAAGCATTCATTGACCAAGTGTTGTTTGCAGCATACAATTACACTTGACACACCTGATTAGGCCTAGCTACAACAGAGTCACCCTGGCCAGTTTTGTTGTCATTTCTCAGAAACTTTGGCCAAATTGAAAACGAAAGTTTTGAGATAATTAAAACCTAAAACAAAAATATAAACAAAAAATATCTAATAAATTTTGAGTTGGACAAAAGCTTTAATGGAAATGCATGAACACTGATGGGAAACACAAAAACTTAACCCTTTCTTGATGGGAGCTGCACTGGTGTAGCATAAAAGACCCTGTGCCAGTGCATTCTCTTATATATGCGAGTCTCCCATAGAGAATGCACTGGCTTACAAGGTCAAGGTAGATATTGTTAGACCAATGCATTCTCTTATATATGTGAGGTTTCCTGTGGGAGACTCTCATATATATATATGAGAATTCATTGGCACAGGGTTTTTGCAAAATTTCAGGAAGCTCCAGTCATGGAAGGGTTAAATACCAGCAACGTATATCAACATAAATCATAAACACTGATTCGCACAAAACATGAAAGTATTAAATGTCACTTGATTAAATGATTTATTCTGTCTAGAAACCATCAAAAGCTATCGGAAAGCCCTCTCAGTTGTGATTAAAATGACCCAAGTTGTATCCCGATCGCATAATAAATAATCTGAAAAATGTATAAATATTACCACCACTGGTTTCTGGAGATCTCCGTGACTAAATTGATATGACGTCTAGCAAATTAAAAACACAGATTCGGAGTTATCATATAGTCAGCCGATACTAATATGTGACCCGCCATATCAAATCCAGTCGTAAGTCGGGATTTTTTTTACCCTGTGCCAATGCATTCTCTTATATATGCGAGTCGACCATAGGTCGCCTCGCATATATAAGAGAATGCATTGGTCTAACAATTTTTTTTCAATAAATGTTTCTTACAATTTTTAGGACATAAAATAAAAAACATCCATTACCCTGCAGGGAGCCCCACACATATATAGAAGCATATAGAAGAGTGTTGTCTGCTCATGTTTGTCTGGGGCTCTGTATGGGTGAAATTATAAAAATGTTAAAGAATACAAGAACAAATTATTAAAATTGTAAAAAATTGTTAGGCCAATGCATTCTCTTATATATGCGAGGCGACCTATGGTCGACTCGCATATATAAGAGAATGCATTGGCACAGGGTAAAAAAATCCCGACTTACAACTGGATTTGATATGGCGGGTCACATATGAGGACTTGGTTTTTTGCATGCACTGTGTATAGATTACATTGCTATGTGATGAGTTATTTAATTAATCAAGATAGTGTGATTCGCTTCGGATGTCAATCTCGTAAAGCAGGTAATATTTATATGGATAAAGTAGCGCCTAGGATCATTGTTTTCAAGCAATTAATAACATGCCGCCACGCACGTGTTTGGTTTGCTGAATAGATGTTACTAGTGCTTTGATAGTCTCTTATTCACTCTGAATGGTCATCACTCAGCAACCATTGATCAGTGTCAACCAGCGAAATTGTTTGCACTATAAAATGGGACCTAAAGTGAGTGGTAAGGGCAGAGGACGATCCCATCAACTTTGTCATGAGAAGCATCCAAACGTTTTAAAACACTGGGTGGTATAATGTTAACTACCTGGCATAATTAGGTGTTACATTTGTTGTTTTTGTGTAAGTTATTTCCGAATTATCAATAATTTATATATTCAAATACCACCATGCCACATACAAATCACCCACAAATCAACCATTCTTTATTGTCAACCACTTTTTGACAATGCAAGCATGGACACTCTTTATATTCAAATGTCACAATACCACATACAAAATCACCCATGATACATCGAAAACAATCACACTATTCATAATTGAGAATGCTCTTTATTGTCTACCGCGTTCGGGCGACTGAAGCATGGACAATTTTTATAAGAGAAGATCATTAGATTGTTTTCTAAGCTGACAACAATCATAAACATTCTCTCTTGAAAGTTGATATGTGACCCGTCATATCAAATCCAGTCGGAAGTCGGGATTTTTTTACCCTGTGCCAATGCATTCTCTTATATATACGAGTCGACTATAGGTCGCCTCGCATATATAAGAGAATGCATTGGCCTAACAATTTTTTACAATTTTATTAATTTGTTCTTGTATTCTTTAACAATTTTATAATTTCACCCATACAGAGCCCCAGACAAACATGAGCAGACGACACTCTTCTATATGCTTCTATATATGTGTGGGGCTCCCTGCAGGGTAATGGATGTTTTTTATTTTATGTCCTAAAATTTGTCAGAAACATTTATTTTAAAAAAATGATAAAAAATTGTTAGGCCAATGCATTCATAGGTCGACTCGCATATATAAGAGAATGCATTGGCACAGGGTAAAAAAATCCCGACTTCCGACTGGATTTGATATGGTGGGTCACATATATGCCATCAAAACAAAACAAATAAAACATAAAGAAAACAACGAACAAAAACTGAAAACAATGCGAGGCCAAGTATAGCTAGACTATACAATTAAAAAAAAAAACGTTATGCCAAAGTGCCTAATACATGTAATTATTGTAGATTTGAAAGTCTATTGTGTATTATAGAGTTAATTCTTTTGTTTACCCGATATCTTGACTGGAGGGACTTTAGAAAGCGGCCCGCAGAGAGAAATCATATACTTTTCAAGTGAACTGAAGGGGATTAATTCCTTCTAAATCATTAAAATATTATAACGTAAAGCTACAGCTTGTGGTCGAACCCTCTGTTAATTGGTATGTGTCGTGGTATTGTGCTGTTAGTTATGTTTTAATTTACTGGCAGTATTCGCGATGTCGAAAATTGATTTAATTTCCGGCATATGATGTTCATTTCAAAGTGAAACAAAGAAGATATTATTTTGTTTCGATTCATAAATGCAGAGAACATGATTCATCGCAGTTAAAATTATGTCACAAGGTGCAGAAGATATTCTGAGAAAATACGTAATCATTCGCAGAAAAGAAACCGAAAGTACGTTATGTCAATCAAGTCTATTTTTAAAGAAAAATGTGGGAGGTTATGTCATACTGCAGGGGTTGCCTGTGGAAGTTATTTATAGTGACAACTAGCGAATTTTGTCAGACTCAGAGCATTTGAGTATGATTTTAATTAGAACTTAAACTTCTCAAGAAAGTTTCTTTTAATTTTTTAGTCTAGTTTCTCTATATCCCCAAATTGGCAGAAGACACAATGTATAATTGAGGTGCACAATGCACATCACCATCTTCACCATCTGGGAACTTAAATCTGAGTCTTGGTTCCCCCATAGTAGATGAGGCCATGCAGATTGAGCTCCCCAGAGGATGAATTTGGTGATGCTAGCATTGGATAGTGTCACTAAATTCACCTTCTGGGGACCTAATTCTGCAAATGTCCAGCACCATCTTTGCAGGTTTGACAGTTTCACATGCTGTTTATCAAAATATGCACAGTTTTACATGCTGTTTATCAAACTACACACAGTTTTACATGCTGTTTATCAAACTATACACAGTTTTACATGCTGTTTATCAAACTACACACAGTTTTACATGCTGTTTATCAAACTACACACAGTTTTACATGCTGTTTATCAAACTACACACAGTTTTACATGCTGTTTATCCAACTATGCACAGTTTCACATGCTGTTTATCAAAATATGCACAGTTTTACATGCTGTTTATCAAACTACACACAGTTTCACATGCTGTTTATCAAAATATGCACAGTTTTACATGCTGTTTATCAAACCATGCACAGTTTCACATGCTGTTTATCAAACTACACACAGTTTCACATGCCGTTTATCAAACTATCCTATGGATTCTATTGCAGTTTATAGAGGTTGATATAATTCTAACAAAGGACGATCTGGAGACGCAGAACAGCCTTGAACCAACACCTGGCTATGATGAACACCTCGGGGCTGGAGTTACCATAGTGATTACCATAGCAAGTGTTGGAGGCTTTTGTTGCCTAACTCTCGTTCTTCTGCAACTTGTAAGTCACAAAAATCATTATTTAAAATGGAGAATTTCAGACTGGTAACTTAGATGTTTATACTGTTTGTTATACACATTGTTGTATCATGTAATCAGTCCGTCCATCCATCTGTCCTTATGTCCAATTCTGCTTCCTTCCATCTGTAAAAATTTATGGTTTCAGTGTGTTTTCCAGATAAAAATACAGGCCAAGTTCGTATTTGGCCCAGGTTTTGTCCAATTATTTTTACATTAGTTACAGCCCTTTCTGTCCCCCAAAAGTTTTGTAGGACTATTGTAATCAGCTGTATTCGTCCATCCATGTGTCGGGGCATACATCTGTCCATTCCTTTCCTTGTCCAGATGCTAACTCTGATTTCATAATATTTTGGTAACCTAAAATGAGTTACGGCTCTTTTTCAACTTAATTCACTGGATTTAATAACAATTACAAATAAACTAATTTGGCGGGAAAAATGGGTGCAATTTTTCCATTCACTGTATAATGGAAACGCTTGGGGGAAAAACATTTAAGCGATACATTCGGGGCCACATCACTCTTCCACTTGGATCAGGCAATAAAAATAATTTTTCGTTGGATTGTTGACAAATCTCTATAACAGTTTTGATTATATAACAATAGGTTCAAAAAGCTAAATTTCATTATCGGAGAACTATCAATAATGAATATAAGAACAAAGTTTGTTTATTTCTCCATGTTCTTCTTACTGGGGATGTTTTTACAGACTTTTATAATTTATGCACATTTACCCACTATGAGTGCCGGTTGTCCCTTTAATTTGTGTTTGTATGTTGCTTTATGCCTTACTTCAGCTCACTATTATAGGTTTTGTATTTTGCTTTATGCCTTACTTCAGCTCACTATTATAGGTATTGTATATTGCTTTATGCCTTACTTCAGCTCACTATTATAGGTTTTGTATGTTGCTTTATGCCTTACTTCAGCTCACTATTATAGGTTTTGTATGTTGCTTTATGCCTTACTTCAGCTCACTATTATAGGTATTGATGAAACGAAGATTTGGAAGAAAGATGAGCGGTTATCACCCGGCTTCAAGGTACTCATTCCGAAGTATATCGATCGCTCTCGGATCTGTGAAGAAGCCACACTCTTCTAACAGTTTCTTCAACTTCGGCATTGATGTTGATGAGGTTTGTTAGCTCATTCAACGCCCCCCTCCCCAATTACATTGTATGGCTGACAATGCCCCCCCCCCCCAATTACATTGTATGGCTGACAACCCCTTTGAGTAACGTCATGACATTATATAGAAAATAATAACCAGCTGATTGAACTGGTGATGTCACATCACCAGTTCAATCAGATTATTATTCTGTTTATTATATTCCACTAAAACATCTGATTTACCAGACGTCCGAATAATACCACTATTATACCCTTGACGTATGCATATGAATACATAACACGCGATTAAAGTGACATAATTCACTAGTGAAATTATCGTTTATAATCACTCGAGAAATCAAGGTATATCACACATAGGAATGTAATAAATTATTATATATTATAGCATCGGTTGGCTACCATTGTTTAGAACCATTTTCAGACTGAGAGCAGTGTTCGCGCTGTTGGTTGCCAAATTAGCCAATGGCCAATCTTTTTCGAATTTGGCTAATAAAAATTTCATTTGGCTAAACTTTTGGCTAAAATATTTTGGCCCCAAATGGAAACGGAAAGCATGGAGTCGGAAAGCTAATTAATAAAAGCGCCCAATAGATCGAAATTCAAGACGAAGTTAGGTGACGAAAGTATTTCGTACTTATGAAATATCGTTCTGTAACGGTGGCGTTGATTGAATTGTGGCGGCTGTACAACGGGGACATTACACAACAGTTTGACATCTGATCAGTATTTTTGTTTTGTAACATTTAACCAGCCTAATCGTCAAAACGCATAAGCTGTATACTGGTTATGTAACTGATTAAGCCGTCTGTAAGATCAAATACCTAAATGCTTTGTTAATTAGAGAAGAGCAGTTCTTAACTCAATGGTTACGTAATGTGTATCATAAAGTGCATCCCGTCCAATAACCTGGCTTCACAGTTAACACCTTACTCATAATAAGCAATAGTTAGCGGCCGTCATGCCATGGTGTCAATAGTGTCAACGACATGGAGTTATTACAATTAGTTTTGCGGATTTATGTGATTATAATAATATAGAATGTTAGTTTCATGTTTGCGAATTGGTATGGTCCGATGTGAAATCCCGCCGTATTCCATATTAATGTTTTATGAATTGATCTGTCTGTGCGATATAACGCATACTTATGTTCGTATAATATTGTTTTTAAAGTTGTTTTTGTGTTGTTTTAATTTTGTTTTTATTCTGAGTAACAAATAAAGTTTAAAACAAATATTTTAGTCATTAATTGTGAACCGCCCAGAAAATGAGGATTTAATTTGGCCAATTTTTTTTTTAATTTGGCCAAAAAACATTTGGCTAAAGATTTTTTCATTTGGCTAATAAAATTTTCATTTGGCTAAACTTTTTGCTAAAAGATTTTTCGGTCCAGCGCGAACACTGACTGAGAGCCAAGTTCATCATACCTGAATAACGTGCGATGAGATAACAGCCAATGAGATATCTCATCGCCGATAGTGAACATCATGACCTATAGCTACGTGTTGTCCCAAATCTGATTTATTATATAGTATTATTTTTATTTATCTAATGACCAAACCTTCCTCACATCTTCAACCCTGAATTGTTATGGTATTATTTATTTACAGACAGATCCCTCCAATATTCTGAACTATGCAGGACTGGTGTTTCAAGCTGAGGATGACTACCTCGTCACAGATGAATTTGGGGTGAGCACAATTAATTATGAAGTATTTAGCCCATTCTATACTAAACACTCATTGACGATAAGTTCCCTTAGGAAATGTTCAGATAATAAGTTTAACCCTTTGAGTGCCAGGTCCGATTTTTGTATCAACCCATATACCCTGTGCCAATGCATTCTCTTATATATGCGAGTCGACCATAGGTCGCCTCGCATATATAAGAGAATGCATTGGCCTAACAATTTTTCATCATTGTTATTATTTTTTACAATTTTAATAATTTTTTCTTATATTCTTTAACAGACTTATTTTGTAGGTTTAGTGCCAGGGAATCTTACGTTTTTCATGGCCATCAAAATTATCACTATGAACACTTGGTGATAGTTTTGAGTTATAACATGTCCCTAAGGTTTTATTCAGTTTGTTTTTAAATTCGCTATAGCATGCTTAAGCATACCCAAAACAAATTCAACCAAAAAACAAAAACATTTTATTTTTATTTTTTTTAGGGCCGATTTTACAGACCGTAAATTAGGGCCGATGAGATCGGCCCGTGGCACTCAAAGAGTTAACCCTTTCTATACTAAATACTCATTGACGAGATGTTTCCATAGGAAATGTTCAGATAATAAGTTTAACCCTTTCTATACTAAATACTCATTGACGAGATGTTTCCATAGGAAATCTTCAGATAATAAGTTTAACCCTTTCTATACTAAATACTCATTGACGAGATGTTTCCATAGGAAATCTTCAGATAATAAGTTTAACCCTTTCTATACTAAATACTCATTGACGAGATGTTTCCATAGGAAATGTTCAGATAATAAGTTTAACCCTTTCTATACTAAATACTCATTGACGAGATGTTTCCATAGGAAATGTTCAGATAATAAGTTTAACCCTTTCTATACTAAATACTCATTGACGAGATGTTTCCATAGGAAATGTTCAGATAATAAGTTTAACCCTTTCTATACTAAATACTCATTGACGAGATGTTTCCATAGGAAATGTTCAGATAATAAGTTTAACCCTTTCTATACTAAATACTCATTGACGAGATGTTTCCATAGGAAATCTTCAGATAATAAGTTTAACCCTGTCTATACTAAATACTCATTGACGAGATGTTTCCATAGGAAATGTTCAGAAAATAAGTTTAACCCTTTCTATACTAAATACTCATTGACGAGATGTTTCCATAGGAAATGTTCAGATAATAAGTTTAACCCTTTCTATACTAAATACTCATTGACGAGATGTTTCCATAGGAAATGTTCAGATAATAAGTTTAACCCTTTCTATACTAAATACTCATTGACGAGATGTTTCCATAGGAAATGTTCAGATAATAAGTTTAACCCTTTCTATACTAAATACTCATTGACGAGATGTTTCCATAGGAAATGTTCAGATAATAAGTTTAACCCTTTCTATACTAAATACTCATTGACGAGATGTTTCCATAGGAAATGTTCAGATAATAAGTTTAACCCTTTCTGTACTAAATACTCATTGACGAGATGTTTCCATAGGAAATGTTCAGATAATAAGTTTAACCCTTTCTATACTAAATACTCATTGACGAGATGTTTCCATAGGAAATGTTCAGATAATAAGTTTAACCCTTTCTATACTAAATACTCATTGACGAGATGTTTCCATAGGAAATCTTCAGATAGTAAGTTTAACCCTTTCTATACTAAATACTCATTGACGAGATGTTTCCATAGGAAATGTTCAGATAATAAGTTTAACCCTTTCTATACTAAATACTCATTGACGAGATGTTTCCATAGGAAATGTTCAGATAATAAGTTTAACCCTTTCTATACTAAATACTCATTGACGAGATGTTTAAAATAGGAAATGTTCAGATAATAAGTTTAACCCTTTCTATACTAAATACTCATTGACGAGATGTTTCCATAGGAAATGTTCAGATAATAAGTTTAACCCTTTCTATACTAAATACTCATTGACGAGATGTTTCCATAGGAAATGTTCAGATAATAAGTTTAACCCTTTCTATACTAAATACTCATTGACGAGATGTTCCATAGGAAATGTTCAGATAATAAGTTTAACCCTTTCTATACTAAATACTCATTGACGAGATGTTTCCATAGGAAATGTTCAGATAATAAGTTTAACCCTTTCTATACTAAATACTCATTGACGAGATGTTTCCATAGGAAATGTTCAGATAATAAGTTTAACCCTTTCTGTACTAAATACTCATTGACGAGATGTTTCCATAGGAAATGTTCAGATAATAAGTTTAACCCTTTCTATACTAAATACTCATTGACGAGATGTTTCCATAGGAAATGTTCAGATAATAAGTTTAACCCTTTCTATACTAAATACTCATTGACGAGATGTTTCCATAGGAAATGTTCAGATAATAAGTTTAACCCTTTCTATACTAAATACTCATTGACGAGATGTTTCCATAGGAAATGTTCAGATAATAAGTTTAACCCGTTCTATACTAAATACTCATTGATGAGATGTTTCCATAGGAAATGTTCAGATAATAAGTTTAACCCTTTCTATACTAAATACTCATTGACGAGATGTTTCCATAGGAAATGTTCAGATAATAAGTTTAACCCTTTCTATACTAAATACTCATTGACGAGATGTTTCCATAGGAAATCTTCAGATAATAAGTTTAACGCTTTCTATACTAAATACTCATTGACGAGATGTTTCCATAGGAAATATTCAGATAATAAGTTTAACCCTTTCTATACTAAATACTCATTGACGAGATGTTTCCATAGGAAATATTCAGATAATAAGTTTAACCCTTTCTATACTAAATACTCATTGACGAGATGTTTCCATAGGAAATGTTCAGATAATAAGTTTAACCCTTTCTATACTAAATACTCATTGACGAGATGTTTCCATAGGAAATGTTCAGATAATAAGTTTAACCCTTTCTATACTAAATACTCATTGACGAGATGTTTCCACAGGAAATGTTCAGATAATAAGTTTAACCCTTTCTATACTAAATACTCATTGACGAGATGTTTCCATAGGAAATGTTCAGATAATAAGTTTAACCCTTTCTATACTAAATATTGACAAGATGTTTCCATAGGAAATGTTCAGATAATAAGTTTAACCCTTTCTATACTAAATACTCATTGACGAGATGTTTCCGTAGGAAATGTTCAGATAAGAAGTTTAACCCTTTCTATACTAAATACTCATTGACGAGATGTTTCCATAGGAAATGTTCAGATAATAAGTTTAACCCTTTCTATACTAAATACTCATTGACGAGATGTTTCCATAGGAAATGTTCAGATAATAAGTTTAACCCTTTCTATACTAAATACTCATTGACGAGATGTTTCCATAGGAAATGTTCAGATAATAAGTTTAACCCTTTCTATACTAAATACTCATTGACGAGATGTTTCCATAGGAAATGTTCAGATAATAAGTTTAACCCTTTCTATACTAAATATTGACAAGATGTTTCCATAGGAAATGTTCAGATAATAAGTTTAACCCTTTCTATACTAAATACTCATTGACGAGATGTTTCCGTAGGAAATGTTCAGATAAGAAGTTTAACCCTTTCTATACTAAATACTCATTGACGAGATGTTTCCATAGGAAATGTTCAGATAATAAGTTTAACCCTTTCTATACTAAATACTCATTGACGAGATGTTTCCATAGGAAATGTTCAGATAATAAGTTTAACCCTTTCTATACTAAATACTCATTGACGAGATGTTTCCATAGGAAATGTTCAGATAATAAGTTTAACCCTTTCTATACTAAATACTCATTGACGAGATGTTTCCATAGGAAATGTTCAGATAATAAGTTTAACCCTTTCTATACTAAATACTCATTGACGAGATGTTTCCATAGGAAATGTTCAGATAATAAGTTTAACCCTTTCTATACTAAATACTCATTGACAAGATGTTTAAAATAAGAAATGTTCAGATAATAAGTTTAACCCTTTCTATACTAAATACTCATTGACGAGATGTTTCCATAGGAAATGTTCAGATAATAAGTTTAACCCTTTCTATACTAAATACTCATTGATGAGATGTTTCCATAGGAAATGTTCAGATAATAAGTTCAACAAACAATCATATGTCAGAACATTTCCCTCCAATAAATTGGACTCCTTCTGTATTATTTGGCATCTGCTTATTTTTCCTAAATACCCTTTCAGATTAATAATAGACCTTTCCAAAGATACTTTTATATTTGATGGGAGAAACCATTTAGTATAGAAGGGTTAAGTATCAGAATGTGTGAGATACTGGATCAGAATGAGGTGTTCTGACCGGGGGGGGGGGGGGAGGGGGGAGGGGGAGGGGTCGTCGATCATTACTTCCCAACATTGACCGAAACAGAAACATTCAACAGTTGGAAATTCCATACCTGTGTCATGGCCTATCACAACATTAGTTGGAAATTTCCAACAGTTTGAACAGTTTGAGGTATGAGTTTGTAACAGATACTGATATGCTGACCTGTCTCATTGCATAGTCCTTGCTATCTTATGTTTGTAGCTTACGGCACAAACTCATCAGCTCTTCGGGCAAAACTACCAGCAATGCGGTAAATGCGTGAGTTGTGAAACAAAATTAAAGTTTCTTCATGTGAACACAAGAAATTTATTTCCAATATCAAATGGAAATTAATCAGAAACAATTGTTTCAGCTACTAGTTCTAATCTCGTGGTAACTTGAACATCTGCTCTAGACTGGTCCCTGTGACCAAGACTAGTGTGTGTTTTCAAGCCTGAGTTTAGGGTGCCTGTCATTTGCAGAATGAGGTCCCCAGAGGATGAATTTAGTGACGCTATCCCACATAGCGGGCTAGCATCACTAAATTCACCCTCTGGGGACCTCATTCTGCATGGCCTCACCTCCTATGGGAGACATAGACTCTGATTGAAGTTCCCAAATTGTGAATATTGTGATGTACTCCCATTGGGAACCTCGATTAAACAATGTGTCTGCCAATTTGGGGATATAGAGAAAGTAAACTAAAAAAGAAATAGAATCTATGTGAAGAAGTTTCAATAGATAAAGAAACTTTCCAGAGAAGATGAGGCCTACACAGAATGAGGTCCCCAGAGGGTGAGTTTAGTGATGTTAGCCCGCTATGCGGGATATCGTCACTAAATTCACCCTCTGGGGACCTCATTCTGCAAATGACAAGCACACTAAACTCAGACTTGTGTGTTTTTGTATAAATCCATTATACATAATATAGCATTTTAGGATAATATGCAGCAATATAACATGGAAAATACCCCGTTATCTTGTAATAAGCTCTCAGGTCATTGTTGCCACTTACCGTAATCTTTTCTATTCTATATACTCATTGACAAGTATTGGTCAATGAGTATTTCCCTTAAGTTTTCAGATAATGAGTGCCACAAACAACCCAAGGTCATTTTGTCCTTCTGCACTTTCTATGATATCTGTTATATGTTCATATTTCCTGAACATCTCTGCAGATGAACAATAGAACATTCCAATGTATACAATTATCTCCAAGCACTTAAATTGTCTACGTTTTTTCCTTTAAATTTTCAGGGAATTCCCAATCATCCAGTCAAACACACAGATATTCCTGTTGGCGTCGACAATAAAAACAGATTCTCCAATATTCTACCGTGTAAGTGGACCCATTGAAAATCCATACCTTACTCATATGACCGTAATGATAATGAAAAATATTTCCAAGTCTAAAATGGGTTATAACCCCATAAGTTGAACCCATCTCAGGCCTGTCTCATTTATCGCACATATTGCTCTATCCTCACCTGGCTCCACATTAGATCGTCTCTAGCACATCATCGAATCCAAGTTTCCTTCGATGTAATCCAGCTTGTGATATATATCAGCATGGCAAATGCTGGTTTATGTCGAAGTATGTTTCTCTTACTCTTCTATAGCAGACTTTAAGCCTTTCAGTGCCAGGGGCCGATCTCATCAGCCCTAATTTACGGTCTGTAAAATCGCCCCTAAAAAAAAATAAAAATAAAAAAAAATATATATATATTTTGTTTGTTTTTTTGGTTGAATGTTTTTTGGGTATGCTTAAGCATGCTATAGCGAATTTAAAAACAAACTTGATAAAACCTTAGGGGCATGTTATAACTCAAAACTATCACCAAGTATTCATAGTAATAATTTTGATGCCCATGAAAAACATAAGATTCCCTGGCACTAAACCTACAAAATAAGTCTGTTAAAGAATATAAGAAAAAATTATTAAAATTGTAAAAAATAATAACAAATGATGAAAAATTGTTAGGCCAATGCATTCTCTTATATATGCGAGGCGACCTATGGTCGACTCGCATATATAAGAGAATGCATTGGCACAGGGTATATAGGTTGATACAAAATCGAACCTGGCACTGAAAGGGTTAAGCTTTGTTAACCCACTCATCTAAAATCACCAATACCGATCATAAAATGTCACAATTGTGATGTACAACAAACCAGTTTATTCCATCGAAAACATTTTATATTTGTTGCGAACTCCACACGAGTTGTCAACTGAAAGTAGTAATTTAATGTGAAAAATATATTTTATCACAATGTCTACATAATTTCAAAAGAATACAAACACATTTGACCTAACTAAGTGACCTCAGCTTATTCAGTCATTCTGAAAAATGTAAACATGAGTTACGCGTGGTCGTCTTGAAAGACATTCTATCAAGTACCTTGATATGATACACCAGGTAATTTTTTTAATTGGAAAATACATACATCGTAAGATGTCCAGTGTAAAAGTTGTTTAACTAACAAGTAATAGGGACCACATACAATTTTTAAAAACCATATCAGTAATTGAATGTTGGAATAAAATCACATCGCACGTGTTTGAATGTTTGTTGTTATGAGGTGCACTCGATTATCATCCAGTTTAAACTCTTGTCGGCATAAAAGCCGATTGTTGCCAATTAATCTTCAGAACACTTTGGGTCTTCTGAATGTAAACAAACAAGAAAAAATGTGAGGTTACTCCTTATTTCATGGCATATTCTGTGTGTAATTTAACATAAAGGTTAGATTATAATACGTCATTATGTTTGTAATGTATCACTCTTTCCGGTAAATATAGCATTCTGTATTGATTTGTGTGATAAAATGAATTAACATTGATGAATATATCTGCCCTCTGGATCTTGGCGTAAGGCCTGCTATAGAAGAGTAAGGCAAATGCCCTATGACCTAGGGTCCTGCGAATATTCGATATTCGATTCGAGATTCGATTCGAAAGTCAAATTCGATTCAAATTCGATTCGAAATTTCGAATATACACTGACAAAAAAGTAGGCTGTTTACGGACAAGTACACACGTCGTTCTTAGCTGTTTCTGTGCCATATTATTCCAAAAAAATTATGAATATATGCAGCTTATAATTCTTATTGTACATTGTGAAAGTTCTCATAATATTAAATATAAGTATAGCCAGTAATATTAGACACCATATGACGACTAAATGCATCTGAATTCTAGCTTTGAACATGGTAGCCAAAAGCTCAGAGATTGCCGATGAACCAACGATGCACATAAATTATAATCGCAATGAGACTGAGCAACGTTGTCATTATACTATTTAATTTTCATTTCCAAACAGGGTCGGCAGGAAGACGGACTATTTGGCCATGCCGCTCCTGTACAATATAATCATGTTTATTTCTGAATATTTCACTGTCAGCATTATGTTTGTAAATATTGTACAAAATAAACAATCAATCAAAAAACCGCTAGCGTTATCCACCGACTATATATAGTTATATAGGTACGTCTCAGATTCCGCGTTATGTAATATCTCTGAGAATGCAAACAACACGTGTTCCCTGCGTCGAAAAGAGCACGTGGGCGGTGTTTTCGTTTGAAGTTGACTTTCAGTTTCGGAGCATTCGTTGAAACTTGACAATTTGTCGTCCGTTATTCATGTTTATTTTAAACAAGATAAAAGCTGCATGCAGTGCTGGAACTTACACGTGTGATGAATGCAACATGATTTATAAATCGCAAGCGTCTGGGACAACGACCCAAGCACTACATAAACAGGCTACCCTGCCACTGTCGTTGAACCTTCAAGTTTATAACAACGATTTGCATGTACATACAATCTCTAAAAATTGCACGTGATTTTAATTCCTATAATTCGTTTAGTGGTTATATATTTAATCGTCGTGACGACCGCATGGACATTTGAATTTTTTTTTTCTATCGACAATTCTCAATTGAAGTTAATAGTAGGAACGACGGTTGATCGCCACATAAGTTATGATGGAACTTCATGGAAGTTCATAGAACGTTTCACAAATAATCTAATCATTGACATTAAATGCCTAATTGAGAATGCAACACACAGGTATGATTCGATTCGATATTCGATTCGATATTCGATTCGATTTCGTCGACTCGATTCGATATTCGATTCGATCAAAATCTTCAATTCGCAGGAGCCTACTATGACCAGAGTAATAATCATGTAAAGTGTATGGAAACTAATATGCTGTGGAAGGCGCTATATAAATACATCATTTATGATTATTATTATTAGACATATTATGGATTTGTTCAGGTGCGTGAAACTGATAAGTTAGAACTCAGCCGATATGCCAACTCGGGGAATGAAGCATTCTATTAACATCGCTGAAATTTAAAAGAAATCGACCATACCACTCCACAGAAAGCATAGTCTATTTTCTATGCTCAATTATGAATATTTACATCTTGAATCGGGACGCTACTATTGGCGATATACCAACACAAATGATTTAAGTATCGAGAGTCACTGCATCTAATTAATATATAAGAATGACGATGTGTTTTGTCAATTTGGATTGATATTCGTAAAAATAATTACTTTGAGCACGATTATTCTCCATTCCTATTTGATCACCCTACCGGATGTATTTCACATCACTTTAAACATACTTGGATGCAAACCAGCATTAGCTGGTATACATCAAAGGAAACTGGCTACACATCCACATGTGTTTGATTTATGCGTCGAGCCAGCTGACTGCTATAAGTTTTCCCATTGGGAAGCAACATGCCAGAAAGTGTTCCTCCTTTTTTCCTTAATAATTCTACAGAAAATTTGTGACTGGCCCCCACTGGCTCTTAATAAGTCTCAGAGAGAGGCCCTCATGTATATGATGTATATGTAATGTATAGAGGCCCCTAAATAAGATGTATATGTAATTTTGCCCTTTCTTGCAGATAAACACTCCAGAGTTCAGCTACACAAAAAAGATGGCGTACATTCCAGTTATATTAACGCCAACTTTATATCTGTAAGTAAGTCGAAATATATCTATATACATATATAAAAAGATGAAGCACATTCCAATTATATTAACGCTAACTTCATATATCTGTGAGTGAGTCATAATATATATACATCTTTTTATTTAAGTGACAGCGAAAGTTGGTGTAATTATAATCTAAGCAATTGAAAATTGTTATGATTGAACTTACGATCAGCATTCAATTTTACAAGTGGGGTAAGAACCAAGCCTGCAAATAGTGTGTAATTTGCAGAATGAGGTCCCCAGAGGGTGAATTTAGTGATGCTATCCTGCACAGATAGCCAGCATCACCAAATTCACCTTCTGGATACCTCATTCTACTTAGGCCTCATCTTCTGGGAAGTATCTATAGCATCAAATTAACATTGTTTTTAGTTACGTTTTCCCTTCTGGGAAGTATCTATATATCCTAATTTGCAGAAGATAAAATCCAAAATCGAGGTGCCCAACATCACCAATTTCAACTGAGGAACTTCAATCTGATCCTAGGTCTCCCATAGCAGTTGAGGACCTAAGCAGAATGATGTCCCCAGAGGGTGAATTTAGTGATGCTAACCTGCTATGTGGGATAGTGTCACTAAATTCACCCTCTTGGGACCTCATTCTGCAAATTACAGACACGCTATTTGCAGGTTTGGTAAGAACATACACCTGATTGGTTAACCTGCCAAATATCGTCAATTACTAGCAATATTTTATCACTCTAGACTCAAAAACTCCATAATGTTTATCGGGTAATATGTAGTGTAGGTTTCATTAGGGCCCTGCGAATCGGTGTGGGGTGGGGATTAGTCGAATCTTGAATCGAATCAAGGGTCATAATCTCAAATTGAGGAAACGGGGTGGGGGGGTTTATTCGGATCAGGGGTGATAATTTCAAATTGAATTGAATATATGCATGGGCCATTGATGTGAATGGGGACGCCTATATAAACATGATTTAGGTAATTTTAATTTTACCATATCCAGCAAGCGACTAAACTGAATGCATGTCTGCTATCATTCTCCTGTACATCATCTGGGTTTGGGTCACATTCATAAAATGTTTTCAATATTTCTAATGACTTTATTTGGTCGGGAGAGAGCGACAGTCTGACTTTTCATTTTATCATCACAAACAGTACTGTTGTCGGGTTCTACTAGTGTAGGCCTACGATTTAATATAGCAAGACAAAAGCAGCAAGTTAGGCTAAAGAAATTGGTATTCTAACAGACCTAGTTAAATTTGAAATTTAGAACAAGACATCTTTAATTTCCAATGATAGATACGACAATTTTACATTTTCAACAAGAAATTCAATTAATTAAGGAAAAACACCCACTGTCCTGAGTGGTACTATTGATAAGCTATTGGGGGGGTCTACCACTTCGCATGCAAAATAACACGAATGACACCAACAGCTTGGATGTGTGAGAATAATCCACCATATATGGTAGATATTCAACCAGACTGTGCTTAAGTTTCTCAATTGGTGACTGATGTACATATACAGTACACACAAATAGTAATAACAATTAACGTTGTGATTTTGAAATTAACCATGCTAGAATATTGACGGTAAGGTGGTGTTAACTACTACGAGCATAATAATAGTACTATTCTTTTATAATATATGTGGGCATGATGTATGGAAATATTAAAGGTACTCAATCCGATAAAACTCATCTCAATTACTATTTCAATGGCTTCGGGGGTCAAAAATATTTGATTCGAGTCGAGGAAGTCACCCATCAAAGCTCAGATTTGTTAGATATGTCAGATATCGATTTTAGAAATCTATTATTTTTCATTATCGGGAATTCTTTCTGGCCCAGAAGACATTCAAAATTGCGTACCCTGATTATAGAGTTATTCATCCTTGTCTGTTTGAATAGAGTTTTGGCGTAAAATCTACAGCAGGTTACCAAATTGACGGCAGTTATTAGTACTCATCTCGAGCAATTAACAAATTTCAAAAATCAATATCTAATAACTCTGAGCTTTGTTTGATGGTTTCCTCGACTCGAATCAAATATTTTTTACCCCCAAAGCCAAAGAAATGGTAATATAGGACCCTCTGATCGGATTGTTGTTGTTGGAATCTGTTGAGATGGGGACCCTCTTTTCGGATTGAGTACCTTTAAAGGACAAACCAATAGTTACAATACAATTATAACTGTTTTTTTTTTAATTAAGAGCAAGAAGAGCTAATTGTGCTTAAGCACAATAAGGGATATTCCTTATTGCGCTTATAAGCTCAATAAGGGAATCTCTATTGTGCTTAAGCGCAATAAGGGAATATTTAATTGCGCTTAAGCGCAATGAAGAATATTCAAATTTCGCTGATAAAGCCTAATAATGAATCTCTTATTAAAGAATAATATATTATATATAGTACATAAACTCCTTATAATACAGATGGTGTAGTCCATCTCCATTCTCCATGGCACAATGGGTGGAACAAATATAGGATTATTCTACTATTTGCAGAAGGGTGATCTAATGAGAGATATATTAATTGTGTTTAAGTGGAATGGGAAGTAATTGCGGTTAAGCATAATAAGGAATGTCTTATTGCATTCTCATTGGGCTTAAGCGCAATTAGAGATTCCTTAAGTTATTGCGGTTAATCGAAATTGTCTATTAAATGTCAATTTTGATTCCCATAGAGATCATCAATGATGTCTATGCGCAAGGGCGACGTGCCAATCTTCTCTATTGGGATTCCAATTGTTGGCTCATTAAATATGCACATATGCTTAAGATACAGTCGCGCATGAAGCGCGCTCCCGTAAGTCGGGTTTTGGATCCCAGTTAATGAAAATATTATTGAAATAATCGGTTTTCCCCAATAAACAACCATATATTCAATATACATGTTTTGGAGCAGAATTAGGCAGTCCATATTGGACGCCATCATGGAATTTATTTTTTTTGGTTTAATTTTCACACATATTTATTAGTTATGTGGATGGAGTTCTCATTAAACCTCACATCCTTATATTGGTTACAGTAATGTCCAAAGTAATTGACCACTTAACCACATCAGAATTATTGGTAATTTTTCAGGATTTAAAATCCTGAAAAATTACCAATAATTATGCTGTGGTTAAGTGGTCAATTACTTTGGACATTACTGTACGAGGATTTAGTTATCATTACACCTCAAATTCTTATATTGGTTACAGTAATGCCCAAAGTAATTGACCACTTAACCACAGCAGAATTATGGGTATTTTTTCAGCATTTAAAATCCTGACAAATTACCCATTATTATGCTGTGGTTAAGTGGTCAATTAATTTGTACATTACTGTATGAGGATTGAGTTATCATTACACCTCAAATCCTTATATTGGTTACAGTAATGCCCAAAGTAATTGACCACTTAACCACAGCAGAATTATGGGTATTTTTTCAGCATTTAAAATCCTGACAAATTACCAATAATTATGCTGTGGTTAAGTGGTCAATTACTTTGGCATTACTGTATGAGGATGGAGTTAAACCTCACATGAGTGTGTTGGGGATTTGGACCTTGACTTGGGACCTTTTGTTTTTAACGAGACAAATGCGCATACACCTTATAAGTTTTTCTTGGATAAGATGAGTTTGAAGCCTGCTTACATTTCAAAATGTCGTCAGTTTTATATTGTCTGCAGCGGAACTCAACGCGTTGAAGCAAAAGTTACAAAAGATAAAATGTGTATGTAACGAGACTATAATACAACTGAAAAAATAAATTGAGGGAGGGGTGGGCGATACAGGGAACTAAGGGTTGAACCGATATAAATTTGTAGAGCAATAACGACCAATGCATCTGAACTCAGAGATCAACTCTACTGTTGCAACAAGGTTGGTTATATGGACTCGGAGAAAAAGTGGTTTGTACCGATGAACTGACATAAATTAGTGGAGCGATGTTGCATCGCGACTGTACTAAAGCAGCAATGATATCAAATTGGGGGGGGGTCTGAAATTATCTATCTCTATAGATGGCACCAGGATTATATAGAAAGGAATAGCAATTGATATACGTATACGGTATACTATAGTAATACCATAGACAAATAAGTACAAGTATCACATGATAAAATATTACGTAACGTGACTATACCGATGAAAGAAATAAATAAATTGGACCGGGATTAGAGGTTGGGTTGGTTATATGTTGATAATTGGATATGGAATTCATACCGATGAAACGATACAAATTAGTGGAGCGATAAAGACCAATGTTGACATTTAGTCAGGCTACGCGGGAGAAAATAGGGGTTGATACGATGGACCGAAATAAATTTGTCGGGTGATAATGTCCAATGTTGACCTATAAAGTAACGCGACTGTACTGTCGGATAATTATCAGGTGTAACCGGTCAAATATGGACTCTAGTGAACAATATAGAACAGCTCAGAAAACATTCGCAGGGCGCTAAAATTTATTTAACACCGCATTTGCCATTAAAATTGATTTATATCGATAAAACTGTCATTTTTCAAAATTTTAAGCTGAGACTTGGAGTGTGTGGGTGGGATACCTACATATTCCTAAAATGACAGAGTACAGCACGTAATTATGTTTTAGATGGAAGAAATGAATTTTTTTCAATGATAAAATTTAACATGGAATTTACCATTATTCATTAACATCGATTTATGTCGATAAAACTGTCTTTTTTCAAACCTTTAGGCTGAGACTTGGTGCATGTGCGTGGGATACATATATGTTCCTAAAATGACAGAGTCCATCGCGTAATTATGTTTTAGATGGAAGAAATTGAATTTTTTTCGATGATAAATTTTAACATGGAATTGTCCCATTCAATTTCAATTTCAAATCTATTTATGTCGATAAAACTGTTATTTTTCAAAAATTTAAGCTGAGACTCGGTGTTTCTGCATGGAATACCTATATATTCCGAAAACGGCAGGGTTAAGCACGTAATTATCTTTTAGATGGAAGAAATTGATTTGTTTCGATGATAAAAATCCAGCGTAAAATAATCGCCAATGGAGTCTTCGCTTCGCATGGTTGGCAATTATCACGATACACAGGGAACACTTTGACGTTCGTACTCATATTTCACCAATTTTTGTACCTGGCTTTCCAATCCTAAGTTTCAAGGGGAAATGTCTAATTTTACTCTATTTGTCGTTATATACATATTATACATATTTATCACACCATTTATTATTCATTTTCATAAAAATAAAAAAAAAGAAGCCGAAGATGACATGTTTAAACTGTTTGAAGCACGAATTTGGCGATAACTTATCAGAGTACGTTATGAAGTTTTGGATTATTTGATATATCGAGAACATCGGTTATCATTTCAAGGTATCGAATAAAGTTTTTCACCCACTGACCAACGCGCAAAGCGCGTTCAGTGGGTGTACTATAATCGTAGGACTTATGCGTTTCTGCTGAATGGAACTAGTGCCTATGCGTTTCTGCTGGGCTGCACTGACGTTTGATCACAAAATAAAATTATAACCATTATCAAAGCACACGTTTGGATAACACCGCCATAAACAGTGACATATTATGATGTTGAGCTCGTATCGTCAATAAAATTAGAGTTATGACTTATAAAACTAAGAATTACTGCTAAAGTATTTCTACCAATTAGGTCACTAGATTCGTGTTGAGCTGGAACTTGAGAAATTTTAATTTCAACCAATTGAAATGCCGTTGAAAACTGAAGGGTTAAGCGATTATCGCAATAGGATATTGGAACACGTGTGCGTAACGTAACTATCACAAGTATAACGTACTCTGATAAGTTATCGCCAAATTCGTGCTTCAAACAGTTTAAACATGTCATCTTGTGATAGTTACGTTACGCACACGTGTTCCAATATCCTATTGCGATAATATATCAAATAATCCAAAACTTCATTAGGTTTCTATCGGTATTCAAAACTATATTGAATAAACGGTATATTATCGAAATACCGTGCAGCCCTACTTTAACCTTGTGTTTTTTTTTCATGCTCATGAATGCAAGCCTTGAAATAGTGTGTCTGTCATTTGCAGAATGAGGTCCCCAAAGGGTGAATTTAGTGATGCTACCCCACATAGCAGGCTAGCATCACCAAATTCACCCTCTGGGGACCTCATTCTGCTTACAACTCAGCAGAATGAGGTTCCCAGAGGGTGAATTTGGTGATGCTAACCCGCTATGCGGTGTAGCATCACTAAATTCACCCTCTGGGGACCTCATTTTGCAAATGACAGGCACACCATTTCAAGGCTTGCATGAATGCAAAGAAGGGGGGGGCCAATTTTGTGAAATGGGTTACATTTGTTTTCAGCCACATAGCCTTTCCCATGACTATGCAAATGTTTACAATATTGGTATTTATTTATATATTTTAACAGGGATATAAGGATGAAAAGAAAACATACATAGCCACCCAGGCGCCGCTGCAGTCGACGATGGAGGATTTCTGGAGAATGGTCTGGGAACAAAGTAGTAGAGTCGTCATTATGCTCACGCCTGTTACTGAACAAGGCAAGGTATCGCAACATAATCCTTATATTAGAGTCGTCATTATGCTCACGCCTGTTACTGAACAAGGCAAGGTATCGCAACATAATCCTTATATTAGAGTCGTCATTATGCTCACGCCTGTTACTGTAAAAGGCAAGGTATCGCAACATAATCCTTATGTTAGAGTCGTCATTATGCTCACGCCTGTTACTGAACAAGGCAAGGTATCGCAACATAATCCTTATATATATGCTATATTAGAGTTGCCATTATGCTAAAACTTGTTACTGGATACCTTTTCTTTACTATATAGTCATTGACAAGTAGTTCCCTTTGGGGGCTTAGACCTCATCTTCTGGGAAGTATCTATAGTCTCAAATTAACATGGTTTTTAGTTACCTTTTCTTTCTGTTCAGTTTCTATATCCCCTAATTTGCAGAAGATAAAATGCATGATCAAGGTGAATAAAATGGGTGAACATCATCAACTTCAACTGGGGAACTTAAATCTGATACTAGGTCTCCCATGGCAGTTGAGTCCTCAGCAGAATATGGTTCCCAGAGGGTGAATTTGGTGATGCTAGCCTGCCATGCGGGATAGCGTCACTAAATTCACCTTTTGGGGGCTTCATTCTGCAAATAAATGACAGACAAGGCTTGGAGTCATGCAGATGATAATTTACTAATAAACAAACGGCTATGTTGAACTTCTATTATCTGAACATTTCCCACCAATGAATCTATTGTCTGCTTATATTTTCTGAACACCCCTCCAGATCAATAATAGACCATTCCAACATATCCTTTTAAAACTGGATGGGAGAATCCTTTTAGTGAAAAAGGTTTAACGAGACAAGCTATAACAACATCTTCCTCGTTAAAGGCACATTAATTATTCATGTTTTATAAACCGTTTCAAACTTCAGGACCCATGAAGTGTGAAAAATTCAATGGGGTGTATTTTTAATTTCAAACCAGTTTCACTGCAACCACGAAGAAAAGAAATCAACCTTTGACCACCCACCCCACTCACCCACACTCAGCCCCAATCCTCAATTTAGAGCTGCATGTTTTACCATATTAAGCAATTTTATATCATTTTAAATTCTAATTCATTCATTCACTGTGCTAATAGGTAATTCCAATTTCCACGGCGCTGATTGGTTAGTTGCCTGTTGCTGTCATAAAAGCATGTTATTTTACGTTGCGTGACGCATACTTATAAGCTAGGAGCCTGCTCACTGACAAAAAATTTCTTTATCTTTACGCGGTTATCCAGGAATTACCTTCATTCATCGGTAGGCTAGATTCCGTGAATTATTTAGACAACAACCCATTTTAATTGAAACAAGTCTTTCGAAACCAATCGCATGATGACGTAATGACAGCAGACATGACGTTGCAAGAAGCAAACTGTTGTTAGGTATGTTATGAAGTTTGATGCATTGACCACTCGCAGTGATGCAATGCAATGCCAATCAGGAGCTGACCCCCCTGCCCTTGACCAAGGGGGGCGAGCGGGGGCTGGACTTGCCCTTTTTCTGGAGACAGAAAATGCTTTTTGTGTGTTTAATCTCGTGTTTTTATAGCAAAATGTGACTTTTTTGGTCCAAATACCACCAATTTCACAAGGAATATAAAATTTTTGTCCATTTTATTACAAAACGGCCATAAAAACCGACAAATACCATTAAAATAGGGATTTTTGCCACAACAAGTTTGCGGAGAAAATGCCCTTTTTTGCGGAAAAGTGCCCTTTTTGTAGGCTCTGCCCCCTGCCCTTGGATGCTTCCGGCGCCCCTGCCCTGATGCCAATACCTTGGCCATGAAACTTGCATTTATTAATATAATTTATACATATTCGATGTCAAATTGATGTGCTATAGAATTCGAGTCAAAAGATTTTGTTGATTACTTTGGATTGCTCGTTTTATTAATATTTGAAATATGGAACTATATCCTCATGGAGCGGAGTATAATTTATAGGAGGAAGTTATATGGATTGTTTGCAAACTGTCACTCATGTCCTGTTCAGCAACTCTTTGGCAGTTTCTTGTGTCTATAGCATGATATTTTGGTCGGTGTGAATTAGAATGGGGATAAACACGCTGTCTGGTGTGATTTATAATGGGGATAAACACGCTGTCTGGTGTGATTTAGAATGGGGGTAAACACGCTGTCTGGTGTGATTTTGGAACATTTATCGGTGGGTTTTACGATGGAAAATATCTGTTTTACTGGCAACCCAACGATAATTGTCCCAACATCACACCAGACAGTGTGTTTATCCCCTAACAGTGTTTTTATTATTTATGATAATGTGACAACATAGAATAACATAATTTCAGAATAAATCAGTGAGGTATTGGCCGGACACAGATGAGAACGATAGATGGATGTGTGTTGGTGACTACATGATCACTCAGAAGAAAAAGGATATTTCTCCCGACTACATTATGTCAGTACTGGAAATAAAAGAAATCGAGGTATATCTGCTGGATTAGGTGTAAACAGTATTTTTTTCATATACCCCCGGTACATCAATCTGTTACAAATTTTTTGTGATAAGTATTTCCGTTTATTATATAGTTTTTAGCTCACCTGAGACGAAGTCTCCGGTGGAGCTATAGTCATCACTCCTCGTCCGTCGTCCGTCCGTCCGTCTGTCCGTCCGTCCGTCAACTTTTGTTTTAAACATCTTCTCCTCTGAAACCATCATACCGAATTGGTTCATATTTGGTGTGGATGTTCCCTAGGTGACTCTCATTCAGATTTGTTCAAATGACATCACTGGGTCAAATAGTTGCGAAACCAGGGCCATAACTCTATTCCTCCATAGTAATTCTTACAACAACTTCTTGTTCATAACCATTGTGCCGATTTAGCTAATATTTGGTATGGAGGGTCCTTGGGTGACTGGTGTTCAGATTTGTTCAAATGAGGTCACCCGGTCAATTAGTTGAGAAACCAGGGCCATAACTCATAGTAATTCTTACAATGACTTCTTCTAAAAAAATATTTGGGCTATTTAGCTTATATTTGGTACTGAGGGACCTTGGGTGACTGGGAATCAGATTTGTTCAAATTGGGTCACTGGGTCAAATAGGGACAGAGCCAGGGACATTTCTAAAAACAAAAAATTAAATTTTTGCATTTTGACCTTCAATTTTTGTTTAGGACACATCACAGTCTCATATTTCTTACCTACATTTTTCTTAGCATGTTCTTCATCTGTATGGATTTTGGTATTGTTTATTTAACCCCTTCCACTCTTGTTTTGATATAGAATTCATCCAAGACAGGATTACTCAAACATTTTTCATCTGATCAACACCAAATTTGGTATATGAATTTTTGACACTTATATACAGATCAAGTTAAAATATGGGTTTGATCCGATATATTTTAACAGAGTTATGGCCATAATTCCCCAAAAAATAATAAAATATTCAGGAACTCCTTGATCAATTTATGTAGCTATAGGCAGAGTGTATTCATGTCATTCATAATTTAAATGAGATTAATGGTGTTATCAATGAAGCACCCTTGTTGTTTACATTATCACTCAGTGGTCATTAAAATCAGATTAATTTCATTTTCTCCAAGTGTCTGGCATTTGTAGTATGAGGTTCCCAGAGGGTGAATTCATGTTGCTCCACACAGCAGACTAGCATAACCAAATACACCCTCTGAGAACCTTATTCTGCTTAGGCCTCATCTTCTGGGAAGTATCTAGAGTCTCAAGATCTCATTCTGCTTAGGCCTCATCTTCTGGGAAGTATCTATAGTATCAAATTTACATTGTTGTTAGTTAAATTTCCCTTCTAGGAAGTTTCTGTATCCCTTAATTTGCAGAAGATAAAATTCATGATTGAGGTGCCCAATGGGTGAACATCACCAATTTCAACTGGGGAACTTCAATCTTATTCTAGGTCTTCCATAGCAGTTGAGGGCCTTATCAGAATGAGGTCCCCAGAGGGTGAATTTAGTGATACTAGCCCGCTGTGCAGGAAAGCGTCACTAAATTCACTCTCTGGGGACCTCATTCTGCAAATAACAGACAGACTATCTCAAGGCTTGATTGTATAATACAGTGTGTTGCTTGAGGCCAGACATGCACAATATAGGAACAGACATGCTTGTAGTGATGCTATCCCACATAGCGGGCTAGCATCACCAAATTCACCATTTGGAGACCTCATTCTGCTTAGGCCTCATCTTCTGGGAAGTATCTATAGTATCAAATTTACATTGTTGTTAGTTAAATTTCCCTTCTAGGAAGTTTCTATATCCCCTAATTTGCAGAAGATAAAATTCACAATTGAGGGGCCCAATGGGTGAACATCACCAACTTCAACTGGGGAAATTCAATTTTATTCTAGGTCTTCCATAGCAGTTGAGGGCCTTATCAGAATGAGGTCCCCAGAGGGTGAATTTAGCGTCACTAAATTCACCCTCTGGGGACCTCATTCTGCAAATGACAGACACACTATCACACTATTTCAAGACCTGTTGTATAATACATTGTGTTGCTTGAGGCCAGGCATGCACAATGTAGGAACAGACACGCTTTTTGTTGTGATGCTATCCCGCACAGTAGGCTAGCATCACCAAATTCACCCTCTGGCGACCTCATTCTGCTTAGGCCTCATCTTCTGGGAAGTATCTATAGTATCAAATTTACATTGTTGTTAGTTAAATTTCCCTTCTAGGAAGTTTCTATATCCCCTAATTTGCAGAAGATAAAATTCATAAATGAGGTGCCCAATGGGTGAATATCACCAACTTCAACTGGGGAACTTAATTTTTATCCTTATCAGATTTGTGAAAATGGGATCACAAAGTCAAATAAGGGCAGAGCAAGAGACTTAACTATTTCACTACATAGTAATTCTTAAAATATGTTTGCAAGAACTAGTTGGCTTATATAGAATGGAATGTTCTTCCTTGACTGCAATTCAGATTTTTTTAATGGGGTCACCTGGTCAAATAGGGGCCAAGCGAAGGACAGTTTCCCTCTTAATATGCTTCCTTCACAAGGACCATCAGGTCTATTTGACTGATATTTATGATATGTATGAAGGGTTCTTTGGTGTCTGGGATTCAAATTTATTCAGATGGAGTCACCAGGTTAAATAGGGTGGGACCAGGGACATAACTATATGTCTCTATAGTAATTCTTAAAATGTCTTCTCAAGAGAGTTTGGACTATTTAGCTTACATATAGTATGGAGGAATCAGGAGGATCCTTTAGTGACTGAGATTCAGATTTGTTAAAATGAGGTCAACCTGTCAAGAAATGGCAGGCTATGGGGAGTCTAATAAAATCATCGAAATACCAAATTCATTAAAACATCTACCTTGGAACCAATTGACTGATTGGTCTGACATACATGTATTGTGTTTTTGGGTCCATGGATAATTGGGCTTCAAACATGTTTAAATGGTTTTAGAAAAAGGCGCTTGTGAGATTGGAAATTTCCAACAATTGAGAAAGTTTGAGGTGTCGGTTGTGAAATTCCAACCTAAGACTTGGGAGTCTGGATCCCGGTCGGGAGGGGACTTGTTGAGCTGGAGGAGGGGGGTGATCAGTAGTGTACAGTTGGCAATTTCAAGGTGGATTTTTACCAAGCTACATACTTGAAGTCTCTCTAGCCACATATCCTGTTTAAATCTACTTCTTTTAAAGTGATTATGAAAAGTGCTGACTGTTTTGGTCTCCAGAGTCCCAGTCTTATCAGTCTTTGCAGTCTGGTGAGCGACCCCACAGTCATTGACTGTCTTGTTTTTTATTGGAACCAAATTTGGTATGTACATTTTTTTTCCTTAATAGATCTTAGGTTTACGGAGGATAACACTAATTTTTTATGTTGTCAGATTGTTCCAATTATCGTATTTAAAAAAAAGTTGGATTCCATCCTGTCCATATTTTAATTTAGTGCCTTGGTTGTAACCCATTGTTCTGTTTGTTTAACGATATTTGCAAAATTCCTCATTGAGCATCAAGGTAAGGGACTACAATCTTCTACTTAGAAATGTTCAGATAATAAGTTCTTATAATCTGAACATTTCCCTCATATAAATAGGACTTGATCCTTCTGCATTTGTATTATCTGTCGTCTGCTTATTTTTCCTGAAACCTCTCAAGATGACCATTCCAAGTTATACATTTATAACTGCGTGGGAAAATCCATTTAGTATAGAAAGGGTTAACCTATCACATATTCTCAACCTTTTGACCAATAATAGATCAGCATATTGCAGCATTGCCAATATACTGTTTCACATTTTGAGCCACATTCAATTTGTTATTGGAATCTAAGACTAACCTGATGCTAAATGCAAGAATTCTGATTTGCAGACTAATTTAGTGAGGGAAGTTCACCATTTCTGTTACACAGCCTGGCCGGAATCAGGTACCCCGGAGCCGATATCGCTTATTAAGTTCATCATCGATAGCCGAGCGTCATATGAGGATAGTGGTGCCCCTGTCGTCGTTCATTGTTGGTTAGTATTTGATAACATTTTAATTTACTTTATAATTCAAGTTAAATATTTGTCACTAAAACATGCATTCTGGTTGGTTGAAATGCATTCTGATTGGTCGAGACCTGCTAACGTTAATTTTAGCCCACTGACGGGTGAACATATTTTAATAGAGCATTTTACAATTGACGAAGCACATCAAATATGCACATGCAAAATCGGGTTTCAACCGGAAAGTTGTTTGTTTTTGATACGATTAACAGAAAGTTGTTCGGGTGCTATTCTGAGTAACTCCAGAGATTTGATCGCCGGAAAAAGGATATCTCTCACTTCATATCATGTTAGCAAATCAATCTATCTGTAATAAGTTAAAATGATATCTCTCACTTCATATCATGTTAGAAATCAATATATCTGTAATAAGTTAAAATGATATCTCTCACTTCATATCATGTTAGAAATCAATATATCTGTAATAAGTTAAAATGATATCTCTCACTTCATATCATGTTAGCAAATCAATATATCTGTAATAAGTTAAAATGATATCTCTCACTTCATATCATGTTAGCAAATCAATATATCTGTAATAAGTTAATTCTACGACAATGTCAAACCTGTCAGATCCCAACAACTAACACTTTATTGACATAAATACAAGTAAATTTTCCTTTGCTTCGAAGACAGCCGTCATCTTATATCGATTGAAAACAAGAAACTTCTTGATTCATGCCATATAAGGTATGCATGATGTCTTACATTGCATTGAAAATAGAATCTCTTCATACTTAATTTACTTAAATATGATGATATATATATATATTTATTTTTTTCGGCCAGAAACTTGAGTATGTTTTGTTAACAAAAATTGCTGGGAGGCGTTTCTTATTTCTCCATTGATGCAAGCTGTATATGTTTTGATGCCAGCTGTACATAATCACACACCATTTGCATGACAAATGTTAGATGTCTAGTATGTAAGATGTAAGTATTCTAGTGGATGTCAAATGGGGAAACACTGTCAGTCACGTGGATCTTGTTTAGTTTAATAAATTAATGAAACAAAATGGCAGAGAAGAATAATTATTCCTTACCTGATAAGGCATGAGATACGCTAAAAATAGCTGATCTAGTGATCATAGTACTGGCACATGTACTAATACTACAAGTACTAGTAGTATGTATGGGATGGGTGCAGCCGATAGCTCCATAACAGCGGATTCAAATGTAATTTTGGACCCTTGGCGATCTTTCATAGCATGTAAATTACTCTTTATACATGTATATCAAAGTTACAACTTAAACTATACATGTATCTACACATATATATACACTTGTTCCATATAATGATATATTTCCCCTGTGAAATGCAGTCATTGGGATCTCGAACTACACTCTGGAATCCCTGCACATTTATTCCAGTCTGCATGTTATTAAATTTAATCAGGATTTCCACCCTGCACATTTATTCCAGTCTGCATGTTATTAAATTTAATCAGGATTTCCACCCTGCACATTTATTTGGAACACTAGAGTATGTTTCTTGTTGAATAGATTGGTTCCTGGTCAAAAACTACAAAATGTAATAACTTTATTCTATATTTTATTTGATATTCATGTGGTTGTAAATATTGTGATGTAATGAATTGTTTCAGTTCTGGAACCGGCAGGACGGGCTGCTTCATCACCCTCGATATTAACATGAGGATGTTTGAAGATGTCCGCAGGGTCGATCTGCTCAATACGTTATTCAAAATGAGGCTGGAGAGAACGCTTCTGGTCCAGACTAAAGAACAGTATATATTCACATACAAGGTACTTATACGCACACACACTAAAGAGCATTACACATTCACATATCAGGTACTCATACTAGTCATACACACTAAAGAGCAGTACATATTCACATACCAGGTACCTATATAGACACTAAAGAGCAGTACATATTCACATACGTATACCAGATACTTATATACACACTAAATAGCAGTATATATTCACATATCAGGTACTTATATACAGACTAAAGAGCTGTACATATTCACATACCAGGTACTTATATACACACACTAAATAGCAGTATATATTCACATATCAGGTACTTATTTACACACAAAAGAGCAGTACATATTCACATACATGTACCAGGTACATACACCCTAAAGAGCAGTACATATTCACATACCAGGTACTTATATACACCCTAAAGAGCAGTACATATTCACATACGTATACCAGATACTTATATACACACTAAAGAGCAGTATATTTGAGAAATGAGTGGTTCGGGGGGCTAGCCCAGGATTGTCGGAAGGACCGAGTGGTCCTCCCCTTAATCCCAAGAGCAGTATATATTCACATATCAGGTACTTATACTATAGTTACACAGACTAAAGAGCAGTACATATTCACATACCAGGTACTTATGCACACTAAAGAGCAGTACATATTCACATATCAGGTACTCATGCTTGTCAAAACGAGTATTACATATTCACATACACATACCAGGTACTTATATACACACCAAAGAGCAGTGTATTTATATAGAATACACCCATAGTATCTGAGAATACAAAATTTTCACCACGAGTGGAATTGTGGTTTTAACCCCAAACCTTTTGGCGAGTGGTCAAAACCACAATACCACGAGTGGTGAAAATTTTGTACTCTTGGCTACTGTGCATGTATTTTATTTATGCCATAATTATTATTTTTTATTTGTTCATCCAATTCAACTACTCTGTTAGTTTACTTTGAATGTGTATCC
The DNA here is from genome assembly GCA_032622095.1 of Siphonodentalium dalli. Classification (NCBI taxonomy): domain Eukaryota; kingdom Metazoa; phylum Mollusca; class Scaphopoda; order Gadilida; family Siphonodentaliidae; genus Siphonodentalium; species Siphonodentalium dalli. Next base: position 251,671,135 of record CP136063.1, read on the forward strand.
ACACCGAGAGACACAGATAGGATACTATAAGGAATGTGCATCATGCATGGTGATACAGACATTTACGCCATGAGGTCAGCAAGTTTCTGAGCGATCAGTCACTTGGAATTACCATTCATATGTTATCTAGTTCATATAACACTAGCAAGCTACATTTGATTGAAATGAAGGCAATTTTCCTCATATCTAATTGATATCATGACAACTTCCAATTTTAAATGCATGTGACATAGGAACAATTTTTCTAAATACGATGGGTATAAACGATTAACTCATGAACTTACGTTTGAACATTTACACCCACAGTAGAAATTTATACCCACAGTAGGAAGCTGTATACCTACAGTAGGGTGTACAGATGAAGTTTACAAAATAGGTGTTATATACACAATAGTAGGCAATTATGGTATAAATTCACATATCAGGTTCTAATACTATAGTTATACCGACTGAGCTGTACATGTTCACATACCAAGTACTTATATACACACTAAAGAGCAGTATATATTCACATACCAGGTACTTATATACAGACTAAAGAGCTGTACATATTCACATACCAGGTACTTGTACTATAGTATACAGACTAAAGAGTTGTACATGTTCACATACCAAGTCCTTCTATACACACTAAAGAGCAGTATATATTCACATACCAGGTACTTATACTATAGTTATACAGACTAAAGAGCTGTACATGTTCACATACCAAGTCCTTCTATACACACTAAAGCAGGGACAGCCTGGAGTGTTTAAAATTGGGAGAAGTGACAATGACTGAAGTTCAATAATACATCCCAACACCACCCTTCTATGATTCAATAGGTAGTATCCAACACAAGAGCCCATTTATAAAACTATTATAATGTCTCATATTCCTTGTGAATATACCCCCTCTCCTTATTACCCTCATAAGCTTACTTATCCTTCAACACATATTGTAAACTCGTCTGTACATCATAATATGAATATACCATCATTTCTTAAACCTATTGTTTCTCGAACTTGGCCACTTGCCATTCGCGCTTTCTTGATTTCTACAATCTTTCTACTTGTCTGAGGAGATAGCTCAACAAAAGCAAATATCTGCTTGCTGCTAGATCCTCTTCCCCTTTTCTATTCTACTCATGTTTCCATTATCAAAATGTTGTTCATCATAAATGTAATATTAATTGGGGCAAATAAATATTGTTTAAATCATTATAATGAGTAAGAACACCATAATAATCAGTAAATTACTTTAAATATGTTGTGTCATATGCTTACTTGAAGATGAGAGAAGTCACTTCTCCTTGGGAAAAAATAGGGAGAAGTTACATATTAGGGAGTCGCCCTCTAGGCTGCAAACCTGTAAATAGTGTGCCTGTCATTTGCAGAATGAGGTCCTTAGACTACTAGCTAGGGTAAATTTAGTGACGCTGTCCTGCACAGTGGGCTAGCATCACCAACTTCACCATCTGGGAACCTCATTCTACTTAAGCCCTCAACTGCTATGGTAGACCTATGATCAGATTGAAGTTCATGAATTGAAGTTGGTGATTTTAACCTATTGGGCGCCTTGATTATGCATTTTATCTTCTGCAAATTAGGGGATATAGAAACTTCCCGGAAGGGAAAATATAACTAAACACAATGTTAATTTGAGACTATAGATACTTCCCAGAAGATGAGACATAAGTAGAATGAGGGCTCCAGATGGTGAATTTGGTGATGCTAGCCCACTGTACGGGATAGCACCACTAAATTCACCTTCTGGGGACCTCATTCTGCAAATGACAGACATGCTGGTCCCTCCAGCTACTGATATATTCTTATTGATATCAATTAATGTGATGATGAAAACCACTTGTTGTGGGGACAAATATTTTATCTCTGGCAACATCGTGGGGTACATGGAGTTTTGATACCAGGACGTCTCTTAACCCTTTACCCAACAAACCGGCCAAAACCGGCCAAATATAGCTTCAACAGCCTAAAATATCTTCGGTCTGTCTCAATAAAACCATACAAATATGGGTATCATTGGAACCGGCTCATTGACCACATTGTGATGGTTACAGTTATACCCTGTGCCAATGCATTCTCTTATATATGCGAGTCGACCATAGGTCGCCTCGCATATATAAGAGAATGCATTGGCCTAAAACAAAACTTTTTTTTAACACTTTTTAACATTTTTTCTTACATTCTTTAACAATTTTATAATTTTTAATGTGTTAAGCCAATGTATTCTCTTATATATGCGAGGCGACCTATGGTCGACTCGCATATATAAGAGAATGCATTAGCACAGGGCCCTTCTGTTGGGTAAAGGGTTATTGAACAATCAGCATCCAGGTATGAAATCTCGATCCACGATGTTACTGATGATAACTTATATAGAGGTTCTACAACGAGTTCCCAGTTTATAGCAGGATTTACAAAACGAGGCCAGAAAATTGTAAATTCCACTATAAACTAGGGACGAGTTGTAGATTCTATTTATTACATGATCCAAGCCTTGATAAAACATTCTTAACTCATCAAATGGGACATAAACCTAACATCGGTTTATATAAGGCCTGCGATGACGCTTCACGTAACTATGCTTTGTTTGCCCGCATAAAGAAAGTACCTAATAAAATATGAATAATATAGATAAAACATGGTATAATAAGAATGAAAAACATGGTATATTAAGACATAATACACAGATAAGACAGGAAACTTAGAAACGATAAATTTTACGGTGATTCACAGTTTTTGAAAATGTCTTTGAACCGGACAGCTGGTGTCTGATTAGATAACTGTGTGTTTATTTCACACAATGAGTGAACAATGGTGACTTCACAGAGAATAGAGTACTGACACTTTGTTTTTACATCAAGCATTGCGCTGAGGTGGACTCTTATTTTTACGACCACTGTCCAAACTAAACACTAATGAAGCTCGATAAAAGTACACGATGGTAGTGTATTGTCACCAATACAGTTCTAACGATGAAAACGACCGCTCAGAGTTGAATGTAGACCAGAGATTTAAACTTATAAAGGATCCCCAGTCATTACCAAAGCCAACAAGAGCTCAGAATCAACTATGTAAAATCTACCTGCGTGTGCATTCTGTTGGTATCGATTTCTTTGTTCGGAATTCTGAGGTAAAAATTAATGTATTTGTTCACTTTTGGACTAGAAAGGCAGTCCGATGTTCGGAATGGAGAGTTTCCGGTTTACAGACGTCATTTTTGACACCTGGCACTACAGTATTTCCTGTTATGCAACTAATGTTGCATATCACAATTTATAGAATGGGTTTATTGAATGGAATAAGGGTTGGATCATGTAATAAAATATTATTGATGTTTTCATACTGACCTCATCTCTGTGTAAATAAAAAAAAATTTCATGCCAGTTCTTTATTCATATCATTTGAGTTTATTATAACATTTGTTCACAATTTGACCTGATATTTGTGAGTTGTGAACTACAAATTAATCCTTTTTTAGAAAAAGAATTTTTTTTATCTTTGCAGGCATTGAAGGAATATGCGACAATCATAAATAGTCCGACCATCTCAGAGGCGTCATCACAAGTCACACTGAATACGATACAATGATGGCTTCAAAACAATCATAAACTGAGACCAACCATCTCAGAGGTGTCGTCACAAGTCATGCTCAATACAATACAATGATGGCTGATAATGTTGTGAGCTGCATATCAATTAGGCATCATCACTAGTCACCGTGGAGAAGAATGCAATTGGTCATGTGAACGCTTGCACAGAATGGCAGAGGTTGATGCCAGGGCATGCGGAAGTACAGGTTGACCTTTTCACCTTTATGAATGAAACCTGGAACGTGCCTACAAGAGTCCCGAAAGAACACAAGAAACCTGGATCAAATAGGGAGCATCACATATATAAGAGAATGCATTGGCTTACAAGGTCAATGTAAATATGTTAGGCCAATATATTCTCTTATAATCCCTCACATATGTAAGACACAGGGTTTCTTGTGGACAATTTGCCCGGGGTTCTTGTGTGCTCCCGGGGTTCTTGTGTTCTCCCGCGGTTCTTGTAGACATGATCCGAGTTTCTATGGGTGTCACGCGCCCTGTTTGATTATGTAACAATTTACCCCTTGAGCCAAAATATATCTGGCCTGACCCGTCATGATCCTATCTGATTTGTGCTGCTTACATTAAACAGAAATGGGTCATTGAAACTAACTTATAATGTACTAGCTGGGGTACCCGGCATTGCTTGAAAGAAGATTGGAAACAAATTGAAGTGGTTTGACATACATGTACACTTCAAAGAACTTGTCTGTACACCACAATATTTGTCTTAATTCTCCTCTGCTGCATAGATGAATAGGTTGAATGTTGATCTATTCCTGGTATGGTATGGATAAAACGTGTTCTGGTCGCTTATGCTATTCATGGCATTGTGTGACGTTGAGCGCGGTCTCTGTAGATTAACAATAAAGAGCGTTCATTGTTGATCTTTTCCTGATATGGTATGAATAAAGAGCGTTCTGCAGAAACTTGTTAACAACATTCCTCGTGGATCGAGTCTCAGCTGGTCTTTTAAAGACATCTGATGTCAACGGGACCTATCTAATAAGATTCTCTGGGTAAAATTACCCTTATATAGAAATAATCAGCTCCAAGGATCCAGCCGTTTGGTCGCCTATAGCCAGACAAACAAACAAACAGAATTGAGTTTTATTAGTATATATTCTTACCTTCGTAGTAGGGGGCAATATAGATTGATTCATACATGAATTGTGTTAAACAGACTTGACTGGAGCTTCTTGACATTTTGAGAAAAACTCTGTGCCAAAGCATTCTCTTATATAAGTGAGTCTTCCATTGGGAGCCTCGCATATATAAGAGAATACATTGGCCTAACAATATTTACTGTGACATTGTAAGCCAGTGCATTCTCTTATATATGTGAGTTTCCTTATGGAAGACTCGCATTTATAAGAGAATGCACTGGCACAGGACCCACCATCATGAAATGGACAAGGTTTAACAGACTTGAATTACTTGGGGACAACTCACCGAAGTTATGGAGATTTATCAGCTAATTTCAATTTTTCACTCAAAACTGAGACAATTCTCTTTATATTTCAGGAATAACTTACCATCAACGCTCTTGATTGTTTCATGTTGAAGAAAAGTTGGGCATATGCAGTCCATATAAATGCATTTCACATCTTTATTGATCTATTTTGATCCCCTGGACCCAGTCATAATGTGATAAAATTGAGCATTCTTACCGCATGGTGGATTGCCTTCCATACTACACCTAATATAATTCACTTATGAATTTGTTCCGGTATTGAAATACATCAATAAATACTTTTCTATGAAATAGGTCGAAAACTAGCTTTCTATAAGCATGTTATGTCCCAGAATGAGGCATTGAAGTCATAAAAATTACAACTATGAACAACATGGTGGGTCCCAATAAAAAAACAGCCATTTGTATTTATCGGAATTCCGGAATCTAAAATGGGAATGTCTGGAAAAGGTATATTGCATTATCTCCGTCAAAGGTATCTTGCCCACTGAACTATATGGTATATTGTATATTATCCCAAGTAGGAGGGGTTAACTCTCTGAGTTGAAAAAAACGTACGGAAATTCTATGGTACATATCTTCTGTCATGTTCATGACCCGTGTAATCACGTGGTTTCTGACACGTAGTGAAAGAATCGCCATATTTTTTTCCCTCCTCACCAGGACAGGTGCAAAAAGAATCTCTCACAAAGAATACGAAGCTAAGTTGCAGTTTGTATAGCAAAAACAGTTTTGTTTTTGTTTTATACAAACAACATTATTTCTTTGCTTATAGTTGAAAATTATGTAATGATTCACATAAAGATTACGACGGTTTGTTCCGAATATAATAATATCGGAATCGGTTGACTCGTTTCGTTTTAACCGACTTTGTCTTCCATAATTTTAATCGGTCAATGATTTAATATCCGTTTTCTGTGCAGACAATGCAACGTTTCTGGCCTATTAAAGGCAGAACATTCGAGGCACCATTGGATATGACTAAAGACGCTGATCATTTTCTTTATAACAAATCTATGGCATACAGGTGACGTGTTATTTAAGTTACCACGTGCGTTGACGGTGGTTAAAGGTATCACGAAATTAGGTGACTTATTTTCGAGTTCATTTTTTCGTTTGACGGCTTTCTTTATACGTTGACAATCATCGTCTGGTGTACAACTGACGGACAAAGCAGTGTTTAAACGCTTGTGAAATAGGCTGATAGGATTGTAAAATCCCGAATGTCACTTTGAACCTTTTTCACCCTGGATGATTAACAATGGGGCCGTTACTGCCTTGGTTGCCACATGGTAACATAACACAACAGGTGTATTTGTGATTGTTCGCAATCACATTAATTACTTTCACAGGACTGCTTATCGAGGTAAGACCAGGTTCATGAATCGCCTTCCCCGTAGCTCCCCTTGAAATCGCTTCCCTCGTTTCGAGGTCCCAAGAGTTGAGAACGAAAGTCGATATATAGGGTTCCTCTAATTGGCGTAATTAGCACTCGGAGCGATAGTCACACCACACAGGACGCGGGTTGGGGCTACCCATCGAACCCGTAGCTCACACGAGTTGCTTCCCCTAGGACACTGACAAACTCGCGGGGAAGGATCCAGAGACTTTTTGTTTGGGGACACCTGTTCTGTATTTGAGTATGTGCCCATATAAATTTGGGACTGGATACTTGATTGTGCAAATAAAGGCTCCATATTATAGACTATATATCATCTGCGGGCTGATGATTTGCATTACTAGGACATTTTGTTGAATTGTAGAAAAATTCCTTGAAAATATGGAAGATCCAACTGGAATAAATACTATCTACATGGAATTTGGGGACATTTGGGTCTCTATAGTTTGGGCACCCAAACCTGTAACAGGTATCAAAACATCCCTGTATCCTTCTCTGACTTGCCGATATATCGTGTTCCTCTAATTGGCGTAATTAGCACTCGGGGCGATAGTCACACCAAACAGGCGCGGGTTGGGGCTACCCATTGAACCCATGAGTCACATTGGTGCGCTCCCTGGACTATCGAATGGGACGTCAATCTGCTTCTGCGGGTCGACCGTTGGCTGTTGACGTGCCCCGGACGGCTGTGACCACTGAGCTCTACTAAAACACTCGACACACGCCGTCCATCGCTACAAGTCGTCATCTCGGGGTCAGCGCGGCTGGGGGATACACCCTCGGTGATCCCTGACCATGCTCTCCGGTGCCTTATGATCGTAGTGTGTGGAAATTTGGGCTAAAATTACTAGTCGAATGGCCATTTTACTTTGTCTCAATTCCAATTAGGAGACTTTTTCTCAATTTATTACATTTACGCAATTATTTGGCACCTGAAAGTTTATCCTCCATGCCTTCTGCCCCAGCTGGGCTTGGAATGGGATCACAGTTCACAGGCTTGTTTCCTCCTTATTATAAGTCCCCACTTCCGGGGGCTTGGCTGACAGGTTACTGGCCGCATTCTGGCCAACAGCTGCCAGTAACTTCGGGTTTGATTTTAAATGAAAACAAAAGATCTTATTCCCTGACGCCATTATAGCAGGAAGCTTGCTTGGGAACTGGTACCTACTAACCTCCCATCGCCAGTTCGGTCGGTTGGATATCGGGATCGGTCCTGCTGCTGCTCCACCCCGAGATGTACAGGCTCTGGACATTCCTCCGGGGTCCCCAATGACCAGACCTCACATGCAATTAGAAATGAAGCTTGTCGTGGTGTATTATGCTGTTAACACTCCATCGACGGATGGAGATCAGGATCAGATCGAGCAGTCGCTCCAGCACGAGGTGAAAGGGCTTTCGACATTCCTTTCGGGTCACCTTTACATGCGCTTACGAGGGAGCTCAGTTAGTTGTTCAGGGTTCTCTGATGCAGCCAAGCGCAGGAAGAAAATTAATGTCGAATTATGATTAGCAAATAACCTCAGATTGACATGATTTGATAGCATTGTTCTACAATCATTTACAATTTAACAGAACATCAGAGTGCTTTCCCTTGTTTCGAGGGTTCCAAGGAAGCGATAGAAACCTTTACGACCAGGACACTGTCACTTGTCGATGTATAGTGTTCCCTTCATTGGCGTAATTAGCACTCAGGATGATAGTCCCACCAAACAGGTCGCGGGTTGGGGCTACCCATCGAACCCATTGGCCGCATTTGGTGGGCTTTCTGGACTATTGACAGGGACTCCAAGTCGGATACTACGGGACGACTGTTGGCATACCCTGGGACAGTCAAATAGGATACAAGTTGCATGGCTTTTGTTGGCATTTGGGTAGCAACTTGCCCTGTGATGCCGGTCAGTTTGTACCCTGCTTAACGTCGTCAGAGATGGGTGGTTATGCCATCGGACTGCACACTTGGCGACCTGGGTTCGACCATCCTGAGAGGTATTCAACCATTTTACTGTTCTCGGGTTGGGATGTGTTCAACTTTTTGCTTTAGAAGTGGTTGCTTCTTTCCATGTTCCATCCAGCTCTTTCATGGTCACGGGCTTTGCTGGAGAATGTCTATAGTCATTCATATCACTAGATTAGTATATGACTCTCGCCCTTTCATTTTCCTGACTTTTTAAGACGTGTTCTGGACTGGTTCGGGTGCTCGATAGGGTAAATATTTACATCTCGATTAAGTCGATTTGGGACGCAAGAATCAGAGATCAACAAGCATACATGCTTTATCTCCGACCTCGCTGTGTTTCAGTAATAGTTACGAATGACATATATTTTGTCTTCAGGTTGCTTTCAGTGCTAACTCAACATGGATTTCACTTTTGTTGTCCAGTCATACATAGATGAGTCCATTATCCATGGTTGGACATATGCTCATTTTCAGAACACTGTTGACATGAGGTCTCGTTCAGCGCCCCACTCGGTCCTTTGCTGACCTCAGCGATTGCCAATGCAGGATAATGTTGCACCTGTGGGGCAGCATATGAATCGTGTTGGGCACAATTCATAAAGTTTCATTACATACCTGCCGTCGGTTTCTGCTGGTTTTGGGCTTGTGCCACAATCCTGATGCCTCGTTAGTCCAATTTTTGTTTTGTGGATTTCCACCTTAACGATATTGGAATTTCGGTTCCTGGATGCCTTTCTGTCATGGATTCAGTAGCCTGTGATTGGTCAGTTGTGTTTAACTGTGTGGGTGGGCATTTCCATATTTGGGAACGTCATCGGGGAAAAAATGTCATGGCTTATTACATCTTAGTCGGTCATATCTCGAACTCCAGGCTTCAAACTAAGTTTTCTGCTGTGAAACTCCAATTCTGAGCCCTGTTCTTCATACGGCCTGAGCCTTGCAATGTATGTCTGTGTAATACCCATTCGCTTCCCGGTCAGGCTATTGGTCACTGATACCTCCTCCTTATCGACAATGGCATGTCTCCAAGTAGTTGGTGTCGGGCCCTTTCTTGGGAGCTTGCAGCTGGTTTTTCATCGGGCTCTCATCGTGTACTGGGACACGGCCCAACCCACTCACGATTTGGGTCGGGGGTGGGTTCTATTGTTTTTAAGGGGGGTCTTCGTTATTACTTGCGGCTTTTGCTGCCTGGGTTAGCCTGTTAGGTGCGGTATTAGTATTTAGCCATCCCTGGGTTTATAATACCCGTCTGGGGATTTCTTGGGGGGGGGTGTTACCCGTACCTTTCCCGGCAAGTACTCGGCTGATACATTATTAGCCCTAAGTTCCGATGCGAATGTCGTATCCGACTATCCATCTCCAGGTCTTCTGAAGCTATTTACTTTACTTGCAGGGGTCTTAAACTCTTTAAGTGGCCACTTTTTGTTCGTTTGTGAGTGCTGACAGGTATTAGTTTAGGATGGAATATTACATTGGCTTATGGTCCTATTGTGCATGTGTGTATATATATATATATGTATATACATATATATCTATATGTCTGTGCATGTGTATGTATATATTGTAGGTTATCAGGTCAATCCAGTTCTTTGATTCAGATGCATAGCGGTGTTTTTATTTCCTCGTGGCCTCCACCTGTTAGAAAATTCTATGCTTTACCATATAGTTCAGTGGGCAAGATACCTTTGACGGAGATACAATATTTTCCTAAAAAAGTAAAATATATATCTCCTAGAAGTATCTTGCCCACTGAACGCTGAGCTCCCTCCCAGGGTTTCGCACCCACCCCGCTCACGAGGAATGTCCTACTGGGCATAAAAAATATGGCGATTCTTTCACTACGTGTCAGAAACCACGTGATTACACGGGTCATGAACATGACAGAAGATATGTACCATAGAATTTCCGTACATTTTTTTCAACTCAGAGAGTTACTTGGGATAATATACAATATACCATATAGTTCAGTGGGCAAGATACTTCTAGGAGATATATATTTTACTTTTTTAGGAAAATATTGTATCTTAACATGAAACTATTTAAAAACTTAACACAAACTTAGGTATGTTTTGAGATACCTCTTACCAAATTATGTTTATGTAATTGTGCGATTCGAATGAACCATGTCTTCCAATTTGTCACCATCATTGATGCATTGCTGGATGGGTATGGGCCTATACCTGCTCCATTTTTGCAAAGTGCATGACTGTTTGTACATGTAAATATATCCCTATTATAAGTTAGTGCCTTGTGATCACAACACAAATCTGTTGGCAGATTATGCAGTATAATGATATCAACTTGCATCAAGATGATAATGATGAACTGCAAACTGTATGATAATTTTACACAAAAACATACTCTGAGACAGTTTAGTTCAATTACTAAAACTTAATCACAATGTATATAATTTATACAGATGCAATGAAATTTCTTGACGTCATATAGGAACAAACCCGCAACTGAATTTCAGGACCACGCTATGCACTGGCAGCTAGCTGTTTCAATTTGAGATTCAATTCAATATCGACATCGGCCTTACGATTCGATATCGGATTTTGAATCTGCGGAAAAGTGTGATTTAATACTCATTCTAATTCATTCATTCTCTCTCCTATTAAAAGGGTAAATAAAATTTCCACAGCACTGATTGGTCAGTTGTCCAGGTGTAGCTGTTGTAAAATCATATGATTTACGTAGATTAACACATGCGTGTGACCTATATATATATATAGCCACCTGTTCACTGATGAAAAAACCTCTGAATCATTATGCTGTTCTCACTGAAGTACAATCGTTTCCAGTCTGTGTCCCTCAAGGTGATTCGAACATATGTCCGATGGTCTGATTACTTCCGCATACAAAATCATTACTGAGGCTAGTCGACATCCCCAAGCTATTAATAACTATGCGTCAGCGGTGATGTAGCGCTCGCTAAAAGTAGAAATGATTGACCCTAAGCTATATACTTTTTGCACAGGTGCCTCACAAATGATCATAACGTTAATTGGTCATCACCACTCTTGAGTTGGCACCTGTGATATCAAAACAACTATCAAAGACAGCTCTGTCATTGGGAAAAGCAATATTGTGATAGTATCTGTATCTTTCTCTGATGTATGTGGCTTTGAACATGTACCGCGATAGGGGAGGGTGTCAATGAGTATGTATCTAAACAAATGCCTAATATACGTAAACATTGGAATTTAGACGTGTTAATATGTGCAATAGATATCATTATTTCTATTTTAAGACAAAGGCGGTACATTGAAAATTGACAATCGAAACAGGAATTTCCAGGAATCCCCGTTCCTCGATTCTCATTGGCACATATTCCTTTGTCGCGCTAATTTGATTGGATGGAATGTTTCAATGCAGTAATATTTTTGTATGAAGGAATCAGACAAAATATTTTTCTTTCCTAGGGACAACATAGGTGATCGGCATGATTTCTGGTTTGATGCCTAATTGCATGACCACTGGTTCAATGCAATGGCCTGTCAGCATTATCAATTACATTGGTGCAACTGGGACATGAAACTTGTATTTATTAATATAATTTATACAAAACCTATGTCAAAGTGGTGTGATGTGGAATTCAAGTCGATTAATTTGGTGGATTTCTGTGGATTGCTCGGTTTATTTCGAATCAAAATATGGAATTATATCTTCATGGAGCAGAGTACAATTTGAGGAGGAAGTGATATGGATTGTTTGTAAACTGTCAACTTGGGATATTCTTGTGTCTGCAGCATGATTTTATGGTTGGTGAGAATTAGAATGGGGATAAACATGCTACAGTAATGCTCTAATTAATCGACCTCTTAACCAAAGCAGAATTATGGGTAACTTTTCAGGATTTAGTCGGAAATATGGCTTGTTGCCATTTATCGGAAAGCTCTCCCCGAGAGCTTTCCGATGAATGGCAACAAGCCATATTTCCGACTAAATCCTGAAAAGTTACCCATAATTCTGCTTTGGTTAAGAGGTCGATTAATTAGAGCATTACTGTATCTGGTGTGATTTTGGGATGTTTATCTTGGATTTTCTGATGAAAACTAGATGGCATCTTTATACCCTAATTTTATGATATGGTGCTCAACAAACACCTATCGTCAATTTCCGCAAAGAGCGCAGCAGTGACGATCCATGACATTGAGCTGATTGGAATTCTGGACGACAGCTTGTTCGATGCACTGGAAATTTGAATTTATGCAATATACCACTCATTTACAAGCCCAAAGGGAATATTCCTTTGTTTAACATTAAACGCTGGCAACACATACCATAGATGGGATGTATTTGAGTCTGTGAATCTTCAGTCGTTTCCATGGTTTGCCACTCAGACTCCGAAGTAGAGGAAATTTTCATATGAATGGTAATTTTACTTCTATTAGTGAATACATAGTTTGTTTTATGTTTTCTAACTCAGATTGAGAAGTTAGAATGTTACTGGCTTTTGAAAATTCACAAAATTTGTCTTTAACTGATTGAATTGCTTAAATGTAGGTCCAAATATTCAAATTTCTAGTGCACCCCACCAGAGTTCGTGCTGCCGATCTCCAAATTTGTTAAGTGCAAAACTAATTCACATTTGGAAAAACTATTTTCATTTGGCGAAAGATTCAGCAAAGTGAGTTTCTCAATGACACATGGAAGTACAGTAATGACCTAAGTAATCGACTCCTTAACTGAGAGCTTTCCGATGAATGACAACAAGCCATATTTCTGACTCAATCCTGAAAAGTTACCCATAATTGTGCTGAGGTTAATGAGTCGATTACTTAGGGCAGCACGTACTGTATAGGTCACTCAAGTTACACATCAACTGGTAGTTAATCTGATTTTATATTTCTCAATGTGAGATGGGTAGGGAGACTAATCCCATTTCTATTGAACCCTTCAACAAGCTAATTGATGACTAATTGTTGATTTTTGTTTCATGAAATCAACTGGAGGGACAAGAATTATTAACACTTATCTGTTTAGCCAGTATAAATAAATTGCTAGATTTACATCCAACTTTTTTTTAGAAAAATGGGGCGGGAGGGCAAATTTAATTTTTTATATTTTATTCTTCCTAATATAAATGGTCATGGACAGTTCTAGACATTGAAGAAGTATCCTATTTTATGTAATACAAGGTGATTTAGATTGTCCAGTTTGAAAATAGACTGATTAATTAATGGGTCATTGAAATATAATTTGAAGGTTAAGGCATGAGAAAAAAGTTCATAAAAATATATCCAAACAAAAACAATTGAGGAGGGACTAAAAATAGGGTCGGGAGGGGATGTAAATCTAGCCTTGTCGGGACAGATACATTGTCCGTTGCCATGGACCCTTTACCCAACAGAACGGCCCTGTGCCAATGCATTCTCTTATATATGCGAGTCGGCCATAGGTCGCCTCGCATATATAAGAGAATGCATTGGCTTAACACATTAAAAATTATAAAATTGTTAAAGAATGTAAGAAAAAATGTTAAAAAGTGTTTTAGGCCAATGCATTCTCTTATATATGCGAGGCGACCTATGGTCGACTCGCATATATAAGAGAATGCATTGGCACAGGGCATAACTGTAACTATCACAATGTGGTCAAGGAGCCGGTTTCAATGATATCCATATTATGGTTCTTTTGAGACAGACCGAAGATATTTTAGGCTGTTGAAGCTTTATTTGGCCGGTTTTGGCCGTTTTGTCGGGACAGATACATTGTCCATTGATATCAATATGCAGCATGACAGAATAAAATAAAAAAATCTAGTTAGCATAAAATAGCAATGGTAGTCTTTGAAATTTTTGCTAAAGAATGTTCCAATGATGTTCCATAAAGAGCGAAGTCTAACAAAATTTGTCAAAATATTACATGTATATGATTTGGCAAAAGTAAATGTTTGGCAGCGCATGCCCTGCATCACATGAATTGCATGTAGTGTGCATATATTCAAGTTTCCAGCAATAAAATATACTCATCTGAACACTCTTCACAAAACAACCACCAAATACAAAGTAATTGATACAGTGTGTTGCTTGTCAGAAGACTTCTAACTAAATTCACATTATTCTTGCAGCGATGATATGAAGTGGAACTGACCTTCAAGCCTGAGTTTAGTGTGCCCGTCATTTGCAGAATGAGGTCCGCAGAGGGTGAATTTAGTGACGCTATCCCGCATAGCGGGCTAGCATCACTAAATTCACCATCTGGGGACCTCATTCTGCTTAGGCCGCATCTTCTCTCGAAAGTTTCTTTATTATAAAATTTCTATAGAAAGGTCTTCACAGATTCTATTTCTTTTTTAGTTTAGTTTCTCTATATCTCCAAATTGGCAGACAACACATTGCATAATCGAGGTTCCCAATGGGTGTACATCACATTTGTATTCACCATTTGGGAACTTCAAATCTGAGTCTATGTCTCCCATAGCAGATGAGGCCATGCAGAATGAGGTCCCCAGAGGGTGAATTTGGTGATGCTAGCCCACTATGCGGTGTAGTGTTACTAAATTCACCCTCTGGGGACCTCATTCTGCAAATGACAGACACAATATAATCAGGCTTGCTGACCTAATGCATTTGTTAATTGTTATTTACTTTTTATAATCAATCAACCTATCATTTCTTAATGTGTTCATTTTTATTTGAATAAATCTGTTATCATATTAGAATTGCTTGTGTTTTACTGGAACTATCCTCTCTATTTGACACTAAATGGCACTTAACCCTTTACCCAACAGAACGGCCCTGTGCCAATGCATTCTCTTTATATATGCGAGTCGACCATAGGTCGCCTCGCATATATAAGAGAATGCATTGGCTTAACACATTAAAAATTATAAAATTGTTAAAGAATGTAAGAAACAATGGTAAAAAGTGTTAAAAAAAGATTTTTTTTAGGCCAATGCATTCTCTTATATATGCGAGGCGACCTATGGTCGACTCGCATATATAAGAGAATGCATTGGCACAGGGCATAACTGTAACTATCACAATGTGGTCAAGGAGCCGGTTCCAATGATATCCATATTTGTATGGTTCTATTGAGACAGACCGAAGATATTTTAGGCTGTTGAAGCTTTATTTGGCCGGTTTTGGCCGTTTTGTTGGGTAAAGGGTTAAGATATCTTCAGCATCCCAAGCAGCAACAGTGGCATTCTTCTATGATATACCTTTGTGAGTTGCTTGAAAAATGTTTCACTTGCAATAATAGAATTATGTCTCCATGGTCCATGTTTGTCGAACCCTTCGATTCCTAAGTGGAATCTCATATTAATTTCTAAAGGTAGATATCGGATTAGTCTAATCTTCATGTATTCTGATCTTCAGATAATATAAGCAGCTAACAGGCAGAGAAACACCCAATTGTGCTGAGGTTTTATAGCGCTGTCTGTAATTGCTCTCCTCTTCCCATAATCCAAGTTTCCTTCGACGTAAACCAGCTACTGAAATCGGTTGGGATAATACTAGTTCATGCAGGAAGTACGGTTGCCTTACTCTTCTGCAGCCAAGCCTTGAAATAGTGAGCCTGTCATTTGCATAGCGGGCTAGCATCACGAAATTCACCCTCTGGGAACCTCATTCTGCTGAGGTGTAAGCAGAATGAGGTCCCAGAGGGTGAATTTCGTGATGCTAGCCCGCTATGCGGGGTAGCATCACTAAATTTACCCTCTGGGGACCTCATTCTGCAAATGACAGGCACACTATTTCAGGGCTTGTCTGCAGCAGACTTTATGCCCAGATCTAGTGGCGAGTTATTTGTCAATATTTTAATTAACCTTGGTAAGCTGAGGCCTGAACCTTATCATACAAAACAATACAAAATGCTCCATTTATCGGAAAGAGTGATATCTTATAGTCACAATGATGTATTATAAAATCTAACTGTTGTGTTAAACTACACACATAATATGATGTGTAATTAGGAGTAAACTCACAATTGATCTGTTTGTTTGGAGAAGAGCCAAAATGTTACAAAGTTCACAAGGTAAAATGAGTTGGTATTCTTTTGAAATAATGTAAACTTTGTGATAAAATATATTTATCACATTAAATTAGTACTTTCAATTGACCAACTCTTGTGGAATTCAGAACAAATATAATGTCTTCTATGGAATACTCTGGGATACTTTCACAATTGTGACATTTATTTCCATCACTGGTAATTTTCGATGAGTGGATGATTTACATACTTCGACGTAAACCAGTATTATCCCTACTGATATCACTAGCTGGTTTATGATAAATGAAACTTGAATTACTCTTCTCATCGTCTAATTAAATACAGACTATTGAACAAGCTATATCTCATATATATTTTGAAGACCTCTGTCTGTTTGTATGTTTGTCTGTATGTTTGTCATTTATACAAATCTACGATTCTCGACCGATCGGGACGAAACTTGGTACGTGTGTGTAGTTTGACCAGGCGGTGAACGTTGTCGTATTGGCATGCCCGTGCGAGATCTCGGAAACGGGTGGAGCTATCGACTTGAAATTTGGTATGTGAATGTATCTTGCCCCGGTTACGAATTTTATCGGGTCGCCGAGCCCGTGCGACGCCAGCTTCGCGCATGCGCAGACGAGATCTCGGAAACGGGTGGAGCTATCGACTTGAAATTTGCTACGTGAATGTATCTTGCCCCGGATACGAATTTTATCGGGTCGCCGAGCCCGTGCGACGCCAGTTTCGCGCATGCGCAGACCAGATCTCGGAAACGGGTGGAGCTATCGACTTGAAATTTGGTTTTTGAATAGCCCGGACAACGTCGGGCTGGTTTTTGAATAGCCCGGACAACGTCGGACTCATCGGCTAGTGTTATATATACATGTACTAGTAGTCTGAAACATTTCAACATTCTTCCCATTACTGCCGCTATAAACAGTTTTCCCAGGCAACCGTACTTCAACATATTATATAGTTTTAAACATTTCAGCACTCTTCCCGTTACTGCCCCTATAAATAGTTTTTCCAGGAAATCCCCCGCAGTATGACATCACAACGAACATTTTGCATTAAAAACAGTTTTACAATTGACAGATACCAGATTTAATTTTTTTTTTCAAAAACAAATAAGGTCCTAACTGTTGATTTTTTAAAAATAATTAATTCAAGTATTATTAGTAAATTCTGGACTCTTCATATTAGCTAGCCTAATGCAAACATTCGAGATTCGATTCATTGTGAAATCATGCATAAAGTTTGATTCAATTCGAAATGATAAATTATCAAACCTCACACACTGGGAGACTCCTGCGACTTTTTCTAATATATTATCAAAAAAGTCCTGAAAACATTGACTATATCCGGTTTAACAGAAGGGAGATTGTGATAACCACTTTTATGTACATGTAGCAATCATTATGGTACACAGCATTCTAGACTGCTAGACCCTTGAACTCCAGGTAAGTGTACTGAGTAAGTAAGTTGTAACTAAGTGGATTTAGATGACAAAAACATATTGTTAATGTTGTTGTACTTTTGATTATGGTGATTCAATTCGATATGAAATCTTCTCCGTTATTTGATTTGAGGTTCGCAGAAGCCTACTTAATAAATGCTTTTTGGTGTTTAATTAGTTGATGTAATCTCTACATTTGTAAACACTGGAATTATTAATGTGACAGAAAACTTATGCTATTTTTAGCTATGTGGCGAGGTTTACTGAAATTGTGGTCGCTGAGTAGGAATTCCGACAAACTTTTGATTGCCTTCATCACTTTACCGTAGATTGTTGTGGTTGGCTGACACTGAAGTAATGCTTCTTGGAAGTAAAGGGATTGCCTTTGTGTTTCAGAAAACAGAAGGTGTTGAATGAGTTAAACACAATTGTATTATATTTAATTGTAATTAATTGTGCGTATGCACAATTTAATTATGCTTTTGTCCAATCATTAATAGATGTGAAAATAATAGGAGGCCAAATTAACATTTATTAATAACTAGCTGATGTGCCCGACTTTGTCTGGGCTATTTAGGGATTTCTTTGCCAGAAACATGCCTATATGAGCGTATATGAGCGAGGTCAAGGACAAATTGGACCCGCCCATATTATGCCCGGGATCAAAGTAGCCCTACATACCAAATTTGAGTTGGATCAGTCGAGGTCCAGAAACATGCCTATATGAGCGTATATGAGCAAGGTCAAGGACACAGTCGCACGTGAAATTGGACCCGTCCATATTGTTCCCCAGATCAAAGTAGGCCACATACCAAATTTGAGTCAGATCGGTCAAACAGTTTTTGAGTGTATAACACACATACATACCTACATACATACATACATACACACATATAAACATAACATACAGACAGAAGTTCCAAAATATATAATTGATTGCACTGCAGTGCAATTCAAATTTCAATTGTGCTGAAGCATATCAGTCAATTACATATCAGAACAATTGAATTGTACAGAAACAATCCAATTGTGCTGAAGCGCAATTATTACCCTCCAAATTTATTGAAATAACTCAACTGACTAAGTGAATAGCATACCAATAGTCTGATATCATAATCCAAAATGGCTTCCACATAGCTTACTACTAGTCATCTGGGAAGAGTTCAGATAGAAAGAATAGTTGTGATTCAGTACAATTAACTACCATTGCAATGAATTGTGCTTCTGCAGTTTCCACACATATTCAGTAGTGGGAGGAGCTTACAGTTGCAAGGAGACAAGGCTGCTTCATAAATAGTTT
Organism: Siphonodentalium dalli; assembly: GCA_032622095.1. Taxonomy (NCBI): domain Eukaryota; kingdom Metazoa; phylum Mollusca; class Scaphopoda; order Gadilida; family Siphonodentaliidae; genus Siphonodentalium; species Siphonodentalium dalli. Next base: position 251,690,261 of record CP136063.1, read on the forward strand.
AATTAGTTTAAAAGTGATTATCCATTTGTCCTTGTGCTATAATACACCAGAGAACATACATTTTTTTCACCTTTAATAGTGAAAATTATGACAAGTGTCATGCAAAATGAAAAACAGAGTTATAGTCATGGATGAATTTTCAACATCATTGTGCAAATAGAAATTTCAGTACATTTTTATTTGGCAAAAAAAAGAAGTTGATTTCATATAGGCAATTTAACACTAAAAGTATGCACAGATATAAAAATTAGGGTGAACAAAGAATTTACATTGCTCAGTCGCTATTGGTAGAAAATATCGGCTAATAATTATTTGATTGAGAGCTGTGTGGGGGGGGGGGGGGGGGGGGGGGGGGGGGGCTCAGTCGGTAAGGGGCTTTGCTCCAGACTCTCCAGAGCTGGCGATATGGGTTCAATTCCCAGTGGAGTCACCGCTGACTTTGTATCCCATATCACTATCTGGGGGAGTTGCCAGTTACTCGGCGATGGACGGTGTCCGGGCACAATGGGGCATTCTTCCAACCAATTAAATCAGTCCAAGATTTACCTTAGTGCACAGACGGAAATTTCCCTCCACCAATACAACTGGCAACATCGTGATATAGCCCTGGTTGCTGAATATGATGTTAAACCCCAATAAATAAATAATTGACAGCTGTGGGAAGGTCCATTGAGTTAATGTGGATCGCACTTCAACACGATTATTAATGGTGGTCTGTCTCTTCATAAATGTTTTATATAGTTTACGAGGTATAAAATAATAAATATGAGTTGAAGACAGCTGTCCAGAAATGCTTCTATCAATTAATATTGATTTTATATTTATATTTTCTTATATAATGTGATAATCAATTGGGACCATTTTTCATTACTATTTTTATAATTTTGACATAAGAGATTCTCCATGCTGCACTCCGAACGAACGCGAACAGTAAAATGTCTCACATTGATTTTATGGATATTATAGGCCCTACCAGTAAATTTGAAATAAAATAAATAGTAACTGATAGAAGCGTTTCCGGACAGGGGTATTCGATTCATATTTATTATTGTATACCCAGGAAACTATAAAAAAAACCTGTTACGGAAGAGATAGACCATCTTAAATAAATGTGAATTTGACCTCCAATAGAAAACGACCTCTATCGACTCATCGCGATATAAATTCTTCAAAATTATGATTGGCCTAACTACCCTAACTGAAGCATTAGCAGGGAACTTAAATAACGGGAAGGTTCACTTCCCATTGGTTCTATTGTAATGCGTATCGCCGCAGCGCCCTCTTGTGGTCGGTAGGTTAAACCGAGAAATGCGTCTATGGATACACTATAGAATTCTATAGAGTTGCTCATTTCTTCCATCAAAAAATAATTTTAAAACAACATTTAAACCAAATGTTCCTTATTTTGTCGATATTTCCATAAACAATACGCATTGACCTACACTATATTGAACTTTCTGGGTAAAGTTACTGCTAATTTCCAGTTAAAACGATGAAAAGCATCACCCAAATTCGCTGTCAATGTCAATTTGTATACAACTGAACTTTTTTTGTTTGTATTTTTTTAGTACTATTATATATAACTACATGCGTATCTGAATTATAATATATGGCATTGACAAGTCATTTATAGAACTTTAATCAAAATTTAGCCAAAATAGTTTTTTTTTTTATTTTATGAACCCGGGCCATAGGGACATATTATATGCCTAGTACTAGTAACATATTACTATTATTCATTACTAACTTTACTTGCACAAGTTGCAGTTCTACCATCCCAATTATCTTAAGTCCATTTACCAGGCTGGAAACTGGATAGATCAATCATGAACTAATATAATAGGGTATATATAACTAATATAGGCCTATTATTACTAGTAAGTCTATTATTAACCAAGTGCTACACTTCAAAGTCCAGCTGACACATTGGAAAACTTTTACATATCTCATGTCATTAAATTGACTAAAAAATTATTCCTCAGAATGATCTAGGTCTAGTCAGGCATCGCTCACAATGATACCATTTAAAATAGATTATACAACATGGTATTCGATGCACATGTATGAGGATCAGAAAACCCAATTATTTTTAAGCATTTATATCTCAATTACGCTTAAGCGTATTTCAAATATGTAGGAGGCGTAATTCATATTTAATATCTTATTGCGCTTAAGTGTTATTCAGATTTCCATTACACTTTTAAAAGCCTAATGGAATTTGGCATCGATCACACCACACAATTATGGATTTATAGATTTACCGTAACTATAAGTACAATTGAATTGCAATTCTTGACTTAACCATAATTAAATTAGATTAAGTTACCACCCCGGGTATTTTTTTTATTTATATATTATTTTTATATAAAATAATATAATACAATTTAAAACAAAATTCCCGGATTCCTGTGATGGAATCGCGCATGCTGATTGTCATTACTGAAAATTTGAATTTCGTCTCCCATAACTCCCATTTTGCATTTTGATAAAAAAAATTACTACGAATACATGTACCGGTGCAATAGCATTACATTAAATTAAATAAGTATATTGTAAATTATGAAATACTCCCAAATGACAAATGTCAATCTACACTTATAAGCATACCATTATTTGAAGGGTAATTAATGTCTAATATGTCATTATATGATATATATCAATGAATTTATAGTGAAAGACTCATAGTAGGCATACATACAGAAACTAGACCAAATGTTTTTTTTAAACTTGATCTATACACATTTTTACAAATGTCAAATTAAGTGGATTCCAAGGACCCATGCATATCCATGTCATGATAGGGCAAACATATTTTACATATAATAAGAGAAATTGCTTCACAACAGATCAACAGATATAATCAACTTAATCACTAATGTGTCATATGAATTAATATGTTGTGCAAATATCAAGGTATGAGGGGATGGATATACTGACTGAGTTACAAGATATCAAATATGACATTTCCTATTAATGTAACAATGACAAATTTGACTAAGTTGACCACACCGGTAGGCTGTACTGCATGAAAGAATCAACATATTTTGTGGGGGAATCATGTTCTCCAGCTGTGAATATGATATCACCATATAATTTGACATGGCCTAATATTTCTGATTGGACAATTGAACACATATTAAACTTTAGAAATGCTCTATTGCAACTGCATGCAGATACTATGAATTGTGTTGATTTGGGGAACACTACCATGTAAAATTAAGTGGAAGATTCAGGATGAATAAATACAAATGGAGTGTCCATCTGAATTTGATGACATTTTTTGAGGTACAAAAATGTCTATAACACAAACAATAATTAGCCTATATAAACTAAACTGAAAAAAAGGTTTTCAGATTTGTGATCCAATAGATGAGTTCATCAAATAAGATAAAAAGTGAAAGGACGAATTTGAAATTTCCATTGCCTAAACCAGTAGTCACAGTGCCACATATGCAGGCACATTGCGCCCACACACACGCTGGTCAACACAGACTGCAGACAAATTTAAAGACAACGTAAAAATGTAAACAAAAATAAAAGTTAAAAACATTCTTTAAAAGTTGCAACAAAACAAAAATAACAACTGTACGTAAGGATTGAATATAAACGACGTATTTTCTCAGTTATTAAAGTGGTTGGGTAGTTTTCCTTGCTTTTGGTTGAGAATGTTGACCAAAAACGATGTACCAATATTTCCATTCACTCGTATTCGTCGAAATTTGACACTGACAGACCGATTAAAATAAATCAGAATAAAGTCAACAACCGATATTAAAATGAAATAAACGTAACAATCACCAAGATTAATACTCGGTGAATATATAGATCACTTCAGTTTACCTCTACAGGCTCTAGGTGGCCGGTGAGTCATTTGATACAAAAAACATTCATTCGATTTCTGTATTCCTCGTGTATTTGCCATTTCAAATACGGCGCCTGTCCTACCAGGAGGATCGATAACTCTACCAAGACGATTACACAAATATGATTGGGTGAGCCATCCTGTTATTTATGATCCTTGGCATTAGATCCAATATAAATGGTGGCCATTTTGGATGCCATCATAATTACAGCTCGGTGGCCACTAGCCCACTATCTTTATTTCTTGTTAAATATAACCGAAAACGAATTATGCTTAAGTGTAATTATTGAGTAAATTTGAATGTCCGTACATTTCAGCTGTTAATGACATTTGAAAAGCGTGCCAATATTATTTTGTTCGATGCCTTGATTTGGCCTGGGCCAAATTATTGAATCTGATTGGTTGAACTATACGGAAGTTCATTGATCGCGGGGTCAGAAAGGTCACCGTGTTCAGATCAAACATGGCTGCACTGGTGGAAGGACTTCAATATGGTTTAAGTTCTGTAGATTCGACTAAAATATCTCGTAGTGTGTTACATGTAAAACTTACAGACTCATCTCTAAGATCGATTGAAGAATTCGTTAAGTTCCAGGTATAAAACTAGAACATTTTGTCTTATATTTTTCAAGTTAGGCCTGTTGCTTTTGGAAACAAATTTGCCGATTTTGCAGAAAAATGTTTCACAGAATTTCAACTGGATTTTCGCAATATCTTTTCCCGTGAAGATAATAGATACAATATTTTCTAATTCCACACAATTTACAATATCAGAGTTGATCATTCTGACCAATTTATTACTTTTGTTTCTTTGGTTCGTGTGAGAATTTGATTCAGTGAACTGACAGATGGTGAGATGAGAGATGGCAATACTAAAATTGAAGTCGTTGTCATGCCATTGATTGTTACCTGAACTTTTTGTCAAAATTGCGGGGAATCTTTGAGAAAGTCATTGTTTACTATTGGGGTTCTTTTAGCAAAGCCACTGATTGTACAGATAAATAACATATTTTCCTATTGGACATGTCCTTCCCAGGAGACGGCGCAATTGATCTAGCACGTTTACTAATTTTCAGTTCACGGGTGCTAAAATTTGCACTCGTTACTCTTGCTTATGGTGGCGGTAAACTTCGATTCAATTTTGGAATTATTTTGAAAGTTTACTGAGATCCTGTCCCCTCTCCATTCAATTATGGGCATGTGAAAGTGTAACTGGAGCTGAAGGGGTCATTGTCGCCACATTTTCGTATGTTAGGTTACTTAGGACAAGTTAGGTTCCCAGCTTTGGGAAGATGCAGGTGAGCCCAATACCCAGGATAGCTCAGGAAAGGCTCTGACATAAAAGTGCCTTATTTCCACTGTGATCCCGTGAGTTGGATGACTCAAACTTTGATCAGGTAATTTTGCCATTTTACCTAGGGGTGCCACGATTAATCGTATAATCGATGAACCGTTGATAAAGACGATAATCGATTACCATTTCCGTCATCGATTAATCTGTTATTTCGGACGTCTGAAAATGGCGGGTATTATTGAATACCATGTTTGTTTAAAGTTTTACAGTGCCAATTTAATCTACAACTGAGGGGTTAACAATCCTTGATCGCGTATCAAAGAGATTCTGACAATATGAGTACAACTACATGTAATACATTATGTACATGTATGTTCCCTATGTTGCAAACAGTCGGCAGTTCATTTGATGATGCGACATGGTTACTCTTTGGGTCATTGTATATTTTACAAATTGGCGACACTGTAGCTTTGAACTTATGGCAACGTCGTCGTATTTTCTGCAAGAAAGGAGGCACTTCGTCTTTGAAATGTGCCGACTGTCATAGTGTTCATTGAACTGAATGCACTCGCCCTTTATTGGACCACTGGGGAGTTGATTGACATTGTGGTTATATGTATATATATTGATATCATATTGATGATCCCAAATGCAAGTGAACCTTTAATAATATTCAGCAATACTTTCTCATAATCAAAAGATATCCGAAACCAGGGAAACTACGGTAATTTAATCAGTGATGTTCTGCACGATATCATTTGCGAATATACTTTGTTTGCTATGTATACTTAAATGTTACTAGTACAGACTCGCTTATCGTGTGGTGACCGTTGAATGAAACGCATACTTTGCGGATGAAATTTGCGTTTAGTGCAGACCTCTGTGATTGTTATCCACGCTCTGGAAGTTTGCTGAAACTCTTAGTTTCCATAACATTAGATTCCCTTTTTAGCTCAACTTTACTTTGTAAAGTATGAGCTATTGCCATAGCTTTGTCGTGCGTGTGTGCGTGATTTGTCAACAATACAGGCTACAGGTCATAGTCATACCTTTGGTCGATTCATTATGAAATTTGTCATAGCTGTTGACATCAACATTTAGATCGGAATGATTCATTTTGGGGTCATTCGGGAAAAAAACATGGCTGCCAGTGGCCATTTTGGATTTCAAAATTCAATCCATTAGCACGGGCTACAGGTCGTATTGTTCGTCTGATCATCATGAAATTTGTCATGGATGTTAATACTGACCTGTAGATGGGAACGAGTAATTTTTGGGTCATTCGGCCAAAAAACATGGCCGCCAGCAGCCATCTTTGATTTTACTCTTTGCATGACTAAATCCTTTGGCACGGGCTACAGGTCGTACCTCTGGTCGGATCATCATAAAATTTGTCATGGATGTTAACAATGACATGTAGATGGGAATGAGTCATTTTGGGGTCATTTGCCCAAAAAACATGGCCGCCAGCAGCCATCTTGAATTTTACTCTTTGTATGACTAAATCCTTTATCACGGCTACAGGTCGTACCTTTAGACTGATCATCATGAAATTTGTCATGGCTGTTGAAATTGGAATGTAGTTGGGAACGAGTCATTTTGGGGTCATTCGGACAAAAAACATGGCTGCCAGTGGCCATCTTGGATTTCAAAATTCAATCCATTAGCACAGGCTACAGGTCGTACTGTTCGTCTGTTCATCATGAAATTTGTCACGGATGTTAATATTGACATGTAGATGGGAACGAGTAATTTTGGGGTCATTCGGCCCAAAAACATGGCCGCCGGCAACCATCTTGGATTTTACTCTTTGCTTGACTAAATCCTTTGGCATGGGCTACAGGTCGTACCTTTGGTCGGATCATCATAAAATTTGACATGGATGTTAACATTGACATGTAGATGGGAACGAGTCATTTTGGGGTCATTCGGCCAAAAAACATGGCCGCCAGCAGACATCTTGGATTTTACTCTTTGTATGACTAAATCCTTTAGCACGGGCTACAGGTCATACCTTTAGTCTGATCATCATGAAATATGTCATGGCTATTGAAATTGAAATGTAGATGGGAACGAGTCTTTTTGGGGTCATTCGGACAAAAGATATGGCTGCCAGCGGCCATTCAATCCATTAGCACGGGCTACAGGTCGTACTGTTCATCTGATCATCATGAAATTTATCATCGATGTTAATATTGACATGTAGATGGGAACGAGTAATTTTGGGGTCATTTGACCAAAAAACATGGCCACCGGCCATCTTTTTCAAAAGTTGAACTTGGGTTTAATAATAATACTCACAATGTCCCGCATACCGGTAAATTATTGACATTTTCTTGTCTGGGACAGCAGATACCCCATAGATTGGTTTGGATGATTCCATCTACTAGTAACTGTAAACATGTACAGTACATTTAGTCACCTTTCCATCTTCATTCATCATATACCAGTATACTTCAATCAATTTGAATCAATAGCACATGCAGTTAAATGTTGTTAACATCTGATATTTCTGGCCCGAGACAGACAAAACATTGTTGCAAGTTTCCAGACCTGGGTGGTTTAGTGCGGTTGATGTACCGCTAAACCTTGCAAACCTATTACCGGTATATTGCGCTTGTTCAATTCCACACCCCAATGAATAAATGGCCTTCTTGGATTTTACTCTTTACATGAATAAAACCTTTGGCCCAACATACAGGCCACATCCCTCGTCCGATAATAACCAGACTGTATACGGATCTTCGGGGTGATCCTTAGATGTGAGCCATAAATATTTTCCTAAATTTGTTAAGAAACTTGGCCACTAGCAGCCATTTTGGATTTCAAATTTGAATCCATCGGGGCACCCTGCAGCCTGCAATTATCAGAGAACTGTTTTGAAAAGTTAGTCATGTTTAGGATCACCTCTAGATTGGAGCAATCAAATATGAACAATCAGAACAATCGATCAGAACATACAGTAATGCCCTAAATAATCGACTCCTTAAAATATGGCTTGTTGCCATTCATCTGAAAGCTCTCAGGGAGAGCTTTCCGATGAATGGCAACAAGCCATATTTCCGACTAAATCCTGAAAAGTTACCCATATTTCTGCTGTGGTTAAGGAGTCAATTATTTAGAGCATTACTCATTACTGTACACGGCATCAGCAGCCATCTTGTATTTTACTCTTTACATGATTAAATCCTTTGACACGTACACTCTACAAACACGTCCCTCATCCGATCATCAACACACTTTATACTGAACTTCAGTGTGACTTCTACATGTAGATGGGAGCCATAATTTTTTTCTGAAATTCGTAGGAAAAACATGGTTGTCAGTGGTCATCTTGGATTTGACTCTTTGCAAGCTAAATACTTCGGCAAACCCTACAGGCCACATCCCTCATGTCCAAACTTCATATCGATCTTCGGGGTGACCTCTAGATGGGAGCCATCGATTATGTCAGAAATTCATTTAAAAAGATGGCTGTTGGCAGCCATGTTTTTCATGACTAAATCCTTCGGCACACCCTTATCCAATCATCACCAAAACTCATATACATGTAGATCTCTGGGATGACCTCTTGATGAGAGCAATGGATTATTTCAGAAATACTTCAGATACATTCTTGTTTTTGTGATACCCAGTGGGTTAGCTACTGGTAGCATCACTAAATTCACCATTTGGGATTTCATTCTGCTTAACCCTCATCTTCTGGGAAGTATCTATAGTCTCAAATTAACATTGTTTTCAGTTAATTTTTCCCTTCTGTTCAGTTTCCCCTAATTTGCAGATGATAAAATGCATAATCGAGGTGACTAATGGGTGAACATCACCAACTTCAACTGGGGAACTTCAATCTGATCCTAGGTCTCCCACAGCTGTTGAGGCCTAAGAAGAATGAGGTTTCCAGAGGGTGAATTTGGTGATGCTAGCCCACATTGCTGGATAGCGTCACTAAATTCACCCTCTGGGGACCTGATTCTGCTAATGTCAGACACACTATTTTAAGGCTAAGCCCTAAAATCAACCCCTTGATCTACTTGAATTGAGCCAATCAAAACAAAGGATCCTATATTGTTGTACTTAACCCTTTCATGATGGGAGCTGTGCTGTTGCAGCATTAAAGATCATGTGCCAGTGCATTCTCTTATATATGAGCGACTCTGCCATAGGGAGCCTCGCATATATAAGAGAATGCACTGGCTTACAATGCCACAGTAAATATTGTTAGGCCAATGTATTCTCTTATATACACCGGTATGAGGCTCGCTATGGGAGACTTGCATACCGGTATATACAGCAGTCCTCGAATTTGGCTATGGCAATGACGTGGTAAATGCTATGGCAACATGTGGAATCTAACAGGCCACAGCACTAAACTTGCTGTGGGACATTTTTCTTAATTTCAAGAGCTGTATACAGGTAAGATAATGCATTGGAACAGGGTTTTCGCAAAATTTCAGGAAGCTCCAAGTCATGGAAGGGTTATAGGGCCACTGATAAATAAACCGTCAGCAAGTAGTTTTCTTCACACCTTAGGTCCTCCCGAAGAAGGATAATAAGTTAATATAATAACAGTCCATTAGTATACAGTAATGCCCAAACTCCATACAGCGCCCTCTACGCTATCACTGCGATATATCCCTGCCACAATGAGTGTACTTTGCAGACGATAAATCTATTTTTACATATCGTCACGGAACTGTATTTACTACTATTTAGTCACCTATTATCTTGTTTTGACCACCAATTTTTTTTTCAAAGTTTGCAATAATGATAATTCTTAGGTATTGATAAGAACAATATGAACTGAGCCAGACATAGACAATTTTAATCCTAAAACATAAGACCTAAAAACATGTAAGAATTCCTTACAAATTAATGTCCTTATGGCAATGGTATCTCAGCGGAGCGATGGGAGATTGAGTAATGCCCTAAATAATCGACTCCTTAACAATACAGCAGAATTATAGGTAATTTTTCAGGATTTAGTCGGTAATATGGCTTGTTGCCATTAATCGGAAAGCTCTCGTGAGAGCTTTCCGATGAATGGCAACAAGCCATATTTCCGACTAAATCCTGAAAAATTACCCGTAATTCTGCTGTGGTTAAGGAGTCAATTATTTAGGGCATTACTGTATCACTCTGTAAGGGTTTATCTGTTAAGCGATCTTCCTTGGAGCCTAACTGACACCTATTTGAATCTCTTTATATTCTAAATCCTAAATCCCTAGTCAGTAGCGTCAAGTGTTTGTATCGGAGATTGGGGGGATAGTAGGTACAGGTACATAACATGATATGGGTCGCATGTATGCATTGGGTATATCCTCATCACAAACTTTTAGGCCAAAGAAAATTAAATGTGTGGTTGGGGTTAAAAGTCTGAAAAATTTATGGTTGGTAGTTTAACCCTTTGGCGAGTAGAACGACATATACGTCGTCTATCGGTTGAGGAGTAGAACGACATATATGTCGTTTCAGGAAGTGTTATTTTATGTAGACATAACTTCAATAAATCATCTGATTTATAAATGATTTGTATAGGAGTTATTTTTCTTAATATAATATTCCAAATGTATAAGTGCAATCGATTATGATAACACACGTTAACAAAAAATTAACCTAAATTAAAACAAATTATTGGACCCTTTTGACCGAGCTTGTTAATAATTATTACTATGACGTTGATGTTAAATTTACTCATGTCGTCATGTATATGACGTTACAGATACTCTACAAAGGGTTAAGGCTTAAATTTTTATTTCTGTCCCCCGAAAAAGAAACAAAAATCACCGGTGTCAGTCAGTCCGTGCTTCCATCCCATTATTTTGGTTTCCGGATGATAACTTTAGTTATGGTATACATGTACAGGTAGTTATCCCATTGTTTTTTAATTTAGTATAGTTGCAGGTAAAAAAAGTCCCTTGCCGACTTGAAAATGTCTATTATTTTGGTTTCCGGATGATAACTTCAGTTTTAGTTATCTAAATTTATGGATTGCTCACATGAAAAAAAAAAGGTCAAGATTAAAAAATGGGTGCGGTCTGCTCTATTTTTAACAGAGTTATGGTCCTTGTAGATTTCGAATTTACTGATTATTCTGATATCTAATCAAATAAAACTAATTTGTGTCAATAACATAGACAGTTAGAAGCAGACTTTGATTCAATGATTGTTTCCAGATCTAATTTTTCATTTCTAAAAATACCACCGGTCAAATAAAGCCACCTTATTTTGGGGACAGGTGATCTAGTTTGTTTTATATTGATATTTTCTGATGGCTTTTCACGTCATTTTATTTGCAAAATTGAGTTCATATAGAATTTTTTTTATCTAGGGCTGTATAAACTGTGATAAATGTCTCTTTTTTTCTTTGGCCTTACCTGACAACTTTATGACACTGGTGTAATAACACACATGTTAGGAGTTCATGGTACTGATGTGTGTTAAGGTCACTGCTTCATTGTGTGTGTCTGATAGTTTATAGTAGTAGTGTTTATTCTTTGCTTATATTAATGTTACACACATGACTTGCGGCTATAATCAATATTGTTGTTTTGACAGTCTGCATTTTTCTGCTATGGATATAATTATTCACTTTGGGTGTCTTTATCCATATTATTCCTAGATTATGTGGTACTGTCACTGTACCGGTATGTGCAAAAGATAAATACTAGTATTTACACTTACATGTACATTGTTACATGTACATGTACACTATTGTACAGCTTAGGGTCACAGTTAATTCAGTACCAGTAGCTAGCATTTGGGCATTCATCTTTTTTGTTTGGTTGATTTAAATTTGAAAACTGCACTGATTATTTTTTCAAAATAAATGTTTCAATTGAAATTGCAGGTATGTATGATCATTAATTCCACCAACTAATGTATACCGGCAGTCCACGAAATTAGGAAAAAATTTAATGTTGTGGTATGTTTGACTCCACAAGTTACCACAGCATTGCTTATTGATGTGGGCCAATTCAGGGACTGGGACTGTATTTGGGGTCACATAGGCAACATCTGATTGCTGTGTCTTTAAGAGGTCGGTACTTTTGGTTGGATTTTGTTGGGAGAATCACTGTTTAAAGTTACTCAATCCGATGGTCCCCATATCAAGTTACATAAAAAATTCTTCAAAATACACTTTAGATTTCAGAATCGATTGATTACAACAAAATAATGCTAACCACTGCCAACCAACTATGGTATAAAATTTCCCAAAACGTGTTATTTATCAACATGTTGTTCAACGAAATATGGCCGTGTTATCACGAAATTTGGCTGGCCGTATTACCACTTGATTTTAGAGTTATCCATCTTCATCCACAATTTTGTCCAAGACCGTCGCCTTGACTAAATTTTACCAGGCCACAAATAAGTACATATCTCGAGAAATAACAAATTTCAAACATCAATATCTGATCACTCTGAGCTTTGATGGGTGGGTTCATTTACTCGAATCAAATATTTTTTACCCGCGAAGCCAAAGAAATAGTAATTTGCGGGCGTTACATTGTAATTCAGATTATACATCTTTAACCCTTTACCCAACAGAACGGCCCTGTGCCAATGCATTCTCTTATATATGCGAGTCGACCATAGGTCGCCTCGCATATATAAGAGAATGCATTGGCTTAACACATTAAAAATTATAAAATTGTTAAAGAATGCATTCTCTTATATATGCGAGGCGACCTATGGTCGACTCACATATATAAGAGAATGCATTGGCACAGGGCATAACTGTAACTATCATAATATGGTCAAGGAGCCGGTTCCAATGATATCCATATTTGTATGGTTCTATTGAGACAGACCGAAGATATTTTAAGCTGTTGAAGCTTTATTTGGCCGGTTTGTTGGGTAAAGGGTTAAGGAGTTGTCCTGAAATGGTGATAAATCCATCACTTATAAGATGCAACCCAAAAACTGGAGTCATTAACAAAATGCCGAACATTATGTTAACTATAACCCCACCTAACTTTGTTCTACTTGACGAGAGTTGAATACATGACATAATTTGTTTTTCCTTGGCAGGTAAGTTTTTGTTAATTGACAGTAGTTATAAAGATGAGATTACTCTGAAGCATGTCTGAGTGGGTAAACAATGAAACGGTAATACTTATGGGTTTCTGTTGTCGTATGTGAAAAGGAATTGGCAATTACACCATGATCAAGGCAACAAGTGCATACAGGGTATACTTGTATAATAACTGAGTGCTAAAACTATTCATGTTTAGTTAGGATGGGTAAACTCTATAAAGTTTCTTTAGGTAAATAACATAAACATGCATGGCTCAAAATGTGCACCCACCATTGACAGATCGTGGTTTTTCTGGGTGACAAGTAGATTCTTGTGATTCCTGTCACCTACAGTAATGCCCTAGATAATCGACTCCTTAACAACAGTAGAATTATGGGTAATTATTCACGATTTAGTCGGAAATATGGCTTGTTGCCATTCATCAGAAGTGAGAGCTTTCCGATGAATGGCAACAAGCCATATTTCCGACTAAATCCAGTCCTTCCCAGGAGACGGGAGTGATTGCTCTCGCACCCGTATGCACTCGTAATTTTCAATTCACGGGTGCTGAAATTTGCACCCGTCCCTCTTTGCAAAATACTAATGGAGACTATAATTGTTGGTTCAATATTGAATTATTTTAAGGTTTATTTAGATCCTTTACCATCTCAGTTCAACTGTGGCATATTAAGGTGTAACTCTACATACCGGTAGGTCTATTCCACAATGACTTTTTGTTTGAGCAAAAACCCAACTTTCAATTATAGTATGGGTGCCATATTACACCCGTCTTCTGCATTACGGAGCAAATAAATGCTCTCGCTGTGTTTTCCTCATGGGAAGGACTGTAAATCCTGAAAAATTACCCATAATTATGCTGTGGTTACGGAGTTGATTATTTAGGGCATTAGTATATGATTACTGTATGTGTACGTAGTTATATTATGCCATGAATCTCTTCTCTGGCTAACACACATACAGTCGACATAAATTTCGACTCAGTATATCATATAAATTCATCTGAGTCGAACAGGACTGGCCGGAAAGCTATTTCCAGACTTGGGGATATACCAGGAAATTCCTTGTTTTGATTGGAAGCGGTACCAGAAACCGCTAACCCCGATTGGCTAACCGATAACAGCTGCGCGTGTCCCGTAAAAATAGCTCAGGTGTCATCAAAAACACGTGTCAGCCCTCTTAATTCAGATTGTTTTGCTTCGGCAATCCGCTACGGCAATAGTATGCCGTGGCCCAGTTTGCTTCAGCAAATTGCTTCGGCAATGCTGATTGCCGTATTCAATTATGAAGGCTGAGTATATTGATCTAAATTTAAGACATTTATTCATCGGTAAAACTCGTTTTCGACGCTTTTAATAATCTCATCACAATAGGAAAATGAGTGTTACAGTGGACAAAGACCGAAACGATGTGTTATTGAAGTGTGTTTCGTCTATCTTGAAAGAGACAGTTATTTCAGAGTTGAAATTTGAACAATTTCAAGTGTTGTCAGCAATATTGACGCGCATAAATTATTCCTTATTTGGAATGTCTGCGACATCAGTATGACATCACGATATTGGGGGAAGCCCATTGTTCTGGAAATGGGTTTTTACATGAATTTGTGTCGACGTAATATTATAATTATTACGGAGATGTTTACGTCGACTGACACACATAGAGATCATATTCCACCAGTAAAAACCTGGGAACTTTTTTAAGTTTTGACGGGGAACCTTATCAAGTAGAAAAAATAACACAGGGAATTTATTTCTTAGTTTTTAGCTGTTCCTTATTGTTATACTTCACTGTACTTCAAGGACCCCAAACTCAACTTTCCCGATTTAAGTGACTTTGAGTGATTTTGCTTTGCGTCACTTACAATTATGGATATTCTCCTGGGTAATTAATTCAATGTTTATGTAGCTTTCTAGGTCTTCTCATCTGCCTGTAAAATTAATTTCTGTGTTTTTTTTCTTACAATGGGTCCAACAAGTGTAACAACGTCAACCAGTAGCAGACTGCCAGCAGTCCTGTTTACTCTTGGGATCCAAATAAACACAAGGGGTGGAATAATAGTACAAGGGGGGATTTCCTGAAAATGCTGGAAAATGTATAAATAGTACAGGGGTGAAATAATGAGGTCATTTCCCCAACATATTCTTTGTTTAGCTCTATAGGAACAAAGAGAAGCTGTGCTAGCCCTTGTCTGATTCCTAATAATCATTTTTGCATCACATTGAAGTGGTGTTTATATGAAAAGCAGTCGTTTGGAATGAAATAACAAAAAATTATAGGGACCCAAATAAGCACCATACATGTACAGGGGGGATTTTTACATGAAATTTAATAAGAGTACCCATATGTTTATTTAATAAGAGTACCCGTATGTTTATTTAATAAGAGTACCCGTATGTTTATTTAATAAGAGTACCCGTATGTTTATTTAATAAGAGTACCCGTATGTTTATTTAATAAGAGTACCCGTATGTTTATTTAATAAGAGTACCCGTATGTTTATTTAATAAGAGTACCCGTATGTTTATTTAATAAGAGTACCCGTATGTTTATTTAATAAGAGTACCCGTATGTTTATTTAATAAGAGTACCCGTATGTTTATTTAATAAGAGTACCCGTATGTTTATTTAATAAGAGTACCCGTATGTTTATTTAATAAGAGTACCCGTATGTTTATTTAATAAGAGTACCCGTATGTTTATTTAATAAGAGTACCCGTATGTTTATTTAATAAGAGTACCCGTATGTTTATTTAATAAGAGTACCCGTATGTTTATTTAATAAGAGTACCCGTATGTTTATTTAATAAGAGTACCCGTATGTTTATTTAATAAGAGTACCCGTATGTTTATTTAATAAGAGTACCCGTATGTTTATTTAATAAGAGTACCCGTATGTTTATTTAATAAGAGTACCCGTATGTTTATTTAATAAGAGTACCCGTATGTTTATTTAATAAGAGTACCCGTATGTTTATTTAATAAGAGTACCCGTATGTTTATTTAATAAGAGTACCCGTATGTTTATTTAATAAGAGTACCTGTATGTTTATTTAATAAGAGTACCCGTATGTTTATTTAATAAGAGTACCCGTATGTTTATTTAATAAGAGTACCCGTATGTTTATTTAATAAGAGTACCCGTATGTTTATTTAATAAGAGTACCCCGTATGTTTATTTAATAAGAGTACCCGTATGTTTATTTAATAAGAGTACCCGTATGTTTATTTAATAAGAGTACCCCGTATGTTTATTTAATAAGAGTACCCGTATGTTTATTTAATAAGAGTACCCGTATGTTTATTTAATAAGAGTACCCGTATGTTTATTTAATAAGAGTACCCGTATGTTTATTTAATAAGAGTACCTGTATGTTTATTTAATAAGAGTACCCGTATGTTTATTTAATAAGAGTACCCGTATGTTTATTTAATAAGAGTACCCGTATGTTTATTTAATAAGAGTACCCGTATGTTTATTTAATAAGAGTACCTGTATGTTTATTTAATAAGAGTACCCGTATGTTTATTTAATAAGAGTACCCGTATGTTTATTTAATAAGAGTACCCGTATGTTTATTTAATAAGAGTACCCGTATGTTTATTTAATAAGAGTACCCGTATGTTTATTTAATAAGAGTACCCCGTATGTTTATTTAATAAGAGTACCCGTATGTTTATTTAATAAGAGTACCCGTATGTTTATTTAATAAGAGTACCCGTATGTTTATTTAATAAGAGTACCTGTATGTTTATTTAATAAGAGTACCCGTATGTTTATTTAATAAGAGTACCTGTATGTTTATTTAATAAGAGTACCCGTATGTTTATTTAATAAGAGTACCCCGTATGTTTATTTAATAAGAGTACCCCGTATGTTTATTTAATAAGAGTACCCCGTATGTTTATTTAATAAGAGTACCCGTATGTTTATTTAATAAGAGTACCCGTATGTTTATTTAATAAGAGTACCCGTATGTTTATTTAATAAGAGTACCCCGTATGTTTATTTAATAAGAGTACCCGTATGTTTATTTAATAAGAGTACCCGTATGTTTATTTAATAAGAGTACCCCGTATGTTTATTTAATAAGAGTACCCGTATGTTTATTTAATAAGAGTACCCGTATGTTTATTTAATAAGAGTACCCATATGTTTATTTAATAAGAGTACCCGTATGTTTATTTAATAAGAGTACCCGTATGTTTATTTAATAAGAGTACCCGTATGTTTATTTGAATCCTGCGAGTCATCCTCTAACATCAGTAGATTTTGAGATGAGTCTAATTATTGTTAACCCTTTACCCAACAAACCGGCCAAAACCGGCCAAATAAAGCTGCAACAGCCTAAAATATCTTCGGTCTGTCTCAATAGAACCATACAAATATGGATATCATTGGAACCGGCTCCTTGACCACATTGTGATAGTTACAGTTATGCCCTGTGCCAATGCATTCTCTTATATATGCGAGTCGACCATAGGTCGCCTCGCATATATAAGAGAATGCATTGGCCTAAAAAAAACTCTTTTTTTAACACTTTTTACCATTTTTTCTTACATTCTTTAACAATTTTATAATTTTTAATGTGTTAAGCCAATGCATTCTCTTATATATGCGAGGCGACCTATGGTCGACTCGCATATATAAGAGAATGCATTGGCACAGGGCCCTTCTGTTGGGTAAAGGGTTAAGCATGTTTAGTGAGGTTCATTGGAAGAAAAGTCAATAGTTGTGGAAGTAATATGCTTTTAAGTTAACCAGTGAAAACGCTTTCTTCTTGAGTCACGGAGTCGCATTCACTGTTAACATAATCATTAATGTTGATTATGAAGGCAGCTGTTATTTGAATAGCCTTCTGACTCCCGAATTTATATTTTACTGCATGTGGTCTATTGTACTCTCTGTGTCATAAACATTGTGGTACCAAGGTTCATCTAGTATATTCTCTTCTTTGATGTCACAACAAGTACGGTATACAGTAATGCTCTAAATAATCAACTCCTTAACGACAGGAGAATTATGGGTAACTTTTCAGGATTTAGTCGGAAATATGGCTTGTTGCCATTCATCGGAAAGCTCTCAGTGTCGTTAAGGAGTCGATTATTTAGAGCATTACAGTACATTAGGCATCCTGAGCAAGCCTTGCAATAGTGTGTCTTTCTTTTGCAGAATGAGGTACCCAGAGGCATCACTAAATTCACCCTCTTGAGGACTCATTCTGCTTAAGCCTCTTCTTCTGGGATGTGTCTATAGTCTCAAATTAACTTTGTTTTTAGTTAATTCTGTTCCGTTTCTGTATCCCTTAATTAGCAGAAGAATGAAGTGCATAATTGAGGTGACTAATGGGTGAACACATCAACTTCAACTGAGGAACTTCAATCTGATCCTAGGACAGGCTAGGTTTCCCATAGCAGTTAAGGCCTCAGCCAAATGAGGTTCCCAGAGGGAGTATTTAGTGATTGCTTGCCCACCGTGTCGATAGCTTCACTGAATTAACCCTCTGGGGACCTCATTCTACAAATGGCAGACACACTGTTATTTTCAGACTTGGTCTTGTGTGGTCAGCAGCAGCAAAGCTTAGGCCAAAACAAAAAAACTTCTCTGTTTCCAATAACACTGGGAAAATTTTCCAGACAGGCAGATGGGGATTATTTATTTTTTTTCTTTCTGTTTTTCTTTTATAAATCTTTCAGCCGTAAGCAATATAATAGTGTAGTCACAACCCCATGGAATATGGTAGATCCATATGTATTGATAAATAGCCAAGCGTTGGATAAAAACATGTTGTCCCTTGAAATAATTCACTCTGCAGTAAGATCTCTGCCAACGTTGAGCTTAATAACCAATTTTATTATGTCAGCGTCGATAAATAGTGACGGTATATGAACCCATATTAGGTCAGTGACCCCATATGAAATCAATATTTGATGCTTATCCACCATGTTGTTTTCAGAAACTCTGTCGCCTCAGGAATATGTTTGGTGTATTTTGGTGCCAAGAAAGGGGATATGCATGTATCTGTCGGAAATCATTTTCTGCGAATTTAAAGACATAGTACCATTTACCAAAACCTCACCTAATATTGATCTCACTTCGCCTCACATGACACCATATCTGACCACTAAGCGTCCCGTAACTTATAATATTTGCTTTTGGAATTGGGAAAATGACAAATATTCACATTGACACTCTATTAACAGGTATTACTATAGAATATCCTTCTGGGGAAAATTGAAACTGTAAGATGAGTCCATTTGGTAGTAATTCAGGTTTTGTCATATCGGTTTTGCGCATATCCGGTGGAATTATGAGTATTTATACCCCCACTTTCGAAGAAAATGGGGGGTATACTGGATTGACTGCGTCCCTCCGTCACGCTTTCTCCCTCCGTGTGTCCGTCTGTCCGTCCGACCTCATAACTCGAACAACTATGAACCGATTTTAATAATTTTTGCAATCTCCTTAGGACTGCCTCTCCGCATGATGCTAATTGCGGTTCGGTCCGACTTTTTTTTTTTAAGTTACGCCTCATTTTCGACTTATTTTGACTTAGAAAATTCTGTCCGACTTAATAACAAATATGAACCGATTTCAATAATTTTTGGTATACATGCTTCTCACAATACCCTCTCTATATTATGTGGCTAGGGATGGGCTCAGACTGTTTTTCGTAATATTACACTTCATTTTCGACTTATTTTGACTTAGAAAATTCTGTCCGACTTAATAACTTTAACAAATATGAACCAATTTGAATAATATTTTCTGTACAAGCTCCTTGTGACACCATATCGATATAATTAGTCCGAATTTTTCTTTAAAGTTAAAAATCTTTTTTGTGGGGTTTACGGATAATGCGGGTTGAATTTGCCACGGTGGGGGTATGCTAGCACTCGAGTGCACACCTTTTGTTTTACTTAGTTTAATTAAACAAAGTGTCTGCCCAGATTAGGGTTGGTGCTGGACCAAACTTTTCTCTTGCCAAACTTTTTGCCAAATGAAATTATTATTTGCCAAATTTCAAAATTATTTGCCAAATTTAATTGAGGGTATAATTGGGAGAATTGAAGGAACATCTCATGTTTTTATCTTTGTTATATACTGTAAAAACTAACAAACACAGCCTTACACAGGTACAGTGAGCTACCGGTAGTAAAGCAAGTTAGTATTATTAATAAATATCAAAGTAGCAATAAATACCAAAGGCTTATTCTAAACGACATCTGGAAACTACGTTTAATATTGCTACACAGTCATCAAACTGCAAGTATCTTCCAGCAAAGCATACATATTATTTCTCCAATTATCCTTGCTGACCACAACGAGTCACAAATTAACCAGATGCCATTCACATTTGGCTGATTAACTTGCTGATTACTCGCTGGTCATAAAACACTGACATCATAAATACCTGGTATACAATGTTGGCATTAATATGCATTGTTACAATGATTGCATGTGTCCATAATCCAAACAGTCAAAGGGGGGATTAACTGTAAAAACAATTTAATAATTATCTTTAGCTGTTTCATGTAAAGTGATGGTGTCTGCACTGAGAGCAATGTTACAATTACTTATATCAGCCTCAATGAAATATGTGACCTGCCATATCAAATCCAGTCGTAAGTCGGGATTTTTTTACCCTGTGCCAATGCATTCTCTTATATATGCGAGTCGACCATAGGTCGCCTCGCATATATAAGAGAATGCATTGGCCTAACAATTTTTTATCATTTTTTTAAAATAAATGTTTCTTACAATTTTTAGGACATAAAATAAAAAACATCCATTACCCTGCAGGGAGCCCCACACATATATAGAAACATATAGAAGAGTGTTGTCTGCTCATGTTTATCTGGGGCTCTGTATGGGTGAAATTATATAAAATTGTTAAAGAATACAAAAAAATTGTTAGGCCAATGCATTCTGTTATATATGCGAGGCGACCTATGGTCGACTCGCATATATAAGAAAATGCATTGGCACAGGGTAAACAAATCCCGACTTACGACTCGATTTGATATGGCGGGCCACATATTTGCAGAACAAAAGTTTTTTCCCCAACTCATATTTTAACAATGGTCGATTAGCTGTACGAGAAATGTTTGATTATGACAGAAAGAAGTTTTGTGAAAACTAAAGATGTTTACATATACATGTAACTGCTGACCACGCTAGTTAATAGATTTCTTGATTGGTTTGTCCTTTGTATTATCTTAGTCGGCACACAGTAACGAATATTACACTTCCGATGATGATAGTCATAATTAAAACGCACTTGCCAAAATTTTTATCAAATGAATTTGTTTTTTTGCAAAATGAAAATATTTTTTGCCATTGGATTTGCCCAGTGCATGGCAGCGCGAACCCTGGCCCAGAACAATATGGCATTCCCCATGGCTGAATCATGCTGATATGGGCACTATAAAACACCCGATACATGTACATTGTATGCCGGTACCTGTATGTTCAAATTGTTTGGCTCAATTGTCACACACAGCCATGACGCCATCATATGTCAATGAACACATGCTCAAGTCCTACAGCTTTTACTACTTACATTATATCCAGCTGTGCAAGCCTTGAAATAGTGTGTCTGTCATTTGCAGAATGAGGTCCCCAGAGGATGAATTTAGTGATGCTACCCCGCATAGCGGGCTAGCATCACCAAATTCACCCTCTGGGAACCTCATTCTGCTGAGGTGTAAGCAGAATGAGGTCCCCAGAGGGTGAATTTGGTGATGATAGCCCGCTATGCGGGGTAGCATCACTAAATTCACCCTCTGGGGACCTCATTCTGCATTAACAGACACGCTATTTCAAGGCTTGCAGCTGTGGTGATTTTCAAAAAGCATATCTGACAATAGAATGTGCATAATGGATATGGTAATGTAGATAAATTGATCTTCAATTCCTTTGTTGGTAGAACAGTAGGACTTGTTTTTAAATAGTGTGTCTGCCATTTGCAGAATGAGGTCTCCAGAGGGTGAATTTAGTTACTTTATCCTGCACAGTGGGCTAGCATCACCAAATTCACCCTCTGGGAACCTCATTCTGCTTAGGCCTCAATTTCTATGGGAGACCTATGATCAGATAGAAGTTCCCAGTTGAAGTTGGTGATTTCACCCATTAGTTGCCTTGATTAATCATTTAATCTTCTGCAAATTAGGGGATATAGAAACTGAACAGAAATAACTAAAACAATGTAAATTTGAGAATATAGATACTTCCAAGAAGATGAGGTGTAAGAAGAATGAGATCCCCATAGGGTGAATTTAGTGATGCTAGCCCACTGATAGCATCACAAAATTCACTGTCTGGGGGCCTCATTCTGCAAATGACAGACACACTATTTCAAGGCTTGGTAGGACTTGTCTTGAGAGACTGCAATTCATAAAGAAAGCTCGTTCTTAAAAGACGCGTTGTCTGTTACGACAGAAAACATGTCTCAATACGTTGAAAATTTATTATATTTTATTCAGTGAAGGGATCAATACTATTATCCCCATTGGTTAAGGCTGAAGAAAATGAAATACATGTGTATATATTTCAGGCTAAACATTGAAAATCTGAATTACCCAAAATTGTAAAAAATAATCAGTTCTTTGTTTACCACAATTTATTCCTTTGATGACTGCAGCTTCCTGAAATTTTCTGAAAGACCTGTACCAATAAATCCTCTTATATATACGAGTCGTCCATAGGGCACCTCACATACATGTATATAAGAGAATACATCATCCTAACAAAATTTACATGTACTTTGACTCTGTAAGCCACTGCATTCTCTTATATATGCGAGGCTTCCTATGGGAGATTCGCATATATAAGAGAGTGCGAGGGCACTGGATCTCTAATTCTCACCAGCCCAGCTCCTGTCAGCAAAGGGTTAACATTCATGTAAAAAGCTTGTTATAAAAAAAAAGAAACTAATGGTTCATTAACTTATATACTTATTTTACCATAGATGTTGAGAATTTGGAATAAAATTTTGGACTGATTCACTACTAGATGTAGTTGGGTGCATTGGGCACCCCCCCCCCCCCTCCTCCAGCAGCTTTTTGGGTCCCATTTTCCAACCCCTAGTAGGCTATTAGAAATCTTTCTAACATAGTACAGTAAAGCCTCTCCAAACCGATTGTCCTTCATGCTGGCCTTCTGTTCAGTTTAGAGAGGTGTTCGGTTTATTGAAAAATCGCACTACGATCGGAACGTATTAACATCGTTAATTAATTGATTAATTTAACTTTATTCAATAAAGTAGCGAATAAAATAAAAATAACAATAGATAAAACATGGCATATTAAGACATAATACATGTGTATATAAAACAGAAACTTGGTAACGATAATGTTTTTGATAATTCAGTTTTTGAAAATGTCGCTGACAAAATTCTTCCCTGGAGATTAACCTCTCACCTCTCCTTATAAAATTAATGTACATGTACATGTAGCACAGGTATTGCAGTTTCATACTGATTTACATGTAATTAGCTGTCTTTTATTCGGCGAACAGTATGTGTCTGATTAGATAACTGTGTGCTTATTTCACACATGTACATGTATAGAGTGAACAATGGTGACTTGACAGAGAATAAAGCACTGACATTTTGTTTTTACATTAATCATTGCGCTGAGATGGACTCGTATTTTTACGACCACTGTCCAACTTAACTAAACACTAATGAAGCTCTCTAAAAGTACATGTACCCCGATGGTAGTGTATTGTCACCAATTCAGTTTTAATCAACCTGTCACTATGAATGAGCCATCATGAAAATGACAGCTCAGAGTTGAATTTAGACCAGAGATTTAAACTTATAAACCAAACTCCATAGAGGGAGTGATGAACTGACACATTGTGAGAGCTGTGAGTTGTAATCTTCAGTGTAAGGTGTGGTAATCACGGTAATCTAAAAATCACAACAACCAGATTAACACTTTAGGCCCGACGATGTTTTCACAGCTGCCAGTAATCAGACTCCGTTGTCAACATGCTTCCAGATTGGAGCAATACAGGTGTTAATTGTTTTACAACACCCTGATAGTGGAGTATTGTGTGCAATCACTGTTGACAGTTGTAAATTATCATAAATTATTTGGGGAATTTTGCTGATTTTCGTCAGTCAACTTTGGAATTTTCAGGGCGACTTGAACTTCGCCCGACTGCAAAAATAAGGCGAAGCAGACGGCGCTAGGGTGAAGAAGTCGCCCACGTCGCCCTCTCGGCTGGTCCCTGTTATAAAGGATCCCCACTCTTCACCAAAGCCAACATCAGCTCAGCATCAAGTATGTCAAATCTACCACACGTGTGTTGGTGCTGATGTCGTATTCATGTTTTGATTTCGGAGATAAAAATTAATGTATTTGTTCACTTATGGGCTAGAAAAGTTGTCCGATGTTCGGAATAGAGAGGTTCCGGTTTACAGAGATAATATTTAGTGAGAATGCACTTGGATGAATTCAGGACCGGACATTTTGTTCCGTATTGAGAGGGAATCGGTTTATCGAGGGTCCGGTTTGGAGAGATTTTACTGTACTCTCTTTTGAGATACATGTATCAATGTAGCTTCACCTACATGAAAGTTCTCGGTCAAACATTTCTTTTTAGCTCACCTGAGACGAAGTCTCCGGTGGAGCTATAGTCATCATTACTTGTCTGTCGTCCGTCCGTCCGTCCATCAACAATTCTTTAAACATCTTCTCCTCTGAAACCATCAGAACGATTGGGTTTATATTTGGTGTGGATGTTCCCTAGGTGACTCTTATTCAGATTTGTTCAAATGAGGTCACCAAGTCAAATAGTTTTGATGTCAGGACCATAACTATTTTTCCACATAGTAATTCTTAAAACAACTTCTTTTCTGAAGTTGTCGGGCCGAATGGGTTCATATTTGGTATGAGGGTACCTTGGGTGACTGTGGTTCAGATTTGTTCAAATGAGGTCACTGGATCAAATGTGGGTGGGGCTATGGACATAAATCTGAATTTTTTTTCGATTTAACTTATTGCTTAATTTAACCCAAAAAAAAAAAAAAAAATTATTTTTAATAAATAATTTTTTTTTATTTTTAAATAAAATTAAAAAAAAACTCATTAAAATTTTGAAGAACCTATGACATTACATCTTTGGGAGGGGGAGGGGAGCTACCTCTAGTCACTCCACTATATTTGATTGAAATCAGGGGTTTGGGAGAAAGCAGGAACAGACAGATGTACAGAAATGTTCAGTAAATTACTTTAATATCCTTGTATTCTCACTACAGCAAGCCACCCATGTGCTCTGATGGACACATGTTTATAAAACAGTGCCAGATGGATAGATCACAACTGCTATGCCATAGTGCTCTCCATCCCCAGAGAGTGTAATTCATGTCATTCATAATTTAAATGAGATTAATGGTGTTATCAATGAAGCACCCTTGTTGTTTATGTTTACATTATCACTCAGTGGTCATTAAAATCAGATTAATTTCATTTTCTCCAAGCTTGAATTAAGAGTGTCTGGCATTTGTAGAATGAGGTTCCCAGAGGGTGAATTTAATTATGTTGCTCCACACAGCAGGCTAGCATCACCAAATACACCCTCTGAGGACCTCATTCTGCTTAGGCCTCATCTTCTGGGAAGTATCTAGAGTCTCAAATTAACATTTTTAGCTGATTTTTTTCCTTCTGTTCAGATTCTAATTTCTATATCCCCTAATTTGCAGAAGATAAAATGCATAATTGAGGTGCCCAGTGGGTGTGCATACATCGCCAACTTCAGCTGGAGAATTTCTATCTGTTCCTAGGTCTCCCATAGCAGTTGGGGATTAAGTAAAATTAGGTTCCCAGATTGTGAATTTGGTGATGCTATCCCACCTTACAGAATAGCATCACTACTTCACTCTTTGGGGACTTCAGACGCACTGAATTCAGGCTTGGCTGTTCCAATATTTTCTTAACAACCACTTATCTATGTGAACTCATTATACCTAATTATGAACAAACAATGGAGGTATAGTGCTGTTGTTGGATTGAAACTGTCGGTCTGTCAGAGCGTCCTTCCATCCATTGGTCTGTCCATCCAATCCGTCAACAATTGTTTTCTTCTCAAGATCCATATGAAATCCTTACCTGTAGGCGACTCACGTTCAGATTTGTTCAAATAAGTTCATCGAGTCAAATGGGAGGGATGCCAGGGCCGTAACTTTCTCCCTCCATAGTAATTCTAACAACTATTACTTCTCAAGAACCTTCAAGTCTATTTAGCTTATATTTGGTATGCAGCGTCCTTGTTCAGATCTGTTCCAACGGGGTCATTTTTTGGAAAATCAATTAACTTCAACTCTTAAAAGCCACTATTTAAAATTACTAGATGAATAGATCTCATACATGGGGATTCATGTTTGTTCAACTAGGGGCAGAGGTAAAAGTTATAGCTCCCCACCCACACTACCTGTATCTATGTTGTGTGCTACTGTTATAATAATATATAGATTCCTCTTGAAAATTTCATTTCTGATACGACATTAGTTGTAGATTAGATTTTCACACCAAAAATAAAAACCACACTTAGACTCACTATATGAATAGTTCTCATAATTTGATTTTAATTTCCAACTAGTATGTTTTTAAACCAACAGTCCATATTTGCCGACTTCATGTTAAACTGTTGTAATGGGGCACAAATTTTGACTTTATGGGAGATGTCAGGCTGGAAATTCCCAAAAGTTTGAGAGCTTGAAGCACCCATTCCAGTTATAAAATTTCAACTTAAGAGGGATGTGCAAAATTTATTTTGTGAACTTAGGACTATGGAATGGTTAAGATTATCTTGTTTAAAAGGGGGTTGGAGATTTGACAGTAGTGTGCAATTTCAAATTTCAAGGTGAAGAGCCCGGCTCATCAGCAAATCCCGAGCTACATGTATGTCCCTGTTTAGAACTACTTGTCATAACTTATTTTGACAAGTACTGACTGTGTTAGTTTTCAAAGTCCCTTTCTTCTCAGTCTTTACAGTAGGTGAGTGTCTCCACAGTCATTGACTGTCTTGTTTTCTAATGTGAAAGATCAGATGGATTGGATATCATCCAACACTCAAGATTTATATTCCTTATCTGAATATGGCCTTCATATACCTGTAGTGTCATACAAAATCATCTTATACTGAGTACTCTCAATGTGTCTCACCTGGCATACATACTGGTACCTGTATTAATCAACAGGTGTGTACATATGCACAGGTATTTTCCAATGAATCCCTGTACATTGTACTCCAAATATAAAAAATTTAATTGTTTTACGGAAAAAAATAGGATTCTTAAAATCCGAATAATTTAAGTACATGCTTAATATTCTAAATATCAATTAAATTTTGATGTCATTGTCAGACATTATGAATGAAGGGACAAGGTGTATATTTTACATTGTAATAAAACTTTGCCTTAACCTACATACCCCTGTACAAGGCTCAGTAGCCTGTGTTCCCATGGATACATGTACATGTATATTAAAGTTTTGTGGTACAGTTCTAGATGTTCTGAATTGTATCACAAAAAAATAGGTAAAATCAATGCAGTGATTCCGATCCCTCAAATTTCCAGGGAGGCGGGGTCATAACAGCCAGCATATAATAATAGCATCACCAAATTTACCCTCTGGGGACCTCATTCGGCATGGCCTCATCTGCTATGGGAGACATAGACTCAGATTGAAGTTCCCATATGGTGAATATTGTCATTAGCTGTGAGTTGTCTGTTGGGGGATATAGAGAAACTAAACTAAAAAGGAAATAGAACCTATAAGAAGTTTCTTATAGAAATTTAATAATAAAGAAACTTTCCAGAGAAGATGAGACCTAACCTGTGCAGGACAGCGTCACTAAATTCACCCTCTGGGGATCTCATTAGGCCAAAAAAAAAAACTCTTTGTTTTCGATACCCTGCCTGGCTGAGATTTTCTTGCCTGCCTCAATTTTTTTTTTCAATTTTCTCCAGAAAGCTAGTCTATATAGTTACATGTCAGAGTGTCAATTGGAATATTTATCATTTTCTCATTCCAAAAAGCAAAAATAAGTGGTTATTAAGCTCAACATTGATAGATATCCAACTGCAGAGTGAATGAACAAGGGAGAATATGTTTTTATCCAAGGTTTAAAAAAAAAAAAAATTAGCACAAAAAAAAAAGAATCCCTGCCTGCTTGTCTGGAAAATTTTCCCAATGTTATTGGAAACAGAGTAGTTTTTTGTTTTGGCCTTATGCAAATGACAGGGGCACTAAGCTCAGGCCTGAGCCTTAGCTGTTGGCTTTAAAGCTTCTACCTCAGCAGATTTACACTGAGAAAACAATAAACAACACCACAATGCTCATCGACTGCATACAGACATGATTTGATTACACTGGAATATTAAAGATGCAACTTTGTTTTAAGGTTTTAGCCTCAGTTTACTCAGTCAGCAATTGACAAGGACATTGTCACCTACTAGTAAATCTACAGTAATGCTCTAAATAATCGACTCATTAACCACAGCAGTATTATGGGTAATTTTTCAGGATTTAGTCGGAAATATGGCTCAGTGAAAGCTTTCCGATGAATGGCAACAAGCCATATTTCTGACTAAATCCTGAAAAATTACCCATAGTTCTGCTGTGGTTAAGGAGTTGATTATTTAGGGCATGTATCTTTTATATTTGATAATTACTGAATTTATTTAACCCTTTGAGTGCCAGGGGCCGATCTCATCGGCCCAAAACCTACAAAATAAGTCTGTTAAAGAATATAAGAATAAATTATTAAAATTGTAAAAAATTGTAAAAAAAAAAAAAAAAAAAGGGTCAACCCTTCTATGACTAGCTTCCAGAATTTTTGCAAAAAACATCTGCCAATCATTGCATTCACTTTATATATATGCGAGGCTCCATGTAGGATATTAGATAATCCATAGGCCTAACAATATTTACCTTGACCTTGTAAGCCAGTGCATTTTCTTTATACATGTACATGTATATGCAAGTCTCCGGTATGTAGCCATGCATATATTTGAGAATACATTGGCCTAACAATCTTGACCTTGTAAGCCAGTGCATTCTCTTACATATGCGAGTCTCCCATAAGCAAAGTCATTCGTTCATATAATTAATCTCAGATAAACTTCAGCCCCTATATCAACCCTTCCCATTAATAATAAAATTATTAAAGTGATGGGAAACACTCCAGTAGGGTGATCAAATAGAAATGGAGAATAATCTTTCTCAAAGTAGTTATTTTTACAAATATTATATCCAAATTAACTACATTCATCGTCATTCTTATATATTAATTAAATAAAGTGACTTTTGATGGCGAAATAATTTTCATTAGTTTATTGCCGATAGATGCGTCCCGATTCGAGAAGCAAATATTTACATTTGAGCATAGTTCACACGATGTTTTCTATGGAGTGGTATGGTCAATTTGCTTGAGATTTTAGGCAATGTTAGTAGAATGCTACATTCCTCAAGTTGGCATAGCGCCTGCATACCAACTTAACAGTTTCACGAACAAGTACATACATGTGTAATATGTCTTTAAAAAGTACAATGCCCACAAAGTACAATTTCTTACATTCTTTAACAATTTTTTTAATATGTTTTCTTATATTCTTTAACAATTTTATCATTTTTTTATTACATTCTTTAACAATTTTTATCATTTTTTATCATTATTTCTTACATTCTTTAAAAAAAAATATCCTTTTTTTTTTTAATTCTTACATTCTTTAACAATTATTAAAAATAATATAAAATTTGTTAGGCCAATGCATTCTCTTATATATGCGAGGTGACCTATGGTCGACTCGCAGATATAAGAAAATGCATTAGCACAGGCCACAGGGTTTTCGCAAAAATTCAGGAAGCTTCTGTCATTGAAAGGTTAAACCACATCATTCATAGAGATGAAATTTTAATCTTAGCTGCCTAACCTCAAGCCCTATATCAACTATAGTATCCTACCCACTGTGTTAATTGAGTCCTTGTACCAAGCCTGCAAATAGTGTGTCTGTCATTTGCAGAATGAGGTCCCCAGAGGGTGAATTTAGTGACGCTATCCCGCATAGCGGGCTAGCATCACTAAATTCACCCTCTTGGGACCTCATTCTGCTTAGGCCTCATCTTCTGGGAAGTATCTATGGTATCAAATTAACATTGTTTTTAGTTACGTTTTCCCATCTGGGAAGTTTATATATCCCCTAATTTGCAGAAGATAAAATCCATAATTGAGGCGCCCAATAGGTGAACATCACCAACTTCAACTGGGAAACTTCTATCTGATCCTAGGTCTACCATAGCAGTTGAGGGCCTAAGCAGAATGAGGTCCCCAGAGGGTAAATTTAGTTATGCTAGCCTGCTATGCGGGGTAGCGTCACTAAATTCACCCTCTGGGGACCTCATTCTGCAAATGACAGACACGCTATTTGCAGGCTTGCCCTGTACAGTATTAGGAGTGGAGAGTAAATGTAATTATAGGCTGTACTCTGGTGGCCAGTAGACTCAAAGGGCCGTGAGATGATTGATTGACCAACCTCTGTGGGTGCGCTCGTCACATACTAGTACATGGGACAACATCATCATAAATCTAATTATATAAGTAGATTGAATCGTGACCAATAGTTAGTGCTTTCACCTCACCTATTATACTATCACAGGTAATTCTCCTCATTATGGCCAGGTGATATAATCATTCTTAATACATGTAACTAATTGGGTAGGACAAAGAGTGCAATGACATTTGTTATATTGTTTTGTAATCGAAGTGGATCAGCTGGTTTCTTGATCATATTCTAACAATGCCTCAATTGTAGTAGTGTACATGTTTACAGTCATGGATAACCGAAGCACACAGGGTGAGGGGGAATAGATCTTTAACCTTTTCTATACCAAATGGTTTCTCCCACTTAGTTATAATTGTATACCTTGGAATGGTCTATTATTAATTTTGAGGGGTATTCATGAAAAATAAGCAGATAACATGCAGGTGAAAAGATGATAGAAGTTCAGAAGGTTTGGTGTAAACAATATTTATTTAAAAAAAATCAAACATAACACAGACACAATATACATGTAGATACATAGAGATTTATAAAGAGGATTGGACAACAAGCAAAATTCAGAAGGTTTCATATTTATTGAAGAGAAATATTTCGATAGGTGGAGCTCCGTGGTCCAGTGGTTAGCACATTCGACTTGTCTTCACTGTCCACACAGCGGGATGAGTTCGCAGCCGACCAGTGTTCTATTGTGAGTTTTCAGTAACTTTTCACACAACAGTGGCTTGGCCGTTTGGGGCAATGTCCAATTGTTTGTTGTACACTGTTTGAATCTCTGGACAAGTTGTGACCCTTGATCGAGGTCGTCCATATTGTGTCTGCTTTGCACCACCCGTGCTTTATAAGGGTACGTGATTATGAGTGAAAGATCTTGTCAGTATGCTAGCCACATGTTATCTCGCTATACTCTTGGCTGTATCTCCCCTGTCCCCGGTGCCGTGGATGGTTACTGAGTGTTTAGGCTCATCAGGGTAATTCATTGTAATTGTAATACTTTGAGCGCTTTAGGCCACATGTTATCTCGCTATACTCGTGGCTGTATCTCCCCTGTCCCCGGTGCCGTGGATGGTTACTGAGTGTTGAGGCTCATCAGGGTAATGCATTGTAATTGTAATACTTTGAGCGCTTTAGGCCACATGTTATCTCGCTATACTCTCGGCTGTATCTCCCCTGTCCCCGGTGCCGTGGATGGTTACTGAGTGTTTAGGCTCATCAGGGTAATGCATTGTAATTGTAATACTTTGAGCGCTTTAGGCCACATGTTATCTCGCTATACTTTCGGCTGTATCTCCCCTGTCCCTGGTGCCGTGGATGGTTACTGAGTGTTTAGGCTCATCAGGGTAATGCATTGTAATTGTAATACTTTGAGCGCTTTAGGCCACATGTTATCTTGCTATACTCTTGGCTGTATCTCCCCTGTCCCTGGTGCCGTGGATGGTTACTGAGTGTTGAGGCTCATCAGGGTAATGCATTGAAATTGTAATACTTTGAGCGCTTTAGGCCACATGTTATCTCGCTATACTCTCGGCTGTATCTCCCCTGTCCCCGGTGCCGTGGATGGTTACTGAGTGTTTAGGCTCATCAGGGTAATGCATTGTAATTGTAATACTTTGAGCGCTTTAGGCCACATGTTATCTCGCTATACTCGTGGCTGTATCTCCCCTGTCCCCGGTGCCGTGGATGGTTACTGAGTGTTTAGGCTCATCAGGGTAATGCATTGTAATTGTAATACTTTGAGCGCTTTAGGCCACATGTTATCTTGCTATACTCTTGGCTGTATCTCCCCTGTCCCCGGTGCCGTGGATGGTTACTGAGTGTTGAGGCTCATCAGGGTAATGCATTGTAATTGTAATACTTTGAGCGCTTTAGGCCACATGTTATCTCGCTATACTCTTGGCTGTATCTCCCCTGTCCCCGGTGCCGTGGATGGTTACTGAGTGTTTAGGCTCATCAGGGTAATGCATTGTAATTGTAATACTTTGAGCGCTTTAGGCCACATGTTATCTCGCTATACTCGTGGCTGTATCTCCCCTGTCCCGGTGCCGTGGATGGTTACTGAGTGTTTAGGCTCATCAGGGTAATGCATTGTAATTGTAATACTTTGAGCGCTTTGGGCCACATGTTATCTCGCTATACTCGTGGCTGTATCTCCCCTGTCCCCGGTGCCGTGGATGGTTACTGAGTGTTGAGGCTCATCAGGGTAATGCATTGTAATTGTAATACTTTGAGCGCTTTAGGCCACATGTTATCTCGCTATACTCTTGGCTGTATCTCCCCTGTCCCCGGTGCCGTGGATGGTTACTGAGTGTTTAGGCTCATCAGGGTAATGCATTGTAATTGTAATACTTTGAGCGCTTTAGGCCACATGTTATCTTGCTATACTCGTGGCTGTATCTCCCCTGTCCCTGGTGCCGTGGATGGTTACTGAGTGTTTAGGCTCATCAGGGTAATGCATTGTAATTGTAATACTTTGAGCGCTTTAGGCCACATGTTATCTCGCTATACTCTTGGCTGTATCTCCCCTGTCCCTGGTGCCGTGGATGGTTACTGAGTGTTTAGGCTCATCAGGGTAATGCATTGTAATTGTAATACTTTGAGCGCTTTAGGCCACATGTTATCTTGCTATACTCTTGGCTGTATCTCCCCTGTCCCCGGTGCCGTGGATGGTTACTGAGTGTTTAGGCTCATCAGGGTAATGCATTGTAATTGTAATACTTTGAGCGCTTTAGGCCACATGTTATCTCGCTATACTCTTGGCTCTATCTCCCCTGTCCCCGGTGCCGTGGATGGTTACTGAGTGTTGAGGCTCATCAGGGTAATGCATTGTAATTGTAATACTTTGAGCGCTTTAGGCCACATGTTATCTCGCTATACTCTTGGCTCTATCTCCCCTGTCCCCGGTGCCGTGGATGGTTACTGAGTGTTGAGGCTCATCAGGGTAATGCATTGTAATTGTAATACTTTGAGCGCTTTGGGCCACATGTGATGAGGTGCTTTACAAATGTTATAACGGAACATTGTTATTATTTATATATCATAAGTTCAACAAATGCCGAGAACTTATTATCTGAACATTTCCCAACTACATGTGTACATGTACTTGCATATGTCTCAATAAATTAATAATTTCAGTAATTCTCAATATTAGTGGAGCCCTATATATAATACTCTATTCCATACCGGTTTCTTGAAATTGTTTTGAAACTTTGTGATGGGGACATGAATACCAGTAGTAGACACTAGTTTAACACTTTCATGGTGGGAGCAGCGCTGGTGCAGCCTTAAAGATCCTGTGCCAGTGCATTCTCTTATATATGCGAGTCTCCCATAGGTTGTGGTCTTGTACAATAAAAACACATACTGTACACAACATTATAACTTTATAATATTGCCTGCTCTGCATCCGTTTTCCATGGATGCATATACATGTACCTCGTACTCTATGCATCTGTTACATTACCTTTATCAAGCCTGGGTTTAGTGTGTCTGTCATTTGCAGAATGAGGTCCCCAGAGGGTGAATTTAGTGATGCTATCCCGTATAGCAGGCTAGCATCACCAAATTCACCCTCTGGGGACTTCATTCTGCATGGCCTCATCTACTACTATGGGAGACATAGACTCAGATTGAGGTTCCCAAATGGTGAATATTGTGATGTACACCCATTGGGAACCTTGATTATGCAATGTTCCTCTGCCAATTTGGGGATATTGAGAAACTAAACTAAAAAAGAAATAGAATCTATGTGAAGAAGTTTCTACACAAATTTTATAGTAAAGAAATTCTCAAGAGGAGATAAGGCCTAAGCAGAATGAGGTCCCAAGAGGGTGAATTTAGTGATACTAGCCCACTACGTGGGATAGTGTCACTAAATTCATCCTCTGGGGACCTCATTCTGCAAATGACAGGCACAATAAACTCAGGCTTGTGTGTCAGCAGCATATTCTTATTTACCTCTGATCACCATACATGTACAGTAATGCCCTAATTAACAAAATATGGCTTGTTGCCATTCATCGGAAAGCTCTTGGCGAGAGCTTTCCGATAAATGGCAACAAGCCATATTTCCGACTAAATCCTGAAAAGTTACCCATAATTCTGCTGTGCTTAAGGGGTCGATTACTTGGAGCATTACTGTATATATAGTGATGCTATTCTGCATATGTCAAGACACACTAAATTCAGGCTTGACGTTTATTTGATTTGCCTGAAGCTTCAAACATTCTGATTAACTCTATATAAAGGCCTTTTTTATAAATAGACAGAAATTATATGGGCAAATATTAATATCACAAAGCAGCTAGCAGATTGATGATAGATCAACAAAGATAGCCCCCTCTATATCAGTACCGCTGGAAGGCGATACCAGCTGACACATGGTAACATCTCTGTCATCATTGGTTCATCTTATCTCGCGGCCAATACGTGGTAACACCTCTGTCATTAATGGTTCTTGCTATCTCGCGGCCAATACCTGGTAACACCTCTGTCATTAATGGTTCTTGCTATCTCATGGCCCAAACCTGGTAACACCTCTGTCATCATTGGTTCTTCCTCTCTCGTGGACCATACAGGTACCTGGTAACACTATTGTCATCATTGGTTCATACTACATGTATCTCATGGCCCATACAGGTACCTGGTAGTAATCTGTCATGATTGGTTCGTACTACAGTAATGCCTTAAATAATCGACTCCTTAACCACAGCAGAATTATGGGTAATTTTTCAGGATTTAGTTGGAAATATGGCTTGTTGCCATTCATCGGAAAGCTCTCACTTCAGGATTTAGTCGGAAATATGGCTTGTTGCCATTCATCGGAAAAATCCTGAAAAATTACCCATAATTTTGCTGTGGTTAAGGAGTCGATTATTTAGGGCAATACCATACATGTATCTCATGGCCCATAACTGGCAACACTCTGTCATCATTGGTTCACCCTATCTCGCAGCCCACACCTGGTAACACCCGTCATTATTGGTTCTTGCTACCTGTTCATCATATCTCATGGCCGATACGATACCTAACATCTCTCTCATTATTGGTTCTTATCTCTCTCTGTGGGGTGTGGTGGGTGATACCTGGTAACATATCTGTCCTGATTGGTTCCTGTTATCATCATAGCTTGGCGCATTTCAATCCGAACAATAATTGTCATCAATGTGAGTAGTGAGTCTCAGGTGCCTAATAATCGTGAGGGATTGGGTGGGGATTTAGGCTTAAATTAATAATAGTGATGGCAATTTATTTCACTCTGCATGTACGGTACATGTATGTCTCAATGCCAAATAATAGTGATTGTTGGGAATTTTCTCCAACATTAATAAATGTGCTGACACTATTATTAGGACCTGAGAGTACTATATATAGATAGAACCGCATGAGTGTCTGAATTTAGACGAAATTATCGCACGAGATTTGTTGGCGGAGCGATACCTCGAGTGCGGGACACAGTCCCGCACGAGAGGTATCGCATTCCGCCAACAAATCAATTTTTATTACATATCTACGTATCATAGTAAGTTGACCCACAATCGTACATCTCCGGTACAGAAAATGTGAATTTAATTGAGTTTTAACGGCATTTTAGGATTAACGCAATAATCAGACAGGGAGCCCTTCTATCCGCGAGTGAACTTGACCCATCTTGACCCGCGCAAAGGTGTTAATTGGGTTTTCCCAGATTTTTCCAAAAATATAACCCAATCAGCGCGCTGCGATTTCGGCAAGCGGGTTGTCGCCCTTGCGTTGAAAAGTTGAAAAAGTAAAAATAGTAACGGCGAAAGCCAGTCTAACAACACTGAATGAAATAGTTCCGTCGACAGATTGCACTAGTGCGATTCTGAGAATTATCACACGCCTGGAACGTCGTGCGATCATGCGAATTACGTTGATAGATATGTAATAAATTAAGTTATTTTATATCTTGAAATTTGCATGCTCTGCATCAGTTTCCTTCCATACACAAGCCTCGTACCCTACAGTAATGCCCTAAGTAATCGACTCCTTAACCACAGCAGAATTTTGGGTAACTTTTCAGAATTTAGTCAGAAATATGGCTTGTTGCCATTCATCGATGAATGGCAACAAGCCATATTTCCGAGTAAATCCTGAAAAGTTACCCATAATTCTTCTGTGGTTAAGAAGTTGATTAATTAGAGCATTACTGTACCTTTATTGGAATTAACCGAGGGCTTAATTCACACAATCTGATTAAACTCAGAAATAGAATTTGATTTTATTCTTCTCTACTGTGATATAATTAGGTTACATGTACTCCTGTGTGCCACATAGAAGTGCAGGTTGGAATATAAGTGCAGGGCGGAAATATCTGAGATATTTAATAATAGTGCAGGGCGGAATAGAAGTGTGGTGGAAACAAACAAATAACTTGGAACAATTATTTTTGCAGACTTGAGTATAAAGCAAGTTTTTGCAATTGATGCACTTACATTTGACACATGCACAGGAAAATGTGACCGTCGTTGTTTACATGCCACGTGTACATGTACCTTTATTTGGCACACAAGAGTAAATCGCAAGATAAAGGCACCTTATAAATAGAGAGCATTCTCCTGTTGAAGTTAGATAGGTAAATATTAATACCACTAGGCTGTTACACCCCTGGTTAAGTGGTCCTGCTAAATATGCTAAACGATGCTTTTTCTTGACACCATCAGTTTGTCTGTCATACCAGCATCATAACAAGTTAGCAGGACCACTTGACAGGGGAGGCAGGGTGTGTTGTTAGCTACTATTAGTCGGGATATTTTTACCCTGTGCCAATGCATTCTCTTATATATGCGAGTCGACCATAGGTCGCCTCGCATATATAAGAGAATGCATTGGCCTAACAATTTTTTATCATTTTTTTTAAATAAATGTTTCTTACAATTTTTATGACATAAAATAAAAAACATCCATTACCCTGCAGGGAGCCCCACGCATATATAGAAGCATAGAGAAGAGTGTTGTCTGCTCATGTTTGTCTGGGGCTCTGTATGGGTGAAATTATAAAATTGTTAAAGAATACAAGAAAAAATTATTAAAATTGTTAGGCCAATGCATTCTCTTATATATGCGAGGCGACCTATGGTCGACTCGCATATATAAGAGAATGCATTGGCACAGGGTAAAAATATCTAAATAATCGACTCCTTAACCTCAGCAGAATTATGGGTAACTTTTCAGGATTTAGTCGGAAATATGGCTTGTTGCCATTCATCGGAAAGCTCTCCAACTAAATCCTGAAAAGTTACCCATAATTCTGCTGTGGTTAAGGAGTCGATTACTTAGGGCATTACTGTATGAATAAAATTACATGTAGATCAAACAAACATGGTACCTGTAAACAACACTTTGTCACTTGGTTCATGTTATGAAGGTATCTTGGTGTACCAAATCCGTCAGCTGATAACTGGTCACATAACTATCCTCATTGGTTCATCTTATCATCCTATCAATGCATTCAAACCAACCAATACCTGTCATCATCAGATCAGCCTTTCATTGTATCCCGTTGCATTAATATTTCACATTTGTTTTGCAATAAGGCCAAATATATTAAATGTCTGGTTCGGGATACACGTCTGAAAAAAAATAGGGTCTGCAGGTAGGCTTAAAATGTTCTTATTATACCCCCATGACCAAAGGAAATGGTGGGTCTGTCCAATGGGGCGTGTCGTTAAAACAATTAAATATCAATTAAAAAATATATCAGTTTAAAACAATTGCGACACTTTAAAAGATGCTTCAATAAACAATACATACAGTAATGCTCGGGGAGAGCTTTCCGATGAATGCCAACAAGCCATATTTCCGACTAAATCCTGAAAAGTTACCCATAATTCTGCTGTGGTTAAGGGGTCGATTACATAGGGCATTACTGTAATCAACAAGGCAGTTTACTTTTCAGATACCTCCTCATTTCTAATGGCCATAATTCACAAACACCTGAACCGATTCTTAAATTTCCAACACCCTTCGATTGAGTTAGAGCTATATTTTCCAATTTTAATACACAATTCTACCATGAACACATTTTTAGGGGAGGAGGTTTAATATAGGGTCGGTAGGGAAACCTGAACCACAAATAATTTTTTCTGTGGCCTAATATGTAGAATGTATCCTGTTCTAGTTATTTAAATTAATTTGCCACCAGGTGTTTTCCCTGCATAGTGACTTGAGCAATATTCAACAGATCTTCTTGATATTTCTTAATTGTAGTTCTCATTTGAGAAGACGTTGGCCAAGTTCTATTTTATTTCCATTTAGAAATAACATTTGTGTTATTTCAATGATAAAGCATCTCTTGGTACATGGTGTGTGGCTCAAATTTGAGAACATGCTGAGGTTTCAGGGGACATGGGGTCTACGACCTTTTATTTAAATAAAAAATACAGCACACCAGCCGGTACATTCCCCATAAATTCCTACTGTTTTTAGTGAAGTTTTAGTTTTGTGGTGTGAAAAAATGGTAGAGGAAAAAAATGGTAGATTTTTTTGAGTGTGGTGGTGACCCTAGTAACAAAAACACAAGATTTAAAGGTGAATTCCCTGCTAGATGCATAAGATTTTTTGCATAAGAAGTTTCCCCAAATGTCAATCTTTATGAAAATATTTACACTATTGGAACGAAGCCTGAATTGAGTGTGTCTGTCATTTGCAGAGTGAGGTCCCCCAAGAGGGTGAATTTAGTGACACTATCCTGCATGGTGGGCTAGCATCACTAAATTCACTCTCTGGGGACCTCATTCTGCTTAGCCTCAATTGTTATGGGAGACCTAGGATCAGATTGAAGTTCCCCAGTTGAAGTTGGTGATGTTCACCCATTAGTCACCTCTATTATGCATTTTATCTTTTCCAAATTAGGGGATATAGAATCTGAACAGAAGGGTGAAAAGTAACAGAAAACAATGTTAATATGAGACAATAGATACTTCCCAGAAGATGTTGCCTTAGCAGAATGAGGTCCCCAGAGGGTGAATTTGGTGAAGCTATCCTGCCAGGCGGGATAGCGTCACTAAATTCGCCCTTTGGGGACCTCATTCCGCGAAAGTCAGACTCCTTAAATTCATGTTTGATTGTAACCTGAATATTGTGGTAACAGATGTTGTTTTGTCCTATATACAGTAGCTACATGTATGTTACATATTCAGCTTGTCTGCACAATTATATTTATAGATTGGTAGGTAGGATGTTCATATTTGTTTTTAGAAAAGCAAGATATGATCAGAAAGAATAATAATGCATATTGACAAATGTGAATAGATTTATACACAGATAAATTAAGTATACTATAAGCAGCCTAGACCAAGCCTTGAAATAGGGTGTCTGTCGTTTGCAGAATGAGGTTCCCAGAGGGTGAATTTAGTAACACTATCCTGCATAATGGGCTAGCATCACTAAATTCACCCTCTTGGGACCTCATTCTGCTTAGGCCTTATCTCTTCTTGAGAATTTCTTTATTATAAAATTTGTGTAGAAACTTCTTCACATAGATTCTATTTCTTTTTTAGTTTAGTTTCTCAATATCCCCAAACTGAGGTGTAAGCAGAATGAGGTCCCCAGAGGGTGAATTTGGTGATGCTAGCCCGCTATGTGGGGTAGCATCACTAAATTCACCCTCTGGGGACCTCATTCTGCAAATGACAGACATGCTATATCAAGGCTTGGACTAGACCAATAATAGCATCAGTTAGCATGACATTAGCCTTGAATTAAGTTTGATCTTTTTATTTTTACACACGTTTATACCAAATACTCATTGACACATATGGTAGTTATCCCTTAGGAAATGTTTAGATAATAACTTCAACAAACAACATATATAGGTCGTTTGATGGTGATACAATTTTCCAGTCATATGTGACCCGCCATATCAAATCCAGTCGGAAGTCGGTATTTTTTTACCCTGTGCCAATGCATTCTCTTATATATGCGAGTCGACCATAGGTCGCCTCGCATATATAAGAGAATTCATTGGCCTAACAAATTTTTACAATTCTAATAATTTGTTCTTGTATTCTTTAACAATTTTATAATTTCACCCATACAGAGCCCCAGACAAACATGAGCAGACGACACTCTTCTATATGCTTCTATATATGTGTGGCGCTCCCTGCAGGGTAATGGATGTTTTTTATTTTATGTCCTAAAAATTGTAAGAAACATTTATTTAAAAACATGATAAAAAATTGTTAGGCCAGTGTATTCTCTTATATATGCGAGGCGACCTATGGTCAACTCGCATATATAAGAGAATGCATTGGCACAGGGTAAAAAAAATCCCGACTTCCGACTGCATTTGATATGGCGGGTCATGTATACAGAACTACTTGTAAGCCTGTGGCTGTGCAGATTTGTGACAGCACGAAAACTGCTCAACGGAGTCTGTGTCTCTTATCACTTTAACCCTTTCTATACTAAATGGATTCTCCCACCCAGTTATAGAAGTATTCATTGAATTGGTCTATTATTCATCTGGAGGGGTTTTCACAGATAATAAAAGTGCAGGAGTCATGCTTAATGGAGGGAAATGTTCAGATTATAAGCAGTGATGAATTGCCAAATAAAGAGCTGGGGGAACGGTCCATTCATCGCGAAGCGATGACCGACGCGGAACCTGTCGCGGGGGGAGAGCAAGAGAGGGGGTGTCCCCCTCTCGGTGGGGGGGGGGGGTCCCGGGGGATCTCCCCCCGGAAAATTTTGAAATTTTGAGCACAAACGAGGCCCTCTGGTTACTTTTCAGAACATTGTGACATTGTAAGTATAGAACTTTTATGGTACCGCAAAATGTCTATAGTTGACTTTGAATTATAATAGACCATTCTATGATCAAGCAAATCATGTCGATGTATTCTTGTCTTACCAAATGCAAACGCAATAAAATGAATACGTTCACATTGTGTAATCGATCAGAGGACGATCCATTCTAATTTCAAACCAACTCAAGAAATCTTATGAAAATTAACGTTATATTGGAATTAACAAGAGCAATTTAAATTTAATTGACCGTAGAACAAATGTTTGATAATTGAGAGACTACATTACTCACAGTAACAGTTAAGTCACATTAACTTCCAGAACAGACGCTTCTTTGTAGTTTCCTCGTCCGTCTCAGCTTTTCGCTTCTTCACGCGAGTGTCATCAGCAGAGTGGTGTTTTCTCAGCCAAGTTATTGCATATTTTTCTGGACTCCAATTTTCAATCGGTGGCCCATTCAACTTTAGAAACATTAACCAAGAAACATTCTCAACGAGCAGGCGATTCCTCAAAATAGTACACGTCAAGTTCATTTGGCTGAATCCTCTCTCACATTCAGCTGACGATATTGGAATGACCTGGACGCATTTCAGCAAAGGCGCAAGTTCTTCAGGCACACGTCGGCCATTATTTTCTACGAATGTTTTGTACGCATCGACGATAGAACTACTGGCTAAACGAAAACGGCTGCATAGAGATCTGATCTCATCCACTCCGAATCCGTCTTCAATATCAACGGGCCAGTATTCCGGGTGTAACATCTTGATTTCACCAAGAAGAATATTGATACTCGGTGACCTTCCGCTGCCCACACGACGCAGTTGTAGCGAATAGTCTATCTTGGAGTGCACTTACGAGCTGATCAATCAACTTTTCTTGATCAATTCTGACTAACTTGGCGTTTGAAACTAGATTTATGCTTGCAAAGTAACCACTCTTTATAGCATCGTTAGCTGTCATCGCTTTCGTCCCAGTTTTAGTTTTGAGTAACTCAATTGCTCGTATCGTGCGTCGCACACATTTGTCCGCCTTGACTATGTCCATGTCTCGCTTTTGGAGTAGTTCAGAGAGCTCCGATAGTTCGAACAAGAGGTCATACATAGATGCTAAATCCATTAAGAACTCAGGTGATCTAAGACGTCTTCGGAGACCCTCAAATTGAGCGGATGATTTTGTATTTGCAGCAGCTTTCG
Organism: Siphonodentalium dalli; assembly: GCA_032622095.1. Taxonomy (NCBI): domain Eukaryota; kingdom Metazoa; phylum Mollusca; class Scaphopoda; order Gadilida; family Siphonodentaliidae; genus Siphonodentalium; species Siphonodentalium dalli. The sequence continues at coordinate 251,732,976 of CP136063.1, forward strand.
ATTCGAAGTGTTTGTAGAGTGACTCTGTGATTCTAGATTCAGTGCAATCTCTTTCAGTTCCCTCTGATTTTTGGGCGACTGGCTATAAACGTTTTTCTATAAATATTTTGAAATGCGATACACCATTGAGTTTGGATACTGAATCTCCAACAGCTAGTTCTAGTCGGTGGCTGAGACAATGCCATGTGATGATGTTTGGGAAGTCCTTGTGAAGTAACTCCATTACACCAGAGTTTTTCCCAGTCAGTGCACTGGCGCCATCGCTTGTGAAACCTATGAGGTGGTCACTTAAATAGAGTTTATCAAATATCATCAGCGTTCTCACCATCACATAGTTCCCTTAAGTCTAGAAATATAAATTGTGGGTCACCAGAATCAAATTCGGCCTTCAGGTAAACAATCATAGTAGATTTCTGGGATATTGTAGTTGATTCGTCGATGAGAATTGATAGTTTTCCCTTGTGCAAATTGAGTGATTTGCACAAATTTGTGCGCATATCTTGAGCAATATGGTTAACTATATTGACAGCTGAAAATTTTGAGTGTAACCCCACACCCACTTGAGCTCCATTCATATTTTGCAAATCAATCAAACCTTGGAAGTCACTGTACGGCCTGTCGTTTTTGGCAATGTAATATGCTGATCGAATGACATTTTCCGTTGATAACAGGTGTTTCCTTTGTAGTCTATCTACACTGTTCGTGATAACGTCGCGATCCTTTTGGAGAAGGAGGTCAGAAGCATTCTTGTGGGCATCATAATTGACATGCTTATATATTTTCTTCCTCAGTGATGACAACTCTGACTCACGACATTTACCATTAGCTTTTGATTCGAAGTGTTTGTAGAGTGACTCGTAATTGTTCCATACAGCAGAAACAGTTCTGAAACTACTCGCCACCCAACGTGTGCTTAAGAATGTTCCAATTTTCAGGAGCTGTGATTCTAGATTCAGTGCAATCTCTTTCAGTTCCCTCTGATTTTTGGGCGACTGGCTATAAACGTTTTTCTATAAATATTTTGAAATGCGATACACCATTGAGTTTGGATACTGAATCTCCAACAGCTAGTTCTAGTTGGTGGCTGAGACAATGCCATGTGATGATGTTTGGGAAGTCCTTGCGAAGTAACTCCATTACACCAGAGTTTTTCCCAGTCAGTGCACTGGCGCCATCGCTTGTGAAACCTATGAGGTGGTCACTTAAATAGAGTTTATCAAATCCGATTTTTTTCAAACATGACAATAAATCTGAGTAAATATCATCAGCGTTCTCACCATCACATAGTTCCCTTAAGTCTAGAAATATAAATTGTGGGTCACCAGAATCAAATTCGGCCTTCAGGTAAACAATCATAGTAGATTTCTGGGATATTGTAGTTGATTCGTCGATGAGAATTGATAGTTTTCCCTTGTGCGAACGGATTGATTTGCATATCTTGAGCAATATGGTTAACTATATTGACAGCTGAAAATTTTGAGTGTAACCCTACACCCACTTGAGCTCCATTCATATTTTGCAAATCAATCAAACCTTGGAAGTCACTGTACGGCCTGTCGTTTTTGGCAATGTAATATGCTGATCGAATGACATTTTCCATTGATAACAGGTGTTTCCTTTGTAGTCTATCTACACTGTTCCTGATAACGTCGTGATCCTTTTGGAGAAGGAGGTCAGAAGCATTCTTGTGGGCATCAGAATTGACATGCTTATATATTTTCTTCCTCAGTGATGACAAATCTGACTCACGACATTTACCATTAGCTTCGATTGAGATTTCTCGCCATTCCTTGCTTAGAACTACACCCTGCGTCTTATTTGGACCAAGATCCTTTACATCTACACACGTTTGGCATCCTAATTTTCCATCCTTGCATATTAACCCTTTACCCAACAGAACGGCCCTGTGCCAATGCATTATCTTATATATGCGAGGCGACCTATGGTCGACTCGCATATATAAGAGAATGCATTGGCACAGGGCATAACTGTAACTATCACAATGTGGTCAAGGAGCCGGTTCCAATGATATCCATATTTGTATGGTTCTATTGAGACAGACCGAAGATATTTTAGGCTGTTGAAGCTTTATTTGGCCGGTATTGGCCGGTTTGTTGGGTAAAGGGGGAGACGCACGTTTGCCCAAAAAAATGTAATTTTTGGGTGGGTCAGATAAATTGGTAAAATCTTAATAATTCCATAACCATATGGACTAATACTCCACAGTGATATAGTACACATATTGAGGAATGCATACACTGTATTGGAAATATGAAAACATGGAACATCATGAGCGCATTTAAAAGAGATTTGTAACTTTTTATAATGAGTTCACTTTAGGTACCGAGAACTTTTTTTAACTGTCACTTCCATCATCAAACTCTGGAGACAGATGTAGCTTCATATCTGCTTTCCATGAGAGGAGGCCTCTTTCTGTAAAAAAAAGGAACACCCTTGTTATAAATGAAGTCAAACATTGGGTACCCTATTCTCAAAAATGACAATAATAAGTCAGACATTTGCAATAGGGACTATTTACAAATGTATGGAGGACAGGATGACCATAAAATAAATATTTTGAACTTGCAAAAAAGAAAAGCCAGCGAACTGAATTTGGATATTGAAGCGCTATGCACACAATATAATGATATGATAATATAACAAAAGGATGAATGTGAATAAATAGTGCAATTAAGAAAACAAATCTTCATTTCAAACTATTTGAGAAGTGATTCTTGGCCCATATTGACAGACTTCACATAATTAATATTAATCAAGTTTTCGAGTGATCTTATTTCTGTACAAAATGCCAGGTTTGTAAATTTAACTAGACTCTTGAAAGTTAGTATTCTCATCCAGTTGAACATGCATGTTACAGTAATGCCCAAAGTAATCGACTCTTTAACTACAGCAGAAATATGGGTAACTTTTCAGAATTTAGTCGAAAATATGGCTTGTTGCCATTGATTGGAAAGCTATCGGGGAGAGCTTTCCGATGAATGGCAACAAGCCATATTTCCGACTAAATCCTAAAAATTTACCCCTAATTCTGCTGTAGTTAAAGAGTCGATTACTTTGGGCATTACTCAGTATCTCTCAAAATATAATAAGAATGCCATTGATCCAATTTTTATCCATTTATCTAATGTAGCTATAATAATATAAAGAATTTCCACTATATTAAAATAACCAATCTCATAGTATGCCATTCAACATTAGTGGTAGTCTGTTGAAACACAGTTGAAGTTGACTCCATGTACATACATTCTATAGAATAATTTGAGTCAGATAATGGTTTATGCCAACAATTGACACATAACTGCTTGAGGTCATACAGTGGAAGGAAGAATGAATCAATTTGTCAATTTAGCAAAATGACTAAATAATATACCTGCTCATTTCTCAGTGTAGCACCTAATACTGGTAGTGTCAGCAAGGTGACCTCAGTCGGCATTGATCACTAATGTTGAGAAATCCATTGATTCAATTCCATTTACTGTTCGATCACCTATAAGAAACAGCAAGAGTAAAACATCAAAACTGTGATATAATTCAATTTAGCATGACCAATGACTTTCTGAGGGGAAATCAATAGAAAAAATATATTATGTAAATACTAAGCACTCACATTTTATATGTATCGGTGGACCACTTCTTGCACACCTGATATTATATATCAAGCTGTACATGTATATGGATCCCAGGCTTTTTAGCAGAGGAAATATTTCAGGCCTAGACAAATTTTAGCATAGGCTAGCCTATTGTTTTGGCTATTATAAATTAATAACAGGTGTGACTGGGTGTGAAGTATTTTTTTTATTACATGATTCTGCCCTTATTTCATTGAATTAACCCATTCTATAAACTGTGATATTAAAGTGATGTGAAACACTCTGGCAGAGTGATCAAATCGAAATTGAGAATACTCTTGCTCAAAGTTGTTATTTTTAGGAATATTAATCCAAATTGACAACAGAAACCGTAATTATAATATATTAATTAAATGCAGTGACTCGGTCACTCCTGACGGCGAAAAATCATTTGTGTCAGTTTATCGCTGATAGTTGCGTCCCGAATTGATATGTAAATATTTACAATTGAGTGTATTTCAGAGGATGATTTCTTTGGAGTGGTATGTTTGATTTCTTTGATTTCAGCGATGTTGGTAGAATGATACATTCTCCAGGTAGGCATAGCACCTGAGTACTAACTTATAAATTTCACGCACCAGAACAAATCTACCATATGTCTTTTAAATTTGTTTAACAACAGGAAATAGAGCCAGGTGACCTTTGACATCTGGTTAGTCGTCTGTTTGCATTATGTACACTACGCGTATGTCTCAAAATACTATGGCTTCAAATATTTTTCCAACAAGCTACATGTATAATGAAGAGTTTCTTTAAACAATGATTTGTTATGTGAAATATCATCGCATGCCTTATGGAAGCCGATGTTTTTGCGTCCCATTTGTTGATTAAAGTACTAGTATGTTTTGGTTCATGTAATAAATAGAATCTATAACTCGGCCCCAGTTTATAGTGGAATTTACCAAACTCGTCCAGTAAATTAGGGCTGGACCTCACCAAATGCTCAGTGCAGACCTAATTTGCTGGACTCGTTTTGCAAAATTTTGCTATAAATTGGAGACAAGTTATGGATCTCAATTTAGTACCATAGACATGTACATGTATCTTGTTCATTTGTTTTATTTTGCATAAACATCGTATGGTAGAAAATAGCAGTATTTTTGTCAGATACATGTACTAGCAGATTGGCGAATATGAAGCTGATAAATACTAGCCGGTTCAAAATTCAAATGGAATGGTAGTTATGATTTGATACTCTTTAAAGGGATACCTGTATGTAGAGCTACACATGTAAAAGGCCATAAAATGCATAACATTTTGCAAAATAAAGCAATTATATAGCGATAAGAATCATGATACTTATTCTCATCAGATTTCAACTCGTGTGTAAACCTGAGAGTCTGATATTATTGTTTACACACAACTTTTGGTGCTTAATTACTACCGGTAGTTCAGTCATGAACGTAGTCCATATTCTTATCAGCAATATGCAAAATCGGCCATGTTTACATCCTTCAATTGCTTCATTGCATACTATGCATGGCCATATTCATTATTTATTTGAATTGTTGAACAAATATGATTAAGTAACAAGAAAAACACACAATGTTTGGTGATCAATTGATTAACAGTACAATGCTCTATATAAAGATGTGTGGCAAAGGGCACAGGGATATGTTCTTTAGCTGAATTATTGAAAATATTGTGATGAAATATAAACGCTTCTCTCATAAACTGTATTGTTTGTCCACTGGTCAGCAGTAGAAAATGGCATGTGGTCAGCAGGATTCAAATTTTATCAGAAATAACAAATGGAAAAAAAAATGACAACAATGACTATGATGATAAAAATATGCTCTATATGACTGACGCTTCCGACGTTTAGTTTTGTGCATTTTGTATAATTTTAATGTTGCGTTGTCCACATGTTTGTTGTGTCCGCCATTTTGTAAACAATAACAATCTAAACAAAACGTGCAAGGAAAGTAGACAAACTTACATCAAAGTACACAATCCTTCATGGGATCGTCGGTACCACCAATACTGACATGCCCAATGTGACTTAGTCTTTAGTGTGAGTCATTATTGCGAGCAATCGGGCGTTAGATCCAGCCTTAATTCGCCAATATGCAGCTGAAAAACGCTTCTGTTTACGCTTATTTCTCTGATTACCGGAAACTGACTCACCACTGTCGTATATACACCGTGCTATATAGTTCCCAGTATTTTGCGTAAAACAAAAGTATATTTTCATATTCTGTGTTCATAAACAATGTAAATAAACCAGAAAAGTCTAACCATATTCAATATGACAATTTTAAGAGACCATTATGCCGTTTTATCATTGTCGCAATGATACCAAGCTTATTTTCGATAGATGGCAGAAAAAAAAAAATTCTTCTGGCGATTTTCGATTTCTAATCGGTCTAATGTTGATCAAATTAATTTAAATGGAAGTTATTAATGCCAATATGACTTCTCCTGATATTTTTCCACATAACTCCTTGACGATCGGGTTGCATGTTAAGATATTTGTTTGTTTACTCGGCAAATGGGAAGCATGATCAAATGTACTTGCCTGTGTTTATCATGGCGGCCATTCTGTAGATTGTCGACATCCTGGAATCAGTCTCTAATGGCTGAACCGCTCATTTCACGAAAAAACAAAGGCTCCTCTCATGTACACCAGATCCTATAGCATACAATAGTCCATACTTCAGGTCAATATTTTTTTTTATTTTGAAGTTCTCGGTACCTAAAGACATGTTATTTTTTCCATATATTTCCCAAATTTGTCAAATTAAAGTGTTCTTTTTCAAAAACCACACATTGGGAACACTAATTTTTTCACCAACACAGTCTATGTGTGACACTGAACTATGTGAGATGTGGTTGCTATGCATATTTCTTTTTTACATCGTTGTTTTTGGCTTATAGAAAAATGATGTTTTCAATTATTTCAGCCATTTTTTGGCCAAACATGCATCTGACCCTTAACCAAGGGTATATCTCTTTCTTGGATTTCCACATCTCATCTGACCACAATATTGGTTTCACAAGGACAGCCGTGAGAGTGCCATGTCGATGTCATTGGTGGCGCTGAGTTTTGAATTGTACTTATCGTCGTGATCGGCAAAGTTTTCCAGTGGTACTGTTGTCTCCCCGTGCGAACAGCTGTCCACTTCAGTCGATTTATTTGTATTTTGTTTCGTGAAAAACGACGACAAGTTACTCTGACGAGACATTATAATAGTATTGTTGTGAATATGCGGGAAACACCGCTCGTGCCGGTATACGACGTATGTTCGGGATGCTCGTGTTAAGGTATGTTATAGAATACATATCATTATCGTATATCATTCATTCTATGTCATATACTAGGTTACAATCTCACGGGTACCCACTTATATATTCTTGCGGTTTCATATAGAATTCCTTGGTGTGCCGTGTTTAACGAATTATACCCGGCTCGCTCTGACAGTGTTTATCTTTCACGGTGCGTATGCAAACATGATCACCTGAATGTGGTACCGCTCGAGTTAAACTGTTAAAACACTTTCATTAGCACAGACTCAGTCATAAAAATATATATATATACGCTACGAATATATGACTCACGAGTAACACGATGTGATCAAGTTCGATTTGGACGGGTGCAGAGTATAAAATATTTGTTTCATTAACTCATCTTCGTCTGAACTGGACAAATTAAATGGGTGGACGGCGTTCCCCCGACGAAAAAGGTGGGGGGACGGCGTTCTCCCGCGTTCCCCCTGCAATTCACCACTGATTATAAGACATAAGTTCAACCAACAACCTGCTTAACTTATTATCTGAACATTTCCTATGGGAAATACTTATCAGTGAGTATTTAGTACATGTATAGAAATGGGTTTAGAAAAATAGGCTAACAAATTCACGAATTGGCCTCATATTTGGCCAATTTTCTTAAGAACACAAACCACTGGATTCCGGAATTTGTTATTGGATAATGCAGAAAATCATATACCTGTATATGTATACTGCTATATCTATTATATACATTGTATTTTGGAACTTCTGTCTGTATGTACAGTATGTGTGTTATAGAATCGAAAACTGCTCGACTGCTCCAACTCAAATTTGGAACAATATGGATGGGTCCAATTCCACGTGTGACTGTCCTTGACCTCGCTCATATACGCTCATATACATGTAGGCATGTTTCTGGACCGATCGAACAAAGGTTTTTTTTCTTGATGGAGGCGATCACAATGAAATCCCTAAATAACCCTGATGAAGTCGGGCACATCAGCTAGTATATATATATATATATATATATGTATATACATATAAATATATTCTCTTTTCTAATAAGAGATGTGACTTGAGAAATAATCAGTGAATTAAAATGCGCATGATATTATATTGCTGAATATAACCTTTACCGTGTAATTCTCAGGTTTAATATTATTAACTTTCTCTTTGAACTAAACTGAAATTAATTCTAGAAGCCACTCGGGGTGACACGCCAAACACAGCTACAATTTATTTTGGAATTACCATAATGGAATACACATGTACTGGTATATACATGTAGATTGAAAGCAAATTCACAGAGCGAATTCTATTTATTTGGGTCACCAGGAAACCATAAAGATAACTTAGTTAATTCCATTTTAATCATTGTCTTTATAAGTCTTGAAATAGTGTGTCTGTCATTGGCAGAATGAGGTCCCCAGAGGGTGAATTTACTGACCCTACCCTGCACAGTGGGCTAGCATCACTAAATTCACCCTCTGAAGATCTCATTCTGCTTAGGCCTCATCTTCTGGGAAGTATTTATAGTCTCAAATTAACGATTTTATTTACTTTTTCCTTCCTGTTCAGTTTCTATATCCCCTAAATTTGCAGAAGATAAATTGCATAATCGAGGTGACTAATGCCATAATGGGTGAACATAACCAACATCATCTGGGAAAGTTAAATCTGATCCTAGATTTACCATAGCAGTTGATGCATAAGCAGAATGAGGTTCCCAGAGGGTGAATTTGGTGACGCTAGTCCTCCATGAACTAAATTGACCCTCAGGGGACCTCATTCCGTAAATGTCAGACGAACTATTTCAAGGCTGATGTCTTCAAGGCCTCAATTGGTTCTTATGTGGGAACATACATGTATGCCATGCTTTGTGATGTGTACAGTAATGCCCTAAGTAATTGACTTTTTAACCACAGCAGAATTATGGGTAACTTTTCAGGATTTAGTCGGAAATATGGCTTGTTGCCATTCATCGGAAAGCTCTCGGGGAGAGCTTTCCGATGAATGGCAACAAGCCATATTTCCGACTAAATCCTGAAAAGTTACCCATAATTCTGCTGTGGTTAAGAAGTCAATTACGGTACTTAGAGCATTACTGTATGTCATGCATTATGATGTGTACTTGTTCTATTTGAGTCAATTTTGTTGGAAAAGTAACAATTTAGTTTTATGTTAATTATCGCTCTCACTTCAGATTCATGTACCCTGAAATACACTTGAGTTTGTATACCCGTATGAATAGTATGGATGTGCTCACGCCGGCAGCACCAGTTGGAAGCACCCACCACTCCAAATTATCACCCGGGAGTCACTCTATTTTTTAAAGAGAAACACCAAGCACATAATTTGTTCATATTAAAATGGTACCCACATAGCAAAATTACTCAAGTTATTCATGAAATTAACCCTTTACCCAACAGAAGGGCCCTGTGCCAATGCATTCTCTTATATATGCGAGGCGACCTATGGTCGACTCGCATATATAAGAGAATGCATTGGCACAGGGCATAACTGTGACTATCACAATGTGGTCAAGGAGCTGGTTCCAATGATATCCATATTTGTATGATTCTATTGAGACAGACCGAAGATATTTTAGGCTGTTGAAGCTTTATTTGGCCGGTTTTGGCCGTTTTGTTGGGTAAAGGGTTAACACACTACCTGACAGTGAAGACCTGTTGCCTGCTTTGGCCATTTTTATTGCCTGTCATAAATGCATGTGGAGAGTCTTGATTAGTGATTTGTCAAAGTGAGAGAGATTTCAGTCAAATTAGACTAATTAAATAATACCCAAGTACCTGTAACTGCATAAAACATTGGACCATGGTTTGCCCTGTCGGATTTGTGACACTCCCACCCGGGACTATTTTTGGAATTATCACGGCACTGGAATGGGGATGGGATCCATCGGTGAATCGAGATACAGAATACTGAGATACATGTACATGTATGGTATTGGTCATATAATATCTGTCCTAAGTACTCAATTGTTATGACCTAAACTTTTTATTAAATTAGCCTTTCTATAGTTCTATCGTTCAGCTATAAACATATACAAGGGAATACATGGGGATGTTCAGGATAAATAATCACACGACAGTTAACCCTTTACCCAACAAACCGGCCAAAAACGGCCAAATAAAGCTGCAACAGCCTAAATTATCTTGGGTCTGTCTCAATAAAACCATACAAATATGGATATCATTGGAACCGGCTCATTGACCACATTGTGATGGTTACAGTTATGCCCTGTGCCAATGCATTCTCTTATATATGCGAGTCGACCATAGGTCGCCTCGCATATATAAGAGAATGCATTGGCCTAAAAAAATGTGTTAAGCCAATGCATTCTCTTATATATGCGAGGCGACCTATGGTCGACTCGCATATATAAGAGAATTCATTGGCACAGGGCCCTTCTGTTGGGTAAAGGGTTAAACGAAAAGATAATACAAGTGCTGAAGGATTCATATACTTTGGTGGGATACTGGGAAATGTTCAGATAATAAGTTCAACAACAGTCATTTGTTGAAATTATTATATGAACATTTCATATGGGAACTACTCGTCAATGAGTATTTAGAATAACCCTTCCATGACTGGAGCTTCCTGAAATTTTGTGAAAACCCTGTGCCATGGGAGAATACATTGGTCTAACAATCTTGACCTTGTGAGCCAGTGCATTCTCTGATATATGCGAGGCTCCCTATACACTTGCATACATAAGAGAATGCACTGGCACATTGTCTTTAATACTGCAAGGGGTAAGAATGACTAAAAGTCCTTCCTACTAATTCTTTTTTCAGTAGTAGATTTTTTTTACCTTCACTTAAGTGGGTTACAGAAAATTTGCATATGAAGCAATTAATTTTGTGAATGAATGATGCTTTAATACATAGGTAGTAATTTACATTACGAGACCTCAATGTAATGTGTAGTTATTAATTACAGTCTGTATGATGACAGCATGATAGATTTGAGTTGATGAATGATGTTAATTAAAACAATAGCTGTACTTAATGTACGGCTTAATGTATACTCTCATGACACCTGGAGATATCACCTGTGTATCCCAGGTCAGCAGGGGGAGAAGGTGTAGCAGCCAGGTCTTCAGGGAGAGCATAAGGGGTTACCAGGGAGAGGGGGTGTAACATTCAGGCCATGGGGAGAGAGGTGCTATACTGCACCTAATCTACAGCCTAATATACATCCATGACACCTGGAGATATCACTCGTGTATCAACCAGGTTAGCATTCGAAGAAAATGTGTAGCAGACAGGTCTTCAGGGAGAGCATAAGGGGTTACCAGGGAGAGGGGGGTGTAACATCCAGGCCATGGGGACTCGGGGAGAGAGGTGCTATAGGGTACCTACTGTAATCTACAGCCTAATATACACGCATGACACCCAGAGATATCACTTCTGTATCAACCAGGTTAGCAGGAAGAAAAGGTGTAGCAGCCAGGTCTTCAGGGAGAGCCTGAGGGGTTACCAGGGAGAGGGGGTGTAACATCCAGGCCATGGGGAGAGAGGTGCTATAGGGTACCTAATGTACAGCCAAATATACATGCATGACATCCAGAGATATCACTCGTGTATCAACCAGGTTAGCAGGAAGAAAAGGTGTAGCAGCCAGGTCTTCAGGGAGAGCCTGAGGGGTTACCAGAGAGAGGGGGGGTGTAACATCCAGGCCATGGGGAGAGAGGTGGTATAGGGTACCTAATGTACAGCCAAATATACATGCATGACATCCAGAGATATCACTCGTGTATCAACCAGGTCAGCATGGAGAAAAGGTGTAGCAGCCAGGTCTTCAGGGAGAGCCTGAGGGGTTACCAGGGAGAGGGGGGTGTAACATCCAGGCCATGGGGAGAGAGGTGCTATAGGGTACCTAATGTACAGCCAAATATACATGCATGACATCCAGAGATATCAACCAGGTCAGCATGGAGAAAAGGTGATCATTGAGAAAATTAAAACTAGAAAAAAAGGGGGTTAATGCCACTGAGAGAGAGTGGGTGTTCTGGTGGGGTTGGAGGATTAGTAATAATAATAATGCATACTTGTAGTTTTCATGTAGCGCTTAATCGCACGAGACCTCAATCACTTATTAAAATGTTAATTTGTTACCCCAGTTTTCAAGTAATGCGTATTCTAATGTGTGCTCCTATTTTACGCGAGACAATCAATTGTACTGGGTATATCTGCACAGCTTCAATTGAATGTTTGCTTTACTAATGAGCCAAGAACGTGTTTCTACAATTGTTTTTCACGTCCCGGTACATGGATCACAACTTGGAATGAGATTTAAAGAACACACAGTTGTATAGTCACACGCCTTGATATAGTGTGTCTGTCATTTGCAGAATGAGGTCCCCAGAGGGTGAATTTAGTGATGCTACCCTGCATAGCGGGCTAGCATCACTAAATTCACCCTCTGGGGACCTCATTCTGCTTAGGCCATCAACTGCTATAGTAGACCTAGGATCAGAATGAAGTTACCAGTTAAAGTTGGTGATGTTCACCCATTGGGCACCTCGATTATGAATTTTATCTTCTGCAAATTAGGGGATATAGAAACTTCCCAGAAGGGAAAAAGTAACTAAAACCAATGTTAATTTGATACAATAGATACTTCCTAGAATATCAGGCCTAAGCAGAATGAGGTCTCCAGAGGGTGAATTTGGTGATGCTAGCCCGCTATGCAGTGTAGCATCACTAAATTCACCCTCTGAGGACCTCATTCTGCAAATGACAAACACTATTTCAAGGCTTGTATACATGTAGTCACACACCATTTAACCTGAAACCAAAAACTGGAAACTCAGTCGTTCAGTCTTGGGTTTCTGTTTTGACAGCGCAAACTATCAATTATAAATTATCATTTCTGCACTTGGCAACTCTGTTTTTTTTCTTCTTCAGAATAATAAACAAAAGAGATCTGCATTCAATCATGGAAACAAGAAATCAACGATACAATTTGATGGAAATCAAGGGGTAAGTTACTAAGTTTTAACCCTTTCATGACTGGAGCTGCGCTGGTGTAGCATTAAAGATCCTGTGCCAGTGCATTCTCTTGTATGCGAGTCTCCGATAGTCACTAAGAAAGTTGTTTTCCACTAAAGGAAAACCGATACAGGAAATGTTACTATTTTTAGAGGATTATTTTGTTCAGTTGTTATGTTGTACTTTTTTGTTGTTGAAAATCTATCTTTTAAAACTGTTAAACATATGTACAGTGAAAGCTTTCCGATGAATGGCAACAAGCCATATTTCCGACTAAATCCTGAAAAGTTACCCATAATTCTGCTGTGGTTAAGGAGTCGATAATTTAGGGCATTACTGTAAGTGAAATATTTGAAACACAAGATCTTGATGTGTCTCCTGTTTTTTTTGTGGAGACCAAATGAAAATGAGGTATAAACAAATTTTAATTGTTGTTATACATGTAAGTATTGCCAGGAAGGGATAGGGCGTCTTTAACCCTTCTGTGACTGGAGCTTTCAGAAATTTTGTGAAAACCCTGAGCCAATGCATTCTCTTATATATGAGACTCCCATATGGAGCCTTGCATATATAAGAAAATACATTGGCCTAACAATATTTACCTTGACCGTGTAAGCTAGTGCATTCTCTTATATATCCGAGGCTCGCTATGGGAGACTCACATTTATAAAAGAATGCACTGGCACAAGATCTTTAAAGCTGCACCAGTGCTGCTCATGTCATGAAAGGGTTAACTCTTTCTTTACTAAATAGTCATTGACAAGAAGTTCCCTTAGGAAATGTTTAGATAATAAGTTCAACAAATGGCGATTCTGGAACTTATTATCTGAACATTTCCCGCCAATGAATATGAATCCTTCTGCACTTATATTATTTTTTCATATGTCTGTCGTCTGCTTTTATTACTGCAACATCCTCCTATAAATGAATAATGGACCATTCCAGCATATACTTTTATAACTGAATGGGAGAATCCATTTAGTGTAGAAGGGGTTAAATGGACATGGCTGATTCAAACCCCAAAAAAGGTACAGTAATGCTCTAATTAATCGACTCCTTAACCACAGCAGAATTATGGGTAACTTTTCAGGATTTAGTCGGAAATATGGGTCTCGGGGATCTGCGCAGAAGATTTCCCAACAAATTTGTCGATATACCGCTATTCTCAAAAGTAATTGACCAGAAAAACGGGGTGATACCCCGGTCATGACCGCGGTGATACCGGTAATAAACGGTAGCGGTATCGAGACGGTCATGGCGGTGGAGTTACGGTATTGGGCGATAATGATACCGCGGTCTTTTAGCGGGCACCGCATTAATTTTGTTGAATACCGCAGTGATTTTCATGGAACTCTTTGAGGGGAGGTATTTACTCACACATACTTGTTCGCGTTAACAAGCGGTATCATATTAACGGGGTGACACCACGTATTGGTGGTCAATTACTTTAAGTATAGCGGTACAAGGTAGTGCTGAAAATTCGTGTTTTGTTTCTTCAGCCCTCGAAATTAGGAAAAATGTCCCATGGCAAATTAATGATTGGTATGTTACATTCCAAATGTTGCCACGCCATTTCTTATTGCCGTGGCTAATTTCGAGGACTGTTTCTTATATTTTATTGATAAATTTGATATCGTTTTGTTTGTGCCAATTTTTTTAATCAGCGGTAACATAAATATTGCAAATGTAAACCATGGGAAGAAAATCTCGAGCTTTCATCGCTCTGAAACGTTTATGATACTACACAATTTTGATGATTATAATGAAGATAAAGCAGAGTGAAGTTTTAAAATAGTTTCATGTTAAGATAATGCAATATATCTGGACATTTCATTTCTGATTTCAGAATTCTGATGAATTCAAATAGCATTGTTTTTTTTACGGGGCCCATACATTATGTGCGATGTTATATCAATGCATTATTTCTGTGACATATAATGCTGTAGAATGGTTGTTCAGGTATTTATCAACCTACTTTGATACTGGGAAAAATTCAAAAGTGAATATTAGGTGATGACGATAATGAAAGTACAGCAGGAGTCCTATTCATTGAGGAAAATGTTCAACAAAGTGGAACTTATTATCTGGACATTTCCTAAGGTTAACTACTTATCAATGAGAGCTTAGTATAGAAAGGGTTAACCCTTCCATGACTGAACTTCCTGAAATTTTCCAAAAACTCTGTGCCAATGCATTCTCTTGTATAGTATGCGAGTCTCCCAAAGCACAGATTGTTGATAAACAGGCTAATTATCATCTACATGCTTTTGTTGTATCATAGGATAAAGGCATAAAATACTTGTGTATACCCGGTAAATGTGCATGTGTATATCATCCTTTTTTATGTTTACCCATACCATAGTATGGTAAACATAATGTCGACGTCCGGATTGACCACTCGTCGTGCGTCCATCCGTCCATCCATCCGTCTGTCTGTCTGTCTGTCTGTCCGTGGAAACTTTACGCATGGTGCGATAACTCACATATTTTATATCTGATCGGAACCAAATTTTGTATATGAGTTTCTCAGCACCAAATACAGATCGAGTTCGAATATGGGTTCGATCCGAGTTTTTTTTACGGAGTTATGGCCCTTTTTCGACTTAGAATTCATGCATGCTACCATAACTCAAAAAAATTTTATCTGATCAGAATCAAATTTGGTATGCAAGTTTCTCGGACCAAAATACAGATCGAGTTCGAATATGGGTTTGATCCGATATTTTTTAATGGAGTTATGGCCCTTTGACTTAGAATTTCTGCATATTTTGATAAATCAACCATTTTTCAGCTGATAAGAACCAAATTTGGTATGCGAGTTTCTCAACTCAAAATACAAATCGAGATTGAATATGGGTTAGATCCAACATTTTATACCAGAGTTATGGCCCTTTTTCAACTAATAATTGAACAGATAACCATAGCAGTCAACAACTAATTGATTACCAGCAGTATCACTTTAGCTCTGTGGAGACAAACAGTAAATCTGAGTTATTGATAATTAGAGTTATTTTTAGACATTAGTGTGAGGTGTAACCAGATATATGTTTTTGAGGGACAGGACACTGGCTTACAGGCTGTAGCTCTATCTAATTAATTTGCACTCTTACTCTGGGTTTCTGAGAAGGTCTCTATGCCAGGAAAGATGGGAATAAATTGTGTTTTATCACATATTTTGTCATGTTTGTCCAGTGTTTCACAGACAAAAAAATCAAATGCATGCCCATGCTGGTGGAGATGGGAAAATTGATACTTTAATACCCACAAAAGACTAATTTTTATGTTTACCCATATCATAGTATGGAAGTGTCAACATCCGGATTGACCAACTGTCATTAGTCCATCCATCTGTTTGTCTGTAGACACTTTACGCATGGTGCGATAACTCAAACATTTTTTATATGATCAGAACCAAATTTTTGTATATGAATTTCTCAGCACAAAAGACAGATCGAGTTCGAATATGTGTTTGTTTGATCACTGATTTATGGCTCTTTTTCAACAAAAAAAATATTCACTCTTAAAAAAATAAATTTAGTTTGAATTCCTTGCCCTATTTAACACAAGCCTGTGATTTATTGACAGCTCTGCTGTATAACAGATATTAATCGGTCAGCAGTGAGGTGTTCATCTTGATTGCTGTTGTGGGTAGAATTTGATACATTATCATTATATTGGAATCTCTTGATCAAGTATTGCATGTCCAGGTCACCTTTTCACATTTAACCCAAGGCTGTGGTGGTTCAGCATTACAGATCCTGTTCAAGTGCATTCTCTTATATAAATGTGAGTGACACATAAATTCCAGTAATTTGTGTTATGTGCATTGTCTATAATAGTATACTCTATAATTCAACATCAAAACTCTCATTTATAATTCCGATCAGAGTAATTTACTATCGCCAAGGGATGGGTTAACATCTGCCGATCGTGATCGGCCTCTCGTTTAAATACATTTATTCATTAACTCTTGAATGAATTATATATCATCCTCATATGCATGAGAGCGACTTTCAAAATTGAAAGAAAACATTACGTCAAAACTGATCCCCTTTACTTCGTATCATGTATGGTAATAACAAAGATCGTTCATTACCTTTGTCCTGATTTGATCAAAATAAAGAGGATCAAAACACGGGGGCTGTACTCTTGAGTCTGGAGTAAGAGTACAGTCTGGAATAAAAGTGCAGGGTGGAAAGACACAAGAGTACATGTACCTATTTAATTATTTGACAGGTTTTTTGCGATCCCAGGGATCAGGCATAAAAATAAGGAGGATCAGGCTGTACATGTACCGATTTAATTATTTTACAGGTTGTTGCGATCCCAGTGATCAGAACACAGGGGCTGTACATGTACCTATTTATTTATTTTACAAGGTAAAGTGATGTGAAACACTTGAGTGGGTGACGAAATAGAAATGGAGAATAATCTTATGGAGAATAATCTTGTTCAAAGTAGTTATTTTTACAAATATTATATATAAATAGACAATACACACCGTCATTCTTATTTATTAATTAAATGCAGCGACTGCCGATGTCGAAAATGTTTTCGCTAGTTTATCGCCGATAGAAGCGTCCCGATTCGAGTAGTAAATATTTACAATTTAGCGTAGTTCAGACAATGTTTTCTACGTAATGGTACGGTCGATTTGCTTGAGATTTTCGGTGATGTTAGTAGAATGCTACATTCCCCCAGTTGGCATATCAGCTGAATACTAGCTTATCACTTTCACGCACCCGCACAAGTACATAATATGTCTTTAAGATTCCAGGGATCAGAATACCGGGGCTGTACATGTACCTATTTAATTATGTTACAGGTTAAGATTCCAGGGATCAGAATACCGGGGCTGTACGTGTACCTATTTAATTATTTTACAGGTTAAGATTCCAGGGATCATAACATATGGGCTGTACACAGGGGGGGGGGGGCTGTACATGTACCTATTTAATTATGTTACAGGTTAAGATTCCAGGGATCAGAACACCGGGGCTGTACGTGTACTTATTTAATTATGTTACAGGTTATCAAGATCCCAGTGATCAAAACACCTATTCAATTATTTTACAGGTTAGGCCATAATTAAAAAGGTATTTGTTTGTCCTCGCCCCGACCGACTCGATTTTAACGCCCGACTGGAAATTCTTTTATTCAGATTGCTAAAAAAAAAATTTTTTTTTTTTTTTTTAGTTGTGGTATGTTGTCTGAGAAGCTCATTTTCGGTCAGAAACTCAAGCAACTGTGACTGAACAGCATAATTATTTATTGTTCTTGTTGCGTTTTTCCAACTATTAAATTTTTAATTTGTTATCAAATTAATCCCTGACTATTTATTAATGTTGATACCCTCGGCCTGCACCATGGAGGGGACCCTTACTCTTGGGCCCCCCCCCCCCCCCTGCACAGTGCTTATTTGGGTCTGCACGTTTATTAATTTTGAGGCTATGAAAATTTAAATCAGCACAAACTCAAGATTTCTATATGACTCTGATAACAAAATAATGAGTTTATATCTTTATGCATGTACATACTAGTATTCAAATATATGACACACATGTGAACATTTAAATACTGAATAAAACACCACATGACACATACTGTACTATGTTGATTCCTATACTTGACCTACACGAACTGTAAAACTAATATGTTTAACATTTGATGATTTGCTCAGTTTCCCCTGCACTATTATTTGGGTCTGCACTTTTATTAACTTTCAATGGAATTCCCCCCCTGCACTATTAATGGGGCCTGCACTTTTATTTGGAGCCCGAGAGTAGTATGCCATTCCACCTTGCAAAAAAAAATAATCCCTACCTACCTACCCACCTGAAATTTTTTGGGTAGGGGTGTGGACAAACAAACAATTTATTAATTATGGCCTTAAGATTTTAAGATTGCAGGGATCAGAACACAGGGGGCTGAACACAGGGGGGGGGGGCTGTACAAGTACCTATTTAATTATTTTACAGGTTAAGATTCCAAGGATCATAACATGGGCTGTACATGTACCTGTTTAATTATTTCACAGGTTTTTAAGATTCCAGTGATCAGAACACGGGGTTAAGCTACTGTACATGTACATACATTGTATTTAGCTACATGTACCTACATGTATTTAACTATTTTACAGCTTACTGAGATCCCAGGGTTCAGGACAGGGGGTTTAAGCTGCTTGTAGATGTATTGTATTTGATTATTTTACAGGTTATTAAGATTCCAGCAACCCAGGGATCGGGAGATGGGGCAGCAGAGCATACATTCCAGTTTTCATTGTCAACTATACAAGGCGACCCGAACGGAAGCTTCGAATGTGCAAAGCAGCCGGATATCAGGTCAGTATTTACACTAATTATACAAGACCATTGTCACATCTTTGATTATTCGGGGGACGTGTGACCTTGCGGCTTTTTATTTATCCCGTTTTTGCACTGCTAGCAGCTGCTAGAAGCGGAAAATGGAATTAAGTGTTCTAACAGCCACATAACATGAGTCGATCATGACTTTAATTTCTCCATCGTCTTGACTGTCGACACTACAGTAAGTGATAAATAACGGAACATAATATCCAGGAGTCTCCTTTATTCTATATTTGTCATTCATTTAATCCTGTAAACCATGTAATTTGTTACTGTAAATTCCTTCTGCATCTTGACGTCAATGCGTTACAGGAATAGGTTAATTTCTTATTGGTTTTCTCAGGACAATAACTGACGCGATTGACAACAGTATATTTCATTTATCTCTGCTGTGAGAATATTGATTTGTGCTTTGATGATTGTAATAATATGGTTAATGTTACCAATAATGAATCCGGTATGAGAGATTTCCAAACCTTGATATAATGTGTCTGTCATTTGCAGAATGAGGTTCCCAGAGGGTGAATTTAGTGATGCTATTCCGCATGGTGTGCTAGCATCACCAGATTCACCCTGCAGGATCCTAATACTGATGAGTCCTCAACTGCTATGGGAGACCTAGGATCAGATTGAAGTTCACCAGTTGGTGATGTTTTGCCCATTAGTCACATCACTTATGCATTTTATCTTCTGCAAATTAAGGGATATAGAAACTGAACAGAAGGGAAAAGGTAATTAAAAACAATGTTAATTTGAGGCTGTAGATGCTTCCCAGAGGATGAGGCCTTAGCAGATTGAGGTTCCCAGGGGGTGAATTTGGTGATGCTAGCTATCTGCGTGGTAGCATCACTATAATGGCCCTCTGAGGCAGGGAAGAATCCAGAGATAATTTGGGGACACCTGTTTCCAGCAGAGGATATGTACCGGTATCCCAATATAACTTTAAAATACGGCTTCTACACCAAACCAACACAGATACAGACGCATCTATTATAAATATGACATAAAATATTTCTGATTTAAAAATTCATCATGCAAATGAAGGCTGTATTGCAACTGCAGATTTTTTATTTACATCGCATATTGTTGAATTGCCTTGAAAATTCAGGTTGACACAATACTGACCACTAGGAATTTGGGTCATTTGGGCTTCTCGAGTTTGGGCGCCCATACCTGTAACAGGTATCAAAACAGCCCTGGAAATTTCCCTGCTCTGAGTCTACTGCCCACATAAATAAGTAGTATAATGAGATCCCACCCACCACCCCATCCCGCCACCCATAGTATCTTATGCGCCACAGGCGCCCGTATAGAGGCCACTGCCCACATAAATAAGTAGTATTGCTTCACTAAATTCACCCTCGGAGAACCTCATTCGACAAATGACAGACACACTATATCCAGACTTGATGGGAGATTTCTTTCTCTAGATACATGTATTAACGGTCATTTACATATTCTAATTAGCCTAATTTACATGAATGGACAGTGTATGTGCACTTCATTTAACTAAATTTCACAACATAATTAACTTTTCTAACAGTCGGATAGGTAGGACGGACATGTTGTTGTAAAAAAATCCATAAATACATTGTAAGTTGAAAAGAACAAGTGAGACTTTGTTTATTGGGTATTTTGAGATCCTTCCTATCGTAGTATCAGCTTAGCAATTATTTATTGTAGAGACATATGTGTCATAACATTTAGAATATCACATACAGGTGATATTATTATATCATTGTCATACAAGCCACACACCCCTAAAGTATAGATAGACCAACGGTATAGCGGAATAGCTTGCTGAAAGTTATGTAAAATGTTACATAGAACCGCGTATACATGCACATTTGTGATATCATCAGAGGAAAAAAATTGACGCCGGAAGTTAGGAAGCTTGTTGCATCCAGCTATTTCGAAGTCTCTATATAGTATTTATTACCCTTACTTTGCCGCGATCGCATGCAAACAACTTCAACGCTGAAGTTTACCCCAATATTATATCATATGAGTGATGTTCATGATGCTTACCTTTCATTATAGGTTGTCAACATTGATAAATATAATGATAAATATGCATGTTTTAATGAATTTAGGATGACAAACAACTGTTAAAAATCGCTTATCTAACACGTTGAACTGGGCAGATCCTCGATGTCTAAGAAAATACTTTGATATTCCTGTGTGGGATTTTGATTGTTCTATATATAGTAGGTGTCGATAGTAGTCGACTAAGGGCTGTCGACTATAAAATACCCTAGTCGTTTCAACACTAGGTTAAGCACCCCTCAATTACCATTTATTTGGTTTTGGGGTTAAAAAATATGACGAGCTGATGGTCTCAGACCAAATTGCAGATGAAGATGGATAACTCTTATATCAAGAGGCTTTGTGTTGATAATAAGGCCAAATTTCGTCAAACAACATTTTGATAAATAACACGTTTCGGGCAATTTTATACAATAGTTGAGTGGATAGCATTATTTTTGGGTAATTAATAGATTCTGATACATTTACAAAATTTATAAAAATATTGTTGGAGTCTGATTATATGGGGACCATCAAATTGGATTGAGTACCTTTAATAAAAAATATATACCATTTGACACACCCGGCTTCAAGGCCTATAAGTCACCCTGTATGTGTAACGTACATGTAATATATAGCCTGGTAGTACACATGACAAATAATATCAAGGCCTATATGTGTGATGCAATATATAGCCTGGTACTAGTAGTACACATGACAGTTAATATTGTGCAGTAATGTTAGAACTGGCTAACAATGAGCTGTCTGGATATCCCTTGTAAAGAATACGTGGAATTTTATCATCAAATAAATCAGCAAACCTTCATCATTAAATCTATTTAGTCTTTGATCTCACGGCCTTCGTCCGCATTTAATATATAGAAGCACGGTGCAGCATTAAAGATCCTGTGCCAGTGCATTCTCTTACACATGCGAGTCTCCCATAGTGAGCCTCGCATATATAAGAGAATACATGATGTCCCTGTATTCATTACACGATGTCCCTGTATTCATTACACGATGTCCCTGTATTCATTATGTCCCTGTATTCATAACACGATGTCCCTGCATTCATTACACGATGTCCCTGTGTTCATTACACGATGTCCCTGTATTCATTCGATGTCCCTGTATTCATTACATGATGTCCCTGTATTCATTACATGATGTCCCTGTATTCATTACACGATGTCCCTGTATTCATTACACGATGTCCCTGTATTCATTACACAATGTCCCTGTATTCATTCGATGTCCCTGTATTACACGATGTCCCTGTATTCATTACACGATGTCCCTGTGTTCATTACACGATGTCCCTGTATTACAAGATATCCCTGTATTCATTACACGATGTCCCTGTATTCATTACACGATGTCCCTGTATTACACGATGTCCCTGTATTCATTACACAATGTCCCTGTATTCATTACACGATGTCCCTGTATTACACGATGTCCCTGTATTCATTACATGATGTCCCTGTGTTCATTACACGATGTCCCTGTGTTCATTACACGATGTCCCTGTATTCATTACACGATGTCCCTGTATTACACGATGTCCCTGTATTCATTACACGATGTCCCTGTATTCATTACACAATGTCCCTGTATTCATTACACGATGTCCCTGTATTACACGATGTCCCTGTATTCATTACACAATGTCCCTGTATTCATTACACAATGTCACTGTATTCATTACACGATGTCCCTGTATTCAGTACACAATGTCCCTGTATTCATTACACGATGTCCCTGTATTACACAATGTCCCTGTATTCATTACACGATGTCCCTGTATTACACGATGTCCCTGTATTCATTACACGATGTCCCTGTGTTCATTACACGATGTCCCTGTATTCATTACACGATGTCCCTGTGTTCATTACACGATGTCCCTGTATTACCAATGTCCCTGTGTTCATTACACGATGTCCCTGTATTACACGATGTCCCTGTGTTCATTACACGATGTCCCTGTATTGCACGATGTCCCTGTATTCATTACACAATGTCCCTGTGTTCATTACACGATGTCCCTGTATTCATTACACGATGTCCCTGTATTCATTACACGATGTCCCTGTATTACACGATGTCCCTGTATTCATTACACAATGTCCCTGTATTCATTACACGATGTCCCTGTATTACACGATGTCCCTGTATTCATTACATGATGTCCCTGTGTTCATTACACGATGTCCCTGTGTTCATTACACGATGTCCCTGTATTCATTACACGATGTCCCTGTATTCATTACACGATGTCCCTGTATTCATTACACAATATCCCTGTATTCATTACACGATGTCCCTGTATTACACGATGTCCCTGTATTACACGATGTCCCTGTATTCATTACACGATGTCCCTGTATTCATTACACGATGTCCCTGTATTACACGATGTCCCTGTATTTATTACACGATGTCCCTGTATTCCAATATTATTGGATGAACCTTTAACCTTTTCTATACTAAATGGATTTTCCCACTCAGTTATAAAAGTATACATTGGAATAGTCCATTATTCATTGGGGGGGGGGGGGGGGGGGGGGGGGTTGTTCAGGAAATATTAGCAGACGACAGATACTACAATTGCAGTCATTGGTGGGAAATGTTCAGATGGTCGTATGTTGAACTTATTTATCTGAACAATACCTAAAGGATAACTACAGTAATGCCTTAAATAATGGACTCCTTAACCACAGAACAATTATGGGTAACTTCTCAGGATTTAGTCAGAGCTTTCTGATGAATGGCAACAAGCCATATTTCTGACTAAATCCTCAAAAGTTACCCATAATTCTTCTGTGAGCGAGAGATTTCCGATGAAAGGCAACACGCCATATTTCCGACTAAATCCTGAAAAGTTACCCATAATTCTTCTGTGGTTAAGGAGTCATTTATTTAGGGCATTACTTTACTTGTCAATGATTATTTAGTATGGAAAGGGTTAAGTTGATTATTGATATCCATTTAGTCTTGTCTATCATCCTCTTCAGGGTTTCTGCCAGGCTATATATCTAAATATCTGATTAAATTTTTTGGACATCATTTGATGTGTATTGTTTTCATTATTTACAGTTTTGGGAACCAGATGGAGGGCGTCGGGAGTATGTCTCATAGAATTCAGGTCCAAGCAACACAGTCAGTATACCAAGAAACTCGGCAGAAGATGACAATAGCCGAGGAAGAAGTTAAAAAAAATTGGTGCGTAAAATTCCCTTTGATAACACTCTCTTCCCAGAAGCAGATCCGACAAGAAATCCTGTGGAACTCAGAAGCATCTAGCGTTATGCAATTACGTTTTAAACAATTACATGTTTCACTTTAAATTGTTTTAACCCTCTATACTAAATGGATTCTTCCAATCAGTTATAAAAATATGTATTGGAATGGCCTATTATTAATTTGGAGGTGATTTCGTGATTCATAAGCAGACTACATAGAGGGCTAGCATCACTAAATTCACCCTCTGGGAACCTCATTCTGCATGGCCTCATCTGCTATGATGTACACCCATTGGGAACCTCGATTATGCAATGGTGTTGTCTGCCAATTGGGGGATATAGAGAAACTAAACTATAAAAGAAATAGAATCTATGTGAAGAGGTTTCGATATAACTTTGTTAATAAAGAAACTTTCAGAGAAGATGAGGCCTAAGCAGAATGAGGTCCCCAGAGGGTGAATTTAGTGATGCTAGCCTATGCGGGATAGTGTCGCTAAATTCACCCTCTGGGTCACTAAATTCACCCTCTGGGGACCTCATTCTGCAAATGACAGGCACACTAAACTCGGGCTTGAACTACATGTTGAAGTTTACTCATATATGCTACCTTTTTCATTCTTCTAGTGCCAAAGAAATAAAACCCGGAGGAAAATACAGAGGGCATCGAGTGAAAAAAGTAGTCCGCGATAGTGCAGCAAAAGACTCTATAATGAAGTCGTTCAACCAGAGTGCAATGCCGAAGTCAACAGGGTCCGTTAGTAACAGCACCCCGAAGTCAACAGGGTCCGTTAGTAACAGCACCCCGAAGTCAACAGGGTCTGTTAGTAACAGCACCCTGAAGTCAACAGGGTCTGTTAGTAACAGCGCCAACACGCGGGTGTTAGGTGCAAAGACTGACTTCACGAGTAAATCAACATCATCTCATCAACCTGTGACGTCACGCAGCCAGGGGTCTCATCATTCCAGTGGATCAGTACACACTGCTCAACCATCCAAACCAAACCCTATCTCAACCAGTGCCAGTACCAAAAAAACCAACCCCGCTGTGATGGCCATGCCATTCAAGTAAGTTCAACCGTCCATACCAAACCCCATCTCAACCATTGACATCAAACCCTATCTCAACCGTCGACATCAAACCCTATCTCAATCGCTTACATCAAACCCTATCTCAACCATTCAAACCAAACCCTATCTCAACCAGTGCCAGTACCAACAAAATCAACCCCGCTGTGATGGCCATGCCATTCAGGTAAGTTCAACCATCCATACCAACCAATGCCTAGTCACCAACCATGTATCATATGGCGAGCTGCCATTATGGGCTGAAAGAAATCAAGAACACTTATTTTACCTAGGCAATATTGCCAAGGTAAATTTCAATAATAACCTTAAAACCCAGGTATGCTATTTATGATTTATAGACTTTTGCTTAAATCTAATTCACTGAAATTAATGTTTTCTAAATTCTTAGTTATTTTGGGTAACATTGTTTCCAGGCCACCGCTCAACATATATCTACATCCCCCATCTCCCAAACAGTGTCCTTATAGTTAGTACCCCAGTGCCATGGATGCTACAGTAATGCCTTAAATAATCGACTCCTTAACCACAGCAGAATTATGGGTAACTTTTCAGGATTTAGTCAGAAATATGGCTTGTTGCCATTCATTGGAAATCTCTCAGTGAGAGCTTTCTGATGAATGGCAACAAGCCATAGGGCATTACTGACCATATATCTAGGACAATATATCTGAAGAGGAGTGAAAGGAAGACATTATCTTCTCTTTTTCTTTCTTTTCTCTTTCCTGTCTCTTTTCCATTCGCTCGTCTTCTTCCCTATCTTGACCCACCCGCTGATTCGCCCCACTTACGGTCGTCCTGTAGATGGTATGCATGTTGATGGTTGATTGTAGCGGTTATACAACCTACTTGCCACTTCAAATTTTCTGATTACAAAACATCGAACCCGACATCAAAAGATGAACCGGATTGTATTCATTGCAGACTGTGATCTGAGACCGAAGCAGGGATAAACCCAAACAAACCAATATGTTCATCAGCGAGTTGTCAGCGGGTGAGAGCTTTCCGATGAATGGCAACAAGCCATATTTCCGACTAAATCCTGAAAAGTTACCCATAATTATGCTGTGGTTAAGGAGCCGATTATTTAGGGCATTACTGTATTGTAGGACCATATATCTAAAGAAGAGTGAAAGGAAGACACAATTAAATTTTAATAACCCAATGAACTTATTTTACCTAGACTACAGTATTTTACCTTGGCATTGCCTAGGCTAATTCCTTAGGCTGAGGTTTGATCTCCAGTAAGTATGGAATTGTGATCCACTTTAGGTGAGAGTAACCTGATTCATATATCAGGACAAGATTATTACTATATACAGTAGTCGTATCCCCGAGGATAAGCCCAGAAAACTGTAACACTTCTTCATATATATTTATACTCACTCTGCCATACTGCCTTCTTCTCTTATTAGCTTCTCTTTCTCTTTCTTTTCTCTTCCCTGTCTTTTCCATTCGCTCGTCTTCTTCCCTATCTTGACCCACCCGCCGATTCGCCCAACTTCCGGTCATCCTGTAGATGGTATGCATGTCGATGGTTGATCGTAGCGGTTATACAACCTACTCGCCACTTCAAATTTTCTGGTTAAAAACATCGAACCGGACATCAAAAGTGGAACCGGATTGTATTCATTGCAGGCTGTGATCTGAGACTGAAGCAGAGATAAACCCAAACAAACCAATATGTTCATCAGCGGTTATTATCTCTCCTATATCAGCCTGATTACCTCCCTCTGATGCATTATTATCTCCCCTATATCAGCCCGATTACCTCCCTCTAATGCATTTTATTGTTATTTCAGAGACAGAATCATCCACTTACTCGCCATTAAAACATATAAAAAGCCAGAACTCTTCTTGCGTTTGCGGAACGGTAAGTTTATTGTAAATTTTCCCATGTAAGCAAATAGTTTATTAAAATGGTTAATTAATATTTTCATTTGAGACTATTGTGGTCAAGACCGTCAAGCAGAATAACAAAACTAATAAACATATTTCATGTTGCACATATAATTACAACAATATATTCTCAGTTTCTTAAAGTGATGTGAAACACTCTGGCAGGTGAGTAAATATAAATGGAGAATAATCTTGCTCAAAGTAGTTATTTTTTTACGAATAATAATCCAAAATGACAACACACACCATCACTCTTATATATTAATTAAAAGCAATGAAGTTAGATGGCAAAATCATTTGAGTTAGTTTATCGCCAATTGTTGCGTCCCAAATTGAGATGTAAATATTTACAATTGAGCGTTGTTCAGACGATGATTTTGGTGATATTATAGAATGCTACATTCCCCAGGTTGGCACAGAGCTTGAGAACTAAGTTAAAGGTTTGTCGCACTTGAACAAGTCCATAATATGTCTTTAATGAATCACATACTTATAAATCGCTTTGCGTTTTATAAACTGTTTGTGTTTTGGCACAATACCTGTAAACTGTATTATTATCCATCCCTTAACTAACCCTATTTCCGATTGGGTAAAGCCGTCACATGGTAATCTGAGAAAAAGTCATACTGGACTCCCGAAAGTCATATTGGACTCAACTCAATTGAGTCCAATATGACTTTTTTATCGGGACTCCGTGATGTCACGAATTAACTCTTTTGCCAAATGAATCGGTGATATTGTGATGCGCGTGCATCACTCTGCTGGACTTCCACATTGAGTTTTTTTTCACTTCCGTGTTTACTGTTTCAAATCATGCTTTCTGATGATCAAATACAGGCTTTTATAGAGAACCAAGTTCAGACAAATTTATACCAAAAATAACCACAAGTTTTATTCCCAAAATTTGGATAAACATACAGATGGATTGTAAAAATGTCATTACCGTATACACCCGTCAATAAGCCCAGGGGGCACGTGCACGTTTTTGTCCAAAAAGTGGGTACTGGGCTTACTCACGGGGATCCCCCCGTGCAAAATCTCTGTTAGCCTTGAGATGCTGGTATACCATCGTATTTTATACTGATACCAAGAGTAGTTGCGTTATATAAAGAGAATGATGCATTTTATTAAGTTTATTAAGATAAAATCATATAATAATAACAAGATACAGATGTCGACAGGTAAAACAAAAAATACAATTTATACGTTGTAAACATGTGCATGGAACGGTTAATAGCGCACATAAATAGCACAAAGTTCAGAAGACGACAAGTCCATCGTCGTTGAAACCATCGAACTCCAGGTCGTCGTCAGAATCTTCCTCGAAGAAGATTCCTTTGATGGTGTCGTCATCGTCTTTTTCTTCAGTGGTCTCAATTCCCGTCTCCTTTATTCTCTCTCCCATGAGGTAGTCTTCTGATCCATCTAACGCTGTGCTGATCCCACATGAGAGGAATGAGTTGAAAATGACACGATCATCGATGCTCTCCCACGCGTCACTAACCCATGTAATAACATGCTGTCTTTGTGGCTGAATGTAGTTCCCTCTAGCATTCTTTTTTGCTGTCTGAAACCATGAAGTCCAAGATGCATGCAGATGGGTTTTAAAAACTTTATTAACGAGTGTATCCATAGGCTGGACCAGTGGCGTACAACCTGTAAATAAGAGAAAAAATTAATGAATTTCGCGGTAATCGACGAAACGTATTATGTACGTTCTGCAACAAGAACAATAACTCTATAAATTCGAGGTGGATTAATATTCGAATGGAAAAACTCATTATCTGATACTATTTTAAATGTAATGGTTCAAAAATGATTTAATATAAATATTAGCTGCTCTGATATATATATTGCCTCATGTTAAAATGAAATAATCCAAGATTAATTAACGGCAATTGAGCCACAAAGATTGTAAACGAATTAACACCAGAGAACGTGGTAACTTTTTAAAGTATATCATAGAAAGCAGGACTGCTCGTGGAAATTATTGGGCTCAATTTATATTTTCTTGGGATCAATTTGAAAACACAATAGTGTTGTGTAATGAGTTCACACCCAAATTTAGTTGGAGTAATGCTAATTAAATGCTAATTAATCAAGCCTACCTCCGGGGACAGTAACGATGTCAGTGTCACGGCTTGCAAATTCGTTGAGGGTCTCAGTTGTGCCATGTGGACGGTAACTGTCTAGAACAAGCAGTCTGCGTACATCGTCATCATTTTCACCCCACACTCGTTGGATCCAACGCTGTACTTCGATCGCAGTCATCCAACCATTGGGCGAATTGGAAACTTTCACGTTGTTTGGTATGTTGAGTTTGGATAGAATCTTAGCCGATAGTCCGTTGCGTTCTTTGAATATGATGTACGCTGGTAGCTTTGAACCATTAGCACGGGCGCACAATGCCACTGTGCAGCCTTTCTTTGCAGCACCGGTGTTACTGATGCGAACCGTCTTAGCCCCCTTCACGTTATTGGTTGATGTTGGTACCATGTCAAATCTCACCATCGTCTGGTCCATGTTGGTCAGGTTGTGGTCGGTGTAGTCGTTCTTTCGTCGGAGAATCTTGATGGCAGTGTGGAATGCTTCGATCTTCTCTTTGTAGTCTTCTGGGAGCTTTTGTGAGTCGTTGGTGCCTTTTCTGATGCCAACACTGTATCTCTTCTTCCATCGGTTCAGCCAGCCGTTTGATGCTTTGAACCCCTGTAATTTCATTTGCGACGCTATCTCTCTGGCCCTAGATTGCAGTGAAATGTTTGACACAGGTCTGACAATCGTCCGTTCCTCGCACAACCAATCGAAAACAGTCTCGTCGAGTTCGTAGGAGAGAGGTTCATGGATTTCTTTGATTTGATTGTCGATTTTGGAATGATCTGGTATTTTTCATAGTCGCGATTCCACAAACGAACTTGCTTCCTATCAACATTGAATTGTCTAGCGGTTTTTGAACAGTCTCTACCATTAGCACGATGCCACTCGGCAACTTTCATTTTAACTTCCAATGAGAAACTAGCACGAAGTTTAGACATGTTGAAAGCAGAATGTTTCAAATTGTTATGATTGATAACCTGGTGTATCACACTATATATGTCAGTTCTTGTAAAAACACATACGAGTTGCAGGTAAAGAGATCTCACACTTCTGCAGAATCAAACGATCCTGTAAAAACACACAGTCATTACATAGCATCCCATTGGATTCACTTACATCTCATTGTGTTCACTCCGCGAGAGGCGTGAAAAACGGGTGCGGCACCTTTTGATGTTATTTGTTTGATACTCATTTGATATATCCAACAACTAAGATGGGAATATTATGGGAATAATCTGTCTAACATATAGGCCTAAAGGTTTATAATATATAAATAATAAATAATATTTATAATAAATAATAACAAAAGCAACATATATTTTTTATTTTGTTTTATTTTCATAACACAGTACAAATAAAACGAGTATCTGTCATTTGTGATCGTCGTTCATCTATTCAATGCACTGTACTGGAGATTCTTCTCGGCCACAGAATAGCAGAAAATGATTGTACTTACCTCCCAAATGCTGAAAATTGGGGGTGGGCTTATCCACGAGGACCCCCCCATGTTTGTTTGAGGGCAAAAAACCCAGACTGGGCTTACTCATGAGGATGGGCTTACTGACGGGTGTATACAGTATACAATGTTGTTGTGTACATTATGTGTTTTTCTTGTACTCGTTCAGGTTGTGGTGAAAAGTCATATTGGACTCAATCTGCACTTTTATTATCTGTCGTCTGCTTATTTTTCCTGAACACCCATCGAGTTGAATAATAGACCATTCCAATGTAGACTCGTTATAGCGTTATATAACGATTTTCGTTATAACGACTTTCACAACCCGTTACAATATAGAATACAGTATAGAAAGGGGTTAACTCTTCCATGACTGGAGCTTTCTGAAATTTTGCGAAAACCCTGTACCAATGCATTATCCCATAGGGCGCCTCGCATATATAAGAGAATGCATTGGCCTAACAATATTTACATTGACCTTGTAAGACAGTGCATTCTCTTATATATGTGAGGCTACATAGTTACATGTTTTTATGATCCAGCTTTTATGGCAAATATATTTTCCAGATGGAATTCCAAAGAATGACGAGACCACATTTGGAGAAATTCTGTCGCAAGTTGCTACGATAAACCAGAAAGATAACTCCTTCTCACTGAATAAGCAGGCCTACAGTGATGTGCGGACGGACTGGCCTTTCTACCATGACATAGAGAGGCAGTTAGTCAGAAGGTAAGAAAGATAACTCTACAGTGACTTGCGCATGGACTGGCCTATCTACTATGACAGAGAGGTAGTTAATAGTTAGAAGGTGACAACCCAGCCGAAAAACCTCTGATAAATACATAGCATAGATCCTGATCCACAGAGATGGTTTAGATATTGTGACCCATTAATAATATTATTAATGCTATTGCCAAACAATTGCTGTAAATTGTAAAACACCCTCTGATATGTTGGACATTCAGGGATTCAAGCATGATAATGGTTTGTTCAGAAACTGTTTCTGCACTTGATTCATGAATGTCTAACTCGTGGGGTAAGTTTATCTCCTAAACATAGAAGCGGATATATCATCTATAAATTTGTCCTGTTTCAAGGAAGTCTGCAGATTTCAAAATTATGCATATTTATTTTTCGTTCCAGGACGATTACACAAACCGTTATAATTCACTATAACTTTTATTATAAATTACAAATGGGCAACTCATTGAAATAATAATTTGTTTTGGTCGCATTTTGAGACTTGATGGAGCAATAATTAAGGTGAGAATCGGTGACCATGAGGCCTACAGAAATTTTTTGTTTGCATGATCTGTTTTTTTTCTTCATAGCAATTTCATTTTAGGAAACCTCCTTTGAACTGTTGTTCGCCAAAAAAATCATGGGGTGGTCCTCATAGATAAGCCCACCCCTATTTTTAGTACTTAGAGGCCGAGTATACATTGATGTCAGGTTAACTCTGAAATTCATGCACAAAATATAGCTCCAACTAATTTCCATTTTTTTTGGGCAAATTCATAAATTCTACCTGCCCCATTGTGTTTTACAAAATGCTGTATTACAATTTATTCCACCCCCATTGACGTGAGTCACATGTATTCAACGGAATCCCAGCCATTGAATACATATTAGTGTATACCTCTAGTTGAATACAAGCTGGAACTATTCGTGTTGACGTTGTCGCCAAGAACGATGACGTACATTACGTCGATCATCCGCTTCCGGTGATCCCCCCATAATTACTGGTTATTTGTCAGACTTAAATCACTATAAATGTAGTAACAATGAAGGTGACATTCATGGATTGAACTTATCTGGCTGAACGGTGTAGAATAAATACAGAACACAACTTGCATCATAATCTCGAATCTTTTATCGAACTCGTTGCGGACGGCGCAAAGTTATATTTCGCTCGAGCTACGCTTTCGCGAAATATATCCTTGCGCCATCCGCAACTCATTCGATAAAAGAGTCTTGATTAAGATGCGCGTTGTGTTCTGTCTATATATAAGATGATCTTTGTGTCTTATTTAAAATATTTATCTAACATAAATAAACACAAATTAAATTATTTTCATTACATAAAATAAAATACATCATGATTCATAAAAAGCACGACATTAGATTTAATAACACTATTAATGCAAAATGAGATTTTGCATGCGGGGGTCCTCGAAGGTAAGCCCAGTCCCAAATTTTTGTGTCAAAAAATTGACGCGCCTCAAAGGCAGTAAATTACTGATGGGTGTATAGACTATTGTATTCTTTTCCACAGGAAGTTGCAGTCTGAAATAAAAGCCGCGGTATCTCCTGCCCTCTCTCCTGCCACGATATCCACAGATTCCACAACTACCAGTCAGGTGAGTAAACTTTCTGCCATAATATCTTCAGATCTCAAGTCTCTTTTTATACCTACACTTGAGAGAACAGATTAAAACAAATTAAATACAGCCTGCAAACAATCAAGTCTTTGAGAAGTTAACATATGTGACCCGCCATATCAAATCCAGTTGTAAGTCGGGATTTTTTTACCCTGTGCCAATGCATTCTCTTATATATGCGAGTCGACCATAGGTCGCCTCGCATATATAAGAGAATGCATTGGCCTAACAATTTTTTATCATTTTTTTTAAATAAAATGTTTCTTACAATTTTTAGGACGTAAAATAAAAAACATCCATTACCCTGCAGGGAGCCCCACACATATATAGAAGCATATAGAAGAGTGTTGTCTGCTCATGTTTGTCTGGGGCTCTGTATGGGTGAAATTATAAAATTGTTAAAGAATACAAGAAAAAATTATTAAAATTGTAAAAAATTGTTACGCCAATGCATTCTCTTATATATGCGAGGCGACCTATGGTCGACTCGCATATATAAGAGAATGCATTGGCACATGGTAAAAAAAGAACGTAGGTGGCGGTTATACTGGATTACATTCGTTCATCCATCCGAGCAGATATCTCAACCACCATTTGATAGGATATTCATCATCACCAGTTTTATATTGATCTGAAAGTTTGACACCATCTGGTGCTAATTTGATCACAGTTGGCTACCGTTCTTTTAAAGGTACATGTCCAAATGCATGGAATCCTCTGCCGTTGAATAAATCTTTAATGTTTGCGTGGCGTTTCAGAAAATGACTTTGTGAAAATTTCATGCTTTTTGTATATTTATATTTTATTTTTATGTTTTATATATGATATGCAAGCCTGAGTTTAGTGTGCCTGTCATTTGCAGAATGAGGTCCCCAGAGGGTGAATTTAGTTACACTATCCCACAAACGGGCTAGTATCACCAAATTCACCCTCTGGGGACCTCATTCTGCATGGTCTCATCTGCTATGGGAGACATAGAGTCAAATTGAAGTTCCCAAATGGTGAATATTGTGATGTACACCCATTGGGAACCTTGATTAAGCAATGTGGTTTCTGCCAATTTGGGGATATAGAGAAACTAAACTAAATAAGAAATAGAATCTTAAGTTTCAATATAAATTTGATAATAAAGATACTTCCCAGAAGATGAGACCTAAGCAGAATGAGGTCCCCAGAGGGTGAATTTAGTGATGCTAGCCCACTATGGTGGATAGCGTCACTAAATTCACCATCTGAGGACCTCATTCTGCAAATGACAGACACACTATAAGCCGACTTGATGATATGTGAAGCGCTCAGGGCCAGCTTATTGGGGATATGCACTATTTAAATGTTGTTATTATTATCACACAAGCCTTGAAATAGTGTGTCTGTCATTTGCAGAATGAGGTTCCCAGAGGGTGAATTTAGTGATGCTACCCCACATAGCGGGCTAGCATCACCAAATTCACCCTCTGGGGACCTAATTCTGCAAATGACAGACACACTATATCAAGGCTTGTTATCACAAGTGGATCCAATGGAGTAACAAACGGTGTTTTTCATAATTTCCATTCTAAAGATATCCTTCTTTGTTTATCTGGAGGGGGGCCTCGGTGGCTCAATAGGTTAGGGGTACAACTCCAAGCCGTTTCGCCCTCCAGTACTGGCAATAATGGTTCAAATTCACATGTTTCTATCGTGGACTTTGTAACTCGAAATCGATACCTGGTGGAGTTGCCAGTTACTAGCTGATGGCAAGTGGTTTGTCATACATGGTCATCGAGTTTATCAGCCATTGAAATCACTGTTAGATTAGCTGTAAGATTTCCTCCACCATTAAAACTGGCAATGTCGTGATATGGCCTCAGTTGCTGAAAGCGACATTAATCCCCAATCAATCAATAAATTGTTTATCTGGATTTTCTCCCCGTCCATTCGCACAGATATCTCATCTTTGGTTTATCTGATATAATATCTGCAAATAGCGTGTCTGTCATTTGCAGATTGAGGTCCCCAGAGGGTGAATTTAGTGATGCTATCCAACATAGCGGGCTAGCATCACCAAATTTACCCTCTGGAGACCTCATTCTGCTTAGGCATCATCTTCTGGGAAGTATCTATAGTATCAAATTAAGATTGTTTTTAGTTACATTCCCCTTCTAGGAAGTTTCTATATCCCCTAATTTGCAGAAGATAAAATTCATAATTGAGGTGCCCAATGGGTGAACATCACCAACTTCAACTGGGGAACTTCTATCTGATCCTAGGACTGCCATATCAGTTGAGGGCCTAAGCAGAATGAGGTTCCCAGAGGGTGAATTTAGTGATGCTAGCCCGCTATGCAGAATAGCATCACTAAATTCACCCTCTGGGGACCTCATTCTGCAAATGATCTTGCTGATCTGAATGAAATTTGGTATAGAGTCATCATCAGCAGTGATATCAAAAGAGTGTTTTATGTTCTAGAGTTATCCATCTTTGTTTATATGTAAATAATGTTTTTCCAGATATCTCAAGTTCTCAACCATTGGTTGTCGGATCTCAATGAAATTTGTTATGGATATTTACCATGAATATGGCTTTCAATAAAGAGTCAAATGGTTCATATTTTCTTCTTTATTTGCTTTAAAATTTGTGTTCCATCCCATACTTGTTTCAATGTTACACATTTGTGTGTGTCAGCACCCCTTTATTTGTTTTATAGTGTACATTTGTTAGTCTGAAAACATTAAGCAGTTTAATGACATTGAAGAATGTTTATAGTTATTTTTTTCAACTGGCAATTCAAAGAAATGAGAAGAATCCTAGAATTTGATGAAATATGTATAATGTTAAATCTGTCGTCATGTTTCAGAAACGGCCATGTGATACAAACACTGATGATCAAGCTCCTAAAAAGCAAAGGATTTCTCATTACGGGAAAATTAAAAAGGAGAACAAAATAAATGGTGCTTCGATGAAGCGGGTCGACTCTCGTTCCGACGTATGTGATAAAAATCAGGAGAACATAGATGGTAAGTTATAGGAAACATTGTCAGTGTTTGGTCATCAGATCTCAATAGAACTGGGCGGAGATATTCTATATACAAGGACAGCTTTTATAAAGAAGGATCCATTGATATGAACGAAAATGGTCAGGGTCCTGTGACCTCTGCGTTGGCTATGTGGCGGTATGCCGCATGGGGCTATATACATTGGGCGACAGCCAACTGTTGTTACTATTAGACATGTTTTCAATATTCTTCAAATGGATATTTTCATAAAATAGGTTCCAGAATCTTCTTGTAGGAATGATCTAGTTGAAGGTACATAATTTGATGGGCCCCGTTAGTATCCAGTTACAACAACAACAATGGGAAAAGCCGATTTAGTTATCCACATTAGTTTATTACCAATAAATACTCTCAACGATACCAAGAATGATATCACATTTGCCGTAAAAGTCCTACAATAATTTTTTTCCCACATGTGACCCGCCATATCAAATCCAGTCGGAAGTCGGGATTTTTTACCCTGTGCCAATGCATTCTCTTATATATGCGAGTCGACCATAGGTCGCCTCGCATATATAAGAGAATGCATTGGCTTAACAATTTTTTATCATGTTTTTTAAATAAATGTTTCTTACAATTTTTAGGACATAAAATAAAAAAACATCCATTACCCTGCAGGGAGCCCCACACATATATAGAAGCACATAGAAGAGTGTCGTCTGCTCATGTTTGTCTGGGGCTCTGTATGGGTGAAATTATAAAATTGTTAAAGAATACAAGTTATTAAAATTGTAAAAAATTATTAAAATTGTAAAAAATTGTTAGGCCTATGGTCGACTCGCATATATAAGAGAATGCATTGGCACAGGGTAAAAAAATCCCGACTTACGACTGGATTTGATATGGCGGGTCACATATATGGTTATTCCTAATTCAAATTGAAATTCCCCAACAGCATGGCGCCATATAACATGTATATTTGCATGGATAAAACATGATTACCGATCCATAAATATGTATAATGCATGTATCCGCAGTTCAACTATCACAACTTACCATATGGTTTATTGTGATACTTTTCATCGACATCATTTCTATTCCGAAATTAGTTGGTCACCACTGATCGCACATGGAGCCGTGACCTTGCGTGACTTGTGCATGCCTGTACTATTTCTGTAAGAAGTCAGCTCATTTTTGCCAGGCCGCTGAATATTCCCAGTGGTGAAAAATAACAAGATTTCAAAAATCAATATCTATTAAAAATTCTGAGCTTTGATGGGTGGGTGGGGTCCTCAACTCGAATAAAATATTTTTTTATCCCAAAGCCAAAGAAATAGTAATTTAGGGGCATTTAATTGGATTATGCATCGTTAATAGCCAGGTTCAGTTACATATTGTGTGTTCATAGGCACCTCAATGATACTCTTGTTTAAACTTTTAATGTGTGATGTAACGAAACATGAGGCAAGTTTAATAATGCAGATTTCTTCAATATTCTATTTAACCTGTTCTATACTAAATACTCATCGGCGAGTAGTTATCCTTTAGGAAATGTTCAGATAATAAGTTCAACAAATGACCATTTGTTGAACTTATTATGTGAACATTTCCCTGCAATAACATATACTCCTTCTGCTCTTTAGTTATATTACCTGAATATCCCTTCAGAGGAATAATAGACTTATTCAAATGGACACTTTTATTACTGAGTGGGAGAATCCATTTAGTATAGACAGGGTTAATTGTAACGAAGTGTTTATTTCTGAGAGAAATCTTAATCACCACAATGTTATTAATTTTGACCTTGACCCTCAGTTTGACATTCTCTCTTTACAGACTCCATGAAGGAATCTTCTGCTGATCATCTAAGGTTAGTAATTTGGTATGTAAATCAATAAAAGGCGAAGGCCAAAAATAAAAGGTATTTGATTCTCAGACACCACCGCATTAAAATAAATGGCCCGCATTGGATGTTTTTATTTCTATTCTTGATATTATGACAAAAAAAGTAAGAAAAAAATATATAAAAATCAATAAAAGGCTAAACAGGCTTAAATAGATGTGATATATACACAGAACGACACGATGTGTAAATGGGTTTGTCGATACGGCACGAATACCGTCGCGGAAGGATAGAACGAGAGGCGCTTGCACCTTGAGTTCTATCCTTCCGCGACATCACCCATTTATACATCGTGTTGTTCTGTGTTTATTACACGCTTCGCGTCCTAGAATCCATGCATTAAAATACAGGCTTAGAAGGTTTATTTAGGCACATAGACGGCGTGTTTTGTCATGTGTGATGATGCTTTTATTTTATAGTTCCGGTTTCATGGTTGAGGCGAATGTCATGTACGTCATTTTATGTCAACGAGATGTGTATGGAACATATGTTCCATACGTATTTGCAAATATGGAACAGCAATAACACTGTACTTCTGGGAACAAGCGTGTAATAAATTTGTTTATAAATGCTTCCACTAATCTTTACGCACTATGACGCAGGTACTACTTGACTTGGTGTAAAGCACATTGACACTAATTTACCAACACGCATATATAAGAAGATACACTGGCGTACAATGTCAAGTTAATATTGTTAGGCCAATGTATTCTCTTATATATGTGAGGCTCCCTATGGGAGACTCGCATATATAAGAGATTGCATTGGCACAGGGTTTTCGCAAAATTTCTGGAAGCTCCATCATTGAAGGGTTAACTCTTTCAGTGCCAGGGGCCGATCTCATTGGCCCTAATTTACGGCCGATAAAATCTGGCACTGAAAGAGTTAAAGAATATAAGAAAAAATTATTAAAATTGTAAAAAATTGTAAAAAAAATAATAACAAATGATGAAAATTTGTTAGGCCAATGCATTCTCTTATATATGCGAGGCGACCTATGGTCGACTCGCATATATAAGAGAATGCATTGGCACAGGGTATATGGGTTGATACAAAAATCGGACTTGGCACTGAAAGGGTTAAATCATCACATACGTTGCAGTCTTTTTTTTATTCTATTTTTATATCCCCCTGTCTCTTTGTTTTGCAGCAAGTATTCTGTGATATCTAATCTAGATCAGCGCCAGTCGTATAAAAAGGACTTCAACGAAGAGTATGAAGTCTACCGCCGGCTCCACACTAACGTTGATAAAGTATCAAAACGCTTCCTCGACTTAGAAGAAAAACTTAAGCACGTCAAGCACAACTCCCAGGACTATGAGGTAAGAGGCGTTTGTTTTTATTCCCTCGTAACAAAGTACAGTAGTGCCCTAAATAATCGAATCCTTGACCAAAGCAGAATTATGGGTAATTTTTCAGGATTTCATCAGAAATATGGCTTGTTGCCATTCATCGGAAAACTCTCACTGAGAGCTTTCCGATGAATGGCAACAAGTCATATTTCCGACTAAATCCTGCAAAATTACCCATAATTCTGCTTTGGTCAAGGAGTCGATTATTTAGGGCAGCATTGCACTGCGTTGCGGCTGCCATTTAATTACGACACCGTGCCCCTGCAGCATTAAATACCCTGTGCCAGTGCATTACTGTAACTGGGAGGTATTTAGGTATCAGCTCGTCCATCTGTATCTGTCCTCTCCCGTCCTTAGCTTGTATTACTACATTTTTTAGTCAATTTTTTAAAACTTGGCACATATATTTAGTACCATGGCAACATGTGCACCTGCGATTATGAGGTCAGTCCGATTTTTCTTGGTGGAGTTATCCCCCTTATTCGACTTAAAATTTTCAGCAACATGCAGAATTTTATACGATCATGTATTCCTACATTTTCCAGTCAATTATTTTGAAACTTGGCACATATATTTACCACTATGCGAACCTGTGCACCTTCGATTATGAGCTCAATCTGACTTTTTTTTTAGTGGAGTTATCCCCCTTTTTTTCTTTTCGAGCTTGTATTCCTTGTGATTTTTTTCCCGATAAACAAATATGTTATTATGGTTACCCTTAACCCTGTGCTGTTCTAGTGCAGCATTAAATACCCTGTGCCAGTGCATTCTCTTATATATGCGAGTCTCACATTGGGAGCCTCACATATATAAGAGAATGCACTGGCTTACAAAATCATAGTAAATATTGTTAGGCCAATGTATTCTCTTATTATATGCGAGGTGCCCTATGGGCGACTCGCATATATAAGAGAATGCATTGGCACAGGGTTTTTGCAAAATTGTCAGGAAGTTCCAGTCATGAAAGGGTTAATACAGCCCAATTGCACCGCCGGGCAGTATCCTTACTACTATGGCGACAGGCCCACCTCTAGTTTAGTTTTTAATATTTTTATTGGGATCTATATGGATCTAGTCATGTTATTATGTTAGCATTCATTTTGGTAATGACAACGTAGTAGTAAACAGTCATATCAAAAGCTATTCTACTTTACACCAAGCCTGCAAATAGTTGTGTCTGTCATTTGCAGAATGAGGTCCCCAGAGGGTGAATTTAGTGATGCTATCCCGCACAGTGGGCTAGCATCACCAAATTCACCCTCTTGTGACCTCATTCTGCCTATTTGCAGAAGATAAAATGCATAATCGATGTGCCCAATAGGTGAACATCACCAACTTCAACTGGGGAACTTCAATCTGCTTCTAGGTCTACCATAGTAGTTGAGGGCCTAAGCAGAATGAGGTTCCCAGAGGGTGAATTTGCTGATGCTAGCCCACTATGCGGGATAGCGTCACTAAATTCACCCTAAATTCATCATATCTTATGATATAGAAGATAAAAAGGATGATGGACAAAAATCCAGTATAGTTTTACGATTAACCCTTTCTTTACTAAACAGATTCTTCCATTCAGTTATAAAAGTATACATTGGAATGGTCTATTATTCATCTGGAGAGGTGTTCAGAAACTATTAGCAAACGACAGATAATAAAAGTGCAGTAGGAATCCATTTATTGGTGGGAAATATTTAGATAATAAGTTCAACAAATTATAGCTTGTTGAACTTATTATCTGAACATTTCCTAAGGGAACTACTGGTCAATGAGTATCTAGTAAAAAAAAAAAGGGTTAACCCATCAAGGGATCTGCCTTCATGCTGAATATTTTGAATCTTATTACCCGAACACCCCTCCAGATGAATAATAGACCATTCCAGTGTATACTTGTATAGCTGGATGGGAGAATCCATTTAGTATAGAAAGGGTTAAGCCCTGTTACTGATGGGTTACTGTTTTGCACCTGTCTGTCCGTCCATCTGTCCAATGTCTGTTCATGTCATAACTTGGAACAGTAGTGCTTGGATCTCAATGAAATGTTGTATGGGTGTTCAGATTTTCCATTCTAGAGTTATTCATCTTTGAATAAGAAAGAGGGATTGCACCGGACGACAGTCCATCTCTTGTTATAGATATGCCCACACTAGGCGGTATGCCACAAGGGGGTATATAACGGACGACATTCCATCTCTTGTTATAGATATGCCCACACTAGGCGGTATGCCACAAGGGGGTATGCACCGGACGACAGTCCATCTCTTGTTATAGATATGCCCACACTAGGCGGTATGCCACAAGAGGGTATGCACCGGACGACAGTCCATCTCTTGTCATTATTGGAATTAAAAGAGTTCTTTTCTTGGTTTCAGAACTTGAAAAATACAATCTATAAAGAATATCAGCAACAGAAGGGGGATGAAAAGTACATAGATCAAAAGAAACATTTCCAGTATCTGCATCAGAAACTGGCTCACATAAAGAAACTGATCGTCGACTACGACCAGGCTCAAATCAGCACATAGCAATCCACAGAAAAATCCAAATTTTAGTTCTTATTGAGAAATTCACGTCAATTCTTAAGCTGTTTCTCATGTATAATGGTACGTCAGTCTTTGCTGCCATGTGTGATAATCCGAAGCTTGTGTACTTGTGAATTTGCTCATTAGAAATGTTTGACAAATTCAATTTCTAGCTATAATGGTTATATCTAGCTATTATAGTTTAATATGATTATTGCTGTTGAATAAATTACAACAATAATATTTCACTATAATAGTATGGTTTAGCTATAGTAGTTAGATTTGAGATGGTTCCTGACCTGCTAGTGCTAGACCATATTGATTTACGATTTAACATCCTTTATTTGAATAATCGTGAATTTTATTTCGCATATCAGTTAAACAATTATTCCTTTCGTGCCGAACTTGCAAAAATTACTTTGGAAAGAAAATTTTAAATGCACATGGTACGATAATGCGAAACGCAAAATTTAGATTTGAAAAATTTGATTTAGCTTTGGTTTTATTCCTCAGAATCGAATCTTAATTTTCAAATTAAATTACAAGGCCTTACCAATTTCCTTTAAATTGAATATAAAATGGAATGGATACATTAATATTCTCTATCAGAAGCAGTAACTTAAGAGTCGGTGACAGTTTAGATAAGTTTATAATTATTGAGTCTCATGTGGCTGGTATATTGTAGCTCTGGCATGTGATGTACATGTGGCTTATATTGTTGATGACTATCATTTTGTATGAGAAACAGTATGTTTGATTTGGCGTTGACTTTTAGCTTTATCATTTTTCTTTTACCGAGGTTGGTGATCAGTGTTTTATTTTATTATTTATTTCTGATTCTCAATGTGCTTGATTCTGATTGGTTCTGGTCATAGATGTCTGCTGTCAACACAATTTTCTTTTTCTGACTTGGCATAAAATTTATTGTGGCCATTTAGCATGAACATCGTCTGACCTCACAACTTGAAATTTATTATCTCTCCTGTGACCTTAAAATGAGATTGAAGAAGAAGAACAACCCAAACATTTGAAATACCAAACATTTAAAATCTCGCTTCATCAAAGAACGTCACTCATCACCGTTTTATATATTCCAAAATAAATAATAAATATACACATTTCTATGTAGTTCACTTGTCATGGTTTTAACTAAGAAGATAAGGGTTGTGTTTAAAGTATTACAATAACACATAGTGAGACACAGACACTTTGTGTGCAATAACTTAAGATATGGTCACAATAATGAATAACCCACAGACAATATGTGTGCAATAACTTGGGATATGGTCACAATAGACACAATAACCCACAGTGAGATCCATACAGGGGAGCAGACGACACTCATAATTATTTCTGTTTGAGGCTCTCTATGGGGTATTCTAACTGGATACGGATATATCAAATTAAGACATGAAATAACCACAAAATAAGCATTTTCTAAATGTCTGAATGCTATGTACCCCTTTCATTACTAAATGGATTCTCCCATTCAGTTATAAAAGTATACATTGGGATGATGAGACATCCGTTTGGAGGGTGTTTTGATAAAATGCATCAAGCAGACATAGGATTCCTATAGAGTCATTTGGAGGGAATAATCACCAATCGACCTTATGCTGTTTGTTGAAATTATTATCTGAACATTTCCCCCAAAAGAAACAATTGTCAGAAA
Source organism: Siphonodentalium dalli (assembly GCA_032622095.1). NCBI lineage: Eukaryota > Metazoa > Mollusca > Scaphopoda > Gadilida > Siphonodentaliidae > Siphonodentalium > Siphonodentalium dalli. Next base: position 251,776,838 of record CP136063.1, read on the forward strand.
GTATTTAGTAATGAAAGGGTCAGTCCTTTTAATTAGCCCTCGGCATTCGGCACTGCCGAGGAGATTACGATTTTGCGTCGGCATTTTTTTTGCCGAGGGAGAAGTTTCCAACTTTCGAGGTACTGTAAGTGAGTGTCGACATTTCTTATCAGGCCAAAGAAAAAAAGTCTTTTGGTTTGGGTTTCCCGACCGATCCTATTTTTTGCATGTAACCCTAAACATTTTAATGACCCGCCGGCAAAAATAGAAAAAAATCACCGATCGTCAATACCACAAATCGGCGAAAACGGTACGCGCAGGTTTAATAGTACGTTTCTAATGACCGGATGTATGGCGGTACACGCTTTTAGTAGTACATGTATGTACGTTTCTTTGGGCACTGAATTTATCGATCTCGATTCGCGATATCGTCTGGATGTTTTCACAATGGCATCAGTTTTGTCCTTAATATTAAAGATTAAAGAAATGTGAACATAATTTACAAGAAATAAAAACACTGAAAGCATTAAATGGTTCATGTGGGATCATGATACAAGTCAACTCAAGTATATAAAATTTGAAAATGCATGTAATAATCAAACATAGTATCATATGTTAGACAAATTGACAAGTTATACATTCAATTATCATAAATGTATGCAGTTTGCTGTGTACTGTGTGTAGTGGACTGTGTCCTCAAGATATTCACCTGCTCACGATGTAACTAACATGATTTTAAAGCATTTTCAGCCTAGGCATTGTTTTTGCCTAGGGGTATTTTTCCTAATTAAAAGGACTGAAGGGTTCAACGGTCATTGCACAATATTTATTTTTTCTCTTAACATTTGAGTTGACTTCAGATATAGAAAATGCGTAAGGGGTTGGGGGGAGACTCAACTGACCAATTCTAATTGGGGATTTCCATGTATACCTCCCGAGAAAGTTACGGACTGTAAAGTGTACATGGGTGTGACTTGTTACAATATTGAAAATACCACGCATATATCTGGTGTATGAGCTCAGAAGCTTAGTTCACATGTTTGGATATTTTTTGAATTTTGTATTGATTTTCCAAAAGCAAGTGTTGTGATTCCAGAAAAAAAATCTCGAAAATAAATTTGTGAGGAGAAATAATAATTTAACAATTGAATATTAGGACTGTTTTTTTTTCAATGATAAACCTGCTTTAGTTCATAGACAACTGCTTCATTAATAACTTTACCCAACAGAACGGCCCTGTGCCAATGCATTCTCTTATATATGCGAGTCGACCATAGGTCGCCTCGCATATATAAGAGAATGCATTGGCTTAACATATTAAAAATGATTAGGCCAATGCATTCTCTTATATATGCGAGGCGACCTATGGTCGACTCGCATATATAAGAGAACGCATTGGCACAAGGCATAACTGTAACCATCACAATGTGGTCAATGAACCGGTTCCAATGATATCCATATTTTGTATGGTGTTATTGAGACAGACCGAAGATATTTTAGGCTGTTGAAGCTTTATTTGGTCGTTTTTGGCCGTTTTTGGCCGTTTTGTTGGGTAAAGGGTTAATAACTTTTGCTACCGAGATTTGCATGGAAATCCCGATTCAAAATTGGTCACTTAACCTCCCCCATACGATAGAATCTAGCACATTGACGATTAGGGGATTTATTTATTATTGTTAAGTTATCTCCCTTGTGAAATGCTTCCCATTTATTCAGCGATGTGGAAGCTGAGTGTAGCATGCATTTCACCCGAGCTTGGTTGTGGTTATTTTTCAGTTCGCTTCGAGAGAACGCCGAGTGACTCTTTCTTGGACAACATGCTTTGTTGCTGTCGTTATAAATACATGATCAAATCTCTATTTTATACGTCAATCGAAAATGTCTCCCTATAAAAGATTCAAATAACACAACATATTTGTCTGAATGCCTTAACCCTTTCATGAAGGTAGCTGTGCTGGTGCAGCATTAAATATCCTGTACCAGTGCATTCTCTTATATATAGGAGCCTCACATATATAAGAGAAAAGATGGTCTCTTCATGGCACTACAGTGGCTCAATCGGTTAGAGGTACAACTCCAAGCTGTTTTGCCCTTCATCACTGGTGATAAGGGTTCAAATTCACATGTTTCCATCGTGGACTTTTTAACTCAAAATAGTTATCTGGTGGAGTTGTCAGTTACTCGCCAATGGTCAGTGGTTTGCCACACATGGTCAATGAGTTTATCGACCATTGAAATCACTGTTAGATTAGCCGTAAGTGTGCGGATTTCCTCCACCACTAAAACTGGCTATGTCGTGATATGGCCTTGGTTGCTGAAAGCGACATTAAACCCAATATTTTATATTTCATTTATATTCCATATTTCACATAAAAGTGTTTTAAAAGATACATATAAACTGTCCCAATTCAAAGATATCTATTCATAGAAAAATTTATTTCCCGAGTGAGAGAAGTTCCAGTTGACTGGTTTCCCTGACACAAAATTATTATTTTATATTTTATTGTATAGAGAGGGTCAACTGTAACTGATTGAAATCTATTAGATTCCTTCTGCCCAATTATGCAAATGGAACACTAAAACACATAACTTGTCAACCATATTAGTTTTATTATCTTGACGTATTCTGACCTAATACCTATTTTTAGATGCATAAGAAATCCAAGATGGAGGCATTTTCGACTGACTATTGAACAGAGTTTTGATTGTTGCGTATTTATAACAACAGACTTTGTTGATATTAATATGTCGCCATAGTTTTTTGGGTATGCATGTTCCATGCCCAATAAGTTGTAGATGCATCAAAACTCTCCACAACGATGCATAAATAGTGAAATTATTCCTACATGTATGATAATACCATACTCGTATTTAAATTTGCACTGTATTTTTAAATTGTTTTTAAATTTTAAATCTGGTTGCGAATTCTGACAAAAAGATTTCTTCAGTTACGTCCAGCTGCAACCTCAGTCCTGGAGTGAAAATGAGAACAGTTTGTCATATGTGACCCGCCATATCAATTCCAGTCGTAAGTCGGGATTTGTTTTGCCCTGTGCCAATGTATTCTCTTATATATGCGAACAATTTTTTATCATTTTTTTTAAATAAATGTTTCTTACAATTTTTAGGACATAAAATAAAAAACATCCATTACCCTGCAGGGAGCCCCACACATATATAGAAGCATATAGAAGAGTGTCGTCTGCTCATGTTTGTCTGGGGCTCTTTATGGGTGAAATTATAAAATTGTTAAAGAATACAAGACAAAATTATTAAAATTGTAAAAATTTGTTAGGCCAATGCATTCTCTTATATATGCGAGGCGACCTATGGTCGACTCGCATATATAAGAGAATGCATTGGCACAGGGTAAAAAAAATCACGACTTACGACTGTATTTGATATGGCGGGTCACATATTATAAAGAGGTTCTATATAAGTTTGCCTGTGGGCTGGTAAGTTGTTTGTTGCATGAATATATTTTTATTTTGGTTATTTATCTATAATCAGGTCAGATGCATCCTGGATTTAACTATAATAGGTAAATATGAATATCATTGTTTTGTAAATTTGATACAACAGGCATAACCCAATATATTTCACACGAAAATGATTCAAAAACAGTATCATTCTAAATCGGTACCATGTTTGTTTTTGTGACGAAATGACATGTTTAGATCCATGCAAATGATTAATCGTGAGATGGCACATGACAAGGAAGTCAATTAAAATTCAATTGGTCTATATCTTGTTGTGAAGGAGTGATGGACAGTATCGTCATGGTAATGCCATTTAGAAAGGCATACTTATGCCATTATTAATTAAAATAAGCTGGCGCTAAAGGTTGCAAAACCAATTTTCTCACGATTCTTCATTTGCTGTGATGTTGTTAATAGTGCAATTTGGTTGTGATGCGTGATTCCTAAGTCTCCACAAAAACAGGGAACTAGTGTATTTGACAGTGTGTATTTGACACTGTCTAAAATAGCTAAATATAACTATTGAATTCAGAATACGCCTGACCTGATCTATGATCTGATGATTATCATAGTTATCCATGTAAATTCAATTCAGTATTTGGAGCGTGACAATATTTAATTAATTTTCAGCAATGACTGTCTTCAATCTGATCGCAGAAACACATCCATTTATTCCATTTTTTTTTTCTTCAGGGGTTCACGAAAATCTTGACCAGGAATTACTTATCGCTGAATTTTAAATTCTTGCAATAAGTAGGACTACCGGTATTGTACAAATTTAAATATGAGTACAGTGTCTTTATTTCATAACCAAAGAAGCATGATAGTGTATATCACCAATTTCTGGTCTGAATGTCATAATGGATGTTTTTCTGATGGGTGAGTGGTTGCTTAGCAACCAGCAGAAACCATTCAAATCCAATATAACCATTAAGATCACAATTAGAAAACAATTGCTAGATTTTCATTCCCATCATTATCTCAACATTTCCTAATGGAACTACTTGTTTACCCTTTCATGATGGGAGCTGCGCTGGTGCAGCATTAAAGATCCTGTGCCAGTGCATTCTCTTATATATGCGAGTCTCCCAAAGGCAGCCTTGAATATATAAGGGAATGCACTGGCTTACACGTACAAGGTAAATATTGTCAGGCCAATGTATTCTCTTATATATGCGAGGCTCCCTATGGGAGAATCACATATATAAGAGAATACATTGGCACAGCGTTATCACAAAATTTCAGGAAGCTCCAGTCATGAATGAGTTAACTAGTACTTAGTAAAGAAACGGTTAAGTCATATTATGTGTTTAACCCTTTCAGTGCCAGGGGCCGATCTCATCGGCCCTAATTTACGGTTGAATTTTTTTGGGTATGCTTAAGCATGCTATTGCAAATTTAAAAACAAACTGGATAAAACCTTAAAGGCATGTTATAACTCAAAACTATCACCAAGTATTCATAGTAATAATTTTGATGCCCATGAAAAACGTAAGATTCCCTGGCACTAAACCAACAAAATAAGTATATTAAAGAATATAAGAAAAAATTATTAAAATTGTAAAAAATTGTAAAAAATAATAACAAATGATGAAAAATTGTTAGGCCAAAGCATTCTCTTATATATGCGAGGCGACCTATGGTCGACTCGCATATATAAGAGAATGCATTGGCACAGGGTATATGGGTTGATACAAAAATCGGACCTGGCACTGAAAGAGTTAAAAAAGTCAGACATAAATGATTGCTTGATTCAAATCCCATAGGGGACATGTACTATAAATTTACAGGCGGCAAACTTGACAAGCTAGTACTCCTCCAATCAGTTGACTTCTAGATGCCGATCGTGTATTCATGAGTCATATTGTCAAAAATATATCTAAAATTTGCCCACTCCTCACTTTGTTTGTTTGAAAATCTAGCGATTTTTTTTTTATTGTTGTGTAAGGCCACAGCAATTTGAATAGTTGGTTTACGAACGTTAGGAAAAAAATATATCTATATGGAGGAAGAAAAAAAAAATATTAAAAAAAACAATACCGATTGTTTATTATTCCACATGATACATAAACATAGGCAGGTCTTGACTATTCAAATTGTTGATTATTCCACAGGATCCTTGTGAAAGCAAATCTCATATATTCACCTGAATTATTTTTTTTCTAATAAAAATGAAAAAACAAACATGTTAATATATCAATAATTCTCATTTTCCCATGTTATTATCATTGATGAGAAGCCTTACATAAACTGAACACCATTGGCAAACAAATTTTTTCCTCATTTTTGCAAATTCGTTATTGTAAACTAACTTTAAATTGCGGTCGCCTAATCAATATTTTTATTGCAGGCCTTCATCTGTGATGATGTTCTGCTATTTCGCCTTCATCTGTGATGATGTTCTGCGACTTTATATTGTTTTCTGAGACTTCCAACCATACAAGTGCTTACGGGATTATGCCTTCCCGATTCTACCCATGTCATTGTTCAACTATTTAATTAATTTATGACTGGCATGGAAAATGCCTCAAATTTGCTCCCATATAAAACCATTTGTATGTATATCTGAGAAATATTACTGCGCATGTATTTTATGTCAATTGCCTTTTTAATTAAGAGGGACATGACACCTCTTCAGAGGTGTGAAAATTCCTAAGAGATTGATCAACTAAGTCATTTATTCGGGACTAAACAAATGCGTCACAATTTAATTTGGTCACCAGAGATTTTCCATATTTAGCTGCTCACTTGACTAGGGCAAGTGTCATGATTTTTAGTCCCAAGTTTTTTTCTTTAAATTTGACTTACTATTTGACGAAGGACGGTTGGTATATAATGTTTGATATGTGAGTTTATCGTCACATGCAACTGCTGCACAGAGAAAATCGGTCTTAAAAATCTCAATTGACAATGTGAATTGGGCAAAAGCCACCAATATTATTACACAGTTGATTGTAGAGTAATTTATGTAATTTTTCAGGGAAATTTGAAAGAGAAAAAAACTTTCAAATATCCACATCAGCCGAAATATGAATACATTAATGCCCTGAATAATCGATTATTTAGGGCGTTACTGTAGGTACTTTGAGACTAAGAGTAATTTCAGTACTAAACATGTTCCTATCTGAATGTTCACAGAGGACACTAATGGAATTGTGCATTGTGCCAATAATTTAATCAAAAGCCTTATTTTTTGCACAAAAAAAGCAAATGCTGTGATTGACAATAAACCTAAAATTAATAACCATGGCCTAGTATGTAGTTGGTCAATGGCGAGCTGTTAGTTAACACTTTCATGACCAGAGCTGTGCTAATCATGAGCCAGTGCATTCTCTTATATCTGCGAGTCTCCTATAGGGATCCTCGCATATATTCGAGAAACACTGGCTTATGGTAAATATTGTTAGGCCAATGTATTCTCTTATATATGCGAGGCTCCGGTCATGGAAGTGTTAAACTAATTCAATCCTATATTTTAATTGATCGACTATAATTGAGTCCCAAATCTACAAGTTAGCAGCTACAGTAATGCTCTAATTAATCGACCTCTTAACCACAGCAGAATTATGGGTAACTTTTCAGGATTTAGTCGGAAATATGGCTTGTTGCCATTCATCGGAAAGCTCTCCCCGAGAGCTTTCTGATGAATGGCAACAAGCCATATTTCCGACTCTCCCCGAGAGCTTTCCGATGAATGGCAACAAGCCATATTTCCGACTAAATCCTGAAAAGTTACCCATAATTCTGCTGTGGTTAAGAGTTCGATTAATTAGAGCATTACTGTACAAATGGAAGATTTCTACCAGCATTGTAATTATGACACACATGGATGAGTTTGACATTGGTAAAATTTGAACGTGTGTAAATGTTGTTGACGAGTTACTGCTGATATGTATAAAAGTTGTCAAACTCTAAACCCAGTGTGTTAACCTTCATTGTATCAAAATCTAAACCCAGTGTGTTGAATATGGTTCGTGTGTTGACCCATTGAATAAGGAGTCACAATTGTGTAATATTATTTAATTAGCTCATAACATTTCTTTCTGACCAAGGACCTTCCTCCGTGTTATAGATAGATTAGCTTAACCTATTCACTGCTATGGTGTCTAACTATTACAGATGTAAAAGTGCACACCGTGTGCTATGTAGTCCATAGTACCTACGGACGTACAGTAATGCTCTTAATTAATCGACCCCTTAACCACAGCAGAATTATGGGTAACTTTTCAGGATTTAGTCGGAAATATGGCTTGTTGCCATTCATTGGAAAGCTCTCGGGAAGAGCTTTCAGATGAATGGCAACAAGCCATATTTCCGACTAAATCCTGAAAAGTTACCCATAATTCTGCTGTGGTTAAGGGGTCGATTAATTAGAGCATTAATGTACTTCAGCACACAAGCAGTAGACTATTATTCATTATTGGAACTCGGGGATTGGTGCATCGGGATAACTATCAGGCCTTGAAATAGTGTGTCTGTCATTTGCAGAATGAGGTCCCCAGAGGGTGAATTTAGTGATGCTACCCCGCATAGTGGGCTAGCATCACCAAATTCACCCTCTGGGGACCTCATTCTGCTGAGGTGTAAAATTAAGACATTTTTAGCGATTTATCTAGAACATTGAGGAAGGCCCTTGGCCAAAAGCTATGTTACTTATGTGCTAATTAAAGTGTGCTGATCTTCATTGTAAATGAAACTCTAAACACAGCGTGTTGATCTTTGTGTAATTCAAACTCTAATCACAGCGTGTTGATCTTTGTGTAATTCAAACTCTAAACACTGTGTTGATCTTCATTGTAATTGAAACTGTAAACATCATGCGTTGATCTTCATTGTAATGGAAATATTCTTCGTCTACAGGGTACGATTATCTCCACTAAATCCCTAATTTACTGAGTGGATTCTCCCATTCAGTTATAGAAAGTATACATTGGTATGGTCTATTATTCATTCCGAGGGGTGTTTTGAAGTTCCGAAGATATAGGATTCATATATAGTCATTTGAAATGTTTAACCCTTTCTGTAATAAATGAATTCTTCCACTCAAGTTGTAACTTTGGAATGGTCCATTATTCATCCAATGGATGATCAATAAAATATAAGCAGACAACAGATAAAAGAAAGTGCAGAAGGAGTCTTGAAATAGTGTGTCTGTCATTTGCAGAATGAGGTCCCCAGAGGGTGAATTTAGTGATGCTACCCTGCATAGCGGGCTAGCATCACCAAATTCATCCTCTTGGGACCTCATTCTGCTTCCAACTCGGCAGAATGAGGTTCCCAGAGGGTGAATTTGGTGATGCTAGCCCGCTATGCGGGGTAGCATCACTAAATTCACCCTCTGGGGACCTCATTCTGCGAATGACAGACACACTATTTCAAGGCTTGTGCAGAAGGATACCTGTTGGTGGGAAATGTTCAGATAATAAGTTTAACAAATGACTGAGTCATTTGTTGAACTTATTATCTGAACATGCCCAAAGGGATACTATCAATGAGTGTTTAGTATACTAAATAATAAAGTTCACTAGGCCGTTTATTGAACATTCTGTCTGAATATTTGTAAAGTGAATGACTTATCAATGTATACATGTATATTGTCATCAAAGGGTCAAAGATGTACATTGGTATTTAGAAACTTCCAAAAACTCCCTACAGTAATGCTCTAGTTATCGACTTCTTAACCACAGCAGAATTATGGGTAACTTTTCAGGATTTAGTCGGAAATATGGCTTGTTGCCATTCATTGGAAAGCTCTCCCCGAGAGCTTTCCGATGAATGGCAACAAGCCATATTTCCGACTAAATCCTGAAAAGTTACCCATAATTCTGCTGTGGTTAAGAAGTCGATTACTTAGAGCATTACTGTATTTCCTAGTGCGAGAAGTGGAGTCCATCCACCCTAGGACTCCAGAGCAACTCAGTATGGTCTCCATCAACTCAGTATGGTCTCCATCTTTAGTTTCATATCTTTCACAATCCACTAAGTAATACACAGTAACATTAACCATTTCATGACGGGAGCTTAGCTTTAGTGTCAGTTTTTTCGTATTTGCTTCTTTGGGATGTGACTTTGTGTCTCGAAGGCCCTGCAGTGGCCAAGAGATCGCAAGTCATAATTCTCAATATTTGCACACTATGTGAAGACTGTAATTTGACCTAAGTGAAATATGACATCTGACTCTAATTCTGCGTATTAAAAATGAAAATACAATCAAGCTAAGTTTGTTGCATAATTTAAATACAGTATAATTAAGTTTTCTGATGACTGAATATTAATTAATTTTGTCTCTAATTGTTGCTCTGGAGATCAGGAGGAAATTTCATGTTGTTTTGACCAGGAAATAGCGAGAAATTTGTTACAAATATGAAATTCTTCTTACCAAGTTCTCTTGAGTGCCTGATAATCACACATTTACATTTATGTCGCCTGTATCGGCCTGTATGATCCTTATTTGGCTATATAATTTTTAATTCTCATCTTCCAATATATTAACCTGCTCATTTACTCGATATGAACTACGGTACGGGGTATCAGTTAAAACTGATCGAAAATAATATGGAAGCACATGATTGTAATCCATTAGAACTCCACACTCTTCAGCATAGACAAATAAAATTATAGATACCACGCTGGTTCAGCATTAAAGAACGTGTGCATTCTCTGACATATGCAAGTCTCCCATAGGGAGCCTTGCATATATTAGAGAAAGCACTGGCTTACAATGTCAAGGTAACTATTGTTAGGCCAATGTATTCTCTTATATATGTGAGGCTCCCTATTTGAGACTTGCATGTATAAGAAAATGCATTGGCACAGGGTTTTCGCAGAATTTCAGGAAGCTCCAATGAAAGGTTTAAGCAGATGCTTAAAATGTTTATTTTGGTGGCGTCCAACAGGTTGTCATTGCTCATGAAATGAAGCTGCGTGATTCATTGTAGCACTTGGGAAGGCCTTTGGGCCGAAAGCAGATTAAACAATTGAATTTTGTTTTGCTATTGCCCCATGTACTATTGTTTAGTCAATTAAATTTTGAGAATGTTCCGCACTGTTATTCCACCCAGGTCCTGTATGATTATATGTTGAGATTTTTTCAACCCTGTACTATTATTGGGCGCTCGATAGTATTCTGGTAAGACGAGGCCTGCATTCTATCACTTTCACTAGATTTTGTGACTTGGGAAGGAGCGTACTGGGGAAAAATATGGATATGTCACACACTTTTCTCAATTTTATGAAAGCCCAGGGAGCCTCACATATATAAGAGAATGCACTGGCACAGGATATTTAATGCTGCACCACAAGCCTTGAAATAGTGTGTCTGTCATTTGCAGAATGAGGTTCCCAGAGGGTGAATTTAGTGATGCTACCCCGCATAGTGGGCTAGCATCACCAAATTCACCCTCTGGGAACCTCATTCTGCTGAGGTGTAAGCAGAATGAGGTCCCCAGAGGGTGAATTTGGTGATGCTAGCCCGCTATGCGGGGTAGCATCACTAAATTCACCCTCTGGGGACCTCGTTCTGCAAATGACAGGAACACTATTTCAAGGCTTGCTGCACCAGCACAGCTCCCATTGTAAAAGGTTTAAAAGGAAAAGATAGCCTGATACTCTTAATATCCACATACATCTACTGATAAATATTCAAACTTTTCTGCTTTCATAAAGATCGGAGTCTGATTGAAAATCGTCTTCATTGCTCACATGGCCCTAATTTGTTTTAGAGTTTGTTATACCAAAGTTGATACAGTAATGCTCTAAATAATCGACTCCTTAACCACAGCAGAATTATGGGTAATTTTTCAGGATTTAGTCGAAAATATGGCTTGTTGCCATTCATCGGAAAGCTCTCAGCAATTCTGCTATGGTTAAGGAGTCGATTATTTAGGGCATTACTGTAGGGCATGTTATAAATCCTATCCTTGAAACACAATTGTAGTTTTTGAAATCTCTCGTACATTCAATAAGCGTTGAAGTGGCCATATATCCTCTTAGGGTCACAATAAGGTGTGTTTGGTGCTCGGAGACTCAGCTTGTTTAAAATGATTTGCGTAATGAAAAACCTGGGGACGTGTGTGGTGTTTAGAGTGTTAACCGCGTCTAGCGGATTGGGTTAGAATTGCTAACTGATTCTAATGGCTTGTGCGTTAGGAGTATTTAACAATTTCTATTCTAAATGAATTCTCTCATTCAGTTATGAAAGTATACAATGGAATGGTCTATTATTCATTAGGAGGGGTGCTCAGAAAATGTAAGCAGACGTCAGACAGACAAAAAGATAAATTCATATTGTTTCGTGGAAATGTTGAGATAATAAGTTCAGTAAATGGCCATTTGTTGAACTTGAGATAATATTGTTGAGATTAATATTATGTCAACATTTCCTAAAAGAACTACTCATCATTGCGTATTTAGTATAGAAAGGGTTTCTTTACTGGAGCTTCCTGAAATTTTGCAAAAATTCTGTGCCAATGCATTCTCTTATATATGCGAGTCGCCCTTAGGGCGCCTTGCACATATAAGAGAATGCATTGGCCTAGCAATATTTACCTTGACATTGTAAGCCAGTGCATTCTCTTATATATGTGAGGCTCCCTGTAGGAGACTCGCATATATAAGAGCATGCACTGGCACAGGGTCTTTAATGCTGTGCCAGCGCAGCTCCCATCATGAAAGGGTTAACACTCTCAGTGCCAGGTCTGACCAGATCACTCCTAATGAAGTGTAAACAGACCCACTTTCGGAATATGTTTATGATAATGCGACTATTAATGAGTGGTAACTGCTTACAGAAGGAGTCCTATTTATTGGAAGGAAATGTTCAGATAATAACTTCTATTTAATGAGTATTTAGTATGGAAAGTGTTAAAGAGTTATGACTGAGTTGTGATTCCAGTGAAGGTACGGTACTATTAGTGGGTGGTACAGTAATGCCCTAAATAATCAACTCCTTAACCACAGCAGAAATATGGGTAATTTTTCAGGATTTAGTCGGAAATATGGCTTGTTGCCATTCATCGGAAAGCTCTCACAGAGCTTTCAGATGAATGGCAACAAGTCATATGGTTAAGGAGTCGATTATTTAGGGCATTACTGTAACTGAGTTGTGATTCCCTTGAAGGTACTATTAGTGGGTGATAACTGCTTCCAACTGGTCAAGGAAATACTGAAATGGAGGTATAAAAAAAACTTAAATTAAGTACTAAACCTCTTATCGACATTCGTCAAGATCATGTGACCATTGTTCAAATACTCAACCAAGGTATAATGGGATAATATACACCAACAATAATACTACTGAAAAAAAAACTTTTCGTTTTCATAAAGATCTTGAGTATGACTAAAAATTGTCTTCATGGCCCTAATTTGTTTTAGAGTTGGTTATGCCAAAGTCAATCGGGAATCTTTTTCTTTTCTTTTTTTTGAGGAAAGAAATCAAACAAGAAGTTGAGAGACAGGCGTAAAGCACAAATATGAGAGTAACGATACATTGAGACATATTATATTCTTGCACTCATGTTTGCACCTTATGCCCCTATCCCAGAAACACAATTATAATTTTTTGTGAAATCTCAGGTACATTTAATAAGTGTTGGAAGTGGAGTAACACATCTTACACTGTACAAGGAAGACCAAGTAACTGATTACATAATTTTGAAGAACCTTTATTGAGGTTTAGCACCTAATTTGATGTTTAGTACCTCCATTTCGGGATTTCCATGGCCTGTATGATGGTGTCAGTATTGTTTTTTTCGCTGCTTCTAACGGTGTGTGTTAGTGTTGTTAAAGTAATGCCCTAAATAATCGACTCCTTAACCACAGCAGAATTATGTGTAATTTTTCAGGATTTAGTCGAAAATATGGCTTGTTGCCATTCATCGGAAACCTCTCACTGAGAGCTTTCCGATTAAAAGGCAACAAGCCATATTTCCGACTAAATCATGAACAATTACCCATAATTTTGCTGTGGTTAAGGAGTTGATTAGGGCATTACTGTCAAATTGCGTCTCTTGGAATGTTCTTGTTTTGAAGTCAATATTTTTGAGCGACATCAAAATGTTATTAAGTCTTGTTTTAATGACGTTATCTTGTGCACAGAATGTACTAAATGCCTGGCTCATATGGTTGATTCTGTACTAATGCCTGGCTCATATGGTTGATTCTGTACTAATGCCTGGCTCATATGGTTGATTCTGTACTAAATGCCTGGCTCATATGGTTGATTCTGTACTAAATGCCTGGCTCATATGGTGCTGGACATTTGTAGAATGAGGTCCCCAGAGGGCAAATTCAGTTACACCGCCCCATACAGTTGACTACTTCACTACATTCTCCCTCTTGTGACCTCATTCTGCTTAGGCCTGATCTGCTATGGGAGACCTAGACTCAGTTCCCAGATTGTGAATATTGTGATGTGCACCCGCGTGATATGGGCCCATTGGGTACCTCGATTATGCAATGTGTCATCTACCAATTTGAGGGTTTAGAGAAACAAAACTAAAAAAGAAAAAGAAACTTTCTAAAGAATCGAAAACAGTTGGTAATTTGATCATAAAGATACTTTCCAGAGAAGATGAGGCCTAAGCTGAATGAGGTCCCCAGAGGGTGAATTTTATGATGCTAGCCTGTTGTGCGGTGTAGTGTCTCTAAATTCACCATTTTGTGGACCTCATTCTGCAAATGACGGGCACCATATTCTCAGGTCAGCTTGTTGTCCATTCTAATAATTATCATCAAAGGGAGGTAATAGCCTTCACTGTGAGGTAGATGACTTCATCACTTAAAAAAAAGATTGACTTCGTTCTTATTTTCACTCTTAAACATTTCTCCAATAACGTAATTTTGAAACTTGTTATGTAAACAGTACTGTTACAGTGATTTGTCAACAAACTTTGCTGATCATGCAGGTAATTCAAATATTTTAGTCTAAATCTGCTTTTTCAGAATATTTTTCAATGCTTCGACCTTTTCCATTATTTATCTGACACAATGAGCCGGGCATTATATTGGTTGTATTTGCACATGTATAATTATGTAAAGTGTCTGAAACAATCTTGTTTGCCGTCTCCATTGGAATGCTAGAGTTACTTCCCTTGTCACGTTTTTTGCCTTCCCAGCTTATTACAGACCTGTATGCTTAGGATTGTAACTCTATCTTTCCTTTCTTCATTCAACTGAAAAAGACTATGATATCACACATATAATACATCCTATGTATTAGTACTCTGGGACAGTTGTTGTATTTATTTGAACTTTTGAAATAAGACTTTAATGCTACAATTTTAGATGATACACACCGAGATACATACAATTTCTGTGCAGAAAACAGTCATGCATTCCAGTGAATACTAGTCCTTTATTGCGAATATAAACAAAATATATTTTTGTTTCAACAAAAAGCTAAATTCTAATGACAGAACACCAAAATGTTCTAATGACAGAACACCAAAATCAGCCCTTGTCAAGTGGTTCTACTATGATGGTTTTGGATGTTGTCGAATTGCTATGATGCCGGTAGGGCAAATTGATGCAGTTACAAAAAAGTTACATTATTTTTTCTAACGTTTGTCATTTTCGCAATGTTTGGCTAATCTGAGCGATTTGAGAAAAAGTCAGTGTTGGTATGAAACATTCAAGAATAAATTTTTGAAAAAAATGACGTTCGTAGCCATCTTGATTATATTCGATTTGCAACAACTAATACAAAACCAGTATTAAAATATCTCTTTTTGAATGTTTGATACATGTACTGGGTTTCGCTGGATATGTTAAGATTATCGTAACACCTCAAAAATGACAGAAAAAATAACAGTTCTTTTTCTCAACAGCATCAGTTTGCCCTAACAGTAACATAGAAATTCAGCAGGAACCACCAGCATCATAGCAATTCAGCAGGAACCACCAGCATCATAGCACATTAGCAGGACCACTTGATCAGGGGTAAAATTGTTCCGTTTCTAAAAGTCACACTTATCGTTTAAATTAAAAAAATTACCACTTCTGAGACATGAAGGAGGCCCTTTTTCTTCATGCAAATATCATGATAAATTACAAGAAACAAGCAGGTCTTCAAGCAAGGTTATCAAGTTCAGTCGGAATTACTTGTGTGGGTATGTTTGATACCACTCCTCCAGAATTACATATACATAATTCAGATTTTCAAACGATCTGTGTCAATAAGTAGCTTATTAAAGATAGTGTATCTCTTTTGGGGCACAATCACAACAACAACATAATTGATATCAAATCCAATTTCAAGACAACAAACATTTTTTTTGTGAATAAAATACAGATATAATTGAAGATTGGATTCAATATTTGTCTAAAGGCATAATAAGGTGGTTTGTTTCTGATACAGTCTAGCATAATTTGTTGTGAAATCTCTTATTTACACTTCAACGTTTTTGTGATATTTCTGTTCTAAAAATAGCCCCTTGACTGTCCTGGGATTTATTATGAAAAATTCTAAATAAAATTTGATATTAATTGATAGATGCTTTTTCATGTGTCGTCAATTCAAATCTCTTTTTTTATAGCCCGGAATCTGTATAAAACTTTCTAAGAAGAGATAGACTATTTTAATTAATATTGCTGAGGCTTTGAACACTGTGTGTGGCTTTAAGATTTAGTTCCTTGAAACATTTTCAGGTTTTCTCTCTAAATGAATATGGGTGCCATTTACATTTTGTGAATGTTAATCAATAATTATCCACTTATGAGCCTCAGAATGTCTTGTGTCGACCTCTGACCTTTTGTGTCGACCTCTGACCTCTTGTGTCGACCTCTGACCTTTTCTGTCAACCTCTGACCTCTTGTGTTGACCTCTGACCTCTTGTGTTGACCTCTGACCTCTTGTGTTGACCTCTGATCTCTTGTGTTGACCTCTGACCTCTTGTGTTGACCTCTGATCTCTTGAGATGGATGATGATAGAGCAGATGTACTCGATATCATTGTGTTAACTGGCACACATCATGCACATTGTCTTGACGACCTTTATCTGGTTTTTCGTGGAGTGAAATTTCCAACTCCTGAACATCAGGATTCACGTTGTCCGTGGCCTATTTTTTGGAAAATTTCCAAAGACAATTTAATTTGGCCAAAAAGTTTCAATGCTATATTCAGCTATCACTTTTCAATTGAAACCCTTAGTTTGTTAACAGCTAATTACCTGTTTCTCACCTGTGTTTCAATAACAATTTATCAAAAGTCAAACATGCCTATCAAAACAATGATGAATAGCTGCTGGAAAGGTGGACTTTCTTAATCCAGTTACACTGTACTGCTTTGTGGTTTCAATATAAGACTATGTAGGCGAATCTGTGTTCATTTATGTTGATACAGTAATGCTCTTAGACTAATTAATCAACTTCTTAACCACAGCAGAATTATGGGTAACTTTTCAGGATTTAGTCGGAAATATGGCTTGTTGCCATTCATTGGAAAGCTCTCATATTTCCGACTAAATCCTGAAAAGTTACCCATAATTCTGCTGTGGTAGAGAAGTCGATTACTTAGAGCATTACTGTAACTGTTGCCGGCTAGACCTATTTCAGTTTTTGCTTTCCTATAAGCGCATGTGTCTTTATATTGCTGTTTTATTTGAGGTTTTTTTCTTGATGATCCATATTTTGGTTTTTAAATTAGGCTAAAGTTTATAAAAAAAAATGGCCAACACATTTCAAAAATGGCCTAAAAATTTACCGAAAGATATTTCTGGTTAACGTGAATCACGGTGAACATGAGGTTGAATCACACACACCCCATAGGAAAAGCAGCAGAGTATACTGGAGTATGTGACAATTTATAAAGTGCAGGATGTCCGTTTTTTTTCAGAACTCACATACAATAATGCCCTAAATAATTGACTCCTTAACCACAGCAGAATTAAGGGTAACTTTTCAGGATTTAGTCAGAAATATGGCTTGTTGCCATTCATCAGAAAGCTTTCCGTGAGAGCTTTCAGATGAATGACAACAAGCCATATTTCCGACTAAATCCTGAAAAGTTACCCATAATTCTACTGTGGTTGAGGAATTGATTATTTAGGGCATTACTGTATTTATTGACTGAAGCAATATAATGTAATTATTCTCTCACTAACGTTAAACCCCGAGGTGGTGTTTCAGCCTTTCCATACTAAATGGAAATTCCCACTCGGTTATAAAAGTATTCATTGGAATGGTCTATTATTCGTTTGGAGGAGTTTTCAGGAAAATATCAATTCAACGAATGACCTATGGTCCTAGGTCGTTTGTTGAACTTATTATCAGCATTTCCTGTGGGATAACTACTCGTCAATGAGTATTCAGTATAGAAAGGGTTAATTAAATATTAGTGTAAGGTTTATTGGCCTAGATTATCTACAAGTTGATATAATTTTTTCAATTTATATTAAATACTTGTTTTAAAACGACGAAAAAATCATTTTGAAAATCAAATTGGTGCTAAAATCACCTTAGGGAAATCTGGGTCTTAGGGGGAAAAATTCTATGAGTTGCAGTGCAATTTGATTAAACCCAATTTCTCCATCGTGACTTTTATAGATCAAGCCTTGTCTAATGCATTTCAATGTCAGTAAAATGGATATTTTTATTTCTTTTTTTAAACATATCTCTTCGTGTATACAGATTCCGTGGTATAAAATAATAGATATGAATCAAGGACACCTCTCCACAAAAGCTTTTATTAATTAATATCGATTTTTATTTAGAATCCCTGGAC
The DNA here is from genome assembly GCA_032622095.1 of Siphonodentalium dalli. Taxonomy (NCBI): domain Eukaryota; kingdom Metazoa; phylum Mollusca; class Scaphopoda; order Gadilida; family Siphonodentaliidae; genus Siphonodentalium; species Siphonodentalium dalli. The sequence continues at coordinate 251,795,015 of CP136063.1, forward strand.
AGATTTAGGGTCTATTGTTATTGTTGGAACAGAAATCTTGCGAAAATGTTTGAAGGCTCATGAAGCATGCCAAGAGGGAGAACTCTATCTTGTTAGCTCCTCAATCAAGGCAAATAAGAGATTTCACCGTGCATTACGCATGGCTGCATCAGAAATATACCACGTTGTGATGCTTTTTTACCCAATCTTGAGTTTTATCTGTAGTTTGTAGTCTTGAAATCAGGATTTATAAAAATTATGTTTTTGGAATTGTGGCCAGAAGAGATATACTATCTTTAACCCTTTACCCAACAGAACGGCCCTGTGCCAATGCATTCTCTTATATATGCGAGTCGACCATAGGTCGCCTCGCATATATAAGAGAATGCATTGGCTTAACACATTAAAAATTATAAAATTGTTAAAGAATGTAAGAAAAAATGGTAAAAAAAGGATTTTTTTTAGGCCAATGCATTCTCTTATATATGCGAGGCGACCTATGGTCGACTCGCATATATAAGAGAATGCATTGGCACAGGGCATAACTGTAACCATCACAATGTGGTCAATGAGCCGGTTCCAATGATATCCATATTTATATGGTGTTATTGAGACAGACCGAAGATATTTAGGCTGTTGAAGCTTTATTTGGGCGTTTTTGGCCGGTTTGTTGGGTAAAGGGTTAACACAATAGTTACAATAAAAGTTAGGAAGGGCTCCAACAATCCTGCATATAGTGTGTCTGTCATTTGCAGAATGAGGTCCACAGAGGGTGAATTTAGTGACGCTATCCTGCACAGCAGGCTTGCATCACCAAATTCCCCCTCTGGGGACTTCATTCTGCCAGCCCTCATCTTTTGGAAAGTATTTATACATCACCAACTTCACATTGGGAACTTCAATCTGATCCTAGGTATCCCATAGTAGTTGAGGCATAGGCAGAATGTGGTTCCCAGGGGTTGAATTTGGTGAGGCTAGCCAAGCACACTGTGTGGGATAGTGTCACAAATTCACACTCAGGGGACCTAATGCTGCAAATGACAAGACACGCTATTTGCAGGCTTGGCTCCTTCAAAAGATATTAGACCAAATGATTATACAAGAGAATTTGATGGTTATATTGCTTCAAAAAACTGTTTAAATTGGCTGCATGGCTCATCAAGGACATTGATATTAATGTTGTCCATGAACGACTAACATGGTCATATGTGTGACAATTTTCCTTGAATGGCTAGCAGGACCATATGTGTGAATGTTTGCCCTGTGTTGTTAGCCAGGGTTACATGTATTTGTGTCACCGTTTGCCCTGAACGGCTAGCCAGGGTCAATTGTATTCAATGGTACGATGTGTACTGATCCGCTATAGCCAATTATTCAAGCAAATAAAGTTGAATATGTGAAATTGATGTTTATTCTTGTAACAAAACCTTGATTGGTGTCTGTCGTCCATCCATCCATCCCTACATCAACAATTTCCTTCGGCACACCCCACAGGATGCAAGAGGCGACTGGGCCAATTCATCATATGGAGTTTTTAGGTGACCTCTGGATGGGAATCATAAATTTTTTCCGAAATTCATTGGAAGACATGAATCCATCGGCACACCCTGCAACCCATATTTATTGGGAAAATGATTTGAAAATTTACAGGCATGATTGGGATCACCTTCATAATTGTGCAAATAATCTAATCAAACTTTATCACAAATACGCTATTTAGGCTTAAAGACATATTAAGTACTTATTCAGGTGCGTGAAACTGATAATAGAGTATGCGGCGCTATGCCAACTGGAGGGATGTAAGATTCTACTAACATCGCAGAAAATCAACCGTATCACTCCATAGAATACACCGTCTGAACAACGCTCAATTATAAATATTTACTACTCGATTCGGGACGCATCTATCGACGATAAACTACCAAAAACGATTTCGACATCGAGAGTCATTGCATTTAATTAATATATAAGAATGATGGTGTGTGTTGTCAATTTGCATGTAATAATTACCAAAAATATTACTTTGGAGAAAATTATTCTCAATTTCTATTTGGTCACCCGACTGGGGTGTTCCCCATCACTTTAAGCACAATTATTTGTATTACATCTCTATTTCCTCCATAAATGAAGATTTGCATAAATAGACAAACAATATTAAATTAGCATTATATACAATGGAACCACAATGTGTGGTACACAGCTACCTGACAATAAGACAATTATAATACAATAATTTGACTCCATGTGAACTCATTGGCATGTATCTGTAGAAAAAAATCAATGTGTAAACATAAATATTGTCAGTTATCGCATGAAAGTCTCTCCAAGAAATATGGAACTGGATGTGAACCGACACCAAGACAGAGCCTGCCCACGCGCGACTCCATCAAAGTCGAAGCAGTTGTGACCTGCCTGTGCCCCTGGCTTAGAAGATAATCGAAGCAGACACAGACAAATCACAACTGATCCATAATATTTTATTGATTTGTTGGAGTCATGCTGTGAGAACGGATCAAAGTAGGTGTTCGGGTCGGTCATGGCAACATCGGCTCTTGTATCCGATTGAGCAACACCGCGCTTTTTAGCTCACCTGAGACGAAGTCTCCGGTGGAGCTATAGTCATCAGTCCTCGTCCATCCATCCATCTGTCAAGAATCTACTTCTCCAGAACTATTAGACCGAATTGGTTCATATTTGATGTAGATGTTCCCTAGGTGACTCACATTCAGATTTGTTCAAATGAGGTCACCAGGTCAATTAGTTGTGAAACCAGGGCCATAACTATTCCTCTATGGTAATTCTTATGACTTCTTGTCGAGAACCATTGGGCCGATATAGCTTATTATACCCCCTTTAAAAAAAAAAAGGGGGGGTATACTGTTTTGCACCTGTCCGTCAGTCCGTCCGTGCGTCCATACGTCCGTCCGATGTCTGTTCATGTCATAACTTGAACAGTAGTGCTCGGATCTCAATGAAATTTGGTATGGATATTCACTACTATGAGGACATTAAAAAGAGGGTTCCATCGTTTTGTTCGGATTTTCCATTCTAGAGTTATACATCTTTGTTTATCTGGAAATGTTGGCTTTTTGGTCCATCTGGTGTCTGTTCATGTCGTAACTTCAACAGTTGTGCTGGGATCTCAATGAAATTTGGTATGTATGTTCACTACTATGAGGACATTCAATAGAGGGTTCCATTGTTCTGTTCTGCTTTTCCATTCTAGAGTTATTCATCTTTGTTTATCTGGAAATGTTGGTTGTTTGGTCCATCCAATGTCTGTTCAGCTCATAACTTTAACAGTAATGCTCGGATCTCAATGAAATTTTGTATGGATGTTCACCACTATGAGGACATTTAATGGCACATTCAAATGTTTGTTTTGTTTTTATTGTTCTATAGTTACTCATCTTTGTTTATATGAAAATGCTGGTGTTTGGGTCCATCTGTCTGAGTATAGCCCTCATAAGTTATAGATATGCCCACACGAGGCGGTATGCCACGAGGGGTTATGCACTGGACAACAGTCCATCTCTTGTATTTGGTATGGAGGGTCCTTAAATGATTGGGGTTCAGATTTGTTCAAATGGGGTCACTGGGTCAAATAGCGGTGGAGCCAGGGACATAACTCCAAAAAACAAACAAACAAATGATAGAAAAACTAACACCATTGTAACATCCATGACTGGGGTTCAGATTTGTTCAAATGGGGTCACTGGGTCAAATAGGGGTGGAGCCAGGGACATAACTCAAAAAAAAAAAAAAATAATAGAAAAACTAACACCGTTGTAACATCCACAGAGTTATTAAAATCTTTAATGAAATCATGGAAACTTTCCCTTTCCATCACCCCCCCCCCCCCCCACATGACCCAGACCACCACCCTGCCCCCAACCAACAGCACCGCCACCCCATCTCATCTCCTAACTCACCTCTCCAACCAGCAGATTAAGTCAATTGTATTAGCTACAGGCATAGAGAGTTAATAATACACAGTCATCAATTGAGATGTTATCAGGTTGACTGATGTAAACACCTGCTTAGATAGCACTCATGCCAGTGTGTGTCATTAAAATCAAATCAAAACAAATGATTGTTCCCAACCCTGAATTCAGTGTGTTTGACATTTGAAAAATGAGGTCACAAATTACACTACACAGGGACCTCATTCTGCTTAGGCCTCATCTTCTGGGAAGTATATATGGTCTCAAATTGACATTTTTACTTACTTTTTCCCTCTGTTCAGTTTCTATATCCCCTAATTTGCAGAAGATAAAATGGATAATTGAGGTGCCCAATGGGTGCACATCACCAACTTCAATGGAGAACTTCAATCTGATGCTATTTCTCCCATAGCAGTTACGGACTAAACAGAATGAGGTCCCCATGTGGTGATTTTGGTGATGCTAGCCCATCTTGCAGGATTGCGTCACTAAATTCACCCTTTGGGGACCTCATTCTGCAAATGTCAGACACTATATTCAGACTTGGTTGTTCGAATATTATTTTCTTAAAGGGGTACTGTACGCAAAGATAGGCGATTTTTTTATTTACTCCCATTGAAATAACTTTCAAGTTAGATTGTGTTCGTGTTATATGAGTTTCGTATAAACCTAATTTAGCGAAGAAAATATTGATCTTGGAAACAAAAATATTACGATTTCAAACTACGCGCCATGTTTTTGACCTTCACCGGAGAAGACGCAGGTCGCAGGAACAACCGGAAGTTCATTGCTCACAGCTTCGATTGATGCATTCAATCTCTTCCATCGAACAATCTCACTCCCTATAAAATACTTGACGCTTTATGACTCTTGTTTCTTTCTCCTTTTTTTCCGAATCGGTTATAACGGGTCTTCTTTTGCAGGTAACATGTTTTGTTTGCAACTCAATAATGTTCGCGAACGGCCGTCGATAAAAGACACGCAACATATGCGATTTCAAGAACGGTAACTCGTAATGGCATAATTCTCCATTTTATGACTCCAGCCATAAATGAATTTATATTAAATAATTCAATTTTACTTTTACGATAGCCTGTTAACCGGAACGTTTTCAGTAGACATCGTCGACTCAAATTAGTTATTTTATAATATAATATTCATATTAGATCGCTATTGTCACCGGGAATTTATTGAAATTGGGGTACAGTACCCCTTTAAACATGTTCAAGCTGTTTACAAAGAATAAATTTTGTCGTATATTTGCAACGTTTTATAACGAAATACATGGCTAAACTTACACAACTTGTTTTGTTCTCGTTTCCAAATTCAATCAAAATTTAAAATTTTAGTACTGGGTCTACTAGTGGTACAATTCTTGACTATGCTCCACCCCAATGTCCCCTCTCCACATCAATCGACCGCCTCATAGTCCAGATTATGCATGATACCAGTACATTTTAACACCACTGGGCATTTTGTAAAACCGTCACAGGTGGTACAGTTCTGGTATCGTGCATTATATATTCTTGGCACAGGTTTCCATCTTGCAATTTTGCATTACTACATTTGGCATATAATTTATAGGATGAAATATTCAATTACTGTTCACAAACACCCCCAAATATTGTACCTGGTCTCCGTAAGAAAGCCGCAGTATATTTTCCCTATACGTCTCAGTGTAGCGATATGTTAGAAACATTTATCTTTCTTGACAACATGAATACAGATACATTCCTTGCATACTGCATTGGCGGTTGTATGTCAATGCAGATTGAACTGTTATGCGATGGATATCGTCTTTTCAAGCGATGTGTGCTGTTTATTTTCATCCTATGCTCTGATTATAATTTTTGATGAAAATATCTATATCATATCGGATACCTAAATAACGTATATCCATTTGTTTGGTTTGCATTTGTCTATGTACACATCGCTTCATTTGTGAATTATGTGCGGTCTGAAATGTCCTAACATCCTGTCTTGCAGTAATTATTACCGCAACATATTGATGAGTATATGCGAACTCTTCTTCGGTTTAGAAATGCATGGTGACTCTAAAGTCATCTGACCTCCTGGTAACCTAATTACTGCTTGAGGAATTAAGTCGACACGTCCGCACTGACACCGTTTGATGAACGGGTTTCAACTGAGTAAAACTAACGACCTAAAATGTATGGAAGCGTATTGGTGCCACATAAAAATAAAAATTGGGTCCCAGTATGTCCTAATTAGGATATAGTAAGTCCTAATTAGGAGATAGTAACTCCTAATTAGGAGATAGCTATGTCCTAATTAGGAGATAGTAAGACCTAATTAGGAGATAGTAAGTCCTAATTAGGAGATAGTAACTCCTAATTAGGACATACTATCTCCTAATTAGGAGATAGTAAGTCCTAATTAGGAGATATTAAGTCCTAATTAGGAGATAGTAACTCCTAATTAGGAGATAGTAACTCCTAATTAGGACATAGCTATCTCCTAATTAGGAGATAGTAAGTCCTAATTAGGAGATAGTATGTCCTAATTAGGAGATAGTAAGTCCTAATTAGGAGATAGTAAGTCCTAATTAGGAGATAGTAAGTCCTAATTAGGAGATAGTAAGTCCTAATTAGGAGATAGTAAGTCCTAATTAGGAGATAGTAAGTCCTAATTATGAGATAGTATCTCCTAATTAGGAGATATTATCTCCTAATTAGGACTTAGTATCTCCTAATTAGGACTTAGTATCTCCTAATTAGGAGATACTATCTCCTAATTAGGACTTAGTATCTCCTAATTAGGAGATAGTATCTCCTAATTAGGACTTAGTATCTCCTAATTAGGAGATATTATCTCCTAATTAGGAGATAATATAGATATAAAGAACTCAACACCAGTTAGCGGTCATTTTCATTCCCATTCATCTCTCAGAGTCGCCGCCCAGAGAAAGGACATGCCCTCTTTGAGTGACGGTTGATTTTTCTGTCGGGCTTGGCTGGACATGGATAGCTTAAAGGGGGACTGTACACTAAATCCGACAATTTGTGTGACCATCTCCGTTTATACTCAACAGAGTTTAATATGCAATAAATGAATGAATTTGAAACATCTATTAGTGCAAAATACACTCGTGTGCTCTATGAACGAATAAAATAACATGGTAATTTTTATAATGAACATTTATTTATGACTCCAGCCGTTTATTAATTTCCATTATAATTACCATGTTGTTTGAATCATTCGTAGAACACACGAGTGTACGCTAATCAATCGCTCAAATTCATTCATTCATATTTATTATGTTGAGTATAAAAGGAGATGGTCTCATAAATAGCTGGATTTAGTGCACAGTACCCTTTAATCCCCAGCCATGTCTCGTACGAGGTGAACTCTTTCCAGTCGGTGCATTGTGTCCATGGACCAATCGTGACCATACGTACAAATGCAGGCTGACTTGAAGTGGTTTTGCAGTAACAGGTCACACCAGTATCAACAGTTACTGGAAGTGGCCTGATAGGGTATGATATACCTCTGGTAGGGCCAACAGGAAAACACCCTCAGGGAGGCATCAAGACCACTCGAGGGAAGAAGAAAAAGAACAAGTGAAACACAGAAACAGTATACAGAATTAGGGGGGAAAGCCAAAAAGAAGAAGTAAAAAAAGTTTAGCTCATTTTCCCATCATTTTTCATTGTTTTATCACCATTAATAACACCCAACATCATTCCTAAGTGGGTCGTGGGGGAGGACATACTGCCCTTCCAAATCCTCCCGGGCCCCAATCCCAAATTCCCAATAAACGGTTCGCGGTCATTTAGACCCACTCACATACTTATTGTATTCATTCGTTTGCAATGGATGAAGCATTGCAACTCTACTTCAATTTGGGGCTGAGTTATAAATACATCGTCCAATGTTTGTCTAATTTGCACGGAATTTGCACATATCTCTACGTACTGTTAAGCGTAAACTGAAAATGAAATGAAATTATTTTGGCATATAAACAGGTGTCATCAAATTATCTCTGGATAGTCACTGGTATGTACATATACTCTATGTCGTGGATTAACTATATGATACACATATCTGGCCCTATAACATAACATCGGCGGATTGGGGTATGGGGTGGCTAACTCCGGGATTCTCGAAAGGGCCCATAGGCCCTTTCCCTAACCCCTCATTTTAAGCCTTTAATTTTGAAAACAAGGGCGAAAGGCATGATAACGAACGGAGCGATGCGACCGTCAGCCGAGTGATCCTGAGATGAATCTGACCACGAACATGTTGAGTTCTGTATATGTGTGTTATCTCCTAATTAGGAGATACTAAGTCCTAATTAGGAGATACTATCTCATAATTAGGAGATACTATCTCCTAATTAGGAGATACTATCTCCTAATTAGGACTTACTATCTCCTAATTAGGAGTTACTATCTCCTAATTAGGACTTACTATCTCCTAATTAGGATTTACTATCTCCTAATTAGGACTTACTATCTCCTAATTAGGACATAGCTATCTCCTAATTACACTGTAAAAAGGACTGTGTGGCAGCTTCCACACAATGACTGTGTGGAGGCATTATCTGAACATAAATGTGTACATAATACACACATATGTGTGTATCACCCAATATCCACACATATATGTGTACATCACCACACATATTTGTGTGTGACGTCGGTTTTTTAAATTTCACGTGGTGGTCACGCGCGCGTCGTTGTTTCGTACAGGCTCACAGGCTGCCGTAAAGTGTACACATGGAGTCTTGTTGATTGTGGTGGATCTCGAAATTCGATATATTGGGCGGTCTCTTCGATTATTTCTATAGTTAAGGTAAGATTATATTTAAATTGGCAAGATATTCACCTTTGTGAGAATGTCCGTATCTATATGAGGCCCCCACCCCCACCCCCCTGGAATACGGAATACCACTTAACACAGAGGGTGGAATACGGAATACCAGTTAACAGCCATATGGAATTTTCCGGATAAATGTTCTATTGCCGTACGAACGCCGGTCATCCCCGCAGTGTCCACATCTAAAATGATCTAAAATGAAGATGATCGACGATCTGTATATATGTCAAACTGTTAATTTATTGTGACAAAAAATCGCATTTAAATTATTATTATGATCATTTTTTGGAAGGTGTCGAAGGCAGGGTTGGGGTAATTGTAATTTGTAATTGTAATTGAATGTAATTAATTACATTTTCCCAAGTAATTGGATGTAATTTGTAATTGAAGGTTTTTTCAATTACATGTAATTGCATGTAATTAATTACATTGAGAAAAGGGGTGTAATTTCAATCACATTTCAATTACATTTTCAATTACATTCCAAAAATACAGACCAATATAACAAGTTAACACATCAGCATTTACTTGACTAGTGTTATACACATGGGGTCATTATCCTCATATTTTTCTTCTATTCATTAGGCAACATTTTACCTTGCCCAATGATATTTCTGACAAATTCAAAGCTACATGTAAACATTGTCCAACACTGATTTCGGGTTCAGCAAAAGCAACTTCAAATTTCATCACACATCTAAAGGTAAGTCATGTTGAATTTTATTTTATATTATTTATATATGTTATTGTTATTATTATATGTATATGTTTTAATACACCTACAATAATGTGTATATCATCATGACAATATGTACATAATTAATACAAGTACATGTATTGAATAAAAAAAAAAAAACAAACAAACAAACATTATTGTTGTTTCTGAACATTCCCGGAATGTATCTTTAAAAGTAATACATTCATTTTAAAACAATAATTGTTTTATAACATTAATAATAAATGCATTTTGTCTTCATAACAAAACATCATTTAGTCTATTTGTTTTGAGCTTAACTGTATTCACCTCCATATCTGGTCAGTTTTGTGCACTTAATCTGTCTTGCTGTCCTAATTATATGACTCCACTGCAGTATTTTATCAATGCGTTAATCCCCTAACAAAGGCAGCCTTAGGCAGGTGGCCTGTTTTACTTCATAATCCTGATTATGTCATTGTGTGTGATTTACAACCCTAGCTGGCTTGATTGTTTTAATCTCTGCTATTAGTATGTAGGCAAATTATACATAATGATGTATCTTAATGTTAATTATTTTTGTTTCAGCGGAAACATAGGGATCAATATGAGCGCGCCCTCTTCAGTTTCATTGATGAAGTGCCAACTACACCGATCCTCACAACTGACAGTGATTACGAAATATCTGCAGGAACCGTGCGTGCCCAGTGATATCAGTCCACTCACATACTGGCGACTGCCGCGACTTAATTGTACAAACTTTCCTGGGTTAAGCCTGCTAGCTGCAATTCGAAAGAATGATGATGGTCAGGTGTAACCACCACATCAAATAAACAATTTGTGCTCTACATGTAGTTGTTTTATTGTTTTGTTTACATTGTTTCACTGTGTTACATTAATTTGCTTTTATATTTTATGTATATCAATAAATGACTTTCCTCCTTGAAGCTCTTCCCGAATCCCGATTTTCATTAACCAAAAGTAATTGTAATTGTAATTGAACCAATGTAATTGTAATTAATTACATTGCATTTCCAATGTAATTGTAATTGACATATTGCAATGTAATTGTAATTGTAATTAATTACATTTCAATGTAATTGACCCAACCCTGGTCGAAGGTCGGCGTACGAATACCGGTATTTTTGGAATACCGAATACCTCCTAACAGAGGGGCCGGAATACGGCGTACCTCATAACAGGGCATGGAATACGGCGTACGAAAGGGGGGTGGGGCCCCATGAACATCACCAACTTCAACTGGGGAACTTCAATATTATCCTAAGTCTCAACAGAATGATGTCCCCGGAGGGTGAATTTGATGAGGCTAGCCCGATGTACATTCATCACCTGGGGATCTCATTCTGCAAATGACAGACACCATTGGCTTGCACTGCGTTCATGTGTAATACATCCCTATATATATATTCTCCCCCATCATTCCATCGGAGGACTATATAGTCATGACCACCGTCCGTCTATGTGTACGTCGGTGTGTGCGTCCGTCCGGAACTTTGTCCAAGCATGTATTCTGTCATTTTCTGGTAAATTTGTTTTTAACTTGGCACAAATATCAATCAGTATGTGAACCTGCGCATCTGAGATTTTGAGTTCGGTCGGACTTATTTTGGCGGAGTTATTGCCTTTTTTTCGACATAGAATCTTACGTCCTGGGACGCATCTTTTGTCCGAGGTAGTATTCCGTCATTTTCCAGTAAATTAAAAAAAAATTCGCACAGATGTCAACCAGCATGGAAACTTGCGACCCTTTGAGTTCAGTCGGAGTCATTCTGGTGGATTTATTGCCATTTTACGACATAAAATATTCAATGTTTTTTATTTTAATGCTGTTGGCCCTTTCTCGACACATTATAGATCATGTCATGAATCTCTACTATTAGCTATACGCACGTAGAGATCATATTCCACCAGTACAAAACCTTGGAACTTTTTGAAGTTTTGACAGGGAACCTTATAAAGTCGAAAAGATAAGGCGGGGAATATATTTCTTAGTTATTACCTGTTCCTTCATAATGTACTTCACTGTAGGTGAAGGTCCAGACTCGAAATTACACGATTTAAGTGAATTTGTGAGCGATTTTGCTTTGCGTCGTGTACAATTATTGAATTTCTCCTCGGTAATTAATTCAATGTTTATTGCGATATCAGCTCACAAAAGTCACATAAAAACATTCAATTTCTAGTTGGGATTTTCACATGAAGTGAAGTATATTATTAAGGAACAGATAATAACTAAGAAATATATTCCCCTGAGTTATTTGTTCGACTTTATGTCAAAACGTCAAAAAGTTCCCAGGTTTTCAGCGACTTTTTATTTATTTTGTTTCATCAGATGGTGAAATCGCTCCCGGCTTGATGCGCATATATTTTTTTCGAACTATGTTCTAGGTTTAACGATATATTGACCATGCACATTAGAACAATGCAACACACAACTTACATTAATTATACTGGAAGCAGTTTAATTAAACCCCCGAGTGCGTCGCGGCTAAAGAAACAATACGAGAAACTCGGAGGATACCAATCTTATTTTTACCATCGATTTACATATAAATAAATAATTCGGAGTTTCTCTGCATGATAATTTTCCACCTTTGCTTGTTTTCAGGAAATTTGGATCAATTTGATGAAGTTTTTATCAATGGAGAACAAACCATTGCACAAGTGCGTCGGCCCGGTGTTAGACTGTCCGATCAATATCAGTCGAGGAGAATGTTTGTGGCATTTCAGTACGATATATACACGGGAGATTAACCGTACTTGTTGCGGCTTTAACGGTCAGCTTTTACTCAGTAATTTTAATATTTTGTTAAATGAGATGAAATTCTGCGAACCTGTGAGTTTGGTCTGATCCAAGGGTGGGGTGGAGTGTAGTAAATACATGAGACACTGCAATACGGACTTTATATGCTACCAGAAAGATTCCTTAAAGTCATAGAATCTGTATTTTCTTCAACTCAATGTTGTGGCGACAGGGGAGGGGAGTCGAGTGGGGGTCTCAACCCCTCTCCCCAACTTGGCCAAAATATTCAACATTTGGAAATTTCATGTCTGACACAACATTTGTTTCAGACCAAAAGCTGGTTGTAGTTTGTACTATATATATAATAGATTTGTTATTCCAACCGTATTTAGTGTGAAATTTGTTGTTTTCAGAGACAAATATTGTCCTGGGGGCGAGTAAAATATTGTCCTGGGGGTGTGTCAAATGTTTCTTCAAGGGGAGGTTGGTAGATCATGACATAAATCTCTACTCTAGCTACGCACCTAGATCATATTCCACCACTACAAAATATGGGTGGGAACTTTTTGATGTTTTGTTTAGTTATATATAGTTATATACCCTACCGGTACATATTGTCCATGCTATTAAATTACTTCTAGATCATTTTGAGGTTTAACCCTTTCAGTGCCAAGTCCAATTTTTGCTTGATCATTCGAATTTATTGATTATAATAATGTGATACATTGATGGAAAGAGCTCTAAAAATATTCAAGGAAATATGGTTTGATACAAAAATCGGAATTGGCACTGAAAGGGTTAAATGGGCCAAGTTAAAATTGGTAAGCTCAGAAATCAAAACACATGCATGATCTGAAATTGCTCTGCCACCTGTCCGCACCAAGCCTGAGATTTGTGTGCCTGTCATTTGCAGAATGAAGTCCCCGGAGGGTGAATTTAGTGATACTATCACGCATAGCGGGCTAGCATCACTAAATTCACCTTCTTGGCACCTCATTCTGCTTAGGCCTCATCTTCTCTGGAAAGTTTCTTTATTATAACTTCTTCACATAGATGAGGCCCCCACCTCCCACACCCCCTGGAATACGGAATACCACTTTACACAGAGGGTGGAATACGGAATACCAGTTAACAGCCGTATGGAATACATAAAAATATATGAAAACTTCATTTTTTGGAAGGTCGGCGTACGAATACCGGTATTTTTGGAATACCGAATACCTCCTAATAGAGGGGCCAGAATACGGCGTACCTCATAACAGGGCATGGAATACGGCGTACGAAAAGGGGGGTGGGGCCTCCTATTTTGTATAACATGATTGAACGAAATAATAAACTTGATTTGGATTTTCTGATTCAACAATTCCCTATCGCATAGTCATATATTTACATTTTAGAGTTATGCGTTTATCTGGGTTTATCTGTTGTTTCTGTAGTCTAAATGATACGCATCTTTCCGAAACATAAAACCTATTTCTGCTCGAAAATTGTCTTTATGTAAATTGACAAATTCAACTGTGTGGTGAAGACATTTACTGAACAAATGTGTGTTCATCACATACACACTATATATTATACAGCGTGCTTTAAACCAGAACCACAATTTTATTATTTTGCACGGTAAGGTTCTCATGTTGATAAAGTAACGACGTTTTTTGTGTTTATATGGATTGCATGCAGATGAGAGGAAATATCTACTGAAACCAGTGACGTGGCGACAGGGCGGATATTGGGAAGGGTGTGTCTATATCCCTATCCCAAACTTCGGTAAAATTTACTAAAAATTCCAACAGTTGGAAATTTCATGCCTGACGCAAAGTTGCAAGTTTTACACCACATGCATTATAATAGGTTGAAATTGTTCTCTTTGTTTGATTTATCAACCAGTAATTAGTGGGATTTTTTTTAGACAAACAGTAACATATTTTTCTACTTTTGGTAAAACAAAAATGGCCTCAAATGGCCATCGGGTGGAAGACTTCCATTTGGTTGGAAATTCTAATAGTTGGAAAGCTTGAGGTACCAATTGGAAAATTCAGAACGAGAGGGGGTGTGTAAATATAATTCTACAAATATGGTTCAAGGGGAGGGTGGGGTGCACTTCGACATTTGAAGGTGGACACCCCTCGCCAACGGCGACCATCGAGCCGCGTCCCTGAATGCGACTTGTGGATGCCACTGGAATGCCCTAGTCGTATACTACGAAGTTCTATATGTGGCACCCGGAATCACACAAAATGTGTGAAATTGGTGTTTCAAATTAATTTCATTTGAATATGATGATCATGAGCATCACTGTTGCAATAAACCTTGAAATACCACAATGGACGATCAATGTACCAAGTGAAACAAATTGTTGGGTAGGTGGGGTATTTATTTGTCCATTATATTGGTGGTTTACCGAGACGATGTGAAAAATTAACATGCATATTTTGGCTCCTCTGCTGTGTATAACTTGCGTAAATTCGGTTACCGAGGGAGGGGCCGGGGTGGGGTGATGTCGTATATCTAATACATATGTAGCCACCGTTTGTGTCCAAAACTTTAAATTGTGAAGAATATTATGTGATTCAATAAATGTCATAATAGCAAATAATGAACTTATAAATAATCTAAAATTATAAATACTGCAGAATAGTGAGATGTGTCATTAAAGTATTATTAGCATTTGGATTAAGTGACGTACATGGTGAAGAGTTATCGTTTATACTATAAAAAGAGGGGTGCTTATTTTCAAACTCGCCATGTTTCTCATATTATAATCCTTATATATGAATGTATTGTGTTATATAGCTAAAATTCCGCATGTAAAATTGCAAATTTGCCGTGTCAAGATTGTGCTTAATGGGGCATCGATCTGGCCATATAGATAAAGTAAAATATATTTATAAAATGTCCGAACATTCATTATGTGAAGCTATAATGAGTATATATTTAGCATGTTTCAAAAACTATATTCCTTTCTGAAAATGCGCTCTGTAATGTATGAATTATAATACTGTTATAGATGTACATACACTGTAAATAATATTCCCACAATGGCATGTTATAAACAAAATAACTTCTCTGCTTACAGGTTCAATGGTGAAATCATGGCGGTCACGCGGTGCGACGTCGATGTAAATAACAAGATATGGACATGACTGCCTTGGCAACGACGCAGATAAACTCTAGTCAACCAACCAAGAACCACGGTGGAATGTATGAGTTAGACACAAATTCCACAATCAATGATTTTGGTATACATATGACGATGTCATGTGCTGTAATTTGGTTTCTGTGCAAGAGGCGATGACTTCTATTCTTCGTCAACTCGAAATTTCTCCCCAGAAATTGCACCGATATATATACATTCAAAAGGACTATCCTCTTTGGAGCCCTTAATTTTCTTGTATAGTTCAAGGGATCTCAGAAAGCTTCAGTTAGTTTTAGAGCTTGTTCTTCTACACACGTGAGTGTGAGTCTGATGTAAGACAGCCAACCAGTATAGCAATATACATATATATGTATATATAGCAGAGACTGAATTTGAATTGTTCCAATACATTCAAGTTGGAGGAAAATTCTAGTTATTGATGTGAAACCCATTGATGGAACTGAAACATGCACGCTTATAGTTTAAAATTTCTTTGAAATCTCGTCGGATGACCAAAATATTATGTGAATGTGTTAAACGGCTGTTTTGTTTTGTGTCGTTGTATTATTGAAATTAAAGACTATAGCTATACTATATCATTCGACAATCACGATTTCTGCTGTGTACACAAAAGAAGGCCGCGGACCCCCGGGATATGCATGTTTGCTGTTTGATAAGTTAATATTCGAAAACGTCCAGCGCCGCACGTCAAGCATCAGTAGACTATAACATTTCATATGTATGGCAGGAAGAAAAAAACGTCCAACGATAGCCGAACTATATGTATGGCCAATAAATATCGGTGTAAACACTCTTCGTTGAATATGATTTTTTTTTGCAGGATTAGCAGCCTATTGTTTGGATCGACCTCACAAATTTGTACACATGTAATTAACACATATGTGTTGTCTTGCCCAACAGCATTGTGTACAAGAACAATACAAATAGTGTAATGGCGGTGAACACTATTGTTTGGATCAACCACACAAATGTGTACGCATGTGATTAACACATATGTGTAGTCTCGCCCAACAACATTGTGTACAATAACAATACAATCTTGTGTGGTAGCGGTGAAGATATTGTTTCCTTAGTGCAAACATATTTGTGTCCATTCAACGAACAAATAAATGTGCTGGACCCAAACATCTTTGTGTGTGTCAACTACACAACTATGTAGGTCAGTTACCACACATAAACTGTTCATCTGCATCCACACAATCTTGTGCGCAACTTAGCACACATTTAATGTGTGCCTACAAAGAACAAGTTGTTTGGTGGATCCACACAGTTTGTTCGCCACCGCCACACAACAGATGTGTGATCATTTGCCACACAATTCACCACACAATGTTGTGCTCGATCAAGTGGATACACAAACTGTGTGGTAACTGTGTGGTTCTACCACACAGTAGTTTTAAGAGTGTAGGAGTTACTATCTCCTAATTAGGACTTACTATCTCCTAATTAGGACATACTGGGACCCAAATTTTTATTTTTATGTGGCACCAATACGCTTCCATAATACTATGGAATGTGGATGCATAAATGTCAAAGTAAGTAGTTTTTCAATCTAAACATGCATGGCATTAATAGAATAATGATATATAATCACAAATTAATTATCTAAATCAACGTTTTTGATCAAAGGTACATTTTGACTCCAAAAAAAAAATGCAATGTTGATGCTTAACTGTCAAAGTAAGCAGTTCTTCAATCTAAACATGCATGGCGTTAATGGAATATTTATATAACCACAAATGAATTATCGTGCATGATTAAAATTTAATTATGTTATGAAGGAAAACTGATCAATCTATTTTATCTGTTGAGTATGGATCCGTCCAATGTTGTTTGGAAACTGTATCTGTTTATATGAGTCTCTGCGCAGGATCCGATCGGATGTATAATCATGTATTTAAAAGTACGCGGAATGTTTCAGGACGTCGATGAACAACCTGCTGATACTTCAAACAATCAGTGATTGTGTAACCGTCGCTACTCACCAGGTATGTATATACGCATTACCCCTTTAAAATGTGCACATGGTTTACTATATATTTATAGTTATTTACTATATACTTATAGTTACTTATAGTTATTTATTTACGATATATATTGTACATGCAGGTAGCCTGTTTTAACCCTATACCTTTTGGAGATAAAATGTATCTTAGTCAATATTTTGTCTTCTATACGACATGGTGATATCTGCCAGGACATGCATGGGACCAATATGACATTTTAGACCCAGGTATTACCTGGGTCTAAAATGTTATATTGGTCCCATGCAGGTTATATCAATTTTGGTCAAATGATATATACCCAAGATAGCAGAGACATTTGATACAGGGCTTTTCTTTTTCTTTTTCTTTTTAGATAAAATGTACATGTATCTAAATCAACGTTTTCTTTATCAAAGGTTATTTTTTTGACCAAAAATGCTTTAATCTCCGATCCATGTTGCATAATATGATATTGAGACGGAAGTAGGTATATTTACACAGAGATGAAGCATATATACAGAATATATTAGGTATCAAATGACTCGGCCATCTTGGGTATCATTTGACGCACATAGAGATCGTATTCCACCAGTATAACAAAACCTTAGAACTTTTTGAAGTATTGACAGGGAGCCTTATAAAGTTGAAAAATAACGCGGGGAATATATTTCTTAACTATTATCTGTTCCTTAAAATGTACTTCACTGCAGGTGAAGGTGCCAAATCGAAATTTCACTGTGAGCGATTTTGCTTTGCGTCGCTTACAATTATGGATTTTTTCCTGCGGGTAATTAATTCAATGCTTTTTGCTATATATCACAGAAAACATACAATTTGGAGTTGGGACATTCACCTACAGCGAAGTACATTATTAAGGAACGGATAATAAGTAATATATATATTCCCCGCCTTATGTTTTCGACCTGATAAGGTTCCCTGTCAAAACTTCAAAAAGTTCCAAGGTTTTGAACTGGTGGAATATGATCTCTACGGGCGTTAGCCAGAGTATAGAGATTCATGGCATGATCTAGATTTGTAGATTTGACCAATTGGGGTATAACTCGTATGCTATCAAATGACTCGGGTATATCATTTGACTATAAGCTACCGAATCTTAACGATGTCATTTTATGCTCTAAAAGTATTCATTCAAAATGCACGAGCCTGGATAATACACGCAAATAATACCCGTGACCCTTCCTTTACCAAATACTCATTGACGAGTAGTTTCCATTGGACATGTTCACATAATACGTTCAACAAACCGGAACATTAACCCTTTCTTTACAAAATATTTATCGACGAGTAGTTCCATTAGGAAATGTTCAGATGATAAGTTCAGATAACAGTTGTTGAACTTATTATCTAAACATGTTCGACGAATGGATATGAATCCTTCTGTTCAGTAAGAGATAAGGCGTCTTTGATAAGTACACAGTGTCCACAGAGACAGGGACGATTCTCACCAAAGTATTAAACAATTGGAAATGTATTATCTTGGCTCTATAGATGAGGCTTCATTCGTATCACAATGTTGAGTTAGATTTTTAATTGCACAATATAGCATCATGCCCCCATATATTATAATGGAGAATAAAGCAGTTATAAATATTCCAGCCTAATGAAAACAAATGTTGATATGCAGTGTTGTGCACTCAAGCAGGGAGTAATCAACTGGAATTAGGCAACAGTGCTGAGAGATATGGTGCTTAGCTTTAATTTTGTTATGACCTATAGAACTCATCTCAGCCAAATTTATTATTGATCAACAGCATGACATGAAAACTCCAAAAAATAAATAAATAATAATAATAATTCTGTATGGGTATCAATAATAATTAAGTCTCCTCTCATGATCTTTAGATATGGTATCATGGATATACGAACTGCACTTTTGAAGAAGAAAAAAATATTTTACAGAAGTTCTTGGAACCTGAATACAGCGAAATTTTAAATATTGTGGGCTTATTCTAGTGAACCAAATTGATGAGTGAAGTACCCAGACGCTATGTTACCCTATAGAATGTGGCAATGAACTGATATTGTTAAGAATCCCAACCAATCTGATCACATCGTTTCAAAAAAACACAACGTTTGAGGAACGTACAAAGTATTTACTCTATAATTCGGGACGAATTGTTTGCCGACAAGCAAATGACAATGATTCCACCAACGAAAGTCGCCGCATATAAACCATGAGAATGATTCGGCTAACGAAAATCGCCGCATAATTATATACAGAGGATCTAAATTCGTCCCCAGTTTATAGCGGAATTTAGATAACGAGTCCAGTAAATTAGGTCAGGCTCGGTCCAGACCTAATTTACTAGACGAGTATTGTAAATTCCGCTATAAACTGGGGGCGAGTTGTGGATTCTATTCATTAAATGATCCAAAACCTCGACAAAACATCCTTAACCCTTTACCCAACAAAACGGCCAAAAACGCCCAAATAAAGCTTCAACAGCCTAAAATATCTTCGGTCTGTCTCAATAACACCATACAAATATGGATATCATTGGAACCGGTTCATTGACCACATTGTGATGGTTACAGTTATGCCCTGTGCCAATGCATTCTCTTATATATGCGAGTCGACCATGGGTCGCCTCGCATATATGAGAGAATGCATTGGCCTAAAAAAAAAAATCTTTTTTAACACTTTTTACCATTTTTTCTTACATTTTTTAACAATCTTTATAATATTTTTCTACATTCTTTGACAATTTTATTATTTTTAATATGTGTTAAGCCAATGCATTCTCTTATATATGCGAGGCGACTTATGGTCGACTCGCATATATAAGAGAATGCATTGGCACAGGGCCGTTCTGTTGGGTAAAGGGTTAAATCAACAAATGGGACGCGAAACTAACATCGGCTTCTATAAGGCATGCGATGACGTTTCACGTAACTATGCATTGTTTGCCCGCGTAAAGAAATAGTCCCAGATATTTAAAGACTCTTTGTCGTATTTAATGGCGTATATTTAATGACATCACTTTTCAAACTATTCATTCATTATAGTTTGTTGGAAAACTATTGGAAGCTATATTATTTTGAGACAAAGCGTATGGAATATAAACAGACGACACACCGGAAGTCAAAGGTCACCTGGCACTACTTCCTGTTATAAAATGAACGTTTTATATCACAATTTATAGAATGGGTTTAGTGAATGGAATAAATGTAGGATCATGTAAATACAGTAATACAATCCATATAACTTTAAGAATGGCATTATACGTGCTGTAACACCAATTTGGATATAAAATTTATGAGCAAATTTTATTCTCTTGTCACACTCAATCGAAGTGGAGTCCGTGTTCCGTCACTTTTAAATACACACGATAACCAGAACTCTTGGTGGTGCAAATTTCGCAATCTGCATAAAGCAATGTTGAGTGGCTGTTTGATCTTAATATCATGTAGTCCAGGAGATATTGGTCGACCTCTGCAACCCCCCCCCCCCCCCCACAGGACTCAACTTCACCCCACTAATTTTCTTTCTTAAGGTCTCCTCTATTTTTTTTCACTTGTTAACAAGAAAAAAAAAGTGGCCGTAGAGACTCCAGACAAGATGGCGACCATCATGGCGGGCATTTTTTGTATATGCACCAGGTCTCTTTGATCGCCGTTATAGTAAAGATGATAGCACATGCGGTCTTGTTTTCCGCTCGATTTGTTATGCCAATTTCCAACCCTTACAAATTAGCCAAAAATCCGACACCAGAATCCAATATGGCGGCCAAGATGGCCGCCGAAATATGAAAATATGCCATTTGTTTGACATGTTACCACTTTTCGTTTGTCTCTTGTGGGAAAATGTTGGCATCTTTGCGACATATTATACATTATCGTATAGAGGAGTCATTGGCGAACACATGGGGACCATAATATACATTCATTGCGGGATATTTTTGTCCGATATCACGATTTCCCAATCTTGGATTTGGGTAAATATTCCTCAACTCAGGTATAAGAGGAATCTCAGCTCGAGTATCTCCTGCACATATATATACATGGGTGTTGTTATAATAGCAATAACATTCATTGATTCAAAACATTACATCGCGTTATTAACGTAGATTCGGCTTTGACCTATTATACCGGCATTTGGGAAAACGTGATATCGGACAAAAATATCCCGCAATGAATGTATATTATGGTCCCCATGTGTTCGCCAATGACTCCTATATACGATAATGTATAATATGTCGCAAAGATGCCAACATTTTCCCACAGATACAAACGAAAAGTGGTAACATGTCAGAAAAATGGCATATTTTCATATTTCGGCGGCCATATTGGATTCTGGTGTCGGATTTTTGGCAAATTTGTAAGGGTTGGACGCCATCTTGTCTGGAGTCTCTGCGGCCACTTTTTTTTCTTGTTAACAAGTGAAAAAAATTAGAGGAGACCTTAAGAAATAAAATTAGTGGGGTGAAGTTGAGTCCTGGAGGGTGCAGAGGTCGACCAATATCTCCTGGACTAATGTGCGTGACGACATGAGGATTTGTTGACCTTTCTGTACGCCTGCAGCTTCCTTTGGTAGTAATCAATGCAGGAAGTGTTAATTATTCTGATATTGGCCCTCAATTCCTTTGACCATTAAATATTCAGTGCAACATAATTATAACGAGAGCGGAACATCCCGGTGATTGCATTTCAATTATCCATCACAGGAACAGCTTCAGGACCAATTATCACTTACAAATATATGACCGGCCTGTCGATAACCGCAGTTCTTGTATGTTTGAAGCCAACTCTGACAAATTAACTTGTCATACTGATCAATCGGGGTATAGCCGGACACACAAATGGGGGCTGATAGGCTGAAAGGGAGTTCCTATTATTTGTAAATTAATTTTTAATCGGACATCACAACAATCATTGTCGGTGGCATAACTATATATATAGCAGAACTAAATCATATAATACCAGCAGACAGTGTGGATACGGGATAGGGGACAAGTATCATCTTATACTGATATGTGATGATTTAAGAAATATTATTACGCCCTCTATGGGTGTTTTCTGTGAACGTATTTTTTACTTGTCTGTGGGCCAATGGCCGAAATATGATTAAAAAGCTACTTGAATAGTTTCGTACTCGCTGGTTATCTGCGATACAAGATCAGTTTTACGGCCTGCTGCCTGTAAAGTATATCTCTGAAATAAAGTATATACTGAAATTAGCCTTAAGAAGTTGCGGTAGAATACTATACTGCTGTAGTGGCGTAATAATGACAGCGCCTATAATAAACGGATATAGCCTATACATCAATGTCATTAATTTTTATTTTAATCACTTTTTGTGTGAGTTGATAGAAATTTTAGGATTTATGTTTTATAAAATGCATGTTATTTATATAATGTGATAATAAAACGTCACTTGGAAATCGCTCATGTGCATAATGTATTATATGTGTTGTGCATGTATACCACATTAAAGTGATGTGGAACAATCCGCTAGCTGTGATGGTCGAATGGGAGTAGAACATTCAGTAATTATTGTCATGAAATGTATATCCAAAGTGGAGCACGCATCGCGCGCATACTTATGTCTGTACATGGTTGATGTACAGCGACTTTATTTGGCAAAATCACGTCATTTGTTTAAAGCCGAAATATTCGTCGCAAATTAAAGGACTAAATAATTGCAATTGTGAATAGTTCAAACATTGCGTTTTCTTAAATGGTACAATCGATCTGGTTGGGATTATCGCGGTAATATTATAGTTGAATGCTATATTCTTTCAGAGGGAAAATTGTCTGCCTGTCAATAATGTGCATGTACTCACTTAGTTTGATTAATAAATGTAAGCGTATACTATGTCTTTAAACCTTTCATGATGGGAGCTGCACTGGTGCATCATTAAAGATCACGTGCCAGTGCATTCATTATCTTATATATGCGAGTCTCCCACAATGAACCTCGCATATATACGATAATGCATTTGCTTATACAAGGTCAAGGAAATTATTGTTAGGCCAACGTATTCTCTTATATATGAGAGGCCCCCTATGGGAGACTCGCATATATAAGAGAATGCATTTTCACAGGGTTTAGCAACATTTCAGGAATCTCCAGTCATGGAAGTTCTCGATTAAACCTGTCTATTTTAAAAGAAGCCCTATCCGATTTCACACCATAAAACCACAATTTCAACATATATATATATAAGAAGATAACTAGATCGGACCCATGAGCCAAATATAGGGGGTTTTGGTGACCAATCTGACCATATATAAACATTCAAAATAAGTTTTAACATGTTTTGAATCTTTGTCAGTCCCCAAATCCAATGTTTGCCTCCTGTAAAGAGCGTCCACGTTTCTGTCGCACACAAATAAATGGTAAAGAATAAAGTATTTTTTTAGTTCTTCTTCTTCTGGAAAAGTGCATGTACCGCAATTTTGCTTATTATTGTACCGTAAAGCTTTAATGAGCTCTGGTATACTCGTTTTCAACGTAAACCTGATGTATGATTTTTCGCGATGTGTCTGATATACGAATTGCAAATATTTTAAATTTTATTTCTTTTGCTTGTAAGCTGAACATTTACATGGAAATGTGGACTAATTTGGTGTCAAATCGGACAGAGCATCTTTAATGACTGTGAGTGTTTTTTGTGATTTATTTGCTATCTTTTATTGATTTCTATTGAGCTCTATAGTCTGTGGTGTGTATGTGTGCGTGTGTGTTATTTATGCTTGGTGTACATGTATATACGTTTGATTTTCTTCGTGTTAAATGTCTGTAAATACTAATTATCCTTGGTTTGTGTTCCTGTTCATTATATGTAAGCTCTCTGTATTACGGAGGAAATACAGGTATATATATATATATAGAGAGAGAGAGCTTGCATATGAAGCCGGTATATCAATGGTCCGTGTGTTTGTCAACTATCGTCACACTGACCAACCGTGTCCCCGTTGTGGTGTGCGTTTGGCCGTTGTGGTGTGGCGAAACGCCGTTGTACGGTGTTTTTGGCGAAATTCGCAAGCGGGTAGGAGAGGGCTGATCACCAAAATCGGGATGGGGAGTTAATGTGCATATTTATTATAATGAGACCCCCACAGCCCTGAAGAAGGATATTATACCCAACGAATGAGCGCTTCCCTGGCGCTCTGTTTGTTTGTACGGCTGAGAAATAGCCTACACAAAATGCCAGGGTGGGCATTCTGACCATGGTTCCTCGACATGAAAGCCTTATTTGCTCACCCCTGAACACAATTTGACACCCCGCTGATATTCTCCACGTAAGAAAAATTATGCCCGATCATGCTGGTAACGGCCCCAACTCTCCAATGGCCTAAATATTCAATAAAATCCCAATCGAAGTGGGTCAACAGCAGCGAAAAAAATGACAACGCCGTTGTGGTTTTGATGGCAACAACGTTGTGGTCGGGCTGGTTTTTCGATTTTTGGCGATCATGCAGTATTTTTATGTTTTTTAGACCAGAACAAGGTGTGATGATACAGGGCCCAGTTGGTGGTATTTCAGGAACGATAACTCTATCCGAAGTACACGACCTATATTCTCTGCAGTACTCCTGTTGGTGTTAGTCTAGACAGTTTGACCTATATTCTCCGCCCACGCATTGCATCATGGTCTAGGTGTATACCGGTTAGGTATGTCCAAAAATTTCAAAAACTTAAAAATTTCATAAACTTCAAAAACTTCAAAAACTTCAAAAATTTCAAAAACTTCAAAAACTTCAAAAATTTCAAAAACTTCAAAAAATTCAAAAAATTCACAAATTTCACAAATTTCAAAAAACTTCAAAAATTAAAAAAAATTCAGAATTTAGTCAAAAATATGGCTTGTTGCCATTCTTCGGAAAGCTATGGGGGGTACGGTGGTGAGCGCCACCGAAAAAAGCGAGTGAGCGAGGGAAAAAAGAGAAAAATAACATGACATGTGGTACATACTACAATTTATTATATTAACTATTCACTGTCACTTTCGTCCGAATTGTCATCACTTTCGTCAGATGTGTCATTTTTTTCGTCCATGAACTTTTCTAGCAATGGTCTGTACTTTAATATTGACATTTTCACTGCATCACGATCTTCAAAACCATTCTTCATATATTTGTCCACTTTATCCATAACACTGTTGTGTAGAGTCCCATTGCGCAGCCACATGTCCTTTATTATTGTCCAAGCATAAACATTCATAAATAGCCTCATGCCTTCAGTTTTAAGATCTGTAATTTTAAGGTCCTTGTCAGCTTGTACTTTTGCCTCTTTTTCTGTCGAGCCATTTTCCATATACGTTTCCACGTTATCACTCCATGCTTCTTGTGCTTTATCTCTACTCTCATCACACAAACTTTTGAAGTATTCATCTTCATTCGATTTAATTTTCTTATTCTGACTATCATCCATGTCCTCAGTTAATTTTCGTTTTAACTTATTTTCTTGGCACCAGTTTTTTACGTGTCTCTGGACATCATGCTGATCTTCGAACAAAAGCCCGCAGTCATTGCAAGGGTACGACATGTCTTCTCGAATGCCTATGTTTTTATGGTTTTCTTTATTAATTTCATTGATCTCACCAGGTGTCCTTATGTCCTTAGTATAGCCATTATGTTGACCCTGGGGCACAATATAATTATATGTCATGCCCTCCCGTTGACCAGGGATATCTCTGTCATCATATTTCATCTCATTCCGTTGATCCGGGCTATTGTTGTCATCACATTTCACCACATTCTGTTCATCTGGGTGCTCGCTGTCCTTATGGAGATTATATTTCATGCCATTCCATTCACACATATGTTGGTTCGTGTCCTCTTTTAGCACATTCTGTCGCAGCCGTAATGTGTCCGGGGTTGCGGCTTTTAAATCCACCAGTAGGTAACCGTACGGTTCACTCGTCGCTTCCGAAAACTCTCGCATCATACGTTGAAGGCATTCAGGATACATCTGTCTTGATAATGTTGAAATTAAACCCTTGTCAATTGGATTATTGAACAATACCAAATATTGACAATTTCGTCGTTGCGTCGGATCTTTGTTGTAGTAGAAATTCTGGTTCAAACTTATCAAAGATAAGTTCAAATGGTGACTTCCTTCGGAATGTAAATCATTAACTCTCTGGTCTTTTGATGAAGTTTGCATCAAGTCATCGAGTACAACTAGATTTTTATACTGGGGGTTGATAAGAGAATCCAAGTTTGCTGGTATTCCCCGTATAAAGTTGACCTGAGGGGTGACGGTATACTTTATGTCATCATATAGGGGCTGCCAATATTTATAAAACCATATTATTCTGTCAGGTGCGGGTGATATTTTTTGAGGCAGACTTTTGTAGCAAGGTTTTCACGAAGTATGTCTTCCCACTAGATGTCGGTCCACTTACGCATGCCATGAATGGATGCTTGAAAATATAATCTTCTTGGACATTAGCCATTGGATCATCAAAGCAGGATGTTATGTCGCTTTGTTGCTGTTTCCCCTGCTGGTGTTGTTGTTGTTGTTGTTGTTGTTGTGGATGTTGTTGTTGGTGTGGTTGTTGTGGTTGTTGTTGTTGTGGTTGTTGTTGTTGCTGATGATGCTGCTGTTGTTGTTGCTGTTGTGGCTGATGATGATGCTGTTGTTGTTCTGAAGGCGTGTGTTTAACTTTGATATGACGCTTCAAACTATTTTGCCAAGCATAGGCACTTAAGCACTCTTCACACTTATACTTCATTTTCCTATATAATCAGTGAAATCGATCGTTCTTCTATACACCTATATTTATATAGAACAGAAACAAGGGAAAGTGGTGGACTAGTTCACTAGTTCAGGCTGTCATTCACAACGTCTCTTCGTGTTGTTTGTACTGGATACAAATTTATCACATTGGCTACAATACAACCTACCCATCCAAATGTCAATGCAATTATGAGTGATTTCAACATGCACACTCTATTATATAGATATGTGTAACCTGGTGACATGATGAAATCCATTGTGTACTGAGTTGACCTCCGGCTTCGTGCCGATTGGGTACTGAGCTGACCAATGACTGCTATTGTATCTTTTGACAGATAAGTCTTTACTTTTCTTACGCCGGGGTGTTGTTGATGTTGTTGTTGTTGCGGCGGCGGCGGCTGATGGTGCTGTTGTTGTTGTTGTTGTTGTTGTGGCTGCTGTTGTGGAGTTATTGTTCTTAGGTAAAAATGATGATACCCACCCTGTTTGCCCCCCCCCCCCCCAGATCAGGAACGATAACTCTATCCGAAGTACACTACCTACATTCTCTGTAGTACTCCTGTTGGTGTTAGTCTAGACAGTTTGACCTATATTCTCCGCCCACGCGTCGGTAGTATGGTTTTGGTATATTTAGTGTGAATATATACGACCGAAAAGTTGGTTGAAATTCTGTATATCAGGTGGACAGATATTTCTCATTGTATTCACCCGTGCCATGATATGTAACCTCATAATGGACTTCGAGATGATGATTGCTGTTAAAAATAGTCAGACAGAATACTAAAATACAGAGTTTATGTTATAATAGACTTACATCAATCATAAATATATCGCAGATATATTACTAGATAATATGGTATTGTCAAGTTTGTCCGTTTATGTTGTGTAAATAAAAGTCAAAACGTTACATATCCCGACTTTGTTTTGCATAACAAGGCGTACAAACTTTACGCGATAATTATAACACTGATAGGGAAACTGGTTATATATATATATATATATATATTTATTTCCATCCTCCATCATATGAAGAGTTACATGTAACACAAATACATAAAATACATATAGAACAAAGAACAATTCAGTAGAAAAGAACATATTTACACATTTGTCACGCGACCACTGAGATGGCCCCACTTCCCAAGCCCAGACCTACAAAACATGCACCATAGATAAAAGGTCACTTAAACATTGACATGCCTTGATCTTCAAGTATGCAATAGAGATCAGAGTTTGATGGTCCATGCTGTGAACACACTCATTGACTCTGGCTGTGCGAGCAGCAACCCAGGCGACAAAGCAATTAGCTGTCCTCTGGGATAGACGCCCACACAGACCAAGAGACCCTCAGTAGATCCACAGCACGAAACCGCAAACTGTGGCGCAAGTTTGAACCCTGTATACGACAATCAGGGCTGTCTGGTTATGATTTATTGAGAATTCAAATTAGGCATTTTCGTAGATATTGTACAGCTGAAATTTATTAATGATCGAAACATTGAAAGTTTTCTCTTTTCGATGTACGCCATAAGAGGTGGGATACCAACTAAAGAAAGTGCCATATCAGTTTGGTCCTGGTTGGAAGTCCTTGAATATTTTTTATGCACATTCTATGAACACGCTCAATGCGTTTATGTTGTGTAAATAAAAGTCAAAACGTTACATATCCCGACTTTGTTTTGCATAACAAGGCGTACAAACTTTACGCGATAATTATAACACTGATAGGGAAACTGGTTATAGCCACTAACCCTGAACTTAGATGGACATACTTGAGACACACAATTACAACGTAAACGACATGTATAGAAATAACAAACAAAACCTACATATTTAGAACTTTGTTTAGTGATTAACCACGAAAAAGGATAGATAGTTGAACCCCCAGTGTGCCTATAGGATACGGGACTTAGGAACAATTCGCGTTATTTCGCATAAAGACACTAACGAAATAACGTGCATCATTTACAATGTAATGACACCGCCCTACCCCAGACCCACCCACACAGAAAAGCGAATTTGGGTCATGATAAATAATATTTAACTAATAGTGTGGTCGTGGTATGCAAAAAAGGGGGTTGACCCAGAAGAAATTGGTAAAGAAGCGATCTCGGTGTCATTCAACGCGGGAGAATCTCTGCTACAACATATCCAAAATCCGCTAAAATCCGCTTTGGGCAAAATTCAGGATCCAAGATGGCGTCCAACATGGCCGCCTTTAGTCAAAAGAGATTCTGACTTAGATTAATTCGACATAATGAGAACAAATGTTGCCATATTTATACAAATGTAAACATTTTTGCGAAGGTAAAGTATTATGCCACATATCTATAGAAAAAATGGAACCCCTCGCCCCAGATGGCTGCCAAAATGGCGGCCTAAACTCGAAAATTTGAAGTTTTTGCCTAATATCCTAAAGATCAATTCCTGTTGTTTGATAATGGTTCAGACTGGCGGCATTGATTAGTCATATTCATGTTAATTCAGCATTGTAGCAATGAAAGATACCATAAATGGGGTCCCAGACTCATCTACACCCTCAAAAATTTTATTTTACAGAACGCGGTATAAAATTCCACAAAAATCGCCATTGGGATTCCAGTCATATATCAACAAGAAATGAACAGAACTGGACAATGTAAGTTGGGCATACCATTATCTATAAATACTCCAATTCAATGAAACCCAAATTGGCGCTTTGTCTTAAAATGGCTACCAAAATGGCGGTCAAAATATGGAAAATGGCAGATATTTAGAATGGTCGTCAGAGGGTTAGACCCAAAGGAATTGGTAAAGAAGCGGTTTTGTTGTCATTCGACGCGGGAGAATCTCGTGTATAATATATCCAAAATCCGCTTTGGGGAAAATACAGAATTCAAGATGGCGTCCAACATGGTCGCCAATAATAATGAAAATGGCAAATATGTAGTTATTCACGAAAACCCACTCGACAAAACTCCAATTCGGCACCAATACACATCATTGATTGAAATCAATGTTTTTTGTGGGTATGAGTAGCCAATCACGATTCAAAATGCTAAGATGACTACCAAAATGGCCACCGAAAATTGTCGAAATTTAAGTTCTGATCAGAGGAAAGCCGAAACAACACTTCGGTTGTGAGCTAACGATGACATACCTAGAAAACATGTTACCAATACTCTACAACCACAATCAGTTCAGCCCGTAATGTTCCAACTAAGCAGTATCTACTGCAGGATCCAACACGATGTCCTCTTATTACGAGGGACTATCTGGTAATTAATTAAAAAGAAATTAAATTGCTACGAATCTGGACTATTTGAAATCACAGTGTCAATATTTCTACTTATAACGACTATTCGGAACATCAAATATATGGGCATCGGTGGTCTAGTCCGGAAGCATCAGGCTATAATGGGTTTTCCAGTGATGGCGAAAGTGAACAGGACAGGAGGGAAAAGCGACTAATCTGGGGTTTACTTAATTGGTGGGCAAGTTGGTTATCGGAGCTGGGGAGTTTCAAAGTAAAATTATTTTCTTCAATATCAAGAGGAAAAATGAAAATTCGCACGTACATTGTATACCCTTCACACTCCATGTGACAAGTCCGTGTCATGCGATGGTGGGTATATACATGTGGATAGAAACATTTTAGTAAATAATATAGACGCACCGATATCTTCTACACATTTAGTGAATTTCATCAATGATATGTAGACACAATGTGCGCCACGGCTGGATCTGACCCGTAGGCGTAAAGGTATCAACCATTTAGCTTGATGAACTGGTATTTCAAGGTTGTCATTGGATAGAAATGCCACATGGACATGGTGATTAACAACATGTTTGTCTAAGAAATGTGAACAATGAACATGTTATTTTCCGGAGGCTAGACAATCAAACTGCCACATAAGGCGTTCATCCATGCTCATCAGAGCACGAAATATGTGCAAATTAATGACACGAAAACTATTTCATGCGGACGACGTACTCTAGACCTACATCCAACGTCATTTCCTATTAACTTGTATTGTTTGTACGGACGGTTTCGAGGTTTGAAAATCCCGCTTGTCCAAGAAAACCTCCACATACTTACGGAGTCGATGTGTAAACAATGTATGGGGATAGTTTAATCATACATATATGTATTTGGCACACGTATTTTCTAGAACATAAGAGATCACCATTTACCGGAGAGTTGATATCTGGGAAGAGATCAGAGTAAAACTACTTTTCTTACATAGCATAGCACGATGTAGAAATGGGGAATCCATGAGCTACATTTAGTTCCAGCTTGAAACTTGAAAATGATGGCCGAGCCCGAATAATTAATATTTCGTCGCATCAGTGCTATAATGTAACCCACATTTTCAACTTTCCGAGAAAATGAAGGTTGAAGTTTTTAGACAACATTTCTCCTAATGTTGACAAAGCATGACGTATTGTTGTATTTATCCCAATGAAAACTGACATTAGCTGTTCATTGAACCAGATATTGTTTTCTGTTTACTCCCTCGTTTTCTTTTAAAAGCAATAGCTTGTTTGGAGATATGACATTTTGCGTATGCCAGCGACGATTCGTTTCCGTGCTACAATGAAGTTGTGCTAATAAATGCAGATTAAGCTAAATATGGTGGCAATCGCATGTGTCTATGAACTAAAAAGTGCATAGTCTACACTATGAAAATTCACCCATGTGCATCATCATACAGAAATGTGTGGAACAATCACAAAAATTAAATCACCAAATGATCACGTGACTAACATGGAGATATTACCATATAGCACACATTTTAGAATTCACAAACACAAAACAGAAGTCACGTGGACAACACGAAGCGTCCGATTGGCTGCTGTTGGACATACGACCTCATAGCATGAATAATTGTAAAGCTCGCTGGAGATACGACATTTGCTTCACTGGTTTGTGCGAATAGTCATCCAATGCAAAGACAGTTTGGCCCATCGGATTGGATTTTTTCTCACGATTCGAATGGTATCAAATACTCATTTCCCGCCATAATGGAGTTACGACATTATAGCACTGATGCGTCGAGATTTTGTCAACTCGCGGGAAGCCACCAAAAGATTGAAAATAAATCGTTTTGATGTATATGAGCCACTTACATTTATATTAGCCAACTATCAACTGCATCCACCACTCACAACTTCCATTATATGATAAGCTGGGCAGAGTCTACCATTTTCGTTTTGGAAGCCATATTAGATAAAATTTATTGTTTCTTTTGGTCTATTTGAGATGGAATGTTCACAAATAAAATTATTTTGTAGACAAGGTCTGCTCATCCCTAAATATCAAATGTGACCAGAACCCCAAAGTCGATTTTGGTTCAATTTCATACCGCATTCGTTATAACTTATTAGTGAAGGACCGGAGTAAACTATGATCTAATCGATTAGACATGTCATTGCTGGAATGATCAGTTGACACGGTCATTGAAAGAATATACCCATTGTTTCCCAGTTCAGAGAGCAACAAGTGATAAACAGAAGTGAATACATATGACAACATTTGTTCTCACTATAATCGAATTAATCTCAGTCAGAGTATCTTTTGACTAATGGCAGCCATGTTGGACGCCATCTTGGATCCTGAAATTTGCCCAAAGCGGATTTTGGATATGTTATACACGAGATTCTCCCGCGTCGAATGACAACAAAACCGCTTCTTTACCAATTTCTTCTGGGTCTAACCCTCCGAAGGGTTTCATGCGGAGTTTGCTGATTTTTTATCGCGGTCAAAACCCATGACCACATTGAATCCGCCGTTTATTATTTATATTTATATACCTAAGCTCTTTAAAACACTTCTCCAAATATGTCCGTTATTTCGTCAAAAAAACTTTTTCAAATATCTCCGTTATTTCGTTTATAAAAATAATTTCCTATTTCTATATTTCGCTCTATATTTCGCCCTATTTCGCTGTATTTTCGTATTTCTATTTTTCGTGCTATTTAGCTGTATTTTCATATATCGCTTTTTCGTTGTATTTCATATTTTGATAATTCGCTATATTTGACATATTATGGCATATGGGATTATATGATAACCAACATTCTGATAGTCAATCGAACATCTCGTGCCACTCGTGCTCGCGATTAGATGCCACTAGCCATCCAATCGTGAACCTCGATTACATATTGTTTGCTATCAAATCCTTGGCGTATTGGCTGACTAGATACACAAGCAGTCGGTAATGTCCGACAATCCCCGGTTATTTCCGGGACCAATGTGTTCATAAACCTATGAACGACATTAGAAGTGAAGTCACGTTACGTTCATATGTTTATGAACGCATTGCATAAGGGGGCGTGTCTACCGTAACGCTATGGGGAAATCGGAAGAGATATCAGGTGTATGTAAATATATAAGAAATGAACGGCGGTTTCAATGCGGTCATGTGGTTTTGACCGCGAGAAAAAATCAGCAAACTGCATGAACCCCGAAGGGGTTCATGCGGAGTTGGCTGATTTTTTTAACGCGGTCAAAACCCATGACCACGTTGAATCCGCCGTTTATTATTTATGTTTATATACTTAAATTCATTATGAACTAGGATTGTATGTCTTTCCCACTATTTATTCATCTACCGGTATTTAAACGAACGCATGGAGTTCAGTTCAGACAGTTCGAATCCTTGTTTTTTGGAAAACCAAACATTTTGAGAATCCGTTCATGGAGAACGGAAGAAACGCAATTTCACAGTAAAGTACCGTATACACATATAGTCCAGGAGATATTGGTCGACCTCTTCACCCCCCCCCCAGGACTTAACTTCACCCCACTAATTTTCTTCCTTAAGGTCTCCTCTAATTGTTTTCACTTGTTAACAAGAAAAAAAAGTGGCCGCAGAGACTCCAGACAAGATGGCGTCCATCATGGCGGCCATTTTTTTTAAATGCACCAGGTCTCTTTGATCGCCATTATAGTAAAGATGATAGCACATGCGGTCTTGTTTTCCGCTCGATTCGTTATGCTAATATACAACCCTTACAAATTAGCCAAAAATCCGACCCCAGAATCCAATATGGCGGCCAAGATGGCCTCCGAAATGTGAAAATATGCTATTTTTCTGACATGTTACCACCTTTCGTTTGTCTCTGTGGGAAAATGTTAGAATTTTTGCGGCATGTTATACATTTATCATATAGAGGAGTCATTGGCGAATACATGGGGACCATAATATGCATTCATTGCGGGATATTTTTGTCCGATATCACGTTTTACCAAATGCCGGTATCATAGGTCAAAGCCGAATCTCCGTTAATAACGCGATGTTATGTTTCGAATCAATGAATGTTATTGCTATTATAACAACACCCATGCATATATATTTGCAGGAGATACTCGAGCTAGGATTCCTCTTATACCTGAGTTGAGGAATATTTACCCAAATCCAAGATGGCGGCCAAAATGGCCACCAGAAATAAAAAATCGCCGAAAATCGCTGATTTTAACATCAGTGAGCATTATTGTCATGACAACTCCACACTTGCTTACTATTGTAAGTTGGGAACACTTAGGCGAAGAACTTTCCTTGTACCATATCCAAATAAAAGTCCCACAAATCCAAAATGGCGCCCACAATGGCGGACAGATTTTGAAAAATCACCGAAATTCCCTCATATTCACACCATTGGCATTATTGTCGAGACAACTCCATCCATGCGTACAGTTGAGTTGGAAATACTGAGGTGAAGTAATTACCTTACATCTCATGCAAGAAATGGTTTTCCAAATCGAAGATGGCGGCCAAAATGGCAACCGAAATTTGAAAATAAGTCTACATTACTTTACTTTCTTAGGATGGGCGTTATTGTTTCGCGATTTCTACCCACCATTACATGTTGATATGTATGAATTATTCATTAGGGTTTGGCAAGTGATACTCACAGTCAATATGGCGGCCAACTGGCGGGCAGAAATTGAAAATAAGCCGATATTATCACATACTAATTTCAACTTTTTGTCATAATATTGATTTGTATAAACGAAACGGTACATAATATAAGCCATATATTAGTTCCAATGTAAGTCGTAGCCTTTTGGAAGGATCAAAACCCACAATCGCAATGTGGCATTTCAAAATCCATTCTCCACTAAGGGCTCATACTGGCCGTAACCGTATATAGGTGCGCCGAATAGTCATATTATGACTTCCAAGAATCAAAACAACAGTACCTGAGCTTATTCTGAATTGCCACATTCAGCATTATCTAGACTCGTTTCCGTCTCTTCGTCAGATTAATCTATCTCACTCACAACAACAGTTCAGTACTCTTCTTTATAGGAGTGTGCCACTAATCGGAATGTTTCAAACAATACATATGCCGGTGTCCAGCTCACGTGTTGGTTTCGAAAGCTTGGAATTCTTAGCGAGCTTCATTCGTGGTATAGCTTATGGTGTAATTCAGATGCTACATATGGGGTATATGCGTCATCTTTTGCGATACACTATACAGGTTATTCGGTGACCTAATGGGGTTAACAACGTGTACAGCTGGTGATCTTCCAAAAGAGCCACTTCTCAATATATGGTTCATCAATTCACATACTCATCTAATGCACTGACGTACCCGGACAACTTCTGTATATGGCTTCGAATGTTGAAAGCCCGATATTTGACGGATGCATTTCTGCTAAGGCGTAGAAGACCATAATGCATAATATATCCAAACTCCTTGAACATGATCATAAGAACAAGCTTGTTGGCGTCCAGCAATCGTCTCACCGAACAAATCCAAGCAAATGATAACAATACACACGGTGCTAGTTTGTGGGTATGTGTCATGATAGTGGAAATGAAATTGGACCATGACTGCACCGCCCCTTATTTTGTTATGTTTTAGATTCAGACATGATCTCATGTGTGGCTTTGCTTTCCTTGTATGCTAAGATTGTATGTCCCCACCCGTTTGGAAGCCGTTCCTAAACAACTGGACCAGGAGTATGCCATTGGCTACTGCTGTATAAGCCCCACCAAGACTGGGGTGTAGTCTTAAAGGCGATACCTTTGATAGTTGGTTGATATGTCATACTCACGCTGGGTGGTATGGTTCAAGAAAGTGCAAATGCCATCAACAAAAGGGTGAAATGTTCAACGCGAAGAACATCCAGAGGAATGTTACGTTGATGATCTCTTGCATTCAGTTCAACAAACGTTGGTACACCAAGTTATTTCTTGGTAACATCACCAATGCGACCATTTTCCTGCATGATACATTAACTACTATATTCTAAAGTTATATATATATAAAGCATATGATCATAAAGGTCGCGTTCCCCAACGGCCACAGCCATTGCCATCGAGACTGTAAATTGTTCTTTAAATACATAGTGAAATAAATGCACCACAGTTCCTGACATTTTCTTGAATAATACCGCCCACATACTGACACTAACCCCGAGAGAGGATAACAAAACACGCATACATTCATGCTATAAAGACATTATCCTTAAGTCCATCCGACTGTTTTGAGGGAGGCTAGCATATTATTATCCAGACAAAAGTGTACGTAGTTGAATCAGAAAGGCTTCGAAACGGATGTGGAAATACAATCTTACCACACCAAATAAAACCGACACGCACGACATTCGATATCTTAAACATGCACCAGGTCTAGGGGTGGTGTATACAGTGGCCCATTTCATTCCCACTATCATGGCGCATGTCCACAAACTAGCACCGCGAGCATTGTTCTTCTCTGCTGGGAGATATTCGACGAGACAACTGCGGGGCGTCACACAGTTTGCTTCGGATAATGGTCAAGAAGTGTGGGTAGTCTGTACACTCGGGTCTTCTCCTTAGCAGATAGACATCTGTCCAAGGGAATGAGACAGCAAGCAACCTTCGAAACACACTGTCGAAGTTGTCCACATATGCCAATGCGTTCGCTGAGTTTGTGAGTTGACGAACCATCTATTGAGAAGTGACTAGTTAACTGGTTCGCCAGGTGTACATGTCGTTATCCCATGGGGTATGAGACACATACATAGAGATGACCTTCTGTAAGCTAGACACCGGAAAATGAATTGTTTGAAACGTTAAGATTAGAGGGACCCTACTCCCAGGAAGTGGTGAATACTTTGTCGGTGTGCGCGACCTAGATTTTTCAGACAAAGAAATGGAAGCTGGTCCAGATAATTATGGACGTGACGTGGCATATCAGAATCTGTTATCATGTAATTGTTCTGATATAACTATTCGGCGCACCTACGCTTACGGCCATTATCGGCGCTAAGTGGAGACTGGATTTCGAAATGCCACATCGCGATATTAATTGTGGTGTTTCATATTTCCAGAAGGATACGAGCTATGTTATGCGTTTTGATACCTTTAAGTTAAATAGTAGATGGTTTATGTACAGTTTCGTCCATACATACCGATATTATGACAAAAAGTTGAAATTAATATGTGAAAATATCGATTTATTTTCAATTTCTAGCCGCCAATTTAGCAGCGATATTGGCTGTGAGTATCAATTGCCAAACCCTAATGAATACTTCATGTCACTATTCCATATCAACATGTAATGGTGGATAGAAATCGCGAAACAATAACGCCCATCGTAAGAAAGTAAAGTAATGTAGACTTGTTTTCAAATTTCGGTCGCCATTTTGGCAGCCATCTTCGATTTGGAAAACCATTTCTTGCATGAGATGTAATGTAATTACTTCACCTCAGTATTTACAACTCAATTGTAAGCATGGGTGGATTTGTCTCGACAATAATGCCCAATGATGTGAATATGAGGGAATTTCGGTGATTTTTCAAAATCTGTCCGCCATTGTGGGCGCCATTTTGGATTTGGGGGACTTTTATTTGAATATGGTACAAGGAAAGTTCTTCGCCTAGGTGTTCCCAACTTACAATAGTAAGCAGGTGTGGAGTTGTCATGACAATAATGCTCACTGGTGTTAAAATCAGCGATTTTCGGCGATTTTTTATTTCTGGTGGCCATTTTGGCCGCCATCTTGAATTTGGGTAAATATTCCTCAACTCAGGTATAAGAGGAATCCTAGCTCGAGTATCTCCTGCAAATATATATGCATGGGTGTTGTTATAATAGCAATAACATTCATTGATTCGAAACATAACATCGCGTTATTAACGGAGATTCGGCTTTGGCCTATGATACCGGCATTTGGGAAAACGTGATATCGGACAAAAATATCCCGCAATGAATGCATATTATGATCCCCATATGTTCGCCAATGACTCCTCTATATGACAAATGTATAAGATGACGCACAAATTCTAACATTTTCCCACAGAGACAAACGAAAGGTGGTAACATGTCAGAAAAATAGCATATTTTCACATTTCGGCGGCCATCTTGGCCGCCATATTGAATTCTGGTGTCGGATTTTTGGCTAATTTGTAAGCATTATATATTAGCATAACGAATCGAGCGGAAAACAAGACCGCATGTGCTATCATCTTTACTATAATGGCGATCAAAGAGACCTGGTGCATTTTAAAAAAATGGCCGCCATGATGGACGCCATCTTGTCTGGAGTCTCTGGGGCCACTTTTTTTTCTTGTTAACAAGTGAAAAAAATTAGAAGAGACCTTAAGGAACAAAATTAGTGGGGTGAAGTTAAGTCCTGGGGGGGGGGGGGGGGGGGTGCAGAGGTCGACCAATATCTCCTGGACTAATATGACAAAATGTCTTGTTTAGCTTGTAACTAATGTAGAGGTGTTGATTTCAAGAATGATTAATACCTGAAACTAACAATTTAAGTTTCGGCTGCGGTTAAGAAATCGACAACACGCCGTTCTACCATAATAATATATTTGTGAGGTTCGGGGGAATATTTGTAGCGGCAAGGAAAATGATAAAACTCTATTGAGTAGCGCGTTTTTTTATAACATCAACGCTCAGTAACACCGAGCAACAACACTGATTGTAGACCGAAACAAATTTCTTGCCAAATCCGGACATACTAGATACTCAAGCAGTCGGTAATTTCCGACAATCCCCGGTGATTTCCGGGACCAATGTGTTCATAAACCTATGAACGACACTGGAAGTGACGTCACGTTACGTTACGTTCATTGGTTTATGAACGCATTGAATAAGGGGTGTGTCTACCGTAACGCTATGGGGAAATCGGAAGAGATATCAGGTGTATGTAAATATATACGTATGAACAAAGCAGAAGACACACTCAGTTCCACGCGATTTCGGTCAATGGTGAAAGTTACACTATGACGTTTGTCGACTATCGTATAAATTGACATGACGACATGTTATGGTTGGGAAATGAACATCCTCCCCAGCACGCCAAGTAACATAGGCCTAATGGTTAGTTTCAGTTCCATGCACTCTCGACAACATATATAACTATTTATAATTACCCAACAAAATGTAAGTCTGCACGTGAATATTATTTGGTGGGAATCTGTATAGTGATTTTGACAAGAATTGTTTTAAACGCTACATGCAGAACCCCGGCCTATGTGATTGTTTTAGGGTTGGTTCGTTAATTACGCTTGCGTATGATCATATTATTGATGTGTCCGCTTGACGCTTATTTTTCACTCGACATTAATAAGTTATCTCGGCGCATTTACCCAAAACCCTTTCGTTTTCAATCAGGGATGTGGCTAGAGGGGGGGGGGGGTGGTGGGTGGGTATCCCACCCCCAACTTTGGTCAAATTTTTCAACAGTTGGAAATTTCATACCTGCCTAAAAATTAGTTGGAAATTTCACACCAACAATACGTTGAAAATGTTCTTGTTGTTTGATTTTCAAACAATTTATTGGAGGGAATTAGTTGATTTTGGACCAATATTTTCATATTTTCCTATTTTTTCCCCAAATTTTGGACTGAAGTGGTCATCAGTTGGAAATGTTCCAACCTCAGGGGGGGGGGGGGTGACAGGTTGGAAATTTCCAACACTTGGAAAGCTTGTGTCCTGGTCCCTCCCCCGTGTCCAGTCAGAAACTGCTAGTTAATTAAGAAAACAATATTATCATACATTTGGTCAACATTGTCATTGGAATTTTCAACAGTTGGAAATTTTCCAACCTAAATGGGGGTGACAGGTTTGAAATTTCCAACTAGGAAGGTTTGAGGCTAGTCTAAATGCTAGGATTTTGCGACTTTCTTGTTCAGATTTCAAAATTTTCTCACACCTGGCCGAACCATGGTCGGCGCGGTGTGTCATCGTCCCGCCCCCGTGGCTAATACAAAACTGCTAATTAGTTTAACAAAACAATATTTTACTACATTTGGTCAAACTTGTGGACTGAAATGGTCATCAGTTGGAGAATTTTCCAACCTGAGGGGGAGTATCAGAAGTTTGAAAATTTCAACACTAGGAAACCTTCAGTTGAGGCCAGTCTAGATGCTGGGATTTGCGATTTTCTTGTATACTTTTCAAAATTTTCTCTCACCGGGCTGACAAACCATGGTCGGCCCGGTGTGTCGTGGTCTCTTGTCCGTAACCTTGTGCATTTGTCTGGGGTCAGACCACTAGATGTTAGGATTTATGCAATTTTCAGGTTAAAATATCATATCTGAATGTTTTCATACCGGGAATATAGAACCATGGTTTATGAATATATATATAGTATATATAGGCGTGAGCACCGACGTGCAAGGGGGGGGGGGTACAAACCCAATTATGCAAAACTTGTGTTGGTCTTATTCTGATTCAAGGGGGGGGGGGGGTGCAGCTGGAATTTCCCAAGGTGGACACCCCCCACGGATACCCTCTAGCCACATCCCTGTTTTCAATCCACGGTGGACGAAGTGTGCCAGGGCACGTATAGTTTTTGAGTATGTACTGGTCATTATTTGTTTAAATAATCTTTCGTTGGGGATGTTTAACATGATATGTTCTCGTAAAATAGGGCACGCTCGTCTGACAGAGAAATACAGTGTATAAAAAAGTGTTCTTCGTTGTCGAATTCATTGCATGTTCCGCAAATTCGGTCCTTATCGTCGAGGTCAAAGTACCGTCCGCTTAGTATTTGAAATATGCCAAATAGTAATTGCCGGAAAGAATCTGGGACCCATTCATTAATGGCAAGCACGTGTCAGTCTATTGTAGCGAAGTCTTTTTCCTACGAGCGATGGATAAACGGCATCCCCCGTTGTGTGGTGTCAGCATCTGAGTCTTTAATGTCTTTAATGATAATATGTATTCCTGACCACATTGTCACATAACACACGAGAACATATAAAACATATATAGTACTTTACATAAACATGATATGTGAATTAAACATATGAACATATAAACATATAAACAAGAAATACACATATATAAATGTAGTTTGTATAACAAATACATAGATGAACCTTGAAATCGGCAATATATATAGGAGATAAATATTTTACCCCCGCTGCGCTCTGTGCCAAATAATCAGGTTGCGGCACCTGTGAATCGGCGCCGTTTTTCATGAGTGAGATGGATATATCTCATTACCCGCGGTGTGCTGTCATTATCGAATATTCCGACTAGAGTGCTAAATAATTGAATAAGTTAATCGCAGGCGATATCCCCCGTAGATTATAAAAAGTTGCCATCTAGGGTATTATATATAACACTAGCTGGTTAGACCGCCACTGGCGGCAATCGTCAGAAACATTTTTTAAATTAAATTAAATTTATTTTTTTAATTAAATTTTTGAATTTTTTAAATTTAATTTTTTTTAAATTAATTTTTAATTTTGTTTTAATTTTTTTATTTTTAAAATTTAAAATTTAAATTTAATTTAATTCATTTTTGTAATTAAATTTTGTTTTTATTTTTTTATTTTTTAAATTTTAATTCTGCCTTTTTAATTTTTTAATTTGAAATGATGGTACCCGTCCCTAAAAGAGGTATGATTTACGGTACATCGGGTGGAAAACTGACCTGATGAAAATCTGCCCCTTCATAGGAACGACAGACATAAAAATCAGACAACACAGATTTTTTGTTTTTTTGAAGAGAAATTATGGTACCCGTTCCTAAAAGAGGTATGATTTAAGGTACATCGGGCGGAAAAAGTGATCCGATGAAAATGTCCCCCGTTCCTAGGAACGACAGATATAACAATCAGACAACACGCATTTTTCTGCCTTTTTAATCAAGATAAATGCATTTGGCCGTTGTGGTGCATTTTGAATCCGTAATTTCGTACACATGTGATCGTTTAACAACGTCGTAGACAATAAAGAGCGTTAACCGGTTAAATATCCCAATATCGAAGATATAAGGAGCGTCGGTGTGTTAACCCCCACGGTGCCGTTTTTTGTGACCGAGAGTGGAGAACGTGTGCGCAGAGCTTGTCCAAAATGCGACGTCGACGATCCCCGTGGGTTTTTACCCTTATATACGAAATTTGAGCTCGATCCGCGCAGCCGTTTTCGATTCTATGAAGTACCCACATATATACCCACTCACATATATATATACGTATTTCTCAAAATATATAGTAGACTAGCAGGTTAGCCCGCCAATGGCGGGGTTTGCCCGAAACATGACATGTTTTTTGCTTTTCAATGAGTTAATTGTGCCTTTTTAATCAAGATAAATTATGGTACCCTTCCATAAAAGAGGTATGCCAACAATGTCGTTGTTGTTGGCATTCACGGCTTGGGGTCCACCGGAATATTCTCACAATGCCGTAAAGAGAAAATAGCATATGTCGTTGTTGTTGTCATTCACGGTTTGGGGCCCACCCGAAAGCATTGTGTGTATTTAGTAGTATTAACTAATGGTACCAGTGCCTAACAAATGTCGTTGTTGTTGGCATTCACGGCTTGGGGACCATTTAGTAATATTAACTAATGGTACCTGTCCCTAACAATGTCGTTGTTATGTGTGTATTTAGTAATATTAACTAATTATTTTCTCGCCAACAAATCACGGCTATGTAGATCCCGTCATACAGATATAAAAAATGTAGAGTTACGCCTCTTGGATCCGACGTGAATCGATAGCGAAAACCCAGACGTAAGAATCACATTACGCACATACGCTCTTTATGTAAACACTGCGGATAGGAACGCTCTTTAACTATCAACGCTATTAACCCCCGAAGTGCCGTTTGCGGTTATTTTGATGATTGGGAGTGGAGAATGAGTGCTCAGAGCTTGTGCAAAACGTCGACGATCCCCGTGGGTTTTTACCCTTATATACGAAATTTGAGCTCGATCCGCGCAGCCGTTTTCGATTCTATGAAGTACACACACACACACCCTCACACACACACACACACACACACCCTCACACACACCCCCCACACACACACACATATATATACATATATACGTAGTTCTCAAATTATATAGTAGACTAGCAGGGTTACCCGGCGTTGTCATGTTAATATATGAAGTGGTTATGTGTTGGGATTAGAGAATGCTCTTGCTTAAAGAGTAATACGTTTTCTCATAAATTGTATATTCAAATAGCATCACAAAACATGATTATTATAGTCATGGAATATAAGTAGTGGCTCATCTTGTCAATTGTCATTCTGTTTATCGCGATTAATCCGTTCCACCAATAATGAAGTATTTATTTATTTACAACTGCGTATACATTAGACGTTATGATATGATACATGAACATCATAGACACATTAGTTCGATAAAAGATGATAATTGGGTTTTACATATGGAGATGTATCAATCAATCTACTGGGTTGGACTAAGATCTCGAGGACACCTGGCTATCATATCTCCATGAAGATACAGAGGTTTCAAAGAAATTTCCAGGTGCTCCTCTGTTCAAGGTGCTATATATTGGCTAAATATTCTTAGTTTAAACGAAATATTGCTGCGCAGATATATCAGCTACCTGTGCCAGGCACAGAGCGATATTTTGAGTTGTTTATGTCAGTCGATGAGTCTGTTCTAAAACCCTGATCCTGAAAAGTCTTGTGCTACTAACTGCATTTTCTTGTATATCAGAAGAAACTATATTTGACTGCACACTGTGACCACTATTTTTGAACAGGCCTTCCATATCTCTTGACAAATTGTAACTTTTTGTGGAAACTGTATTGAATGGAACAGACTAAATTTTGTTATTATATATATGCAATCCTCTGACGGTTCGAGGTCTCTCAGTTTGCACGAATATATGTATATCTTCAA
Organism: Siphonodentalium dalli; assembly: GCA_032622095.1. NCBI lineage: Eukaryota > Metazoa > Mollusca > Scaphopoda > Gadilida > Siphonodentaliidae > Siphonodentalium > Siphonodentalium dalli. The sequence continues at coordinate 251,839,192 of CP136063.1, forward strand.
TAGAATGATAAATATATGTTTAATGCTTCTTCTAGTTATCTCTTTTTGCTAACTAATTGTGTGAATGCCTTGATTGCCATTCCCATATACATATAACTGTTAAATAGATATAATTGTTCAAGTGACTTATGTGGGTCACCATATGTCGGGATTGTGAAATGTGAACGACCAACTACTTAAAATGATATGGAGATGGCCTGGTTAATGATAGTGCATATCCGCTCGACATCCGTGGCGCAAACGACACCAAATGTGATTTAATTCATGGTATATCATTAGAGAAAAAGGTGTATGAATTTGGTGGAATTTGGTTTATTAAATCAATTGTTGATGCAACGCTGACTCGAACAACGCCATATTGCGACGGTGATTTTGTATTTGTTTGGTGGAAATCAGCGACAAAACTATTTCACCATATTTATTAAATTTCTCCTCCCACCAACAGCGTCATTTTAGAAAATTTTAACCCGCATCATTATCTTCCTTGTAAAGAGTTACCCCTCTTAGAACGCCTTGGTGCCATCTCGATTGTACTGCATGAAGTTATATATAGAACGCACAAAGACAGACAAAAAGACAGACAGACAGCACGATTTTATTTCTTGCATCATTTGAGAAGAACGTGTCTGAATTTGATGGAAATTAGTACTAAAAATATTTTGTATCAGTTTTGGTGACCCTCCCGTCCCTATTTCGGACTCAAGCTGCACACACTAAGACTCATTGGAGATTAGAGATGCATATATATGAAATTGGTGAAAATTGGCGAGTATACAAATTCGTATCAAATTTAAGGTCCCCATATCTCTCACCCATAGGGCACCAATTTGGTGTATCTAAACCAGACGATAAGATTCCTCGTATCACGGAGAAGAATATGTATCGATCTGGTGGAAATCGGCACTAAACATATATATATAATTTTGTGTGTCCCTCTCATCTCTATACACCACTAACTCGAATTGCCCCATTTGTGACATCCTTAAACCACACGATTACACTCCTGATATCATGGAGATGATTGTTTATAAGTTTGGTGATAATCGGCGATTAAACTATTTTTTTTATCAAATTTGGTGCCAATCCCTCCCCTCTCCATCTCTCATCCAAAACAGCACCACTATGGCGTCTTTAAATCACGATTAGATTCATCGTATCATGGATAAGAACGTGTATCAATTTGGTGGAAATTGGCGCGAAAACATTTGTGCCTCAATTTTGGTGCCCCTGTCCCTTTCAATGCAACCCTGACTCGAATGAGGTCACATTTGACAGATAAAAGCCACACCATTAGACTACTCATACCATGGGGATGCTTTTGTATAAGTGTGGTGGCAATCGGCGACTTATTATCAAATTTATTGCCCACCCCTCCCAATCTCTCATCCAAAAACAACAATTTGGCGTTGTTAAATCGCACAATTAGATTCCTTGTATCACGAAGAAGAATATATATCAATTTGGTGGAAATCGGCGCTAAAATTAGTTTTATCAATTTTGGTGCCCCTCTCCCCTTCCGTTCATCCCTGACTCAAACGACGCCACTTTTGACATATTAAAACCACACCGTTGGATTCTTCATATCATGGGGATGATTATATGTAAGTTTCGTGGCAATCGGCGACAGAAAAAAAATCTCCCCCCTTCCGGTCACCCCTGACGCGAACGGCGCGACTTTTGCCATATTTAAACCACGCCATTAGATTCCTCATATTATGGGGATGATTATATATAAGTTTGGTGGCAATCGGCGACAATTGTTTTCCCTTTTCTGCTCCTGACAACAACGGCGTCACTTTAGAAAATTCTAACCCCGACCATTATCTTTCTCGTAAAAAGCTACTCCTAGTAGACCCCTTTGGCATCATCTAGATGGTCCCCTGTAAACTTCTATAGAACACAGACAGACAGACAGACAGACATTCGCAAATATATTATAGATTAATTAAAGCCATATGGTAGTTCGCGCTTCAAAATGCATGTAATAATATTCGCTTTTGAATGTTTTGCCGGTATCGATATAGGTTGATAACAACTCGAAATACTGTTCTGCGGGCATTTTATGCCACATAAAGGCGAACTGGAGTAATAAACAAAATCAAATTTGAACACGGTGTTTGGGTCCCAATACAAACAACATCCATATGTACGACATGGAACAGAAAGGAGCGTTCCGTGTTCGTCTATTCCAGATAATTATGATAAACATAAAGAGCGTTTATTTGACTCATATGCAAAACGTTGAAAACAGAGGTAAAACTGCTGTGACCGTGTCAAGTATTTTTCAGAGAATATAAAGCTGGAATATAAACATTTTTTGTATTTGTCAACCTATTTTATACTCCTTCTAAATTGCGTAAACATCACTTGGAAGCTCGGGCGATCCATGTCCGTTTATACACACACACACACACACATATATATATATATAGCCGTCTATGTCTCGCGGACATGCGAACAATTGACAACGTTCACCAGCGAATATGGAACAATTAATATTGTATATCTTTGGAAGTGTTTTCGTCTCCCATTTGTATACAACGTCATATGGGCAAATCTTGTAATCTGATGGTATATCGGGTTTATAGCAGACAATTTCAATTGGATTTTAATGGTCAATGACTGAGCACTGGCACCAACGTCGTAAACGAGGCTTTGGTGCGTTGATCTATTCAAAGGCTCAATTAATACAAATCATAAAATGTGTGCATATGACTTGTTTGAAACGATGAACATTTCGATGTTCTTTGTGTGTATTTATTGACCACCATATGATGCATTCTTTCTAAATGTTATATGTACCAAGCCTCTACCAATTAAGCTACGTTCATACGCTGGCAAGTATGTTTTGTAGGCATTTCGTCATAGTAAACCACATGGTGCCAGAATATGAACGGAAACGTGCACACAACATGCATCTCTATCAAAGCGAAATACATGAGAGGTAGCATTTATCCAATTTCACTTGTGACAGTGCTATTGGAATTTGTCTTCAAATACCTGTGTGATTTATTCTTGCGAGATAATTGCATGATATTTACAGGTAAATTCCGGTAGCATCGCTACAGGTGGAACTACAGAGATTTTACTTCGGACGTAGTTAGCTGTGGTACAGATGCACTGTATGGGCTTGTTTCCGTTCATATTATGGCACCATATCGTTTTCTACGACAAAATGCCTGCAAACCATACCGTGCAAACTTGCCAGTGTATGAACGTACCCTTACTGGTCAATTGTTTTGAACATTAGTACATATATTTACCGCTATGGAAACTTATACACATGCAATTACGAGCTCTGTTGGATTTTGTTCAGTACTTAGATATAATGATCGGCAACATGCATGTACTGAATTGTGTCTGAGTTTGGACTTCTTCGTTTCCAATTGATCTTTAACACTTGGCACAATATGTTTGCTATATATTAGTTGCATGCATGATAATACTTATTGTTTTGTAACCGAAAATAACACAGATTATAACATACCGTTATATATGCTAGGCTGAAAACAAATCAAAGCGTATTAAACTTCGTTCGAAAGTCGACATCTGGCCATGCACGACAACCTCTCACCAATGAGCCCATGGACCCAATCTAATTATTTTCTGGTCAATATAAGACATACACACGTCGGTTGTATAGTGTCAAATCGGAGAAGGCAACTTTATTGTAACATGGGGTCAATACCTTAACACATATTGACAATAATTTTGTAATACTGCCTTTTTGTGAAATTTCACCAGCGCCTGTGTACCCGAGTATTATGAAACCCATTTATTAGTAAGAATGTCCGGAATCGGGCGATTAGTTGTAACTATACATACTTTATTAAATCTTCAAAAGGGTAAATTGGCGAGCACGAATTAATGTTATGCTGGCTTCATATGCTCTGAAAAAAAAATCCTGTTCATTATCACCGACATTTCGCAGTCGTTTTCAACTTATCGCACAGAAGAGAAACAAAACGCTCTTTATTATAACCAATCAGGAATAGACTAACACGGAAAGCTCTTTTCTGTTCCATGCCGTGCATATGGCTGTTGTTTGGGAACCAAATGCCATGTTTAAATTGTATTTTGTTTACTTCAATGCGACATGCAGGCACAGGAAATGTCTACAGAAATGTAGTTCAAGAATTTATAGACCTATTTCGATACCGGGAAAGCTTAAAAGGGGAAACATGTATTTTGATGTGCAAACCACCACGTGGCTTTAGATTAAAACAAAAATTGGAATTAATTTTTTTTCTGGATTGAGCTGTGCTCCATATAACGTTTTTTTATTCTGATAAATAACTATATTCCAATGCTCTGACCAACTTAGAGCACCACGTCCAATGGGTTAACTAGAAAATCCAGTTGGGCGTGTGTTGACCAAGAAACACAATCCATGCGCTGTACGACATTGAACACTCTTGACAATGGATGTGCTTTACAAATAAATCGGGAAACGATTGTTACAAGAAATGGAGCTTGATCTTTCCAGATCGAGAAAAGAATCCTAACTCTCTCAACAGATATAGGCGCTGTCTTACTAGATCGAGAAAAGAATCCCAACTCTATCAACAGATGTGGTAACGTGAGCCAATATATAATCTCGTTGCTGATAAGATTGCATAATTCAACGATTCGACCACATGCTTAAATGTGCCCCATCCAACATTGTTGACTGGCACTCCAATAAACACTTATGGTATACAGTGTTTGTGGTTTAGTTGCCCGTTAACAAATATTTAAGAGCATGATTAGTGAAAATTTAATTAGTGACCCATTTGAGATAGTAATGTTGGCTGAAATAAGTCAATATGTGCAGCTTGGCAATCCACATTACATATTTATATAGCTCATTTGGGATATGAGAAAGACACTCTCTACACATAGATTAGATTCATGCATGATAACACTTATTGTTTTGTAACAGAAAATAACACAGATTATAACATACCGTTATATATGCTAGGCTGAAAACAAATCAAAGCGTATTAAACTTCTTTCGAAAGTCGACATCTGGCCATGCACGACAACCTCTCACTAATGAGCCCATGGACCCAATCTAATTATTTTCTGGTCAATATAAGACATACATATGACGGTTGTATAGTGTCAAATCGGACAAGGCAACTTTATTGTAACATGGGGTCAATACCTTAACACATATTGACAATAATATTGTAATACTGCCTTTTTGTGAAATTTCACCAGCACCTGTGTATCCGAGTATTATGAAACCCACTTATTAGTAAGAATGTCCGGAATCGGGCGATTAGTTGTAACTATACATACTTTATTAAATCTTCAAAAGGGTAAATTGGCGAGCACGAATTAATGTTATGCTGGCTTCATATGCTCTGAAAAAAAATCATGTTCATTATCACCGCCATTTCGCAGTCGTTTTCAACTTATCGCACAGAAGTGAAACAAAACGCTCTTCATTATAACCAATAAGGAATAGACTAACACGGAATGTGCTGTGCTCCATATAACTTTTTTTTATTCTGATAAATAATTATATTCCATTGCTCTGACCAACTTAGAGCCAATTATTTAGCTCTGGTAGAACATTTATCGACTTACAAAGATCATTCATATATATAAGAAAGAGAAGATGGCCAAGTATTTATCCCTGTGGCACGTCGCAGGTTATATTTGTTTGGCAGGAAAAGTTGCCTTCATACTCTACAGATTGCTTTCTGTTTGATAGGTAGCTGCGGAACCAGTTCTGTGCAACCCCCGACAGCCATAGTGTTTGAGTTTATTAATCATTATGTTGTGGTTTATTGTGTCAAATGCCTTGGATAAATCCAAAAATACTCCAATGGTGGGTTCTTTCTTATCTGAAGCTTGAGTTATTTTTTCTAATAGATCAATTAAAGCTACTATATAGAATATTGTATTTCGTAAGGTATTTATCCATTCTGTTGTACATCAGTTTTTCAAGAATTTTTTAGAAAATAGTTAGCACAGATACTGGGGCCTGTTTCATGAAGCAAGGTCATAAGATGATCTTAAGATGGACTTAATCTAAGATCTAAGGTGGATCTTATGATGTAACATTTCCGTTTCAAGAACGCGTTTCACAAAACAAGATTAAGTCCTACTTAAGTAGTAAGTTAAGTTCCCGCTAATTTAGACTGGTTATCGACAATTTTCTACAGTCCGGAACAAAAAATGTGGGCTTTTACAATCTTTATGTACAGCATTGAGAGGTTATCGAGAAAGTGCCGAGTCCGAGTTGACATTATTGTGTGACAGGGATGCTGGATAACGGCTGGGTGGGGGTGGGCGAATCAGCGCATGTATCTTAGTGTCTATAGTCAGTGGCCTTATATTCGCATATGGATTTTAGACTTGTATGAGTTCCACGATGTGAATTCGAACATGAGTACATCACAGGTCTTAAAATGACGAGCTTTCCGTTTACTAACGAGTGGCGGTGTCAGAAATAAGACAATATAATTATATGGATCATTGCATGACTGCGACCATGCATTCACACCGAGTTAATCCACTGAGAGCAATGATCAGATGGCGATTTTTTTATGTGAGCCGACATAACTCGTGTATTATGGACCACCGCTCGCTACGTGTAGCAATAATCAAAAATAAATCGACAATGTCATCAGGACACACATAGGTCATTTTTTGATTCAAAGGGAAATGAAAGATATTTGTTAGAGTAACTTTTTAAAATTATTTTTATACTTTTTTTTTATATATTTTATATATATATATATTTATATATATATATATATTTATATATATATATTTTATATTATATATATTATATTATATATATTATATTATATATATATCATATATATATTATATACATATATATATTATATATATATAATTATATATATTTTATTTATATATATATTTATATACATATTTGTATATGTATATATATATATATATATTTTTTTTATATATTTTATATATATTTTTTATATATATACATATTTTTTATATATTTTAATATATTTTATACTTTTTATACTTTTTTTTATTATTTTTATGCAGATGTATATCTATCGGTTGTTATACCATGCATATCTCTCTCTCTCTCTATATATATATATATATATATATATATATATATGTATATATCTATATATCCCTAAATACCCTTTGTCGTCGTATATCTCTCCGTAATTGCAAAATAACATAGGCCGCCATACTTGTGATCGATATGCCACTTATCACGTGAATCTTAACTTTAAGATTATCTTATGACACCTCACAGCAGTCTTAAAGTTAAGACCAAAGTTTAAGACCATCTTAAGTTAAGACCTTGTTCGTGAAACGAACTTGTGACTGTAGTTTGAACTTATGACTTATGACTTAAGTTCCAACTATGTCATAAGTTGCTTTCATGAAACAGGGCCCAGGGGCCTGTTTCATGAAGCAAGGTCATAAGATTATCTTAAGATGGACTTAATCTAAGATCTAAGGTGGATCTTATGATATAACTTTTCCGTTTCAAGAACGCGTTTCACAAAACAGGATTAAGGGTACGTTCATACGCTGGCAATATTGCACTGCAAACTGCAAAAATGCCAGCTGCAAAATTGCCAAAACGGATTAATTTCTGCCCGCTGTCAACAAATCAGCGTTAGTAGTAATCAATGAACGACAGCCGTTTTGCGTGATTGATGAGCTGTTTGCAATATATCAGAACACGGTGCGTGTTGGTATTCTTAGGCCAGTCAAAATAATGTCACTTGACATGTTGGAATGTGATATCGCCACGGCCAGCTCTCTCGACGGGATGCTGCTCATATATGAGTACAATTAACGTCACCTAGACAGGAGATGGTGCGTCCGCACTTGGCTCAACGAAGATAACCGACGAATTCAAATCTTCCCGGGTATCATCCCAAACTCCAAACTTGTCATTCCAATAATTTTAGTTACAAACTCGTTGGTCTTCATGTTAAGCAAAACAATAAGTTAAGAAAAACGGGGGGAGGGGACGGGGACGTGCACTCTTATGACTAATGTGTAGGTTTTCTGCACAAAATGTGTAGCCCTGCTACACAATCATTATTCAATTTTGATCTTAAACATATTTGTGTAGTATATGTGTAGTTTCATATTCGTACACAAATTGTGTAACAATTTTTACACATAAATGGGTAAATTTTTACACATTTATACACAACTGTGTGTATAAAATCAACACATATCCCTTACACATTTTGTGTAGGTTCTTATACACACACAGTTCGTAGTCAAGAAATGCAAGTTCAGTAGTCCGACCTTTGGGTATAGTATTAAAGATGTATGCAGATATATACGTTAAAACGTTCATGGCGCATTGTGGTATGTAGTATTTTGTTCTGTACTGTGAGTTTTTGCTTTGAAATTTTGAATGAACAAACCAGGGTCGTGGCGTGATTGCATAATTTTAGTATTATTACAACAATCATAACAAGAGTCTAAGGGCAGTAATCGCCATGAAAGTTTAACAAATAAATCCTCATATACTATTAATACTAAACCCACAAATTGGAATTCTGAACTTACATCCTTGTCTACGATCGCTGTAGATTGTATTCCAAATATACTCAAACAATATGGCCGTCACGTAGCAGACTATGAAACTGAAGGCACCGCAATGCGCATGCTCTACGTTCTTACACAATTGTGTGTAACAAAATATACACATTATGTGTAGAACGGCACATGGTCAATGTATTTGTATGTAAAACTACACATTGCTATGTGTACTAACCGGGTTTAAACATTTAATGTGTAATCGTTTCTACACATTAGTTATAAGAGTGTGGTGCTGATGTTAAACAAAACAAAGAAATCAAATAAATAGTAATACAAGTTAATCAAAAGCACACAATATATAGTTATTCAAATGGCATGAATAATAATATAGGTCCATATATGCTTTATCAATGCCAAAGACTAACATCCCATTATCCCTACTGTTAGACCCCACCCCACCGCCACGACGACACAACCAGTTACCTTTAAACCACTACAATTACATCGATATCGCAGTCTTGGTATATGGTGTTAGCACGTATTCGAACCCCAGCTTGATCTGAATTGAGTGATATCTCAATGTGCCATTCTGATCGATACATGACCATTTCGATAACAATTGAGAATTTGTACACTGAAGCTCCCACATTTATGACTCCGGAAGCATCACTTTTGGTACTATTTGTATCACGCCATATCCTCATATAACGGAGATCCACATGTATAATTATGTGTGCATGAGAATCACAGAGAACACACCCCGATCCCATTCGATCGCATCAAGGACGGTACAGACACAAACAATTATTGTTAGTGGTCTTGTGTTGTGGCCACCGGCAGAGAGGTATACACCCGTTATCATATTCCACCGTTGATTGTTGACGACCAGCCACGAGACAGCACGAGCTCGTCGGTAGCTGGCAAAAATGCCAGCTAACAAAACAAAACAAAACAACCTTTGCAGCTGGCATTTTTGCAGTTTGCAGTGCAATATTGCCAGTGTATGAACTAAGTCCTACTTAAGTAGTATTTTAAGTTCGCGCGCTTTTAGACTGGCTCTCGACAATTTATTACAGCTATGCGCAGAAAATGTTGGTTCTGTGTATGTTATATGCCCAGGTACAGTGTCTGGTGACAGATACTAGGGCGTGTCTAAGAATAATTATGATATTGTAATCCAAGGGCGATAATCAGTATAATGACTGGTGCATACTTAACTGCACGAGCGCGCTTTTTAACATCTCGGGCGCTTCGCGCCCATCTACTACCTCTCTCTTTTGTAACCGTGTTTTCGCGTCAGACTCCATCCACACATAGCTGAATGCTTCCAGTGCCTATTTTAAACAAACGTAACGAGCTCAAATATATTATTTCAGTTATTAAAGGACTTATACTCGTAACTCAGAATGTGAACCTTCATCCATATAACATGCCATTAAGGCGACGCGAGACATATGTTCGCCCCTTTCAATGCAGATATTATGTTCTAATACATTATACGTCTTTGAATAATCTATAATACCAGAAAACCGAATAACATAACATAACATTTTTATTGACATAATACACCCACGCGGGGCAGTTGTCATAATACAGATAATTTAAACACAACGCCACGATGACATACACATACAATACACCATGCTGGAAGCACTTAACTAAACGCTCTTTATTGATTGCCAACATTCATGGAATACTAACATGAAACGCTCTTTATTTATATTACTATAATGTGAACAGGACTTCATATCGTGCTCCAAATATACTTATTTCCAATCTGAGACATACTTGTAGCAGCCATATATAAATGATGTTAATGCCATTTGCTCTGGTTATGTTGAAAAATATGCTAAACGCCTGTTACAGTTAACAAACTGCGTATGAACTTCGAAAGTATGTTATGTTGAACGACATTTTGCATATATTTTTTAATAAAAACCAAAGCAACGACTTCTAATAAAGAGCGTTTATAATTAACAAAACGTGAACAGTCGGCCGGTTCAGAGGCCCCTGGGGAAAATTACTAAAATACCAATATAGACTATACCACTGGTATAGTCTATATTGGTATTTTAGTAATTCCCCCAGTGGTTTGTGGGCCGGTTCACAGTGATATGTTCTTTCGCGGATCCCGGTGTGCCCGCGCGGTCCGTATACTATATATATACATGCTATATATCTTTTTATTTCATAGTTAATAAACATGTGACGCAGATGTAATAAATGTATATGATCTGAGATTCGCGTGGGTGGGTTATGATAATATACATAATAATAATAAAATAACACATATTATGTATTATTATCTTGCCGATATATATACGGGGTACATATACAATATATTTTACAATCAAATTATAACATAATAATATAGAAAGGCAAGTAAATAATAATAATAATAATAATAATGGCCGACATAAGCATTTATATAAAAAAACTGAGTATAAATCATTCACTATTATCCTCGATGTGAAAATGTTCGGACTAATTGTCTCAACATGATTATTGTCTACAGTGCGATTGGGTGATTTGAATCGCAAATGATGTCCAACTCTATGGAAATATATTCTTTTTGTTACAGCAATTATAAATGTATATATAGTCCGGTCTTGGCGGTTTACAGTTAGTAGCGGACACCCCGCCAATCTTGCAACCACTGGCCACGTCACTGCTATAGCTTACCAGTTGGTTATTAATTACTACCATTTCTGAAACACCCCTCCGCGCTAGCAAGATGTTATTCAGTTAAATGTGTTTAAAATAATATATACATGAACTAGATCCCATCCACATTTCGGACCAACTGCGGATCACAACGTAGGTCTTAACTTTAAGATTATCTTATGTCACCCCACAGCAGTCGTAAAGTTAAGACCAAAGTTAAGACCATCTTAAGTTAAGACCTTGTTCGTGAAATGCACTTATGACTGGAGTTTGAACTTATGACCATCTTAAGTCCCAACTCTGTCGTAAGTTGCCTTCATGAAACAGGCCCCTGGCCTGTAGTTACTTAAAATTGTTGGGTCTTTAGATTTGTAGATTGGAATAACTTTAGCTACATTCGTGAGGTCAGGGAATATGCCATTAGACAGGGAGATATTACAGATATGTGTAATGGGTTTAATAATTTCCTTTTTATCATTGATGTATTTATTATCATACAAGAACTCTGTTGTGGTGCCGTTACTCGATTTTTTGTTGAGAATGTTTTTGATTAGTTTCCATGTAGCATTAATGTTACTTTCATACTGTTGGAACTTACTATGATAAAAATGCTGATTAGAAGTTCGAATAGTTGAGTTTACTTTATTTCTACACTTCTTGTATTGCTCATTGTTATATTTTGTTCTGTTTTTTATGAATATTGTATAAAGTTTATTCCTTCTTCGATGGAGTTCAGTATACCTGTTGTTATCCATGGATTTTTATTATTAGATATTTGGACTTTTTTCCTCCTTTTTGGGAAGTTAAGATTTTAAATGCTCATTATTTTACCATGAAATATGTTGTAGGCGTCATTACAGTCCTGGTTATATAGTACTGTGCTCCAGTCAGTCACTGAGATATCGTTGATAACATTTTGTATGTTTTTCTTTGAATAGTCTCTTTGGTAGACAAAACCATCTTTTTTTGCTACTTTTTTTGGCTCCATTATCCACAAGAAGGTAAATGGGCAAGTGATCAGTTATGTCTTCCACAAAAGTACCCGCGTAAAATGATGAAGAGAGATGACAGTTGGAGACTATGTTGGCAATGAGGGTTGCACTGAATTATGTTATTCTGGTGGGTTTAGTTTAGTTATTGTTGGTAGAAACATAAATGACTTCAATAGATTTAAGAAGTTCTTTCCACTGGCATTATCATTATTTATGGTTATGTTGAAATCTCCCATGAGGAAGCATTTTTCTTTCTTTATGTATTTGAGTTAGTACACACACTGTTTCAAGTTTTTCAAGAAAGATGTCGACATAAGAATTTGGGCATCGCTATATACAGCCTACTAGTTGGTTCTTGTTTTTATGATCAGGGATTTCAATAAATAAGCTTTCAAAGCTTTCCGTGAATATATATAAGTCTGTTCGAACTTGAGCTATAATGTTATCATTAACATAACTTCCAACCCCACCCCTTTCTGTCATTCCTATGGTTTTCATATAAACTAACTCCCCATTTTTGTCGATCAATTGAAGACTCATCTGTTAGCCAAGTTTCAGTAAGGCCTATTATATCAAATATATGTCTACAAGCATGAAGAAAGGTAGATAAGTTATCTATATTTCTCATTGAAGATTGTATGTTGAAATTAATTATTGAAGATGATATATTTTTATTCAACTGTTTCAATCTATCATTGAATTCTTCAAGAAGGATATAACTGGTGGAGTTTTCAGCATTTATTGGGTATAAGTTATAATCATCGTCATCCAGTTCAATACTGTTGGGATTCCTTACGAAAGTCATCATTCAGGGTGAATCGGTTCATTAATAAAGGATCTTTTGAGGTGACATTTGAATGAACATAATCGTGTTTCATATCAAATAGAGCCAACCGAAACAGTGCCTCTTCTATATGATTAAATGGAGGTATCGATTCAATACCATGGTGACAAAACCATGTTTTCCATCATCAACAAGCTTTATGAAGTCTGCTTTTGAAAGTTTAGAACAACTTAGATGGATCCATTGATCACACAGATCACAGCACAAGGAATCTTGGTTATTTCGCACTGATTTTTTGCAAGTTGGGCGTGGATATTTCAAAAGCATAGTAAGTAACAGGGTGTGTGGGGTGGGTGGGGTACGTATAAGGTCTGTAAAGTTGTTTATTCTTTCAGATATGCCAAATGGGGGATGTCACAAATATAGGTATTAAAGTTGGGGAGGCGAGAGGTAAATGCTTTGTCTTTTTTAAGGGTTTGTAAAGTATTGAAGAAATAATTGCTTATCGATAAGAAATCAGTTAATATTGAGGTAGGTATTTGTCGCTAAACATAGTTATGTTTTTCCCATTTTACTTAGGCGTACCGGTTAACATGAAAGGGATGGTAGACAAGCATATGTTGTAATGAAGGGGCAGATAGACATACAATTGTTACAAGTATTACACGCACATATAAGGCAAACATTAAGGGTATACATATATAGCATGCACCATATAATGAAATATATGAGATATATACATAACATCAGACAACATTAGCTGAACAAGACATTACGTAATGTGATGATCCTTTGTTAAGTTGATGTAGAAATCTGAGAATGAGTTATCTTTAATTCCTAATGGTAGAATTTATTTATAAGGTTTAATGTTGTGACATTTAAGTTATCTTTAATATAATTCGTTTTCCGGAGAAAAGAAAAAAATCTACACAGAAAAAGCTAATTTGACTCATTTGGTAGTTAATCAGTAATTATTATCAATATATAATCATTCCTCAGTTATCGTACTGGTAATTGTTTAAGTTTCTACTCAGTTGTGTATTTTCTGTGAACAGTGTTCGCGCTGGACCGAAAAAAACTTTAGCCAAAAGTTTAGCCAAATGAAAATGTTATTAGCCAAATGAAAAAAACTTTAGCCAAATGTTTTTTGGCCAAATTAAAAAAAACTTTGGCCAAATTTAATAACCGTTTTCTGGTCCGTTCACAATTAATGACTAAAACGTAAAACCTAACAGACACAGGTAAAATACACAATAATTTAAATAATTTTGATGAACTAGAAGTATTTTTCTATATATCATTTATTAAAAATTTATTAATCTTTATGTGAAAGAGTGATTGGTAACCCGGGATTGTCCTTCTTAATGTCATTATTTTTTTGTTTTATATCAATATGTTTTTTTTTAAATCATTAAATATTTATCCTTGCGAAAATATCTAAGTGACATCTGGAAATTAATAACTTAATATTGTTACGCCATTATCAAATTACTATCTGTCATAAAAGCATGCATATTATTTTGACTGTATCGGTATTGACGACAAATAGCCACAAAATATATGTCGTGATTCACATTGGCTGATTAAGCTTTTGTCTTACACTTGGTGCTCATAAACCTCGACCGTCTTAAATACAATGTCATCATAAACATGCATTGTGCATGCGCGCCGTGAGTGACCAGACAGACAATGGGCTGAATTGGGGATTAGGGGATTAAACGTAAAAATTAATAATGACCTTATGCTGCTTCGTGCAGGGTGACGTAATCTTTCTCCAGATTAAAACAGCCTGTTACGAACAAATTGCTTATATACCGGCGTCAATGCACTTTACAAAACATTGCTTTCTTCACATTGTCATAATTCAACCACGGTCGGTTTAATGTTCGTGCGTCTTTGAATGTCCGTCTTGTGAAAACTAAAGATGATTGAATATAACTTTGTGATCGCTTGGTTGATAGAGTTGTCGATCGGGTTTCCCTTTGTACGAAAATAATGAAATACTTTCGTCACCTAACTTCGTCTTGAATGTCGATCTATTGAGCGCTTTTATTAATTAGCTTTCTGGCTCCATGTTTTCAGTCTCCATTTGGGTTCCAAAAAAGTTTAGCCAAAAGTTTAGCCAAATGATATTTTTATTAGCCAAATTCGAAAAAGATTAGCCATTGGCTAATTTGGCTACCGACAGCGCGAACACTGTCTGTGAATAGATCAGAATATAGGTAGCGATACTATACGGTGTATGGGATATATACAGAGAACATTAAAAAAAAAATAGAACAAAAAGGTAGAACATAAAAAATGAACATAAATAAACAGACATAAACTGCGCCTGTGTACCCGAGTAGTACGAAACCCACTTATTAGTAAGAATGTCCGGAATCGGGCGATTAGTTGTAACTATACATACTTTATTAAATCTTCAAAAGGGTAAATTGGCGAGCACGAATTAATGTTATGCTGGCTTCATATGCTCTGAAAAAAAAATCATGTTCATTATCACCGCCATTTCGCAGTCGTTTTCAACTTATCGCACAGAAGTGAAACGAAACGCTCTTTATTATAACCAATCAGGAATAGACTAACACGGAACGCTCTTTTCTGTTCCATGCCGTGCATATGGCTGTTGTTTGGTAAGCAAATGCCGTGTTTAAATGTATTTTGTTTACTTCAATGCGACATGCAGGCACAGGCAATGCCTACAGAAATGTAGTTCAAGAATTTATAGACCTATTTCGATACCGGGAAAGCTTAAAAGGAGAAACATGTATTTTGATGTGCAAACCGCCATGTGGCTTTAGATTAAAACAAAAATTGGAATTAATTTGTTTTCTGAATTGTGCTCCATATAAAGTGTTTTTTATTCTGATAAATAACTATATTCCAATGCTCTGACCAATTTAGAGCACCACATCCAATGGGTTAACTAGAAAATCCAGTTGGGCGTGTGTTGACCAAGAAACACAACCCATGCGCTGTACGACATTGAACACTCTTGACAATGGATGTGCTTTACAAATAAATCGGGAAACGATTGTTACAAGAAATGGAGCTAGATCTTTCCAGATCGAGAAAAGAATCCCAACTCTCTCAACAGATATAGGCGCTGTCTTGCTAGATCGAGAAAAAAATCCCAACTCTATCAACATATGTGGTAACGTCAGCCAATATATAATCTCTTTGCTGATAAGATTGCACAATTCAACGATTCGACCACATGCTTAAATGTGCCCCATCCAACATTGTTGACTGGCACTCCAATAAACACTTATGGTATACAGTGTTTGTGGTTTAGTTGCCCATTAACAAATATTTAAGAGCATGATTAGTGAAAATTTAATTAGTGACCCATTTGAGATAGTAATGTTGGCTGAAATAAGTCAATATGTGCAGCTTGGCAATCCACATTACATATTTATATAGCTCATTTGGGATATGAGAAAGACACCCTCTACACATAGATTAGATGCATGCATGATAACACATATTGTTTTGTAACCGAAAATAACACAGATTATAACATACGTTATATATGCTAGGCTGAAAACAAATCAAAGCGTATTAAACTTCTTTCGAAAGTCGACATCTGGCCATGCACGACAACCTCTCACCAATGAGCCCATGGACCCAATCTAATTATTTTCTGGTCAATATAAGACATACACACGTCGGTTGTATAGTGTCAAATCGGAGAAGGCAACTTTATTGTAACATGGGGTCAATACCTTAACACATATTGAAAATAATATTGTAATACTGCCTTTTTGTGAAATTTCACCAGCGCCTGTGTACCCGGGTATTATGAAACCCACTTATTAGTAAGAATGTCCGGAATCGGGCGATTAGTTGTAACTATACATACTTTATTAGTCGAGTTTTTTTCCCAAAACTCGACTTATAGTTTGATGAGGGACGGCGGGCGGCGGACGGACGGGCGGCCTGTTTTGCTTATAACTCAACCGTTTATTGACGGATTAATGTTTTTGGTGTGTGAGTACATATCCATGCACGTAAGCTGCAGACAAAAAATCGGGTTCGTCCGCACATTTATTACAGAGTTATGGCCCTTTGCCATTTTTCACTGATTTTAGGCTCGTTAGCGCAACAACTTCAACAAACGTTATCTGATTCGATTGAAATTTGGGATATAGGTGTCTCCCTGGTCCGATAAAATTTGATTGAGTTATGGCCCTTAATTAGTCATTTTTCACGACTTTTCAGCTCGTTAGCGCGATAACTTCAACAAACGTTATCCGATTTGATTGAAATTTGGTATATAGGTGTCTCCCAAGAATATCTCGGACGAGTTCGAAAACCGGCCTGGTCCGATAAAATTTGATAGAGTTATGGCCCTTAATTAGTCATTTTTCAGCTCGTTAGCGCGATAACTTCAACAAACGTTATCCAATTTGATTGAAATTTGGTATATAGGTGTCTCCCAAGAATATCTCGGTCGAGTTCGAAAACCGGCCAGATCCGATAAAATTTGATAGAGTTATGGCCCTTAATTAGTCATTTTTTCAAAAATGTTCAGCTCGTTAGCGCGATTATTTAACAAACATCATCCTATTTGATTGAAATTTTGATATATAGGTGTCTCCCAAGAATACCTCGGACGAGTTAGAAAACCGACCCGGTCCGATAAAATTTGATAGAGTTATGGTCCTTAAGTAGTCATTTTGTACGAATTTTGAGCTCGTTAGCGCGATAACGTCAACAAACGTCATCCGATTCAACTAAAATTTGGTATATAAGTGTCTTCCAATAATATCCTGGACGAGTTCGAAAACCAGCCTGGCCCAATAAAATTTGATAGAGTTATGGCCCTTAATTGGTCATTTTTCGTGAATTTTTAGCTCGTTAGCGCGATAACTTCAACAAACGTCCTCCGATTTGTTTAAAATTTGGAATAGACGTACTTGCCAAGAATATTTCGGACGAGTTCGAAAACCAGCCTGGCCCGATAAAATTTTATAGAGTTATGGCCCTTAATTAGTCATTTTTCGATTTTACCTATTAATTAGTCTACCGATACTGATGCACACCAATTGGCGGTAGCCACCGACGGTAAGCCACCGAAAACGAGACACAGCATCTCTGATGCCACCTCTTGTTAAATCTTCAAAAGGGTAAATTGGCGAGCACGAATTAATGTTTTGCTGGCTTCATATGCTCTGAAAAAAAATCATGTTCATTATCACCGCCATTTCGCAGTCGTTTTCAACTTATCGCACAGAAGTGAAACAAAACGCTCCTTATTATAACCAATAAGGAACAGACTAACACGGAACGCTCTTTTCTGTTCCATGCCGTGCATATGGCTGTTGTTTGGGAACCAAATGCCGTGTTAAAATTGTATTTTGTTTACTTCAATGCGACATGCAGGCACAGGCAATGCCTACAGAAATGTAGTTCAAGCATTTATAGACCTATTTCGATACTGGGAAAACTTAAAAGGGGAAACATGTATTTTGATGTGCAAACCGCCATGTGGCTTTAGATTAAAACAAAAATTGGAATAAATTTTTTTCTGGATTGAGCTGTGCTCCATATAACGTTTTATCCTGATAAATAATTATATTCCAATGCTCTGACCAAATTAGAGCCAATTATTTAGCTCTGGTAGAAAATTTAACGACTTACAAAGATCTGTATTTGTGAAAAGCATATAGTTTGTTTTATCAAGATTTAAAGATAATTTGTTAGCAAGAAACCATTTGCTCATTGCATCCATTTCTTTGTTACATAAGCATTCATAATGTCTTTATCTGAGTAAAATGCATTTGTATCATCAGCAAATAGTATTACCTTTAATTCTTTGCACACATTTGGAGAAGATGGCCAAGTATTTATCCCTGTGGCACGTCGCATGTTATATTTGTTTGGCAGGAAAAGTTGCCTTAATACTCTACAGATTGCTTTCTGTTTGATAGGTAGCTGCGGAACCAGTTCTGTGCAACCCCCCGACAACCATAGTGTTCGAGTTTATTAATCATTATGTTGTGGTTTATTGTGTCAAATGCCTTGGATAAATCCAAAAATACTCCAATGGTGGGTTCTTTTTTATCTGAAGCTTGAGTTATTTTTTTCTAATAGATCATTTAAAGCAAGAATAGATGAGTGATTTTTTGAGAAGCCATATTGGCTACTATATAGAATATTGTATTTCGTAAGGTATTTATCCATTCTGTTGTACATCAGTTTTTCAAGAATTTTTTAGAAAATAGTTAGCACAGATACTGGCCTGTAGTTACTTAAAATTGTTGGGTCTTTAGATTTGTAGATAGGAGTAACTTTAGCTACATTCGTGAGGTCTGGGAATATGCCATTAGACAGGGAGATATTACAGATATGTGTAATGGGTTTAATAATAAATTCGGAACTTGTCTTCAGAATAGAACATTTCAGTTCATCAATACCTGCCGCCTTTTTTGAATTGATACTTTGTAACAAATCAAAGATCTCAAATTCATCAGTTGAGTGCGTAAAAAAAGAAGAACTCTTGGGCTGATTAAGATAGTCTGAAGGAGTTTCACAAGATGTTATCTTGGTAGCAAGGTTTGGTCCAATATTCGTGAAAAAATCATTAAATTTGGCAGCAATTTCCTTTTTATCATTGATGTATTTATTATCATACAAGAACTCTGTTGTGGTGCCGTTACTCGATTTTTTGTTGAGAATGTTTTTGATTAGTTTTCATGTAGCATTAATGTTACTTTCACACTGTTGGAATTTACTATGATAAAAATGCTGCTTAAAAGTTCGAATAATTGAGTTTACTTTATATCTACACTTCTTGTATTGCCCATTGTTATATTTTGTTCTGTTTTTTTATGAATATTTTATAAAGTTTATTCCTTCTTCGATGGAGTTCAGTATACCTGTTGTTATCCATGGATTTTTATTATTAGATATTTGGTCTTTTTTCCTCCTTTTTGGGAAGTTAAGATTTTAAATGCTCATTATTTTACCATGAAATATGTTGTAGGCGTCATTACAGTCCTGGTTATATAGTACTGTGCTCCAGTCAGTCACTGAGATATCGTTGATGACATTTTGTATGTTTTTCTTTGAATAGTCTCTTTGGTAGACAAAACCATCTTTTTTTGCTACTTTATTTGGTTCCATTATCCACAAGAAGGTAAATGGACAAGTGATCAGTTATGTCTTCCACAAAAGTCCCTGCGTAAAATGATGAAGAAAGATGGCAGTTGGACAATATGTTGGCAATGAGGGTTGCACTGAAGTATGTTATTCTGGTGGGTTTAGTTATTGTTGGCAGAAACATAGATGACTTCAATAGATTTAAGAAGTTCTTTCCACTGGCATTATCATTATTTATGTTTATGTTGAAATCTCCCATGAGGAAGCATTTTTTTCTTTATGTATTTGAGTTAGTACACACACTGTTTCAAGTTTTTCAAGAAAGATGTCGACATAAGAATTTGGGCATCGCTATATACAGCCTACTAGTTGGTTCTTGTTTTTATGATCAGGGATTTCAATAAATAAGCTTTCAAAGCTTTCCGTGAATATATATAAGTCTGTTCGAACTTGAGCTTTAATGTTATCATTAACATAACTTCCAACCCACCCCCTTTTTGTCATTCCTATGGTTTTCATATAAACTAACTCCCCATTTTTGTCAGATCAATTGGAGACTCATCTGTTAGCCAAGTTTCAGTAAGGCCTATTATATCAAATATATGTCTACAAGCATGAAGAAAGGTAGATAAGTTCTATATTTCTCATTGAAGATCGTATGTTGAAATTAATTATTAAAGATGATATATTTTTATTCAATTGTTTCAATCTATCATTGAATTCTTCAAGAAGGATATAACTGGTGGAGTTTTCAGCATTTATTGGGTATAAGTTATAATCATCGTCATCCAGTTCAATACTGTTGGGATTCCTTACGAAAGTCATCATTCAGGGTGAATCGGTTCATTAATAAAGGATCTTTTGAGGTGACATTTGAGTGAACATAATCGTGTTTCATATCAAATAGAGCCAACCGAAACAGTGCCTCTTCTATGTGATTAAATGGAGATATCGATTCAATACCATGGTGACAAAACCATGTTTTTCATCATCAACAAGCTTTATGAAGTCTGCTTTTGAAAGTTTAGAACAACTTAGATGGATCCATTGATCACACAGGTCACAGCACAAGGAATCTTGGTTATTTCGCACTGATGTTTTGCAAGTTGAGCATGGATATTTCAAAGGCATAGTAATGGACAGTGTGTGTGGGGTGGGTGGGGTACGTATAAGGTCTGTAAAGATGTTTATTCTTTCAGATATGCCAAATGGGGGATGTCACAAATATATGTATTAAAGTTGGGGAGGCGAGAGATAAATGCTTTGTTTTTTAAGGGTTTGTAAAGTATTGAAGAAATAAATGCTTATCGATAAGAAATCAGTTAATATTGAGGTAGCTAAACATAGTTATGTTTTTCCCATTTTACTTAGGCATACCGGTTAACATGAAAGGGATGGTAGACAAGCATATGTTATAATGAAGGGGCAGATAGACATACAATTGTTACAAGTATTACACGCACAGATAAGGCAAATATTAAGGGTATACATATATAGCATGCACCATATAATGAAATATATGAGATATATATATAACATCAGACAACATTAGCTGAACAAGACATTACATAATGTGATGATCTTTTGTTAAGTTGATGTAGAAATCTGAGAATGAGTTATCTTTAATTCCTAATGGTAGAATTTATTTATAAGGTTTAATGCTGTGACATTTAAGTTATCTTTAATATAATTCGTTTTCCGGAGAAAAGAAAAAAATCTACAATCAAAAAGCTAATTTGACTCATTTGGTAGTTATTCAGTAATTATTATCGATATATAATTATTCCTCAGTTATCGTACTGGTAGGTTTCTACTCAGTTGTGTATTTTCTGTGAATAGATCAGAATATAGGTAGCGATACTATACGGTATATGGGATATATACAGCGAACATTAAACAAAAAAATAGAACAAAAAGGTAGAACATAAAAAATGAACATAAATAAACAGACATAAACTGAACAAGACATTGTGTTGTGTTGTAATATCTATAATTAATTTGATGTACATTCTCAGAATGAGTTATTTTAAATCCATAAGCTTTCAGGAAATCTTTATTGTGAAGTAATAGTTCTCATATGGCTGTGTTCTTTATACTTTGTTTTCATAACGAATAATAACTCAAACTATGAGTTAGTTGATTATTGATTCATTAATAATTTAAATCATTGAATGATTGGTAATTTTATGAGTCGAGCTGATTTGAACTTTCAGGAAATTTACACATATATACTATTTACACATATATACTATCATTCAGGGAATCTATACTATTTATGAGATACTTATACACTTATGTGTATCAGAAGCTTCCCATAGTCACAGCATGTACATTTTTGTATGTACAAAATACACACAACACACACACTGAACAAAATGTAGAACAAAAGGCAAACATAGATTTTTAAGCAGATCATTCCTCAGCAGCCATTATCTGATCCCGCTTTGATCTTAGATTTTGGTTGTTGGAAATGTTTGTTTTTGAACACATTGAAATTTCCAACTGCACCCCACACCCAAATTGAACCAGACCAATCCAGTTGCACTCCCTAATTGCGTGGTTGGAACTTTCTGACTGGTATCTCAAACTTTCCAACTGCATGTTGGGAATTTCAAATCTAACACCCCCTATATAAGGGAAAATTCCAACTTATAGCTATTTCAGATAAAAAGTACAAAAATATGCTACACTGATGATCTGAAAACAACAACCTCCCCCCACTAATTACTGATTGGAATATCAAACAATGAGAACAATTTCAACCTACATGTGATGTCAAGTTCCAAATAATGTTGAGAATTTTTACCAAAGTTGGCATGTCCCTGCGTTATTTAAAGGGCTATTGTAAATCCGGCCATTTATGGGACCATCTCCTTTTATACTGAACAGAATATATGAAGCACATGAATGAATTTAACCATGCATTAGTGCAAAATACACTCGTGTGCTAAACGAAGATACAAACAAGATGGTAATTATAATGGAAATTAATTTATGACTCCACTTGAGTGTATTTTGCACTAACCCATGGCTTAAATTCATTCATTTGTTGCATAATTAGATTCTGTTGAGTATAAAATTAGATGGTCACATAAATTTATGGCCGGATTTAATGTACAGTGCCCCTTTAACGCCAATCTCGAACTTGCGAAATAGCTATAGTTTTGTTAAATTGGCGTGCTCTTTTTTATGTATATTTTTAATTTATATTTTACTCGTTTGAACGACACGCCCCTGTAGCGAAAACTTCTATATTCGTAAAGGTTACATAATTATATGTTCTTTTCTCCAGGAATCACGGGACACTTACGTCATATCACATAACTAATTATAGGAGGGTATACAGTTTGAATCAAATCAAGCACCAACAATAGCAGAAAAGACTTGAGCGATGGAAATACCCACAGAGTGTGACAGTGAAGGTGACGATGAAGTGGACGATGAGTGTGTTGACAATCCGGAAGGGAGCACAGGAGAACCAACATTTATTACTTCATTCTGTTTGAACCATGGCCTGAGAGTATTGTGTACGCAGGAATATCTCAACAGTGTACACAGTGCCAGCGTTTGTAAAATAATCACAGACGACGAAGCCGTTGTTAACCTTGAACAGGAAGGGGGCAGTGGAAATCTGCTGTACCGCCTAAAAGAACAGCTTGGTAAAGCCACCAAAGAAAAGTAAGAACATTAGTCCAGTTATGCATTCTGCAGTTTGCGGCCCAAACGGATGCCCAACGTACGCATCCGTGGATTTAGGTATCGTCACACTATCAAGGCGTCCCCATGCAGGGGTTATTGGCCATGCGAGAGAAACATTATATATATATAGACACTATTTTTGACAGAAATGATTATTGGATCTTGTTTATTATACCAGCTTCTGCCAATATGCTTCTTTTGTTGGTACTATAATGGCCTATAGAAGGTTTCAGACTGATTTTTTTCTTATATCGATGGCTTGATCGTCGATATCAATGATGTCTTGATATAAAAAATCTGCAAAATTTCCATTCCTGCTTTTTGTCCAGGCACATTAGGGTTCTCTAGGGAAAAAAGATCGAGAAAACCTGATTTTTTTCATGGATTAATAAGAAGATGTTTATGGACAGCATGGCAAAAGTCCCTATAATCCGCGTTCAGTTTTTTTTAGATACCATGATTTTTCGGAATGGTTCCAATTCTGACGAATTTCCATCAGTCCATGTGCGAATGCAGTCGTATGTATACGGACTCAATCTTCACACACACCCATATATCGTGGAGCAGGTATCGCTATATATATGCAGTTGAAGCTAGAGCTTACTAGCAGTCGATATTTCGTAATTGTGATGACATTTATTACCGAAGAGAGCATAACAAATTGCATGATGATTCAAAATGTTCCCCATAAAAGAGGGCCAGTAAAGATATTCAGATGACAATTTGTTGAAATATGAACCATTTTACTAGAACAAATCTAGAGGTTAATTCAGAAAATTATAGTGATAGATATATCGAAACATCGCCATCATTAAGAGTTTATAGCCGAAAATTTAACACTACCCACAAAAACATACCCCATGGCATCGAGTGTCTGAAAAGTAAAAAAGACCACATACTAGTCCAGGCATTTGGTGTAACAATGGTGCAAATGATGACAGACCCATGCAACTTGGCACATAGTTTCCTTATACACTATTGATTATTTGCAGATATGTAGACATCGCGGTATTCGTTCCTTAGCAACGGTTGCTAGGCAATTATCCGACATCGACATATTAAATATAATCAACAACTTTTTCAACTCTCACAATGAATTCCCGATAACTGAACTGATAATAGAGCATAACGGATAATTGTACCCATATAAAAAACTAAATTTGTAGCACATTCAAGTGTAGTTTAGTTTGTGAAGACTACGATAATATCAGTCATACGTGCATTTTTAGATTTCGGGTGTGACGGTTGCTAGCTGAAAAAAAAATCGTCGTTTTGTTGGTCATTATGTTATTTCTTATCCATATCTGCGAAATTCATTCGAATTGCCCATTGAAATTGCGTCGCTGGTTCGAGAATTTTGTATTGAACAATATTGAGTACATTTTGTATGTTTCGGCTGAAAAAATGTTACAGCATCCCATTATTTCCATGATTGTGAAAATTACGAAGGTTTGTTTTTTATATGGAAAAAAACGCTGCAACTCAGAAAGCTATACTTTTAAGGTCGTTCCACACCGGGCGCGAGCGAGCGATTATAACGGCCGTTTTCTAACGCCCGTAGCAGTTCAAAGCGCGCGAGTTTTATGTTCACACCGCAAGCGACCGACTCGCTGACCACGAGGCGATTATAGCAGTGATTTTATGCTCCGCCGAATTCTCGCTTTGTTGCAAACCAGCGATATAATTGGACCGCTCTCAAATAGGGTGTTTATCCGACCGTATTTCTTTCTATTTGAGGACGACATACTCATTTGTCGCCGCGATAATGGAGGACTTTAGCGAGAGGCTAATAATCGAAGTACAACGCCACGGGTGTCTGTATGACACGTGTGTGTCTGTATGACTGTGTGTGTCTGTATGACTGTATGTATGTATGTATGTATGTGTGTCTGTATGACTGTATGTCTCTATGACCAAATAATTAAACCATTTATTTTTGTGATTTTTCGTGACTGAGATTCCACCTTAGATTACTATACTCAGTTTATTCCTTGTAAAGAACTAAAATCATGGACCATATAATCTGCTCCATTGGCTGGTGAATTATATTTTGGTATAATCAGGGGAAATAATAAAGAATATAACGAGGCTAGTTCATTCCAAAAGACGTTGTGGTAAACACGAGACAATGCATTCATCAACTAATAATAATCGCGTATTACCGGGTGGGTGCACTCTTATAACTAATGTGTAGAAACGATTACACATCAAATGTGTAAACCCGGTTAATACACATAGCAATGTGTAGTTTTACATACAAATACATTGACCAAGTGCCGTTCTACACATAATGTGTACATTTTATTACACACAATTGTGTAAGAACGTAGAGCGTGCGCATTGCGTGCCGTCAGTTTCATAGTCTGCTACATGACGGCGATATTGTTTGAGTATATTTTTGGAATACAATCTCTACTGTCTCAATACCCATGTAATTTTGAGTGACGATAATAAACAAATTGTAGACAAGGAATGTAAGTTCAGAATTCCGACTTGTGAGTATTGTATTAATGATATATGAGGATTTATTTGTTAAAACTTTCATGAAGAATACTGCTCTTACTCTTGTTTATATGATTGTTGTAATACGTTAATACTAATCACGTGCAACCACGCCACGACCCTGGTTTGTTCATTCAAAACGAAAACTCACACATGACAGAGCAAAATATTACGTACTATTGTACGCCATGAAATTTTTAACATATCAATCTCCATTTGCCATGAATACTATATACCCACAGTTCGGAATACTGAACTTATATTCTTGTCTACGATATATATGTGTAATAATTTACACAAACTGTGTACGGCATAGGTGTTGATTTTATGCACACCAGTGTGTATAAATGTGTATAAATTGACCCATTTATTGTGTAAAATATGTTTAAGATCAAAAATGAATAATTGGTTGTGTAGCAGCTAGGGCTACACGTTGTGTGTAGAAACCCTACACATCAGTCACAAGAGTGTGGGGTGTTGGTATCCCCCATGCAGCCACCTGACTCCCCTGAAATTAGCGCACACAGAGAATAATAACACGTCTAACGCGCGCGACGAAGCGTTTCAGTCGCTTGCGGTGTGAACATAAAAATCGCGCGTTTTGAACTGCTACGGACGTTAGAAAACGGCCGTTATAATCGCTCGCTCGCGCCCGGTGTGGAACGACCTTTAGGGGACTTTTCGTGACGCGTCCCCGATGCTATGCCTAAATAATATAAAACAATCAGCTTTCCCCGGTTGATTTCCTTACTTTTCCCTTTCATGTCTGATGTGCCTGGACTATTTTAGCTCACCTGAGACGAAGTCTCCGTTGGAGCCATAGTCATCACTCCTCGTCCGTCCTGACGTCCGTCGGTCGGTCGGACAAGAATCATCTTCTCCAGAACCATAAGACGGAACTGGTTTATATTTAGTCTGGATGACTCACACTCAGATTTGTTTAAATGAGGTCACCAGGTCAAATAGTTTTGAATCCAGGGCCATAACTCTTTTTTTAAATGTTTTAGATTGAATATCATGCTCAATTTAACAAAAAAACAAATAATATTAACAAATAATAAAATAAATTGAATTATATTAATTTGTTTTAAATTGAGATTAAACTCGTTCAATTAAATATCTTTTAAAATACATTTACAACAACAAAATTTAAAATTAAAGTCATTATCACATCTACAGAGTGCTGAAACTTAAAGTTATGAAATCTTTAATGAAATCATTGAGATTCATTAAACTTTCCCTTTCATGCTCCCTCAATATGGACCAGGCCCCCTGTTCCCAACATACTTCTCCCACCATAAGGTGCAGTCAATGATATTATCTTTGGCCAGCTAGCGTAGACATGTCATTAATTAATATCTAATCTGGTATATGATATACTGGAGTCTTGAATATAAACAATCACATAGCACTGATGTGTTTATGTTGTCACTAAAATCAAATTGAATAAAATGGGCTGTTGTAATATTATTGTGTTACCCCCCCCCCCCCCACACTCTGGTGAACTCATTATACCATGATTTGGTAAAGAAAAATGAGTGGTACACTGGATTGAAGTTGTCTGTTGGTGTTTCCTTCTGTACATCAATCTGTCAGGGTGTCCTTCTGTCAATCCTTCAACAATTGTCGTCTTCTCCAGATCCATATGACCGATTGGGTTCATATCTGGTGTGAAGATTAAAAGGTCTTCACTCTTCCCCCATAGTAATTTAAAAAACTACTTCTACTAAAAAAACATCAGGCCTATTTAGCTTCTATTTTGTATGGAGGTTTCTGTGTGATTGGGGTTCAGATTTGGGGCCGATCCAGGGACATTATATTTTCCCTCCATATTAATTCTTAAAACAATTTCACAAGAACTGCAAGACTGAATGGGGTCATATTCGGTGAGGATAATATCTGGGTGATTGGGATTCAGATTTGTTCAAATGGTGTCACCAATTCAAATATGGGCGGGGCCTGGAACATAACTCTTTCCCACCATAGCAATTCTGAAAACAACTTCTTCTTAAGATCCATTAGGCCGATTTAGCTTATATTTGGGATGGGGTTCCTTGTGCGACTGGGATTCAAATTTGTTCAAATTTGGTCACTGGGTCAATTATGGGCGGAGCCAGGGACAAAAATCTTACCAGTGATAGTAATTCTTCAGTAATTTCTTCTCAATACCATTGGTCGTACATTTTTTATATTGAATTTTCGTAATGTTATTAGATTTAACTCCTTGCTCTAGCTATGTCGATCCCCTGTTAGAAGTACTTGTTTAAAGTCATTTTGACAAGTAATGACGGTTGTAGTCTTCATAATCCTAGTCTTCTCGGTCTTTGCAGACAGGTGATTGAATCCACAGTCATTGACTGTCTTGTCTATAAATACGGACGTGTCATCCACGTGAGGCTTTTGTGAGAAAACTAAACTGACAACCTATACTTTTTGTTCCTTATATTTCCAATATGAAAATCACGTTGCTTCATTTTCTGAATTTCCGTTAAATCACACGAACCCGTCTTTTTACAATTGATGATTAAATATAGGCAAAATGTGACCAACATCATCTCAAATAAGAGTGAAAATAGGTCACGGGTATATTTCAGACATGAACCTGTCACGGTTGTTGCATGTTTCGGAAACACAGGCCAAAATAGATTTTTATGAAATGAAAGGTCATAAATAAAAGTGAAAGTAGGTACAATTCTACGTAGACCTGAATGTTTGCTATCGCTGAAGCCAAAACCTGGCGTCTGAGTCTTGCATGAACATATATATCTAGTTTAGGTTACATGGGCATGATAGTAGTGAAACAATTAATGCCTTACTCCGAAATAATTACATACACAGAACGACACGATGTGTAAATGGGTTTGTCAATACGGCACGAGTGCTGTCGCGGAAGGATAGAACGAGAAGAGCTTGCGCCTCGAGTTCTATCCTTCCGCGACAGCACGAGTGCCGTATCGACAAACCCATTTACACATCGTGTCGTTCTGTGTTTATTACACGCTTCGCGTCCTAGAATCCGTGCATTAAAAATACAGGATTAGAAAGTTTATTTAGGCTCATACAGGGCGTGTTTGTCATGTGTGATGATTCTTTTATTTAAATAGTTCCAGTTTCTTGGTTGAGGCGAACGTCATGTACGTCATTTTACGTCAACGAGATGCGTATGGAACGTACGTTCCATACGGATTTGTAGATATGGAACAGCAATAACACTGTACTTCTAGGAACACGCGTGTAATAACACTTGAAACCAGATAACCTGTGTGGGTGGAGTCAAAGTTTATCTTATGGGCGTGATCGATACAGGATCCAGCCTAGAGGTTTCAAAGTGAGAGAAGTAACTTCTCTATATCTCTATAAGTGGACTGTTATAAGGGAGAAGTCATAATTCTCAGAAAAGACATTTCTAGAAGCATTTCCGCGGAAAAGTGTCAAACCAACTTTTTACCATAATTCGAAGGTGCCGAACACGAATAGACTGCCTGTCGCCCAATTGGATGAACATGGGGTTCAATAAAAGGCTTAAAAAAATTCGTGTTTTCTTCGCTGGAGGGTTGTTGATACGGCGCACCGTACAACGTCATATGAAATCGCGTAACTGGCCTTGAACATACTCAAACTTATATACTCTTCGCGGAACGTTCAGAACCGCGTTGTATCATGATACTATCACCACATGAATAATTCTGAAACATTAACATCATATTAATCAGGTACCTACAGTAAGACATTGCTGTTTTGTATATTTATCGACGATTCTCGTAAGAATTCTCTTACTCCTAGCCGATTCCGATAACGCCAAAGAACCAAGAGATGTAACCAGGTGTTTTCAAACAAAATAAATAAGATCGCAATAACCTTCGATAATAAGCAATGACCAATGACCCATTTGTTTAATAAAGTAGACCCTGACCAGAGCCAGGAATGGTTAAACGCCACAGGAAAGCGACATGGTGGTATAGTTGGCACAACAAAACACCAACGGCATTGAACAGGTGTGCATAGTCCTTTAATCTTCGATCCATATTTTCCCATAAAACACATCAAATGCTCGGACTTGATGAGAGCAGTAGTTCTAAGCATAAAGAACCGGACAAGCGGAGACAAGAACGCGACAAAATGGACGAAGATAAACTCGTTTCGACTTTCCAACGTTTCGGCATATTTTCGAATAACAATAGTACTTTACAGAATATCGCCACCAAAGATCTTGTAACACCTGGAATCGAAGCGTCGCTAATTAACTGTTTCATTCGAGGACTGCTGGAGAGGTTTGTCGGAGACCGTTTGTTGTCGGCATCCAGATGGGAAAGAACCTGAAACAAAGTTCCGTGATCCGCTGCACAAGAATCGTCCATTAACATTCTCTTCCATCTATGAAGTACCTCGCGATAAACAATCGTCAGAACAGCGAACTCTTAAAGCTGATCGATTTATCTTACAGAGACTCATAATAGCTCTTAAAGCTGTTCGCATCCGTGAAATTCTTAACCTCGAACTTCTATCCGAAACCAATGGACATCTGCGAGGGCGGTAATAAGGCAGAGTTAAGCAAAATTACCCACAGAGAACAGTCCCCAGTCCTGCCTTATTATTGACGGACAAGCACGAATCGTGGGTATGGGGAAGCCTAAAGGGGCAGTAACGTTCGGGGATATGAATAAACTTTTTGTGAACAGTGTCCTCAGTAGTGGCCGGGAATTCGACCGTATTGACGTGCTATTCGACCGATATTACACTGATTTCATAAAAAACTGGAACCCGTATAAAACGTCGCAAAGGACTCCACACAGTAAGGCGGATTATCGAGTCACCTTCCGTTCCACTCCCACCTGATTGGAACAGCTGCTTAGCTCTTTCTGCGAACAAAGCCGATTATGCCAATTTTCTCTCCGGGGAGCTTGTTAAACACCATTTGGATAAAACGATAGTAGTAGCTGTGAGGTTTTCAGTCGAGGTTGAAGCTGCATGTAATAAGAGTGATGTTGATGCTGCCTCCCTGAGATCTCACCACGAAGAAGCCGATACGAGAATAATATTTCACTGTTACTCTATACAAACTAATAGAATTGTTGTTCAAGCGAGGGACACTGATATTCTGGTGATTCTCATCAATCACTTCTCTCGAATGCATTGTTAACAAGTTTGGTTGAAGGCAGGAACATCATAAAAGCGGGAATACTTACCTATACAAGACATAGTTGTCCAATTTGAGAATACACCGTCTGTAATAGCTAACTTGCCTGCTTTCCATGCCATCACTGGGTGTAATGTTACATCGTTCTTTCTTGGATACGGTAAACGAAAATGTTGGAAGTCTTATCAGCAGTACTCTGACATCCTCAACTGACTAGGATGTGAAGAATCCTCTTATGAACAGAGTGTGGAGGAATTCGTTTGTCGTATTTACGGTGCAAACACGACCAGTGTCGACAATGCACGTGAAATTATGTTTCTAAAATCTCGATCCACAGAATCCATTCCGCCAACTAGTGACGCTTTGAGATTTCATATGAAGAGATCGCATCACTAAACTCAGCTGTGGAGACAAGCTCACATGTCTCATCCGTGTCTTTCGGCTCCGGATACCATGGGATGGAAGCACATGGACGGTAACCTCGTCCCTGAATTGTCTACTAAGCCCCCTATCCCGACAGCCTGTGTTGAACTTGTGTTCTGTGGGTGCAGAGGTTCTTGCGCTACGACGAGGTGCGACTGCAGGAGAGCACATTTAGTATGCACATCCCAGTGCAAATATGGGGAAGACGACAATTTGTAGATATGGCAAGAAACGTGGTGAATTTTGTTTTGGTACTCATATTTTTAGGGGCTAAGTGCAACTCAATCAAGAAAAAAGAGTATCAAACTGTATTATAGCATTGCTACTCTGCTATACTGCTAATACATTAAAACATAAATGGTTCAAACTGCATTCTAGCGGTGCTATGCTGCTAAACTGCTAATGAATGAAAATATTTAAAAAAGAGTTTCAAACTAAATTCTAGCAGTGCTATGCTGCTAAACTGCTAATGAATGAAAATATTAAAAAACAAGAGTTTCAATCTGAATTCTAGCGGTGCTATGCTGCTAAACTGCTAAGGAATGAAAATATTTAAAAAAGAGTTTCAAACTAAATTCTAGCAGTGCTATGCTGCTAAACTGCTAATGAATGAAAATATTTAAAAAAGAGTTTCAAACTAAATTCTAGCAGTGCTATGCTGCTAAACTGCTAATGAATGAAAATATTAAAAAACAAGAGTTTCAATCTGAATTCTAGCGGTGCTATGCTGCTAAACTGCTAAGGAATGAAAATATTTAAAAAAGAGTTTCAAACTAAATTCTAGCAGTGCTATGCTGCTAAACTGCTAAGGAATGAAAATATTTAAAAAAGAGTTTCAAACTAAATTCTAGCAGTGCTATGCTGCTAAACTGCTAATGAATGAAAATATTAAAAAACAAGAGTTTCAATCTGAATTCTAGCGGTGCTATGCTGCTAAACTGCTAAGGAATGAAAATATTAAAAAATAGAGTTTCAAACTGAATTCTAGCAGTGCTATGCTGCTAAACTGCTAATGAATGAAAATATTAAAAAAGAGAGTTTCAAACTGAATTCTAGCGATGCTATGCTGCTAAACTTCTAAGGAATGAAAATATTAAAAAACAAGAGTTTCAATCTGAATTCTAGCGATGCTATGCTGCTAAACTGCTAAGGAATGAAAATATTAAAAAGAGTTTTAAACTGAATTCTAGCGGTGCTATGCTGCTAAACTGCTAATGAATAAAAATATTAAAAAAGAGAGTTTCAAACTGAATTCTAGCGATGCTATGCTGCTAAACTTCTAAGGAATGAAAATATTAAAAAACAAGAGTTTCAGTCTGAATTCTAGCGGTGCTATGCTGCTAAACTGCTAAGGAATGAAAATATTAAAAAATAGAGTTTCAAACTGAATTCTAGCAGTGCTATGCTGCTAAACTGCTAATGAATGAAAATATTAAAAAAGAGAGTTTCAAACTGAATTCTAGCGATGCTATGCTGCTAAACTTCTAAGGAATGAAAATATTAAAAAACAAGAGTTTCAATCTGAATTCTAGCGATGCTATGCTGCTAAACTGCTAAGGAATGAAAATATTAAAAAGAGTTTCAAACTGAATTCTAGCGGTGCTATGCTGCTAAACTGCTAATGAATAAAAATATTAAAAAAGAGAGTTTCAAACTGAATTCTAGCGATGCTATGCTGCTAAACTTCTAAGGAATGAAAATATTAAAAAAACAAGAGTTTCAATCTGAATTCTAGCGGTGCTATGCTGCTAAACTGCTAAGGAATGAAAATATTAAAAAGAGTTTCAAACTGAATTCTAGCGGTGCTATGCTGCTAAACTGCTAATGAATACAAATATTAAAAAAGAGAGTTTCAAACTGAATTCTAGCGGTGCTATGATGCTAAACTTCTAAGGAATGAAAATATTAAAAAACAAGAGTTTCAATCTGAATTCTAGCGGTGCTATGCTGCTAAACTGCTAAGGAATGAAAATATTTAAAAAAGAGTTTCAAACTTAATTCTAGCGGTGCTATGCTGCTATACTGCTAAGGAGTGAAAATATTAAAAAAAATAGAGTTTCAAACTGAATTCTAGCGGTGCTATGCTGCTAATTTGCTAAGGAATGAAACTATTAAAAAGACATTCAAACCTAATTCACACGCAGTTCGAAATACTGGTTATATGGGTCATCACGAACTTGTTAGTATCGTGATAGGCCAAAATATGATGAATATAGTCATTTGGGCCCATTCTACAGTGCGGATACGCACTTAATTGACACAACCATGGGTTGACGTTGGACTACATTGACCTTTCTGTAATAACAGGACCACACGCAGTTCGAAATACGGTTGATATGGCTCGTCCCGAACTTGTGAATATCGTGATAGGTCAAACTATGATGGTTATAGTAAATTGGGGCCAATCTACAGTGCGGATACGCCCTTAATTGACACAATCATGGGTTGAAGGTGGACTACATTGACAGTTCTGTAATAAAGGGACCACACGCAGTTCGAAATACTGGTGACATGGGTCATCCTGAACTTGTGAATATCATGATATGCCAAAATATGATGACTATAGTCATTTGGGCCCATTTCACAGTGCGGATATATAATAGACAATATTGATCTGGGTATAGAATGGTATACAATCTGAATAACAAGATTAACGCCATGTTCGATT
Organism: Siphonodentalium dalli; assembly: GCA_032622095.1. Classification (NCBI taxonomy): domain Eukaryota; kingdom Metazoa; phylum Mollusca; class Scaphopoda; order Gadilida; family Siphonodentaliidae; genus Siphonodentalium; species Siphonodentalium dalli. The sequence continues at coordinate 251,873,667 of CP136063.1, forward strand.
AAATATCAGACTATATAGCTTATCAAATTAATATAATCGGAAGCGAGATAACAAGCCACTACTAAACATAGTTATCTCAGATATATTCCTTCCTTTTGTGATGATTAAATTGACTAAATAACGGAGATATTAAGAAATTAAAGAACGTTTTAAAATAATTTTTATTAAATTCGTATTAAATTGGGTTATCCCCCTTCCGGTAAAATCAGGATAATCATTTTGAATTATAATCCTAACATCACGTGACACGTGTACGTGATCCGGATGGTACTCCAAAAATCGCTATCTAATCGTGAACCCCGATTAAGTATGTTTATATATTGAAACGTGTTCGTATTATGTGCTGGGAAATCTAGGCTATAATGGTGGTGATATGAAAGATACTGTTTCAGATATATCGAAATCGTATCTGTTTAAAAATCTGGATTAATTCTGATTTTCAGAGTCTTTGGACTTCAGATCCACAGATCATATATACAGGGGTGGTGTACTTGTAATTTGTAATTGCAATTGACTGTAATTAATTACTTTTTCTCAAGGACTTTGAGAGTAATTTGTAATTGGACCATTTCTCAATTACAAGTAATCATTCAATGATTACTTTCCAAAATTATCATGGTTATTATTTAAAGATAACATAATAAGCTTTTTTACATTTATTAAATGGTGAGGTTTCATCTTTGGTTTGCAATTGCAACTAATGCATAATTTTTTTTTAAATCATTAGACACAAATATAAATTATTTGCACGTTCAGTTAGATTCAGTACCTAGCACAATGGAAATAACATGTTTATTTGATAAATTAATCACATTGTAAATACTGTTCATATGTGTATAGCATTTGAATATTTATGATGTATTATAAGTCATGTGCACAAATGTATTATATGTTATTTTAATACCGCTTTGTTCAGGGAATTGCACATTGCAGGCCGATCACTCAGCCTGGCCTTCGATCGAACACTCAAGTACTATGCATATGTTGTGTCACAAATCTATTGCCATTTGTGATGATATAGAAGGATACATAAGATATAAACAAAATTCTACAAATTTGTAAGGACCGGAGAGCACCTATATAAGTTAATAACCACGACAAAATAATGGTAGATGTACTGTATTAAACAATTATACTTGTAATTGAGAAATGGTCCAATTACAAATTACTCTCAAAATCCTTGAGAAAAAGTAATTAATTACAGTCAATTGCAATTACAAATTACAAGTACCCCACCCCTGCATATATGCTCTATGGCACTGAAGTCCAAAGACTCTGAAAGTCTGAATTAATCCATTAATACATTAATCTAATATATATTTGAGGAAAGTTTATGTGTGTGTGGGTGTGTGTGTGTGTGAGAGGGTGTGTGTGTGTGAGGGTGAGGGTGTGTGTGTGTCGCCGCGATGGACTCTAAAACGGCTGGACCGATTTCGAATAAACTTGGTACGGGTACGTAGTATCACCCGGAAACCGACATAGGCCCATCCATTTGTTCGTGTGGCGTGACCTTCACCTTCAAAACTCATATCTCCGGATCCACTGAGCCGCAGTCCTAAATTGCCTTACAAATAACGCTCTTTATTAATCCCATATTCGGGTTGGTTAACCCAATAACGCTCTTTATATGTATATGAGGTTGGCGAAGGTTTTGTTGTTCGACGCAACGCTTCCACTTCAGACATTCTTTTTGTTAATTCAGACTGTTAACTGTTTTATAGTTTGTGAATTCAGACTGTTGATTATTTTCCACACCTCGCTCAGTGCGATGTCCTGTACAGTTACGCTTCTCGGCCTTTTGGCTAAGATCAAAGTGTAGTATCTGTTCTTCTCAGATCGGCGCCTGATACGTCCCCACAGGGGACTTCGAGGTTGGTTTGAGGAGAATGGTGGACTTTCTAAACATCATTGTCCATAGGCCGTGTGACAGATGTTTGGCTTATTTACATTGAAATTGCTTGACTCGATTCTTTTGAAGCTTCATCCTTAATGAGCGTGTGTATATGAGGCCTTCAACCTCTATCTCGGGACAGGTAGTTTGATCGTCACACTTATTTATTTTATAAAAATAAAATCCATGATTGTCTCCATTAGCTGAGATGGATTCCAGAATGGCCGAAATTTTGGTTAAAGCCGTGTAACAGACGTTTGATTTATTTACATCGAAATTGCTTAACTCGATTATTTTGAAGCTTGGTACCTCTATCTCGGGACGGGTAGTTGGATTCTATTGCGAATTCAGACTGTTTTATAGTTTAAAATGAGCCGCAGTGCTAAGTTACCTTAAAGGTACTCAATCCGATCAGAGGGTCCCCACCTCAACAGATTCCAACAACAACAATCCGATCAGAGGGTCCTATATTACTATTTATTTGGCTTTGGGGGGTTAAAATATTTGATTCGATTCGAGGAACCCATCAAACAAAGCTCAGAGTTATTAGATATTGATTTGAGTACTAATAATTGCCCTTAACTTTGTAATCTGCTCGAGATGTGTAAACCAAAACACTATTCAAACAGACAAGGATGGATAACTCTAAAATCAAGTGGTAATAATAACGCAGTTTTGACTGTGTTCTGGGCCAGAAAGAATAGAAGTAAAGAAACTTCAAATATCAATATCTGATCACCCTGAGCGTTGATTGGTAGGTTCCTCGACTCGAATCAATTATTTTTTTACCCACAAAGCCAAAGAAATAGTAATATAGGACCCTCTGATCGGATTGAGTACCTTTAATAATGTGAATGTTCAGATCTTTCATTTTAGTGACGATTAGATAATAACTGAAATACTGCCTCTTTGTACATTTTCCTTCTGTCGTAAGTTGTTGAGATTATAATATACTTTAGTAAATATTAACTTTTCTTGACACTAATTTGAAGCTTTTTAATACATTCTGATTACCTATTATTGTAAATACTAACTTTACCTGACACCCATTTGAACGTTTTTTCAACGCATTCTGATTACCTGCTGACTGGTCGATTAATTTACCCATTCTCAAGTCAAGCAACCATTCACTTTGCCTGACACCAATTTGAACCTTTTTTCAATGCATTCTGATTACCTGCTGACTGGTCGATTAATTTGCCTCATTCTCATACCAAGCAACCATTCACTCAATTTGTAAATATTAACACCAATTCATATTTGCCTATTTCCCCAGTCTGTTATCCCAAAAATACGCACATTTTCTGCTTATACATAACTTATATTTTAGGTACATAATCTGCTAACAATCGCTTCATTTTGAGTTGATAATGTGCTGAAATGAGAGCGTTTTAGTCACACTAAATTGGTATCTCAAGTATTTCAATGTGTTACACCAATGCAGGTTTCCCATTTTCCCAGTCTGTTCTCCCAAAAATACGCACATTATCTGCTTATATACGCACATTTTCTGCTTATACAAAACTTATATTTTAGTGTACTGACAGACGACCACGATACAATCGTAAGTGGAGGAATCGAGCCCGACGAGATCGTGGATAGTTTGTTCAGACGATTGCGATGTCGCGTGCATTATGATATCGTATGTTGTTCTAAAGCATGTGATTGACTACCCTATGACCATTTCCAGCTACGATGTTTACGTACACACGGCTGCGATTACGTCGCAAGTGGAGGTAACCAAGGATACGCCACGATATCGCATCTAAAATCAAACAGTGTCTGATATTAGTTTATGACCTACGATTTTGACGTGCGCATTACCGGTTACCCCATACGACGGAAATCTTTCCACTTACGATTGTATCGTGGTCGTCTGAAGGTACACTTAGGTATATAATCTGCTAACAATCGCTTCATTTTGAGTCGTTAATGTGCTGAAAATGAGAGCGTTTTAGTCACACTAAATTTCTATCTCAAGTATTTCGACGTCTTAACACCAATGCAGGTTTCCCATTTCCCCAGTCTGTTCTTCCGAAAATACGCACATTATCTGCTTATACAAGGTCTGTGTCTTAGCTATGACTTCATTCTGAGTCGACAATGTGCTGAAAATAAGACCGTTTTAGTCACACTAAATTTCTATCTCAAGTATTTCGACGTCTTAACACCAATGCAGATTTCATTCTTTTGCTATTTGAAAATTGGTATCTCAAGCATTTCGATGTGTTAACACCAATGCAGATTTCCCTATTTTCCCAGTCTGTTCTCCCGAAAATACGCACATTATCTGCTTATACCATTTTTTGGGGTGTTGGTGAGTTAAAACATAACTATAAAAAAACAAAACAACGACTATCCCCATCAGGACGGGTCCCCAGCTAGTCTATTATATATTTTGGAACTTCTGTCTGTCTGTATGTATTTGTGTGTATGTATGTGTGTTATATAGACTCGAAAACTGCTCGACCGATCGGACTCAAATATGGTGTGTAGGCCTACTTTGATCACGGGAACAATATGGGCGGATCCATTTTCGCGTGCGACCGTGTCCTTGACCGTGACCTCTCGTATACGCTCATATAGGCATTTTTCTGAACCGATGGAACAACAGCTTGAGTTTTTTGTTTCTCCTAATGATTTTCAACGTTGTTCCCTAAATGGCCCGGACGAAGTCTGACACATCAGCTAGTCTATATCTATATTTGCGAATGTCTGTATGTCGGTGTTCTATAGAAATTCACAGGGGACACCTATATGGAACAAAAGGGGTCTAATAGGGGTAACTTTTTACGAGAAAGATAATGGCGAGGGTTATAATTTTCTAAAGTGACGCCGTTGTTATCAGGGGCAGGAAATGGGGGGGGGGGGCAGAAAAAATTGTCGCCGATTGCCACCAAACTTATATATAATCATCCCCATAACACGAGGAATATAATGGTGAGGTTTAAATATGTCAAAAGTCGCGTCGTTCGCGTCAGGGATGGGATGGGAGAGGGGTACCAAAATTGTTTAAAAATAATTTTAGCGCCGAATTTCACCAAATTGATGCACATTCTTCTGAGATCTTCTCCATGATACAAGGAATCTTATTGTGTGATTTATTAAAAGATGCCAAATTGGTGTCGTTGGGATGAGAGATTTGGGGTGGGCGCGGTGGGTGGGTACTAAACTGACAAGATTTGATTTAGTCGCCGATTGCCACGAAACTTATACAAATTCATCCCCATGGTATGAGGTGTCTAATGGCGTGGCTAAAAGTTATCAAAAGTGGCGTCATTCGAGTCAGGGGTGCACTGAAAGGGAGAGGGGCACCAAAATTTATACACAATATTTTTGGCGCCAATTTCCACCAAATTGATACACATTCTTATCCATGATATGAGGAATCTAATCGTGTGATTTTAAAGACGTCATATTGGTGCTGCTTTGGTGAGATATGGGGGTGGGGTGGGGTGGGCATTAAATTTTATAAAAATTGTTTAGTCGCAGATTAGCACCAAACTTACAAACAATAATCTCCATGATATCAGGAGTCTAATTGTGTGGTTTAAAGATGTCAAAAGTGGGGCAATTCGAGTCAGGAGTGCCTAGATGATGAGAGGGACACAAACATTGATAAACAATATGTTTAGCGCCGATTTCCACCTGATTGATACATATTCTTCTCCGTGATACGAATAATCTAATCGTGTGGTTTAAATGCGCCAAATTGGTGCCGTTTCGGTGAGAGATATGCAATGGTGGCCCTAAATTTTATACGAATTTGTATACTCGCCAATTTTCATAAATTATATATATATTCATCTCTATAATGAGTCTAAGTGTGTGGTTTAATGATGTCAAAATTGGCACCGCTTGAGTCCGAAATAGGGAGGGTCACCAAAAACTTTTTAAAATATGTATAGGGTCAATTACCATCAAACTCATACACGTTCTTCTCAAATGATACAATGAATCAAATATTTGCGAATATATGTCTGTTTTCTATATATAACTTTAAGAGTACAATCGAGATGGCACCAAGGCGGTCTAACAGGGGTAACTTCTTTCGAGTAAGATAATAGTGCGGGTTAAAATTCTCTAAATTGGCGTTGTTGGTGTCAGGGGAGGGGCTAATTTTAGCATAGATTTCGACCAAATTGATATATTATTCTTCTCCGCGATAAGAGGAATATAAACTTGTGATTTAAAGATCCGAAATTGGTGCCGTTTGGGTGAGATGGGGGGGGGGGGGGGTAATAACTATGATAAGAATTTGTTTAGTTACCGATTACCACCAAACTTATATAAAATCATCTCCATTATGTAATGCATGTATGAGTCTAATTGACGTGGTTTAAATATGACAAAAGTGACGTGGTTCAAGTCATGCATGAGGGGAGATGCACCAAAGTTGATACAAATATAATTAGCACTGATTCTACCAAATTCATGCACGTTCTTCTCTAATGATATGATGAATTAAATCACATTTGGGGTCGTTTGGGTCATGGATGACAAGAGGAGATTCACTAGCATTTATAAGATTGTTCATTTCGCCGATATCCAACAAAGTTATATATAGTCATCTCCCAGGCCAGCTCCATGTCGTTCTAAGAAGTTTTTGGCATTCCAATTTCACAATCTCGACAAATGGTGACCGAATTAAGTCACTTGAGCAATTATATATCTTCTCAACTGTCATGTTTATATGGGGATAGAAATCAGGGCATTCCGATAATGTTCTAGCAACACAGATACATAGAAGAAAGCATTGAAAGTATATCTATATCAATATACTTAAGAGATACATAATTATATTCATTCAAACTGATGGACCTTGAATCGTCAGAGGATTGCATATTAGAATGACTCATGCATGTATATATATTATAACACGATTGAGTCTGTCCCATTCAATATAGTTTCCACAAAAAAAGTTACAATTGCCAAGATATATGGAAATGTAGAGCAGGCCTGTTCAAAAATTGGTGGTCACAGTGTGCAGTCAAATATGGTTACTTCTGAGATAAAGGAAAACGCAGTCCGTAGCACATGACATTTCGGAATCATCCAATATTGACATCTGACAAAGGTATATCTGCCCGATACAGAGGATTTATTTCATTTTTTAGAACAGACTCATCGCCTAACATAAAAAACTCAAAATCTTGCTGTGTCGGGCACATGTAGCTGCTATACGTGCATAACATCAATGCTTTTAAACTGAAAATGATTAGCCAGCATAGAGCACCAGCACAGAGGAGCACCTGGACATATCTTTAAAACATCTGTATCTTCATGAAGATATGATAAACTAGATTGATTGATACATCTCTATGTAAAACACAATTGTCGTCTTTTATTTTTTCGAACTAATATGTTTATGATGTTCATGTTTCATGCTATAACGTCTGAAGTATACGCAGTTGTAAATAAATAAATACTTCTTTATTAGTGGGACGGATTAAACGCGATAAACAAAATGATAATTGTTCCGACCTGACAAGATGAGCCACTACTTATAAGAATCATTTTGTGATGCCATTTGGATATACAATTTATGGGAATACGTGTAACACTTTGAGAGCAAGGGTATTCTCTATTCCCACCAAATATCCACAGAGGGTTTCACATCACTTTTACTGGAGTATAACGCCACGGCCAATGCTTCGCATTAAAAATAGCACGCGACTATTTTCTAATTTGCTTCGACTGAAACCAGGCCCCTTCACTTTAAAATTACAAATACGATGAGTTGAGCCACGTAGTTTAGAGTGTTGTAAACATAAACAATTTCATAGTGTAGACGGCTTCCCGTAAATCACCAGACTGGGCCAATCGAGTACTATCGACCTCAAACAAAGGAACATTAAAGATGCACAATGGCTTCTGGGATGAAACATGTTTGATTTGAATCTTGGAACCTGAATGTCAACGCACATAGTTATTGTTATTCGACTTTAAACATCTATTTATTTTTCTACATTTCGAATTCCATTTATGGTGCAGATGCCTGTTTCGAAATGGAATTCCCCATGCAGCACGAATCATCACAAAAAACGTAAACAAACATCTTCTTTTACCGACGTGTGATCGGCATGGTATTATAACTTTTATTTTTTCATGAATAAAACATGATTACTCAATCGGGAATAAGTATATGCCTACGTATAACTGTAACAAGATGCTGTCAATGGTGTTTCTGTTGATAACTTGTATTTTATTTTATTCTGAAAGTCATATCCTATTTGACATAGTCACCGCGAACCGTGACGTTGCGTGACCTCCAAAACTCGCGGGTTACGACACCCGAGTATGTCCATATATTATCTATATATTTACGGCAGAATATTTTCTAGGCGACAAATATTAAAGGTGAAAATCGATGGATTTCAAAAGTCAGAGCTTTGATGTCCAAACATAGCTAAATAACATTATGATTATGTTAAACAGTTAAAATGGATATCGTCAAGTTACAAATATACGACAATTTTGGAATCATGTGCACCCATTCTCACATTTAACCGAAAGCCGTAATTCACCATAATTTTTAAAGCCAATTAAAACTTATTGTTGAGAGTTTCCCCTATATAATTCAGCTATACTAACTGGACACTTATAATACTAACATATGTCGTTCTAGGGATTTGCTTGCAGACATGATGACCCAACAGGAAGAAATTCTAAAGAAGATGACAATTAGATCCGAACTTATAGCGGATCATATCAGTCAGCTGAATCAATTGCAGGAATTTCTCAAAGCTGTCAAAGATAAAGAAGAGATCTGCCAAAAGGTAGTGCAGGATATGATTCTGGAAGAGAAGAAGAGTAAGACTTCTGACGAAACGCCTGATCAGAAACATAACACGCCCTATAAGACGCCCGACAACACGCCTGGCAAGAAATGTAACACGCCCGATAACACGCCCGATAACACGCCTGAAAATACACCTCATAACAAGCATAAGACGCCCGAAAAGAAATGTTCATGTGTGACATGCCTAATGTTTAAACCATCTCATAGTAGAATTGTTAGCGGAGCAGGGAAATTGTTTCCACTCGTAGAATATGAAAAACCATGTGATATCAAAAATTCCGTCTATGCTATGGAATGTACGAATCAGAAATGCACAGGAAAGCCGTATATTGGTCAAACGCAACAGATATTGAAAGACAGAATGAAATCCCACAGAAGCGAATCATCATTACTCAAATTTGATAAACATTTCTGTAAAGAAGACCACACATTAGATAATACGGACATCACCGTGAGTGGATTGATCAAGCGAGATGTGTCGAATGAAATCATACGGAAAGAATTTGAGCGTCGCATGATTGAAGAAATGAACACTACCTCGTATGGCTTCAATTCGTCTAAAGCTCCGGTGCAAAGGAAGAAAACGTTCACAGATTTCCGCACAAAGGAAATTAACCATACGATAGAAGAAATTATCGCAGACATGGGCCACACGGCTGCCAACTTAAAGGATGCTATATGTGGCGGATTGACGGGCAGAGCTGATACACCAAATGTTGCCGGTGACCCAATAGAACAGGTGGTCCCATTCCAAGATTTCAAGATCCAACGTGATATTCCGTATATAGGTCAAGAAACAGCTTCTTCCGTATTGAAAACATCGATACAGATAGATGATGACGTAAGCAACGGCCAGAATGCAGACTAATAGATGAGCGCACGCGTTAAAGGGACGGATGGCCTTTGTTATAGGTTATACATTTCCCCAACAATATATTAATAGTATAGTATAATGACAGTATGAATGCAATATTATTTACAAAAAACACTGTGTGTGAGTCGAGCAATTGTTAATATACAGCACGTAAATGGTGAGCGATAAGCAAAACACTCAACAACGTGACCACTATTTTTCGGAGTGTGATTCACGATTACCCATTCAACACCGAAATATTGATTGGCGAGGATTGGGGAGCGCTTTATCCGGTATGTACGGTATAAACAACTTGGAGGCATGTTTAACCAAAGTTTTCAATCAGTGGGTATCCCGGTGTTGAGAGTTTTGCTTATCGAATATAGTCATTCAGCCAGATAGGTTTACCGCTACCAAATCGACGGACAAATTCTAATCATGTTTTTCTCAAAGCTGAATGTCTATAGAAGATAACAAAAAACATGATAGCCCGATCAAATCGGTAGCTTATTAGACACCGGTCAAGATGGAGTCCAACGTGGCCGCCATTTTCAGACGGGTCACTAAGTCAGTTTAATACAAATTATAGTCATAAAATATTGTCATATGTATAAAAATGTATATATTTTTGTGAAGCTAAGACATAATCCCACCTTTATAGGAAAATTGGAACTTCCCATCCAAGATGGTCGGCAAAATGGCAACCGGAAATGGACAAATTGAGTTTTTTTTCACTAATATCAGTTTCTGCAATTAGTGGATAATTGGAACTTTATTTTCAATTGTACATTTTAACTGATCATTGGAGCAACGACATATGCCATTCTTGGGGTCCGAGCCCATTCCGATCTCTCAAACATTTGATTTTACACAACGCAATATAAAATTTCACCAAGAAAATCACCATTGGGATTCTAGTCATATTTCAACAGGAAATGAGCAGAACTGTAAGGGAGCATGCCATCACTTATAAATATTTCAACTCAATGGAACCACATTGGCAATTTGGCTTAAAATGGCGGCAAAATATGGAAAATGGTAAATATTGCCTCAGCGTGATATGCAATTGCTTAAAATTTGCGGTTGATGAACGAAATTGGCTATTCTGTCTTTTATATATTGAATACGAACTTTTCTGATTCACATTGGTTAATTATTACTATTGTAACCACTGTAACCATGTTACTTCATCAATTCACAACTAAATGTTATATCCTGGTTGTCCCAGTACCTTCTGAGTCACGAAAAATTCAATTTCAATTTGCAGTATGTAATTTTGCCAAAAACCTCTTTTGGAATTATGGCCATGTTGTGAAAGGAATTTGGCAGAACTTCGGAACGAAACTGAGAGGGACCATATTTTGGCTACTTTCACCCATTAGCATCAAAATTGATCAACTTAAATTGTACATGATGTATGTCAAAATGGCAGCCAGGGATTGACTTTGTGGTCATATGTGAGGTGAATATGTATACATGGAGTTATTGTATGATCATGAATTGTGTTAATAGTTATACAAGCAGTGGCTATATGGTCATGGGTGGGTGTCAACGGTGAGCTGCATAGGTACACAAGGAGTGGCTCTATTGTAATGTTTGATGTAAATATGTATGCAGTGAGTGGCCTCATTGAAGTTGTGTATTGGTATAATAAGAGTTGTGGTCATTTGTGTGCTGTTAAGGTATAGATGGAGTGATTGTATGGTTATATGTGTGATGTACTTGGGTGGCTGTATTGTCAGGGTTGCGTGTATATGTATATAGGTGCTGACTATATAATCATGGTGGGGTGTATGAATAAATGGGGAGTAGTTGAGTGCTTATGGGCAATGTGTATAGATGTACATGGACTGGCTGTACGGATCATGAAGTGTTTGTGCATACCTGGAATATAGCTGGATTGTGATTGGCGGGCGTGTGGGTATATAGGTCATTTGTGTTTATGTGATATATATATATATATATATATATATATATATATATATATATATATATATATATATGTGCATCTCTACTATGGCTGTATTGTCATTGGTGGGTGTATATGTGTACAGAGAGTAGCTTTATTATCATGGATGGGGTCTTTGAGTATACATCGAATGGCTGAATTGTCATGGATGAGGTGTATACAAGCATGGAGTGTACGAATGGCCGTGTGTCACTGTGTGTGGGGTATTGGTATATCCATAGGTGATGTGTATATACATAGAGTGACTCTAATAGTGGAGTAGATTAAGTCAAATTTTCAAGGCAAATGTTCAAATTGTGACTAAAGCATGAAACTTTGCATATATGTACATTTTCACATACTTATTGATATTTGAATATGGAGCCACGCTGAAATTTTACTTTAACCCCTCTTTTAAGGGGTTTTCCGAATTTAAAGAGCGTTTAAATTCGTGATTATATAATTTATTAAATGTCGCAATTAATCTTACCATGAAATAATATATCTACAGTAAGTATGACTCTGAGAGATATAGTGCCACATTTAAGGGTAAAATTGGAACTCCCAGTCCAAGATGGCTGTCAAAATGGCCGCTAAAAGAGGAAATTTTACGTTTTTTCACTAATATCTTCTAGATCAGGTTCTGCTGTATGGAACCGATTCCATAAATGTGATATTAGTTTGTATTCTTCGTGTTAAGTGATCATTGGAGCAATGAAATATGCAATTCGTGTGATCCCAGTTCCTTCCGATCCCTCAATAATTATATTATACAAACTCGGTATCAAATTTCACCAAAAATCACAGTTAGGATTCTAGTCATATTTTAACAAGAAATTGACAGAACAGGGCAAATTAAGTGAGGCATACAATTACTTATGAACACTTGAACTCAATGGAACACAAACACACCCTAAGTTCTTGGTGGATGTTCCTTCAATGTATATATTAAAATTACATATACTATTATATAATTGTGTACCTGAATGTGCCATAAATATTTGCTTTCGTCATGTATTAGTATTTTAAATAAGGATTAACTGTCATGTGGACTGTTTTTATGGAGATTAAGGGTGTTACATACAAGTTATGACCACTTATCTCATGGTTACATCTCCATAAAAACAGTCCACATGACAGTTAATCCTTATATTTATATACATTTAGCGAAAATGCCGCTTTTGTAAATGTATTTAAATCGAAAAGTGTATCGTGACAAAACCAGCCCAAAATATCTCATAGCACACTTGGCAAAAGTTAACAGGAACAATTTCTTTATATTGAAACCTGATGACTTATTATGTCAATCCTGCGCGAGTCCAAATGCGCCAAAAACATTACGCGTTCTTCTTTCCGAAACCTATGACGCGGCGATGTAATTATGGGCCTGCAGTTATGAGCTATTGCGCGTTCCCCGAGAAATAACCAACTAGTCACATGGGCGCCGACCAACCGGAATGCTGGATTTAGTGATAATCACACTTAGTATGTAAATATACTTGTATATCTCCACATACCACATGTATTGTTTTATTGGGATTAAAGACCGACTTAGTTTCGAATCACATTATATTCCATATTATATACCATTTGATTGAGGAAGCTCCAAAACATTGTATTGTCAACTGACCCGTTCGACTAAACAGGGAACATTTTTGTCGATGTACTTAGGTGTGTTATGTGTTTCATTTTGATCCGGACTGTACTGTATGGTGGAATATATATATTCATTCCACACCCATTGACATGAGGCACATGTATTCAACGGAATCCCAGCCATTGAATACATATGAGTGTATACTTTTAGTGGAATCAAGCCGGAACTATTATTGTTGACGTTGTCGCCAAGAAAGTCGACGTACATTACGTCGATCATCCGCTTCCGATGATCCCCCAATATTTACTGGTTATTTGTCAGACTTAAATCACAATAAAGGTAGCTATAGTAGCAATGAAGGTGACATTTATGGACTGAACTTATCTGACTGAACGGTATGGAATAAATACAGAACACAACTTGCATCATAATCTCGAATCTTTTATCGAACTCGTTGCGGACGGCGCAAAATATATCGATTAAGATGCGCGTTGTGTTCTGTCTATATCTATATATATATGTGTTCTTCTTCCAAATGGTATATACTATGTAATATGTTGTGTATAATGGTACATGGGCTTTCGACCATTAAGTGGGCCTTTAAAGAGTGAAATAACATTGTGCAGGATTTGAAAAGTGTTTTTTTTTATCACATACCATTCTTCGCACCAATCAAACTGCCAAGTGGCTTTAAAATAGTCATATAATATATAGTCTGAATGATGTTAGAAGCTCCAGATAATGACAGTGTGTAAACAGAAAAGATAGTTATTGAAATAAATATAGAAGTTGCCAGAATTTGTGCATAATAAAAAGCGTTTACTCTTAATATTTTTGTGTCGAATATAAACCTATTTCGGGATATTTCGATGAATTTCATTGTCATAATTTAACAAAGAGTGTCTCAGTATTAGCCTATATTTATATGTGCAGGCTATCACCAACATGCACTGACGTCTACAATAAAGAGCGTTTCCTAATTGATAATTTCTTTGTGAATCCTAAACCTATATTCGGTTATTTTATACCGATATATTTAGATTTTATATCAGTAGCCATATTAATTAATAAACTAGAGCCTACTTATTAAAGAGGGATAACTCTATAACTTAATTATTTATGCTACAATCAGCCGTCGTATTTAATTAATAGTTATAGCACTACATATATATATAGAGCTCTTAGGGTGGATACACACATGCATGTAATCTCTGTAAATATCGTGTATTTGGAGTTTTACATGGATCATACACACCGTGTAATATGTGTCCGCTGACAACCCAATCATTGCGACTGTGTTTGACCACAGTGAGTTAAACTCTGAACCGCTGAAGAGCCGTTGACTGGGACGAAGTCGTCAGGCCGCTTAAAATAATTATTCGCGCGATAACTGAAATGGTCGACGTTCTGTTTAAATCATTGTCAGTATTCTATTGATGTTAATACCAGTGATGGCCTCTTCCACAACGCAGGGGGCTATGACCCCCTACATACACGGGGAGCTATAATATCCTAGAAGCTACCGAATTCACCATTGCATATTTCCTCGATAGGCTAACAAATATATTTACAGAGATTAAATGCATGTGTGTATCCACCCTTAACCCTTTCACCACGGGAGCTGCGCTTGTGCAGAATTACATATCCTGTGTCAATGCATTCTCTTATATATGCAAGTCTCACGAGTGGAGCCTCACATATATAATAGATGGCATTGGCTAACATTGTCAATGTAAATATCTTTAGACCATTGTATTCTCTAATATATGCGAGGCGCCCTATGGGGCATTGGCATAGGGTTTTCGCAACATTTCAGGAAGCTCCAGTAAATAAATGGTTAATCAGTATAGGGTATATGTCATTATGTGCGCTCTGTGAACTAAACAGCTGATTGCTACAGTAAATGGTATTTATTTAAAGATGCGTAATCCGATTAAACGCCCCTCAATTACTATCTATTTGGATTCGGGGGTAAAATACTGATTCGAGTCGAGGAACCCACCCACCAAAGCTCAGAGTTATTAGATATCGATTATCGAAATCTATTATATTTTACCATCGAGACTTATTTGTGGTCTGATAAAAAGTCGACGAGCTTACGGTCTCGGACCAAATTGCGAATTAAGATGGATAACCCTAAAATCAAGTGGCTTTGTATTGATAATAATGCAAATTATTTTTGAATAACATGTTGATAAATAACACGTTTCGGACAATTTTTGATTTTGTACTATAGTTGACAGTGCAGCATGGTTAGCATTATTTTTGGGCAATTAATCGATTCTTATAACTGAAGCGGAATTTCAAAAAAATGTTTTTTTTGTTGTTGGAATCTGATTATATGGGGATCATCGAATCGGATTGAGCACCTTTAACTCTTTATAAACCCGCCAATGATTTCTTTATTATAAGTGTCAGTTTGCATAGTCCACTGACATTTATTTTCTATTGTATTTGAACAACATAAACTTCGAATATTTCGTTTAATGTTTGGAATAAAACAGATTAACATTCAGACACCATGCGTCAATAGCGTAGCAAGGGGGGGGGGGGCATATCTTGCAGATCAAATAGCAAAGGTCGCAAATGTCAGGTTGGCGGACGACTTATTCAATATCAAACTTCCTGCGGTTGGAGGAACCACAGGTTATATATAGATTATCTGGATGACTTCTGTTCACGTGACGTCAGCAATATATACATATACTAAATAGATCTGGGGTTCCCACCACGAGTACACATAACCGTCACATGAACCAAGTATCTTCAACGTCCCTGGCGGTGCCCCTAGCTTTGATTCGATAATTGATTATTGGTTTGTTAACGGTAGTTATTAAAATGTCAACTGCGATCATTGAATAGATCATTGATTTTGCTGTTAGATATTGATTGGAATACGAAACATTTTGAATAGAAATAGAACATTAATTCTGCGTTGATGATAATTAATGTGGATATGATATCTATTAAATATAAGAATGACAAGGTCTATTGGTTTGAAAATGAACATCGTTGATTGGGGAATTCTATAATGATTAGGAAAATATGGCTATTGAAACGGAACATATATATATTGAATATGCGATAGCTGTACTAACTTTATGTTATTAGATATTGGTTGAAAAATGAATAACATTAAATTGAAATAGAACATAAATTCTGTATCGGTCAACATTGATTATGAAACGATATATATTAAAATTGAATTGTCTCCTATTAAATATAAGAACAACTATTGGTTTGAAAATGGACACTATTGGTTTGAATAAGATTGCTATTAAACCGAAATGGACTTATATTGAATGTGCGATGCATGTATCATTGTTTAAACAAACTACCATTAACTTTTATATCATGTACATTCCTATACAACGGCTGTCCATAGCCACCAATCAATATAATTACATAGCAAGACATGTCATATCACATGTATTTATTTACTATTTTATTGTTTTATTAAGAATTGTATTGTTTTGTTAGCCTATAATGTCTGCATTGGTGTTTAGGACAATAAGTCGTATCCTATCGTATGATAAATAGAATATGAAATTCGTGTTCCTCTCTTATGAAAATTATTAAACTAGTCTCGAATTTTCCGTTTTGTCAGCAAAAGGCTCGACAAATGGAAAATTCTAAGACTCGCGTCATATAAGAGCAAGACCCATTTCATATTTCAAGCGCTTTATTTATATTTATATATTTATTTTATTTAGACTGAAACACATTTTTTAGATATTCTTTGTTGGTTGGCTGAACCCCCTCGCTGTATTAATACTTTTATCTGTGGCCTGCAGTTTTAGCTATACATATATTTATGTTGATATATGTTGTATTATTACATGTGCAACTACCCATTGCGTGTATTTTGCATTAAATCTTATCTTTATCTTATCTTAAAGGATCTACTTCGAGTCCCAAGTTTGTATCGAAATTTACAAAACGAGTCCAGTAAATTGGATATGGACCGAACTTTTGGCGAGGTCCAGACCTAAGTTTACTGGTCCAGTCTTGTAAATTTCGCTATAAAATGGGGATCAGTTGTAGATTATATTATTACTTTATCTAAAACTCCATAAAACATGCTTTGATAAATAAATGGGACGTGAAACTAACAGCGGCCTATATACGACCTGCGACGACATCTCGCGTAACTATGCGTTGTTAGTCTGAGTAACAAACTAGTTCCAGATAAATAAGACTGTCGAATTTAATGGCGTAAATTTAATTAAATAACTTTTCAAACTCTATCAATACCAGTCACATACACCGATTCTTCTCCATTCCTTTTCATCAATGTACGGAATATATGTAAACATACATATTACCGGAAATCAAAGGTCACGTTGGCGCAACAATAATTTATTTTGGTACAACTGGTACTATTTCCTGTTATATAATGACCGTTGTATATCATTCTTTATATCAAACAATTCATTATGTCTGGTTCCCATACTAGTTAGTCATAAATAACTGTCATCCACTCAACACAATACGAAGCTGGATCAGTATTGTAGTATACCGGTTGAGTTTCATGTGTGACGTCATTTACGTCACTCAATCTATTGGGGTCGCAGTTACCACACAGGTTGAAGCAACGAAATCAACCGAATTGGAGGTCAATTATTAAAGAATAGGGCGGCGTTGGCGATGGGTATGCTGTTAAAATATTCAGCTCCGTCAAAAACCGCCATAAACAGAAAGAATAGCAAAATATAGACTTACATTGTTCTTATACCAATCAGAAATATGGCATAAACAGTATGTTATTGTCAAATGTTTTCCTTTGTTATGTAAACAAAAGCAAAAAATAAACGTTACAGAACCTGGCTTTTGTTTTGATCCGGATATGGTAACCACGAAGAGCGTTATTTGTTGCTGTTTTCATGATATGGAAATAATAAAGAGCGTTTATATCATTTGTGTGTGATTAGCCACTAGAATTGCGCTGTGTGGTGTAAACAGAAGCAAAACTTCTGTAACACGAGCAGGCTCTTGTTTACGTACACCACCGTACGTCTTGACGACAATATACTATTTACGCACTGATTATGTTTGGCATATGAACAAAACTATATATTTTAATATTCCTTCTGTTGATGGTGAGTTGAACAATATGAATATTTCTGCAACGAACGCCGCCCTGCCTTTAATATTCATCCGTTTTAACAAAGTCCGTCCTTTTGGGTAGTATTTACATCCCTCATGGGGCTGATTACATCTTGAGGGATGTAAATTTCACCGAAAAATTCCGGACAGGTCGAAACGGATGGAAATTAATAATTGGCCGCCAATGCATGGTGTATCATCTCGTTGATATATGTATGTTATATATAACGCTTCAGATGACCACTAATGTGATAACTTTTATTTTACAATAACAAATTTACTTTGCACAAATAATTTTGGTATGTGAACCGTCATATCAAATCCAGTCGTAAGTCGGGATTTTTTTTACCCTGTGCCAATGCATTCTCTTATACTTGATTACATCCGTGCATCCATCCGCAAGCCTTGAAATAGGGGGTCTGTCATTTGCAGAATGAGGTCCCCAGAGGGTGAATTTAGTGATGCTACCCCGCATAGCGGGCTAGCATCACCAAATTCACCCTCTGTGGACCTCATTCTGCTTACACCTCAGCAGAATGAGGTTCCCAGAGGGTGAATTTGGTGATGCTAGCCCGCTAAATTCACCCTCTGGGGACCTCATTCTGCAAATGACGAAACACTGTTTGCAGGCTTGCTGATCTGAATGAAATTTGGTATAGAGAGTCATCATCAGCAGTGATTTCAAAAGAGTGTCCAACAATGTGTGTTTTATGTTCTAGAGTTATCCATCTTTGTTTATTTGGAAATAATGTTTTTCCAGATATCTCAACCATTGGTTGTCGGATCTCAATGAAATTTGTTATGGATATTTACCATGATTATGGCTTTCAATAAAGAGTCAAATGGTTCATATTTTCTTCTTTATTTGCTTTAAAATTTGTGTTCCATCCCATACTTGTTTCAATGTTACACATTTGTGTGTGTCAGCACCCCTTTATTTGTTTTATAGTGTACATTTGTTAGTCTGAAAACAGTAAGCAGTATAATGACATTGAAGAATGTTTATAGTTATTTTTTTCAACTGGCAATTCAAAGAAATGAGAAGAATCCTAGAAATTTGATGAAATATGTATAATGTTAAATCTGTCGTCATGTTTCAGAAACGGCCATGTGATACAAACACTGATGTTCAAGCTCCTAAAAAGCATTACGGGAAAATTAATAAGGAGAACAAAATAAATGGTGCTTCGATGAAGCGGGTCGACTCTCGTTCCGACGTATGTGATAAAAATCAGGAGAACATAGATGGTAAGTTATAGGAAACATTGTCAGTGTTTGGTCATCAGATCTCAATAGAACTGGGCGGAGATATTCTATATACAAGGACGGCTTTTATAAAGAAGGATCCATTGATATGAACGAAAATGGTCAGGGTCCTGTGACCTCTGCGTTGGCTATGTGGCGGCATGACGCATGGGGCTATATCACTGGGTGACAGCCAGCTGTTGTTACTATCAGACATGTTTTCTATATTCTTCAAATAGATATTTTCATAAAATAGGTTCCGGAATCTTCTTGTAGGAATGATTTAGTTGAATTAGTATAATCCAGTTACAACAACAATGGGAAAAGCCGATTTAGTTAGCCAAATTAGTTAATTTAGTTTATTACCAATAAATGTGACCCGCCATATCAAATCCAGTTGGAAGTCGGGATTTTTTTACCCTGTGCCAATGCATTCTCTTATATATGCGAGTCGACCATAGGTCGCCTCGCATATATAAGAGAATGTATTGGCCTAACAATTTTTTACAATTTTAATAATTTGTTCTTGTATTCTTTAACAATTTTATAATTTCACCCATACAGAGCCCCAGACAAACATGAGCAGACGACACTCTTCTATATGCTTCTATATTTGTGTGGGGCTCCCTGCAGGGTAATGGATGTTTTTTATTTTATGTCCTAAAAATTGTAAGAAACATTTATTTAAAAAACATGATAAAAAAAATTGTTAGGCCAATGCATTCTCTTATATATAGGTCGCCTCGCATATATAAGAGAATGCATTGGCACAGGGTAAAAAAATCCCAACTTCCGACTGGATTTGATATGGCGGGTCACAAATACTCTCAACGATACCAAGAATGATATCACATTTGCCGTAAAAGTCCTACAATAATATTTTTCCCATATGTGACTTACGACTGGATTTGATATGGCGGGTCACATATATGGTGATTCCTAATTCAAATTGAAATTCCCCAACAGCATGGCGCCATACAACATGTATATTTGCATGGATATAACATGATTACCGATCCATAAATATGTATAATGCATGTATCCGCATTTCAACTATCACAACTTACCATATGGTTAATTGTGATACTTTTCATCGACATCATTTCTATTCCGAAATGAGTTGGTCACCACTGATCGCACATGGAGCCGTGACCTTGCGTGACTTGTGCATGCCTGTACTATTTCTGTAAGAAGTCAGCTCATTTTTGCCAGGCCGGCGAATATTCCCAGTTGTGAAAAATAACAAGATTTCAAAAATAAATCAATATCTATTAATAATTCTGAGCTTTGATGGGTGGGTTCCTCGACTCGAATAAAATATTTTTTATCCCAAAGCCAAAGAAATAGTAATTTAAGGGCATTTAATTGGATTATGCATCGTTAATAGTCAGGTTCAGACACATATTGTGTGTTCATAGGCACCTCAATGATACTCTTGTTTAAACTTTTAATGTGTGATGTAACGAAACATGAGGCAAGTGTAATAATGCAGATTTCTTCAATATTCTATTTAACCTGTTCTATACTAAATACTCATCGGCGAGTAGTTATCCTTTAGGAAATGTTCAGATAATAAGTTCAACAAATGACCATTTGTTGAACTTATGATCTGAACATTTCCCTGCAATAACATATACTCCTTCTGCTCTTTAGTTATATTACCTGAATATCCCTTCAGAGGAATAATAGACTTATTCAAATGGACACTTCTATTACTGAGTGGGAGAATCCATTTAGTATAGACAGGGTTAATTGTAACGAATTGTTTATTTCTGAGAGAAATCTTAATCACCACAATGTTATTAATTTTGACCATATCAAATCCAGTCGGGAAGTCGGGATTTTTTTACCCTGTGCCAATGCATTCTCTTATATATGCGAGTCGACCATAGGTCGCCTATATAAGAGAATGCATATATAAGAGAATGCATTGGCAATTTTATAATTTCACCCATACAGAGCCCCAGATAAACATGAGCAGACGACACTCTGCTATATGCTTCTATATATGTGTGGGGCTCCCTGCAGGGTAATGGATGTTTTCCTCAGTTTGACATTCTCTCTTTACAGACTCCATGAAGGAATCTTCTGCTGATCATCTAAGGTTAGTAATTTGGTATGTAAATCAATAAAAGGCGAAGGCCAAAAATAAAAGGTATTTAATTCTCAGACACCACCGCATTAAAATAAATGGCCCGCATTGGACGTTTTTATTTCTATTCTTGATATTATGACCAAAAAAGTAAGAAAAAAATATAAAAATCAATAAAAGGCTAAACAGGCTTAGATAGATGTGATATATACACAGAACGACATGATGTGTAAATGGGTTTGTCGATACGGTACGAATGCTGTTGCAGAAGGATAGAACGAGAGGCACTTGCACCTCGAGTTCTATCCTTCCGCGACAGCACCATTTACACATCGTTTTGTTCTGTGTTTATTACACGCTTCGCGTCCTAGAATCCATGCATTAAAAATACAGGCTTAGAAGGTTTATTTAGGCACATAGAGGGCGTGTTTTGTCATGTGTGATGATGCTTTTATTTTATAGTTCCGTTTTCATGGTTGAGGCGAACGTCATTTTACGTCAACGAGATGCGTATGGAACATAACGTTCCATACGTATTTGCAATTATGGAACAGCAATAACACTGTACTTCTGGGAACAAGCGTGTAATAAATTTGTTTATAAATGCTTCCACTAATCTTTACGCACTATGACGCAGGTACTACTTGACTTGGTGTAAAGCACATTGACACTAATTTACCAACACGCATATATAAGAAGATACACTGGCGTACAAGGTCAAGTTAATATTGTTAGGCCAATGTATTCTCTTATATATGTGAGGCTCCCTATGGGAGACTCACATATATAAGAGAATGCATTGGCACAGGGTTTTCGCAAAATTTCTGGACGCTCCATCATTGAAGGGTTAACTCTTTCAGTGCCAGGGGCCGATCTCATCGGCCCTAATTTACAGTCGGTAGAGTGCCAGGGCCGATAAAATCTGGCACTGAAAGAGTTAAAGAATATAAGAAAAAAATATTAAAATTGTAAAAAATTGTAAACAAAATAATAACAAATGATGAAAATTTGTTAGGCCAATGCATTCTCTTATATATGCGAAGCGACCTATGGTCGACTCGCATATATAAGAGAATGCATTGGCACAGGGTATATGGGTTGATGCAAAAATCGGACTTGGCACTGAAAGGGTTAAATCATCACATACTTTGCAGTCTTTTTTTAATTCTATTTTTATACTCCCTGTCTCTTTGTTTTGCAGCAAGTATTCTGTGATATCTAATCTAGATCAGCGCCAGTCGTATAAAAAGGACTTCAACGAAGAGTATGAAGTCTACCGCCGGCTCCACACTAACGTTGATAAAGTATCAAAACGCTTCCTCGACTTTGGAGAAAAACTTAAGCACGTCAAGCACAACTCCCAGGACTATGAGGTAAGAGGCGTTTGTTTATATTTCCTCGTAACAAAGTACAGTAATGCCCTAAATAATCGACTCCTTGACCAAAGCAGAATTATGGGTAATTTTTCAGGATTTAGTCGGAAATATGACTTGTTGCCATTCATCGGAAAGCTCTCAGTGACAAGCCATATTTCTGATGAAATCCTGAAAAATTACCCATAATTCTGCTGTGGTTAAGGAGTTGATTATTTAGGGCATTACTGTAACTGGGAGTTATATAGGTATCAGCTCGTCCATCTGTATCTGTCCTCTCCCGTCCTTAGCTTGTATTACTACATTTTTTAGTCAATTTTTTAAAACTTGGCACAGATATTTAGTACCATGGCAACATGTGCACCTGCGATTATGAGGTCAGTCCGATTTTTCTTGGTGGAGTTATCCCCCTTATTCGACTTAAAATTTTCCTCAACATGCAGAATTTTATACGATCATGTATTCCTACATTTTCCAGTCAATTATTTTGAAACTTGGCACATATATTTACCACTATGCGAACCTGTGCACCTCCGATTATGAGCTCAATCTGACTTTTTTTAGTGGAGTTATCCCCCATTTTTTGTTCGAGCTTGTATTCCTTGTGATTTTTTTTCCGATAAACAAATATGTTATTATAGTTACCCTTGCTGTTCTAGTGCAGCATTAAATACCCTGTGCCAGTGCATTCTCTTAAATATGCGAGTCTCACATTGGGAGCCTCACATATATAAGAGAATGCACTGGCTTACAAAATCAAAGTAAATATTGTTAGGCCAATGTATTCTCTTATTATATGCGAGGTGCCCTATGGGCGACTCGCATATATAAGAGAATGCATTGGCACAGGGTTTTTGCAAAATTGTCAGGAAGTTCCAGTCATGAAAGGGTTAATACAGCCCAATTGCACCGCCGGGCAGTATCCTTACTACTATGGCGACAGGCCCACCTCTAGTTTAGTTTTTAATATTTTTATTGGGATCTATATGGATCTAGTCATGTTATTATGTTAGCATTCATTTTGGTAATGACAACGTAGTAGTAAACAGTCATATCAAAAGCTATTCTACGTTACACCAAGCCTGCAAACAGTTGTCTGTCATTTGCAGAATGCGGTCCCCAGAGGGTGAATTTAGTGATGCTATCCCGCACAGTGGGCTAGCATCACCAAATTCACCCTCTTGAGACCTCATTCTGCCTATTTGCAGAAGATAAAATGCATAATCGATGTGCCCAATAGGTGAACATCACCAACGTCAACTGGGGAACTTCAATTTGCTTCTAGGTCTACCATAGTAGTTGAGGGCCTAAGCAGAATGAGGTTCCCAGAGGGTGAATTTGCTGATGCTAGCCCACTATGCGGGATAGCGTCACTAAATTCAACCCTCTGGGAACCTCATTCTGCAAATGACACGACACTCTATTTGCAGGCCTGCTTTGCACAATTTTCATATCATATCTTATGATATAGAAGATAAAAAGGATGATGGACAAAAATCGAGTATAGTTTTACGATTAACCCTTTCTTTACTAAACAGATTCTTCCATTCAGTTATAAAAGTATACATTGGAATGGTCTATTATTCATCTGGAGAGGTGTTCAGAAACTATTAGCAAACGACAGATAATAAAAGTGCAGTAGGAATCCATTTATTGGTGGGAAATATTTAGATAATAAGTTCAACAAATTATAGCTTGTTGAACTTATTATCTGAACATTTCCTAAGGGAACTACTCGTCAATGAGTATCTAGTAAAAAAAAAGGGTTAACCCATCAAGGGATCTGCCTTCATGCTGAATATTTTGAATCTTATTACCTGGACACCCCTCCAGATGAATAATAGACCATTCCAGTGTATACTTGTATAGCTGAATGGGAGAATCCATTTAGTATAGAAAGGGTTAAGCCCTGTTACTGATGGGTTACTGTTTTGCACCTGTCCGTCCGTCCATCTGTCCAATGTCTGTTCATGTCATAACTTGGAACAGTAGTGCTTGGATCTCAATGAAATGTTGTATGGGTTTTCAGATTTTCCATTCTAGAGTTATTCATCTTTGAATAAGAAAGAGGGTATGCACCGGACGACAGTCCATCTCTTGTTATAGATATGCCCACACTAGGCGGTATGCAACAAGGGGGTGTGTACCGGACGACATAGGATAGGATAGGATATTTTTATTTGCAATACACATATGAATAGTACAATAAATTAACATAAAACTAGAATAATTCAGTATATTGCTGGGGGGAACATAGCCCTGCCGGACTGTCTTCCTGTTTCCCCCATAACAAATATCATTATACAAATAATTTATCAGATAGCGTGAGTATTATTCATATTCATATCCACGTAGACGTACAGACTAATCGTATATATAACAAATAATATAAGACAAAATGTTCAGGGCATTATTTTTACAAAAGTGTTTATATGTTTGTAAGCCAGTCCAGACTAGTGATCACTATATCGCTTTATCTCTCCCCGGAAACGTTACGTTCTTGTCACATGTTCTAAAGTATGAGAAGTTTCTGCATGTCTTAGTTTCAAACGAAGATTGAGAGAATAGTATTCAGATTATAGAGAAGTTCTCATGATGAAATCTCAGAACACAAGCTCATCACGATGTCTCATCCGACTCAGAATTATTATTTCATACTCATTGATTCATAGGATTCTGGGGAGAGATTATGCATCTTTTATAGTAACAATAAAAATAAATATGAATTTATATGATTCGCCGGAAGGGCTTTTTGTTGAGTGAGGT
Organism: Siphonodentalium dalli; assembly: GCA_032622095.1. Taxonomy (NCBI): domain Eukaryota; kingdom Metazoa; phylum Mollusca; class Scaphopoda; order Gadilida; family Siphonodentaliidae; genus Siphonodentalium; species Siphonodentalium dalli. The sequence goes on from CP136063.1 coordinate 251,899,340, forward strand.
TTAAGGGAGAATGTTAACTAAATGTGATAATTATGTGTGTGTATATACCATCATAGATTGGAGGCGCAGACTCGACATGAGTGTCCATTACTTCAAATATGCTTGTTCACCTTTAATGTGTCGATATTATGACTTGCGTTGTAGTCATCGTGGTATTGGTATTGTAACATTTGATATGATCGAGGACGCGGTGGTGGAAATAAAAATGGTAGAGTAGAACTATGATTGTGCTACCGAATAGAACTAAGTGTATACATGGTGTTTATTTTAATATAAGTATTCGTATTATGTATCGGTACAGTCGGGACATCCTGTGTTTTTACAGCGTACATTTTTTAGATAATTACCAAGTATTTTTGTCTGTAAGCGTTTCTTCAATATATGCCTGCTTTGTATGCATGTGTATTCAGCTTCAAGGTTGTTCCATATTGTGGGGAAGGCGTGGTGTGGTAATCTTCCAGAAAATTTGGTTCTAGGTTTTTCTAATAGCAGGGGATTAGGGTGTCTTGGAGTTGATTTTGCTCGTTTGTTGTACATCATTTTAAAAGAAGCCGACAGGCGGTCATAATACCAGTCATGCACGAACATTGTAGAATTGATGGTGTGTAAGTCATATATTTTCAAGATATTTTCTTTTTTAAAGAGCGGGTCTGTGTGACTCCTATACTTCTTATTGCATATTATACGCATTGCTCGTTTTTGTAATAGAAAATTTTTCTTGACTTCTGGAACATGTCCCCATATTTGGATACCGTAAACTAATTGGCTTTGAATCAATGCATAATACAAAGTTTTCACCGCTTTACTCGGGAAAAAATGTTTCACCTTATTGATACAATATATTGCATGTGATATTTTAGAGCAGATTATGGATACGTGCTTTTTGAACGTCAAGTTCTCATCAATATGGATACCTAAAAATTTTGTTGAGGATTCGTGCCCAAGATTCCCTATTCGATTCAATTCATTGTGATTTAACTTTATTTTCAAAGTATTCCATTTTTTGTCATTATTCGGTGGGTGTATGAGCATATAGTTGCTTTTATTAATATTAATTGCAAGTTTATTACAGCAGCACCAATCGAATACATTGGCTAATTCGTTGTTGACATAACTTTGTACTAATTCCCAATTTTTACCGCTTGTAAAGAGAGTGGTATCATCGGCATACGATAAAAAGTCCATTGTTGTAGAATTTGCCATATCATTCACGTATATTAAAAATATTATTGGCCCAAGAATGGAGCCTTGTGGGACTCCACAGGAAGTATTCATAAGGTTTGAAGCACCCCCGCAATATTCAACATATTGTCTCCTGTTATATAAATAACTATGGAACCACGACTTTGCTACACCCCTAATAACATAGTGGTCAAGTTTTGATAGCAGTATATTGTGGTCTATTGTATCGAACGCTTTAGATAAGTCAAGGAATAGGGCCAGGGTGGAATCCCGTGTCGGTTTATCATTATTATTAACGAAATGATCTAGAAGATGCATAATAGGATGAAACGTTGAGTGGTTTGGTCTAAATCCATATTGGTGTTTATATAATATTTCATTGTCTTTAAGAAAATCTACAAGTCGTTTTTGCATTAATTTTTCAAGCAGTTTAGAGAACGATGGAAGGATACTGATTGGACGATAGTGTGTTATTTCCTTGGCGTTGTTTATTTTGGGAATGGGAACTACTTTATAGATTTTCATGTTCATTGGGACTATTCCCTGTTCAAACGAAAGATTAAATATATACTTAAGTGCTGGGGCTATTATGAAGATAGTCTCTTTTATGAGTTCAGTCGATATGCCGATGTAATCTTTGCTCTTTTTTCCTTTCATAGAATAACATGTTAATATTATTTCCTGAATGGATGTGGGTTCGATTTCTAATTCGTTTGCTTGTCTATTTCGAAGGTAGTCAGTAAAGTCGGCGTCTGAGGTTTCAGAATGAATAGAACTGATAGTGTTTTCACCGATTTTTGAAAAGTAGTCATTAAATGTTTTGGCTATTATGTTTGGGTCAGATAGCTCTATATTGTTATCATTAAATATCTTAGGATAGTTACACGATTTTTGATTTTTATTGATGGCATTTTAAAGAATTTTCCATGTGTTTTTTATATCATTTTTATTTTGTTCTAGACAGTCAGAATAATAACTATTTTTACTTTTCCTAATTAGTTTATTATATAATTGACGATAATTTATGTAGGCAATTTTATTTGTGTCCGAAGGCGAATTCAGTTTATTACAGTAGAGTTCTCGTTTGGTGATTGATGATTTGATTAGTCCAGATGTCATCCATGGTGCGCCTTTGATATATTTCTTGGGTACTTTCCGTGTTACGAGCGGAAAAGCTAGGTCGTGCGCGGTCATGTATATTTCTAAAAAAAATTCATATGCCTTTTCAGATGAGTTGCAACTGAGAACTGAGTCAAATTTACACGATTTTAACAAGTTTTTGAATATATGTACATTATTAATATTATAGTTCCTATATGTAGCTTTTTTATGGGAGGGGTTTAAGGGTGTCTGCTTGTTTGCTTCAGAGATGAATATACCGAAATGATCGGAAACATCGCAGGTAATTATCCCTGTTTGGTGACTATCTTGCATTTTGTTGGTATAGATATGATCAATTATGGTGGCAGAGCGTTCGGTTAATCTTGTAGGTTTCGTAATCATGGGCATGAATCCTCTTGTAAAAACATTATTTATGAAATCGTTAGTTTTTGCATGCGTATCGAAATTGAGAAGGTTAATGTTGATGTCTCCTATTATGTAAGACTTGGCTTTTTTCAATTTCTCTAAGATATTATCGAATTTCTAGCATAAATTTGTCCAAGTCGGCCTTCGGTGCTGTATTTGGTCTATAAATACATCCTATTATGTAAGTATCGTTCGCTCCTCGGTGTATTTCTACAAATATTGTTTCTATTACGTGGGGTATAAATATTGTCAAGTCGGGTCTTAGTTTGTATTGTATATTTTCCTTGATGTAAATACCAACACCGCCTCTGCCATCGTCGCCATCGGGTCGAGTATTAAATTCTAAGGGGTGATATCCTGGAAGTGAGAAGTCTGAGGATCTATGCACATTGAATATTTCTGTTAGGGCGATAACATCAAACATATATTCTTCTGAATTCAAATCACAGAGTAGGTTTTTCAAGTCTTCATAATTTGCGTTAAGGCTTCTGCAATTTATGCCAAAAGGAGAGAATTTTATGTTATTTGAGAGAAATTCTTTACCCTCTGTGGGCGAGAGAAATTGGCAGGTATTTTGATTCCAGATTTGGATGCTGTCGGGATCAAATTCGTCTCCTTCTATTTGAGACCATTTCGCCGCGAAGTCATGCGTACGCGCGTCCCTTACCTCACTCAAAGTTATGTTATTTGCAGACATAATGGGGGGTTTCTAAGGTGTTGTTATGTGGGCCCCTGATTACGACCATTTGGTTATGTCGTAGTACTGAACGTCTGTACATATACATGGAAACTAATATGGATATAATAAATTAATTTAAGTTTAACTTTCAATTTCAATTTTTTTGGTGGAGTTATGTCAAAGAAAATGTATCCGTGCATGATTGGAGATTATATACATGCGGAAGAAAGAGATTATTATATTATGCGAGTCAATATCAATTGTGGAACAAAACAAATTATACGAATAAGTATACACATCTTGAAGTACGTGCAAATCAACAATTGAACAAGTGCTTATTTATATACAGCCATTGGCTATCGAAATAGCGATGATGTCGCATCAGTGACTCCCCAGTGCCATCCCCAAATCCCGTCCCTGAATGGCGAGGCATATATCCAGATAGGCGCGGATCAACGATTTCTACGAGTCAAGCAATGAATCCGCACAGCCTCATTAGAAAGGATATTTATCTATAATACATACCCAAAGAGGGGACCTCACTTTAAACATATTTGTATTTATGCATATATTGTCATCTCGATATTTATTATGAGCGAGATACGATACAGTACCATACTGTCAAAGGCGCACGATTGGCGAAAAAGCGAATTATTCTGGCCCTTGCTGTATCCATCCACTGGAATCGAGTATCAAAATATTATGATTCTTCCGTCATCAAATTCGCACGCTTTTTTCCTGCAACCACTAACCACGCGTGATGCGAGACTGAATCAGACTGCTGTGGGGACAGTCTATTGAAAGTTTGTTTTCACATGTATGCTATTTCGGTTGGATATTCGTGTGGAATATAATTCGTTCGTTATATTTTGTTCTATAATTTGTATGTGTATATGCCAGAACTTATGGAACAGCTGTAGAAGGAAATGTAGCTGAATGCATTGCCACGTAGAGAAAAAAGCCGCTCGCACCTGCTCGCACGACAGTTTATTGTCTCCGTTTCAAATTTGATTCGCTATTGTTGATACACACGAGATGAACATGTGCGTTAGTTCGTGTTGTCGATGATATTGATAATATAATTCTGGATATGTGGTGAGTATCATTATTTAAACATTTTCGGATATCAGTTAATATCATCAATACATCCAATTTGGGAGAATATTAATTAGCTGAATTGATAATAATAGTCCCGACGTCTGCCATAGGCAACCCTAGACCCGATGGCATTTCTAGTGGCGCACGCCCCCCCCCCCCCCATACCCACAGGTACATGTAACAAATATTTTATTACTTACTATAAAAAAGAAAGGTATGCCATTCTGGCGGCCAAATTTAAATTTGGTTTGGCGCCTTGGCCGGCGGGGGGTTAATCTGCACCGATTTAATTCGGGTAAACGGCTAAATATACAATAACTTACGTATACATACAGTATAATATGCGATTACCACTGCATATGTTGCTTATTTCCTTATTCCAATAAAAAGTGTGTGTATTTGATATCTTAGATGATTTTATATAAGTGACAAGTCAATATTTAGTCGGTATATTCACAGTGAATTGTAGCTGGCAGCTGATTGGTTTAAATATAAAAATACTTCTTTATTTTTTTTCCGTATGTCACATGACTTTTGTTGATAGACAAAACGACATGCTGTCAAATATGGACGCTCGAAGTTGCAACCAGGAAGTAATTTTCAAATTTCCCGCAAATAATCCATAAATAACGCGGCGAATCGGTGAACATAAATAATTCACTGCGGGTACCAGATGAAATACGGATGGATTCCCGATCAAGGTGCAATGTTTTGTCGTTGTAAACAGTTAGTAATACCAAATATTGTCAAATTCAAGCAGAGAGGGCACAAGGTAGCACATTTCGTATACTAATCTGTTTTTTAACATAAGTCATAAAACATTTTGCCATTTACCCGAACAAAATCGGTGCACATTAACTCCTACACGGCCGAATCAACAATGGCTGCTCAATCTTGCCACCAGAATGTCCGGCCTTATTTAATAAATAGAGCATGGCTTGGAGTGAAATACGCCGATATAGTGCATAGTGAGGTTGTGTAGTTCACGACGCGAAGCGGAGTGAACTACACAACCGCACTATGCACTATATCGGCGTATTTCACGACAAGTCATGCTCTAATTATTATATTGTATCGAACAAATGCAGAAATTAAAGGCAAACCAGTGGGCAAACACCATTTGTTTTAAAAGAAAAAGAAATAATATGTAAAAAAAAAAATAAAAAAAATTTAATTCCTCTTTGTTCAGGTTTGTTTGTTTTTTTGTTTTTTAATTAATTCTTTGTAATTTTGATTTAGCAGTAGGAAACTACTATTTTCAACTTTTACTAAGTTCAGACAATTGATGTTCGCCTTACTGAAGCTTTAATTTGGATCAGCGGCGAAATAACAAGTAGTTTCAGAACAAAGTTTGATGTAGTGTTCGTTACTATTTTTAGTAGTCAAAACTACATATGCATAGTGCACGATGGGAGAGACTTGAAGGCGTAGTATACAACTACGACTAATAGAGTCGAGTAGCCAACCAATCGGAAAGCTTGATTTCAATAACAAAGTCACGTGAGATACAATATATGTATATAGTATATATATAAAAAAAAAATTCACAAGCGCCTGTGCCCATACCCTGCGTTGAGGTATCTATTTCACAACATTTTTCAACTAAACAATGAATGCTGGCCTTATTGTCTCACCATATATTTTCAGTCGGTACTCCCCGCCACAAGTTGACGCCAAAAGTTCCCTGTGTCGGTGTATCTAAATCCTTTAATCGGACATTACTAAACTGTCGAATATTGGTGACCTGGATAAGTCGTCCATATTCACGTTCTTGTTGACATTTTACACAAGACCACGTGCTCGGAAGAACTACTGGGTAATTTACTACGTCCGGTTTGGCCTATAGTCCATTTCACGAATAACAGTTAACTGATTTCAAGATTTTATTGTTAGCAAACCATTACAACGGTGTGAGTGTGGAATATAGTGAAACATCCTAGTTGAACCAAGCGAACAATATAACTTCTATCTTGTGTATATACTATTACAGCATAGTGTTAAATGTTAGTAATTATGTAGGCCTTGAAGATTTACCTGCATATCTATAGCTAGGAATGCCTACATACAAAATCTCATTTTTTGGTATGTGGCTTTGTAGATGTTCGCCAATCGCCATGGCTGCATGCATGTGTCATAGACATGATACCTATAAGTATTCATCGTATTTTGTTTCTTTTTATTGGCTTGGTATGCAAACTGACATTAAATTGGACATTTTCGACAAATGTATCTGCTAACCGATAAAACAATCTCACTTCTTATAATTTCACTTTTAACAAATGGTGGGTGAGAGACATCTCATTTTAGTGATTATGGGGTATAAAAGGACGTAAAAAAAATCTCAATAGAACGATATATAGATGTTCATCGAGCGTTAGCTCATAACGCAAAACATAGACTGGTCAGTTTGTTTTTCTGACATTTACGACAATTTTGTCGCATAAAATAAATAAAAATACGATGAGAAACTGGAAATGTTTATGCACATTCCGGACGGGATATATGTCCCTGGCACATATTTGAAATTTCACGGAAAATATGAAAGATAACAAAGTTATAGCCTAATTAGTTTTATAGACCCGTTCTAAATATCCCATAGTAAAGCTGAAGGGGTCACTGTCACCAAAAAAAGTGCCGAAGGGTACACAGGATTTTCAAAATGTGCTGAAGGGTACACAGTGTTTGAAATGTCGTTCTAAAATCATTCAGTTTTCGTATCTGCCATGATTTCTGTTAGAAAATAATTGTTTACATTCCAATGAATATTAAAATGTACTGAAAACAAACTGCTAATGGGCGCCAGACTTTCATAAACACAATTTTAGTAATGGTGTTCGTGCCGGTCACAAATCCTGTGTACCCTTCAGCATATTTTCAAACCATGTGTACCCTTCAGCACTTTTTTTGGTGAGAGTGACCCCTTCAGCCATAGTAAATGCATGCCGACGATAAGCAGGTGTGCGTAGAAATACCAAGCAGAACCAAGTTGGAGAAAACTAAGGCGGAAAATGACACTTAAAGCATGTTTTGTGCTGTATAATGAAGAAGTAAACCATAATAATGCAACATGATGTGATTTTATTTGAGTTTTGTTGACATATAGCGAGCGTAAATCTAAAAACAAACAGTGCGGCGATCGCGAAAACTTTTCAGCTTGGTAGGCCTATTTCGTCATTTACAGATCGCTGTGTTTGGATACTTTCCGTCACAGAACGCAACATAAGCTCCATCCTGAGTTCAGTCTCCTATATGCACAGGACTTACCCTGCCAGCACCTACATGGAATGTGAAGCAATGTCGTATTTATTTATTTTAGAAGCAAATTTGATACCTCCTATATACATATTTATTTTTAGATATGTGTAGGTTACAGCTAATTCTGCATTATTCTGAGAAACATAAATGTCCATATTCCGTCGTTTGAAAATGGTCTAGGTCAAGCCAAAATGAATTGTAACTGACAAAACACTTCTGTAAAAAATATATTTTATTTAAAAAAATACACGTGCCTGCAGCGTTAAGACTTCTCTTGGCGCGGAGACTAAACTCTGTCTGCAGCTTGAACGCAACAGTCAATAGTTATTCGTGAAATGGACTATAGGCCAAACCGGACGTAGTAAATTACCCAGTAGTTCCTACGAGCACGTGGCCGTGTGTAAAATGTCAACAAGAACGTGAAGATGGACGACTTATCCAGGTCACCAATATTCGACAGTTTAGAAATGTCCGATTAGAGGATTTAGATACACCGACACAGGGAACTTTTGGCGTCAACTTGTGGCGGGGAGTACCGACTGAAAATATATGGTGAGATAATAAGGCCAGCATTCATTGTTTAGTTGAAAAATGTTGTGAAATAGATACCTCAACGTAGGGTATGGGAGACCACCAGCCGCCCTAATGGGCAGTTTGAGCTGGTCATTAGGGCGGCGTAGTGTCTAGGCAACCCCACATTATATTATGAGGCTACCGAGGGCCAACATCAGGCCCATATAAAATATCAAACTAGGATGGATAATTGTTTCATAATGACATAGGCTATATTGTGAAAGTCATAATTTTGGTAGCAATATATAAGGCTAATTCATTTACATATGGATGTTTCACTGTGGAAGTGCATGGAATATACATTTAATTCATTGCATCACAGCTAGATAACAAATGAGACTCATTCTTAAGCTTAAGCTAATGGCGGAGACATGGTGTTCTAATTCTCACCATCCCGTGTATTTCCTTATCTTGTAGTGATGGAAATTTATGCCATCAGCTAGAGAGTGAGTAGATGGGCGCGAAGCGCCCGGGATGGTCGAAAAGATCGAGTGATCTTCTCCTTCACCCCACGGTTTGTTGTTGTTGGAGATATAGCACACAGAAAATAATCACGTCTGAACTCGGCAAAAGCGGACATAATGAATTAATGTTATTTCGTTGATTGAATTGATTGGATGGATTATTTGGGGAAGAGCCCACGAGCTTTAATATGGGGTGTGAGGGGTGTCCGCCATCAGCTAGCATTCACTTTAAACTATTTATGTATTTGACATAAATGTATATGATTATATAATTAGGACTGGGTTTAGTGTAATTTGTGTAAAGAATAATTTATATATAGAGGATCTCACATGAGTTCCTATTTTATACGGAATTTATCAACCGAGTTCACTAAATTCGATTTGAGCCGAGGTTTACCGAGGCTCAAATAGAATTTAGAGGACGAGGTTGATAAATTACGTATAAAATAGGACGAGTGTGAGATACCTTTTATCACATGATCAAATAAACCCGAAGCAACGCGAAATATTCATCGAAAACAACAATCATAAACTACAGCGATCGCAAGTTATCTGAAGAACGCCGTGACGTCATCGCACGCGCTGGTATTAAACGTGTCTATTACCGATAATTATGAAAATGCTTTTATGGCCAAATTATGTGATAAATTACAATTGCATTGTAATTTTGTAAATAATTATGTATGCATTGTAATTAAGATAAATGTTGATATGTGGAAGCTGTATTTCAATTTCAAGTACATGCACCCCTATTTTGAATATAGGTTCATTCTAGTCAAAAGTGTAATTTGTTTAAATCCTATAATATGGGGATTTTGACACTAGTGGGTCCATTTGTTCCGAAATAGACCATTCCTGCTCCACCATAAGTTTGTGCATTTATATCAAGAGTCTCATTTGGTCATAAATGTGTTGGAGCTGTTTTATATATAGTAGCATTTCCTGTCCCTGTTTGTGAAAAGAGATAAGGAAGTTCCTGTCACTGTTAGTGAAAAGAGATTAGAAAGTCATGCCAATAATACAATAACAATGAGTGCTTGCTACATTATAACATGTTACATTTGAATTAATTTGTATAAACACAAGTCTTCAATGAGAAAAATTTATGTACTAAATATAGCAAACTAGGTTCATTGTAGTGAACAGCGTAAGTTGTTCAAGTCCTATAATATGAGAATTGCGAAATCAGTGAAACCATTCGTCTTGAAATAGTCCATTCCTGCTTCACCATAGTTAGTGCATTTAGCTCAAGAGTACCGGTATTTGGAGCTTCAATTAAAAGAAAAAATGGATGACCAAACAAAAAGAAACAGAAACAAAAGACATTTATTTATATTCATTTGATTTTGATTAATTATGAAATATTTGAGTTACCAGTATTTATAAAATGGCTATTTTATCAACATTCACTTCAAACAACTGTCTCAGATTGAAGAAGAAAACATTACTACAGATATTGCGACTTGCCGCAATATTTTGCATAGTATTCAATTTATCAGAGTTTTCCGAAATAGTAATGAGTGTCAAATCAGATATGATATATTGATATTCTTCATTAATGTACGGTACATGTATACACGTATGGATGGTTTACTAGCTTGCTAATCACTTGATTTTGATTAGTTCAGTTATTTGAGTTACAACTTACCAGCATTATTATTGATAGTTTTCAGATAGTATTCACTTCTTCAAACAACTTACTACCATTTTAAAGTTCAATATTAATCAGGAATACTATGTTCTATATATGGTAACATTGTCTGTCCCAGATTGAAGAAGAAAACACTACTACAACTGTGGTGACTTGTTACAATATTGTACATAATATTTATCTTATTAGAGTTTTCCCGAAACAAAGAGTATCAAATCAGAAATGATCTATTCTTCAACAATGTTTGGTATGTGCATACATGTATGGATGGTGAGTTTGATCAATTATGAAGACATTTGAATTGCCAGTCTTTTCAAAAAGGTTATTTTGACAACATTCATTTATTCAAACAACTTACTGACATTTTAGCAATGTTAATCAGGATTATTATGTTATATATATAGTAACATTGCCTGTCCCAGATTGAAGTGTAAAAACAATGTCAATCAAGAATATTATGTTCCATATATAGTAACATTGCCTGTCCCAGGTTGAAGTGAAAGACACGACTACAATTATGGCGACTTGTTATAATATTGTATGTAGTATTTAGCTTAATATCAGACTTTTCCGAAATATAGAGTGTCAAATCAGAAGTGATATTTTAATATTCTTCAATAATGTGCGGTACATGTATACAAGACATTCCATCTCTTGTTATAGATATGCCCACACTAGGTGGTATGCCACAAGAGGGTATGCACCGGACGACAGTCCACCTCTTGTCATTATTGGAATTAAAAGAGTTCTTTTCTTGGTTTCAGAACTTGGAAAATAAAATCTCTAAAGAATATCAGCAGCAGAAGGGGGATGAAAAGTTCATAGATCAAAAGAAACATGTCCAGTATCTGCATCAGAAGCTGGCTCATATACAGAAACTGATCGTCGACTACGACCAGGCTCAAATCAGCACATAGCAATCCACAGAAAAATCCAAATTTTAGTTCTTATTGAGAAATTCACGTCAAATCTTAAGCTGTTTCTCATGTATAATGGTACGTCAGTCTTTGCTGCCATGTGTGATAATCCGAAGCTTGTGTACTTGTGAATTTGCTCATTAGAAATGTTTGACAAATTCAATTTATAGCTATAATGGTTATATCTAGCTATTATAGTTTAATATGATTATTGCTGTTGAATAAATTACAACAATAATATTTCACTTTAATAGCTATAGTAGTTAGATTTGAGATGTTTCCTGACCTGCTAGTGCTAGACCATATTGATTTCCGATTTAACATCCTTTATATGAATAATCGTGAATTTTATTTCGCATATCAGTTAAACAATTATTCCTTTCTTGCCGAACTTACAAAAAGTTCAAATTACTTTGGAAAGAAAATTTTAAATGCACATGGTACGATAATGCGAAACGCAAAATTTAGATTTGAAATTTTTTATTTAGCTTTGGTTTTATTCCTCAGAATCGAATCTTAATTTTCAAATTAAATTACAAGGCCTTACCAATTTCCTTTAACACTTTACCCAACAGAACGGCCCTGTGCCAATGCATTCTCTAATATATGCGAGTCGACCATAGGTCGCCTCGCATATATAAGAGAATGCATTGGCTTAACACATATTAAAAATGATAAAATTGTCAAAGAATGTAGAGAAATATTATAAAAATTGTTAAAAAATTATAAAATTGTTAAAGAATGTAAGAAAAAAATGGTAAAAAAAGATTTTTTTTAGGCCAATGCATTCTCTTATATATGCGAGGCGACCTATGGTCGACTCGCATATATAAGAGAATGCATTGGCACAGGGCATAACTGTAACCATCACAATGTGGTCAATGAACCGGTTCCAATGATATCCATATTTGTATGGTGTTATTGAGACAGACCGAAGATATTTTAGGTTGTTGAAGCTTTATATGGGCGTTTTTGGCCGGTTTGTTGGGTAAAGGGTTAAATTGAATGTAAAATGGAATGGATACATTAATATTCTCTATCAGAAGCAGTAACTTAAGAGTCGGTCACAGTTTAGATAAGTTTATAATTATTGAGTCTCATGTGGCTGGTATATTGTAACTCTGGCATGTGATGTGCATGTGGCTTATATTGTTGATGACTATCATTTTGTATGAGAAACAGTATGTTTGATTTGGCGTTGACTTTTAGCTTTATCATTTTTCTTTTACCGAGGTTGGTGATCAGTGTTTTATTTTATTATTTATTTCTGATTCTCAATGTGCTTGATTCTGATTGGTTCTGGTCATAGATGTCTGCTGTCAACACAATTTTCTTTTTCTGACTTGGCATAAAATTTATTGTGGCCATTTAGCATGAACATCGTCTGACCTCACAACTTGAAATTTATTATCTCTCCTGTGACCTTAAAATGAGATTGAAGAAGAAGAACAACCCAAACATTTGAAATACCAAACATTTAAAATCTCGCTTCATCAAAGAACGTCACTCATCACCGTTTTATATATTCCAAAATAAATAATAAATATACACATTTCTATGTAGTTCACTTGTCATGGTTTTAACTAAGAAGATAAGGGTTGTGTTTAAAGTATTACAATAACACATAGTGAGAGACAGACAACTTGTGTGCAATAACTTAACTGGTTCAGTGCTGAAAGCCCATATTTGGACCCTATGTAAGAGTGCTGGAAGCCCAGATATGGGCTTTGGCAATTACACTGTCTTGTTTAGTCTACTTTTGTTTAGTTTAATCATTTAAATAGCGTTTGTCAGGTAATATTTAAGAAATATTGTTAAATATATAATTAAATTGTGACATTGTGAAGTTTGAATGGATGCCGACCAATAAAATTGTCAGAAAAGGTACTTCTATCGCGAAAAGTTTGAGAAAATTTACAAATGTTTTGCCCAAAGGCGGCCGACAATGAAGCTCATAACCATAACATAATCAAACATCCAGGCTCATATCCATAACCTACTTTGACAAACAGACAACCAGGCTCATAACCATAGCCAAATGAGACATTCAGGCCCATAACCATAGCCTAATGAGACATCCAGACTCATAACCATAGCCTAATGAGACATCCAGAACCCATAACCATAGTCTAATGAGACATCCAGGCTCATAACCATAGCCTAATGGCTAATGAGACATCTAGGCCCATATCCATAGCCTAATGAGACATCCAGACTCATAGCTATAGCCTAATGAGACATCCAGGATCATAACCATAGCCTAGTGAGACATCCAGGCTCATAACATAATCACAAATGTATATATATGGGGGTCATATTTGAGAAAAGAGTGCAAATTACCTACTCCGTGCATAAAATTCAATGATTTTCTGTTTATTGAAATAAATATACGAATTTTGTTATGTGTATGTAGGATATTTAGCAGCGAACCAGTTAAGATATGGTCACAATAATGAATAACCCACAGACAATCTGTGTGCAATAACTTGGGATATGGTCACAATAGACACAATAACCCACAGTGAGATCCATACAGGGGAGCAGACGACACTCATAATTATTTCTGTTTGAGGCTCTCTATGGGGTATTCTAACTGGATACGGATATATCAAATTAAGACATGAAATAACCACAAAATAAGCATTTTCTAAATGTCTGAATGCTATGTACCCCTTTCATTACTAAATGGATTCTCCCATTCAGTTATAAAAGTATACATTGGGATGATGAGACATCCGTTTGGAGGGTGTTTTGATAATATGCATCAAGCAGACATAGGATTCCTATAGAGTCATTTGGAGGGAATAATCACCAATCGACCTTATGCTGTTTGTTGAAATTATTATCTGAACATTTCCCCCAAAAGAAACAATTGTCAGAAAGTATTTAGTAATGAAAGGGTCAGTCCTTTTAATTAGCCCTCGGCATTCGGCACTGCCGAGGAGATTACGATTTTGCGTCGGCATTTTTTTTGCCGAGGGAGAAGTTTCCAACTTTCGAGGTACTGTAAGTGAGTGTCGACATTTCTTATCAGGCCAAAGAAAAAAAGTCTTTTGGTTTGGGTTTCCCGACCGATCCTATTTTTTGCATGTAACCCTAAACATTTTAATGACCCGCCGGCAAAAATAGAAAAAAATCACCGATCGTCAATACCACAAATCGGCGAAAACGGTACGCGCAGGTTTAATAGTACGTTTCTAATGACCGGATGTATGGCGGTACACGCTTTTAGTAGTACATGTATGTACGTTTCTTTGGGCACTGAATTTATCGATCTCGATTCGCGATATCGTCTGGATGTTTTCACAATGGCATCAGTTTTGTCCTTAATATTAAAGATTAAAGAAATGTGAACATAATTTACAAGAAATAAAAACACTGAAAGCATTAAATGGTTCATGTGGGATCATGATACAAGTCAACTCAAGTATATAAAATTTGAAAATGCATGTAATAATCAAACATAGTATCATATGTTAGACAAATTGACAAGTTATACATTCAATTATCATAAATGTATGCAGTTTGCTGTGTACTGTGTGTAGTGGACTGTGTCCTCAAGATATTCACCTGCTCACGATGTAACTAACATGATTTTAAAGCATTTTCAGCCTAGGCATTGTTTTTGCCTAGGGGTATTTTTCCTAATTAAAAGGACTGAAGGGTTCAACGGTCATTGCACAATATTTATTTTTTCTCTTAACATTTGAGTTGACTTCAGATATAGAAAATGCGTAAGGGGTTGGGGGGAGACTCAACTGACCAATTCTAATTGGGGATTTCCATGTATACCTCCCGAGAAAGTTACGGACTGTAAAGTGTACATGGGTGTGACTTGTTACAATATTGAAAATACCACGCATATATCTGGTGTATGAGCTCAGAAGCTTAGTTCACATGTTTGGATATTTTTTGAATTTTGTATTGATTTTCCAAAAGCAAGTGTTGTGATTCCAGAAAAAAAATCTCGAAAATAAATTTGTGAGGAGAAATAATAATTTAACAATTGAATATTAGGACTGTTTTTTTTTCAATGATAAACCTGCTTTAGTTCATAGACAACTGCTTCATTAATAACTTTACCCAACAGAACGGCCCTGTGCCAATGCATTCTCTTATATATGCGAGTCGACCATAGGTCGCCTCGCATATATAAGAGAATGCATTGGCTTAACATATTAAAAATGATTAGGCCAATGCATTCTCTTATATATGCGAGGCGACCTATGGTCGACTCGCATATATAAGAGAACGCATTGGCACAAGGCATAACTGTAACCATCACAATGTGGTCAATGAACCGGTTCCAATGATATCCATATTTTGTATGGTGTTATTGAGACAGACCGAAGATATTTTAGGCTGTTGAATCTTTATTTGGTCGTTTTTGGCCGTTTTTGGCCGTTTTGTTGGGTAAAGGGTTAATAACTTTTGCTACCGAGATTTGCATGGAAATCCCGATTCAAAATTGGTCACTTAACCTCCCCCATACGATAGAATCTAGCACATTGACGATTAGGGGATTTATTTATTATTGTTAAGTTATCTCCCTTGTGAAATGCTTCCCATTTATTCAGCGATGTGGAAGCTGAGTGTAGCATGCATTTCACCCGAGCTTGGTTGTGGTTATTTTTCAGTTCGCTTCGAGAGAACGCCGAGTGACTCTTTCTTGGACAACATGCTTTGTTGCTGTCGTTATAAATACATGATCAAATCTCTATTTTATACGTCAATCGAAAATGTCTCCCTATAAAAGATTCAAATAACACAACATATTTGTCTGAATGCCTTAACCCTTTCATGAAGGTAGCTGTGCTGGTGCAGCATTAAATATCCTGTACCAGTGCATTCTCTTATATATAGGAGCCTCACATATATAAGAGAAAAGATGGTCTCTTCATGGCACTACAGTGGCTCAATCGGTTAGAGGTACAACTCCAAGCTGTTTTGCCCTTCATCACTGGTGATAAGGGTTCAAATTCACATGTTTCCATCGTGGACTTTTTAACTCAAAATAGTTATCTGGTGGAGTTGTCAGTTACTCGCCAATGGTCAGTGGTTTGCCACACATGGTCAATGAGTTTATCGACCATTGAAATCACTGTTAGATTAGCCGTAAGTGTGCGGATTTCCTCCACCACTAAAACTGGCTATGTCGTGATATGGCCTTGGTTGCTGAAAGCGACATTAAACCCAATATTTTATATTTCATTTATATTCCATATTTCACATAAAAGTGTTTTAAAAGATGCATATAAACTGTCCCAATTCAAAGATATCTATTCATAGAAAAATTTATTTCCCGAGTGAGAGAAGTTCCAGTTGACTGGTTTCCCTGACACAAAATTATTATTTTATATTTTATTGTATAGAGAGGGTCAACTGTAACTGATTGAAATCTATTAGATTCCTTCTGCCCAATTATGCAAATGGAACACTAAAACACATAACTTGTCAACCATATTAGTTTTATTATCTTGACGTATTCTGACCTAATACCTATTTTTAGATGCATAAGAAATCCAAGATGGAGGCATTTTCGACTGACTATTGAACAGAGTTTTGATTGTTGCGTATTTATAACAACAGACTTTGTTGATATTAATATGTCGCCATAGTTTTTTGGGTATGCATGTTCCATGCCCAATAAGTTGTAGATGCATCAAAACTCTCCACAACGATGCATAAATAGTGAAATTATTCCTACATGTATGATAATACCATACTCGTATTTAAATTTGCACTGTATTTTTAAATTGTTTTTAAATTTTAAATCTGGTTGCGAATTCTGACAAAAAGATTTCTTCAGTTACGTCCAGCTGCAACCTCAGTCCTGGAGTGAAAATGAGAACAGTTTGTCATATGTGACCCGCCATATCAATTCCAGTCGTAAGTCGGGATTTGTTTTGCCCTGTGCCAATGTATTCTCTTATATATGCGAGTCGACCATAGGTCGACCATTGGCCTAACAATTTTTTATCATTTTTTTTAAATAAATGTTTCTTACAATTTTTAGGACATAAAATAAAAAACATCCATTACCCTGCAGGGAGCCCCACACATATATAGAAGCATATAGAAGAGTGTCGTCTGCTCATGTTTGTCTGGGGCTCTTTATGGGTGAAATTATAAAATTGTTAAAGAATACAAGACAAAATTATTAAAATTGTAAAAATTTGTTAGGCCAATGCATTCTCTTATATATGCGAGGCGACCTATGGTCGACTCGCATATATAAGAGAATGCATTGGCACAGGGTAAAAAAAATCGCGACTTACGACTGTATTTGATATGGCGGGTCACATATTATAAAGAGGTTCTATATAAGTTTGCCTGTGGGCTGGTAAGTTATTTGTTGCATGAATATATTTTTATTTTGGTTATTTATCTATAATCAGGTCAGATGCATCCTGGATTTAACTATAATAGGTAAATATGAATATCATTGTTTTGTAAATTTGATACAACAGGCATAACCCAATATATTTCACACGAAAATGATTCAAAAACAGTATCATTCTAAATCGGTACCATGTTTGTTTTTGTGACGAAATGACATGTTTAGATCCATGCAAATGATTAATCGTGAGATGGCACATGACAAGGAAGTCAATTAAAATTCAATTGGTCTATATCTTGTTGTGAAGGAGTGATGGACAGTATCGTCATGGTAATGCCATTTAGAAAGGCATACTTATGCCATTATTAATTAAAATAAGCTGGCGCTAAAGGTTGCAAAACCAATTTTCTCACGATTCTTCATTTGCTGTGATGTTGTTAATAGTGCAATTTGGTTGTGATGCGTGATTCCTAAGTCTCCACAAAAACAGGGAACTAGTGTATTTGACAGTGTGTATTTGACACTGTCTAAAATAGCTAAATATAACTATTGAATTCAGAATACGCCTGACCTGATCTATGATCTGATGATTATCATAGTTATCCATGTAAATTCAATTCAGTATTTGGAGCGTGACAATATTTAATTAATTTTCAGCAATGACTGTCTTCAATCTGATCGCAGAAACACATCCATTTATTCCATTTTTTTTTTCTTCAGGGGTTCACGAAAATCTTGACCAGGAATTACTTATCGCTGAATTTTAAATTCTTGCAATAAGTAGCCCTACCGGTATTGTACAAATTTAAATATGAGTACAGTGTCTTTATTTCATAACCAAAGAAGCATGATAGTGTATATCACCAATTTCTGGTCTGAATGTCATAATGGATGTTTTTTCTGATGGGTGAGTGGTTGCATAGCAACCAGCAGAAACCATTCAAATCCAATATAACCATTAAGATCACAATTAGAAAACAATTGCTAGATTTTCATTCCCATCATTATCTCAACATTTCCTAATGGAACTACTTGTTTACCCTTTCATGATGGGAGCTGCGCTGGTGCAGCATTAAAGATCCTGTGCCAGTGCATTCTCTTATATATGCGAGTCTCCCAAAGGCAGCCTTGAATATATAAGGGAATGCACTGGCTTACACGTACAAGGTAAATATTGTCAGGCCAATGTATTCTCTT
This sequence comes from Siphonodentalium dalli, assembly GCA_032622095.1. Lineage (NCBI taxonomy): Eukaryota > Metazoa > Mollusca > Scaphopoda > Gadilida > Siphonodentaliidae > Siphonodentalium > Siphonodentalium dalli. The sequence continues at coordinate 251,918,223 of CP136063.1, forward strand.
ATATATGCGAGGCTCCCTATGGGAGAATCACATATATAAGAGAATACATTGGCACAGCGTTATCACAAAATTTCAGGAAGCTCCAGTCATGAATGAGTTAACTAGTACTTAGTAAAGAAACGGTTAAGTCATATTATGTGTTTAACCCTTTCAGTGCCAGGGGCCGATCTCATCGGCCCTAATTCACGGTTGAATTTTTTTGGGTATGCTTAAGCATGCTATTGCAAATTTAAAAACAAACTGGATAAAACCTTAAAGGCATGTTATAACTCAAAACTATCACCAAGTATTCATAGTAATAATTTTGATGCCCATGAAAAACGTAAGATTCCCTGGCACTAAACCAACAAAATAAGTCTATTAAAGAATATAAGAAAAAATTATTAAAATTGTAAAAAATTGTAAAAAATAATAACAAATGATGAAAAATTGTTAGGCCAAAGCATTCTCTTATATATGCGAGGCGACCTATGGTCGACTCGCATATATAAGAGAATGCATTGGCACAGGGTATATGGGTTGATACAAAAATCGGACCTGGCACTGAAAGAGTTAAAAAAGTCAGACATAAATGATTGCTTGATTCAAATCCCATAGGGGACATGTACTATAAATTTACAGGCGGCAAACTTGATAAGCTAGTACTCCTCCAATCAGTTGACTTCTAGATGCCGATCGTGTATTCATGAGTCATATTGTCAAAAATATATCTAAAATTTGCCCACTCCTCACTTTGTTTGTTTGAAAATCTAGCGATTTCTTTTTTATTGTTGTGTAAGGCCACAGCAATTTGAATAGTTGGTTTACGAACGTTAGGAAAAAAATATATCTATATGGAGGAAGAAAAAAAAACTATTAAAAAAAACAATACCGATTGTTTATTATTCCACATGATACATAAACATAGGCAGGTCTTGACTATTCAAATTGTTGATTATTCCACAGGATCCTTGTGAAAGCAAATCTCATATATTCACCTGAATTATTTTTTTTCTAATAAAAATGAAAAAACAAACATGTTAATATATCAATAATTCTCATTTTCCCATGTTATTATCATTGATGAGAAGCCTTACATAAACTGAACACCATTGGCAAACAAATTTTTTCCTCATTTTTGCAAATTCGTTATTGTAAACTAACTTTAAATTGCGGTCGCCTAATCAATATTTTTATTGCAGGCCTTCATCTGTGATGATGTTCTGCTATTTCGCCTTCATCTGTGATGATGTTCTGCGACTTTATATTGTTTTCTGAGACTTCCAACCATACAAGTGCTTACGGGATTATGCCTTCCCGATTCTACCCATGTCATTGTTCAACTATTTAATTAATTTATGACTGGCATGGAAAATGCCTCAAATTTGCTCCCATATAAAACCATTTGTATGTATATCTGAGAAATATTACTGCGCATGTATTTTATGTCAATTGCCTTTTTAATTAAGAGGGACATGACACCTCTTCAGAGGTGTGAAAATTCCTAAGAGATTGATCAACTAAGTCATTTATTCGGGACTAAACAAATGCGTCACAATTTAATTTGGTCACCAGAGATTTTCCATATTTAGCTGCTCACTTGACTAGGGCAAGTGTCATGATTTTTAGTCCCAAGTTTTTTTCTTTAAATTTGACTTACTATTTGACGAAGGACGGTTGGTATATAATGTTTGATATGTGAGTTTATCGTCACATGCAACTGCTGCACAGAGAAAATCGGTCTTAAAAATCTCAATTGACAATGTGAATTGGGCAAAAGCCACCAATATTATTACACAGTTGATTGTAGAGTAATTTATGTAATTTTTCAGGGAAAATTGAAAGAGAAAAAAACTTTCAAATATCCGCATCAGCCGAAATATGAATACATTAATGCCCTGAATAATCGATTATTTAGGGCGTTACTGTAGGTACTTGGAGACTAAGAGTAATTTCAGTACTAAACATGTTCCTATCTGAATGTTCACAGAGGACACTAATGGAATTGTGCATTGTGCCAATAATTTAATCAAAAGCCTTATTTTTTGCACAAAAAAAGCAAATGCTGTGATTGACAATAAACCTAAAATTAATAACCATGGCCTAGTATGTAGTTGGTCAATGGCGAGCTGTTAGTTAACACTTTCATGACCAGAGCTGTGCTAATCATGAGCCAGTGCATTCTCTTATATCTGCGAGTCTCCTATAGGGATCCTCGCATATATTCGAGAAACACTGGCTTATGGTAAATATTGTTAGGCCAATGTATTCTCTTATATATGCGAGGCTCCGGTCATGGAAGTGTTAAACTAATTCAATCCTATATTTTAATTGATCGACTATAATTGAGTCCCAAATCTACAAGTTAGCAGCTACAGTAATGCTCTAATTAATCGACCTCTTAACCACAGCAGAATTATGGGTAACTTTTCAGGATTTAGTCGGAAATATGGCTTGTTGCCATTTATCGGAAAGCTCTCCCCGAGAGCTTTCTGATGAATGGCAACAAGCCATATTTCCGACTCTCCCCGAGAGCTTTCCGATGAATGGCAACAAGCCATATTTCCGACTAAATCCTGAAAAGTTACCCATAATTCTGCTGTGGTTAAGAGGTCGATTAATTAGAGCATTACTGTACAAATGGAAGATTTCTACCAGCATTGTAATTATGACACACATGGATGAGTTTGACATTGGTAAAATTTGAACGTGTGTAAATGTTGTTGACGAGTTACTGCTGATATGTATAAAAGTTGTCAAACTCTAAACCCAGTGTGTTAACCTTCATTGTATCAAAATCTAAACCCAGTGTGTTGAATATGGTTCGTGTGTTGACCCATTGAATAAGGAGTCACAATTGTGTAATATTATTTAATTAGCTCATAACATTTCTTTCTGACCAAGGACCTTCCTCCGTGTTATAGATAGATTAGCTTAACCTCTTCACTGCTATGGTGTCTGTAACTATTACGGATGTAAAAGTGCACACCGTGTGCTATGTAGTCCATAGTACCTACGGACGTACAGTAATGCTCTTAATTAATCGACCCCTTAACCACAGCAGAATTATGGGTAACTTTTCAGGATTTAGTCGGAAATATGGCTTGTTTCCATTCATTGGAAAGCTCTCGGGAAGAGCTTTCAGATGAATGGCAACAAGCCATATTTCCGACTAAATCCTGAAAAGTTACCCATAATTCTGCTGTGGTTAAGGGGTCGATTAATTAGAGCAATAATGTACTTCAGCACACAAGCAGTAGACTATTATTCATTATTGGAACTCGGGGATTGGTGCATCGGGATAACTATCAGGCCTTGAAATAGTGTGTCTGTCATTTGCAGAATGAGGTCCCCAGAGGGTGAATTTAGTGATGCTACCCCGCATAGTGGGCTAGCATCACCAAATTCACCCTCTGGGGACCTCATTCTGCTGAGGTGTAAAATTAAGACATTTTTAGCGATTTATCTAGAACATTGAGGAAGGCCCTTGGCCAAAAGCTATGTTACTTATGTGCTAATTAAAGTGTGCTGATCTTCATTGTAAATGAAACTCTAAACACAGTGCGCTGATGTAATTCAAACTCTAATCACAGCGTGTTGATCTTTGTGTAATTCAAACTCTAAACACTGTGTTGATCTTCATTGTAATTGAAACTGTAAACATCATGCGTTGATCTTCATTGTAATGGAAATATTCTTCGTCTACAGGGTACGATTATCTCCACTAAATCCCTAATTTACTGAGTGGATTCTCCCATTCAGTTATAGAAAGTATACATTGGTATGGTCTATTATTCATTCCGAGGGGTGTTTTGAAGTTCCGAAGATATAGGATTCATATATAGTCATTTGAAATGTTTAACCCTTTCTGTAATAAATGAATTCTTCCACTCAAGTTGTAACTTTGGAATGGTCTATTATTCATCCAATGGATGATCAATAAAATATAAGCAGACAACAGATAAAAGAAAGTGCAGAAGGAGTCTTGAAATAGTGTGTCTGTCATTTGCAGAATGAGGTCCCCAGAGGTTGAATTTAGTGATGCTACCCTGCATAGCGGGCTAGCATCACCAAATTCATCCTCTTGGGACCTCATTCTGCTTCCAACTCGGCAGAATGAGGTTCCCAGAGGGTGAATTTGGTGATGCTAGCCCGCTATGCGGGGTAGCATCACTAAATTCACCCTCTGGGGACCTCATTCTGCGAATGACAGACACACTATTTCAAGGCTTGTGCAGAAGGATACCTGTTGGTGGGAAATGTTCAGATAATAAGTTTAACAAATGACTGAGTCATTTGTTGAACTTATTATCTGAACATGCCCAAAGGGATACTATCAATGAGTGTTTAGTATACTAAATAATAAAGTTCACTAGGCCGTTTATTGAACATTCTGTCTGAATATTTGTAAAGTGAATGACTTATCAATGTATACATGTATATTGTCATCAAAGGGTCAAAGATGTACATTGGTATTTAGAAACTTTAAAAACTCCCTACAGTAATGCTCTAAGTAATCGACTTCTTAACCACAGCAGAATTATGGGTAACTTTTCAGGATTTAGTCGGAAATATGGCTTGTTGCCATTCATTGGAAAGCTTTCCCCGAGAGCTTTCCGATGAATGGCAACAAGCCATATTTCCGACTAAATCCTGAAAAGTTACCCATAATTCTGCTGTGGTTAAGAAGTCGATTACTTAGAGCATTACTGTATTTCCTAGTGCGAGAAGTGGAGTCCATCCACCCTAGGACTCCAGAGCAACTCAGTATGGTCTCCATCTTTAGTTTCATATCTTTCACAATCCACTAAGCAATACACAGTAGCATTAACCATTTCATGACGGGAGCTTAGATTTATTGTCAGTTTTTTCGTATTTGCTTCTTTGGGATGTGACTTTGTGTCTCGAAGGCCCTGCAGTGGCCAAGAGATCGCAAGTCATAATTCTCAATATTTGCACACTATGTGAAGACTGTAATTTGACCTAAGTGAAATATGACATCTGACTCTAATTCTGCGTATTCAAAATGAAAATACAATCAAGCTAAGTTTGTTGCATAATTTAAATACAGTATAATTAAGTTTTCTGATGACTGAATATTAATTAATTTTGTCTCTAATTGTTGCTCTGGAGATCAGGAGGAAATTTCATGTTGTTTTGACCAGGAAATAGCGAGAAATTTGTTACAAATGTGAAATTCTTCTTACCAAGTTCTCTTGAGTGCCTGATAATCACACATTTACATTTATGTCGCCTGTATGATCCTTATTTGGCTTTATATTTTTTAATTCTCATCTTCCAATATATTAACCTGCTCATTTACTCCATATGAACTACGGTACGGGGTATCAGTTAAAACTGATCGAAAATAATATGGAAGCACATTATTGTAATCCATTAGAACTCCACACTCTTCAGCATAGACAAATAAAATTATAGATACCACGCTGGTTCAGCATTAAAGAACCTGTGCATTCTCTGATATATGCAAGTCTCCCATAGGGAGCCTTGCATATATTAGAGAAAGCACTGGCTTACAATGTCAAGGTAACTATTGTTAGGCCAATGTACAATGTATTCTCCTATATATGTGAGGCTCCCTATTTGAGACTTGCATGTATAAGAGAATGCATTGGCACAGGGTTTTCGCAGAATTTCAGGAAGCTCCAATGGAAGGTTTAAGCAGATGCTTAAAATGTTTATTTTGGTGGCGTCCAACAGGTTGTCATTGCTCATGAAATGAAGCTGCGTGATTCATTGTAGCACTTGGGAAGGCCTTTGGGCCGAAAGCAGATTAAACAATTGAATTTTGTTTTGCTATTGCCCCATGTACTATTGTTTAGTCAAATAAATTTTGAGAATGTTCCGCACTGTTATTCCACCCAGGTCCTGTATGATTATATGTTGAGATTTTTTCAACCCTGTACTATTATTGGGCGCTCGATAGTATTGGATATGGATATGTCACACACTTTTCTCAATTTTATGAAAGCCCAGGGAGCCTCACATATATAACAGAATGCACTGGCACAGGATATTTAATGCTGCACCACAAGCCTTGAAATAGTGTGTCTGTCATTTGCAGAATGAGGTTCCCAGAGGGTGAATTTAGTGATGCTACCCCGCATAGTGGGCTAGCATCACCAAATTCACCCTCTGGGAACCTCATTCTGCTGAGGTGTAAGCAGAATGAGGTCCCCAGAGGGTGAATTTGGTGATGCTAGCCCGCTAAATTCACCCTCTGGGGACCTCATTCTGCAAATGACAGGAACACTATTTCAAGGCTTGCTGCACCAGCACAGCTCCCATTGTAAAAGGTTTAAAAGGAAAAGATAGCCTGATTAATTTGATTCTCCATACTTAATATCCACATTCATCTACTGATAAATATTCAAACTTTTCTGCTTTCATAAAGATCTGAGTCTGACTGAAAATCGTCTTCATTGCTCACATGTCCCTAAATTGTTTTAGAGTTTGTTATACCAAAGTTGATACAGTAATGCTCTAAATAATCGACTCCTTAACCACAGAATAATTATGAGTAATTTTTCAGGATTTAGTCGGAAATATGGCTTGTTGCCATTCATCGGAAAGCTCTCAGTAATTCTGCTATGGTTAAGGAGTCGATTATTTAGGGCATTACTGTAGGGCATGTTATAAATACTATCCTTGAAACACAATTGTAGTTTTTGAAATCTCTCGTACATTCAATAAGCGTTGAAAGGGGCCATATATCCTCTTAGGGTCACAATAAGGTGTGTTTGGTGCTCGGAGACTCAGCTTGTTTAAAATGATTTGCGTAATGAAAAACCTGGGGACGTGTGTGGTGTTTAGAGTGTTAACCGCGTCTAGCGGATTGGGTTAGAATTGCTAACTGATTCTAATGGCTTGTGCGTTCGGAGCATTTAACACTTTCTATTCTAAATGAATTCTCTCATTCAGTTATGAAAGTATACAATGGAATGGTCTATTATTGATTTGGAGAAGTGCTCAGGAAATGTAAGCAGACGTCAGACAGACAAAAAGATAAATTCATATTGTTTCGTGGGAAATGTTGAGATAATAAGTTCAGTAAATGGCCATTTGTTGAACTTGAGATAATATTGTTGAGATTAATATTATGTCAACATTTCCTAAAAGAACTACTCATCATTGCGTATTTAGTATAGAAAGGGTTTCTTTACTGGAGCTTCCTGAAATTTTGCAAAAATTCTGTGCCAATGCATTCTCTTATATATGCGAGTCGCCCTTAGGGCACTTCGCACATATAAGAGAATGCATTGGCCTAGCAATATTTACCTTGACATTGTAAGCCAGTGCATTCTCTTATATATGTGAGGCTCCCTATGGGAGACTCGCATATATAAGAGAATGCACTTGCACAGGGTCTTTAATGCTGCACCAGCGCAGCTCCCATCATGAAAGGATTAACACTCTCAGTGCCAGGTCTGACCAGATCACTCCTAATGAAGTGTGTCATAGACCCACTTTCGGGAGATGTTTATGATAGTGAGTGGTAGCTGCTTACAGAAGGAGTCCTATTTATTGGAGGGAAATGTTCAGATAATAACTTTTCGTTAATGAGTATTTAGTATAGAAAGTGTAAAAGAGTTATGACTGAGTTGTGATTCCATTGAAGGTACGGTAATATTAGTGGGTTGTACAGTAATGCCCTAAATAATTGACTCACAGCAGAATTATGGGTAATTTTTCAGGATTTAGTCGGAAATATGGCTTGTTGCCATTCATCGGAAAGCTCTCACTGAGAGCTTTCCGATGAATGGCAACAAGTCATATGGTTAAGAAGTCGATTATTTAGGGCAATACTGTAACTGAGTTGTGATTCCCTTGAAGGTACGGTACTATTAGTGGGTGGTAACTGAGTTGTGATTCCCTTGAAGGTACGGTACTATTAGTGGGTGGTAACTGCTTACAACTGGTCAAGGAAATACTGAAATGGAGGTAAAAAAAACACTACTAAACCTCTTATCGACGTTCGTCAAGATCATGTGACCATTGTTCAAATACTCAACCAAGGTATAATGGGATAATATACACCAACAATAATACTACTGAGAAAAAAAACTTTTCGTTTTCATAAAGATCTTGAGTATGACTAAAAATTGTCTTCATGGCCCTAATTTGTTTTAGAGTTGGTTATGCCAAAGTCAATCGGGAATCTTTTTCTTTTCTTTTTTTTTGAGGAAAGAAATCAAACAAGAAGTTGAGAGACAGGCGTAAAGCACAAATATGAGAGTAACGATACATTGAGACATATTATATTCTTGCACTCATGTTTGCACCTTATGCCCCTATCCCAGAAACACAATTATAATTTTTTGTGAAATCTCTCGTACATTTAATAAGTGTTGGAAGTGGAGTAACACATCTTACACTGTACAAGGAAGACCAAGTAACTGATTACATAATTTTAAAGAACCTTGATTGAGGTTTAGCACCTAATTTGATGTTTAGTACCTCCATCTCGGGATTTCCATGACCTGTATGATGGTGTCAGTATTGGTTTTTTCGCTGCTTCTAACGGTGTGTGTTAGTGTTGTTAAAGTAATGCCCTAAATAATCGACTCCTTAACCACAGCAGAATTATGGGTAATTTTTCAGGATTTAGTCGAAAATATGGCTTGTTGCCATTCATCGGAAACCTCTCACTGAGAGCTTTCCGATGAATGGCAACAAGCCATATTTCCGACTAAATCCTGAAAAGTTACCCATAATTCTGTTGTGTTTAAGGAGTCGATTATTTAGGGCATTACTGTTAAATGTGTCTCTTGGTGCAAGTTTTATGAGTGTTCAGAATGTTCTTGTTTTGGAGTCAATATTTTTGAGCGACATCAAAATGTTATTAAGTCGGGTTTTAATGACGTTATCTTGTGCACAGAATGTAATAAATGCCTGGCTCATATGGTTGATTCTGTACTAATGCCTGGCTCATATGGTTGATTCTGTACTAAATGCCTGGCTCATATGGTGCTGGACATTTGTAGAATGAGGTCCCCAGAGGGCAAATTCAGTGACACCACCCCATACAGTTGACTAGCTTCACTAAATTCTCCCTCTGGTGACCTCATTCTGCTTAGGCCTTATCTGCTATTGGAGACCTAGACTCAGTTCCCAGATTGTGATGTACACCTGCGTGATATGGGCCCAATGGGTACCTCGATTATGCAATGTGTCATCTACCAATTTGAGGATATAGAGAAAAAACACTAAAAAAGAAAAAGAAACTTTCTAATTTTTTTACCCTGTGCCAATGCATTCTCTTATATATGCGACACAGGTCGCCTCGCATATATAAGAGAATGCATTGGCCTAACAATTTTTTACAATTTTAATAATTTTTTCTTGTATTCTTAAACAATTTTATAATTTCACCCATACAGAGCCCCAGACAAACATGAGCAGACAACACTCTTCTAGGTGCTTCTATATATGTGTGGGGCTCCCTGCAGGGTTATGAATGTTTTTTATTTTATGTCCTAAAAATTGTAAGAAACATTTATTTAAAAAAAATGATAAAAAATTGTTAGGCCAATGCATTCTCTTATATATGCGAGGCGACCTATGGTCGACTCGCATATATAAGAGAATGCATTGGCACAGGGCAAAAAAAATATGAAATAGGATGTTGTCTGCAATAATAAAATTCATGTTTTGAAAATCTGCATCTATTGACTCAGCAGAATGAGGTTCCTAGAGAGTGAATTTGGTGATGCTAGCCGAAAAAGAAACTTTCTAAAGAATCTTTAAAAAGTTGGTAATTTGATCATGAAGATACTTTCCAGAGCAGACGAGGCCTAAGCTGAATGAGGTATCCAGAGGGTGAATTTTATGATGCTAGCCCACTGTACGGGAATTTGTTATACTCGACCACTGGCTACGAAGCGATACATGTTTATTCGACTGGAGACAAAGCAATACTGACATACAACACATACATTGAACAATGACATACCATCGCTCACGATATGCTCAGCATGGTAATTAATAATAACGAGCGTCAAGCGTTTAGGCCAAGGCTAGATATATCTGACACCCACTGTGCAGTGTAGCGTCACTAAATTCACCCTTTGTGGACCTCATTCTGTAAATGACGGGCACCATATTCTCAGGTCAGCTTGTTGTCCATTCTAATAATTATCATCAAAGGGAGGTAATAGCCTTCACTGTGAGGTAGATGACATCATCACTTAAAAAAAAGATTGACTTCATTCTTATTTTCACTCTAAACATTTCTCCAATAACGTAATTTTGCATGTTGAAAATTGTTATGTAAACAGTACTGTTACAGTGATTTGTCAACAAACTTTGCTGATCATGCAGGTAATTCAAATATTTTAGTCTAAATCTGCTTTTTCAGAATATTTTTCAATGCTTCGACCTTTTCCATTATTTATCTGACACAATGAGCCGGGCATTATATTGGTTGTATTTGCACATGTATAATTATGTAAAGTGTCTGGTACAGTCTTGTTTGCGGTCCCCATTGAAATGCTAGAGTTACTTCCCTTGTCACATGTATTTGCCTTCCCAGCTTACTACAGACCTGTATGCTTAGGATTGTAACTCTGTCTTTCCTATCTTCATTCAACTGAAAAAGACTATGACATCACACATATGTGACCCGCCATATCAAATCCAGTCGTAAGTCGGGATTTTTTTACCCTGTGTCAATGCATTCTCTTATATATGCAAGTCGACCATAGGTCGCCTCGCATATATAAGAGAATGCATTGGCCTAACAATTTTTTACAATTTTAATAATTTTTTCTTGTATTCTTTAACAATTTTATAATTTCACCCATACAGAGCCCCAGACAATCATGAGCAGACGACACTCTTCTATATGCTTCTATATATGTGTGGGGCTCCCTGCAGGGTAATGGATGTTTTTTATTTTATGTCCTAAAAATTGTCAGAAACATTTATTTAAAAAAAATGATAAAAAATTGTTAGGCCAATGCATTCTCTTATATATGCGAGGTGACCTATGGTCGACTCGCATATATAAGAGAATGCATTGGCACAGGGTAAAAAAATCCTGACTTCCGACTGGATTTGATATGGCGGGTCACATATTATACAACCTATGTATTAGTACTCTGGGACAGTTGTTGTATTTATTTGAACTTTTGAAGTAAGACTTTAATGCTACAATTTAAGACGATACACATCGAGATACATACAATTTATGTGCATAAAACAGTCATGCATTCCAGTGCATACTAGTCCTTTATTGCGAATATAATAAAAAAAGATGTACTCGATATCATTGTGTTAACTGGCACACATCCTGCACATTATCTTTACGACCTTTATCTGGCAAATATTTTGGGAAAATTTCCAAAGAAAATTTAATTTGGCCAAAAAGTTACAATGCAATAAGTCAGCAATCACATTTTAATTGAAACCCTTAATTTGTCAACAGCTAATCAGCAGTTTCTCACCTCTGTTTCAATGACAATTTATCAAAAGTCAAACATGCCTATCAAAACAATGATGATTAGCTGCTTGAGCGTTGTACTTTCTTAATCAAGTGACTGCTTTGTGGTATCAATATAAGACTATGTAGGCGAATCAGTGCTCATTCATGTTGCCGGCTATCCCTATTTCGGTTTTTGCGTTTCCTATAAGCGCACGTTTCCATTATAACTTTTGTCCAACTCAAAACTTCCAGGTTGTTTGTGTGTGCGTATGTCTTTATATTTTTGTTTTAGTTAATGTTTTTATCTCGATGATCCATATTTTGGTTTTTAAATTAGACCAAAGTTTATAAAAAAAAAATGGCCAACACATTTCAAAAATGGCCTAAAAATTTGCCAAAAGGTATTTCTGGTTAGCATGAACCCTGATGAACATGAAAGTTGAATCACATACACCCCATAGGAAAAGAAGCCGAGTATACAGGAGTATATGACAATTTATAAAGTGAAGGATGTCCGTTTTTTTCAGAACCCACATACAATAATGCCCTAAATAATTGACTCCTTAACCACAGCAGAATTATGGGTAACTTTTCAGGATTTAGTCGGAAATATGGCTTGTTGCATTCATCAGAAAGCTCTCCGTGAGGGCTTTCCGATGAATGGCAACAAGCCATACTTCGGATTAAATCCTGAAAAGTTACCCATAATTCTGCTGTGGTTAAGGAATCGATTATTTAGTGCTAAACTGTATTTATTGACTGAAGCAATATACTGTATTTATTCTCTCACTAATGTTAAGCCCCGAGGTGGTGTTTCAGCCTTTTTATACTAAATGGAATTTCCCACTCAGTTATAAAAGTATTCATTGGAATGGTCTATTATTCGTTTGGAGGAGTTTTCAGGAAAATATTAATTTAACGAATGACCTATGGTCCTAGGTCGTTTGTTGAACTTATTATCAGCATTTCCTATGTGATAACTACTCGTCAATGAGTATTCAGTATAGAAAGGGTTAATTAAATATTAGTGTAAGCTTTATTGGCCTAGATTATCTACAAGTTGATATAATTTTTTCAATTTATATTAAATACTTGTTTTAAAACGACGAAAAAATCATTTTGAAAATTAAATTGGTGCACCTTAGGGAAATCTGGGTCTTAGGGGGAAAAATTCTTTGAGTTGCAGTGCAATTTGATTAAACCCAATTTCTCCATCGTGACTTTTATAGATCTAGCCTTGAATAATGCATTTCAATGTCAGTAAAATGGATATTTTTATTTCTTTTTTTAAACATATCTCTTCATGTATACAGATTCCGTGGTATAACATAATAGATATGAATCAAGGACACCTCTCCACAAAAGCTTTTATCAATTAATATCGATTTTTATTTAGAATCCCTGGACAGATTTAGAGGCTATTGTTATTGTTGGAACAGAAATCTTGCAAAAACGTTTGAAGGCTCATGAAGCATGCCAAGAGGGAGAACTCTATCTTGTTAGCTCCTCAATCAAGGCAAATAAGAGATTTCACCGCACATTACGCATGGCTGCATCAGAAATATACCACGTTATAATGCTTTTGTAGACAAATAATTTACCAAATCTTGAGTTTTATCTGTAGTTTGTAGTCTTGAAATCAGGATTTATAAAAATTATGTTTTTGTTGGAATTGTGGCCCAGAAGAGATAGAAACATGTACTATCTTTAACACAATAGTTACAATAAAAGTTAGGAAGGGCTCCAACAATCCTGCATATAGTGTGTCTGTCATTTGCAGAATGAGGTCCACAGAGGGTGAATTTAGTGACGCTATCCTGCTCAGCAGGCTTGCATCACCAAATTCCCCCTCTGGGGACTTCATGCTGCCAGCCCTCATCTTTTGGAAAGTATTTATACATCACCAACTTCACATTGGGAACTTCAATCTGATCCTAGGTATCCCATAGTAGTTGAGGCCTAGGCAGAATGTGGTTCCCAGGGGTTGAATTTGGTGAGGCTAGCCAAGCACACTGTGTGGGATAGTGTCACAAATTCACACTCAGGGGACCTGATGCTGCAAATGACAAGACACGCTATTTGCAGGCTTGGCTCCTTCAAAAGATATTAGACCAAATGATTATACAAGAGAATTTGATGGTTATATTGCTTCAAAAAACTGTTTAAATTGGCTGCATGGCTCATCAAGGACATTGATATTAATGTTGTCCATGAACGACTAACATGGTCATATGTGTGACAATTTTCCTTGAATGGCTAGCAGGACCATATGTGTGAATGTTTGCCCTGTGTTGTTAGCCAGGGTTACATGTATTTGTGTGACCGTTTGCCCTGAACGGCTAGCCAGGGTCAATTGTATTCAATGGTACGATGTGTACTGATCCGCTATAGCCAATTATTCAAGCAAATAAAGTTGAATATGTGAAATTGATGTTTATTCTTGTAACAAAACCTTGATTGGTGTCTGTCGTCCATCCATCCGTCCCTACATCAACAATTTCCTTCGGCACACCCCACAGGATGCAAGAGGCGACTGGGCACAATTCATCATATGGAGTTTTTAGGTGACCTCTGGATGGGAATCATCAAATTTTTCCAAAATTCATTGGAAGACATGAATCCATCGGCACACCCTGCAACCCACATTTATTGGGAAAATGATTTGAAAATTTACAGGCATGATTGGGATCGCCTTCAAATGGTAATTATTTACGCTTAAACTTAAGCACAAATAATTGTGCGTAAGTGCAAATAATCTAATTAAACTTAATCACAAATACGCTATTTAGGCTTAAAGACATATTAAGTACTTATTCAGGTGCGTGAAACTGATAATAGAGTATGCGGGCGCTATGCCAACTGGAGGGATGTAAGATTCTACTAACATCGCAGAAAATCAACCGTATCACTCCATAGAATACACCGTCTGAACAACGCTCAATTATAAATATTTACTACTCGATTCGGGACGCATCTATCGACGATAAACTACCAAAACGATTTTGACATCGAGAGTCATTGCATTTAATTAATATATAAGAATGATGGTGTGTGTTGTCAATTTGGATGTAATATTTACAAAAAATATTACTTTGGAGAAGATTATTCTCAATTTCTATTTGATCACCCGACCGGGGTGTTTCACATCACTTTAAGCACAATTATTTGCACTCAAGCACAATTATTATTATTACATCTTTATTTCCCCATAAATGAAGATTGGCATAAATAGACAAACATTAATATTAAATTAGCATTATATACAATGGAACCACAATGTGTGGTACATAGCTACCTGAAAATAAGACAATTATAATACAATAATTTGACTCCATGTGAACTCATTGGCATGTATCTGTAGAAAACTTCAATGTGTCAACAAAAATATTGTAAGTTATCGCATGAAAGTCTCTCCAAGAAATATGGAACTGGATGTGAACCGACACCAAGACAGAGCCTGCCCACACGCGACTCCATCGAAGTCGAAGCAGTTGTGACCTGCCCGTGCCCCTGGCTTAGAAGATAAGCAAAGCAGACACAGACGAATCACAACTGATACATAACATTATTGATTTGTTGGAGAGTCATGCTGTGAGAACTGATCAAAGTAGGTGTTCGGGTCGGTCACGGCAACATCAGCTCTTGTATCCGATTGAGCAACACTGCACTTTTTAGCTCACCTGAGACGTAGTCTCCAGTGGAGCTATAGTCATCAGTCCTCGTCCATCCATCCATCCGTCCGTCCATCAAGAATCATCTTCTTCTCCAGAACTATTAGACCGAATGGGTTCATATTTGATGTGGATGTTTCCTAGGTGACTCACATTCAGATTTGTTCAAATGAGGTCACCAGGTCAATTAGTTGTGAAACCAGGGCCATAACTATATTTCTCTATGGTAATTCTTATGACTTGTCTAGAACCATTGGTCCGATTTAGCTTATATTTGGTATGGAGAGTCCTTGAATCACTGGGGTTCAGATTTGTTCAAATGGGGTCACTGGGTCAAATAGGGGTAGAGCCAGGGACATAACTCCAAAAAAAATAAAATAGGAAAACTAACACCATTGTAACATCCGCAGAGTTATTAAAATCTTTAATGAAATCATGGAAACTTTCCCTTTTCATCACCCTCCCCCCCCCCCCACATGACCCAGACCACTACTCTGCCCCCAACCAACACCACTGCCACCCCATCTCATCTCCTAACTCACCTCTCCAACCAGCAGATTAAGTCAATTGTATTAGCTACAGACAGAGAGAGTTAATAATACACAGTCATCAATTGAGATGTTATCAGGCTGACATGTGTAAACAACTGCTTATATAGCACTCATGCCAGTGTGTGTCATTAAAATCAAAACAAATTATTGTTCCCAAACCTGAATTTAGTGTGTGACATTTGCAGAATGAGGTCCCCAGAGGGTGAATTTAGTTATTCTACCATGCACAGCAGGCTAGCATCGCCAAATACACTACACAGGGACCTTATTCTGCTTAGGCCTCATCTTCTGGGAAGTATATATGGTCTTAAATTGACATTTTTACTGACTTTTTCCCTTCTGTTCAGTTTCTATATCCCCTAATTTGCAGAAGATAAAATGGATAATTGAGGTGCCCAATGGGTGCACATCACCAACTTTAACTGGAGAACTTCAATCTGATGCTATTTCTCCCATAGCAGTTAAGGACTAAACAGAATGAGGTCCGCAGAGGGTGAATTTGGTGATGCTAGCCCATCTTGCAGGATTGTGTCACTAATTCACCCTTTGGGGACCTCATTCTGCAAATGTCAGACACTATATTCAGGCTTGGTTGTTCAAATATTATTTTCTTAACCACCAGTATCCAGCTGAACTCATTGTACCCTGATTTTGCAAAGAAGACTTGGGGGTATATTGGAATTTGTCTGTCTCTCTTTCTTACTCTTCTCCCGTCCATCCGTCTGTCATGATGTCTTTCCACCGTCCATCAATTGTTTTCTTCTCCAGATTCTTCTCCGCAATGGGGCGGAAGTGTAGAGGGGTGGGGTTTTGACCCCCCTACGTTTATCAAAATTTTCGAACAGTTAAAAATTTCATGCCTGATAGTGTTATATTGGATTTTTCAACCAGTAACAGTCCATATTTTCCTACCTTGGGTTAAATTGTAGGACCAAATGGCCACAAATTTTAACTTTATGGGGGATGTCAGGTTGGAAATTACCAAGTTCGAGAGCTTGAAGTACAGGTGACTGTGGTCTGGTTGTCTTGTTTAAAAAGGGTAAGGGTTTTGATATTTATCAGTGGTGTGCAATTAAAAATATCAAGGTGAAGAGCCTTGCTGATCTGAGAACCTCCAGCTACGTCCCTGTTTAGAATTACTTGTCTTAAGAGATTTTGACAATAACTGACTGTTGTAGTATTCAGTGTCCCAGTCTTCTCAGTCTTTACAGTCAGGTTAACGACACCCACAGTCATTGACTGTCTTGTTCAGAAGAAAGTATGCATGCCATAATCGAGATGTAGCCGAGATCATAAGTTCAGGAAGGAGTCAATATCAAGCACAGACATTAGTTCACCATTGATGAGTGATATATGAAGTAAGATAATATTGGTGGACGATAGCTGATCAACAAGAATGAATGGGTGTAACCCAAACTGGTTAATGATACCATAGAACATGTCGTTTCTTTTTTACAAGGTACTGACATTCAATGAGTATGTGTTCAACGATATCGGTATATGAAAGTTCACAGACAGAGCAGAATCCTGCATCTGAGGAAGTGGTTGCTTCAATTACACTTGCTAGTGTGTGGAATGATCGCCTGTTTGGGAATTTTCTACAAAGTACCAAATAGGTGAAACTTGCAGCGTGTCATGTACTTTTACAAATCGATTGAATGATGGGTCAGTACTTATTCTTGATTTCCACGCGAATTCGTCTGCTTTATGTATAGTACATCTGTCTTTTCCAGGTTAATTTCGGAACGAATGTACCAAATTGGACATATTCAGTTAGGGCATCGGTTATGACGTGCTTCTCGAGGATCGAGATAATATTACATAACACTGATGAATTTATGTCATATATGGTGGTGTGTAGATGTACTCGTAAAGGCGTCTGAGAAAGACGTTTTTGCAGGCCTCTCCCATAGGAACACGACACAGAACAGAGAAAGCTTCCTGGCTTCAATGACTGACTCCAAAGACGAAATTCCCAACAAACCAAGAACAATATCTGTTCTGCATCTCGGCGATAGCCCTTGAATGCATTTTCAACAGAAGCGATGGATTCGTTCCAGCTTGGTTTCATTACAAACTGACGTGTTGTACAAAAACGCTGACCCATAGAGGCCACACGAGTCACATGGGGCCTGTAACGCGCTCCGCTGCCCGCCCCTTTTGCACTGCCCATATATGCCGCTTCTATATACGTGCCTGCTTCACGTTAATGGTACTATAATAAGGTCCTTATTATATTACCATTAACGCGAAGCAGGCGCGTATATTATAGAAGCGGCTTATATGATTCCGAATTCATTTCCAAATGACCCTATACATAAAATTGTATATCTTATTTGTATATAAAATGGTGCATGTATACCCAACCACCCGCGTTGACTAGTGGTAACGTTTGTTCCACGTGATGCCCGACACTGCTTGTACTTGGATATATAGTCACTTTAAGGTTAAGCAAGTGTTTCGTGTCTATTTTTGCGCCGACAGCTCATCAGGGGCAAAGCGCTTAATTTAGATAAGTCGACATTGTTTATGTCGGTTTATACGTGTAGTGCATGTATATACAAAATACATCGGATTTCATTTAGTTGCCACGTCATGTGGAAGATTCTTATTTGCAAATTTCAGGGCAATCTGTATATCCGGAATGCATCGGATTCCACTTGGGTGCCACGCCGTGTGGAATATTGGTATTTGCCACATCATGTGGAAGATTGGTATGGTATTTGCCACATCATGTGGGAGATTCATATTTGCACATTTCATGCAATCTGTATGTCACATTCGTGAAGGAATACAATGGATTCCAGTTTAAATTTGCATATTCTATGCAGACTCAAGGAGCAACGTCGCACGCAAAGTGCGAATTCCGATATTTTGAGATGTACTATTATAGCATGCGCACGTGGCGAGAACAGTTATGCTATATAATATACCAACGTCCACGCAGCTTCCAGGCAGAGCAGAGTGTTATTTTAATGACTAATTGGGGTGGGCAGTAAGACACCCAATTCAGGGCTATGCCCTCTGTAGGCAAGGAGCACTCAGCCCACCTGGTAGATAGTTATCCCAGATGGGTTAGCATAGATTTTGTTGTTTTTTCTCTATTAATATGAACTTTATTATCTTCACTATTGTTTGTGAAGTTGCTCTTTGTTATTATCTTCAGTTGCTCTTTGTCAATAAATCATTTCTCTCTGAGAAAATGAAATTTTTTTTTTTTTTAATTTGAAAAAGTAAAAAAACAACCACACACACACAATAAATAAATAGATAAAATAACGCTATATAGTATATACATCAAGTCATTATGTCACATGCATGCAGATATACGACATATTGGGGTTCTGTATTGTCCCAGACATATGTCGCACGCATGTGGTCGTATAGTTATATACAGCAGAAGAACGTCTGGAACAGTTATGTGTGATTAATTTAGAGGGGAGAATGTATCGAAGTTCGTGATGGTGTCATAGCTTCTAGGGTGCATTAAAACATAGGCCGTGTATGAATGAGTCTACAAGCAATGAGCAGAAATGTGGCAGCGTCTAGAAGTAATTCTTGCAGGCAATCCAAGAATTTCTCGGTGAGTATTTGAAGCGTACTGTCAAGCAAGAGCGCAAACAGATGAATTGCATCAAGAGCATGCAGCTCCGTCGAAATGGCTATGCCATAACGTGTCAGTATTCCCTCCCAAAATTGGTTCCAGAGAAAAGGCAGAGGTAGTGACTGGCAAGTGAATAATAAGTGCTGAATTTCGTTGTTATATCTTGACTGGCAAAGACGGCACTGAAGGTTGTTTGGGTATGTGGTTCTGTGCAGTAGGAACGCAAGATATTTTTATCGCTGTGCTGTGATTATCGTTACCATGTAGTCGTTTCCAGAAAGACCAACATGTCAAGGGATACGGATGTGTTTTCCAGAGAACAACTAAAGCAGGATCACCAGAGACAGATGACTGCCACGAAGACACATATGCTTTTTGAACAGCAGACTTGACAATGTCTTTCCAAGCGGATATTGCAGGAAATGTCCCTTCATCCAAGAATTCATCCAAGTAGCGACGCAATTTATATTTGTCCATAATGGCGAATATATCTGGAACAGAGCCAGTAGTTTGTCGATTGAACAGTCTATACATGTGACAATTTGTTAAACAAAATTCGGAGCGGTGACTGATGTGGCTCTGGCAAGCAAACAAGTTGCCCGACAAAGCACAGTTTTTACTATATAAAATATATCTTATTAGTTCCGGGAGTTCGGTAATACTTTAGTACACTCAGTAAACAACAGGGCGACCGCGAAAGCATAGCACAACAAGACCGCTATCACTGACGTTGACTAGCGCAGCATATAATCTAGGTCATGTGGTTATTATATGCTCACAAAGTTGTGATTAGATGGGAAATTCCGCACATTTCTATGATAGGGGTCGTATAGATGAACTAGCCCGTTGGTTAGGTTATCAATTTTATATTTTATGAGGAACCTGATGTCGATGGTGCGGGAAAACATTGTCTCGATCATTTTGTACGATTAATTAGTGTTTGCGTTTCAAGTCGTCATTGAAGTAATGTAAAGACAGACGGTGCGCTCTCTTTCTGCGGAAGTAGTCCACGGTCGGGCCCACCATCTCCTGCTTCTCTTAGACTCGACAGAGTCACAGTATATTCATTTGTTTTTGTCTGGCCTAAACTGTCACGACTCATAATGAATACATGTTTTGAGCGTTTCGTAGATTAGTGTAACGAAGTTACCTGTTCGTTACCTGTTCCCACGAACTTACCTGTTCCCACGAAGCTACACCTGTTCGTGACTTTACCTGATGGATTTGCCCGGAACTTTAGTTATTGTTGGAAGATTAATGTTTACTAATCTTTCATGCCCTTATGGTTATAAGTATGGACTATATTGTACCTTATTTTAAGTATCGTATATTTAATCTACTAGTACTAATTAGTACTAGTGATTTAATCTATTATTTATTCAGTATAATTTTATTAGGTTTCGGTTCCTTGCTAATGAGTTGGCTTCTTGCCAACACAGTAGCAATTTAAGCCCCGGACCAGTACAGGTCTGGGAGAAGCACATTTTCTAGCAACCAGATAGTTTCTCAGATCCACGTTTGTTATATCCGCGATACTGCCGTGCTGTTTATAGTTGTTCATACTTATTAAAGTTATCCACCAGAGGACTTGTCACTTTTCTTCTCCGAGTAAAAGAACCTACACAACGTTATTGAAGTCCAGAGTACCACATTAGCCCAAAACTGTTGTCTGTAGCGTAACGTACGAATAAAACTAAGTTGTCTAGATTATCAGGATATGTGATTTGCTAACAATAATTACCGTTTACGGAGATAGCCATGATGAATGTAGTCACTATATAGTGAGTTAATTTCGCTGGTGCGTAATTAAGTCGGGTCACTTTAGCCAGCTTTTCGCTTGGAGTGACAACTGAAATTCCTTTACGATGATCAACGACGACACTAATAAACGTTTTGAAGAGGCAGTTGAGAATTGTCAGGAGACTGACTCGCGCAGGACGGTACCAAGTACCAACTCGGGCACAAGGCGGGACGTTGCAATTCAAATATTGGCAGCATCAAAAAGAGGTAAGAGAATGAACCTTTGCTTTCCTGTCTTCCCGCGGAGACCCGTCATGTCGGACAATTGCATATCCTACCAACAGAATACCACTTCACTCAACTCAAAGATGACTATTCCTTCTTATTATCCTCAAACTGCACGTATGGGGTTAAATTCGATGAGAGGGATGATGGTGAAAGTAGTAGCGATAAATGCGCAATTAATAAAAATAAAATATCGCAAATTACAAATTCAGATTTGAAAACAGCTCTGTCGCGAGACAGATTTTCGTTGCCGTATATCTCGAAATTGAGGGCGTACGCCTTCAGTGCACATTTGGGTTTTCAAATGGACACACACCGCGTCGTTGACAGACCGTGTTTAGTATATATTGGAAGTGATGTGAATTAAACTCAACTGGTACGTTTCAGAAACGAATAACAAAGAATCGTGCAAAAATAAGTTATATCAAAGCGGTCAGATGGCAGCTTCATTTCGGCCAATTTGACTGGTTACTTCATGTGAGTTTTTCATCTGACGTGTGTGTCGGAATAATGATGTGGAGGATTTATGTAAATGTTAGCCCAAACTACATTTCCAAGTAACGATGGTTTTGTTGTTTATTTTGAGGAATAATACCGCGTCAGATGAATTCAGCCCAAATATTTTGTCGTGTAAAACATTCGGCAGTAAGTTAGCGTTATTTAGTATTTGTGGATATCCTTTAACATGGGGAAAATAGACTACTGCGCTTGAACGAGCATGTGAATTGTCGTTTTTAATGTATAGCAACTTTATAATCAATAACAGAGGCATTCTCTGTCAAATAAGGTCGCTCTATTTACGATACCAATTGGGGAACTTTGTGAATTAAATTACGCGTAAACTTAACCTGCTGCAAATAGAAAAGGTGTCGGAATCGGCGAGTGCCAACTCGGAATAAAAGGCCATCTCGGAATAAAAGATGCATACGGGGTGTTATATGGCGTTTGGTCCGTTGTTTCTCAATGAATATTATTGAAATTTGGTGTATATGTCCGGGCTGGGACATGGAATACAACAACGTTTGAATTGTTTTTAAATTTACAAATTTGTTGATTTTATTCATTTTGTTTTCGTTCTGAAACACACTATAAAGTGTATATAATATAATAACGAACACGAGACATACATAATTTATAAACTGTTAACAAAAGATATCAAATTCAATACATGACAAAGATGACTCAATGGAGTTTATAAAGTGAACATAAAAACATTGAGGTAAGAATCTTTTTAAGGAATGCAACTTTATTTAATGATAATAAACACATAAATTAAAATAACAAACATGAGACATACATGATTTATAAACTGTTAACAAAAGATATCAAACTCAATACATGACAAAGATGACTCAGTGAAGTTTATAAAGTGAACATAAAAATATTAAGGTAAAAATCTTTTTAAGCATTACTAAACCGTTTAACACAGTCCACTTCACTCATCCGATCATCACTAAACTTCATATTTATCTTGATATTGATCTATCAGATGAGAGCTATCAAATATTTTTTTAATTTTATAGGAAAAAATGGTCGCCAGCGGCCATATTGCATTTACGTTATATGTTATCGCGTCATGTCGATATCTAGTATTAGTTAGAAATTTCACCTTTCCAGATTCATAATTGCTCCATTGACTGTAACAGATGGAATTATTCCCCTCTTCGGATAGAGTGTCACTGAAACTTTATTTTGTCAGACTGTCTGTATAGTCACTGATTATATATGGCAATAATCTGTAATAAGATGTAGCACTATTTTATTTTATATTTACATGCAGTGCTGTTTTTATACAACAATTCTAATCCCCCCTAGATCATCATGTGATCGACCATACATCGCGCGAGGACCTGGTTGAATTAAGGGGGTTTTTATGGATAACTTCTGTCCTCAAGCTAGATTATACTTATGACATTTAATGGCATGTACTAACGTGGAGGGTTAGATATGCTTGAGACACCACCACTCTTCAATTCACACCAAGTTATCAGCTGTCATATTCGGATATTAGAACCCATAGCCATGATATATGGTTTATTTTGTGTATACTAGTAATATTGTTATTTTCAGTACCTTTATATACCAGTACTGTGTATAACAATGCATATAAATTAATCCATGTATACATGTATATTGATTCAACGGATTCAGTGGTTTTGTCCATAAGTCTATCAAATATGCGGGGAAAACATGGCCACAAGCAGTACACCCTGTTAAATTTCGAATTTGAATCAATTGGCGCACCCTGCAGCCAGCTTTTATTGGAGAACTTTTTCTCACGTGGATAGTTTGGGTCACCGCTAGATGTGAGCCATGTTTTGTTCTCAAGCTGTCCTTGTGAAGACATCACTGCCAGCGGTGATCTGGAATTTTACTATTTTTATGGCTAAATAATTTGGTTGATCCTACAGACGACACCCCTTGTCCGATCGTCACCAGATTCCACAATGATCTTATGGATAACCAGGGTGAGAGTAATCTAATTTTCCCGAATTTCGTTAAAAAACATTACCACAGGCAGCAATTTGGTATCTTACTGTTTGATCCTCTTTTGCGTGACTGAATTGTTTAGCAACTGTACAGTCATATCCCTCATCTGATAGTCACCACACTTTATATTGATCTTCGGGCTGACAACTAGATGGGAGCTATCGAATGCTTTGAATTTTTTTGGAAAACATTGTCGCCAGCAGTCATCTTCTATTTTGGTTTTTATATACATGTATATCTCTTCATTTGGATAGTCAGTATTACGTAGGTACTTCAACTTTCCGCATTCCTGTCATCATTTGAAATATAAAAATTTACCTGATACCATGCACCCTTCAAAATTTGTTTCGTCGTATCTATTTTAATGACCCGTATGGTAATATTGATACAGATATATTTGTCAAACATTTCTTTGTACAATATACAGGTATTTAGTTTGTAACTAAATCTAGAAATATATAATAGTAGCTGGTGGACCCTACTTCGTCCGGGATGTTCCCCTCTGATTTTCGGAGAATTGCGCGATTTAACCTTGAATTGACCATTTTAAAGGTGAACGTCATGTCGGGTCACGATTTGACCCGTCCAAAACACTCCCCGGACAAAAGTCACGACAAAAATACCCGTCGAAATCCGCCCGGCTTTACCCGATTTGACATTGAATTGACAATTTTGAATGTCAAGATCAGGTCAGGGTCATAATTTGACCCACCCGAAACACTCCTGGGACAAAAGTAACAGTAGGTATTATATTTCGTTGAAATACTTCCGTTTTACCAGATTTGACCTTGAATTGATCTTTTTGAATGTCAAAGTCAGGTCGGGATCAAGATTTGACCCGTCCAAATAGTCCAGAAACATGCCTACATCAGCACGTTCGAGAACATGGTCCCACGTGAAATTGGACCCGTCCATATTGCTCCCGGGATCGAAGTAGTCCTACACACAATTTTTTAGTCGGATCGGTCAAGGTCCAGAAACATGCCTATGAGCGAGGTCAAGTTGACACGTTAAATACCAAATCCGAGTCGGATCAGTCGAGCAGTGTTAGAGTCTATAACACATACACACATGCATTCATGCATACACACATACATACAGACAGGTGTTCCAAAATGTATAATCGATAGCTACAACAATTCTATGGTAGATAGTTCACGGCCGACCTGATGCATGCATCTTAGTTTTCTTGTTGTCGCATTGTTGGCGGAATGCGGATCCTTTACGTATAATGTTTATGCCAGATAAATCGTCCAGAATAAAGTGATTAATATTTACAATTGTGCGTATATAATTGGTTCAAACGTTCTGTTTACTGAAATGGCTCAGTCGACGTGGTCGGAATTTTCGACACTGTATAACTATGTATATGGGTGTGTATGTATAGTTTATTGGTGTTTGGTTACTAGCGCGTCGGTTTTATTCACGGGGGTATAATTCCCATAATACGTTTTGGCATATAGCGCCAGCCAAATATTCACCAAACTGACTATTTTGGCGAAATATTGGAGAAACGACGTTATAGATGTTTTTCTACATTCGGACGACGGTTCGGCGGGTCAGCGCGCGGGCAAGAGTGGCCAGTAACAGAACATGCAGCGACTTGACCAAATTCGGTTTCATATATCAAATGATAAGTCACCGGGAGCCGCCTCAAGTTAGCAAAATTTAATGGCTTGTTCTTGATCGGTATTTCGTGTATAGGGCGCGTTCGCATGAGAAGTTAAGACAGCCTATACATGTATATAGATGTATTAGTAGAGTCGCTTATGTACTTCCGTGGGAATTTTTTGAACACATGTAGAGACTATGATATTTATGATAGCGTATCATTTACTTCATGGGTCCGCGACTGGAGGGAATTATGACGTCACAAAGATGACGTCATTGTCAGTTGAGTTCAGATGTAGGGTTGTCATAAAAACTGATGGATTCTGCGCATTCTTACTTGTTATAATTTTTTTCAGTAAGGGCAATTCACCAATAGTAGTTCTTAAAGTACAGTACCCAAATTCACGGGAAAATGTTATTCTAGTCAAAGATGGCTGCCAAATGGGAAAATGGCACCAGAAAATCAACAATTTTGCGATTTTCAAGAATCTCATGTAAATGATCTTCCGTTTGGTAGCGACTGCGAATTGTGACAATTTAGTGTTTTCTTGTTACTTCAGCAGTGTAGTGCATCAATTTTATTGTACAAAACATGTTCTATCTGTCAAAAATACACTTTAGACAACCGAATTATTGCATTTTGTCGAAAATCAATTCCGATATTCTAGCAATATATTTCAAGAAATGAGCGGAATTCAGTGAGAGGAAATATTCGTGCCACATACATGACATACGGAATTATTATCAAACTTCAACAGAACTGTTCAATTTCATACAAGATGGCTACCAAGATGGCAGTCAAAAGTCAGTGTTCGTTACACCACCAAATGTCGCCCTGGCATTCCATCATGAGTTAGTCGGCTACTTCTCAGCAAGTGCGCGTAGCTTTAATTTATTATGCAAATTAACGGATGTCCTATACGTGTCATCTCTTCAAATTTCCTGATATTAAGTGAGGTGGGAGTTGAAGAGAAAATCCAACTCTCTATGTAAAATTAGAAACTATGTGTAGACCTCTTAGATCTTAGCTTGAGGGACAAATCTTACCATCGCAATGTCTAGCCTTCTGTGGTATACCCTAGGTCAGAGTACTAATTGAGAAATAATGGTGGTTACCATATCAAATGCAATTGATGATGCAGATAAGCTTTGGTGTTAGTTCTATTCGTGACATCTCCTCAGTAGAAAATGTCTATAGTGTTTATTGTGAAAAATATGAGGTGGGGATTGTACTTCTCAGCTATACCATTATTCTTGGCAAGAAAGAAACAACACATCATTGTTTACAAAACA
The DNA here is from genome assembly GCA_032622095.1 of Siphonodentalium dalli. Classification (NCBI taxonomy): domain Eukaryota; kingdom Metazoa; phylum Mollusca; class Scaphopoda; order Gadilida; family Siphonodentaliidae; genus Siphonodentalium; species Siphonodentalium dalli. The sequence continues at coordinate 251,944,890 of CP136063.1, forward strand.
CAAACAATAGTATAATTAATTATATGGCTGTTATGTGGCCTGCTTGTCTCACTGATATATGCCATGTAACCTTGAATTAAATTTGCACGGTAACACCATTTGAACCTCGTTTTGCTGAACTTGGCAGAATCAAATCGTATTGATAACCACGACATATCAAAATAGAATAGACCCCCATAGGTGGATAATATATTCGTATAAGGGGTAGCATCCCATATCAAGATTAAAGTGATATGTTGTGAATATTGTGGATGATGATATTCAACAAAGTAGTCCAACCACTTTCATGCCATGTGTGAAGTCCTTATGTGACGTTACTATATGTCATTGCCATCCCGTGACATGTTTATTCAGTTGAAATGAACATTATCGTGCACCAGGCTAGATCCCCGACATCAGGCGAAGTGTGTGTCTGGTTCTTGTCTTGTCAGTTAATTGAATACGAAAGATGTCTTGGTATGAAGACAGTATGAATGTTATGGACCATTGATAGTATACAGCAAATTAATTTCTATGATTTAGGCATAGAGGTTTAGTGGGACAATGCATTGCGTTTGTACAGTTCAGCAGGAAAGTGGTTATTGGCAATGGTTATGATTTTGCTGCCGGTCCCAATTGATTAATGATTATTTTGACGTTTATCGAACTCAACAGGGACTGCGCAACTGCTCTGCATATCCAATCCTGCAGTTTAGATTGTGAAAGAATGTGAATGGTAAACGTAATAGATATGAGCCAATAATAGATGGGTGGGAAACGGGTGTAGAATCCATTGGTAGTGATGGGTCTTCTGGTGTCATGTCATCTGTTTGATTTATTATGTCCAATATACTCTGGAATCCAGGTTCTGAATACTGAATGACATAATGGGGCAAAGTAGTCCACTAACTTCTTACAATAAAATGTGAAGTAAATTTTGGAGTTAATAGCAGCTTGTGCCGGGCCAGAACATTATCACGAATCAAAGGAAATGACGGAAGTTGAATTAGCACGCGTAACTATGAAGGATGGCCTTGAGGTAATGAATCTTAATTGTTCTGAAGTAAGACGTATGACTAGCTATAAAGTGAACCTCTTGAAACAGATACAAAACCTCCCCCCCCAAAAGATGTTCTATTTAGCAAGCTACATACTGCTTGGACAGCTACCGATCACAGCTACAATTGAAAAGAATGCTCTCACTTTATTTCACCGAGCTATCTCAAGAATTGGTTCTCCATAATATCATCTGGCAAGGAGGCAGATAATCATGAAAGACCTGGATAGCAACAGTTGGTTCTCTCAAATCAGAAAACTCTTAAATAAATTCTCACTTCCTACAGCCTTTGATTTATTAGAATGTCCACCAAGCAGGACCCAAAGGAAAAAACAGTTACTGGAGGCAGTTGATAGCTATCACCAATCACTCTGGACACAATGAATACAAGAATTGACATAATTGAAGTACCTCAACATTAAAGACAACCCAACAATGAATCCTCACCAAATATGGTCTTCAGTTCCGAAATCAACATTTGAAGTTGCTAGAGCTACAGTCAAAGCTAAATTAATGACAGGGACACCCTTCAAGCCAACATGCATAGATTCAATGAGTTCAATGTGGCTCCTACCTGTCTCATATGCAATCAATCACCTGCAACAAGGCAGCATTTTATCCTGGAATGCGATGAACTATCCACTGCCAGACAGAAACATCTAGATGAATTGAAGGAAGTGCTAGAAGATAACTTCAATAGACTGCAGGCAGAACAAATCATGACTGATAACAATTTATTGACCCAATTTCTGTTGGATTGCTCTCACCCGCTGATCAGCTACATTACACAGGAAATTAGGAGAGTTACTGAAGCGATTGAGAATATCAGTAGGGCTATGATTTATGAATTACACCACATTAGGAAAGGCAAAATCCAGATGCAACAATAGACAATTGCCTTTGCCATCACAGTTTCAATCTGATCTAATCATTGCCAAGAGTTGTTAAATTCTTATATATTATCTTCATACTAACTCTCCACTAACTCATCAAACTTGTGATTTATTGTGCTTATATAATGTGATTATTCAAGGATACAATCAGAGGATAAACTCAACAATTTACAGACATTGCCTGTCAACAGGGTGCTCCGATATAACGGAGGAATATTCTGACAACAACAACAACAACAACAATGGCATCTTTAAGATCATATTATATATGCCAGTCCATCTATATCATAATTCCTCAAACTGTTGTAATTCTGTTCGACTAGGAGTTATCAGACCAGTCTGGCTATATCCCATAAATTGTATATATCATGCTGCATTCGTGCATCATGATAATCAACCTCAACCAAGGGAATATATAGATCAACTTCAGCAGAAATCTAAACGGTCATGGGGCGGCTATTGTATGAAGAGCTCGAAACATATTCAATTGATAAGCAATCCAGTTTGACCAGAGAGACCTTCCACCAATAATACAACAACAATAAGTATACGTTTCATCGTGGACTGGATTCGACATCAACTGCGCAGGCTTATGTGAGTCATTTCCGGGAATTATTTTACATTCACCCCATCTAACGAGAGTGTGATTGTCCAGAAACACATCATCGCTACTTGTATATGAGACAACTAATTATATGCATACATGTAGTAATAAAAAATATGATAATATCGCTGTAATACAATTGAATGTATTGCTTGAGATCTGGTTCAAATTTATCACGATACAATCTTGGTCGTCATATTAATGCACACGTGGTACCGGTACTTAGTATGAACTGGTGACAAGAAGCAGTTTAAGCATAAGGCAATCATCAACATTTCTTCCTCCAGATATATCTTTGCCAGAATAGTAGAAGCAATCATTTTGTGTCGATTTTCCATTCCAATTACCAAGAGTACCGATACAAGGATCCATTTTACGAAGACTGGGCTTTTATGGCTATTATGTCAGAAAACCGGCGCTATAAATGTACCATGGTGAACTGTAAGTCAGTCACTGTTAGGTATACACAGTAATCTGATTGAATCCGTCGCTAGACATTTTAGTGCACGAGTAGATATACTCAATCGCTATCGATATGCATGGACGTATGGCGATCAAATGCATCATTTGAGTTCCGGTAGCTGACAGCGCCTGAAGTTGGCAGCTTCATTATTCTCTCCACATACCATATTGGTCTCTATTACAATATTCATATACTATCAGAATCGAATTTGACACAAGTCCATATAGTTATCTTGCTTGAACATATATTTCGGTTTATATAGTGAATAATACGTTCTCACCGAAATCCGTGTACGATAACGATTTGCATATGTCTAATTCTTACACGGTGGAATATATTACCGCCACATTGGCGGCCATCTCGATTACAATAAGATATTAATAACTTCGGATTACCTAAATAGGAGTACATTCATTCATATATCTAACACCGAAATATCGCTCTCCTGTAGTGGACATGTTATTTGAATTATAAACAAATATAATGTTCGGCGAATTTATTTTAGAAAATAATTGTCATATGAACTCACATTTTGAGTCATTGCGATAAGACAACTAATAGGAATGTGTCATAACATGCCGATTATTTATTTGGAAGAAGCAAATTAGTCAACTTCATTCTCCTTCTACATGACAGAAACGTAATTGGGTGAAAGAGGCTACAATTTGCGTATTATCGAATTTTGGCCGCCATTTTGGAAGCCATCTTGGATTAAGTTGACAATATCTGGAACCAGTTGGATGTAGATACATTATGTAACTAGAATGCACTCACTGGAGCTGCCTATACTTGCGCCCATCACATATTTGGCATGTTGTGTGGTGTCTTACAAACAACAGTTTGAACCACGGGTGCTGGCCCCTCGTTTGAGAGATCGATAAAAAAAAATCTAGATATCAAATCTCAGTTCATCCATCGCTGAAATAGTTGTGTGTACGGACAGAATATCTCTGTTATCTCAAGTTGATCTTTTACACTAATGATAGTCTTAGTAATACGTACGAGTTGTTTGACATATTTATATAACAATATATACATCGTTCATATGAAGGGTGTGAAGACGATTGGTTGCCGATGATGCTATATTATATACCAATTGGGTTAACTTACTAGTTTGACTAGAATGATATCAAGTGTGTATGCCAGTGGCAAAAACCATCAAAGTAAATTACAAAATAACATATTCACGGAAGGATAAACAGACATCCGAGCCGAAAACATTACTTGCGTCCAGCATGGACTGGCGCAAGTAATGATCCCATTCATTTCCAATACCAATCAATTCCAATTTTCTTTAAGGAAATAGTTAGAAAATAAAAAAGTATATTTTGGCGAAAATTCATACCACTTCCTTTAAACTATCGCATTTGGAGAAGAAAATCATGGTTATGATCCAAGAAATCAATTATTTTTATGCCTAAGTGATTCGTTATCAAGATTGAAGAGAGATCTGTTCTCTAATCGTCACCAGTTCGATACAATCGGAAATTATGTAGGCGAATTATATGGAAATTCATCAATTTTCCTGCTTCCGGTCGCCATATTGGCGGCCATCTTTGATCGGGAGGACAAATTTTGATATATAAATATAACATGGCGTCAAACCATACAATTTACAAAAGGATTGTCACATGGGGGGGGGGGGTAGTAAAAATTTACAGGAACGTATGCCGTTTTTTTGCATCTGGCATTTTCGGGGACCCACCACCCCCAAACCTGCAAAAAAAAAAAAATTTAGTCCCAATTTTTTGACACCCACCCCGCAAATTTCACTAAAATTGGTCTAAAATCGCATAAAACTCTACTGATATCACTCATATGAGTGGGAATTATCTTAATTAGTTCAAATAACAGTTTAACCTGTTTCAGAAGCTGTTTTAATTGAAAATAAAAAGTTTTATAAATTGCTGATCATCTGTAAACCTAGGTCATTGTGCAGAATGCACAAAATTTAATAATTTCTAACTATTTCCTGATTAGTCTGTCAACCAGCCCATTGTCTAACATATTCCATACCACTTATGTTGGTCTACTTGAGCAACTTACTTCTATTATACTAAACTAGCTGAAACTTCGCACATTTTGATCTTAGACAGAGCCTTCATTTAGCGGTGGCTCCTTTGTGCGCTTCAAGCACATTTGGTCATCGAAACATTTTGATTTATATATATTGTTTTTATATTTTTGTTTAAGAGTAAATTCCTTGCTCAATTTAACAAAACCAATTTTTTTTTTTTTTTTAATTCAAAATTTTGAAAAATTAATACCATTATAACATCCGCCAGGGTACACTGGGTCACCACACCAAATTTGGTTGAACTCGGTCCAGGGGTCTGAGAGAGAAATCTGGACAGATCTTACTCGTTTATATATATATAGATTGATGACAAGCAGTCACAGCACTATACCAGACTTGGATACTTTAGGTCTTGTGAGAGATCATCTGAGTTGAAAGACATGTAAATAATTCACTGATTGGCATGATGCACTGATGACAGATAGTTTCTACCCATTGATAGTCACATTAATGTTTGAGACAGTTGCTCGCTCTTTTTCCGTGCACACAATGATCTGGGTATTAGTTACACCAGGACAAGTTTACTTATATATGCAAACTTAGGTCATTGTACAGGATACACACAATTCCATAATTTATAACAATTTACCGATTAGTCTGTCAACCAGTCCATTATCTAGCATTATGCCTTAACACTTTTGTTAGTCTACTGGAGCAACCACTGTTATAATAAATGACAAACAGTCACTATGCCAGACGTGAGAGTAACCGATCATGAAGTGATCGACATGCAAATATTTCACTGATTGGCTTGATGCACTGATGAACAGTGTGATGGCAGTTATATTCTAGCCATTGATAGTCACATTAATGTTTGAGACAGTTGCTCATTCTTTTTCCATGCACACAATGATCTAGGCTTTAGTTACATCAAGACAAGTTTATTTCAGTTTTGCATTTCTCGAAGCTTCTTTCCGAAGGGTATCGGGAAGGAAATGTTTCACTCACCCGCCCCATATGCAACATGTCATAGCTTAATGTCATCTCCACTAAGGCCCATATGAGGTCCCAGTATCATAAATATGGTGTTTTTGCAGTTATAAATTCTTATAATATGTTTTAAACTGTTACAAATGTCAAATAAGGGCACAAAAGGTCTTTAGTAAAAAATTTGCATGAGGTTGTAAAAAACGCGTTTTTTGCCCCTTGGGCCACCCACCACCCCGGCATACGTTCCTGCTAATATTTTACTACCCCCCCCTGATTGTCATATATTTTATATCACAATTATATTTTATCATGAAATCCAACAATAACGAACTTAAGAAAATGAGCATGGCGGCCATCTTTGTGACGTCATCAGACCACCCAGTCGCGACCCCAGGGGGTCTAACAAATTTTTTTCTGAAGTAGAGACCATATACTGGCTCATGAGCATGCAGGGGTGGCGCCAGGATTTCCCCGACGGATGGGCTATGGTCCCCGACAGGGGGGCTAGACCGGTGACCGAAGGTCATCGGCAGCTGCCGAACGCAGCCCCGGGGAGAGCGCCAGAGGGGTGTCCCCTCTCGCACGGGGGGTTTGGGGGACCTCCCCCACGAAAATTTTGAAAATACATAGCCTGAGATCGATTCTGGAGTGTTCTGGTGTCAACATACACACTGTTCTAGGGGATCATAATTGTCACTTTTACCGTTTTACTTGAGTATTTGGAAAAAAAAATCAGCATATACAATAGTAATGACAATATGGAATTGATCTTAAGTTAACTCACCGTAAATCTTTCGCCACAGGTAGTTGGATCAACTTACAAAGACGGATGAACCATGAGTCCGTGAACATCATTTAGGAGCGTATAATAGATGTAAATTTGTTCAGGTAACATACGATGTGAAAAATTGATGCAGAAAGCTATTTGAAGGAGAGAACAAAGTTGGATGAGGATTATCCCATAATCCACTGAATTAAAATTCTATCCAGTCCACAATTTATGTTGTGTTATTATTCTTTAAATCCCTCAAGTAATAATCTATCCCGGGGAAGTACTAGTAAGCATGATATAATGCATTGTTAATCACCAGTGCACGTGTTTCGAGTCGCGGATTTTCCAATGTTTATCGTCTTTGCATAATTGTATCTCCCCGACGAATTTGGCAGATATCCCCGACGGGGGGGGGGGGGGGGGGGGGGGGGGGGGGCTGACCATCCTCGAAGGGGGGCTGTAGCCCCCCCTGACCCCCCCCCCCCTTGGCGCCACCCCTGTGAGCATGCATGGTCTCTATATTTGTTCATAATTTTCCCACGAGAGCCCAAAATCGGACATAAGCGACTCGGCTATATTTCTAGTCGGGCTGCACGTTTTGCAGCGTAATATGGCTTCTGCCATGGTGCAATGGTGCCAGCACGTTTGCTTGCAGGCGTTTAGGGGCAATTATCGCGGTAGCTGGTTTACACGCGCGCGCGATATATATGTTTACACATGCGTTAGCCCATGCAGAACCTGTGCTGGAATGGAAGTTTATGGAACAGTTTTTATCTCCCCGGAAACACGGGAGGAATTTAATATATCGGCCGCGAAAATACCGCGATTAAACAGGGGGGAGTCGGACGGAAAAAATTTGCAGTCACGTATGCTGATTTTTGACTTTCGACCCTTTTTGGGACCCACCCACCCCCGCGTCCAATTTTTTTTTCCGTTTTCGGCAGTTTTTTCCGATCATTTTTGGACACCCACCCCCCTTTTAACACTAAAACAGAGATTTGTGGGGGAAAATTCACTGTAAACAGCTGTAGGCCTATATGAATTTCTGTGCATACTATTAGTCATGGATGTTAACATTGACATGTAAATAGGAACAAGTCATTTTGGGGTCATTCGGTCAAAAAAAACATGGCTGCCAGCAGCCATCTTGGATTTCAAAATTAAATCCATTAGCATGGGCCAGAGGCTATACTGTTTGACTGATCATCATGAAATTTGTCAGTTATGTTAATATTGACATATAGATGTGTTTTAAGTCAAACTCTGCAAAAACAGTTAAAAAGACTTGCAAGGAAAACTATTTTTGAGTTGCGGAAAAAATTGTTTGTTGGTCCTATTGACCACCCACCCACCCCGGCATACGTGCCCGGAAAAAAACTTTTTTCCACCCCCTGGATTAAACGGACAAGATCTATCAGTCTATAGTATGATCAGCTCAGGAACGTACACCGGACGCGCGAATATTCACTATACATGCAGACGCATTCGAAAAAGGGTACGGAGGTTACCAGGTCAGCGCACATGGGTCCTCGTGTGCAAGGCGTATATAGAACGCCTATAGTGGAGGCCCCTCTCGAATTAAAAGTGCAGTGTTCACCCGGTTGAGGGCCAGGGCGCAGGGGCGATAGTCGCCTACCCATATAGTAAGTTAGGATCCCGTAGTAATCGGGATCCGGTCGGCTACAGCAGCCGGAAGAAGCTCCACATGGAAAGGGCTAGACACTTAGTCTATACATGCAGTGTCATGCACTGACAATAAAAGCGTAATCGCGAAAGGTAATGCATGGTATATAAAGCACATTACAAAAATTCGCGCCATGCCGGAATGCAACAGTTTTTATCTCCCAGGAAACACGGGAGGAAACACTTAACCAAATTTGGTTTACATATCTAACGATAAAAGCCACTGGGGGCGACTCAAGTTAGCAAAATTAATATGGCTTGTTCTTGATCGGGATTTCGAAGTAGGGTGCGTTCGCGTGAGAAGTAAAGACAGACACAATATATAGATGTATTTCTCGTCGGGCTGCAGGTTTTGCAGCGTAATATGGCTTCTGCAGTTTTTATCTCCCCGGAAACACGGGAGGAGTTAATATATTGTCCACGAAAATGCAGCGGACAAACGAACAAGATAAATTATAGTATGATCATAGTCAGTCTGAGTAAACTCATACCTAAATATTCATTAAAACATTGAATATTAGGTCTGACGGATAACATCGCTATCTCATTTCCAAGTCCTCGGGATTCCGTAATCTGATTGATTGCGTAAATTATTTTCCGTCCAATGAAACCGTATGGGTTAATAAACAAGTGTTAGTGGGCGGAGACTCCCATAATGTCACCTCTAAATATAGTAACAGAGCGGAATTTCGTCGGTATTTCTCCGATCGAAAGCGATGCTTGCAAATACAACAGAGACAGAAAAAATGGCTTCGAAATTATATATTCGGTACGATTCGGATTAATTTGAAGGATGTGCTAGACCTGATAGATAGGCCTGCGCATGGTACCAACTTGGCCTCCCATCCCATAAATATAAATAGAACTCACTCATGTCCGTGTATTTGATTTACTTTATTGTAACATGGTTTGCAAATCAAATTATTTGTCGTAAAAAAGTCATCTGAAAGTTAAACACCGAGGAAATGACTTAATTTTATGCTTTTAAATAGTTCTAAAGCATCATTTTTGATGACGACCTTATTTTTTGCTCTCGGATGCAGCTTTCCGGTTGATGCAGCGAGTTCATCTCCCGAAAAAGAATAGTCGCATACACGACAAATATTATCTTCTGTAAGTTTATGTCGCGACACAGGCCATTGTTAATGCGAAGCACAACAAATAACACGTGGGGACACCTGTCAATCATCGATGTATTTTTTAAAATCCGTGACGTCATTTTGGGGAAGCTCTTCGCTGAATAGAAATGGTTTTGGCGACATTTGCTCCAGACTCTAGATTTCAAATATAGAGTCGACGTTCACCCAGACTGGATCATAGTCAGAAATGTACACCAGAAGCACATATTGGTTATAGATTATAATGATTTTCCCCTTCAATTTCTAGTTTGAAATTGAGATTTTTTTTAATTCCTCAACATTCTTACAGCCATTACACTTTACTGGCATGCAATTTAATAAATTAATTATTTCACTTGTATTTTTTTTTTGCAATATACATGAGAGGTATATAGTTTCAATTTTGGCATTTGGTACTACTTTTCTCCATTTTACACAAAAATACATAATAACATGTTATATCCGTTGTATATTACCAGAATTATGTTCAATTGAAATCTGTATGAGCTCTATCTATATTATGTTTTACAGTTTATGATTACAAATTAATAAACATGTATAGAAACTAAACACCTGGTTGTGTTTATAAAGTGGGACAAGCCATATACACCTGGATCCATTTATTTAATAAACATATTGAGGTGTTTACTTTCTAAACACCGTGTTTAGTTAACCCTAAACACCTCGTTTATTATCTAAACATTTGATGTTTTTAGTTACTTAAACACCTAGGTGTTTATTTATCTAAACACATGCATGTGTATAGTTTACATAAACACCTCGTTTATTTATCTAAACACATGCATGTGTTTAGTTTACCTAAACACCCCATTTAGATTATAAACACCTCGTTTAGCATGCACACATGATAATGTGTTTATAAAGTGGGACAAAAAAGTTTTTAGCTTTGTCTGTAGAAGTTAAACAGTTGTTTTTTTCAGTGTACAGACTCATCCGAAACAGGGTACGGAGGTTACCCGGTCAGTGCGCAGGGGGCACCGGGTTCAAGGCGTATACGTCTGGTGGAGGCCCAGGGATCTCGAATTAAAGGTGCCGTGTTCACCCGGTTGAGGGCCAGGGCGCAGGGGCGATAGTCGCCTACCCATATAGTGTGTTAGGATCCCGTAGTAATCGGGATCCGGTCGGCTACAGCAGCCGGAAGAAGCTCCACATGAGAGAGCTAGACATGAATATAGTTTGTAAATTTAATTCAGCGGTCATGTCGGACCAAGTTATACAAGCACCGACAATAAAGCTGCATGCCGTGAGCGTAATCGCGAAAGGTAATGGTAAAGCACAAAAGTCGTGTTTGATATAGTATTAACGTGCGTTGAAAATTAGTTCACACTGGTACTCATGCAGGGTGCCTGGGAACCGAATCGATCTAGACACAAAGAAGCAATATGGTGGGCGAGAATAACCGGAACATTCCACCCCTATAGGATATTGACAGCAGTCATAATAAAAATTCAAAACGAACAATATACCACTGATGGTACCTTGATTTACCCATATATGGGTAAATCAAGGTACCATCAGTGGTATATTGTTCGTTTTGAATTTTTATTATACAGAAATCGGTGTCTTTCTGGCCCTTAATCAGAGAGACAGACGCTACATAGGACGTGCAGAGTCCGAACGATGCCTCCATTATGGCATAATTGTACACAATATTTTATTATGTTCACAAAAGCGTGTTGTTATATATTTAAGATTATAGCGTGTAATATCCTGAATTTAGGTTGCTATTGTTTCAAATAATAAAACAAACATATGTGCTTTATGTAGACTATACCTCAAATAATTTAGTGTAAACTTTTTCTACCGAAATTGACGTCGCCAATGACGTTGACGTAATCGGTTCGTATTGATCACGAACAATACATTTTAATTTATCGAATTTTTTTAATATTCTGTATTTTGCTCTATTTCACAAAAATGAACGGTTGAGCGTGCAACAGATCAAGTTACTCATTTTGAGCTATCCTGTTCACATATAATGTCACATGATTTGAAACTAAATTCACTAATATTCTCCCTTTTTAGGATGAACCGGCAGATACGAACAAAGCTATATATAGACGAAACCGCACGGCGTTATAGAATGAACAATATGATGGTTGCATGCTGTTACAGTTCCGAACAGACAAAATACAGTTGCAACATATTATTCCCAATTCCGGTGGTGATGAACGATTAATCAAGTCATGCATTAACATTTGGATCCGACACCAATGGATTCGCTAACTGAATCGTTGAGGCAGCAACCAGAGTGGTCAGAAAGAAAGTTCACAAGAAAGACACTGGTTACTCTGGTGATGTTATCAAACTATGTATACAACATATGTGGATTCAACAAAATTGGCAGCAGCAACATATAGCAATATATCTGTGATAGTCCTCATATTTTCGGAGCTTCAAGCACTAAAATGCAATAACATTGAATATCACCAGATCATTTGAAATTCTGGCATCATCACTCATTTTTTTGAACGTAAATTTAGCAGACACTGGCCATCTGCTCAAACATGTGTTTAGTTGTTATTTAGTTTAGTGTAGACTACATGTTTTGAGCGTTTCGTAGATTAAAGCAAGGAAAACTATATCAACCAGAGCAAGATGTTTGTGGAACGAACTCCCAAATGACTGCAAGCTCCGAATTGAAATTGACCAAACCTATCCTAAATATCTGAAGAAGTACTTCATAAACAAGTACAACACACAGCTGTTTTATTATAAGTGGGTCATCTGAGCCAAGCTATTTGGAAAATAAAGGAATAATATAACATAATTATCTAATATTTAATATTTAAACATCCATTTTTATGTTTATTAATCTTAGGCAGAATAAAATATCTAAAATATCACCAAAGATACAAAGCATTAGCATTAAACCAGTTATACAAGTAACCATGCAACCCAATAGATCCTTGTCACGTGAGTCATAGTAACTAGTAAATATTTATCAAACTTGGAGCTACAAACATAATATTAAGCCGCAACCCATGAAAAATGAGTGTGAATATACCACCACCCCACCCCAACCCTCCAGTCAGCCCCACCTATTACCATGGCCTCTTATTACCTCTCACTCTGAACCAGACCTTGTATAGGAACACCTTTTACTTCTCCACAAACTGCACCCCCATTATAAGTAAAAGAATGAATGTGAGCAATGTATTACCATGAGGGCCCTTCCATATTAACAAGCTCTGCTTCAATAGGGTCCTGTTGTGTGTTTATGTAAACTTGTCATTGATTATCTAATGAACTTTATTGAACTTGAACTTGAACTTGAACTTGAACTTGATTATACCAAAACTATTGTATGTATAGCGTAACGTGCGAATACATCTGAGTTGTCTAGAGTATCAGTATGTGATTGGCTAATGATAATTACAGTTTTAATACGGAGTAAGCCAATGATGAATGCATAGTAACTATAGTGAGTTAATTTCGTTTGTGCGTTTCACATCACTTTAAGTCGGGTCACTTTAGCCAGTTCTTCGCATGGAATGACAACTGAAATTCATATATTTAAAGTGATGTGAAACACTCTGGTAGGGTGGTCAAATATAAATGGAGAATAATCTTGTTCAAAGTAGTAAGTTTTACAAACAGTATATCCAAATTGACAACACACACCGTCATTCTTATATATGAATTAAATGCAGTGACTCTCGATGGCGAAATCGTTTTCGTTAGTTCATCGCCGATAGATGCGTCCCGAATAGAGTAGTAATTATTTACAATTGAGCGTAGTTCTGACGATGTTTTCTATGGAGTGGTACGGTCGATTTGCTTCAAATCCGACGGATATTTCTTACAGGCTTTCCATATATATGACATTTGCAAGATATATCTTCCTCAGTTCTGGAAGACCAAGAAAGTTTCCAAATTAAGTCACTCTGTCTGACAAAACTTTTCCAGAAACACTTGTCCGGGTATGCCCCAGAAGAGAGATACGCATAAACGTGTTCAAGACGGGCCAAACAATCTTATTGCGCCAAAACCCAAAGTATATTGGGAATTGCTTCACTGAGTCCTCACTTTGGTGGAAAACTTTGAATAAATTAATGAAGCCGGAACCTAAGCCTATACCAGCACTCATATTTAACGATGAAGTGATAAATGACAACTTACAAAAAGCCAACACCTTCAACAAATACTTTTGTTCCATATCGTCACTGCCAAACGAAAGGGAGATAGAGTTACCTCGCTTTGACCAGTTAACAGAAAGCGAACTAAGTGACATAGAAATCGATGACGATCTTGATCACAAATGCCTACGGTCAATTAAGACGACAAAAGCCTCCGGTTACGATGGCATAAGCCCAAAAGTATTGAAAAACTGTGCCTCTTCTTTAACTGCACCATTAAGATTTATTTTTAATATTTGTTTAGAACATGCATATTTTCACATTGAGTGGAAGAAGGCAAATGTATGTCTAATCTTTAAAAAGATGACCCTTGTATACCGTCAAACTATCGCCCTGTTTCCCTTCTGAGTTGTCTCTCTAAAATCTTTGAAAAATGCATATACCGTCGTCTGTCAGACTATTTGCGTGAAAACAAATTGTTGTCCGATCTGCAATCTGGGTTTACTCACAGCGACAGTACTGTATTTCAATTAATCGACATATACCACTATATCATATCATTGCTAGATGAGGGGAAAGAAATAAGATATGTCTTTTGCGATATTAGTAAAGCTTTTGATAAGGTCTGGCATCGAGGACTGCTCTTTAAATTGAAAAGAATGAGAATAACAGGAAATGTGTATAAACTTCTTGAGAATTACTTGGAACCTAGAGAGCAGAGAGTTACAATAAATGGGGCGAGCTCTAATTGCAGGATGCCTGTTTCAGCTGGAGTCCCACGGGGATCATTACTAGGCCCTCTGCTCTTTTTGGTCTACATAAATTATATTGTTGGAGGGGTAACTAGCAATATTCGCCTATATGCGGATGATACTTCCCTTTTTCTTGCCGTTGAAGACCTCACCCTTGCTGCCAATGTAATGAACCAAGATATACAGCGAATATATGAATGGTCGCAAATCTGGGCCGTTAAATTTAATCCATTGAAAACAGAGTCTATCTTAGTATCACGGAAGAATATTATTGAAGATCATCCACCCCTTAGGATGGCAGGGGAAGATATCATAGAGGTGACTAAACATAAGCATCTAGGACTGACATTTAATGATGAAGGGAAGTGGAAAAATCACATCGAAGATATTGAAGAGCGAGCCTCACAACGATTATACATACTTAGGAAGAATAAATTTGCCCTAGATAGGAGAACATTAGAACGAATTTATCTATCATTTATACGCCCCGTCTTGGAATATGCTTCCCCTGTGTGGGACAATTGCACGGCTGAAGAATCACAATTATTAGAAGATATACAATATGAAGCAGCACGTATAATAACTGGGGCTACTAGGAGTGGTAATAGGGATGAATTATTGGTAGAAATTGGATGGCAGAAACTATCGAAAAGGCGAGAAAAATCAAAACTTGCTCAATTCTATAAAATGACGAGAAAATCAACCCCACAATATCTATATAACTATGTCCCAAGGGATTCAACAACTTCAAGTGAATACCCATTCAGGCACGATAACTTAAGACCTCCCTTTTGCTTTTCTACCTCTTTACAAAAATCATTCATACCACATGCTATTAAACTTTGGAATGAATTATCAGACGAAGCGAAAATGTGCGAACCGGTTTCCGAATTTAAACAATTCCTGAATAAAGATTGCATAGAACCTCCACAATTCTACGAGTATGCATATACACGGCAAAGTCAAATAATGCACTGTCGAATACGTCTCGAATGCAGTAATCTGAATGATCACTTGCACCAAAATCACTTACAGGATAATTCCGATTGTACTTATTGTGGCCTGACAGAGACTACTGAACACTTCTTCTTATACTGTCGAAAGTTCACGAACGAACGAACGAACGATATGCTTTCAAGGTCTTCGCAACAGACCATGTTTAAATGATCTTATTAAAGGATCTCAGTCATTAACAATAGATCAAAACATCGATATCTTCGCAAGAGTACAGAAATATATTCTACTTACAAAAAGATTCGCGACTAACTGAGAGAAAACAAACTATGCTATCAACAATGCGGTAACCCTTGTCTCCTTGAACGGGTTGATGGGGGCCATATGGGCGCTGATGGGTGGGCAGGCAGGAAGCTATATATATCATCTAGAATGTGACCCGACTTCGTCCGGGCTTTGACCTTGAATTGACCATTTTGAAGGTGAAGGTCAGGTGGGGTCACGATTTGACCCGTCCAAAACACTGCCCGGACAAAAGTACCCGACAAAAGTACCCGTCGAAATCCATCCGGTTTTACCCGATTTGACCTTGAATTGATCATTTTGAAGGTCGAGGTCAGGTCGGGGTCACGACTCGACCCGTCCAAAACACTCATTGGACAAAAGTAACCATACGTAACAAATTTCGTCGAAATCCCATCCAAATTCGCGATTTGACCTTGAATTGACCCGATTTCAAGGTCAAGGTCACGTCGCACGGGCAAATTAATAGGCCTATGTCACTTTCCGGCCGAAAATACCCCCACATACCAAGTTTCATCGAAATCCCGTGATATTCGGGCGTTTGACCTTGAAATTACCCGATTTCAAGGTCAAGGTCACGTCGCACGGGCAAATTAATAGGTTTATGCCACTCCCCGGCCGAAGGTACCCCATATACCAAGTTTCAACGAAATCCCGTGATATTCGGGCGTTTGACCTTGAAATTACCCGATTTCAAGGACAAGGTCACGTCGCACGGGCAAATTAATAGGCATATGTCACTCCCCGGCTGAAAATACCCCACTTACCAAGTTTCATCGAAATCGGCTCGGCCGTTTTCGAGTCCATCGATTACAGACACACACACACAGATCTTCCAAAATATATAATAGACTAGCCGATGAGCCCGACGTTGTCCGGGCTATTCAAAAACCAAATTTCAAGTCGATAGCTCTACCCGTTTCCGAGATCTCGTCTGCGCATGCGCGAAGCGGGCGCCGCACGGGCTCGCCAATACGACAAGGTCGACCGCCTGGTCAAACTACACACACATACCAAGTTTCGTCCCGATCGGTCGAGAATCGTAGATTTGTATCAATGACAAACATACATACAAACATACAAACATACAGAGGTCTTCAAAATATATATGAGACTAGAAGGTGACCCGACTTCGTCCGGGCTTTGACCTTGAATTGTCTATTTTGAAGGCCAAGGTCAAGTGGGGTCACGATTTGACCCGTCCAAAACACTGCCCGAACAAAAGTACCCGACAAAAGTACCCGTCTAAATCCATCCGGTTTCACCCGATTTGACCTTGAATTGATCATTTTGAAGGTCAAGGTCAGGTCTGGGTCACGATTTGACCCATCCAAAACACCCAGTGGACAAAAGTAACCCTATGTATAAAATTTCGTCGAAATACCATCAAAATTGGCGATTTGACCTTGAATTGACCCTATTTCAAGGTCAAGGTCACGTCGTACAGGCAAATGAATATGCTTATGAGACTCCCCATACGAAAGTACCCCCACATACCAAGTTTCATCGAAATCCCGTGATATTCGGGCGTTTGACCTTGAAATGACCCGATTTCAAGGCCAAGGTCACGTCGCACGGGCAAATTAATATGCTTATGAGACTCCCCATACGAAAGTACCCCCACATACCAAGTTTCATCGAAATCCCGTGATATTCGGGCGTTTGACCTTGAAATTACCCGATTTCAAGGTCAAGGTCACGTCGTACGGGTAAATTAATAGGCCCATGACACTCCCCAGCCGAAAATACACACACATACCAAGTTTCATCGAAATCGGCTCGGCCGTTTTTGAGTCCATCGATTACAGACAGACAGACACACACACACACACACCGATCTTCCAAAATATATAATAGACTAGCCGATGAGCCCGACGTTGTCCGGGCTATTCAAAAACCAAATTTCAAGTCGATAGCTCTACCCAGCCCGACGTATCCGGGGCAAGATACATTCACATACCAAATTTCAAGTCGATATCTCTACCCGTCTCCGAGATCTGATCTACGAATGCGCGAAGCTGGCGTCGCACGGGCTCGGCGACCCGATAAAATTCGTATCCGGGGCAAGATACATTCACATAGCAAATTTCAAGTCGATAGCTCCACCCGTTTCCGAGATCTCGTCTGCGCATGCGCGAAGCTGGTGTCGCACGGGCTCGGCGACCCGATAAAATTCGTATCCGGGGCAAGATACATTCACATAGCAAATTTCAAGTCGATAGCTCCACCCGTTTCCGAGATCTCGTCTGCGCATGCGCGAAGCTGGTGTCGCACGGGCTCGGCGACCCGATAAAATTCGTATCCGGGGCAAGATACATTTACATAGCAAATTTCAAGTCGATAGCTCCACCCGTTTCCGAGATCTCGTTTGCGCATGCGCGAAGCGGGCGCCGCACGGGCTCGCCAATACGACAACGTTCACCGCCTGGTCAAACTACACACACGTACCAAGTTTCGTCCCGATCGGTCGAGAATCGTAGATTTGTATTAATGACAGACAGACAGACAGACAGACAGACAGACAGACAAACAAACATACAGACAGAGGTCTTCAAAATATATATGAGACTAGAAGGTGACCCGACTTCGTCAGGGCTTTGGCCTTGAATTGTCCATTTTGAAGGTCAATGTCAGGTGGGGTCACGATTTGACCCGTCCAAAACACTGCCCGGACAAAAGTACCCGACAAAAGAACCCGTCGAAATCCATCCGGTTATACCCAATTTGACCTCTAATTGATCATTTTGAAGGTCAAGGTGAAGTCGGGGTCACGATTGACCCGTCCAAAACACCCAGTGGACAAAAGTAACCCCATGTATCAAATTTCGTCGAAATCCCATTAAAGTTCGCGATTTGACCTTGAATTGACCCGATTTCAAAGTCAATGTCACGTCGAACGGGCAAATGAATATGCTTATGAGACTCCCAATACGAAAGTATCCCTAGACACTAATTTTCATCGAAATCCCGTGATAATCGGGCGTTTGACCTTGAAATGACCCGATTTCAAGGTCAAGGTCACGTCGCACGGGCAAATTAATAGGCCAATGCCACTCCCCGACCGAAAGTACCCCCACATACCAAGTTTCATCGAAATCCCGTGATATTCGGGCGTTTGACCATGAAATGACCCGATTTCAAGGTCAATGTCACGTCGCACGGGCAAATTAATAGGCATGTGCCACTCCCCGGCCGAAGGTACCCCCACATACCAAGTTTCATCGAAATCCCGTGATATTCGGGCGTTTGACCTTGAAATAACACGATTTCATTGTCAAGGTCACGTCTCACGGGCAAATTAACAGGCTCATGTCACTCCACGGCCGAAAGTACCCCCACGTACTAAGTTTTATCGAAATCGGTTCGGTCGTTTTCGAGTCCATCGCGAACAGACAGACACACAGACACACACACACACACAGATCTTCCAAAATATATAATAGACTAGAAGGTGACCCGACTTCGTCCGGGCTTTGACCTTGAATTGTCCATTTTGAAGGCCAAGGTCAGGTGGGGTCACGATTTGACCCGTCCAAAACACTGCCCGAACAAAAGTACCCGTCGAAATCCATCCCGTTTTACCCGATTTGACCTCGAATTGATCATTTTGAAGGTCAAGGTTAGGTCGGGGTCACGACTCGACCCACCAAAAACACTCAGTGGACAAAAGTAACCCCACGTATCAAATTTCGTCGAAATCCCATCAAAATTCGCGATTTGATCTTGAATTGACCCGATGTCAAGGTCACGTCGCACGGGCAAATGAATAGGCTTATGAGACTCCCCGGCCGAAAGTACCCACACATACCAAGTTTCATCGAAATCCCGTGATATTCGGGCGTTTGACCTTGAAATGACCCGATTTCAAGGTCAAGTCGCACGGGCAAATTAATAGGTTTATGCCACTCCCCGGCTGAAGGTACCCCCACATACCAAGTTTCATCGAAATCCCGTGATATTCGGGCGTTTGACCTTGAAATTACCCGATTTCAAGGTCAAGGTCACGTCGCACGGGCAAATTAATAGGCCTATGTCACTCCCCGGCCGAAAATACCCACACATACCAAGTTTCATCGAAATTGGCTTTGCCATTTTCGAGTCCATCGATTACAGACAGACACACACACAGACACCCCCCCCCACACACACACACACAGATCTTCCAAAATATATAATAGACTAGCCGATGAGCCCGACGTTGTCCGGGCTATTCAAAAACCAAATTTCAAGTCGATAGCTCCACCCGTTTCCGACATCTGGTCTGCGCATGCGCGAAGCTTGCGTCGCACGGGCTCGGCGACCCGATATAATTCGTATCCGGGGCAAGATACATTCACACACCAAATTTCAAGTCGATAGCTCCACCCGTTTCCGAGATCTGGTCTGCGCATGCGCGAAGCTTGCGTCGCACGGGCTCGGCGACCCGATAACATTCGTATCCGGGGCAAGATACATTCACGTAGCAAATTTCAAGTCGATAGCTCGACCGGTTTCCGAGATCTCGTCTGCGCGTGCGCTGCACGGGCGTCGCACGGGCTCGCCAATACGACGTTGACGACCGCCTGGTCAAACTACACACACGTACCAAGGTTCGTCCCGATCGGTCGAGAATCGTATATTTGTATCAATGACATACATACTTACATACATACATACAGCCAGAGGTCTTCAAAATATATATGAGACTAGGCGATGTGCCCGACGTTGTCCGGGCTATTCAAAAACCAAATTTCAAGTCGATAGCTCCACCCGTTTCCGAGATCTGGTCTGCGCATGCGCGAAGTTGGCGTCGCACGGGCTCGGCAACCCGATAAAATTCGTATCCGGGGCAAGATACATTCACATAGCAAATTTCAAGTCGATAGCTCCACCCGTTTCCTAGATATCGTCTGCGCATGCGCGAAGCTGGCGTCGCACGGGCTCGGTGACCCGTCAAAATTCGTATCCGAGGCAATATACATTCACATACCAAATTTGAAGTTTATAGCTCCACCCGTTTCCGAGATCTCGTCTGCGCATGCGCGAAGCTGGCGTCGCACGGGGTCGGCGACCCGATAAAATTCGTATCCGGGGCAAGATACATTCGCACGGGCTCGCCAATACCACAAGGACGACCGCCTGGTCAAACTACACACACGTACCAAGTTTCGTCCCGATCGGTCGAGAATCGTAGATTTGTATAAATGACATACATACAGACAGACAGACAGACAGACAGACAGACAGAGGTCTTCAAAATATATAGGAGACTAGCCGATGAGCCCGACGTTGTCCGAGATAGCCGATGAGCCCGACGTTGTCCGGGCTATTCAAAAACCAAATTTCAAGTAGATAGCTCCACCCGTTTCCGAGATCTCGTCTGCGCATGCGCGAAGCGGGCGCCGCACGGGCTCTCCAATACGACAATGTCGACCGCCTGGTCAAACTACACACACGTACCAAGTTTCGTCCCGATCGGTCGAGAATCGTAGATTTGTATAAATGACAGACAAACAGACAAAAAAACAGACAAACAGACAGACAGAGGTCTTCAAAATATATATGAGACTAGCCGATGAGCCCGACGTTGTCCGGGCTATTCAAAAACCAAATTTCAAGTAGATAGCTCCACCCGTTTCCGAGATCTCGTCTGCGCATGCGCGAAACGGGCGCCGCACGGGCTCTACAATACGACAACGTCGACCGCCTGGTCAAACTACACACACGTACCAAGTTTCGTCCCGATCGGTCGAGAATCGTAGATTTGTATAAATGACAGACAAACAGACAAAAAAACAGACAAACAGACAGACAGAGGTCTTCAAAATATATATGAGACTAGCCGATGAGCCCGACGTTGTCCGGGCTATTCAAAAACCAAAGTCGATAGCTCTACCCGTTTCCGAGATCTGGTTTGCGCATGCGCGAAGCTGGCATCGCACGGGCTCGGCGACCCGATAAAATTCGTATCCGGGGCAAGATACATTCACATACCAAATTTCAAGTCGATATCTCCACCCGTTTCCGAGATCTCGTCTGCGCATGCGCGAAGCTGGCGTCGCACGGGCTCGACGACCCGATAAAATATCCGGGGCAAGATACATTCACATAGCAAATTTCAAGTCGATAGCTCCACCCGTTTCCGAGATCTCGTCTGCGCATGCGCGAAGTGGGCGCCGCACGGGCTCGCCAATACGACAACGTCGACCGCCTGGTCAAACTACACACACGTACCAAGTTTCGTCCCGATCGGTCGAGAATCGTAGATTTGTATAAATGACATACAGACAGACATACAGACAGACAGACAGACAAACAGAGGTCTTCAAAATATATATGAGATAGCCGATGAGCCCGACGTTGTCCGGGCTATTCAAAAACAAAATTTCAAGTCGATAACTCCACCCGTTTCCGAGATCTGGTCTGCGCATGCGCGAAGCTGGCGTCGCACGGGCTCGGCGACCCGATAGAATTCGTATCCGAGGCAAGATACATTCACATACCAAATTTCAAGTCGATAGCCCCACCCGTTTCCGAGATCTCGTCTGCGCATGTGCGAAGCTGGGGTCGCATGGGCTCGGCGACCCGATAAAATTCGTATCCGAGGCAAGATACATTCACATAGCAAATTTCAAGTCGATAGCTCCACCCGTTTCCGAGATATCGTCTGCGCATGCGCGAAGCGGGGGCCGCACGGGCTCGCCAATACGACAAGGTCGACCGCCTGGTCAAACTACACACACGTACCAAGTTTCGTCCCGATCGGTCGAGAATCGTAGATTTGTATCAATGACAGACAAACATACAGACAAACAAACAAACAAACAGACAGAGGTCTTCAAAATATATATGAGATTATTAATTCGCAGTCAACATAACTAAATTAGATATTAATGATAAACCAGTTATCACCCATGTGAATATCCAATGGGGAAATGACAAATATAAGCTTACAAAGCTTACAGTCAAATCCTTTTCTCATCTCTTATATGCTGGGACACACGTGTTAAAGGTACTCAATCCTATCAGAGGGTCCCCATCTCAACAGATTCCAACAACAACAATCCGATCAGAGGGTCCTATATTACTATTTCTTTGACTTTGGGGGGAAAACATATTTGATTCGAGTCGAGGAACCCATCAAACAAAGCTCAGAGTTATTAGATATTGATTTTTGAAATTTGTTATTTTCTCGAGATGAGTACTAATAATTGCATTCAATTTCGTAATCTGCTCGAGATGTGTACACCAAAACACTATTCAAACAGACAAGGATGGATAACTCTAAAATCAAGTGGTAATAATAACGCAATTTTGACTGTGTTCTGTGCCAGAAAGTATTCCCGATAATGAAAAATAATATATTTCTAAAATCGATATCTAACAAATCTGAGCTTTGATGGGTGACTTCCTCGACTCGAATCAAATATTTTTGACCCCCGAAGCCATTGAAATAGTAATTGAGAGGAGTTTTAT
The DNA here is from genome assembly GCA_032622095.1 of Siphonodentalium dalli. Classification (NCBI taxonomy): domain Eukaryota; kingdom Metazoa; phylum Mollusca; class Scaphopoda; order Gadilida; family Siphonodentaliidae; genus Siphonodentalium; species Siphonodentalium dalli. Next base: position 251,968,030 of record CP136063.1, read on the forward strand.
CGGATTGAGTACCTTTAACATTTTGTAATAAATATATGTGTTGTAATTGTATATGTATGTACACACTTGCTATTGAGAATAAAAGATTGTTTACACCAAACGTGTCCAAGAAGGCCCCGTTTGTGTAGTAACCGGAACAAATCCGAGAAGAAGGCGTTCCTGTTGACAGCTTGAGGGCATGTCACATATTGAAGTAGTCTGTACAGGAAGATCTCCTTCACGAACTTCCCCCGGTTAAGATGACATGATGAGCAAATATACAGCATGTCATTTTATGCACCGCCTGACTACAGAATGGTGGTATAAACAAGATAGATTTATATAATCCAAGGTGTTGTTACCGAAGAGGGACAAAGTCTTCGTTCGTACATTCAAAAATACCAGTACAATGTAAGTATACTGATACTTAATTGCATAGTTATATACATGGGGGAATATTAGGACGCATAAACATTCCTGGTCAAGTGGTCCTGCTAATATGCTATGATGCTGGTGTTCCTCCTGAATTTGCTGTGATGCGGGTAGGGCAAACTTTTTTTCTAAATTTGTCATTTTCGCGGTGTTTGGCTAATCCGAGCGATTTGATAAAAAAAACCAGTGTGTGTATATATGAAACATTCAAGAACATATTTTTTCAAAGATATAATAATGCCAGCGCTGGTGTTTCTAAAACGACCCGAATAACCAACGCGATAATAGTCGATTTTCAACAACTAATACAGACAGTATTCAAAATATTTCGCAATAAATATGTTTTTGGATGTTTAATACGCATAATGGCGTTTCCTGTATATGTTCAGATTATCGGAACACCGCGAAATTGACAAATTAAAAAAATATAACGGTACTTTTTGTTAACAGCATCAGTTTGCCCTAACAGCATCATAGCACATTAGCAGGACCACTTGACCAGGGGTGATAGAATATAATGTCTTAATTTTATCGTGCTGGAAATCCTGAAAAGTTACCCATAATTCTGCTGTAGTTAATGAGTCGATTTTTTTAGGGCATCCCTGTAGTAACAAGCTGTCTACAATGTATATCAGACGGCCTTTTATTCCGAAATAATTTATGAAACTAATATGACCATATATATAAGTTTTAAAAAGTTACCAGAAAATGACATAATTCAGACTCGGACACACGGACGAGGGTCATTTCGCCCGAAGGGAGAGTATATAACTTGGGAAATTTGAATTCCACTGTGTCAAAAATATCGCATGTGCCTCTTGGTTTACCAATATGAGTAAATGTTAGCCCGAAATTACCATTGCTTTTCTTTGTTATCATATGAAATCGTAGTAAACCAGCTTCGAACCGGATCAAACCAGCCCAATATATATTGGCCTGTGTCAATGGTACAATCGTACACAAAGAACATAAAGATGCTTGCATCAGATCGTCCATGAATTATTTGACAAAGAATTACTTTTTAAATCTGATACAATGTTTGATGTATTAAATAACGTATGCTGTCTATACTATACATGTTAGCTATACATCTATCTCTTTTAAACGAGGTAATGTGCAGTTTTATACTTGGTCTTGGTAACCACGTATTGAGTATTCTAAATGAAGTTTATTACGTGAAATGAATTAAAAATTGATACGATAATTTGTACATGGACGGAAACTTTGTAGTGGCGTATTTACGATGAGAAGAAGCAAATAGTTAATTAAAAGTAAAATAGTCAATATTATTACTGACCTTTAGTAAAGTAAATAGGTTTTTTTAAATGTGAATTAAAACAAACTCAATACCATGTGCGTGTGTTCGCGGTGGGTCACAAGTAGGGACGCAGTGACAGGGGGTTGGGTGTAAGTACTTATATTGTATGGGACACTATCGGGTATAATTGAAAATTTCATGTGCATGTTTTTACGTCTGGTCATCACATGTAGGGTGGCGGCGACGTGCGATTGGGGTGCACATATGTGCTGCTTTTCTAATATTGATTGTGACACTGCCGGGTCTGTTTGAAAATTTAATTTGCATGTTCTCACGACTGGTTAGATGTAGGGACACGGCGACATGTGACTGACGTGTACGCACTTATATTGCATGGGACCATGTATGTTTGAACATTTCATGTGCATGTTTTCACATGTCTCAATATGTCCCGTGTAGAGACGTGGCGACATGGGGTTAGGGTGTGCGTACTTATATTGCATGGGACATTGTCTGGTCTAATTGATTATTTCAGGTGTACGTCATCAGTGCTGATCACATCGTCACAGAGGGGTGGGACAGGGTTGGGGTGTACGTATACTTATATTGCATTAAACACTGCCTGTCGGTTTGAGCATTTCATGTGTATGTTATCATGGCTGGTCACAGCGGCGTGGTACAAGGGGGTGGGTTTACATACTTTTATTGCATTTGATTATATAAGCGATATCTTTTATTTCATGTGCATGTTTTCACGTCCGGTCATCACATGTATGGACACGGCGACAGGTGGTTGGGGAGCAGTATGTACTTTTTTCTAATATTGATTGTGACACTGTCGGATCTGTTTGACATTTGCATGTGCACGTTCTCACGACTGGTTACAAGTAGGGACGCGGCGAAATGGGATATATTACATGTGACCATATCTGCTTGAACATTTCATGTGCATGTTTTCACATGTCACATGTGTCCCATGTAGAGACGTGGCGACATGGGGTTAGGGTGTGCGTACTTATATTGCATGGGACACTGTCTGCTGTATTTGATTATTTCGTGTGTATGGCATCAAGGCTGATCACACCGTCACAGAGGGGTAGCACATATGGTTGGGGTGCACGTATACTGCACCTAATGCGCATAAGATTGTCCACTTATAAACGGACAATCCTTACCTACAATGGTCATTAATAAATGGACAATCCAACCACGCGTGGCACGCGAGCTTAAAAACACTTCTTCGAATATTTCCGTTATTTCGTAAAAAACTCTTCTTCAAATATCTCCGTTATTTCGTCAAAAACACTTCTTCTCATACAAATCACCGTTATTGAGTAAATTAACATTCTTTATAGAGTTATGGCCCTTCATATTAAATATGAAGCTAACATGCAGGATTAGCTATACATGTCTTCATTTAGTGGACAATCCCAAGCTCGCGTTCCACGCATGGTTGGATTGTCCATTTATTAATGACCATTTTAGGTAAGGATTGTCCGTTTATAAGTGGACAATCCTTGAAGAATTGCCTGGTATACTTATATTGCATGCACACTGTCCGGTCGGTTTGAATATTTCATGTGTATGTTCTCATAGCTGGTCACAGCGGCGTAGCTCGAGGGGTTGGGTATACATACTTTTATTGCATTTCATTATATAGGTAGCATCTTCTATTTGATATATCTCAAATTGCATATGTATATTTGTGGTGACAACTCGATAAGCTGACGTTTCTTTTCTCAGCATCCGTCTTGGAGTTTACTCTTTGCATCATTCAAGTCCTTGGAATACGTTACAGCCCCCATATGTCCGTCTGCATATTGGATGTCACGATTTGAATCTATCGGCAAACCATATAGCCGACATTTATGAGCATGTAATTGTCAAATTGTAAATACACGATCAATCTTCATATCTAGGGGTAATTTGGCCATGTAAGCCTCATGTGCTTGGCCGTGAGTACACCCGATATCTCGTTCTGATAGATGCGTATATATATGAATTTCTAATATTAAATTTATTACATTTCCCCAATGTATGTGAGTATTTTTTTGTAAAATAATTCATGGGCGATCTGATGCATGCATCTTCTTTTCCTGTTACTATAGTCCTCCGACGGAATGTCGAGACAATTATGGCAATCGTATACACGGTTTCCGCAAGAAATCCAAGATTGACAATCACCCCCGTGTACGTGGTATCGTCAAACCCGAGGGTATCACCAAACCAGATCATGCGGCTTTAATAAATGAACATTTCTTCCCTCAGATGAATCTATATATCTCCCAGTTAAATGGTGATATCCACTATTCAAAACATAAATTCGCAAATCGGAATGTTCACTCAATGGGATAGCGACCATAGCTTGCTCTCACCCCGATAAATTTAATAGAAATTCCGGCTCATTTCAGATTTTATCATAAATATTAGACTCTTTTTGACGTTAGGTAGTTCGTTTGAAACATAATTATCAGCCATAGATGGCGGATAATGCATGTTTCAATAAAAAAAATATATATGTTTAATTAACCATAAAATTGCCCAGCCCGCAGATGATAGTTCTTGCCAGGTATCACATATAATGACTTTATATATAGCAAAAATATTTTATTGGAGCAAGCATCATGTACACCAAGAACCCCAATAAGGATGTCTATGGTTCATGATACATTCCTTTTATCGGATGTGAGGGGGTTACAAACCACTACCGTTACAATGGCAACGAACCCAGGTTGTTTTCAACTAAATACAATAAACATAATGTTTTCAACATGTAGACAGTTACATATGTTTTACGAAGAGATACAAATTGGCTTAATAGACAAATATCAATCCAGACACAATTGTATGCCAATCCTTGGTATAGATAGGGTTGTATCACTGGCTACGATGGCAACCATATTCGCATATATATCAATTAACATTATCATGAATTCCAGATAAAGTAAGAAACGATTTCGGCCTACAGACATAGTATGCCAAAATGTACCAGCATTGTTTTCCTTCTGCAATAGTGTTGTGACCTTCATTGTCTGTGCACTGTACTTATATTTGCACTTTGACTCCATATACTGGAAACATAAATGATGAGTGATACACATGCATATATGTTGAAACTTCCATAGTTTAAATTTTTATTCAAATTCAAACAGCCAGACGAGTGTCAATACCATTGCTACAAATAGAGCATCCATGTCCTGCACGCATGACTAAAATATGTGTTGTCATACATTACATCATTGTTTGTATATATCAATAACAACATGTCCCTCTATAGGAGAGTTATTTGCTCAATAACTTTATTGACCATTCAAAACAGCCGTATATACATATATGCTCACATGGACACTATTTAATCTACTTTTTTTCATCGACACGGCGTACCAGTTAAACGCTCTTTATAATGTGTTTTAACTGCGGCCCGCACCATTCAACGGAATGTGAGTATCAGTGGGTACGAGCCTAAAATAGCTTATTTCAGAATTAGATAAGTTTCGTATGAACCTATGTGAATATTTAGGTCCCATATGAACCTATTTGCATGAGGATATGTTGACATCAATATTTAAAATTTAGCACCGACATTTGGTTGCTGGTCATTCATGTTTCGACGAAAATTGTTATCGTTGTGGCCCCGGTGGGTTGGAGTAAGGCAATTACGTTACTGACACATCAGAGGCAACCACTTATAGTCAGTGGCCTACAGTTACTGTCAGTGTTATTGTAAGTTTATGCCGAATCTGGCTCCAATATAAACCCTATCCAATATAAATGTGTACCAATACGTATCGGGATTTAAATACATGTACACCATGAATACGTGCGACGTGTAGTCAATTAATTGGTGCTTGTTCGAGCATAAGAACATAAGAACTAAGATCATGTCAGAAATCCTTACCAAATGTCCGTGTGGCAGTGGTATCTCAGCGGAGCGATGTGATATTTCGAGAATATCAGCAATAACGCCCATAGGGTTCGTGCCCACTTTTGGTGGTTTCTACCATAATTCTGCCTGCGGATCGTCGATTTCAAGGGCAAATTAGATATGGCAAGGACTGTGAGCAGAATAAAACAGAGTCATCCATATATTTTATGGATGATGCAAGTATAAATGGATTTTATCTTGTTTATGCCTAGTTTATCAATATGCTGAATCAACGATCTGTTCTGGCGAAATCAAGATTATATTATCAAATACTTCAATCAGATATAAATTATTCATTAATTTGAAAAGTGACACATAGAGCAGATCGCCGATATCTGATTACTCGTCAGTTTAAACATTTTTCGCCATCGTTGAAATAAATTCATAAAATATAGATGCCTGTTTGTTCTGAGATAAGGGTCTGTTTTTGGACATTGTTTCGATTGTTGTCACGACGCCATTGTCCGAAATCCATTAATATGCACTAAAAGTGAAACGCTATGCAACCAAGCATCAACAATTCATATTAATGTCTAGGTGTGTTCCAGATATGTTATGATGTGCATACGTTGATGCACAGTGTTGATGACCGGTGATGGAAATTGCTACAAGCATTTGTGTTCAGGATTTTGCCATTTGAACGTTCAATATTGTGTCACAAATCATTGCAAACAAGTATATGAATTCAAGTATGTAACATTCCCTTCAATTTATCAAGTTGTTTGTGCGCCTAAGCTGACAGAACGTACACAAAACATCGCTAACGCGGGAAGGGTCAATACGACCTTAAATGACTAAAATATAAAAATTAGTCGCACCGATTCTGATAGACGGGTACTATATCAATTCAAATCTGCACTATTCCCATCAATTTGTGTTGTTGTAATGGTTTATTCTCAGACACATACATGTGTAACATGAGATATCTATATATATATTTGCGAATGTCTGTCTGTCTGTCTGTCTGTCTGTGTTCTATAGAAATTCACAGGGGACCATCTAGATGATGCCAAAGGGGTCTACTAGGAGTAACTTTTTACGAGAAAGATAATGATCGAGGTTAAAATTTTATAAAGTGACGCCGTTGTTGTCAGGGGCAGAAAAGGGGGAGGGGCAGAAAAAAAATTGTCGGCGATTGCCACGAAACTTATATATAATCATCCCCATAATATCAGGAATCTAATGGTGTGTTTTAAATATGGCAAAAGTCGCGCCGTTCGCGTCAGGGGTGCCCGGAAGGGGGAGGGGCAGAATTTTTTTCTGTCGCCGATTGCCACGAAACTTACATATAATCATCCCCATGATATGAAGAATCCAACGGTGTGGTTTAAATATGTCAAAAGTGGCGTCGTTCGAGTCAGGTTTGCACGAAAGGGGAGAGGGGCACCAACATTGATCAAACTAATTTTAGCGCCGATTTCCACCAAATTGATATATATTCTTCTTCATGATACAAGGAATCTAATTGTGCGAGTTAACAACACCAAATTGTTGTCGTTTGGACGAGAGATTGGGAGGGGTGGGCACTAAATTTGATAATAATTGGTTTAGTCGCCGATTGCCACCACACTTATACAAAAGCATCCCCATGGTATGAGGAGTCTAATGGTGTGGCTTATATCTGTCAGTGTGGCCTCATTCGAGTCAGGGGTGTATTGAAAGGGACAGGGGCACCAAAAATTGATGCACAATGTTTTTGGCGCTAATTTCCACCAAATTGATACACGTTCTTATCCATGATACGAGGAATCTGATTGTGTGATTTAAAGACGCCATAGTGGTGCTGTTTAGGTGAGAGATGGGGGGGGGGAGGGATTGACACAAAATTTGATTAAAAAAAACATTGTTTAGTCGCCGATTATCACCAAACTTATAAACAATCATCAACATGATATCAGGAGTGTAATTGTGTGGTTTAAGGATGTCACAAGTGGGGCCATTCGAGTCAGAGGTGCATATAGATGAGAGGGACATTATATATATATATGTTTAGTGCCGATTTCCACCAGATTGATACATATTCTTCTCCGTGATACGAGGAATCTTATCGTGTGGTTTAGACACAACAAATTGATGCCCTATGGGTGAGAGATATGGGGAACTTCAATTTGATACGAATTTGTATACTCGCCAATTTTCACCAATTTCATATATATGCATCTCTAATCTCCAATGAGTCTTAGTGTGTGCAGCTTGAGTCCGAAATAGGGACGGGAAGGTCACCAAAAACTGATACAAAATATTTTTAGTACCAATTACCATCAAATTCAGACACGTTCTTCTCAAATGATACATTAAATCAAATTGTGCTGTCTGTCTGTCTTTCTGTCTGTCTGTGTGTTATATATATAACTTCACGCGGTGCAATCGAAGAGGCAAAAGCTGATACAACTATATTTGGCACTAATTTCCAACAAATTCATACATGTTTTTATCTAATGATATACCATGAAGTAAATCACATTTGGTGTCTTTTGCGTCACGGATGGCGAGCGGATATGCACTATCATAGATAATATTGCTATTCGCCGATATCCACATATATAGTCACCCAATCCATCTCCATATCATTTTAAGGAGATTTGGGCGTTCACATTTCACAATCCCGACAAATGGTAACCCACTTATAAATCACTTGAACAATTATATCTTCTTAATTGTCATATTTATATGGGGATGGCAATCAGGACATTCACACAATGAGCTAGCAAAAAGAGATAAATAGAAGAAGCATTAAACGTATATTTATCATTCTATTGAAGAGATACATATACTCGTGCAAACTGAGAGACCTCGAACCGTCAGAGGATTGCATATATATTATAACAAAATTGAGTCTGTTCCATTCCATACAGTTTCCACAAAAAGAAGTTACAATTTTCAGAATATATGGAAGGCCTGTTCAAAAATAGTGGTCACAGTGTGCAGTCATATATAGTTTCTTCTGATATACAATAAAATGCAGTTAGTAGCACATGACTTTTCATGATCCTCCCAATACTGACATCTGACAAGGGGTTTAGAACAAACTCATCGACTGACATAAACAACTCAAAATCTCGCTCTGTGTCTGGCAAATGTAGCTGATATGCCCGCGCAGCAACATTTCGTTGAAACTGAGAATATTTAGTCAATATATAGCACCATGAACAGAGGAGCACCTGGAAATTTCTTTAAAACATCTGTATCTTCATGGAGATATGATAGCCAGGTATCCTCGAGATCTTAGTCCAACCCACTAGATTGATTGATGCATCTCAATATGTAAAACCCAATTGTCATCTTTTATTTATTATGCGAACTATTGTCTTTATGGTGTCCATGTATCATATTATAACGTCTGACGATTACGCAGTTGTAAATAAATAAATACTTCATTATTGGTGGAACGGATTAATCGCGATAAACAGAATGACAATTGACAAGGTGGGCCACTACTTATATTCCATGCCGTAATAATCATGTTTTGTGATGCTATTTGAATATACAATTTATGAGAAAACGTATAACACTTTGAACAAGAGTGTTCTCTATGCCCAACAAATATCCACAGCATACAGATGGTTTCACATCGCATTAACCTGGGCAACGCCGGGTAACCCTGCTAGTATAACATATATACAAGGTTGTATGCACATAATTACACAGTAATACAAATAAATTGTAAACCTGCAAGGAAATGTCAATCAACTTCAAGTGTAAGTAGTAATAAAAGGGTGTTATTTAATTTCATTGATATTAAGCTCCTTCGTGATGTAAATTGACAGTTTCTTCATTGTATTCTCGTTAGGGTCATTGAGAAGGTAATAAAACGCTTCATGGGAGCCAGTTTTCCATATAATTTCAAGTATGTATCGGGTTCTTAGCTCATGCAGTTTAGTGCAGTTCATTATAAAATGAAATTCGTCTCCATGTTCATGTTTACAAGCAAGGCATAATCCACTATCGGCTTGTATTGTGCTTTTCTTTTTTTCTTTTTCCATTTGCTCACCTCAATGGCCGATCTGTGGTTAGCAGTTCTTAATTTCTGTATGCTAATATAAATATTAAAGGGCAAATTATAATATGCTGATAGGGAAGGTAAATGCTTCAATTTAATGTACAGCTCACCACGTGTAGATTTCTCAACTTCGTGTTTCCAGTTCAAATGGAACTGTTTAATTAGCGCCTGATATAGGCTAGTTGTCATCGAGTCAGTCAATGGGATTTGTGTCTCCCATGGTTCGACTGAATCCAGTCACCGATAAAATTTATTTGTATCGTTCTATTATTGGTGGTGTTTCTCCACGTTCGTCCATTGCTAATAGTAAAGAGAACATTTTCGAGGGATATCTGTCTCTAGTGTCACTTGCAACCAATTTGGTCCAGAAAGAGATCATTCGCTTTTTAATTTGAAGTTCCAAGGGCCATCGCCCCCAATTCGCCATTTATTAAGCAGTTTGTGCGCCTAAGCAGTCGCAGCAATTTAGGTCTTGTGGGAGATCGTCTGAGTTGATAGACATGCAAATAATTCACTGATGGGCTTGATGCACTGATGTATTGATAGTCACATTAATGTTTGAGACAGTTGTTCGCTCTTTTTCATACACATGATGATACAGGCTTTAGTTAGATCAGGACAAGTTTATTTATTTCAGTTTTACATTTTTCGAAGCATCTTTCCGAAGGGAGTCGGAATTGATTTTTTCACCCCACCGCCCCATATGCAACATGTCATAGCTTAATATCATCTCCGCTGAGGCTCATATGAGGTCCTTAACCGTTAAAGAAGGTCTATCTCTTCATGTAACAAGTTTTATATTGATTCCTTGGTGTAAAATAATATACATGTGAATCGAAGACCCTTGCCATTAAACGCTTCTATCGATTAATATGGATTATACATGTATTTCGAATAATTTATTGCATAAACATGTGCGATCGTTTATCTAATGACCAGTAGTGGTTACTTTTAACAAATACCATCAATTGTACTGTGTACGTTTGTCATAACTAAACGTTAATTAGACTCAGTATCGCTATGGAATAAAACAATACAAAAACTAAAACTGGGACATTTGACGTTTGAAACGTAGCAATGGAAGAACTCTAATATTCTGATATCGCCTGAACGGTGTATATATGTCCATCTTGATCATCGAATTAGATAAGAAAATATTCGAAATAAAAAATATGAAGTACTGACCGTGCATCTATACCCAGACAATTCTTGAAAACTCTCCTTTTATAAACCCCAACCTTAATGCGTAACAATCACGAACCGCGGTGTCACTAATTTGCAGTATTATTGATTTTAATTTGCAACTAAAATGCGTTGAGCATAAATGGTGTTATGACTGAGATAAAACCATTCTACGTATATGTAAGGGTCATATTGGTCCTTTTTTTTTTAAATAAACAAGCTTCATTTCACTCTCCGTCAACGGAGTCCCACAATTTAACCAGCAAAATAACGGGACATTCACAGCCCCCACCAGGAGTGGGTTTACCGTCCCAAAACTTAATTTGAAATTTAATAAATAGGGAGATAGCCAAACAATCCTAGCTCATAATGAATTTAAGTATATAAATATAAATAATAAATGCTTGATTCAACGTGGTCATGGGATTTTGACCGCGATAAAAATCCAGCAAACTCATTCAGGGTTCTTGCAATTTGTTGAATGTTTCTCGCAGTCAAAATCCCATGACCACATTTAATCCGCCGCGTATTTGTTGTACATGAACACATTGGTAGTCCATCATTGTCATCAACTTATGGTACATAATTCTGATATCGCCATTGGCATTTCAATTATAAACACCAATGTTCTAATCCAATTAGCATCACTAAATTAAAAATAATAGAATATTAACATATTCTGATCACCTCGTTCAATTTTGCTGAAGAATTAAAATTTCACAAACTTTCACTAATTTTATACAGAAAATGGAACTTTTATTCAAAATAACATAAAAAAAATACCAACATTGGTCTTTAAAATCAGAATGATCCTTTATTCCGAAAGTAGATGTAGTCTAGAACATTCTAGGGAATGTTATAAAGGTCATTACAATTGTTGTAGTAGATTGTCGGTTTGTATCGATATAATTTTCATGAAATTTCAAGGAATTATAGACACATTTATTCCGAAATATTAGAGTCGTTTCCATGACAACCAAATCAACGCCCAACCATATAAGCCACAATCGGGTAGGCCACATCAAGATCTTCAAAATGACATATCACAGTCCATTTGATATATATTGTGTTGTTCTCAACCAGCACTGCGATTCCAAAAATCACAATTTTCTCACTAAAAAACCCTAAAATTACCCCAAAACGGCGTATTTCGTCCTTATACCATTAAACCAGAATTGACTTAAAATGAAAATGCATGTTGATAAATGCAGCCTTCCATTATTCGATCGATGGCATTTATTGACAATACCGTCGATATGTGACAATACTTTTGGGGGCCCGTTTCCATGACAACCGCACCACTTTCAGATCCGATAGTAGGTCATATCAATTAGCCTACATCCTCACCTTTCCAAAGATACCAATAAAACAATATCCCGATGATTAAATTCAGAACAAATTGGGAGGTTCCACGAAGAGCGTTTCTGATTTTTGAATAGGACTCTGGAAAGCCAGAGTACGGTGTTGTTTCCTTAATAAAGCACAGCATGTTGGTGGGAGGGGGTGGAAAATTTGGAATCATGTCGATCCGCAGATTCTCCACCCGATCCCCACTTCAAATAATATATAGTACCCACCGGGGAGGCTCCAATGGGGTCGTATTTCGAATCGGACTCTGTGGGAGGGGGTGCCGGAGTTGGGATCTTGACCACTGGCGGGTCATCTACCAGACCCGCACGTCATTTGACTTATAACCCCGGGGAGGGACCGGTTTCCAATAGGATTCTGAATAGTACGCCAGAATCCAATTCGCCAATTCTCGAATTGGCTGTCGTTGTGTTTGTCGAGAGGTGCACGATGGGTTTGCTATTCCATTTGGGCGCTAATATTACCGCGCCTCTCAGTATAGCGCCTATATTCCATGGGAGGGACCAATGGGGGGGGGGGGGGGGGGGGTCCAGGAATGGAGTGGTCGGAGTGTCGGAAGCTGAATATGAAACTATGTGTGGGCTTCAAACCACATGGAAACAATATCCCGATGATTAAATTCTCCAAAAAAAATGGAGGGTTCCATGAAGAGCGTTTCTGATTTTCGAATAGGACTCTGGAAAGCCAGAGTACGATTCGCGTTGTTTCCTTAATAAAGCACAGTATGTTGGTGGGAGGGGTGGAAAATTTGGGATCATGTCGATCCGCAGATTATCTGCCCGATCAAAACTTCAAATTATATATAATACCCCCCGGGAGGCTGCAACGGGGTCGTTTTTCGAATCGGACTCTGGAAACCAATTGGGAGCCAGAGTCCGATTCGTTTGTTTTCGCATTAACTCTGTACATGTCGGTGGGAGGGGGTGCCGGAGTTGGGATCTTGACCACTGGCGGGTCCTCTACCAGACCCGCACGTCATTTGACTTATCACCCCGGGGAGGGAACGGGAGGGACCGGGAGGGATAGGTTTCCAATAGGATTATGAATAGTACGCCAGAATCCAATTCGCCAATTCTCGAATTGGCTGTCGTTGTGTTTGTCGGGAGGTGCACGATGGGTTTGCTATTCCATTTGGGCGCTAATATTACCGCGACCCTCAGTATAGAGCCTATATTCCACGGGAGGGTCCAATTGGGGGAGGGGGTCCAGGAAGGGAGTAGTCGGAGTATCGGAAGCTGAATATGAAACTATGTGTGGGCTTCAAACCGCATGGAAACAATATCCCGATGATTAAATTCAGAACAAATTGGGAGGTTCCATGAAGAGCGTTTCTGATTTTTGAATAGGACTCTGGAAAGCCAGAGTACGGTTCGCGTTGTTTCCTTAACAAAGCACAGTATGTTGGTGGGAGGGGGTGGAAAATTTGGAATCATGTCGATCCGCAGATTCTCTACCCGATCCCCATTTCAAATAATATATAGTACCCCCCCCCCCCCCCGGGGAGGCTCCAATGGGATCGTATTTCGAAACGGACTCTGGAATCCAATTGGGAGCCAGAGTCCGATTCGTTTGTTTTCGCATTAACTCTCTACATGTCGGTGGGAGGGGGTGCCGGGGTTGGGATATTGACCACTGGCGGGTCATCTACCAGACCCGCACGTCATTTGACTTATAACCCCGGGGAGGGACCGATAGGGACGGGTTTCCAATTACCGCGCCCCTTATTATAGAGCCTATATTCCACGGGAGGGTCCAATGGGGGGGGGGGGGGGGTGAAGGAGGGGAGTGGTCGGAGTGTCGGAAGCTGAATATGGGTATTTATGAACCGATTTTGACCAAACAAACGGCGCGGTAGGGTGGCCCACCCCACAATTAGATATAAAAACAGAAAACCACACCATCTAGCACGTGCGGTTGCCACATGAGGTGGCCAAATAGGCAACCATAGCCGTTTTGGTATTTATGAACCGATTTTGAGCAAATAAAAGGTGCGGTAGGGTGGCGCACCCCAAAATTGGATATAAAACAGAAAACCGCGCCATCAAGTCCGTGCGGTTGCCACATGATGTGGCTAAAGTGGCAAATTAGATATAAAAATAGAAAACCACACCTTTCTAGCCCGTGCGGTTGCCACACGAAGTGGCCAAAGTGGCAACCATAAACGTTTGGGTATTTGTGAACCGATTTTGACCAAATAAACGGTGCGGTATGGTGGCCCACCCCAAAATTAGATATAAACACAGAAACCGCACCCTCTAGCCCGTGCGGTTGCCACATGAGTTGGCCAAAGTGGCAACCATAGCCGTTTGGGTATTTATGAACCGATATTGATCAAATGAAAGGTGCGGTAGGGTGGCCCACCCCAAAATTAAATATAAAAACAGAAAACCGCACCCGTCTATCTCGTGCGGTTGCCACATGAGGTGATAAAAGTGGCAACCATACCCGTTTTGGTATTTATTAACCGATTTTGACCAAACAAACGGTGCGGTAGGGTGCCCCACCCCAAAATTAGATATAAAAACAGAACACCGCACCCCATTAGCCCGTGCGGTTGCCACAGGAGGTGGCCAATGTGGCAACCATAGCCGTTTTGGTATTTATGAACCGATTCGTACCAAAAAACGGTGCGGTAGGGTGGTCCACCCCAAAATTAGATATAAACACAGAAAACCACACCCCTCTAGCCCGTGCGGTTGCCACATGAGGTGGCCAAAATGGCAACCATAGCCATTGGGGTATTTATGAACCGATTTTGACCAAATAAACGGTGCGGTAGGGTGGCCCACCCCAAAATAATTAGATATAAAACAGAAAACCGCACCCTCCATCCGTGCGGTTGCCACATGAGGGGGCCAAAGTGGCAACTATAGCCGTTTGGGTATTTATGAAACGATTTTAACCAAACAAACGGTGCGATAGTGTGGCCCACCCCAAAATTAGATATAAAAACAGAAAACCGCACCTTTTATCCCGTGCGGTTGCCATGTGAGGTGGCCAAAGTGTCAACCATAGCCGTTTGGGTATTTATGAAACGATTTTGACCAAATAAACGGTGCGATAGTGTGGCCCGCCCCAAAATTAGATATAAAAACCGAATACCGCACCACTCTAGCCCGTGTAGTTGCCACATGAGGTGGCCAAAGTGGCAACCATAGCCGTTTGGGTATTTATGAACCGATTTTGACAAAATAAACGGTGCGGTATGGTGGCCCACATCAAAATTAGATATAAAAACAGAGAACCGCACCCCTCTAGCCAGTGCGGTTGCCACGCGAGGTGGCCAAAGTTGCAACCATAGCCATTTGGGTATTTATGAAACGATTTTGACCAAATAAACGGTGCGATAGTGTGGCCCGCCCCAAAATTAGATATAAAAACCGAATACCGCACCACTCTAGCCCGTGTAGTTGCCACATGAGGTGGCCAAAGTTGCAACCATAGCCATTTGGGTATTTATGAACCGATTTTGACCAAATAAACGGTGCGGTAGGGTGGCCCACCCCAAAATTAGATATAAAAACCGAATACCGCACCCCTCTAGCCCGTGCGGTTGCCACATGAGGTGGCCAAATTGACAACCATAGCCGTTTTGATATTTATGAACCGATTTTGACCAAATAAACAGTGCGGTAGGGTGGCGCACCCCAAAACTTAAAACAGAAAACCGAACCCTCTAGCCCGTGCGGTTGCCACATGAGGTGGTCAAAGTTGCAACCATAGCCATTTGGGTATTTATGAACCGATTTTGACCAAATAAACGGTGCGGTAGGGTGGCCCACCCCAAAATTAGATATAAAAACCGAATACCGCACCCCTCTATAGCCCGTGCGGTTGCCACATGAGGTGGCCAAAGTGACAACCATAGCCGTTTTGGTATTTATGAACCGATTTTGACCAAATAAACGGTGCGGTTGGGTGGCCCACACTAAAATTGGATATAAAAACCGAAAACCGCACCCCTCTATCCCGTGCGGTTTCCACAGGAGGTGGCAAAAGTGGCAACCATAGCCGTTTTGGTATTTATGAACCGATTTTGACCAAATAAACAGTGCGGTAGGGTGGCGCACCCCAAAACTTAAAACAGAAAACCGAACCCTCTAGCCCGTGCGGTTGCCACATGAGGTGGTCAAAGTTCCAACCATAGCCGTTTGGGTATTTATGAACCGATATTGACCAAATAGACGGTGCGGTAGGGTGGCCCACCCCAAAATTAGATATAAAAACAGAAAACCGCACCTCCCTAGCCCGTGCGGTTGCCACATGAGGTTCCAGAGTGGCAACATAGCCGCTAAAGCTTTGGTATTTATGAACCGATTTTGACCAAATAAACGGTGCGGTAGTGTGGCCCGCCCCAAAATTAGATATAAGAACAGAAAACCGCACTTCTATAGCCCGTGCGGTTGTCACAAGAGTGGCAACCATAGCCATTTGGGTATTTATGAACCGATTTTGATCAAATAAACGGTGCGGTAGGGTGGCCCACCCCAAAAAACGTGATATATATATATATATATATATATATATATATATATATATATATATATATATAGATAAATTTGCAACACGACTCTTTCTTTTTTCAATTGTCTTCTTTAATTAACCATTTCGCTCGTCGTCGAGCTCTTCAGATTAAGATAATGAAGTTAGTCTATTGTGACGTCATTTCCGTAGCAACGAATAGTTCAATTCCGTTTCCATACCCTTGACGTCATTTAACAGAATTTAGTGTTGGTTTTAAGATAATTCTAAACTTTTTTTCTACAATCACTCTTTTGAATCTGGTGGCCTGGGCTTCCATTTTATGGAAAGGGAATATCTTAAAGTTTCCATTCCCACAAATGTCCAGATGTTCGCTAAGACTGATCTGTCTATATTCTGGTGTTCTGATATGTTGGCGATGCACTGTAAGGCGTTCGCGTACAGTGTTGCCAGTTTCGCCAATATAAGATTCTTTGCACCCCGCACATACAATCATATAAATTAGATTTTGTGACTTGCATGTCATCGATTCATTGGGTGTCACCACTTTTCCATTTTTGATTTTTAGTTTGGTTCCTGATAATATGTAGCCACAGGTCATGCATCCCTCTCCACAAGATTTCACCATCGTGGTTGATGCGTCCTTCGATTCAAAACGTTCCCTGGTCAGGATTTTCTTGAGATTCCAGGGCTGTCGTTTGCTTTGAAGAATACTTCTTGTTGGAACAAGATCCCTCATTTTGGGACTTCTGTGTAATATAGGGATGAAAGTTTTTGCAAATTCCACGACATTCGCGTGTCGCGGATTGTGCGTTATTACAAATGGAACAACATTTCTACTGGGTGTCGCAGTTTTGTCCGATCTTAAATCTGTAATGGGAATGTTTTTGGCTTCTCTTATTCCCGATTCCACTAGTTTGATCGGATAATGTTGTTTCTTCTGATATGTGGTCAATTCTGAAAGTCTGACATCTCTTGTGTTTTCATATGCGTCTTGCCAAGCAGTAGGGGGTGTTGCGTTTGGTATGAGGTGGGTGGCAAGACAAGAAGTCCAAATATTGGTGCGTGTCGGTGTTCTTGTAAAATATGTCAGTTTCAATATTTTCTCCTATTTTTCTCACAAGAACATCCAGGAATGATAAATTATCCTTATCATTTTCCATGGTGAATTTAATAGAGGGATCCAGTGAATTCAGAAGTGTGTGAAAACCGGTTATATTATTGGTGGGGGATTGCCAGATGATGAAGCAATCATCAATGTATCTTTTCCATGACTGTTTGATGTAATTTGCTTCATTTTCTGGATAAAGTCCTGGTAATAATTTGTATAGTTGAGCTTCTAAGTAACCCATGGTTATATTGGCATAGGTCGGTGCAACTTTAGTTCCCATTGCGGTACAGATATTTTGGCGGTAGTACTTGCCGTTGAAGAAATGTTGTTCTCCAGAACCAAACGTAGTGATTCCACGATGAAGTTTTCCGTGAAGCGTGGTTCAAGCACATTATCACACATTTCTAACCAATACCGAACTGCTTTTATTCCAAGGTCGTGTTTGATGCTACTGTAAAGACTTGTCACATCAAACGATGCGATTATTGCTTCCTTCGGAACAGTTCTAGGTAGTACTCGAATGAAATCGAGGTCATCCCTGAGATAACTGGGAATATGCCGCAGTATAGGTTTCAGTATGATGTTCAGAATGTTGCTTAACCTGTGCGTAGGACATGTTGGTCCAGCAATAATTGGTCGCAATTTGAGCAAAATGGAAGCCCAGGCCACCATATTCCAAAAAGTGATTGTAGAAAAAAAGTTTAGAATTCTGTTAAATGACGTCAAGGGTATGAAAACGGAAGTGAACTATTCGTTGCTACGGAAATGACGTCACAATAGACTAACTTCATTATCTTAATCTGTTCAAAGAGCTCGACGACGAGCAAAATGCATAACTAAAGAAGATAATTCAAAAAAGAAAGAGTCATGTTTCAAATTTTATCTATATATTGAACTGTACGCATGCTACATTAATTATTTGTTAGCTAAATTTTGTTAGGTTGTGTCGGAAATTGACATAAAATATTGTGTTGAGCACAAACAAAGGATAATGATGTTGAAATTGCTAAAAAGCTAATTGAACTGCGTGTTAATCAAGGTCTGAGTCTAGATCGAACGAGCATATCTCTCAAACTGGGATTTTTCTTGTAGGCAATAATAACCCGTTTGTCGAGAGGCTCGGTCAATTTAGTGTTTAATAATGCAAAGTTTTTTCTGAAAATGTTTGCGATTTCAACATTTCTACGATTGTAGATCAGAGGAAAGCACAAGAAATTTCGAGAAACACATTTGTAGTCAATGTTAAGTCCGAACGGAAGATATGTTTTAAGTACGCCCATCCAATGATTTTCGCGTTCTAGGCGTATTGAATCGGTTTGGTCTTCGTCGGCTAGAATTGTTGTCTGTTCTATTGGCTGAAAGCTGAAATGGGATTTAATGTCATGATTAGATGAGTTGAAATGATCGAAAATTTGCATGTCGAGTTTTTTGCGAACACTGGAAAGATGATTAGACATTCTAACTTTGAGAGAGGTTTTTGTTTGTCCAACATATTGTATACGGCATCTTTTGCATGTGATTAAGTAAATTACATTTTTAGAATCACAATTAAGTTCACTATGCATTTGATACGATATAGGGAGCTGGAATTTCACATCGTGGCTGGTCGAGTATTTTGGCAAATTCCAGTAAAACTCGCAAAGGAAAAACAATGGCGAAATCGAGATTCGAGATAAAACAAATTTGACGATCGGATGTGGTTGGTACTATGAATAAATGTAGCTTCATGTAAAGGGTTAAGTCTAAGGATAGGGTTATGGTTATGTGTAAATCAGTGTTATGTTTATGGTTAATTTTATGAGTAGGATCAGGTATATAAATTGGGTTAGAGTTGTGGATATGGTTAATGTCAAAAAGGTGACCATGTTTTGCAAAGGATTTGGAGTTTGTTAGACATGTATGCATGATTAGACTTATCGAAAGGGTTATGATAAGGGTTCAGGGTGTGGCTATGGATATGGTTTTCACGAGTGCTATAAATATGGTCAGGGTAATTTATTGGGTTAGGTTTAAGTGATGTGGATAGGGTTATCGATTGGTTGCGCTTATGGAAATCTTAGGGCTATGAAGTGGTTTATAGGTATGGATTGGATATGGTGGATAGAAGGTTGAATTAAAGATGGGATCGGTGATGCGGAATATCCATGGAAGTACCAAAATTATGGAGGCCAAAATTTTAACACTCTAGTTTATGTTTGGTTTTGTGATGCTCATTTAGGTATAGGATTTATGAAAATAACACGTTGATGAGAAAGAGTATACTCTATTTCCTCCAAATGTCCAGAGTTGAGGATTCCACAATACTAACCTGGGTTTAATTGTCAAAAACCACAATGCTAAATAAATGAATATACATTCAATATATTCTAGTTTTCCTATTTTAGTGTTCAATGATTTGACACATTAGAGCAAACCTACAGTACACTCAGAGTGTGGTATAAGGAAAACACTCAACACGGTGGGAATCACACTAAGCCCACTGTGAATCACCGGCATTCACGGTGATTTTCCACGGTGATCCACGGTGAACTCGAGTGGATCGGATTAAGTTGAATAAACAAACGTCCGGGTGACTTGTCGGTGATCACTGGGAATCACTGGGAATCACCGCTAATCACCGCGAATCACAGAGAATCGCCTCAAAACGCCAACAGCTATATTGTATCACGTCATGCATAGCCGAAACCCTTTACTGTAGTTTATTCTAAAGCATACAATCAGTGGGCCATGCATTGTATGTTGTTGTACATTATATTTATATTATGGTTGATATTTTAAAAAATTCCAGAATGATTAACTATCTACATGTACATGTATAGGTTAAATAAATAGGATTGCGTGTATTTAGTAATTTTAATTAATTATTTTCTCGCCAACAATGTCGTTGTTGTTGATATTTACGGCTTGGGGGCTATTTTCTCGCCAACAATGTCGTTGGCGTTCACGGTTTTGGGCAGTGGAAGTCCCGTCAGATTCGGGACGTATCGCAGTGCCTCGCGGATTCACTTAAAAAACTGATCCGATGATGTCGTTGTTGTTGGCATTCAGGGCTTCGGGTCGTTGTTGTTGGCATCACGGATCCCCGAAAAATCTCACATTGCCGAAAAGCGAAAATAGGATTGCGTGTATTTAGTAATTTTAACTAATTATTTTCTCGCCAACAATGTCGTTGTTGTTGATATTTACGGCTTGGGGGCTATTTTCTCGCCAACAATGTCGTTGGCGTTCACGGTTTGGGGCAGTGGAAGTCCCGTCAGATTCGGGACGTATCGCAGTGCCTCGGATACACTTAAATTTCAGCAGCCATATAGCTGCGTCAGTTAGCAGGAATTGTGGTGTGTAAGTTTATACTTTAAAATCTGAATGTTTCGGAAATAGACTAAGATTTTCAGCCGTAACAAAAAATGTATACATCAGAAAATGTAAATTCTATATTTTGCGAGGTATTAGCAAGTTTTGGCTCAACGGGTTTAGCAGTTTGAAGTGAATATGGATATAAAAATATACATATACAGATAAAAAAAAATGTAGAGTTACTCCTCTTGGATCGCGAGCGAATATCAACCCGATTAACCCCCGCCGTGTTTGCGGTGATTTTATTGATTGGGAGTGGAGAATGGGTGATCAGAGCTTGTCCAAAATGCGACGTCGGCGATCCCCGTGGGTTTTTACACTTATATACGAAATTTGAGCTCAATCCGTCCAGGCGTTTTCGATTCCATGACGTACCCTCCCCCCCCCCCCCCCCACACACACACACACATATATATATACGGAAGTCTCAAAATATATATATACTAGCCGATGAGCCCGACGTTGTCCGGGCTATTCAAAAACAAAATTTCAAGTCGATAGCTCTACCCGTTTCCGAGATCTGGTCTGCGCATGCGCGAAGCTGGCGTCACACGGGCTCGGCGACCCGATAAAATTCGTATCCGGGGCAAGATACATTCACATACCAAATTTCAAGTCGATAGCTCCACCCGTTTCCGAGATCTGGTCTGCGCATGCGCGAAGCTGGCGTCGCACGGGCTCGGCGACCCGTTAAAATTCGTATCCGGGGCAAGATACATTCACATAGCAAATTTCAAGTCGATAGCTCCACCCGTTTCTATATATTAGATGTTCCCGTATTTCTCTCTGCAGATGCTAATAACGTTGAATGGTAAACAAACGCTCTTTATAGCGATGCGTCAAAAACAAACGCTCATTAAATGATCACTTGATTAACCACCGAAGTGCCGTTTTTTTGTGACTGAGAGTGGAGAATAGGTGCTCTGTGCTTCTCCAAAATGCGACGTCGACGATTCCCGTGGGATTTTACCTTTGGATAGGAAGTTTGGTCTCGATCGGTCAACCCGTTTTCGATTCTATAAAGGACATACAGACAGACAGAGGTCTTCAAAATATATATGAGATAGATAGAAGATATAGCGTTTAGCGACAACACATAATGTTCAGAATGAATGTGAGAATCCTTTCTGTCAAATGAGGACTTTCATCTTACGTCATGACGTCATGCGTTTCAGTTGTATTTTGTGTATATGGCTCATAGGACTGGTTCATTTATGGGTATAACCTGATACACATTTCTGGTTTTACCTATCAAATGGGACTCGGTGGATAACAAGTTATTTTTGTAGTAAAGTCAAAATATAGCGATTCTATGTGATTTTCAAATGAGGACCAAGAATTAGGTCCCCATTTGCTACTCAAGTCCCAATTTGTTGTTGTGTATTCCAGACGAGGTCCTCATTTTGCACATTGTGCAAACACACCCTCCCTCACACACACATAAGTTCCAAAACATGTAATAGATTATTCGTGTCTTTTCAGTACCTCGTGCTGTTGGTTCGTACATTTACAACATCGACTGAGATGCTATTTCCTTACCTGTATGCAGTTGTTCTCACGAGTGGGCTAGTTTCTCGTCGTGTGACCCTCGTCGGCAGCAGTGATTGGTCCAGTATGGTTGGACCCACGGGTGTATGCAGCATGAGGACAGGGAACGTCTTCACATTGACAGGATGGATTTGCGGGTGTTCATCGAAAGGATTTACACACGTTCCTGATTTCAATTCTGGCTGTCTGTCCCTCGACCTCAGTGAGAACGATTTGGAAATTGTCCCTAATCACGCATTCACGCGTGCATCCGTGTTGCTCATACTTGATTTGTCCAAGAACAGAATTTACAATTTGGAGCCTAGGGCATTTGCTGGTCTGTTGGAACTCAGAGAATTAGAGTTAACTGGGAATAAACTGAAAATGACCGAATCTACTTACACGGAGAATGTGTTTACCAACTTGCGGAATCTTAAAACTCTACACATGAGTGATAACATGCAATCGATGGACCCATCTTACCACTACCCGCTTGATTCACTGGGGAAACTCATATCTTTGGAAGAACTAGTGATCGACGGACTCACCAATGCTACGTTTAACTCCGACGTCGTTAACATCTCTAAACTTACGGTATTGAAGATGGGCTATGCTTATGGCTTCTGTCAAATCGGCCATCTCAATAAGGATTTCTTTCAATCCCAAACGTAAGAAACATTACTCTGCGTAATTGCAATCTTCGCTATATTCACCCAGAAACATTTGCCATTCTGCGCGCTGTCGTCCATGTGGATATATCTACTAACACACAACTGGGGATTGATGTGCTTGAAACCGCGTTCCATCCGTTAGAGGGGTCGACAACGCTGCAACTGTTCAACGCATCCAACATACATGAACGTTACGAATTGGCCGTGACGCTGAGAAGACAACACGTCTATTGGGCGAGGAACACGTCTATACGCCACGCTTACTTTTGTTGTAACGCGATTGAAGCAATCGAGGTGGGGGTTCCAAAATTATGTCCGAAAAGTCTCCAACATCTGGACGTCAGCGGGAACAGATTGCTTCCGGCACAAGTCGCCTATATGCAATTCTCCTCCATGGAATCACTAACCTATTTTGATCTGAGTTATTCTCAGATGATGCACAGAAAGATAAACTTATTCCACGTTGTCATTCCAAAACTAGAGTTCTTCAACTTTAGTTGCAACGGTGCGTTGCAGTGGGTTACATTGACGCCAATGAAGACACTCTCGTCTCTCGATTTATCTAGAAACGATTGTCATCAAGTATCGGCTGATTTCTTCGACGTCGGCAAACGATTGAAAACATTATACCTCAGTCATAACTACATGGGGGTGGTTTTCTCGAAACCTGAACAGCGCGCCATTTTCAGTGAATTGAGATATTTGGAGATGATTGACCTGGACGTGAACAATATACGTGACCTACCTAGTGACATCTTCATTAATCAAACAAACATGAAAACCATTCTGCTCAATGGCAATACGATCACCGAACTCAACCTAGAAATATCACATATGAAGAGTTTGCAGTTCATCAGCTTACAACAGAATAGAATCGGAACATTAGCCGCGTCTGTCAGGATAACCCTGGGAATGTTTGGTCCTGGCTTTCGATTGGACATCAGAGGTAATTCCCCGGAATGTTCATGTAACAACATTGACTACATTCGCTGGCTAGTACAGACCACTGTGAATGTTTCATACGACCACTGTATTAAATGCACCTTTCCGAACGGAACCACGGTTCAATCTGATATCGATACCATACTGCTCGCCCTTGAATTAAATTGTGCCAGTTTTTCAGTGATAATCGCGATTGGTGTATTATGTAACACAATGGCGATTATCGCGATATTAACTGGGATGATTTATAAAGAGAGGTTAAAACTTCAGTACTTGTACAATCTGTTTCGGGCGAAATATTACGGGTATAATAGTTTGACATTACCAGAGTACAAATGGGATGTGTTTGTATCGTATGCAACAGAGGATTATCGATTCATTATCAATAAAATTGTGCCAATTCTAGAGGAAGATCGTGGATTGAGATTGTGCCTACACCAGAGAGATTTTTTGCCGGGGAATGCAATCGCTTCAAACATATTAAACGCCATCAATAATAGCAGACGTACAGTCGTCATTTTATCACGTGACTACGTGCATAGTGCGTGGTGCAGATATGAATTTAACATGGCGAAAATGGAAGGTATATACTCTGATAGAAACGTCGTTATACTGGTGGACTATAGATTCGTTCCAGAGCCGCTTATTCCCATGGAGATGAAGGAACACAGAGAGCTTGATACTTACCTTACATATGTGGAGGGATTCGGGGAGCATATGTTTTGGCAGCGATTGTACGAGTGCATCCGGCCCCAGCAACAAGAGAAAGGGTTGGCACTTCCTTGAAAATAAACAGACGAAGTCCCAAACACATAAACACATATTATATTGAATTAAAGCTACAGATTAGATATCGTAAATTACGGCGATTGATTGATTGTACCATGATGTGATATTGATGTGATATTGATGTGATATTGATGTGATATTGACGCTCTGATAAATGAACGGAAATGAATTGTTTTCCGTATTGAAATAAATCACTCAGTAAAATTGGTTGCTAAAATATGGCTGATATCATATACAGTCGTAAACCATTTGATATAGAATATGTAGCTAGTAGAGTCGCTTAAATTGTTATGTCGGTCTGGGCGATATGAGCATGCATTAGCCGAATCCAATGTATGGCATAAACAGTTTAAGCGACGGCACTTTTTTATCCATCGCATATCATGTGTCCTTTGCGCAGAAAGTACCATTTTCCAAAGGGTATCACCCACTTCTCCGACGACGCCCATGAATTTATGAGTTAGTGGAAACTAATTTTTGTTTTCATGATAAGGTTTGAAACTTTCTTCATTATAATAGTTTATAGATATCTGAGAAGGAAAACATTTATCTTTTTCACATGTTGTGTCACAATGTATATAGTGGGTGGGTGTGCTGTTGGGGGATATATATAGTGGGTGGGTGTGCTGTTAGGGGATACAACGCTGTGGTCGTTAATGAATGTAGTGGGTGTGTGTGCTGTTGGGGGATTTATATAGTGGGTGGGTGTGCTGTTGGGGATACGACGCTGTGGTCGTTAATGAATGTAGGGGGTGGGTGTGCTGTTGGGGGATATATATAGTGGGCGTGTGTTCTGTTGGCAGACACAACGCTGTGGTCGTTAATGAATGTAGTGGGTGTGTGTGCTGTTGGGGGATTTATATAGTGGGTGGGTGTGCTGTTGGGGATACGACGCTGTGGTCGTTAATGAATGTAGTGGGTGGGTGTGCTGTTGGGGGATATATATAGTGGGTGGGTGTGCTGTTGGGGATACGACGCTGTGGTCGTTAATGAATGTATTTGGGTGGGTGTGCTGTTGGGGTACGACGCTGTGGTCGTTAATGAATGTAGTCGGTGGGTGTGCTGCTGGGGATATATATAGTGGGTGGGTGTGCTGTTGGGGATACGACGCTGTGGTCGTCAATAAATGTAGTGGGTGGGTGTGCTGTTGGGGGATATATATAGTGGGTGGGTGTGCTGTTGGCAGATACGACGCTGTGGTCGTCAATGAATGTAGTGGGTGGGTGTTCTGTTGGTAGATACGACGCTGTGGTCGTCAATGAATGTAGTGGGTGGGTGTTCTGTTGGCAGATACGACGCTGTGGTCGTTAATGAATGAAGTGGGTGGGTGTGCTGTTGGGGGATATATATAGTGGGTGGGTGTTCTGTTGAGGATAAGACGCTGTGGTCGTTAATGAATGAATTGGGTGGGTGTGCTGTTGGGGGATATATATAGTGGGTGGGTGTGTTGTTGGCAGATACGACGCTGTGGTCGTTAATGAATGAAGTGTGTGGGTGTGCTGTTGGGGGATATATATAGTGGGTGGGTGTTCTGTCGGCAGATACGACGCTGTGTTCGTTAATGAATGAAGTGGGTGGGTGTGCTGTTGGGGGATATATATATAGTGGGTGGGTGTGCTGTTGGGGGATATATATATAGTGGGTGGGTGTGCTGTTGGGGGATATATATAGTGGGTGGGTGTGCTGTTGGGGGATATATATAGTGGGTGGGTGTGCTGTTGGGGGATATATATAGTGGGTGGGTGTGCTGTTGGGGGATATATATAGTGGGTGGGTGTGCTGTTGGGGGATATATATAGTGGGTGGGTGTTCTGTCGGCAGATACGACGCTGTGGTCGTTAATGAATGAAGTGGGTGGGTGTGCTGTTGGGGGATACGACGCTGTGGTCGTTGGAGCACATTGTGTGAAGATCGATTCTCACTAAACGTGCCCCAACTACCACAGCACCGTATCCCGCAGCAACACACACCCATGCACTACATTCATTTGTGATATATAAGTCACTGTGGCCGTAATGATTGTAGTTTGAGTGTTTTATTGAGGGGTAAGTCGCTCTGGCCATAATGATTGTAGTTTGTTTGTGTTTTATTGATGGGTAAGTCACTGTAGCCGCTGGAACACATTTAGTGTGACCAACGGTCACAACGCACACACCCTTCAATAAAGCACCAAATGAATATATAGAGAGTATTACTTACCCGTCATACCAACCCTGCTTTACAGCTTGTTGTATCAATATTTATTATGTCAGCTCTTGCGATTAGCCAATCAGCGTCAATAAATAGTGACGGTATATGAACCCATATTAGGTCAGTGACCTAATATGAAATCAATATTAGGTGCTTATCCACCATCTTGTTTTTCAGAAACTCTGTCGCCTCGGGGATATTTTTGGTGTATTTTGGCGCCAAGAAAGGGGATATCAGTCGGAAATCATTTTCTGCGAATTCAAAAACATAGTACTATGTACCAAAACCAGAATGCGATATATTTGAGGAATTATAAAGACTCATAAATTAACTATCAAACTCAACAAGTTGTCCTACTTCTGGTGATAGCAATTGACTCAATGCGTTGACGTTCAACGCCCATGGCGCGTCACTGTGACGTTACTTAAGTTAATGGCCATTGACGACACATTTAACTTACCAAATTAAAATAAATTACAGCGACGATTAATTTAAGCGTTATCAGGGGAAATGCTGGATTTTGTCCACTGACATAATAAATACGTTACGGGACGCTTAGTGGTCGGATGGGGTGTCATGTGAGGCTCAGCGAGATCAATATTGATCTCACTTCGCCTCAATTGACACCATATCCGACCACTAAGCGTCCCGTAACTTATAGTATGTTTCTATATATCTTTTTTCGGGAGAGGGTGTTCATATACGTTTTCAAGGTATCCCTTATATTATGATTAATGCAATGATTATACATAATTATTTGAATAAAAATATATATTTGAGATAAAATGAATTCACCATCATTTCCTGGAGAGTGTCAGCTCGAGATGTTCAAACAGTCATGTCAGACTTTGTGCTAGGCATGATCTTTCAACTTGATGTTGCACATGCAGGGGAGTTAGCGGAATCAACATTCATATTTTCAACAGTTGGAAATTTCATGCCTCACACAACAATAGTTGGATATACACCACATGTAGGTGGAAATTGTTCTCATTGTTTGATTTTCCCGACCAATAATTAGTGGAGGAATTTGTTCGTTTTAGACTAATAGTAGCATATGTTTTGCATTTGGTAAAAACTGTGGTCTGAAATGGTCATCAGTTAGAAATGTTCCATCCTGTATAGGCGTGAGGTACCACTCCAGGGGGCGGGATTCAAATGGAATTCTACGAATATGATAGATTGGTCATAGAATAATCGATCGATAACTCACAGATAGAATATTTGGCTAACTTACAGTGTGGCCATAGGAAAATCGAACCATAACTCACAGGTTGAATATTGGGCTAACTTACAGTGCTGCCATAGGATAATTGACCCATAACTCACAGATATAATATTGGGCTAACATACAGTGCGGCCATAGGATAATCGATCCATAACTCACAGGTAGAATATTGGGCTAACTTACAGTACGGCCATATGCTAATTGACCCATAACTCACAGATAGAATATTGGGCTAACATACAGTGCGGCCATAGGATAATTGACCCATAACTCACAGATATAATATTGGGCTAACATACAGTGCGGCCATAGGATAATCGATCCATAACTCACAGGTAGAATATTGGGCTAACATACAGTACGGCCATATGCTAATTGACCCATAACTCACAGGTAGAATATTGGGCTAACATACAGTGCGGCCATAGGATAATTGACCCATAACTCACATATATAATATTGGGCTAACATACAGTGCGGCCGTAGGATAATTGACCCATAACTCACAGATAGAATATTGGGCTAACATACAGTGCGGCCATAGGATAATTGACCCATAACTCACAGATATAATATTGGGCTAACATACAGTGCGGCCATAGGATAATCGATCCATAACTCACAGGTAGAATATTGGGCTAACATACAGTGCGGCCATAGGATAATCGACCCATAACTCACAGGTAGAATATTGGGCTAACATACAGTACGGCCATAGGATAATCGACCCATAACTCACAGGTATAATATTGGGCTAACATACAGTACGGCCATAGGATAATCGATGCATAACTCACAGATAGAATATTGACATAACAACAATTCAATTTGAATCGGAAAAGGGAAGTCAGTAGCCGAGAGGTAGCGTACTGGTCTCTCGTGCTAGCGGACCGGCGAGGATCACAACCTGGTCAGGGTATTCTGACAAAAATCAGAACTCGGTCAGATACCAAGTTTGTCAGGCTGAAAAGTCTGATTCGAGATCACTGAATAAAGATCCGAATGCAAAATTCCGACTTCTCCGCATTACAACAGTTGTCCAGGTATGTTGTTGTCGGTGCAGTACGCTGTCCGATCGGACGTGGACATTATTGGCTGACCCGCGCGTGCACACCTCGACGTGTGCACATTAAAGAACGCTATGGAATTCCATTG
Organism: Siphonodentalium dalli; assembly: GCA_032622095.1. NCBI lineage: Eukaryota > Metazoa > Mollusca > Scaphopoda > Gadilida > Siphonodentaliidae > Siphonodentalium > Siphonodentalium dalli. The sequence goes on from CP136063.1 coordinate 251,997,623, forward strand.
GCATGGTTGTACTAACTCGGACATTTGAGCGCGAACATACATGTCTATATCAACGGGACCATGTGCACATTCCGAGTTCAGTTCACGCTAATATTTGAACATATCTGAAATCTTGTTCATAATAAATTCATCGCGCGCATGTAATCGGGGTCCAAGTACGATTGTACATGTGATTGTAACAGCCGGCCACAGTGAAAGAGTGAGACATGGGCGCTAGCATTCAGCCGTTATCAAATAAACTACCTGGTTTATAAAATAAACTCAGTTGGTGAATACCGCCCCTGGTGTATTTTTACTGGCTAATTTAATATTACATGATCGATGGCTCAATCGGTTAGGGGAACAACTCCAAGCCGTTCCGCCCTCCGGTGCTGGTGATAAGGGTTCAAATCCACATGTTTCCATCGTGGACTTTGTAACTCGAAATCGTAATCTGGTGGAGTTGCCAGTTACTCGCCGATGGCCGGTGGTTTGCCGCACATATAGTCGACGAGTTTATCAGCAATTGAAATCACTGTTAGATTAGCCGTAAGTGTGCGGATTTCCTCCACCGCTAAAACTGGCAATGTCGTGATATGGATTTAGTTGCTGAAAGCGACATTAAACCCCAATCAATCAATCAATCAATCATATTACATGATCAAGTTGGCCATTCCTGTCGATTTTTAAACACAAGCGCAGCCATTTAAACAAAATATTTAATGTATATCGATTCTTGAATGAATGTTTCACACAGACACTGGCTTTTATTGGTTTGATCAGTTTAACCGAATACAACAAATTGATAATTTTAGAAAAAAATTAATATCGGTACATTTTCTTAACAGTATCAGTTTGCCCTACCAGCAGCATAGCAGATCAGCAGGATCCAGAAGCGTCATAGCAAATTAGAAGGACCACTAAACTAGGGGTGATATGGGCAGAGTAGGTAGTGTGGGTCAATGCATTTATTAAAGTTCTGCACGCCACTTATTTTAATACCGATATGCCCATCGAAAGCACACTTGACTTAAAGATGGTCTATCTCTTCCGGGTCACAATTACAACAACAAAATGTTTTATAAAACCCGATTTCAAGACAAAAAATAACTTGTTTCGAGAATAAAACATTGACAAATTGAATATTGGGTATATTATTTGTATATAAAGGCACACTAGAGTTGTTTATTCCAAAGGTTGTAGAGCACTATTACTAACATTTTACCTTGGTGGAAAATGCTAACACGATCTAGTTATCCCGCTTGCTACGCTCCGAACGTGTCTACGAGCTTCGCGAAAACATTCTTCGGATCACAACAAGCGGGAGAACTCTATCTCTATCTGAGATCGCCTTTAGTTTCATGGCCGATCAGCTCTAAAAATAGCCCGTAAAATGTCCCAACTGGTTATATGTATTATACCCAAGCCTGCAAATAGCGTGTCTGTCATTTGCAGAATGAGGTCACCAGATGGTGAATTTAATGACGCTATCTCGCGCAGTGGGCTAGCGTCACTAAATTCACCATCTGGGAACCTCATTCTGCTTAGGCCCTCAACTGCTATGGTAGACCTAGGATCAGATTGAAGTTCCCCAGTTGAAGTTGGTGATGATCACCATTGGGCATCTCAATTATGCATTTTATCTTCTGCAAATTAGGGGATATAGAAACTTCCCACAATGGAAAACCAAAAACAATGTTAATTTATTACTGTAGATACTTCCCAGCAGATGAGGCCTAAGCATAATTAGGTCTCCAGAGGGTTAATTTGGTGATGCTAGCCGCTGTGCGGCATAGCATTACTAAATTCACCCTCTGGGGACCTCATTCTACAAATGACAGGCACGCTATTTGCAGGCTTGATAATACCGGAAAATTATAAATTAAATCAACAATAATTGATAGAAGAGCTTCTGGACAGAGTCTTCTATTCATATTTCATGTTATACCCATGAAACTATATCAAACTTGTTATATGAAGAGACCGACCGTCGTTAAGCTCGTATAATATTTAGAACCTTCGCGCAAACAAGCCTGTAGTCAATAAATATAATGTATTTTTAGGAGTTTTGATGGAGTTTTGATGGCGCGGCGGTTTCACCCTCAATACCAGGTGCATCGTGTTCTGATTCAATGTCCACATCCACGAACCCATCCCCTGACTCAGTATGTACGTCCTCGTATGGTCCTGGTTTCATCTCTATGGCAACATGATCAGCAGATACCTTGAGCTGATCTGTTCCACCAGCGGATTTCATATTACTCACACCAGTGCTACCATCGGAAGTCGTAGCTGAGAACTGTTTCCTTTTCTTCGGTAAAGTCAATTCCAATCTCTTCCAAAATGTTTCTACTTTTTTCTCATCTTCATCTTCTGGCCATTGAACACAATTATCTGACGCGATGATGTCACACAAATTCGCGTCCATCTTGTGGGCATGCTCGTCGATATTCTCGAGGATTATGGGAATGATTCGCCGTTTGACCTTTAACATCTCGGATTGCGCCATTTGGTACTCGTTTCTGTTCCATTCGCTTTCGAGGTATCTTGGTGTTATAAGAAGAATGGTACGGCTGCTGTTCTCTATAGCTTCTATCACGTCACTACATGTAGCTATATAAAGACACAACACGAACAGGGATTAGAACAAATCATTTTGACCTAATTATAACAATCACCGACCCACTGTCATTTCGCTGATAATTTTCCTTTACTTATTTAGCAATGTGGCAAAAACATTTTTTTTATATTTTCCTAGTGATTTACTAAATTCTGCACATCTAAATGTGCACTATTTTGAAGAAAAAAATATGACACGTAAACTGGACCAATAATTACCAATTAATATCATTTTGTTATTTAAACATTAAATATAATAATTGATGGTGTCCCTCTAAAACATCGAAGCCGTATGAAATAAATATGCGGCCCGCCATATCAAATCCAGTCGTAAGTCGGGATTTATTTTACCCCGTGCCAATGCATTCTCTTATATATGCGAGTCGACCATAGGTCGCCTCGCATATATAAGAGAATGCATTGGCCTAACAATTTTTTATCATGTTTTTTAAATAAATGTTTCTTACAATTTTTAGGACATAAAATAAAAAACATCCATTACCCTGCAGGGAGCCCCACACATATATAGAAGCATATAGAAGAGTTTCGTCTGCTCATGTTTGTCTGGGGCTCTGTATGGGTGAAATTATAAAATTGTTAAAGAATACAAGAACAAATTATTAAAATTGTAAAAAATTATTAGGCCAATGCATTCTCTTATATATGCGAGGCGACCTATGGTCGACTCGCATATATAAGAGAATGCATTGGCACAGGGTAAAAAAATCCCGACTTACGACTGGATTTGATATGGCGGGTCACATATATCGAAATTCAATATTAAACAAAGTAGCGTATTTAGTATAGGACTTTTTGTTCCAAACATGTTAAATAAAAAAGTATCACAGCTAACTACATGAGAAGAAAAAACTATGTAGTTCTACAAGTAGGGATGCTATCGAAATGTGCCTAAATATAGCATGCAATTATCTCACATGAATCAATCATACTGGTATTTTAACCCTTTACCCAACAGAACGGCCCTGTGCCAATGCATTCTCTTATATATGCGAGTCGACCATAGGTCGCCTCGCATATATAAGAGAATGCATTGGCTTAACACATTAAAAATTATAAAATTGTTAAAGAATGTAAGAAAAAATGGTAAAAAGTGTAAAAAGTGTTAGGCCAATGCATTCTCTTATATATGCGAGGCGACCTATGGTCGACTCGCATATATAAGAGAATGCATTGGCACAGGGCAGAACTGTAACTATCACAATGTGGTCAAGGAGCCGGTTCCAATGATATCCATATTTGTATGGTTCTATTGAGACAGACCGAAGATATTTTAGGCTGTTGAAGCTTTATTTGGCCGGTTTTGGCCGGTTTGTTGGGTAAAGGGTTAAGGCAATATGTCACTCAACTACACGTGGAACTATCGAAATTTTATTAGATGTACTCATCTCGCTAGCTTTGGTACATATGCATTTTATATGCGCATTGTCGTTACTAATCTGGCACCAACGGGTTTCTATGATAAAATGCCTGCAAAAAGCCGTGCAAACTAGCCAAGTGTATGATGATACCCTAAGATATGTTTGTTGAAGGGGGCAGCTATACAGTGTGTACGAACCTTCTTCAAACTGGAGGCAAAGCTTGAACCCTCTTTCTGTTTCCAGGATGTGATACAGTTTGTGTAGAACGAACTCTTCGTCTTTGCCTCCCGATTTGTACGAAATGAAGGCATCGAACTTCTTCACCTCTGAAAAGACATTTTAAAATAATAGAAACGAGGAGTTCTGTACTGAGCGGATTTTACCCTTTCCATGAATTGAGCTTCCTGAAAAGTTCCAATAACCCTGTGCCCAAAGGGAGCCTCGCATATATAAGAAAATACATGGGCCTATAACAATATTTACACTGGCATTATAAGCTAGTGCAATCTCTTAGATATGCTAGGCTCCCTATGGGAGACTCGCATATAGTACGAATATATACTAGAATGGACTGGCACAGGATCTTTAATACTGCATCAACGCAGCTCCCCCATTAAAGGTACTCAATACGATTCGATGGTCCCCATAAAATCAGATTCCAACAACAACAACAACAATAGTATAAAATTGCCCGATATGTGTTATTTATCAACGTGTTGTTCGACGAAATTTTGCCTTATTATCAACACAAAGCCTCTTGATTTAGAGTTAGCCACCTTCATCCGCAATTTGGTCCGAGGCAATCGGCTCGTCGGCGGTTTACTGGGCCACTTATAAGTCTCGATGGTGAAAAATAATAGATTTCAGAAATCGATATCTAATAACTCTGAGCTTTGATAGGTGGGTTCCTCGACTTTGTTTTTACCCCCGAATCCAAATAAATAGTAATTGAGGGGCGCTCAATAAGATTGTGCATCTTTAAATGGTTGCGCACATCTCATCTTTATAATCGAAAAGATAAAAAAAATTAATAAACCGTCTTATATGTGAGAGATAACTCTCATATCGAGCTCATAAAAATCAAAGATAAATAAAACTGCCTTCCTTGAATGTTGGTACTGGAGAGTGTGAACTTCTTTTGGGGGGGGGGGGGGGGGGGTTGTGTTGATTCGGCCACAGGGCCTGCAACGCGCTCCGCTGCCCTCCGTTTGCACTGCATATATACGCTGACTCTATGCATACGCGCCTGCTTCACGTTATAACGGTCTTTGGTTTAATAACATTAATGTAAAGCAGGCGCGTATATAGAGTCGGTGTATATATATATATATGCGCAGTGCAAGGGGCGGTGGGGGAGGGCAGCAGTTTGTTCTTGGTAACGAAGGTATAGAACACTTATAGGGGCGTCGAGGATGGACATTAAACTTTTTTTATTTGTACATATAGAATGGATATATATATATATACACGCATATACAATTAAACAAAACATAAATGACATATTATTGTAGGTTTTGAAAAGGATATATTCAGAGCTATTTATTTTGTAATCCAATGCTTCTTTCCATATGGCCATATGCTATATATAATATACACTATTGCATGTATAAGCCCACGTTGTGAGCATTGTTTACAATTATAGGTTCCTCTAAAGGTTTGATAGAAGAATTTATGCACATCTTTTGACATACCGCCTAGTAGTGTGTGCATAACCTACTACTGTGATACTCAGGCAGACGGACCCAAACAATTTGTATTTTCAGATAAACAAAGATGAATAACTATTAAACGGAAAAAACCACACACAATGATTAAAACTCAATTGAATGTCCTTTAGTAGTGAACAGCCATACCAAATTTCATTGAGATACGAGCACTTCTATTCAAGTTATGATCTGAACAGTCGGACATCGGACAGACGGACGCACCTATATGCCAGATGGAGTACTTGTGAGGAGCATTCTACTTTTCTCCGACTTTGTGGGGTGCAGCTCACAGGTCGCATACATGAGAAGTGTTTTTTTTAAAGAGCGGCCCCAAATCCGAACAGCAATAATAGTGTATGCATACATATACGGTGTCATATTCGATAGGAATAGGATATATCTTAAATCGCTCCAAAAACATAGTTTTCGTCCGTTCCTATATATAGCAACCGATCAACACTTTCAAATTTGATCACATTGCGCGACATGAATCTGACGTGGTCTACTCTTAAATTATAAACATTTGGCAAAGATGTGAACCACTTCCAACGGAACTTGGAATTACATCTATAGTGGACATATGCCTACCATCATCCTCAAACGACGGCACGAAGCGGCGCGTCATTTTCAGCATGGACATGGATCGTCTCTTGATGAGGTAAGGCAGCAGGATCGCCACGCCAACCAATATGCAGAGCACCGCTACGCTAGCACCAATAACGTACCAGTGCCATGTCGGCTCGTGGTTCTCTATCAACGTCGATCCTGAAACAGAGATACAAGGAAACCATTGTCAGAAATGGTAACGCGCTCAACATCATATATTATATACCCATGATTGTAATTATAGACTATAAAATATATTGGTTTCGCGAATGACCAACTCAGAATTCCGTTAAAATAACAATAACAACCAACACCTAATTAACGAACCGGCGGCCGACTCGGCCGTCTCCGACCACATGTCCACAACCCCCCAGTGGGCTGCAGAACGAAAAATGTCTATAAAAGTTGAAATATAAGACTTACAAATTATCTTTTTCATTTCTTTTATTTGTAATTGACATAGCTTGTCACAAACCAAAAATCAACATTATTGACATAATAATGTAAAGGACAATAAACGAAATTGAAATTCCCAACAACTATTGTTTCACCGGACTCGGGCTCCGGTTCACAGTTCGACTTTTAATCCTCCCAAAAATTCCCATTATCTATCAATAGAACGCCCAGCGAACTATAGCTATCTAGAATCTCTAGGACAATATACACGCGGCGCGCGTAACAAGAAAAGAAGATGCATGCATCAGAACCCCCATGAACTATTTTACAAGATTTAATCACGTATATTTGGAAAGTATTATAAATTTAATATATATATTTATAACACAATTAGCCCCTAAATTCGGCCTCATGATTTAGCTTGAATTTAGTCAATGATTTCAAAGTGCATGAATTTTCTTCTCTAATATCAGACGCACATACTGCGTTATCATTTCGACTGAATGCCCAACAGGTACATTCCGAATTTCCGAATTTCCGATATCCAACAGTTGGGAACAAACACAGAAGGCACATACTGGAGTCTACGAGAGCAAAACCTTGGATAGCGACTAAATCACACGAATTTACTAACAATATAAACACAGATGACATGGATACGATTTTACGAGAAATGGAATCCATCAGCGTAAATAACCAACCAAAGCTATTATCTCTAAAAATTCAGACACATTATATATCTGCAATCTTGGTAGACTCTGCGAAGAAGACTTTCGGCTGTATATAGACAATAAAAAAATATATTAAAAGCTCATAATAATGCAAAAGAACAACAAAATAACAATAGAGCATGGTTTACTGAAGATTGACGCGTAGCGCGGAAAGCATACAAAAAATCGAAACACACATTTCATAAAAATCCCCTTGACGAAAATAGAGCAGAACTGAGACACAGTGAACGCGAATATAAAAAAATGTACAATTAAAGCGAGGGCGAGCTATGGAAAAAATCTGACAATTGAAATGGATAAACTTAAAAACACTGATAGCAAGAGTTTTTGGCAAATCATAAAAGGTAAGAAATCGAACAGAGATTCGAGTATCAGTATACAGAACTTCACAGAGCATTTCAAAAATTTAATGTTTTGCAAACCAATCTGATGGCCGACATACGTACCTACCCAAAGATACGGATAGCAAAATCACTAATATTTTGAATCCAAGCATCACGCGTGATGAGGTTTCCGAATATTTAATAGCATCTGAAATAAAGATGTTACCATTTTTGATTCTGGTGTAATACCAGACTCTTGGCGTACTGAAAATATAATACCAATTTACAAAAACAAAGGTACCAATGATGACCCGTCAAATTATAGGGGCATAACAATAACTAGCTCTTTTAGTAAATTATTCTCATACGTCCTCGGTAACCGACTTAGCATATATTCTGACACATTTGGATTGCCACATGACAACCAATGTGGATTCAGGAAGGACTACTCTACTGTTGATAATATATTTCTTATTTCTATTCTTACCGAACTCTGCAGGCTGAAAAACGTAAGGATTTTCGAGAGATAGGCAGCCGAAACATTTATCATTCAGATTTGAGGGTAAAGAAATTGAGATAGTTAAAACATTTAACAACCTAGGGGTTATATTTAAGAGGCCCCCACCCCTACCGACACGGAATACGGATTACCACTTAACACAGAGGGTGGAATACGGAATACCAGTTAACAGCCATATGGAATACATAAACATATATGAAAACTTCATTATTTTTAAGGTCGGCGTACGAATACCGGTATTTTTGGAATACCGAATACCTCCTAACAGAGGGGCCGGAATACGGCGTACCTCATAACAGGGCATGGAATACGGCGTACGAAAGGGGGGGGTGGGGGCCTCATTTAGCCGCTCTGGTTCGTTTGCTGCGACTAGCTAGCTGGAACACACATAGTGACAAAAGCTCGGAAAGCCATGTATGATGTGATAAAAATTGGAAGAACGCATAAACTGTCCATAGAAACTCAACTCAAATTATTTGACAATCTAGTTATACGGGTGTGAAATATGGGGTATAGGAATGATTGAAGGTGTACAGATTAAATTTTGTAAACCCCTTTTACACATGAAGCTCACCACACCGAGTTACATGGTGTATGGTGAATTTGGTCTATACCCATTGGAAATTAAGGCAAGAGCGATCACATATTGGACATGACTAGTGAATGGAATCTGTGGCGATTTTTCATTCAATTTACCGAAGCTTCGTGACACGTACCGTCAAATGGCATCAAATGTTGAATGGTCACCATAAACTTTGATATGAGTCATTTCAGATCGTAATTATCATGGAATTATATATTAACCCATGGTATAATTATGTCAAAATGACACACTATATTACATCCACCCTATATAACTGCTTCCTCCCTGACACAGTGCTACATACAAGAAGTTTATCCATGTCTACTTAATGAGAGCATATAGTTCTGTCGAAATCTGGCGAAAAATGTGACCTTGCATCATTAACCCCAAATCTGTGGCGGTTTTTCATCCTATGTACCGAAGCTTCGTGACATGTACCGAAGCTTGGTGACGTGTCAGAACTTCTAAAACATACCCCATCGGGACATCAAATGGTATCAAACGTTGAATGGTCACCAGAAATCTCGATATTAGTCATTTCAGACCATAATAACATAGCATTATATATTAACCGATCGAGAAATATGTCAAAATGACACACCATATTACACCCACCCCTATATAACTGCGTCCTCCCTGACACAGGCTGCATATAAAAGTTTATCCATGTCTACTTAATGAGAGTATAGAGTTCTGTCAAAATCGGGCGAACAATTTGGTCTATAAATCCCGTAGTGTGACACATTTAATATAGACCAAAACAATAAACACCTTTCAACTCAAAGATAGTTACATTTTAATTGCAAAAATAGTCCAAACATGAAAAGTTAATTTTTGCCGATATTTAAGTCAACTTTTTGAGAGAAAAGTCCAATATTTTTGGTGATGTCAGTGGTGACAATAGTAACAATTAACCATGGCACATCAGACATGTATAGAAGGCAGAATAGCTAATTTTGTACACCATCCACAACTTGTAATCGATTGCAGGACACGCTGGGGCAATATTTATCATTTTCCATATTTTGGCAGCCATTTTGGCAGCCATTTTGAGCCAAAGTAAGAATTTTGGTTCCAGTGAGTTGGAATATTCATAGGTATAATCATATGCATCACTTAAATTACAAAGTTCTGTTCATTTCTGTATAATCCCAATTGTGATTTTTTGGTGAAATTTTATACTGCGTTCTGTAAATTCGAATTTTTGAGGGAACGGAAGGGGCTAGGAACCCAAAAAGTGCACATTTAATTGCCCCAATGATCAGTTACACAAAATATAAAACAAAGTCGCATTACTCAACCAGTTCCAAACAGCATGAATCGATCTAGAAGATATTTGTAAAAAAAGTCATATTATCAACTTCCGGCAGCCATTTTGGCGGCCATCTTGGATGCTGAGTTTCAAGTGTCTGGAGTCTATACGGCCACTTTTTTTTCTTGTTAACATTGCTTAAAAGTTGAAGGACATAATAAGGAACAAAATGAGTTGGGAGAAGTTAAGTCCCAGGGGGTGCAAGGGTGCCCATATTAGCTCCCGGACTACTAGTAGTACTATGACGTCGCCGGAAAATTATTTCATTTTCGGTCGTCGGGTAGGTCAATAAAAACACGTTTTTCGCCAATTAAGCTACAAATTCACCACTGCTATCATGGATTTTCGTAATCTACATATATTTTACTACAAAATTAGACCGGATAGCACTTGTCCGTCAAAATGAGCAACATTTGTTATTTCTTGGGGTCGATCTCCTGGACTAATTATGTAGCAACATTTATAAGCTAGCCTTTTCGATATATGAAGAATCGCCGATTAAATCGTCATGGGTAAGTGCAGTCAAAAAGCACATTGATGACGCGGGTATGGAATATATAACAACGCGGTATTGACAAAAATAAATTGTTGAATAATTGTAGACGAAATTCTAGAGATAAATTTGTCCAAGATTGGCATTCCGCTATGAGTAACTCAGGGAAATGAAAAGCATTTAGGATTCTGAAGTCAACGTTTCAAATGGAATCATTTGTTTCACATGCCTCTAACAAAGATATAAGAACACCAATCCAATTTAGAACGGCGAACCATTATTTCCCAATAGAGACTGGGCGATGGAACAAAACTCCACAGTTTGAGCGCAAATGCACGTTTTATGAAATGTATGTTATTGGTGATGAATACCACGTATTACTTGAATGTCCAGATCTAGCCCATAACAGAAAAATGGTATATCAAGAAATCTTATTGGAACTTCCATAATCAGAGAAAACTTACCATTCTTATTTCAAATAGCAAACTTGTGTAAATTTATTTGCCACACCAATGAAAGAGCTAATTGCTCTCCTTTGTAATTATTATCTTGTGTAGTTATATTATCTGTGTAATTATTATCTCATCTTGATCGTCTGTGGTTGCGAGCAATGATATGTTTTGAATCTATGTTTATGCATATTTATATATATTCTTAAAACCATGTATTTGGTAGAAGAATTAAAATGAATCTGAATCTGAGCAAGACACACGTTTATTACCGGCACGCGCAGTAACGCAAGATCTTAGAGCAATGATATCATTGGCAACACCAGAACTTTAGTTTTATGTTAAAAGTCCAGTGCATTTGTGGATTTCCCTCAAACTATTTGCAACAAAAGTTTCTCATTGGGAATAAGTACATTAGCCAATCACAAGCAACATGCTAAAAATAAACAAGAGCTACGCTGGGCGTGCAAAATACGCCCTCTCTGGGGAAAATTGGCGGATGGAACCCAAATTTGAACTTGACCTGTGTTTTGGTGGGAGAAAGTAATATTATACAGTTATCGCCCGCGATTGAGTGAGACACGGGGATTTGTCGCCCGCTCGAGAGCGGCGACAAATCCCCGTGTCTCACGAAAACAAGGGTGATAACTGTTTTGTTATCTGACAATGGATTACACACGAACATCCTTAATAGCAGGCATAAATGCGCGCATATATTATTTAATCCAGTTCGAAAAGTTAATTCTATGTTGGAATCATCGCTATTTAGAAAACAAAACATTCATAATTAACAGACCCGTCATTTGCGCAGATATGCTCCGGTCAGTTTGCTGGTTGCATTGTGGAAATCGGTACACGGAAAGAGGAGTAAAGCAATTTCGAAGTTGAGTAGCCATGCAGCGAAATGTTCGGTTTCGTTTCAAATGAGCGTGAAGACGCCGACAGACGTGTTAATTTCCAGAATGCTAATATGTGGAACTAACACGTTGTGGTAGTGCAAAAAGAAATTGACATCTGTCAAATATCGTTACCAACATACGGGTATTCTCTGAAGTCTGATGAATGTATTGAAGAAAAGAAATAATCAATTGATAAACAGCAAAGAGTGGCCATTTGATCTATAGTACATAAACGTAGTTGTAACGTATGTACATCGTATGTGCAATTGTCTGCAGCATACCAACTACATAATAAGGTTTATCTATTTGTCCCACGGTCTTTATTATTGATATAAAAAGGTCCAATATGAATATTACACCTTATAACAGATATGTGTCTATGATAACACCATTATACATAGCGTGCTTTAATTGCAAATAAAAAACACACACTTATGCAAATTAGCAAACACCACAGTTCGCGGTTGTTATGAAACAGTGGGGTTTATAAAAACAGTGTTTTTCGAAATTATCAGAGAGCTGTCAGAGAATCTCTGCGCGGTGAGTTCTTCGTAGTTCTATGTTTACTGGTAACAGCTGAGTGTTCAATAACTGAGACAATGTTACCATCGAGGGTAATATGGTGATTTATCGCCCGCCATGTGACGCACTCTCAGCCAATCAGAAGAGAGGGAAATGGGATGAAGGATAACAAACCAAATTATCATTGAATCCGATAAGCTCTAGTAACGTTATCATCCGGACAACAAATTTCAGGGATTTTCTAAGTCAAATTACGTCAAATAAGGGGCATAACTCCGGTAATAATTGGCGAACGGAACCCAAATTCGAATTTGAGCTGTCTTTTCTCCTAATAAACCCACATACCAAATTTGATTGAAATCGGTTCACTCTAACTAAAGTTATCATCCGGACAACAAATTTCAGGGATTTTCTAAGTCAAATTACGTCAAAAAAGGGGCCATAACTCTCGCAAAAATTATCGGATTAAAACGAAATTCGAACTTGAGCTGTATTTCGATATATGTAATCCACTAAAAAACGGGTTTTGCGTATAAACATTCCAAAAATCGAGTTATCATCCGGAAACCAAAAAACATAAGAAAAACTGAATTTTCTGAGTCGAAAAAGGGGCATAACTCTGCCAACAATGGTCGGACAGAACCCAAGTTCGAACTTGACCTGTGTTTTGGTAGGAGAAAGTAATATACCAAATTTGGATTCATTCCGATAAACTATACTAAAGTTATCATCCGGACAACAAATTTCAAGGATTTTCTAAGTCAAAAAACGTCAAATAAGGGGCATAACTCCGGTGAAAATTGGCGGGCGGAACCCAAGTTACTTTTCGGCTAATAAACCCACATACCAAATTATATTAAATTTGGTTCACTCTAACTAAAGTTATCATCCGGAAACCAGGTTAACGGACGCCCGGACGGACGGACGGACGGCTAGACCAATACTATAATACGGCCGTTTTTTCAAACGGGCGTATAAAAAAGAATCAAGAAATGCGAAATTGATTAATTTGTGAATTTTGTGAAATAAATTTGTCAAAATTTGGTAAAATACTCAATTTATGGCTTTTCAACAATGTTTATAAAATAATATTTCACAAGGCCTTCCATTTGTATATCCATTTTGTAAAGTGCGTAGACAATCCTGAATACAGAACAGAAAACTTTTCCCAGATATGTTCAGTATTTTTCGAGTTATTTGCCTCCAAAATTGGGAGTTTATCTAATTTCAGAGCCGCAATTTCTCAAAATTAGCTAAAATCCATTTTTTGTGGTCTTGTATTTTGAAAACTAAAGAAAAATGAAGGGATCTATTGTTGTTTTATTAATGTCTTCTCTAGATTGTGCACAAACTAAAATTATTTTCTTATGCATCTATGATTGAGAAGACAAAAATAAAAATAAATATTCTTAAACAAATTGTGTCGTCCATTGCATGGACAGCCAAATTTGCCTGTAATCGAGAACCGACGTGATGAAATAGGATATTTGAGGTCATACAACTCAATAAATATAAATCCATATTCCCTGCATTTCTCATAAATGTGTAAATGTGTAAATTGTGTAGAAAATCAACTTATGGCCCAATGAATTCTCAGTATTAACTTTTCTTTTCTAAAAATGCGATTTCGGGGCGTTTTTGTCCATTTTAAAAGGTTTTTGTGTATAAATAGTAAAAGCAATGTTCGTTTACCCTAAAACTCTTAGTTTTGAAATGATAGTGTTACATTGGATAAGTCAATAAATGTCACTCAATTTCACTCAAGTTTCTGGAAACTGACTCAAAATTTGAATATCGGAAAAATGGGGTAGGGGAAACCATATTGACAAAATCTCAGAAAACATGGATCTTGATACATACAACATTACTTAAAAAACATTCTTTCATATAGAGTTTACTGCTTCCTGATCTGATGTTCATATTCAGAGCTACACTCCCTTGTGCCGCCACTCGATGGCGAATTATTATTTCGGGATTTTTCTATATGACACGCCCATTAAGTTCTAAATATACCTCCACTAAAGTACTAATGAAACAATCTACACAAACTGGAATAAAACAACTTTTGTCTGCAATGACTAGAATATGGGATGACAATATTATAGCCTTTTGTGATTACACCTACCCCATTATCAACGTTCAAATTTGGAGTCAGTTTCTTGAACAATAATGTGAAATCCAGTAACTGTTGATTGGCTTAATCAATGTAATCCTATTTTTTCCAACATAAGTGTTTTAGGAGGAACGTTCAAATGATTATACACATTAAACACTAATTGTGTTCATTGTTGTTTACTATTTGTGCACAAAAATTAATACCTTTTAAAATGGACAAAAACATTCAAAAACAGTCCAACATGGCATTTTTTGGAAAATATTCAATACTAAGGATTCATAAGGCCATAAGTTGTTTTTTTCACAACTGTGTTTAGCAATTCCAACAAGTGTATTTAACCTTGTATACAGGGCATATGGATATCAATGTATCGAGTTGTAAGACTTCAAATATAGTATTTCATCATACCAGTTCTGTGTCACAAAGCAAATTTGGCTATACAATGGAACAATCATTTTGTTTAAGAACATTTTTGTCTTATCAATCATAGATGCATAAAGTAATCATTATTGTGCACAATCTAGTTAGGAAATAATACAATAGCAAGATAACCTTTTTTTTAAATACTGGACCATAAAATATGGATTTTAGCTAATTCTTAGAAATTGAGTCTCCGCAATTAGACAAACTCCCAATTTTGGAGGCACATAACTCACTCAAAAAATACTCATCGTATTGGAAAATATTTGCTGCTCTGCAATCAGAATTTTGTACTCTACAAAATGAATATACAAATGGAAGGACTTGTTAAATTGATTTTTTTATAAACATCATTGAAAAGGCATAAATTGAGTATTTTACCAAATTTTGGCAAATTTATTTCACAAAATTTATCAATTTCGACTTTCTTGATCATTTTTTATTTTTAGTATGTTGTTTATAATGGGTTAACAGACTTATTCCTGCTAAGAAACATTGTGTTGCAATTATTTTGAGGTTTGGCACTTTTTTCTCATAACAATTAAAACTTGCTATATATGTTAGAAGTTATTAACCCGAGGGGAGGGGTGATAATGAAACATTTCGGTCTGGTCCAAGGGGCATGCAGTAAATAGACCAGCCATGAGAACATACACACGAACTGTTCAAATAGACCCAACAGTGTCCCATGCAATATAAGTACCCGGGCCACACCAACCCAATCTGACAGGTCCATGTGACCTGCCTTGGAACATACACATGACTTTATAAAAGAGACCCGAATGTGTCCCATGTAATATAAGTAAGTACATGCACCAACCCATGTCGCCACGTCCCTACTTGTAACCAGTTTGAGAGCATGCGCATGCAAAATTTTAAAATAGACCCGACAGTGTCCCAAATAATATGAGTATGCGTGCACCTCAACCCTCTGTACACATGAAATGTCCATATAGACCGACATTGTGCCATGCAATATGTACGTACATCCAAAACCATCTGTCGCCGCCTCCGTACACGTGATAAGTCTTGAGAACATGCACATATAGTGTTCACCGCGTCCCTACATGTCACCAGTCGTGAAAACATGCACATATAGTGTTCACCGCATCCCTACATGTAACCAGTCGCGAAAACATGCACATATAGTGTTCACCGCGTCCCTACATGTGACCAGTCGCGAAAACATGCACATATAATGTTCACCGCGTCCCTACATGTAACCAGTCGTGTAAACATGCACATATAGTGTTCACCGCGTCCCTACATGTAGCCAGTCGTGAAAACATGCACGTTACCTGTTCAAACAGACACGACAGTGTCCCATTGCATTATAAGTATGTACACCCAACCCTATATCGTCATGCATGCCCCTACAAGGCTGAGTGTACATTAAAATTAACTTGCGCCCAAGGAATGGCGTGCATGGGTTTTCATGAGACACAAGCACTATGCTGCATGGCCACTAAAATCATCATAATTAGATGGTTCGGGTTGTTCGCTTCATTGGCGGCGAACATTATAATCGGCGATGACGACATATCGATGGTTAATTGTCAGGATATGTTGGGCAATATTCCTTATTACTTCGCGAATCAATAGTCGACGTTAGTTCCGCTATACCGACATATGAGGAGTTCTTCGTGGTACATTTGTGACAATATTGAAATTGTGGAAAGTAAGGGGTTAATACTTACGCGCGGCCGCAGCCCCCATCCGTGCGTGGGTGGATTTTCATGTGAACCAATCCCAATGTTTTGGCCACTAAAATCACCCCAGACGGCCCATGTGCGGTCCTGGCTTGTTTGCTTCATCGCGACAAACATTGTGATGTCGCCATTTCGAGTGCTAATATTTCCTGGCATGGCTTTGGTGGGCGATTCCCACTTGTTTCTATGCGAATATAGTCGATGGTAGTTCCGCTAAATATATGTTTGGAATTATTAGTGGTAGCATGACGACATGGGGGTCTGGAAAGTCTGCCATGTAATATCAATTTTGTATGCAGATACCATATTGAAATTCTGGAAAGTAGGGTTAATATCGCAACATTTCTACATGGCCGCGGCCCCAAACAGTGCGTATAGGGGTTTCATGAAATCCCGCACTGTTCTGGTCTCTAAAATCCCTCCTAAAACTATGCGGCCGGGCAGGGCTGATTCGGATACTAGCAGCTTCGGGCGGTTTTTATTCACGACACACTGTCAATATATTTGGGCTGGTATCCTGCGATTCGGGGCTGGATTAATACGATTCCATATGATAACAAAGAACAGTAATATTAATTTCGGGCTAACATTTACTCCATGCGAAATTTCTTGACACAGGGTAAACGCAGTTTCGCGCATTATATATCCCCTATCGGGGAAATAAGTCACATCAATATAGTGGGAATGTAGAAAATTACATCTGCTTCAAAAGCTTCACGCGTGGACATAGTTCTAGGTTCTCGTCTTTCCGCCTGCGTGGTTGCACTCCTCTCGTATATCCCGTATAACGAATCTCCTATGTTTGTATATAAGGATATGAGCATGCCAAATGTAATAAATTATTTAAATTTATTTGATAAACAACGTACAACCAAACTAACGGTGTGCCAACAAACACGAACAAAACAACGCGGCGATTACACGCACGCGTGCATAACAGTACTATAGTCGACAATTTAAAATTTTAACCCTTCCATGACCGGAGCATCTTGAAATTTTGCGAAAACCATGTGCCAATGCACTGGCCTAACAATATTTACTTTGACCTTATAAGCCAGTGCATTCTCGTATATATGCAAGGCCCCATAATATATGGGAGACTCACATATATAAATTAATGCACTGGCATATTTAATGCTGCACCAGAGCAGCTCCCCAATGAACCGCGTCATGAAAGGTTTAAGCTCTTACGACATAATCAGCGTCATTACCATCATATCGACACTGATACAATTATTTAAATATATACATGTATATGTATACCGGTATATGAATATCTTAAATCCAATGTGAGTGACGGAAGCTGTTAACAAGAATCTGTAAATTGTAAATTATCTTCAAAATTGGCTCACATGCACAAATATCGCATTTTGATGTTAAATAAACAACGAGAATACGATTTCAGGAACCAATGAATGCCTGTGGGTCAATATATTAAAACAGGAACACATAACACAGGTCAAATACGATATATTTGATAAAAAATCAAGCGGGAAGAAACAATTAACAACGAAGAATGTAAATTTGAGCAATATCCAACATATACTAGACACAAGAAACTCGAGCATGTTCATATTTTGTAAATAGATTAGAAACAATTGTAAAATATAGACAGACTTTGTTCTTATACAAATCATAAATATGGCATAAACAGTATGTTATTGTCAAATGTTTTTCCCCAATGTTATGTAAACAAAAGCAAAAAACGTTACAGAACCTGGCTTTTGTTTAGATCCGGATATGGTAAACATACAGAGCGTTATTTGTTACTGTTTGCCTGATATGGAAATAATAAAGAGCGTCTGTATAATTTGTGTGTGATTAACCAATAGAATTGCAATGTGTTATGTAAACAGAAGCAAAACTTATGTAACACGAGCAGGCTCTTGTTTACGTATACCACCGTACGTCTTGACGTTAATGCACTATTTACGCGCTGATTATGTTTGGCATAAGAACAAAACTATATATATTTTAATATTCCTTCTGTTGATGGCGATTTGAACAAATATGAATATTTCTGTAACGAATGCCGCCCTTGCCTTTAAGGCTAGCCATATTAACACATTTGTTTTTTCGAGAAAAAAAACCCCACATGCAGCTGACATGCATAGCTGCAAAAAATACAGACTGAGACAAAATTAAGCATGTTGGAACAATTTCTAACAGAGAGAGATAACTCCATTTAAAAAATTGGAACCAGTTTAAAACCTCAGGTGGACAGGTTCGTATAGTGATAAGTATCTGTGCCAAGTTTCAAAAACATTGACCGGAAAATGTAGGAATACATGCACAGACAAAAAGTTGAAAAAGGGGGATATCTCCATTAAACAAAGCTGGCCGGTCCTCGTAATGGCAGGTGCACATGTTCCCGTGGTACTAAATATCTGTGCCAAGTTTCAAAAACAATTGATTGAAAACTGTAGGATTACAAGCTCGGACAAAGCTGCGTCCATGGTTACCGACATATAGACACGCTTATTCGAATATCCTTCGTTATAACTTCGTTATACGGGGGGGGGGGGGGGGGGGGGGGGGGGGGGGGGGGTCATAACAAAGTAAGACATGTATAGCAAAATATAACACCGACGAAAAACGGATATTCCCAGCGTCCATTTAAATGGGGTACACTTATATTATGGAATGCGATGCTTATAACGATCTTAGAAAAATATTATTAAAAAACAATGAATACCACGAACCCGACTTCCGTAATATGAAGGAAGAGAATAAATAATTATTATCACCATTAAAAATAGTCATAATCGTCTAGCTATAACTATGTCTGCAACATGATCCGATTGTTCTTCCATCCAAAAAAATAAATTATTAGTGGGAATGAGAAGTAACTAGTATTAAATGGAGAATGTACGCCAATTTATATAAATTCCCGATAATAACACCAATCTAATATCGATAATATGTGGAACACTAGGCCTAATCAATTTGAGTCGAACATGTCTTCTGTGAACGTTCATGTTAACAGGGTTATCTTAAAGGATTACACCGGTGTAGTTTTTATCAGTCAATATCGATGCCCGCTAATCCACTGAGCTCGTTACCGAAAAATTTTTGCTTTCCGCCATATCTGCCATCTAAGCTTAACCCTTTACCCAACAAAGCGGCCAAAACCGCCCAAATAAAGCTTCAACAGCCTAAAATATCTTCGGTCTGTCTCAATAACACCATACAAATATGGATATCATTGGAACCGGTTCATTGACCACATTGTGATGGTTACAGTTATGCCATGTGCCAATGCATTCTCTTATATATGCGAGTCGACCATAGGTCGCTTCGCATATATAAGAGAATGCATTGGCCTAAAAACAATCTTTTTTTACCACTTTTTACCATTTTTCTTATAATATTTTCTACATTCTTTGACAATTTGATCATTTTTAATGTGTTAAGCCAATGCATTCTCTTATATATGCGAGGCGACCTATGGTCGACTCACATATATAAGAGAATGCATTGGCACAGGGCCGTTCTGTTGGGTAAAGGGTTAACATTACTTCGTACTCAGCAGACAGTCAAATAATGAGTCCAATATTACTTTTATAAAAGTTATCGGGACTTCGGGCGACGCCACAATTTACCCACAAAGTAATTCAATTCAAAGCGAAGTGACTCTATTTGCAAGTGAATCAGTGAAATGGCGATGCGCGCATATTGCTCCGGTCGATTTAGGCAGACGTTTCACTTTAGTATTGAGTTTTTTCCACTTTTGTTTTTAATGTTCGAATTTTCAAATGCTTTCTGAGGATCAAATACAGGATTTTATTATATTTTCAAAATTTGGATAAACATACAGTTGGATAATAAAAATGACATTATACAATGGTGTGTACAAAATGTGTTTTCTTGTATTCGTCCAGGTTGTGATGCGCGTCTCGTCCAACATGAGTTTTCACCACAACCTGGATTCGCACAAGAAAAACACGGACTGTACACGTCATTGTATAATAACTTTATTATTAGTTATGAGATATTATGTACTATGTTGGTTGTAATTTTGCAACTACCATAATTATAACATTTGTAAAGTGTATTTCTGTAAATCTGTAGAGTCTATATTCGATTAGCTACTGTGAACCCTTCCTACTTACAAGTTCCAAAACAACCAAATACCCACAGACAACCCTTTCACACCATCTACATAATGTATTATATATGTGTATACCCACCCGAAGCTTCTTGAGTTTGTTCGAGAAACATTCGGTTGCTGTATATATATACGTATAACGATATATGTGAGCCGCCACGATACACGACGCACCAGAGTACACACACTTGTTCGGCAACCGTGTTTGATTTGAGATTGGGTGAACCCGTATGCCAATTAGATATGTTTGAATCGTTTGATGCCTTCCTAATTATATTCTGATGGTGAAGACTAACACTTCCCTGTTTAGTTTGGTAACTGTTGTAAGTCAATCCAAGGAACGGTACAATCAAACACTCGCACGTTTGCACGATACGTTTTGTATATAGGCATTTCGTCAGACATTTCGCCTGAATCCTTTGTAACAAAAAAAAACAAAATATTTTGTTCTTAATATACACATGGAACCGAAACTGTTCATATGTTTTAGAAATCTGAACAGTTCAAAACATTCCTATGGAGAGATAACATATTTTCGATCTTACAACTCGTCTGGAATGGCTCACAACCACACCAATACTTGTTTGTGATATGCCCTAAATACTAGGTTCTATATAGTTTTATATCTGATTATTAGTCTGTACGTGTGCGTGGATAAGAAATACAAGCCATTTATTAAATTATTTATAGTGATACTTGTTTTAGGGGGTAGCAGCCTAGCAAGAAGACAGCCAGATATGGCTAGGCTACCCCCAACAATATACAACGTTACCTTATTATGTGTTACTGCCATTGTATTATTCGTGTGTGTGTTGTAAATAAATTATCCTATCCTATCCTACAAAACCATACGGCGCCAGAATATGAATGAAACATGCATATAAAACGCACCCTTATCAAAGCTAACGACATGAGAAGTAATCTGTCTGTAGTTCCATAATGTCATGTAAAACTGTGCTACGGAAATTTTCCTTCATAAGTTCAAATACCCACATGTAAGGTTGATTCTTGCGAGGTAATTGCATGACATTTACAGACAAACTTCGATATCATCGCTACGGATGGAACTACATGTGTTTTACTTCTCACGTACACCTTAGTTAGCTGTGGTACAGCTACATGCATGTTATATGTAGTTCCGTTCATATTCTGGCACCATAATTATGTCTACGAAGAAACTTGCGAATAGATTACACACGCGCAAGTTTGCCTGTCATTTTTTGTAGGCATGTCGACACAGAAGGTTATAATGGAGAGATTCCGCTTTTAGCTACAAGCGACATCTCTCTAAGGTGTCAAAATAAAACGAAAGCAAAAATGCTTATAAAATACATATGTTCCACATTTAAAGCCCACTTAATTTTCGAGTCACCGATTATTTTTTTTATAGTGACATGATATACGGTTTTAATAACAATCCATTCCATAAAATATGAATAAAATACTATAATTCATCACTATTTGAAACATCTATGTCACAGATGTTGCCCATAGAGAAATAGAGAACAGCTAAAATCATAGGAAGATTCCCCACGTTTTGGTTCCCAGAATGCAACATTATTCAAACTAAAGATGAATTTTCAATGGAAAGGGAATAACGCTATCTTTAAGATATAGAGTTATTCCCCCTCCATTGAAAATAATACAATTTTTAATGCAAACTAGATGACAAAAACACGTTGATAACTCAACAAAAACATGTTCACAGTGTATTACACCGGATAAGTTGATAATACAATGTTTTAGAGCTTCCTCTTTCAAATGTTATATAATATGTCATATATTTTATATATGTGATCTGGGGGTTCGAAAATTAAGTGGGGCTTTAACCCTTTACCCAACAAACCGGCCAAAATCGGCCAAATAAAGCTTCAACAGCCTAAAATATCTTCGGTCTGTCTCAATAGAACCATACAAATATGGATATCATTGGAACCGGCTCATTGACCACATTGTGATGGTTATAGTTATACCCTGTGCCAATGCATTCTCTTATATATGCGAGTCGACCATAGGTCGCCTCGCATATATAAGAGAATGCATTGGCCTAAAAAAAAATCTTTTTTTAACACTTTTTACCATTTTTTCTTACATTCTTTAACAATTTTATAATTTTTAATGTGTTAAGCCAATGCATTCTCTTATATATGCGAGGCGACCTATGGTCGACTCGCATATATAAGAGAATGCATTGGCACAGGGCCCTTCTGTTGGGTAAAGAGTTAACTGTGACTAGTAATAACAACTAGTTCCACATATAGCGATTCTACCTAAATGAGCCTGTAAATACCATACAATTATCTCGCTAAAATCCACCATATATGTGTATCAAGACTATCAACGCAAGTATTAATAGCACCACACAAATTATTAGCATGGTTGTGGTAAGCGAAAAAGTGGGTTGACCCAGAACAAATTGGCAAAGAAGCGATTTTGGTATCATTCGACGCGAGAAGATCCCATGAATATTATATCCAAAATCGTCTAAAATCCGCTTTGGGGAAAATCCAGGATCCAAGATGGCGTCCAACATGACAGCCGTCAGTCAAAGGAGACACTGACTTGAGATTTATTCGATTTTTAGGGATAAACTTTTTTGAAATGTACACAAATGTATATCTCTATGTCACTTTGATCCAATATGGCTTCCAAAATGGAGGCCAGAAAATAGAAAATGGTAGCGTGCCATATACTCGTTTGAAAGTTGTGTTCGATCTTGTTGTGGCTCTCCATCGGTTCCCAAATATTCACCTTTTCGGATTCGAACCATTATGTCATACACTTATGGTACACGGTCGCGATTTGCGCAAATGAGGTTGATCCAGAAGAAGTTTGCAAATAGCGATTTTGGTGTCATTCGCGAGAAAACCATCAGAATAACGTATCTGAAGTCTGATAAAATCCGCTTTGGGGAAAATTCAAGATCCAATATGGCATCAAATATGGCAGCTGAGAATAATGAAAATCATAAATAGGGTCTACTCATAAATTCCTATTCGACAAAAGCGAATTTGAAGTGGATATAGATATCTTGTTGGATACATTATGTTTTTGGAATTTGGAATTTGAAATGTGTTTGGAAAAGCACATTTGGCAACATAAGAAGGCTACAACAACGGCCACAAATGCTGACAAATTTTACAACTTTATTAGTGACAATCCAAGTCGTCGATGTGGTCACCCAGTTGAAGATGCAAGTCATCATTTCTTTAATCGCGGGCTGTTCACACGTCATATAATTACTATAGCAAATAATTTAACAGGTTGATGTATGTCAAATATCACTGTCGGAAAGCTACTTATTGGTGACATCTCGCTAAATGACAATTTAAATAAAAAGTTTTTCAATTTTGTTCAAACCTACATAGCTTCAACATCAGCGACTAGGCTGCGTTACCGTCAGAGATCTTAAAGTAGCACAGACTGTAGCAGAACCCCCCCCCCCCCCCCCGGACGCACAGTGATGGACCCGACACCATCATGTATATACATCTGTTATATCATAATTCCATATATTGTATACTACGTTTTATACAAGTGGATCGTACCTTACATTATACTTATGTAAATATCATGTTCTTTATATTATTGTCGGGAGCGAGACCAAGATAAGTTTTGTAACTTGTGCCTCAATCCCCTGCATTTAATTCTGGATGCAAATAAATATGTTTACATCAACAACGGCCACATATACGTGTCAGATGTATAGCTAGGCTGTGGTACACTGAAACAACTCTTAACAACAATAGTGTGTCTTGTGTCTTTCATTTGTAGAATGAGGTCCCCAGATGGTGAATTTAGTGACGCTATCCCACATAGCGGGCTAGCATCACTAAATTCACCCTCTGGGACCTCATTCTGCTAAGGCCCTCAACTACTATGGCAGACCTATGATCAGAATGAAGTTCCCCAGTTGAAGTTGTTGATGTTCACCCATTGGGCACCTCAATTATGAATTTTATCTTCTGCAAATTAGGGGATATAGAAACTTCCTAGAAGGGAAATGTAACTAAAAACAATCTTAATTTGATACGAAATATACTTCCCAGAAGATGAGGCCTAAGCAGAATGAGGTCTCCAGAGGGTGAATTTGGTGATGCTAGCCCGCTGTGCGGGATAGCATCACCAAATTCACCCTCTGGAGACCTCATTCTGCAAATGACAGACACGCTATTTGCAGGCTTGCTTGTACGCGCACATTTTTCGACACTATTCTAGGTGCAAGGTGGAACTAACTTTCCATTTTGATATACACGGTAAATGGTTGTGATCTTAGCTCTAATCCAGACACAACTCTATAGTGAGCTCTCACGTCATAGATAATACTCTGCTCGAACCGACAGCAGCAGCAGCTGTAGCTCATGGGTAAAATAAGCTTATGTATGAGGAAACTATCCTCATAAAATGTGCACACATCAAACCAGTAAGTTTGTAGACAGTCTTCCCGGGCGAGGATGATCTTCAATACTTTAAACAGTACTTTTCAAGTTGACAATAAATGACGTTGGATGTCAATCTCTTCCAGAGCGCACCAGTCATACTTCCTTTCTGTCTCTGACACCGACTGGGTACTAGTTTCCGTTTCTATATTTAGCGCGGGGTTTTCCAAACAAAATGGCGGAAACCGATCGCCCCAAAGTCAAATTTCCTATGTGCTTTGAGAACAATTTCCGCTGTCCCCGTATCACCTGTATCATGTGAACAAATTAACATAAATAAATAGCTATAGACGTTTTAAACCTAAGTTGACATTCATAAAGCTGTTAGGCGACCGACCGGCATTCTAATCTGACCAAGTTTGTGTCATTCAAGCGTGCCAGATACAGGGGAGGCTAACTCTGCCTGCTGCCGATTACCTCTGAGACACATCACTTGCCGATTGTGGTTACTTATAAACAATTAAGCGGATATATATTCAAGTATTGGCATCAAAACGATATCATAAAGACGACGGTCTCTTGACATAGTAACATCCAACCAAACTCCATGCATGCAGGGTTACCTCCCTTTGTGACTCGGTAAGACCGCTGAGCTATCGGCGACATTTTACCCACATTTGGTGGACTTTCGCGATATTAAAATATACACTATGCGAGCAGAGCAAAATGCTGCCATTATTAAGCACACAAAATATCAAACAAAATGTGTGTGGTTTCGTACCTTAAGTTTGGAAAGTCACACCAGAACCAAAGAACTATATTTCGAAATGGTGTGATTTGGTTCCCCGATTATTTTATCAACACTAAAATCTAAACGTACATGGACGACAATGTCCCGACAACACGCGTGGCAAGTCAGACACAAGAGTTCTAATTTGCTCCAATTTTGACGAGTTGCTTGCGAAAATCGTCAACAAAACTACCGCCCTAATCCTCCATTCTGTCATTAAGTTTTTAGTGCGGAAATTGTTCTCAAAGCTCATAGGAAATTTGACTTTGGGGCGATCGGTTTTCGCCATTTTGTTTGGAAAACCCCGCGCTATATATAGAAACGGAAACTAGCACCCAACCGGTGTCAGAGACAGAAAGGAACTATGACTGGTGCGCTCTGGTAGAGATTGACATCCAACGTCATTTACTGTCAACTTGAAAAGTACGGTTGACAAGGACGTATACATGTATACAATATTAATTGAATTTGAATAACTATACTATTAAGTATTACTGGTGAGTGATAGTGTAGTGGTGGTGGTGGTTGGGGGGGGGGGTAAGTATGGGGGGCAAGTTAACTATATAGGTCATGTGGTTCGTTAAGGGGTGTTAATGGGGGTACATGTGTTAGGGGTGGCTAGCTATATAGCCGACAGGGTGGTTTGTACGTGAACGTTATACTTAATGTTTTTTATGATGACTGGATTCAATCAGTACATATGTATAAATATGTATACATAGATATAAGTATTAACTGTCATGTGGACTGTTTATATGGAGATGTAACCGCGAGGTGAGTGGTCATAACTTTTTAAGTTATGACCACTCACCTCGCGGTTACATCTCCACAAAAACAGTCCACATGACAGTTAATCCTTATATTTATATACATTTAGCGAAAAAGCCACTTTTGTAAATGTATTTAATCGAAAAGTGTATCGTGACAAAAATATCCCATAGCACCCTTGGCAAAAGTTAGCAGGAACAATTTCTCTTTATATTGAAACCCGATGATTTATTAAGTCAATCCTGCGCGAGTCCAAATGCGCCCAAAACATTACGCGTTCGTCTTTCCAAAACCAATGACGCGTCGATGTAATTATGAGGCTGCAATTATGACCTCTTGCGCGTTCACCGAGAAATAATTGCAACTAGCCACGTGGGCGCCGACCAATCGAAATGCTGGCTTTAGTGATACTCACACTTAGTATGTAAATATATACATATATGCACAAGGATACATATATAATAAATTTAGTTTATTGATTAATCACGAGAATCTGCAAGATTGTTGTAACACACACACACGCGTGCTCACGAAACATCGCAAATGTCAAGCTGGGTATATAAAAAACCGAAATAAAGCAGCAGTTATTCTAACTTACCATTTGAATTATCAGCGATTCGTTCTTCGCATCTTTCACCTGTCCAATTAGGCCTGCATTGACAAAACATTTGTTGATCCATCGGATCAATTCTACACTTCGCATTACTCCAACAAGTCAGGTCGCATTGATCTATGCAAAGGTCCCCGACCCACCCGGGGTCACATATGCATCTGTATTTGCCTTGCTCTTCAAAAAGAGCTTGATCACAGAGGCCATGGCCGCACCACCAAATTGCTTTACATGTTGCGGTTTTGTCTTGAAATGAAATACTTGCTGACGTTACGGAACTGTTCGGAGTAATTCCTTCTGTGCTGCTGCCCATCATTGTGGCATTTTCTGTCGCTGAAACCTGACTGGTTGTAATGCATATCGCCAATGGGATTGTGGTAATGAATAGAGTCAAATCCATTGTCATCCTGCTTAATCTGTTCTTTACTGAATGGATTCTCCCATCTACACTGTAATTGTAACAAAATATATATTGGAATGGTTCATTATTGAATTGGAGGGGTGTTCAGGAAAATTGAGCAGACGACTGACCAGCCGAAAAGAGAATACAAGGGCAGAAGTATACTGATATTGATTGGTGGGAAATGTACAGATTACAAGTTCAACAAACGATCTATATGGTGGTTTGTTGAACTTATTATCTCAACATTTCCTTATGAACTACTCGTCTATATAAGTATTTAGCATAGAAAGGGTTAACTTCAAAACGTTATTCATGTACCTGAAAATACAAGTTAATGTCGTATGGAGCCAGGGACGTGGCTAGAGCTATAGGGTCTCGGTTGGTGGTGGTATCCACATTTAAATATCCAACTGCCCCTCCCATGAATCAGAACAAACTCCTATGTTCGCGGAATAGCATTTGTACCCCTCCCCGATTGCTCCCCTCTCTTATATCATGCCGTGAATCTCTTGGAATGTTTTGAGGATCTATCCTCGGACCTCTTTTTTCTGATCTACATAAATGACATAACTGAATCTATTACATGTACCCTTTTCGCTGACGACACTTCGATTTTCCTAAGCATTATCAACGATGACTTAAAACTTTAATGAAATGGTCGACTAAATTGGCTTGTCAAATTTAACCCATTGAAGACATAATCTCTCCTGATTTCTCGAAAATATATACCCGTACGTATTACACCAACCATTGACATTGGGAGATACAATAGTGACCGAAGTTGACAATCACAAACATTTTAGACTCATTTTTGATAACGAAGGCAGCTGGGAAAACCATATTCGCTCATTATCGGATAAAGCCTGGAAACGAGAACCTCTGGTATGAAAGATAAGATATCGTGCAAACAGACTAACACTGTATACGTCCCATACTGGAATTTGCCTCACCTGTATGGGACAACATTCCCGATTTTTTTGTAACTTCAGACATAGAGAAAGTTCAATATTAAATGGCTAGAATTGTAACATGGGCAACAATTAGCGCAAGTAAAGACCTCCTATTAGACACAGGCTGGAAATTATTGTGATCGCGATGGAGAAAACACCCAACTCCGCCATTTTTTTTCAAAATGATCAAAGGAACAGAACCATCGACCTATACTGAGAAATCGAGTACGCCCATGCAGTTGATTCTTATGATACCGGTTATAAATCGAGTACGCCTATGCAGTTGATTCTTATGATACCGGTTATAAATCGAGTACGCCCATGCAGTTGATTCTTATGATACCGGTTATAAATCGTGTACGCCCATGTAGTTGATTCTTATGATACCGGTTATAACTTTCGTTTCGAGCACATAAGGTTGCTTGTTTATATTGTTGACTCATTCATGTAATCAGGCGTTTACATGTCTAATAAAGGCAAATTTCAAGTGTTAAATAAAAGATTAACACAGTGTGGTTATAAATCCCTCTATAACCCATATGATCTTCTGAATAAGGCTTACTTAGATCCAATACAAGCTTGTAACTTACTTGGTATATATATGTTGGTTCGGTGTTTTCATACGGGTGTGAAATTTGGGAGTTTCAATGACGCCACTGATATTGAAAATTTGCACAGAAAGTTTTGCAAATATATTCTTAAAGTAAAGTCATCAGCTAACAGTGATACCACGCCCGATAACCCTATAGGCTGGTGGCTGTGGGTAGGCATATTACTGTAGTGATATTGTGTGGCGGTTTTCACACGTGTGCTCAGAATTTGAGGAAAATCATAAATTCTGGAATCCACCCGGCGAGGACGCTTATGGCATTAGATAGGACCATGACTGGTGTATTCATACACCATTTGTGATAGCCGTGTGCCTTTAGATATATTTTTATTACTTAATTTGTCGAATTTTACAACCGGTTTTTGTCGTTTATCAAAGAAACTACCTAATATAAATGGTAGAAATATCGATATGTAGGCTTCATGTACACATGTCACTAGATGCACATTCAATTGATACAATGAAACCAAAATCCACAATAAAAGACATATTTTTCGTGGAAAAATATCGATTTTCCCCGAGTGTCATATCACAAATTTATGACAGGCATATTGCCTCAGCAGATAGGCTCATGGCAAAGCACAAACTAGTTATGATAGGCAAGTGGCATTGTTGATAGGCACGTGGTAAATATTGACCAAGCTCCAATTTAGCACTTTAAAGCCAACAATATGCAACTTCTGGCATATATTATTTTATAAATACACTCTGGAATGATTATTCATTCATATATAATAGACAGAACCACACATATATGTGTGCATGACGTGAAAATTAATACGCACGAGTTTGTTACGCGGAATGTTACAACGTTACAACGATGATTCGCGAGTTGTAACTTGCAGCATAATTTAATTTTCTCACCACGCACACATAATGTGTGGTTGTGTTTTATTACACACCCACTAGAACTATTATTGATTCGTTTCTGTCGTAAGTTATAGCCATATTTATCAAACTGATAGGCGACTTTATTAATAAAGTTTGTAGTTCTTGTTCAAAAGATAAAGTTGACGTAATTTGTGACTCGTGACGTCGACGTTTTCCGTATTGTATACGTGTTGAATACGTTGGTAAAGATAGTGTATGGGCTACACACTGCTCAATATAAGAAAATTAACACAAAGATTCATCTAGATCGGGCTCTATTTCTTCTGGTTCCGACATTATTTTAGCTTCTTTCTGAAATAGATAATTGAGCGGAGCCTGAGTCAGATATAAATACAATTGGACCACTATAAATGGTTGGCATTTGTCAATACCGTGGGGCAGGTTGGGTACGAAATAGGTACAAAGTGTCGGCTCTTTCACTAATGGCCTTCTAACGTCAACCATTTCTGAGATATGCATTACAGTTTAAACGGAAGTTGCAAAACCCGCTAAAATTTGTGCTATTATTTCATAATAAACTGAATAAATACTAATTATTTCTAAGTTTTAATACATTTTATCAGATTTATTGACTAATTTCTGCATTTAGAAGCAGAATCTTAGATTTAAATGTCAGAAAATCTTAAATCATTCCGCGATGACAACTCGATGTTTTTTTTCTGAGGTGATCATTTCTCCGATATGATATCGTACTCGGTGAATTTTAGACGCACCCAAAATCCTACCCCACGGTATTGACAAAAACTCATTTTTTACATTAAAATATGCTGAATAGATTGGCTATACTTTCCCCATTTTCAATTAAAACCCCATTTTGCACAGTTAAAACGTTTTACATTACAACTGCCAGTATTTAGTTCTTGGAAATAAGTAGTGTATGTTTCCTGACTCATGGACGATGTGAATTTACAACACTGTGAATAATATAGCATCACAAAAGCGTTTTTCTCAGATTAAAACCACTATTGATCATTGTGCTACATGCGTGTCTGTGTTTGCCATATGTCTATCCTATCGGTGTTTGGCTATTCAATATGCTTACCACAAAATATTGACGGGACAGTATGTCAAATAGCTTTTTTTAACTGAAAAATGCATTATTTGAGTTCGCAGTCATGTTTGTCTTGTCACTGAGATACTATACCACATGTATCCACGAAAATAACTTACAAATAGACATGCTGAGCAAATTTGGGAGTCTGTTTACTTTGAAAGTTTGAAAAAGTCGACAAAATCCGAGCTATTTTATCTTCAAACAACGTATTCTACAATGCCAAATTGTTACCAAGAAGTTCAACTTATAAATCAGACATCACTGCATCTGACGTGATAAAAAAATCTGACCTTTTACAGCGTATTTGATCAATTATAATCAAAAACATACCTTGGTTGCGAAACCCGCCACGCAATATCACTACAGCAATATGCCTACCCACAGCCACCAGCCTATAGGGTTATCGGGCGTGGATACAGTCTTGGGTGGATTCGGTCGTTTCCCATTGACTATGATATCGAATATTTAAGTATTGGATGCATTTAATTTAGGAGCAAAACTCATTAATCTGTAATGTATATAAATCATTTAGGAACGACTGTGGTTCCGGTTTGTTGCAAAAGGAGAAAAACGAGAAAAAAAAGTTGAAATCTACTTTAGACAAACATGGTTTAGGATATATATGGTATAATCAAGATTTGAAAGTAATTAAATAGCGTTTACGCGACCAGTTTATACAAATATGGCATCCTTCTATAGATTCTTCATCAAAATTATCTACTTATGTACTTATTGTTCGAATATGATACACATTTGTTAACTGTCAAGCAACCGAAATTCCGAATAGCTACGACGAAATTTAGAATAAGTGATCACTCTTTAGAAATTGAGACAGGTAGATACACAGACGTAGACAGGAAAAAGAAATTGTGTAAATGTTGTCAGCTAAAGTCGGTTGAAAACGAATATCACTTTCTACTGATCTGTTCAGCCTATATTGATATACGAGGTCAATATCTGAAACATACTATTGTCACTCGCCAACCATACAGAAATTTGATATATTAATGAAAAATGAATCTAGATTTGAATTGAATCGGTTAGCAAAATACAAACACCACAGCTGCTTTAAAATAGATACATTGTTGTCCTCAATGACTTAGTAAGTTGCCAATTTATAATTTAGAATTTAGAATTTGAAATTTAGATTATATATATAGTGTGCTAATTAATGCAGGCGCGAGCCCCCTTTGAGTGATTCGGGTTTCTTCTAACGTTCCGGTCGTTTTATGAATAAATTATAGCAATGACCCTATCTAGTTGGTGAAAAGGTAGTTAATAGTGGACACCGGAAAAATCCTGAGTTACTCATGTATATACGTACTATGTATTAATACCAATATGATTAAGCACCCCTAAATTACTATTTCTTTGGCTCCAGGGGTAAAAAATATTTGATTCGAGTCGAGGAACACACACATCAAAGCTCAGAGTGATCAGATATTGATTATTGAAGTTTGTTATTTCTCGAGATGTGTACCAATAATTGCACCAGAAACACTTATTCAAACGGACGAAGATGGATAACTCTAAAATCAAGTGGTAATAATAACGCAATTTTGACCGAGACCATCCTTTTGACGGCGTGTTTCTGGGCCACAAAAAAGAGAAATAACAGAACTTCAAAAATTGATATCTGATCACTCTGATTGTTGGTGGGTAGGTTCCTCGACTCGAATCAAATATTTTTTACCCCCGAAGCCAAAGAAATAGTAATTTATGAGGGTCTGATCGGATTGAGTACCTTTAAAATGACTTGAAGGGCCACTAAAATTACGCATTCTCCACCCGAGTAACGCCGGGTACCCCTGATAGTAGTTAAATATAACTACATGTATAATAGTTGCATTTAGGATGTGAATGACCTGATTATACATGTACGTACTTATATACGAGAGTAATCCGTCAAACAGACATAGGTATACAGCATTATTATATAGTCAATTTCAACATGCTGCAGTCAAAATAGATGAAGATGCTAAAAGAACAAGAGAATCCAGGCACACTAATGCGACTGGCTACCTAATTCCACAATCCAACTACGATTACCACAAATTTTCTTTCTTTCCCCGGACCATAAGAGAATGGAATGCTATACCAACTGAAATAGTCACCATCATTCCAGTCGATGAGTTCAGGACCAGGATGATGAACCAACTAAATCCATGCTGGACGTCCCAGAAAACCCATTTGACCAAGTAAAGAATAAAATAAACTAATCATGACTTCCAAATTCAAATCAAATTCAAATCAAATTCAAATCAATTATATTATTACATACCCTAATCATGAAGAGAAATTATCGCCAGTCGTTGCCACAATAAAATGAGTCATAATCATCAGCCTGTTGATGGTGGACTGTAATCGGAAGAAGAAGACGAAGAAGAAGATTTCACCCGCGCAACAAATTCTGCAATAATGTCAATATACGAATTCGCAAACCAACTTACATTGTCATTCTGCTGACTTTGTTTTGTAAAATTGCGTCACGGCCGGGTTTCGCTATATATAAACCAAACAGGAAGAAATCCCACTGCTATTATATGGACATTTCGCGAGTTTGTAGTACATTGAGTTAAATATTTACTATGTCAGCACTTGAATAGAGATGTATACCCGATTCACAATTAACCCCTTCTGTAGTAAACACTCATTGGTTACCCCATAGTTATCCCTCAGGAAATGTTCCGATAATAAGTTCAACAATCCTATGTTGAACTTATTATCTGAACATTCCCCTCAATAAATATGACTCCTTCTGTACCTTTATTATCTGCAGGGACGGGGGCGTCCCTGAGGCGATTACATTCCTACAGTACTTGATTAAAATAAGTTCAATTTGATGTTTACATATACAATACAAAATACTGTTTCCAGTTCATATTTTATTTTTACATAGTGTGATTGATATTTAAAACCCTTTCAGTGCCAAGTCCGATTTTTGTATCAACCTATATTTCCTTGATCATTTTTCAAATTTGTTGATTATAATAATGTGATACATTGATGGAAAGAGCTCTTGGAGCTCTTTCCATCAATGTATCACATTATTATAATCAATTAATTTGAAAAATGATCAAGGAAATATGGATTGATACAAATATCGGACTTGGCACTGGAAGGGTTAAAAGAGACAACATATGGTCATGGAAGTTCTGGAATCATTTGGTTGGATATAGGACAACGGTATTCTCAAAATATCCTGGCACACTAAACAACCTCAAAATTCAGAGACGACTTTCAGACTTTTTAGCTAGTTTAAATTAAAATATATATGAGCTGTTCTGTGTCGTCTCCATGGCAGCTGATTTGACTTTAGTTCTAATTAATCTAATCCCACAATTCCATATAAAATTGTTCATGTCATAAATATAGATCCGCCAGTTTGTTGGCTGGTAATGGAGCCCAACACTGAGAAATAACCTGGAGCCCAATACTGAGAAATAACCTATACTATGTAAATATTCTCACATCATAGTATGGCAGAACATACGTTCGAGATGGGTTCCTACATATGTAAATGCTAATTGGTTTGTGTCATTACTTTCAATTGTGTATTGGCAATCGCATTATGTATACGTTACACCACTCATATCCGAATTCCAGCCACTCCACCCCATGCACCAAAACCCCACAAAACCAACGCACAATTACGAACGAATGCCCCGATCTGAACGCCCCAACCAACATAAACGTGCATACATACACTGAAATACAGGAGGGAAAAGCCACATGCACATATACCCCACCACAACAAACCCAACCCACAACATCCACCCACCCCATGGGCACGTGTACACGATGTCTGATCCATATTGTTTGCATATGCCACGATTATATATGTATGTACATGTATGTATTGTGTATTAATATTTATACTGTGTCACACCGAACACGTCAGGCGATTGGAGAATAAATATCTGAGTCTGATTTTGTTTAATCGCGGTGTTGTAGCTTGTAAGCACATGCTGATCACATGTGTTACATAGACACAATAAAGAGGTGACAGGTCCATCGACACCCAGGTGAGAAGGCACACTAGTGTGACACACATAGTACATTGTGATCATGTGTATGGATGTTTAGAGTTAAAATAGAATCGTCACAATATGATCTGATGACTCTTGAAAAAGTCAGACATTGTATAATGTGTTGCTGTGCGATGATTCGGGTTCATTGTCGTGTAACGGTCTACTCGAGAGGGAATGATTAATAAAGTCTGTAAAATAAAATGATTATAACAAACCCCAAGTATGTTAACACTAAACGAATATCCGGGAACGGCACTGAAATTATGTTCAGTCCTATGCTTCACTGATAGAATCAGGTATTACCGGTATTTGTTTTGACAGGGTGGAAGGCCAGGAACTATACTGGAGGATGGATGTTCTCGAAAAATTTGAGTGAGCAAAAGCAAAAACACTATTGAAAAAAATCCCAAAACATTATTAAATGGTTTGATCTGGGAGAACTGACCGACAGCAGGCGGGTAAATACCCCTGCTTTGTGTGTGAGTACACATACGTTGTTCGTTGTCTGTTTTACGATGAGAAACAAACATATTCCCATATCATAATACGTGAAAATGAATTTCCCATTCAGTCTGGTTTAGCGATACCTTCCGGTTTGGCGATACCATGTACACGGTGGTGTAAACATGGGAGGATTATATTTCTCCCGATATTTTAGTTATAAGTTAGCTTACTTAATACTTCCTGCATGTTCATCAGCATGTAACTGAAGTACACTCTAACATATGATATCCACTACATAGCGCAACAGAGAAATAAAATGTAAAATTATTCTTTTCAGCATCAATGGTGACTCCTAATACACAAATTGGAACGAGTTTACACAAAAGGGCAGTAAAAAGCATGGGAGCAAATGGGTGGCGTGTCCCTTATTTGTTGGAGGAAAACTTGTACGAAGGGGTGGTGGGTTCCTGAGTGCATTGGCGGATTGTTTTCATCCGTGTTCGGAATTGTTTTGCTGCCCCCCACACGATTGATACAATAAAAGTGAAAAATATCAATATTCAATATCGAACATTAATGGTCATTAACAATTAAATACACTGAAACTGGATGAACATGTTTTATTTATATAAATATAAAAATGAATCGGGGCACAAGTTACTTATCCCGTCTCCCAATGGTACAAGAAGATATGACGGATGAACACAATTGAACATGAGAAATGGCGAGCACTCTGGAATACAACACGACTGCAATACAAATATATTACGGATGGCAACAAAACCGGAATGAAATGAATGGAACGCCGCGCTGTCATCGAGGCAAATGTATCAAATAAAATGGATACATGTCCCAGAAGTTTAATAATATTATTCAATGATCAGCGAGTGTCTTGCACATAGACATATATTTTTAAACGATGTGTGGTAATTTTAACCAATCGACACCCGTTAATTAATTGTGGTTACGTCCTGTATACGGAAACGTCCCGTATATTTTCGAACATAACCTAGTTAATTATTGATATCTTTGTAACTAGTAAATACGCCCTGTCACTAACTCGCGGCCATATTGGATCCACCAGGCCCAGTTCAGCGTTATAGTGCTACAAACAATTTCAAAAGTTCCACATATGGAATGTTACTCCAGAACATTGACCTGCAGCACTTGAACCACGGAACCGGAGCTGGAAAAATCTCTGAGACCACGGAACGGGGCTGGATCAATCCAATACGGCCTACAGCGATCTCGCTTATTACTGGCAGTCAAATATTATCTTAGCTATAATATTATCATATTATTATCTGCAGTTCTTTGTATATGTGTGTGCATTTAGAATACATCCTCGACAGAAATTATTTTAATTTGTTGCATATTTACCGTTGAATATATTAGCACGCGTCTTATAAATTGTTGGATTTAGGTACAGCCCACCATTAAGTTTTGCTGGAGCTGTGTAAACTCGACCTATGTTTTGTCGAATGACGATGGATTTGGAGTCGTCGTCCGTCCGTCTGTCCGTGTGATGACATAAGAGCGATAACTCTAATAAACGTAATTAGATTCAGACCAAATTCGGATAATAAAATAAAAACTTCTACTAACAATCTTTCGGATAAGTTCAGAAACCAGTTCTATCGGATTTTTTTTTTCCAGGAGTTATGTTTCCAGAATTGTTTACCGGGTGTCTATTTCGCTATGTAAGCGCGATACTTATATATATACACCGTCATGGCGTCTACAAAGAATAGTTGATTAAGATTGTCGACTAGCACACAACGCCGATACATACATAGATCAGATATACATTGGAGCCCTTTTATACACCAGCGTTATAAGTATAAGGCAATATGGATCTTTGGCCTTGAAATCGAAATTTAGGGGATTACAGTGTGGTGTTTTGTGAGTTCGGAAAGGTACAGGACGAATATACTGTGGCAAATTTAGTTAATGGGCGACGGCGGAGCCGGAAGCCTTAACGGGTATATGCCACAAAATTCGCCCTGTACCTTTCCGAAATCACACAACACCACACGGTTATCCCCATTTTAATTCTCTTCGAAAATAAAAAAGTTAGTTCGACACACACATGCCTTGTAATTATCAACGAAATGTGCAGCCATAGAAAACACACAGCAAATTCATGACTTTTTGTTTTAAATGGATAAATTAACATCGCTCTTATCGTTAAAAATGCTGATAAAGATGAAAAATTGCCACCACGAATAGAAGTAAATATGCACAACAATTAGATTTTGCATGTACCTGATGTCTTTTTCAGATGTTTATCACCTACAAATTGCGGTTTTGAAGTTGACCGCGAACTTGAAATTGAATTGAAAAAATGGAAACAATTTTAATCATTCATTGATATGTGTACCTCACTCCGTAACTGTCACGGTTTAATGTCAAGACATTTTATCAAATGATATCGAGACAATGCTATTTGAAGGATAACGTTTTGTGATTTCTGAAAGTACATGTATACAGGGCGAATATACAGACTGAAATTTCGACAAAAGCTACGCCTCTGTTTTGATTATATAGCAACCAGATAGGTAACGGACGTGAACTGCATGCTGTCAACATTGAAACGTAGGAATATCTAACATGGGAGCGTGAACGGGATTACACTTTGCCACAGTTTATTGATTATTGACGCCCTCAAATCAAATTATCATTGATGTTCAAATGTATATTGGCAACAAGCGCATTATAATTTGAAACGTGGTCGATAATTGGTACACGGTACCGATTCGCCGATGGAAGCACATCCTTTAAGGTACTCATTCCGATTAGACGCTCCTAAATTACTATTTCTTTGGCCTTGGGGGTAACACATATTTGATTCGAGTCGAGGAACCCACCCATCAAAGCTCAGAGTGATCATATATCGATGTTTGAAGCTTGTTAATTTTTGGAGATGTGGACCAGAACCACGTGCTCAAACAGACACATTGCGGGTATAGGTTGGATAACTCTAAAATCAATTGGTTATTATTGTTAATAGTAACCACTTTATTTTCGAGTTATCCATCTTACAACCGCAATTTGTCCGTTTGAGCACGTGGTTCTGGTCCACATCTCCAAAAATTAACAAACTTCAAAAATCGATATCTGATCACTCTGAGCTTTGATGGGTGGGTTCCTCGACTCGAATCAAATATATTTACCCCCCCCCAAGGCCAAAGAAATAGTAATGTAGGAGCGTCTAATCGGATTGAGTACCTTTAAATTGTGCGGGACATCTTTCTGTCTAATATAATGTAGAACACCACCGTCTTGCGTTCGATTATCTGTTCAAGTACATGAAACATGAATAATATGATATCGTCTTGAACATATGTGACCCGCCATATCAAATCCAGTCGGAAGTCGGGATTTTTTTTACCCTGTGCCAATGCATTCTCTTATATTTGCGAGTCGACCATATGTCGCCTCGCATATATAAGAGAATGCATTGGCCTAACAATTTTTTACAATTTTAATAATTTGTTCTTGTATTCTTTAACAACTTTATAATTTCACCCATACAGAGCCCCAGACAAACATGAGCAGACGAAACTCTTCTATGTGCTTCTATATATATGTGGGTCTCCCTGCAGGGTAATGGAGGTTTTTTTATTTTATGTCCTAAAAATTGTAAGAAACATTTATTTAAAAAACATGATAAAAAATTGTTAAGCCAATGCATTCTCTTATATATGCGAGGCGACCTATGGTCGACTCGCATATATAAGAGAATGCATTGGCACAGGGTAAAAAATTCCCGACTTCCGACTGGATTTGATATGGCGGGTCACATATATTGTATGTTGTGTAAACAAGAGTGAGATTCGTTTTGATACACCGGTTGAATACATGTATACACCTTCACACTAGAACGTAGATTCGAGTACACGCACACGCATGTTCCGATACAGTATACAGCGCCTTGACTAATATGAAACAAAAGAAGAAAACAAATTTGAGATACAGTAATGACCAAAGTAATTAACCACTTAACCACAGCAGAATTATGGGTAATTTTTCAGGATTTAGTCGGAAATATGGCTTGTTGCCATTCACCGGAAAGCTCTCGGGGAGAGCTTTCCGATGAATGGCAACAAGCCATATTTCCGACTAAATCCTGAAAAATTACCCATAATATTGCTGTGGTTAAGTGGTCAATTACTTTGGGCATTACTGTATAAACCCTCACACAAACAGCTCTGTTTGTCTGTAGCCGGTTAGCTGAATATTTTTACACGAACTGTAACTGCGCGGTGGAAGTTCTGGCTTGACGTCAGAAATGTTTTCTCGAACAGCCATTTGGTCCCGAGAGGATTCGATATCTACATCCACGATACCATCCTCTGACTCATAGGATACGTTCTCGTAGGACGGTAGCTTCATCTCTATGGCAACCTGGTCACTAGACACCGTAGGCTGCTCTGCCCCAACAGAAGAACTATTATCACACCTATTGTCACTGTTGTCCGTAGAAGAAAGTTGCTTCTTTTTCTTAGGTAAAGTCAATTCTAATCTCTTCCAGAACTTTTGCATCTTTTTCTCCTCTTCATCTCCCGGCCATTCTATATACGTTACAGACGCGATGATGTCACGTAAGTTCGCGTCCATCGTGTGCGCATGCTCGTCTATATTCTCGAGAATTATGGGAATTATTCGATGTTTGAGTTTTAACATCTCGTGTTGTGCTTTCTGGTACTCCATTCTACTCCATTCGCTTTCGAGGTATCTCGGGGTTAGAAGCAAGATGGTCCGACGACTATTCTCCACTGCATTGATTACATTGTTAGCGATGGCTGAAATAGAACGAACATATATTTAATAAAACATTAAATATGGTCTGTCACTTCATACAACACATTTTGTGCAGTTTCCTGGTTATAAAATAATAAATATGAATCGAAGACCCCTGTCCGAAACGATTCTATCAATTAATATTAATTTTATTTGATTTTTCTAGTATTATACTATACATGTAATACATACAATCAATTGGGACATTTTTTACGGGCTAATGGACGATGAGACTTCAGAGCGAGCCTCGCAGAAACGTTTGAAGCGTAGCAAGTGGGAGAACTCTATCTTGTTAGCTCTTTCCACCAAGGCGAAATGTCATATGCATGTTAGATGTACCAGAAATTGCGAAATCAAATCAATATTAATAGATAGAAGCGTTTCAGGGCAGGGGTCGTCGACTCATATTTATTATTTTATACCCTGGAAACTATATATTAAATTTGTTATAGACAACGCGAGATGTTCTTGAGTGTTATGGCGTTTGTTCCTTAACCCTTTCTATACTGAATGGATTCTCCCATTTAGTTATAAAAGTGTACATTGGAATGGTCTATTATTCATTGAGAGGAATGTTCAGGTTATAAAAGTGGACAACAGGCAGACGAGAAGATAATAACAGTTCTGATGAATTTGTATTAATTGGTTGGTCGTTTGTTGAACTTATTGACTGAACAATTTTTAAAGGAACTACTCGTCAGTGAGTAATTAGTAAAGGAAGGATTAAAGATGGTATATCTCTTCTGTACAACAACAACAACAACAACAACAAACCAACCACCAACAACCCACCACAACAACAACAACCAACAACAACAACAACAACAACAACCAACCAACCAACAACAACCCACCACCACAACAACAACAACAACAACAACAGCAACAACAACAACAACCACCAACAACCACTAACAACAACAACCACCAACAACCACATACAACAACAACAGCACAATTTTTAATAAATCCCGATTCAATTAGACTACAAATAGTTATTTTGTGAATGATCACAGTTATTTCGATCTTAATTTGCAGTAAATTTCTTAGCTGATCTGCAATTGTCTAACAAGTTAGAATGCTCCCTCGTGCTACGATCTTGATACACTCGGAACGTTTTAGAGCGAATTTCTGTTCTAAACATAGCCAATGAAACTGGCCACGAATGTCATATGATGTATCATAACAAAATTGATCAACTGGATTAGAGGATGCCGCCATCATTCGGAAAAGCAAATATTTTGGGTCCTAGTGTACCTACTGGGTCAAAGTGTACCGGTGAAGCCTTAATCAGTTACCATTTTCTTCCGATTATGATGGGGTTGGGGAAAAGGTAATCCCATATTATATGGGTGATGTCATTGTGAATTGATTTTAAAGGGTGATCATTTTGTGGGTATTGGCAAGTAATCTATCGACTGGTCGCAAAAAAAGTTATTTGATTTTGTCATTGCTGACGTCACCATAGGTCAAAGGGTCGCGCATGCAATGGCGATGGAAACATAATAACTGACATGGTACCCTAAGCACTCCCCGCCACATGACTTAACTTCACCCACTCATTTTCTTCCTTATTATTATGTCCCTCAACTTTTAAGCCATGTTAACACGAAAAAAAAGTGGCCGCGTAGACAAGAGACAAGATGATGTCCAACATGGCGGCCGTTTTTTAAGATGAGGCACTACAAGCCAGTTTGATGCGTATAGGGAGAACATCTTGACAAATGTATACAACTGTATTAATGTGAAGCTAAGACACAATGCTATCCTTTTAGGACTAAAATGGCCGCCGAAATTGGAAAACATCATTATTGTTCATTAATATCTTCTAGATTAGTTTCTGCTTTTTGTGAAATGCTGAAAGGGACCACAATACTATGTGGCTACTCCGGACCATTAGCATCAAAATTGATCAACTATTGTCAGGAAAATCGTTTTTACGTTTTCTTCATTGTGCATAAACGCCAAGATGGAGAACTCTCTGACATGACCTCTCCATCGATTAACTTATTCTTGAGTTATCGTGAAAGTGATTAGGGAAGTTACTATATATATGTACAAACTTTCGCCAACTGCGAAATCCCGGAAGTGAAGGCATAGTTTGAATCCTCTTTCTATTTCCATGATCTGATACAGTTTGCGCAGAACGAATTCTTCATCTTTGCCTCCCGATTTGTATGAAATGAAGGCGTCGAACTTCTTGCCATCTGAAAGGAAATGTGAATATGCATAAACGAGAATCCCTATTCGATAGGGCAACATTTCAAGACTAAAATTAGCTATTTTGAGAGTAAAATAGAGATAAAATTACTGAAGGCTCTGCATAGTATCTGTCAATAAAGTCATAATACAGCTATTTATTTCGAGATCGTGGTAAATCAATAACGGAAACACAATATGCCGTGTTTGAGGCTGCTAACGAGACAGAGTTATCCCTCTTTGTACTCTTTTGGTAGGCTCTGAACGTTTTTCCGGCTGATTTCTGGTCTAAAAATAGCCCATAAAACTGTCCCGCTGATGTGATAAGATATTGTAAATAAAATTTGTATTAATTGAT
Organism: Siphonodentalium dalli; assembly: GCA_032622095.1. Lineage (NCBI taxonomy): Eukaryota > Metazoa > Mollusca > Scaphopoda > Gadilida > Siphonodentaliidae > Siphonodentalium > Siphonodentalium dalli. Next base: position 252,040,783 of record CP136063.1, read on the forward strand.
AAAAAAACTTTCCCGGAAAGTTGTCCTCGATTAAACGGGTACTGTACACTGAATCCGGCCATTTGTGGGGCATGTTGACCTCGATTAAACGGGTACTGCACACTGAATCCGGCCATTTGTGGGACAATATCCTTTTATACTCAAACGAATATTATGTAACAAATGAATGAATTTGTGCCATGGATTAGTGCCAATTACACTCATGTGCTATATGAACGATGCAAACAACATGGTAGTTATAATGAAAATGAATGTATGACTGGAATCATAAATTCATGTTCATTATAAACACCATCATCTGAACATTTCCCATCAATAAATAGGATTCCTTCTGCAATTTCTTTATTATCTGTCGTCTGCTAACAATTCCAGAACATCCCCTCCACATGAATAATCAGTAGGTTGTTTTTAAACTAATTATCTGAACATTCCCCTGCAATAATAGGATCCTTCTCCCCATTTTCCACATGCCCTCCAAATTAATAATAGACTATTCGAATATATGCTTTTGTGACTGAGAGTGAGAATCCATTTAGTTTAGAATGGGTTATAGTGGAGCAGCTGGGACCAGAATTGGGCGTTATTTTTCGAGTTCAACCATGTGGAAGAGTAACGACCTAAATTATATATCAAAATGTTCGTATTGATACAGCGGATAACATGCAGGTGTTGCCTTTTCGTGTAGTGTTGTACGATTTCTTATTTTGGGGTAAAATTGGCTTTTTCGTGCATCAAACCAGTGTAAAAATGGAATCCAGCTGCCTAAATAACATATACATCTATTTTTGGATGGGAATAGGACTAAACAATAGAGTGAGGAAAAAAAGAAAGATTTTTACCCCAAAAACAAACACTAGAACAATGATATAACCTAGATTTCTATTACAACATGTGAACATGATTACCTTTTGTTGTTCAGATATATGATTCAGGCAGTTGGATTCCATTTGCCACTGTTATTTATTTATTTTTATTTTTTTTACGAAAAACCCTATTTTACCCCAAAAATAAATGTTCAATCGTACAACATCTCCCAAAAAAGGCAACATCGGCTTGCTGTCCGCTCTATTGAGACGAACATTTTGATATGAGTTTCAGTTTGTTACTCTCCGACATGGTTGGACCGATTTGTTTCCGGTCTCTGCTGCTCCAATCTTAAGTCCTAGTTATATTTCAATGGCTCGGCCATTTCCGTACTGTCCATGCGTATACGCGGAAATGGCCGAGCCGTTGAGAATGAGTTTTACTTACCATCCTCCTCGTATGGCTGAAGGTAGTGGACGATTTTCATGACGAATATGACGCGTTTCTTCCAGAGGATGTAAGGCAGCAGGATCGCGGCAGCAACCAGGAAGCAGAGCACCGCTATACTCACGCCGACCACGTACCAGTACCACGTGGGTTGGTGGTACTCTATGCGCGTCGTACCTGGAGAAGAGGACATGTGTCACATGAATATGGTCCAGGGATGGGGCGACAGGGGAGGGGTGTTGTACATGGATGGGGCGACAGGGGAGGGGTGTTGTGCAGGGATGGGGCGACAGGGGATGGGTGTTGTGCATGGATGGGGTCACAGGGGAGGGGTGTTTTGCAGGGATGGGGCGACATGGGAGGGGTGTTGTGCAGGAATGGGGCGACAGGGGAGGGGTGTTGTGCAGGGATGGGGCGACAGGGGAGGGGTGTTGTGTATCACCCTCAACTATGGTCAAAATTGTCTACAGCTGGAAATTTTACGCTTACGCAACATTAGTAGGAATTTCTACACAAACAATAGGTTGAAATCGTTCTCGTAGTTTGAATTTCCAACCAGTATAGTCAGTGGAGAATTAGTTCGCATATTTTTCTACATTTTCTTCATCAGTTTAGTCGGGTTGGAAATTGCCAACAAGTAGATGTAACGCCTTTAGTAATATGCCGGACTCTTTGTCTCACCTTCGATGTGGAAGACAGTTTGTACACTACGACTCCGATTCGTTGGACTACTCCTGTACATAATGTTGCTCGATTGATGGGTCCATTCGCTTCAAACTTTACTGGAATTTCCAAATATATATCGTCGACAAAAATAATTTCGTTTTAGCCCGAGAGCGATACGATAATTAAAACTATATCGTTATTCGATATGATATCGATAAACCGCAAAGGCATAATATATATGAGTATATATTACGCATTTTAGCACAGTATACGTTAATATTTTGTATACATGGAGACATGATAATTCACTATATAATAGCGAATGTTAACACACCCGACCAATACCAGTCGCCAGGTGTATGACATGAGGGGTTAACCATGTATGCCATGTGGTATAATCTTGTTTCGTTTAATAATGCCCCCACTCTCGAAGAAAATGGGGTTATACGGAATTGACTGCGTCCACCCGTTTATATGGCCGTCCGCCCGGCTTGATAACTATAGTTAAATAATTTTGGAATACAAGTTGTTTGCCTTAGTATCTCACATCAGTGAGCAAACCAGGTTTATCCAGATTGTTTATGCCTGTGTTATGGACCTTAGTGTGACAATTATTTTTCGCGATTTTTGTCCGTTCGGTTTGATAACTCAAACAAATATAATGCGATTATTTTTTTTTTAGGTATTCAAGTTGCTTGCCACCATTTATCAAATCGGCGAACAAACCAGGTTTATCCCAAGTGTTTGCCTGAGTTATATACGGGCCTTCGTTCGTCAAGTTTCTCCGATTTCTTTCCATCCGGCTTAATAACTCCATCAAGTATGAATCTATTTATATATTTGTTGTTATACAAGTTGTTGTCACACAGTGCGAAAATCAGGTTTATCCCGATTTTTTTGTCTGAGTTATGGTCCTTAGTTTGTAAATTTATTGCGATTTTTGTCCGCCCGGTTCTTCTGCTGATATGTTTTATATACAGGCCATTCTTATACAATTACACATATAAAACACTCACACTTAATCGGAGGGGTGATTAGATACTGTTTAATATATAATCTCAACAACAGGGGACACACGTGCAGGATTCAGTATATTAAATCAAGATATAATATGACACGTATACATATATATAGTGGAGCAACCACACATGATGTGCCTCAAATTTGCCTTTTTTTGGCGACATAACGATAAGAATAATTTATGTAACACCATGCAGTGGTCACGACGGAGACGACATGCCAAATTGACAAGACAAATCTTGTCTGGATTATCGTCATGACTTCTTCCTTTTTAGTTTTCATTAAGCTAACCAACGAAATTGGTCTAAATAAAATAATAGACTTAGATCACATGTGAATTCTTCGTAAGTTGTGAAGTAGTTACTTTCATTTTTATCTCGATGCTTAATTTCCAATTCCGCGTTTTTTGCAATATGCACACGGTTGCTAACCGGAAGTCACGTGACAATTTCTCCAAAATCTATACCCGCGATCTTTAAAAATCACTGATGGATATAGAAACAATTATATGACGTCATCCACCTGCCTTAGGTATAAGCACCCTTGATGGTTGCTATGACGTCGTTCACCTGCCTTAGGTATAAGCACCCTTGGTGTTGTTATCATATGACGTCATTCGCATACCTTAGTTATAAGCACCCTTGGTGATTGTTATTATATGACGTCATTCGCCTGCCTTATGTATAAGCACCCTTGGTGGTTGTTATTATATGACGTCATTCACATGCCTTAGGTATAAGCACCCTTGGTGGTTGCTATGATGTCATCCACCTGCCTTAGGTATAAGCACCCTTGGTGGTTGTTATGACGTTATTCACCTGCCTTAGGTATAAGCACCCTTGGTGGTTGCTATGGCGTCATTAACATGCCTTAGGTATAATCACCCTTGGTGGTTGCTATGACGTCATTAACATGCCTTATATATAAGCACCCTTGATGGTTGCTATGACGTCATCCACCTGTCTTAGGTTTAATCACACTTGGTGGTTGCTATGACGTCATTCACCTGCCGTAGGTATAATCACCATTGGTGGTTGCTATGACGTCATTCATCTGCATTAGGTATAAGCACCCTTGATGGTTGCTATGATGTCATTCACATGCCTTATGTATAAGCACCCTTGGTGGTTGATATGACGTCATTCACCTGGCTTAGGTATAAGAACCCTTGGTGGTTGCTATGACGTCATTCACCTGTCTTAGGTATAAGCACCATTGGTGGTTGCTATGACGTCATTCACATGCCTTAGGTATAATCACCCTTGGTGGTTGCTATGACGTCATTCGCCTGCCTTAGGTATAAGCACCCTTGATGGTTGCTATCAAGATTTATCTTAGGATTAATCGAGGATTAATATTGACTAAGTGAAAAGTGTTTTTAAAGATTTATATTTATGTACATTTATGCGCAGTTCATGCGTTGTGTTATCTGAAATAGCGCAGTCGATGAGACTGGAATTTTCGATAACCTTTGTTTAATGCTTCATTCGTCCAGTAGAGATAGTGTTTCGGTGTTAAATTATCAGTTTGTTTTGTACTGAAATAAGTCTATAATATGTCTTTAAGGGCCAGACGCAAGTTTTGCTTCAATGTTCTCAAAACTGCCTAGAAATTGTTTTTGAAATTTGGCATATACACGTGAGTATCGTGACACAGCGTTAAAGGAACATCATGAAATCCGTTAGAAATTATAACCCCATTTACTTCACTTTTACAGCATGAAAGAACAAGAACTTCTGTAAAATATATTTTTTTCAAAAGTTCAACAGTGCAATGTCTGACATCGAACCGTTACTAGTATACATACAATGGTCCCATGGTATATGGCTCCTTACTAATATGGGAATGAGTACACATGGGTACAATGGCAATATAACCACATTCAAGTGTTTAATTTAGTAATTTTTTGGGGGTAGACATTCTAAATACAGACATAGTAACATTAATGGTATTTAGTGTGCAGATCGGGCAATAATGATAACACGCGACGCCAATCCACAACTATAAACAATATGGACAGTCTCCCCATAAACCGGGTTTAGGTTGCCCAAACATTTATAGCTCACAATATAACGGGTAAAATTTTACATCTCCATAACTATCACATTCAATTAAACGTAACCTCTCCCGCGGGCTAATCTATCCTGACATGAAGATCATCATAATACTGAGGCTGATTCGATTCGAGGAGCAATAAGTACAAGGACGAGTTGACACCATGTCGTCTTCATCTGTACTTTTTCTATACCAGAACAAATAATTGGATAGAACCCACGAGTCCACTATGGGCAAATTTTATGGTCAGATAACGACTTTAAGAGGAGAATGTTTAAACTGTTTTGAATTGTTGTAAGTCTTGGACAAAATTAAATCATAGTCCTTATAAAGAGCGTCAATGATTCTCTCACCCAAAAGCGCCATGTAATAAAGAGAGTTTTGGGTTTTTAATTTTGTTTTGTCATGTAGGTTTTAAGTTTAATATGTCCATTTTTATTTTTTTTATTTAACTTAGTTGGTTGTTATTGAATATAATTAATGCCTAAATTAACGTAAAAAAAAGAAAGAAGACAAACAAAAAGAAAGAAAGTCCTTTGGATTATTTATTGAAAGCAAACCGAAATTTCAGCTGGGTGAGAGTTGTACAATTTTAGTTTAAACAATATTTTATTTGAACTAAACAGAACAAAATTACAAACAATAAATACATGACATATAATTATAAAATGTTCAAAAGAGGATTGGGCAATAAGCTTTGGGACTTTTGTTAAGTCCTATCCTCAGAAAATAAATGTTACCCCAGGTATCTTGGAATATATACCATTGTGGTATAGCAGACGGGTTTAGTTCTGTATGATCCGAATAATAAAGTTTAGATAAGGGAAAGGAAAGGGAAAGGGAGTGCAGGCAGTGGTTGAAAAGGGGTAAGTGAACTTACCATTAACAGCAGGATAAGATATGGCACGGAGAAATAAGAGAGGATTGTATCATGTTAAATTGATCACCATTTATCGCCACAAGCCAAAGAAATTCAAAAAAATGTATACAATTTTGAGACATGGTCAGCAAAAACAGTTCAAACGCATTACGCATATATTCTGGAACATAAATAGCGAGCTTCTCGAATGGCCTATGAAGTCCCAATATCTAAACAAAACCCTCATCACAATGATGAGGCTGATTCGAATCGATGAGCAATAAGTTATAGGCATCCACTGTCTACATCATACACCCAGCATACAGTACAACGTTATAGGCATCCACTGTCTACATAATACACCCAGCATACAGTACAACGTTATAGGCATCCACTGTCTACATCATACACCCAGCATACAGTACAACCTTACAGGCATCCACTGTCTACATCATACACCCAGCATACAGTACAACGTTATAGGCATCCACTGTCTACATCATACATCCATCATACAGTACAACGTTATAGGCATCCACTGTCTACATCATACACCCAGCATACAGTACAACGTTATAGGCATCCACTGTCTACATCATACACCCAGCATACAGTACAACGTTATAGGCATCCACTGTCTACATCATACATCCATCATACAGTACAACGTTATAGGCATCCACTGTCTACATCATACACCCAGCATACAGTACAACGTTATAGGCGTCCACTGTCTACATCATACACCCAGCATACAGTACAACGTTATAGGCATCCACTGTCTACATCATACACCCAGCATACAGTACAACGTTATAGGCATCCACTGTCTACATCATACACCCAGCATACAGTACAATGTTACAGGCATCCACTGTCTACATCATACACCCAGCATACAGTACAACGTTATAGGCATCCACTGTCTACATCATACACCCAGCATACAGTACAACGTTATAGGCATCCACTGTCTACATCATACACCCAGCATACAGTACAACGTTACAGGAATCCACTGTCTACATCATACACGCAGCATACAGTACAACGTTACAGGCATCCACTGTCTACATCATACACCCAGCATACAGTACAACGTTATAGTCATCCACCGTCTGCATGTCCGCTATAGAAATAAACGTGGGCCATTTAGATGGTACAAGGAAACCATAGTCAGAAATGGTAACGCCATCAAGATCATATTATTAAGCATATATATAACATATAATATATTGGTTTCATGAATGCACCTCTCAGAATTCCGTTAAAACAACTAATCCTTCAACTTATTACAATAATAACGGCTTATCGCTAAGGTTTCTCATTCACCACACCAGAAAGCCTCTAAATGCAGACAAAAAATCTACTAATCGGATTGTATACACCCACGATACTTCGGAATACGTACTTTAGTCTACATTCCAACTGCGACACACTTCGATCGCCTGCAATCCCTGTCATATTTGAACTTAACGGCGCTACTGGAATCACTGAAGTAAATGGTTTCCCATAGGCGACAGTGTTAACCTTTCGGTCAAATTCACTGAATTGAAGCCTGCAGGCCATACCAGTGATGTTTACCCAGCTAGATTGACACCAGTTGATCACGAAAATGCAAGAAAAATCATAGGTAATGTGTTTACTTTTTAAAATAAATCCCCAAGTCTACGACAGGGCTATCTCACAACCAAATTTGATCTGGAAAAACCCAGAACTACAGCAGCCAGTTAAATAAATTTCCCGCTCACAAAAATCCATTCCCCCATTCATTCACCAGTTTAAATTATTTAGATATTATGTACAAATCAAATAAACGCGATGTCATCCTTTAATAACGTGTCGAATGAATGGTGAAGGTAATTCTTCAGTTACCTTCACCTTTAGCATTCCACGGTGTACTCGCTCCCCGACTCTGAAACACATTTAGCTCCCGGATTCGTACTTCTAGGAAGTACTACCCTGTGTGGATGGATAGATGTTTGTTGTAAGTCCGGGGAACTGATCGTGGACGCCGCTGTGTTCCTTCTACACGCGTGCAACGTTATGCGGGGCACTCGTTTCTAATGAAGTGCGTTATTTCACATGTGTTCCGCTTGTCTTTGTTATGTATCCTTGTGTATATATTGTATTTTCTATACGCGTAAAGTGTATATAAGCTGGCTCTCCACAGAGGAGGTATTAAAGATATATAATATCAGCAATGTTACTTGTAGCTGTTATATCATGCATTGTGTTCCGGCAATGAGATCTTCCAGAGTACCCCAGCCATTGTTTACACCTAAATATCGAAAGCGATTAACGCGGTCATAAAAGTTACATACTTCAACAATGAGACATCCGCGAATACATACATCCTGCAAACAGTCTAACCGGTACGCAATATAGCTGGTACATTTTAATCATATTTGCTCCATAACTCCACGGGCACGGCAAGATCAGCATAACAGTGTACACCCTAGAGAGTGTAATGACAGGAGTAAACTTTCTACGAAGAAGATAACGGTGCGGGTTGCACAAATAAAACAGTGCATGACGCCGTCGGAATAAGGGATATGTGGGATAAGCGCTCTTTATTGTTTACCGTATGAAGAATAGATTAACAGGGACCGCTCCTTATTGTTTTAAGCTAGAGTAATTTATATATTTTATTCCAATCGGCAAACCTCGTCAGATTCCGTGCCGTTTCAGACTCGGATTTAATACAACGCCATGATTAGTTCGAACTATATCACGTTATTTTTAGCTGGGTCCAAGAAGACGCGCCTTTTGAATTTTGTTATATTCCGTCAATTCATTTTTTTTTTAAATCCAAATATTTAAACGATGAAAATGTGCGCGAATTTAAGCTCACAAAGGGCCGCCGCTCTGTCTTAGATAAAAATGTGCGCAAAGCGCATACAGGGACGCAGGCCCATAACTCACAAAGGGGACGCAGGCCCATTCGAGGCTGAATAAAGGCTCCCAAAGGGAGTCTGTTTCAGCCAGTTTTAAAAATTTTAATAACGGCTGCTCTATATATTGTTTGCAAAACTACAGGAACAAACATTTCAATTATAATCGGTTAATAACAACTACAACACAGCCATTGTTAAAATGTAAATATTTACAATATCCATGTTATTGAATGTTTTATACACATAACAGCTTATCCTCGATTCGTCCAGGTTAGCGAAAAAGTGCGAACATGACAACTTTAGACAAAATAACGGTACATGTGTTCTTAACAGCACCAGTTTGTCCTACCAGCACCATAGCAATTCAGCAGGACATAACAACACATACAAAATTAGTAGGACCACTTACGGATGGCATTCATACTATCATTATATATTCTTGAGGAAATTCTTAGTTCGGTAACTTTTATTTTTAAGTTATAACCAACATCCAAGGCAATCCATGCCTTTAACTTGAGTAGACGCGGCAGTTTATTGTCTACATTAAAATGGCAGAGATGTATCCGACTAGTTCGAAACAATAACAGCGCCCTCAGGCGGGGTATTATTCCTGTTTCGTTTTATGTATCAACCACGAAGCGAATTGATGTGAAACGAGTGGGACACTCAAACAATTACTTTCAATTTTCAGCCATCTTCGTGTTGAGATATGAGCATAAGGACTGACAACAAACTTTGATTATTATAGGCCATAATACGCCTCATACCCGCGGGTGTCAGGATAATATGGTTGATGTTTTACGTGTGTGTTATATAGATCAGATTAACTTTGATGGTGGTGTGTCAAAAAGTTCTATGTCGCGCCATTTAATTTGATAATAACGCTTTGTGTGACAATATCGACCGAACCCAAAGATGATATAAAAGAAATTTAAAGAAAGAATATGAATACATGCATTGCATTAGTATTAGTATTAATAACACATGCTTTGGGTTGAATTATCCTTAAAGGCATATTACCTACTTAACCCTTTGAGTGCCAAGTCCGATTTTTTTATCAACCCATATACCCTGTGCCAATGCATTCTCTTATATATGCGAGTCGACCATAGGTCGCCTCGCATATATAAGAGAATGCATTGGCCTAACAATTTTTCATCATTTGTTATTATTTTTTACAATTTTTTACAATTTTAATACTTTTTTCTTATATTCTTTAACTCTTTCAGTATTTTGTAGGTTTATTGCCAGGGAATCTTACGTTTTTCATGGGCATCAAAATTATTACTATGAATACTTGGTGATAGTTTTGAGTTATAACATGCCCCTAAGGTTTTATCCGGTTTGTTTTTAAATTCGCTGTAGCATGCTTAAGCATACCCAAAAAAAATTCAACCCCAAAAAATCTAAAACAAAATAATTTATTTTTCATTTTTTTTAGGGCTTTTTTTACAGACCGTAAATTAGTGCCGATGAGATCGGCCCCTGGCACTGAAAGGGTTAATTCAATACCTCAAACTGATATTCAACGACTCAGCGACTATATACAACCAATTGAAGAATGCATCCTTAAAGTATTATTGTCAAAATATCTAACAACGTCCGATGTGCCTTTATAATATCTAACAACGTCCGATGTGCCTTTATAATATTTAACAACGTCCGATGTGCCTTTATAATATCTAACAACGTCCGATGTGCCTTTATAATATCTAACAACGTCCGATGTGCCTTTATAATATCTAACAACGTCCGATGTGCCTTTATAATATCTAACAACGTCCGATGTGCCTTTATAATATCTAACAACGTCCGATGTTCCTTTATAATATCTAACAACGTCCGATGTGCCTTTATAATATCTAACAACGTCCGATGTGCCTTTATAATATCTAACAACGTCCGATGTGCCTTTATAATATCTAACAACGTCCGATGTGCCTTTATAATATCTAACAACGTCCGATGTGCCTTTATAATATCTAACAACGTCCGATGTGCCTTCTAACAACGTCCGATGTGCCTTTATAATATCTAACAACGTCCGATGTGCCTTTATAATATCTAACAACGTCCGATGTGCCTTTTTTTTGCAAAACACGACACATGAACTAAGCAAAAATGTAAACAAATAACCATTGATCAATTCGTCCCGAACAAATCACCGATAAAAACACGAGAGTCACTTTATATACTTTATCTGAAAAATGGCGTTGTGTTCTGGCAATATTAGTGTAAACATATTTTTATTTCCAAATCCAAAATAACATAATATAATATTCATACAAATATGCAAAAATAGAAGAGATAGTGTATGGAAATGAGGATCAGACAACAAGCCCGATGGCTTATATGAAGTCTTCTCCTCTTTGGCGACATGCCCCTTCCCCAACAAGTGAGGGAGGGGTATCGATCAGACGGGAAAGGATAGAAATAGTGTTATTTAGTACAAATGGAGATATATAATTAAGTTTGAGTTAGGGATGGAAACAGGGAGAAGATATTGCTTGGGATAGTAAGAGGCACGGAGAGAGAATGAGAGAGAATGAGAGAGAGCGAGAGAGAGGGAGGGTGAGAACGTAGAAGACAGGAGGGGGACAGATGAATTCTGAGATGGTGACAGTGGTGGGGAGTTTTCAATAATTGAGTTGTTGCGTGATAAAAATGATGCTCGTCTTATAGTAATAGGCATGTGTCAGGCTCCATGGGGCAATATTGATACACCTGATACACATTACACAATTTATTGAAATATCTGTGTTGAGCAAGTTTATTCGCTGCACGTGAGCCGTAGCGGAGAGTTTTAAATCACGTTAAAGAAGCACATATACTAGACATAAAATCGGGCCCAAAGTGAGTATGTTACTTTTGCCACGAGTTCAGGGAATCAATATTTAAGAAATGGATGTTGATTTGCTTGCATTCTATAGAGTATGGATGCAAGTTGGCTTCGCGTTCCACACATAAAATGCCAGACCAACTCTATATATGGAACGCAACAATAACAACGTCCATTATAGTATAGTTACACTCAACCGAGTCAACTGGCAGATCGAAAGAGTATTAAGCGCCCATTCAACCGAGTCAACTGGCAGATCGAAAGAGTATTAAGCGCCCATTCAACCGAGTCAACTGGCAGATCGAAAGAGTATTAAGCGCCCATTCAACCGAGTCAACTGGCAGATCGAAAGAGTATTAAGCGCCCATTCAACCGAGTCAACTGGCAGATCGAAAGAGTATTAAGCGCCCATTCAACCGAGTCAACTGGCAGATCGAAAGAGTATTAAGCGCCCATTCAACCGAGTCAACTGGCAGATCGAAAGAGTATTAAGCGCCCATTCAACCGAGTCAACTGGCAGATCGAAAGACCATTAAGCGCCCATTCCCAACGTTATTCTCGTAGCTCGTCGCAAGTTGCGTCTACAACATGCAATAAACAATGCCATTTTTTCCCAGATATAGCATACATATATAGAGGATCTACAACGAGTCCCCAGTGTATAGCGGAATTTGCAAAACGAGTACAGTAAATTAGGTCTGAGGCGAGGTCCAGACCTAATTTACTGGACGAGTTGTAGATTATATTTATTACATGATCCAAAACCTCGACAAAACACACTTAAATCAACAAATGTCACGTGAAACTAACATCAGCTTCTATAAGGCCTGCGATGACGTTTCACGTAACTATGTTTTGTTTGCCCGCGTAAAGAAATAGTCCCAGACAAATAAAGACTCGATGACATATTTAATGGCGTATATATTTAATTAAATAACTTTTCAAATTGTTCATTCGTTAGAGTTTGTTGGAAAAATATTGAAAGCCATAATAATTTGAGACGTAGCCTACGGAATGTAAACAGACGACAAACCGGAAGTCAAAGGACACCTAGCACTATTTCCTGTTATGTAACGAACAATTTATAGAATGGGTTTATTGAATGGAATAAGGGTAGGATCGTGTAATAAATACTTGTATTGTCTATTGGTCTGCAGTAAGGACATAATCGGTTCTAAACTTGGATAATAACTATTATCCCGAAGAAAGAACTTTCTGCTGACGAATCTTCGGATTATCAGCCTTTGGGTTAAAGGGACATAATACCTTCGCGGTGGGAAACGTGAAAAATCCTAAAAGTTTGTAACACCATCATCTCTAAAAAGAGCGTGGAAATAAATATAGACTTTGTTGAAGGTTAATCTAGTTTTGTATCTACTGTAACATTGTATTGTTTTGAATTTTTATATCAATATTAATACAACTTTATACACCCTATATACATAACTCAATTTGAGCTTCCATGGCTTAATTTCTATCAAGTTTAAAGGGACACAAAGCACTCACAGAGGGTATAATATGTGAAAAATCATAATAATTTGTTAATTAACCCCTTCATGACCGGAGCCACGCTGGTGCGGCATTAAAGATCCTGTGCCGGTACATTCTCTTACATATGCGAGTTTCCCATAGGGTGCCTCGTATATATAAGATAATGCACTGGCTTACAAGGTCAAGGTAAATGTTGTTAGGCCAAAGTATTCTCTTATATATAATAGAATGCATTGGCACAGGGTATTCGCAAAATTTCTAGAAGCTCCAGTCATGGAAGGGTTAACTTTATCATTAAGAAGAACAAGGAAATATCTATAGACTTTCTTCTTATTATTGATAACTCTCCATTGACCAGATATCGCATGTTAATACCTTGGTTATTTAATAATAATAATAATAATAATGACCAGTTTTATATAGCGATTAACCAATTACTTGCTCTAATACGCTTGGTACAATATTACCCCAGTCATTTGCGCAAGCCAATCAATGAACCGGCTGCAGCCATTGCAGGCGCTGCTCTAGTTTGATCAGAACATGCTCTGATACTCATCAGTATGACAAGCTGACTGGTACTCTTTTAACACATGAGTGATGCGAAGCCGACACATTACGAGCGACACAACTTGTCACATGTCACAACTTGGCGCGGGTTTTGAAACAGCGAGCAATCCACTGCTATGTGGAGACTCAATGACCGGCGACGCGCTGCGAACCCATATGATATCGATGTGTTTACAGCGAATATAAGTCCGACACGCTAACCACTGGACCACGGAGCTCCACGAGGTATTTAAACAGGTATTTACAGTGCAAGCCATTTTATCAACAAACAGTTGAGCAAAATCTGATAAAATCATGAATGTTTTTCATTATTGAAATAGGTTATGTACAAAAGTGATATGAAAAAAAAAGCATGGAAAACCCAGATTTTCAACTAAAACATATGCTTTGCAATTTCAATTAATGACTTTAACATTAATGTTCGATACCTCTATGTCGGTGTTTGCGGCGACAATATGTGATTCGCGGCGAAAATACTTATAATGTAGTTGTACTTAATGTATTAAAACAGGAGCGAGGCTGCCTGTAAGTTGCTAAACATTGTGCCTCAATTCCTTTTGATTCATTCATATATTATATATGTCAGAGTTATGGGGGCACGGACTCAGTATGAGAGCTTTATTTAGCCAGACTCGAATCGAATTTAGCGGAGGATGTTAATAAATTTCGTATAGAATTGCGACGAATTTGAGATCCATGTTATCACAAACAAATATTAGCAAGGAAAAAACGACATCGAAACGGCTGGGGTTAAATAAATAAATATTAATTTAATTATCATAACCAAAGAGGAAGTAAAGACACCTTCAAGAAAAAATAAGTTCTATCTTAAATGTGTCTTTTCGTGTTGACAAAATTGTTGAACCACCCTTATCACCCATGTTTATTTCACATTCAACACACTATAACCCATCGCAAATTGAATACCATAATTATATTCTAATTAACATAATAATAACAATGATAGATATCATTGCGCCAATATCTTACGTCACTGCACGTGCCGATAATACACGTGTGTCTTACTAAAAAAAATAGGCCGGGTTTAGGGGCTAATTATGTGATGTATTATCTGTTTTCTGTCTGTTATCTGCTCATATTACATAACACTCCTCCAAATGAATAATAGACCATTCCAATGTATACTGAATGGGAGAATAAATTTAGTATAGAAAGGGGTAAGTTATCGCCCTCAGAATAGCAGCCTATAATGTTGTTTAATACAACTTGATGAACTATATTTCGGCCTTGGGCGGCTGCGCGAGATATGTAAATTCAGTGCGACCAATTTACATAATTACCTTCGTAAGCTCCCTTCTCGGTTCATCGAGTTCTTGTTTGAAAACAACAAAACACAACATGAGATGCCACAATGAAGATGTGGCGAGAGGGCCACACCAAAGTACACATGTTTGCCCCGTGGTGGTTGGTTAAGTACACACGTTTGCCCCGTGGTGTTTGGTTAGGGATTGACTATGGGTCTGTATGTCGGCGTACGTATACGCCCGATCTATTTAATTAGGATACATCAAGGCTAAAACCTCCATGTTTACTGACTTTCGGATTGTAGGTAGAGCATCTGGTTATTGGTGAGCTGAATGAAGTATTTACGAGATAGATAAAATGGTACCATATACGATGCGCAACATTTGACAAATTCTGTCGAACCCAATCGTGATCAAGTGTTTTGTAAATCCGGGCTAGGTGAGATACGGTTGTTGTAATTGAAGTGATACGGGGACCATAACATGGGACCGGACATCTTTAACCTGGTAACAGCATCGCAATTCTCCACAAATTTAACCCTTTCTATACTAAATGGATTCTCCCAGTTAATTAACGAGAGGCCGATCACGATCGGCAGATGTTTAACCCATACCTTGGCGATAGTGATCAGCTATTTTCAGTTTGGACGAGAAAATCCATAAGCCATAACTCCGCCGTTTAAAAAAAATGGATCAAACCCAAATTCGAACTCTATCTGTATTTTGGGCTGAGTAACTCACATACCAAATTTACATACATCTCAATAAAATGAGATATATAAGGTGAAAGGTATTTCTACTAAAGTATCAGGAATGTTGAGAAGGGTTCATTTTAACTACAAAAGTCCATACAAGTGAAGGAGATATAATAGGAGAATGATTACATTTAAATATACAAAAGCATAAAATTTATGACCAGGGTTAACAATTTTAACTCTATAAAATTAGGGGACTGTACCAGGTTACAATAAACAACAGATGGCTATTAAAGTCATTTTATATGTGCAGCAGTGAGCATCAGACATCATTATAGGACTGTGTAACTTTATAAAATAGTGCTACTATATGCGGTTCTCTCTGTCTGCTCAAATTATGAGAACATCCCTACAAATGAACAGTAGACTATTCCAATTTATACTTTTAGAACTGAATGGGAGAATCCATAGATTCGTGAATGGGTTACACCTTTCACTGCTGTGCTGAACATATGATGGCTAAAAATAACTCTAATTCCAATAATACAGGGTTATATTGCCTCACTCTTAGAGCTAACTGATATCACAGGTAATTATTGTAAGCTGCTATGGTTATACAAGTATTGTAAGCATAAAAATCTCAAATCTGTTCAATTCTTAGTTAAAAATGGGCCATAACTCTGATATAAAAACAGGATCTAACCCATATTCAAACTCGATCTGTATTTTGATCAGATGAAAACTAGTTGATTTATCGAAGCATGCATGAATTCTATGTCAAAGGGCCATAACTCAATTAAAAATAATCTGATCAAACCCATATTCGAACTCGATATGTATTTTGGGCTGAGAAACTCACATAGAACTCAGATAGAAAATGTTTCAGTTATCGCATTATGCGTCAAGTGTCTATGGACAGACGGACAGACAGACAGACAGACAGACGGACGGACAAACGACGAGTGGTCCAACCGGACGTCGACACTATGTGTACCATACTATGGTATGGGTACACATAAAAAGTGTACACAACGCAGAATGGTCTTTTATTCGTTTGTAGGGATGATAAGGTGATAAAAGCAGACGACAGATAAATCAAAGTGCAGAAGGAGCCATATTTATTCTTGGGAAATGTTTAGATAATAAGTTCAACACAGAATTTATTAGCGGAACATTTCTATGGGATAACTACATGTCAATGATGCTTTAGTATAGAACACCCCGATTAGAGTATTAAGACATCAGCCACATTTATATTAGCCAATTCGTTAGACATTCAAATATATCTATTACTAGAATCAAACATATATTAAAAACCACTGATCGACCAGAATGTTAGCTAATGCCATGAATCTCTACTCTGACTAACGCCCGTACATACCATGCATATTCCACCAATACAAAACCTGGGAACGTTTTGAAGTTTTGACAGGGAACATTATACAGTCGAAAAAATAATAACGCTGGGAATATATTTCTTAGTTATTATATGTTCCTCAGTAATGTAATTCACTATAGGTGAAGATCCCAACTCAAAATTTCACGAGTGACTTTTTGAGCGATTTTGCTTACAATCATGCAATTTCTCCTGGGTAATTATTCAATGTTTAGTACGATATCGGCTCACAAAAGTCAGCGGAAAGCATGCAATTTCCAGTCGGGACCTCCACCTACAGCGAAGTACATTATTAAGGAACAGATAATAACTAAGAAATATATTCCCCGCTTTATTTTTTCGACTTTATAAGGTACCCTGTCAAAACTTCAAAAAGTTCCCAGGTTTTGTACAGTGGAATATGATATGTAGCGAGAGTAGAGATTCATGACATGATCTACCAGAATGTATGACTCACCATTATTAAACGTGAAGCGCTCTGTACAGTTTTCGCCTTTCCAGTTTGGTTCGCAATTACAGAACATCTTCTGAGTCTCTGGATCAAGGATGCATTCGGAGTTATTCGGGCACGACATGTCGCATGCCGTCAGACACAGATCTCCGATCCACCCAGGGTCGCATATGCATTTATATATGCCTTCTGCAAGCAACGCTTCATCACAGTGGCCGTTTTTACACATGAAGTGTGAACAATCATTGGGCGGTGGGTCTCTGGCAGTTGTTGATCCAAAACCCCAATAGCTCTGATCGCAAAGGTTACCACGGAAACCAAAATCACACACGCATCTGAATATTCCAGTAAATTTGAACAAGTTATCATCACAACGACCATTTACACATTTCGTAGATTGGTCTTGGCAGGAATTGTTCGCTTGACTCCCGGTTCCGATTTTTAGTTGACATGTCGGACCATCGTGCCCATGTGTGCATATACAGTGTTCTGTTCCATTGCCGGACAGAGCACAGACTCTGTTTTCAGAACAGTTGATCTGGCATCTTGATTGACAAAGTTCTCCCACAAAACCTGGCAGACATGCGCAGACGATTTTACCGGATCTCAGAAACTCTCCATTATCACACTCACCATTAACACAGTTTATATTGCTATCAGAATCGGAACACGATTCTGCCTCCTGACAAAAATAGCCACTATACCGATGTTCACATACACAAATCTGTCCTTGTGGTGCAGTTGTGCAGTCACCATGGTCGCCACAGTCGAGGTCACAGCGAGCACTGCAGAGGTCGCCGATATATCCGGCGTCGCACACGCATGCGCTTAAACCCGTCGCCCTGTAAAGGGTTTCATCACAGTGACCATGCATACACGGGAATTGGCAGACCCTGATCTCGGTAGTCGACGCTGCAATAACCAACCCGGATGTGGTGGTGACATCACTGGAAGTTGCGCGACTGTCACATGTCCGACCGAACCAGCTAACATCGCAATTGCAAACTATTTCTCCGCTGTCCATAGCACAATGTCCATTGACACACGTTAGAGTTGAAGTACACGTTTTTAGTATCTGTTCGGGTTTATCACAGAACAGACCCGTCCAACCCTGATCACAAATACACATGTAACTATTCCTTGCCATTTGTTCCTCGTCGCAATGCCCATGTACACATTGGAAGACAACAGGGATGCACCCGCGGAACGCGTCTGTGATGCTGTTCACTACGGTGACCGTGAAACTTTCTGTCGTTGATACCGCAGTGACTGCGTTAGATTTCAGTATTTCACAATACTCCCCAGTATACTGCTCAGTGCACTGGCACGCGCATCCGGTGGAAGCTTTCTGACACGTTGCTTCATTGCGACAGAGTTGAACAGGCAGGTCACATATACATCCCAATTGGAAAAATAGTCCATCAGTTCCACACGCAGCCATGAATAGAGTCAGCGTTATGGACGTAATCATCATCGTTGGGTCAGTTTTCATACTTTGAAGCGTGCATTAACCCTGAAAATAAATTTTAGGTACATGTAGTTTTAGGCAGCGTTTCCTTCTTTTTGCCAGAAAACATATGTGAGTGAGCTTATTCTGACTCAATGCCCGGGATAGCACAATAATAAAGGCTCACATTATAGTTGTACTAGTGCTTTATTTTCACTGTGGTCCCGTGAATCCGATGACTATAATTTGACCAGGTAATTTTGCCATTTAGCAGTGACTTCATCGCCACTGCAGTGTTCTTCAATGTGCGCATATTTCATCTCTGGATATGACACTATGAGATTATTTTGCTTTGAAATAATTTTCAGAGCATTGATCATGGCATCGATGATCGTTCGTGATTTTCATGGTACTGGGTATATATAGTAGATGGCGACACAAAGTCCCACCGATACCATGATGTCGGATTGGAACTCCCGACCGTGTCCAAAGTGTAGCTCAGAGGTCGACTCAATAACCAACTATATCAGCTATATCGGTCCCCTGCCAAAGAGGAATTCTAATCGCAGCCCTACGCATCACGTAGTGAACTATGATCATTGCTGTCCATGCAGGTATAGCATGCATGGATGTGTCCGCCGTGCACGTGATATATTACTAATGACAAATTAAATGTGCTTCAAAACATCTTCCTTCATGTCATATCCTCAAAGATAACGCAAGGAATTGTCATGCCTTACCATAAGTATATGAGTATCGGGCGCATTGTTTTACATAGACGTCCAGTTTAATAGTAAAATAGCCCGAAGCAGTGTTGATAAATGCCATGTACTGTTTTATTACGCGCGCCGCGTGTATACTAATGTACAAATTCTTGTTTCGCATGGGCGCTGCCATGGGGGTTCTATTTATAGAATATTAATTATTGGGACACATTAAAAGATGTAGTGCGATCCCGAGTTCGAGCTGTAGTGCGAACCCGAGTCCGAGCCCGGTAAAAGGTGTAGTTGAGAATTTCAATTTCGTTTATTGGCGTTTACATTATGTCAATAATGTTGATTTTTGGTTTGTGATAAGCTATGCCAATTACAAATAACAGAAATGAAAAAGATTCTATAGTTACAATTATGGGTAGGCCTATATAACAATATATCATCTTGAGCGCGTTACCATTTCTGACTATGGTTTTTCTTGTTATTCATGTCCAAAACGGGTCACGCAACTTCGCCTGCATGGATCAATATTTGCGCATCTCTAGCACGCCCGACATTACCCCTGGTTAAGTGGTCCTGCTTCATATAAAACAAAAGCGCTACATTTTCTTAACAGCATCAGTTTGCCCTACCAACACCATCACAATTCAGCATGAATCAACAGCATCATAGCAAATTAGCAGGACCACTGAGCCTCATGCAGGGGCGAACATGTGTTTGATTTATACGTCGGGCTAGCTGGAACAACCGGTATGGGGCGCGGTGGACACAACGGCCTCATTTGCTGTGCAAACTTGCCAGTGTATGAACGTTGGTTACCTATTAATAGTCACCTGAATTATTAAACTGTTGGCTACCTATTAATAGTCACCTGAATTATTTCATCTCCAGACATTTTCGTGTTTTGATAAATATGATATGCGAGAAATTCTGGCGTTCACATACATCATCTGATTCATCAGTCAATATAACGGTACATTTTCTAAACATCATCGCTTTGGCCAACCAGTACATGTATCATAGCAATTCAACAGAGCCCAACATTATATAGCAAACTAGCAGTGCCACTTAACCGGGGGGGGGGGGGTGGTGGTGGTACCCAAGTCTATGGCCCTGTTTATGGCCCTGGCTATGGCCCTGTCTATGGCCCTGTCTATGGCCCTTTATCTCGAGTTCAAATCATAAGGTTTAAAGATGCATAATCCGAATTAACGCTCGCAAATTGTTATGTCTTTGGCGTCGGGGGTAAAACAAAATTGATTCGAGTTGAGGAACCCACGATTCAAATGTCAAACAGAGTGATCAGATATCGATTGTTTAAATTTGTCATTTCTCCTTGATATGAATTTTGTGGCGGCCTGGCAAATATTCCTCAAGCCGACTGTCTCGAACCAAATTGCGAATTAAGATGGATAACTCTAAATTCGTGGCTTTGGGTGTTAGATATTTGACAATCCGGTCAAATTTCGTTGAACAAAATGTTGATAAATAACACGTTTTGGGCAATTTTATAATATAGTTGACTCTGGTTAGAATTATCAGTACCTTTAAACACGGTTTCAGTAATACATCAGTATAGCTATAGACGAAATAAATATGTCCTGTCTGTATATTACGATATCGGTTGATACAGAATTCACACAACATACGAAAACCTTTGTTCACAGCAGTAGATAGTGTATATAGCGATTTCAATAGAATGACAGATGACATTAAAGTTCATTATATAATAATGGAAAGTATGCACATTGTCGCAATAAATATCATATGTGACACGATCCGGTCTTTCTTTGAAAAGCTACAGAGTTTACCGCGTGCATATATGAACCTCTTATAATAAAGTTCCGTAAATAAATGATGACTGACCCGGTCACGATTTAATTAATATTACAGCATGTTTGATATATGTGTACGTTATATAAGGATTAACTGTCATGTGGACTGTTTTTATGGAGATGTAACCGTGAGGTAAGTGGACATAACTTGTGTAAAACCCGAAGGGTTTTACATACAAGTTATGACCACTTACCTCACGGTTACATCTCCATAAAAATAGTCCACATGACAGTTAATACTTATATTTATATACATTTAGCGAAAAAGCCACTTTTGTAAATGTATTAAATCGAAAAGTGTATCGTGACAAAAACAGCCCAAAATACCCAATAGCACCCTTGGCAAAAGTTAATAGGAACAATTTCTCTTCATATTAAAACCCGATGATGTATTAAGTCAATCCTGCGCGAGTCAAAATGCGCCCAAAACATTACGCGTTCGTCTTTCCAAACCCAATGACGTATCGATGTTGTTATGAGCTTGGTGTTATTGAGCCGTTGCGCATTCACCGAGAAATAACTGCAACTAGCCACGTGGGCGCCGACCAATCAGAATGCTGGATTTAGTGATGACAACACTTAGTATGTAAATATATGTTTACAACTGCCCATTGAGATGTTATTGCCATAAAATATTGCATCTTGTTGATATTGGTACCGCAACTGCACTCAAATATGTGTAGAGAAGCTATTGAAATCATGTTACTGCACTCAAATCTGTGTAGAAAAGCTGTTTAATCATGTTAGGTTTCAACAAGAGCGCCGTCAGTGCATGACACATTACGTGGTAATTTCAACAATGGGCCATAACTCAAGTGAAATTTGCCTGGCCGAACCCAAACACGAACTTGACCTGTATTTTGGGGTAGTAAACTCACATACCAAATTTAATTCCATTCAGTGCGGACTTACTAAAGTTAACATCCGGTAATTAATTGCAAATTCCAACAACAATGGCCGTAACTCCGGTTAAAATTGGCGGAATGAGAATTCTAACTTGACCCGCATTTTGTACTAGTATAAACCATTTTTAAATCTATTTAGTTCAGACTTAATAAAGTTATCATCCGGAAACGAAAAAACCGAGCGGACGAACGGACAGTATAACTGACATCTTTCGCGGAACTAATACAGATAAGGATTGCGAATAGTGGTCATAATTTTTCGTACGGTCCAAAAACCCTTTCGCAGAGTCCGTTTGTGGGAAAAAAAAAAAATATCTTTATTGTCCTCCAATTTTTGAAGAGTGATACATGTACAAATTAACGTATATACAACATGTTACAAAAATATATTCAAAATGAAAGAACAAAAGTAATTTGGGAGAAGAAAAAAAAACATACACAGTGGTCAGTGGTAGGCTCTATGATTACATGCAAATATCGCGCGCCATGTTTGGATAATACCCTGTGCCAATGCATTCTCTTATATATGCGAGTCGACCATAGGTCGCCTCGCATATATAAGAGAATGCATTGGCGTAACTAACAAATTATTATTTATTGTTATAATAATACAAAAAATTGTTAAATAATGACATTTGTTTTATTATTATAAAAAAATTCTTACATTCTTTAACAATTATAAAAAATATTATATAATTTGTTAGGCCAATGCATTCTCTTTTATATGCGCGGCGACCTATGGTCGACTCGCATATATAAGAGAATGCATTGGCACAGGGTTTTCACATTATTGCCACTCGCAGTAAGGTGATATGATTTTGTTTGCTGTGATTATAGTTTGTACTTAATGATGGAGGTATCAGGTCATAGTCAGTGGCGCGTATATTAGCTCGATGATTGCACACAGAGCTCGCGTGACCATGCATGCTTAGCTTCTCGGAACCGCAATCGTAACTACGGATATGGCAAAACGACAACTGATAGAAAGAACACAAATTGTGGTGACGTAGTACCCTATTCGTAATTATTATCTGTCGTAGTTCATCATATGAAAGGTGTCCAAGATTACGGTTATCCGACCGAGAAACGAAACGTGCCATCATCATAGCCATGCGCTTCGTATGACACCGAGTCAGCAATATACAACTGATGACCATCCCATCAAATCAATTATATTAACCCTTTACCCAACAGAAGGGCCCTGTGCCAATGCATTCTCTTATATATGCGAGTCGACCATAGGTCGCCTCGCATATATAAGAGAATGCATTGGCTTAACACATTAAAAATGATAAAATTGTTAAAGAATGTAAGAAAAAATGGTAAAAAGTGTTAAAAAAAGATTTTTTTTTGGCCAATGCATTCTCTTATATATGCGAGGCGACCTATGGTCAACTCGCATATATAAGAGAATGCATTGGCACAGGGCATAACTGTAACTATCACAATGTGGTCAAGGAGCCGATTCCAATGATATCCATATTTGTATGGTTCTATTGAGACAGACCGAAGATATTTTAGGCTGTTGAAGCTTTATTTGGCCGGTTTTGGCCGGTTTGTTGGGTAAAGGGTTAAAGGATAGGATAATTTATTTACAATACACACATTAATTATTCAATGTCAGTAACACATCATAAGGCTGAAGGGGTCACTCTCACCAAAAAAGTGATGAAGGGTACACATGGTTTGTGATCGCCACTAACATCGTTACTTAAACTGTTTTTCTGAAAGTATGGTGCCAATTAGCAGTTTGTTTTCAGTTCATTTTAATGTTCATTGGAACGTATACAATTATTCTCTATATCAGAAATCTTGGCAGATACGAAAACTAAACGTCATTTAGAACGACATTTCAAACCCTGTGTACCCTTCAGCACATTTTCAAATCCTGTGTACACTTCAGCACATTTTCAAATCCTGTGTACCCTTCAGCACTTTTTTTGATGAGAGTGACCCCTTCAGCCATAATAAGATAATCATGTATATTGTTGGGGGTTAGCCTTGCCCTATCAGGCTGTCTTCATGCTGCCTCCTAAAACAAGTATCACTATAACTAATTGAATAGATGGCTTGTATTTAATATACAATATAAAATTCCATTAAACCGCTCCATGATCCTGTTTCCACTTCAATGGGCATGTCATAGGAACGAGGAACAACTTGTCTGCGATAAATTGGGACCTTTGTCATTGTTATATTTAGCCTCTTTTTTAGTTAAAGGCCCACTTAATTTTCGAACCCCCAGATTTCTTTATATAAAATATATGCCATATTATATACCAATTGAAAGAGGAAGCTCCAAAACATTGTATTATCAACTTATCCGGTGTAATAAACCATGGACATGTTGTTTTTGTTAAGTTTTGTCATCAAGATTGAAGTAAAAATTAGTATTATTTTCAATGCAGGGGGAATAACTCTATATATCAATGATAGAGTTCTTCCCCTTTCGTTGAAAACGTTTGAATTCTGTTGCATTGTGGTTCCCAGAGGGGGGAAGTCTTCAGCAGTTTTCTATTTCTCTGTGGGCATCTTCTGAGACACATATGTTTCAAATAGTGATAAATTATAGCATTTTAATCATATTTTATGGCATAGATTGTTATTAAAACCGTATATCAAGTCACTATAAAAAAATAATCGGAGACTCGAAAATTAAGTGGGCCTTTAACATACCCAACAGACATCCTCCACTTTCTCGCGTCTTCCATACATTTATGTACCACATTCATTATGTGGGGAAATTATATGACAGATAGACGATTAGTTATTATTTCTGTCACCTACCTAAATTAAAGATACGGGCGGGGTTGGCGGTAGGTATGCTGTTAAAATATTCATCTCCGCCAATAACCGCCATAAATAGAAAGAATAGTAAAATATAGACAGACCTTGTTCTTATACCAATCAGAAATATGGCATAAACAGTACGTTATTGTCAAATGTTTTTCCTTTGTTATGTAAACAAAAGCAAAACACGTTACAGAACCTGGCCTTTGTTCAGATCCGGATATGGGGTAAACAGAAAGAGCGTTATTTGTTACTCCTGATATGGAAATAATAAAGAACGTTTATATCGTTTGTGTGTGATTAACCAATAGAATTGAGCTGTGCTATGTAAACAGAAGAAAAACTTCTGTAACACGAGCAGGCTCTTGTTTACGTACACCATCGTACGTCTTGACGACAGTATACTATTTACGCGCTGATTATGTTTGGCATATGAACAAAACTATATATATTTTAATATTCCTTCTGTTGATGGCGATTTGAACAAATATGAATATTTCTGCAACGAACGCCGCCCGTACCTTTAACAAACGAAAATGCTTTATATATAGTCCTCTGTACTGACTTGTTATTGTCATTCAGATAAAAAGTTAACAGGAACAATTTCTTTATATTGAAACCTGATTATTTAATTTAAGTCAATCCTGCGCGAGTCCAAATGCGCCCAAAACATTACGCGTTTTTCTTTCCGGTATCGATGACGTATCGATGTAATTATGGGGTTGCAGTTATGAGCTGTTGCGCGTTCACCGAGAAATAACTGCAACAAGTCACGTGGGCGCCGACCAATCGGAATGCTGGATTTAGTGATAATCACACTTAGTATGTAAATATATATAGTCCGCCAGCCATTCCTCCATTATGACTTGTTATTGTCATTCCGGATGGCTATGTGTGATTTTATGCTGACCTTAACAGGTGTGTGACCTGGTCAGACACTCACGCATGGTTACCTATAAACAATATTACAGAAAACAGACCGAGAAACTCTAGGCTTCATGTGTCCCCCATATATGATGAATCGATGTGAAATCCGACCGAGAAATTACGATGAGCACGTGTGAACTGGAACATAAAACATGTCTCGAGTAAGTCGTTTACGGAGTATAAACCGGATAAAAATTAATTAATATTAATTCTGTCACGATTCGATCAGACTTTGGCATCTAATCCATGCTAGCGAGGTATCGTGCGTATAGCGTATAGCGTATACTTCACTCAATTTGCATATCTGCTGAGAATGATGTTCGGACAATTTCCCTTCTAAAACTATGATGAAAGTCATCTTTTTTTTAATTGTTATATATAATACTAGCCGATGAGCCCGACGTTGTCCGGGCTATTCAAAAACCAAATTTCAAGTCAATAGCTTTACCCAGCCCGACGCTATTCAAAAACCAAATTTCAAGTCGATAGCTCTACCCGTTTCCGAGATCTGGTCTGCGCATGCGCGAAGCTGGCGTCGCACGGGCTCGGCGACCTGATAAAATTCGTATCCGGGGCAAGATACATTCACATAGCAAATTTCAAGTCGATAGCTCCACCCGTTTCCGAGATCTCGTCTGCGCATGCGCGAAGCGGGCGCCGCACGGGCTCGCCAATACGACAACGTTCACCGCCTGGTCAAACTACACACACGTACCAAGTTTCGTCCCGATCGGTCGAGAATCGTAGATTTGTATAAATGACAGACAGACAGACAAACAAACATACATACAGACAGAGGTCTTCAAAATATATATGAGATGCTTGACATGGTCTTCAGATAGTATATATTCCTTCGTGTGATGTACTAGCTTAACAGCTAAGTAGTTTTCTGTGTAGGTCCAACTAAACTTTCCACCTCCTTACATAGCCCAGACGTGGAAACCCCTTAAACCCATCAGTTTAAAGACATATTATGTACTTGTTCGGGTGCGTTAAACTGATAAGTAAGTATTCAGGTACTATGCCAACTGGAGGAATGTAATATTCTACTAACATAACCGAAAATCTTAAGCAATCGACCGTACCAATCGGACAGACTCATGCACAGAAAACATTGTCTGAACTACGCTAAATTGTAAATATTTACTACTCGAATCGGGACGCTTCTATCGGCTATAAACTAACGAAAGCGATTTCGCCATCGGCAGTCACTGCATTGAATTAATATATAAGAATGACGGTGTGTGTTTTCAATTTAGATATAATATTTGCTAAAATAACTAATTTGAACAAGATTATTCTCCATTTCTATTTTATCACACTCCTGGAGTGTTTCACATCACTTTAAACTGGAGATGGTGAATTGAGCCTATTTGACCTGTAACACCTAATGCGCAGAACTGGGCTGGATGGGTCCAATATGGTAGCGACTCAGTGAACTCGCTTTTTTAGCGAGGTATACACTTGTCCACCTACAACTGTTTCTCTTTCCCGGAACAAATGTATTTCCAAGAAAGCAACTGATGTAAATATAATAATTTCTTAATTGTTTAACCATTTCATGACGGGAGTTGCGCTGGCGCAGCATTAAAGACACTGTGCCAGTGCGTTCTGTTATATATACGATTATCCCATAAGGAGCCTAGCATAGAATGCAATGGCTTACCAGATCAAGGTAAATATTCTTAGGCTTATGTATTCTCTTATATATGCGAGGCTCCATATGTGAGACTCGGGATATATAAGAGAATGCATTGACACAGCGTTTTTGCAAAATTCCAGGAAACTCCAGCAAAGAAGGTGTTAAGGACTTTGCTAACCCAATTTTTGCAAACTTTGATGGATTCAAAATAAAGGATTATGTTAACTTTTTTTTTCCCTCGAATTTTTTTCTTTCGGGGACTATTAAAATAGCCGGTGTCCGTCCGTCCGTGCGTCCGTCCGGAAATGGTTTCCGGATGATAACTTTAGTTTCGGTTATTAGATCAAAAGCAAATTTCATAGGTGAGTTTATCACACCAAAATACAGGTCAAGTTCGAATATGGGTTTGATCTGCCCATTTTTGCGAGAGTTATGGCCCTTTTTTTTACTTAGAATCTTGTAATTTTCTGGTTTCCGGATGATAACTTCAGTTTGTGTGATCATATCTGAACCGAATTTGGAATGTGCGTTTATCAGCTCGAAATACAGGTCAGGTTCGAATATGGGTTTGCTCTCATTTTTGTGAGAGTTATGGCCCTTTTACGACTTAGAATCCTGTCAATTTCCGGTTTCCGGATGATGACTTTAGTTTGTGTGATCATATCTGAATCAAATTTGGTATATGAGTTTATCAGCTCGAAATACAGATCAAGTTCGAATATGGGTACGATCCACCCATTTTTGTCTGGTTGCTTCGGATTTAGGGTCCTTGTTATTTTTTTCAGAAAAGCTGATACCCACAATGAAGCCACTTTTTCGGGGGACACTATGGCCGGACGGCCTTTTATTGGTAAACATTCTTAATTATTAGTTCATCATTCTTCACAATTGTTCAGTAGATATGGACTTTGCGTTTGTTGAATTTGGGTTCGAAAAAAAAAAACAGATTTTAAAAACCTCTATAAATTTCACGTTTTGTACTTCTAACATAATCCACCATGAATTATACTCTTAAAATGTTGCATCAATGGGTTTAGTTGCTTTGATTACCAATACAAGTGAACATAATCCTTGATTTTGACTCCATCAAATATGGGTTGAAAATGGGTTAGCATAGTCCTTAAAGCTGTTTTCAGGGAATTAAAAAAACCGGCTGCGTTGCTTATGATAGTTACATTCCTGCGTACGGTGTTCTCTCAATGTATGAGCCGTATTGGATTAATGCAGTACATGGTCGATCCTGCATGGGCCCCAGGTTTAACGACACCATACCAACTAGCGAGACCAAGTCAGCTATGGAAATTAGTTTATTGAAGTTCTACGAAGAATTTAGTTCAGCATAGATGGAGTTAACATAAGTTGATATGCCCTTCGTGTAAGAATACACTAATCCTAACTCTAACCATAACCTAGCCCTAGCCACAACTCCAGCTAACCCTAACCCTAGCCCTGACCCTGACCATAACCCTATAACAATGGAGGGGTGCGTGGTTTCGTGTATTCTTACATGAATGATATACCCATAATTTGCTGGATCTGTGTCATGTATTCACGGGGCAGTCGAGTGATTGGTGGAGGATGATTAGATGATTAGGCATGAACATTATTTGTATCGGTTGAATGGATAAAGCACGGTCTGATCAATTTATTATGGAGAGAGACGGTAGATTTAGCTATCATTCAAAGTTCAGCTTCTAAAGTGTGTGCCCTCCCACCCACACATGACGGAGAAAATATGCGTTATAGATATTAACTATTGTAATATGCTGCTTGATATTCACACTGAAGCAATATACGTTTATCGGGCTTTCTAGATTAAAACTTCGTTTATACAATTCGTAGCTGTTATTCTATAAATCATTTATGTTTGTTCGAGTGAAATGGGTGCACCATGTGCTGGAAACACAAATATGTTCAATGTGTGGAATATATTATCTGCGATGGGAGGATATCATTGTGTGTATTTCTGCATGAAATTGGACAGAACAGCACATGCTTGAACTGATAAAAACTCAAATTGATATCAGTAAAACGGCAGCAGACACATTTTCTCCATTTTGACTGCACAATCCTGACGATTACTCACACACAGAACACCCATCACTGTGTTTTAGTTACATACTTGCTAACTATAAACTGTTGTAGCAGGTGTGGCGGTATATGTGTGATCAAATAGGCACCTATAATGTGCAATCAAAATTTTGCGCATCAACATCTTACTCTGTTTTGAAGCTTTCGAGGCCTTCGTCGCATTTAATACATACATGTAGATGAGGCCACATAATTATTAAACACAACTAACTGACCGTCTGTTCAGTTAGACGTAGTTTCCAGAACGTTCGTTAGTTCGTAGTGCAAAATATGTTTTAATTCATTATGTTAAATTGATAGTTTATTTTATTATGTTCAGTTGGCATGTTTGGTTAAAATCATCTTGTTAGAACTGGTCAAGCAATTTATAAGTCACTCAGAGTCACTGGTGAAGTATTGAATGACTTTTTTCGGATATATCTGGAACAGTGATGAATTCCATTCATTCAACAGAGGGGTTCAGTGTGGGTTCTGAAGTGCTAACCCACTCCTATATAATACTATATATAGTACATGTATATACTCCAGAATACAATGCTTATTGCCATTTCTTGGTCAAAATTGATGACCTATTTTGGAAAAAAAGGAATGAAGAAAAAAGTTTCATCTCGCGGAAAAAAAACTGATTTTTGAGCTGATAGTGACGCACCTACCCCCGTCTATACGTGTCCGGAATTTTTTTCGCCTCTCCTTGAAACAACTGGGAACTGTCTATGACTTTGTCAAACCTGTCGATCGACCTCTGTTGTGTTTGTCGTCTTACATTGTCACTCCTTCAAAATTATGGGCATACGCGTCAACATAATTTAAATATACCATGTTTGTTTTATTCACTGTAAGAGCAAGCGTGTATTGAATTCAATTCAGTTTATTCTGGTCGTCAATAATATACAATACATATGTGTATACGTATATAATATATATGGCCATTACAGGTATACATGCATATGCATGACATAACATGGTAATGGAGTTGTCAATATTCGTTAGTTACACTGTTCGCTATGTTCCCTACATTTCAGTACCATGTGGTTTCATCGCCGATATCAAGATTACAGAGAGTACAGATTCTGTCGGAATAATCCGTATTTATCCAAGCACCGTTATTATAAGGGAGTTTGTGGTTTCTTGTGCGGAAAGCTAGAAATATATATAGTTAACTGCTCTGTTATCATCAAGGGATAAACAATTCTCTCGTTCCAAATTTGGCTTCATAGTCCGGCAAGATGCGAATTAACTTGATTTCGATATTGTTGACAACTATTTTTGTATGAATATGTCACGTACGTAGTTTACCGGTAGTTGTGCGATTAAGGGTACGTCCATACGCTGGCAAGTTTGCACGGTATGTTTTTGCGGACATTTCGTCATTGAAAACCACATGGTGCCAGAATATGAACGGAAACTTGCACATAACATGCATCTTTACCAAATCGAAAGACATGAGAAGTAAAATGTATGTAGTTCCACTTGTAACGGTGCAACTGGAATTTGCCATCAAATACCTGTATAATTTATTCTTGCGAGATAATTGCATGCTATTTACAGGCAAATTCCGGTAGCATCGCTACAGGTGGAACTACAGAGATTTTACTTCGTACGTATATAGTTAGCTGTGGTACAGATGCTTTTTACATGCTTGTTTCCGTTCATATTATGGCACCATATCGTTTTCTACGACAAAATGCCTGCAAAACATACCGTGCAAACTTGCCAGTGTATGAACGTACCCTAAAGCTGTTCAAGCTTACCTTACTCGTATTTAAATTCGCGCAGTACTATTTTTCGCGCACACATCGATGCGTGAATTTAAAACTGAGCGAAAAATAGTACGACTGAATTTACAACATACCACTGGGAAAACAAAAGAGTTATGTTGATGAGTTAAAATCATTACGAAAAGTTGGACACAGCGCATATAGGCCTATAGTTATATTCGGTCAACCAATATAAAAATTCAAATCCATTACTCAATGCCAAGCGACGTACAAATATGATGACGCCGACGATGTTGAAATGCTGGTTAAAAATACAAATATTCTAGATTGCATGTTCTTGGAAACACATCCCCTTAGTCCGCCATGGAGTGACACCGCGCGTGACCAATGACATACAGTATGCGTTAGTTATGTCATCAAAACCCACAGCCAAGTGTTCATTTTTCTGAAGTCAGTTGCCTTCGCGGTTGTGGTTTTCTGTTTACTGTTTTCGAGTTCATTTCATTGATGTCCAATCCTTACTATTTTAATATCCGAATAATTATTTGGAGCATATAAACATCAATCATCGCAACAAAATGACGATGCAGTTATGTAAATCTATATACAGGATGTAAATCCGCCGTGGTCGTGTTTAATATATGTTGGATGCGGACGCACTTACCACATTAGCGATGGCATAGTAGGTGTGACAATTTATTATGGTGGAGTGTGGTGACAATTGGTCGTCAGAATCCAAACTCCAGGCAGAGTTATCTCCCATCGCTCCTCTGAGATGATAGCGTAGAGGGCGCTGTATGGAGTTTGGTCAGAATCATGTGCCATTGTAAGCCATGTCGCCCGATGAGTTTCCGCACAATGAGTTGACTGGACCAATTAAAGGCACGTGAGGCCTTAGTTGTCGAAAATATTCATATTTGTTCCAATCACCGTAAGCAGAAAAACATTAAAACGCATACAGTTTCGTTCATATATACCATGACCATCGCGTAAACAGCATGTTATCATAAATATTTACTATATTTTACCTAAGCAAGAACCTGATTGTGTTACAGAAAACAACACAATGCTGCTGGCTAATCACACACAACTGGCATAAACGCTCTTTATTCGTTCCATATCAGGAATTAACCCACAAAGAACGCTCTTTATGTTCACCATCATAATATAAACAAACACCAGAAAAGTAACTTTTTACGTTTTTGTTTACATAACAATGGTAAAAAATATGACAATAACATACTGTTTATGCGATATTTCTTATTTGTATACGGACAAAGTCTGTCTACATTTTGTTGTTCTTTCTGTTTGTGGCGGTTTTTGACGGTTGGAAATATTTTCACAGGATACCCACCGCCAAGGCCAACGGTACCTTTAACCCATTGCGTTTCATCAAGGTTGATCTCTGCTCATTACGTTTTGCTACATTGTATTCTCTACGATATATATAATTGCACGATCGATCGTCCAAAATTGTGTTTGGCCGTGGCAATCCCCCATTCACTCACATATCATGCACGTAGTATCTTATTGATATGATCTCACTGCATGTTTATCTACTTATATTAATTTCATGCGTATTAAAACAGTTCCCCAATTGCGTTTTTTATTTTGCGACGTTTAGTTCTACGCATAATTCCGCTAACATGATCATGTGGGCCGATGAAGCTGTGTCGGAACTGTTGGGGGAAATGCAGCTGAGAGAAAGTATCTGGACTAAATAAACCGAAAAATGCTGACCATAACGAACATTGGAAGACTCAGTGTGCGAATATGCAGCGGGCGACATGGCCAGCTATGGCATATTAATTGTGACGACCAATTGTCACCACACTCCACCATAATAAATTGCCACACCTACTATCCCATAGCTACTGTGGTACGTTTGTCCACAGCCATTGTGTCTTCAGAAACGACTAAGAACTCAAACTGAAACTGAAAATTTATCGAAATTATTTTTGTCAGTTGTAAATTAGCGCATATAGGTGCGCGAATTTAAAGTGCGCGAATTCAAAACTGAGCGAAAAATAGTACTCGCGAATTTAAATACGAGTAAGGTAGTATAATATACGTGTTGTTTGGTTCAGACACAACTCATACCAAGGGAGTTAAGAGTGTCACGCATACCAATAATCAATTAATTATTAAAAAACATTGTCACAATATAAAAACTACAGAACATAATACAAATTAAGCGGCAATCCATTGGCAATCCATTGGTTGGCATACATATATAAGCTTTGCTTAACACGAGAGGGATCGGGTTTTGATTCTCACCGCTATGGGGCACATTCCTAGTTACCCATAAACGAAAGCATTGGGTGTTGACTTTTTAATTTTAAGGGCGAATTTCAAGAACCATAATTCAAGTTTATTCAAAGCAGGTTAGGTTTTCAAAACCCCACACCTCAGCCCCGTATGTCATAATTGGTATAATCGATTTTACGTAGATCTCCAAGATGCTTTGTACGGTGAGTTTATGATAACGCGCTTTGATGAGTAATGCGTGTGCATTGTCGTTTTTGCGGATTGGCATCCTAGATCCCTTTCCATAACAAAATACCACCGTTTGTGAAATATAGTTCCGAGGCCAGGGGCCGATCTTATCGGCCCTAAACCTACCAAATAATCTGTTAAAGAATTATAAGAATAAATTATTAAAATTGAAAAAATATTGTAAAAAAAAAAAAAAAAAAAAATGTTAGGCCAATGCATTCTCTTATATATGCGAGGCGACCTATGGTCGACTCGCATATATAAGAGAATGCATTGGCACAGGGTATATGGGTTGATACAAAAATCGACCTGGCACTCAAAGGGTTAAAATAATCAACCTGTTCAATGATTTCGGCGTTGATTGCGAAATCTTGTAATTTGTTCTTTCTTTTCGGCTCATGTCCAAAAAATGACAACTTTGGTTTTAGCAGTGTTCACATTTCAGTTTCTAACGTATACAATATATAGAGAAATTATCTAAGGCGATATGTAGTAATTCGTGTGTGTTGGCCAGTTATACAGTATACTCGTCATGTATGAGTATACATACATCTTTAAAAGGATACACGTTTCCACTCCACTGAGCTTATATAATGCTATCCCACTGTACTGCCTTTCAAACGTAAATAATTGTCTGCCATCAGAATATATGGTGGCCGTCGTAGCAAAACAATATTATGGCGGATAGAAGATGGACGTTATTTGTTCATATAACAATGCGCCGGTCGTTTCGGTCAAACAGCTCATCGTGGGATATTTAAGTTTGCACTCATAACAGGATCGTCGAGTAAATAATTTATGGCTTCAGGCACCAATTAACCCTTTCTATACTAATGGATTATCCCATTCAACTAAACAAACGTATACGTTGGAATGGTCTATAACTCATTCGGAGGGGTGTTCATAAAAATGAGCAGACGACTGACACACGAAACAAAATAATAAGTGCATAAAGATTCACATTCCTTAGTATCAAAACGTTTCTTAAGGGAACTACTCGTCAATGAGTATTTACTGCAGGAAAGGACAAAATGTAACATATACAAACAAATATGCAATATGTACACAGCGATTTGACGAGACCCATCCTCACATACGTGTTACTTTTTACAACAATGCGATCCAACATAAGAGCTCTTTTAATTTGACTTAAACGGACATGACTCATTCGAACCACCAAATTTTGTCTACGTAATTTGGAGGGACGGGCACGATAGGTCGATATATACACGAAATATTGATATACCGGATTCATATGCTATATGAAAAACACTTGCCAAATGCACAGCCATTTTTCAGCCGTTTTCAATTTTTCGCTAAAAGTCAGACAAACGCTCTTTATTTCTATCATATCAGGAATAGACTAACACGAAATACACTTTTCTGTTCCATGTCGTTCAAATGGCTGGGTTTTTTTGGGGACACAAACACCGTTGTTGTATTTTCTCTACTTCAATGCGTCGTGTTCATTGTTATATTTTTCTTTACTTCAATGCGTCTTTTTTGGGGGGTTACAGAATGCTCGTAGAAAGGTAGTTCAGATATTTATCGACCTATTTCGATACCGGGAAAAATTAAAAAGCGAATAATATTGTGTGTATTTTGGATTGCAAACCGCTATGTTGGTTTATTTCATTTTCAACATTAATTTGACTTTAAAAAAGAATAAGAACACAATAAATAATAAACTATAAAATAAATAATAAACTATATAACGTTGTGATGATTATGGGAATCTGATGGAAACACATTACATTACCACGGTAAACAGGCTTGTATATAAAGTAATGCCCTAAGTAATCGACCCCTTAACCACAGCAGAATTATGGGTAACTTTCAGTCGGAAATATGGCTTGTTGCCATTCATCGGAAAGCTCTCAAATCCTGAAAAGTTACCCATAATTCTGCTGTGGTTAAGGGGTCGATTACTTAGGGCATTACTGTAATTTATATATTGCTCAAATAGTGCCATTATCATATTGATTCACATTGAACCTATATCGAACTCCAAATATGTTCACATTGCGCTGATGACCCGGGTCAACAGGCTGGATTATAGATATGAACAAAGAGGCAAAACTGATCAAGAAGCAAGCATGTCTTCTCTAACTTTGTTGATTTATTTTGTCAATAAAATCATCCTTGAATACTCACCAATAACTGTATAACGTGCGCTGAGTAAGAGCACAATGTGACTGATGATAAAACAGTTCATAACTGAGTATGGATCAATATAGATCATGCCACGAATCTCTACTGTGGCTAACGCCCGTAGAGATCATATTCCACCAGTACAAAACCTGGGAACTTTTTGGGGTTTTGACAGGGAAGCTTATAAAGTCGAAAAAATAACGTGGAGAATATATTTCTTAGTTGTTATCTGTTCCT
This sequence comes from Siphonodentalium dalli, assembly GCA_032622095.1. NCBI lineage: Eukaryota > Metazoa > Mollusca > Scaphopoda > Gadilida > Siphonodentaliidae > Siphonodentalium > Siphonodentalium dalli. The sequence continues at coordinate 252,077,187 of CP136063.1, forward strand.
TAATAATGTAATTCACTGTAGGTGAAGGTCCCAACTCGAAATTTCATGACTTAAGTGACTTTGTGAGCGTTTTTCTTTGCATTTCATACAATTATGAAATTTTTCCTGGGTAATTAATTGAATGTATATTGCGATATCGGCTCTTAAAAGTCACAGAAAAGCATGCAATTACGAGTTGGTACCTTCACACGTAGTGAAGTACATTATTAAGGAACAGATACTCATTAAGAAATATATTCCCTGTGTTATTTTTTCGACTTTATAAGGTTCCCTGTCAAAACTTCAAGGTTTTGTACTGGTGGAATATGATCTCTACGGGTGTTAGCCATAGTAGAGATTCATGGCATAATATAGGATCAATAATATTACTGTGTGATGTTATGTTAAATTATTATCAGGTTAAAGTTATTCATCTCGTCTCGATTTCAACAAAAAAAGGATATATATACGACGCAACTTTTACAGCGCCAAACTGTTTAAATGTTGGCTATTTCGTAATCAAACGACACATTTTTATGAAATTTCGTCTCATACCATGTCGTAGTTTTGGAAAAACAAAGACGTGTAAATTAGTGTTAATTGTGTGCATTTTATTCACATTTCTCTCTGTCAACTGGTATTCAGGATTCAGGGGTTAAGGATGTCGTCCTCAAGTAAATTAACACTTATGCTGATGGTGCCACTCTTACCCTTCAGCACATTTTCCAACCTGTATATCCTTCGGCACTTTCTAAGTGATAGTGACCCCTTCAGTCTTATTTATGATCGGTGAGATTTTACTTGTATCTGTGTTGTAGAATCTAGTTAACTTATTATTTGGCCATTTGCGAGTTGGATTCGTTTATCTGTCAGTTAAATTGTTAAAGCAACTATGATTATAAACACGATGGGAATTACGCACATCGGGATAAATTTGCATAAACTGTTTCAAACAAATTCTCGTGAATATAAACCCAGCCGGTGAGTGTAAATGCAGCCGGTGAGTAAGTCTATGACTACGTACCCCGTGTGAGTTATCCATTATGATGACACAGTAATATAATACTCTGATTCTCCTATAAGTTCCATTTCATCGAAGCATGAGTTTGGTAATACATGTGTTGTTTACATCTTAATGCCCGACCATCGAGCAGACACTCCGTTTCATTGTGTTGAGCGTGCTTCGGTTGTTTCACGTCAGTCAGTTCTATTATGTATGCGTCACGGATTTAACTATAAATAAGTATTTCGCAAAGAAAGCCAACTGCTATTAACAGTGGTATACTCTTACTTACCGGTTGCAATGACAGGAGTCGACTCGAGATAAATAGCTCGGTATATATTCATATGGCATGAGACCGACTCAGTAATAGCTCGGTATATATTCATATGGCATGAGACCGACTCAGTATTAATCATGAGACCGACTCAGTATTAATCATGAGACCGACTCAGTATTAATCATGAGACCGACTCAGTATTAATCGTTTTAATCGTTGTGAACTTGAATATGGATGATCTTATTCAACGAGTTTAATATCTATATCATATCCGTTTATCATCACGACTATATCCCTGTCGAATCAATAATAACATGCACGCGCGATGGCAAAAATGACGAGTAGTTCCCATATAGGAAATGTTCAGATAGTCCACGAAATAGCACATGAATAGTTTTAGTGTTTAGACAAATATTTAGGCCAAAACAAAGGGTTTTGTAGGGTGGCCCCCAAGGCACTCTTTCCACACACCCCTTTCATCCCAAAATGGCCACCGAGAGATTCAAATATGGCAGCCATGCCATTTCTCGGCCACTTGACCGATTTACATGTAGGTAAAATGTAGGTAAAAATAATGTGTTGTATGGTGCCCCCCAACTTGGCCCCAAGCCAATTTACCCCTTTCACTCCACCCGATCTGAAATGGCCGCCGTCCAGAGGGTTCAAATAGGGCACCGTGACATTTCTCAGCCCTTTAACCGATTTTGTCCAAACAATGGCTGTGGGGTGGCCCCAAGATATTCTAAATATTCACCCTTTTCTCCTCACCCGATCCAAAATGGTAGCCGCCCAGAGGGGTTCTACAGATGATGGTGTTATGATGTCAAATCGTACAGGGCATCTTTAATAGAAGAGGTCGATCCCGACACAACGGACGTTGCGAGAAGGCTCAATCGTGATATATTCCGCGGAATGCTATCTCAGATATATATAATAATAGGTGGATACACTGGATCAGTCTGATGCGCACATTGGTCCAAAATATGCGTGGATAAATACTAATTTCTTATCGAAATGTTACGAGCGGATGGCACACTGAAAAGACCATCAACTCAGATAATGCCATATCACACGAAACCCCTATATCATTAAAAGGGCCATTATATATGTCCTTATATCTCACTAGTGATGAATAAGCGTGAACTTCACGGCATACTTGGCATCACGCCAAAAAAATTACCGTGCGGATTAAGACTATATCGAAAAGCCGCACATGCGACCAACACCAGACATTGCAAAAATAATTGCTTTGTTCATTAAAGTTAAATTCTTGCTCTAAAGAAAATAGGCACAAAAACAAAGAGTCAAATTGGGGGACTATAGTTTTCATCGCCAATCAGAGCGCGCAATACTGTCGTATACGGTTGTGAAGCATCTCAGCCAATGCCGTGGATGTATGCATTTTGCAGCTTCTTTTAATGATTTTAATTTGTTAAAAAGGCATAAAGCTCTAGTTTTTTCATGTGATATACAATATCTTCAACTCGTTGTGTAGGGATATAAGATTGTATGAAACTCGTTTGAAAGTTGATTCACAACTCATCTACGACTCGTTGTGAATAAAATTTATCAAACTCGTTCAATAAAATCTTATATACCAACATATCTCGTTGGAGATCCTCTATTTATCATCGTTCCCGATATTCCGCCCTTGTGAGTGGTATATAACCCACGGCCACCTCGTCCAGTATAGTCCAAGTTCCATGAGACGTAAACCAGCAGGTGAGATAGGTTGGGATACTGATGATTTACTTCGATCTCCCGTGTATATATATCTCTTCATAAACATGTCCTACATGTGTATAGCGGACTTTACACCCATATCCAGTGGCGAATTTTTTTCAGTTTTAATAAATTTTACGCTTCAAATAAATGCATGTTGCTATATACATCGTAAACATTACGGTCATAATGATGTATATATTATAAGCTAACGTTCATGTTAAATTGCTCATAAAATATACCGCGTAATTACAAGTAACCTCCATTTGTTTACATTTAATTCACAATGTCAAATGAGTATTTATGTAAACAATGTGATAACATATATATTTCTCACATTAATTTACTACCTTGAGTTGACAACTCTTGTGAAGTTCAGAACAAATATAATATTTTCGATGGAATACGTCCGGTTTACTGTCACAATTTGGATATATTATGACAGTAATTGGGGTTTAGAGGTCAGCGGGTTAACAACGCTAAACACCTATACATGTATATAGAAAGACGCGACACGCATGTATTCAAAGTCGATATCTGGCCAGCACAACCTCCTATTAAAGGGCGCATGAATCAGATCTAATTATTTTCTGGTAAATAAAATGTGTATATATATTGGTTTTATAGCATAAAATCGGACAGAACATCTTTAACTTTGTAGAATTCCTCGCCGTGTAGGTCTGGCGAATGCAGATGGTTATTTGTACAGATAACACCTTAAACACATATTATTGACTTGTTCGGGTGCGTTAAAGTTAGTATTCAGGCACTATGCCAACTGGAAGAATGTAGCATTCTACTACATCGAAAATCTCAAAAAAATCGACCGCACCACTCCATAGAAAACATCATCGGAACTACGCTCAATTGTAAATATTTACTTCTCGATTCGGGACGCAACTATCGGCGATAAAATAACGAAAATAATTTCGCCATCGCGAGTCACTGAATTTAATTAATATATAATAATGACGGTGTGTGTTATCAGTTTTGATTACTATTTGTACCCCCATTTCTATATGATCACCTGACCGGAGTGTTTCATATCACTTTAAAAACCTATGACATTTATTATAGAACGAGTTTTTAATGATTATCGGTATATCTCTTCCTAGAAAGTTTTATATATATTGAGGGTATAAAATGCTAGATATGAATCGAGTACACCAGTCCGGAAAAGTTTCTGTCAATTAATATTAATTTTATTTATAATTTCTTTTCGCATCAGCGGGACAGTTTTAGGGGGTATTTTTAGAAATGAAAAGCACCTACCGAAAGCGTACCATCAATTTGTTGCGATGATGGATGTTTATATCTGATTTTGAAATTTGGACTGAACATCAATGCAATGAACTGGAAATCAGAAAAACCACAACCGCGAAGGCAACTGACTTCAGAAAAAAACGATCTCAAAACAGCTGGGGTTAAAAATAATCAAAGTGGAAGTAAAGGACAAAGTACCATTTTAAATATGCCATCATTGCGCTAAGCTCTTACGTCACTGCGCGTGCTGATGATACACGTGTGTCTTACTAACAAATATGAGACCGGGTTTAGGGGCTAATTATGTGATAAGTTATAAATCACATGAAACCCCTGTTATATCATTAAAAATGCCATTACATATTTCCTTTTATCCATCACCTTTGTCGTCTACTATATAGATACAGGCTGCAAAATAAACCATGGCCTTAATTTAGCACGTGCTAAAATAGCTTTATTTTAGCACGTGCTAAAATAAAGCAAGAACGGCTACAGCTATCATATTAAAGTCACATGCTCAGAACTTCAACAGAAAAACTTGCAATCGATTTTAATTGTTTCCTAAAGAATTCCCCATTAATTTCTTGATCCCATTTGAACAAATTTAATAGAATTTAACTACGTAAACTTTGGCGATGGATAAAAACAATACCCATAAAGTTTGACGAGATACAAGGTTTATTTCGCTCGTATGATTCAGCAAATGGGGAAACTCGCTAAAGCTCGACCCCCATTTGCTGAATCATACTCGCGAAAATAAACCTTATATCTCGTCAAACTATATGGATATTCGGGACATGACAATCTGCGGGATGGGATGGGATATGGGACAAAACGACAATCTGCGGGACAGAATTTCAAATTGCGTGGGACGGCCGATATCTCGAGGAATACAGGGCGTAGGGGGCTCATTTTGGTGTCTAACGAAAGGCACACGTTCGCCCTATCCAAACATATTAACCCCGCCACTAACCAAACACCAGAAGTTGCATTATTTGATGGACAACTGACCTAACATGGGGTGGAATTTGGGATAGCATGACAATCTGCGGGACAGGATTTTCAAATTGCGTGGGACGGCCGATAGCTCGAGGAATACAGCGCATAGAGGGCTACTTTTGGTGTCTAACGAAAGGCCCACATTCGCCCTATCCACACATATTAACCCCGCCACTGACCGGACACCGGAAGTTACATTATCCGGTCGACAACTGACCTAACATAAAATGCCACAAACACGAAAAACTGCGTTCGACATTAATGTTTAGAATTTAGATTTCTCGATGAATACACTAGAAAACAACAAGTTTTAGGTATCAAATAACGCAGTGGAATACTGTGCATTCGTTTTTAGCTACAATATGGCTGTTTTAGTGCGAATATTGTAATGGCGAACACGCAAACACGCTCCGATAAAACAGCTAAAAATAGACTCGATGTTTACAATTACCGGATCGATTTCAGCCGGTATATTCAATATAATGGGGCGTATAGTATATCAAAATGTAGAATTAGACACAGGGAATGTATTTTTTTCCAAATGGGTCCACCAGGCGGTGAAATTGTTGCAGAAATTCGCTCCAAGATATTCGCACTTATTTTTATTTCAGTTGTGACTAAAACCCCAGATGCCGGAGCCCAGCGACTAAAAGCCAAGTTACAAAATAGATCAACTGGTTTGAACGAATGAATATGTCAATGGTAAGATTATTCAAAAGAATATTCAAATCAAATAGTGTTTATAGACTTAAAAACTTATGTGTCCGCCATTCATATATGCGGTGAAGTTTTCTTATTATCCTCCAGTCATACGCGGGGGAAGTTCTCATATGAACATATTATCTGCCGGTCATACGCGGTGGAAGTTCATATTATCCACCGGTCATACACGAGGGAGGTTCTCATATTATCCTCCGGTCATACGTTGGGGAGGTTCTCATATGAACATATTAACCGCCGGTCATACGCCGGTCATACCGCCGGTCATACGCGAGGGAGGTTCTCATATTATCCACCGGTTATACGTGAGGGAGGTTCTCATATTAGAGGGAGGTTCTCATATTAGAGGGAGGTTCTCATATTATCCACCGGTTATACGCGAGGGAGGTTCTCATATTATCCTCCGGTCATACGTGGGGGAGGTTCTGATATGAACATATTATTCGCCGGTCATATGGAGTGGAGGTTCATATTATCCACCGGTCATACGCGGTGGAAGTTCTCATATGAACATATTATCCGCCAGTCATACGCGGTGGAGGTTCATATTATCTGCCGGTCATACGCGAGGGAAGTTCTCATATTATCCTCCGATCATATGTGCGGGAGGTTCTGATATGAACATATTATCCGCCGGTCATACGCGGTGGAGGTTCATATTATCCGCCGGTCATACGCGAGGGAGGTTCTCATATTATCCACCGGTCATACGCGAGGGAGGTTCTCATATTATCCTCCGGTCATACGTTGGGGAGGTTCTCATATGAACATATTATCCGCCGGTCATACGCGGTGGAGGTTCATATTATCCGCCGATCATACGCGAGGGAAGTTCTCATATTATCCTTCGGTCATATGTGGGGGAGGTTCTGATATGAACATATTATCCGCCGGTCATACACGGTGGAGGTTCATATTATCCACCGGTCATAAGTAGGGAGGTTCTCATATGAACATATTATCCGCCGGTCATATGCAGTGGAGGTTCTCATATGAACATATTATCCGCCGGTCATACGTGGTGGAGGTTCTCATATGAACATATTATCCGCCGGTCATACGCGGTGGAGGTTCATATTATCCTTCGGTCATACGCGAGGGAAGTTCTCATATGAACATATTATCCTTCGGTCATACGCGGTGGAGGTTCTCATATGAACATATTATCTGCCGGTCATACGCAGTGGAGGTTCATATTATCCACTGGTCATACGCAGTGGAGGTTCTCATATGAACATATTATCTGCCGGTCATATGCGAGGGAGGTTCTCATATTATCCACCGGTCATACGCGAGGGAGGTTCTCATATTATCCTCCGGTCATACGTTGGGGAGGTTCTCATATGAACATATTATCCGCCGGTCATACGCGGTGGAGGTTCATATTATCCGCCGGTCATACGCGAGGGATGTTCTCATATTATCCACCGGTCATAAGCGAGGGAGGTTCTCATATTATCCTCCGGTCATACGTTGGGGAGGTTCTCATATGAACATATTATCCGCCGGTCATACGCGGTGGAGGTTCATATATATTATCCGCCGATCATACGCGAGGGAAGTTCTCATATTATCCTTCGGTCATATGTGGGGGAGGTTCTGATATGAACATATTATCCGCCGGTCATACACGGTGGAGGTTCATATTATCCACCGGTCATAAGTAGGGGAGGTTCTCATATGAACATAATATCCGCCGGTCATACGCAGTGGAGGTTCTCATATGAACATATTATCCGCCGGTCATACGTGGTGGAGGTTCTCATATGAACATATTATCCGCCGGTCATATGCGGTGGAGGTTCATATTATCCGCCGGTCATACGCGAGGGAAGTTCTCATATGAACATATTATCCTTCGGTCATACACGGTGGAGGTTCTCATATGAACATATTATCTGCCGGTCATACGCAGTGGAGGTTCATATTATCCACTGGTCATACACAGTGGAGGTTCTCATATGAACATATTATCTGCCGGTCATATGCGAGGGAGGTTATCATATTATCCACCGGTCACACCCGAGGGAGGATATGACCGGCGGATAATATGTTCATATGAGAACCTCCCCAACGTATGACCAGATGATAATATGAGAACCTCCTTCGCGTATGACCGGTGGATAATATGAACCTCCACCGCGTATGACCGGCAGAAAATATGTTCATATCAGAACCTCCCCCGCGTATGACCGGAGGATAATATGAGAACTTCCCTCGCGTATGACCGGCGGATAATATGAACCTCCACCGCATATGACCGGCAGATAATATGTTCATATGAGAACCTCCCCCGCGTATGACTGGCAGATAATATGAGAACCTCCACCGCATATGAATGGCGGACACATAAGTTTTTAAGTCTATAAACACTATTTGATTTGAATATTCTTTTGAATAGTCTTTCCTTTGACATATTCATTCGTTCAAACCAGTTGATCTATTTTGTAACTTGGCTTTTAGTCGCTGGGCTCCGGCATCTGGGCTTTTAGTCACAACTGAAATAAAAATAAGTGAGAATATCTTGGAGCGAATTTCTGCAACAATTTCACCGCCTGGTGGACCCATTTGGAAAAAAATGCATTCCCTGTTTCTAATTCTACATTTTGATATACTATACGCCCCATTATATTGAATATACCGGCTTAAATCGATCCTGTAATTGTAAACATCGAGTCTATTTTTAGCTGTTTTATCGGAGCGTGTTTACGTGTTCGCCATTACAATATTCGCACTAAAACAGCCATATTGTAGCTAAAAACGAATGCACAGGACTCCACTGCGTTATTTGATACCTAAATCTTGTTGTTTGCTAGTGTATTCATCGAGAAATCTAAATTCTAAACATTAATGTCGAACGCAGTTTTTCGTGTTTGTGGCATTTTATGTTAGGTCAGTTGTCGACCGGATAATGTAACTTCCGGTGTCCGGTCAGTGGCGGGGTTAAAATGTGTGGATAGGGCGAATGTGGGCCTTTCGTTAGACACCAAAAGTAGCCCTCTATGCGCTGTATTCCTCGAGCTATCGGCCGTCCCACGCAATTTGAAAATCCTGTCCCGCAGATTGTCATGCTATCCCAAATTCCACCCCATGTTAGGTCAGTTGTCGATCAAATAATGCAACTTCTGGTATTTGGTTAGTGGCGGGGTTAATATGTTTGGATAGGGCGAACGTGTGCCTTTCGTTAGACACCAAAATGAGCCCCCTATGCCCTGTATTCCTCGAGATATCGGCCGTCCCACGCAATTTGAAATTCTGTCCCGCAGATTGTCGTTTTGTCCCATATCCCATCCCATCCCGCAGATTGTCATGTCCCGGATATTCTATATTTATACCATGACTCCCTATTGTACTGTGTACAAACATGCTATATAATATATTTGTGCTGTACACCCTACTGTGTGTGAACAGGAGACCGATCGTGGGTAACACGTTTCTACTGTGGGTAACACGTTTAATGGCATTTCAATGGTTAAAGGGGTACTGTACGCCATTTTCATTAAATTTCCGGTGACAACAACGATGTAATATCGATAATATATAGAAACATAAGTAATTTGAGTCGAAGATTATTCTGTAAACGCTCAGGTTGATAGGCTATCTTAAAATTTTATAATTTAAAAGTTAATAATTTGATATAAATTGAATTTATGACTGGAGCCATAAAATGGCGTCAATTAAATTACGAATTACCGTAATCAAAAACAGTAATTGAGGGATACTGGATTGTTAAACCGATCGCACACACGATCGCTTAAAATATTATGATGATACGGGGAGAACACTCAAGCCACTCACTGACTAGCGACGATACAATAACTTAAATGATTATATGGGACTAGTATGCATATAATATAACTTTTATTTGATTCATTTGGTTGAAAACAATTTGATACTTTCGATTCAATTGAATATTATACTCACTAATGCGATAAAAACGAACAGTTAATTCCGTGGAAATCACATCCAGATCAACAAATTGAACATATATTTCAAGAAATAGACGTAAAAAACTCGAACAACAAACTGTGGATTTCAAAATGACTTTCGTGGTTTCCTGTTCACTGTACGGCGGAGAAAAAAAGTTCCCGCAATGTGTTATATTTATATTCATTAAATTCGTATTCCCATATATATTCATGTTGTTTATTTATGGCGGTTTCATTACAGTTTATTGTGAATTTGCTACAATGATACCATATTCGTACAATTGAATGTTGACCTAATTCAATGTATCAATACGCCTGATCAGCTGTGATAGTGTACGTCGATGTACGGCCAAGTGTGGGGAACACAACGGGGATGATTGTGAATGGTGCGACAGAATAATCTTAATTTAAGTGGGTTTATTTCGATTTCATAGCATTTTTTGCTACTGTACCGGTCATGGTATAAACAAAATACACACATAGTGTTTCTGAATACCAAATTTACACCACTCGTGGGATTGATGATTTACCTCACTAGCTAAAGCTCGTGTGGTAAATCATCAATCCCACTCGTGGTGTAAATTTGGTATTCAGAAACACTACGTGTGTATTCTATATTTATCCACCGCTCACTACCTCTATTGCCTACATAAAGCCTGCCTAATAAACGTTACGTTTATTACGTCAATGTAGCTTTATTAGGTCAACGTAGCTTTATTAGGTTACTTTCATGACGTAATTGCATATGCAAATTGCGCAGGTAACTAGGGACGTCAACCTACCTGAATGACGTCATTGTGATTTTGGGACGTTTTTATCGTCCATAATTCACCGCAATTGATAAAAAATTCGTAAACGGATACGCGTTTTCGCTCTAAAACATATATAAACCATTAGTACAAGGCCAGCTTAGAATAGCTATAAAAAACTCAACGAACTATTTCGCTCTAAGCTGCACTCCGGTTTTTGCAAGTCATGAATGCTAATTAGTTTGCTTGACCTGATAAATGCAAGGGCGTCATCAGAATAACGAATGTAAAACTGATGAAAATGACAGATTTACCTCACAAATGGCAAGTGTTGTGCGATGGATAAATAAAATATGTAGCTAATGTTGTCGCTTAAACTGTTTATGTCCGCTCGGGGGATTTTTCATCTATTGGGCAGAGCCTCGCCCAATAGATGCTCAAATCTCCCTCACGGACATAAACAGTTTAAGCGACGACACTAACTACATCTCATATATATTTTGAAGACCTCTGTTTGTCTGTCTGTATGTCTGTCTGTCTGTATGTCATTGATACAAATCTACGATTCTCGACCGATCGGGACGAAACTTGGTACGTGTGTGTAGTTTGACCAGGCGGTGGACATTGTCGTATTGGCGAGCCCGTGCGGCGCTCGCTTCGCGCATGCGCAGACGAGATCTCGGAAACGGGTGGAGCTATCGACTTGAAATTTGCTATGTGAATGTATCTTGCCCCGGATACGAATTTTATCGGGTAGCCGAGACCGTGTGATGCCAGCTTCGCGCATGCGCAGACGAGATCTCGGAAACGGGTGGAGCTATCGACTTGAAATTTGCTATGTGAATGTATCTTGCCCCGGATACGAATTTTATCGGGTCGCCGAGCCCGTGTGATGCCAGCTTCGCGCATGCGCAGACCAGATCTCGCAAACGGGTAGAGCTATCGACTTGAAATTTGGTATGTGAATGTATCTTGCCCCGGATACGAATTTTATCGGGTCGCCGAGCCCGTGCGACGCCAGCTTCGCGCATGTGCAGACCAGATCTCGGAAACGGGTAGAGCTATCGACTTGAAATTTGGTTTTTGAATAGCCCGGACAACGTCGGGCTCATCGGCTAGTATTATATATATCTCTCACTAGTTTAGTATCACTTGGCATCGCGCCAACAAAATGACCATCGTCTGTACATCGATTCATGAGGATTAATAATATTTCGAAAAGCCGCGCATGACACCAACACAAGACAAAGCAAAGATGTTTGCTGTGTTCATTAAAGTTAAATTCTTGTCCAACTTCGTTGCACTAACGAAAATACACACACAAACAAAGGGGCAAATTGGGGGACTATATTTTCCGTCGCCAGCCCCAGAGCGCGCAATACTGTCGTATACGGTTGTGAGGCGTCTCAGCCAACGCTGTAAATGTATGCATTTTCAGCTTCTTTTAATGATTCTGATTTGTTAAAAAGGCATTCAGCTCTAGTTTTTCATGTGATATACAGAATATTCAACTCGTTATGTTGGGACATAGCATTTTATGAAACTCGTTTGATAAATTTGATTCACAACTCGTCTACGATACGTTGCGAATCAAATTAATCAAACTCGTTTCATAAAAGCTTATATCCCAACATAACTCGTTGGAGATTCTCATAATATAACTATAATATGTAAAGCCATGAGTTTCCTGACATGGTAACAGATGGGTTCACACATACTGTTACAAAACTTACTTGTATGGGAGATACAAAAACACTAATACGTATACAAAGAACATAAATTTAATAGTAGCACGCAACACATCTGGAATCATGTATACAGGTAGTACTTTTGTTCGGAAGTCCGAATGCCCTATGTCCACAATTCTTGGTTTCTTGTAAGAATGATCCATTCGCCTTCCATATAATATTGAATTTACAGTTTACAAGAAACCAAGATCACATTGCCGATGGGACCCAAGGCACTCGCATTGGGTACATGTACAACAAGCTTAAAGATACGGGCGGCGTTGGCGGTGGGTATGCTGTTAAAATATTCACCTCCGCCAAAAACCGTCATAAACAGATAATAGTAAAATATAGACAGACTTTGTTCTTATAGCAATCAAAAATATGGCATAAACAGTATGTTATTGTCAAATGTTTTTCCTTTGTTATGTAAACAAAAGCAAAAAACGTTACAGAACCTGGCCTTTGTTTAGATCCGGATATGGTAAACATAAAGAGCTTTATTTGTTACTGTTTTCCTGATATGGAAATAATAAAGAGCATTTATATCATTTGTGTGTGATTAACCAATAGAATTGCGCTGTGTTATGTAAACAGAAGCAAAACTTATGTAACACGTACATGCTCTTGTTTACGTACACCATCGTACATCTTTACGACAATATACTATTTACGCGTTGATTATGTTTGGCATTTGAACAAAACTATATATATTTTAACATTCCTTCTGTTGATGGCGATTTGAACAAATATGAACATTTCTGCAACGAACGCCGCCCGTGCCTTTAAACGTCAGCAAAAACATCAACACTAAGCAGAATATGGACGGAGATTATCGGTAATTCCACTGTAACAGTAATGTTTACATAAACACTGGTTTTTGACATGCGAAATTTCATTATTGGACAGTTATTAACCCTTTCATGGTGGGAGCTGCACTGGTGCAGCATTAAATATAATGTGCCATTGCATTCTCTTATATATGCGAGTCTCCCAAATTGAGCCTCGCATATATAAGCGAATGCACTGGCTTACAAGGTCAAGGCAAATGTTGTTAGGCAAATGTATTATCTTATATATGCGAGGCTCCTCATGGGAGACTCTTATATATAAGAGAATGCATTCACACAGGGTTTTCGCAAAATTTCATGAAACTCCAGGCATGGAAGGGTGGTTAACAATGAAAATAGGATCGAAGTCAATCATTGTTTTCATATACATGTTACGATAGTTATTGTACAGACTTGTTTGTTATTCCGCATGAAGCCACTTCGAAAGCATTGAGTCTCATCTCAAGATGTCGCCATGAGAATGGCAACTAACACTGACGTCCACTTCACTGACCCCATCAAAGCCATCATATGATATGCTGATATAATCCACTGATATCAGAATCCGCATCCGTCACGTGATCTTGTTCGAAGTTGCATTATGATTCGGACTATTTCCTTTGTTACTACATTATTCTGCGTGCAAGAAGATTTCAAACTGAAGGAACCAATGCCGGATTTCATTCCGAATTGCCGCTACCTCGAACGATTTTAACGGCAATCCACGATGGAATTGCAAATCATGGTGTGACGAAGAACACACGCGTACATTAAGTCTTCTGTTGTTGACAGTTAACACCTTGGTAACCCTTCTCACATGCGCAGTACTGAAAAGATGTTCCTGCAAGCTGACAGTAACCATGGGAACCACAATCCAAGTCACATTTCACATCACAGAACAACCCCGCCCATCCGCGGTTACATATACATCTGTAATGGTGTGACACCAGCCCATCAGGATCACAGTAACCATGACTACAGACGAAGTCTCGACGACACGCACGAACTTTCTCAACGCTGGGAATGGTGGTTTTAACTTCCGGTGGAATAATTGTAGTTGTGTTCAAATCTACTTTGGTGTCACATAGTTCGCCTTGGTAGCCAGAACTACAAACGCACATGGCAACGTTCCCGTTGTCATGACAATGTCCATTGACGCAAGCAGGACACATAAGGTCACAGAACGTGCCAGTAAATCCCGTGGAACATACACACGAAATCTGTAAAGATTGGTTGAAATAGCCGATTTTGCAGGATCCGTGCCTGCAGCCAAAACTCTCCCGACAAACATCATCGAATGATGGCGCCATGTGACGAAGCAGAGAAAAACTATCGGTCAAGGTCGCGACAACCAAAACGCAAACTGGTGGCAGCAACCATTGATACGGGAAACGCATTATACTTCTCAAGAATGTCAACGAAGGTTATATACTTTCTATCGTTATTATTTTGGAATGAATGGTCTGATTGTTTTAAGTCTGTTTATATAACAGTACTTCTGAATGTACATTCATACACTGTACTTCCGGCCCATCTGTTATTCAGATATGGCGCATTGTATAATGTGCTCCGAACGTATGTTACTCGCCACAAATATTGACGTGTTTATGGGTGTTGGTGGTGGTGGAGCCGCACTTAGAGTCAGTCGAGAAATGTCATTTTTATGACGCAGTAGTGTGTGTTATTCACCAGACGGTGTTCGCATTGTTTTGAGATGTAACACATTAATGTCTTATCCACTGGGTATAAATCCGGTAGAAGGGCTACCCAGCTGCACTTAGAATGACCCAGATATATTCAAAATATCACCATCAACAGAAATTATTTATAACTTTTTCGTTATAAAAACATTTTGGCTACAATATACTAACTAAAAGTCCAAGTTTAAGACACGATGTTAAATATATATTTTCCTGGTATTTCGCATGGTCATCGAATTGAGAACGAAATGGTGGAGTGTTTTGGGTTAGGGCAAGTAGAACCTAAAATTTGGCGACATATGTAATGCATGAAACTTTCCATGCCATATATCAGTGTAAGCAGGAATGACATCTACATAAAACGAGCGCTATTCCAGATATCAGGACCGATTTGTGCAACGATCAAAGGTAAAAAAGGTCCAATGAATTTCTTGAAAATCAACTGAATCAATCAAGATCAGTATATATGGGATCATATATATGGCAGAAATTCTTATTGTATGAGTTTGAAAGATGTGATAGCGTTTTTGTGAATTCGCTATATGCATGTGAAGTTGGTACATGTATTTATGTGAGAGAGCTTTCTGCCGGTTCGCTCTCGGACTTTTCACAGGACTGCTTAATTAGGGTTCAGAATATAAGAGTAATGTTGTTTCGTATGAATAGCATCAGGATAAATCACGTGTAGTTGTATAGATGTTCTAATTATAACTATATTATTGTATGGTACATAAATATATTTATAGTCCGAAATTCCGAACACTTATGTTGTAGTGAAGTGATTTTATGTCGTTGAATAGATAGTCCGAAACTATTAGTTATTCGTAATGCATGTTATAATCCGATAGTTCGATCCGATGAAGAAAGATGGGATTTCCAGCCACTGTCGTATGGTAGAAGTGACGCATATCTGTTCGTGTTGATAGCTGAATAATGTCTGATCACGAGTCCAATATCAAATTGTATTTTATATGATTTCACCGTATATCACGGTACGATAAATGATGGGACACTAAAATGAACATAATACAATAATAACCGACTGCTATGAGACGGTAACAATTATTAGAGCACAATCCCATTGTTACAATCGTTCCCTGATTTTTGGTATACAAAGCACACCAATTCCCAAGGCTGGCGAAGGAATAGTTAAGTGATTATCCCACTGTAAGGCACACGCAACTCATAACAGACAAATCGCACGGGTGCTTTAAATTGGGACCAGTCCGTGTTGTTTCGGACATATCTATTCACATTCAACGGCGATCAGTGTTAATCACGTTGTTGGGCGTGGCTAACCGGCTATTGTGTCCAATCGCGGCCAGCGCACGGATTGTGCGTCGTGGTCAAAACACGCCCAATGGCACACTTCCAGTTGATTGCATTAAGTGGGATCAATTGTGCTCTAAGTCGGTCAGAGCATGCGAATAGTTCATTACCAGAATAAATCTCGTCTTTGACTCGATTTATTCTGGTAAAGCACAATTCCTGCGCTCTAAGCATTACATATGAAACATTGGAGTAGTGCTTTACTCGTAAAACTTTGATTATAAGCACTGTCACATTTATATAAACTTGGAATATTGGTGTATCGTATTTTTATATAATATGCTATACACCCACCACAAGAATGATTATTAGAAACACATAACAACAGCTTTTTCCACGGTAAATCAATGTTAACCGCACACCATATTATGTGTGAATATCTGGTTATTCATATCTCAGACTGGGTGATTATGCTAGACTATGCGTCTGTGATTATGCTTCTCTTGTGTGTGTGTTTTTTTGTAATAATGGTTGAAACGTGTCCTGAAAAGGGATTCCACATATATTTTTTAAATGTTTGTTTTGTTGTAGGAAGTGCTGAATCTGTTAAAGGTTGTGACTCATAACTATTCTTAAGAGCTCTGTTTTCAAAATTTTGCAAAGAAGTAAGACCCCGACGATCTTCAGTTTTACCTTATTAGGAATAAACTCGCAAGGAACGCTCTTTATTGTTCCATGCTGAAGAAATATCGGGAAGTCTTTCTGTAACATTTACGGTCCGTATAAGAATATTTAAAGCCACATGACAGTTTGCGCTCCAAAATAGACCTAATAATATTTTCTTTTGACTTTTTTCTCTGTATCGAAATAGGTCGTTAAAAATATGAACAACTATTCTATGAGCATCATATGTCACAGAAAGATGCATTGAAGTCATAAAAAAAAAGAACTTCGAACAGAAATATCGGACAGCGAGCAAATACAGCGCCATTTTTATTCATTGAAATTCTGGAATCGGACATGGAAAAACGCTCGACTGTCCGGAAAAGGTATATTGCGTTATCTTAACATGAAAAGTTACCCATAATTCTGCTGTGGTTAAGAAGTCGATTAATTATAGCATAACTGTATTTACAAACTGCATGCACTGCGACCGCTGATTAAAAAAAGTTATGAAAACGATATGAAATTTACCGAAAAATATAAGAAACAAAACACATATTTTCAGCGCTATAACAATGACTTTGTTCGAAAATCTATTATATATTTTGAGCTAACTCTTACCAAATGTTATATACATAATTATGGAGTCCGTTTAATATATTTATGGACCTATTTTAATCTCTCAGAACCGGGCGGGGGATGTATATAAAAAGCATAATTTAGAGTCTTCAAACCACCAGCCGCATTTAAAGGGCTTCTTTTCGAAACATTCCGAGTTTTGCCTTCTGATATCTGAACGAGCATTCATATATGCGAGTGTGAAAAAATGTACGACCCATCCGCGAGCATTAGGTAGGATGAGTTTATTTGTCCGACTAATGTCGATAGTCACGCGGAATAATCTGTCTTAATTTGACAGCGGGTCTACTATCCGACAGGAGCTGACACATGCGAAAATATATCAATCATTAATCAACATTTTTGCGTTTATCCTCATAAACATTAAAATGTTAAGGTTCATGCGATACGTTTGACCATTTTTGTTCCGGTTTAATTCAGTGTAGCCATCACGTAAAGCCACACCCTTGTGCGATCAGGTTCGATGCAATTTAGTTCCCGGTATCCAGGTGTTACGGACCATCGTGGTTAATCCATGTATATATTCAGTCTTCTCTCGCAAAGCAATTGTTTGACCAAGTTCAGGTTTACTTTTGGGTAATAAAACGCTCGCGTGTCGGATCGACAGGCGTGCCGGGGCAGGAGGCGGTTACCCCACCCATCCACACCAATGTGTCAGATGCAGAGAAAGTGCTATTTTTGTGCTCAATAGAATGACAATAAAGCCATATAAAGCAACGCACACGCGGTAGATCAAAAGAGCGTTCATGCTTTCACCCCACATACATACGCGGTATATAATAAAGAGCGTTCTCAGTTATGAGCTCTTTTGGTCATTTTCAACGTATTACGTATGGTTGATTCTGTGAATTTCCTGAGTGACACTATAATGATGTTAATACAAAGTATTTTTCCATTTTTCGTTTGCCTGGTAATGGGGAAAATTATGGCAAAAGATTACCTTTTTCGGTCTGGTTTACCTTTCACTATATAAACGGTCCCTATTTCTGAAAGTTGTGACTCTTGTCTCTGATAATTGCGTTTCCATTCCATGTTTAGGTTAAAGAATACGTCTATACCATTAGGTCAGGCACATCCTGAATTTAACTATTATATTTAACTATAATACTTGAGTATTGATCTTGCCGTTTTGTGAATTCGATAAGAGGGATAATCCAAAATAATATTTTACAACAATAAACGACGCACTAATTCGTTACCATGTGTCGTTTTGTGAGCTCCATGAATTTAGTTCCCAGTTCGTTATTCAGCCTCCGATTCAAATCTGTTTAGTGTCCAGTTCTCAGTTCCTTATTCAGCCTCCGATTCAAAAAATGTTGCTAAATTCCCGATTGTGAGAGATCTATGCCACTTGTGTCCCCTTTTGGGGAGAATTACTCCATAGCCACACTAGGGGCAAATCACTGTCAAAAAAGTACCCGGCTAGCCCATTATATTCGGCCACAAATTGGGCGTAATTAGAACACGGGAGAAGCCTCCGATTAAAAAACTGACCATAAAATGTTGCTAAATTCCGGATTGTGAGAGATCTATGCCACTCGTGGCCCCGTTTGGTGCAAATTCCTCCATAACAGCACCAGAGGCAAATCACTGTCAAAATCGTACCCGGCTTGCCCATTATACCCGACCACAACTTAGGCATAAGTAGAACACGGGAGTAGCCTCCGATTCAATAACTGACCCTAAAATGTTGCTAAATTCCGGATTGTGAAAGATCTATGCCACTTGTGGATCATTTTGGGGTGAATTCCTCCATATCCACATTAGGGGCAAATCACTATCAAAAAAATACTCCACTAGCCCATTATACCCGGCCACAAAGTACCCGGCTAGCCCATTATACCCGCCGAAAAAAATGTCGTATAAGTAGAACACGGGAGGAGTCTCCGATTCAAAAACTGCATCATGACCCTAAAATGTTGCTAAATTCCCGATTATGAGAGACGTATGCCACATGTGGCCCATTTTAGGGTGAATTCCTCGATAGCCACACAAGGGGCAAATCACTGTCAAGAAAGTACCCGGCTAGCCCATTATACCCGGCCACAAAGTGGGCGTCAGTGAGAACACTCCGATTAAAAAACTGACCATAAAATGGTGCTAAGTTCCCGATTGTGTGAGATCTATGCCACTTGTGGTCAACTTTGGGGAGAATTCCTCGATAGCCACACCAGGGAAAATCACTGTCAAAATAATATACCCGGCTAGCCCATTATACCCGACCACAAATTGGGCGTAAGTAGAACACGGGAGTCGCCTCCGATTAAATTCAATTAGTAGTTCAAGAGCATGGGGCGTACCCTGTTACTTCATGAATGAAGTTCCACATTGTTTCCTAAATATTTGTTGAAGATTTTTTATGAGCATTGACCAAACTTGAAACACCATGTGTACATTAGGACAACGTATTCATATATAATAACATAATTCCACCAATGTATGCCAATTAAAAGATATGTGGACACTAGGGTCCGAATCGGCATCTCTGGTTTAGACTAGGTTTTATTCTATACCAGGTTTAACTCCAGTTTAAACTAGGTTTAAGTAGGGTTTAAACTTGGTTTTACAGTAGTTCAACCAGGTTTATGGGAGTAAAACTGGGTTTTAGCGTACTTAAACCAAGTTTTGTGATAAACTCAGTTTAAGTTGAAACTAGGTTGTATTAACCAGTGTTAACGTGATAAAGTTATGGTAATATTACTAATTGTTTCTGGTGAATTGGCTATATAATCATCAGTATAAGCTTAGGTATATATGATGTATACGTACCATACGTCTCGCCTCGAACATACACCTTTAAATATACTTTGAAAAAAATTCAAAGTTAAACCACCCTACCCCAGGTTTGACTAAATCCTAGTTTTTTGGGTTTAATTATTCGGGCGATATTTTTCGCCCAATATTGATGTTGTTTCTTCGTGAATATGGGAGTGTTTATTTTGAATTGGGGGAGGCGTTTATGCGCGGGCGTTTGTCACTCAATGTAGATGCAGGAGAGTCTTAGTGGAATTCGGGGAGGCGATGTCGGTACTTATGAGATAAATTCTAACAAAATATGTGCCAGTGTGATGGATGATTTCTTGCTATATATGTCTGTTTGCAATTCGCTCGTTCGGATGTCGATTTGGCGGCTGAGAGCATGGCGGGATCGGACTGATCAGATTGACACGTTAGACACGAACATGACTTTTGAAACTGATTCCTTATTAACAAAAAGGTCTCTTTCGGTCAATTTGACGCATGGGTTAGTGGCCCGCCCAAATACCTATCAGAGACACCCCAGCCTTCACCCGGGGGAGGGTAACGGCCACCCTGAGGGGGTGGAGTATGGACTATTTTGGAGAACTGTAAGGATTTCGGCCAATTTGATAGTATGGGTGGGTGGCTCGCCCCAAATAACACATAGAAACACCCCACCCCTCTCATCCGGGGGTACCACCCGAGGGGGTGAACGTGGGATATGGACCATTTTCGAGACTGGTAAGGATTTCGGCCAATTGACGGCATGGATGGATGGCCCGCTCAAATGTCCCATATAGAAACAGCCCACCCCTGAACGATGGGGGAACCACCCCAGGAGGTGAAAATGGGGTATGGACCATTTTCGAGAACGGTAAGGATTTCGGTCAATTTGACGTCAGCAGTGTGGGTAGCCCGCCCCAACTACCCCCTAGAAACACCCTCACCCGGAGGTACCACCCCGAGGGGGTGAAATGGGGTATGGACCATTTTCGAGAACGGTGGGTGGCACATCCCAAATGCCCCCCATAGAAACACCCCACCCCCATAGAAACACCCCACCCCCACACCGGATCCCATTTTCACCCGCGGTAAGGGTGGGGGTGTTTCTATGACTATATTTGAGGGCGGGCCGCCCACCAATGACGTCATATTGGCCGAAATCCTTACCGTTCTCGATAACGGTCAATACCCCATTATATGGGGTATTTGGGGCGGGCCACCTACACATGCCGTAATATTGACCAACAGAGGCATGTTTTGCGAATAATGAATAAAATGCTCCATACCCCATTTTCACCCCAGCAGGGTGGTACCCTCCAGGGATGAGGGTAGGGTGTCTATATGGGATATTTGGAGCGGGCCACACACCCCTGTCGTCAAATTGGCCGAAATCCTTACCGTTCTCGAACATGGTTCATATCCCATCTTCACCCCTCGGGTGGTAACCCACCCCACCCCGCCCGGATGTGAGGGGTGGGGTGTTTATATGCGTGATTTGAGGTACCCTTCCCCGGGGGTGAGGGTTGTGGTGTTTCTATTCGGTATTTGGGCGTACCCAATTTCCACCTCCTCTGGTGGGACCCCTCCCCCCGGTGAGGGGTGGGTAGGGGTGGTTCTATGGTGTATTTTGATCGTGCCACCCACTCCTGCTGCCAAATTAATTAGCCTAAATCCTTACCGTCCATAACCCTGTTATCCCGGGGTGAGGGGTGATGTTTCTATCGGGTATTATGGGCGAGCCACCCATTCATGCCGTCAAATTCGCCGAAATCCTTCCCGTTCTCAAAAATGGTCCATACCCCATTTTCACCCGTCAGGATGGTACCCCCGGGGTGGTGGTGTTTCTATGGGGTATTTGTGGCGGGCCCCCACCCATGCCCTCAAGAGATATTTTTGAGTTCCAAAAGTCACGTTCGTCCATGATATTAGATAATATCTAACCGTTATACAACAGACCGTGCATTCGTCGTGATTTCTCAAAGCGCACGGGTTATTCCCCTGATTGGGAGATTATATAGCGACAACAGGTCGCGTGATCGGACAATGAATTGACAAGTGGCGATAATAAATAGACAGACCACGCCTCCTATTCTTGCAATTGGACAAGTGAGGCCCACAGGTAACGCAATCGACCAAATCTATGTCGTCCCAGCGGTGGAGAAAAACTCTGTTTTACTACTAAAACCCAGTTTAAACTGGTAGTTTAAACTAGGTCTAAACTGGAGATGCCGATTCGGACCTGAAAGTTTATATCAACGTTTACCACTGTGAATGTGAATTGGCGACACTTCGCAGTTGACGATTTACTATACGTCCGTCTGAACTCAAATTATTGTTCAATGATTGACGTTATGCTCTTCGTTTGTTGTATATAAAGTTACTGTGACATGCAATTTTTAGACAATGACATGGAATGGTTTATTAGCAAAGTCAACATCTAAATTGCAACATGCTATACAACTTATATACATATATACAAACAATACATAACATACATGTACATCAATAAATGAGTTCATCATATTATATGATATTAATAATAAATACAAATAATGCTAATACATTCAAGAATATTTTTTCTTAAATGGTATAACTCATATAATATTTACATTATATGTAATATAATGTAATACTTGCGTCATGGTAACAATATAAACGCTAATTTAAAGAAAATGCTCACCCTTTTCAATATATTTATATTAAGCAGTGACACAACTTTATTTCTGTTAGGATTTTCCCAGTGATACTTCGGGATATAGGTTTCTCGCAGATCGTTAAGTTCTGTACACAAACTAACAAAATGGTATTCATCACAGACATTTTCGCCACATAACGGGCATTTCGTGTCTTTACATGTACTTTTATTCCATATGTGATTGGCTGTTCTAAATTTCAGTAAATAAGTAGGGCATATATACTAAGTATCGGCTCAATCTGACAGAATCCTTTGTTTCGATAAAATATGGCACGGCTTGAGATAGACATATTTAGATTGCCGAAGAGGCAACATGCGTGTTGTTCTATTAATTTCGCTTTCATGCGTTTCATGTCTGTCGTGCTGAGTGGTGACTGATTCTGCCACGAACACATCACTTGCTTTCTCGCGCACCAATACTGTAAATTCCTTTTCTATTCGTGGAGGTATGTTATTCGTTGAATTCGTGGTTTTTCTCAACCACGATATCAACAACCAACGAAATAATTGACCCTTGAATTGAATGAGCAAAAACCCATATAATATACGAGAAGGAAGTGAAGATCGGGCATTACATCTGTTGTTGTAAAATGTCGTAAAATGTATGCAGAAAAATACAGAAGACGAGATGAAACGTAATCTGTTTTCAATACAATATCATTCATTCACCGAATACAACATTGAACATTGATATACTGCATCATCTGATCTCGGCTATGGTAGATTGTATAACAATGCTCAATGCGTTGGTTTCTTTAAAAGGTTATTGATTTACTAGTAACCACGTGCAGACTACATACGACAATAAATACCTACTTGGCCCAAGTTTGAAACGAAGCTGGTATCTATTGTGGTAATGATTGCGTAATGTGCTTTCAGTGCAGGAATACCTCGGGGTCTAATTTCTCAATAGTACACAAATATGTCACGCAGTTGCTATTTTAGGACCTGTTGATGTGCATAAAATGATATCTGATCCACGAATTCATGTACCGACGAAAATGCCTTTTGATGACAAACCACGAAAAATGATGCTAACGAAATCAAAGCAAATCGCAGTGGCAGGTTTCAAGAGGTGATCCCTGAATGAGACCACATATCGAGTCAAGCTCCCATTGTGCAAGTCTAATCTATTATGTCTGATCAATGCATGCAATATAAATAGACACACGTGTGTATACACGTTTTGTGGTAATCGACGTAAAATATTTCTTCTATTAATTTTGGTGAAGATCCCCAACTCCCATCCCCGCCAGTGACAGCACAGAAGATACAATTTTGCTAGTGTAAAACCGCACCGCTATATTCCTGATAAAATGTTACCGCAATTTTACCTCTTATATATGGCGTCATATAGGTGCACCAGATAATTATCTCTGTCCGTAGAAGTTTTACCAAACAGCCGAAAAACTAATGTTTGTCGTTATATAAACCGTTATGAACCTCAGTAATGTATGTTAATATTTCAATAAAGTGAAATATACATAAAATTGCATATTTTAATTGAGGTCCTTATCAGCCGGGCTCCGTATAAGACAGGGTCCGTATGAGCCGAGGTCCGTATAACCCATGGACCGTAACAGTAAATGGTCCGTAACAGTAGGTGGTCCGTAACAGTAGGTGGTCCGTAGCAGTATGTGGTCCGTAACAGTAGGTGGTCCGTAGCAGTATGTGGTCCATAACAGCAGGTGGTCCGTAGCAGCAAGGGTCCGTATCAGCCGCTTATCGTCATGTTAATACCATTTATAAAGGCATATACTTATTATTAAATAAAAAAAAATGGCGCAAAAAGTTGCTAACGAGTTTTTTGTTGGAAACTCTTCATTTGCTCTAATGTTATTACGAGTTCCATTCGGCTGTGCACTAGGTGGAATGCTATCAGCTATTAACCCTTTACCCAACAGAAGGGCCTGTGCCAATGCATTCTCTTATATATGCGAGTCGACCATAGGTCGCCTCGCATATATAAGAGAATGCATTGGCTTAACACATTAAAAATTATAAAATTGTTAAAGAATGTAAGAAAAAATGGTAAAAAGTGTTAAAAAAAGATTTTTTTTAGGCCAATGCATTCTCTTATATATGCGAGGCGACCTATGGTCGACTCGCATATATAAGAGAATGCATTGGCACAGGGGCATAACTGTAACTACCACAATGTGGTCAAGGAGCCGGTTCCAATGATATCCATATTTGTATGGTTCTATTGAGACAGACCGAAGATATTTTAGGCTGTTGAAGCTTTATTTGGCCGGTTTTGGCCGGTTTGTTGGGTAAAGGGTTAACTATGACTAAAACTGGGAGCGGAAACCGATATCGGCAATTTCGAAAAAAAACGTTTCACTCGTTCAACTGTGGCAACTTACAGTGAAAATAACTCTTTCTTCTGTCAACTCAGAGCTACGCGGAAGTATACACACTATACATCGGGTGACAGTGACAAAGAAATTGAAAAATGCGGTTGAAGCAGTTGGCAACAAAGTACTTCTTGTGATATTACATTTTGCTATTGCCACCAAATGATGCACATGCTAACGACGAATTGTACCACAAAAAGTGTTAGACTGATAGATTATGGAAGGCACCCATGATCGACAGACAAGAAATGCCCATTTCGTTACTTGGTTAGCATTGTTCCAGTTGTACCAGAGCTCACTTGCTGATAACTCACGAATGCAATCACGACTGTCCATAAAACATGCGGGGGCCTGGGTGGCTCAATCGGTTAGGGGTACCACTCCAAGCCGTTCGCCCTCCAGCGCTGGCGATAAGGGTTCAAATCCACATATTTCCATCGTGGACTTTGTAACTCGAAATCGTTATCTGGTGAAGTTGCCAGTTACTCGCCGATGGCCGGTGGTTTTCCGCATATGGTTGACGAGTTTATCAGCCAATGAAATCACTGTTAGATTAGTCGCAGGTGTGCGGATTTCCTCCACCACTAAAACTGGCAATGTCGTGATATGGCCTTAGTTGCTAAAGCGACAATAAACCCCAATCAATCAATCAATCAATCCATCAAACATGCGAAAACAACACACACCTGAATGCTTCACATGAAAAAATGGTCAACTTCCATCGAAAAAACAGCCCTCAGAAGGATTGCGGAACGGGCACGGCTGCATCCTCCCGAATGTCTACCAAACATGCTAAGACAACAAACATCTGTCCATCAAACATTCCAAGACAACAAACATCTGTCCATCAAACATGCTAAGACAACATACATCTGAAAGTCTCACACGAAAAATTGGTCAACGTCCATCGAAAAAAGCAGCCCTCATAGCGATTGTGGAACGGGCACGGATGCACCCGCGCAGCCGATGCGTTTATTGATCATGTATATATATATATATATAATACGTGAGGATGGTCGAACGAATGTTCTTTATTAACAGAATATTTCACACTGGCGACTGGGAGTTACATCATTCTCAACGACTCGGCCATTTCAGCTTCGCTCGGAAATAACCTCTTCCATAAATATCAACCATATCTGCCGGACTATTTCAATCATGCGATTGATCATGTGCATACTACCGGGAAATAGTCTAGTCGACGCAATGGCCGAAGTTCAGGCATTGTAAAAGCCTCTATGGGTTGCGAGCTGTGATGATCTAGCACGTTTCTTCTATGAAACTATTCACCGAAAATTCTTAACAAAATTTTATGAAAAACATGTGGCGTTTGAGCACTATAATATTGAGAACTCACTGAAAACAGCTATACGGGATACGAGATTAGGACAGGCAAATAATGTGCATTGGCCACATTGGCGGTACTACCAAACTTTGAGCACTTCGATGTGGAAATTACTTTACACGCGGACGATGGATGTGTTGTCGGTATATTTGACAAAGTATCTTATATCGATCGACCTGTCCAAGTACTGAACAAAATATTGTTGTTGCTTTTCGAGATTAACTTTTGTCAACTATATCATCGATGTAACATCTATCGCGGACAAAATGAAGCCGATACAAAGTGTTCACATGACACGAAAAATGGCGTAATGTGGGTAAAATGTCGCCGGTGGTAGCGGTCTTATCGAGTCATCAAGGGAGATAAACCATGCATGCAATTTACCAGCACATGTAGTGCAACTGAAACCTCTTGTTTAAGACATACAACGGCTATCGATGCCGAAATTATCCATCGCTGCATCATCCTAATTTGAGGCCCTTTAACCCTTTCTAGAGCCCCCCTCCCCCCCATTCAGCTATACTAGTATACATGTGAATGGTTTGTTATTCATACTGTAGGAGGAATGTTCAGGTTATAAAAGCAGACGACAATGTAATAGAAGTGCGGATGGATTTCTATTAAAGTCATGTGAAACACTCCGGTAGGGTGATCAAATAGAAATGGAGAATAATCTTGCTTAAAGTAGTTATTTTTACAGATAGTATATCCAAATTGACAACACACACCGCCAATCTTATATATTAATTAAATAAAATGACTCTCGAATGTGAAATATTTCGTTAGTTTATCCGAGATAGTTGCGTCCCGAATCGAGACGTAAATAAAGACGTTCAGACGATGTTTTCTGTGGAGTGGTTTGGTCAATTTGCTTGATATTTTCGACGATGTTACTAAAATGACACACTCCTCCAGTTGGCATAGCGCCTTGATACTGTTTCGACCGATCGTTTGTTAACTTATTATCTGAACATTTCCAAGGAACTACTCATCAATGAATAGTACAGAAAGGGGTTAACCCTTTACCCAACAGAAGGGCCCTGTGCCAATGCATTCTCTTATATATGCGAGTCGACCATATGTCGCCTCGCATATATAAGAGAATGCATTGGCTTAACACATTAAAAATTATAAAATTGTTAAAGAATGTAAGAAAAAATGGTAAAAAGTGTTAAAAAAAGATTTTTTTTAGGCCAATGCATTCTCTTATATATGCGAGGCGACCTATGGTCGACTCGCATATATAAGAGAATGCATTGGCACAGGGCTAATTGTAACTATCACAATGTGGTCAAGGAGCCGGTTCCAATGATATCCATATTTGTATGGTTCTATTGAGACAGACCGAAGATATTTTAGGCTGTTGAAGCTTTATTTGGCCGGTTCTGGCCGGTTTGTTGGGTAAAGGGTTAATATGGCCCCTAAGTTTATCATACCGTTAAATATTGGTCACCGATCGACTGCAGATGTGATCGATGTGTATCAGCTATTCATCAAAACCCGTCACCAGAATGACGCATATGTTAATTATAAAATTTTCAAAAAACATGTTTCATCCTCATTTGACTAATGAGACTGCGATATGGAGCCCGTGATTTATAGCTGTTTCTTCGTTCTTTTGTTCTTCGGGTCATGTTTCGGCCAGATTCCGATGAATCCTAGGATTCGGGGAGGAATGGGAATGCGGAATTTCCCACAGTTCACCTTTAATGGCATCGGAGGACCATTTGGGATGGGTAATGCCGGTCAAGGAATGACTTTCGAGAACGCGTTCGGACAGAACATGTTAAACGCCATGCCGTTCAATCCACTTGGGAGTGACATGTTCGCTACTGGTGAGAATCGTAATATTAACCCTTTATGTCAGGGTTAATGGACGAGCTACTGGACATTCGTAAACAACATTAGAATAGTCGAGGTCGTAGGCCGAGACCATTCAGTTTATGAATGTCCGGTCGCGAGTCCATTAACTGGCTTAAAACAGTGTTATAATATTTAGGGAGAAATTGCATTCATACAGATGAAAAATTCTGATAAATCTCGATAAATGAGACGTTTAGGAACGGTTTTCTGGGAAAAATATAGTCCTTGGTTAACAACACCACCACCTCCTTGACACGACTCGTGTGAGTGTCAAATTGCATGTGGATTTTGCCGTGAACACAATAGACACAATATAAAGCGATACAGCGGCTAACTCCAATATTGGCAGTGTTAGGAATAAAATATATTAATCCACATAACAAATTTCACTCTGATTAAAGAAACATAACTAAAAGTTATAATGCAGAAACCAAGAATTGTGTGCGTTCTAAGTCTAATGAAAACCTCAAATATGTCAAGTCGAAATAAGCCATAACACGTACAGTAAAAAATTCGACCCTTATTCGAAGTTGACCTGTAACAATCTTGATTTCAATAAAATAATCGGAACTAAAGTCACCATCTGAAAACCTAAAATATTTCAAATTAAAAAACAGGGCCATAACTGAGGTCAGAAAAATCGGACGAAACTAGGTTTTCGAACTCGTCCAAGATATTGTGCCAACCAATTCATAATTTTTGTTTTATTGAAATCGGTTTATATTTATTCGAGATATTGCACTTCCGACACAAAAATGGCGAGAAATCGTCAAACTAAGGGGCATAACTCATGTAAGAAAAATCGGACAAAACTTGTTTTCGAACTCGTCCAAGATATTGTGGCAACCAACTCATAAACAAAAGAGGGTGAGACACATGGACCTGAATAAATGTAATATCTAGGTTTAAGCCTTTCTTACTAAATTCAGTTGTGAAAGTATATATTGGAATGGTCTATTATTCATTTGGAGGGGTTTTCAGGAAAAAAATAGAGCAGACGAAAAGATAATATAGATGCAGAAGGTTTCAATTAATTGGTGGGAAATGTTCAGGTAATAAGTTCAACAAACGACCTGAACAGTTCATAATGGAGCTACGCTCTTCAATGCGTACATAAAGGGCTTATGTGAGGCCTGTTCATGGGACGTTTTAATATGTAACATGTACAGCAAACGTATAAACTCTTTTGATATTAAGCGATATTTGAGTTGCATGCTTTACAGAGGAATGAAGATATAATCGGCTTTAAAGCGACTCATATGAGCTCCCCAATTATCTGTCAGCGGCGACTTCTATCGTTTCAATTAGGTTTATTTAGGCATATTATAGTCATCATCATCATTTATCATCATTTATTCAAAGGACGATTCTGGCTGACTCTTAGTCCCGGTTAGTAGTATATCAACATTAAAAATTAATAACAATAATCAAAAACATATATCAACATAATAAGGGTATGTTTGCACAGTATGGTGTACAGGCATTTTGTCGTAGAAACCGATATGGTGCCAGAATATGAACGTAAACAAGCACATAAAGTACATCTGTACCACAGCTAACTACGTGCGAAGTAAAATCTCTGTAGTTCCTCCTGTAGTGATGCTACCGGAATTTACCTGTAAATAGCCTGCAATAGAGACCTTTCGCAAAAATCACTATTACGATTACGGATAGGCTATATTGTCCTCGTAAGGTTGACACCATAACAATTTACCTACGATGGCTAATTGGTGAGACGACATATGCCCCACTCTATTCAGTTACACATATATTTTATGGAAAAAGAAATGTGTGTCTGTTTCAGATCCCATGTTCTTATCCGTGTGTAATACACCACACGGATAATGTTAGACCGTCCCCAAGCCGGACCGGTGGCACATTCTTGACACATCTGCATGTAACTAAACTGCGAGGGGAATATTTCTTATCAACCCATATATCCTGTGCCAATGCATTCTCTTATATATGCGAGTCGACCATAGGTCGCCTCGCATATATAAGAGAATGCATTGGCCTAACAATTTTCATCATTTGTTATTATTTTTTACAATTTTTTTACAATTTTAATAATTTTTTAAAAATCTAAAAAAAAATTTACGGCCGATTTTACAGACCGTAAATTAGGGCCGATGAGATCGGCCACTGGTACTGAAAGGGTTAAATATGGTATTGGGACAAATTCATACTGGTATATGAGAGAGAAATCACTTCATATCGTGCATAAAGATCGAATTTTGGCCGTGTACTGGCAGGATATTTCCGTATCCGTGATTTTGCGAAAGGTCTCTAATATCTCGCAAGAATCAATCATACAGGTATTTGATGGCAAATTACAGTAGCACCGTTACAAGTTGAACTACAAATTTTTTTACTTCTCGTGTCGTTCACATTAGTAAAGATGCATGTTATGTTTATGTTTCCGTTCATATGCTGGCACCGTGTGGTTTTCTATGACGAATACCCACAAAAACATACCGTGCAAACTTGCCAACGTATGAACGTACCCTAAGGGTAATTCTAACACTCGATTGTGTTTGTGATTCGAAAGTCCTTCTTTCTGGTGTTTTTGTTTTTTTCTTTTTAATTCGGTTCGCAGACCATCTTTAGTATTTTCCTTATTAACCCTTTACCCAACAGAACGCACAGAAACGCCCACATGAAGCTTTAACAGCCTAAATTATCTTGGGTCTGTCTCAATAAAACCATCTTTTTTTAACACTTTTTACCATTTTTTCTTACATTCTTTAACAATTTTAAATTTTGTAATATGTGTTAAGCCAATGCATTCTCTTATATATGCGAGGCGACCTATGGTCGACTCGCATATATAAGAGAATGCATTGGCACAGGGCCGTTCTGTTGGGTAAAGGGTTAAAGTTAATTGTTGAGCTACCAGCGATATCTCTCGTTCCTCTGTTATAGCCATAGTCCGTATGAACGTGTCTATTTTATGTGTTTATCGACCAGTTTTGATCACGTGATCGTTAGACAAGCTCTATGTTTACTGTTTAGACTTGACCGGGAGACTGATACAGGAAACACGTCGTTATACATAACGGAAACTGTCTGACGCTCATGTGTTGTTGACTTGATAAGTAATAGGCAACACACTTCTGGTGATTATTCTAGAGTGTGACCTGCTGATGAACATTCAAGTGTCATCCCACGCAATCCTGAGTGTATAGGAAGTTGTTGACTCAGTGACTCTTAAAGACATATTATGTACTTGTTCGGGTGCGTGAAACTGATAAATTAGTACTCAGGCACTATATATATGACAACTGGAAGAGTGTAACATTCTACTAACATCGCCGAAAATTTGAAGCAAATCGACCGTACACTCCATAGAAAACATCGTCAGAACTACGCTTGATTGTAAATATTTACTACTCGATTCGGGACGCATCTATCGGCGATAAACTAACGAAAACGATTTCGTCATCGAGAGTCACGGCAATTAATTCATATATAAGAATGACGGTGTGTGTTGTCAATTTGGATATACAATTTGTAAAAATTACTACATTGAACAAGATTATTCTCCATTTTATTTGATCACCCTACCGGAGTGTTTCACACCACTTTAACTATTTGATGACTAAAATTTTGCTCTCTTTTTATTAAATCCCTTTACCCAACAGAAGGGCCCTGTGCCAATGCATTCTCTTATATATGCGAGTCGACCATAGGTCGCCTCGCATATATAAGAGAATGCATTGGCTTAACACATTAAAAATTATAAAATTGTTAAAGAATGTAAGAAAAAATGGTAAAAAGTGTTTAAAAAAGTTTTTTTGTTAGGCCAATGCATTCTCTTATATATGCGAGGTGACCTATGGTCGACTCGCATATATAAGAAAATGCATTGGCACAGGGCATAACTATAACCATCACAATGTGGTCAATGAGCCGGTTCCAATGATATCCATATTGGTATGGTTTTATTGAGACAGACCGAAGATATTTTAGGCTGTTGAAGCTTTATTTGGCCGGTTTTGGCCGGTTTGTTGGGTAAAGGGTTAAATGAATATTGATAAATACAGAAAGATATTTACAAAATAACACGAGGATATATACACATAGTATATACATGTCGCCGGTGCAATGGGGATATCTTATACTAAATAAATGTCTTATTTTGTTTATGTTCTACCAGGCGGTACGATGTTGAAGAGTACAATTAAAATTTATCCGCGCGACTTCCGAGAAGGAGCACACGTTAAACATCGGAACTCCTTGTTTGACGGTAATTGTTGACCAGTTTAATTACATTTATCCTTAGGTTACGGGTAGATAACACATGCATGTAATTTCTGTATGTAAAATACATGTATCTTACATGGCCACACCAACAATTGACAACATTAATCACCTGCGCGCAAGCGGTTCATTGTTAACAGGCCAGACAAGTGAGTAGTGCTAAGCGAAGTCAAATTGTTTTCTATCAGTACATTTAAGGCCAGTCCAAAACATGTCTTCTCTTATATACGGATGCGGAAATTAGTCAAGTCTGTGTGATATCTGGCATTTTATTAATGCACGAACACCAGAAGCCATACGTCTGGCATATACAGGCTTGATGTAGAACATTTTCAACCATGATGCTTGTTTGGGTGGGGTTTCGAAAGCTTCAAATCGCTAAGAGACTTAGTTGAATGTATAGGTCGGAATAATCTGGGCAAGAAGGTACAATATGATATGTTTTACTTAAATAGCTCAGAGTTAGCCACCCCGCCTGGTAGCTTTCGGGGTCATATATAGCCCCTGCATGCGTCGGGGAAATCCTATTCCACCACTGCTATAAATAAGAGAGGACTGGTAATTATTTAAATAGAAAGTCTACCATATGGGTTATCCCACGAACAATTATTTTAAGTGGCCTGGCGACTCGGTCCAAGATACCAGCTTATCTACATTCCGACTTAATTGGAACTAGAACTCAGTGCGTTCAACACGTATGCAATGATTGGGTTGTCAGTGGACACATATTACATCGTCTGTATGATCCATGTAAAACGCCAAATACACGATAATTACAGATATTACATGCATGTGTGTATCCACCCTACAAAGGTATTAAATCAGGGTCTCAGGCTAAATATTACTCACTGTCAGGGTCCCAGGCTAAATTTCACTGTCAAGGTACCAGGCTAATTTGTACGCAACTTATTTAACTTTTTATTTAGATTCTATTGTATGAAATGACATGTTTGTCAACTAGAAAAACTCTATGACAAAGAATATTCTATGCATTTATTGCGCACCAATGGCTTATTATAGAGAAATAAAGGAAAAAACAGAAACGTTCAATAAAGAAATGTGAACAATACAAACCTATTACAACAACGTCATTGGCAACGTCAACTTTAACAGAACATTTCTTCACTAAATTATGAGGTATAATCTACTTTAACCCTTTACCCAACAAACCGGCCAAAACCGGCCAAATAAAGCTTCAACAGCCTAAAATATCTTCGGTCTGTCTCAATAGAACCATACAAATATGGATATCATTGGAACCGGCTCCTTGACCACATTGTGATAGTTACAGTTATGCCCTGTGCCAATGCATTCTCTTATATATGCGAGTCGACCATAGGTCGCCTCGCATATATAAGAGAATGCATTGGCCTAAAAAATTGGCTTAAAAATTGGCCTAAAATTGTTTTTCTTACATTCTTTAACAATTTTATAATTTTTAATGTGTTAAGCCAATGCATTCTCTTATATATGCGAGGCGACCTATGGTCGACTCGCATATATAAGAGAATGCATTGGCACAGGGCCCTTCTGTTGGGTAAAGGGTTAAGCACACGTTTGTTCAATTAAATAAAACAATATCGACCTAAATTTTAGTATATTACAAGCTACAATCTTCAGAGTGTGCAATAAACATAGAACATCATAGTTATGAGAACATATAAAAGTTATTACACTTGTTTGTCGTGTCGCGAAGTGTAACTCGAACCTCGGGTTCTCGTTTTACCATCGCGCCTCAACAAACTATATATCTTTAGCCAGTTCACACACTTGTGTTATATCTATTTACATAATACTAGCAGGTGGACCCGACTTCGTCCGGGCTGTTTCCCCTCTGCTTTTCGGCGAATTGACCTTGAATTGTCCATTTTGAAGGTCAAGATCAGGTGGGGTCACGATTTGACCCGTCCAAAACACTGCCCAGACAAAAGTACCCGTCGAAATCAATCCGGTTTTACCCGATTTGACCTTGAATTGATCATTTTGAAGGTCAGGTCGGGGTCACGATTTGACCCGTCCAAAACACTCAGTGGACAAAAGCAACCATATGTATCAAATTTCGTGGAAATCCCATCAAAATTCGCGAATTGACCTTGAATTGACCAGATTTCAATGTCAAGGTCACGTCGCACGGGCAAATGAATAGGCTTATGAGACTCCCCATACGAAAGTATCCCTAGACACTAATTTTCATCGAAATCCCGTGATATTCGGGCGTTTTGACCTTGAAATGACCCGATTTCAAGGTCAAGGTCACGTCGCACGGGGAAATTAATAGGCCTATGCCACTTCCCGGCCGAAAGCATCCCCACATACCAAGTTTCATCGAAATCGGGTCCGCCGTTTTCGAGTTCATCGCGAACACACACACAGACACACAGATCTTCCAAAATATATAATAGATAGTTTTGATGTTTTAGAGGGACACACACATTGTTTATGTAATTTTATTTTATTTTTCAATAAAAAAAATATATTATTTTACATTATAGGTCTAGTTTATGACATATTTAGTTTTTAACATTTTGTAAACAAAAGCAGAACATTGTGTTACTGGGACATTATTTATGTTGTTGTAACTGGAGGTATGGAACCATGAATGCATCTTTAAAGACTTCATATGCTGCAAGAATATTTATCCAAGTCATTTAATTTAGAAAAATCGGGCCCCGATGATTTCTTCAATAATGAGTGTTATTTTTCAGCATATCGTGCAAATAGGTTCACATTGGACTTATTTGATTCTGAAGTAAGCCCATAGTAGACTTATAGCCGTTATTTCGTTTAATGGCGCAGGCCACAATGAAAACGCATTATAAAGAGCGTACCGGATCATCTGGTAAGTCGGTATATACGAAGAGTAGAATGCAGGCCACAATGAAAACGCATTATAAAGAGCGTACCGGATCATCTGGTAAGTCGGTATATACGAAGAGTTATAAAATAAGGCCGATATGAACCTATTTAAATTTAAATAAGTCCATATGGAACTTATATTTTGTTGAACGTTTAAGTCCATATGGGGCTTATTTCACATCTAAATAACTCCAACCTGAGCTTATTTTAGTCCCATGAAATAAGTTCACTATGATCTTATTTCCACAAAAACAGGCTGTATTTTATACTATTCCTGGTCAGCCTGTTCTCGTGAAAATAAGCACATAACGGGTGTATCTTAATGAACAAAATACGTTCATATTGACATTATTTAACCCTTTACCCAACATAACGGCCCTGTGCCAATGCATTCTCTTATATATGCGAGTCGACCATAGGTCGCCTCGCATATATAAGAGAATGCATTGGCTTAACACATTAAAAATTATAAAATTGTTAAAGAATGTAAGAAAAAATGGTAAAAAGTGTTAACCCTGTGGTCGACTCGCATATATAAGAGAATGCATTGGCACAGGGCATAACTGTAACCATCACAATGTGGTCAATGAGCCGGTTCCAATGATATCCATATTTGTATGGTTTTATTGAGACAGACCAAAGATAATTTAGGCTGTTGCAGCTTTATTTGGCCGTTTTTGGCCGGTTTGTTGGGTAAAGGGTTAACATCAATATACGCTCTCTATTGACGTAAAATGCGTTTTTAAACAGTCCAAAGTGAGAGCATTTCCATTCGAAATACGCTCATTGACATTATTTAATCTACATTTTTTCATCGACACGACTTCCCTCATGCCTGCTCTATATAATGTGTTTTGACGGCGGTCCGCATCAAACAACGGAATAACGGGTGTACGCTCACTATGGGCTTATTTCAGAATCAACCCCGTCCAATATATACCTATGTGCATATTTAGGTCTAATATGAACCTGAATGTATTTGAATGAGGATATGTTGTCCTGGTATGATACAAAAAAGAGCGATCGTCTCATTTCTGTGCGAAAATAAAAACCACTTTGCCAAGATTTTGTTCCAGAGAAAAGAAAGCCTAGATATAGATCGATATTTCGTTATCGACTCATTTTATCCATCCACTCAAATAACAGACATAATTGTGATGTCCAAATGACGATTATAAAGAGTTACTTGTAATTATATGAAGTTTTATCATCTATGATATGGCGAGTTTGTGCTTTCACTGCCCAATAATGATATATATTAAAGAGCGTTACCAACTGCAATAATATATTATGCATTCAATGAAATTGGATAATTGAGACTTCCATAAATTCAGATCATGTTTGAAAATCGTACAGATGTTCGTCGGTAACAGGGTTCCTACAGTAATGCCCTAAGTAATCGACCCCATAACCACAGCAGAATTATAGGTAACTTTTCAGGATTTATTCGGAAATATGGCTTGTCCATATTTCCGACTAAATCCTGAAAAGTTACCCATAATTCTGCTGTGGTTAAGGGGTCGATTACTCAGGGCATTATTGTATTCTCAGCCACGTCGCCTTGCTCGGGCTGTACAGAGAGCTTTCCGATGAATGGCAACAAGCCACATTTCCGACAAATCCTGAAAAGTTACCCATAATTCTGCTGTGGTTAAGGGGTCGATTACTTAGGGCATTATTGTATTCACAGCCACGTCGCCTTGCTCGGGCTGTATATAGAGCTTTCCGATGAATGGCAACAAGCCACATTTCCGACTAAATCCTGAAAAATTACCCATAATTCTGCTGTGGTCAAGGAGGCGATTATTTAGGGCATAACGAAGTTAGGCTCGCATGCGGTCACACGGTCAAACGACTCAACCTTAATTGACATTGAACCTATTAATTGTTTGCCCCTATCGCATTGAACCTATTAATTGTTTTGCCCCTATCGCATTGCACCTATTAATTGTTTGCCCCTATCGCATTGAACCTATTAATTGTTTGCCCCTATCGCATTGCGATTATCTCTGTCCGATATGATTCCACAAAACAACAATCTGTACGATTCTATACCAGAAAATAATTAGATCGGATCCATTAACCCTTGCATTACGGGAGCTTCCTGGAATTTTGATAAAACCCTGTGCCAGTGCATTCACTTCTAAAGGCGAGTCTCCCTATTCGCACATGTAAGAGAATACATTGGTCTAACAATATATGCCGTCACCTTTTAAGCCAGTGAATTTTATTATATATGCGAGGTTCCCTATGCGAGACTCGCATATAATATGATAATTCACTGGCACAGGATATCCAATACTGAAACAGCGCAGCTCCGGTCACGAAAGGGTTAACATAAGGTTTGGATGGCCAGATAAGGACTTTCAAGGGAGGAAGTTTCAACACACATTTTGAATTTTTGTCAGCCTGGTATTCATTCCATGCAATGATTGCCTCTGACTCTGATAAAGAGCGCTTATGCTTTCATCGACCAAAAGTGGTATTTAATAAAGAGCGTCATCAATATTAATTGTTTCATTCGTTTTTAACGTAAAGCTGATGGGTGATTTTGTGTGTTTATGCGATGGCTGTGCCATGGTTAGCTGGTGTTGGCAAGTATGTTTTCCCTTTTGGTTGCCTTTGAAGCTGAACATCAACGTGGGCAATTTTGACAAATTAGATACCAAATCGGACTTATTTTCTGATATGGCGGAATAAAACCATGTCTCCGAGCAGGTAACACGACTGACATGGTGTAAGCGAACTCATGCAACCCCCTGCACACCGGAATGACAAAGATAAAGTCAGAATGTCGCACTGCATGGCCGGTGGACAAAAAGGCCTTTCAGATAGTCATACAAGTAGATTGGGGGAAATGGCAAATGGCTAAAACATATATGTGACCCGTCATATCAAATCCAGTCGTAAGTCGGAATTTTTTTTACCCTGTGCCAATGCATTCTCTTATACATGCGAGTCGACCATAGGTCGCCTCGCATATATAAGAGAATGCATTGGCCTAACAATTGTTTACAATTTTAATAATTTTTTCTTGTATTCTTTAACAATTTTATAATTTCACCCATACAGAGCCCCAGACAAACATGAGCAGACGACACTCTTCTATATGCTTCTATATATGTGTGGGGCTCCTGCAGGGTAATGGATGTTTTTTTTATTTTATGTCCTAAAAATTGTAAGAAATATTTATTTAAAAAAAATGATAAAAAATTGTTAGGCCAATGCATTCTCTTATATATGCGAGGCGACCTATGGTCGACTCGCATATATAAGAGAATGCATTGGCACAGGGTAAAAAAAATCCCGACTTACGACTGGATTTGATATGGCGGGTCACATATGTCGTATGAACTTCCCCACAGTAAATCGGTATAATGCACGGTTTGTATGGAAGTATATACAAACATTTGGTATAGTCGTGAGTTGATTGTGATCAATATGTTTCTGTAACCTTTATTTATTTTAATGGCCATTTCTTTAGTTATCTATAGCATATATATGCTGTATAGATGCAGACATATATATTTAAATTTGTTAACATGCATATAGTTTTAACAACATAGTAATAATAGAAAATTAAATGTTACGGCATACTGCCAGGGTCGACTTAGCCTTGGATTCTGACTGTCTTTCCCTCAACCCCCTTAGTTACAGAAGTATATCAGGTTGACAAGCATGGTACTTTTTTGGCAGTCCTAAGGCTATTTTGGGAGGAAGGTACCTTGCTAATGCAGCTGTTTTGGGCTGTCGTGTTTAATTAAGATAATGCGATGGGAGATGCAAGTCTCCGCACAATCGAGTCCTAACGTGTATAGATCTGTATCTGTATCTGTAGATATTCAGCGCAGGAACCAATTCTGGTTGTAGA
Source organism: Siphonodentalium dalli (assembly GCA_032622095.1). Classification (NCBI taxonomy): domain Eukaryota; kingdom Metazoa; phylum Mollusca; class Scaphopoda; order Gadilida; family Siphonodentaliidae; genus Siphonodentalium; species Siphonodentalium dalli. The sequence continues at coordinate 252,116,645 of CP136063.1, forward strand.
CGCATTGGTCCAGGTGCTACCATGGTCGAGTAACTTTATAACCCTGTGGTGACTCCAGTAGCGTTCTTTAACGTGCACACACCGAGGCGTCTACACGGGTCAGCCATTAATGTCCGCGCCCGATCGGACAGCGTACTGCACCCACGACAACATACCTGGACAAGTGTTGTAGTGGGGGGGGGGGGGGGGGGTCGGCATTTGACATTCGGATCTTTATTCAGTGACCTCGAAGAATGAGACTTTTCAGCTTTCAGCCTGACAAACTTGGTATCTGACCGTGTTCTGATTTTTGTCAGAATACCCTGACCAGGTTGCGATCCTCGGCCCGCTAGCACGAGAGACCAGTACGCTACCTCTCGGCTACCGACTTCCCTACATATAACAGATATATTTGTAATTTATTAACCATTTTTGTTTCGGAATTGATGATTCTGTATTAAAAGATCCCAAACTTACGAAAGGATGGCTCACATTTACACGGGTGCGAGTGACCAGGAATATATATAGAGATGTCTATTCGCCCCCAAATTTAGCCGCACTAAAATAACGTGGCAGCAGAAGCCTCGAAATGTGAAAATGTTTGAATATTGACTATGCACCCATTATGAGAGGCAGTAAGAATGGGATATTTACAACACAAAGAAGGAAATAATGATCATATAATCATAAAATAATCATTAATGAGAGAACGTCAGATTTTATGAAGATAAAAGTTAATTACTTCTTGCATAGGGTGCACCACAAGGTGATCTAATGTGTTATTCTTTATCATTGAATGGTATGTCCATAAAACAACAATGTATTCCACGTGTTTGAGCTTAACTTAACAGTGACTTTTGGTCACAGGAGACCATTACTCTTCTGTGTTGGGTCACAACCCTTTCAAAGTGATTGATCTCGTTCGGTGATTTGCGTACATTGTTTTATGCTGATTGCGTAATTAAGATGACGGGTGATAAATATTGTATTAGTAACGTATCACTCGTAATGCTGACACTAAAGAAGTGATGGAGATGTAGATTTTATCGCATTTCACATTAAAATCTTCGTATATCACGGGCTGACTGCACACTTGCATTCACAATCGAGCTCATCCCAAAACGGACACGAAGTTGTGCAGATATGACGAATTTAGCAGTTATAGTTCCTGTACTATTCGGAATTGTGTTCTCACTATGCTCATGCCAGATGAATATGAATCAAATCAGGAATAGGAATCGTAATAACGACAAATTTGGATTTGGCTTCAAAAATACCCAGATGTTACCCAAAGATACCGCTATTAATAGCGAAACGCCGTTCCAATTCGGCAGCGTTAATTTCCAAAGCGCGTTGGGAGTCGGCCAGCAGGACTTCTCTCCGTACAACCCACTGACCAACATATATTCACAAAGTAAGTGTCCGTGTTTTTTAATGTTAAATAGATAGATTTAAATTCACTCAAGTCGTCATATATAACATACATAATTGAGACACAATTAATACACAATTTTGAGTACAATAGAATGTTGCGCATTCGTGACATTGTTAGTAAAATGGGTGGCAGGCTAAATCAACAAATGTATATAGTAACTAGCTGGTGGGCCCGACTTCGTCCGGGCTGTTTCCCCTCTGCTTTCCTGCGAAAGGCGCGATTTGACCTTGAATTGACCATTTGAAGGTCAAGGTCAGGTCGGGGTCACGATTTGACCCGTCCAAAACACTCCCCGGACAAAAGTACCCCTATGTATCAAATTTCGTCGAAATCCGTCTGGCAGTAAACTGTTTTCACGGCCATTGCTAATAAACAGACAAACAGAAGTACCAAAATATATATTAGACTAGCAGGTTAGTCCGCCACTGGCGGCAATCGTCAGAAACATGACAATTTTAAATATTTTAACTTAATTTTATAATTCAATTTTTTGTTTTTCAATTTTACCCGATTTGACATTGAATTGATCATTTTCAAGGTCAAGGTCAGGTCTGTGTCACAATTTAACCCGTCCATGACACTTCCCGTAGGTAGCAAGTTTGAGCTCAATCGGTTCGAGTCTATACAGGTGGTAAATGGGATAGGATCACTATATATATAGGGGTGGGGCAAGGGTTGAGTGGGTTTAGATTGTTGGATTTCACTTGAACTATATGTATCGATCAGAATCGATTAATCACCAACAAATAATGCTAACCACTGTCAAATATTGTTTGAAAATACGTGTTATATATCAACATTTTGTTCAACGCAATTTGATATCGATCGAGAGTATGTCGGTCGGCTCGTCGAATATTTGACAGGCCACTAATATTTCAGGTGGTGAAAAAAAAACAGATTTTAAAAATCGATATCATTCTGATAACTCTGATAACTAAGATGGGTGGGTTCCTCGACTAAATCAGATATATATTTACCCCCCCCCCCGAAGCCAAAGAGGTTGTAATTTGGAGCATAAATTCGGAATATGTATTTTTAAATTAAGAGCGTTTTGATGATATTGAAATTGGTTGTATAATCCCTTACAATTCTATTATTTCTAATTAGATCTCGCTCCGACAAATTGTACCCCCCCCCCAGTTTTTCGTTTTATACCAGTTCAATCCAATGAGAATATCACCTCGCGCATACGGCCAGATAGAAAACCATTGTTCTATTTACACTATCTGGCTGCAGTATACATTTTCTGGCCATTTTGGTTTCTAGTGAATAAACGCAGTTAGTTTGTCCGACTTTATCGGCAAAATACAGAAATAGTTTTACCAAAAATAAAAAGTGAACCGGAGACAGGTATTTTTTTGTTTACCAGCATATCGATGCAACATAACTATACATTGTACAGTTAGATTGAGTCATAGACGTACAGGTGCCCGCATGTTTAGGGGTGTGGTGGTGGTGGGAGGGGGGGGGGGGGGGGGGGGGGGTTGAGACGTTTTGTCCGAATTGTTTTACATTATACATTGTGATTGTATATTCATGGTTGTAACACAGTGTTTGTAGAATATACTTTATATATACACAGAAATATAACAAAATAGATTAGAATTAACCTTAAATATGTATAATTGGGCAGAAATGTGAAAATTCAATTTGACCGAATTTGACCGAAAAATATCTCCAATTTGCCCGAATTTTGAATTTTCAAAACGTTTTGGGGAGGCCGGAGCTCTCCCACCCCCCCCCCTGGCCCGTATGGCTATGGATTGAGCACAGAGACATTCATCAGCACAGTACCTCCCACACTATAAAGAGCAAGTTTCAATCATCTCCGCCAGCCTTTAACAACAGTTTTGATATAGGTGATCGTAAAGACAATACTCCACTTTTGCATGGCTCTCCGAATATACAGGATTTTATTGGTATAAGTGTAGCCTCACTTCTTTTCCAAAATGCAGCACAGTCATCTCTGTAGACCACGTGCACCTGTTTTCTTCAGATATCCGGGGTAGAAAATAATATATATGAATCGAGGGCACATTTCCCGAAAATCGTTCAGAGCAAATACCAAAGGGTACTATGCAAGAAGGACAACTCTATTTTGTAAGCAGCCTAAATCACGGACAATTGTATTTCAACCACAAAGATTTACCACGATGTTACGATCGATATATTAATTATTTGTGTATAAATGCATAATAAAGTTCTCTTAAACAACTATTGTATGCCTTTATACACAAACAATATACAAAGTTCTATCTGTCTTTTATTCACACAATAGCTATTTGTAGTCTTGAAATCGGGATTTATAAAAAAATATGTTGTTGTAATTGTGGTTCGGAAGATATAGAAAATCTTTAAAGAGACTTACAATCTTCAATCCTAAATTTAAATTGAACCTAGTAATCTCTTTGTCCTCGTTATCTGGGTCAGGAACCTAAGTCACTATTAAATGTAATCTCTAAACCGTCGCTTCAGACGTTCAGGAACCTACGTCACTATTAAATGTAATCTCTAAACCGTCGCTTCAGACGTTCAGGAACCTACGTCACTATTAAATGTAATCTCTAAACCGTCGATTCAGACGTTCAGGAACCTACGTCACTATTAAATGTAATTTCTAAACCGTCGCTTCAGACGTTCAGGAACCTACGTCACTATTAAATGTAATCTCTAAACCGTCGCTTCAGACGTTAAGGAACCTACGTCACTATTAAATGTAATCTCTAAACCGTCGATTCAGACGTTCAGGAACCTACGTCACTATTAAATGTAATATATAAACCGTCGCTTCAGACGTTCAGGAACCTACGTCACTATTAAATGTAATCTCTAAACCGTCGCTTCAGACGTTAAGGAACCTACGTCACTATTAAATGTAATCTCTAAACCGTCGCTTCAGACGTTCAGGAACCTACGTCACTATTAAATGTAATCTCTAAACCGTCGCTTCTGACATTCAGGAACATACGTCACTATTAAATGTAATCTCTAAACCGTCGCTTCAGACATTCAGGAACATACGTAACTATTAAATGTAATCTCTAAACCGTCGCTTCTGACATTCAGGAACCTACGTCACTATTAAATGTAATATCTAAACCGTCGCTTCAGACGTTCAGGAACCTATGCCACTATTAAATGTAATATCTAAACCGTCGCTTCAGACGTTCAGGAACCTACGCCACTATTAAATGTAATCTCTAAACCGTCGCTTCAGACGTTCAGGAACCTACGTCACTATTAAATGTAATCTCTAAACCGTCGATTCAGACGTTCAGGAACCTACGTCACTATTAAATGTAATATCTAAACCGTCGCTTCAGACGTTCAGGAACCTACGTCACTATTAAATGTAATCTCTAAACCGTCGCTTCAGACGTTAAGGAACCTACGTCACTATTAAATGTAATCTCTAAACCGTCGCTTCAGACTTTCAGGAACCTACGTCACTATTAAATGTAATCTCTAAACCGTCGCTTCAGACGTTCAGGAACCTACGTCACTATTAAATGTAATCTCTAAACCGTCGCTTCAGACGTTCAGGAACCTACGTCACTATTAAATGTAATCTCTAAACCGTCGCTTCTGACGTTCAGGAACATACGTCACTATTAAATGTAATATCTAAACCGTCGCTTCAGACGTTAAGGAACCTACGTCACTATTAATTGTAATCTCTAAACCGTCGCTTCAGACGTTCAGGAACCTACGTCACTATTAAATGTAATCTCTAAACCGTCGCTTCTGACATTCAGGAACATACGTCACTATTAAATGTAATCTCTAAACCGTCGCTTCAGACATTCAGGAACATACGTAACTATTAAATGTAATCTCTAAACCGTCGCTTCTGACATTCAGGAACCTACGTCACTATTAAATGTAATATCTAAACCGTCGCTTCAGACGTTCAGGAACCTATGCCACTATTAAATGTAATATCTAAACCGTCGCTTCAGACGTTCAGGAACCTACGCCACTATTAAATGTAATCTCTAAACCGTCGCTTCAAACGTTCAGGAACCTACGTCACTATTAAATGTAATCTCTAAACCGTCGCTTCAGACATTCGCTGTTGTCTGAAATTCATCCAGTGGATGTTGCAGGAGTTATTTTACTTACGAGTGAAAGGGGTTATGTGAATTTTTATAAAAATTATATTAAATGGCTGGGGTGTGTTTAATGTTCAAAATATGGACACAATCGATACATAATTTCCTTGTAACTTTCTCTCATAAATATCAGTTTTCTTTGCTGATTTCTGAATGTACATTGTGAATTTCAAAAGCTTGTGTACTTGTTTATCCCGTCAGATAAACGTTCTTTGCAGTTTAACAGCAGAATTATGGGTAACTTTTCAGGATTTAGTCGGAAATATGGCTTGTTGCCATTCATCGGAAAGCTCTCGCCGTTAAACAAATTTAAGATCAAAATCGCATTGGGTTAGAGACTTTGTTGATGACTTAGTTTTCTGGCGCTGGTTGTGGTGATCAAAATAGTACACGACATACTACACACCAACGTGTCATGCCCATAACTGTTACTGGGTGAAAATTATTAGCTGCATGATTTCCACTCAGAAGTAAAGCTCTTTATTTTCACCATGATACCTGGAGCAAATTAGCATAGAACGCTCTCCATTCCTACATTCCGGACACAGATTTATCTTATTCGATAACATCCACAACTATAAGAACAATTTTCGCCAGGGGCAGATATTCTGTTCATGCGTGTTTCGTGTATTCATCAATAACGTGTATTGTCTACTAAATCAAGTAATGACATTTAGACAACATTAATTAACATACATGTATGTACATAACATTTACAGACTACGCGCGTGCGTAGAAGTATTGCCACCCACAGTAGGGCAGCTGCGATCAAACTACAGCTGCACACATTACATGGGGGTCACAACAATGCATGCAGCTCATATCTACCCACAACTATCAGCTGCTGCGGTCACACCCTCACTCCCACCATGTACGGCGTTGAGCGGGGCCCGATCGGCCCAGACATCGATATACCCGCTCCACACGAGACAAATGTACGTGTTGAGCGGGGCGCGATCGGCCCAGACATCGATATACCCGCTCCACACGAGACAAATGTACGTGTTGAGCGGGGCCCGATCGGCCCAGACATCGATATACCCGCTCCACACGAGGCAAATGTACGTGTTGGGTGGGGCCCGATCGGCCCAGACATCGATATACCCGCTCCACACGAGGCAAATGTACGTGTTGGGTTGGGCCCGATCGGCCCAGACATCGATATACCCGCTCCACACGAGGCAAATGTACGTGTTGAGCGGGGCCCGATCGGCCCAGACATCGATATACCCGCTCCACACGAGGATAATGTACGTGTTGAGCGGGGCGCGATCGGCCCAGACATCGATATACCCGCTCCACACGAGCATAATGTACGTGTTGGGTGGGGCGCGATCGGCCCAGACATCGATATACCCGCTCCACACGAGACAAATGTACGTGTTGAGCGGGGCGCGATCGGCCCAGACATCGATATACCCGCTCCACACGAGGATAATGTACGTGTTGAGCGGGGCCCGATCGGCCCAGACATCGATATACCCGCTCCACACGAGGATAATGTACGTGTTGAGCGGGGCGCGATCGGCCCAGACATCGATATACCCGCTCCACACGAGGATAATGTACGTGTTGAGCGGGGCCCGATCGGCCCAGACATCGATATACCCGCTCCACACGAGACAAATGTACGTGTTGGGTGGGGCCCGATCGGCCCAGACATCGATATACCCGCTCCACACGAGGCAAATGTACGTGTTGAGCGGGGCGCGATCGGCCCAGACAACGATATACCCGCTCCACACGAGGATAATGTACGTGTTGAGCGGGGCCCGATCGGCCCAGACATCGATATACCCGCTCCACACGAGGATAATGTACGTGTTGAGCGGGGCCCGATCGGCCCAGACATCGATATACCCGCTCCACACGAGACAAATGTACGTGTTGAGCGGGGCCCGATCGGCCCAGACATCGATATACCCGCTCCACACGAGACAAATGTACGTGTTGGGTGGGGCCCGATCGGCCCAGACATCGATATACCCGCTCCACACGAGACAAATGTATTTGTTGAGCGGGGCCCGATCGGCCCAGACATCGATATACCCGCTCCACACGAGGCAAATGTACGTGTTGGGTGGGGCCCGATCGGCCCAGACATCGATATACCCGCTCCACACGAGACAAATGTACGTGTTGAGCGGGGCCCGATCGGCCCAGACATCGATATACCCGCTCCACACGAGGATAATGTACGTGTTGAGCGGGGCGCGATCGGCCCAGACATCGATATACCCGCTCCACACGAGGATAATGTACGTGTTGAGCGGGGCCCGATCGGCCCAGACATCGATATACCCGCTCCACACGAGACAAATGTACGTGTTGAGCGGGGCGCGATCGGCCCAGACATCGATATACCCGCTCCACACGAGGATAATGTACGTGTTGAGCGGGGCCCGATCGGCCCAGACATCGATATACCCGCTCCACACGAGACAAATGTACGTGTTGAGCGGGGCCCGATCGGCCCAGACATCGATATACCCGCTCCACACGAGGATAATGTACGTGTTGAGCGGGGCCCGATCGGCCCAGACATCGATATACCCGCTCCACACGAGGATAATGTACGTGTTGAGCGGGGCCCGATCGGCCCAGACATCGATATACCCGCTCCACACGAGACAAATGTACGTGTTGAGCGGGGCCCGATCGGCCCAGACATCGATATACCCGCTCCACACGAGGATAATGTACGTGTTGAGCGGGGCGCGATCGGCCCAGACATCGATATACCCGCTCCACACGAGGATAATGTACGTGTTGAGCGGGGCCCGATCGGCCCAGACATCGATATACCCGCTCCACACGAGGCAAATGTACGTGTTGAGCGGGGCCCGATCGGCCCAGACAACGATATACCCGCTCCACACGAGACAAATGTACGTGTTGAGCGTGGCCCGATCGGCCCAGACATCGATATACCCGCTCCACACGAGACAAATGTACGTGTTGAGCGGGGCCCGATCGGCCCAGACAACGATATACCCGCTCCACACGAGACAAATGTACGGCGTTGAGCGGGGCCCGATCGGCCCAGACATCGATATACCCGCTCCACACGAGACAAATGTACGTGTTGGGTGGGGCCCGATCGGCCCAGACATCGATATACCCGCTCCACACGAGACAAATGTACGTGTTGAGCGGGGCCCGATCGGCCCAGACATCGATATACCCGCTCCACACGAGACAAATGTACGTGTTGAGCGGGGCCCGATCGGCCCAGACATCGATATACCCGCTCCACACGAGGATAATGTACGTGTTGGGTGGGGCCCGATCGGCCCAGACATCGATATACCCGCTCCACACGAGACAAATGTACGTGTTGGGTGGGGCCCGATCGGCCCAGACATCGATATACCCGCTCCACACGAGACAAATGTACGTGTTGAGCGGGGCCCGATCGGCCCAGACATCGATATACCCGCTCCACACGAGACAAATGTACGTGTTGAGCGGGGCCCGATCGGCCCAGACAACGATATACCCGCTCCACACGAGACAAATGTACGTGTTGGTGGGACCCGATCGGCCCAGACATCGATATACCCGCTCCACACGAGACAAATGTACGTGTTGAGCGGGGCCCGATCGGCCCAGACAACGATATACCCGCTCCACACGAGGATAATGTACGTGTTGAGCGGGGCGCGATCGGCCCAGACATCGATATACCCGCTCCACACGAGGATAATGTACGTGTTGAGCGGGGCCCGATCGGCCCAGACATCGATATACCCGCTCCACACGAGGCAAATGTACGTGTTGGGTTGGGCCCGATCGGCCCAGACATCGATATACCCGCTCCACACGAGGCAAATGTACGTGTTGAGCGGGGCCCGATCGGCCCAGACATCGATATACCCGCTCCACACGAGGATAATGTACGTGTTGAGCGGGGCGCGATCGGCCCAGACATCGATATACCCGCTCCACACGAGCATAATGTACGTGTTGGGTGGGGCGCGATCGGCCCAGACATCGATATACCCGCTCCACACGAGACAAATGTACGTGTTGAGCGGGGCGCGATCGGCCCAGACATCGATATACCCGCTCCACACGAGGATAATGTACGTGTTGAGCGGGGCCCGATCGGCCCAGACATCGATATACCCGCTCCACACGAGGATAATGTACGTGTTGAGCGGGGCGCGATCGGCCCAGACATCGATATACCCGCTCCACACGAGGATAATGTACGTGTTGAGCGGGGCCCGATCGGCCCAGACATCGATATACCCGCTCCACACGAGACAAATGTACGTGTTGGGTGGGGCCCGATCGGCCCAGACATCGATATACCCGCTCCACACGAGGCAAATGTACGTGTTGAGCGGGGCGCGATCGGCCCAGACAACGATATACCCGCTCCACACGAGGATAATGTACGTGTTGAGCGGGGCCCGATCGGCCCAGACATCGATATACCCGCTCCACACGAGGATAATGTACGTGTTGAGCGGGGCCCGATCGGCCCAGACATCGATATACCCGCTCCACACGAGACAAATGTACGTGTTGAGCGGGGCCCGATCGGCCCAGACATCGATATACCCGCTCCACACGAGACAAATGTACGTGTTGGGTGGGGCCCGATCGGCCCAGACATCGATATACCCGCTCCACACGAGACAAATGTATTTGTTGAGCGGGGCCCGATCGGCCCAGACATCGATATACCCGCTCCACACGAGGCAAATGTACGTGTTGGGTGGGGCCCGATCGGCCCAGACATCGATATACCCGCTCCACACGAGACAAATGTACGTGTTGAGCGGGGCCCGATCGGCCCAGACATCGATATACCCGCTCCACACGAGGATAATGTACGTGTTGAGCGGGGCGCGATCGGCCCAGACATCGATATACCCGCTCCACACGAGGATAATGTACGTGTTGAGCGGGGCCCGATCGGCCCAGACATCGATATACCCGCTCCACACGAGACAAATGTACGTGTTGAGCGGGGCGCGATCGGCCCAGACATCGATATACCCGCTCCACACGAGGATAATGTACGTGTTGAGCGGGGCCCGATCGGCCCAGACATCGATATACCCGCTCCACACGAGACAAATGTACGTGTTGAGCGGGGCCCGATCGGCCCAGACATCGATATACCCGCTCCACACGAGGATAATGTACGTGTTGAGCGGGGCCCGATCGGCCCAGACATCGATATACCCGCTCCACACGAGGATAATGTACGTGTTGAGCGGGGCCCGATCGGCCCAGACATCGATATACCCGCTCCACACGAGACAAATGTACGTGTTGAGCGGGGCCCGATCGGCCCAGACATCGATATACCCGCTCCACACGAGGATAATGTACGTGTTGAGCGGGGCGCGATCGGCCCAGACATCGATATACCCGCTCCACACGAGGATAATGTACGTGTTGAGCGGGGCCCGATCGGCCCAGACATCGATATACCCGCTCCACACGAGGCAAATGTACGTGTTGAGCGGGGCCCGATCGGCCCAGACAACGATATACCCGCTCCACACGAGACAAATGTACGTGTTGAGCGTGGCCCGATCGGCCCAGACATCGATATACCCGCTCCACACGAGACAAATGTACGTGTTGAGCGGGGCCCGATCGGCCCAGACAACGATATACCCGCTCCACACGAGACAAATGTACGGCGTTGAGCGGGGCCCGATCGGCCCAGACATCGATATACCCGCTCCACACGAGACAAATGTACGTGTTGGGTGGGGCCCGATCGGCCCAGACATCGATATACCCGCTCCACACGAGACAAATGTACGTGTTGAGCGGGGCCCGATCGGCCCAGACATCGATATACCCGCTCCACACGAGACAAATGTACGTGTTGAGCGGGGCCCGATCGGCCCAGACATCGATATACCCGCTCCACACGAGGATAATGTACGTGTTGGGTGGGGCCCGATCGGCCCAGACATCGATATACCCGCTCCACACGAGACAAATGTACGTGTTGGGTGGGGCCCGATCGGCCCAGACATCGATATACCCGCTCCACACGAGACAAATGTACGTGTTGAGCGGGGCCCGATCGGCCCAGACATCGATATACCCGCTCCACACGAGACAAATGTACGTGTTGAGCGGGGCCCGATCGGCCCAGACAACGATATACCCGCTCCACACGAGACAAATGTACGTGTTGGTGGGACCCGATCGGCCCAGACATCGATATACCCGCTCCACACGAGACAAATGTACGTGTTGAGCGGGGCCCGATCGGCCCAGACAACGATATACCCGCTCCACACGAGACAAATGTACGTGTTGGGTGGGGCCCGATCGGCCCAGACATCGATATACCCGCTCCACACGAGACAAATGTACGTGTTGGGTGGGGCCCGATCGGCCCAGACATCGATATACCCGCTCCACACGAGGATAATGTACGTGTTGGGTGGGGCCCGATCGGCCCAGACATCGATATACCCGCTCCACACGAGACAAATGTACGTGTTGGGTGGGGCCCGATCGGCCCAGACATCGATATACCCGCTCCACACGAGACAAATGTACGTGTTGAGCGGGGCCCGATCGGCCCAGACATCGATATACCCGCTCCACACGAGACAAATGTACGTGTTGAGCGGGGCCCGATCGGCCCAGACAACGATATACCCGCTCCACACGAGACAAATGTACGTGTTGGTGGGACCCGATCGGCCCAGACATCGATATACCCGCTCCACACGAGACAAATGTACGTGTTGAGCGGGACCCGATCGGCCCAGACATCGATATACCCGCTCCACACGAGACAAATGTACGTGTTGGGTGGGGCCCGATCGGCCCAGACATCGATATACCCGCTCCACACGAGACAAATGTACGTGTTGAGCGGGGCCCGATCGGCCCAGACATCGATATACCCGCTCCACACGAGACAAATGTACGTGTTGAGCGGCGCCCGATCGGCCCAGACATCGATATACCCGCTCCACACGAGACAAATGTACGTGTTGAGCGGGGCCCGATCGGCACAGACATCGATATACCCGCTCCACACCAGGCAAATGTACGTGTTGGGTGGGGCCCGATCGGCCCAGACATCGATCTACATGCTTCAACCCTTTACATACTAAATGGATTCTCCCACTGGTTGTAAACGTATATATTGGAAGGGTTTATTAATCATCTGGATGTTCCGGAAATATAAGCAGACGATAAGACAGTAGAAAGTGCAGAAGTTATCATATTCATTGGTGGGAAATGTTCAGATAATAAGTGCAACAAACGGCCTATTATATTTGGTCGTTTTGTTGAACTTATTATCTGAACATTTCCTAAGGGATAACTACTCGTCAGTGAGTATCTAGTATAGAAAGGGACAATTTTGATTCAGATCGACTTCCAATAATATATTTATATTCAAATGTATTTCTCTTCACGACATTTCGGTTTCTTTTTTCAGATGTCAGAAATCCAGTTCTCGTGTTTCTGCAAAGGACGTATAATTTCGCCAGATGCGTTTTCAACGAAACCTCCCAATTTGGAATAGGCATTCAAGGCACCATAGACCTCCGGCAAAACGTAAGTGTTTTCAAACTCAAGGGAAAAGCCAACTGGTCACTCAATACCGTACAAATCCAATGTCTTGCTGCACGCAGTTAGATGCTGTGAACTTGCCAATCCATATTGGATTATTCACTTAAAGGGACTCAACAATCATCGCCACCGTGTTGTTGTTGTTGAAACAGCTGTTCACTGCCAGGGAACGTAAACAAAGGGAATGTCTATGTTCCCTGTCACTGCCTGTTCCTAACGCTTCTGAAAACTGCATGCATGGTTTATCTCCCCTGATTTCTATAAATAGATTGGGGGTATTCCTATGTTTTCAGTGACAGCAAGCATGGTTTCAGGATATCGTTAGAAAAAGACGATATTTATTGAGCTTAAATTGGCAAAATGCGATCAAATAAGACGTTTTTGTCAGCGCGAAGATGCCGAAAAATTGGAAAGAGCAGCGAATGGGGTGTCTTCCGCCATGGATTTTGGGAAGTTCACGAATGTCACAGTGGATTTCCATGCAAATCTGCGGAGCAAAATTCTGAAAGTTACGGAGTTGCACATACCTGCATACTTCTCAGTCTTCTGAGTGTGACTTGATGCGGTACTATAGTATAAGAAACAGCAGGTATTTATCTGGTGGGTCCGCTTTGTAAATTATAAAATTTTGCAATAAATATATTTTTGATAATTTTTTTCTGGATTTACATCACTTGACCTACATATTAATTTGTCAGATTTGAAATATCAATATTGAATATAAAATTCAAAAATAAATACACTAACATCTATACAAGTTCCAATCGGACCTGCCAGATAAATACCTGTTGTTTTCAAATATACCACATCAAGGCACACTCGGAAGTATGTGCAACTCTAGTTCAGTCATGATCAACGTAGTGCGTATCCTTCCTTGCTGGAAGCAGCAATCTGCGAAAGCGGTCATGTTGACTTAAAGAACAAATACAGAAAAGAACAAATACAGACGAGATGATGGATCAGTCACAGGCATGCTGTTTGAGGTAAAGCTACCACCCCTCGAAGAATGAAGGAAAGAACAGTGACTGGTTCAATACCACAAAATAGTCAAGGGGTTGGTTTCAGCCCTGCCTAAAGCCTGATTATCTAGAACACGAGAAGAAAGACACAAGGGAAATACAGCCAACAAAATTTTAGGACTGTGTCAGTCAAAATCCGGTGGAGAAGGAGGTGTGTAACAACACAGAATCGTTCCAACTTCTGCGTACCAGCAGCTCACAATACGAACACTCCTTATTTGTTAAAACAACTGTGGAATTGAACTACCTGGAACAGACTTCAGTCGGTTGTTGATGTCAGTGATATTGACGGTTTTCTATCTGCTCTGCGAGGGGAACAACAGTATGGAGTGTTTTCAACAATGCTAACAAGGAGCTATTGCTTAACCCTTTGAGTGCCAGGGGCCGATCTCATCGGCCCTAAACCTACAAAATAAGTCTGTTTAAGAATATAAGAATAAATTATTAAAATTGTAAAAAAAATTGTAAAAAAAAAAAATTGTTAGGCCAATGCATTCTCTTATATATGCGAGGCGACCTATGGTCGACTCGCATATATAAGAGAATGCATTGGCACAGGGTATATGGGTTGATACAAAAATCGACCTGGCACTCAAAGGGTTAAATATTTAAAAATTATGCTTGTTTATCATATATAATAAATTATTTTTCAATTATTTCGCTTGCTGCTTATATTTATACTCCAAAATAATTTTGGATGGCTCAAACAACAACATTATCATTGCATATATTAAGTACTATATGGGAGATTAATCTAACATTTAATGGCTGATTTAAACGCTTAAGCGTAACTCCATTACGCTTAAGCATAATTGGTTTGTATTGCCTTGCAACGTTATATGTAATGGTAGGCCTACATGTATCTAACTTAGTAAGGTTTAATGTTCTGGGCGGATGGTAAGATTACTAGCATCGTAATTGACTGCATCAATTTCAGCTTCAGGGGAGTTTTTCCAATTCTATTACGCTTTACTTTAGCGTGAATGCATTATGTGTGATCGTAAATGAATTACGCATAAGCATAATGTAATACGCTTAAGTATGGTATAATGGAAATCTAAATTACACTTAGGCATTGCGAATTAAGCTTAAATTCATGCTTAAGCATAATGAATTACACTTAAGCGTGATTGGCAATTAAATGTGAATTTTGCCTCCCATATGTGTACTATTGTTGTTTCATACACTTTGCCCCACGTGTTTGGTTGTTTCGCACCATATATTTGGCCATTTCTCACCACATGTTTTGTCGTTTCCCACAACTGTCATGCGTTGCTTTTGAAAAAAATCCTTTGAAAAAGAACATACAGTAATACCCAAAGTAATGACCCCTTAACCACACCAGGATTATGGAAAATAATTCAGGATTTAGTTGGAAATATGGCTTGTTGCTATTCGTTGGAAAGCTCTCGTCGAGAGCTTTCCGATGAATGGCAACAAGCCATATTTCCAACTAAATCCTGAAAAATTACCCATAATTCTGCTGTGGTTAAGTGGTCAATTACTTAATTACTTTGGGCATTACTGTATTAAGTTATCTGATGACAACGCGCCAATTGGACACATTTTATTTTTTTTTAAATCCCAAATTGTGACAAAGTTCACGTTATTTAAAAAAAAACATATCAATAGACCCAGTCTAAATAAAATTAGACCGTGTTTCATTTCTTTCTTTAATACGAGTCTGGATATCTATCAGACTGCAATATACCTTATACTAAATGATACGATTCATCCAGATTATACCGGTATGAAACTGGCCACTTGGAAGGAAACATTTATGTGGGGGGGAGACAACCCCACTGTGACATCGTCGCCACCTCACTGACAGTGAGTCTGAAGTTAAAATGAACCTGGTTCTCTATGGATGAGTGATTCACCGATAATTGTTACTTTTGGCCTCTCATAACAAAATGCATATATACACAAGCGTATGGTAATAGCATATATGAAGACTGGAGAAAATTTCATACTAAAATAGGTTATCAGTACATACAGTAATGCTCTAATTAATCGACCTCTTAACCAAAGCAGAATTATGGGTAACTTTTCAGGATTTAGTCGGAAATATATTTCCGACTAAATCCTGAAAAGTTACCCATAATTCTGCTTTGGTTAAGAGGTCGATTAATTAGAGCATTACTGTACATGTGTATATACCAATCACATGTATATTGAGTTTTAAAAAAAAGTTTCTGAACCCCTTCGGTTGTAAATAGAATGCACTCAGTGATTCTGACTTCAAACTTGTGCCTCCTAATTATATAGGTTGATTGAGTTGAAGGGTTAGAAAATCAGTGCCCTCTTGAAATTATTTCTTAAGGAATAATCTCTGTTTCATATTTTGATTACAGTTTAAAGATGGTCTATATATTCTTATTACAAGTTTTATATATTTTCCTGGGTATAAAATAATGTCCGGAAATGCTTCAATCAATTACTGTTCATTCTATTTTGAATTTTCTGGTATATATACTAGTATACCTACAAATAATTTGTGACATTTTACTGCTTGAGGAAACGTTCGGAGCATAGCAAGCAGGAAAATAGTAAAAAAAGATTGTCCCAACTGATTATCAATCAGTTGTAATATTAAATGATAGAAGCGTTTCTGGACTGGTGTCTTTGACAACTTGACTTATCATTATTATTTTATACCCTAGAAATTATAGAAAACAATTTAGGAAGAGATGATCCATCTTTAAGCCAATCGAGCAAAGTTGATCTATTTCTCCATGTTCTTCTAATAGGTGATGTTTTTATCGAATATATTTGCACATTTTACCCACTGCCGCACTGCGAGTGCATTGGTCCCTTTAATATTTCATGTAAAAGTGGTGAAAACTGTAATATTAAACAAGAACAATAGCTTTAGTTAACACAAAATTCACTGAAATATTTTCACAGTGGGGTTTCTGTGAGGAAAAAAATATTTGTTTTCCTCATAGAATCTCCACATATATATTCAGACAGACAGATGAGGAGGGGTGTTGAAAAATGCTTGGGGAAAACAGTTGTAAAGAGGGAAAGAAATTGGTTGCGGGGCTGGGTGAATTGCAGAAATGGTCAAAGGTAAAAAAGTAACATACGTGTCTGAATATATATTAACACCCCCCCCCCCCCCTCCAGAGCAAATTGAAATAATTTAAATCCATATACCCTGCTTTTCTCATGGCATTTGTTTTGGTGTTTTTGGTGATTAAAATTAACTTAAGACTGAGATTAATCCTTCAGTCATGATACTTTTCCAAAAATGACATTTTTTTGTATTTTTGTCTGTTTAACAAATGTTGGGGCATAAATAGAAAAAAACAATCAGTAGAGAGTGCACTGGCTTAGAAGTTCAATACAAGTATTGTTAGCTTAATGCATTCTCTTATATATGCAAGGCATCCTATGGGAGACTCGCATATATAAGAGAATGCATTGGCACAGGTTTTCAAAAAAATTCATGAAGCTCCAGTTATGGAAGGATTAATCATAAATAATGGTCTCCCATATGGCACCTTGTATATATAAAAGAATGCACTGGCTTGCATAGTCAAGATAAATGTTGTTAGGTCAATGAATTCTCTTAAATATGTGAGTCTGCCAATGGGAGACTGGCATATATAAGAGAATGCATTGGTATAGTGTTTTTGCAAAATTTCAGGAAGCTCCAGTCATGAAATGTGCAAAATTATTTGAACTTTCCTCTTAGAACACTTTAAATTGTAAAAATATAGCATCGCAAGGTGTTTGGAAATCCCTTCAGTTTGTAAGTCTAACACACAATTTGTTCAAAAATAGTTTTGTCTTCATCATAGACTAATAAAGAAATCATGTTTTGTACACAATCTACATTGTAGTCAGAAAATTACTAAAACAATGAAAAGGCTGTACAAAAAATTTCTAGTTTTTGAAATATCTGACCATCATATATTGAATTTGGCTCAGTGTGATACACTCCCATTCTTGAAAACACACAACTTGAAAAATCCTTACTCTAACAGATGGATTAATAATTATCTCTTTCTGTAACAATTATTTTATAGTTTCCTGTGTATAACATAATAAATATGAATCGAAGACCCTTGCCTGGAAACACTTCTATCAATTAGTATTATAATAGTATACAATCAATTTCCAGTATTTTAATGGTATCTCCGGCTTATTTTTATAATTTTATAACCAGTAAACTATACAACACATGTTAGAGGAAGAGATAATCCATCTTTAGTGAATCCTGGAAATTTGTAAATGATTAAATTTCTTCTGTAAAGCAGGAAAATAAAATCTACAAAACATGCAGTTGGAAGGACTTGGGAGACTCGAATATATAATATAACCATTTCTTGATGGGAACTGCGCTGGTGGAGCAATGAATCATGTGCCAGTGCATTCCCTTATATTTGCAGATACCATACTAGGTAGCCTCACATATATAAGAGAATGCACTGGCTTACAAGGTCAAGGTAAATATTGTTAGGCCAATGTACATGTAATGTATTCTCTTACATATTCTAGGATCCCTACTGGAAACTACCATATATAAGAGAATGCATTAGCACATGGTTTTTTCGCAATATTTCCAATGCTCCAATCATGGAAGGGTGAATGCTGCTCCCATAATGAAAGGGTTAATTGATTTTATTCCAAATAGACATTTTTTGTTTTAGTTTTAGTTCCGACCCTCCAGGTTTGGTATTTTGTCTCATAAATGAACCACATACAGTAATGCCCTAATTAATCGACTGCTTAACCACAGCAGCATTATGGGTAACTTTTCAGGATTTAGTTGGAAATATGGCTTGTTGCCATTCATCGGAAAGCCATATTTTCGACTAAATGCTCAAAAGTTACCCATAATTCTGCTGTGGTTAAGGAGTCAATTATTTAGGGCATTACTGTACTATGATGGTGGTGGTTCTGCTGAGTTTAGTAAGGCCAAATCAAATTAATGTTCTGTTTCTGAGACACTGCCACTTCATTATTATATGGGAGAGATTTCCGATGAATGGCAACAAGCCATATTTCCGACTAAATCCGGAAAAGTTACCCATAATTCTGCTGTGGTATTGGAGTCGACTAATTAGGGCATTACTGTAGTTTTGATTACTCTGACTACTGATGGTATACATGTACTAGCACCTGCCATAAATCATGAATAACAGAGGTGAATCATGAGTACCGGATACAAAAAATATAGGATAGAAGCCATGGTTATTTCACACTGTTATAAATATGAAAATAATTACATTTTTGCTGCTGAAGTATTGTCCATAACTCCAGCTCATCAAGAAGTATGAGACTGAATTATATCAAAATATGTCATTTTGACAAAAAATAATCAATTTGATGCTCAATGACAATTATTCTCAGTGAGATATATCATACAGTTCCAGGAGATTTCACTCCATTGTCACTATCCATATTTTCTTATCTGGTACCTGCTGGTACACAGAAAAATCACCTATTTGTTATTAGTATTCAGAATAGGAGTCTGGGGTCCGCCATGGGAGGGAGGGACATCATCAATATCATGAAGAGATATATTTAAGAAGACTTATTTTAAATGATTTATTAATAAGGTACTTAACACAATAACACATGTATGAATTTTCACTAATGAATTAAATTTAATATAATTAAAAAGTCTGTTAATAACTGAATATCACAATTGACTGTCACTAGCTGTGATAGACTTGCAATTGAATTTATTAATTGAGTAATTGGCAATCATGAATATTTTTGTGGGACAAACCCCAGCTTCTGGCATGATTTAGTCCTTGTTTAAATTATTGTTGAATGTTGGGTCAACAGCCTGGAGCTATCTAGTTGAAATTGAAGAAACCCCCTCCCCTAGATCATGCCATGAATCTTTACTCTGCTTATCGCCTGTAGAGATCTTATTCCATCAGTACAAAACTTGGGAACTTTTTTATGTTTTGATAGGGAACTTTATAACATTGAAAAAACAAGGCAGGGAACATATTTATTTGTTTATAATTGTTCCTCGATAATCAACTTCAAAGTATGGGGGAAATTCCATGATTGTAAGTGCGCATAGCAAACTCACCCGTCAAGTCTGTTAAATAATGTCATCTCGAGCTGGCACTTTCGCCTACTTATGAATAAACTGTTAAGCGACAGGTATTAACAAAGAAATATATTCCCGTGTTATTTTTTCAGCTTTATAAGGTTCCCTATCAAAACCTCAAAAAGTTCCCAGGTTTTTCATTGGTACAATATGATTTCTACGGGCATTAGCCTCTGGGAGGCCAAATTGCCATTTAGTAATGAAGTGTGATTAAGCGCAATTAATTTCACTTGAGCGCAATTAATTGCACTTAAGCACAAATAATTACACTTAAGCAGAATTACTTGAACTTATCATTGTTCTTAAGCGCAATCATTGATCTTAAGTGCAGTCGATTGCGCTTAAGCATAGTAATTTGTTCTTGAAAACATAATTATTTGTGCTTAAGCGCAATCAATCTTGCTGTGCGCAATCAATTGGCTAATCTTAAGCGCATTTCATGGTTATATGTAACTATTATATAAAACACCCCTGGTGAATAAATAGGTTTATCCATAACTCAACCTTATAGTTCTTACTGACATATCACCTCTTGTTTTCATTAGTTTGGATGGGTAGGGAGCAAGTCTAAGTTCTTTATTGATATGGTAGACTCGCGATAGCATTACCTTCTGTTTTAGTTCAGGCAATTTGTGATAGCATTGACTTCTGTATTAGTTGGTGCAACTTTGATTTTCGAGTATATACCGGTATACATGTGCACCATATGAGGGAAGCAGGTCCTCAGTGACACCATATTCGCGCTACAGTTTATGACATGGACATACTACAAGAGACGCTGATTTAATAAAACTACCAGAGCTCGAGGAGTGAGACACCAAAGCTCCCAGAATGAAACACATATTTTTGGGACAGGGATGCTGATAATATGACAATATTTAGGGTTTTTCACACGATTTAAGTAAATAAGTAAACCCTCATACAGTGACACCACATTATTGCTATATGACCATAGCTATGGCCCAAATCTGTGCAAAAATTCTTTTAAAAAAATATATTAAAACATACTAGAGGAGACATCCATTTTTTGGATATAAGGGATGCTGATAATTATATGACATTATGGATTATCTTTGAATGTTGAACACATACAGTTAGAGGTAACTGTACTAGGCTTATTTAAAAAGGTTAAAATTAGCACATGCTCTTCTTGTGATGCTAGGCGATACTCCAGGTTATGACAATTAATATTTTATGGGTAGGCTAGATAGTAGTTACAATTAATTGCACTTGAGCGCAATTAATCATGCTTAAGTGCAACTCATAATGCTTAAGCATGAATGCCCTATTTGTACTTAAGCACAATATTTTATCGCACTTATGCACAATCGTTTGCCCTTAAGTGCAATAAATTTTGCTTAAGCGCATTCAATTGCACTTAAGCGCAATTCAATGTGAATGTGGCCTCTCATAATCATATTACCCAGAGTAGAGATCATTCATGGCATGATCTACACTTCCCCCAACAAAAAAATATATCTAATATTGGGCCACACATTTTGAAATTAGTCATTTTAATACTATACGGGTCACTGTTGAGACTTGTTGAATTTGAATCTGCAGGGTCTGTATGTAGTCAGTGTAGGCATAATGCAGCCAGTCCAATCCAAAGCCATAAATGCATATTAGTACATTTCAGTGTCAAATTGCACTTGCTACATGTACATTTGTCTGACGCTATCTACCCACACTGTTTTTTTTAAATCTGCGTGTTTGAACGATTGGTTCTCCAACAGGTCCCATTGAGACCCGAGTCACTCGGCTCCTTGGTCATCAGGCTGAGAATTCCCGCTGTTGACAATATTCAATTACAATGTCAACAACACACGAACTTATTCGAAACGAGTTTTGACCAGTTTTCCAGGCAATAATCGTTGAATTCATATGTGACGACCCAACACTCAACGCACCATACACCGAGTTAAAACTCCGATAATCTAATTCAAATATACGTTCTAACTATAGGTTTTAATTAATTTACTTCGTCTTGAGAATGAGAGTGATTTATTATTCCAAAGTCGTAAAAACAATCGTATCAAATTGGTGACGAAAGGTCGCCGACCAATCGGATCGTGCGGATGGAATTGTGGCTAAAAATAGATATCTGCGGGATTCCGCCTTATCATTGCTTCAGTCAATGGGGGTATATTGGTGAAGATTGTTGTGTCACTTTAACAATTTCTATACTAAATGAATTCTCTCAGTCAGTTAAAAGAATACATTGGAATTATCTATTATTCATTTGGAGGGATGTTATATATATAGGGTGATACAAACAGACAACAGATAAATATAAGTGCAGAAAGAACCCTATTTATTGAGGGAAATGTTTAGATAATAAGTTCAACAAACGACGTTTGTTGAACTTATTATCTGAACATTTCCTGTGGGATAACTACTTGTCAATGATGCTGAAATATGTATAATTGGGCAGAAATGTGAAAATACTGTAATTTGCCATAACTTCCCTCTGAAATACTATTCAATTTGCCAGAATTTGACCGAAAATATCTCCAATTTGCCCGAAATTTGAGTTTTCAAAATATTTGGGGAAAACTGCAGCCCTCCCAGCCCCCTGGCCCGTGTGGCTATGGATTGAGCACAGAGACATTTAGCAGCACACTCCCTCCACCCCACACTTTAACCCTTTACCCAACAAACCGGCCAAAAACGGCCAAATAAAGCTGCAACAGCCTAAATTATCTTGGGTCTGTCTCAATAAAACCATACAAATATGGATATCATTGGAACCGGCTCATTGACCACATTGTGATGGTTACAGTTATGCCCTGTGCCAATGCATTCTCTTATATATGCGAGTCGACCATAGGTCGCCTCGCATATATAAGAGAATGCATTGGCCTAAACAAAATCTTTTTTTAACACTTTTTATCATTTTTTCTTACATTCTTTAACAATTTTATAATTTTTAATGTGTTAAGCCAATGCATTCTCTTATATATGCGAGGCGACCTATGGTCGACTCGCATATATAAGAGAATGCATTGGCACAGGGCCGTTCTGTTGGGTAAAGGGTTAAAGAGCAAGTTCCAGTCATCTCCGCCAGCCTATAACGATACGGGCGGCGTTGGCGGTGGGTATGCTGTTAAAATAATCCCCTCCGTCAAAAACCGCCATAAACAGAAAGAATAGTAAAATATAGACAGACCTTGTTCTTATACCAATCAGAAATATGGCATAAACAGTATGTTATTGTCAAATGGTTTTCCTTTGTTATGTAAACAAAAGCAAAAAACGTTACAGAACCTGGCTTTTGTTTAGATCCGGATATTGTAAACATAAAGAGCGTTATTTGTTACTGTTTTCCTGATATGGAAATAATAAAGAGCGTTTATATCATTTGTGTGTGATTAACCAATAGAATTGAGCTGTGTTATGTAAACAGAAGCAAAACTTCTGTAACACGAGCAGGCTCTTGTTTGCGTACACCATTGTACGTACTGACGACAATATACTATTTACGCGCTGATTATGTTTGGCATATGAACAAAACTATCTATATTTTAATATTCCTTTTGTTGATGGCGATTTGAACAAATATGAATATTTCTGCAACGAACGCCGCCCGTGCCTTTAAAGTAACTGCATTAGTGCCGATCACAAACCCTGTGTACCCTTCAGCACATTTTCACAATCTGTGTACCCTTCAGCACATTTTCACAATATGTGTACCCTTCAGCACTTTTTTGGTGAGAGTGACCCCTTCAGCATCAATTACTCTACATATTATTTTTTGAAAGACTAAAATATTATAGGAATCTAAAATTATTTCCAGTTGGGAGTTTTGTCTAGTTTCACCACAGCACTTAGCCACTCACAAATATTAAAACGAACATATATGATTTTGTGATGTCACCAATTAAAAACGCGTTGGGGCTAAAACGTTGTCTGTTTTTCGGTATATATACTGTAGACTATCGTGCAAAACGAAAACAAATATTTTAATTTTTTAATTAATTGTTACAATAATACGATATAGTAATGATGATCCATAGATATCCTACTATCTTCTAGAATAAAAAGGAACACATAATTGTGAACAAAGCAGAAATACATTCAGGTTCACGCGAATTCGGTCAATGGGGAAAACTACATGATGACGTGGAGTTCCGTTGATATCGACATGATGACATTTTATGGATGAAATGAACATGATGGAACATATACGCTTCTCCATGGGGTATTTCAAGCGGAGAGCTCGCCAGCGTCAATAAATATAATGGTTAAAGGCCCATTTAATTTTCGAACCCCCAGATTAAATTATATAAAATATATGTCATATTATATACCATTTGAAAGAGGAAGCTCTTATCCGGTGTAATAAACTGAGGACATGTTGTTTTTGTTGAGTTGCCAATACGTTTTGTCATCTAGATTGCCGTAAAAAGCAGTATTATTTTCAATGCAGTGGGAATAAATCTATATATTAAAGATAGAGTTCTTCCCCTTCCATTGAAAAAGTTTGAATTCTGTTGCATTCTGGGATCAAAAGGCGGAAGTCATTCTATGATTTCAGCAGTTTTCTATTTCTCTGTGGGCATCTTCTGAGACACAGATGTTTCAAATAGTGATGAATTATAGTATTTTAATCATATTTTATGGCATAGATTGTTATTAAAACCGTATATCAAGTCACTATAAAAATAATAATCGGCGACTCGAAAATTAAGTGGGCCTTTAATTTCAGTAAATATTTTCACCGTCCGCTACCACTACATACAGCTATCGTCACCTTTGAATACTTTGATATATTATATTCTGTGATAATTTTTACTAAACGAACATTATATGTTTTATTGGGTTTTAAAACTGTGACGTGGAGCACCGTATTTTTTACATTATGAATCTTGGATATCTTGGATTTGTCAGATATCCGGATGTACTATTTATTTACCTAATTTATACACGAAATTACGATTGGGTTCCACTCTTTTGACAAACCCTTGTGTGCGGAGTGTAATTAATCATAATCAACACACGAAATAAGGCATATACGTGCATCTTATTTGATGGGAATACATATCTATATACTGATATTGATAAGAATTTTTTTAAGCCACCGATACCCATATGTGTGTGGTTTAGCTGGAGTTCGTTAATTACGCTAGCGTATGGTCATATTACAATCATGGCATTGTTTCGAGGTTGACATGAGGATTTATCAACCCGAGGGAGTTAATATTCACCGAAACCGCAGGCCATGGATTGATAAGATCACCATGTCAGCATGGGAACAATGCAGTAACTGATTTGTTATATGATCTTAATTTGTCATCGAAGTTTTGTATAAAGATTTAAAACTCCACAGTGGCCAGTGCTTGCGTGTAGTACACCCCCCCCCCCACACCAAACATGCGTAGGAAACCACATGGGATCAAGTAGATATTGATAGACAATGACGTCACACGATTGTGTTATCAACGTATCATTCCTATGTACAGGAACAACGGATACACATCTAAACATCTGGATTTATTAACCCCACTTACATACGATTTACTATGGCAGTTCCAGGATGAAATTAAAGGCCTATTTAATTTTCGAGTCACCGATTATTTTTTTATAGTGACTTGTTATGCGGTTTTAACCCTTTACCCAACACACCGACCAAAACCGGCCAAATAAAGCTTCAACAGCCTAAAATATCTTCGGTCTGTCTCAATGGAACCATACAAATATGGATATCATTGAAACCGGCTCCTTGACCACATTGTGATAGTTACAGTTATGCCCTGTGCCAATGCATTCTCTTATATATGCGAGTCGACCATAGGTCGCCTCGCATATATAAGAGAATGCATTGGCCTAAAAAAATGTGATCTGGGGGTTCGAATATTAAGTGGGCCTTTAACCATTTCAGTGCCAAGTCCGATTTTTGTATCAACCCATATTTCGTTGATCATTTTTCAAATTTATTGATTATAATAATGTGATACATTGATGGAAAGAGCTCTTAGAGCTCTTTCCATCAATGTATCACATGATTATAATCAATAAATTTGAAAAATGATCAAAAATCGGACTTGGCACTGAAAGGGTTAAAACGTTATCATGCAATGATCGTGTCATAATTTTATTTATTTTCAGAGGAATGGTGGTTCGACTATCATCAGAATGAATCTAAACAACCTGCCGCCCATCGCCTTCTACCCCGGATCGACAGACATGAGCAGAGCCATTCACATATGTGAATACGGCGACTCGTCAAACAACTGTCGAAACATCGGAAACCACTACAACCCAACTGGGCGACAACATGGTCCAAGAAATTCAGTGTAAGTAAACCCCAACGTATATATATCTTAATAAACATAAACATATCCAGCTACTTCAACCCCACTGACGACAACACGGTCCAAGAAACTAACTATACGTTAACCCTTTATATACTAAAAACTCATTGACGAGTAGTTCCCTTGGGAAATTTAAGATATAATATTATCTGAACATTTCCCATCAATGTATATGAATTATTTTGCTCTTGTATTGTCTTTTTTTCTGTCTGTCGTCTGAATTTATTACCGAACACCCCTCCAAGTGAATAATATATTGTTCCCCATTGGACGATAACACGACAGTCTCTTCATGTGGAAAGAAGTTGATATATAGTTAACTATCGAATTGAAAAGACGCGTTGTTGGTGTCATTTTGTTTAGGGAATCATACATTGTATGTATAATTGCTCTGATGATTCTGAAGAAATCTTATTGATGGCATTCACAATCTACGGTTTTGTTTTCAGAAACCGTCATGTTGGTGACCTTGGAAATTTCGCACAAACGAACGGGATGATATTCATTAACGGATTCACAGACAACCAAGTTAGAATTAACCCTGGTTTCAACAGCGTGTTGGGGCGATCCATTGCGGTAAGTTGTAGACTGGTTTGATACCGAACTGAAATCAACGATGTAACATTTGATTTAAAGCCACGGATGGCCGCGGTGGGTATTGTTGTTAGAATAGTGACATCCGTTAAAACCGCCATAAACAGAAAGAATATTAATATATAGACATACAGAACTTGTTCTTATACCAATCATAAATATCGCGTAAATAGATGATCGCCCCGTTTTGCAGACACCTATTGTGTTCGGTACTGGTAGGTTGTGGTAGAGGTTTGAACAATTCTCTGAATTAGAATATCTTTAATACCTCCTCTATGTTGTATTGTAACAACACAGCCAATCGCACCTTCAGTTAATCCCTGCCGCATGTCTGCAAAGTGAGACTAACCCGCAAATAGTAAGTTGTTGTCAAGTTCGTACGCTTTGTTATCTAAATAAAAGCCAAACAGGTTACATAACCTGGCTTTTGTTTAACACAGCGTACGAACTGGACAGTACCATTCTACTTACGCGATATTTATTATTGGTATAAGAACAAAATATGTCTATATTTTAATATTATTTCTGTTTGTGCAGTTTTAACTGGTGTGACTATATTAACAGAATATTCGCCGCGAAAACCGTCCGTGTCTTTAAGGAACATGTTTCTCCACCTGAAATTATTAACCACTATCGGGTTTGGGTTAATACCAACACATTCTGGTACAAACGTAGTATTGGTTCTGTCACCATAATAAGACAGCCCGATGCTGTTTGGTCCGTCGCCGTAAATGAAGACCCGAGGCTGTTTGGATCTTCACATTGTAATTCTCGCTGTTGTCATATTCTGTTATCCCGAATGAAGACCCGAGGCTGTTTGACTCTTCACATTTCAACTGTAGTTTTCGCTTTTGTCATATTTCTGCCAGTTTCCGGGGATCAACATACGTCACGTGGGGTGAAGGAGAAGATACCTCGATTTTTGGACTATCCTTGGCGCTTTGCGCCCAACTACTCTCTCTCTCTCTCTCTCTCTCTCTCTCTCTCTCTCTCTCTCTCTCTCTCTCTCCAATCCTTTGCCATCAATTGTGACCCGCCATATCAAATCCAGTCGTAAGTCGGGATTCTTTTACCCTGTGCCAATGCATTCTCTTATATATGCGAGTCGACCATAGGTCGCCTCGCATATATAAGAGAATGCATTGGCCTAACAATTTTTTATCATTTTTTTTAAAATAAATGTTTCTTACAATTTTTAGGACATAAAATAAAAAAACATCCATTACCCTGCAGGGAGCCCCACACATATATAGAAGCATATAGAAGAGTGTCGTCTGCTCATGTTTGTCTGGGGCTCTGTATGGGTGAAATTATAAAATTGTTAAAGAATACAAGAAAACATTATTAAAATTGTAAAAAATTGTTAGGCCAATGCATTCTCTTATATGTGCTAGGCGACCTATGGTCGACTCGCATATATAAGAGAATGCATTGGCACAGGGTAAAAAAAATCCCGACTTACGACTGGATTTGATATGGCGGGTCACATTTTATTATCAGTAGTATGTATTGTTGTTTGTACTGGTATTGAGCTGGACGTATCTGGTTTCATGCAATTAATTGTCAACGTGATGGGACACCTTTAGATGCCAACTGTGGACTTAAAATGTTTCGTCAAGACTTTTTGATGTCATAGAAATTACCAATTTGGGGTCTACATATTTGCTCTTTTTCCTCTGAGAAAGAAAAATAAATTATAAAACATTTAAATTCTATTAACACACAACCTTGTTATGATTTCAGATAAGACAAGGTCGTGATGACCTCGGTCAAGGTCGAAACATCCAGAGTCAGTTGAACGGAAACGCGGGGCCAGCAATCGCCTGCTGCACGATCGGTATCTCTGACGGAGAGGAATGGCTGACTTCCGGTTTCGGTGGGTCGAACGGTGGATTCGGTGGTGGCGGCGGTATGATGGGAGGCGGAATGAATACCGGAATGAACACCGGAATGAATACCGGAATAAACACTGGAACGGCGAGCCAGCTCATGCAGCCTGTAGGATGAAGTGTGAAGTAATAGTTTGATATGCGTCGTCTTGATAAAAGTTTATATATATTGATGAAGTCTGCGTGCAAATTGGTTCGACGCCGATAGTTATAGCATTCCAGATCATTTTAATTCGAATATATGTGTGGTATCACTCGTATTATTTCGTAGCTGTATTCACATGCAGACGCAACAATTGAAGGAACAAACTATAAAAGATGGTCTAATCTTCCCAACAAGTTTTATATAGATTCCAGGGTATAAACTAATAGATATGAATAGCCGAAAACTGTCTAGAAAAGCTTCAATTAATAACAGTTTAATTTATAATGTCTTATGGAAATCATGGGACAGTTTTATGGGCTATTTTTAGAACAGAAGATAGCGTACCAAAAAGGATGACTCTATTTTGTTGGTAGCCTCAATCACGGAAAATTGAAGATCAGCCAATAGATTTACCGTGAATTACGAAAGAAATTAACGACTTTAGTATGCATTTGTAGACAATAATATACCCCATCGTCAGATGTGTCTGAATTTTATTCACAACAGCTATTTGTATTATGGAAATCGGGATTTATAAAAAGTATGTTGTTGTTGGACAATCTTTAAAGGCACAGATGGCCTTCGCGGTGGCTATTTATGTTAAAATATTCACGTCCGTTAAACCGCCATAAACAGAAAGAATACTAAAATATAGACATACCTTGTTCTTATACCAATCATAAATATTGCGTAAATTGTATATTATTGTCAAGTTCGTACGCTTCGTTATGTAAACAAAAAGCCAAATATGTTACAGAACCTGGATTTTGTTTACATAAAAAAGCATACAAACTTGACACTAATATACTATTTACACGATATTTATGATTGGTGTAAGAATAAAATATGTCTATATTTTAATATTCTTTCTGTTTATAGCAGTATTAATGGGTGTGACTATTTTAACAGCATACCCACCGCGAATGCCATCCGTGCCTTTAAAATATATGCAAACGACGATCACCTGCAACGAATTACGGGAACATTTGCCATGCAAATTTGTCAGTTTGTGGATGTATAGCTGAAGAGTTGGCTTTAGAGGTGGTATGATGGGGCGTAATGAATACCGGAATGAATACAGGAATGAATACAGGAATGAACACTGGAACAGCGGGCCAGCTCACTCAGTTCAGATAGAAAGGATTTCAGGGGAACATATAGAAGCATGTGATAGTCTCACTTGCATCACCCCTGGTTTCCCTGGAACCTCATTCTGCATGGCCTCATCTGCTATGGGAGACATAGACTCAGATTGAAGTTTCCAAATGGTGAATATTGTGATGTGAACCCATTGGGAACCTCGATTATGCAATGTGTCGTTTGTCAATTTGGGGATAGAGAGAAAGTAAACTAAAAAATATCAAGAATCAATGTGAAGAAGTTTCTATAGAAATTTGACAACAAAGAAACTTTCCAGAGAAGATGAGGCCTAAGCAGAATGGGGTCCCCAGACGGTGAATGTATGTTGGATAGCGTTACAACATTCACCCTCTGGGACCTCATTCTGCAAGTGACAGGTACACTAAACACAGGCTTGCTTAACTAAATGTATGAAACAGGGCGGGCGTCTGCTGTGTATGTGTGTATAATTGTAATTGTAATTTTATTAAAATGTTTGACATTTGTGTATTATAAAAGTGCTATAAAATGTACATGTACATTAAAATATGATTTTCACATAACACAGCTCTTACCAATTCTTCAGTATACCCATTGATACGTGGTTTAATATAATCGTTATGAGTCCTTCATACACCCGATAGGCGGGAAGACCCATCCTTGATTTATTAATCATTGCTTTACTAAATACTCATTATCGAGCAGTTTCACACTAGTGGATGTCATAAGACCAAAACACGAGCATTTTGTGATAGTCATGAAACTTGGCACATACTTATATCGGAACTTCCCCGGAATGTTTTGAATATTTCCACCCAACTCGATTGTCGCGGTAACCATGACAACGGAGGCCACCTATATTGTTTTACTGCAAAAATTGACCAATTTTTCGCCTATAAATTCCTCTATACCACCAAACTATGTTATGATAGTTACAAATCTGCTAAATATACTTAAGCCATATCGTTTGCATAATTACTATAGGGTAGCAGTCCTGGCGAGACGTTTTCGAGTTTAATTATTTGTATTCGGCACAAAAACATGTTTATCATTTGAAAGTAGAACGCATGCATCTTTCGTCCTGTGTTACTGTCAACCGTACAGTGACCAGTTGCTATGTAAACGGTATTTAAACAAGATAAACATAGCTTGAGAAACCATATTTCAACAACTATACGACACACTAGCACTTCAATTGTGTGCCAAATTTGACGTTTTTACTACAACATGCATGATTTTGTCATCTATCCCCTCCAATATAGCTCTTGATAGTTTGTTCCTCAAAATCTTACATAATGCTAACACCGGGCAAGCGTTACCATTCAACTGACTCTAGGTGTTTCTACCCCGCTGGACAAAACAAGTGTCCATTGGCACCGCAGTGTATTTGCCGTTCGGCCGCGGTGTCAGAGTTTGTAACTGCAGTTGAGCACCGCGGCCGAATGGCAAGTACACCGTGGCCCAACAGCAAGTACACTGCGGCCGAAAGGCAACTACACTGCAGCCGAACGGCATGTACACCGTGGTTAGATCTCTGGTTTGTATCGTCTTTTTTCAGTTTAATGAACGTACACCGCGGCAACTACACCATGGCCGAACGGCAAGTACACCGCGGCCCAACTGTAGTTAGCCGGTGGAGCCGCGGTGTAGTTGCATTTCAGCCGCGGTGGCAACGCTAACTGCACCGCGGTCAGGTGGACACTTGTTTTGTCAAGCAGGGTACCTTCAAGTTGACCGACACGTTATCAATTACTTCGGTTTTTACAACAAAACAAAAATAATTTAAGATACAGACACTCACTCAATTATAGGTTTTTTTTGTATGATACAACCATCAATTATCAAACCCCGGGACAACTATCCTCAACTGACCGATTGAATAGAAAATTATTGGTCGCGTTGTGTTTAATCTGCTAGATCGCGCAAAGCTAACATGTCACTGCCCGTGATTATCCATTGCCCGGGATTATCCATTGCCCAGGATTATCCAGGCATTGCCGTGTTCATTCATCCTAATAATTTTTAGCCCAACATAAATATTAAGACGACAATTAGCTAAAGGTAATAGTAAATGTTAACCATGCCATAGTGAAACATATCTACAATAAAAGATGCAATAATCAAAAGAACATAAATGTAAATCAGAATCATATAATAATAATTCCAAAGTTGTTCACTCAGAAAACATATGGACGATAGTTAACTGTTCTGAGTGGCGTCGGTTTTTCTTCTCGAGTGAGATGCGGAGGATTATTTTTACGAGGCGCTACCCAAGTGTAAATAATCCTCACATCTCTCTCACGAGAGGAGAAACCCGGTACGCTACTCAAAACAGTTAACTGTTGTGTTTATGATAATTTCTATACCAGTTTGTTACGACCCATACCACAATCAAACACACGGTTAGACCTAATACGTTCTTAAAGCTATACAACATCACCAACCATTTTTGTTAACCCTTTACCCAACAGAAGGGCCCTGTGCCAATGCATTCTCTTATATATGCGAGTTGACCATAGGTCGCCTCGCATATATAAGAGAATGCATTGGCTTAACACATTAAAAATTATAAAATTGTTAAAGAATGTAAGAAAAAATGGTAAAAAGTGTTTAGGCCAATGGTCGACTCGCATATATAAGAGAATGCATTGGCACAGGGCATAACTGTAACTATCACAATGTGGTCAAGGAGCCGGTTCCAATGATATCCATATTTGTATGGTTCTATTGAGACAGACCGAAGATATTTTAGGCTGTTGAAGCTTTATTTGGCCGGTTTTGGCCGGTGTGTTGGGTAAAGGGTTAAAACCGCATAACAAGTCACTATAAACAAATAATCGGTGACTCGAAAATTAAATGGACCTTTAATTTCATCCTGGAACTGCCATAGTAAATCGTATGTAATAAATCGTATGTATGTAATAAATCCAGATGTTTAGATGTGTATCCGTTGTTCCTGTACATAGGAATGATACGTTGATAACACAATCGTGTGACGTCATTGTCTATCAATATCTACTTGATCCCATGTGGTTTCCTACGCATGTTTGGTGTGGGGGGGGGGGGGGATGTACTACACGCAAGCACTGGCCACTGTGGAGTTTTAAATCTTTATACAAAACTTCGATGACAAATTAAGATCATATAACAAATCAGTTACTGCATTGTTCCCATGTTGACATGGTGATCTTATCAATCCATGGCCTGCGGTTTCGGTGAATATTAACTCCCTCGGGTTGATAAATCCTCATGTCAACCTCGAAACAATGCCATGATTGTAATATGACCACAATGTGGTCAATGAACCGGTTCCAATGATATCCATATTTGTATGGTTCTATCGAGACAGACCGAAGATATTTTAGGCTGTTGAAGCTTTATTTGGCTGGTTTTGGCCGGTTTGTTGGGTAAAGGGTTAAAACAACCCGCAAGGATACCGATTGACGCAAAAAATTTATATCATGACACAACAAACTCGTGGGACATTGGATGATAATTTTGAAGTGCTACGCATGATTTATTACACACCTGTTGCCAACTTTCGGTTGATTACGTTACTTCTGCCCGTGTGTAATTTCACCTAAAATGCACTCGCGTGAGCCCGATAAATGACGCCATGAACGAAACACATCAGGTATTATAACCATAATTCAACATCGTATTGTGTTGAATATAACCATAATTCAACATCGTATTGTGTTGAATAGAAGACTAACTAGATAGAAACCAAACATAAACAATTAGTTGATACTAAAGAATATTTACTTTGGTGTATAATAAACACATAACCATACAGACATGTGAAGAAAGTGAATTTTATCGCACTCGTTTGTTATGCCGGAAGTTACAACTTATTGTTGTATCATTGCGCCACAACAAACACCCTGTTAACTGGTACCGGGACATATCATACCACCTGTTAACTGGTACCCGAGACTCACTACATCATATCACCTGTTAACTGGTACCGGGACTCACTACATATCATACCACCTGTTAACTGATAACCCGGGACATATCATACCACCTGTTAACTGGTACCCGGGACATATCATACCACCTGTTAACTGTTGCCCATGGCTCACGACATCATATCACCTATTAACTGGTACCCGTGACTGACTACTTATCATACCACCTGTTAACTGGTACCCGGACATATCATACCACAATGTTAACTGGTATCCGGGACTCACTACATATCATACCACCTGTTACCCGGGACATTTTATACCACCTGTTAACTGGTACCAGGGACTCATACTTTTCATACCACCTGTTAACTGGTACTCGGGACATATACCACCTGTTAACTGGTACCCGGGACATATACCACCTGTTAACTGTTACCCGTGACTCACTACATATAATACCACCTGCTAACTGGTACCCGGAATATATCATATTACCTGTTAACTGGTAC
Organism: Siphonodentalium dalli; assembly: GCA_032622095.1. NCBI lineage: Eukaryota > Metazoa > Mollusca > Scaphopoda > Gadilida > Siphonodentaliidae > Siphonodentalium > Siphonodentalium dalli. The sequence continues at coordinate 252,151,328 of CP136063.1, forward strand.
CCGGGACATGTAATACCACATGTTAACTGGTACCCGGGACTCACTACATCATATCACCTGTTAACTGGTACCCGGAAATCACTACATATCATACCACATGTTAACTGGTACCCGGGACTCACTATATATGATACCACTTGTTATCTGGTACCCGGGACTCACTACATATCATACCACATGTTAACTGGTACCCGGGACATATCACACCACCTGTTAACTGGTACCCGGGACTCACTACATCATATCACCTGTTAACTGGTGCCCGTGACTGACTACATACCATACCACATGTTAACTGGTACCCGGGCATATCATACCACAATGTTAACTGGTACCCGGACATACCATACCACATGTTAACTGGTACCCGGGACTCACTATGTCATATTACCTGTTAACTGGTACCCGTACTGACTACATATCATACCACATGTTAACTGGTACCCGGACATATCATACCACAATGTTAACTGGTATCCGGGACTCACTACATATCATACCACCTGTTAACTGATACCCGTGACATATCATACCACAATGTTAACTGGTACTCGGGACATATCATACCACAATGTTAACTGGTACTCGGGACATATCATACCACCTGTTAACTGGTACCCGGGACTCACTGCATACCATACCACCTGTTAACTGGTACCAGGGATTCAATACATATCATACCACCTGTTAACTGATACCCGGGACATATACCACCTGTTAACTGATACCAGGGACTCACTACATATCATACCACATGTTATCTGGTACCAGGGACTCACTACATATCATACCACCTGTTACCTGGTACCCGGGACTCAATGCATACCATACCACCTGTTAACTGGTACCAGGGATTCACTACATAGCATACCACCTGTTATCTGGTACCCGGGACATATCATACCACATGTTAACTGGTACCCGGGACTCACTGCATATCATACCACATGTTAACTGGTACCCGGACATATCATACCACAATGTTAACTGGTACTCTGGACTCACTGCATATCAGTTAACTGGTACCCGGACATATCATACCACATGTTAACTGGTACCCGGGACATATCATACCGCCTGTTAACTGGTACCCGGGACTCACTACGTCATATCACCCGTTAACTGGTACCCGTGACTGAGTCACTACATATCATACCACCTGTTACCTGATACCCGGGACATATCATATCACAATGTTAACTGGTACTCGGGACTCATTGCATATCATACCACCTGTTAACTGGTATCCGGGACTCACTACATATCATACCACCTGTTAACTGGTACCCGGACATATCATACCACAATGTTAACTGGTACCCGGACATATCATACCACATGTTAACTGGTACCCGGGACTCACTACGTCATATCACCCGTTAACTGGTACCCGTGACTGACTACATATCATACCACCTGTTAGCTGGTTCCCGGACATATCATACCACAATGTTAACTGGTACCCGGGACTCACTACATATCATACCACCTGTTAACTGGTACACGGGACATTTATACAACCTGTTAACTGGTACCCGGGACTCATACATTGCATACCACCTGTTAACTGGTACTAGGGACATATACCACCTGTAACTGGTACCCGGGACATATACCACATATGAACTGGTACCCGGGACTCACTACATATAATACCACCTGCTAACTGGTACCCCGAATATATCATATCACCTCCTAACTGGTACCGGGACATATACCACATGTTAACTGGTACCCGGGACTCACTACATCATATCACCTGTTAACTGGTACCCGGAAATCACTACATATCATACCACCTGTTAAATGGTACCCGGGACTCACTATATATCATACCACTTGTTATCTGGTACCAGAGACTCACTACATATCATACCACCTGTTAACTGGTACCAGGGATTCACTACATATCATACCACCTGTTATCTGGTACCCGGGAAATATCATACCACATGTTAACTGGCACCGGGACATATCATACCACCTGTTAACTGGTACCAGGGACTCACTACATATCATACCACATGTTATCTGGTACCAGGGACTCACTACATATCATACCACCTGTTACATGGTACCCGGGACTCAATGCATAGCATACCACCTGTTATCTGGTATCCGGGACATATCATACCACCTGTTAACTGGTACCCGGGACATATCATACCACATGTTAACTAGTACCCGGGACATACCATACCACCTGTTAACTGGTACCCGGGACATATACCATTTGTTAACTGGTACCCGGGACACATCATACCACCTGCTAACTGGTACCGTGACATAGCATACCACCTGTTAACTGGTACACGGGACACATCATGCCACCTGCTAACTGGTACCCGTGACATAGCATACCACCTGTTAACTGGTACCCGGGACATATCATACCACCTGTTAACTGGTACCGGGACTCGTACAACTATGCGAAATTTAACAGGTATTTCAGGAGTCAACAAATGGCGGGTAGCAGCTTTTATAACACAAATTCACAAATTACATTTTTATTATTTTCCAACCCAAATGATAGTTCTTGATTTAATTCAGTTGACACTTCTTGGTAATAAACAGGTTATGGAAAATACTTCGGCAAATGGGTGAAAACTATTAAATTAGTGTTATATTAGTATTTTCTTAATTGGTTCGCAGGATTCACCCCTTTCTGTTAACTGTTATTCATGATTCAGGGGTAGGGGTGACAGCCTCATAATCTTCACCACATACACACGCCTGTGTGGTTATAACTGTAAATATAATAGACAGAGATCAGCTACGCATTGCACGAACATGTGCTGGAAAAATTGTCAGAATGTGGATGTAGCCGAAAAGGTGGCTGCAGAGGCCAACTCGATCGACTGCCAAACTGGGAAAGGTCTATCCCGATGCATGGCATGTGCCTATTCGTGTTTCAGATTCAATGGTCTTTTGTACCGATAAAGGAAGTGTTCCACCGCGGTGGTTTTTGCTGGTTGGTTGGAGCCAGTTAGCTATAATAATTCGTCGCATCAGTGCTATAAGGCCGTAACTCCATTTTGGCGGGAAGTGAGTATTTGATATCATTCGAATCGTGAGTAAAAATCCAATCCGATGGGCTAAACTGTTTTTGCATTGGATGGCAAATATTCTCACAAACCAGTGACACAAATGTCGTATCTCCAGCGATCTTCACAATTATTCGTGTTATAAGGTCGTATGTCCACAGCAGCCAATCGGATGATTCAGGTTGTTCAAGTGACTTCTGTTTTGTGTTTGTAAATTCTCAAATGAGTGCTATATGGTCGTATCTCCATGTTAGTCACGTGATCATTTGGTGATTTAAATTTTGTGATTGTTCCACAAATGTCTGTATGATGATGCACATGAGTGAATATTCATAGGCATGTTTTAGTTCGTAGACACATGCGATTGCCACCATATTCCTTATAGCACGGAAACCAATCGTCGTTGGCGTACGCAAAAGGTCGTATCTCCAAACAAGTTATTGCTTTTTAAAAGAAAACGAGGGAGTAAACAGAACCAATATGTGGTTCAATGGACAGCTAATGTCAGTTTTCATTGGGATAAATACAACAATAAGTCATGCTTTGTCAACATTTGGAGAAATGTTGTCTGAAAACTTCAACCTTCATTTTCTCGGAAATTTGAAAATGTTACGACCTTATAGCACTGGTGCGACGCATTGATTGGGTACATGGAGTCAATAGATCGACACTTAGTATACGTATTATGTATCAAGAAACGTCACTACATAGGAACACTGCATTGGGCACGACGAATCCGATCCCAAGAGGCCAATTATTATTGTTATGTGGGCATGTTATGTATTGTGCATTAATTCATACTTCATATCTACTTAACGATATGATCACACGGTGGGAAATATCCAGGGACGTGGCGAGGGGGGTGTCTCACACCGACTTGTCAATTTTTACAACAGTTGTAAATTCCATGCTGGACACACCAAAACACAAACAATATGTTGATAATGTTCTCATACTAGTAGTTTGATTTTCCAACCAGTAATTAGTGGGGAATTTTTTGTTTTTAGACCATAATGTTTCTATTTGTATTCAAAATTTTGGACAGATATGCTGATATGGCCAGTCTGAAATGTTCTATCTTTAGGGGATGTGAGGTTGGAAATTTCAAAATACCAGTTGGAATATTACAACCTAAAAGGGTAGGGGGGAAATGGAATTTTGCAAACTTGGTCTGGTTCAAGGTGAGTGGTGGTGAAGTTGGGTGTTTCAATGTAGACACCCCCAACAGAGACCCTCTAGCCACATCCCTGAATGTGTAGGCAATTCCTTGTACCGAGTCGAAACGTAATGTGGCATGCGCTTATAGCGTGGCAAGAACTTCACTGCCAAGACGTCAGCAATCTGCAACTCAATCAGTTGGTGATCCTGTCGAACTATTTAACATCAGTTTAACCCTTTCAGTGCCAGGTTGATTTTTGTATCAACCCATATACCCTGTGCCAATGCATTCTCTTATATATGCGAGTCGACCATATGCCGCCTCGCATATATAAGAGAATGCATTGGCCTACCTTTTTTTTTTTTTTTTTTTTTTTTTTTTTACAATTTTTTACAATTTTAATAATTTATTCTTATATTCTTTAACAGACTTATTTTGTAGGTTTAGGGTCGATGAGATCGGCCCGTGGCACTGAAAGGGTTAAACTACTTATCCAGTCTATTTAAAAAAAAGTTTAAATTTCATATTTGGCTTTAAAGGTACTCAATCCGATTCGATGGTCCCCATGTCATTAGATTCCAACAACAACAACATTTTTTTAAATGCCGCTTCAGTTATCAGAATCGATAAATTGCCCAAAAATAATGCCAACCACCGTCAACTATAGTATAAAATTGCCCAAAACCTGTTATTTATCCATATTTTGGTCAACGGAATTTTGCTGGTTTGTCAAACATCTGACACAAAAACGCCACTTGATTTTAGAGATATCCATCCTCATCCGCAATTTGGTCAGAGAAATTCCTCTCGTCGACAGTTTACTCAACTTTACTGGGCCACTTAAATTAAAATAATAGATTTCAAACATCGATATCTAATCACTCTGAGCTTTGATGGGTGGGTTCCTCGACTCGAATCAAATATTTTTTTACCCCCGAAGCCAAAGAAATAGTTGCGAGCGTTAATTCGGATTGAGTACCTTTAATAAAATCTACTTTTTCGGGGGTACGTTCCAAATCCCTTATAAAATTCTATGATACAACTCCAAGGTCCTGCTTCCAGTTCAGAATACATGTCATGAGAACGAGGATCAATTTGATTGCGATAAATTGAGACCTTCGTCGTAATAAAATTCTGTTCTCGTGTCATCCGTACATTTATATGTAGTACCTTCATTATATGACGGATATATTTAAAGCTGGACTTAAAGATGCATAATCCGAATTAACGCTCCTAAATTACTATTTCTTTGGCTCCGGTGGTAAAAAATATTTGAATCATTTTTTTACCCTGTGCCAATGCATTCTCTTATATATGCGAGTCGACCATAGGTCGCCTCGCATATATAAGAGAATGCATTGGCCTAACAATTTTTTATCATTTTTTTTAAATAAATGTTTCTTACAATTTTTAGGACATAAAATAAAAAAACATCCATTACCCTGCAGGGAGCCCCACACACATATAAAAGCATATAGAAGAGTGTCGTCTGCTCATGTTTGTCTGGGGCTCTGTATGGGTGAAATTATAACATTGTTAAAGAATAAAAGAAAAAATTATTAAAATTGTAAAAAATTGTTAGGCCAATGCATTCTCTTATATATGCGAGGCGACCTATGGTCGACTCGCATATATAAGAGAATGCATTGGCACAGGGTAAAAAAAATCCTGACTTCCGACTGGATTTGAACCCACCCATCAACGTTCAGAGTTATCAGATATCGATTTTTAAAATCTGTTACTTTTCATCACCTGGAATATTTGGCGGCCTGGCAAATATTCGACGAATGCCGACCGACGTGCTCTCGATACCAAATTGAGTTGAACAAAATGTTGATTTATAATACTGTTTTGGGCAATTTTCTACCATAGTTGACAATTGTTACATTATATTTGGCAATTAATCGATTCTGGTAACTGAAGCGGCATTTCAAGAAATGTTATCATTTTTGGAATCTGGTGATATGGGGACCATCGAATTGGATTATGTACCTTTAAGTTCACTAACGGAAAGCTTTTGTATCGATTCTGACATGTTGTCATTCCAGAGCAATGGATGTGATATCAGCTGACCATGTCAGATGTGCCACGTGCTCCGACACCCATTTACATTTAATGGTTATCTATAAAACACAACACAAGGGTACGACGAAGCTCATCACAAGAGATATTATTGTTATTTATATGTACTGTGCATCCATATATACTTATTATTTACTTATACTGTACGTTTGAATGCTGGTAATATTGTCAAGCAAACTTTGATCTCTACGCAACCCGGTGAATTTGATGTAATCAGCCTTAAATGTGGATTATCTCTTTGTAAACGTGTATTATATAGTTACCGGGGTATAAAGGTGGATTATCTCTTTGTAAACGTGTATTATATAGTTACCGGGGTATAAAGGTGGATTATCTCTTTGTAAACGTGTATTATATAGTTACCGGTGTATAAAGGTGGATTATCTCTTTGTAAACATGTATTATATAGTTACCGGGTTATAAAGGTGGATTATCTCTTTGTAAACATGTATTATATAGTTACCTGGGTATAAAGGTGGATTATCTCTTTGTAAACATGTATTATATAGTTACCGGGGTATAAAATATTATATCTGAATCCAAGACTCCTGTCCGGAAATGCTTCTATCGATTAATATTCATTTTATTTCGCATATTTTCTGGTCTAAAAAGGTGTGGTTGTTTAGCTAACGAATAATAGTGGTTACTGTTAACAGAGACCAGAAATTTTATGGTGTAATTTTGTCACAAATAAACATTAATTATACTCATTATCGCTTATAATTATGGAATAAAACAATACAACCATTCAATCTGGGACATTTGACGTTCGGTACGTAGCCATAGGAACAGCATGATGCTCTCTATCGCTAATTGGTATCACCCGAATGGTCTGTTCTAAAAATAGACAAATAAACGGTCCCAATAAAATATTCGAAATAAAATCTATATTAATTGATAGAAGCCTTTCCGGACAGGGGTCTTCAGTTCATATTTATTATTTTATACCCACGCAACTACATCAAATTTGTTATTTAAAGAGATAATCCATCTTTAATGTTATCCTCGAATTATCGGCCCGACTTATAACACTAACGATTCCCTGTCCGATCAGACACCGTATAACCAACATCTACACCTGTTCAAAGAGGAGGTTTTGATGACCAGATATCGACTTTCAAACGAGGAAGTTTGAACACGTTTACAATAGCAAAACATTACAATATCGTCTCTTATAAAGAGCGCCCGTCGTCCACAATCGGTAGGTAATAAAGAGCGTTCTTGGTGGTCAGCTTTTGTATTGGTGTAAACATATTTTATTCCAATCAAAATAATAACATATTTAAACATTTGACAAACATTTTACAGTAAGATAGAATAATATAAATAATCGATTGATTGGAAAGGGGATTAAACAACAAGCCCAAGCGCTTTTATTAAGTTTTCTCCCTAGCTTTTGTATTCGTTTTCAACGTAAAACTGGTGGAGGATTTTGTGTATATTCGAGATGCTTCTTTAGTTTTGGATGCAATAAGCAAATATATATGATTACCAATTGATCAGTCTCAAATAAATTGAATGAAACGCAGTGACGTGTCTAGATATCCCCGTGTGTGATGTCTAAGTTGAAATCTTCAACTGCACCCAGACTAAACTCCCAGATTAGCAGACTTCAATTTGCACCATCCCTTTGAATTAGAACTTTCCAACTGGTACGTGAAGCAACTGTCGAAATTTCCAACGTGACACTCCCCTGTGTCAGGCATGAACTTTCCAACTGTTGAACATTTTGACCAAAGTTAGGGAGTTATACACCCCCCTATCGCCACATCCCTGATGAAACTAAACAGTGCAATTCATCCCGAGAATACGTAACGACAGTAAAACTGTTGACAACATGTGAAAGATGCGTTAATGTTTAGTGCTGGGCGATTTTAGATGGGCGTTTGACTTACATGTATAGTTCAAACACTCGCAAATTTGCGCGGAATGGTTTGCAGGAATTTCGTCGCAGAAAACGATATGGTGCCAGAATATGAACGGTAACATGCATATAACATGCATTTATACCACGATCGCCTGTCTTACTATATAAATAAAGCCATCAGTTTAAATTTTACATTTAATCAACACCTGTTGATTAAACGTGCCTACTGTTGATTAAACTTCGCAGAGTGGGTTAAACTTTCTCCATACAATTTGAACGGAAAAGTGCTTATCCATCGCATTGTAAAGATCGTGGCATAAACTTCGCAGAGTGGATTAAACTTTCTCCATACAATTTGAACGGAAAAGTGTTTATCCATCGCATTGTAAAGATCGTGGCATAAACAAAATATACGCATAGTGTTTCTGAATAACAAATTTAATCCACTCGTGGGATTGGCGATTTACACCACTCGCTGAAGCTCGTGGTGTAAATCACCAATCCCACGAGTGGATTAAATTTGTTATTCAGAAACACTATGCGTATATTCTACATCTGAACCACAGCTAACTATACGTGAGAAATAAATATTCCATCTGTAGCGACGCTACTAAAATTTGTCTGTAAATAATAGTATGGAATTATCTCTCAAGAAACTACATACATCTTATTCTCATGTCTTTAGCTTTGAAAAGATGTATTTTACGTACAAGTTTCCATCGGAGGGGGGGGGGGGGGTCAGAAAAAAAATTACGGATACAAGGTGGAAATTTGGTGTTTTTCAGTTTTGGGGACCCACCACCCCGGGAGCGTAAGTTTTTTCCACCCAGGTCTGGGACACCCACCCGGGACCGTAAGTTTTTCCACCCAGGTCTGGGACACCCACCCCCAAAATTGATGAAAATCTTGTAAATTCTACTAAATAATTTGTTGTTGGCAGGGTAAGGGTCTCTCATTGTGTCTGCACCGGAACTGAGAGAACGCTGATCAAGTACACCCACAAAAAATAAACAAACAAAGCACATGACTGAAAAATATGCCAACAAAACCAGTGACAAAACCTTTAAAAACCCAAATATTTATGGTCATAAAGGTAAAATACCCACTTTAACAGGATAGTTGTGTCCCTTATTAGCAATACCTTACTCGTATTTAAAATCGCGCAGTACTATTTTTCGCGCACACATCGGTGCGCGAATTAAAACTGAGCGAAAAATAGTACGACTCCTGAGTTTATACCAAACCAAAGGGAAACAAGAAGATCATAAATGTTGATGAGTTACATATACACATTACGGAAGGTTGGACCAAATGCATTAGGCAACGTAGGACGATATTTTACATGCAGGCAACCAATATCAAAACCCTAACTGATATGTATGCCATACTTATATAGCAACATATCATGATTACATCATTAAATGTTGAAATACTTGTAAGAAATACACATTGCAAACGAAAGATGCACGAAAGCACGTCCCCTATTTACAACAATGGCGTTACACGTACACCGTGACCAAACAGTCTGAGTTAGTTATGTCAACACATCCAACAGCCAAGTTTTGATTTTTTTTTCTGATGTAAGGTTTCAATACGCGGTTGTGATTTTACTTCTTTCGAGTTCATTTCAATTATGTTTATAACTATTTCAATAATAATATTATAATAATAATAATATAACTATTAAGATCTAAGTATTTTACGAAAATGTTTGTCAGTTTTGAATTCGCGCAGCTAGGTGCACGAATTCAAAGTGCGCGAATTCAAAACTGAGCGAAAAATAGTAATGCGCGAATTTAAATACGAGTGAGGTAGGTTAAAATATGTGCATGTGTAAAGTAAAAACACCATCAATTTGATTAAATAAACACAGTTCCAGTCCTCTCCATGTGGGAAATCACTGGTGAACAATGAGGAGCTCCCCTTAAAATCATTCTAGGCGAGTAGCTCTCCTACAAAATGTTGAGGCGAGTAGTATCCCAGCAGGAGATGCCGAAGGCATCTCCCGACGTCCTGAGAGGGGGTCTCCCCTGGAAAATTTTGAAAATTAGATGCTCTGAGATTGAATCTGGAGCCCTTTAATGCTCCAATCACTGTTCAAATAACGATTTTGTGTCAATAAGTGACAAAAATGCAATGCCACATTGCTAATACTAGTATACAAGCAAGTAAGTTGGTATATTTGAAATAAAGTTATCTGATATATTATGCACATTTGAAGCATGTGTATTCTGAGTTATTGACAGTATTTTATTGAACCACATGGTCTCTCTGTTTGTTGTGCAGAAATTGTATTGCCGATGTGAATCTATTTTAGTAAATAGCGCATATAATAAAAAGAAAACCTTCATGTTTTGAGTGAATACCGGAATTTCCTCATTCGTGGTCACAGTGGGATACTCGTGATGATTCCAGTATCTCACTGTGACCACTCATGAGATACTTCCGGTATTCACTCAAAACACGCAGGACCAGTTATCCTCTATGTATAATAAGTTTAAAAAGCCATGATAAACTATGAGAAAAGATGAGAATGGATTTTTTTTCATTGCAATTTTTTTCCTCGACCAAAACCGGACCCACCCCATGGTTTCAACTGTTAAAGGGAGAAATTGTGGACAAAAAATTTAAATATAGAGCCCCCCTCACTTGTATAAGGCTATAGCATGCACTACTATATGAATCTGATTGTTTCAATTCATTTTGAAGCTGTAATTTGTCTTAGAAATGATTTTGGAAAAAAATTGCATGACATCAGAAAAAATCTGCATTTTGCGAAACCCTGTGCCAATGCATTCTTATATATGCGAGTATCCCATAGGGAGCATCGCATATAAGGGAATACATTGGCCTAACAATATTTACATTGACATTATAAGCCAGTGTATTCTCTTATATGCATGTATGCGAAGCTCCACATGGGAGACTCGCATATATAAGAGCATGCACTGGCACAGGGTCTTTAATGCTTCACCAGCGCAGCTCCCGCAATAATTACATTGTCTTATATTGCAATGCATTCCGGAGTATAAGTCGAATGTTTTGTTCCTTATTAATGGGACCCAAGTCACTCACAGTGGGTAAATGTGCAAAAAATATAAAAGTCTGTAAAAACATCATTACTAAGAAGAACATGGAGAAATAGATCAACATTGTTCTTATTATCATTATAGATAGTTCTTCAATAACGAAATTTCGCGCGTTTAACCCTTTACCCAACTGAAGGGCCCTGTGCCAATGCAATTTGACAATAAATACAATTTAATACATTAAAAATTATAAAATTATAAAATTGTTAAAGAATGTAAGAAAAAATGGTAAAAAGTGTTAAAAAAGATTTTTTTTATATATAAGAGAATGCATTGGCACAGGGCATAACTGTAACTATCACAATGTGGTCAAGGAGCCGGTTCCAATGATATCCATATTTGTGTGGTTCTATTGAGACAGACCGAAGATATTTTAGACTGTTGAAGCTTTATTTGGTCGGTTTTGGCCGGTTTGTTGGGTAAAGGGTTAAACCACTGTCATGTAAACAAAACTGTTACAGTGATTTGTCAACAAATATTGCTAATCGTGTAGTAAGTTCAAATAAGTTTAGTCTGAATATGATTTTCAGAATATTTTGCAATGCTTTGACCTTTTCCAATGTTTACCGCTAAGTTTTTATTAAGATTAGGTATCTTATTGGTTGGTGCTGATTCGATACGGCACGAGTGTTAGCACAGAAGAACAGAACGAGGGTGCAACCTCGAGTTTTATTTTCCCGTGATGCCACAAGTGCCGGATCAACAATCCATGCAATCAAATATGTTTATTCTCATTAAACCATATATACAATACAGTATTTGAGAAAAAATAATAAAGTGAAATACATGTAATGAAATATATATACATAATACCCGACGTGTTATAGGTATCTCGAGGTGTATGGTGAATTTTCGTCATTTGGCTGCAATCAACACTCTTGTCGTTCTGCGTTGTTTACACGTCACCCGTCCTAGATTATGTGACCCGCCATATCAAATCCAGTCGACCATAAGTCGCCTCGCATATATAAGAGAATGCATTGGCCTAACAATTTTTTACAATTTTAAAAATTTTTTTTCTTGTATTCTTTAACAATTTTATAATTTCACCCATACAGAGCCCCAGACAAACATGAGCAGACGACACTCTTCTATATGCTTCTATATATGTGTGGGGCTCCCTGCAGGGTAATGGATGTTTTTTATTTTATGTCCTAAAAATTGTAAGAAACATTTATTTTAAAAAAAATGATAAAAAATTGTTAGGCCAATGCATTCTCTTATATATGCGAGGCGACCTATGGTCGACTCGCATATATAAGAGAATGCATTGGCACATGGTAAAAAAATCCCGACTTCCGACTGGATTTGATATGGCGGGTCACATATGTGCATTAAAAATACAGACTTACAATGTTTATTTAGGCATATATATATATATATCTTTATTACCTCCATTACATGAAGAGTAGAAACTATATATAATGAACAGCACATTTACATACAATAACATGAAACACAGAAAATAACATGGACATAGATATAAATACACCATTGTCAGTGTATAATGCACCCCACTATACCTATATACACTTGCATGAACATGCACAAGTATACATATACCTGCAACGTGCATGCATATATATATATAGATAGATGTACGCGCACGCATGCGCACACGTGCACCTGCTATAGATGTCGTTCACGAAGGGGATCACTGTTACAAATTTGTTGGATGATAATCATAATGATTACTTATTGTCTAGACTAAGCTCTCAGATACCCATATATTCCAAAGATGACCAGTATGACGAATGAAACAATATATCAATTCAACGCCACCTCCTGTTTTATTTCTGATGACGTCTGGAATCTTTCCCAGTAAAAGTATGATCTTGTCCTTTTTGGATAAGCTCTCTAGTGTTAGAAACAGGTCGACGCCAAAGCGGTCTAAGCAAGTAAACCAAAATGCATTTCTATGCTCCTCTAAGACGGAACAGTCGCAAATAACATGTTCTGCAATATTTGTGTAACTACGATGACATTTTGAACAAATTGCATCGCAAATATCAGTCGGTGAGCAAATCAGCTGAGCGACCAAATAAAATGTTGATTTCTCTTCGGGATATTTTTGACAGACTGTCCATAAATTTGACATACGAATATTGTTGTGTACAGATATAAATCTACTAAATGAGGGGACATTTCCAACCCGGGTCTGCCATGCAGATTCAAATACGGTCCGCGAGTGGTTAATGATTTGCTTCCATGCAAGCTGTTTTTGAAAGTTTGATGATGAAACGTAGTCTTTCAAGTAGTCCAAAAGTTGACGATTTTCTAGAACGGTGATAACATTGTGCATCCAACTGTGGGTGACTGGTTGATTATGTATGTAATCTAGAACCCTGTACACAAAAACGTGTTTGACAGTTTTCTCTGTTCCCAGGTTGCACAGGGCCCTAAACAGTCTAAGCGTTCTGTCGTCGATGATTTCCTTTATCGGACGGGTGCCTACAAGAGCGAGAGCCATATCTGTGCGAGTTTGAATGTATTAACACAAAACATGCAATATATATATATACATATATGTACAATAGCAGAAACGATAGTGGCTATAATCTTATACTCAATTTGAAAATGCTTTTATTTTAAAGTTCCGGTTTCATGATTGAGGTGAACGTCGTGTACGTCATTTGACATCAATGAGATGCGTATAGTACGTCCCATATACGGATTTGTAAATATGGAACAGCAATAACACTGTACTTCTAGGAGCAAGCGTGTAATAAATGGGGTGATGACCAATTCAAACATATGGTCCGAATTGATGGATTGGAAGGAGGATGTGTGGACGAGCGAGGGTCACAGCTCATTCGACCAAAGGCCAAGATGACGTTCACAGTAATTCATCATCGAACTGACCTACGATAACCGACGGCGATCGATCCATCAAGTTCAGTTGTTTGATAGATTCGAACAATCGGCTGATATGTAAGATTAATGTTGCTTGTTTTATCGCGATCTGCATCTGAGCGATTGACGTAAATGGGTTGACGATGAAAATGTGAGATTGGCGTTAACGAGCTAATGCGTGAATGAGAGATACGTGCATTTGGCCCTTTTATGACCCTCGCGGTGACCATGTCTACTAATGATGGTCATTAATTACACAAATCATAATTAATATTATCTTTTGACCAGATCACTAGGAGGTATATATACGCCTTCAACAGATGGTTCGAAACATTTAGGAAACATTTTGGCTTTACTTAGACTTATTAGGATTTCGATTTTTCTGTTTCAAAACACAACTATGTTTAGCAAACTTTGCTACGCTTTGGTGATAATCGCTGAGATTTTAGCAGTTGTTCGCGGACAGCGAGGAATGGGGACGATGCCCGCCGGCACCAACAGGGGGATGCGTGGGGGACAGCAGGCATTTCCTCAGGGCAGGCAGCGGAATCGATTAGGTGGAATGGGAGGCATGCAAGGCATGCAAGGAATGGGTGGACAAAGATTCCAGAATCCATACCAGAACCAGTATCAGAACCAGTTTCTACAGAACCAACAAGTGGCGGGTATGATGGGTGATCCCTTCACCAGTATGCTAACAGGTGAGTGACTCAATGCTTTATTACAATCTATAATGTAAAGTTCAAGGATCATTTTAATGAAACTTTATTCAACTACTTAAAGAGCATTCAGGGTCCCAGACCTCCAGTTATAACAACAACAACAACAACAACAACAACACCAACACCAACACCAACAACAGCAACAACAACCTAAATAATCCCATTTAACATCGTTTTATTCTTTTTTTTATTGAAATAATGTTAAAAACCAATTGCGACATATAAACTAGTCCTAAAATACAAAATAAAATCATTTTTGTTATTGAACAATTTATTTAAATTTGAAAAAAATAATTGGTGGTTTCCCTCTAAACATAAAAATTATATGATATAAATGCATAGAGAATTCAATATGAATCAAACAAGAGGTGTGCACTCGAGTGCTAGCACACCCCCACCGTGGCAAATTCAACCCGCATTATCCGTAAACTCAACAAAAAAGATTTTTAACTTTAAAGAAAAGTTCGGAGTAATAATATCGATATGGTGTCACAAGAAGCTTGTACATAATTTTTTTTTCAAATCGGTTCATATTTGTTAAAGTTATTAAGTCAGACAGAATTTTCTAAGTCTCTTTAAAATTGGATTTTCCGTACGTTACTTGTGGGTGGGTGGGTGCACCCCACAAGTCATGCAAACAAAAGATCGCACCTCACAAGTACCCTGTCGTGCGTATAGACGGACGGACGGACACACGAACGCAGTCAATCCAGTATACCCCCCATTTTCTTCGAAAGTGGGGGTATAATTAACAATTCTTTTATAACAATGATGCTGTTTTCTGACTATTCGGATATCAAATTTATGAAATTAACTTATTTTGGCGTGATTATTTGTTATTCCGCACGGGAATTAACACCTCGGCGTAGTGTTTCACATCACTTTAACTTGAGCAGTTTCCACATGCACCAAGTGGCAATACACCTGTCCGGAAAAGTTTCTATCAATTTATATTAATATTAATTTTATTTAAAATGTTTTATCACATCAGCAGTGCAGTTTTAGGGACTATTTTTCGAACATAAATTCGTGCGAAAACATTCAGAGTATAATTATCAAAATCACACAAAGGAGGACAACACTATCTTGTTAGCAGCTCAAACGGCAAATTGTATTTAAACTATAGATTAACTACTTTCTTCTGCTCGAAATAAACAACTGTATTATGCCTTTATATAGACAAATAGTCCACAGAGTCGTCAGTTGGATTTATTATGACTTTGTCGATAAATAATATAGACAGTCGTCAGTTGTATTTTATTCACACAATACTATATTTGTATGGGATGCATATTAAATTGACATTTAATAAATAATTGAGCTTAAGCGCAATAAGGAATCCCTTATTGCGCTTAAGCGCAATAAGGAAATTCCTTATTGCACTTAAGCGCAATAAAAGATTCATATAAGCGCAATAAGGAACATAAGGAATATCCTTATTGCGCTTAAGCGCAATAAGAGCTAATTGCGCTTAAGCGCAATAAGGAATATGACATAAACTCCCTATAATTCAAATGGTGTAGTCCATGGTGCAATCAATATATATCCCTGGTAACAGGCAAATATAGGATAATTCTACTATTTGCAGAGGGGTGATCTCATGAGGGAGATAATAATTGCGCTTAAGCGCAATAAGGATGTAATTGCGCTTAAGTGCAATAAGGAATGTTCTTATTGCATTTAAGCGCACTAAGGAATCCCTTATTGCGCGTAAGCGCAATAAGAATATTCCTTATTGTGCTTAAAGGGGTACTGTACGCCATTTTCAATAAATTTCCGGTGATAACAACGATCTATTATCGATACTATATAGAAACATAAGTAATTTGAGTCGAAGATGTATTCTGTAAACGCTCAGGTTATTAATAGGCTATCTTAAAATTTAATAATTTAAAAGTTAATAATTTAATATAAATTGAATTTATGGCTGGAGCCATAAAATGGCGTAAATTAAAATACGAATGTCCGTGTACAAAACGTAATCAAATTATAATTGAGGGATACTGGATTAGTAAACCCATTGCACACACAATCGTTTGAAACATTATGCTAATACGGGGAGAAAACTCAAGCCACTCATTGACTAGTGACGATACACTAACTTAAAAGAGTATATGGGACTACTATGCATGTAATATAATTTTTATTTGATTCATTTGGTTGAAAACTGTACAAAAATTACTCGACAACGACAATTTGTATTTTTGCATTCCGGTAAATTTGCCATCCGTAACACTTCTTCGTACTCAACATACTTTCAAAGAATGGAAAAGTTGTTACCTTATTCTCCGACTCTGGGATTATATAAACCAACAACAACATCTTGGGTACCGTACCCCTTTAAGCGCAATAAGGAAATTCCTTATTGCGCTTAAGCGCAATAAGAAAGAGATTCCATATTGCGCTTAAGCGCAATAAGAGATTCCTTATTGCCCTTAAGCGCAATAAGGAATTTCCTTATTGGGCTTAAGTGCAATAAGGAATTTTCTTATTGCGCTTAAGCTCAATTATTTATTAAATGTCAATTTGGCATCCCATATATTTGCAGTCTTGAAATTGTGGTTTATAAAAAAATATATTGTTGTAATTGGGCACGGAAGAGATATACCATCTTTTAATATTTGGCAGAAACGATAATTATAAAAATAATTATATATCTAACTATATGTGTGACTTCTTTAACTCTGTCTAGTTCGTGTATAAGAGTACCCCCCAAATAAATGGATATTTTATACAATCTCCTTGTGAAAATCACGATTTTTGTTGTCTTTTTATGTTGACATCAAAGTGTCCAAGATTCTGTATAATTATCAAATGCAAAATAAATTTCGTAGGTCAGTTATATAATAAGAAAATAAGTATCGCCTTCGAGTGAGCACATCTGGTCAAAAATAATAGCATCTAGAACTTTAAACTTACAGATCCGAATCCCCTGGACCCAGTCCGCTCGAATATGAAAAAGAACTTCAGATTTGGAAGCTGTGTGTTCAATAGTACGGTACAAGGACGGATCGATTTCCAGGAAAGCGTGAGTGTTTTAATTATGTATATTATATAGTAAATATTCCACGTTAATGATGTGTTCAAACCCCGTGGCGACAGGGGATGGATGGGGATGGGGTGCTTGGAGGGGTCTCGTGGCGACAGGGGATGGATGGGGATGGGGTGCTTGGAGGGGTCTCGTGGCGACAGGGGATGGATGGGGATGGGGTGCTTGGAGGGGTCTCGTGGCGACAGGGGATGGATGGGGATGGGGTGCTTGGATGGGTCTCGTGGCGACAGGGAATGGGGTACTTGGAGGGTTCTCGTGGCGACAGGGGATGGATGGGGATGGGGTGCTTGGAGGAGTCTCGTTGCGACAGGGGATGGATGGGGATGGGGTGCTTGGAGGGGTCTCGTGGCGACAGGGGATGGATGTGGATGGGGTGCTTGGAGGGGTCTCGTGGTGACAGGGGATGGATGGGGATGGGGTGCTTGGAGGGGTCTCGTGGCGACAGGGGATGGATGGGGATGGGGTGCTTGGAGGGGTCTCACATGGCTGTCGTTTGTTTGGGACCCAAAACATTGTGTTCAAAGTTGTATTTTTTATGATCCCAATATGCGTTTTCTGTGACATATAACGCTCGTAGAAAGGTAGTAGTTGTTTATTTATTAACCTATATTTCGATACCGGGGAAAAATAAAAAGCGAATATTATTATTAGGTGTATTGTGGAGCGCAACCCGTCATGTGGCTTCAAGGGCACGGATGGCCTTTGCGGTGGGTATGCTATTAAAATAGTCACACCCGTTAAAACTGCCATAAACCGAAAGAATATTAAAATATAGAAATAGTTTGTTCTTATATCAATCATAAATATCACATAAATAGTATGTTATTCAAGTTCGTACGCGGTGTTATGCAAACAAAAGCTATAGGTTCTGTAACATTTTTGGCTTTAACCATTTAAAGTGATATGACACACTCCGGTAAGGTGATCAAATAGATATGGAGAATAATCTTGCTCAAAGTAGTTATTTTTTACGAATATTAATCCAAATTGACAACACCCCGTCATTCTTATATATTAATTAAATACAGTGACTCTAGATGGCGAAATAGTTTGCGTTAGTTTATCGCCGATTGTTGCGTCCCGAATTGAGATGTAAATATTTACAATTGAGCGTAGTTCAGACGATGTTTTCTATGGAGTGGTATGGTCGATTCATTTGAAATTTTCGGTGATCTTATTAGAATGATACATTCCCCAGGTTGGCATAGCACCTGAGTACTAACTTATAAGTTTATCGCACTCGAACAAGTTCATAATATGGTATTAATGCCCATGCTTGCGTTGTGATTGTAGGTACAGGGATCGAGTGTCAGGGTGAGGATTAACGTTCGGGGTCTCCCCACCGTGGGATTCGGCACGGGTACAGGCGGCAACTTCAACGAGATCGACAGGCCAATCCACATCCACGAATGGGGAGATTTATCAGAAGGGTGCAGACACGTGGGCACTCATTTCAACCCGTACGGACGAATGCACGGAGACCGAACCAGCGATATCAGGTAATTATGCATTGACTACCGATACGAGGTAGAGTTCTTCACCTTGTAAGTGCTCTGAACGCTATCGCTACTTTCATATATTTTGCATTAATCCATGGCTCAAATGTATTCATTTGTTCCATATATTCTGTTGAGTATAAAATGAGATGGTCCCATAAATGGCCGGATTTAGTGTACATTACAATTTTAATTAATCATATCTTTTGATGCAAAATAAACCAATATTTGCACTAAATAATAAACCAATACTGGCACTAGATAAATGCTCTAGAAATCCAATTCATCCAAAAGTTTGAAAAATTCTGGAAGATTACGTTTATGAAAAATTACCATGACAATCAATGTTTACATTTGCCGTCTTTG
Source organism: Siphonodentalium dalli (assembly GCA_032622095.1). Lineage (NCBI taxonomy): Eukaryota > Metazoa > Mollusca > Scaphopoda > Gadilida > Siphonodentaliidae > Siphonodentalium > Siphonodentalium dalli. The sequence goes on from CP136063.1 coordinate 252,171,058, forward strand.
CACTACATTAAGGTCTTCTGCAAGTACCGACATGTGACAAGAAGTAAAAATCACAAAAATAAAAAAAAACCCAGATGTGGTAAGATAAGGCTAAGGCTAAAAGATAAACCCAATTCCACTTGTATGACTGTTCTGTATATAATTATGGTTCGCAAAACAACATTAAAGGCATGCATAATAACAATGAATGATTTGCATGCATTTGTGAATATATATTCATGTGGAACTTTGAAAACGATTTAGCAAGCAATGGATTGCTTTGATACAGGCAGTTGAAAAAAAAGTTGTTTAAAAATACGCTGAAATTTGTCGGTGCGTATTCGATTTTCATTAGTTTTATTCACCGCCCCACATTTTCGAACTGAATTTGGTAAAAAAAAATGTATCCCATTTGAGTTTTAACAATGTTGCCTCTTGATTTTACAGACGACGACATCTCGGCGACTTGGGTAACTTCAGACAGAATGCAGACACTATCAAAGTGGAATTCACCGACGACCTTTTATCAGTTATACAGCGCGTACCCAGCCTCAGCATCATCGGGAGGTCCATCGTGGTAAGTAAAAAGCAGATGTATATGTTAATCAACTAATCTAGAGGGATCCTTGTATATGTTAATCAACTAATCTAGAGGGATCCTTGAAATTTAAAGATGCATAATACGATTAACCCTTTACCCAACAAAACGCCTAGAAAAATAGCCCAAATGAAGCTGCAACAGCCTAAATTATCTTGGGTCTGTCTCAATAGAACCATACAAATATGGATATCATTGGAACCGGCCCATTGACCACATTGTGATAGTTACAGTTATGCCCTATGCCAACGCATTCTCTTATATATGCGAGTCGACCATAGGTCGCCTCGCACATATAAGAGAATGCATTGGCCTAAAAAAATCATTTTTTAACACTTTTTACCATTTTTTCTTACATTCTTTAATAATTTTGTCTTACATTTTTTAACAATTTTTATAATATTTTTCTCCATTCTTTGACAATTTTATCATTTTTAATATGTGTTAAGCCAATGCATTCTCTTATATATGCGATGCGACCTATGGTCGACTCGCATATATAAGAGAATGCATTGGCACAGGGCCGTTTTGTTGGGTAAAGGGTTAAGCGCCCCTCGAGGAACCGACCCGACCTATCAAAGCTCAGAGTTTTTAGATATCGATTTTTGAAATCTCTTATTTTTCACCATCAAGAGTTATTAGGGACCCATAAAAAGTCGACGAGCTGACGGTCTCGGACCAAATTGTGAATGAAGATGGATAACTCTAAAATGAAGAGGCTTTGTGTTGATAATAAGACCAAATTTTGTCGAAAAACATGTTGACAAATAACACGTTTCGGGCAATTTTATACTATAGTTGATCGTGGGACCATCGAATCGGATTGAATACCTTTAAAGAAATCGTCATGTATCGACATATCTGATGTTAATATACCCAAATCAATTGCATATATGAATCAAAGTGGCCACTATATTTCCATATTTCAGCAATAATTTCAAATTAGTTTTTGCATTGAAAATGAACTCAATGACCAATTGGCGAGTACGCACTGAGTATACTGCTCATTGGTTGGTTAAACCAGCATCACGCGTAATTTGTGTACTCCGAATCGCTTCGTAATTATTGTTAAAGGGTATACTGTAGACTAAATCCGGCCATTTCTTGGACCATGTCTTTATACCCAATATAATTATGCAACAAATGAAAGAATTCTAGCCATGGATTAGTGCAAAAAATACACTCATTTACCATATGAACAATATAAACAACATGGTAGTTATAATGAAAATGAATTTATGACCTTGTAAAATGACGATTAAATTAAATATGGTTTAAACCAATGTTCCATTCGTTTGTAGATAGCACAGAGGCGAGACGACCTTGGTATGGGAGGCAACTACCAGAGCAAGATGAACGGTAACTCGGGCGACCCTCTTGACTGTTGCGTCGTCGGAAGCTCAACAGGCGAAGCATTCGTCCCTGTTTCGCAATTCGGCGGCATGATGGGTTCAGGAAATATATTCAACGGGGGATTTAACGGAGGATTAAATGGAGGCTTTAATGGAATGAATCGAAATCTCAATGGAGGATTCCGAAACAACAACAACATGAATAACGGCTTCAATAACGGAATGAACAATAATAACAATGCTGCGGGAACTTTCGGACAAAATACCGGAAATAACGTTAACATGCTGCAACCAGGAACAAACACTAACACAGCAACCAACGACATGGGCGCGTCAAGTGGGTTGTTCGGTAGTGGATAAGCATCATTGGTAAAACAACGAGCTGTTCGGTAGCGGGTAAATAGCGTTGATACAAGCGAGTTGTTCGGTATAGGTAGCGGTTAAACATCATTGGTAAAACAAGCGAGTTGTTCGGTAGCGGATAAATAACATTTAACACATGCCAAACGGGTTGTTCGGTATAGCGGGTAAACATCGTTGGTATATCAAAGGATTTGTCTTGGTAGCGGATAAACATCATTGGTACAGCAAGCGGATTGTTAGTGATAAATAGCGTTGACGCGACACGCGTCGGGCTGTTCTGTAAAAGATAAACATCATTGACACAAGCAAGTCTGATGCTCTTTAAAACACTTCTTCAAATATTACCGTTATTTCGTCAAAAACACTTCTTCAAATATCTCCGTTATTTAGTTAATAAAAATATTTTCTTATTTTAGGATCACATATCAAAATGAGATCACCATATCCTCTCATTTTGATATATGATCCTGCCTTCATTGAGCCACGAGTGACTCATGAGACGAGGATCACATATTATATGATACCCTATCCTCGCAGGATCACATATTGTTTGATATCTACACCCGTGCGCATGGCCTGGATAAATGCGATACAGAATTTAAAAATAAGCAAATTTCGGCTGGAAATGGCAAGCATAAGTTTTATATTTTAAGGACATGGTAAAGCAATAGAATTGAACTGACTTCGGATACTATTTTTTTTTTTTTTTTATACAAGTGCAGCTTATATTTTCTTGAGCCATTATGTGACGATTGTAAGAGGAATTGTTTTATTTTTTATTTTGCTTTATTCAAGAATTTCAAAATGCCATTCACATTAAAAAAACAACAACCACCTACAATTAATGTTCTGAATTTAAAGGAACCCAATGCACTCGCAGTTGGTGAATGCACAAAATATAAAAATCTGTAAAAATATCACCACTGAGATTAACAGGGAGAAATAGATCAACTTTGTTCTTATATTCATTATAGATAGTTAGTTATCCAATATCGAAATGTTGCGTATAGGAACCATCGTTATGCAAACAAAACTGGTACAGTGCTGCATCAACAAAAATCGATGATCGCGAAGCAAGTTCAAATATTTTAGTCTAAGTGCGATTTGCAAAATATTTTTCTATGCTTTGACATTTTCCAATGTTTACCGTCAAGTTTTGATTAAACTTCGGTATCTAATCTAACTTTGATTGGTAATGCAACTGTAACAGCAATATTTACATAACAATGGTTTCAATAAGAGAAATATTGAGTTTGGAGAGTTACTAATATTGAAAATAAGAACGAAATCCTTATATTTTGTACGTGTACTTTTTTAGATCATGTCATGAATCTCTACTCTGGCTAACGCCCGTAGAGATCATATTCCACCAGTACAAAACCTGGGAACGTTTTAAAGTTTTGACAGGGAACCTAAAACGTTGAAAAAAATAACGCGGGGAATATATTTCTTAGTTATTATCTGTTCCTTAATAATGTAATTCACTGTAGGTGAAGGTCCCAACTCGAAATTGCATGCTTTACTGTAACTTTTGTGAGCCGATACCGCAATAAACATTCAATTAATTACTCAGGAGAAATTCCATAATTGTAAGAAACCCAGAGCAAAATCGCTCACAAACTGACATAAAGTCACTTAAATCGTGAAATTTCGAGTTGGGACTTTCACCTACAGTGATCGAAGTAGATTATTAAGAAACGGATAATAACAAAAAACTACATTCCCTGTGTTATTTTTTCGATTTCTTTCTATATGTGTGGGGCTCTCTATGGGAGATTCATGACATAATCTAGTACTTTTTATGATAGTTTCTGTTTATAGACTTTTATTGAAATGTATGTTATTTTGGATGAACCCACTTCGAACGGCATAAGTCCCTTTAATAATTATGCCAAATTATTCAGTACCATCTCTCAAACAGATCCACATGTCTGCAGTTCTGCTTATCTACAGGACCAGGGTATCTGTCACATTACAGTGTATTCTGAATTTAAATATATGGGGGTATGATGATAAAACATTCATTTGGAAAATAGTAAACCTAAGGCCACTTGGAGCCAAAACCTATTTATTTGATTGTTTTACGAAAGAATTATTATTCTAGCGGTAGGAATAGTAGTTCGTATTCAGCCTCATACATTAAAACCCATTTAAATTAAGTTAACCGATTCCATTTGCAATGAAGATTTTATTGTGTGATAATGTGAATTTTAGGATAATTCGTTGTACACTTGCAGATAATTTCGTTGATGAAAATGTTTTTGTGATTCTTTCTCGAATTTGTGCAAAATCTGCAATTTTATCTTAAAATCGTTGGGAGATTAGTTCCAACTAAACCAGGGTTCACACTCGCCTAATAATTAATTTGCCATTTCTAAATGTTTTGGCAATTAAAAAAAAATTGGCCAAATTAAAAACCCAAATTAAGGATCGTTGAGAAAACGGAAACGAAAAAAAAAACATTAGAAACATAAGTAAAAAAATTACAAAATCAAAGCAAAAGAAAAAAATTATAAAAAAATACCAATATTGAAATATGCACTTCATGATTTGCCGATAGTACCATAAAGCAATAACGTATTGTCTATTGAATAAGACATGATGCCGTACTAGTACTTAATCATCGTTGTTTTTGTAAGTAAACATGTGGCATATTGTTATCTAAACATACGTGGGCGAGCAGCTAATTATTGACTATTAACGTCTGTAAGGGTTATTTCTGGAAAAGGCTTGATACTTTCGGGCAAAAAGTGTGGCCAAATGTATTTTTATTTTTTAAAAAAATCTGGCCATTGGCCAACGACAGTATAAAAAAGTTGGCCAAATTTAAAACAAAAATTTTGGATCGTCGAGAAAACCGAAACGAAATAAAAAACATTAGAATTTTTTTTTTTTTTAAATACAAAATCAAAGCAATTTTTTTTACCAATATAGAAATATGAATTGCATGATTTGCCGATAATACCATAAAGCAATAACGTATTGTCTATTAAATAAGACATGATGCCGTACTAGTACTTGATTTTGGATACATTGTAAGTAAACATGGGGGCTATTTCTGGTAAATTGTTATCTAAACATACCTGGGCGAGCAGCAAATCATTAACTATTAACGCCTGTAAAGGTTATTGCTGGAAACGGCTTGATACTTTCGGGCAAAAAGTGTGGCCAAATGTATTTTTATTTTGTCAATTCAAAAAAATCTGGCCATTGGACAACGACAGTATAAAAAAGTTGGCCAAATTTAAAACCAAAATTTAGGATCGTTGAGAAAACCGAAACGAAATAAAAAACATTAGAAAAAAAAAAGTTAAAAAATTACAAAATCAAAGCAAAAAAAAATACCAATATAGAAATATGAATTGCATGATTTGCCGATAATACCATAAAGCAATAACGTATTGTCTATTGAATAAGACATGATGCCGTACTAGTACTTGATTTTGGATACATTTTAAGTAAACATGGGGGCTATTTCTGGTAAACTGTTATCTAAACATACCTGGGCGAGCAGCAAATCATTAACTATTAACGTCTGTAAAGGTTATTGCTGGAAACGGCTTGATACTTTCGGGCAAAAAGTGTGGCCAAATGTATTTTTATTTTGTCAATTCAAAAAAATCTGGCCATTGGACAACGACAGAATAAAAAAAATTGGCCAAAATTAAACCAAAATTTAGGATCGTTGAGAAAACCGATATGAAAAAAACATTAGAAACATAAGTAAAAAAATTATAAAATTAAAGAAAACAATTTATAAAAAATATATACCAATATCAAAATATTCATTGCATGAATTGCCGATAGCACCATACAGCAATAACGTATTGTCTACTGAATAAGACATAATGCCGTACCATATTACATAATCGTCGTTGTTTTTGATACATTGGTAAATTGTTATCTAAACATACGTGGGCGAGCAGCTGGTATAGGCTTGATATACTTTTGGGCCAAATGTAATTTTATTTTGTCATTTTTAGGAACATCTGGCCATTGGCCAACCACAGCGTGAACCATGGACTTAGTCCCAATATCCTTCTTCATAAACCAGCTAGTGAAATCGCCTGGGATAATGTTAAACCAGCTAGTGAAATCGGCTGGGATAATGTTAAACCAGCTAGTGAAATCGCCTGGGATAATATTAAACCAGCTAGTGAAATCGCCTGGGATAATGTTAAACCAGCTAGTGAAATCGCCTGGGATAATGTTAAACCAGCTAGTGAAAAGCTAGTGAACTCGCTTGGGATAATGTTAAACCAGCTAGTGAAATCGCCTGGGATAATGTTAAACCAGCTAGTGAAATCGCCTGGGATAATGTTAAACCAGCTAGTGAAATCGCCTGGGATAATGTTAAACCAGCTATATTGAAATCGACTGGGATAATGTTAAACCAGCTAGTGAAATCACCTGGGATAATGTTAAACCAGCTAGTGAAAAGCTAGGGAAATCGCCTGGGATAATGTTAAACCAGCTAGTGAAATCGCATGGGATAATGTTAAACCAGCTAGTGAAAAGCTAGTGAAATCGCCTGGGATAATGTTAAACCAGCTAGTGAAATCGCCTGGGATAATGTTAAACCAGCTAGTGAAATCGCCTGGGATAATGTTAAACCAGCTAGTGAAATCGCCTGGGATAATGTTAAACCAGCTATATTGAAATCGGCTGGGATAATGTTAAACCAGCTAGTGAAATCGCCTGGGGTAATGTTAAACCAAGAAGTGAAATCGGCTGGGATAATGTTAGACCATCTAGTGAAATCGGCTGGGATAATGTTAAACCAGCTAGTGAAATCGCCTGGGGTAATGTTAAACCAAGAAGTGAAATCGCCTGGGGTAATGTTAGACCATCTAGTGAAATCGGTTGGGATAATGTTAAACCAGCTAGCGAGTAGTGAAATCGGTTGAGATAATGCTGTTTTACGTCGAAGTCCCGTGTATACTTTCTATATCGGAGTTGACCCGCTCACCTAAAATCCTCAAATAAGTATTAGTGAAATATGACAATTGTGATAGTAAACCGGTTTATTCCAAATGAAATATGATAATTGTTCTGAACTGCACAAGAATTGTCGACTGAAAGTTATAATGTAATGTGAAAATAATATTGAATCCCAATGTTTACAAGAATACGAACTCACTTACCTCGCGAAGTGACAGCGTGTATTAAATTTAAACAAACTGAGGTTACTGTATTTACGCGACACATTCGATGCGCAATTTAACACGAAATATTATAATGCACCATTATGACCGCAAGATGTCACTCTTTCAGATACATATTAGTATATACATGTATGTAAAAAACTGACGAAAAATCCCGCCACTGGAATTGGGTGTAAAGTCTGCTATAGAAATGTACATGAACGTGACATGGACGTAAAACAGCATTATATATCCCAACCGATTTCACTAGCTGGTTTACGTCGAAGGAAACGTGAACTATACCCTGAATTAAACCTTCAGTAGACAACTTTCGCATAATGAACGACAACAGATAATTATTACGAACAGGGTACACGTCACAAAAATTTGTGTTCTTTCTATTCTTTGTCATTTTCCCCTATATATCCGTTGTTACGATTACGGTTTTGGATTTTCAACAAAACTCACAAATATATCATACACTAATAAGTTCCGTTTCCCAGCTCCTGAATGTGGGCGATGACTCTGAGATATGTGACCCGCCATATCAAATCCAGTCGTAAGTCGGGATATTTTTACCCTGTGCCAATGCATTCTCTTTTATATGCGAGTCGACCATAGGTCGTCTCACATATATAAGAGAATGCATTGGCCTAACAATTTTTTATCATTTTAAAAACAATAATAGTTTCTTACAATTTTTAGGACATAAAATAAAAAACATCCATTACCCTGCAGGGAGCCCCACACATATTTAGAAGCATATAGAAGAGTGTTGTCTGCTCATGTTTGTCTGGGGCTCTGTATGGGTGAAATTATAAAATTGTTAAAGAATACAAGAAAAAATTATTAAAATTGTAAAAAATTGTTAGGCCAATGCATTCTCTTATATATGCGAGGTATGGTCGCCTCGCATATATAAGAGAATGCATTGGCACAGGGTAAAAAAATCCAGACTTACGACTGGATTTAATATGGCGGGTCACATATATGTCCTTAAATTGTGATCGCTATGTGGCCTTAATTTTTATCTATTAGTGGCAATCAAATCATTCGTCGTTGTGAAACACCAGAATCTTGCGAAACATAAAGTGCTAATCTAGATATGACCTGATAGTAACATAATTAATTACAAAATAATCACGAAACGTACAATGTAGAACCATAATCCCCTTACTGCGAGTGGCAAGCAAGATTGCATCACAAACGGGCTCGTAATCGTCAATTCTGCAAGGTTTTTGGACCGTCCTAAAAAAAAATTACAACTACAGTAATGCCCTAATAATCGACTCCTTAACCACAGCATAATTACGGGTAACTTTTCAAGATTCAGTCGAAAATATGGCTTGTTGCCATTCATCGGAAAGCTCTGTGAGAGCTTTTCGATGAATGGCAACAAGCCATATTTCCGACTGAATCCTGAAAAGTTACCCATAATTATGCTGTGGCTAAGGAGTCGATTATTTAGGGCATTACTGTACAAATGGCTATTCGTAATAATTATCTGTTGTCATTCATTATGCGGAAGATGTCTGATGTGGTCAGCCTGTCATGTATAATGATAAATTGATCACCACTTGATAGTCTGTATATCGCAATCCATCATGACCATGGTATTGATCACCACTTGATAGTCTGTATATCACAATCCATCATGGTCATGGTATTGAACTTATTATGAACTTGATGAAATGTTATATTTTTGTGAAATTCAATGTGATATTTTTATAATAAAAATAATTTAAACTGTTAATCAAATAGTGTTCTCATCTGAAATCGACGTAATAAGCCCCCAATGGTCTGGTGTTTTCAGAAAAGCTGTATGCGAATTACAGGGAACTTAACCCTGCCATGACTGGAGCTTCCTGAAGCCTGTGCGCATATATAAGAGAATACCTTGGCCTAACAATATTTACCTTGACACTGTAAGCCAGTTCATTCTCTTGTACATGTATATGCTAGGCTCCCCACGGGAGACTCACTTATAAGATTATACAATGACGCAGGACCTTTAATGCTGTACCAGCTCCCGTCATGAACCTCATGGAAGGGTTAGTGAAATAGTGTTCTCATCCGAAATCGAAGCAAAAGACAATGAGCTAGGGAGCCCTAGCATATATAAGAGAATGCACTGGCTTACAAAATCAAGGTAAATATCGTTAGGCCAATGCATTCTCTTATATATGCGAGGCGCCATATGGGCGACTAAGGGAAAAATACCACTGGAGAGATTTTTTCAGAATGTCTAAGCGAATATGTTTAGAGAAACATACTAATAGTCCCCAAAAAATCCGAGGTGAGCATTTTATGCTATAGCAATTTCCCCATGGGTGCATATTTCAGTGAAATAAAAAAAATATATGAATATTGGTCGGTCAGTGTTGACATGGTCACTGTTTATCACAGTCAACTATATTTGATCTATAATTTATTATGTATTGCCTATAATTATTTTGGGAACAGGATGAGCAATTTCTCCCGAAATGAGCCAACATTGTGAAAAATTCCCCAAATTTCAATAAAAAAAATAAATTATTGAAGAAATTTTGACCATTCGGTCTTTAATATTGTGTAATGGTATATTAGGCATTCAGGATGTTGCAAATTTTTTTTTTAACTCGAAGAACCTGTCACTTGTTGAAAATATTGACCCTAACCGACTAAATTGTAAGATTTTCATGGTCTCACCAAACTGACATTAAAATTGCTGAGTTAGCAAATAAAGAGTAGTGTAGTTGATTGCATGTATTCTGACCATGGTTTAACCCTTTACCCAACAGAACGGCCCTGTGCCAATGCATTCTCTTATATATGCGAGTCGACCATAGGTCGCCTCGCATATATAAGAGAATGCATTGGCTTAACACATTAAAAATTATAAAATTGTTAAAGAATGTAAGAAAAAATGGTAAAAAGTGTTAAAAAAAAGAATTTTTTTAAGCCAATGCATTCTCTTATATATGCGAGGCAACCTATGGTCGACTCGCATATATAAGAGAATGCATTGGCACAGGGCATAACTGTAACCATCACAATGTGGTCAATGAGCCGGTTCCAATGATACCCATATTTGTATGGTTCTATTGAGACAGACCGAAGATATTTTAGGCTGTTGAAGCTTTATTTGGCCGATTTTGGCCGGTTTGTTGGGTAAAGGGTTAATATGGTTATTATATCCAGAGGCTCTTTACATTTTGTTGTTGAGCAATGCTGAATCTAAATTGAACTGCCATTTGACCGTTTCTTCACTTATTAGATGTGTGGCGAGACATCACACACCTTCACACAAAATTAATCGGGTGCCTGTTTTATGTCTATGCATAAACGACGGACAATTGCTATCCGACTAGTTTCGTGATATATTTGAACAGTTTAGAACTCAACAGTCACATTTTACTTAATATAAATTCAGACAAGCTGATAAACACAATAAACGAGTGGGTGAAAAACTCATTTGCTATTACATTGATCATAAGCTGAGCCCCTGTACCCAATGGTCATGCATTTGGTCTCTTGGCAAAATATGCATACATGTAAGCAATATACATGTCTTACCCCATCCATATGCATTTGAACATTCACATTTGCAGCTGAAGTTTTTGACATTTAAATGTGATTTGGTCAAAAACGGATAGAGAATTGGTCACCCCCCGAGGATCCATAAGAAGTTGGTGATGATTGGATGAGGGATGTGGCATGTAGGGTGTGCCAATGAATTTAGTGAATTTAGGGGAGCAAACTTAATAAAAGACCTTGGGCTTGTTGTTTAATCCCCTTTCCAATGAACCTACATGTAGCTATACTATATTAAATGTGCATACATATATTGTATCCCAACGTTGGCAAGAATACAAACTCGCTTACATGTACCTCACAAAGTGACTGTGTATTAAATGTAAACAAACTGATGTCAGTGTATGTACGTGATATATCGATACGCAATTTAGCATGAAACTTAAGATTACAATACATCATTATGACCACAAGATGTCACCATTTCCGACATCATGTATTGATTTTTAGGGTAAAATCAATTAAAAATAATCAAAATTCCGCCACTGGATGTGGCCTTAAAGTTTGCTATAGTAATGTATAGAACAGGACTTTGACACAAAACAGCATTATCCCAATTTTCACTAGCTGGTTTGCTATATAAATGTATATGACGGGACTTTGACACAAAACAGCATTATCCCAACCGATTTCATTGGTTGGTTTACTTTGAAGGAAACTGGGACTGGGTGAGCCACTGCATGCTTATTAGACATGCCTCCAAACCATCAATTTTAATTTTATTATATAATCCATGTATGGCAATGATGTTTTGTTATGCCATTTGGGTATAAAATTTATGAGAATAACATTTGAGCAAGAGTATGCTTTAATCTCACCAATTTCCACAGTGGAAGATTCCACTCACTGTAACCTGGACAATGCTGGGTCACCCTGCTAGTATCTTATATCATAAGTTATAGAAAGAATTACAGTAATGCCCTAAATAATTGACTCCTTAACCACAGCAGAATTATGGGTAATTTTTCTATATGGCAACAAGCCATATTTCCGAATAAATCCTGAAAAGTTACCCATAATTCTGCTGTGGTCAAGGAATCGATTATTTAGGGCATTACTGTATATTAATAGACGCCAATGGAGCTTTCCACAGCTGTCAATCAAATAATTATCTGCAAATATATTCAACCAATCAGCAACTGAGCCTGTCATGTGGTGCATTGAAAATTCCAATGCCATCTTTATTCACCCAAATTTTAATATCCGTGCATACATTCAGTGTTAAATGGCTATTTTAAAACAATGCTTTTGTTGTCAAATCATAATGTACTAAACTTGCGAATTGTGCACTGATGTTGGGAATTTATCCATGACTATAACAGTGTCTTTCTTTTGGATGATATTTGTTAAACCCTTTCATGACGGGAGCTGCACAGGTCCAGCATTAAAGACATATTACGTACTGTACTTGTTCGGGTGCGTGAAACTGAGAAGTTAGTATTCAGGCGCTATGACTACTGGAGGAATGTAACATTCTACTAACATCGCCGAAAATTTTAAGCAAATCGACTCTACCACTCAATAGAAAACATCGTCTGAACTACGCTCAATTGTAAAGATTTACTAGGCCGATAAACTAATGAAAACGATTTCGCCATCGAGAGTCACTGCATTTAATTAATATATGTGTGTTGTCAATTTGGATATACTATTTAAAAAAATTACTACTTTGAACAAGCTTATTCTACATTTCTATTTGATCACCCTATACTGGAGTGTTTCACATCACTTTAAAACCCTTTCAGTGCCAGGGGCCGATCTCATCAGCCCTAATTTACAGTCTGTAAAATCGGCCCTAAATTTTTTTTATAGATTTTTTGGGTTGAATTTTTATTGGGTATGCTTAAAGCCCCGGTTCCATATCCCCGATTTTCCACCCCGAATGTTCCCGAATGACTCCCGAATCATAATTTTGCAAAAATCGTGGAGTAAGTTCGGGACGAGTCGGGACAGTGAATTTTTACCCCCGAACATGATCGGGGATATCGGTGCTATCGGGATGATTCTGGACTCGCTCCCGACAGTTTTGAAATGTTCAAAACTATCGGGAACCAAGCCGAATCGCTCCCGATTTGTCAATCATCGGGAGAAATTCGGCACCTATTCGGGAGTAGTCTGCAGTATTCGGGTGGATATTCTGGAGTAGTCGGCAGTATTCGTTAGGTTTTATTCCCGAATTCGCCATGTGTGGCTGCTTTTATACTGAGATCCGGTGTATCTGCAAAATTCGGCATCGATTCGGGACGTTCGGCAGCAATTGAATACCAATTCGGTACCAGTTCGGCATTGATTCGGGGTATTCGGCAACAACTCGGTGTAAGTCGGTAGTAATCTGGGCAATTCGGCAGCTACTCGCACGAAATTTCGGTATCAGTTCGGGATAATTCTTTATCATTCGGGAAGAAATTCGGAAGCATTCTGGAATACTCGGCAATGTTCGGGACGATTAAATTTTGTCATCAGTTCGGCAGCTTTTGGAATAAAACTCGTCCAGAATTCTCTCGAATGCTGCCGATTTGGTCTGGTCCCGAATTGGTGCCGAATATACTAATTCAGGACAGAAAATCGGGAATATGGAACCGGGGCTTAAGCATGCTATAGCAAATTTAAAAACAAACTGGATAAAACCTTAGGGGCATGTTATAACTCAAAACTATCACCAAGTATTCATAGTAATAATTTTGATGCCCATGAAAAACGTAAGATTCCCTGGCACTAAACCTACAAAATAAGTTTGTTAAAGAATATATGAAAAATTATTAAAATTGTAAAAAAAATAAAATAAAATGATGAAAAGTTAGGCCAATGCATTCTCTTATATATGCGAGGCGACCTATGGTCGACTCGCATATATAAGAGAATGTATTGGCACAGGGTATATGGGTCGATACAAAAATCGGACCTGGCACTGAAAGGGTTAAATACCCTGATAACAATGGTTTTTGTAAAATTTCAGGAAGCTCCAGTCATGGAAGGGTTAATTTGTAGATATTTCATGACAAGAACAAGTTGTGTGTGTGTAAACCAGCCCAAGAACAAGTTGTGTGTGTAAACCAGCCCAAGAACAAGTTGTGTGTGTGTAAACCAGCATAAGCAGACTGTAAAACTAATTAATGTACATGTATTTAAGCAGACGACTGTTTCATAGCAACAACTAAGACTAACTAGAATCATCCATTGTTCCTTGGAGCATACAACTAAGACTGACTGGAATAATCCATGGTTCCTTGGAGCACACACCTAAGACTGACTGGAATTATCCATTGTTCCTTGGTGTATACAACTAAGACTGACTTGAATTATCCATTGTTCCTTGGAGCATTTAAGGCCACACAGTGTTGATTATTTATTTGTCAAGACACTATATATATATTTCTTATAGTTGTTTTACCCACATAATTACCGAGGATGCAAACAGGGTGGGGATGGTAATAACAAAATTCCAGACACATAGGCTATATTTTTCATTTTGGCCACTTTCAGGACCCAACAACCCAGTTTTATACTATTTTATAAGCTTTTTATACGCCCGTTTGAAAAAATGGTCGTATTATGTAAATGGGTTGTCCGTCCGTCTGCTTTTGGTTTCCAGATGATAACTTTAGATTGAATCGAGTGAACTGAACCAAATTTGGTATGTTAGTTTACCACACCAAAATACAGATCAAGTTTGAATATGGGTTTCGTCTGCATGATTTTGACTGAGTTATGCCCCTTTTTCGACTTAAGATCTGATATGCGGTTTCCAGATAACTTTAGATTGAATCGAGTGAACTGAACCAAATTTGGTATACAGATCAAGTTCAAATATGGGTTTTGTCTACATGGCCCACTCTACTCCAGAAACGGGCGTGTTAAGCCACCCCCCCCCACTATGTGCTCTTGTTACTACATGTTTTCAGGTATGTACCCCTTTATTTTTATTCAACGCAATAGTTTTAGGCACGTAACCAAACACTCTTTCGAGGAAATTTTGCTATAATACCTGCATATAGCATAGCCATCCATAGTCCAAGTCTTCTCGTACTAAAACTAGCTAAGATTTTGGGATGGAGATGCTAGTATTTAGTCCGAGTTCCAGGCCCATGCATTCCTATGACACGAGTTACGCCCAGGATCTGTGGCGGGAATCTGTGGTGTATTTTACTCGATTTACCTAACAAAGCAATACATGATGCTATATACATCGGAAAGAGTGACATCTTATGGTCATAATGGTGTATAATAATCTAACTTTAATGTTAAATTACACATAGAATATTCCGGTTGATTGCCACAAACATCGTTGTTTTTTCTGTTTGTTTACTTAACTGAAAGCCGAACTCAGGTTCCGAAGAACTTCGGCATTGTCCGGTGTTTGTTTTGGCCGAGACGAATTTCGATACAAACAAAATGGTGGCCCCCATGATATTCTAATGCTCATTGTGTTTACACTGTTTTAAACTGTGAGATAGTTGTAATTCCCGTAATTTATTTAATGTATTACATTTATATCTTCAATATGTATTTAATCTATGTATTTATTTATTTATAGTCACGTATAATTACGATTACAATGGAGAATTCATCGTGCGTGGTTGATTGAAAATCTACGGAATATTTTCAACGGAAAATGCCGAACGCAGTTCGCAAGGTCAACTGAGTTCGCATACTTTAAAAAATATGTAAACACAGCGGCAAATGTTTCTTTTCACATTAAATTACCGCTTTCAATTCACAACCGATGTGGGTTTCAGATCAAATAGCATGTCTTCTGCGGAAACTATCCGTTTATTGTCGCAATTGTGATATTTTATTTCATATAATTGTGGTTTTATTTGAGCGGGTCACTAACGCTTAACTCGTGTCATAGGAATGCATGGGCCTGGAACTCGGACTAAATACTAGCATCTCCATCCCAAAATCTTAGCTAGTTTTAGTACGAGAAGACTTGGACTAAGCCATCCAATGTATCACAGAAGTTTATTTCTGCTTACTCGGGTTTTACCAGGACCAATTCCCCTCGTGAATTAAGGGT
This sequence comes from Siphonodentalium dalli, assembly GCA_032622095.1. NCBI lineage: Eukaryota > Metazoa > Mollusca > Scaphopoda > Gadilida > Siphonodentaliidae > Siphonodentalium > Siphonodentalium dalli. The sequence goes on from CP136063.1 coordinate 252,187,084, forward strand.
ATATCATGTAATTATCAAAACCAATTGATAACTCTCTATTTAAACAGATTTTATTGATGACACTACAATCACTAACTGATTATAATTATTTATTAGACAAAAACTTTCTGTCTCTTTCATAATCAATAATTACCAATCAAAAACCATTAACAAAGGATTATAATGTACACTGTATATAATTCACACCATTCACTCACCAATCAAAAACCATTAACAAAGGATTATAATGTACACCGTACGTATATAATTCACACCATTCACTCAGCAACCCTCAGCAACACAGATTACATACATGTATATATCACATTATTTAAGAGGGTAATCAAGTGACCAATTTTGAATTTTTCCATGCAAATGTCTGGAGTAAAAGCATTATATATGAAGCAGTTATCTAGGAACTAAAGCAGGTATATTATTGATTGGTCATAACATTTAACTGGTGGGGTCAACAAGGTCAATTATCAATCCTTGCTATAAATATATTTTTGATCTAAGACAAACATAATTGATTTTAATAAACTGATTATTGGGTCATTGCAATGTACTTGGAAGTTTAAGACATGAGAAAACATGTTTACCTAAAAAAAAAAATTTGAGGAAGGGGGCCAAAAATAGGGTCAGGAGGGGACGAGAGTCAAGCAATTTTTATATTGTCTTTAGTGAAGCCTGCAAATAGTCACACTCTGGGGACCTCATTCTGCTTAGGCCTCATCTTCTGGGAGGTATCTAGTCTCAAATTAACATACTTCAATCCGATCCTAGGTCTCCCATAGCAGTTGAGGCCTAAGCAGAATGAGATTCCGAGAGGGTGAATTTGGTGGCACAAGCTTGCCATGCGGGATAGCGTCACTAAATTCATCCTCTGGGGACATTATTCTGCAAAAAGACAGACACACTATTTGCAGGCTTGTTAGTGACATTGGGAAGGTTTAGATCTAACTCTTACTGTTTAGTTAAGTTGCTATACAAATATTCTTTGCACGAAAGCACTCTGGATATAACAGCTGGACCGCTCCAAAAAATTACAGCTAGCAGTTGCGCCACAAGTATCATAGCATATTTAGCAGGGGCCACCAACGTCATATCATATTATCAGGACCCACAAACGTCATATCATATTATCAGGACCCACCAACATCATAGCATATTAGCAGAATCATTTAACCAGGTGTGATACCAGGATGTTGTTTGTATAAAACAGATATGAAACTGACATTAAATTTAGAGATTGCACTTCATAGAAGAGACACAACAGTGGTACAATTTTGATTATGAACTTTTTGCCAAAACTAACCCTTTCATGACGGGAGCCGTGTTGGTGCAGCATTAAATATCATGTGCCATTGCATTCTATGAGATCGGCCCCTGGCACTGAAAGGGTTAAACATAAATCACTACGGTGTGGAATAAATACGAGCACAAGTTGAATAATAATCTCAACTTTTTGATCAAACTCATTACGGATTGTGTACTCGATCAGTCTCATGTAATATATCCTTACAACATCTGCAACTCATTCGGTAAAAGATTCCGGGTTATAGTCTCCCAAGGCATTCATGTTGAAAATCATCAATGTTTATTTAACCATGCCTGTCATTTGCAGAATGAGGTCCCCAGAGGGTGAATTTAGTGATGCTATCACACAAAGCGGGCTAGCATAACCAAATTTACCCTCTGGGGACCTCATTCTGCATGGCCTCATCTGCTATGGGAGAAATAGACTCAGATTGAAGTTCCCAAATGGTGAATATTGTGATGTACACCCATTGGGAACCTCGATTATACAATGTGTCATCTGCCCATTTGGGCATATATAGAAACAAAACTAAAAAATAAATAGAATCTATGTGAAGAAGTTTCTACATAAATTTTGTAATAAAGAAACTTTCCAGAGATGAGACCTATTAAGCAGAATGAGGTACACTGAGGTTGAATTTGGTGATGCTCGCTCACTATGCAAATGACAGGCACACTAAACTCCAGACGAGTCTGACATGTTGATATACAATGTATATTATTTGATCGGCTGATTTAAAGGGGTACTGTACAATAAATCCGACCATCTCCTTTTATACTCAACAGAATATATGCAACAAATGAATGAATGAATTTGAGCAATGGATGAGTGCAAAATACACTCATGTGCTCTATGAACGATGCAAACAACATCGTAATTATAATGAAAATTAATTTATGACTGGAGTCATAAATTCATTTTCATTATAATTACCACGTTGTTTGCATCGTGAATAGAGCGCATGAGTGTATTTTTAACTCATCCATGGCTCAAATTCATTCATTTGTTGCATTCAATCTGTTGAGTATAAAAGAAGATGGTCCCATATTAATGGCCGGATTTAGGGTACAGTACCCCTTTAAATCATTTTCAATACTTTGTAGTTACCTAGGGAATGCCTTGGGGACCTTTTGGATGCACACTTCTGTCTGTTAACCCTTTACCCAACAAACCGGCCAAATAAAGCTGCAACAGCCTAAATTATCTTGGGTCTGTCTCAATAAAACCATACAAATATGGATATCATTGGAACCGGCTCATTGACCACATTATGATGGTTACAGTTATGCCCTGTGCCAATGCATTCTCTTATATATGCGAGTCGACCATAGGTCGCCTCGCATATATAAGAGAATGCATTGGCCTGAAAAAAATCTTTTTTTAACACTTTTTCTTACATTCTTTAACAATTTTATAATTTTTAATGTGTTAAGCCAATGCATTCTCTTATATGCGAGGCGACCTATGGTCGACTCGCATATATAAGAGAATGCATTGGCACAGGGCCGTTCTGTTGGGTAAAGGGTTAAGACCAAAATTTAAAAAAAACCTGTGTTTCTGGTGACCCACCCACCCCTATTCCGGCACACCCACTCGTTATCATATTATTGATTTTGCAAAATTTGTATGCATCCGATTTTATTTTCCATGTAAACCGATTCATTTCCGTGTAAAACGGACACATCACATGTACTGTTGAACCAGAAGTTATACCACACTTCAATTAGGTAACAGCGGAATCCAAATTTTTTTTTTCATGTTTTATTCAATAAAACAATAAATTGCACTATATTCTAATATTATGTATTATGTAAAACAAGGAGAAGCAGTCTGGGGGATATTCATATTTATTTTGAGCAATATTTGAAAATAAAATGAAATAAAATAAAATGAAAAGGCCGGACCAATTGTTTTCTTGTACCGGTATGTCACTAGATACACAGGAATATTTTTGTTTGGCCTTATCATAGACACATTTTTGATCACTGGCACTACCAGCCATGATAATTAGCATCAGCTATTGGCTGAGTCGAGGCAATAAGAAATTTCATCATGTATTTTTTAGCCGTGGCATATTTCAGAACCTGCCAATGTTTTGTGAAAAATTTAAACAAATTGCTGCAGATTTGTCTCTTAACCCTTTCATTATGGGAGCTGCGCTGATGCAGCATTAAAGACCCTGTTCCTGTGCATTCTCTTATATATGAGAGTCTCCCATAGGGAGCCTGGCATATATAAGAGAATGCAATGGCTTTCAAGGTCAAGGTAAATATTGTTAGGCCAATGCATTCTCTTATATATGCGAGGCACCCTAAGGGAGACTCGCATATATAAGAGAATGCATTGGCACAGAGTTTTCGCAGAATTTCAGGAGTTCCAATCGTTGAACGGTAAAGTTTCGCAGTGTGCGAGTCCGCAGACAGCAAAATTTCATTGTTGAATGCCAAGGATAGTTAGCAACTTTAAACCAGACCCAACCAAAGTCTTCCATGAATCGATGATTATAATGGACCAGTTATCAATTGTAAACTGAAGTTATATGTGATTATGTGAAAGTACACAATGTATGCAACTGTGGATTGTCCGCTTAGTGAACATTCAGACGACCATGATTCAATCGTATGTGGAAGGATTTCCGTCGTAGGAAGTAACCGGTAGTTGGACTGCGCATGCTCACGGCAATATCGCAAGTCAAAAAATAATATCCAGCAGTGTTTGATTTTAGTTTCAAAATTATGGCGTATCCTTGGATACTTCCACTTGCGACGTGATCGCAGTCGTGTAAATAAAAATTGTATCTGGAAAGATTGTAGGGTAGTCAATCACATGCTTACGAACAACCTATGATATCATCATCTAAAACGACATCGCAATAATGTGAACAAACTACCCACGATCTTGTTGGCCCCGATTCCTCCACTTACGATTTAATCGTGGTTGTCTGAACATTCACTTAAAGCTCAAGAAAAATTTCCGGCCAAGGCAATTTTTTAGCCTACCTGTATGCAAATTTCTGCTAATTAACACGGTTGGCAATACAGGGGGTACCTTACTCGTATTTAAATTCTCGCAATACTATTTTTCGCGCACACCGTCGGTACGCGAATTTAAAACTGAGCGAAAAAATAATACGACTCTGAATTTAAAATATACCACAGGGAAACCAAGAGAGTTACGTCAACGATGTTTAAATGCTTGTAGAAATGTACATATTCTAGATTGCATGTGCATGATAGCACGCCCTCCCCCATGCACCAGCCTGGAGTGACACCGTGACCATACGGTCTGAGTTAGCTATGTCATCACAACCCGCAACCAAGTGTTGATTTTTCTGAAGTCAGTTGCCTTCGCGATTGTGGTTTTTTTTTTTCGAGTTCATTGTATTGATGTTCAGTCCAAATTTCAAAATCAGATACAAACATCCATCATCGCAACAAATTGATGATGTAGTTATGTTTTATACGATGTGAATCCACCATGTTTGTGTCTAATACACACATGTATCTTCAGAAACGACTGAGAACTGAAACTGTCATCAGATCCAAGACCTTTACGAAAATATTTATGTCAGTTTTGAATTCGCGCAGACAGGTGTGTGAATTTAAAGTGTGTGAATTCAAAACTGAGCGAAAAATAGTACTGTGCGAATTTAAATACGAGTACAGTAATGCCCAAAGTTATTGACCACTTAACCACAGCAGAATTATGGGTAATTTTTCCGGATTTAGTCGGAAATATGGCTTTTTGCCATTCATCGGAAAGCTCTCGGTGAGAGCTTTTTGATGAATGGCAACAAGCCATATTTCCGACTAAATCCGGAAAAATTACCCATAATTCTGCTGTGGTTAAGTGGTCAATTACTTTGGGCATTACTCTAAGGTATAATAATATGCATTACTGATCACTGTCACTACTAATGATCACAGCATTCTCTTCACCGTTATCAACTCCTATGACCTGTATATCCGACGAACTCTCATATGGTGAAAAGAATCCAGATGTCGGTCCATTGGCTGGAAACACCAATCGTCTCAATGAAGAATTCCCCGGAAGCATCATAGAAGCAATCAGCGGAAACATAGCACTGACCGACTGCATGGGATCATAAAGTCCAGACTGCGTCGCACCATTAAAACCATTCACACACGGGGAAAGACTCGTGGCCCCATACAATCCATTAAAGTTTGTTGCTCCATTTGTAGCATTGTAAAAACCATTCCTATTGATAGCACAATTTGCACCATAACTCGATGTACCATAATATCCATTCCTATTGGTTAAGAGAGGATCACATGATGCCCGGGCTGTATCATGAGCAGAGTTATATTTGGAATCGGTTTCAGAGGACGAACTAAGCACGATGACATCACTACGGAAGGACGAGCTGTGAGCAGTAGAATGTCTGTTGAAACGTCTCATGAAGTTTTCTCTTGGTGTATTGTTTCCAAGGACACTCCGTACGAGAGTGGAAGAGAAATCATGCTCTGTGGTTGGCTGATCAACACAGAACATTTCATCCGAATCATCGCGACTTCTCTGTCTATTAACGATAGCCAGCTCAGAGGACGAAGCATTCTGGACAATTTTACAACCCAGCACTTTTTTCTGACGACAGTTCAAGCTGCTCCAGTATTTCTCCACAATTTCCAAATGGAGGGCGAGGTCTCTCGCTGGAGGACAATCTTTGCGGTCCATTACAGAGTTCTTTCCCTTTAGCTTACTACTGCCAGGTAGGCATTTTTGTTGATTTTCAACTTTGAATTTACTGAAAGGTTGCAGTTTTGAGAAAATTGATTTGGGGTTATCTAGAACAGCCCCTGAGCAGTAGCGGACATGACTATCTCTCGAAGACTTCTTATGACCTGTCGGATGCTTCTTATATTTATCTTTATCTTTGTCCCGACTGCTTTTGGAGTCGGCTTCCTTTTTACGGGCACGATATTTCTCAATCAGTCGAGTTGGCGAGTCAGATGACGAGGAGGATGGACTTCGTGAGCGTTTTGATTTACTTTTCTTTGCTTTCTTCTGTTTTTTCGCCTTCTTTTTCGAATTGTATGAACTATCTTCAGACTCATATCGACTTTTACTTCCATGTCTCGCCCTTTTCTTTGACCTTTTAGGAGACAATCGAGATCGAGATGGTGATCTGCGACTCTGCCTACTATCGCGTTTGTCTTCTTGGATGTATCTGTATCGATATGGATTGACCTCGGGCGTCCTTGACCTTCTTCTGAAGCGATCGCGGCTCCGAGATCGGCGGTGACGCGTATCTGCTCTGAGTCTATCAATACTTCTCGATCTTCTGCGTTCTTTGAACCCATATCGTTCTGCTGCGATCCCGAAAGATGGCTCACGACCCCTGCGATCTCTAGATCTTGATCTACGACCCCTAGAAACAGATCTCCTGCTTTTTGTACCATCATACCGTGATCTGAAATATTAAAGACATATTAATGTATTACATTCATATTTTTCTACTTCAAACTGATATTTTACTGTTCAGTCACTACACGTATCGAATGCTTAACCCGTCCATGACTGGAGCTTCTTGAAATTTAGCGAAAACCCTGTGCCAATGCATTCTCTTATACTGTATATACTGTATATGCGAGCCTACCAAAGGAAGCATTGCATATATAAGAGAATGCATTGGCCTAACAATATTTACATTGACCTTGTAAGTCAGGGCATTCTCTTATATATGCGAGGCTCCCAATGGGAGAATCACATACATGTATATAAGAGAATGCACTGGCAAAGTTCTTGTATTGAAAACTTGTTAGATCATAGAAGACTCATGATGGAGAGTAAATATGGAGAAGTGACTTCTAGGGTGTCTCTTTCAACAACCATGTCAAATTGCAAACATCTAGTCCACTGTCCCGAATTAATTACAGCAAAGAAGTCTATAAATAATGTGTCTGACAGGGTTGGCGCTGGACGAAAATGTTCTCTTGCCAAACTTTTTGCTAAAATGAAATAGTTCTTTGCCAAATAAAACAAACTTAATTGCGCGTATAATTGGGGAAATTATCGTGTGTTTATCTTTGTTAAAAATTAACAACAGACACAGGTGAAATGAGCTACTAGAAAAGCAAATTAGTATTATTAATAAATTTCAAAGTAGCAATAAGTATCTATGCCACACCTGCCTGGAAACTATGTTTAATGTTGCTACACAGTCATCAAGTATACATATTATATCGCCTTGTATTACTGCTGAAATCAATGAGCCATAAAGTAATCCGTCGTCATTCACAATCAGCTGATTAACCTATTGTCTTATACTCGCTGGTAATATAAAGCGGACATCGTAAATATGTGCTATATAGTGTCGCTGTAGCGATGTTGCAAAGTATACCTTTAAGGCCAAAAAAAATTAATTAATTGATTCTCAGGCACCGCTGCTCTCATAAAATAGGGGCCGCCTAACTCTTTTTATTTGAAATCCAAACAACCAAAGATCAAATAATTCAAATCGCAGCCGATTCGCGTTCAAGTGGCGAGTTCGTGGCGAGTTCTCCGTTTGCGGAAGTGCCGGAATTCGCTATTTCCGGTTTACGCTTTTAGCACGTGGTAATGTAATAATTACGACAGGAATACCACTTCGAAACGAACTACGGCGAGTTATGGCAGTGCGCTGCTGGGGAGATGATAGGCCTCGGTATTTACGCAAAAAACATGATTAAATAAAGCGAACTAATGTCATTCATTAAAGCAGGTTGCATTATTTACAGTTATTTATAAGTTCACAAACAAACGAGTCGTGCCGTTTCTTCACCGGCAAATTCCGTGATTTGAAAAAACACGATGTTGTTGACAAGCAAAAGCTGAAAAGCACCCTATCGTTCGCGAAGAATTTCTCCAGAGTGTTTTACCAGTGAAATGTTTGCTCAGTAAACTTTTCTCCAAACTCTCTCTGAAGGACCACCAGTTTCAAACATTTGACCCAGCTCAGCCCAAGGACATCCAAGCACTCTATGACCAATTAAAAACAATTGATGATTCGATTGATGGATCTGAAAGTACTAGTGGCTAGTAGTGCTCAATTCAAATCCAAAGCTGGTTTGCACAAATTTATTGAGCATTGCTGCACCTTGAAACATTATACTTTCACAATTAAAAAGTGTGGTGACTCAAGTTGCGATATTTGCAAAGCATGTCGCTTGCCAACAGAAACATTCTCAGAGCTTCATGCATTACCAGACCCAGTACCAGACGAGGAACATTACAAATCATTTAATGAGCTGTATGGAAAAGAGACATCAGAAATGTATAGACACTCCCTTGTTACCAAGACAAAAATTTCTCACTGTATTCCATTCACACCGTCAGCACAGACTGCGAATAATGTCAAACGAGTTTTGAAGTGCTCTGAATGTGATAAATCCAGGTTGCTTTATGGTGACAAGAAAGTCAATGTCAATGACTTGGCTATGCTAGACCGTTTTCTCGAACTTTAAGACAATTCATGTGGTTCCACACTTAAAGAGCTCATGCACCCAAAAGCACCTACAATAAACCGCATTCTTGAGAGGGTGTATGTTCGACAGAACTTTAAATGCTCTGACCAAATCGAAATTCCATATTTCAGCTGTAAATCCTTCCCAGACATCTGCATAAAATGTGGTGGAATGGAAGATTTGGACGAGGTTGATGGTTGCCATCCACAGAGTAAGACGTGTCTTGAAAAATTTCAGACAGTGCTATCTCGTAAGCGCAACTTCTCTAGTGAGAAACAGGAGAAGTTGAAAGCTAAACGAAACAAGGCAAAATGAGCATGTCTGCAATTTCCCAAGGCGCATTTAAACAGTGTGAATGGCAAACATAAGTTTAATACCTCACTATATTTAATATAATCATTCCATTTTCCGTCCTTTCATTTGCTTAGCTTTAAGAGGAACAACCTCAATGTTATTTTAGAAGTAGTATACTTCAATGCATATATTTTATTTTATACACTTTTCCAGTTTTATTTCACTACTAGTCTGTTGTTTTGTTTTGTTTATTGGTTCGCAGTTTCAATTATAATGATTCCACAATTAATTGAGCCTTCTGGTCTTGATTTCGGGGATCCCAGATGTATGTCTGAACTGGCCGCTGGAAATAAAAAATAAAAATAAAAACCGCCCTCCCTCATTCATTTGAAAAAAGAATTGCCTGAGAATCAATTCATTAATTTTTTTTGGCCTAATGTCATAGCGTAAAGTTTCCTACTTTCGGTTTCGCAACATCGCTTTGTAAACATGCTCATTTTCGTCACCATTTTCCCATTTATTCACCTCATTCTAGTTGTAAACATGCACTTTATCCTATTATATTCATCTCATTACGTCACATTTATTATTGTATTTAAACAGTAAGTCGTAATTATTAATAGCGGTTGCATAGTTTAATGTTTCAAGTTGGTAATTTGTTTGTATTTCATCCCAGATTCTTAGCACTGTCGGGTTTAGCGGTGACGTCACCAGTTGTGCAACTTCGCCCAACTGACACGCGTCACCGTGACAACCGCTGCTCGTGGTCCACTTCTGTATGGTCAGATTTCTGACCATATTTCTGACCATATGGTCGTTTTCGGACCACATTATGTGGTTGGATTTCTGACCATATGGTTGCCTAGTATAAAAACACGTGACCACTTCCGGTGGTCGGATTTGTAACGGAAATCTCAGGAGAGCAAGTCAGATTTAGCACCCATCTTGAGGGTTTGCATACAATTTGGGATTCAACGCCCGGTATTTCCAATGTGAGCCCAATCATTTGAGTAAACAATAGAACACGCTTGATGTGTTATTAATAGGCTTTCTGAAAGTGCCTTTTATTGAAGTTTGACTCTACTTTTGTGGCGTAATTTGGAATACCTGTTTCCGTGTATTTGCACACATTTAATGCTCAGATTCTATTCTCTTTTATTGAGTTGTAATCTTAGAGAGCTATCAGTGCTATTGATCACATGAATATATTATAGATGATCATCATTCTTACCTGTCTGATGGGAATATTATCAGAATAAAACAATCATTTCTATAAACAAAGTCTTGACTATCTGAATCAGAACGCGAGGGCTGTAGGTTCCAAACTAAGGACCAAGAACCAAGACAAGATTCCAGAAGACAGTCAAGACAAGAGATAGATATCTTTAATTACAGTAACGAGAAACTAAAGGGGTCAAATGAATCCACTCTACCATATAGTCTGACACCCACCTCTGTTACATCGCCATTAATATGTGTTGTTACAATGACTACATGTGTCCATAATCCAAACGGACAAAGGGAGGATTAACTGTCAAAACAAATTAATAATTACCTTTTCGGTATCTACATTGAGATCATGTTACCAAGTACAGTACTTACAACAGCCTCAATGAAAACTTTACATAACATCGTTTTTCCGACTCACATTTTAACCACAGTCGATTAGCTGTTTGATGAAAGCTTAATTATGACAGAAAGATGGGATTACCATTTGGTGAAAACTAAAGAAGATTATATATAACTATTGACATAATAATGCTGACTGCGCTACATGTAAATTGATTTTGTTTTGTTTTAGTTTCCCACTGTATTGTCTGTAATTCGGCACACAAAACGAATAACCCCATGTTTGATGATGTTTTATGACTAGATAGTTCATATCCCATAATTAAAAACTCACTTGCCAAAATTTTTTCCAAATGAAAATATTTTTTGCCATTGGCAAATTTGGCAAGAGGCAGCGCTAACCCTGGTGTCTGCAATTTGCAGAATGAGGTCACCAGAGGGCGAGTTTAGTGATGCTATCCTGCATCCTGGTGGGCTAGCATCACCAAATTCACCCTCAGTTGGTGATGTTCACCCATTAGTCACCTCGATTATGCATTTTATCTTCTGCAAATTAGGGGATATAGAAACTTCCCAGAAGGGAAAAAGTAACTAAAAACAATGTTAATTTGAGACTATAGATACTTCCCAGAAGAGGAGGCCTAAGCAGAATGAGGTGCCCAGAGGGCGAATTTTGTGATGCTAGCCCGCTGTGTGGGATAGCATAAATAAATTCACCCTCTGGGGACCTCATTCTGCAAATGACACTATTTGCAGGCTTCGAACAGTGGTGAAGAGACCAAGAACTAACCTGGATCCAGAACGTGACCTGAACTGTAGTCTCGACAAGTTGGCCGGTCTTGAACCTGATCGGGATCTCCTTCTTGATCGTGAATCCCTCCTATCGCCGTTTTTTGGCTTTCTCCGTCTTATCGGCGTGCATGGCCCGCTACTCAGGTCGTCGGAAGCCGATGACAGGAATACAGGGGTGCGTGCCTTCCACGGCTTGGTGAATCCGACGACCATCACGTCGCTGCCGTCGTCCGATTCACTGCTGTCGTAGGAACTTCTTCTTTCTCGCTTGATCCAGCATCTTATTTTCTTGAGGTTCGCTGCTCTTTTAACGGAATTATCCCAGGATGGACCAGGTGTCGGCGAATCCCAACCTATAAATGTAACATGAAAAAAGCTAGTATTAGAAAATATTTCATCTATGAGAATACATTAAACCTTTTATATATATATTCCTACATGTATTTCTTCATTTTTCAAGTTGAATCTTGATCACTGTTTGATCCAAGCCTTGAAATAGTGTGTCTGTCATTTGCAGAATGAGGTCCCCAGAGGGTGAATTTAGTGATGCTACCCCGCATAGCTACGGTGTAAGCAGAATGAGGTCCCCAGAGGGTGAATTTGGTGATGCTAGCCCACTATGTGGGGTAGCATCACTAAATTCACCCTCTGGGGACCTCATTCTGCAAATGACAGACACCCTATTTCAAGGATGTGTAATGACAATATTAATAGAGGATACATGTTTTTGAGTGGATACTGAAATTTTATGACATGAATGAGACATTTTCTCCTTCACGAATGACATAATTTCTGGTATCCACTCAAAAACACTAGATATTCATTTTTATTATACAAAATTCCAAAGAAATTCACCATTTACGACAATAAATGTTCTCACATGTCATCGCATTCAATTGATGTATCAAAGCCAACATACAGCTGATCGCTTCCTGTTCACTTCATAATCTGCAGTTCTAATAGAGATATACATATATAGTTACCGTATTATTCCATTTATTTGCCTCATAATTGTGTCGAAATTCAATATAACATTTTTATTATTAACTATAATTATAGCAGTAAAGGATAACTCTACTAATATTCTGGAGGTGCATTGATAATTGGTTGCACATGCAAGCTAGTGTGAAAGTGAAGACTTCTATGAATATCAAAATTTATTTAACTGCGATTTTGTTTCCGACAAATTGCCATTGAGCGTACATGTATAAGATTTTCGGAGATTTATCTAGACTGTTGCCCACCCTAGAATTCTAAATGAGAAGGAATTAATTGAGTGATATTAACCCATTAATGATGGGAGCTGCGCTGGTGCAACATTATAGACCCTGTGCATTTGCATTCTCTTACATGTATATATGCAAGTCTCCCATAGGAGCCTCGCATATAAAAGAGAATGCACTGGCTTACAGGGTCAATATAAATATTGTTAGGCCAATGTATCCTCTTATATACCGGTATGCGAGCTACTTTATGGGAGACTCGCATATATAAGAGAATGCATTGGCACAGGGTTTTCGCTAAATTTCAGGAAGCTCCGGTCATGAAAGGGTTAAGTACCGTACCCAGTTAATGGCAGTTATTGTGGATAAAACCAGGGTTTCCGCCAGGGGGGAATTAATGAGTCCGTATTGGGGAAATACATAACGCGACGGGACGACCATGGTTCGTCCCATCGGGGGAAAAATTTGTTATGGAGATTTTCAACACACCTGAATCTGCAGTTGTGGTCGTTTTCTTGGGTGACTTCTCACTCTTGCCGTTCTCAACTTCAACAGGCTCGTCAGCTTCAATAACGACAGGCGTTGGTGAGACTTCCATCACCATATTTGGGCTTTCTGGGCACTCGTCGATCACATGAATCTCCATTGGTGAACTGCTATCCTCGTCGTCATTTAGGATGACAGATGGCGTTAGGTTACCTGTTCTCTGAGGCGATATAACGATTACAGATCCATTCGCAGCAGCCGCTGACGTGCTTGGCATGTTATATTCATCGTCACTGGATGAACCAATTTCATGAGGAAGCTGTTCGTACACGACATGTTGATCGTAAGCTGACATGCAATATGGTGACCTGTTATAACAATTGTATGATTATAGAATTTATTACCACCAGGGATCAAGGATAGAATAGTGTTAATAATCCCCATATGGTTCAGTGTTAACTTGGACTCCATCAAATGGGAGTTATTTTTGCAGATTTGAACCATTTGTAACATTGGTTGAAGAAAACGATATTTTAAAGATGCATACCTTATTTGACATCAATCTGATGAAAAATTTCACTATGGGAACAATTTTTAAAATTTTCGAATACGAAAAGCTCTTTAAGAAAGCGTCCCATTCGTGAATTTTCAAAAAAATTAATTAAGCTGTCATGCAATAACGCAAACTACATGTATACCGGTAGAGTTGTAGAGTATTAAGAATTTCAAATATTGTGATGTTTCAAAACTGTCACCACAATATTGAATTATAATTTATAAGAGTTTTGGTAGAAGGTGCTGTTTATGAAATATCCCAAAAAATGCGAATATATAACAGCATTGATCATGAAGGACATTACTCGTGGTCAAGGGAATGCTGTTAATTTACTGGTAATTAACTATCAAACACCTGCACGATACCGTGCATTCCTTCTCAATGGCGATTTGTAATGAATCACATTCGCGGAATTTACTGTACAATAAATATAGCGGTACATTCCAGCTAAAAAGTCCACCTTATGAATGGAACCAGTGAGGCAAGAACAGAGAAATGTCATCTACATGTACAAGTACCAGTAAATTTATGTGCCCGCTTCCGATAGAAGTTCTAGAACTGCGAACATGTTAAACAATTCGCTCACTTACCATTTACCTGATCGTTAAATAGGGTTAATTTGAAAGAGTCTAAACTAGATGATAGCGCTATTTTCTTATCGACCATTGGGGCGAGGGCAGGCCAACTAGTCGGTACCATGAACAGTAATGCCCGAAGCATATGACCCTTTAACCACAGCAGAATTATGGGAAATTTTTCAGGATTTAGTCGGAAATATGGCTTGTTGCCATTCATTGGAAAGCTCTTGGCGAGAGCTTTCCGATGAATGGCAGCAAGCCATATTTCCAACTAAATCCTGAAAATTTCCCATAATTCTGCTGTGGTTTAGGGTTCGATTATTTAGGACATTACAGTACATGAGCAGATGCAGGTGGATTAACCCTTTCTATACTAAAGCATCATTAATGAGTAGTTATCTCATAGGAAATGTTCAGATAATAAGTTTAACCCTTTCTATACTAAAGCATCATTGATGAGTAGTTATCCCATAGGAAATGTTCAGATAATAAGTTCAACAAACGACCATATACATGTATTACGTCGCTTGTTGGTCTTATGATCTAAATACAATGTATTTCTCTCAATCAATAGGACTTTATAAAATAGTCGACCATAGGTTGCCTCGCATATATAAGAGAATGCATTGGCCTAAAAAAAATCTTTTTTTAACACTTTTTACCATTTTTTCTTACATTCTTTAACAATTTTATAATTTTTAATGTGTTAAGCCAATGCATTCTCTTATATATGCGAGGCGACCTATGGTCGACTCGCATATATAAGAGAATGCATTGGCACAGGGCCGTTCTGTTGGGTAAAGGGTTAAATGGTGAAAAATCATCCAGGCGAAGATGAGTGATCATTTTGGTGCCTATCGTGATCATTTGAATTGCTGATATATCGGGAGAAGTTTATTTTGGGCACTGTAAGATTTCACATCGAGGTACCGGTTATTGGCGTTTAATTTAAATACCTGGCAAAACTGTAGAACTCCTTCAGGAAATGACGAGTATTGTTTCCGAGAAACGGGGAGATATGTTCATAAATTTCTTGACTGGTGATGTCAAATCTTTTAACAAGATCTATTAGAAGCTCTAGAAGGAACTGTACGTTGGTAGCGTCAGGGCCGAGCAAAGCATTGAGCTCACGATTTAGCCACGGGATAAACCGATGACAGCATGCAGCATTTGCATTGAGATATTCTGGTGACACAGTCCGGCTTTTCGACTTGGCATTTCTCACTCGCAGAACCTGCAAACCTTCTGTGTAAACACGCCGCCTGAACTCTGAAGATGAATTGATTGCATCGTGACTGGACCGACTACCTGTTGGTCGACCCGATGGTCTTCTCAATGCCTCGAGTTGACGCTGCAGCTGCCTCTGCTGTTGTGCTAGAAATCTCTGGAGCGTCATGGTCGTCCGATACCGGAATGATCGATGTCGAGCTTCGCGATCATGATTTTGTTGAGTTTCAGGGTCGTCAAGCAAGTAGAGGTCGTAATCATCGTAGGATCGAAGATTATGAACGATGCATTTAAATGGTGCTTTGCATAGAGGACACTCCTGCTTGTGCTTGGACCATTCAAGCAAACACGGAAAACAGAATTCATGGTAGCAGTTGTCTGTGAATGATCGATTCTGTAGCGTCGCCAGGCAAATCGGACACGTATCCGGGTTAGGATTTTCCGGAGATGAATCGACGGTGACAGGAGAAGCTGGTTTGGAGCCCAGAGATCCATCCTGGTTATTTTTGTCTGGTGACTCTGGGTGATCAGGCAATGAGTCCTTATTCAACACCGGAGAAGCCATTCTTGGAGAATGTCAGTATACAGTGTGACGTGTCATCCCTGGAAGATAACAGTTAGTCAATTACTAGTGCTATCAGGCATATCAACAATAACAAGTGCACTGCACACATACAGTAATGCCCTAAATAATCGACTCCTTACCCACAGCAGAATTATTGTTAACTTTTCAGGATTTAGTCGGAAATATGGCTTGTTGCCATTCATCGGAAAGCTCTCAGTCAGAGCTTTCCGATGAATGGCAATAAGCCATATTTCCGACTAAATCCTGAAAAGTTACCCATAATTCTGCTGTTTCTAAGGAGTCGATTATTTATGGCATTACTGTAATCCCCCGTAAAGGTGGCTTTTTTCCACTGAGGATTATTAATTTTCAAATGTGCAGGACTATGCAGACCTATTCTACATCTCATAGTGGTTCATGACCATACAAAAGATCATTCAAATCAGATCGAAGATGACGGAGATACATGTACATGGATGGTCGTATTCTACTTGTACATGCACACTCTTAAGGTCTCCATAACATCAGAAGAAATGAATCGATAAGACCTGTTACATATTGATATTGTTACCCATTGTGGTTCATGACCATACAAAAGATCACTCAAATCTGGCCTATGAAGATACATGGATGGTCGTATTCTACATGTACATGTACCGTACACTCTAAGGTCTCCATAACTTCAGAAGAAATGAATGGATAAGACCTCTTACATATTGATATTGTTACCCATTGTGGTTCATGACAATAAAAAGATCACTCAAATCTGATGATCTATGAAGATACATGGATGGTCGTATTCTACATGTACATGTCTCCATAACTTCAGAAGAAATTAATGGATAAGACCTCTTACATGTTGATATTGATTATTGTTACCTGTCTCACAACATTCTTCGTAGACACTGTTTGTCTTGCGGAGCTTATTGAACGACACATACATGTAGCCGCCTTTTTGTCTCAACTCTGAACTCTGTACACTAGTACCACTGGTTCGTCTGACAATTACTAGTACCAGCACATTAGGTTATCAGTATACATCACAAAGGTGAAAGGTCAACTGATACCTCGGCCACATGGGCCTAGTTTGCAGTAGGAATGGGAGATACGGGTCTGGTCACGATACGATACCTATCCCAATACAAGGGTTGTGATACGAATATGTGTATCTAGATACATGTATCTAGATACCTTAGGTGAATACGCTGAGAACCAGTTCTGATTAAAACCATACTCAGACTCTAAAAGTACTGAGTCTGATGACAATGGGTAGAATTCCATTACTCCCAGCAGGAATTACGTAATTGCCAGCCAATCACAATATACATGTACTCAAGAACGCGAGGTAACCAATCAGGCGATAGTCGCATGGAATCCCCAAGACTAGGGGAATTCCTTCAGCCGGTGCCGATTCCAGTAAACCCCGCCCAATAGTTATAAATCGCACAATAACTTTTCCGCCGCATGGCTAATATTTACAAATTCAGAGTTTTACGACAGCAAATTTAACATTGAAAAGCGTATTTAAAGAGTGCAGAATTGACCAATTTTACTTAATATGTAATACCGAATAATTTATAAGTCGCAATGTCGTAAATTTATTTAATTTCCGGCATATGATGTTAACTTCGAAATTAAACAAAGAAAATATTATTTTGTTTCGAGTCATAAATGCATTTAAAGTTTGTTAAACGTGATTAATCTCAGTTAAAATTATGTCACAAGGCGCAGAAGATATTCTGAGAGAATGCGTAGCATCAATTCTCCCAGGAACTGGCATAAAGAGGCTGCGGAAACCAAACTCTTACGCGGAAACGATACCGAAACTACATGTACATTATGTTAATCAAAGCTATTTTTAAAGACAAATGTGGGCGGTGACGTCATACTGCAAGGGGTTGTCTGTGGAAGTTATTTATTGTGACAGTAATGCGACAGATATCGGGTTTCATCAGACTCAGTACTTTTAGAGTCTGAGTATGGTTTTAATCAGAACTGGCTGAGAACTAGATAAAAATCATCTGTGCTTCTGCTAAGGATCCCTGTTTTGTTATGGTACCATTAGGTACTGGTTGGAAGGGAAATAATTTCCTTAGTGATGAGCCGATAATCGGGAACAACAATCGGACTCGGCCGATTGTGGCCCATCGGATGACAATCGGTACTCGGGTTTGAACATCGGGATTTCCGATTGTCTAAATAGGTGCTTGTTTTTCTTCAATAAACTGTTTTAAATATGACGATGTTTTGTTGAATAAGTGACCAGTAAACATGGGGAAAGTGATACCAAACACAAACTTGATATACAGACATGTCCTCTTCAATACCCCGGCCGTACCTGGGTCTATGTTTGAACAATATATTAGTGGGGATCACCGGGAAGCATGTGACACTTTGTGTTAGAGTGAGGCTGCAAGCATGACGCCGTGATTGCGCATAACCATTACTTTTGGCACACCCGAACAGTCGTTTCAGTCGATTGATTTCGTTAGCATTATGATGTACATGTACACAACGTACATATCATGGGACTCATGTACGCCCATAAGTAACTTTATTGTTCGTCAACATGTAGACATTTTGATTTATGTCAGACTATCAAAAATCAAGATGTATGCATATGGAGTACAACAGAGCTATCTATATAGTACATACAGCGTAACAGGTATAAACTATACTATATAAACCAATAGTGCATATCACGTGACTTTAAATAGTCAAATACAATGTCATTCCATCCAGTCAGCCTCGTGTAACGTCACGTATAGGTCACCGCCAATGATTATTATGATGACCACGCTGAAATCGAATTGTGTCTGTGCAATTGACATGAACATGGTGTAACTTGCAACTAGTTCAGTCGGCTCATTTCCTTTGATGTGATGTATTTGAATTGGGATCAAAGAAAAATGCCGTTTGATGAATTGTTATCAAAAACGAACCGTTGACATGTCGTCATGCACGTGGCTACATCAAACTTTCAAACAATTTGTTGTGGAATAGCCTAAAATACATGGGTAAGTTGCCTGTATTCGATCACAAGTCCGCCCATGCCCACCTATATACATGTACTTACCCACACATACATGTATACTTATGTAGACTGTGTACTGGCATATTCTAATTCTAAGTATTCTAATTCTAAATATTATATAACACATATAACATATTCCGCTATAATTATTGAAATAATCGGAATCGGCACCTGAATCGGCCGATTGTGATCTCAAATAATCGGCAATCAGCGCAAGGCTCTATTTGACAATCGGCTCATCACTAAATTTCCTCACATTTTTTTTCAAGATAAAATATTTTATAAACCGCACACAGTAGTCAAAATGTCAGTTACATGTATCACTGTATAAATGGTCAATAAACGAGCCATGAAACCACATGCACACTGAGTGAGGTGCTAAGTAATAGCGTTGTTAACCATTTTTGGTAAAAAAGACGGATTGAAATTGCCATCATCATCATCACCATTATTGATTTCAACCAAATACAAGTATGTACAACATGTATTTCACCCATCACTATTATTAGGCACCTACATGTACATGTAAGAGTACACAGTAGAAGCTGCAAATGTTCACTGTTCAAACAGCATTTGGGCATATCAGGATACACGCTATTATACTAGTATGACCCGATACAATACATGTACGGTATCTCAGAATTCTGTATCTCGATTCAACGGTTGTGTTTCCCATCCCTTGTATTCAGCATAATGCATGTCACAAAGACAAATTCATGATGGAAATGAAATGTCACAAAGACAAAATACAACTGCCATTTTCATCTGTCTGATCCCAAACTTCACACAGAGGTATCAATGATTTTCGATTAAAAAACATGGGTGCCGGCAGCCACCTTCAATTTTCCTTCAAGAATTGGCACTTACCACAACATATGAATTACATGTATCGGTCTTGACCGATTTGAACTCGCCTGTTTTCCGGTTGGATTTTTTTATTAACCCGGGCTGGATGATGTCACCTACCAATGTATTATACCAGACGACACTCAGCAGTATCGTTCTTGTGCCTTCGCAAACGGTCACTCATCATCAGTTCTATCAACAGTGACTGACTTTGTATCATGTCATCCGGAAATGACATCCAGGGGTTGATTTAATGTTTTCACTTCTTATATACCGGTAGCATTTTGCAGCACTGGGTAGATTTTGTATAGCATTCCCTATTCAATGGATGTTTTTTCATTGTAAAATGGTTAGCAGAAATTGGAAGATACGAATCCAATTAAATCAAGCCATGGACATCTATGCTGGCTCGCCACATTGTTATACTGTTATCCTGCAGGTTTCATCCATTGATATTTCCAGAGTTACATGTACATGTATGTGCTGTAAATGGGACTTAGTGTGAAAATGTATTTTACTCTTTGCATGACTAAATTCTTCAGGACAACCAGTAGGCCACCAAACTCCATATGGATCTTTGGGGTTGTCTCCAGATGGGATCTGTTAATTTGTTTTTCTCAAAATTTTGTTTAAAAAAATGGCCATCTCATTTATCTGGAATTGTGTTTTTTTTGTCTATTAATGCATGTACATAATGTATCTCTTTGAAACTAAACGGTTATAGGATTTAAATTAAATTTAGGTTTGAGCTTCATCATTACGACTGTCAAAGCTTACAAAATAGGGTAAACTGAACTTATTCACTTTTTTCATTTTAAAGTTATCCCTATTTGTTTATCTGGAAATCAATTCTTTTTGACTGTTCAAGCATTTTCAGATCTGACAACCCATGGCTGCCGCTGGGATAGCCACGGATTTTCAGATCTGAATGAAATTTGTTATGGATGTTTGCCATAATGAATGCTTTTAAAGGAATGCCAAATTTGTCAATTTGTCTCAATTATCGACTTTAGTTCATCAATTTTTTCGCATTTAAAAATTCTTTGGTATTCATGCATGTTTTATTTAGTTATCACAGGCCAGATTAAGACATCTTTTGAATTAAGCCAAATAAAAAAATTAATATACCACAGCGGAAATAAATTTGAAGGTATTGAGGTTTCTATCAGTAAAAGCCGATATCCGATATTTTTCTCCCATATATCGGCCAATACCGATCTGATACCGATATACCCAGTTCTAGTCCAATATATGAAGTACAAACGGCTTACTATGACTCCTTGTTAATTACACATCTGAGTTGTCTTAACTTTATTTCATTCACTATAAGACTTTGTTTAACTCCCCTCATTCTTTATCTGGGCCTGCGACCAGCAGACTTCATAGAAGTCAGGCGGATTAAAAAAATGTTCAGTTTAGTTTATAATTAGCTTAAAGGATTGCTATCCTGATGAAACAACAAAACTCTACCGGAAAGCCACCCCTATTGTGATCACAATGATCCAAGTCCCATAAAAATCGCGTAATAAATAAGCCGAAAAATAAATAAATAATACCCCCACCGGTTGTCGGCTATCTCCGTCGCAAAACCTCATATGACGTCAAATGAGTCAACTAATTAAAAACACGGAATCGGAGTTAATTATGTCTACCTACCGGTATATGGCGATGGAAAATCCGGAATCGACATCAGCGCGTGAGTGTAATGGAATTACTGCAGGGCACGTCAATAGCATTGTGTACACGTGGTGAATTGTAATCGCCTGGTGAGTTTTCTTCACTTGTGATTTGTCAAAAGTGCTGTTTGGAAAGTTATTGTTTTGACAAAAAAATATAGAAGGCCGATTGAGCAGGGTAGATACCACTTTCATGTCAAAAATAAATCTTATAAAAACACGAGCCGACATGTGAACTCTTTTTGGGTGCGTGTTCACGATGTTGTTTAAATTTTCCATATATACACATGTATGCCCCGAGTGTACCGTATTTACAACCATTCATTCGTGACAATGCCAAATAACTGCAGTATTTTCGGCTGTGGCCGGTATAGTGACTTTCAATTAGGTATAATTCTGCATTCATTTCCAAACGATGTTCGTTTACGTGCCATTTGGCGAGATTTCGGTGGGGAAACCCGTTGCACAAAATCAGAAACTACATACAGAATACATATACCAAATAAAGAGCGTTTAATTTGACGAGTCCCCATTTTCCTTCACCACGAGTCAATAAAGAGCGTTCCATGTTAAGAGTATTCCTAATATGGTGCGATTAAAAAGAGTTTAATAAACCGGAAATTGATATGACTTACATGTATGTATAAAGCATGTATATCGCAAGTTCGTGTACATGTATTTACGTGTATTGGTGTAATCAGTAAACAATCACGATGAAAACTGTTCTAAGTCGAGTCCCCATGCTCTTTTACCATGACGCAATAAAGAGCGTTCACTGTTAAGCCTATTCCGATATAGTAATAATAAAGAGCGCTTGTATACCGGTATGTGATTACATATTAAACCGGATTATTATCCCTCCTTCAAAAAGTGTTATATATATAATTGGATGTTTAAAACGAACCACGGCGAACGTTTATATATTTTATGCGTAATTGATACAAAGAGGTCGATTTATGACCTGGATATTCAATAGACCGTGTCGCTAGAGTGCTAATTTTATTGGCCACTAACCATGCATAGACGCAGCGAGTTTTCATCAGTGACAGTCAGCAAGATTTGGGGGGGGGGGGGGAAGCAATATTCCGAAATATATATAAACACCCTATTGCCCTAATATATACATGATTCATAACTATGAAAATGAACTTATCACATCATATTGCTAATGAATGGCTTGATTGTAATTGATTAAATCCGACAGCAATAAACCAAATTATTTTTGTTTTACCGCGTTACGATAAATGAAAACGAAACGCTCTTTATCACCCCATGCATCCGGATATGCTCGTAGCGGAATAACCACATGGCCCGCGATTTGCACATCGTCTTTAGTTGTCGTAAGTTATTTCACAAAAACACGGTAATAATTTGACCTTGTTTTTTTAATGTTAACAGCGATAATCGGTCTACAGAAATGAGCGGTTGTGGTTTCCGCAATTTGCATATTACTGTTCGATAATCGTGTTTTATACGAAAATTATGACCTAAAATACTTACTCAATATAAGTTTTATCAAATTTTAATTAATTTTTGTATTGACACATTATATAACATACAGTCTCTCAAAGTATGATATCTTATCTTCAAAATGAACTGGACATGTTTGCGATGTCAATCATATTAGTGCCCGAAAAATTAGTTTCCATGGAGGCACTCACTCGATTTTGGGGTATGTCTATAGTAAACATATCACTGCTATAGACATACCATATTTACTAGCCATGACCTGCATATATGGTTATTTTTTACTATGGAAAATGTAGATACATGACTGGAAATGTTGTCTATTATATTAAGGGAATATCCGCGGAAATAGCAATGTATGCAAAGACTAGATTGTCTGGGCTGTTGCCACAGAAATCGTAATTTTATGTAAGAAATGCAAATTTTGCCACAAATTTGGGCCTAACTTCCCGGTAAAATAGGATTAAACTGCGTCCATGTTTAAAGAAGTTTGATGTACAGTTGGGTAAATTATAGCTACAAATAATACCACCACCGTAAACCACTGGTATGTGTTGGTTTCGGTGCAACATGTGTCTAAGGCCTAAAAAAACAACTTATTTGTTTCCTATTACGGTGCCAAAAAATTCCAGGTAGGTCGGTAGGGATTTTTTTTTTTTTGGTAATATTTTTTTATTTTTCCCCCGAACAGTTAAGAAGTACATTAATGCTTACTCTTTATACTTGTGTTAAGGCTGTCCATGTATATTGCAAGTAAACAGTTAATGTAACACAATAATATGATAAGTATTGTCAATGTGAACAAACAAATGCCTCCCAGGCACTCAATTATGCAGCTCTCTTGTAATTATTCTCTCAGTTTAGATTGTGGTGGCACATCTTCCTCAGAGCACAATATTGACATATCAACAGGCCCAAGACATACACCATAATAGGGCTTTTCTATTACTTTATAATAACATAACTTGTATGATATTAATTCAAACCTCACTTAAATATTTGGTCATACACCTCAGGACCTAAGACACATATCTCGCATGCGCCTCAGACACATTGCACAGGGTGTAAATGTTCCTCAGACACCCCTCAACTGCACTGGAATATAAAGTCCCACACCACACTGAAAATGGTACCTGTACCACAGGCCACTAGAGATGGGCGGTTAACTGTGGAATCAGTTCGGTTTCGGTTGTCGGGAAAAACCGGAAATGACAACCGTGGTAAGTTGGGAAAACCCGTAGTTTCGGTTGTCACAACTTCCTGTAATCATGGCAGAGCACGACGAACAAACAAGTCCTGTGTGGAAATATTTTTCAAAGAAAGATAAGAAATCTAAGTGTGCCGCCTGCAATATATGCAGAAAGGAGTTCGCATGGTGAAATCGCGCAACGAATTAATTACGTTGCTTCCGTGTACACCTATTTTCGCCCTAGTAAACACAACACAAGTCAGTTTATTTCCCATGTTCTTTTAATCATTAAGGCCGTACAAATACTCTGAAAGGTGAATTTGATAACGAGCATACGATATCAAAAGGTATCAATGATTGTTACCAGCATTCCCTACTAGTTTTTATTACTGCTTGGATGTCAAATCGTCAAATATATTTGTGCGCCGTTGATTAAAAATGTTATGCCGGAATCGGAGCCGGAATGAATTATACCGTTTGTCGGTAAACTGTTGAGAAATAGCACTCATTCAGGTAACTTGTATTGGATGCATGTACCGGTATAGTGTGTACAGTATTATGTTCCCTATATATGGTAATAGGCAGATAGCCAGATAATGTGATTGAGAGATTCTAGTCATGTTTTATTTTCATTTTGTTGTTTATTTTAAATTTCAAGTTTATTTTTCAAATCATATTATAAAGTTATAAACTATACAAATATATCTAGTCACACACATTAGTTTTATGCCAATATAAATGATCATTATATTATTTCACACTTATGATGCTGAATTGCAGTCAAACACAATACACAGACTCACTTGCATTCTAGCACGGCCATTCGACATGGACATTAACAATATAATAGTAACAATATGATACATAATTTACAATTATAAAAGGACATGTACCTCACAAGTTAATATGTTATGTTGATAAAATTGGTGTGTTTTCTTTGTAATATGATGAAGCATAATTAGATTTTGTTCACATTAGTCATTTTTATTAATAACAAGACAGTCAATGACTGTGGGGTCGCTCACCAGACTGCAAAGACTGATAAGACTGGGACTCTGGAGACCAAAACAGTGAGCACTTTTCATAATCACTTTAAAAGAAGTAGATTTAAACAGGATATGTGGCTAGAGAGACTTCAAGTATGTAGCTTGGTAAAAAACCACCTTGAAATTGCCAACTGTACACTACTGATCACCCCCCTCCTCCAGCTCAACAAGTCCCCTCCCGACCGGGATCCAGACTCCCAAGTCTTAGGTTGGAATTTCACAACCGACACCTCAAACTTTCTCAATTGTTGGAAATTTCCAATCTCACAAGCGCCTTTTTCTAAAACCATTTAAACATGTTTGAAGCCCAATTATCCATGGACCCAAAACACAATACATGTATGTCAGACCAATCAGTCAGGTGGTTCCAAGGTAGATGTTTTAATGAATTTGGTATTTCTATGATTTTATTGGACACAAAAGTGTTAACTCCCCATAGACTGCCATTTCTTGACAGGTTGACCTCATTTTAACAAATCTGTATCTCAGTCACTAAAGGATCTTCCTGATTCCTCCATACTATATGTAAGCTAAATAGTCCAAAATCCCTTGAGAAGACATTTTAAGAATTACTATAGAGACATATAGTTATGTCCCTGGTCCCACCCTTTTAACCTGGTGACCCCATCTGAATAAATTTGAATCCCAGACACCAAAGAACCCTTCATACATATCATAAATATCAGTCAAATACCGCTATACTTAAAGTAATTGACCACCAATAATGTGGTGTCACCCCGTTAATATGGCGGTACTATACCGCGGTATCCTCCAATACCGCGGTACTGATACCGCTTGTTAACGCGAACAAGTATGTGTGAGTAAATACCTCCCCTAAAAGAGTTCCATGAAAATCACCGCGGTATTCAACAAAATTAATGCGGTGCCCGCTAAAAGACCACGGTATCATTATCGCCCAATACCGTAACTCCACGCCATGACCGTCGCGATACCGCTACCGTTTATTACCGGTATCACCACGGTCATGACCGGGGTATCACCCCGTTTTTCTGGTCAATTACTTTGAGAATAGCGGTAGACCTGATGGTCCTTGTGAAGGAAGCATATTAAGAGGGAAACTGTCCTTCGCTTGGCCCCTATTTGACCAGGTGACCCCATTAAAAAAATCTGAATTGCAGTCAAGGAAGAACATTCCATTCTATATAAGCCAACTAGTTCTTGCAAACATATTTTAAGAATTACTATGTAGTGAAATAGTTAAGTCTCTTGCTCTGCCCTTATTTGACTTTGTGATCCCATTTTCACAAATCTGATAAGGATAAAAATTAAGTTCCCCAGTTGAAGTTGGTGATATTCACCCATTGGGCACCTCATTTATGAATTTTATCTTCTGCAAATTAGGGGATATAGAAACTTCCTAGAAGGGAAATTTAACTAACAACAATGTAAATTTGATACTATAGATACTTCCCAGAAGATGAGGCCTAAGCAGAATGAGGTCGTCAGAGGGTGAATTTGGTGATGCTAGCCTGCTGTGCCGGATAGCATCACAAAAAGCGTGTCTGTTCCTACATTGTGTATGCCTGGCCTCAAGCAACACAATGTATTATACAACAAGCCTTGAAATAGTGTGATAGTGTGTCTGTCATTTGCAGAGTGAGGCCCCCAGAGGGTGAATTTAGTGACGCTAAATTCACCCTCTGGGGACCTCATTCTGATAAAGTCCTCAACTGCTATGGAAGACCTAGAATAAAATTGAATTTCCCCAGTTGAAGTTGGTGATGTTCACCCATTGGGCCCCTCAATTATGAATTTTATCTTCTGCAAATTAGGGGATATAGAAACTTCCTAGAAGGGAAATTTAACTAACAACAATGTAAATTTGATACTATAGATACTTCCCAGAAGATGAGGCCTAAGCAGAATGAAGTCCCCAAATGGTGAATTTGGTGATGCTAGCCTTGAATCAAGCTTTGAAATAGTCTGTCTGTTATTTGCAGAATGAGGTACCCAGAGGGTGAATTTAGTGAGGATATCCTGCACAGTTCATAGGAGAGTTGCCTTGTAATGGGAATTTAAATAAATATACTTTATTTACCTGTGAGTTAGGATATGAGATAGGGTGGAATGCTGTTGGTTGGGGTGGGGTTCTGGGTCATGTGGGGGGGGGTGATATTTTTTGTTTGTATGTTAAATTGATCAAGGAGTTCCTGAATTTTTTATTATTTTTTGGGGAATTATGGCCCTGGCTCCACCACTATTTGACCCAGTGACCCCATTTGAACAAATCTGAACCCCAGTCATTCAATGACCCCACATACCAAATATAAACTAAATCGGCTTAATGGTTATTGACAAGAAGTCGTTATAAGAATTACCAAGGAGGAATATAGTTATGGCCCTGGTTTCGCAACTGTTTGACACAGTGACCTCATTTGAACAAATATTAATGACAGTCACCTAGGGAACATCCACCCCAAATATGATCAAAATGCAAAAATGTATTTTTTTTGGTTTTTAGAGTTATGTCCCTGGCTCTGCCCCTAATTGACCCAGTGACCCAATTTGAACAAATCTGATTCCCAGTCACCCAAGGTCCCTCAGTACCAAATATAAGCTAATTCGGCCCAATATTTTTGTAGAAGAAGTCATTGTAAGAATTACTATGAGTTATGGCCCTGGTTTCTCAACTAATTGACCGGGTGACCTCATTTGAACAAATCTGAACACCAGTCACCCAAGGACCCTCCATACCAAATATTAGCTAAATCGGCACAATGGTTATGGACAAGAAGTTGTTGTAAGAATTACTGTGGAGGAATAGAATTATGGCCCTGGTTTCGCAACTATTTGACCCAGTGACCTCATTTGAACAAATCTGAATGAGAGTCATCTAGGGAACATCCACACCAAATATGAACCAATTTGGTATGATGGTTTCAGAGAAGATGTTTTTTAAAAAAGTTGACGGACGGACAGACAGACAGACGGACGACGAGTGATGACTATACTAGCTCCACCGGAGACTTCGTCTCAGGTGAGCTAAAAACCGAAACCGAAACTCAACTCTTTTTCCACAACCAAAACCGAAACCGAGGCAAATTTTCACAACCGCCCATCTCTACAGGCCACACCTTGACTGAGAACTACCACACCTCAGCATTCAAATTGGCCCCAACTTTGAAGTTCCTTATACACACTGGCATATGCATGCTTGTAAGTTTGATACACCCAAACAAACCAGTAGATAATTTCATGTGCTTTTTTAGTGCCCATCCCAGAAGGGTGTTTGATATGGTAGACATGCAGTCATCTTTATACTGTCTGTATCTAGTAACTATGCATGAACACTATGAATCCTTGATTGACTGGGGAGAGGAACTTTAAATTCTGATATAGAATGTCTTCTACATGTATATTGCTCTCTAACAGATAAGACTTCTTCCCAAAAGACATGGGAGTTGAACAAACAAGATTACCACAGGCAGGTTTTAAAGACTGCAGATTTATTGGTGAGATTGGGATTCATCTGCAACCACAAATGGACATGTATTTTAATAGAAGTAAATTGTTTTTGAAAATCCCATCTAAAATTATTGCTGCTTAATGTAAACATGGTATATAGTATATATTTAACGATATAGATGTGTTTACATGCCAATTACATGCATTAAATTTCGGCAGGTCGGTCGGGTAACCGGAAACACAGATGTTTTTATTTTTTGGCCTAACCGTGAACGGTGTGCAAATCACGGGCCATGTGGTTATTCCGCTACGAGCATGTCTTCCGCTACGAGCATATTCGGATGCATGGGGTGTTTATTGACACACGACTAAGGCAGGCTTTCCGCTAGGTTTTGGGGAACGGGTCCTGTATCTGCCGAGTGGAAAATGCAGTCAATGTTTTCAATGTCGTGGAAACACTAGTGGACCTACTTTTGTTGTATCGGCCAATAGAAGAAACAGAGAGTAATTTGCTGATCGATTTGCATCCATTTTCTACCTAAGTTACTATGCTATCAACCGCAATAACTTTAAAACATAAAAATTAATTGCTGTATATGGAAACACGCCGTTGAAGTTAAACGATCACGATTCAAGACTCGACCGAAAGTTCAGATGCATAACGTACCGGAATATAACATGATTAAATTATCGGCGGTCATTTTTCGTAACCTAACCGCAGCAACGTAACCAGCGGACTCCAAAGCACGTGTTCTAGCGGTGTCGGTTTGATCACTTCGAATTCCTCAGTTCGTGTTTAATATATCGGTCCGAGTGTGCATTCTCGCTAGAAATCAAATAAAGTTGTCAACTATTTAAATTTCTTAGTACTGTCCCAACGAAATTGAGAAGTAAACATCTTCATAACTGTATACATATGGAATATGTCCTGTGGTATGACAGAATGGGAAAAATTGGCTGGGGGAATGGGTCCCAAAAAGGGATCCCCTGCCGCTATAGCGGAAACCCTGATCAGGCTTTCTGCTAGGTTTTGGGGAACGGGTCCTGTATCTGCCGAGGGGAAAATGCAGTCAATGTTTTCAATGTCGTGGAAACACTAGTGGACCTACTTTTGTTGTATCGGCCAATAGAAGAAACAGAGTAGATTTGCTGATCGTTTTGCAAACATTTTCTACCTTATTTACTATGCTATCAACCGCAATAACTTTAAAACATAGAAAATTTATTAGATAAAAATTAATTGCTGTATACGGAAACACGCCAGCAGCATAACCAGCGGACTCCAAAGCATGTGTTCTAGCTATGTCGGGTTTGATCACTTCCTCAGTTCGTTTGAGATCGGTCCGAGTGTGTATTCTCGCTAGAAATCAAATAAAGTTGTCAACTATTTAAATTTCTTAGTACTGTCCCAACGAAATTGAGAAGTAAACATCTTTTATACAGGGTACGCGCTGGACTGAAATTAACTTTTGCCAAATGAAAATATTTTTGCCAAATCCTATTAGAATTCGCCAAATTTTATCCCTGATAGTATAATTTTCATCAACCTTGATTGAGTTTTTATGTTTCGACACTCGCGGTTTGAACGACTTTTGATATCGATACTAAGGAAAGCAGTTAGTTAATAATTAGTTCTACTCGCATCTCTATTGTGGTTTACCGTACAGCAATAAGCCGATCAACGAACAATACAATGGTAGAAGGGTTTCTCCATCAGAAGGGCACATCACATGAGGATTAGTAATCCCTCCAACCATCAGTACTAATGCTATGAGATTAACTGTATCTTAATAGAGGTGTTAACTTTCCCTAAACCATAAAACACCACTAATATAATTGTGTTGTAAGAGTTTCCTGAAATTAATGGTATTGATTGACCAATATTTTTCAAATTGCTTGAGGAATATACGGCCAATGTGAAACGTTCGTTTGTGTTCGTTATTTAATAGCTATGTATTCAAATAACGCTAATAACTCAAAAAATTAGTCATCAAAGTTGGAAATAACGCCAGATACACATAGCATGGACCACCACACACCCATAAATAGAGATGGGCGGTTTTGAAATTTTGTCTCGGTTACGGTTTGGACCAAAATAGTTGACTCCCGGTTTTCGTTTCGGTTTTGTTTAAGTAGATTGCGTACCTGTATACATGTATGTGTTGAGAAGAGAGCTCAATTGCCAAGATCCGGTAGGTATTAATCAAGTATGAACACAATTGTGCCAAGATCAAGGGGATCGTGCGATGTTGCAGCTAATTTGGGGCTAATTCCCAATTTCCCCACCCACATCTGTCATCGCAGCTGAATCAGTAGTTCGATATATTAAGTTATTAATGAAATACTACGTATTGTAACTTTAAGTATTGTGTGCATTTTGAACTACTTAATCAGTGGAGAGCTGCACATGCATTTGTACAGAGACGCAGTGAAGTCATTTCACAGTAAACGGGAATATGTTAGGGATTTGGGAAGTATAAAACACACTGCATTATTAATATTTCTGTGTCATAATTAGGTCAACGAGGCACCTTAACCTTCTTCGGCTGCACCTGCCCTTGGTCTCTCCATTCAGTCCATATCAATACTCTCTTTGTAATAATATATTCAGTTAATTGCAGAGAACCACTGCAGATGGGAATTAAGAAAATAAAACACTTAAAAAACAGAGCGGATTACTGTTTATACCAACATGACTTATATTTAAATTAATCCCGCCGTGAACCACCATCACCAACGCGACGTATTTTTAGAGCTGAAACGGTTGACCCATTCTTCTAACCATCGGGGTTAACCGGATTTCAACCGGTTAACCGCTAATTTCTAGCGGACTTCTCTCACACTAATTATGCCGACATTATGCCATGCTCCAGGGACAAACATAGGTGAGAAATAGTAGCTGAAATAAAGACCTTATTCACGGCATTTAACGATATTCAAAAACACGAATTCACTGTTCTTTTGCTGGCTCTCGTGATGGGGAATGAGCAAGTGAAATTTGTGAATGGCAGGAGGGATCGCTTATTTGCCGTGATCAGCATATGTTTGGGCATTTGTAAAACGAGTAACAATAGTATGGGTATTGGTAAAACGAGTAACAAAACTATATATTAAAGATCTGTAATATATCATTATCATTGGTATATCCTCCAATGAATTATATATAAAGACAAGAAAGTAATAACTATAGAACAAAGAGGAAGGTCAGTTAGGTAAGACTCGCAGTCCTATTCAGTATTCGAGCTATTCCTCGGTATCATGATCGCGGACACTAGTGTTGGAAGGTTATAGAATTTACGTTTTGGTTTCGTTTTTTTTTGGTAAAAAAAAACCTCGGTTTTAGTATGCAATCACTTAAAGGGGTACTGTACGCCAATTTCAATAAATTCCCGGTAACATTTGCGATCTAATAATATCAATATTATATTTTAAAATAACGTATTTGAGTCGACGATGTCTACTGAAAACGTTCCGGTTAACAGGCTATCATAAAAGTCAAATTGAATTATTTAATATAAATGAATTTATGGCTGGAGTCATAAAATGGCGAATTATGCCATTACGAGTTACCGTTCTTGAAATCTCACATGTAGGGTGTCTTTTATCGACGGCCGTTTACGACAAACATTATTGAGTTGCGAACAAAACATGTTACATGCAAAAGGAAGTCCCGCTATAACCAATTTGGAAAAAAAGAGAAGAAACAAGATTCATAAAGCGTCAAGTATTTTTATAGGGGGTGAGATTGTTCGATGGAAGAGATTGCAGGCATCAATTGAACTTCCGGTTCATCCTGCAACCTGCGTCTACTCCGGTGAAGGTCAAAAACATGGCGCGTAGTTTGAAATCGTAATATTTTTATTTCCAAGATCAATATTTTCGTCGCTAAATTAGGTTTATACGAAACTCATATAACACGAACACAATCTAACTTGAAAGTTATGTCAATGGGAGTAAATAAAAAAATTGCCTATCTCTGTGTACAGTACCCCTTTAACATATAGAAATTACTGCCAAATTGAGTGTCAATTAGTCCCACAGGCACAACCAGTTACAGAGTAGCATGGAGCATCAATTTCCTTGATAAAAGGGAAGATCATTTTTAAAGAAGTTTTGGGTTGCTTCAACTACGATGTCTGTTTGGTCACTCAATTGAATTGATCATATTAGATCACAACAGGGAGGAAGAACGGGAAGAGTGAAGACATTGTGCAGCTGATCTCAATCATCAAACTTTGTCGACTTACATAGTTTTTATAAACCCCACTGTAAAACAGTTTTAGTATGTCGTGGTGTGATTTCAATTTGAATCCATGTTGCTTCGTGCAGTATTAACTATTAAGTTACGAAAGCACGCATTGCCACACAACGCCACTTTTACGTTGTCACTTCCTTGTGTGCATTCAGACTTGATACAAAGTGACTGCACACATGCTTTTGTCGGAAGATCAGAGAAAACTTCAAAGGGTCGGAATTGATTGAAGGTCGCCGACACTTCCAGACAGTTCGAGAATTGCTACTAAGTATCTGATACTACCGCGTGTACCAATTAATGCTTGCATTGCACTCTACTATCGGCGACACAGGATTTAGTATTAGTTTTGCATCATTTAACCTAATATTTTGAGGATTATTCACGTTCACATTCAACTGACAACGGGATGCGGTTACGTCCGGTTCATTTTTTTCTAACCGGTTACGTCGCTAACCGGATTAGTGATGAGCCGATAATCGGGAACGACAATCGGAATCGGCCGATTGTGGCCCATCGGATGACAATCGGTACTCGGGTTTGAACATCGGGATTTCCGATTGTCTAAATAATAAATAGGTGCTTGTTTTTCTTCAATGAACTGGTTTAAATATGACGATGTTTTGTTGAATAAATGACCTGTAAACTTTGTCTCGGTTACGGTTTGGACCAAAATAGTTGACTCCCGGTTTTCGTTTCGGTTTTGTTTAAGTAGATTGCGTACCTGTATACATGTATGTGTTGAGAAGAGAGCTCAATTGCCAAGATCCGGTAGGTATTAATCAAGTATGAACACAATTGTGCCAAGATCAAGGGGATCGTGCGATGTTGCAGCTAATTTGGGGCTAATTCCCAATTTCCCCACCCACATCTGTCATCGCAGCTGAATCAGTAGTTCGATATATTAAGTTATTAATGAAATACTACGTATTGTAACTTTAAGTATTGTGTGCATTTTGAACTACTTAATCAGTGGAGAGCTGCACATGCATTTGTACAGAGACGCAGTGAAGTCATTTCACAGTAAACGGGAATATGTTAGGGATTTGGGAAGTATAAAACACACTGCATTATTAATATTTCTGTGTCATAATTAGGTCAACGAGGCACCTTAACCTTCTTCGGCTGCACCTGCCCTTGGTCTCTCCATTCAGTCCATATCAATACTCTCTTTGTAATAATATATTCAGTTAATTGCAGAGAACCACTGCAGATGGGAATTAAGAAAATAAAACACTTAAAAAACAGAGCGGATTACTGTTTATACCAACATGACTTATATTTAAATTAATCCCGCCGTGAACCACCATCACCAATGCGACGTAATTTTTAGAGCTGAAACGGTTGACCCATTCTTCTAACCATCGGGGTTAACCGGATTTCAACCGGTTAACCGCTAATTTCTAGCAGACTTCTCTCACACTAATTATGCCGACATTATGCCATGCTCCAGGGACAAACATAGGTGAGAAATAGTAGCTGAAATAAAGACCTTATTCACGGCATTTAACGATATTCAAAAACACGAATTCACTGTTCTTTTGCTGGCTCTCGTGATGGGGAATGAGCAAGTGAAATTTGTGAATGGCAGGAGGGATCGCTTATTTGCCGTGATCAGCATATGTTTGGGCATTTGTAAAACGAGTAACAATAGTATGGGTATTGGTAAAACGAGTAACAAAACTATATATTAAAGATCTGTAATATATCATTATCATTGGTATATCCTCCAATGAATTATATATAAAGACAAGAAAGTAATAACTATAGAACAAAGAGGAAGGTCAGTTAGGTAAGACTCGCAGTCCTATTCAGTATTCGAGCTATTCCTCGGTATCATGATCGCGGACACTAGTGTTGGAAGGTTATAGAATTTACGTTTTGGTTTCGGTTTTTTTTGGTAAAAAAAAACCTCGGTTTTAGTATGCAATCACTTAAAGGGGTACTGTACGCCAATTTCAATAAATTCCCGGTAACATTTGCGATCTAATAATATCAATATTATATTTTAAAATAACGTATTTGAGTCGACGATGTCTACTGAAAACGTTCCGGTTAACAGGCTATCATAAAAGTCAAATTGAATTATTTAATATAAATGAATTTATGGCTGGAGTCATAAAATGGCGAATTATGCCATTACGAGTTACCGTTCTTGAAATCTCACATGTAGGGTGTCTTTTATCGACGGCCGTTTACGACAAACATTATTGAGTTGCGAACAAAACATGTTACATGCAAAAGGAAGTCCCGCTATAACCAATTTGGAAAAAAAGAGAAGAAACAAGATTCATAAAGCGTCAAGTATTTTTATAGGGGGTGAGATTGTTCGATGGAAGAGATTGCAGGCATCAATTGAACTTCCGGTTCATCCTGCAACCTGCGTCTACTCCGGTGAAGGTCAAAAACATGGCGCGTAGTTTGAAATCGTAATATTTTTATTTCCAATATCAATATTTTCGTCGCTAAATTAGGTTTATACGAAACTCATATAACACGAACACAATCTAACTTGAAAGTTATGTCAATGGGAGTAAATAAAAAAATTGCCTATCTCTGTGTACAGTACCCCTTTAACATATAGAAATTACTGCCAAATTGAGTGTCAATTAGTCCCACAGGCACAACCAGTTACAGAGTAGCATGGAGCATCAATTTCCTTGATAAAAGGGAAGATCATTTTTAAAGAAGTTTTGGGTTGCTTCAACTACGATGTCTGTTTGGTCACTCAATTGAATTGATCATATTAGATCACAACAGGGAGGAAGAACGGGAAGAGTGAAGACATTGTGCAGCTGATCTCAATCATCAAACTTTGTCGACTTACATAGTTTTTATAAACCCCACTGTAAAACAGTTTTAGTATGTCGTGGTGTGATTTCAATTTGAATCCATGTTGCTTCGTGCAGTATTAACTATTAAGTTACGAAAGCACGCATTGCCACACAACGCCACTTTTACGTTGTCACTTCCTTGTGTGCATTCAGACTTGATACAAAGTGACTGCACACATGCTTTTGTCGGAAGATCAGAGAAAACTTCAAAGGGTCGGAATTGATTGAAGGTCGCCGACACTTCCAGACAGTTCGAGAATTGCTACTAAGTATCTGATACTACCGCGTGTACCAATTAATGCTTGCATTGCACTCTACTATCGGCGACACAGGATTTAGTATTAGTTTTGCATCATTTAACCTAATATTTTGAGGATTATTCACGTTCACATTCAACTGACAACGGGATGCGGTTACGTCCGGTTCATTTTTTTCTAACCGGTTACGTCGCTAACCGGATTAGTGATGAGCCGATAATCGGGAACGACAATCGGAATCGGCCGATTGTGGCCCATCGGATGACAATCGGTACTCGGGTTTGAACGTCGGGATTTCCGATTGTCTAAATAATAAATAGGTGCTTGTTTTTCTTCAATGAACTGGTTTAAATATGACGATGTTTTGTTGAATAAATGACCTGTAAACATGGGGAAAGTGATCCCAAACACAAACTTGATATAAAGACATGTCCTCTTCAATACCCCGGCCGTACCTGGGTCTATGTTTGAACAATATATAGTGGGGATCACCGGGAAGCACGTGACACTTTGTAGAGTGACGCTGCAAGCATGACGCCATGATTGCGCATAATCATTAATTATTGGCATACCGGAACAGTCGTTTCAGTCGATTGATTTCATTAGCATTATGATGTACACATCATGGGACTCATGTACGCCCATAGGTAACTTTATTGTTCGTCAACATGTAGACATTTTGATTTATGTCAGACTATCAAAAATCAAGATGTATGCATACGGAGTACAACAGAGCTATCTATATAGTGCATACAGCGTAACAGGTATAAACTATACTATAGAAACCTAAAGTGCATGTCACGTGGCTTTAAATAGTCAAAGACAATGTCATTCCATGATCCAGTCAGTCTCGTGTGACGTCACGTATAGGTCACCACCAATGATTATTATGATGACCACGCTGAAATCGAATCGTGTCTGTGAAATTGACATGAACATGGTGTAACTTGCAACTAGTTCAGTCGGCTCATTTCCTTTGATGTGATGTCTTTGAATTGGGATCAAAGAAAAATGCCGTTTGATGAATTGTTATCAAAAACGAACCGTGGACATGTCGTCATGTCATCAAACTTTCAAACAATTTGTTATGGAATAGCCTAAAATACATGGGTAAGTTGCCTGTATTCGATCACAAGTCCGCCCATGCCCACCTATATATACTTACCCAAACATATACTTATGTATACTGTGTACTGGCATATTACTACGGTTGTTGCTTGCTTCTAATTCTAAGTATTATATAATACATATAACATATATTCTGCTATAATTATTGAAATAATCGGAATCGGCACCTGAATCGGCCGATTGTGATCTCAAATAATCGGCAATCGGCGCAAGGCTCTATTTGACAATCGGCTCATCACTAAACCGGATGCTAACCGGTTAACCATCTAACCGTTTCAGCTCTAGTAATTTTGGTACCATGTGTTGCATTCTTAAAATAGGTCGCTTACTGTGGATTCGTAGAGATGATGAAATATAAGTGCGACAGAGAAGATTGTTTGATCGAAAGCATTTGAATTACGTACGTCACAAGAAAATATGTCCCCTGAATGGAATAAAGTTCAAATTAAACAGTCACGCATAGATGGGTTCATGTTTGCTATGTGTCTTAAACTGTTAATCGGGTGTCACTCGGCAGGTTCGAAGCGCATAAAATAGCAACAACAGGGCCTTTTTTGTCAGTGTTCACTCAACTGTTGAAAAAGAACAAAAACGGTCGCATACGATAATGATAACACGGTGGCCGAGTCAAAATTGACACATTCCAACACATTATTGAGCATGGAGGCCAATAATTTGACAACAGTATCAACTATCAAGACGATTCAATTGAAAAATAAACATACAAAAAATAAAAGTAATATCAGTTGGGGCAGAATCACGTCGGTTTCGGTCGGTATTGTTTTAAACCGAAACCGAGTTGTTTTCTCGGTTAACCGCCCATCACTACCCATTAGAGATGGGCGGTTAACCGTGGAATCAGTTCGGTTTCGGTTGTCGGGAAAAACCGGAAATGACAAACGTGGTAAGTTGGGAAAACCCGTAGTTTCGGTTGTCACAACTTCGTGTAATCATGGCAGAGCACGACGAACAAACGAGTCCTGTGTGGAAATATTTTTCAAAGAAAGATAAGAAATCTAAGTGTGCCGCCTGTAATATATGCAGAAAGGAGTTTGCATGGTGTAATCGCGCGACGAATTAATTACGTTGCTTCCGTGTACACCTATTTTCGCCGTAGTAAACACAACACAAGTCAGTTTATTTCCCATGTTCTTTTAATCAATAAGGCCGTACAAATACTCTGAAAGGTGAATTTGATAACGAGGATACGATATCAAAAGGTATCAATGATTGTTACCCGCATTCCCTATTAGTTTTTATCACTGTTTGGATGTTAAATCGTCAAATATATTTGTGCGCCGTTGATTAAAAAATGTTATGCCGGAATCGGAGCCGGAATGAATTATACCGTTTGTCGGTAAACTGTTGAGAAATAGCACTCATTCAGGTGACTTGTATTGGATGCATGAAAAGTGTGTACAGTATTATGTTCCCTAAATATGGTAATAGGCCTATACTAGTAACCAGATAATGTGATTGAGAGATTCTAGTCATGTTTTATTTTCATTTTGTTGTTTATTTCAAATTTTATTTTTCAAATCATAACTATACACATATATCTAGTCACACACATTAGTTTTATGCCAATATAAATGATCATTATATTATTTCACACTTATGATCATATGATGCTGAATTGCAGTCATACACAATACACAGACTCACTTGCATTCTAGCCACTCGACATGGACATTAACAATATACATGTAATAGTAACAATATGATACATAATTTACAATTTTTAAAGGACATGTACCTCACAAGTTATGGTGATAAAATTGGTGTTTTCTTTGTAATAGGATGAAGCATAATTAGATTTTGTTCACATAAGTCATTTTTATTAATAAAAACCGAAACCGAGACTCAACTCTTTTTCCACAACCGAAACCGAGGCAATTTCACCCTTCTGTTCCACTTTTTGGACCTGTGTTTGTTTATTATCGTTGTTTATTAGGACCCGTCAAACTGATTACAGGTCACGGTCATCTGAGTTCTTATCAAGTGGACGGGGGGGGGGGGGGGGGGGGGGGGGGGGGGGGGGGGGGGGGGGGGGGGGGTGAAGGGCCGGGAGTCTCAAGAAATAACTAGTCGTTGATAACAAAAACAATTATCTTCCTGATAATAATACTGAATACGAGTCATGCGATGTGACAATGTTTTAAGATCACACGTGTGCTGACCCTTTGATGTTTCGTTTTGACGTCGGCAGGCTGTTAAATGTAGCCTTCAATGAGCCGACACACCGCGTTTGATGTTGTTGCGTCAATCTCGGATTCATTTTAATTGACGGAGACAGATTAACCCTCTTATAGCCAGTTATAGCTGACCATCACAGTGATCATACACTATAATAGTGATGTTACGGTTAACCGACCACGGCAAATCCTAGTCCAAAATTGACTATACATTGAATGTATAGTCTAACTTTCCCCATCGCTGGTAACGGAGCTTTTTCTTCAAGTCCGGAAAGGAAGAATGTGACGCAAGATACAACCAAACTGCGATGTTTTTCGGGTAATACATGTGCTACTGCATTACCCTGACATACATGTACCTTTCATATTCCTTTTCCAAAAATGAGAGATTTATTGAGAATATTCGGCTGGAGCCGACGGTTTTTTAAACATTGGGTTGTGCTCGATCGAACTCCGGTCACACCGCACTCGCTGTCGTGGGAGCAAGTATTTTCGTACCCTGACCAGCTCGTACCCTCCGAAAAAGTAAATTCGTACTCTAGCGCGAAACTATTTAGATATTTCAATAAGGCGTGCGTTCAGTTTCTCATCTCATAACTTTGCTTATCTCATTTTTTTCACCGGGATTGAACGTATACTATGGAACCCACAGTGAGGCCTAAAAAAAAAATAACTTTGTTTCCCCTAACCCGCCCGCACCTATTAAAACCTCTCAAATAATATTTTAAACACTTTTAAAGTGAAAATGGTAGCATATGTTGGTATAGGATATTTTTGATTGAATTGGTATTGAATATTTACTTTTTTATTGTACTTTGTGATTTTAAATACAAATAAATTAATACTATGCTATTCTATTTTATGCCTTGTGAAGTGGTGTCTTGTTGATCTCCTTCCAATATCATAATATGATGCTCCCAGCATTCAAATCACACATGACATGTATATATACATGGGAAAGTGAGAACTTTTGGGAGATTTTTTAAAAAAAAAAGGAAAAAAAAAAAAAAATCCCGCCCGCCCGCACCTATATTTTTCAGCTCCGTTAGGGGAAACAAAGGTATTTTTTTTTTAGGCCTGATCTCTTGGACGTAAAAGATACAGAAATAGAAAAGAAACATGCCTGATCTCTTGGACGTAAAAGATACAGAAGTAGAACAGAAACCTGCCTATATATATATATATATATATAATATATACCGGGTACATACAAATTAAATTAAATAACCATACTTACCTGTTTTCAATCGTCGTATTCCATCACTATGCGCCATGTCGTAATCCAGTTTCTCATCTAATAACATAAATTTGTCCAACCTGTTTTAGGGAATGGGTCCTGGGTCTTTGCCATTGGGAAACAAATTGCGTCATAGAGGTTTACACTTAGTAAGGCCTATGAGTATGACCGATAACGATTATAGTATGGAGAGTTGTCAGTGTGAAAATAGTGTAATCAAATACTTTGATGTATATTATATTTGCCAATAAAAAACATCAAAACAATAATACATATTACAAATAAAAAAAAACAAGAATATGTGCATACATAATATCATTCACCACAGGCTCACGCGTTTGCCATCGCACATACATTCCCGTGAAAAGAAACTGCAGCAGTTGCAGCGAGCGCAATTACATTTTAGTTTATTGCACATCAAGTTATATATATACATATATATTTAATTTGTATGTATATATATATATATAGGCAGGTTTCTGTTCTACTTCTGTATCTTTTACGTCCAAGAGATCAGGCATGTTTCTGTTCTATTTCTGTATCTTTTACGTCCAAGAGATCACTGTGGGTTCCATAGTATACGTTCAATCCCGGTTAAAAATGAGATAAGCAAAGTTATTAGATGAGAAACTGAACGCACGCCTTATTGAAATATCTAAATAGTTTCGCGCTAGGGTACGAATTTACTTTTTCGGAGGGTACGAGCTGGTCAGGGTACAAAAATACTTGCTCCCACGACAGCGAGTGCGGTGTGACCGGAGTTCGATCGAGCACAACCCAATGTTTAAAAATGTTTAAAAATCCGTCGGCTCCAGCCGAATATTCTCAATAAATCTCTCATTTTTGGAAAAGGAATATGAAAGGTATGTCATGGTGATGCAGTAGCACGTGTATTACCTGAAAAACATTGCGGTTTGGTGGTATCTTGCATCACATTCTTCCTTTCCGGACTGGAAGAAAAAGCTCCGTTGGGAGGCATGGGGGAAATTTCGACGGGATATCTTTAGTATCCCGTAGATTTTCGACTAGGCAAATCCGTGACCGGTCACGGCCATAGTTCATTAGTTGGTGGTTAACCGCATAACCGTCCCAGCTCTACACCATGTTATAGATTGTTGATTACTTTATGATAGCTGTATGTCCAATTCGAAAACTTGACCGTCTCACTCGAAGATGCAGCTCACTGGCACACTGCTCAGTGAGTCAGGGGTCGCCAACAAACTGAGCTAACTCAGCTCCTCCTGACTTATAAGTTATATAATGAGGAATATTACATCTTACACTATACATGTTCATGTACAAGGCTGTCAAGGTAACTGATCACATGATCACGAAAAACATCGAACGAAGTTTATTTCGGATAATTTCCTAATTCAAGGTTCAATAGCGTATGATAGTTGATACGACAATAGGCCTACCTCCATTTTGGAATTTGCCTGCGGCTGAACTGCCGCCTGGGCCGGGGGATGGGTTTGTATCATGGATAAAAATCTCAATATCGCGCAATTAAGAATCACTATCACGATTCACTCAAACTTACAATTTGACATAACATAACTTGATATAAAATGTTACTTCTGTGTGGAAACAAAGAAATGGTGGCCAAACGAAGAATAACCGTTCCACGAATAAATTTCCACTTCGCGTTAGCGCCTACAGTGTGATGGAAACAGTCATCTGATTGGACGAAGCCTGTTCAATCAAGCCAATCAAAAATAGTGTTAAAAAACGATAGAGGTAATTTGGATTTGGATTGACGAGTGGCGGTGAAATTCGCACGTAGCGGCTCATAAGGCCGATTTGGGAGGGGGGGGGGGGGGGGGTATTGTCACGCAAAAGAACCGATCACATTAGCAGACTTCTTTCGTAATTAGAGACCACAATGGAAATAAGAGGGATTTTTTTCCTTCTTTCAATGTTATCCCTGGTAATGATATATTTAATCATACATGCAGCTCTGGGCTGACCAGTATTAATAATAAAATGTATTAATATTAATATAACCGACTAACCATCTTTTAAAACTTTATTGGTTAAATCTCTTTTTGATTATACATCTGAATAGTGAGTTCTTTTTATCACTCACTTACAACTATATTTTAATGTCGACCACAGTCCCATCCATAATCATATAACATTGCTCATTCAAGTTGTATACACGTGACATCTTTGTATAAAATTGTATATGTACCTGTATTTTAATACCCGTATTCTTGAGCCTTATAAGCTTTCGCTTGTTGTGGCTAATACGTTTGTCCTTGATTTCAATTTTTTGTTGCGCATGTCTTTGAAATCGTAGTGGAATTTGTTTTCTTTATCTCTCCATTGGTCATTAATTGTATTTGCCGAGACACATATATATATCTGATAGACCGTTCCATGAGTTTATATTTCTGGCCACAAAATTGCTGCTTGTCCTCGCACTGGTGAATAGTTCCTTTCTTAATTTGTTACTGTGCCCTCTAGTTCGACTCTCTTTATCCATTATCATTGGTAGATCAGCTTCATCATATCCTTTTATTATTTTAAACATTTGGATCATGTCACATCGCTCTCTCCTATAGTGTAGTGTTGGAATGCCTAGTTTCCTCTGCCTTTATTCGTACTGCATGCCCCTCAAGCTTGTGACTATTCTCGATGCTCGCCTCTGTACGCTTTCAATCATGGTTTTGTACCTCTTATATATATATATATATATATATATATATATATATATATATATATATATCATTACAAATAAATAATCTAATATAATCTAATTCCAAATCGATCGGAAAGGACTCGAAGGACACTAACTAACGATCATAAAAACATGAAGTTAATTGCCATTATATCCGACATTTAAGAAATACATCATGCAGGGATACATACTTTTACTTAGACAAGTTGTAAATACAGGATTCTTGGATATCTGTATATGTATATTCAGTGATGAAAGGGATGCCGAATTCGTCACCTGCTGTATCCGGATTGAGCTATGGTTTTAGCTGTTAATCGGTGGTTTAAACGTACATGCATATGTAGAGGTTTCCACGAACCATGTTCAAACCGAAGATGGTGAATCCTTTTTATAAATAGTTTGATTATCCAGGTTATTTCGAATGATTTTTTTCTTGTATTTCGTGAAATGTTAACAGTAAGGCTTTGTCCGTACAACAAAATTTTTCTTGGGTGCAGGTTATTTGTGAATGTTTTTTTCTGCCATTTTTGCAGTCATCTCACTCCGCGGGCCTGGGCCAACACATGAATGCAGCACATTCACATCGGTGTCTGCTACATGTATTTACCAGTGCTGCCACATATTCACTCATAGGCGAGTGTTGGGTATACCTGATGTACGCGTGGGCGTAGACAGTGCATGCCGCGAGTATGTGATTGACAGATGGACTGCATGTGTGGTATAAAAGAGAATACACGTGGTGAGCTAGGAGAGATTGAGTACGAACGCCTGATAGGAAATACGTTATGATATACTTTATGATATAGAATAAAACTATACAACGAAAACTCAAGACTCCAACATGGTGTCAGAAGAAAACTAACTGACTATTTTGAACACCAGGAATTATGCCGACGTTTAACCCACCGGAGGAATTCGACTTTGCATCACCGTCAAAGTGGACTGAGTGGAAACAGCGCTTCTCACGCTACCGGACTGCTTCAAAGCTAGACAAGGAAGACGGGACAGTTCAGGTCTCCTCACTTATTTATGCGATGGGGCGGGAGGCGGAGAACGTGTTCAAGTCGTTTGGACTAGCGGGGGATGACGAACATAAATTTGACGTTGTGTTCAAAAAGTTCGACGAACATTTCGTGGCAAAAAGGAATGTTATACACGAAAGGGCTAGGTTCCACAATAGAAAACAGCAAACGGGCGAATCTGTTGAAGCATATATCCGTAGTTTATACGAACTGGCGGAAACTTGTGACTTTAAAGCGATTAAACCAGAGCAAATCCGAGACAGGATAGTTATTGGCATTCTCGACACAGAACTGTCAGAGAAACTTCAACTTCAACCGGATTTAACACTGGATAGTGCGGTGTCGACAACCAGCCAAAGTGAGCTGCATGGTTAAGGGACAACTTAAGAATCTTCAACAAAATAATGCAAGTTTTGATGAGATCCGTAATAAGAGCTACAGACAGTCACAGAATTTGAGAAACAGTGGCATAAAGGGAAGAATCATTAAATCAAGTTCGCAGCCGAAGACAAATCGCCGTTGCGAGCAATGCAATCGGTTTCACGGGAAGGAAGAGACGTGCCCGGCGAAGGGTAAACAGTGCCGAGCGTGTCTGAAATACAACCATTTCGC
Organism: Siphonodentalium dalli; assembly: GCA_032622095.1. Lineage (NCBI taxonomy): Eukaryota > Metazoa > Mollusca > Scaphopoda > Gadilida > Siphonodentaliidae > Siphonodentalium > Siphonodentalium dalli. The sequence continues at coordinate 252,232,035 of CP136063.1, forward strand.
AATATGTTGCCGAAATAAGAAAAAGAACTCCGTCAGCGAAGTTACGCGGGACGAGGACAAATCCAATTCAGCATGTTCATCTGAATATTTCCTTGGAACTATTGAATGTGATTCGAAGGAGAGTGAACCTTGGAATACTTGTCTCAAAATATGTGAGTCGAATGTATGTTTTAAAATTGACACGGGAGCGGATGCGACCGTCGTGTCTGAGCCTACCTACTTCAAACTAAAACGCAGACCCAAACTCAAATCAGTACACGCCGTCTTAAATAGCCCTGGGGGTAATGTAAGTTGTAAGGGTCAATTTATTGCTGAAACTTTCCGGGAGGGTAAACGTTACGCTTTTCGGATATTTGTTGTATTGGGTAACCACCAGAACAATCTTCTGGGCAGAGGCGCTGCCACTGCAATGGCCTTGGTGAAAAGGGTCGAGGAAATTCGCCAAGAGGTGTTTGGTACTAGTGGGCTAGTGAATTGCTCTCCTGTTCGGATCGAATTAAAGCCCGATGCTAAACCTTATAGCATAGGCACATCCCGTAGGGTTCCTTTTCCACTTTTCAGCAAGACAAAGGATGAGTTAGATCGCCTTGTATCCGATGGGATAATAGTCGAGGTGACGGAACCGACAGATTGGTGCGCCCCGATGGTGCCTGTGCTGAAACCATCGGAAAAGGTATGTATATGTGTAGACCTTAAACAGCTTAACCAATCGGTGAAGCGGGAGAGATTCATAATGCCGAATCTCGATGATATATCGCCGAAATTCACAGGTATGAATAATTTCAGCAAGCTCGATGCTTCTGGATGTTTTTACCAGATTCCTCTTGACCCTGCCAGTGCCAAGCTGACATGTTTCATCACTCCTTTCGCTAGATATTGTTTTCAGCGTGTTCCATACGGAATATCTTCCGCGCCGGAAATATATCAACGTAAGATGGTTGAGATGCTCCAAGAACTGGAAGGGGTCGATTGCCTGATCGACGATTGTATCATTTACGGTAAGGATCAGGCTGAGCACGATTTCATGTTAGCCAAGGTGCTGGAGCGAATTGAGTCATCAGGTCCACGACTCAACAAAGATAAATGTGAGTTTAATAAGTCAAGGCTTGAGTACTTTGGACACATTATTAGTAAGGCCGGAATCAGCCCAAACCCCAAGCGGGTTAAAGCCGTTTCAGACCTCCAGGTGCCAGAGAACGTAAAGGAATTGCAGATGTTACTAGGTATGGTCATGCAATTACCTAGGAACGTATGTGCCTAACTTATCAAAAATCCTCAGCCATATTACGGACCTTCTTAGGAAGGAACAGGCATGTTTTGGGGACCCGAACAGGAGAAAGCGTTCGAAGTAGTTAAGACCAAATTAACAACTGCTCCGACATTAGCCTACTATGACCAGAACAAACCTGTCGTTGTAAGTGCGGACTCGTCCAGTTATGGTCTTGGTGGGGCCCTGTTTCTCAAAATTGGGTCAGAGTTAGCTCCGGTGGCCTATTGCTCGAGGACGCTAACAAATTCTGAATGCAAATGGGCTCAAATTGAGAAGGAGTTACTGGCGGGAGTTTGGACATGCGAAAAATGTTAAGGTACCTCGTTGGTTTGGAATTGTTTACTTTGCTCACTGATCATAGGCCGTTGGTACCTTTAATTAATACGTATGACATCGACAAGGCTCCCTTGCGATGCCAAAGGCTTCTCATGGGCCCACGACGCTTTAACGTCAAAGCTGAGTACGTTCAGGGCAAAGACATGATGGTATCAGACACCCTCTTTCGAGCGCCAATTTTAAGGGAAGACAGCAGTGAGATTGACGAGTGTGAGAGTGACGTGAATGTGTACGTTGAATCAGTCCAAGAACACTTGCAAGTGAAAGACTTATTGTTGTCACGAATAAAAGACTCAGTGCAAAATGACGTTGAGATGCAAAGAGTGATTACTCTAGTGCGCGACGGATGGCCAGATAGTGCGATATCTGTGCCTGAAAATCTTCGTGGATTCTTCTCAGTGCGCGGAGAACTATCACATACAGGAGGACTTGTGCTGTACCGCAAAAGAATCGTAAGGGTTAAGATCGGAAGTCATTAACAACATTCACACGGGGCATCAAGGAATTCTCAAGTGCAATGAACGTGCCGCACAATGTGTGTGGTGGCCTCATATAAATGCGGACATTAAAGAGCATGTCGACTTTGTCGAGAGATGCGCCAGATACATAAACCAGCACAATGCAAGGAGCCACTAATCACCTCTGATCTTCCACCTGGACCGTGGTTTAAAATAGCAGCAGATGTGTGTTACATGATGATTGCCGACTGTTTTATTTATTATCCGTGTAAAAGATTAAGAGAGTGTGCTTTCTGTGATCTTTTGAGCAATGAAATTATATTTTCTGGCATTTTTTACTTACAAGAAGAAAAAAAACGTCATTTATGTTGGAAATCACAATACCAAATTTACTCTGTGGGTAGTCCTTTAGAGAGTAGGATTAAGATATGTTCAAATGCTATCATCCAGTCAAATACAGGAGGAACCAGGAGGTGTAACTCGCCTTCTCTCAAATAATGCTTGAAACAGAGAACACCCTCTCTCAAACCCAATATTGACCATATCTGGTTTAGGGTATTTAATTTAAAATGGCAAAACTAGGAGACTCCGTACTTTTTCATTAACAAATTCACCGAAAGTTCTGAAGCATCTTCAAAGAATTGATCGTAGCGATTACTCTGACATTTGGTTGAACTATCTTTGATTGACCAATTGAAATGATGATTTGGTCCACTTTGGACATTTTGGTCGAAAACGGGTGGTGGTATGAATCAGGGTTGGGGCGATTACATGCCAATGTAATCGATTACGATTACTTTTTATTTACATGATTACGATTACGATTACTGATTACATTTTTTCGAATGTAATTGATTACGATTACAATTACTTTAGAAAATGTAATCGATTACTGTTTGATTACATCTGATTACAATTGTTAGTTTCCAGCCATTTTGATCGCATAGGAATAAATAATTAAATAATTAAAATTAACATTTCAAATTTGATTGAATAAAGACATCACTGCATAACATGGAAACAAGAAACGACTGAAACAATAGAAAGAAGCAACCAATAAACATATAAACTTTTTACATTTACATGTATTGGAAATGTTTCATCATGAAGTTATGCACCAACTTATTGGGAATACATTATGTTTTATGTGTATTTATTTATGTAAATATATTTTAATATATTTTAAATTTTCTTACATGCATTCAAACTAACGCATACTATTTATGAAAATATCACCAGAAGCAATTATAAATTATTTGCATGTTCTATTAGATTCAATACGCAACACAATGAAGATAATACTAAGATTTATTTGATGATCATCAGTAGTATATATTGAGCTGTGTCACCCCCAAGCGAGGTGCAACCGCGCAACCAATGTTTACATAACACGTTGCTATGTTGTGTTGTTAAGGGGGTATTTAAATTTAAAGGTAGACAATGGGTTTAAAGGGACAACAATTGAATTTAAATGGATGCTATTGATGAAGGTTTTAAAGGGAAAGACAGAAGAATGAATCGGGTCGTTGAATTTAATGAGTGTGTTGAATGAGTCAGTGTATAATGTAGCGGGTGGAACAGTAGGATGTAATTGATAGAGTATACAAAAAATGAATCGGGTCATTGAAACTGTTTCGAATGAGATCGGGTCAGTGGTTTATCTATAATTGAATGACAGATATATAATAATTTGCTTTGTGCGGCTGAAATAGATAGGATCTTGCATGGGATAACAAATGGATGTAATTGATAGAGTATACAATACGGGCATAATTGGAATGATATGTGGAAGCAACCGATCAGTAAGTATTAGTCAAATGAACGAGTTTTATATATGACTATTTGGCAAGATCAGTCTTCATCAGATGACAGTGGGTACGAAGCGGACGATGACGAATGAATACAGCGAAAAAGAAAAAACTCGGGATTCTTTTGAGCCCCCAACTATCAATTAATATTAGTTATATTCCATAATCCCTCGGTTGATTCAGTTGGTTAGGACTCCAAGCAGATATTTCGTCCCAGATCGAGCAAGTCGTGGGTTCAAACAGAGTGATAGTATTCGACAAGTTTGAACATAACCTCTGGGCGCCGCTGGTTTACATATATCACGTGGTTTCCGTCACCAAGGTAGAGTTTATCCCTGTAGCAGAAGGTGACCGTATATGATCGAAAACGGGTATAAATATTATATAGTATAGGTTACGTATTCGGGTAGATGGTTTGACTGCCTAAGCCCTAGACTCCTCAACCTCAGCCACCAGGGGTGAGAGGTCACGTCGCGGTGTGTTATCACTAATGGAATAGGATATCGGGGTGATAAACGATCGCGTTAACCCTATTGCGTATCGCCTACAATATGAAAGAAAATAGGGGGCGTGTACTTGGGTGGAGGTTATGCGGATATCGCAGATAAGAAGATACCGTTGATATATATTGGTACTATAAAAGGAATATATAACGCTGTTATATTACGAACACCAATATTATATGGAACAATGAAGACAAATAAACAGTATAGTGTATCAACATTTGCTTTATTCGACACCAAGAATAATAGGTTTATTGCAGTTAATCATCGATTGTCATCGTCGTCATCTTGCTCAGAGTCTTGAGAGGAGTCCATCTGATTATCGTTTTTGTCCTCACTTTTATTTCTCATGTACTCCATCAGGAGGGGTTTATATGTCCTCAAAGAAATCCGAACAGCAGGGAGTATATCATAGCTATCATCTAGCATCTTATACACACGATCCATGATCTTGTTATGAGTTTTCCCACCACTAACTTCAAGTAAATTTCGTATAAATGCAGCGTATATGTTTAAGAAACGCCTTTCATACTCGGGACGTATCTTCACTTTCGATTTTTCTTCAGCCTCGTCTTCCGTCAATCCTTTCTTCATATAACGTTCAACTAATTCATCTAATTCTGCTTTATTGTCATCTTGGGCCTGTAACCACACCTCTTCGAAATAATCGTTTTCTTTTTCAGTCGGAAGTTTTAATATTAGTCTGTCCTGGTCCGGAATTAATTCTATTTTATTCGTGTCAGTTTTCTGTTTTTTATTATTCACCCGTGCATTTTCAATTGATTCTCTTTTCTTCCTATCAGAACACCAATTTTTAATGTGCCTTTGTACATCATGCTGGGTCTCAAATACGACACCACAATCGTCACAGCTTGGCATGATGTTGCCTTCGCTTTCAGAGTCGTATTCCTGCTGTAACAATAGCCCAGGGTATGTAGTTTCACTGATATTATCTTTCGTTTGATGCGTTATCACATCGACGGGCTCATCAACACTACTGTTATTTGACAATATGCTTTCTTGTTTTATACTAGTCTTTGTCAGCACATTACTACGAAGTCGCAAATTTTCTGGAGTATTCGTTTTTAAGTCAACTACGAGATAACCAAATGGTTGATTGGTAGCTTCATTGAAATGGGACATAAAGTGTTGTGTTTTCTCTGGATACATTTGACGAGCTAGAGTCATTACCTGCATTTTATCTATAGGGTTGTTGAATAGAATCAAGTAGTGGCAATTTCTCCGTTGGGTAGGGTCCTTGTTATAGTAGAGAGATTGATTAATCGCAACCACTGATATACCCAAATGGTGACTGCCTTCCGTGAATAATTCAGTAACCCGCGAATCCTTGGATGCCGTAGACATAAGGTCATCAAGTACAATCAGACATTTTTTTCCAGAATGAATGAGGGTGTCCAAGTTAGTCGGAAGACCTTGTATAAACTGGACAGATGGCGCGACTGTGTCCTTGATTTCATCGTATAATGGCTGCCAGTACTTATAGAACCAAATTATTTTCTCGGGTGAAGGCTGTATACTCGCTGAACAATTTTGAAGTATACTTTTAAGCAAGTGTGTTTTGCCGCAAGAAGTGGGTCCCGAAATCCACGCGGTAAATGGATGCCTGAATTTGAAGTCATCCTGTCGCGCGCCACCACTGCTTTCTCTATAAGGTTGTTGTTGTTGTCGTTGTTGTTGTTGTTGTCGTTGTTGTTGTTGTTGTAGTTGTTGTTGGTGTTGTTGTCGAGAGTGTTTGAACTTTATATGCCGTTTTAAACTGTCTGGCCATACATATTCAATTGAACATGTTTCACACTGATGCTTCATCCTTGACCGATCTGAGGGCACTGAGTCTTTTCCAGATAAAAGAGATACTGTCATAAAAGGCTCTCTTTTATCTGGAAAAGACTCAGTGCCCTCAGATCGGTCAAGGATGAAGCATCAGTGTGAAACATGTTCAATTGAATATGTATGGCCAGACAGTTTAAAACGGCATATAAAGTTCAAACACTCTCGACAACAACACCAACAACAACTACAACAACAACAACAACAACGACAACAACAACAACAACGACAACAACAACAACAACCTTATAGAGAAAGCAGTGGTGGCGCGCGACAGGATGACTTCAAATTCAGGCATCCATTTACCGCGTGGATTTCGGGACCCACTTCTTGCGGCAAAACACACTTGCTTAAAAGTATACTTCAAAATTGTTCAGCGAGTATACAGCCTTCACCCGAGAAAATAATTTGGTTCTATAAGTACTGGCAGCCATTATACGATGAAATCAAGGACACAGTCGCGCCATCTGTCCAGTTTATACAAGGTCTTCCGACTAACTTGGACACCCTCATTCATTCTGGAAAAAAATGTCTGATTGTACTTGATGACCTTATGTCTACGGCATCCAAGGATTCGCGGGTTACTGAATTATTCACGGAAGGCAGTCACCATTTGGGTATATCAGTGGTTGCGATTAATCAATCTCTCTACTATAACAAGGACCCTACCCAACGGAGAAATTGCCACTACTTGATTCTATTCAACAACCCTATAGATAAAATGCAGGTAATGACTCTAGCTCGTCAAATGTATCCAGAGAAAACACAACACTTTATGTCCCATTTCAATGAAGCTACCAATCAACCATTTGGTTATCTCGTAGTTGACTTAAAAACGAATACTCCAGAAAATTTGCGACTTCGTAGTAATGTGCTGACAAAGACTAGTATAAAACAAGAAAGCATATTGTCAAATAACAGTAGTGTTGATGAGCCCGTCGATGTGATAACGCATCAAACGAAAGATAATATCAGTGAAACTACATACCCTGGGCTATTGTTACAGCAGGAATACGACTCTGAAAGCGAAGGCAACATCATGCCAAGCTGTGACGATTGTGGTGTCGTATTTGAGACCCAGCATGATGTACAAAGGCACATTAAAAATTGGTGTTCTGATAGGAAGAAAAGAGAATCAATTGAAAATGCACGGGTGAATAATAAAAAACAGAAAACTGACACGAATAAAATAGAATTAATTCCGGACCAGGACAGACTAATATTAAAACTTCCGACTGAAAAAGAAAACGATTATTTCGAAGAGGTGTGGTTACAGGCCCAAGATGACAATAAAGCAGAATTAGATGAATTAGTTGAACGTTATATGAAGAAAGGATTGACGGAAGACGAGGCTGAAGAAAAATCGAAAGTGAAGATACGTCCCGAGTATGAAAGGCGTTTCTTAAACATATACGCTGCATTTATACGAAATTTACTTGAAGTTAGTGGTGGGAAAACTCATAACAAGATCATGGATCGTGTGTATAAGATGCTAGATGATAGCTATGATATACTCCCTGCTGTTCGGATTTCTTTGAGGACATATAAACCCCTCCTGATGGAGTACATGAGAAATAAAAGTGAGGACAAAAACGATAATCAGATGGACTCCTCTCAAGACTCTGAGCAAGATGACGACGATGACAATCGATGATTAACTGCAATAAACCTATTATTCTTGGTGTCGAATAAAGCAAATGTTGATACACTATACTGTTTATTTGTCTTCATTGTTCCATATAATATTGGTGTTCGTAATATAACAGCGTTATATATTCCTTTTATAGTACCAATATATATCAACGGTATCTTCTTATCTGCGATATCCGCATAACCTCCACCCAAGTACACGCCCCCTATTTTCTTTCATATTGTAGGCGATACGCAATAGGGTTAACGCGATCGTTTATCACCCCGATATCCTATTCCATTAGTGATAACACACCGCGACGTGACCTCTCACCCCTGGTGGCTGAGGTTGAGGAGTCTAGGGCTTAGGCAGTCAAACCATCTACCCGAATACGTAACCTATACTATATAATATTTATACCCGTTTTCGATCATATACGGTCACCTTCTGCTACAGGGATAAACTCTACCTTGGTGACGGAAACCACGTGATATATGTAAACCAGCGGCGCCCAGAGGTTATGTTCAAACTTGTCGAATACTATCACTCTGTTTGAACCCACGACTTGCTCGATCTGGGACGAAATATCTGCTTGGAGTCCTAACCAACTGAATCAACCGAGGGATTATGGAATATAACTAATATTAATTGATAGTTGGGGGCTCAAAAGAATCCCGAGTTTTTTCTTTTTCGCTGTATTCATTCGTCATCGTCCGCTTCGTACCCACTGTCATCTGATGAAGACTGATCTTGCCAAATAGTCATATATAAAACTCGTTCATTTGACTAATACTTACTGATCGGTTGCTTCCACATATCATTCCAATTATGCCCGTATTGTATACTCTATCAATTACATCCATTTGTTATCCCATGCAAGATCCTATCTATTTCAGCCGCACAAAGCAAATTATTATATATCTGTCATTCAATTATAGATAAACCACTGACCCGATCTCATTCGAAACAGTTTCAATGACCCGATTCATTTTTTGTATACTCTATCAATTACATCCTACTGTTCCACCCGCTACATTATACACTGACTCATTCAACACACTCATTAAATTCAACGACCCGATTCATTCTTCTATCTTTCCCTTTAAAACCTTCATCAATAGCATCCATTTAAATTCAATTGTTGTCCCTTTAAACCCATTGTCTACCTTTAAATTTAAATACCCCCTTAACAACACAACATAGCAACGTGTTATGTAAACATTGGTTGCGCGGTTGCACCTCGCTTGGGGGTGACACAGCTCAATATATACCACTATCATCCGTTGTTAATCCTGATGAGGATTAAATTAGGCTTAATCCCATGGTGCAGTAAATGACAAACCAGCTAATTAGGTCTACCGATGGACATCACACCTGCTTTGTTCAGTTAATTAGCCCTATTGTACCAGTGTGACTCTACAGCCATTGTTTGCAGTAGTCAATATAATCCTAATTGAAGTCGGCTAGCCTATTTATTCACATTAGAACATTTCATTGTCTGTATCACAAGTTTATTGCCATCCATGCTGATCCATGCTGTATTCAACAATTGTGTGCTGTTATCTGTGTCCACTGCCAGAATGTACATACACACTGTACCACCAACATAACACATGAGAAAATTGTACTAACTTTCTAACATGTTGTTGGTATTTTGCACACTCCACAGTACCTCATTATGAGACTATGAATATCCAATAGCCATCCATATGGATAGTTTAGTAAAAGTAATCAAAAAGTAATCAAAATGTAATCATGATTACAGGTACATTTGTAAGTAATCGATTACGATTACGATTACTTGTAATCAAGAAATGTCATGATTACTGATAACAGACGATTACTCCAAATTGCGTAATCAATTACTTTGATTACGATTACTGATTACGATTACCCCAACCCTGGTATGAATTGAACACATTGTCCATTCCAAAAATTAATTGAAACTATCTAAGATATCTTTTGGGACTTCTGTTTGTTTGTTTGTTAGCTATGGCCGGGTCAATTCAAGGTCAAATCGGGTAAAACGGACGGATTTCGATGACATTTGATACTTAGGGATACTTTGGTTCGGGGAGTCTTTTGGACGGGTCAAATCGTGACCCGACGTGACCTTAAACTTAAAAATGGTCAATTCAAGGTCAAATCGCGAATTTTGACGGGATTTCGACGAAATTTGGTACCTACGGTTACTTTTGTCCGCGGAGTGTTTTGGACGGGTCGAACCGTGACAGCTACCTGACCTTGACCTTCAAAATGGTCAATTCATCGAAAACAACAATCATAAACTACAGCGATCGCAAGTTATTTGAAGAACGCCGTGACGTCATCGCACACGCTGATATTAAACGTGTCTATTACCGATAACTATGAAACTGCTTTTATGGCCAAATTATGTGATAAAAATATATTCATATTTATCAAGCGTTCTTTGAAAAATTTACTAAGAACCACTTGTTTACAAATGGTAGATTTACTTTCTCAGTAATGCTGTCCAGAAGATGACACGTACTTGATGTGTGGATTATGGGTCACCTTGTGCCCAGTGAAGCTGGGAGTGTTATCAGCCTGTGTGACCACTGGACCATAAGCGATTATTCCATGATTGGTGATCTATTTAGTGGTTACAGGGTGGTGTGCTAAATTGAAGCTTTAGAAATTATTTGATCAACTTACCACTGTCAACAGTTAACCAATTGCTGCCAGTTAGCCATGTTGGGGAAGTAATTCTATCATTTGTTAACAACTGGTTCGAAGTAAAGTTTTAAAAGAACACTTCGTAAATATGAATATATTTTTATTATTCAACATTCTTCACAGTATTCAGTACACATTTTCATATTTATTTCTTAGAAATTGATTTTGTTTTTGTTGCATTTGGGTTCGAATTTTATTTTTTTTAAAAGCTCTATAAAGTTCACATTTCGTATTTCTAAGATAATTCACCATGACTTATACTGTTAATTGCTTCATCCATGGGTTTGATTGATGTGATTACTAATAAAAGTGAACACAATCCATTGTTTTTGACTCCATCAAATTTGGGTTGAAAATTGGTTAGCAAAGCACTTAAACAGATGAGAGGATGAAAATATTAGTTTAGGTTTTGACCCTTTAGGGAGCAAGAACTCATAAAATAATTAATAATTCCACATAACAATCCAATCATCGAAGTTAGCTTATTACCTTGGCTTTATGAGAGGAAACTTCATTTGTGTCATAATGTTGAGTTGAAGTTTTAATTGCATGCTATAACATCATACTCCTATATATTACAATGAAGAATAAAGCGGCCATAAATATTTCAGACTCATGAACACAATGGAGCTTTCCACAGAGGCCACGCCCACAGCGTAGTCCCGCCCAATGGCAATTTATTAGAATATATTCGACAAATCAGATGCCGAGCCGGCCGCTGACTGCGGAGATTTTTTCGACGCCATCTTTCTTCACCCTAATTTTGATATCCATGCATACATTCAGTGTTAAATTGGCTATATTCAAACAACTTTTTTGTTGTCAAATCATAATATACTGAGATTTATATTTGCGGCATGATGTTATAAATTTATCCGTGATTATAACACTGTTTTTCGTTTAGCATGACACTTGTCATAATTTTCACATTTCATGGCAAAACGAATGTATGTTCTCTGGTTTAGATATATTAGAGTTCAGTGATCTGTCTGTCTGTTCTGGTCTGTATGCAATTTTTCTTCCAGAGCCCTTGATCGATTTTAACCAAATTTGGTGTGGTGCCTCGGGGTACCACGGCAGATGTTATAACGAACTTATATTTTAAATTAAAATTTTTAAACAAATAAAAAAAATTTAAATTTGTTTTTCAAATTTTCAAATTTTTTAGCAAAAAGTTTCAATCTAAAAATCTAAAAAGAAAATTTTCAAATTAAATAAAAAAAACATTTAATTAGAGTAAAAAAAAAATTTGATTAAAAAATTAAAACAAATTTTAAAGATTCAATCTAAAAATCTAAAAAGAAAATAAAAAACATTTAATTTAAAAATTTTATATATTTTTTTTAAATTTAAAAAAACAAATTATTATTTTGTTTTTGTTCAACAGCATATCAAAGTCCAATCTAAAAAAAAAATAAAAAATTTAATCTAAATAATTTTTTTTAAATCAAACTGGTTAAAAGATCTAATTTGAACGAATCATATACATGAGTCTGTTTCAGCCAGTTAACATAAGGGCAAGTGCTGATGTGTTCACTTCGGAAGTCGATCTCGAGTAACAGACAATATTTATGTGGATAAAGTATTTTTACCAGTGGGCGGGACTACCGCTGTGGGTGTGGCCTCTGTGGAAAGCTCCATTGTTTGTATAGTCTGGTCGATAAATGTTTTGAGCTAGACAAAATTTGGACTTAGTCGGTTTGCATACCATTTTGAAGAGGAATTCATATGTGAGGACCCAACATTCCCATTCAACACAACATACACGGAGATAAAACTCCGATAATCTAACTCAAATATGCGTTCTAACTAATTAAGTTTTAATTAATTTATTTGGTCTTGAGAATGAGAGTTATTATTCTCAAAACAATCGTATCAAATTGGTGACGAAAGATCGCCGACCAATCGGATCGCGCGGATTGGAATTGTGGCTAAAAATAGTTATCTGCGGGATTCCGCCGTATATATGTTATTGCTTCAGTCAATCGGGGCATACCGGGGAAGATTGTTGTGTCCCTTTAAAATCACAAATTTGTTGATTTTATTAAATTTTTCGTTCTTTCGTTCTGTAAAGTGTAAGCGGCCGGCTCCAATTAAAAGGTGTAAGTGGCTTATGTGCTTAGCGTTATAGGTAATCGGATTAACTAATTAGCGACTCTATACTATTGTGTTTTGGGGCATTTGAGGTTTTGGCGAAATAATAATTTAATTACATTTATTTTAAATGATAACTTTATGATAACTCAATGAAGTTTATGAAGTGCACATTGATATTCAAATAGTGGTCTCGGTATCAAGCCCCAAGTTCCGACCACGTCACCATCGCCTCCGTATATAAGATACGTGCCAATAACGTTGACAAAGCAATGGCGACAATATGGAGACGATACCGAGACAACTATCTGAATATTAATGCGCAGATTAATACAAATGCAACAACAACAATTACAAACATTTGCTACAAACGTAATCTATTGTTGACACGTTACTGTTGGAAATATTTACGCATCTATAGTGGGCCCATGTATCACATCTCTCATTGAGACGCCACGTAGTGGAGCAAAGAGACCTCGACGCGTTTGGGGATTATGCATCGCGTGGAAACTAAACGTAAACACTTCAAAAACAAAAGCAATTCTCTTCTGCAACCGAAAACCAGAAGATTTTGACGATCTGTACCTAAGCGGCAATACAATAGAATATGTTGACACTATGAATTATCTCGGAATCGAGTTCTTTTACACAGGCAGATTTTGCAAAGCAGTCAAAGCCATATCGGTGATTGGGAATAAAGCGATGCATGGGTTTTTAGGGAATATCAACAACCTAAATTTGACCAACGACCTACTATTAACGCTTTTCGACAAAACTATAGAACCAATTCTACTATATGGAAGTGAAATATGGGGTATAGAAATCCTGAGATTTTATAAGCATATTCTTAATATGAAAACCAGCACTCCCACGTTCATGGTGTACGGAGAAATTGGCAGATATCCAGTCAGTATCAGATGTAAGATGAGAATTATTCAATATTAGAACCGCATACTAAAGTGCAAGAGTTCGCCTTTAGCTCGGGAACTTTATCTACTTTTCGTCAGATTGGGGTAGGACGAACAAGGTGAAAACGTGGATTCAATCAGTTAAAGGCATATTGGATTCCGTCGGCATGAGTTATATATGGACATGTCAGAAAATTTCCTCCGAAGAAATAATGGCCATCGAAAGCACACTACACTCAAAGATAATTTTATTCAGACTTGGTGGTGGGACATGTACAACTCCTCTCGTGGTAAATTATACATGAACTTTAAACGGACAATGAAATATGAATCATATTTGCAAAATCTACCGCGTGATCTAGCCCAAGAACTATTACGACTAAGAACATGTAATCACAAACTGCGTTGTGAGTCTATATATATATATCTTTAATTCCTCCATATAAATGAAGATATGATATACACATGTAATACAAGAACATACAAAAACAATAGAACATAGGAACGAGAACATAACATATATACATGTACACACTTTATGTATGTGCAAAGCAAAACGAATATAGATGGAAACAGATCGGCCGGGCACACGAACAAGACAGAGAGAGATAGAGAGAGAGAGAGAGAGCGCCGGATACAGATAGAGACAGTATGGGAAAATAGAATGAAATGAGTTAAGTTAGAGAAAAGTGGGGAGAAACAGAGAGGGGTTAATTGAAGCTAGATAATCCTAAATTCATGGAAAACTGTAGCACCCAGCCGACCACACGACCAGATGTTCGCTCACATCACAGTTGTCAGACACCGTTGTTGGACATTACAAACAAATAGTAGACCCAACACAACACCATTGTATATAAGAGGGCTACCAATTATTTATATTTGCCAACAATGGTGACTTTCTTCTCCCACTGACTACATGCATATAAGTGACAAACAATTATGACGCCAATGACGAACGATGGTTCCATTCGCACCACAGCGCCCTAGTCGCCTTCAAGAAGTATCTCAATATGGTTTGAGGTGGAATGCATGCAATGTCCAAAAGTTCAATAGGCAAATAGCCTAGAAAGAGGGCAATAAGTCTCTGCTGATCAAAAGACTCCACAAGTTGAAATGCCCCTAAAGGCAACATATCTATAAAGTGATACCAAAAATGATTACGCGACGCTGCAAGTTCTGGGCAAACCGCTATAATGTGTTGCGGTAGGTCTATATAACTTCGCGCACATAACAGGCACTGAGTTTCGCCAGCAAAATTTCGGTAACACAGTAGCTGTGTCGCGATGAAAAATGACTCCTTCTCAGCTGGGTACTTTTGGCAGACTTTCCATAAAAACGATAATTCTGGACTGCTGTGAACCAAACGAAATCTATCAAAGGTGGGTTCCGTGCGCACCCTGTGAGACCATTCAGATTTCCAAACATGACTGCCCTGTTTCGATAGGGTTTTCCAAACTGTTTTCTCTGGAAACAGAGCTGTTGATATGTATTGAGACATATAGGAGGACAAACTCCAGTTATCAAGAATACTGGATAGGTCCTGAAAAAACACATTCTTCGATGCAGTGTTGGATTCATATGAAAAGCTCAGTAATCTGATAATAAATACATCTTTAACAGTTTTTTTTAGACTCGAGTAAACAAAATGACGAAAACAAGGACACTTTTCTACAATTAATGAATGTGATTAAAGGAGGAATACCAAGCAGACCCAAGACCATGTCTGTGCTAGTCCTAGTTTTGAGGCCTTGTATAAGTTTGAGGCACATACGATGTGCTTTCTCTAGTTGAACAGTGTCCGATTGAGAGAGACCACACAAAAATTCACTACCGTATAAGCCTCGCGGTAAGACCACGGACTTGTAAATCTTGAGAGAGCTCGCTGGGGTAATACCGCCTGCATGCAGGCCAGCATTAGCCAAAGAGAAGAAAGCATTCTTCGTTTTTGTACAAATATTGTCAACAAGTTTTGAGCGAAAATTATATTTCTCAAGCGGAATACCTAAATGAGTAACACTGTCGGTTTCTGTTAGGCCATGAGAAGACATGTGCCAGTTCTTATGACGTTTAAGTGCTGCGTTAGCACTTTCATTGAAAACAATGACATGGGTTTTGTTTGTGTTGTATCTATAACGCCATTTCAAGCTATATTCGACACATATATCGACAAGAGACTGAAGTCCATATGCAGTTAAAGAGAAAAGTGCCATGTCATCGGCATGCGTTGGACATGTGCAATTTGCACCTTGCATCGAAAGGCCATATCCCGATGACTTTAGATTTGACAAAAGATCATTGATATATATAATATAAAAGAGGGGAGATAATGTACCTCCTTGCCTTGTTCCTTGCAGCATTGGGATCCACCTAGAGCAACCACCTTGGTATTTAATGCAGCAGCTGATATTGTTCAACAAGTGGTAAAATAGCCTCCAAATTTTTCCCTGTAATTGCCTCTTATGCAGTTTATACAATAAACCGTTTATCCAAACACTATCGAAAGCTTTCCATACATCCAAGAAACAGGCAAACAGTTTGCTCTGTCTCTCGGATGTATACGCTATACTTTCTGTTACAAGAAAAGAAGACATGTTGCAACTTATGCCCCGCTGGAACCCATTCTGCAAGGAATCAACTTCAATTGCAAAGGCAGTATACTTCTCCATTCTCGATAATAAAAGTTTCTCAAAAAGTTTATATATTGCTGGTAGCAGAGTAATTGCTCTGTAGCTATCAAAGGAATCTTTTGGTTTAGGATGTCCCTTATATAGAGATATTATACAACCACGCTTAGCACCAAGTGGTATATGTTCAAATTGGAAGAAATAGTTGTACAAGGTAGCAATGCAGCGGGCAAGAGCCTCACCACCAAAAATAATATGCTCATAATTTACACCATCTGTACCAGCTGCTTTGTTGAGGTTTAAAGTGCGACAAAGAGATGTGATTTCCTTCATATTAGTTGGAAAAGTTAACAATCCGTCTAATGGGCATGTTGAATTTTTCATCGATTCGGTCTCTACAAATTGGTTGACATGGTTAAAATGTGATTCGTCAAACTTGGGATCCGTTAGCGGTGTGGAAAAAATGTTATAATAGTACTCAGCCCAAGCTTCAAGAATATCTGGGGTTTCTCGTACTATCGAATTTTGAAAGGAGAAGTGTGTGCTACCAAGTGTCCCTAATGATTTGCGTTTCGCGTTGAAGAGTCTGAAGAAAGTATCTTGATCACACTCAGCGCTTTTATCTATGTCATCGTTAAAAGAGCGAAGAAAATTAGTTGATGCCCTCCGGTATTCGCGCCTGAAAGAGCATTTGGCATCTTTATAACAGCGATATAAACCAGTTGCATCATTAATTGGCCTACCAACCGAAATCCAAACAGATCTGTGATATCGCATACTCTTGTGAAGTAAGCTTAATTCTTTCGACCAGTAAGGTTTAAGAAACTTCTTAAAACGTTTCTTTGGGATATTATTCTGAGCAGAAACTGTGATAGAGTTAACTATGTTTTCATAAAATGTATCCAACTCAGATTTGTTATTTACGTCATCGCGTGGTAACGATGTAGCTAAATCTGACTGATACGACAATTGCATTACAGTGTCTAGCTTAAACTTCTTCCAACTGAACTTACATGTACTATGGCTTGGAATTGTACTACTTCGAGGTGTATATGTATAGTCATCGTACTTCATCATGACGTAAATGGGCCTATGGTTGGACACATTGATTGCATCATCATCCAGAATTTCGCAATGAAAAATAAGATCAGTGTCGTCTTTGTTGACGACAATGTGATCGATCACTGAACCAGGATAACCCATGGCAGGAACGTGTGTTGCAGGTATATTCAGGGGAAAAGACACGACATTGACAGAGATAAACTTATTGTCTAAAAACTTCTTAAATGATTTGGCACGCGCATCATCACGCTGAAGGCTTGCATTGAAGTCGCCCATAAAAACCACTTTGCCGAGAACACTATATGTATCGCGGAGGTCAATCAACTTCTGGATGTACTCCCGGAAAAATGCAACAGTATAGTTCGTAGACGGAAGATAAACTTGGAATATGAAAATATATCTCCTTCCCATGTTTACTTGTATGCCGATAATGCGATCATCATTTATATCAAGAGGGGTTACTCTGCTCCCGAGCCTATCGCGATTCCACATGAGGCATACGCCACCAGAGTAACGCCCGCGTTTCCAAGGGAGGCGTTGAGAAAAATCGCTAACAGCAAAAAAGTCATATTTTGAGTTAATGTGGCGAAAGTAAGGTAAATCTGCATCACATAACCAATGCTCGCTGATGCCACAGATATCCAGGTTCAGTTTGTCAAGAAAATTACTGAGATAACACGCAGACGAAAGAATACCAGTCGCGTTCCATGTGCCAAAGGAAAGCATTTTGTGGATCAAGATACTTTGCACCAGTGGAAAATCATACATTTGAGCCACCGCAGGAAGCTCATCCTTCTTTGATAAATACTGAAAATGTGAGACACAGAATAATAGCGACAAAATACATATCAAATACATTAACCAAGTAACAATTCTGCACTTATTTGCCTTCATGTCTCGCTGAGGAATGCGAAACTGTTAAAAGAGAGATAACCCCATTCTGTAAATGAGTTAACTAGAGTACTGTCCCTTTTGTGTTGTAGATTTATAAACTTTGTGTTCGACCCACTCTTTACATTGAACGTCGTTGGGCCAAAAGTGAGGTTCCAGAATGTCACCTACGTTATCTACACACACATTGATTCTTGCCGATGTGTAACTAGAACGTCGTGTCCTGAAAATTCTGATGATGGTGTACGGAATGTCATACTTTTCCAAATAGGAATTCAAAACATTAGCATCACAATTTAATGGCAGGTTAGTAACAAAGAGACGAGCTGTCTTCATGGGATTATCATGTTTTTGATGCATAAATTTCCGATAGCGTTGATTATGAGAATAATGAGAACGATCACTGCTGTCAGATGCACGTCGTCGTCGATCAAAGTTTTCCTCAGGTTTACTTGTATTGGTGTGGCGATATTTTGTGGCAGCACCCCTTGATTCACCAGGGGAATCTTCAACAGTGATGTCTTCCAAGTACGATTCCTTACGATAAGCTGTCTGAGAGGCTGTTTCCTTTACCGAGATAGGCGATGATTTCGGGGATTGCCGAGAAGTAGGTGATTTCCCATCAAAAGTGTTGTTTGCAGAGGAGTCACAAAATTGCAAGATACCACGGGATATGTCAGATTGACATTGGTTTATATACAACAAAGACTTTTGTAGCGAGTCAGCGAATTCACTCATTTTATTAAATGTTTTTGTACTTAAAACATCGACGGCCTTTTCCGTGAATTTTAGAAATTCCTTTGTTGCTTCCTGTGTAGCTCTATCCGTAGGTGTTAGTTTTTTCTTCATTGTGTCACTGAGTGAAGCAATCGATCCAGATTGGCTAGCTATTTTCCTGTCTAACTCATTACACCTTAGCTCAAGCTCTGTTACATCCTTGGATACATGTTTGTTATCACGTTTATTGCACATTTTAAAATCGGTCAAATCAGATGAAATTCCATTTGCGAATCTATAATGTTCATCATATATTTCAAAAATGTTATTGACTTTGGTTTCAAGAGTATCCACGCGCGTCACGAGAGCAGGGATCGACGAGACTGTTGATAACTTATTTTCTATGGAAACTAAACGTGACTCAAAGTTAGTAATCATTCCTCTAAGAAGTGGAAGCTCGCGCAGTGCAGCCTGAGTCGTGGAGATTTGATCTTCCTTCATCAGTAATATATCCTTCTGAATTTCAAGTAGAGATGAAGCCAAAGATGGCATTTGTGAGGAGTTAATGCTGACTGGAGTGTCAGTCTGCGATGCTGAAAAGTTTGATGGATTGTGGCGTGATTTGCTTTTACTGATCATTTCTGATAAAACTTCGGAGTCACCATCCACCAAGAAACATACTAGATAATAAATGTCGGATGCAAGTTTAGACGACACTGATTTAGCGGAAACTTGAGTTGATTTGATTCTTTTCTTAAGGAGGGAATCGACATCAAGTGAGAAAAACGAACACTTTTTTACCTCAATAAATATAAAGTGTCTCATACGTTCTAGAGATTCCTCGTCTGGAATTGTATTCAAAATGGTGTCCACGATTTCCTCCCTGGGAAGACAGTGTGAGGCATTTTTAACTCGGGCCAAAATTTGTAGCGCCACATATTCATCATATGTGCTTATTGACTCTGATGAGAAATCTATACATCTCAGCTCTTTATCAAGCGAGTCTAACAGTTTTGACAGTTCATATATGCTTGTACATTTGTTATCCTTATGATCGTTTGGCGATGTTTGTCCAAAATACTTGGATCTAAGAATGAGATATATCCCGGCTAACTTTTGGCAAGAGCCATCTAGAGCACGATTTTATATTTTACTCGGTAGCCAAAACCCAGCTACTCAGAAAAGTTTAGCGATATTTGTTAAGGCGTGCATGAAGATTCACGAAAAAACAAGAGATGACACATGATTCGATTAACAACATGTACACATGCTGACATGATGTACACATGCTGACATGTGTAATGTCAGCATGTGTACCTTGTCTAGATAATGATATTTTTTTTACGGCGATTTTGCGATGACACTGATGGCGATTGACGACGACGACGATAACAACGTTGACGATGTTGATGACGGGATAATGGTGACGATAGATGATAACGAAGATGTATAAAGACGGCGACAAAAATACGGATGATGATGACGATGGTGTTGCTGATGACGATGATGATGATGATGATGATGGTGATGATGATGGTGTTGATGATGATGACGATGATGATGGTGATAGATAGATAGATAGATTTTATTTGTACAATAAACATAGCATATTACAGTTAAACTAAAGATACAAAATTAAAATGATATTGTACAGGGACTGCATGGCCAATACTGACCGTCTTCCTGCAGTCCCTTAAATAAATAACAAATTATCCACTACCTGGCGGTAATTGTCAAATAATAAGTATATATATATATAATATATATAATATAATATGATATAATATAGAATAATATCCGCAGACCAGATTCAATTGTACATGTAGGCATCGAATGTTGACTATATAGATTGAATGTAAATAAATAAATAAGGACAGAAAGTCAGTGAACGTTAATACTAGTCATATTATAGTCATGGGCTATGTTCAATGGGTGTCATTATAGTAGCTGGTCACATCGAATTCATTACGATATTTTTAAGTGATACGTGTGCAAATTGATTGAACTTGTTATGACCAGACGGGTGAAATATCCAGAAAGAATGACATCAATATCAATAAGTATAATTATAATATTTAGTTATAGGATATAGTTATAATATTTAGTTATAACATTTAGTTCCCGGGGTTATTTTGTAATGAGCAACTGTAACAGTTTTTATTTTTGCAATCGACAATGTATTTGGATATTATTTGATGTGATAGAGTTTTCTTGAACGTAGCTCTAAATTTACATCCTCTTGATGTTTTATCAATTGAATTCCAAATGTCTGGGAAGGAGTGTTTTGGGAGGGATGCTGAAAATGATGATTTCGGTGTTATCAGACGTATATTATTCGCATTTCTCGTATTTTTCGCGAGAGAATAAGAGTAGCACGTTTTAAATGATTTCGGTAAGTTATTTCTAGTCCAATCATACATAAAGCAAGCTGCATTAACTCTAAATATGTCATTGAGGTTCAGGATTCCTTGTTTGAACAGAGGTTCGGTGTGAGCTCTATAACTGGCATTGCAAAAAATACGTATTGCCCTTTTCTGCTGTTTTAAAAGTGAATCGAAGGATGCGTGCCCCCAAATATGTATGCCGTATGTTAAGCGACTATGTACTAGGGCATAGTAAAGAGTTTTTTGTGCATTTTTCGGAAGAATTCGTTTAACTTTGTTCAGGAGGTAGAGCGTGTGACATAGTTTCTTATGGACCATATCAATATGGTATTTAAATGTAAGGTTTTCATCGATTGAGATGCCAAGAAATTTCAGTGAAGTTTCCTGCATATTATTTCCAACTCGAGTTAATGCTTTCCCATTTAGCATAACTTTGAATTTTCTCCACTTTGATTCATTGTTTTTAGGATGCATCAATATAAATTTACTTTTGGATACATTTATTGCAAGTCTGTTGCAGCAGCACCATATAAAGACATTTCTTAGTTCTTCGTTGATTTTTTTTTAAGGCGGTCGTATTTATGGTCTGATGTATATATAGTGGTATCATCGGCGAATGAAAGTAATTTTAATGATGTACTGCGGGGCATATCGTTAACGTACAAGAGGAAAATTGTCGGTGCGAGGATGGACCCCTGGGGCACTCCACAAGTGATAGGGTTAAAGTGCGATTTTGAACCAAGAAATTCAACATATTGTCGTCTGTCCCCGAGATAGCTTGAAAACCATTCGTTCGCTATCCCACGAATTCCATAGTGATTGAGTTTGGCTAAAAGTATTTCATGACTTATTGTGTCAAAGGGTTTAGACAGATCGATAAATAGTCCCACAGTTGAATCTCTAGTTGGCTGATCATTTTTCTCTGCCACGTAATGTAAAAGTTGCATTAGTGGATGGATGGTAGAGTGTTTTTTTCGAAAACCAAACTGGTTATTATGTAGAATGTTATGTTTGGACAAGAAAGAGAATAATCTATTCTGAATAATTTTCTCGATTAATTTTGAGAAGACTGGTAATATGCTAATAGGTCTATAATTTGCAATATTTTCTTTACTGTCGCCTTTATGTATAGGGACAATTTTTGCGGTTTTCATTTTTTCGGGGAATGTGCCGTCTTTAAATGAAAGATTGAATATATGTGTAAGGACTGTTGCCGTTTCGTGAATAGTATTTTTCATTAATTTTGTTGAGAGATCATCGATGTCGGTGCTACCTTTGCGGGCGATGCTTTCGCTTACTTTTATAATTTCTTCAAGATCGGTTGGGAATATGAACATATTTTTAGGGTTTTCTTTGCATAGGTATGACGAAAACGTTTTTCCATTGCCGATTGGAACGCTATCACTCGTTGTTTGACCAATGTTGGCAAAATAGTCATTTAACTCTTTCGCGATTGACTCTGGTGTTGTGAATTCTTTGTTGTTATGCATAAGTTTCTGTGGAATCTGTGAAAAGCTCGTTGATAGTTTAAGTGATTTTTTCAAAATAACCCCAAGTTCGCTTCATATTACATCGGTGTTCTGATAAAGTTTTGGCATAGTACTCTGCTTTGCTTTTTCTCTTCAATTTGTTAAATTGTTTACAATATTCTTTGTATTCAGTTATATTATATTCAGTTGGATTTTTGAGTTTTTTTGCATATAATTTATTCTTTTTGATAGAAGAGCAGATCATACCGTTGGTCATCCACGGTTCTTTTTTTACATATTTTTTCGGTGTAGTGGATAGTTTGAGTGGAAAAGCTGCATTGAATGCAGTTGTATATATGTTTATAAAGTTGTCATACGCTTCATTTGTCGACTGTGAATTATATATACTAGTGAAGTCATGATCAGCCAGAATTTGTTTAAATTTCATGAGGTTACTTCTATTCATTATTCTTTCCCAAGTTTTCTGTGGTCTCGTATTCGTAGGTATCGAATTTCTTTTTTCAGCATAAAAAGTTGCAAAATGATCTGAAACATCAGTTAAAATAATTTCTGAATGAGCTTCTGATACAAGATTGTTGGTGTAGATGTGGTCAATTAGAGTAGCTGAGTATTCGGTAACTCGTGTGGGTTTTGTTATTACCGGCATAAATCCCTTGTCGAACATAGTGTCGATAAAATTGCTAGTTTTTTTATGACTCGATATGTTGAGTAAATCAAGATTAAAGTCACCTAAAATGTAAGCCTTCTTCCCCGATTCACTTATTTGTCCAACAATTTCAGTCATTTTAGTTATAAATATATCAAGATCCGCTAACGGGGCTGTGTTTGGCCTATACACTGATCCCATAATATAGGAAGCATTTTTACCAGTGTCGATTTCTACAAATAGTGATTCGATCACGTGGGGGGATGAAGATTGACAGGTCTGTACGTATTCTATACGATAAATCATCTTTTAAGAATATGCCCACCCCACCCCTACCGTCATCATCAACTGGTCGTGTATTGTAAATTAATTCGTGATATCCAGGAAGAGTGAACTTAGTTTTAATTTTGAATATTTCACTTAAGGCTATCGCAGTGGTATATTTTCCCGATTGCTGAATGTCGGATAAAAGATCTACAAATGTATCCCAATTCGCCGTTAAACTTCGACAATTATGTCCTAAAAATGATAGGGTATTTTCGCGAGAAGTAATATTTTCTTTCAATTGCGATGGAGTAACGTAATCGCACCGATGATCAATCAAATTGTATGGGGAGGGGCCGGCATATTGTCATCATCGTGTTGCGACCCTGTAAACAATCGAGCAAAATCATACGACTCATCTCTCTGAAGTTCACCCAGTCTAATTCTACCCGTCATAGATTAGCTTGAAATCATTAGAGTTATCTTTCCTGCCCATGACAATATACCGTTCCTGTAACATTACTAACAAGAAAACTAAGATGCATGCATCAGGTCGGCCGTGAACTATCTACCATAGAATTGTTGTAGCTATCGATTATACATTTTGGAACACCTGTCTGTATGTATGTGTGTATGCATGAATGCATGTGTGTATGTGTTATAGACTCTAACACTGCTCGACTGATCCGACTCGGATTTGGTATTTAACGTGTCAACTTGACCTCGCTCATAGGCATGTTTCTGGACCTTGACCGATCCGACTAAAAATTTGTGTGTAGGACTACTTCGATCCCGGGAGCAATATTGACGGGTCCAATTTCACGTGGGACCATGTTCTCGAACGTGCTGATGTAGGCATGTTTCTGGACTATTTGGACGGGTCAAATCTTGATCCCGACCTGACTTTGACATTCAAAAAGATCAATTCAAGGTCAAATCTGGTAAAACGAAGTATTTCAACGAAATATAATACCTACTGTTACTTTTGTCCCAAGAGTGTTTCGGGTGGGTCAAATTATGACCCTGACCTGATCTTGACATTCAAAATTGTCAATTCAAGGTCAAATCGGGTAAAGCCGGGCGGATTTCGACGGGTACTGTTGTCGTGACTTTTGTCCGGGGAGTGTTTTGGGCGGGTCAAATCGTGACCCGACATGACGTTCACCTTTAAAATGGTCAATTCAAGGTTAAATCGCGCAATTCTCCGAAAATCAGAGGGGAACATCCCGGACGAAGTAGGGTCCACCAGCTACTATTATATATTTCTAGATTTAGTTACAAACTAAATACCTGTATATTGTACAAAGAAATGTTTGACAAATATATCTGTATCAATATTACCATACGGGTCATTAAAATAGATACGACGAAACAAATTTTGAAGGGTGCATGGTATCAGGTAAATTTTTATATTTCAAATGATGACAGGAATGCGGAAAGTTGAAGTACCTACGTAATACTGGCTATCCGAATGAAGAGATATACATGTATATAAAAACCAAAATAGAAGATGACTGCTGGCGACAATGTTTTCCAAAAAAATTCAAAGCATTCGATAGCTCCCATCTAGTTGTCAGCCCGAAGATCAATATAAAGTGTGGTGACTATCAGATGAGGGATATGACTGTACAGTTGCTAAACAATTCAGTCACGCAAAAGAGGATCAAACAGTAAGATACCAAATTGCTGCCTGTGGTAATGTTTTTTAACGAAATTCGGGAAAATTAGATTACTCTCCCCCTGGTTATCCAGAAGATCATTGTGGAATCTGGTGACGATCGGACAAGGGGTGTCGTCTGTAGGATCAACCAAATTATTTAGCCATAAAAATAGTAAAATTCAAGATCACCGCTGGCAGTGATGTCTTCACAAGGACAGCTTGAGAACAAAACATGGCTCACATCTAGCGGTGACCCAAACTATCCACATGAGAAAAAGTTCTCCAATAAAAGCTGGCTGCAGGGTGCGCCAATTGATTCAAATTCGAAATTTAACAGGGTGTACTGCTTGTGGCCATGTTTTCCCCGCAAATTTGATAGACTGATGGACAAAACCACTGAATCCGTTGAATCAATATACATGTATACATGGATTAATGTATATGCATTGTTATACACAGTACTGGTATATAAAGGTACTGAAAATAACAATATTACTAGTATACACAAAATAAACCATATATCATGGCTATGGGTTCTAATATCCGAATATGACAGCTGATAACTTGGTGTGAATTGAAGAGTGGTGGTGTTTCACGCATATCTAACCCTCCATGTTAGAAACATGCCATTAAATGTCATAAGTATAATCTAGCTTGAGGACAGAAGTTATCCATAAAAACCCCCCCTTAATTCAACCAGGTCCTCGCGCGATGTATGGTCGATCACATGATGATCTAGGGGGATTATAATTGTTGTATAAAAACAGCACTGCATGTAAATTTAAAATAAAATAGTGCTACATCTTATTACAGATTATTGCCATATATAATCAGTGACTATACAGACAGTCTGACAAAATAAAGTTTCAGTGACACTCTATCCGAAGAGGGGAATAATTCCATCTGTTACAGTCAATGGAGCAATTATGAATCTGGAAAGGTGAAATTTCTAAGTAATACTAGATATCGACATAACGCGATAACATATAACGTAAATGCAATATGGCCGCTGGCGACCATTTTTTCCTATACAATTAAAAAAATATTTGATAGCTCTCATCTGATAGATCAATATCAAGATAAATATGAAGTTTAGTGATGATCGGATGAGTGAAGTGGACTGTGCTAAACGGTTTAGTAATGCTTAAAAAGATTTTTACCTTAATATTTTTATGTTCACTTTATAAACTTCACTGAGTCATCTTTGTCATGTATTGAGTTTGATATCTGTTGTTAACAGTTTATAAATCATGTATGTCTCATGTTTGTTATTTTAATTTATGTGTTTATTATCATTAAATAAAGTTGAATTCCTTAAAAAGATTCTTACCTCAATGTTTTTATGTTCACTTTATAAACTCCACTGAGTCATCTTTGTCATGTATTGAATTTGATATCTTTTGTTAACAGTTCATAAATTATGTATGTCTCGTGTTCGTTATTATATTATATACACTTTATAGTGCGTTTCAGAACGAAAACAAAATGAATAAAATCAACAAATTTGTAAATTTAAAAACAATTCAAACGTTGTTGTATTCCATGTCCCAGCCCGGACATATACACCAAATTTCAATAATATTCATTGAGAAACAACGGACCAAACGCCATATAACACCCCGTATGCATCTTTTATTCCGAGTTGGCCTTTTATTCCGAGTTGGCACGCGCCGATTGGGCGAGTTAGCCCATGGGGCGAGTACGCCGATTCCGACACCTGTTCTATTTGCAGCAGGTTAAGTTTACGCGTAATTTAATTTACAAAGTTCCCTCATTGGTATCGTAAATAGAGCGACCTTATTTGACAGAGAATGCCTCTGTTATTGATTATAAAGTTGCTATACATTAAAAACGACAATTCACATGCTCGTTCAAGCGCAGTAGTCTATTTTCCCCATGTTAAAGGACATCCACAAATACTAAATAACGCTAACTTACTGCCGAATGTTTTACACGACAACTGTTAACATATTTGGGCTGAATTCATCTGACGCGGTATTATTCCTCAAAATAAACAACAAAACCATCGTTACTTGGAAATGTAGTTTGGGCTAACATTTACATAAATCCTCCATATCATTATTCCGACACACACGTCAGATGAAAAACTAACATGAAGTAACCGGCCAAATTGGCCGAAATAATGAGAGTATCAAATCATTGTTTGTGATGCTTTTCATAGATTCAAGTCTGCGGATATCAAAGAAATACAATAAAATTATGATTTGGCAATACGTAAGTAGTTCCGTTTATGAATGGAATGAGGTGAGAAAATAAGATGAGCTATATGTTTTAGCATTTCCAGACTGGTTGTTCATGTGTTGCAGTCGAAGCATTTATGCAATTCGGCGAAATTTAGTTGTCGGTGGTTTCTCGACAGTGTAACCAATTTACTTTGAGCTCAGCTGTACCGAGTTTATATAGAATGAGTTGACGCGAACATAGTTATATCTTTTGTTGTCCGATGATCAGGCCACTTGAGGGAAAGGGGTCATTCATAAGTCACGGTTTGCAAGAAAATCACGAAGGTGGAATAACTGTCAGTTCGGGAACAATTTGAACACCGAAGTTGCTCTGTTGTTTAGTGAGCAATGCTGAGCAATGTGGTTATATTCTGTTATCAAATGGGATTTAGCATTTCATGTTGTCGTTTCTAATGGAGAGCGTTTCCGTTTATAAGTTTGTGAATAGTTGCCCCAAAAGGATTATTTCCACAGTGGGATTTTATCGTCAGTACGTGAGTATATCACCCGTAACTTGCTTCAGCATATATCAGATCTTCTCTATGAAGTAATGAAGTGGCATGTTATGAATATTATAATGTTTTGGTATATATATGAGTGTACAAGTACATATAAAGTGAATTATAAATAAATTTAATATTTAGCTATAATTCTCTTGATGTGTCTTTAAATAAAGGTCTGTGCGTGTCATACCAAATATGCTGCTAGAAAATTTCGCTCTATTCACTTGGTATTACATTCATTCAATCAGTTACTTGACATGATGGGAGCACATGAAAGTTGGTTCCTAAGATTTGATCTTCAAATGTCAATGAATACAGTAATAAATGTTTCTAAGTATAGGTATAGCACTGTATTGTCTATACATGTTGACACTTTGAGTAAATGAGATTGCTGACTACAAATTAAGGTGAATTTTTTGAGTAAATTATGCAAGGTATTAAATGCCTTTTAAATATAGATCTATAATTGCATTATGACAATTTAAGGAAATTCACATTTTTTAATCAGTAACTTGACATGAATGTTGGTTCCCAAGATTTTACCTTCAATGTCAATGGACAAAATAATAAATGCCTTTAAATATAGGCATAAAACTATTGTCTATACATATAGACACCTTGAGTAAATGAGATTGTTACTACAAATATTGGTGAATAAGTTACTCAAGATATTAAATGCCTTTAAATATAGACTTATTGTTGCATTATGACAATGTAAAGAAATAGACATTTTTCAATTAGTTACTTTAAATGGATGTTGTTTCCCAAGATGTTTACATTCAAATGTCAATGAACCAAGACAGTACTAGATGCCTTCAAATATAGGCATAACACGGTATTGTCTTTACATTATAGACACTTAAACTGACATTATTGTCTACAAATATTGGTGAGTGATTTATTCTAGGTATTATATGCCTTTAATTATAGAATAGTAATTGCATTATGACAATTTAAAGGGATACTTGACATTTCCAATCAGTTAATTGCATAAATGGGAGCACATAAAGTTGGTTCCCAAGATTTTACATTCAATGTCAATAGACAAAGTAATAAATGCTTTAAATACTTTAAATATAGACATCACACTATTGTCTATACATATAGACACCTTGAGTATTGAGATTGTTAATACAAATATTGGTGAATAAATCACTGAAGGTATTAAATGCCTTTAAGTATAGACAATTATGACAATTTAAAGAGATGTTAGAGGTTCATTCAATCAGTTACTTGACATGAATAGGAGCACATACAAGTTGGTTCCTAAGATTTAACCTTCAACTGTCACTGGATAAAGTAATACATGCCTATAAATATAAGTAAAACATTGTATTGTCTATACATGTATACACTTTGAGTAATTGAGATTGTTGACTACAAAGTTTGGTGAATAAATTATTCAAGGTATTAAATGCCTTTAAATATAGACTTATCATTACATTAGGACAATTTAAAGAGGTATAGGGTTTTTCAATAAAGTATTTGACATGCATAAGAGCATATACAAATTGGTTCAAATTCATGTTAGTTGCTACATATGTTAATGGAATATCTTAATTCAAGCCTTTATGTATGCTCTATTCAAGTAAACTCATCAGATATAGACAAGTTGTTCCATTAAATATGATAGTGATTTCACTAAAAATAGATAAATGCAATTTGTTCAGTGCCAATGGATACTGAAAGTTGGGCTATTTGGCAACTGTTTCCTTGAATAAGTAATTAAAGTTTAACAATTAACAATTCCAACAATAAAGGGTACTAAATTCCCATGAGTATTCGGTTTTGTTTTATGCATGCTACATGAATGCCAGAGAAATAGATTGACTTGGAAGATTAAGTTGCAAACTTATTGTGTTATGGAGACATCAAACATCATAACATTTTAACATATGTATATGCAGATTATAATACATGTATGAATTTATATATCAGACAATGAGCTGATCTGCTTCTTCTTCTTTGTTTTGTCCACATATGATACATATATTTTCCCTCCTACGGCCCAACTGTCTTCTACCCTATCAAGTTCCTTTGCCTTCTTGACAATGATAGAATTAAATTGTGTTAAGTCTTCTTTTATTACAATTTTGCTCCCCTTCAGCAGCTTTCTGTGTTTTATCACATCATTTTTTGTTTTCCGGAGGACGAATTTCACAATAATGCCCCTCGAATTACCTTCAGAATATTCGCCAAGTCTGTGGGCAATACTGATATCAGCTTGAGTCAGATTCAATGCCAGTGTTTTGTTTAATGTTTTCAGCACTTTTTCTTCACTATCATCAGAGTCTTCATGTTTGTGATCACCAGCAATACCATATATGCGAATACTCTCTTTCCGTGTATGCTGCTCCAATCTATTATATTTCTGCTCGAGCTTGCAGAACTTTTGTTCAAGTGCATCAAGTTGATCTTTTCTATAGTCTGCTTCTTTATCATCATTTTTACTTTTTATATCCATTTGGTCTAATTTTAATTCTAGATCATGAAATTTACCTCTGTATTCATCTTTTGTGTCTTCAAGTTTTTTATCATATTCTTGTTTCAGTTTTCCTATTGTGTCATCTAAGTCACTTTTCCTCACTACAGGTTCCAAACTTTTCTCAAGATCAGTTTTGGTAACAACCTGCTCCAGTTTTAGCTGAATATCTGCCAGCATACTTTCTATACTGTTTGAAGCTTGCATTGTTGATTTTTGCTGAGATGCAAAACTAATTTTTGTCTGACCTGTTGTTGCAGTGTTAGTTTTTTGCTTTTTATTCTGGGCGCTCAATTTTTTGTTTGAAGTTTTAGAGTCGTTGTTGAGACTGTCATCAGCATTTGATGTGGAACTCATAACAGTGGGTCTTTTTTTATCTGCCATACTCACAATCCTGTTCAAAGTTGCTGTATTAACATACAAATAGTCGAATTATGTCCATCCAAACGGAGACGAAATATTTTTAAACCGCCATCTTGGTAGCCTCGTTCTCGATGATGCAGATGAATAATGATGATGATGATGATGTTGATGACGATGAGGATGTTGACGATGGTGATGATGATGACGATGTAAGTGACCCCATTGTATATATGTACATATCCATGTTCTGCATTAATTTGCAGCGAAAGAACGAGAAATTTTATAAAATCAACAAATTTGTGATTTTAAAAACGATTCAAACGTCAATGTATTCCATGCCATAACTCGGACATATGTACTAAATTTCAGTCATATCCATAAATAAACAAAGAAGATAATGCGACACCAAGTCCGCTTAAATTACAGCTTTTAATTGGAGCCGGCCGTTTACACTTTATAGTGTGTTTCAGAACGAAAAAGTTGAATAAAATAAACAAATTTGTGAATTTAAAAACCAATTCAAACGTTATTGTATTCCATGTCCCAGTCCGGACATATACACAAAATACCATTAATATCCATTGAGAAACAACGGACCAAACGCCACATAACACCCCGTTTACACCTTTTATTTGGAGCCGGCCTCGGCCTCGGCATACACTTTATAGTGTGTCCCATCCATCCTCTATAACATATCCAAAATCGGCTAAACTCCGCTTTGAGAATTTTTTTGTAATTCAAGATGGCGTCCAAGATGGTTGCCAGTTTCCGTTAAGTCAGTTTTGTGCAATTATAGTGAGAAAATTGTCATATGTATACACATGTTAACATTTTGTGAAGCTAAGACATAACACCATCTTTTTTATGTTTAAATTGGATATCCCAGTCCAAGATGACCGCCAAAATGGCGGCCGGAAGTGGAACATTTTACTTCTTTTACTAATATCTTTAAGATAAGTTTCTGTTATTTTGAACTGGTTGAGAATTGTGACTTTATTTGACATTTAGCATGTTAACTGACCATTGGAGCAATGAAATATGCCACTAATGGGTTCCCCACCCCTTCCGATCACTCAAAAATTCGATTTCGCAGAACGCGGTATAACATTTCGCAAAACATCACCATTGGGATTCTAGTCATATATCATCAATAAATAGGAAGAACTGCAATGTATGTGATGCATTCTAATTCTTATGGATATTCCAACTCAATGGTACCAAAATTGTCACTTTGGCTCAAAATGGCTGCCAAAATGGTGGCCAAAATATTGAAAATGGTAAATAATGTCCCAGCGTGCCATGCAACTGCCGTCTTATATACATTGTATACTGACATTTCTTATGCATCGTTGTTAATTCTTACTATTTTAACCACTGAAAGTTCCAGAATAATTCTAATTTTTCTGTCACAAACTTGACATCAAAATCAGCAAAAATTAACTTTTCAGTTTTGAACCATTTTTTAAAGTAAATTGGAATATCTTTGGTGTGAAAGGTGTTTATTGTTTTGATATCTATTAAATGTGTCACACTTAGACAAAATTACCCGAGATGGCTTGCAAAGTGGCAACCAAATTTGGTAAAAAGTTTATTTGTCACATATATTCCGAACATTATGCTCTGCTGTTCCGAAAAGGTAGCAAATTATGACCCAATTAGTTATTAAACATGCTACTTAATCAATTAAATGTTCTATTATGGTTCTCCCAGTACATTATGAGGCATGCCAAGTTCATTTTAAGGGATGCAGTATGGATTTTGCCGAAAACTTCTTTTGGGATTCTGTCCATGTTTTTAAACGGAAATGGGCAGAACGTTCAAACGGAACTGAGAGGGAATCGGGCCACTCTGTCCCATTAGCATCAACATTGATCAACTTAATATAATGTGAATTTATGTTAACTGTATGGTCATAGGTGAGGTGGGTAGGTATACAGGGAGTAATTATATTCATGAATGATGTGAATAGGTATACAATGTGTGGCTATATGGTCATGGATGGGGAGTCCATGGTGATATGTATAGGCATATAAGAAGTAGTAGCTGTGTGGTCATGTGTGAGGTGAATATGTATACAGGGACTGGCCGTCTGGTCATTGACTTGGTGTATGTGTATAACGAGAGTAGCTACATTGTCCATCTGTGTCTTGTTTACGTATATATGGAGTGACGGTGTGGTCATGGGTGGGGTGTACATATGTACATTGATTGGCTGCATTGTCATGGGTGGGTGTATATGTGTACACGTGTTGGCTGTATGTAATGGATGGGTTGTATGGATAAATAGGGAGTGGTTATGGCTAATGTGTGTAGGTATACATGGAATGACTGTACGGCCATTGTAGTTGAAGTGTATATGCATAGATGGAGTACAGTTTGATGGCCAATGGCGGGCTGGTTTGTATAGAGAGTGCCCATATGGTCATGGGTGGGATGTATATGTATATATGTTGTATCTGTATTGGCATTGGTGCGTGAAAATGTATACAGTGAATAGCTGAATGCTCATGGATGGGATGTATAAGTATACAGCGATTGGCTAAATTGTCATGGTTGCGCTGTATAATGCAAGTACGAATAGCCGTGTGTGCGGGTATTGGTATATCTAGAAGGGCTGTATGGCAATTGATGAGGTATATACATTTACACCTGGATTGACTCTGTGGTCATGGGTGAGGTGCATATGTATATCTTTTGTGGCTATATGACCATGGTGTGGCCAATATGTATACAGGTAGTGACAGTATGAAAAAATTAACGGCGAGGTGAATTGGTATACAATGATTGACTGTATGATCACGCATGTGGTGTATGAGCATACAGCGACTGGCTGAATTGTCATGGGTGAGTTGTATATATTGAGTGTATAAATATCCGTGTTTGCGGTTCAGGACATTGGTATATCTAGAAGTCTGTAAGGCCATTGGTGAGGTCTATATGTATACTATATATACCTGGAGTTATTCTATGGTTATTGGTTGGGTGTATATGTATATCTTGAGTGCGACACATTTAAGATGGCCATGGATGTTGCAAATATATATACAGGGAGTGACTGTATGACCACTGTTGATGCGAATGTTTACAAGTTGTGTATGTTCATGATTGTGGCGAATATGAATATATATGGTCATGGGTGTGTGTATATGTAAAATTTCAGTGGACAAATGTCCATGCATGTGGCAATTATATATACATGAAGTCACTGTATGGCAAATGGTGAGGCGAATAGGTATACCAGAGGTTACTGTATGTCTATATGGTCATTGGTGAGGTGTAGGAGTATACCTGGTCTGCATGCATGGTTGATCACGGCTGTATGTTCGTGTGTTGGGCCCATGTGTATACACAAGTGTGGCTGTATGTTAATGGGTGAGGTGTACATGTATGTGTATACAGCGAGTGGCACATGGACATTTATGTGGTGTTCGTGTATATATGTAGTGACTGTATGATCATGGGTGGGTTGTACTCATGTACCTTTGGGTGACTATCGCATTCCACAATAACTCAAGGATATGTTAATCGATAAATGTAATGTCAGAGTGTTCTCCGTCTTAATTGCGTTTTATATGCAATATGAAGGAAACGGGTTACCTGACAATAGTTTATAAGTTAATCAATCTTGATGCTAATGGGTCAGAGTAACCACATAATATGACCCCTCTTAGTTCCGTTTCAACGTTCTGCAAGTTTCTGTTTAAAACGTTTGGACAGAATCCCAAAAGAAGTTATCGGCAAAATCCATACTGCATCGCTTAAAATGAACTCGTCGTGCCTCACAAGGTACTGCGACAATCAGAAACTAAAATTTAGTTGTCAGTTGATTAAGTAGCAATGTTTAATAACCATGTGAGTCACAATTTGTTACCTTTTCGGAACACCAGAGCATAATGTTCGGAATATATGTGATAAATCACTTTTTACCAAATTTGATTGCCATTTTGCAAGCCATCTTGAGTAATTCTGTCTAAAACACCACAGTGTGACACATTTAAGACAGATAAAAATAAAAAGCACATTTGAAAATGGTCCAAACCTGAAAAGTGATTTTTTGCCGATTTTGATGCCAAGTTTGTGATATAAAAATCCCATTTCTGATAATTTCAGTGGTTAAAATTGTAATACTTACTCAAGTTAGTGTTCAATGTATATAAGACAGATTAGTCAAGTTTGTTTATCAACCACAACTTCTAAGCGGTTGCATGGCACGCTGGTGCATTATTTACAATTTTCATATTTTGGACGCCATTTTGAGCCAAAGTGACAATTTTGGTACCATTGAGTTGGAATATCCATAAGAAAATATGCATCACTTACATTGCACAGTTCTTCCCATTTCTTGATGAAATATTAATAGAATCCCAATTGTAATTTTTTGTGAAATTTTATACCGCGTTCTGTAAAATCTAATTTTTGAGTGACCGGAAGGGTGGGGACCCCATTCATTGCTCTAATGGTCAGTTAATATACTAAATACAAAATAACGTCACAATTCTGAACCAGTTCCAAACAGCAGAAACTGATCTTAAAGATATCAGTGAAAAACGTAACATTTTCCACTTCCGACCGCCATTTTGGCCGCCACCTTAGACGGGGAGTTCCAATTTTGGCATAAAATGGTGGCGTTATTTCTTAGCTTCACAAAAATTTGTACATGTGTATACATATGACATGACGTTCTCACTATAATTGCATCAAACTGACTTAACTTAAAATTGCAGCCATCTTGGACGCCATCTTTAATTACAAAAAAAGGCTCAAAGCGGATTTAAACGGATTTTGGATATGTTATAGAAGATACATTCCTCTTCAAAATGGTATACAAACCAACTTAGTCCAAAAATTTTCTAGGAAATTAAAATGTGTATTGATCATTAAAAGAAAGGCCAATATCCTTATTGAGTTGTGTATCAAAACTGTTTGAGAGAATGATGTATACATCTGCACCTAGCCAGTTTTCTCCGTGTAAATAGCCTAATATCTAACCTCCAATCTGGATTTACTGCTGGGGACTGTACAGTCTTTCAGCTGACCGATATTTATAATCACATAGGTCAATCTGTTGATAGTGGAAAAGAGGTGCGAATTATGTTTCGCGACATTAGCAAAGCTTTCGACAGATTTTGGCCCAAGGGCTTGATATATAAACTTAAGAAAATTGGCATAACCGGAAAACTTCTTAGACTTTTAGAACAACACCTCTCTGAAAGAAAACAAAGAGTCGTCGTTGAAAATGTCACATCTGGTTGGCTAGATATAACATCGGGTGTTCCCCCAAGGCTTCATATTAGGCCCGTTAATGTTTTTGATCTATGTTAATGATATAACTGAGCAAGTAACTTGCAACATACGCCTTTTTGCTGACGACACATCTCTTTACCTGACTATAGAAGACCCAAATCAGGCGGCCTTTGTTATCAATAATGACTTAGAATTCATTTCATTATGGGCCAAAAAAATGGTTAGTCAAATTCAACCCATTGAAGACCGAACCACTGTTATAACTAGGAAGTGCATAACAATAAACCACCCTCCAATAATTATGGGCAATTCAAATATAGGTGAAGTTAACTCACATAAACACTTAGGGGTCACATTCAGTAATAGATGTGATTGGACATAACATAACAGAGACATAACCGACAAGGCCTGGAAAAGGGTGAATGTACTTAGAAGGCAGAAATTTTCATTACACCGAAAAGTCTTGAACGAATTTATATTTCATACATTCGGCCACTATGCAAGCCCCGTCTGGGATAATTGTACTGAAGAACAAAAAACTGCTCTTGAAAAAAAAACCAGTATGAAGCGGCTCGTATGGTTACAGGTGCTACAAAAAGCTTGAGTGATGAAAAACTTTGACAAGAAATAGGATGGGAGAACCTCAAAATCCGTAGGAAGAACGCGAAACTTATACAGTTTTATAAAGTGGTTAACAGGACCACCCCTTCTTATTTGTCTCTCCTGTCACCACAATCAAATCATTCTTCAAACAAATATGCCATGAGAAATGTATTGCCACAAATACCACATTATGACACTAACTTATACCGTGATTCATTCTTAGCATCAACAACTGCCCTATGGAACGGGTTAAGTGACACTCAGCGCAACACGACCACTGTCGATAGTTTTAAAGCAATATTGAGTACTGCCCATCCTAAAATTCCTTTGAATTGGTACATATCGTATTCCCGCGAAAGTCAGAGATATCACACACGACTACGGACCGGCTGCAGTAACCTGAACTATCACTTAAATATAAATCACCTTAGAGACGATCCAAAGTACCCATGTGGAAAGATCGAAACACCCGAACATTTTCTTCTTTATTGTCCCTTCTTCCAGACTATGCGGACGGAGTGTTTTAGAAAGTTACCATTGCCGACACCAATAACCTGCGATATATTATCGAAAGGCTCTGATTCAATAACCATGGACGTTAACTGTGAAATCACTATTGCAGTGCAGAAATTTATTACTGCCACAAAAAGATTCAAAACGTATTGATACACACAGCTGAACGGTGACATCTATATGTAAACGCGTTACTATAACATAATAGAATTTCACATAACCGCATATATGTCTCCCATAGTACTTCTTCTCTTCAGTCTTTCACTTAATTCACTCCTGTTTTCTGTTCTACCTCTCTTCCATCTCTCTCTCTATCTTTCTTAATCCCAATATCCTGCCTTCATCCACTATTATTTTCTTCAGACCATTACGTTTATTTCACCTGGATGGTAACCATGCACATATCAGCATCTTTTCGATTCCCCCCCATACAATGTTCTGTTTATTTGTTACCATCCAGACGTTCACAATCAGAGGGGAGAGGACTTATAAAAGCAAGGTATGCTTGTTGTCCAACCCCTCCTCATTCACCCATGATTATATGTATAGATGGTACTTGAAAATAATAAATATGTTTAAACTAAGTCGTGGCCACGAGAATAAAGTCGTGGCCATGAGAATGTGAAGTCGTGCATGGCCACTAGACGAAAGTTATACATTCAATATACTGACACATAGATTTAACACAGCGAATGTTCCAGGCCGGAGAGTTATTATAACCCGCAGGAAAATGGACCGCATTTGCGATTTATCATTTAAATGCATATCCAAGCTTGTGGACTGACGGTAATTATGACACCGTACCCAGCCTGTACCCCAACAGTTTTGTATTTGTTTTAAATTTCGTCTATCTGTATATTCATAATACTATCACATAGAGTTAATCCATGACACAGGGGCATGTAACCCGATCCGCTGTCCACCCCTTGTGCACTGCCCTATACGTCGACACTATATGTATACGCGCCTGCTTCACGTTAATATATATTACTATTAACGTGGAGCAGGCGCGTATATTATAGTGTCGGCGTATAGGGGCAGTGCACAAGGGGGTGGGGGAGCGGGGCGCGTTACAGACCCATGTGCCCACACTTTCAATGCAACACATTTGTATATCCAAATGGTATCACAAAACATGATTCTTACACATGGAACATAAGTAGTGGCTCGCCTTGTCGGATCGGAGCGATTGTCGTTTTGTTTATCGCGATTAATCCGTCCCACCAATAGAGAAGTATTTATTTGCAACTGTGTATACTTCAGAGCATCATCATTTTGAGGTAAGAATATTTCCCCTCTCACTTTCCTTTTAATGACTATTGAACTGAAATTTAGTGCAAAATAATATTCATTCATTAATGCATTTCTATGCACCTGCTTTTTGCTTTTCAATTATTGAATTTAATTTAGCCATTTCCTTTCAATAACTATTTAACTGAAATCCAGTGCAAAAATATTCAATCATTAATGCATTTCTATGAACCTGCTTTTTGCTATTTAATTATTTAAGTTGATTTAGCCATTTACATGTACTTCATATGTGACAAATATTTGATATCTATTAGTAGGCTGCTAATACTTATCCTTTCCAACCTTTTATAAAAAATCTTTCACCCATCTATACTCATTCTTCACTGTCACTTGTGTTTGTTTCTCATTCTCATCTAATCAACTATATATAGCTAAATATAATGATTATTATTATGAGCTAATAAACAAATTCAAAAAAAATCAAATTCATGAAACATGAATACCATAAACACATTAATTCGCAAAAATAAAAGACTAGATATAGATGTATCAATCAATATAGTGGGTTAGACACCTGGTTGTCATATCTTCATGAAGATACAGATGTTTTAAAGAAATGTCCAGGTGCTCCTCTGTTCATGGTGCTATATACTCGCTAATTGTTCTCAGTTTTATAAGAAATGTTGCTATGCACGTATATCAGCTACATGTGCCCGACACAGCGATATTTTGGGTTTTTTTTTTTAGACGATGAGTCTTCTAAAAAATGAAAGAAATCCTCTGTATCAGGCAAATATACCCTTGTCAGATGTCAGTGTTGGAGGATCCTGAAAAGTCATGTGCTACTGACTGCGTTTTCTTTTATCTCAGAGAAACTATAATTGACTGCACACTGTGACCACTATTTTTTAACAGGACTTCTGAACATTTCTATATCTCTTGACAAATTGTAACTTTTCGGTGGAAACTATATTGAATGTGACAGACTAAATTGTGTTATAATATATACATGGGCCATTCTAATATGCAATCATCTGACGGTTCAAGGTCCATCAGTTTGCAAGAATATATGCATCTCTTAAATAGAATGATAATATACGTTTAATACTTTCTTCTATGCATCTGTTTTGCTAGCTCATTATATGAATCCCAATATACATATGACATTTGTGAAGATATAATTGTTCAAGTGACTTAATTCGGTCACCATTTGTCGAGATTGTGAAAGTTGAACGCAAAAAAACTCCTTAGAACGATATGGAGATGGCCTGGGAGATGACCATATATAACTTGGGTGGATATAGGCGAATTGAACAATCTTATAAATGCTAGTGCATCTCCTCTCGCCATCCATAGCCAAACGACCCAAATGTGATTTAATTTATCGTGTCATTAGAGAAGAACGTGCACGAATTTGGTGGAAATTAGTGCTAAATATATTTGTATCAGCTTTGTTGCAACTCCCCTCATGCATGACTTGAACGGTGCCACCTTTGACATATTAAACCACGTCCAATAGACTCATGCATGCATGATATAATGGAGATGATTATATATAAGTTTGGTGGTAATCGGCAACTAAACAAATTCTTATCATAATTATTACCCCCCCCCCATCTCTCACCCAACCGGAACCAATACGGCGTCTTTAAAGCACACGATTATATTCCTCGTATCATGGAGAAGAATAATATATCAATTTGGTGGAAATCTGCGCTAATAATAGTTTTTTTTAATCAATTGTTTGTGCACCCCGTGCACCCCTGACTCGAACGGTGCCATATAATGGAGGTGATTATGTATAAGTTTGGTGGAAATCGGCGACAAAACTATTACATAAATTTTGTTGCCCCTCCCCCTTTTCTGCCCCTGACACCAACAGCGTCACTTTAGTAAATTTTAACCCGCACCATTATCTTCCTCGTAAAAAGTTGCCCCTGTTTAGTGGAGCGGACGGAACCGATTTCAGAAAGTTTAGTCCATCGGCTCCACACACGGGCTTGTGATACATCATTTTGAAGGTTATGAAATTCCGCATCGGATAGGACCCGGTGTGAAATATACAAATGATGCTAAAGATGATTTTTAGCTGATTAAATGCCAAAATTCAGCAAAAATCCCTGTTTTTGTAAAATTCGGCAAAATGAGAAATAAAAGTATAGAAACGCGAACATTTTGCGCTAAAATATTGTAGTCTACATATCTCTAGATATTTGCTATGATATTAGTACGATTTCTCTGATATAACGAAGATTATTTTTAGATTTATTGTAAAAATATACAAAACAGCGCAATTTTTCAATATGTTTGCCTCACTTAATGGGCGATAGATCAATATTGTTCTGACCGGGGATATCGTATATAGTCTAGAAAAGTGCGTATATATATACCGCATACGACAGTATGCTGAATATGTCATCATATTTAACACGTGATGTGTTATGTAAGATTATTTCAACCCTCACCCAAAATTCAGCAAAAAGTCACTGTTTTTGGAAATTTGGCACAAATGAACACAAAAGAACAGGTATTCGGGATATGTTTGTGCTACGATATAGCAGGTTACACACTTATAAATAAAAAGTAATGCAATGCCATGATTGCGGTGATAGATGTAAAAATGTCTTAAATTTACGTGGAAAATAGACAAAAAATCATTCATTTTCAGTTGTTTCGCCCCTCATAATAGGCGATTATTCAGTATTGCATTGAATGGAGATCCCGTATATAATATAGAAACTTGTGGAAATATATACTGCATATGATTGTAGGATAAGGATGTCATTCTTTGCCATAGATGCTATGTGGTGGTAGATTGTGTCACCCCCACCCCAAAATTCAGAAGAAACAAAATCAGTTTTAGAAATTTCGGTATGGCAGAATACAAAAGCACAACTCCGATTATTTTGTGCTATTATATTGAAGTGTACCCACTTCGAGATATACATTATGATAACGTCATGGTATAATTTACAGATGGCAACATTTCGGAGTTTTCTGATGAAAGTAGACCGAAAATCGTGAAATATAAACTTGTTTTGCCCCTCTATATATATACATGGGTGATAATTCAATTCCATTTTGAACAATAATCCATGACAAACTCTCAAGAGTTGACGAGACACATAATGCATATGAATGTTTTCGGATTGTATCATCTTCTCTCGCATTTGTTTGGTTACGGTATTGCACCCATCGCCACAACAATACAATACATTGCAAGATGAGACAAACACGGAATATTTCCTATACACATTTATGCATTATACACATACCTTATCAAGCTGAGGCTTTTGATAGTTACTTGAGTTGAAGAAATTACATCATTGTATATGTTTACTTCGCATAATATAGCTTCACAGTTGTATAAAATTATACGTATTGGGAGGTTTAGTGATTGTTAATAACCAGGTTCAGCCATAGTACATGTAACTTGTAACGTATGTTGCCATTACCAACGGAATCACCTGACTCACATGACCGTACAACATCAAACAACCGTTTAGACGTTTTGTGTCAAATGTGCAGCATTGCGAAATGTGTATATCAGAGGGGTGTCCAATCTGTATATCAATCGACGAACCTATGCTTAGTGAACTTTTGTTAAATTCTTCAGCAGCGGTGACCACGCCGTTACTTTTCCCAAATGGGTCGTTGGTACGACTTCCTTTACACCGTAGGTCGTCTGCAACCTGGAACCGATGGAAGCCAAAGTTTGTTTGTATCTGGGTACAGATATGTTCTCCAATGCGGTCGCATAGCCTACCATTCTTCGATACACATAGAGGGGTTTTAGCGACCAATGGGCATGAACTCCCCACGAGACGGCACAGCCATTAAGGTGAGCTCGCGATCTCACCACATCTATTCGTGGCTCAACCCTGCAAGTTGAGCCAAGGGGTCGTGTTTGGAATGAACCTGCAGCCACACGGGACTTGATGTTCCCCCATGGCTGCCACTTCCCTTTAATCATATAATAGAATATTTGTTTTACATCAACGGTACTGTACAACCAGTATATATACTGTATTTCTGTGGCTCTCCTATCTGGGAGTCATCATCCACAACTTTGCCCTATGGGGAGCTTCCCACAGTATTTGGGGTTTTAATGCGTCACGATCTTCTTGGTCACAGCCATCAAATCGAGCCTTGTCATCAACCTTGCAATGTTCTTTAATTCTATATATCGTCCTTGAATCCCCCTTGGGTACCATGGCGCCGTTTTTGGGTTGGGCCATATTTCTTGGAATTTCATGACGAACAGATGCCGTAATATCTCCAAGGCCTTGGTCACTACATGTCGAATTTATCTGACCATGTATGTCTGCCAATGTGTCAGGAAGAATATATTTCTCCTGTGCATTTGGTCTCACTTCAGGATAGGGTGGTTTTGGTTCAGCTCTTTGAACCCATCCTCATTGCTTATATGGTAGCAGAAAGTACTGCTGTATTGTCATGTGATCATATAGACCCATAATAGGTTCGTTAAGCTTTCTGAGCATTTGTGAATTTCCAGACCTTCTAGGAGTCACATATGGCATATTCTGCCAATATCTGTGTTCTCTACCATAGCTGGTGCCTGATCCATGCTGCTTATCGAGGTATAAGTGGGCTCGTGGTTATCAGTTTCAATAGTTCCAATTCCTTCTGGGGAATTTGTGTTGATGTGCTCTGACAAGTGACGAGAAGATACTATCTCTGGCAGAGTTTCCGATGAGTCAGATGATACAACTCGATGTGCCTTGTTCGTTTCGTTGGACTCAATGATCAGCAGCTCGTGTGCTACATCATTTATGTAACATATGGTATTTATCTTCCGATAAGTAGTCATACAGTTTCTTGAGAGCGTGGAAACAGTTGCTCCAGTACCAATCAGAAACCTCACTGGCTGCCCATACAGATTGCAATCTAAATACAGCTCCCCTCTTCAGAAGAGCTGTATCTAACAAACTCGTTGGAGTTACGATGTCCACTTGTGTTTTGCTGGTCTCCCCTACCACGATATGCATTATGGCACATGTCGCGTGGATTATGAGAAGTTCTGCATCTGGTGCGTTCTTTGTATTCGTTCGTGTTATAATCAGGATTATCATTATAATTATGTCTCCATTGTCTATCGTCACGACAGTCCCTCCAGGACTCATTTGTGTTACCCTTTTTCTCCTTGTTTTGGTTCTCAAAGTTTGTCATTCTTTGTTAATCTCCCTTTACACCTCTTCACA
The DNA here is from genome assembly GCA_032622095.1 of Siphonodentalium dalli. NCBI lineage: Eukaryota > Metazoa > Mollusca > Scaphopoda > Gadilida > Siphonodentaliidae > Siphonodentalium > Siphonodentalium dalli. The sequence goes on from CP136063.1 coordinate 252,275,752, forward strand.
TCAGTCAATATTTGTTTTATGCCCTTCATCTCAGAGATGGACTGTGATGTCTCGGACGGTTGTGAGCTATTTTGAGCTTTCCCATTAGAACCAGCCTGGGGCTTCAGTTCATCTCTTATCTTTTTTAGTTCTTCAAACTCTATATTTTTGCTTTGCGTGGTGTCTGCTTCATTTACTACCCTAGCATAGTGTTTAGCCCTATGTTTTTTCAGACTTGGCAAAAGCCTCTAATTCAAATGCATGACTTATGCTCTCACCAAGAGAGCCCACTCGTGCTTGTTGTACAATGAGCCGTATATATATATATGGATCATACAACCCACCAATGAATTGGTCCTTTGCCAAGGTGTCTCTCAATTCATGTGTTGCAGTGTGATATCATATATTGGTCAGACGTCGGTAACTCCCACCCCTTGCCCTTTGCCGTCGTGCACGCAATTGTACCATCTGGTCAGTCTGGTTTTTGGCAGCAAATCTGCCTTTTATCGCACCAACAAGAACGTTGTAGTCTTCTTCTCGTCCTGGGAGTAGGTCACCGAGTGTTCCTTGCGCCAATCCTCTCAAGGATGCGCATAGATAAAGGCCCATGTCATCAGTTTCCAATCCATTTATATTGGAACAAATTTCAAAGAGTGCTTGGTATTCTAACCACGATCTTGTGACATCATAGCTATCTGGTGTCACAAATTGTTTCCGTTTTTCACAGGATTTTCTAGAAAAAATACGCATATGGTGCTACAGGTACATCACTAGAATATGTGTTCTTTCTATCAGTTGTCGATTTTCAATAGCTGTAGTTACGATTACGGATTCGAGAAACCCAAGTATATGGGCACGCGAGTTTTGCATGCATTCATCTAGTGTACAACTAACAATATTTATCATGTAAACAACATAATTAAATACAAACATAACTATATCACAATACTGTGTGTGGCAAGAAGATTGAATGCAATGAACGGCACTATTTTCTCCCAAATGGACTCGCAATCGTCACTTCTGTAAAAATGAGTTTAGACCGCACGAAACACATACGCCTACTATAAACTATACTCGTAATTCCTATATGTATAGTACTACTATAATGGTAGTTCGTACCAACAACCCATTTGGGAAAAGTAACGACGTGGTCACCGCTACTGAAGAATTTAACAAAAGTTCACTAAGCACATGTTCGTCGATTGATATGAATATTTGGACATCCCTCTGATACACATTTCGCAATGCTGCACATTTGACACAAAACGTCTAAACGGTTGTTTGATGGTGTACGTGTAAGCGGAATGGTCATGTGTGTCAGGTGATTTCGTTGGTGATGGCAACACGTGTTACAAGTTACATGCATGTACTGTGGCTGGACCTGGTTATTAACAAACACTAAACCTCCAAATATGTATAATCTTATACAACTGTGAAGCTATATTATGCGAAGTAAACATATACAATGATGTAATTTCTTCAACTCAAGTAGCTATCAAACGACTCAGCTTGATAAGGTATGTGTATAATGCATAAATGTGTATAGGAATATTCCGTGTTTGTCTCATCTTGCAATGTATTGTACTCTTGGGGCGATGGGTGCAATAACGTAACCAAACAATTGTGACAGAAGATGATACAATCCGAAAACATTCATATGCAATATGTGTCTCGTCAACTCTTGAGAGTTTGTCCTGGATTATTGTTCAAAATGGAATTGAATTATCACCCATCTAGTTATAATTCACGATTTTCGGTCTACTTTCATCAGAAAACTCCGATATGTTGGCATCTCTAAATTATACCATGGCGTTATCATAATGTATATCTCGAAGTGGGTAGACTTCAATATAATAGCACAGAATAATCGGAGATGTGCTTTTGACACAATCTACCACCACATAGCATCTATGGCAAAGAATGACATCCTTATCCTACAATCATATGCAGTATATATTTCCACAAGTTTCTATATTATATACGGGATCTCCATTCAATGCAATACTGAATAATCGCCTATTATGAGGGGCGAAACAACTGAAAATGAATGAATTTTTGTCTATTTTCCACGTAAATTTAAGAAATTTTTACATCTATCATATATCGTAGCACAAACATATCCCGAATACCTGTTCTTTTGTGTTCATTTGTGCCGAATTTCCAAAAACAGTGACTTTTTGCTGAATTTTGGGGTGAGGGTTGAAATAATCTTACATAACACATCACGTGTTAAATATGATGACATATTCAGCATACTGTCGTATGCGGTATATATATACGCACTTTTCTAGACTATATACGATATCCCCGGTCAGAACAATATTGATCTATCGCCCATTAAGTGAGGCAAAAAAAATGAAAAATTGCGCTGTTTTGTCTATTTTTACAATAAATCTAAAAAAAATCTTCGTTATATCAGAGAAATCGTACCAATATCATAGTAAATATCTAGAGATATGTAGACTACAATATTTTAGCGCAAAATGTTCGCGTTTCTATACTTTTATTTCTCATTTTGCCGAATTTTACAAAAACAGGGATTTTTGCTGAATTTTGGCACTTAATCAGCTAAAAATCATCTTTAGCATCATTTGTATATTTCACACCGGGTCCTATCCGATGCGGAATGTCATAACCTTCAAAATGATGTATCACAAGCCCGTGTGTGGTGCCGATGGACTAAACTCCTACTTCTAGTGAGCTTTTTGAGTTTGTCCGCTCTACTAGTTAGACCGCCTTGGTCCCATCTCGATTGTACCCCGTGAAGTTGTATATAGAACACAGACAGACTGATATTCGAAAATATATCTGGGGACCACATGTGGCGTTTTTAACATGCACGATTGTATTCATCCTATCATTTGAGAAGGTCGTGTATGAGTTTTATGGTAATTGGCACTAAACATATTTTATCAGTTTTGGTGACCCTCCCGTCTCTATTTCGGACTCAAGCGCCGACTTGACCGTTTATAAAGACCACAAGCAATGCACCAAATTTTGCAAGTGTCGGTTAAGTATTGTGGGTCTGGGGAGGGGTGGTCCGTGGCACTAAATTTTGTTTCGTCTTCGAATCGGATGAAACTTTCAATATAGTATCGACAGCACCAGCCGACAAAGAAACTGAAATAATTTAGAAAATCCATTGGAAAATTCCAGAGTTACATGCCTTCAAAGTTACTATCACGCACCAAACTGCTTGCGATCACAACTCCTCCGATCCTGTCTAACATTAAGTCATGTCATAGTCGATGTAACCGGAATAACGAGCGCAAATATTGCGCCAAAATTTGACAGTTTCGGTTCCGTATTGTTGGTCTGGGGAGGGGTGGTCCGTGTCACCAATGTTTTTGTCTCCGAATCAGATGAAACTTGGAATATAATATCTCCAGCATCAGCCCATCAAGAATCTTAGTTCGGTTTATTGTTTCTTCAGATTTTTTTTTTCGTGAGGACTTTTGGAAAGGGTAGAGCCACTTTTTACGACGACCATGGTGGCCATCTTGGATTTTTCAAAATGGCCGCCTAAAAATAATATTAACCTGGTTTTCCATTGTTTGGAACTAACTGGACATGTAGACTCCAATAAAGGATACTTATCAATTGAAAACGATTGAGTTTGGGTCGACTCTATGTATCATGTTTACCTTACAAGCAGGTCAAAAATGTTGAAAACATCTCCCAAAATGCAATTTTGTCCCAAAATGCAGTATCAAAGCGCCACAACACTCGGCGTGACAGCTCAAATTCATAGCCCATACCATAGCAGTCCAGTGGATTAACAAACAGATCATGACGGGCCGGACTAAAGCGTGAAACTTGGAACATACATGTTCTTTGAACCAAGCAAAATCTTTTAAGTGAGGGGTTCCCTGACTACCTGACACTCAGTGGTAGGCAGTTAATCTGGTTTCCATGATGTAAACAACATGGTAATTATAATGAAAATGAGTTAATGTCTCTGGTCATTAATTCATTTTCATTATAATTACCATGTTTTACATCGTTCATAGAGCACTATAGTCTGGGCGCCGCTGGATGCAATGTGTCCCCCCCCCATCACCGAATTTATGGAACCACAATTTCGCAAGGCTGAACTATTCCCATTTGAGAATCCGGATGTTGCTGACCCCTAACAGGACTCAAAATAAAATTATTTTGACTTTTTCACTGGTACCCACCCGACAATTTTGGATTTATAGATGACACCACACCATTTCCTATTCAATGCAGAAAACAAAATACGTTGACACAAAAAAAGGCAAACGTGCTATTCTTCCGTTTGGCCGATGGTCACTCTATCATAACAAAATTAATTTGTCTCCAGATTCGATAAATGCATGACATTGCGACGTATCATGAAATTATTCATCGATATAGTCAAATGGTCTCCTTTCAACATCCACATAATTAAATTTGCACAAGATATGGCCACATCATTGGTATCGTTAGAAACTACAACCAATATCACATCAAATGATTCAACAATGAAGATGATATATATATATATAGTACATATTCTCGGACGTCGTCCAATAAGTTAACCCTCCCACAATGTAACTATTTTATGGAACATTGCTTGAGCATATAGCGACTGCACGATTAAGATATATCTACTGAATGCATATATCTTTGTATTCCATTCCACTAAGCGCACATACAAATAGCCGAAAACATCAGACAATTATGTACACATGGGATTTGTGTGAAGAAAACTCGAATATAAAGAGCAGCGGAAGAAATGAGTAACGAGGCCGCGTTTTGGTTTCAAAATGTGCGGACTGGTTTACAACAAGATATACAACATCCTCAAAATTCTGGTTTAGGGAAAATTCCCAATTCAACATGGCGTCCAAAATGATAGTTCGTGGTCGGAAACATCTAAACTTCTGCGATATGCGATATGCGCACCAATTAATGTCAAATTCGTAATAGATTGAATTATAGAGAAACAATGCTTAGTAGTAAACCATATATGTAGAATGTCTGTTACAAAATTGCCGCCAAAATGGCCAAAATCGAATGAAATTTACATTTTGTGCAAAATTGAATAGCTGGTCATATATGAGTGAACAAACGCTCGCATGATGCGAGGAAGTATGATTGCAGATTATCAGAGAAATTTTTGATCAGAGATAAAAGAATTATCTCCAATGTATCTCACGAGAGAGCAACGGAAAGCAGGGTTTCATACAACGGTTAAATCTTGATTTTTGGCGGACCAGAAACGGAAAAATAACGCAATTTTATATGCGCTATTTATCTTAAATCGTGTGTTGTATGTGTAATTAAACACTTAAATAGGATTTAATAGGGATGTATTGATTCTGTGACAATTTCTAGAAGCAGCAAAGTGTGTACTCACAGAAGTCTCACGAATGTGACCGATCAGCATTTATTTTGGTATCGACAACACCAAACCATTCAAAATTGACTGCTATTGAACAGTATGAGAGATATTCATAAAGTACTGGGCAAAATGTGTAGATCATGTTGTCCGTTTCTCAAAATAGTAGTCATAGTTGCATCCGATCAAGTGATGGAACACAAATATTTCGCTTTTATCAAAATAATGCATGTTAGTCTTTGCGAATGTCTGTCTGTCTGTCTGTCTGTCTGTCTGTCTGTCTGTGTTCTATAGAAATTCACAGGGGACCATCTAGATGATGCCAAAGGGGTCTACTAGGGGTAGCTTTTTACGAGAAATATAATGGTCGGGGTTAGAATTTTCTAAAGTGACGCCGTTATTGTCAGGGGCAGAAAAGGGGGAAGGGCGGAAAAAAAATTTGTCGCCGATTGCCACCAAACTTATATATAATTATTCCCATAATATGAGGAATCTAATGGCGTGGTTTAAATATGGTAAAAGTCGCGCCGTTCGCGTCAGGGGTGCCCGGAAGGGGGGTAGGCAGATTTTTTTACTGTCGCCGATTGCCACGAAACTTACATATAATCATCCCCATGATATGAAGAATCCAACGTTGTGGTTTAAATATGTCAAAAGTGGCGTCATTTGAGTCAGGGATGAACGGAAGGGGAGAGGGGCACCAAAATTGATAAAACTAATTTTAGCGCCGATTTCCACCAAATTGATATATATTCTTCTTCATGATACAATGAATCTAATTGTGCGATTTAACAACGCCAAATTGTTGTTTTTGGATGAGATATTGGGAGGGGTGGGCACTAAATTTGATAATAAGTCGCCGATTGCCACCACACTTATACAAAATCATCCCCATGGTATGAGGAGTCTAATTGTATGGCTTTTATCTGTAAAATGAGGCCTCATTCGAGTCAGGGTTGCATTGAAAGGGACAGGGGCACCAAAATTGATGCAAAAATATTTTTAGCGCCAATTTCCACCAAATTGATACACGTTCTTATCCTTCTTATCCATACGATGAATCTAATCGTGATTTAAAGACGCCATAGTGGTGCTGTTTGTGTGAGAGATGGAGAGGGGATGGATTGTCACCAAATTTTATAAAAAAAATTGTTTAGTTGCCGATTATCACTAAACTTATAAACAATCATCTCCATGATATCAGGAGTGTAATCGTGTGGTTTAAGGATGTCACAAGTTGGGCCATTCGAGTCAGTGGTATATAGAGATGAGAGGGACACAACAAATTATATTTATATGTTTAGTGCCGATTTCCACCAGATTGATACATCTTCTTCTCCGTGATACGAGGAATCTTATCGTGTGACTTAGATACACCAAATTTGTGCCCTATGGGTGAGAGATATGGGGACCTTAAATTTGATACGAATTTGTATACTCGCCAATTTTCACCAATTTCATATATATGCATCTCTAATCGCTAATGAGTCTTAGTGTGTGTAGCTTGAGTCCGAAATAGGGACGAGAGGGTCACCAAAACTGATACAAAATATTTTTAGTACCAATTACCATCAAATTCAGACACGTTCTTCTCAAATGATACAAGAAATAAAATCGTGCTGTCTGTTTGTCTGTCTGTGTGCGTTCTATATATAACTTCACGCGGTACAATCGAGATGGCACCAAGGCGTTCTAAGAGGGGTAACTTTTTACAAGGAAGATAATGGTGCGGGTTGAAATTTTTCTAAAATGAAGCTGTTGGTGGGAGGGGAAATTTTAAAAATATGGTGAAATAGTTTTGTCGCTGATTTCCACCAAACGAATACATAATCACTTTCGCAATATGGCGTTAAATCACATTTGGTGTCGTTTGCGTCACGAATGGCGAGCGGATATGCACTATCATTGGTAAGATTGCTATTCGCCGATATCCACATATAAGTTATATGCAGTCACTAGGCCATCTCCATATCATTTTAAGTAGTTGGCCGTTCACATTTCACAATTCCGACATATGGTGACCCACATAAGTCACTTGAACAATTATATCTTCTTAACAGTCATATTTATATGGGAATGGCAATCAAGGCATTCACACAATGAGCTAGCAAAAGAGATAACTAGAAGAAGCATTAAACGTATACTTATCATTCTATTGAAGAGATACATATATTCGTGCAAACTGAGAGACCTCAAACCGCCAGAGGATTGCATATATATAATAACAAAATTGAGTCTGTTCCATTCAATACAGTTTCCACAAAAAGTTACAATTTGTCAAGAGATATGGAGGACTGTTCAAAAATAGTGGTAACAGTGTTCATGCAGTCAAATATAGTTTCTTCTGATATACAAGAAAATGCAGTTAGTAACACAAGACTTTTCAGGATCCTACCAATACTGACATCTGACAAGGGTTTTAGAACAGACTCATCGACTGACATAAACAACTCAAAATCTCGCTCTGTGCCTGGCACATGTAGCTGATATATGTGCGCAGCAACATTTCGTTTAAACTAAGAATATTTAGTCAATATATAGGACCTGGAAATTTCTTTGAAACATCTGTATCTTCATGGAGATATGATAGCCAGGTGTCCTCGAGATCTTAGTCCAACCCACTAGATTGATTGATACATCTCAATATGTAAAACCAAATTATCATCTTTTATCGAATTAATGTGTTTATGATGTTCATGTATCATATTATAACGTCTAATGTATACGCAGTTGTAAATAAATAAATACTTCATTATTGGTGGAACGGATTAATCGCGATAAACACAATGACAATTGACAAGGTGAGCCACTACTTATATTCCATGACTGTAATAACCATATTTTGTGATTCTATTTGAATATACAATTTATGAGAAAACGTATAACACTTTAAGCAAGAGCATTCTCTATTCCCAACAAATATCCACAGCATACATTAACCTGGGCAACGCCGGGTAACCCTGCTAGTATACTATATGGACGCAATTTATCAAAACACAAAATATTACCATAGGCTATCGTCCATAAATTCTAAACTTAACCAAAATTGCCTACATACATGTAGCAGAGACTGTGTTTATACCTGGAAATTATATTGTGTTATATTCACCAATGTCACATATACGCGAAACATTCTACTTTTTCTGCAACCGTATCATCGCGTGTGTCCCTTCTCCCTAATGTCACACATACATGCTGCACACAAAACCATAAATAGCAACATTGAGTGAATTATCAATGCTGAAATAACCGCTGATCGCCTAATGTTTAGCACAAGCACGTGGTGGTATTGGTGAGATATTTTCAAACAATAAGATACTGAAAAGCAGTATTGTTGTGCATTGCGTGGTACATTATTCCAGTTATAAAGTACCGACTGAAGTAATTTGAATTAAATTGTCTACTTAGAAACCGGTTGGATAGCAGTGTGAAAATTGGTCTTGTGCGATGTGCTGTCTCTTTGATGTGATGAGATGTGGCGCTAATGTATGTATTGAAGAGAAGGGTGTTTCTTTTCAGTATTATAAGCATTGCGACATACATGTATGGTTGAAAATTCGGGAAATGTAACAAGTATTTATATCTCAAGGGTATGTAATTCGTTAATTAATAATGATACCCAATGCATACCACGCATTGGGTGGCGAAACATTATACTTTGTGTGGAGCATGCCTTAAATTATTAGTTTGGCCCGACTGTTGAATGTAAACAGAAAACCCGAACATTAAAGACGTCAGCCATTAGGTTTGACTTGCATTGGAGTAACCGATAAATAATTCAGATGGATCTGTTTTAATGATATGTGTACCTTGAAAGATATTTAACAACATACTTGCATATTTCCAATACGTGCGGCCATTCTGGCAGCCATTTCATGGCCGCCATTGTATTATGTTATGTCCGTGTCTGCTCGTAGGTTCATGGAGCTCTCTATTCGAGAGATTTGTCTTAATCGTGCGGTCGCTACATGTTCAAGCAATGTTCCTGTCAAAATAGCTAAATTGGGGAGGGTTATGTTTTTGGACGCCGTTCGAGTACTATGTTACAGATCCTCTTCATCGTTGCATAATTTGATGGAATACTGGCTGTAGTTTCCAATGATATCAAATTTGTGGCCATATCACATACACAAATAATTATGTGGGTGCTGAAAGGAGACCAATTGACTGAATCGATGAATAATGGCATGACGCCTATCAATACTTGCTGTAGTGAAGTGATGAATTTACCGAATCTGGCGACAAATGAATGTCAGTATATCTGATAGAGTGATCATCGGCCAAACGGAAGAACACTGGGTTTGCCTTTTTGTGTTAACGTATTATGCTTTCTACATAGTTAATAATAAAATAGTGTAATGGGTGTGGTGTCATCTATAAATGCATAATTGTCGGGTGGGTACCATTGGAAAGGTCAAAATAATTTTTATTTTCCGGCAACATCCGGATTCTCAAATGTGAATAGTTCAGCCTCACGAAAATTTGTGGTTCCATAAATTAGTGTAAACATATTTTTATTTTCAAATCCAACATAACATAATATACAGATGATACAAATATGCAAATATAAGAGATAAGAGATAATGTATAGAAATGAGGATCAAACAACAAGCCCGAGGGCCAGTGTTCGCGCTGTCGGTAGCCAAATTAGCCAATGGCTAATATTTTTCGAATTTGGCTGATAAAATTTCATTTGGCTAAACTTTTGGCTAAACTTGTTTTGAACCAAAATGGAGACTGAAAGCATGGAGCCAGAAAGTTAATTAATAAAAGCGCTCAATAGATCGACATTCAAGACGAAGTTAGGTGACGAAAGTATTTCATTATTTTCGTACTTATGAAATATCGTACAAAGGGAAACCCGATCAACAACTCTATCAACCAAGCGATCACACAGTGATTTGCAATCATCTTTAGTTTTCACAAGACGGACATTCAAAGACGCATGGACATTAAACCGACCATGGTTGAATTATGACAATGTGAAGAAAGCAATGTTTTGTAAAGTGCATTGACGCCGGTATATAATTTGTTCGTAACAGGCTGTTTTAATCTGGAGAAAGATTACGTCACTCTGCACGAAGTAGCAAAAGGTCATTATTAATTTGCACATTTAATCCCCTAATCCCCCATTCAGCCCATTGTCTGTCTGGTCACTCACGGCGCGCCTGCACAATGCATGTTTATGATGACATTGTATTTATGACGGTCGATGTTTATGAGCACCAAGTGTAAGACAATAGCTTAATCAGCCAAATGTGACGACAGATATTTTGTGGCTATTTGTCGTCAATACCGATACAGTCAAAATAATATGCATGCTTTTATGACAGATTGTAATTTGATAATGGCGTAACAATATTAAGTTATTAGAGTTTCCAGATGTCACTTAGATATTTTCGCAAGGATAAATATTTAATGATTTAAAAACGGATATTGATATAAAACAAAACAATAATGACATTAAGAAGGACAATCCCGGGTTACCCCCCCCCCCCCCCACAAATAACTCTTTCACATAAAGATTAATAAATTTTTAATAAATGATATATATAAAAAAACTTCATCAACATTATTTAAATTATTGTGTATTTTACCTGTGTCTGTTAGATTTTACGTTTTAGTCATTAATTGTGAACCGACCAGAAAACGATGATTTAAGTTGGCCAAAGTTTTTTTTAAATTGGCCAAAAAACATTTGGCTAAAGTTTTTTTCATTTGGCTAATAAAATTTTCATTTGGCTAAACTTTTGGCTAAACTTTTTTTATGTCCAGCGCGAACACTGCCGAGGGCTGATATGAAGTCTTCTCCTCTTTGGCGACATGCCCCTTCCCCAATAAGTGAGGGAGGGGTATCGATCAGACGGGAAAGGATTGAAATAATGTTTTTTAGGAGAAATGGAGATATCTAACTAAGTTTGAGTTAGGGATGTAAACAGGGAGAAGATAGTGTTAGGGATAGCAAGAGGCAGGGAGAGAGAGAGAGAGAGAGAGAGAGAGAGAGAGAGGGGTGGTGGTAAGAAAGTAGAAGACAGGAGGGGGACAGATGAGTCGTGGAATTATGACAATGGTGGGGAGTTTTCAATAATTGAGTTGTTGCATGATAAAAATGATGCTCGTCTATAGTAATATGCATGCGTCAGGCTCCATGGGAGGGGGTCCCATAAATTCGGTGATGGTGTGGGGGGAACACTTCGCCCCCAGTGGTGCCTAGATTAAAAGTGGTGAAACGTGTTTCTGCATGCACTTCTATTTTGAATTAGAGACAACTTTGCACGCCCAGTTGTCTCGCGATTTCCATAAAAAATAATTTGGACTAAACTCCCTTCAAGGAAAACAGTTTGATCTGTAAATCAATACATGTATATACACTTTATCTGGGTGAAACAGGAGCTATTCCCAGTGGATGAGACTTTGATTAACGACACGACAGACGTCCGAAGAGTAGCCGAGGTCCAGTGACTTCGAAAGGAGTACACATTAACGGGGTATGGCGTTAAATGGAAATCCGCAGTCCCGGCATGGAATAATTCTCCAATATTGACATTTATTTCTTGGAAGTCATATCGGGCATTGCCATTTAGTTCATATAGGGCATTGCCATTTGTACGCATGGTGGGGTAAGTATATGACTACGGGTATTCAATAATACACAAGTGAAGCCATAATAATCGCAATAATTGCATCCTGTTAGTCAAAGTATAACAACCGATGAATTATGCGTCATTAAAACTGAATTATGTTGAGAAGGAAAACCGATCGATACGTGAATTGAGGGAGCACTCTGCTGACACTCTGAACGATCGGGGATTAATAATCGCAGCTCACCGGGATCAAGGTAAGTACGCGTTATGTCGCATCTCTTTCTAACTAACCTATTCACGAGATTCTTCGAAAACGTAACTTTTTTAAGTTCAGATTTTTTCAAGAGGTGGTTAAAGGTGCTCAATCCGATTCGATGGTCCCCATATAATCAGATTTCAACAACAGCAACATTTTTAGAAATACCGCTTCAGTTATCAGAATAGATTAATTGCCCAAAAAAAATAATGCTAACCACTGACAACTTTATAGTATAAAATTGCCCGAAACGTGTTATTTATCAACATATTGTTCGACGAAATTTGGCCTTATTATCAACAGAAAGCCTCTTGATTTTAGAGTAATCCATCTTCATCCGCAATTTGGTCCGAGACCGTCGGCTCGTCGACTTTTTTTACTGGGCCACTATTAAGTCTCGATGGTGAAAAATAATAGATTTAAAAAATCGATATCTAATAACTATGAGCTTTGTTATGTGGGTTCCTCGACTCGAATGAACATTTTTTTTACCCCCGAATCCATATAAGTTGTAATTGAGGGGCGCTTAATCGGATTATGCATCTCTAAATGGTCAAGTTATAATGGGGATCATTCAAATCTCCGGAGCAAAAGTTGGAGAGCTAAGATGTTTCCAAGTATAACATGATAATTATGATATGGGAAGTAATAAATATTTATCTGACGGGTTTTTAAATTTTATATGGTCAAGTATTGTAATTATATATATAAAGTTGATATAAATGTACATTGTATTTCACTTTCACGTATTTATTGACATATTTTTGTTATCCTCTGAATATTACAATCATGAGCATGTATATACTATATGTCTATAGTATAATTTGGTTCTGTAAGCCTTCGTGTTTTGCTTTTAGGGTCATACGCACGTTTGTTTTTTGCATTAAACACACATTGAATTTCACACATCCTCATGCTCATTGTATAAAAGCAAGACACAAACAACGGATTTTAAAATATTTGAGAGGATGAAAATATTCTTTTAGTTTTTGATCATCCAGGGAGCAAGAACTGCTAAAATTATTAATAATTTCACATAACAATCCGATCATCGAAGTTAGCTTATTACCTTGGCTTTATGAGAGGAAACTTAATTTGTGTCGTAATGTTGATTTGAAGTTTTAATTGCATGATATAACATCATACCCCTATATATTTCAATGAAGGATAAAGCGGCCATAAATATTTCAGCCTCATGAACACAATTATCGGTATGCAGACCAGTCCACTCAAGCAGGAAGAAATCAACTGGAAATATACCACAGCATTAGATATATCTGGTCATACATCAGGGGATTTGGCTTTGGGCCTGTGACCTAAATCTCATCTTGTTCAAGTTGTATTGATCAGTAGGCTTGACATGCATGGTCTGTTCCAGACTAAGCACAGACACAACACATGTGTTGCAGACAGCCGCTGGCTCTATTGGTGACAATGCGCAAACAGACATTCCAGCAACGGCTGTCAGACACATTTGGAGGCAGATTCCTGTTCATGTTCCTGCCAATAGTATGGCTATGAACCTCACACTGTCTTGTGTGTTAAAAAAAGGTACACATGATGCAGTTGTTAAATATCTTCTCAAATCAAGATGGCTAGGTCTTCATGTAAGACGCACGAAATCATATATATTTCTCCATATATATTATCGACACGGAGATATATATATATATATATACTATATGTATATATATATATTTAATATATATATACTATATGTATATATATATATTTAATATATATATGTATATATATATATATGGATACGTAGTATATATATATTTAATATATATATGTATATATATATGGATACGTAGGACACACCGACACCGCCATGCGCAAGTATGGTTACTGTGTGCTGAAGTATCCCAGAACCCAGCTCTATATGTGTGTGCCATATACATATATATTAGTTTATACTCTGCCCAGGGCACACCGACACCGCCACATGCCCGTATATACCGTGTGCTTTATGTACATATACATATATATTCGTTTATACTCTGCCCAGGACACACCGACAGTATATATACCCGTTCGTACTCTGCCCAGGGCACACCGACACCGCCACATGCCTGTATAGTGGAGTAGATTCAGTAAAAATTTCAAGGCAATTGTTCAAATTGTGACTAAAGCATGAAACTTTGCACATATGTACATATTCACACACTTATTGATATTAGATATGGAGCCACGCTGAAATTTAACTTTAACCCCTCTTTTAAGGGGTTTTCCAAATTTAAAGAGCGTTTCGTGATTAAATAAGTTATTCAATATCGAAATTAATCCTACCATGAAATATGCGAATTAAAATTAGTCATACAGGTAGTCATCCGCATGAGTGTCTGGATTTTGACGGAATTATCGCACGAGATTTGTTGGCGGGGCGATACCTCGTTCCGCCAACAAATCGAGCTTCCATTAAGTTCGATGTTGAGCATCCGTTATTAAAATAATGGATCGGTGTAAAATAGTGTAGGATCCATTATCCTACAGTATTAACAGGACGTGGCGAACAAATGAGTATCCGCTGTCATTACTGGAGAAAACACAGTTTTCAGTGAAACGATTGGGTTTCCGTAGTTAGCTAAGTGCTAGAAAACGCCTCGAGAGTTTGAACATAAAACTTATATGTCTTATAAATGACAACTTTATCGATGCGATTTGCAGATGTTTCTTGCAATAAATAGGATAATGCGTAGCTGACAGCTATTTCATAGAATTCATGTACTTATCGGTGAGAAAACCTTAGTGAAAGATCACCGATCAATGGGACACATCTACCCGTTCTAACTCACTATAGTTGTATGTGCTGCATTGAAAGTACGCAAGTGATCGTGACCGAAGTTCACCGATTTACCCGTAACCGATCCCGGCGGACGGGTATCGCAAACTCTTATTAATAAAGTTGTGGTCCCTCTTATAAGATTTAGTACCAGAAACCACCGAATGCCAGTCTAAATGGCGCATGGACAGATACCCCATACAACGAACGAGTGTGTACTTTATGTAAAGATGCTTTAGGGGATGAATTGCATGTTATTCTAGTCTGCCCATGCCTGAATGATCTGAGATTTAAATATTTGAAACCCTATTACTACAGAAGACCGAACATATTTAAACTAGCCGAATTGTTTAATTGTGGCAATAGACGAACACTGGTAAACCTCGCTTTGTATATTAACAAAGTCCAAAATATAACGTCCATATCCCGCGGATCATAATTCATCATTATTATTTGTTTCTTTATCCTACCCCCCCCCCATTTAAAATTAACAAACAAATTGAAATGACTATATACACATATTATGTACACATATAATTATTATATACACGTGTATATATATTTGGTCAAAAACACTACACTTATATTTCAAATGTACACCAAGCATATGCAATGCAATAATTTATAATATATTAATTGTATTTATTATATTACTCTCAATTATGTCAATACACGACGATGAGTTATACAATAAATTGAATTGAATTGAATTTAACTGCAATGACTGACCAGTCAATTATAAATTCTCAATAAGATCGCATTTCATCTCTCTGTGAATATGGGAATTATACGCACGTTTTTCTATGGACGGGTCACTGTTGAAGATCCAACTCATGTAGTCATGCGCTTGAAGTTGTACAATTGGGTGATTTAAGAACACTATATATTGTATTTCATTTCATTTTTAATATAATTTTGTGACAACACCTGGATTTAAATTCAAATTGCCATCAAGTGAAAACTCACTCACGATGCTTTTGGGAGCAACTGAACACACCAAAAGCAAACTTCCAGTACTGTGAATAGGCCTGTACAGTTGTTCGAAGTTTGATTTTTTTTTATTTCTGAAGAAACCACGTGTACAGGCCTTCTAAACAGTGACTGAGATCTTAATAAATACAAATTTTAATTCATCTATTCTCTATATCACGGTAAGTGGACTAATTAATTCAAAAAATATTTATCACTCAATTATCACTGTTTAGAAATTAGAAGGCCTGTGGAATAAACTAACACATTTTTCCCACAGTGATGTCAGTATTTCGTCATTTGGTTGCGATCTGACGAATGCAATAGCTGCTACTCACAAGAAAAGCACTGCGTGTACAGCGTGTAGAAAACTTTAATCATATTCTGGCTCCAAATTAAACGCAAAGTACTCGAAAACGTGAGTGTTTTATCGAAACATATCTTTAAAACATTCGTTGTTTACATTCGCGCACTGGGGGAAATACGTCTTCAACTTGTGACGTCATTTCCGAAGTTCTCCGAAAGAGGCCGACTATTCTTAGCAAAGAGGAGGGCTTACGCTCTGATTGACGTCGGGAGTAAAATTAGCAACCGCTTCGTCTGCGGTGTTATTTCTTTGAACACTCTAGACTACATTGACCAGATTAAGCGTGGTTAATAAACATATATCGGGTGGTCTTAATTATTACTACCTGCACTTTAATTAACATACTATGCGGTAATACACCTATTAGGAATATAATTCAGGGCGAGGCTCCCCATTGTTCATCAATGACATCACGTAATATACATAACATTACAACCCATAACGTAATATGGTAGAGATGCATATACATCACATATGCAACCATGACCATGCAACCATGACCACATGGGCACTTCATATATACCCATACACCACCAAAGACCATCCAGCTATGCTCCAGGTATGCATATACACTTCAACAATCATGATACAGTCATTCCATGTACACCTATATACATTGCACATAAGCATACAACCACTCTATATATATATGCATACACCCGCAGTCCCATACGTGATCATACAGCCAACATATGCATACATATACACGCATCCGTGACAATAGTCACCCAATGTAGGCATGTATATCCCACACATTACCATACAGTCACTATATATATATATATACTTGTAATACGACCTTGCCTAAACCTACATACAAGGCTCGTCCTGATTGGTCAATATCATGTATTCCCATGGAGACATGAACGTCGTTTTGTGGTACAATTCTAGGTGACACTCCACAGTTTCAACAGGAATGGGCCCAAAAGTAGGGGGCCCATAGATTCATTGAAATTTATCTGGATTATGATCCCATGCAAACCATATAGACAATATATATATGCCTGAAATTAGTACAGAATAGGCATTCAGAATTTGATACATAATTTCCATAATATATAGGCGATCAATAGTTATGGCCCTTGATCTTTTGATTAAAAATGTGATTTTTATTCAAAAAATGACCAAAATAATGCATTTTCATACCCAAAGGGCACGAATACCAGATTTTTTCAAGCATGGTCACCCATGTTGGTTTAAAGGCCTCTGGCTTCCAACATCAATGTGAAAACATTTCAAACTTTCGCCGTTAAAAATACCAGAAAATATTTTAATGCAGATGACAAATTTTGGGTGCTAAAAAATGGACCCAGTATCTAGAGCCACTGTTTCGCAGAAAACGCCACTGCTGTCTGTGGGTGGGGTCAAGGTCACTTGCACTTATTTTTTTCATCAGTCTAGAACACCTTCTAAAATTACACAAATTCATATCCCACCTTGTCTTAATATACATACCACATGAATGGTGCCAGAAACCACTAGCACTTTATATCTATAAAATCACCCCTACTGATCATTCGAAACTATGGGGTGTTACCCTAGATATTCGGAATTGTACCACAAATCACACGGGCATTGGTTAATGTCATGCTATAGACCGAAGAAAGAGACATACACTGACTACCTACTGTACTATACTGAATACACCTCTCCAATAACCATACACATAATCCTTGTATAGCTAATCACCTCACACATGACCATACAGTCACCCCTTGTATACATATGCATCTCACCATGGACACACCACCCCATCACCGTATAGGCTACTCCTTCGCACCATTCATGACCATACAATAACTCCATGGCTACCATTTTGATATACACCATATAATTAAGTTGATTTTTTATGCTAATATGGTTTCACTCTGTTCTGCCTTTTTCCGTTAAAATATATGGCCAGAGTCCCAAAAGACATTTTTGGCAAAAGTCCACACTACAGTACATCATTTAAATGAATTAATCATGCCCCAGAAGGTACAGGGACAACGAGAATGAAACACGTAGTAGTCAGTGGATTAAGTAATATGGTTACTAACCAAGTGAGTTACAATTTGCTAACTCTTGGGAACAGAGAATACTACTCGGGATATATGTAAACGAAAATTACCAAATGTGGTTGCCATTTTGGAAGCCATCTTGAGTAATGTTGTCTTAAAACACATTAGTGTGACGCATTTAAGACATACCAAAAACAATAAACATCTTTGATACCAAAGATAGTCCCATTTACTTGAATTAATGGTCCAGACTCGAAAAGTCAATTTTTGCCAATTTTGATGTCAAGCTTGTGATATAAAAATCCAATAATTCTGGAAATGTCATTGGTTACATTAGTAACACTTAACAAATGTGCATCAAAAATGCTAAAATTTAATGTAGACAGCATAGCCAATTGTATTCGTCAATCACAACTTGTAAGCGATTACATGGCATGCTGGGGCAATATTTACCATTTTCCAGGTTTTGGCCGCCATTTTGGCAGCCATTTTCCGACAAAGTGACAATTTTTGTTGATTGAGTTCAAATATTCGTAATTAATTGTATGCCTCACTTAATTTGCACAGTTCTGTCAATTTCTTGTTAAAATATGACTAGAATCCTAACGGTGATTTTCGGTGAAATGTCATACCGAGTTCTGTATAATCGAATTATTGAGGGATCGGAAGGGACTGGAATCACACGAATGGCATATTTCATTGCTCTAATGATCAGTTAACACGAACAATACAAAATAAAGTCCCATCTCCTAACCAGTTCCATACAGCGAACCTGATCTAGAAGATATTAGTGAAAAAACGTCAAATTTCCTCTTTCAGCCGCCATTTTGACGGCCGTCTTGGACGGGGAGTTCCAGTTTTACCCTACAAATGTGGCATCATATCTCTCAGAGTCATACCTACCTATATGACTAATTTTAATTCGCATATTTCATGGTAGGATTAATTGCGATATTGAATAACTTATTTAATCACGAAACGCTCTTTAAATTTGGAAAACCCCTTAAAAGAGGGGTTAAAGTTAAATTTCAGCGTGGCTCCATATCTAATATCAATAAGTGTGTGAATATGTACATATGTGCACAGTTTTAGTCACAATTTGAACAATTGCCTTGAAATTTTTACTTAATCTACTCCACTATACAGGCATGTGGCGGTGTCGGTGTGCCCTGGGCAGAGTACGAACGGGTATATATACTGTCGGTGTCGGTGTGTCCTGGGCAGAGTATAAACGAATATATATGTATATGTACATAAAGCACACGGTATATACGGGCATGTGGCGGTGTCGGTGTGCCCTGGGCAGAGTATAAACTAATATATATGTATATGGCACACACATATGGAGCTGGGTTCTGGGATACTTCAGCACACAGTAACCATACTTGCGCATGGCGGTGTCGGTGTGTCCTACGTATCCATATATCTATACATATATATATTAAATATATATATATATACATATAGTATATATATATATATTAAATATATATATATACATATAGTATATATATATATATATATATATATATATATACACACACATATAGCTATATATATATATATATATATACATATCCGTGTCGATAATATATATGGAGAAATATATATGATTTCGTGCGTCTTACATGAAGACCTAGCCCAAGATTCTCAAAAACTTGATTGAACTGACAGCCGTTTACAGAAGGCATTCAGGCATTAACACAGGTAAAACCACTGTGTGGAGAAAACAACTCTGAAAGTTTTGAATGCCCGTGTGTAGAACATCAAACGTATGCTATTGTACCAAATTTCCAATAGAAATTTCAGACAGGTTTTGAGAAAATCCATTTTTTAAATATCTGGAAATGAAAATGTGAATTTGATCATTTAACGTGTTGCTAATTTTTGTACGAAAGTCATGGACATATACCTGCGCTGAATCAGTTTATCCGCTATATACGCACGTTTGAACACCACGGCGGAGTATTGCACTTTAACCCAATCTATACTAAATACTCATTGACGAGTAGTTCCTTTGGGAAATGTTCATATAATAAGTTCAACAAACGTCCATCTGAACATCTCTCACCAATTAAGGACTTTGCTAACCCAATTTTCCACAAATTTGATGGAGTCAAAATAAAGGATTATATTAACTTTTATTAGTAATCACAGTAACCAAACCCATTGATGCAAATTTGAAGAGTTTAATTCATGATGGATTATGTTAGAAATACTAAATTTGAAATTTATAGAGGTTTTAAGGGCTTTGTAGACCAAATTTTTTCCAAAATTAAGGACTTTCCTAACCCAATTTTCCACAAATTTTATAGAGTCCAAATAAAGGATTCTGTTCATGTATATTAGTAATCGCAGAAACCATGCCCATTGATGCAACATATTAAGCGTATACTTCATGGTGGATTATGTTAGAAATACAAAATGTGAACTTTATTGAGATTTAAAAAAATAAAATTTACAGGCAATGGTCCAAGAAAAACAAAGTCCATATCTAAGAATCAAATATGGGAATATGTACTGAACACTGTGATGAATGATGTACTACAAATTGTTTTTATATTTCTTAAGTGTTCTTTGAAAAAATTACTTTGAACCAGTTGTTGACAATTTATATACTAACTTCACAATATGGTTGACCGAGAGCCACCAGTTAATGGGTCATCTTTTCATGGCTAATGTCCAGTCTGGTGTGAATTGCTTTTAGCTGGTGTCAACTTCCAGTCTTCCACATGAGTGATTATCCTATGAGTGAGTGGTGACCTACTTACTAGAAATAGTGTGGTGGTCTGGTAGGATCACACAACACGCTCATGTCTGGACACAGACACGCTCATGTCTGGACAAAGACACGCTCTTTATCAACGAGACTGCGGATACGAACGCTCTTTACTATCAAGCGATTAACATCACAATTCCAAGACGGCGGCAGTTGGCATGGAGAATGAGTGCTCGGAGCTTCTCAAAAGCAATGCGACGACATTTAATCTGGATTTTTACCCTTAGATAGGAGTTTGGTCGAAATCCGTCCGGCAGTTTTCCCGGCCATAGCTAACAAACAAACAGAAGTCCCAAAATATATATTAGATACAATGATAAGGTTCACAAGTACGATCTCGGGAAAAACGCACCATCTATCATATTGCTCATAGATTCTCAATATCGTTCAATTCGTTCAAATATATTTCAGTGTATCTTATTGGCCATGAAATTTCCTTTCTTCTGATCTATAATTTCATAATATCAAGCGAAGGAAAGCCGAGACATCGTACCGAAAACTTGCAATATCTACTGGAAATTTGGGAGTAAAACGGGTCGTTAGTCTCCCTGTCCGTCTAATATATTCAATAATTCTAAAAAGTTGTCAACTCAGCCAAAATATGCCATAATGTATGTTATAGGGCATACAAATTTCCTTTCGTTTGATATATAAAATGACGAAGTCTACTTAAGTGAAGTCGACATATCGTACGCGAAATTCGCAAGTTCGGCCATTGTGATCGTAATTATTGAATTGGTATCCGTGTATAATCATTACTTACCGGACAGGGAAACTGACGACCGCTTTTCGTCGGTAGGTTTTGCCAGTTTCGATATATCTCGATCTCCCTTCGTTTGATAATATCGAATTATACACCAAAGGAAAGAAAATTCCATGGCCATTGGCCAATAAGATACAATGAAATATATTGTGACTGAGATGAACGATTTTGAGAATCTATGAGGAATATCATAGATGGTGTGTTTTTCCCCAAAAATCGGACTTGTTGGCGTTCTTTACATATCGTTATCAGTGGTGCATATCATGTTTGTCACCCGTCATTTGTGACGGACAATCCCCTAGTATATGATAATAGCTTTGGTGTATAAATTGATAGCGATCGATTTTCTTATACAGACATGGGAAGCGAATTCGTGATACAATAATCAACATTTTGACGTTTGACACTCGCATATTGTGTAACTGAAAACCCAGATTAAAAACTCGAGTTTTAAGAACCAGACGCGCGTTTTGCATAATTCCACAATTCAAAGAATTTCTCTTGATCTATCTGGCGAAAAAACCCTGAATTTAATATATTCCCAACTTCGTTTCATTGTGTATAGGATCTGAACAGGTATTAAGAGAATACCAAAACAATGGGTATAAATTATTAATTTGAAAGTGATGTGAAACACTCCGGTAGGGCAAACAAATATAAATTGAGAATAATCTTGCTCAAAGTAGTTATATTTTTTACTAATATTAATCCAAAATTGGCAACACACACCGTCACTCTTATATATTTATTAAAGGCAATGACTCTCGATGGCGAAATCGTTTGTGTTCGTTTAGGGTACGTTCATACGTTTAACCCTTTACCCAACAGAACGGCCCTGTGCCAATGCATTCTTGTTTAAACAGTATTTATTTTTCCCTCTATCGACATTCAGATAAATAATTACAATAGATACAAATTTAGAAGAAAAATGGGATTAGGCAACAAGCCATAGGCTTATTTGAAGCCCTCTCCCTTGACAATGGCACAGCCCTACTTGACTGCAAGTCAAGTAGGGGTAAATAATAGAGGCATAAAAAAGATCCATAGAAAGAAGAAATATGAGGTGGAGGCGAGACAAAGGGACAGAAGATAATGTCAGAATTTTAGAGAGATGGTCAGAGAGTACAGAGTGTGAGGTGTAATTATATATCTGAACATGCATATAATTAATTTCAAATAAACCAAAAAGATATATAATAACACATTTCAAGGAAATAAAAAGTATTTATACATAATTTGTGATTGGAAAAATAACGATGTGACCATCTGCAGTGGTCCATCGACCCGACGACCCACGTTGGAGAGATCAATAGCATCTCGGTTTATGATGTACCATGCGAGTTCAATATTGCAATTTTGGAACAGCTTAAGAGAAGTATCGTTGAAAGCGATTACTGGTTATTATAAATTTCTGAGCTGCCATGAAGATTTTCTTATTAGTTTCATAGGATAATTCATCAGATCCCCATAGTAATAATTCACTAGTTATTGTTACATCGGATAGGGTATTAAGAAGTTCTTCTCTGTGAGAGGTATATTGCGCGCATTCCAGAAAAAAATGTCTAGCAGTTTCAATGCAACCACACATGCAATAAGACAAGTCTTTGAGGTGGTTATCTTTTAGATCGCTGTTAAGATTGCTACATCTTAATCTCAGTCTGGTGTGGTAAATTTGAGCTGTCCTAGAATAGCTGGTAAAGTAGTACTTAGGCTTTAATATATCAGGTTTAAGATTGCGTTTGAAATCGCCTATTGAAGTTGCTTCTTTAACAGAGTCTGGGAGTACATTCCACGAACGGACAGACGACGGAAGAAAGGATTGCATATAGTAGTCATTATTACTATCAGGGGGACGTTTCATTGTATTTCTAGTGTTGTGGTCATGTAATGAGTTACTTTCTGGGGGTACCATATTACTAATATAAGGTGGTGCCCTACCGGTTTTCATTTTGAAGAATTGGATCAATTTATGCTGCTTGCGTCTATCGTCAAGATATTCCCACCGGCCTCATCTATCAACTTGGCATTACTAACACTTCGGGTTGCACCGGTAACTATTCTCGCCATTTCATATTGGATGTCTTCAATATCATCTCGTAAGTAGTCCGGACAATTATCCCAAACGGGGGAGGCATATTCTAAAATTGGTCGAATGAAAGTGAAATAAATTTTTTCGAGAGACTTTCTGCTCAGCCTATATTTAAAACGTTTGATCATATTTAATTTTTTCCAGGCTTGTCTCGGTTATTGAATTGATGTGTGTATTCCAAGTGCCACGATCGTCAAAGGTTAAACCTAAATGTTTATGCGCTTGCACATCAGTGATTATGGAATTTCCCATAAATAAAATGGGGTGAAACGGTTGATCATTCTTGCGCGAAACTAGTAGTGTTTCAGTCTTGAGAGGATTAAATTTAACAAGCCATTTTACAGACCAACTGACTATCGTTTCAATATCTCTGTTGATTATACCAGCGGCTATATTAGGATTTTCAACTGTAAGAAAGATAGAGGTGTCATCAGCAAAAAGACGAATGTTGCACACAAGATTTTCAGTTATGTCATTTATATATATTAAGAATAACAGGGGTCCTAAAATTGACCCCTGAGGGACACCAGCAGTAGTTGCACGCCATTCAGATAGTTCATTGTCAGCTGACACCCTCTGCTTTCTAAGTTCCAAGTAAGAAACGAGAAGATTATACACATTTTCCGTAATGCCAATTTTTTTTAGTTTGAGAAAAAGCCCTTTATGCCACACCTTGTCAAAGGCCTTGCTCATATCACAAAATACGCAACGAACCTCTTTGCCTTCATCTAGTGATCTACATATAGAATCATAAACTTCAGTCAACTGGTACACAGTCGAATCACCTCTTTTAAAACCAGACTGGTACATAGAAAGTAACCCGTTTTTATCAAGAAACGTCCACAAATGTTTATATATGCATTTCTCGAAAACTTCCGATAAACAGCTTAACAATGAAATTGGGCGGTAATTCGATAGAATGCTTGGGTCTCCACTTTTAAAAACTGGACATACATTCGACAGCTTCCACTCAGAAGGATAATAACAATTTTCACTAAATGCATTACATAACAGTGTTATAGGTTCACAGAGTGATTTGGCACATTGTTTTAGGACCCTAGGATTTATCGTATCTGGACCGCACGCCTTAGATGGTTTCATACCATTTAGAGCATCATAAACGTCAATTGTCGTTATTTTGAGCTCACCCAGCGTAGGGTTGCCCGTTACTAGTAGAGTTTGTATGGGAAGATCATGTACAGAATCATCTATGCTGGATATATCTCAAAAGTATGAATTTAAAGCATTAACTTTATCTACAGTATGCCACGTGCCAATGCATTCTCTTATATATGCGAGTCGACCATAGGTCGCCTCGCATATATAAGAGAATGCATTGGCTTAACACATTAAAAATTATAAAATTGTTAAAGAATGTAAGAAAAAATGGTAAAAAGTGTTAAAAAAAAGATTTATTTTAGGCCAATGCATTCTCTTATATATGCGAGGCGACCTATAGTCGACTCGCATATATAAGAGAATGCATTGGCACGTGGCATAACTGTAACCATCACAATGTAGTCAATGAGCCGGTTCCAATGATATCCATATTTGTATGGTTTTATTGAGACAGACCCAAGATAATTTAGGCTGTTGCAGCTTTATTTGGCCGTTTTTGGCCGGTTTGTTGGGTAAAGGGTTAAACTATCAAAAGTTGATGGCCATAATATCTTATCCGCATGCTACAAATAATCTCTGAATTGTAAATTACCTTTAACGTGGCTCACCCAATTGTCGCGTTATAACATTGTAATCAATAGCGCAAACCAACTATCAGGGCAGCGTGAACAGATGCTGACTAAGACATTGAAATTCGAACATAATTATGGAAGTGTTTCGCAATGATATTTTCAATGACGATAGACCGATAGACTACGAACTTATAGGATATTTAAAGATGAATACAAAATTGAGCCATATGTCATGCAGACGATCACAAATTGCTCGCGAAAGGTTTTCTAGATTGCGCGTGAACAACCACTTATTGGCAATGGAAAAAGGGAGGCATAAACAACCAGCAATACCATTAGAAGATCGGCTATGTTCCATGTGTGACAAACAATGTGTCGAATCTGAAATTCATTTTAGTTCAAGTTCAAGTTTATTAACATCTCTCCTTATCACAACTGACATAAGAGATAATTATATATAAACAAGTAATAACACATGTGATGATATTCATCAATAAATGAGCTTGGAAGCGAAAATGTATGATATTTTTTGTTTTGTTATTTAAATGTGATCCCAATTATAATCATGAATGCTGTATAAGTCATCGAATATTTCCCCCTCCGTATGCACACATACAAGCGTAAGCTCTCCATGTGGTTACAGCGTGTTTGATATATAGTGCAAGACCATCATTTGTATTTTCATGTTCAGAGTTAAATAATTCGTACAACTTAAATTAATTTGGTTTCGTATAAAAATAGGCGTCAATGTAATTTTTGCGCTCTTCGGTAAAAGAATCGCAGATCAAGACAAAGTGGTATTCATCACCCACTGCATTCCCACACTTACTGCAATTTCGTAGCGCAACATCTGTATTTGTCCATGAGCCTGTTTCAATAGGTTGTCTATGATTTCTAGTCCTGGATTTCATAAGTTGTGTTACAATACGAATACTCAATGATGATAAATAATTTGGCCTACCAAATTCTCGTTTGATTATTTTATAAAAATCACTCTTACTCGATGTTTCGACCTGCCATAGCCACTCATTTATATATATATATATATATATATATATATATATATATATATATATATATATATATATGTCATACACTTTGCGCTTGCAAGCTCCATTAAACCAGTTATTATCATAAACACATTGATATAGCCAATTATCGCTCATACCTAGTTCACAGAAGAATGTACTTTTTATATTGTTAATCCAATCACATTGAAGTTGGCCTGAGCCATGCAAATCATACATCAAGGAGTATAATTGATATGCTAGTTTGCCTTATTTTCCAGCGATTAGTCTACCCCGGCATCCGAGATATCTTAGTTTAATTTTTAAATCAATAGGATATATTCCAAGTTCTCCATACAAAAATATATTGGGGGTAGCTTTCTTAAGACGGCAAATATATTTCAGAAACCAACGTTTAAGTTTGGTGATAACTGTCAAATTTTCGAAGCCCCAAATTTCCAAACCATATGTGAGTATCGGTACAATTGCCTTCTTGTATAGATCCAATATGCTACATAACTCTATCTGAGAACTCCGGGCCTTTGAAATTAATGCAAACATTGCCTTTTTTGCTGACATACAGCGTTCGTTTCTTTCATATGCGAATGTTTCCCTTTGGTGAAAATATGTTCCAAGATATTTATAATGTTTGATAATTTCAAGATTTGTTCCATTGAGTTCAAATCTTGGTATCCTCCGCGGTGATCTTCCGAATATGATTACTTTACTTTTATCATTGTTGTATCAAATATGTTCAGAGATTTCTGTAATTCTTTAGCAGTTGTAGACATTAGCACGGTATCGTCGGCATACAATAATACAAATAGTAAATGTCCACCCTTGTTCCTTCTATATCACTGAGATCAATTCCATCACAGCCTCCATTCTGCATGCAATCTTCCAAATCGTTCAGGTAGAGAGAGAGAGTGAGAGAGAATAAAATAGGAGATAAGTCACTCCTCGTCTACCCCTAAAGAAGTTGAGAAAGTGTTGGAGTAGACATCGTCGCTGGAAACACAGGACTTAATGTTATGATAGATGCTTTTGATAACATTAACAAAAATTCCTTCGATTCTGTGTGATTTCAATTTCTCCCATAATCCATTCCTCCACACTGTATCAAACGCTTTGGATAGATCTATACACGCACAAAACAGTTTCTTTTTTCTCATCTTCAAAAGTTTATGAATACTATACAGTGTGAAGGAATGGTGTATGGTTGAATAACCCTGGTCTAAAACCAGTTTGTGACTCACTCAATAGATCGTTAAATTCCAGATACAGGGATATCTACGGTGGCTGGATGGGGACATGGGAAATTTTATTTTTATTTCGTTTAAACGAGATAACTATCTCGTTTAAACGAGATAGCAGATGGGAAATTTTATTTTTATCTCGTTTAAACGAGATAACTTATCTCGTTTAAACGAGATAGTTATAATACAACAGTTACTAGTGGCCAGTCCAGACGGTTGCACCGGGAATTGATAGGGAACAACTTGTACCCACCCCATCCCGCCGGATAAGACTGACTTCAGTAAAGTTAAAGTGAGGTGCCATACATAGGCATTCAACATAAACCATATCGAGTTTGTTTGCGATGATAGAGAGATTGTAGAACAACAGATCGAACATGATACCATGGAAATCACAATAGAACTACCATACTATGGTTCTGGTCTGATCTGTATTCAGTGCGGTGGGGGAGGTGGGTTTGTAAAACGGTCATTGCGTGTTCAGTACACTGACAAGTTTGTCCGTCATGTTTTACAGGCATTTTCTCATGGAAACCCCCATCATGGTGCGATAATATGTACAGACAAATGTATATAAAATGAATCAGTACCACATATAAGGTTACAATACACCAAATACAAATTAGTAGAGTGATTTCCCCTGGCACGCCCAAGCTAGGATCAGCATAACAAAATTCTGGCAGCTGAATGGTCAATGATACATGGATGAAAAGTGCACGAAAAAATGCCCAAAAGTGTTTCCCATCGAGAAACATCAAATATAGCCACATGGTAAACGGTCTGTGCAAATGGCGAATGATTTATGGGAGGTGTTTGTGTTTTTTTCGATGTCATTTTTTTCTCAATTTTAAGGGTAGTGTGACGTTTGTCAAGCTGCAGTGTGATCCAGCACGTTTACAAGTACTTTTGGGCACATTTCCGTGTGTCTAGAAGGACGTTCTTTAATTTATTAAATACTCGTGCATGCAGGGTCAACCCTTTCCTGCGAATACAGGCCAGCGGGATTTGTTAACACTGAGGCCTATATAAATCATTTGGTGTGTTGTAACCATAATCACGTGGGAAGAAACAACTGTGTAGTTCCGCTATAGTTTTGGGTGCTATCGGTATTTGCCTGTATCTCGCAACAATTAATCATACAGGCATTTTAAGGTTATGTATGTTAGTAGCATCTTTACATGTGGGACTACAGAAATGTTACTTCTCATGTCGTTAGTTTGGTAAATATACATTGTGTATGCGTGTTACCGTTCATATTCTGGTTTTCTACCGAGAAAATGCCTGCAAAAAAGTCCGTGCAAACTTGCCATTGTATGAACGTACCCTTATCGCCGATAGTTGCGTCCCGAATCGAGATGTAAATATTTACAATTGAGCGTAGTTCAGACGATGTTTTATATGGAGTGTGCAGTCGATTTCTTTGATTTTTTTTGGCGATGTTAGCAGAATGCTACATTCCACAGGTTGGCATAGCGCCGGAGTACTAACTGATAAATTTCACGCACCCGAACGCGTCCATAATATGTCTTTAACCCTTTACCCAACAAACCGGCCAAAAACGCCCAAATAAAGCTTCAACAGCCTAAAATATCTTCGGTCTGTCTCAATAGAACCATACAAATATGGATATCATTGGAACCGGCTCCTTGACCACATTGTGATAGTTACAGTTATGCCCTGTGCCAATGCATTCTCTTATATATGCGAGTTGACCATAGGTCGCCTCGCATATATAAGAGAATGCATTGGCCTAAAATAAATCTTTTTTTAACACTTTTTACCATTTTTCTTACATTCTTTAACAATTTTATAATTTTTAATGTGTTAAGCCAATGCATTCTCTTATATATGCGAGGCGACCTATGGTCGACTCGCATATATAAGAGAATGCATTGGCACAGGGCCCTTCTGTTGGGTAAAGGGTTAAGAGATGGGTAATATTTTGTTTAGGTACCAATAACGGCTAGACTAGTTCCTAATTTGGTGTAAACAATATTTATTTCAAAAAATCAAACATATAACACAGACACAATATACATGTAGATACATAGAGATTTATGAAGAGGATTGGACAACAAGCAAAATGCTTTTTTAAAGTCCTCTCCTCGTGGAATAAATGTTATCTCAAGTGATAGAAATATCACTTGAGGTAAAGCAGACGGGATATATAGTTTTGTTTGATTGGAATGTTTAGGATTGAGATACGGGTATAACATTGTAATACGGAAGTTAAGGGTGAGGGTGAGAGATAGAGAGCATGAAAGAAAGAGAGAGAGAGAGAGATAGAGAGAGAGAGTGAGAGCGAGAGAGTGAGAGAGAGAGAGGGGAGAGAGGTTTGACACAACATACATTCGATACCAAAATAACACAACAACATCCGTTCAGTGGGGTGAATTGTATTGTATAATTATGTATTATCTTCTCATAATATCATGTAACATGATCTACTTGAGAAATAAACATTTGAACTTGAACTTTGGGGGAATCACTTGCACGAATACGTCACGACCACGGAGGAGAAAAAGCGGTTCGTGCAAATGGAATCCATCCGAGTCACCTGAAGTGATCTATGAGAAACGGCCACTATAGTTCCTAATTTCATACAACAACCCAACACCAAACAGCGTATTGTTTTGACTCAATAAGAGAGGAAGCTTTATTTGTGTCACATTATTGATCTAAATTCTAGAAATAATACGGCTTTAAATCATGCAGTACACTGACTCAATACTTGCTTGTAAAAAAATCACTATAAACGCTATCAGTAAACAGTTTCTGTTTCCCATACCATTAATTCTCCGCTCAAGTGCTAACGAACGAACATATATCGTTGGTCACAACACATCGCGTTGGTTTGTTAAACGATGCATGTATGCGCATATGATGTGATTAAATTTGAAGAGGCGTTGAGATTATAGATTATAATATGTGTTTGTAATCAGATGGTAATGATGGACCAACAGGGCTATCACAGATCAGTTAATGCAATGTTCGGAGAAATTTGCAATTAAAAATTTATACAATTCTGCCAGATTCTGCGACTGTTTACGTGAATAGATTTCACATCAAATGTCAGAATCCCAGCGGACACATTATGATACACGATCGACATGCACCATTCACTATAACCAAAACACCATGAACCATTCGGATAAAAGTCCCAGTCATCCATAAATTGCACGCAAAAAGCTTCGGCAAATGTTCCGTGAACATCATATTTTATTAAAAGAAACGAAATATTGCTGGTTCCGCTTATAAAGTACACTCAAACTCGCTACATGACAGGGTGGGAGTGGGGGTGTCTCGTCGCCAACTTTTTCCAAAGCAGTTGGAAATTTGAGACCAAATATAGGTTGAACATAAGTGGTGCCGCGAAGAGATAAATCACCAGTAAAGACCCGGTGAGATATGACGCTATACAATTAACCCTATGACGGGAGATGCACTGGTGCAGCTGACTGATAGCCGGTGTGCATCCTGATAAGTTTCTTCTTATGAAGGCCGTGGTTGAGTTTGCCTTTGCACACATTTGGTTGATATGGGTGTTCCAACTCATGTCATTTTGGAAGGTGATCCCCAAGTATTTTGCCGTTGTAACAGAGTTGAGCTGTTTGTCATGGATGTAGTAGCGACTTTTGATAATGTTCTTCTTCTTGTTGGTGATGGTTATAGCCTCGCATTTGTCATCATTGAACTTCATTTGCCATTCTCGCTCCCAATTCTGCAGTTGGTCCAAATTTTTTTGAAGTTCCAAGGCATCATTCTCCGACTTGATGGATCTGTACAGCAAACAGTCATCAGCAAATAGACGAGGTGTCGCTGTCACGTGTTTGGCTAAGTCATTGATATACATCAAGAAGAGCAATGGTCCCGTCACATCTCCTTGGGGCCAGATGTTACATTTGCTGAGCTTGAGTGTTGACCCTCAAGGACGACTTTCTGACTTCTTTCCGATAAGAAATCACTTATCCAGTCTAAGGTGTTATCTCTGATACCATATTTCTCACATTTGAGCAGAAGCCGTTGGTGAGGCACCTTGTCGAAGGCCTTCGAAAAGTCCAACAATACAGCGTCAATCTGTTCCTGCTCGAAGATACCAGTCAATAGAAATCAACATGACATCTTTCTGAACACGGGTATGGCCGCTGTCAGTAAATTTGCTGGTTCTCACCTGCACTTTCTGAATGGAAGAGTGATTAAGATTATCGACCTACATATGTATAACCGTAATGGCTAATTAAGCGATAATCAATTACATTACAATATTCCGTTAATTGAGAGCTTATGTTTAAATTATATGTTCTTGAAACTTACCATTATTATCAATAGCTCACAGTATCAATAAGACACTATATGTGTTTAAGAACACAGTAGAATTCTTCCTATATTGTGATCATCCCTGCTTAAATGGTCCTGCTAATTTGCTATGCACCAGGTGAGTCATTCTGGATTACTATGATGCTGGTAGGTAAAAGCGATGCTGTTAAGAAAAAATAACCCTTATTTTTTCTAAAGTTGTCAATTATGCGGTGTATTTACACGAGCGACAGAAGCAAAAGACAGTGTCTGTGTGGAAAATTCAAGAACATATATATGCTTTAAAATATTTTAATAATGGTAGCCCTGGTGTTTGTAATACGGCAGGAATAACCCCCTCAATGATGGCCGGTTAACAACAACCAACACAGCCACTATTAACATGTTTTACAACGCACATATCTTAAATGTATTCTACACATATGAATCTTCCTTGGTTAGTGTTCAGAGCAGCCAAACACCACGAAAGTGACAACTTTCAATAAAATAAAGGTACGTTTTCTTAACAACATCGATTTGCCATATACCGGCATGATAATAATTCAGCAGGACCCACCAGCATCATAGAAAATTAGTAGGACCCACCAGCAGCAATGCAAATTAGCAGGACACACCAGTATCATAGCAATTCAGCTGGACCCACCAGCATCATATACAATTAGCAGGACCGCTTAACCAGGGGTGGTAATGTGAACGCCGATAAGTATAGGAAAAAAATCGTACACTGTTGATGTTCATGTTTATTAAAGATGCCCTGTCCGATTTGCCAACAATTGAAGACCGTTTCAGGAAGCTCCAGTCATGGAAGGTTTTATATAATGTTGTCATTTTCGCGGTGCTTGCTAATCTGAACTATTCTTAACACACTGCTATGGTGCAAACTGGTGCTGTTAAGAAAAATTACCGTTATTTTATCTGAAGTTGTCATATTTGTCATTGTTTTGTCATTTTCGCGGTGGTTGCTGAACGAATCGAATACAAATACATTCATTATGTGTATAAAACATAATGCATATATGTTATGCAATATTTTAATAATGTGTTAGTTGGTTGTTGCAAACTGACCATAATTAAGATGGCTAGTTCTGTTCCTTTCCAAGCAAGCACAAGCGCAGCCATTGTTGACATATATAAGTAAATCGATTTATGTTTCATATACCCTCTGACTTTTCCTTACTCCGTCCAGATTAGCCAAACACCGCGAAAATTACAACTTTAGACAAAATAACCGTACTTCTTTTCTCAACAGGATTAGTTTACCGTATCAGCATCATATCAATTCAGCAGGAGAACATTATAACAAACTAAGAGATTGCCCGTCAAAATGACGGGTAAATACATGTTCCTTATTACTTTCTGGTATTCGCGGGCTTGAACAAATATTCATTTCTATTAGAAATGGAATGGCTTCTCTTTTTTGTCACTGGTGGCGTGGGAACACTTTATTACACTAAGAACTGTATATTTACACCAAGACAATAATATATAGGCCTCTACATGCACAGATGGAACGCAATAAAATCAACATTTCTTGCCTTTTACTATACCAACTGAAACAGGCTTGCTGTGATACCTACATGTATATAAGGGCCATGTTTGTGGCCCCTTTGCGCTTCGCGCCCATTTTGATCTTATAATGGCTCCCGAATACAGGCTGCTCCCTTTGGGAGCCTTTATTCAGCGGCGGAGGGCCCCTTTGTGAGCTTCTCATATATATATATATATATATATATATATATATATATATATATATATATATATATAGGGCCAATGGCCCACTTGTATGCTGCCCATACACAGGGAACTGTGGCCCCATTGTGCACATTTTTTATCTGAAACAGGTTCCAGTCCGGAGACTTTATTCAGCGGCGGAGGGGGCAGCGGCCCCTTTCTGCGCTACCCATATAGGGGTCGAAAGGGCCTAAATACCCACATTGTGTGATTCGCACACACGCGTAGGGGCAATGACCCGTGCTTCGCTACATTTTTGTCTAGTGGGCATGATATATTTGAAGGTAATCTATGCAATTTAATGCAAACTATCATATTTGACAATGGTTATGATACATATTTGCCCGAAACGCCAAACATTGAAATGAGCATTAGTGATTATAGACCTCCCATTTACTAACGGTCGAAGTCAATCTTAGTTTACACCAAGTTTGACTTCACACACCAGCACTGGCTAGTATCTGCACGCCAACAATGGTTTTATAATACATATAAAATATAATGTGCTGCGAACTATGTGAATTATGTCATGGTTTCATTATAAATGTCATCATTGTAACATCTGCATTATGCATGTAGCTCGATAAAAGGAGCAAGCAGATGTTCATTTTAAAATTATAAATTGCCTGCATAAGGAGAGAAAGTGAAAATGCAAAACATATTTATTTGTGATAAACATCACTTTCAAGTTTATTTGTTGCCCCCCCCGGTAATTGCGGAGAACTATTGTAATCAGCGGCGTCAGTTCGTTCGCGCGTCCGTTCGCGTGTCAGTCCGATTTCTTGCCAGGCTGTTAACTTCAGTTCAAATTATCCGATCAAAACGACACTTCGTATGTGGAATGACAAATACATTATTGATGTCAATTTCAATTATGGTTCTAGTCCGATGATCTTTTTCTCTGATTTGTGACTCTTTTTTTCACTTAGAAATTGCTATGTTCATGTTGTTCCGGATAATAACTCCGGTGAATAATATCCGAACGGAACGAAACTAGGCACGAGCTATAAACATTACACTATTGAGGCCGAGTTCCAATATCGTTCCGGGCAGATGATTTTTATTAGAGCTATAGTCCTTTTCAGACCTATAAATTGCCATTTTGGTGTTGTCCGGATAACTCCAGTTAATATCAACTAATCCCAACTAAACTTGGCATCAGGAATATCACCATCACATTGTTCAAGTCAACTTTGAATGTGGTTCAGATCTGGTGATTTTTGACTGAGCTCTCTCCATTTGTCGACTATAAGAATATAAACAGAATTTGCCGATTATTATTCCATCATGTACAAATTCCACACACATTGTGTTTTTCTGAGCTTGTGTCTCATGTAGTTGCTGTAGCACACTTGGCGACATGGTTCCATGACGTCTTGATTTATGTATCTTCCGGTTATACTTGTATTTAGGTTTTAAATCCGCATATCTCACATGTTGTTTCGTTGTCCACCCGAACAGACTCTACTATATACGGGTGCGATCTCAAATGATGACATTTTGGACAGAATGAATACCTCGTTCGCAGTTTGTGCCATGTTTATACATGCACACCGTACATGCAAACGGTGCGTTGAGCGGACATCACGATGTGGACATGGTGTTATCCGATTATTGACCTGATTTGCAAATAGGAAGGCCATTATAACCCCAGTGCATGAACGATGTGGTAAGGCCATTGCTGGTGAAATTATTGGCAGCAACGCACGTTTGTTCACGCCCCATGCAGTTTCGGCGAATATTTAAAAAAAATGTTGATGACCCCCACCCGTCCCAACGCCACAGCGCTCCATATATAGAGAGCATTTTGGACTATTCTATTGAAGTTTATGGTCGCTGCCATCCATGTGGTGAAATGAGTCGCAATGGCAAAATTATGTCACTTGTTCTTGTAGGATAACTCCATGCAAATTCAAGAACCAACCGATTAATCAACATGTATATGTCCAATTTAAACAACTGACATTTGTTCAGGATACAGCGGGCCTGGCTGTTTGACAGCTGCAAAAAGAGTCGCATTGCTGAAACCCACTCCCTTGAATCAACCAAGGGGATCCATAATCCGATATCTGCAGGAATGATAAGAACAATTTAGGGAATAAAATATTTATATAGATGAATATCTTTCATGCTCACAAGTTTATGATCACAACTAAATTTATTGGAAACTGAAAACAACAATATTTTCACAAAGATATTGTATTGATGCCTATATTCGTTGACCAGCATCTATAATATGAAGGCAACATTATACTTACATTGAAACTGAAATGAAAGGAGCCAAATGTGTAACCCGTGCAGTAGAGTAATTACCACCCTCCTTATTTGAAATGTATAGGAGTTCCGGGGAGCTGGACCATCAAGGAATGGCTTAAAAGGTTGCAAAACATTTGCCCTAACCCCTTTTGTGTATTATAGATATCAAATAAATTTCAAGTCAAGCTGGAGCAATTAATATCCTTAAAACAACCTGGCCTGACTTCGTTTCAGCACATTCCATTGTAACGAATAACTACCAGGGGATCGCAGTTTACAAGTTAGTTCATCTTAATTGTAGTCAGTCGATCGTATTTGTCTCGTTTGTTGACCATTATCGAAAACAAAACACACAGTATGTGTCGATTTATGGGCTACAAAGTTGTTTCTTTCTTGAAGGCGACAGCGCCAATTCGCACGACAGTAAATATATTGTGATTTGTAATTTGCCGTACACTTAGCATTTAACGTTTAAGTATGATTGTGTGTAGATCCGCTGACTATTACCATACAAATGACCATCCTTTCTTCGTTGGTACAATCTCTTCAGTAACACATTGATGACATTGATGACTCAAGAAGATTGAAGAGAGCGTATTAAATATAAGAGGCGTTTCAGCTCTCATTATTGATATTTTCCCGTGCAGGACAGTGTGGCTAATTGGGTCGTTGTCGTGATGTTTTATACATACATGTAGATGCACACCGTGTGTATTTATGTATACATATACATACACACCAGTCTCGCGTGGTGTCGCGTGACAGGGTCATTGCCGTAGTGTTTTCTACATAAATGCACACGAGTTGATATTTTTTGTAAGTTCATTTTCTTCCGTTCATCGATCAAACAACCATGCAGTTCTTTCGGTCCCTGTTTAATACCGGTACTACGATCAATATGCGACCGATGATCAATTCTATTGCAGTTTCGTCATTGTGATAAAAGAATGCCTTTATCAGAACTACTGAAGAAATTAGTCTGAATTGAGGCAGACGGCAATTATTTACGGCAACAATTCAATCTCCCGCCGACTGAGACTGGTGTGCATTTATGTATAAAACGTTACGACAACGACCCCATCAGCGACAGTGTGCAGGAACGCGCTATCATTGAAAAGTACTTCGAGTGCGTTGAACCGGTCAACTCTTCGTTGATAATCTACCAAGGCCATTGTTAGCGAAAGTATTCAGCGAGAGACTTTGTCAAAATTATTACGCATTATAAATGAAATTGATAAAATATTCTAACAGTGGTATACTATCAAGAAGACAAAATTGGCAAAATTCCTGCATAATTTCCGGTGTCGGTGTATTATGTTTGGTCTCAAAGTTTGCTTAGTTGGAATGTAGTACCTAAAATGGGGATCGAGATTCAGGGTGAGGTCTGGAGTTGTGAGTGGACAGATATCACGGAGGGGATGTTGGTCATATGGCGAGACTTTTGATAACAATATGGGAGAATACATAGGCGAAGCTATAGGCTTATTGGGATTTTTAAAGTTTTCCGTCAAAGGGATCTACCTGCGTGCTGCTAAACAATTTATCATTTAGAGTATTGGATAGGTTGCTTTGACCGAAGAGGATATCTTCAACCCTATCAACACAAAATTCCATTTAGCCATTTCTTCAAATAATTGGCACTAGAAGAAAAAGTGCAAAGCGTCGTCAATATAAAACCCACATTGACAGTGGGCTGTTGTGGAAATATAGTTTCCAAGTTTATCAAAATTTAATTTATCTATTGTGGCCCATTATATAAATGAAGAATAGTATGCACACCGGGTTACATGAAATAATGTTGAGCGCATATGCACTGCCTCTCAACAATGTCACAGCAATCATGTTTTAACATCCGTTTGGTTGTCTGATAAACAAATCCAAATACAAATTCGCAACCAGTATACACATACGGAACAAGTAGAGGCAATTGTATAAATGTTGGCCAAGTATCAACAATGTGTCTACTGAACAGCCTCTATAAGATATCTCAACACAACTGTAAAAGATAAAACGTCAATTTGCTCAATAGTTCGTAACATGAATAGATATAATTTAAACATTATTACACGAAGCACAATTCCGTGGAGTTGGTATGTAGATGGTATATAAGAATGCACAATGTCAAAATCGAATTTCGTCCAATGATTTTTCAAAGAGCTTTGCTGATTGTTCAACCTATATAATAATTCGCAGTTAACAAGTGTCAACAATTTGTCTACTGAACAGCCACCATCAGATATCTGAACACCACTTTGAAAAATAACGCCCATTTGCTCACTAGTTCGCAACGTGAATAGAAATGATTTCTCGTAAATATGTTCAAGTATGAACACAGCCAGGCGGTCGATGACTTACATACACTCGAGCCAAAACGTCCGCTATTAAGAAGTCTGAACAAGGAAGTTCATGCTACTAAAGCAAAATAATTGTTGCTTGAATTCTTGAAGCGACATTCAAATTGACGTACGTGATACTTGTGAAAATGGGAGAGTCACTCGTTTCTATTCCCAAACGATTTCGTTAAAAAGCTGTGATTCAGACTCAACGCACTCTTGTGTCGAAGTGCTCCAATCCCAATCATCACGCCTGTGGTTGCACTTTCTTTGAGTCATAGGACATATCTCCAATAAAATGGAGATAAGAGCTCGGTAAGTTTTGTGTCCCTGTCCTCATCCCTGCATGACGGGGACGACGCCACAATGCAACATATGTATCCTTAAACCACAGCATTATACTCTTACCTATACCATGGAGATCACCACACATAAGTTTGTTATAAACCACCAACAATAAAAGTGTTCATTAACTCTGGGGCAATTTTTTCCCATCGTCCCTGATTCGAGCGGTGCGCCATTTATGTATCTGTAAACGACGTATTAAAATTATATGTACTAGAGACCTTTCGCAAAATCACGAATACGATTACGGATATGCAAATATCATGCCAGTATAAGTCCAAAATTTTATTTTTACGCACGGGGACGTAATATACCCCACTCAGTTAATTATGTGCAGATGTGTCAATAATTAGCTTTGGGACGCTCTAACATTCTCCGTTCATACAAAATTACCTGCTATCAATAAAATATGCTGTTGTTGTAACTGTGGTATGGAAGCCTAAACATATATGTAATCAATCAAACAGCATCTCTGGACACCCCTGTATATCGGGTCACATTAAGATCAATTAGAAAATTGTTGTAAAGTCGTTATAAAAAATATGTAATTTTTCGACCAAAACGTGTTTGGGGAGGGGTAGCTAAAATCAAGTATCTCGCAAACCGTTCAAACTTTCTGTTAACTTCTTTATCCGTATGCTTGTTAGATAGCTACTCACCATATGGATTAAATATGTTGGCGTTATTGCAATATCCGTTTAAATGATAATGTTTGAGAAAAAAATATTTCCGTGAAAAAGAGATTTTTCAGCAGAAAATAAATGTTTCGGCTCCAAATGGCAGGAAAATCCAAATTTACCAAAAACGTTTTTCCTATAAAGTAGAGATATGGTATGATATGGCAATATTAACACAAACAATCTTGGCAAATAAGTTAGAACTTCGCCACAGCGTTCGCCTGACCAAAATCGTTAATTTCTGGAAAAATTGACTGGTGGGTGTCTTTCATCGTCGATTTGACAATAGCCACCACCTGTCACGAAATTTTTCACTATCTTCGTGAACAATATATGTTTCTCCTTTAAAAAAAATTGGTTTCAACTTGTTCTACCGTGGGTAGGGGTACCATACCACTTTTGGCGTTTGGTCGCTGCACTATTTAGTCTCATTATATTATAATATTACTCTCGACAAAAGCCAGGGGCCCGTGTATGTATTTAGGGGTGACGCATATTGGGAGGGGGCCAAGTTACATGCCCTTGTGGTTCATAGTTTGGGTTAATTTATATTAGTTTCAACATTATTATGAATATTTCACGTTCAAAAAGTTAATTTATTTCATCAATTATTAGAGCATTATATACATGCGTGCGTGTATTCATGTTTCCGAGTTTGTTGAATAAAATAATTTGTCCGCAATTTTTATAGTTATTTAGACTTGACGTGTTTTCACGAAAATAATAGTAAAAATAGGGAAAATGCAACAGAACAGTTCTTAGTCCAAGGTATATAACTAAGAGAGGAAGAGAGAATGTATTCATCAATATATATGTTTTTGACGCACATATGCCAAGTAACAATTAAATTGTGAACAATATACACAGTTTGGTATATTTGGTATAAAAATAAAATGATTAAAGTTAGAATTTGGTCTCGTTGCTATGGTAATTTAATTGCATAGCAACTGTTGTCGTGGACAACACATTTGACAACTTAATCAACGTGAGAGGAATGGGGAGGGAACCTTTAATGTGGACACAAAGTTGCTGGCAGTCTTAGCCCTTTCATTCGAAAATGTTATAAAAAATGTTTTTGAGTCCAATTTATGCAAATTTGGCATATCTAATTTGACCTTGACACTTGACCTTGACAGAGGTAACTAGAAAATTGCCAACAATGATTTTATTTATCGGGGTATCCCATAGCACACTATTAACATTGTTGGCATATGGTACTAAAAATGTTTAGCAAAAATTGTTCTAGCCACCTTTTCTCTGACCAGCCTCCCGACTAATACACAGTGATAGTGCTCAACGCAAGTGTGGGTTTGTTTGCGACGTCACATGACGTCATTTCGACAAACGTCATAAGAAATAGTGTCTCTTTGATACGGCGTTTAGGGACCATGTCCAAGTTACACACATAGATAGACAGGCAAGCACGCACGCAAGCTCGCACGCGCACGCACACACCCACCATCTCTCACACACACTCACACACACACCCACACGCACACTCTCACACACCCACACAGACGATGCGTTTCATATATAGACTCGGAGATTGCCCGTCAAAAATGACTGGTAAATAAATGTCATTTGTTACTTTCTGCGTGGTGTTCGCGTGCATGACCAAATTCTTATTTTTGGCCTACAGTATTTAGTAATTAGAAATGGAATGGCTGATAGTATGCTTCTCTTGCCACGGCATGGCGGCGTGGGGACACTTTATTTCACTGATAAATGCACTCATGGGCGTGGTTTGCTCTATAAGGCGGATTCGTCAGCTGATAGCAACGGCATAACTGATGAGAGGAGCCCAGTAGATGGGTGGATATCCAATATGACGGACGCCTCGCACACCAACACCTTCAGAATTCTTGAGGACGAACATTATGGATAATTAACTTTCATTTCCCTATATAATCGATCCACTGTACGTGTAGGCCTAGTTCGTGTGCGACATATGGATATATACTATATGCAAGTATTGTCTAAGGGGATTAATGCCGATAGTGTAGTAAGAAAGGTTCTGCAGGTCCTCTGGACGCCTATCAATTCTTCAGTTCGATGGTCTTCGGGTCACAACATTAACATTTAAAATAGCACCCAGTTTCAACGACGATTGAACGTTCGATACGCACGACACTTAGGGATGTCACACAACGTCCCGTCACCTTCTTGCACTCAATGCGACAAATTAATTTAGCATCCATTTGCAACAATCTAGCCTTCACTTTCTTGCACTCAACGTGATGTGACCAATTAATTTAGCGTCCATTTGATGACTGGTGATTTGTTGTTGGTGATTAGTGATTACCGCTCCCGTTATCCTTTCCTAGATATCATGCCATGTCGTGAATTATGAATGATTGTCGTTTTCATTGACACGTTTGCGTCTGAAATATATTTCTGAACAATGTAAACTAGTAGTTAGTTTCGACGTTGTGGAATATTCAAGCCTTGAAATAGTGTGTCTGTCATTTGTAGAATGAGGTTCCCAGAGGGTGGATTTAGTGATGCTATCCCGCATAGTGGGCTAGCATCACCAAATACACCCTCTGTGAACCTCATTCTGCTATGCGGGGTATAGCATCACTAAATTCACCCTCTGGGGACCTCATTCTGCACATGACAGGCACACTATTTCAAGGCTTGGGAATATTTGGAGTTGACTGAATGTTCAAACCAGGTTTTGTTAATGCCCGAGTACCGACGGTTCCGGCAAGGCATGGTGCCAACTGAAAAGCCTGGTTGGTCTATGTCATCAATCACATAATACGTACACGATTATATAGCGAAAGATACTTAATCAGGATTCATGATTACTTAGCAATCGATATTTAAGCGGAGTGCCACGTGAGGTTATGATTATATTTAGAAATGAGTATCCTGAGTTAATCCGAAGGGTGATTTTGTCCGATATAGTACGTAAGCTAGTATAGTTATTGTTATATGTGTTCTCGGATCTAGTATAAACTTCCTTTCCCCAGTGATTGTAATGATAGGGTTAATTGTATAAATACGCACAGT
Source organism: Siphonodentalium dalli (assembly GCA_032622095.1). Classification (NCBI taxonomy): domain Eukaryota; kingdom Metazoa; phylum Mollusca; class Scaphopoda; order Gadilida; family Siphonodentaliidae; genus Siphonodentalium; species Siphonodentalium dalli. The sequence goes on from CP136063.1 coordinate 252,318,295, forward strand.
ACGTGGGAGATGTAAATGATATAGTATAACAACACACAAGCATAATTAACAAGATCATATTCTTAATTGGTTATGACTGCCATGGTAGCAACCATTGTATAAGTGAGGGAGGATCAAACCACTATCATCCTATAGTAAACAATAGTATTACCCAGTACACGCCATAGACAAGGGTATCATGATATCACAGACCTTATTTGGAAGCATGATACACCAACCTTTGGAATAACTACTCGTGTCCAGAAATATAGAGACATTCCCGCTTAGACTATCGAACAACCAACTCCTCTGTCCATCTACCTAATGTGCTTATCGGCAGAGACTTATTTAACCCTTTACCCAACAAACCGGCCAAAATCGGCCAAATAAAGCTTCAACAGCCTAAAATATCTTCGGTCTGTCTCAATAGAACCATACAAATATGGGTATCATTGGAACCGGCTCTTTGACCACATTGTGATGGTTACAGTTATGCCATGTGCCAATGCATTCTCTTATATATGCGAGTCGACCATAGGTCGCCTCGCATATATAAGAGAATGCATTGGCCTAAAAAAAATCTTTTTTTTAACACGTTTTACCATTTTTTCTTACATTCTTTAACAATTTTATAATTTTTAATGTGTTAAGCCAATGCATTCTCTTATATATGCGAGGCGACCTATGGTCGACTCGCATATATAAGAGAATGCATTGGCACAGGGCCCTTCTGTTGGGTAAAGGGTTAACATATAAAAATATCAAACCGTCTGGACTCTTCATTGTTCCCGTTCACGACCAACTCTACATTCACCTCTAGACTACGGGACATGGTAACTCTATATCGAAGGGTGATAACTCTATATAGAACGTACTTTGACGAAATACGAATGAAATAATGTACAACACCACAACTAATCAACTTCCTTTGATCGCCTTTTCTAATATCTCCTAATCCAACCATAGAAAAATAAACGTTCTATGATACACCTTTTCTAATATATCCGTTATTTTGTAAATCCTAACCTCATAATCCCACCCACCAAACAGAAAACGCTTTTTATCAATACCATATATTTCGTGCATAGATATAACAGTTGATATTCTTTATCATTACCAAATATATCGTGAATTGATTTAACAGTGAGCGCTCTTTATCATTGCCATATATATCGTGAATAAATCTATGAACAAAAAGCTCTTAAAATTACAATGTGTATAGACCGAACAACGAATGCTCTTTATGATTGCCATATATATCGTGAATATGTCTAACAACGAACGGACTCGCCCATATAAGGCCCAGAGAGGATAGCCACCCTGGTCAAGAACATTGTCTATGATGACCGTGGGTCCCGTTGAATTGCCACGATGCTAATAAGGCCAAACTGATGCTGTTACGAACATTTGCCTTTTATTTTTCTACGCCATTGTTAAGGAAGGACCACACCAAATCCACCACAGATAACAAGATCGATGAATTTATTCACGAAAACATACAACGCATGCATGCTTCAATCTGAAGTTGCACAATCACACGAACAAAATCGGTCTCGACAAACAGCACCCACACACGAGCGTCCACACACAACTCTATCATAACATATAACATACTGGCGCTAAATTTGTCATTTTGTTAACATCATTAGTTTGCCACCAGCATCATAGCTAATTAGCTAAACCATTTAACCAGGGGTGGTAGCTCTACACGAATACGATTTTCCACTGGGTCGCAGCCATATTGGATCCATCCAGCCCCGTTCCGTATTTTATGCTACATGTCAAAGTTAGTTTTTGAATATTCATGATTTTCATATATGGACATATATTCCAGAACTTTGACATTTTTAGCACTAAAAACGGAAAGGGGCTGGGTGGATTCAATGTGCCCGCGACTCAGTGACAATTAATGCGTATATTTCCGAACGTCGAATTCCAATTGCATGGTACTTATGCACTTGCGTATATCGATTTTGTAAACTTGCAATTGAAAAATGGCCTGGTCATTTATGAACGCATAATACTTCAGCCTGAGCGATGTTCTATATAAAATTCATTGATGGGTAGTAAACTGGATGATATGACGGACAAGATTAACAATCAGGTTTACTCATTAATGTTCAATACTCATTGATTAATAATAAGTGATGCGCTCCCCCAAACGTGACCGTTTCGATAAGCGGTTTACGGTCGGTAGATATACAGACAAGAACGAAACAATGCACAAATAATAGTTTGACCTCTATATAATTATGAGAGTATATATATGGTAATTACATAGTTATTGTGACACACCGTATATCTATATGGCCATTACATCGTCATGGTTACACATCGCGTCTGAAGATTGAAAGATATGCTTATATGAGGACAAAGCCGATGTATTATACATTAACACGCACATTAATATTCGCACAATTAATTATTTTTCCTTCAGTTTCGAATTCTTGCACCGTCAAACATATCCCTGTAAAGTTATTGTACATGTGTGTATCTGCACTTGGTAGTTTAAAGGTCCAAATTATGCTCACTTTTGTTAAATCGCGGTCCGGTGCCATGGAACCACATACTATATGTCGATATATACGCTCAACATTCCTATACGACATCTGTATGCATTCCTATACGACATATGTATGCATTCCTATACGACATCTGTATGCATTCCTATACGACATCTGTATGCATTCCTATACGACATCTGTATGCATTCCTATACGACATCTGTATGCATTCCTATACGACATCTGTATGCATTCCTATACGACATCTGTATGCATTCCTATACGACATCTGTATGCATTCCTATACGACATCTGTATGCATTCCTATACGACATCTGTATGCATTCCTATACGACATCTGTATGCATTCCTATACGACATCTGTATGCATTCCTATACGACATCTGTATGCATTCCTATACGACATCTGTATGCATTCCTATACGACATCTGTATGCATTCCTATACGACATCTGTATGCATTCCTATACGACATCTGTATGCATTCCTATACGACATCTGTATGCATTCCTATACGACATCTGTATGCATTCCTATACGACATCTGTATGCATTCCTATACGACATCTGTATGCATTCCTATACGACATCTGTATGCAACAGGAAGATTAATCCAAGTGATCGACTTCAGGATGTTTGGGTCCCAACCAATCTTCGACATGGAACAATAATGAGCGTTCCATGGTTAGTTTATTCCCGATATGGTAGAAATAAAAAGCGTTTTTATCACTTTTGTGCGAACAATAGAAAATAGCTGTGATATTGGAAAGTATAATGGAGATCATATGCGCCGGGATATAGAGTTTGGTCGATAAAATCAAATTTTAGGGCTAACCAAGAAAACATTTGGAATAATTTGGTTTTTATACCATTTTGAAGAAAAAGATATCCTCTATAACATATCCAAAATCAGCTAAAATCCGCTTGGAGCATTTTTAGTAATTCAAGATGGCGTCCAAGGTGGCTGCCATTTTCCGTTGAGTCCGTTTGATGCAAATATAGTGAGAAAATATTGTCATTGATAGATAGATCGATATATTTATTGCAATACACCAATCTATGGCAGTTGCACAATTGAAAATAACGAACATACATGTATATATTATAAACAACATGATAACAAACATATTATAGTTAATTTCTAATATTGATAATGACACATTTGCAATTGTCAACTAATGAGCTGTTTTCTCCGAATGAAGAATAACCGGATCATGTTCAGCAGTTATTTTCCCATGCTTGTTTTTCTTGATATTTAAATTTGTTTTCGCTTCGTTCATCGTGTACACCTGGACACATTTTTTGTGAAGCTACGTTCCAACATTGGGACTCCCCATCCATGATGGCCGCCAAAATGGCGACCGGAAGTGGAAAATGTTACATTTTTTAGTGATTTCTTTAAGATCAGTTTCTGCTGTTTGGAACTGGTTGAGAATTGTGACTTTATTTTGTATTTAGCATGTTAACTGACCGTTGGAGGAATGAAATTTGCCATTCATGTGGTCTCCAGCCCTTCCGATCACTTAGAGAATACTGTACACAAATTTCACCAAAAAGAATCACCATTCGGATTCTAGTCAAATTTCACCAAGAAATAGGAAGAACTGTGCATTGTAAGTGATGCATTCTATTCCGTATGGATATTCCAACTCACTTTGGCTCAAAATGGCTGTCAAAATGGCGTCCACAATATGAAAAATGGTAAATAATGCACCAGCGTGATACGCAACCACTTAGAAGTTGTGGTTGATTAACAAAATTATGTCTTATATACATTGAATACTAACATTTCTGATGCACCTTGATTAAGTATTACTATTTTAACCACTGAAATTACCAGAATTATGTGATTTTTCTATCACAAACTTGGCATCAAAATCGGTAAAAAATTTCAGGTCTGGACCATTTTCTCAAGTAAAATGGAACTATCTTTGGTACCAAATGTGCTTATTATTTTGATCTGTCTAAAATGTTTCACACTGTGGGTTGATTTGTCACATATATTCCGAACATATTGTCTGCCTACCGAAAAGTTTGCAACTTGTAACTCACGTGGTAATTAAACATGCTACTTAATCAACTGACAACTGAATGTTATATTCTGGTTGTCCCAGTACCATATGGGGTATGGCAAGTTCATTTTAAGGGATGCAGTATGGATTTGCCGAAATCTTCTTTTGGGATTATGTTCATGTTTTTGAACGGAAATATGCAAAACGTTGAAACGGAACTGAGAGGGTTCATATTATGTGGCTACTCTGGCCCATTAGCATAACAAAATATTAACTTATATACGATTGTCAGGTAACCCGTTTCCTTCATATTGCATATAAAACGCATTTAAGGTGGAGAACACTCTGAAATTACCTCTCTATCGATTAACGTGTCCTTGATTTATTGTGGAAAGCGATAGTCATCAAAATGTATACCAGTCTATACAACCCACCATGACCATACAGTCACTCCATATATACATGGACACCACATAAATGACCATGTGCCACTCGCTGTATACACTTACACCTCATCTATTACCACAATCACACTTGGGTATACCCATACACCCAACACACGACACTACAGCCGTGAGTAACCATGCAGGCACACCATGCTTAGATAGAGGATATATTTCTCTTCAAAATGGTATACAAAACAACTTAGTCCAATTTTGTTCAAGGTCACAAACATTTTAGCGACCAGACTAATATAAAAAACTAGTCGTGTATTTTTCAACCGATCTTATTCCTCCTTCCAAATTACTTCCACACAGTTTTGAAGAGCCATGTCCATTTAATATGAGTTTAAATTCTTAGTCGTTCTTAAAGGTACATGTGTAGATTAAAGATCAACACGAAGTAAATATATGTTATATGAAGCACATAAACCAAAATTAGTGCAATTTGGTGGGAGAGTGTCAAATAATTGGGAGTAAACAAATATATTTTTTACATGGTTGCCGGAGGTGGGTCCCAGAAAAAACGTACCTTCCTGCAAATATTTTAGTACTCCCGGGGTAATACAGATTATGTTAGACTGTGTGTACGATGAAGGACATATAGCTGCTTGAAATTTTGCAGGGAATATCAATTTTACAACGTGTACATGTATGCGAAAATTATTACCCTAGTAAATCCTGTCTTTTCTTTATAGCGAGGGCACATTTGTGACCCGCCATATCAAATCCAGTCGTAAGTCGGGATTTGTTTTACCCTGTGCCAATGCATTCTCTTATATATGCGAGTCGACCATAGGTCGCCTCGCATATATAAGAGAATGCATTGGCCTAACAATTTGTTATCATTTTTTTAAAATAAATATTTCTTACAATTTTTAGGACATAAAATAAAACACATCCATTACCCTGCAGGGAGCCCCACACATATATAGAAGCATATAGACTACTGTCGTCTGCTCATGTTTGTATGGGGCTCTGTATGGGTGAAATTATAAAATTGTTAAAGAATACAAGAAAAAAATATTAAAATTGTAAAAAATTGTTTGGCCAATGCGTTCTCTTATATATGCGAGGCGACCTATGGTCGACTCGCATATATAAGAGAATGCATTGGCACAGGGTAAAAAAATCCCGACTTACGACTGGATTTGATATGGCGGGTCACATTTGTGGGATAATTTTGATTTTTAACGGGGATATGAGAAATAATGTCCTTGTAAATGATGTCTTCTCTACGGTATTTTTTTTTTTGCCGGGAGATATAAATTTTACAAGGGGGATACAATATTACGCTTGTAAATCCTGTCTTATCTATATAGCGACGGCATTTTATTCGGGGAAAAGAGCGATTTTACAAGGGAGATACGACAAACATTAACCTTGTAAAACCTGTCTTATCTAATCAGTATTACATATTTTGTGGTGTAATACCGGTTTTACAAGTGGGATACGAGACTTATTATCCTTTTAAATGATGTCTTCTCTATATAACGACGGCATCTTTTGTGGTGTAATTTTACAAGCGGGATACAAGAAATATTAGTAAATCATGTCTTCTAAATATAGCGATGACATTTTTTGCGGGGTAATACGAAATAATTTGTTCCTGGTCGGTTAACATAATTATATAGAACACATACCCCGGGTTACGGTGTGGTATGGCCCCGTACGAACAATAAGGCAAGATAAGGCTTAAAACTCTACAGAGGGGATAAATAATCACACATATACGTGTCCCCGACCCAGACGCTTAAAGGTACGGTTGGCCTTGGCGGTGGGTATCCTGTGAAAATATTTCCACCCGTCAAAAACCGCCACAAACAGAAAGAACAACAAAATGTAGACAGACTTTGTCCGTATACAAATAAGAAATATCGCATAAATAGTATGTTATTGTCATATATTTGACCATTGTTATGTAAACAAAAGCATAAAAAGTTACTTTTCTGGTGTTTGTTTATATTATGATGGTAAACATAAAGAGCGTTCTTTGTGGGTGAATTCCTGATATGGAACGAATAAAGAGCGTTTCTGCCATTTGTGTGTGATTAGCCAGCAGCATTGTGCTATCTTCTGTAACACAATCTGGCTCTTGCTTAGGTAAAATATAGTAAATCTTTATGATAACATGCTGTTTACGCGATGGTCATGGTATATATGAACGAAACTGTATGCGGTGTTTACGGTGATTGGAACAAATATGAATATTTTCGACAACTAAGGCCTCACGTGCCTTTAATAATGTTAGCTTTTGAATTTGTGTTGTTATCAAAATAGTTCGATAAATATAGAGCATCTCCGATGAGTCGCAATTCTATACGAAATGTATTAACGGAGTGCACTGAATTCGATTCGAGTCGTGCTTTAGCGAGACTGGAATCAAATTTAATGGGCGAGGTTAATAATACTTAAGAACCTCATTAAAGTCTCTGAGGTCGATATGAATAAATTTTGGACATTGAGGGTTATTTGTTTCGCCTGATGCCACCCCAGATGTAGATGAAAGTAATTATCTATACGCGTTTTCATCGTGATGTTTTTTCGAGGCGGAGTAGTACACAACGTATATATATCTTTATTTCCTCCGTTTGCGAAGATATCAAAACATATAACAACTAGTTGATGTGCCAGACTTCAACCGGACTATTTGGGGAATTTTATTTGATCGCCTACATCTGGGCAGAATATACAGCGTTTGGACTTGTTTGTGAACGTTTCAAAATTAAGTCCGATTGGGAATTGCCAATTTGAAATGATTGCCTAATTCAATGCCTCATTAGAGACATCGTTTTTTGTTCTACCATCCGGTGCATATAAACAGGTTGTGAGGGGATCCCTCGCGTGAACAGGCGACGTAAAGCTGGCCAAAAACGCCCAAATAAAGCTTCAACAGCCTAAAATACCCTGTGCCAATGCATTATCTTATATATGCGAGTCGACCATAGGTCGCCTCGCATAAATAAGAGAATGCATTGGCCTAACAATTTTTTATCATTTTTTTAAAATAAATGTTTCTTACAATTTTTAGGACATAAAATAAAAAACATCCATTACCCTGCAGGGAGCCCCACACATATATAGAAGCATATAGAAGAGTGTCGTCTGCTCATGTTTGTCTGGGGCTCTGTATGGGTGAAATTATAAAATTGTTAAAGAATACGTAAAGGTGGCCGTGTGAGAGCATCCTCGAGTTGAATCCCAGCAAGAATTAGGAGAAAGAAAAAACTATTGAGAAAACTATTGACACTGAGGGATTGATCTACTAATTCAACGTTACGACGTTGAACAACACAGAGCGAACAACGTTGAACAGTATTAGGAGAAAGAAAACAAACTATTGTTTCGTCGGTCCAGAAACATGCCTATATGAGCGCATATGAGCGAGGTCAAGGTCAAGGCAAAGAACATGGTCGCACGCGAAATTGGACCCGCCCATATTGTTCATGCGATCAAAGTAGGCCTACATAGCAAATTTGATTTGTATCGGTTTAGCAGTTTTGGAGTCTATAACACACATACATACACACAGACAGACAGACTGACAGACTGCAGACATAAGTTCCAAAATATATAATAGACTAGCTGATGTGCCAGACTTCGTCCGGGTTATTTAGGGATTTCTTGGTGATCGCCTCCGTCTGGGCAGAATATACAGCGTCTGTACCAGAATCATGCCTATATTCGCGTAAGAATATATTTCTTTGTTTCGCGCTCCGCGTGTATATAATGTTTCACTGATTATTGGTATACATGGGCCATGGGCGTTTTATTTATAGAAATGGGAATTTTTGGGACGGATTAAAAGTCGAACTGCGACCCCGGAGGCGAGTCCGGTAAAATGTGTAGTTGGGAATTCTGGTAAGATGCACGAGAAACCTTCAGTGATAAGCCGTATATAGTTGTTGTAATAATTTGAAGGATTAGTTCTTTTAACGGAATTATGAGTTGGTCATTCTATAATTACAATCATGGATTTTGAGCGCGTTACCATTTCTGACTTTGGTTTTCTTGTTATTACTTGTTCCTCAATAATCAACTTCACACTCGGGTTGGCCGCAGCTCGAGATTGCATGTTTTATTGTTACTTTTGTGAGCTGATATCGCAATGAACATTGAATTAATTACCCGGGAGAAATTACATAATTGTAAGCGACGCAAAATCGCTCACAAAGTCAGTTAAATCGTGCAATTTCGAGTTGGACTTTACAGTGAAATATATTGTTAACGAACACGTAATAACTAAGAAATATATTACCTGCACTTCTTGTTTAATGTTATTATACTCTTCCCTGTCATAAAATCAAAACGTTCCTGGGTTTTGTATTGTTGGAATATGATATCTACGGGCGTAAGCCAGAGTAGAGATTCATGACATGATCTGGTAGATTGCTAGACATATATCATTCTATTATATATAGATGAATACAGTATAGCTCAGGTTTTTTTCAATATCAAACAGTGAACATTAAAACAAATCGGGAAATGGTCTCATGTTGCCATATCGTAATGTCACACTGCCCAATCGATTCGCGGCCTCAGTGTGCTGGTAACGAATCCTCAGTGCTCAAAGAGTCAGTCAGCAGTTGATATTTTCAACATGGAAAGGTATGTATAGCCCAGTTTACTTTTATAACACAGATTGGTTATCCACCGATGTCCTGGTCGCCTGGGGACAAAATAGGTTGCGTCTAAAGCAAAAAAATAAGGTGTGGAAACTCGATGGGTAGGGATAAAATGTGTTGTTACTGCCATTCATCGGTGTTTTTGTGGCCTTCGTTTGTGCAATTGGACGAATTATTGTGTTCAAAATCCAAGAGAAATATATTGGCAATCCAAATAAATCGAGTTGTTGTCCGTAAAACGGTTATAAGTGCCTCAAATTAAGCTGGAAATGAGGGTGGGGTAGTTCACGCGTGACGCAGCGGAGGGAATGTGCATGGCAACGCGGTATGACTAGACATGTGCAAACATTGACACAGCGGCTGCATAGTGCCCCATTTTATTCACAGTCTTGTATATCGATTGTATGGCTCAGTATTAACTTTTATACCGGAATGCATGTAAAGTTTTAATGTATATATGTATTGAATTATATACCGGTACCAATTATACACATTGAAATACATTAACTATTTGCATAACCTAAACTATGTTTCCGTTTATAGTAGTGTAAAGCACTTCTATATTATAACTATATATATGTATAGCCTATACCCATTTCATATATATGGATACATGTAATGTAAGTCTTGTTTTGCAAATGTTCATGGGACCAATGGTTCACAAGGACGACAACTATACATGTATACATATGTTTGGTATTTTGATTCGACTTTGATTTTACATGTTTTGCAATAACTTCCATTTAGCCAGATCATAATATTATAAAACATGTTAAAGCACATTAGCAGGACTACTTGACACGGGGTGGTATATGGGATCTTATATGGCAGAACACCTTTTTGTATACATTTGAAAGATGTTATAGCGTCTTTCTAAACTCACTTTAGTGAAGTTCTTATTTATATACATTTGGAATTATTTGTTGAATATGTTAAAGAAAATGGCAACCAATATGGCCACAAAAATGCTCAAATGTTCTTCAAATAACCAGTTAGAATTTTGACTTGCTCTGCTCACACAGGTTAGTCATCAAAGAGTTTAAACGTACCAGCTATTAAATATGTAATCTGGATCCCAAACCTCCGGTTACAGCAACATATAAAATCTAATTTAACAGTAGCATAGGCGATGTTCTAATTAGATCAAATGTGTCATTAGACAAGATTTAATGCAAAATACACCCAATGGGTAGTTACACATACAATAAATAAACACATGTAACAGAACGAGAGAGAGATAAGTACGGGTCACCCATCCAAGGACTAACCGGGCTCGACGTTGCTTAACTCCGGTGATCACACAAAGCGTCTAACGACTGTGACCAAGGGATCTAGACCTGGCGATCAGAGAAGTCATCGGCCTTCTATATTTACAACGCGCCCCCTACAAACATATATAATAATTTAACATGACATAATTTCCTATATAAAGTAGATTTATTGACTTTGTTACAGAAATATAACACGACATATGTGGTTGGAAGAGAAACGGTTAACAATTAATAACACAGTATGCCGTAATTATTAACAAGTCCATGCATACGAATCGAGGACTGCATAAAACTTGAATCACAACAAAATATTTGAAATGTTAACCACTTTATCAACCCACACACGCTTTCGTTATTTGAAGTCTCGCAGGTATTTACCAGGACCGTGTATTGCTCGCGTAGAGCAACGCGCGCCTTCAACCTCGGTCAACCATGTGCAGGGTCAGGTGTCTTGCCTGACATTCTACAGAATCCAACCCGGCACACGTACAGCTGTTCGCAACCAGAAAGACCCACTGCCCACTAGTGAACACTCAATGTTTATGATGCGTTACACACTATTTATGTGTAATTGTTCCCCAAACAGGTGTCTGTTTTGGGCAAACCTAAACTGTTGTCTCAAGATACAAATAAATATTATTTAAACCAATAACCACATTGTCCAGCAACATTGCATGAAGATACCACTATTCAATGTATTTGCAAATTTGTAGATTGACTATGGATTGTACACTTTGATGGCGCACAGCATAAATGTGCACGCAAATTGCGGATACTGTATTCTCTTCAAAATCACTCTTCGCAAAGGCACACAGCACTCCTTACATTTATCAGAGACCACTTCGTGAAAAAACAATCTCCTAACAGAGTTTATACTTCGCTTAACCCTTTACCCAACAGAAGGGCCCTGTGCCAATGCATTCTCTTATATATGCGAGTCGACCATAGGTCGCCTCGCATATATAAGAGAATGCATTGGCTTAACACATTAAAAATTATAAAATTGTTAAAGAATGTAAGAAAAAATGGTAAAAAGTGTTAAAAACAGATTTTTTTTTTAGGCCAATGCATTCTCTTATATATATAAGAGAATGCATTGGCACAGGGCATAACTGTAACCATCACAATGTGGTCAATGAGCCGGTTCCAATGATATCCATATTTGTATGGTTTTATTGAGACAGACCCAAGATAATTTAGGCTGTTGCAGCTTTATTTGGCCGTTTTTGGCCGGTTTGTTGGGTAAAGGGTTAAACATATCGTGATATAGATTCGATATGATATTTTTGTCCAGATCTTCTTGTTATCGAACTAGGTGAATATCGCTTCAATTTGTCCTTAAGCCGAGTAATATCATTTTACGACATCACCAATCCGAGGAATATCATTTTACGACATCGCAATTCGAGTAATATGGTTTTACGACATGCCATAAAACCATCTCACTGCTAAATAATATGTATACATAGATTTATGTGACGTCATTCATTTGAACAGGTTGTCGATATTACACTGATAATAGGTGGCGATCTAATTAATAAATAGGATATTACTTGGTTGGTTTGATATTATTGGCTTGATATCAGCCCTCGGAAACCTCATATCAGCCTTCGATATTCGGTCTCGGGCTGATATGAGGTTACCTCGGGCTAATATGAGGTTACATCGGGCTGATATGAGGTTACCTAGGGCTGATATGAGGTTACATCAGGATGGTAAGAGGTTACATCAGGCTGATATGAGGTTACATCGGGCTGATATGATGTTACCTCGGGCTAATATGAGGTTACATCGGGCTGATATGAGGTTACCTCGGGCTGATATGAGGTTACCTCGGGCTGATATGAGGTTACATCGGGCTGATATGAGGTTACCTCGGGCTGATATGAGGTTACATCGGGCTGATATGAGGTTACATCGGGCTGATATGAGGTTACCTAGGGCTAATATGAGGTTGCATCGGGCTGATATGAGGTTACCTCGGGCTGATATGAGGTTACCTCGGGCTAATATGAGGTTACCTCGGGCTGATATGAGGTTACCTCGGGCTAATATGAGGTTACATCGGGCTGATATGAGGTTACATCAGGCTGGTAAGAGGTTACATCAGGCTTATATGAGGTTACCTCAGGCTGTTATGAGGTTACCTGGGGCTGATATGAGGTTACCTCGGCCTGATATGAGGTTACCTCGGGCTGATCTGAGGTTACCTCAGGCTGTTATGAGGTTACATAGGGATGATATGAGGTTACTTCGGGTGATATTCGGTCTCGGGCTGATATGAGGTTACATCGGGCTGATATGAGGTTACATCCGGCTGATATGATGTTACCTCGGGCTGATATGAGGTTACCTCGGGCTGATATGAGGTTACATCGGGCTGATATGAGGTTACATCGGGCTGATATGAGGTTACCTCGGGCTAATATGAGGTTACATCGGGCTGATATGAGGTTACCTCGGGCTGATATGAGGTTACATCGGGCTGATATGAGGTTACATCGGGCTGATATGAGGTTACCTAGGGCTAATATGAGGTTACATCGGGCTGATATGAAGTTACCTCGGGCTGATATGAGGTTACCTCGGGCTAATATGAGGTTACCTCGGGCTGATATGAGGTTACCTCGGGCTAATATGAGGTTACATCGGGCTGATATGAGGTTACATCAGGCTGGTAAGAGGTTACATCAGGCTGATATGAGGTTACCTCAGGCTGTTATGAGGTTACCTAGGGCTGATATGAGGTTACCTCGGCCTGATATGAGGTTACCTCGGGCTGATATGAGGTTACCTCGGGTTGTTATGAGGTTACATAGGGATGATATGAGGTTACTTCGGGTGATATTCGGTCTCGGGCTGATATGAGGTTACATCGGACTGATATGAGGTTACATCGGGCTGATATGAGGTTACCTCGGGCTGATATGAGGTTACCTCGGGCTAATATGAGGTTACTTCGGCCTGATATGAGGTTACCTCGGGCTGATCTGAGGTTACCTCAGGCTGTTATGAGGTTACATAGGGATGATATGAGGTTACTTCGGGTGATATGAGGTCACCTCGGGCTGATATGAGGTTACCTCGGGCTGATATGAGGTTACATCGGGCTGATATGAGGTTACATCGGGCTGATATGAGGTTACCTCGGCCAAGTAATATCCTATAATTATTGACGTGACTGTTACAGTAAAAGTTATTTTTTCAACAAACATCGCCAAATGTTATTGCAAATGAACTGTTTGTTGATAATTTGGCTGGTACTGTAACAGTAATGTTTACACATGAATTTTTTTACAACGCGATGTCTCTCGTTATTGGAGAGTTATCAATAATAAAACTAAGATCTAAGTCTATCTATTTGTACTCCTCGGTATAAACTATACTTGAACCTATGTATGCTTGTATCCCATTACATCAAGGATCCATCGCGTCAAGACTGAGTTCAGTATGACTGTCATTTGCAGAATGAGGTTCCCATATTGTGAATTTAGTGACGCTATCCCGCTTAGCGGGCTAACATCACCAAATTCACCCTCTGTGGACCTCATTCTGCATGGCCTCATCTGCTACGGGACACATAGACTCAGATTGAAGTTCCCAAATGGTGAATATTGTGAAGTACACCAATTGGGAACCTCGATCATGCAATGTGTCGTCTGCCAATTTGAGGATATAGAGAAACTAAACTAAAAAAGAAATAGAATTTATGTGAAGTTATTTTCTATAGAAATTTGATAATAAAGACACTTTCCAGAGAAGATGAGGCCTACGCAGAATGAGTTCCCCAGAGGGCGAATTTAGTGATGCTAACCCGCTAAGATGATAGCGTCACTAAATGCACCCTCTGGGGACCTCATTCTGCAAATGACAGGCACACTAAAATCAGGGGCGCCGGAAGCATCCAAGGACAGGGGGGCAGAGCCTACAAAAAGGGCACTTTTCCGCAAAAAAGGGCATTTTCTCCGCAAACTCGGGAAAATAACCATAAATTCATTGTGGCAAAATCCCTATTTTAAAGGTATTTGTCGGTTTTTATGGCCGTTTTGTGATAAAATTGACAAAAAATTAATATTCCTTGTGAAATTGGTGGTATTTGGACCAAAAAAGTCATATTTTGCTATAAAAACATGAGATTAAACACACAAAAAGCATTTTTTGTCTCCAGAAAAAGGGCAAGTCCTGCCCCCGCTCGCCCCCTTGGTAAAGGGCAGGGGGGGTCAGCTGCCCCCTCTGCCCCCCCCCCCCCCCTCTTCCGGCACCCCTGACTAAAATCAGACTTGATCGGCGTTCATAGTGACGATGGTTGTACCACTTTGACGATTTATCACAATAACCCTCTACGAGTGCCTAATGTCCCTTTAATTTCTGCAGATGTCCGAGAAAATGGAGGTTAAAACGGAGGATAAAACGGAGGATAAAACGGTGGGATCGATGATCAAGGATTTCGGTCTGAACACATCATTCCACGGGCTAGGAAACATATCGTCTGCGCGAAATAAAGTGTGGAGATTCATCTGGGTTACACTGACACTCTGTACAACGGCGTACCTCGGGTATCAACTTTCTAATCTGTTCAAGACATACTATTCTTATCCAATCAAAACGACTGTTTCTCTGGGCTTCAGCCCACAGTCGCTTCCCGCAGTAAGCATCTGCAATATGAACGCGGTCAAAAAGAGTCTGCTAAAGACCGCTCCGAAAAAGATGCAAGAATTGGTGACAAAGGCCGAAGCTCTCAAGGTAAATTATATGTTAGATAACCCTTTCTATATTAAATGGATTATCCCATTCAGTTATACAGGTATACATCGGTATGGTATATAATTAATCCGGGGGATGTTCAGGAAATATAAGCAGAAGATATATAATAGGAATGACAGAAATAATCCTATTCATTTGTGGAAAATGTTCAGATAATAACTTCATTGTCGTTTGTTGAACTTATAAGCTGATCATTTCCTAATGGATAACTACTCGTCAATGAGCATTTCGTATAGAAAAAGTTAAACAACAACTCCATCATAGTTACTAACGTTTCACTGGAGTTGAACTGTGCCCTTCTATCGTTCACTGCACTTACCATTTATAACAAAATTAATACTCAAGATGCTTTCGTGATTCACACAGGACGTAAAGGACAACCCATTACATTATAGTTAGAGACATATTATGGACTTGTTCTGGTGCGTGAAACTGATAAGTTAGTATCCAGGCACCATGTCAAATGGAGGAATGTAGTTTTCGCCATCGAAAGTCACTGCATTTAATAAATATATAAGAATGACGGTGTGTGTTGTCAAGTTGGATATACTGTTTGTATAAAATAACTACCTTGAGCAAGATTATTCTTAATTTCTATTTTACCCCATCGGGTGTTTCACATCACTTTAAATGCTCATGTATGACCCCAGACTGACACTGAGCGGTGCCCGACCAATACAGATAGAATACTTCACAAATATAATTAAAAGAGTTCGGCATATTAACGGAAATAATGGCACGTTCACATGTAGTTCAGTTGCATGGAAATGTCAGATATGCCCATGTGACTTATTTGATAAATGAAAACATCTAATGCAGGGTTTTAACAGAGGGAGACAGTGCACTGCTTTGTTGTCGCTGGTGTTTGTTTATGTGTTCACCTTGTTTGGTGATCAGCGATGTCCGTTACACACTATCTAAGGGTATAGGCTGGTAACAGTTCACGCGCTCGGGTTATCATCCATCAATATTATCGTCTGTTTAAACAACTGGCTTCGTAATTCCATTGACAGAAGCGCTGAAGTATATGGATATGACGTGTGTATAGGGACATAGCTATAGAGGGTTTCCGATAACGGAGGATGTCCATGTGGGATTTCCTCAATGTGTATCCCTCCTTTGAATTTCCCACCTGGTATATCTTACATGTCTTGTTTTTTTGTATTTTTAACTTGAATTTTGACTGGATACCGAGGATAGAAGGACCTAGACACAATTTATAACCAATATTTTGACCCAAAAAAAATAGGAAGTAATACAAATGTTGTTATCAAACAACAAGTTCCACATACTAGTACATTACTGGTTGGAAAATCAGAACAATTTCAACCTATTGTTGGTATGAAATGTCCAACTAATATTGTGTCAGGTAGGACATTTCCAACTGGTGAATAAGTTGGTTGGAAAGGGGGTCCCATTTCGCCACGCCACTGTATGATTGGTAACGTGATATACACCACAGCCCCACGATCCAAACCAAACCGCGACATTAGAAAACTTCACATGGGGTCTCAATGGGTGTGGGATCATTTTATTTTCCGAAAAACCATAATCACATTTTAACTTCATATATACATGTCCACTATTAAATTATAACATAGGCGTGTACCTATTACCAAATAAAGTGACCACTTCTTTCATTTCGCTCGGTTTGGAAGGTCGTTATATAAGCGCAGTAACATGTCGATGGGGAGTGATGATTCACCACAACTTCGGTCAAACAAATTCAACAGCTGAAAATTTCAAAATGCTATGAATTGCCAATATGGACAAAAGTTGTTTACCCAAAGCAAAACTCCAACTTTGGCCTTAAACGCTAGCATTGTCTTAGCTTCACAACAATATATACATTTGTGTACTTTTTAAAAAGATTTTGTCTCTATAATTTGCATCAAACTGACGTATAGTCCCTCGTCTTAAAACACGGCGGCCATGTTGGACGCCATCTTATTTCGTGTCTACGCGGCCACTTTCTTTTCGTGTTAACATTGCTTAAAAGTTGAGGGACCAATCATACTAAAGAAGAAAATGAGTGGGATGAAGTTTAGTCCTGTGGTGTGGGGTGTAGGCGTACCCTATCCACGGTGGGGAATCACGTGGGTTCGAGTTGATGAGTATCACGCATTCAAAATGGCGAGACGATCTAAAACGCGACCAGACGCGACGAAAAAAGGTAATAAACTAAGACATGACATATTAATATTATTTTTACAGCTACGAGCAGATGCTATACTATTTTTCAAACAAGCTGATACCTCATTTATGTCCAAATTCATATTTGTTTGCTTTAACATTCTGACCAAAGTTGTCAGTCGAATGATTCTCCAAGATG
This sequence comes from Siphonodentalium dalli, assembly GCA_032622095.1. Lineage (NCBI taxonomy): Eukaryota > Metazoa > Mollusca > Scaphopoda > Gadilida > Siphonodentaliidae > Siphonodentalium > Siphonodentalium dalli. Next base: position 252,336,243 of record CP136063.1, read on the forward strand.
TATGGACTTGTGTATTCCACGCACCTCAGACTGGCAACTTTGGTCAGAATGTTATAGAAAACCACAAAGTATTTCCGCGAACAAATAACGTATCAACTTGTTTCAAATATAAACTAGCATAAATTATGCTCGTAACATGCAGTCAAACTGCTATGTTTTGTGTCAATTCCTCATATATTATGTTTTTGTGCGTTTGCAAATTTTGAATGCGGGGTACTCACCAACCTCGAAACCACGTGCTTCCCCACCGTGTTATCAGCTTGCAAACTGTTATATTTGCGTTTTCATTGCCGTCACGTGACCTTTTTGACCTCTGCTGACGTCATCATTGAACACGCCATATATATTTGGCTATGCGTAGAGTATTCAAATACCTACAAAATACCTATCACCACTTAAAATCCAATCACAATGACATCCCATATATGGGATACCGTTAAAATCCAATCACAATGACATCCCATATAGGGGATACCTTTCCCACCCCTGTTAACACACAGACGTTCTGCACAATTTTGTTTGGGATAAAATGTAACACATATTGTGTAGAATTTATACACATTTGTTCTGAGACCAACTTATCCATAAACTTCAGGTGCAGAGTACAAGTGATGATTACGGCGGCTATCAATCTGGATCATTTGGGGGCTATAATAGCTATAACGCATACGACAGCGGATCAACAACAAGCAGCCCTCTCTCGTCGCCATCAGACTTACCAACAACCACGGGTTTACCAACAACGTCTGGCTTACCAACAACCGCGGCCGGACCAACAACCGCGGCCGGACCAACAACCGCGGCCGGACCTACGACCGAATGGTACGACCCCTATAGTGGGTGGGGGGACTGGGGTGTGGATTATGGTGCATTCGACACTGACTGGCAATATGAGTCACACGACAGCAGCAGCTATAACCCTACAGAGTTCTACGACAATTCAGACTCGGTTGGGTCTGAAGATTTTGAAAAGATGAAGAAGTTTATGACGGATGCGCCCAAGAATTTGGAATACGAGAACGAATATATCTTCAAGAGCTACTATCAACTCTTAGACAGGTAAATTTATCAACTCCTCGACAGGTAAGTCTATCAATCTAGACAGGTACATTTATGAACTCTTGAGATGGATAGATATATCAACTCCTAGACAGGTACATCTATCGATTTAGAAGGTACATTTATGAACTCTTAGACAGGTAAAGCTATCAAGTCCTAGACAGGTAAATATATCAACTCCTAGACAGGTAAATCTATCAACTCCTAGGCAGGTAAATCTATCAACTCCTAGGCAGGTAAATATATCAATTCTTAGACTTGTAAATATATCAACCCCTAGACAGGTAAATCTATCAACTCCTAGGCAGGTAAATATATCAGTTCTTAGACTTGTAAATATATCAACCCCTAACATGTAAATATATTAACTCCTAGACAGGTAAATCTATCAACTCCTAGACAGGTAAATCTATCAACTCCTAGACAGGTAAATATATCAATTCTTAGACTTGTAAATATATCAACCCCTAGACAGGTAAATCTATCAACTCCTAGGCAGGTAAATCTATCAACTCCTAGACAGGAAAATTTATCAATTTTGATAGGTACATTTATGAACTCTTAGACAGATAAAATATATCAACTCCTAGACAGGTAAATCTATCAACTCCTAGACAGGTAAATCTATCAGCTCCTAGACAGGTAAGTCTATCAATCTAGAAACGCATTTATGGACTCTTAGGCAGGTAAATATATCAGTCTAGACAGGTAAATATATCAGCTGCTAGCAGATAACTCTATCAACTCTTAGACAGGTAAATCAATCAACTCATAGACAGGTAAATCTATCAACCCATAACAGGTAAATCTATCAATTCCTAGACAGGTAAATCAATCAAAACTAGACTGGTAAATATATCAACTCATAACATGTAAATCTAACAATACCTAGACAGGTAATTCTATCAATTCTTAGACAGATAATTATATCAACACCTAGACAAGTAAATATATCAACTCTAGACAGGTATATCTATCAAATCCTAGACAGGTAAATCTATCAACTCATAGACAGGTATATATATGAACTCCTAGGCAGGTAATATATCAACTCATATGCAGTTAATATGTCAACGCCTAGGCAGGTAAATCAATCAACTCCTAGGCAGGTAATATATCAACTCAAAGATAGGTACATCTATCAACCACTAGGGATGTAAATCTATCCACTCCTAGACTGGTAAATATATCAACTCATAGACAGCGAAATCTACCAACGCCTGGGCAGGTAAATATATCAACTCCTAGACAGGTAAATCTATCAACTCCTAGCCAGGTAATATATTAACTCATAGCCAGGTAATTCTATCAACCACCAGACAGGTAAATCTACCTACTCCTAGACAGGTGAATATATCAACTAATAGACGGGTAAATCTATCAACTAATTTCCAGAGAAGATGAGGCCTAAGCAGAATTCAGATGTACGGCACCATTTTTGGAGACCTCTTCATATAAAACTTAGTTATTTATCTCTCTATTATTTAATCATAAGCTGTCAATTCACGGATAATTATATTAGATTTAGATTTTGTATTGGTAATGCTCCAATATTATTTAAGACATTAAAACCAATTTCGTTTTCAGAAAAACAAGAGAGAACCTAGGTCACAGGATAGACGAGATGTTGATACAGTGCACTTTCGCCGACAGACTCTGTTCCAAAGAGTTAGTATTTCTATTGTTAATTTCTTATGTGCGACACATAAAACTCTGCATTTACTCCTCTCATAAGTGAGAACAATAATCTGATTTATTATATGCCTATAATTCACAGAGAACTGTCTTTAGATTGGAAGCTTCATCACATGTCAGAGAGTAGTTTTGACCATTTCCTGGTGAGCGAACTATCGTCCGGGGTATAGTTTTCGATCGATCTATTATCCGTCTGCTGACGTCAAACTATGGGACTGTGCCTGAATTTGGCGCGATGCCAGAATTGTCACGAACTGAAGCCCGGGCTATAATCTCCGAAATATTTATCCCTCTGCTGGCACAATTCTGGTCTCGCGCTAGCATTGTCAAGGTGCTAGCACGAGACCAAAAATTTGCCAACTATCGCCTGGGCTGTATTTGATAGTCTTCGAACCATTTATCCGCCTGCTGACGTCACGGTTTGCGCGAGACGAGATGAGAAAGTTTGTCATTTCGCGCTCCGCGTGTATAATGTTTCGCTAATTATTGGTATACATGGGCCATTGGCGTTTTATTTATAGAAATTGGAATTTTTGGGTCGGATTAAAAGTCGAACTGCGACTCGGAGGCCGAGTCCGGTAAAAGGTGTAGTTGGGAATTCTGGTGAGATGCATGAGACACATTCAGTGATAAGACGTATAGTGTTGTTGTAATAATGTGAAGGATTAGATGTTTTAACGGAATTATTAGTTGGTCATTCGTGAAACCAATATATTTTATATTCCATAATTACAATCATGGGTATATAATATATGATCTTGAGCGCGTTATCATTTCTGAGTACTGACATTGGTTTTCTTGTATATAATAAAACACACATTGACTCTCTCGGTGGTGTCGTCTGAACAGCAAGCAGAACTGGGACTATCGGTCAATAGTTATACTTACTGTTCAGAGGACATCACCTCGTGAATGTGGTTCTCGCTACTCCAACCCAAGGCAGTCAAGCCGCCGCTCAAGGTGTATAATATTGTGACAATACATTTACAAACATATTTAAGAAGACGCCCATTCGTAATTTTTCAAAAATATCAATGACCAACTAACAATTTGAAGGAGAAAGTAATTATCCTTTATAACCAGTGTAGTTGGGAGTGCATGGAACTGAAACTAACCATTATATTACTTGGCGTGCTGGGGAGCTCTCCGCTTCAAATACTCAGGATGTTCATTCATAACATGTCATCATGTCGATTTCAACGATTGTCGGCAAACAACGTCATCGTGTAACTTTCACCATTGACCGAATTCGCGTAGAACTGAATGTATCTTCTGCTTTGTTCATAAGTATGTGTTTTCATTCTATTCAAGAAAATAGGATATATATGGATTATCAGATGCATGTAAGTATGCAGACTTATGATAAAAATCAAATCCATATTAAATATTATCTTATTTCCTTTCGCACGGTATAGTCTCTACAGAAACATGCAGTATTGATCAACTGCTGTGCAATAGTTGGAAAATAAAGCTTTGAGATACACGTAGATCGTGTTGAGTTGTGGTGGTTTTAGTCTATTTAAAAATAATATTAAAATTTCCTAGGGTCCGATGATTTTATCCAGTTGAGTGCCGGAGTAGATCCGTTAGAAATTCATTATGGACCTACGTTCCCTTATAAATAAAAACAAATACATTATTTTATGACGTTTATATAAATAGGAGAATGTTGCGCGTCGACTGATTTGGGTTGGCCTCTTGACAGCCGATTACGACATTAATGCTTTAAGCCCACCGATCTACTGTGCGACATTCGCGCTCGCGAAATTCAAATCAACAGCGTCGTATTAGATAATAATTGGTGACGTCACAAAATCTGATATAGTTTATGTACGACCCAAAGCGTCCGGCTTTCGTTCGTTATTATCTGAACATTTCCTATGGGATAACTACCCATCAATGATGCTTTAGTATAGACACGGTTAACTTATTATCTGAACATTTCCTATGGGATAACTACTCATCAATGATGCTTTAGTATAGACAGGGTTAACTTATTATCTAAACATTTCATATGTGATAACTACTCGTCAATGATGCGTTACTATATACAGGGTTAACTTATTATCTAAACATTTCATATTGGATAACTACTCATCAAAGATGATTTAGTACAGACAGGGTTAACGTATTATCTGAACATTTCATATGGGATAACTACTCATCAAAGATGATTTAGTACAGACAGGGTTAACGTATTATCTGAACATTACATATGGGATAACTACTCATCAAAGATGATTTAGTACAGACAGGGTTAACGTATTATCTGAACTTTTCATATGGGATAACTACTCGTCAATGATGCTTTAGTATATACAGGGTTAACTTATAATCTGGACATTTCCTATGGGATATCTACTCATCAATGATGCATGCTTTAGTATATATATGGTTAAACTTACTATCCGCACATCTCCTATGGGATAACTACTCATCAATGATGCTTTAGTATAGACAGGGTTAATTTATTATCTGAACATTTCCTATGGGTAACTACTCATCAATGATGCTTTAGTATAGAAAGGGTTAACTTATTATCTGAACTTTTCATGTGGGATAACTACTCATCAATGATGCTTTAGTATAGACAGGGTTAACTTATTATCTGAACATTTCCTATGGGTAACTACTCATCAATGATGCTTTAGTATAGAAAGGGTTAACTTATTATCTGAACTTTTCATATGGGATAACTACTCATCAATGATGCTTTAGTATAGACATGGTTAACTGATTATCTGAACATAGCATATGGGATAACTGCTCATCAATGATGCTTTAGTATAGACATGGTTAATTTATGATCTGAACATTACATATGGGATAACTACTCATCAATGATGCTTTAGTATATAAAGGGTTAACTTATTATCTGAACTGTTCATATGGGATAACTACTCGTCAATGATGCTTTAGTATAGACAGGGTTAACTTATAATCTGAATATTTCCTATGGGATATCTACTCATCAATGATGCATGCTTTAGTATATATATGGTTAAACTTACTATCCGCACATCTCCTATGGGATAACTACTCATCAATGATGCTTTAGTATAGACAGGGTTAATTTATTATCTGAACATTTCCTTTGGGATAACTAATCAGCAATGATGCTTTAGTACAGACAGGGTTAACTTATTATCTGAACATTTCCTATGGGATAACTACTCATCAATGATGCTTTAGTATAGACAGGGTTAATTTATTATCTGAACATTTCCTTAGGGATAACTACTCAGCAATGATGCTTTAGTACAGACAGGGTTAACTTATTATCTGAACATTACATATGGGATAACTACTCATCAAAGATGATTTAGTACAGACAGGGTTAACGTATTATCTGAACATTACATATGGGATAACTACTCATCAATGATGCTTTAGTATAGACAGGGTTAACTTACTATCTGAACATTTCATATGGGATAACTACCCATCAATGATGCCTTAGTATAGACAGGGTTAACTTATTATCTGAACCTTTCGTATGGGATAACTACTCATCATGATGCTTTAGTATAGACAGGGTTAACTTATTATCTGAACATTTCATATGGGATAACTACTCATCAATGATGCTTTAGTATATAAAGGGTTAACTTATTATCTGAACTTTTCATATGGGATAACTACTCATCAATGATGCTTTAGTATAGACAGGGTTAACTTATTATCTGAACATTTCCTATGGGTAACTACTCATCAATGATGCTTTAGTATAGAAAGGGTTAACTTATTATCTGAACGTTTCATATGGGATAACTACTCATCAATGATGCTTTAGTATAGACATGGTTAACTGATTATCTGAACATAGCATATGGGATAACTGCTCATCAATGATGCTTTAGTATAGTCATGGTTAACTTATGATCTGAACATTACATATGGGATAACTACTCATCAATGATGCTTTAGTATATAATGGGTTAACTTATTATCTGAACTTTTCATATGGGATAACTACTCGTCAATGATGCTTTAGTATAGACAGGGTTAACTTATAATCTGAACATTTCCTATGGGATATCTACTCATCAATGATGCATGCTTTAGTATATATATGGTTAAACTTACTATCCGCACATCTCCTATGGGATAACTACTCATCAATGATGCTTTAGTATAGACAGGGTTAATTTATTATCTGAACATTTCATATGGGTAACTACTCATCAATGATGCTTTAGTATAGAAAGGGTTAACTTATTATCTGAACTTTTCATGTGGGATAACTACTCGTCAATGATGCTTTAGTATAGACAGGGTTAACTTATAATCTGAACATTTCCTATGGGATATCTACTCATCAATGATGCATGCTTTAGTATATATATGGTTAAACTTACTATCCGCACATCTCCTATGGGATAACTACTCATCAATGATGCTTTAGTATAGACAGGGTTAATTTATTATCTGAACATTTCCTGTGGGATAACTACTCAGCAATGATGCTTTAGTACAGACAGGGTTAACTTATTATCTGAACCTTTCGTATGGGATAACTACTCATCAATGATGCTTTAGTATAGACAGGGTTAACTTATTATCTGAACATTTCATATTGTATAACTACTCATCAATGATGCTTTAGTGTAGACAGGGTTAACTTATTATCTGAACTTTTCATATGGGATAACTACTCATCAATGATGCTTTAGTATAGACAGGGTTAACTTATTATCTGAACATTTCATATGGGATAACTACTCACCAATGATGCTTTAGTATAGAAACGGTTAAACTTATTATTTGAACATTCCATGTGGGATAACTACTCATCAATGATGCTTTAGTATAGACAGGGTTAACTTATTATCTGAACATTTCCTATGGGTAACTACTCATCAATGATGCTTTAGTATAGAAAGGGTTAACTTATTATCTGAACTTTTCATATGGGATAACTACTCATCAATGATGCTTTAGTATATACATGGTTAACTGATTATCTGAACATAGCATATGGGATAACTGCTCATCAATGATGCTTTAGTATAGTCATGGTTAACTTATGATCTGAACATTACATATGGGATAACTACTCATCAATGATGCTTTAGTATATAAAGGGTTAACTTATTATCTGAACTTTTCATATGGGATAACTACTCGTCAATGATGCTTTAGTATATACAGGGTTAACTTATAATCTGGACATTTCCTATGGGATATCTACTCATCAATGATGCATGCTTTAGTATATATATGGTTAAACTTACTATCCGCACATCTCCTATGGGATAACTACTCATCAATGATGCTTTAGTATAGACATGGTTAATTTATTATCTGAACATTTCCTATGGGTAACTACTCATCAATGATGCTTTAGTATAGAAAGGGTTAACTTATTATCTGAACTTTTCATGTGGGATAACTACTCATCAATGATGCTTTAGTATAGACAGGGTTAACTTATTATCTGAACATTTCCTATGGGTAACTACTCATCAATGATGCTTTAGTATAGAAAGGGTTAACTTATTATCTGAACTTTTCATATGGGATAACTACTCATCAATGATGCTTTAGTATAGACATGGTTAACTGATTATCTGAACATAGCATATGGGATAACTGCTCATCAATGATGCTTTAGTATAGACATGGTTAATTTATGATCTGAACATTACATATGGGATAACTACTCATCAATGATGCTTTAGTATATAAAGGGTTAACTTATTATCTGAACTGTTCATATGGGATAACTACTCGTCAATGATGCTTTAGTATAGACAGGGTTAACTTATAATCTGAACATTTCCTATGGGATATCTACTCATCAATGATGCATGCTTTAGTATATATATGGTTAAACTTACTATCCGCACATCTCCTATGGGATAACTACTCATCAATGATGCTTTAGTATAGACAGGGTTAATTTATTATCTGAACATTTCCTTTGGGATAACTACTCAGCAATGATGCTTTAGTACAGACAGGGTTAACTTATTATCTGAACATTTCCTATGGGATAACTACTCATCAATGATGCTTTAGTATAGACAGGGTTAATTTATTATCTGAACATTTCCTTTGGGATAACTACTCAGCAATGATGCTTTAGTATAGACAGGGTTAACTTATTATCTGAACATTACATATGGGATAACTACTCATCAAAGATGATTTAGTACAGACAGGGTTAACGTATTATCTGAACATTACATATGGGATAACTACTCATCAATGATGCTTTAGTATAGACAGGGTTAACTTACTATCTGAACATTTCATATGGGATAACTACCCATCAATGATGCCTTAGTATAGACAGGGTTAACTTATTATCTGAACCTTTCGTATGGGATAACTACTCATCATGATGCTTTAGTATAGACAGGGTTAACTTATTATCTGAACATTTCATATGGGATAACTACTCATCAATGATGCTTTAGTATATAAAGGGTTAACTTATTATCTGAACTTTTCATATGGGATAACTACTCATCAATGATGCTTTAGTATAGACAGGGTTAACTTATTATCTGAACATTTCCTATGGGTAACTACTCATCAATGATGCTTTAGTATAGAAAGGGTTAACTTATTATCTGAACGTTTCATATGGGATAACTACTCATCAATGATGCTTTAGTATAGACATGGTTAACTGATTATCTGAACATAGCATATGGGATAACTGCTCATCAATGATGCTTTAGTATAGTCATGGTTAACTTATGATCTGAACATTACATATGGGATAACTACTCATCAATGATGCTTTAGTATATAATGGGTTAACTTATTATCTGAACTTTTCATATGGGATAACTACTCGTCAATGATGCTTTAGTATAGACAGGGTTAACTTATAATCTGAACATTTCCTATGGGATATCTACTCATCAATGATGCATGCTTTAGTATATATATGGTTAAACTTACTATCCGCACATCTCCTATGGGATAACTACTCATCAATGATGCTTTAGTATAGACAGGGTTAATTTATTATCTGAACATTTCCTATGGGTAACTACTCATCAATGATGCTTTAGTATAGACATGGTTAACTTATAATCTGAACATTTCCTATGGGATATCTACTCATCAATGATGCATGCTTTAGTATATATATGGTTAAACTTACTATCCGCACATCTCCTATGGGATAACTACTCATCAATGATGCTTTAGTATAGACAGGGTTAATTTATTATCTGAACATTTCCTATGGGTAACTACTCATCAATGATGCTTTAGTATAGAAAGGGTTAACTTATTATCTGAACTTTTCATGTGGGATAACTACTCATCAATGATGCTTTAGTATAGACAGGGTTAACTTATTATCTGAACATTTCCTATGGGTAACTACTCATCAATGATGCTTTAGTATAGAAAGGGTTAACTTATTATCTGAACTTTTCATATGGGATAACTACTCATCAATGATGCTTTAGTATAGACATGGTTAACTGATTATCTGAACATAGCATATGGGATAACTGCTCATCAATGATGCTTTAGTATAGACATGGTTAACTTATGATCTGAACATTACATATGGGATAACTACTCATCAATGATGCTTTAGTATATAAAGGGTTAACTTATTATCTGAACTTTTTATATGGGATAACTACTCGTCAATGATGCTTTAGTATAGACAGGGTTAACTTATAATCTGAACATTTCCTATGGGATATCTACTCATCAATGATGCATGCTTTAGTATATATATGGTTAAACTTACTATCCGCACATCTCCTATGGGATAACTACTCATCAATGATGCTTTAGTATAGACAGGGTTAATTTATTATCTGAACATTTCCTGTGGGATAACTACTCAGCAATGATGCTTTAGTACAGACAGGGTTAACTTATTATCTGAACCTTTCGTATGGGATAACTACTCATCAATGATGTTTTAGTATAGACAGGGTTAACTTATTATCTGAACATTTCATATGGGATAACTACTCATCAATGATGCTTTAGTATAGACAGGGTTAATTTATTATCTGAACATTTCCTTTGGGATAACTACTCAGCAATGATGCTTTAGTATAGACAGGGTTAACTTATTATCTGAACATTACATATGGGATAACTACTCATCAAAGATGATTTAGTACAGACAGGGTTAACGTATTATCTGAACATTACATATGGGATAACTACTCATCAATGATGCTTTAGTATAGACAGGGTTAACTTACTATCTGAACATTTCATATGGGATAACTACCCATCAATGATGCCTTAGTATAGACAGGGTTAACTTATTATCTGAACCTTTCGTATGGGATAACTACTCATCATGATGCTTTAGTATAGACAGGGTTAACTTATTATCTGAACATTTCATATGGGATAACTACTCATCAATGATGCTTTAGTATATAAAGGGTTAACTTATTATCTGAACTTTTCATATGGGATAACTACTCATCAATGATGCTTTAGTATAGACAGGGTTAACTTATTATCTGAACATTTCCTATGGGTAACTACTCATCAATGATGCTTTAGTATAGAAAGGGTTAACTTATTATCTGAACGTTTCATATGGGATAACTACTCATCAATGATGCTTTAGTATAGACATGGTTAACTGATTATCTGAACATAGCATATGGGATAACTGCTCATCAATGATGCTTTAGTATAGTCATGGTTAACTTATGATCTGAACATTACATATGGGATAACTACTCATCAATGATGCTTTAGTATATAATGGGTTAACTTATTATCTGAACTTTTCATATGGGATAACTACTCGTCAATGATGCTTTAGTATAGACAGGGTTAACTTATAATCTGAACATTTCCTATGGGATATCTACTCATCAATGATGCATGCTTTAGTATATATATGGTTAAACTTACTATCCGCACATCTCCTATGGGATAACTACTCATCAATGATGCTTTAGTATAGACAGGGTTAATTTATTATCTGAACATTTCCTATGGGTAACTACTCATCAATGATGCTTTAGTATAGAAAGGGTTAACTTATTATCTGAACTTTTCATGTGGGATAACTACTCATCAATGATGCTTTAGTATAGACAGGGTTAACTTATTATCTGAACATTTCCTATGGGTAACTACTCATCAATGATGCTTTAGTATAGAAAGGGTTAACTTATTATCTGAACTTTTCATATGGGATAACTACTCATCAATGATGCTTTAGTATAGACATGGTTAACTGATTATCTGAACATAGCATATGGGATAACTGCTCATCAATGATGCTTTAGTATAGACATGGTTAACTTATGATCTGAACATTACATATGGGATAACTACTCATCAATGATGCTTTAGTATATAAAGGGTTAACTTATTATCTGAACTTTTTATATGGGATAACTACTCGTCAATGATGCTTTAGTATAGACAGGGTTAACTTATAATCTGAACATTTCCTATGGGATATCTACTCATCAATGATGCATGCTTTAGTATATATATGGTTAAACTTACTATCCGCACATCTCCTATGGGATAACTACTCATCAATGATGCTTTAGTATAGACAGGGTTAATTTATTATCTGAACATTTCCTGTGGGATAACTACTCAGCAATGATGCTTTAGTACAGACAGGGTTAACTTATTATCTGAACCTTTCGTATGGGATAACTACTCATCAATGATGTTTTAGTATAGACAGGGTTAACTTATTATTTGAACATTTCATATGGGATAACTACTCATCAATGATGCTTTAGTATATAAAGGGTTAACTTATTATCTGAACTTTTCATATGGGATAACTACTCATCAATGATGCTTTAGTATAGACAGGGTTAACTTATTATCTGAACATTTCATATGGGATAACTACTCACCAATGATGCTTTAGTATAGAAACGGTTAAACTTATTATTTGAACATTCCATGTGGGATAACTACTCATCAATGATGCTTTAGTATAGACAGGGTTAACTTATTATCTGAACATTTCCTATGGGTAACTACTCATCAATGATGCTTTAGTATAGAAAGGGTTAACTTATTATCTGAACTTTTCATATGGGATAACTACTCATCAATGATGCTTTAGTATATACATGGTTAACTGATTATCTGAACATAGCATATGGGATAACTGCTCATCAATGATGCTTTAGTATAGTCATGGTTAACTTATGATCTGAACATTACATATGGGATAACTACTCATCAATGATGCTTTAGTATATAAAGGGTTAACTTATTATCTGAACTTTTCATATGGGATAACTACTCGTCAATGATGCTTTAGTATAGACAGGGTTAACTTATAATCTGGACATTTCCTATGGGATATCTACTCATCAATGATGCATGCTTTAGTATATATATGGTTAAACTTACTATCCGCACATCTCCTATGGGATAACTACTCATCAATGATGCTTTAGTATAGACAGGGTTAATTTATTATCTGAACATTTCCTATGGGTAACTACTCATCAATGATGCTTTAGTATAGAAAGGGTTAACTTATTATCTGAACTTTTCATGTGGGATAACTACTCATCAATGATGCTTTAGTATAGACAGGGTTAACTTATTATCTGAACATTTCCTATGGGTAACTACTCATCAATGATGCTTTAGTATAGAAAGGGTTAACTTATTATCTGAACTTTTCATATGGGATAACTACTCATCAATGATGCTTTAGTATAGACATGGTTAACTGATTATCTGAACATAGCATATGGGATAACTGCTCATCAATGATGCTTTAGTATAGACATGGTTAAATTATGATCTGAACATTACATATGGGATAACTACTCATCAATGATGCTTTAGTATATAAAGGGTTAACTTATTATCTGAACTGTTCATATGGGATAACTACTCGTCAATGATGCTTTAGTATAGACAGGGTTAACTTATAATCTGAACATTTCCTATGGGATATCTACTCATCAATGATGCATGCTTTAGTATATATATGGTTAAACTTACTATCCGCACATCTCCTATGGGATAACTACTCATCAATGATGCTTTAGTATAGACAGGGTTAATTTATTATCTGAACATTTCCTTTGGGATAACTACTCAGCAATGATGCTTTAGTACAGACAGGGTTAACTTATTATCTGAACATTTCCTATGGGATAACTACTCATCAATGATGCTTTAGTATAGACAGGGTTAATTTATTATCTGAACATTTCCTTTGGGATAACTACTCAGCAATGATGCTTTAGTACAGACAGGGTTAACTTATTATCTGAACATTACATATGGGATAACTACTCATCAATGATGCTTTAGTATAGACATGGTTATCTTATTGTCTGAACATTTCCTATAGGATAACTACTCATCAATGATGCGTTAGTATAGACAGGGTTAACTTATCTGAACATTTCCTATGGGATAACTACCCACCAATGATGCTTTAGTATAGCATGGGTTAACTTATTACATGAAATTACATACGGGACAACTACTCATCAATGATGCTTTAGTATAGACAGGGTTAACTTATTATATAAAAATGTCCAATGGGATAACTACTCATCAGTGATGCTTTAGTATGGACAGGGTTAACTTATTATCTAAACATTTCCTATGGGATAACGACTCATCAGTGATGCTTTAGTATAGATAGGGTTAACTTATTATCTAAACATTTCCCATGGGATAACTACTCATCAATGATGCTTTAGTATAGACAGGGTTAATTTATTATCTGAACATTTCCTGTGGGATAACTACTCAGCAATGATGCTTTAGTACAGACAGAGTTAACTTATTATCTAAACATTTCCTATGGGATAGCTACTCACCAATGATGCGTTAGTATAGACAGGGTTAACTTATTATCTGAACATTTCCTGTGGGATAACTACTCATCAATGATGCTTTAGAATAGACATAGTTAACTTATTATATGAACATTACATATGGGACAACTATTCATCAATGATGCTTTAGTATAGACGGGGTTAAGTTATTATCTGAATATTTCCTATGGGATAACTACTCATCAATCATGGGTTAGTATAGACAGGGTTAACTTATTATCTGAACATTTATATGGGATAACTACTCATCAATGATGCTTAAGTATAGACAGGGTTAACTTATTATCTGAACATTTCCTATGAGATAACTACCTATGAATGATGCCTTAGTATAGACAGGGTTAACTTATTATCTGAACATTTCCTATGGGATAACTACTCATCAATGATGCTTTAGTATCGACAGGGTTAACTCATTATCTGAACATTTCCTATGGGATAACTACTCATCAATGATGCTTTAGTATAGACACGGTTAACTTATTATCTGAACATTTCCTATGGGATAACTACTCATCAATGATGCATGTTTTAGAAAAGATATGGTTAAACTTATTATCCGCACATCTCCTATGGGATAACTACTCATCAATGATGCTTTAGTATAGACAGGGTTAACTCATTATCTGAACATTTCCTATGGGATAACTACTCATCATTGATGCTTTAGTATAGACAGGGTTAACTTATTATCTGAACATTTCCTATGGGGTAACTACTCATCAATGATGCTTTAGTATAGACAGGGTTAACTTATTATTTGAACATTTCCTATGGGATAACTACTCATCAGTGATGCTTTAGTATAGACATGGTTAACTTATTATCTGAACATTTCCTATGGGGAAACTACTCATCAATGATGCTTTAGTATATTTACAAAGGGTTAAAATGTAAAAAAATATATATATTTTATAGTGAATCTGTCTTCATTCAAAGTTGTCTATTTTCCAAAAAAGAAAGAGAGAGGCAGAATTGTGGTAGCAAAATTTGAGAATGCATGGTAATAAGACAACTTATCTATTGTTACAGTGACTTCAAGCACTTTCTGAGTAGAGACTATGGGAATTGTTACACATTGAACATGCGGAACCCAGTCCGAATCAGCGGAGAGACTAGAGGTATGTGTGTGGATATATTTTCAAGTGCGGTACCCATATAGAAAATCCACCATAGTGTTTTGCTTATTGCACACTATTTACATACATTGTATGACTACGGTAAGTCATAGGTCGCCTCGCATATATAAGAGAATGCATTGGCCTAACAGATTTGATATTATTTCTTATAATTGTTAAAAAATTTAAGAACAAATGAAAAAATTGTTAAAGAATGTAAGAAATAATGGGCGACTCGCATATATAATAGAATGCATTGGCACAGGGTCTTCGCAGATATTCAGGAAGCTCCAGTTATCAAAGGGTTATATACCTGTACATGATAATGTAGTTTCATTGTTCTAGATCATGGCACAAGCTCTGGCATATTGTTTATGTTTCTGTAAACGCTGTCAGTTGATTAAATACTAAAATAGACTATAACAATGGAACATATTTATTCTCGACGAATAATGCTCGCAATTTTAATTATTCATTGCACAGGAATCTGTTAGTTCGATTAGTTATAGCAGTTCATTAAGTCCCTACCTTTGATTCCAATCGAGGTCCATTCATCATATCAGATCACGCTGGCCACCCTGTATAAACCTCGCTGCGGGCGTGTAAATCGTCACTGTGGGCGACAGTAAATCCAAACAATACGCACTAGATTAGATAACGAAAAATACTTGATCGGGGTTCACGATTAGATAGCGATTGACATTCAATCGCAGTAAAACCTACCACGCGAGGTTAGGAGTAATCACGCAAATTACCTCTCGGGCTATAACATTTATATTGGAATGTCCTCATGTACCTGTTATTAGGCTGTTAACCCTTTCGTGACGAGGGCTTCTTGATTTTTTGCGAAAACCATGTGCCAATGCATTCTCTTATATATGCGAGTCGACCATAGCATTGCAAGACTATATAAAATTAAAATAACCACCCAAGGTGGAGGGATGAATACGAACTACCCAAAGTAGTAAAAGTTTACTACTTTTCGGGTTAATTTAGCTGCTTTGAATTTAGTGTATACAAACAGCTTTTTTTAAATGAAGATTGGGTATATTATTTGTCTATGAAGACGCAATAAAGTGGTATATTTCTTATGCAACCGAGCGTAGTTCGCGGTGAATCTCTTAGTGGAAATGTAATTTGCCTTGATTGAGGTCTAACAAGATAGAGTTCTCCCTCTTGTTACGCTTCGAACGTTTTCGCGAGAGAATTCTGTTCTAAAAAATAGCCCCTTTTATTGTCCCGGGAATCCGACATGAAATTCTAAATGAAATTGACATGAATTCATAGAAGCTCTTCTGGACAGCTGTCGACGATTCTTATCTTATTATTTTACATATTTTATAATCTATATATACCTTGCTATGAGCCTAGGAAAAGACGAGCTATCTTAACCCTTTACCCAACAAACCGGCCAAAACCGGCCAAATAAAGCTTCAACAGCCTAAAATATCTTCGGTCTGTCTCAATAGAACCATACAAATATGGATATCATTGGAACCGGTTCATTGACCACATTGTGATGGTTACAGTTATGCCCTGTGCCAATGCATTCTCTTATATATGCGAGTCGACCATAGGTCGCCTCGCATATATAAGAGAATGCATTGACCTAAAAAATTATTTTTTTAACATTTTTTCTTACATTCTTTAACAATTTTATAATTTTTAATGTGTTAAGCCAATGCATTCTCTTATATATGCGAAGCGACCTATATATAAGAGAATGCATTGGCACAGGGCCGTTCTGTTTGGTAAAGGGTTAAATTCTGCTTTCAGGTAATGCTTTACATATTTTATAATCTATATATACCTTTCTATAAGCCTAGGAAGAGACGAGCTATCTTAAATTCTGCTTTCAGGTATCAGCTTCATTTTAACCCTTTACCCAACATAACGGCCCTGTGCCAATGCATTCTCTTATATATGCGAGTCGACCATAGGTCGCCTCGCATATATAAGAGAATGCATTGGCTTAACACATTAAAAATTATAAAATTGTTAAAGAATGTAAGAAAAAATGGTAAAAAGTAAAAAAGATTTTTTTTAGGCCAATGCATTCTCTTATATATGCGAGGCGACCTATGGTCGACTCGCATATATAACAGAATGCATTGGCACAGGCCATAACTGTAACTATCACAATGTGGTCAAGGAGCCGGTTCCAATGGTATCCATATTTGTTTTCTGCTTTCAGGTATCAGTTTGATTTTAAACACAGAGGAACATGAATATATAGACACGTACCAACAAGGTTACGGTGTTAGACTGACGTTACATGATCATGACGCCGCGCCGTTCCCAAAGGATGAGGGCATGACGATATCGGTCGGCTACGAAACGTTCATAGGACTCAAATCTGTGAGTCTCCTCTATAACACTCATAGGACAAAAATATGTGAGTCACCTCTATAACATTCATAGGACTCAAATCTGTGAGTCTCCTCTATAACATTCATAGGACTCAAATCTGTGAGTCTCCTCTATAACATTCATAGGACTCAAATCTGTGAGTCTCCTCTATAACATTCATAGGACTCAAATATGTGAGTCTCCTCTATAACATTCATAGGACTCAAATATGTGAGTCTCCTCTATAACATTCATAGGACTCAAATCTGTGAGTCTCTTCTGTAACATTCATAGGACTCAAATATGTGAGTCTCCTCTATAACATTCATAGGACTCAAATATGTGAGTCTCCTCTATAACATTCATAGGAGTCAAATCTGTGAGTCTCTTCTGTAACATTCATAGGACTCAAATATGTGAGTCTCCTCTATAACATTCATAGGACTCAAATATGTGAGTCTCCTCTATAACATTCATAGGAGTCAAATCTGTGAGTCTCCTCTATAACATTCATAGGAATCAGATATGTGAGTCTCCTCTATAACATTCATAGGACTCAAATATGTGAGTCTCCTCTATAACATTCATAGGACTCAAATCTGTGAGTCTCCTCTATAACATTCATAGGAATCAGATATGTGAGTCTCCTCTATAACATTCATAGGACTCAAATATGTGAGTCTCCTCTATAACATTCATAGGAATCAGATATGTGAGTCTCCTCTATAACATTCATAGGAATCAGATATGTGAGTCTCCTCTATAACATTCATAGGAATCAGATATGTGAGTCTCCTCTATAACATTCATAGGACTCAAATATGTGAGTCTCCTCTATAACATTCATAGGAATCAGATATGTGAGTCTCCTCTATAACATTCATAGGAATCAGATATGTGAGTCTCCTCTATAACATTCATAGGAATCAAATATGTGAGTCTCATCTATAACAGATGTTTAGCATTTAACATAACATGTGACCACCTTAAAGACACATATACGGTTCACGTCTTTAAATGTTCAAGACTTGAGTGTAACGTCATAAAGTGATTGCAATTGATATGACTTAAAGGGGTACTGTACCCCAATTCCAATAAATTGCGATATAATATCAATATTATATTTTAAAATAACTTATTTGAGTCGAAGATGTCTACTGAAAAAGTTCCAATTAACAGGCTATCATAAAAGTCAAATTGAATTATTTAATATAAATGAATTTATGGCTGGAGTCATAAAATGGCGAATTATGCCATTACGAGTTACCGTTCTTGAAATCTCACCTGTTGGGTGTCTTTTATCGACGGCCGTTTACGACGAACATTATTGAGTTGCGAACAAAACATGTTACATGCAAAATGAAGTCCCGCTATAACCGATTCGGAAAAAAGAGAAGAAACAAGATTCATAAATCGTCAAGTACTTGTATAGGGAGTGAGATTGTTCGATGGAACAGATTGCAGGCATCAATTGAACTTGCGGTTCATCTTGCAACCTGCGTCTTCTCCGGTGAAGGTCAAAAACATGGCGCGTAGTTTGAAATCGTAATATTTTTATTTCTAAGATCAATATTTTCGTCGCTAAATTAGGTTTATAACATAACATAACATTTTTATTGACATAATACACCCACGCGGGGCAGTTGTTATAATACAGATAATTTAAACACAAGTGAAGACAATTTCATATAAAAAATATATATAACATGTATTTGTAACTCAACACTATATTTTCAATTATTTGCGGAAAACTGCCGAACCATGTTACAGATCAGATTGCATATGCTCGGGTGTTCAGCCTTCATGAGGAATATGAACTTTTATATTTCATCAAAGTTTACGAAAATTATATAACACGAACATAAACTCATATAACACGAACATAATCTAACTTTAAAGTTATGTCAATGGGAGTAAATAAAAAAATTGCCTATCTCTGTGTACAGTACCCCTTTAACAATGAGTCTCTTCTAAGACTTATTTCTGAAAATTCATAAATATTTAGCCTTTAACAACAAAACCAAAAACATCATACAAAAAACAAACAAACAAACACTGAATCAAATAACAAGCTATATTTCCCTTCGCCAGAGGCGGGAAAATATTATCCGACAGTCCGACAACAATGTTCTATTTTTCCCAGAAAGTACGTGCAACAGAACAAAACGATTTTGATAGTTGTCAATGAGACGAATTACCCGTGCGTAACCATTCGCACTCGGTGTTTGATGGGGAGTTTATCAACATACTATGGTTGTCATACGATTGTCCACGACCCCCCGCCACATCGCGTGACGAACAGTAAGCATGTTGTCTGATGTTTCTTGATATGTGAAGTGAGAAGTTCCCATCTATACACCTCCCTAATTTCTATAATTTGTCATTATATCGTCTTCACATGTGATCACAGATAAACATCAGACGCACGAGTGAACCATATGGGGTGTGCACAGAGAGGGACGTGTACCAGGATGATTACAAACTCGGCTATACCTTAACGGTAAGTATATGATGCTGCAAATCTATAGTGCATACTTAAAAGAATGGTGTGGTACAAACCGCAGAAATTGAAATCCTACCCATTATGACAGTTACGCCTGTAGGTCTTCACAGTCACAGTTAGAATTCCCACATAACTTTGTGACGTATAGTGCTCTAGCTATAACTCTAATCGTAACTAATTCTAACCGTCACTTTGCGTAACATCTCTGTTGTGGAATCGCACAGTGAATTATAATGGCAAGGTATGTTAATAAAACTTAGACAGAATGAAATATCAACATTTTAGGGACATAATATAAGTTGCAAACTAATGGGCAAATGCAGTTCAGACGTATTGAAAAAAACGCATCTTCATAAATTCTGGCACCCACTTGTGCAATTTACTGATTTTGACAATTTACAAACAAACTGAACATAATAATATCTCACAAAGTGTTCTGCGCTTAATTTCGATCTGGTCTGTATTGCCAGTTTATTATTTTCAATGGAAGGGGAATAACTCTATTTATTAGTTGTGGATTATGCTGCATTCTAATAACTCTATCTATTAGCAAGGATCATAAATAACAGGATGGCTCACCCAATCATATTTGTGTAATCGTCTTGGTAGAGTTATCGATCCTCCTGGTAGGACAGGCGCCGTATTTGAAATGGTAAATACACGAGGAATACAGAAATCGAATGAATGTTTTTTGTATCAAATGACTCACCGGCCACCTAGACCATGTAGAGGTAAACTGAAGTGATCTATATATTCACCGAGTATTAATCTTGGTGATTGTTACGTTTATTTCATTTTAATAACGGTTTTTGACTTTATTCTGATTTATTTTAATCGGTCTGTCAGTGTCAAATTCCGACGAATACGAGTGAATGGAAATACTGGTACATCGTTTTTGGTCAACATTCTCAACCAAAAGCAAGGAAAACTACCCAGCCACTTTTATAACTGAGAAAATACGTCGTTTATATTCAATCCTTGCGTACTACAGTTGTTATTTTTGTTTTGTTGCAACTTTTAAAGAATGTTTTTAACTTTTATTTTTGTTTACATTTTTACGTTGTCTTTAAATTTATCTGCAGTCTGTGTCAGCGTGTGTGTGGGCGCAGTGTGCCTGCATATACATGTGGCACTGTGACTATTGGTTTAGTACATGGAAATTTCAAATTCGTCCTTTCACTTTTTATCTTATTTGTAGAACTCATCTATTGGGATCACAAATCTGAAAACCTTTTTTTTTCAGTTTAGTTAACTTAATAGGCTAATTATTGTTTGAGTTATAGACATTTTTGTACCTAAAAAAATGTCATCAAATTCAGATGGGCACTCCATTTGTATTTATTCAACCTGAATCTTCCACTTTTACATGGTAGTGTTCCCCAAATCAACACAATTCATATTATCTACATGCAGTTGCAATAGAGCATTTCTAAAGTTATGTGTTCAATTGTCCAATCAGAAATATTAGGCCATGTCAAATTATATGGTGATATTCTCAGCTGGAGAACATGCCCCCCCCAAATATGTTGATTCTTTCATGCAGTACAGCCTACTGGTATGGTCAACTTAGTAAAATTTGTCATTGTTACATGGGCATCGCATTAATAGGAAATGTCATATTTGATATCTTGTAACTCAGTCAGTATATTCACCTTGATATTTGCACAACATATTAATTCATATGACACATTAATGATTAAGTTGATTAACTGTTGATCTGTTGTGAAGCAATTTCTCTTATTATATGTAAAATATTTAAAATGATTGCCCTATCATGACATGCATGGTATGATAAGCCAAATTGACATTTAATAAATAATTGAGCTCAAGCGCAATAAGGAATCCCTTAAGGAATCTCTTATTGCGCAAGGAATCTCTTATTGCGCTTAAGGCTTGAGCGCAATAAGGAATTTCTTATTGCGCTTAATTAATTAAGCGCAATAAGGAATTTCCTTATTGTGCTTAAGCGCAATAAGGAATAGTCTTATTGCGCTTAAGCGCAATAAGGGAAGATCTAATTGCGCTTAAGCGCAATAAGAATATTCCTTATTGCGCTTAAGCGCAATAAGAAGATTCCTTATTGCGCTTAAGCTCAATTATTTATTAAATGTTAATTTGGCTTCCCATAGCATGGGTCCTTGGAATCCACTTATTTTGACATTTGTTAAAATGTATTGATCAAGTTTTTTTTTATAGCATTTTGTTCTAGTTTCTGTATGTACTATTAGTCTTTCACTATAAATTCATTGATATATATATCATATAATGACATATGAGGCATTAATTACCCTTCAAATAATGGTATGCTTAATAAGTGTAGATTGACATCTGTCATTTGGGAGTATTTCATCATTTACAATATACTTATTTAATTTAATGTAATGCTATTGCACATTTGCACCGGTACATGTATTCATAGTAATTTGTTTTTATCAAAATGCAAAATGGGAGTTATGGGAGACAAAATTCAAATTTTCAGTAATGACAATCAACATGCGCGATTCCATCACAGGAATCCGGGAATTTTGTTTTTAATTTTATTATATTATTTTATATAAAAATAATATATAAATAAAAAAAATACCCGGGGGTGGTAACTTAATCTAATTTAATTATGGTTAAGTCAAGAAGTGCAATTCATTTGCACTTATAGTGTACGGTAAATCTATAAATCCATAATTGTGTGGTGGGATGCCAAATTCCATTAGGCTTAAGGAGGGCCCCACCCTCTCTTTTCGTACGCCGTATTCCATGCCCTGTTATGCGGTACGCCGTATTCCGGCCCTCTGTTAGGAGGTATTCGGTATTCCAAAAATACAGGTATTCGTACGCCGACCTTCCAAAAAATGGAATTTTCATATATTTTTATGTATTCCATATGGCTGTTAACTGGTATTCCGTATTCCACCATCTGTGTTAAGTGGTATTCCATATTCCACGGGGGGTTGGGGTGGGGGCCTCCTTAAGTGTAATGGAAATCTGAATTACACTTAAGCGTAATATTAATAAGATATTAAATATGAATTACGCCTCCTACATATCTGAAATATGCTTAAGCGTAATTGAGATATAAATGCTTAAAAATAATTGGGTTTTCTGATCTTCATACATGTGCATTGAATAAAATGTTGTATAATCTAAAATGGTATCATTGTGAGCGATGCCTGACTAGACCTAGATCATTTTGAGGAATTATTTTTGAGTCAATTTAATGACATGAGATATGTAAAAGTTTTCCAGTGTGTCAGCTGGACTTTGAAGTGTAGCACTTGGTTAATAATAGACTTACTAGTAATAATAGGCCTATATTAGTTATATATACTCTATTATATTAGTTCATGATTGATCTATCCAGTTTTCCAGCCTGGTAAATGGTTAATTGGGATGGTAGAACTGCAAGTAAAGTTAGTAATGTCACTAATGAATAATGGTAATATGGTACTGGTACTAGTGGTAGGCCTATAATATGTCCCTATGGCCTGTTCATAAAATTTAAACAAAAACTATTTTGGCTAAATTTTGATTTAAGTTCTATAAATGACTGGTCAATGCCATATATTATAATTCAGATACGCATGTAGTTATATATTATAGTACTAAACAAATACAAACACAAAAAGTTCAGTTGTAACTTGTATACAAATTGACTGATTGACAGCGAATTTGGGTGATGCTTTTCATCGTTTTAACTGGACATTAGTAGTAACTTTCACCAGAAAGTTCAATATAGTGTAGGTCAATGCGTATTGTTTATGGAAATATCGACAAAATAGGGAACATTTCGTTTAAATGTTGTTTTAAAATGATTTTTGGACGGGAGAAATGAGCAACTCTGTATAATTCTATAGTGTATCCATAGACGCATTTCTCGGTTTAACCTACCGACCGCAAGAGGGCGCTGCGGCGGTACGCATTACAATAGAACCAATGGGAAGTGAACCTTCCCGTTATTTAAGTTCCCTGCTATTAGTTGTGGATTATGCTGCTTTCTAATAACTCTATCTATTAGTTGTGGATTATGCTGCATTCTGGGGTAAATTACGGGGGAAGTCTTGGGGTGAATATGAGAATCTCTATCACTTTGTGGACTCACCTATTATGCCACATGTGGCCTTTCTGTATTCTGTTGGAATATATAGAGGATCTACAACGAGTCCCCAGTTTATAGGGGTATGACGTAGTTATTGGCGTAAATTAAATGAAGTAATTTCAAACTCTTCATTTATTAGAGATTGTTGGAAAAATATTGGAAGCTACAGTATTTTGAGACGTCAGACCTTGATACCGAACTATGCTATGAATTTCTTTAGAAGAACTTAAAAACGTACTGAAATCCGCCAAAAAAGGCAAAGCTCCCGGATTCTATTCACTGTGTTATGAGCACATTGTACATGGTGGTGATTTCCTCCAGCTCTCAATAGTTAGGCTCTTGTCGAAAATGCTAAAATTCAATCACGTACCCGCACAAGCAAAAGTCGGCATGATAATTCCTCTATATAAAGGAGGAAACAAACCCAAAAATCAGTTTGACAGTTACCGCGCCATCACATTGCTTCCTATCCTATACAAGATATTTGAGAAAATAATTCTCGTGCGCCTTGAAACCAATACCCCCCCCCCCCCCCAACTCATGAAAGTGCACCCTCTTCAACATGGTTTCCAAAAAGGAATTAGCTATTTAAACTCCTCATTTATAATACATGAATCAATATCGTTCACAGCCGAAAATCATAGTACCTTATTTGCATGTTTCTTAGATGTCCATAAAGCCTTTGATACGGTTTGGACTAACGGACTTCTTCTCAAACTATATCAGCGTGGCTTCCAAGGGAAAATTTGGCACATCATCAACTCCCTCTTATGTTGATTAAAGTGCTCTGTCCGGTTCAATGGCTGTGTTTCTCGCCTTTTCGAAATAGAACAGGGAACCAGACAGGGTAATATCTTGTCCCCTCTGTTCTACATGATATTCATTGACGACCTTATACACACTCTTGAACAGAGCAAATATGGCTTGCGCTTTGGCTCCTCATTTTGTGTATCACCAACCCAAGCAGATGACATGACTCTACTGACTTTAACCGCTCCGGGTCTACAACTACTGTGTAACATATGTAGTTCATTCAGTAAAAAATGGAGATTCAAATATAACCAAGACAAATGTAAAATAATAGTGTTCAACAAGCGCACATCCGTTCAAACATCTAGAAGTACAAAATCGTGGCTTATAAATGGAAAACCTATTCATGAGTCGAACCAAGTTACGCATCTTGGTATTCCCCTCAGTAACAAGGATCAGATGAACAACCTCACTAATCACACTTGTCAGAAACTTAGAGCATCATATTTCATGCTGAGCAATGCCGGCATGTATGCTGGGGGAATAACTCCACTTAGTTCAAACCTGTTGTATAACACAATTGTCTTACCAAGAGGCCTATATGGGAGCGAATTTCTTTGCGGCATATCCACAACGAATTCATTGGAAAAAACCCATCGATTTTGCCTAAAACAAATTCAATGGCTCCCATATAGGACCCTAACTGATGTTGTACTGGGCCTCCTAGGTACATTCCCCATTACGGCCCTCATTGACAAACGCAAACTCGTGATACTCGGAAGTCTATGTAGGACATCCCTGATAAAATCCTCAAAAGAAATTTTCATGTATCGTTTAGACAGCGCTATCAGAGGGGACGCCTTAAAGGATTACTATCCTCATGAAACAACAAAACTCTATCGGAAAGCCACCCCTATTGTGATCACAATGATCCAAGTCCCATAAAAATCGCGTAATAAATAAGCCGAGAAATAAATAAATAATACCACCACCGGTTGTCGGCCATCTCCGTCGCAAAACCTCGCATGACGTCAAGCGAGGTAAACTAATTAAAAACAGGGAATTGGAGTCGGAGTTAATTATGTCTACCTATATGGCGATGGAAAATCCGGAATCGACATCAGCGCGTGAGTGTAATGGAATTTCTGCGGGGCATATCAATAGCATTGTGTACACATGGTGAATTGTCATCGCGCGGTGAGTTATCTTCACTTGTGATTTGTCTTAAGTGCTGTTTGGAAAGTTACGGTATTGTTTTGACAAAAAATATAGAGGGACAATTGAGCGGGGTAGATAACACTTTCGTATAAAGCTTATAAAAACACGAGCCGGCATGTGAACTTTATTCGGGTGCGTGTTTGCGATGTTATTTTAATTTTCCGTATATATGCCCCGAGTGTCCCGTATTTACAATCCTTCATTCGTGACAATGCCATATAAATGCAGTGTTTTCGGCCGTGGCCGGTCTAGTGACTCTCAGTTAGGCATATGCTGTATTCATTTCCAAACGATTTTCGTTTACGTGACATTTGGCGGGATTTCTGTGGGAAACCTGTTGCGCAAAATCAGAAACCGATTACATATACCAAAAAAAGAGCGTTTAATTTGAGGAGTCAGTCATGGTTACGAATACATACAATTGCAGTTAAAGTGGGGAGTATGTTGATGAATAATTCACGATGACAACTATTCTAAGTCGAGTCCCCATTTCCTTCACCATGGCTCAATAAAGAGCGTTCCATGTTAAGAGTTTTCCTAATATGGTACGAATAAAAAGAGTTTAATAAAGCGGAAATTGCTATGACAATGATGGAAGGATATATAAAGCATGCATATCGGAAGTTCATGTACATGTATTGGCCTGTACTGTTGTAATCAGTAAACAATCACTAGAACAACTGTTCTAAGTCGAGTCCCTTTACCTTGACGCAATAAAGAGCGTTCACTATTACGATATATTGCGAATAAAGAGCACTTGAATATGTGATTCCATATTAAACCGGATTATTATCCCTCCTTCAAAAAGTGTTATATATGATTGGATGTTTAAACGAACCACGGCGAACATTTATATATTTTATAACCCTATTGTTATGCGTAATGGACACATAGAGGTCGATTTATGACCTGGATATTCAATAGACCGCATCGCTAGAGTGCTAATTTTATAGGCCAATAACCATGCATAGATGCAGTGAATTTCCATCAGTGACAGTCGGCAAGATTGTTTTGGGGTGGGGAAAGCAATATTCCGAAATATATATAAACACCATATTGCCCAAATATATACATGATTCATAACCAAGGAAAAATGAACTTATCACATCATATTGGTAATGAATGACTTGATTATAATTGATTAAATCCGACAGCAATAAACCAATTTTGTGTTGTTTTACCGCGTTACGATAAATTAAAACGAAACGCTCTTTATTGACACACGACTAATGGCATCTGGAAATTGGAATGTTTACGAGATGATAATTGCCTAATAACTGTGCAAATCTTCGCGTATATATGCAATCTTGATATGCATATATAATATAACTTGGACTATTCCGGTAACGAAAAAATATATATAAACACGAGCACGCGTTTATATAGATAAATGCGCGCAAAACTGAATAATATACGGGCATGGCTTTATAGTAACAACACATCGCGATACATATAATAATAGTAATAATAACACGATAAAGACATTTAATTACGAGAAAGGCGATGTTTTCGGCGAAGTATTGCATTCGCAGTGTGATAACGCGACAATCTTCAAAGGTCGCGATCGACTACATGCAAACTTAAAATACCGCCGTCGCGCATCTATGCGTTGTCAATGAGTTACCACGTGATCGATCACGTGCTATGCTTCTGTTTACATGTGACAATCACGTGATCGGGCTGATGATCATGTGACTTCGACTAAAACAAAATCTTCGGAATTTTTTTTAATCGTTATAAAAATAACGATTGGCGGCCGAATATTAGATTATATGCGCCCAATGGACATTTTATATATATATTATCGGTATATTGAAAGAAAATAATATTGTTTTTTCAGGACCGTATTCCTTTAAGCGAGCATTCGTTTATATCAGATATAATCTTAATCTTGGAGAAATACGATCTCAAATCTCATTTAATTGCGTTCGTTCAAAACGAGAATTTTCCATCGAAGGAAGCATGGAAGCAGCTAGTCTCTCAGGGAGTATCACACTTCCAGGAAGCGGCATGGAACGCGCGTCTTCATAGAGAAAGTTCACTTAAACACTTTTCAGAGAGCTATTGCTCGCTGGCTGTTTCGCAGTTATGGTTCGCGAGTAGAGCTTTTCCACAATACAAAGTTCAATTCCTTGAAATAGCGAAGCTCTTAGCAAAATCCGTGATTCCCGAAAACGGAAAGTGTATGCTTTGTAATAAACAATATAGTAACAAAGTTGAACACAGCGTCATTGTGTGTCCGGAAATATCTGCGGCAAAGAATGACATGTGGTTCACTCTTCTTGAACAGTTTGATATTCCTTGCTTCATAGAAATAGACAAGCTCACCACCTACGAACAGATGATGATATTTCTGTCATGCATCCCCCCACATGTTCGGGGAAAAATAACAGATATTTAACAAATTTATTATATTCATAACAAGGAGTACACTCCGCATGTGGAACAATTATCACGAGCTGCTTCGGGCATCTGATGATGTCATACCTGTTATTCCATCATTGTAGTATAGAAAATAACGTATTCACCCCGTCCGAGTATCCCAACCACAATATATTATATAGCATCACTAGCAATATGCAAAGCTGACAGGACCCACATTATCATAACCATATTGTCAGTCTTATACAATTCATCTTACATGCCAACTCACTACTATGGTGCGTATTATCGATATAGTTATGTCACCCTTGTATAAAGCAACTTATTGCATCTTATCCCAACATTTCGAAACCCATATTTTTGGGCTAAACAGATATGTCGTCTATACACTTGTGTCTGAATTATCTCATTACTTTATTACATAATTGATCAAATGAAAACCGTATACATATTCATCATGAATGTCCTCCTGTGATTGACTTATTGTACATGCTTACATGATGTATTCTTTATTGTGTTATTGTTCATTCGTATCATTATTTGCATAAATGTAGTCTAAGCTCTCCGTTGCATGGAGGAAATAAAGGATTATATATATATATATACAAACCGGAAGTCAAAGGTCACCGAGCACTATTTCCTGCTCTATAACATTCTGACCGAAGTTATCAGTCGAAGGATTCTCCTAGATGTATAGGCTGGTGTATTCCATGTGGTAGGGTTCTCTATTCCGAAGGTTCATTATTCCGAAGGTTCGCTATTCCGAAGTTCATTATTCCGAAGGTTCCATATTCCGAAGGTTCATTATTCCGAAGGTTCGCTATTCCGAAGGTTTTCTATTCTGGGCGTATTTAACCAGAAATGAATCAAAATGTGCACCCCACCACAAAAACCACACGTGGAATGAAAAATACGATTACGCTAGTATTCATATATAGTACATTTATACATCCACTTCTAATTCCCAAATTGTCCTAGATATCGGTTATTAATAGCAAGAAAAGAGTATCAGTTTATCGTTCATTATGGAAAGTTAAAAACACGATGACTGAAATAAACTACATGTAAGAGATATAGTTTTTCCGAACTGGCAATCTGTATTTGAAAAAAAAACATCAACATTCAAGGCCCACTTAATTAATCATATAAAATATATGCCACTATATATACCATTTGAAATATGAAGCTCTCTAACACTTTATTATCAGCTTATCCGGTGTAATAAACTGTGAACATGTTGTTTTTGTCGAGTTAACGCAGGGTTAACGACTTGTTTTTGTGCTTAATGTTCATCTGGTTTTGTTGCGCAAAGTAAAGTGTATTATTTTCAATGGATGGGGTAACTCTATATTTTAAAGATAATGTTATTCCCCTTCAATTGAAAATACATTAGGGGTTGAATTCTGTTGCATTCTGAGAGCCATGACATATAACGGGGGAATCTTTTTATGATTTAAGATGTTTTCTATTTCTCTAGGTGCATCTTCTGATACAGACGTTTGGACTGGTGATGAACTATATATAGTGTTCTAATCATATTTTATGGCACAGATTGTGTTTAAAACCTGATATCAAGGCACTATAAAAAATAGCCGATGACTCGAAAATTAAGTGGGCCTTACAATTCAATACAAATTCACAATTGCAGTTAGGTTCAACTAATACCCCGTCTATTCAACGACATTCTGCTTCGCAGTATTCATTAAGAGTTATAGTCCCGCTGTTTTAATCCCGCCTTTAGCTGGCGTATTGTTGCCTGTAAGATTATTGAGATTAACGCCATACGCGATGACATTAAATCGCATGGAAAGAGCAATTGTGTGGGCTGCCTGACGTGAATATGTATTGGAAAATAACGTCATACGTAATGACATTAAATCTCAAGGAAACCCGCGAAAAAATAAAAAATAACATTTATTGTTTCAATGTTTTAAGTTATTTCCTTCATAAAAAAGAGTCTTCGTGATAAAGAACCCTCTCAATACTTGAATATAGAATTAACCTTTAAAAAAAAAACTCTTCGGAACTCAATCCGATTCGGTGGTCCCCATATAATCAGATTCCAACAACAACAACAACATTTTTTATAAATGCCGCTTCAGTTATCAGAATTAATTAATTGCCAAAAAAATAAAGCTAATCACTGTCAACTATAGTATAAAATTGCCCGAAACGTGTTATTTATCAACATTATCAACGAAATTTGGCCTTATTATCAACACAAAGACTTTTGAATTCAGAGTTATCCATATTCATCCGCAATTTGGTTCGCGACCGTCGGTTGTCGACATTTTACTGGGCCACTAATAAGTCTCGATGATGAAAAATAATAGATTCCAAAATCGATATCTAATAACTCAAAGCTGTGATAGGTAGGTTCCTAAACTCGAATCGAATATTTTTACCCCCCCCCTAATCCAAATAAATAGTAATTGAGGGGCGTTTAATCGGATTATTAATTGTTTTTAAATAAACAAGCATGATTATGCTCGTAACAGTCAAAACGCTATGTTTTGTGTCAGTTCCTCATATATTATTTTTTGTGCGTTTGCACTGGCCTCGGCCATGCATTTTGAATGCGTGGTACTCACCAACCTCGAAATCACGCGATTCCACACCGTATACAACCTATGTCCGTTTAACATAACAAACGTCCTATATTTAACGACATGTTTTTTTTTTGGAACAGGTATGTCGTATGCTGTGTCTAAGAGAACACTTGATCAAGATTTGCAAATGTAATTCACACGCACTTCTGCCGGACCTCAATGACGTACTGCATTCCAGGGGTTTCAATGTCAGCGCCGATGGTCTTCCTGGATGCTTTTCAAATGAGAGTGAGTATGTGTATGTAATTATCTCCCCTTGTTGCCGATGCATATCACTAATTGGTTAATTGTTCCTGCTAATATATATATGGCGATGGTGGGTCCTGCTGCATATTCAGATGATTCTGGTAGGCCAAAGTGATGTTGTTTTTAAAAAAGTACCGTTATTTTTATTAAATTTGTCATTTTTGCTATGTATGGCTAATTTGAGCGATTTGAGCAACAACAAAAACAGTATCTATATGAAACATTCAAGAACATATACATGAACCATAGTGGAATAGCGTGGTTAATATTTTTCATGAAAGAGTAATAAATTGGGACCAGTTGCAACCAAACAAATATGTGCGTAGAGCGGATCAACGCAGACCAAGTGAATACACCGTGTCGCATTACTGGTCTAAGAAGTATAGTGGTCATGGAAGCCCCACAACTGACATACAGGCGAAATCTTTAACTGCCTTGTTCTTAGAAATTGTTGTTGTGGTATATAGATATTCATGAACCATATATTCTGGAATCAGTAAAGTTTGTGAAACATCTAAACTGTGTCCGAACCCAGCGTTACATAACGTGGAGTCAACGAGTTGCGGCCTACTATATGGGACAAACATTTTTGCATCACTTTAATAATAGTATAAAGATATACGCCGGTCAATGTACCCAGGTCATTTGGATAGATTAGAACAGTGTTGTACCCATTTATACCATGGTGTAGGTACCTTAATATACCTTGGTATCTACCAAAGTAAACCCTTGTACCTGCAACCAAGTATATATACCTTGATTATTTGGACATTTAACAAGGGTACTGTACTCATGCGCTCTTGGCACCCATGTATGCCCTGGTATGTACACCAAAGTAAACCCTCATACATGTAACCATGTTTACCCATGTTATTTGGGCATTATACAAGGGTATTGTACCCATGTATACTTTTACTTTAAACATATTTTATTCGTATATAAATATACAAAAGGGATCGGGGCACAAGTTATTCAACTTAGGTAGCCCCTCTCCCGTACAAAATTGACAATACATTGTTATAAGATGACAAGAAGTCGATAACAGAAAAGTTTGTACATGGTGAGAAAACAATTTGAATTTGCATTATGTCGAATAACATCTTTCAGCGTATGTTTATGGATTACCAATTAGAACGAGCATAAATCTGTGCATATCTATATCTATTGTGATTTTTAAGGAAGATGTAAATATAGATTTCAAGGCTATGTATATATATATCAAACATTTGACCGTAAGGTTAAGCTAAATTTGTATAGTAGTGAATTTGGCGAATTTCGCCCATGTATATTTGAGACAACAGATTGGATGTTAATAATGGCACATGTGATTACCTAAAATGTTAAACTCTTTTTTTTTCTTCTTTTTTTTATTGGAATAAACATACATCAATGAAGGAATGTAAATATAAACTGAGGTACACATTATTATATATCAAGTGACATTCTTCCAATTCGCTCACACCTAGCTTACTTCATTTACACGTCTTTCGTACACCATATGCACTCCCAGTGACTGACATGTAAATTGGGATACATCGAATATATGTTCATTTTTATATAGTAATTCAGATTTTAAATCCTTGAACTTTGTTTCTGTGTAGGGAGTATTTGTACGACATCTAACCATGTTAAACTTCTTCTTGGTTTAGACTACTTAGTTACAACATTCTTGTCCCATTCTGTTAACGTTTGAGTGGGATAACGTGTACCTGTACTATTGTGAAATAGATTATCGCTCATGTTAATACCATGGTAAATTACCCTGGTACCACCATGGCAAAGTAACCGGGAACTACCATGATAAAATAACCTGGTACAACCATAGTCAAGTACCCTAGTATTACCATGGTAAAATAAAATGGTACTACCATGGTAACGTACACTGGTATTGCAATGGTAAAATACCCTGGTCATACCATGGTAAAATACCCTGGTCCTATCATGGTAACGTAAATTGGTACTACCATGGTAAAATACCCTGGTACTACCATGATCAAATATCATGGTTATGATAAAATATCATGGTTATGATAAAATATCATGGTACTATATTGGTAGTACCATGATTCTTTTTTAGATGTCAAAGTCATGTTCCAGCCTCCTATTTCAATCCCGAATAGCATTTAAGACATGTGTGTGAATCATTATACCGGTTAACCACTGGTATGAATTCTACGTACCGCCTGGAACTAGTCTTAATTCCAATTTACTGATATACCTGTAATTGCATGAGTAGTACCGCAGTATATCCTAATAAATATGTTCCATGTAAACACATAACCCAGTGACCCGATTAAGATGAATGTATATACACATACACATGTTTGTGTTCTAGTTTAAGATACGACGGTGTCAAGTTAAGAAGTTCAATTGACTCCTTCCGCGGGCTACTTAATGTTCAGTGTAGTGAGTCTACCCAAGTATATCAGGGTACTCAACTTTTCAAATGTAAAAACCTGAGAATTGGACAGACAAATGGGGGCAATCCACATGCGGTATACTCTGCTATATTATGCTTGGTACGTGGGTAGGATGCTGGGATACTAGGGTACTATGCTGGTACATGTGTACTAGGAAAGTACAATAAGGTTATACCAGTTACAATCAGGTTATACCCTAGTATACAGGGATGGTGCCCACGTACTTGTTCATATATGAAAGCAATGTCACAGCATGGGTCGCAATGCATCGCCTCTACACAAGAAAATAGTTAATAATTAATATGTACCTCTATTTGTTCTTACAACCATGAATAACTCTAACAGAATATTAATTGACCGTGGCTATTATACTGGAACCCACAGGACCCTACATGTTTCATCCATATTGCCATGTACTCTTGGCACATTATCCGCTCCACTCACAGTGGGTATGTAATACACTCATCCCTCTGTTGCAGAGGGGGTCCTCTTTATGGGACTTGCAGGTCATTTTGGGACACACACATACAGGGCATTTAATGTTTTCGGTATGCAGCCAACAAACAATGTGCATGTAGAATAAGTGACAAAGTATACAATTGAGTAAAGAATCTTTACATATGGAAGGAAATACAGATCAACAATGACAACGGATGGCTCAATTGTGTCATAGCTGTTTAAAACTTGACAATTCGGATTGACATGTATAGTGTATGCCGGGTAATTTGATTGACATTGGCAACTATTACCACACCATACCAAAGTAATGTGAGGCTTACATTGATTATACTAGGGTGTTTCAAAAACACAATGGAAAAACAATGTATACATGAGCACACCAGGATAAATTCAACATAATAGCAGTGTAATGTGGGACTTGCATAGTTTTATCAGAGTATTTAGAGTCAACTAATGTAAGCCATAACTTCAGTTGATAAAACACATGGTAGCTTCTGAATTTGTCAGGGTTTTCTGCTACTAGACATGACATCGTAAATACTGACTTCAGAAGTGTTTTTATCGACTATAACATACAGTTTTTTGTGTCCTGAGAATCTTCCTGTAAATTGAGAATTTAATGTGGTATCATCAATTTGATTTGCAACATACCTTGTTTTCAAAAAATCTGGAAAATGAGTATACATGCTGGTAATACAAGACCTCACTGTGCTGTAACCAATGCCTATGGTAAAACGCAAAGCATCCCATTTAAACCACATTTCACAAAGCTTCCATCGGAATGGTCTATTGTTAATTTGGAGATGAGATTGACGCTAGCAGACGATAGGTAAATAAAAGTGCAGAAGAAGCCCTATTTATTGATGGACATTTTTAGATAATAAGTTAAACACACAACCTATGGTATAGTATAGAAATAGTTAATATTTACCTCACATGGTGTTTGGACTGGATGATCCAGCAACAAACTTAAATTTGATATACACCAAATGCGACGTGGGTACAGGGGTGGGGTGTCAGGATAAACATATTTTATTGAAGAATACGCCGACAAAATAATTGTATTCAGCCTTTAATTATATGATATACGAATCAG
Organism: Siphonodentalium dalli; assembly: GCA_032622095.1. NCBI lineage: Eukaryota > Metazoa > Mollusca > Scaphopoda > Gadilida > Siphonodentaliidae > Siphonodentalium > Siphonodentalium dalli. The sequence goes on from CP136063.1 coordinate 252,372,044, forward strand.
ACCAGGATTAACGTCATATAATACAGGAATTCTGTATATCTTTCAATATTCATACCATTGAAAGTGTTATAAAAATAACAAATATTAGGTAAATATTCAAACTGGGAGCCTGAACATTTATAGTAATTTTAGCAGTCATAAATTGTCTTTAAACATGGACTTGGGAAACAATTTAGATGGCATTGGAAACATCTGAGAAAGGGGCTCAAACCCGTGGAACTACTCACCAGTAACACGTATCCTGGATTGCTTACGTGACACCCCCTCCCTTTGTGATATGAATGTTCCAGATTGTAACTATTTATCTCGCCTTTCAGCCAAGGAATGCGCAAGGAAAGCAAACGCCATGTATACCCAAGGTGGTGATGATCTGATTTGCTCACACAAGTGTTACAATTCCTGTCAGTGAGTATTGTTTTAGGGTGGATTGGTAGTCCACACTATGGTTGAGAACATTTTGACCATTTCTTTACTAAATACTCAATAACGAGTAATTCACCTGGGAAGTCTATTTCAGGGGGGGTGGGGTGAAATTGAACATTCCAAGGTGGACACCCCAACGGAAACCCTATAGCCACGGCCTGGTCTCTTCACATCGGACGCTAACACGTCGGCACGACGCAAGTACGTTGGTTCGTCAATCGATAAAGATACTATTAGCAATAATACTCATTTCCAGCCACATTTCCCAGATCAATCAGGCGGAGAATAGAACTCCAAATCACTCAGGCGGAGAATAGAACTGCATCGGGTCACTTTATCAGTGATTAATTAATGTGCATCGAAAGGTAACGTTCATGGTCTAATACCAGTATGACCAGTCTGAGTGTCGCTATATATAATTGATTATTCGTCTCAAAAACGACATTTTAAACAGCATTTTAAGAACTCTGATAAGGTGAATTCAACGTTATGTTGACACTTCGCAAGTTGATGTCGTTCCGGTAAAAACTGTGTTCTCAATCACGTTTAAATTTCATTTGGACAAGTTTTATAGTTAGTAGTAATTTGGTGGATATACTTAGCACAACATTTTACGACACAGCTCTCGATGAATAAGAGGGCGCCATTTCTGGGTGAGGTGAACTATAACATAATAAATTGGCGCTTGCCATGATGTCGTAGACAACGCGTCGCGTGAAGTGTGCGCATATGAAAATAGCAAACACAACTTCTGATGAGCATGGACATATATATTTCAGGGAGAAAGTGTATCGCAAGACTACATCCGGGAGGCTGTGGCCGACTACACATTATATGGTGAGTCCTGATGCCTATACTACACATGGAATAAACACTATTGGTATTCAGTCACGTCTATATATAATAGCAACCACCAAGGGTGCTTATACCTAATGCAGGTGAATGACGTCGTATAATTTTTTCTATATCCATCAGTGAATTTTCAAGATCGCGGGTATAGATTTTGGAGAAATCGTCACGTGACTTCCGGTTAGCAACCGTGTGGTGATTGCAAAAAACGCTGAATTGGAAATGAAGCATCGCGATAAAAATGAAAGTAACTACTTCACAACTTACGAAGAATTCACATGTGATTTAAGTCTATTAATTTCATTTAGACCAATTTCGTTGGTTAGCTTAAGGAAAACTAAAAAGGAAGAAGTCATGACGATAATCCAGACAAGATTTTGTATTGTCAATTTGGCATGTCGTCTCCGTCATGACCACTGCATGATGTTACATAAATTATTCTTAGCGTTATGTCGCCGAAAAATGGCAAATTTGAGGCACATCATGTGTGGTTGCTCCACTACGTGTCACGTATACGATTCATAATATTGATTTATGTAGTACCTTTATATATAATATTGATTTATGTAGTACCTTTATATATAATATTGATTTGTGTAGTACCTTTATATATAATACTAGCCGATGAACCCGACGTTGTCCGGGCTATTCAAAAACCAAATTTCAAGTCGATAGCTATATAGCTCTACCCGTTTCCGAGATCTGGTCTGCGCATGCGCGAAGCTGGCGTCGCACGGGCTCGGCGACCCAATAACCCGTTTCCGAGATCTGGTCTGCGCATGCGCGAAGCTGGCGTCGCACGGGCTCGGCGACCCAATAAAATTCGTATCCGGGGCAAGATACATTCACATACCAAATTTCAAGTCGATAGCTCCACCCGTTTCCGATATCTGATCTGCGCATGCACGAAGCTGGCGTCGCACGGGCTCGGCGACCCGATAAAATTCGTATCCGGGGCAAGATACATTCACATACCAAATTTCAAGTCGATAGCTCCACCCGTTTCTACATATTAGATGTTCCCGTATATCTCTCTGCAGATGCTAATAACGTTGAATGGTAAACAAACGCTCTTTATAGCGATACGTCAAAAACAAACGCTTATTATTATCACTTGATTAACCACAGCAGTGCCGTTTTTTGTTACTGAGAGTGGAGAATGGGTGCTCTGGGCTTCTCCAAAATGCGACGTCGACGATTCCCGTGGGATTTTACCTTTGGATAGGAAGTTTGGTCTCGATCGGTCAATCCGTTTTCGATTCTATAAAGGACATACAGACAGGCAGACAGAGGTCTTCAAAATATATATAATACTAGCCGATGAGCCCGACGTTGTCCGGGCTATTCAAAAACCAAATTTCAAGTCGATAGCTCTACCCAGCCCGACGTTATCCGGGCTATTCAAAAACCAAATTTCAAGTCGATAGCTCTACCCGTTTCCGAGATCTGGTCTTCGCATGCCCGAAGATGGCGTCGCACGCGCTCGGCGACCCGATAAAATTCGTATCCGGGGCAAGATACATTCACATAGCAAATTTCAAGTCGATAGCTCCACCCGTTTCCGAGATCTCGTCTGCGCATGCGCGAAGCTGGCGTCGCACGGGCTCGGCGACCCGATAAAATTCGTATCCGGGGCAAGATACATTCACATAGCAAATTTCAAGTCGATAGCTCCACCCGTTTCCGAGATCTCGTCTGCGCATGCGCGAAGCTGGCGTCGCACGGGCTCGGCGACCCGATAAAATTCGTATCCGGGGCAAGATACATTCACACAGCAAATTTCAAGTCGATAGCTCCACCCGTTTCCGAGATCTCGTCTGCGCGTGCGCGAAGATGGCATCGCACGGGCTCGGCGACCCGATAAAATTCGTATCCGGGGCAAGATACATTCACATAGCAAATTTCAAGTCGATAGCTCCACCCGTTTCCGAGATCTCGTCTGCGCTTGCGCGAAGCTGGCGTCGCACGGACTCGGCGACCCGATAAAATTCGTATCCGGGGCAAGATACATTCACATAGCAAATTTCAAGTCGATAGCTCCACCCGTTTCCGAGATCTCGTCTGCGCATGCGCGAAGCGGGCGCCGCACGGGCTCGCCAATACAACAACGTCCACCGCCCGATCAAACTGCACACACGTACCAAGTTTCGTCCCGATCGGTCGAGAATCGTAGATTTGTATAAATGACATACAGACAGACAGACATACAGACAGAGGTCTTCAAAATATATATGAGATTGATTTATGTAGTACCTTTATATATAATATTGATTTATGTAGTACCTTTATATATAATACTAGAAGGTGACCCGACTTCGTCCGGGGTTTGACCTTGAATTGTCTATTTTGAAGGCCAAGGTCAAGTGGGGTCACGATTTGACCCGTCCAAAACACTGCCCGAACAAAAGTACCCGACAAAAGTACCCGTCGAAATCCAGCCGGTTTTACCCGATTTGACCTTTTAACCCGATTTGATTTCCACTCAAGTATATAAACGCGCCTCATATACACACGCTCATTAATTATCAAGTTTCATCGTAAAGATAAATTACCATCGGTGCCCGAGATATCGCCAAGACGTCTGAAACGTTCAAATGCATCGGCCGGTTAAGCGTTAACGTGATCTAACGTTATGAACTCTAACGACGTCATAGAAGTTACGCATTGTTTTTATCCTGATGGAAGATAGTACCACTTCTTCTTGATAATTGAGGCAGATAACTAAAACGGATACATACGCATTATATATCGTTGGAAAGAGGAAACACGAAAGATTCTCACAGTGTCATTATTATGACTGGCATTTAATTATTCGCGCTGTTTCGAATCGATTTGTAAGCACCGAACTCAAATGAAAGTCCCGTAACACAGCGTAAAAAACAGATTTGACCTCGGCACGTGAAAAGTTGACCTCGGATCTGAAAATAAATATGCCTATGCCACCCCCCGGCCGAAAATACCCCTACATACCAAGTTTCATCGAAATCGGATCGGCCGTTTTCGAGTTCATCGCGAACACACAGACCACAGACCACAGATACACAGACAGATCTTCCAAAATATATAATAGATTGATTTATGTAGTACCTTCAGGCTTAGTGACATTTCTACCGTGTGGCACATCGAGTTGACGAAGGTGTCAATTGATGGCACGAAGAGTATTTATTTCCGCAACATGGTATACTGCATATATACTGTTCAGGAAATCGACGACTGAAAGTTTTATGAGTATATCATGAAATGCAGGAACCTTTAACAATATTGTAATGGATTGTCTCGAGTGGAAATCGCCTAAGATGGTTAATATAAATGTTAACATATTCCGCGTAATAACACTCCTAAATTTCGATTTCTTTGGCTTCGGGTGGGGGGGGGGGGGGGTTACAAATATTTGATTCTAGTCGAGGAACCCACACATAGAAGCTCAGAGTGATCAGATATCTATTTTTGAAATCAGTTATTTGCACCACCTGTACTGGAATATTTAGCGGCCGACCGACCGACATACTCTTGACACCAAATTACGTGAACAAAAGTTGATAACATGTTTTGGAAAATTTAATACTAGAGTTGACAATGGTTAGCATTATTGTTTGGTAATTAATCGATTCTGATCTAAAGCGTCTTTTGAAGAAATGTTGTTGTTGTTTTTGTATCTGTTGGAATCTGATGATACGGGGACCATCGAATCGGCTTGTCAGGAAAAAAATTCCGGACACTAGCTGATACTAGGCGCTTTTTAATTTTTTCCGCCCTCTGGGTACCCACCATCCCCTAATGTTTATTTTTTTTCTGATTCTGGGATAGTGACCCACCCCCTCCAAACTGCTTCAAATGACTATTTTACTCAGTTTTCCTGATCTTATCCGATGAATGTTCCGTATCCTTATTATAGAAGCATTCCTACGTTTTATTACCAACAAGACTGTAAAGTTTCAAAACAATTCTCCAATAAATGTGGGCTGTATGGTATGCTGATGGATTGACATTTGAAATCCAAGATGGCTGCTGGTGCCATGTTTGTTTTAAAAAAATTGGGAAAACATGGCGGCTCCCATCTAGAGGTCACTTCGAAGATCCATATGAAGTTTGGTGATGATTGGATGAGAAACGTGACCTGTAAGGTGTGCTAAAGAATTTGGTCATACAAAGAGTAAAATTCAAGATGGCCGCTAGCACAGGCTGACAGCCCTTTTTTGTTTACAAAATTTGGGGGGAAATGGTAGGCACCCATCGAGAGGTCACACCGAAGATCCATATGAAGGTTGGTGATGATCGGATGAGGGATAAGCTCTGCAGGGTTTATTAAGGATTTGGTAATGCAAAGAGTAAAATTCAAGATGACTGCAAGTGGCCATATTTTTCATAAAAAATCATTCAAATTTTACAGCTCTCATCTAGAGGTGATCCTAAACCCATATACCGAATATCGTTGAAATCGGTCAAAGTTTGTTTCAACACCTTTGTTTTATTTTATTATGGTTCTGTGAATAGTCTATTTTTATTTGAACAGTTCAGTGGAAGAGTACATTTATTTGAAGAATCTATTAGTGTGTTATGTTTCATTTATATCAGGTTGAATAAATGGTTTTTAATACAACTATTTAAATCTGAGCCTTTCCATGTCAATGCGCGTTGATAGACCATTGATGAAAACATTTAGCAAGCTAACCTTTTTATTACCCCTTGGTGTCATCCCACATTATTAACAGATGGTGAACTCAACCCCCCTACCAAGAGTTATGTGCATAACTATTACATAATAGAAGCATTCTTGAAGAAAAATGACTCTAGGAAAAAAATTACAGAGCCAGGAAAAATGTATAAGCCGGGCTGCTGAACCACCCACCCACCCTCGCCTAGTGTTCGGAAAACACTTTCAGACCCCCCCCCCCCCATGGAAGGCACTTATATCCGCCTATTGATACATATGTCTTACAAACTGAGTCACCAGGCTCTACTAAACGCCACACGCCAACAGCAATGGCACCTGCATGGCTTTTATTCTCCGAAATGCACTCAAATGTATACGAAATTAAAGTGATGTGAAACACTCTGGCAGGATGATGAAATGTAAATTGAGAATAATCGTGCTCAAAGTTATTATTTGTTATGAATATCAATCCAAATTGACGATACACACTGTCGTTCTGATATATAAATTAAATGCAATGACTCTCGGTTGCAAAATTAATTATGTTAGATTATCGCCGATTGTTTCTATGGAGTGGTATGGTCTATTTCTTTGAAATTTTCGTCGATGTTAATAGAATGCTACATTCCCCGTGTTGGCATAGCACCTGAGTATTATCTTCTCAATTTCACGCACCCGAACAAGTCCATAATATGTCTTTAAGAATTGCATTTTAATTTCAGCAAAAATTAAGGAATGCAACATGCACAAACAGAACTGCCACAGATAGTAGATGCAACAGCAGCATTTCCATGACTGCAGAAGAAATAAGGGGCCGGTAATTATGTATATATGGTGTCCCTCTGTCCCTGGATAAATAGCAATGCCATCACACAAGACAAACCTTCAAAGGAACGAAGTTTATTCAATTAGAACACTCCCACTCACATATAGTAAATCACATAATTAATACTCTGTGGCAAAACCACTTTTTCTTTCTTCCTTTCTTTCTTGCTGAACTTCTACGTTCAACATAAATTTTCTTTTTAAGTGACCATAATGCAGCGTAACAATATATTAAACAATGAAGAGTGAAGGAAGCATTATTATACATGCACAGGTAGCTTTCACTAGCCGTGAAATAAACATGAACATAGTCTAACAATGAAACTTCGTCCACATTCCAGAGATCCAACGAAAAGAAAAACATCCTATTCCCGGGCAAATAAAGTGTTGTTAATAAATCACATCATAAAATAGCTTGAAACGTTATGACACTTCCATCAGTATCACCTGGCTATAGCGTTCGTATTATTAAAGTCTTATTACACAATGTTGGAGATTTAAAGATGAATTTCGTATCATCGTACTTCCATCAGAATGCATAACTAGATTCTGGCAAGTGTCCAAGTATGGATAGTGAAGTTGAAGCAAGGCAGTCATTGTAGATGATGCAGTCATTGTAGATGAAGCGACACGATTGACAGAACAGACATGCGTATGACTCCCATCATTATTGGGCACATCCAATATATTTAGGGTGTATGACCTGTCCTGACTTATAACTCTATCGCCCATGCTAAGTGATACTCTGTTCCGATCGCGAAATCTGGGGATATAACACGATATATACACTGGCATTATGCACCCAATATGACATGGCACAGTGGTCCTGGTGTAATATCTGGTGATCATGAACATTTGTCACATTCACATTCGGATTGAGAAATGGCTGCCCTGTGGCTGTTTCAGAAGGCACCACTTTCTGTCTATAGGCCGGTTCATTTGCACACATATCTGCAGTTTGTTCTTGTGGACTATATGTATTCAGCTGTTTGGTGTCAACCATAATCAGCTTTTCGTGATATCTAAAATCAATATTATCATCTCGATCTGTGGATGCAATAACATGAGGGACAGTGGATATTAAACATGTCTTCTCAACGTTGCTCTCAGTACCCGTAATCATCGATTCATGTATCTGCCTCCGATCATTTGACTCACTCACCGAATATTGCAAGTCGGCAGCATGTGATTCAACTTCGGGCCTTGACATGGTAAGTGTTGGGTCGTCTGTAAGTTGGTTGCTGCAACCCTTGCTTATTGGCACACAGCCGTACTGGATATGACACTTGGATGTTAAGTTCGAATAATCAATGGTAGGATTGATACATGTACCAATACATCCAATTTTGTCACTGACGAGACTGCATGAGGTCATAAGCGTAACATCATCAGTATGTTGGTCACATGTATAGTCCTTTGGCTGTCCACAACTGTCCAGATCAGGACCTGGTAGATGAGTTATATCTGTTGTTATGCCATTGATGGAACTCTTTCGGTCAGACTGGATAATGTGATTGTGTTAGATAACTGTAACTGATCGTCATAGTGTTCAGTAGCCAAAGGTGTACAGGTAGGTTTGAATGAGTCCAACTAGTTGTAAGAATACTGTGAGTAATCTCCTATGCAAGCAGCTGATTTACTAGGACGAACGGTGATGTCATTTTCAATCATAAATTGTAAGCCAGCAGAAATATCAAAGGTCAGCTGGTCATTATCAACAACATATGCGTGTAGAGAAAAACTGTGGGTTGCACATTGTACAAATATGGTGGTACTTCCAACAATCTCGCCGAGTGATGTTTCAATTTCATGGTGTGGTGGTACTTTGCTGACAGTCAGGTCAAGTGAGTGAGCTACTGTAAGGCTGAAATGCTTTCTTCTCTGTCTGACACCAAGGGAACACCCACAGGTTTGTTTCACACAAAACGTCCAAATACGGAATTGTAACTGTTGGCGTTGTGGTTATTGGTCTGTCAGTAGTACTTAAAAGCGACAACGGTCTACGTGACAAATTGAAAAACTACTCCAATCGAATGCCTTTTTCGAAGGCATTTCCGACGGTCATGTGCCGCGAAGATGGGCGATGTGAATTCCAAATAGTGACCTTTTTCAAACGTTATCACTCCGGTTTCCAGAATGGCGAGAGTCCGTTTAAACGCCGCCACCACGCCAGTTAGGTAGGAAGGAACAACTTATTATGGATTCATCACACAAGACAAACCTTCAAAGGAACGAAATTTATTCAATTAGAACAGCACGTGCTTCACAAACCACAACCCAGACAAGACAAAACCTGGTCACACTAAACTTTAGACATTTATCAATCGCTCCCAGTCACACATAGTCAATCAAATCATTAATACTCTATGGTGCAACGTTTCCCGTACATGGAGACAGTAAGGGTATGACTCTAGGGTGCATAACAGCGTTCCCATGGACCTATCACATGCAGGTAGCCAGTAAGTCTGCGGTTATCGCCCCTGTTTCTGGGATAAACAACAATGTATGCGGTGAAATGGTGTCTTGGATGGAACGTCGTCACCAGATCGAGTTGTGTTTTATTCATATTACTTACATTGTGATAACGTAACAAATCAATATAATTATTTATTACATGATCCCACCCTTATTCCATTCAATAAACCCATTCTATAAAATGTGATATTAAACATTCGTTTCATAACAGGAAATAGTGCCAGGTGACCTTTGATTTCCGGCTTGTCGTCTGTTTACATGGCTTCCATTATTTTTCAAACAAAACTCTAATGAATGAAGAGACTGAAAAGTTATTTCATTAAATATACGCCATTAAATGAACGAAAGAGTCTTTATTTATCTGGGACTATTTCTTTACGCAGACAAACAACGCATAGTTACGTGAAACATCATCGCAAGCTTATATAAGCCGATGTTAGTTTTCTCGTCCCATTTGTTGATTTAAGTTTGTTTTTCTATCGAGTTTTGGGATCATGTAATAAACAGAATCTACACCTCGTCCACAGTTTATAGCGGAATTTATAAGTAAGTCGTCCAGTAAATTAGGTCTGGACCTCGCCGAAGGTTCAGACCTAATTTACTGGACTCTTTTTATATATTCCGTTATAAACTGGGGACTCGTTTCGAGACATGACCATAACTCATTTTTTCAAGACATTGCATAAATGAGACGTTTAATAGGCAGTCCAATTTCCCACTTATTTCCCTCGCATGTTCTATGTTTTGGATAGTATGCAAAATCGAAGCTATTTTTATGGTCTGGTCGAGTATAAGGTTCAGCTGACCGGAGATAGACGACCAGTCGTTCATTTACGTCATGATCTACTATGTGACGTCATGGCATCTCAAATTAACTTGGCTCCACGTACGTAACTGTAAGGGCCACACACAAAAAATCTACTAGAAAGATTCAACGTTTTCACAAACTCCCGAGCACATGCTATTAAATTCTTTACTTTTTGCACTTCCAGTATGACGTCACGTGTTGTGAAAAGTCAAACAGAGAAACGGAGATCCGTATCAAAAACATCAATTATACTTGCTTTCAACGAGCTAGACTTGTGCAAGTAATTACCAACCGAATGCCAGCGGATATCGTATCCAGAATGTCAGCTGATCATATATAGACTATGTGCCACAATAAATATGTTAAATATGTATCTTTTATTTCAGATTCGGAGAGTCATTTCTGAAAATAAGAATTTACTTTGAAGATCTAAATTACCAAGAAATATTCGAGGAGCCGTTATACGAAGTGAGTAAAATGATAAACTCACACTTGCTTCATAGTCTTGCTATATAGTTATGTAACAATTGTCCATTATAGCGTCTACATCATACGATTTACACAAAAATCTATCTACTGTCTAATTATTACACGTCCAGCCAATACACCAATGATTGTACTATATATAGAGGATTTCCAACGAGTTATGTTGGGATATAGGATTTTATGAAACGAGTTTGATAAATTTGATTCACAACGAGTCGTAGTCGATTTCTGAATCAAATTTATAAAACGATTCTACCATTATTCCATACAATAAACCCATTCTATAAATGGTGATGTTAAACGTTCGTTTCATAACAGGAAATAGTGCCAGGTCACCTTTGACTTCCGATTTGTCGTATATGTTTACATTTCGTATCTAAGTCTCAACATACTATGGTTTCCATTATTTTTCCAACAAAACTGTAACGAAGGAAGAGTTTGAAATGTTATTTCATTAAATATACGCCATTAAATGCGAGACATAGTCTTGATATATCTTGGACTATTTGTGACCCGCCATATCAAATCCAGTCGGAAGTCGGGATTTTTTTTACCCTGTGCCAATGCATTCTCTTATATATGTGAGTTGACCATATGTCGCCTCGCATATATAAGAGAATGCATTGGCCTAACAATTTTTTACAATTTTAATAATTTTTTCTTGTATTCTTTAACAATTTTATAATTTCACCCATACAGAGCCCCAGACAAACATGAGCAGACGACACTCTTCTATGTGCTTCTATACATGTGTGGGGCTCCCTGCAGGATAATGGATGTTTTTTTTATTTTATGTCCTAAAAATTGTAAGAAACATTTATTTAAAAAACATGATAAAAAATTGTTAAGCCAATGCATTCTCTTATATATGCGAGGCGACCTATGGTCGACTCGCATATATAAGAGAATGCATTGGCACAGGGAAAAAAATCCCGACTTCCGACTGGATTTGATATGGCGGGTCACATTTCTTTACGCGGGCAAACAATGCATAGTTACGTGAAACGCCATCGCGGGTCAATCCGATGTTAGTTTTCACGTCAAATTTGTTGATTTCACGTCAAACATGTTATTGAGGTTTTGGATCATGTAATCTAAAACTCGTCCCCAGTTTATAGCCGAATCTGTAAAACTCGTCAAGTAAATTATGTCTGGACCTCGCCAAAACCGGATCATGTTGCACGCGGAATTGATAATTTGTTTGTGACCCTCGTTCTGCATTATGAACATGAACTTAGTATCTTCATTCATGTTTGTGACCCTCGTTCTGCATTATGAACATGAACTTAGTATCTTCATTCATGTTTGTGATATTATCTATATGCTATAATTTTGAACAACATCAAACAAGTCTTTTCTAGAGTCAGAGAGTCAGAGTATACGCGCTGTATTCCATAATAATTTTCTGTTTCTGTTCATCACATATTTAACGAGTTATGTCTTTAAATTGCGTTTTTACTTGCGTCGAAGGCATTAACCGGTAGTTGGACTGCGGATTTTTTTTCAGGTTGATAGACTCGCCTCGGTATCAGAGGACTTTTCGTCGCGGTGATATTTTTTTAGGTTGATAGATTCGCCTCGGATATCGGAGGACTTATATCATCGTTGTATTTTTTTTCCAGATTGATATATTCGCCTAGGATATCAGAGGACTTTTCATCGTGGTGATATTTATTTAGGTTGATAGATTCGTCTCGGATATCAGAGGTACTCGCCGCCGTTTCATTTTTATGATATTTTTTTCTTCAGATTGTTAGATTCGTCTCGGATATCAGAGGACTTATCATCGTTATATTATTTGTTCAGATTGATAGATTCGCGTCGGATATCGGCGGTACTCTCGGCCTATTCATCTTTATATATTTTTCAGATTGATAGATTCGCCTCGGATATCGGCGGTACTCTCGGCCTATTCATCTTTATATATTTTTCAGATTGATAGATTCGCCTCGGATATCGGCGGTACTCTCGGCCTATTCATCTTTATTTTTCAGATTGATAGATTCGCCTCGGATATCGGCGGTACTCTCGGCCTATTCATCTTTATTTTTCAGATTGATAGATTCGCCTCGGATATCGGCGGTACTCTCGGCCTATTCATCTTTATATATTTTTCAGATTGATAGATTCGCCTCGGATATCGGCGGTACTCTCGGCCTATTCATCTTTATTTTTCAGATTGATAGATTCGCCTCGGATATCGGCGGTACTCTCGGCCTATTCATCTTTATATATTTTTCAGATTGATAGATTCGCCTCGGATATCGGCGGTACTCTCGGCCTATTCATCTTTATATATTTTTCAGATTGATAGATTCGCCTCGGATATCGGCGGTACTCTCGGCCTATTCATCTTTATATATTTTTCAGATTGATAGATTCGCGTCGGATATCGGCGGTACTCTCGGCCTATTCGTCTTTATATCTTTTTCAGATTGATAGATTCGCCTCGGATATCGGCGGTACTCTCGGCCTATTCATCTTTATATATTTTTCAGATTGATAGATTCGCCTCGGATATCGGCGGTACTCCCGGCCTATTCGTCTTTATATCTTTTTCAGATTGATAGATTCGCGTCGAATATCGGCGGTACTCTCGGCCTATTCATCTTTATATTTTTTTCAGATTGATAGCTAGATTCGCCTCGGATATCGGCGGTACTCTCGGCCTATTCATCTTTATATTTTTTTCAGATTGATAGATTCGCCTCGGATATCGGCGGTACTCTCGGCCTATTCATCTTTATATTTTTTTCAGATTGTTAGATTCGCGTCGGATATCGGCGGTACTCTCGGCCTATTCGTCTGTATATCTTTTTCAGATTGATAGATTCGCGTCGAATATCGGCGGTACTCTCGGCCTATTCATCTTTATATTTTTTTCAGATTGATAGATTCGCCTCGGATATCGGCGGTACTCTCGGCCTATTCATCTTTATATTTTTTTCAGATTGTTAGATTCGCGTCGGATATCGGCGGTACTCTCGGCCTATTCGTCTGTATATCTTTTTCAGATTGATAGATTCGCGTCGAATATCGGCGGTACTCTCGGCCTATTCATCTTTATATTTTTTTCAGATTGATAGCTAGATTCGCCTCGGATATCGGCGGTACTCTAGGCCTATTCATCTTTATATTTTTTTCAGATTGATAGATTCGCGTCGGATATCGGCGGTACTCTCGGCCTATTCGTCTGTATATCTTTTTCAGATTGATAGATTCGCGTCGAATATCGGCGGTACTCTCGGCCTATTCATCTTTATATTTTTTTCAGATTGATAGATTCGCCTCGGATATCGGCGGTACTCTCGGCCTATTCATCTTTATATTTTTTTCAGATTGTTAGATTCGCGTCGGATATCGGCGGTACTCTCGGCCTATTCATATTTATATTTTTTCCAGATTGTTAGATTCGCGTCGGATATCGGCGGTACTCTCGGCCTATTCATCTTTATATTTTTTTCAGATTGATAGATTCGCCTCGGATATCGGCGGTACTCTCGGCCTATTCATCGGAGGTTCTGTGCTGAGTATCGTAGAAGTGATATGCCTGATGTTCTCTGTGATAACGCTCTGTGCGCGTGACGTTTTCAGTGGGAAGAAGGTCGGTGACTCGTCGAAGAAGATGGCGGAGACATAACGGCAGGCATGGGACACGAGCTGTCCCACAAACGACAAGGGGTGGGTCACACTCAAACGACTCTTAACCCTTTCTTTGCTAAATGGATTCCCCCGCCAGTTATACAATTACACAATGGGATGACCTATTCTTTATCTGTAGGGTCGTTCAGAAAATAAAAGCAGATGACAGACAAGTATTTAGAAGGATTCAATATTCATTGGTGGGAAATGTTCAGATAATAGGTCCAGCAAACGACCGATGGTCGTTGGTTGAACTTATCAGATCACCTCATCGGGCGACCATGTATGAGTATTTAGTAAAGGAAGGGTTGCATCAAGCGTAGTGATCTGCATTTATTGGGTTCCCAAAAACCAATTATTGTGGCAAAAACATGTACCTGAATCTGGTATTTAGAGTTAAATTTGATGCTATTAGACCAAACGTGGAATATTTTCCAACCAACAGTCAAATTGCCTGACTGGAATTGAGATCAGTTAGAACATTTGCATGCAACCATTACTGGGGGTTCGAAAATTAAGTGGACCTTTAAGCACTATGATCAGACGGCGACATGGATAACGTTGTATAGTCGATCATAGATCTTTTATCTTTAATCGGTTATCGTATCACGAAGGCCATGAGGCCGAAAATTTCTTGCCAAGAGAGTGTTATATTTCCTCAATTTAATCAGATAGTTTACCGAAATAAGGTGGCGTGACTAATTCGAAAATACGTGAATTCCTAAACATCGTACCTTTATAGGCCTATAACCAACTGCTCATATACAAACATGCCGATATGTTATATTCAAACCCTATTTCGTCGGGAGACATGTACCTGTTGTATACATGTTCCAACTTAACTGTTGGCTTTGCTAATAAACAATCAACAATCAACAATACATATATCATATTTTATATTATCATCTACTGTTGTACATATTCTTCTGGGTATCCATGTTCATAAAAAATATATGGGTAACGAGTCGAAACGTAATGTAAACGTAATGTAAACGTAATGCAATATGCAACTGATGATGATCTTATCAAAACATTTTGGTATCTTTTTTAACTCACTAGAAGTAATTTCCAAAAACTGTCTAAATTCTACTATTGGCATAAAGTAAAAATCTTGTTTTTGTGGGTTACGCTCTAAAACTATTTTCTAATTTCCATTAAACCGCTCCAGGATCCAGCGTCCACCTCAACATTCATGGCGTAAGAACGAGGAGTAATTTGTATGCGAGAAATTGGGACCTTGGTCATAGTCTCGAATCTTCTTTAACATGCCTAGCAGACATCCTCCTCTTTCTTTTGACATCCATACATGTATGTATCAGCTGAATTATATGGGGAAATTATATGACGGATATTTTTTTCACTATACTTATGTTGACAAACGGAAAGGCCTTATGGTCCGTCAGACAGTGCTCCATTCTGACTTGTTATTGTCATTCCGGAGGACTAGGTGTGATTTTTGTTGACCCGAGCAGATGTTTCATCTTGTCAGGCAACCACTTACCTGTATTGGTTAACCTATAAAACACATATATAAACATGCCAAAATGTTATGTTCAAACCCTATTTGGTCGGGAGAAATGTACCTATTTTATATATATAATATTGTATATTATCATCTTCTGTTGTAAATATTCTTCTGGGGGTCTATGTTCATAACATATACGGGTGGGTTCCAAACTGCACCATATCATATTTGCTTAGAATTGTTCCCGGTATCGAAATAGGTCATAAATACATGAACTACCTGTCCATGAGCATTATATGTCAGTCTCACAGAAAGACGCATTCCAGTCATAAAAATTAATTCGTTATGTACTTCATCGAGTAAATCTTTTTGGCGAAAACTAAATAATCTCACGCGGAATGAAGCCACTGAAACAACGAGACTGCGAAAAGTTACCATTGATTAATTTCATAAATACAGTGAAGCTATCAATAGTGAAAAGGGGGAAACATTATCTGGCAAAATTGATGACCTGTACCAAAATGGCACTGAATCCGAACTGAATTCCCCAATTACAAGAAATGATATCGATTGATTGATTGATTGGGGTTTTATGTCGCTTTAGCCACAAAGGCCATATCACGACATTGCCAGTTTTAATGGTGGAGGAAATCCGCACACTTACGGCTAATCTAACAGTGATATTTCAATGGCTGATAAACTCGTCGACCATATGCGGCAAACCACCGGCCATCGGCAAGTAACTGGCAACTTTCCCAGATAACGATTTCGAGTTACAAAGTCCACGATGGAAACATGTGGATTTGAACCCTTATCGCCAGCGCTGGAAGGCGAAACGGCTTGGAGTTGTACCCCTAACCGATTGAGCCACCGAGGCCCCTGAAATGATATCGAAGCTGCGATAAAACGACTGAAGAATGATAAGAGCCCCGGTCTTGACATGTTGCAAAATAAATATATTAAAGCGACCATGAACAAACTTATTCCATTGTATCAGAATTTATTTAATCTGATTCTTGATTCTGGGCATTTTCCAACACAGTGGGCGTTATGAATGATCTAACCGATTTATAAGAAAGCGGGCGATCCATCACAACCAGATTCGTACCGTGGAATTACTCTGCTTAGTTGTTTAGCCAAATTATTCACGTCAATATTGAATAACCGCATGACTGATTTCCCAGAAAGACATACAGTGATAGACAATAATCAAACGGGTTTCAGGAGAAAACATTCCACGATTGATAACATTTTTATTCTAAAAGAATTATTGACTTATATCATGCAAGTGGGAAAAAACTTTACTGTACATTCATAGACTTTCGAAAAGCATTTGACACAGTGTGGCGTGATGCGTTATGGATAAAAATGTTGAACGCAGGGATTAATGGTAAAATATTCAAGGTAATACAAGATATGTATAGCAAAATAAAATCTTGCGTTAGAGATGGAGAAGGAACGTCAGACTTTTTCGTAAGCAATATTGGCTTATTCCAGGGTGATTTAATGTCCCCATTTCTTTTCTCCCTCTACGTGAATGACTTACACGAATTTTGTCGGAATGTGCTATAGGTGGTTTGCAGTATTTGGATGAAGTAATGTCCAGAAATGTTGATTGTTTATTATATGCAGATGATACTGTCTTGTTGACAGATAATGAAGGCAAAATGAATCGGGCACTTCATGCGTTTGAGGATTATGCAGATTCATGGGAGCTCGAAGTGAATATCACAAAAACAAAAGTTATAATATTTTGTAAAAAACAGAACAAAATTCTACCTGAATTAAGATATAAAGGTTATCGACTTGAAAACGTTAAAGAATTTTCTTATCTTGGGATAAGATTCTTTTACAATGGACGGTTCTGTCGATCAATAAAACGAACTAGAAATATAGCTATTAAGGCCATGTTTGGGCTTTTTGATCGTACGAGAAAACTAAATTTACCAATTGACCTCATGTTAAACTTTTTTATCATCAAATTGTTCCAATTCTTTTATATGGAAGCGAAATATGGGGTTATGAACCGATTACGGATATCGAGTATGTGCATTTGAAATTCTGCAAAATACTTCTTGGCATGAAATCGAGTACACCCAATTACATGGTGTACGGTGAATCGGGGAGATATCCCCTTGATATTCTTATAAAATGTACGGCCATTTCTTTTTGGTGTCGCATCTTATCTGGCGACGGATCCAAGCTTGTAAAACAGATATACAAATTCGTAGTAACGTGTAACGCGGAAGAAACGTTTCTTGGAAAATTCAGATGGATAAGCTATATTGAAAGCATAATTTCAGAAGTAGACCTAGCAGATAAATGGTCTTCACAATTGCCACTGACAAAATCAGGTATACGAAATATGAGGACAACCCTAGTTGCCAAATTTGAAGAGCAATGGAAATTGGATATGCAAAAATCTTCGCGTGGGCTATTTTATAAAGAACTAAAGAATGGATTGGCAATTAGTAGATACCTTTTAGATTTACCAAGGAGCCTATCAGAATACCTTGTTAAAGTTAGAACTTCAAATCACAGATTGGCCATCGAACGTGGGGGGGTGGCAGGATCAAGCGCGTGATAAGCGTATTTGCTCTCTGCATGTGGTAATGGTGTGGGTGATGAATATCACCACGTCATTGAATGCACAAAATTTCAGGAGCTACGAGAGAAATATATTCCAGCTTATTACTGGGAATTTCCAAATCTGGGCTAATTTTATGGGCTCATCGCATTGGAAAATTTGAGCGTCTTAAAACGCGTGTGTGTGTACCTCAAGCTATCTTTAAGGGAATATTGGAGATAGATACACCCAGGGTTCGCAAATATACAAGGGCACATTTATACATAATACTTCAAGCAATATACCTGACATTATATTATTCGCAGATAAACATGCCATATGGCTTGACATAATATAAATTTTACTTGCCTGTCGTGATAACACGCTCATGTGAATCCGCGATCATCCGCGATCAGCGTTATTCTGATTGATGAACTGGCAGATAGATTGACTGAAGTCGTTCAATGGTATAAAGTAGTCTGTGGAATTTAGACACGAGAAATTATATAATGCATGTATAGATACTATAGATGCTAATTTAAAAGTAGTAAAATGTTATCCGATTTAGGTGCTGCAATAATCTGCGAACCAGATGTACACGAGTAAACACATGTGTGATTAGAAGATAGATGACATACCGGGGGTCCAACACTGTAAATTAGTGTATATATAAGAACTAAACGGCGGTTTCAATGTGGTCATGGGATTTTGACCGCGAGAAAAATTCAGCAAACTGCATGAACCCCGAATGGGTTCATGCGGAGTTTGCTGATTTTTTATCGCGGTCAAAACCCATGACCACGTTGAATCCGCCGTTTATTATTTATATTTATATACTTACGCTCTTTAAAACACTTCTCCAAATATGTCAGTGATTTCGTCAAAAAAACTTTTTCAAATATCTTCGTTATTTCGTTTATAAAAATAATTTCCTATTTCTACATTTCGCTCTATATTTCGCACTATTTCGCTGTATTTTCCTATTTCGATTTTTCGTGCTATTTCGCTGTATTTTCATATTTCGCTTTTTCGTTGTATTTCATATTTCGATAATTCGCTATATTTGACATATTATGGGATATGGGATTATATGATAACCAACATTCTGATAGACAATCGAATATCTCGTGCCACCCGTGCTCGCGGTTAGATGCAACTAGCCATCCAATCGTGAACCTCGATTACGTATTGTTTGCTATCAAATCCTTGGCGTACTCGCTGACTAGATACTCAAGCAGTCGGTAATGTCCGACAATCCCCGGTGATTTCCGGGACCAATGTGTTCATAAACCTATGAACGACATTGAAAGTGACGTCACGTTACGTTCATAGGTTTATGAACGCATTGAATAAGGGGCGTGTCTACCGTAACGCTATGGGGAAATCGGAAGAGATATCAGGTGTATGTAAATATACTACCATAACCACAAATATATCAACTTCATACCACTACCATAATCATCATCATCATCATCATCATCAATCACCATGTAACTAATACTATTTGTTTGTTAACTTACTAATGCGCTTATGTTACATATTGATTTATGGCTAAGGAATAATAAAACATTGAAACCAAGAATTATGACGGACCAATTGTCACCAAACTCCACCATAATAAATTGTCACACCTACTATGCCATCGCTACTGTGGTACGTGTGGCCGCAGCCATTATCGTATTTACCAGAAAATTTATGCAAAGTGATACAACTAATGTGTTATGTTATGTTTAATCATTCCATGATAACTGGAGCTTCCTAAAATTTTGCGAAAACCCTGTGTCAATGCATTCTCTTATATATGCGAGTCTCCCATATGGAGCTTCGCATATATAAGAGAATAAAATAGCCGAACAATATATACATTGACATTGTAATTATAAGCCAGTACATTCCCTTATATATACGAGGCTCCCTTTTGGGAGACTCGGATATAAAAAGTATATATAAGAGAATGCAATTGCACATGATATTTAATGCTGCACCAACATCTCCCTTCTTGAAAGGGTTAATACCTGGGAAATTATACATTGTCCATGATCGCACAATATGGCGAGACAAGTCTAATTTCATGTAACAAATATAAACACTACGAGTTGTATATATATCACACGCAGGAGATGTTTATCTATTTCGTATATCTGTAACAGTTATACTGTAACGAATGTGGTACATACATCTAGACCGGACGCATGTGATGTAGATACATTTGCAAAACACTTACGATATTGGACACAGAAATTATTAAATTTCATAACCAACTTACTATATAATTGTACGTGTCTTACAATGTCTAATTCAATAGTGTTCTGTGCACACAAGTTGTTTTGTGTTCACATATTGTCATGCATACTTATATATATATACATTTGTCTTTTGTATATATGCTCTCCAAATTTGATGGAGGTGAACAATAAACATTACTTGCTGTTACAAATAATTTAATAAGGAAATACACAGCGCACCACAACTGATCATAATCAGCGTTATCTGTAGAGTTATTTACAATTATTAACAATGCACTATTTTCTGCATTAGCCAGCTGCATTAGCTTTAGATTTTGTGCTGAAAACATAAACTTTTCTTTCCGTTACAGTTGTATTTACCAACAATGATTTCCACACGCCGAATCTCGTACTGGAGAATTTATTGATGATTAAACTGAGAACATACTCCTTCTACTTTTCGATGTTCTTCTTGTGTAATACTGGTTTAAAGGCACGGATGGCCTTTGTTGTATATAGGGTTTAATTTAGAAATAAAAGATACCAAATTATGAAAAATTTCCCAAGAATATACTAATACTATAGTATAATGATAGTATGAATGCGATATTATCCACAAAACACACTGTGTGTGAGCGGAGCGTTTGTTTATATACAGCGTAAATAGTGAGCGATAAGCAAAACACTCAACACCGTGGCGAATTTTTTAGGAGAGTTATTCACGGTGACCCATTCAACACCTAAATCTTGAGAGGCGAAAATTAGCGAGCGCTAAACTGGTCAGTCTGGAGTAAACGATATACCACATCTAAAATATAGTGACATCCGTATGAAACTGAGTGTATGTTTTCAATGACATTGTACTGGTATGTTGTAAACAACTTGGTGACAATTCTAACTAAAGTTCAATAGTGGGGTCTCCCCGTCTTTTTGTGTTTTTCTTATAGCATACTGTGCGTACTATTTGTTTACATAACATGACGTTTGTTTACATAACACAGAGTGCTAACGTTCATGACAATTATATGCAATTTACGCAATATTTATGATTGGTGTAAGAACAAAATTTGTCTATAATATAATATTCTTTTTGTTTATGGCTATTTTAACGGATGTGACTATTTTAAAAGCATACCAACCGCCAACGCTTACGGATCTTTGTCAAACTTTGTAAGATTTTCCCGCAATATATATACCATCGCGAACGCCTCCCGTAGCTTAAACCCAGAGTTGCGCCGCTTATGTCGCGTTCCCGGAGTTGGTAATGCTAATAAACTCGAACCTGCGATATCTGTACAATGAATCATTATGTATCCTTCAATCAATTACACTGAGTGAGTTATCCCCTTATCTATAGAATGAATGCCAGTGCAATATGTTATATGACTGGTCGATATAGCTACACGGTGTGGGGTCGTCTTCATTTAAACCCACGATATTTCCACCGATCCACGTAAAACAAATAATGTATCATTTGGTAGGTAGCTTCGTTCCGGAAAATGCAACCTACTGAATCATTAACCTTAAAGTTATACACATAAACTGATCAGATTACATTTTGATGAGCACGACTATATATAGATGCACGGGCGGCGTTCGTTGCAGAAATATTCATATTTGTTCAAATCACCATCAACAGAAGGAATATTAAAATATATATAGTTTTGTTCATATGCCAAACATAATCAGCGCGTAAATAGTATTTTGTCGTCAAGACATACGATGGTGAACGTAAACAAGAGCCTGCTCGTGTTCCAGATGTTGTGCTTCTGTTTACATAACACAGCGCAATTCTATTGGTTAATCACACACAAATTATATAAACAGGAAAACAGTAATAAAGAACGCTCTTTATGTTTACCATATCCGGATCTAAACAAAAGCCAGGTAACGTAACGTTTTGTGCTTTTGTTTACATAACAAAGGGAAAAAATTGACAATAACATACTGTTTATGCCATATTTCTGATTGGTATAAGAATACAGTCTGTCTATGTTTTACTATTCTTTCTGTTTGTGGCAGTTTTTGACGGAGGTGAATATGTTAACAGCATACCCACTGCCAACGCCGCCAATATCTTTAATAGAGTTATCGCGCTTGCTACATCAGATGCCAGTCAGTACATCGCATGTAGCTTTTACCGACCCAAGTTTGAAGTGTTGCCGTTGTACAAGCTAAACCTCCCCATTAAACAATTTAGCAGTTCAGTGTTACCATAACTGCATCGGCAGTCGGTCTCCTGGCTGCCTTCGGGTAGGTAAAAAGTTGACTAAATACCGATACAACGTGAGCAGACATGGGATAACTAAATATTAATGCACACTAGTAGTGACTGGTCCGTGTATTGAGGGACCGAATATAAAGAATATTATAATTAATAATTGTTAAATATTAATGGCCAACCGCTGTTCACGTTTTTCCTTATTCTGTCTGGTTTTCTATAGCTTACACTATTGAGTTGCTTACTCTCAGATCGTCCTCAACCCATCTACCTCATACCGGAGGCACATGGAAAATTCACCAAGCATCCACATTTGCACCTGTGCCAATGCATTCTCTTATATATGCGAGTCGACCATAGGTCGCCTCGCATATATAAGAGAATGCATTGGCCTAACAATTTTTTTATCATTTTTTTTAAATAAATGTTTCTTACAATTTTTAGGACATAAAATAAAAAAAAAAATCCATTACCCTGCAGGGAGCCCCACACAAATATAGAAGCATATAGAAGAGTGTCGTCTGCTCATGTTTGTCTGGGGCTCTGTATGGGTGAAATTATAATGTCGTCTGCTCATGATGCCTGATTTAAATTTATGGTGGAGTGAGTGCATTTCCCAATGGGTCTGTGTCTCTTTGTGCATAGCTGTAATGTAATATTCAAATTTACTGCTATAATATTGTTCACTAGAATATAGTTTAACCCTTTCTATACTAAATGGATTCTCCCATTCAGTTATAAAAGTATACATTGGAACGGTCTGTTATTCATTGGAGGGGTGTTCAGGTAATAAAAGCTAAGCAGACGACTGACCAAAAAAAGAGAAGATAATGCAAAAGTAGAACGATTCATATTAATCAATTGGTTGGAAATGTTCAGATAATAAGTTCAACAAACGATGGCCGTTTTTGAACTTATTATCTGAATATTTCCTAAGGGTAACTACTCGTCAATGAGTATTCGGCATAGAAAGGGTTTAAGCAAACGATCATGTCTTCCACAAAGTACGATGCTGGTGTACTGGTGTGGCGTACTGGTTGTGATGTGGGTGTACTGGTGTGATGTGGGCGTACTGGTGTGATGTGGGCGTACTGGTGTGATGTGGGCGTACTGGTGTGAGTGGGCGTACTGGTGTGATGTGATTGGTACATTGGTGTGATGTGGGTGTACTGGTGTGATGTGGGTGTACTGGTGTGATGTGGGCGTACTGGTGTGATGTGTGTGTACTGGTGTGATGTGGGTGTACTGGTGTGATGTGCTTGGTGCATTGGTGTGAGGTGGGTGCCTGGTTTGATGTGGGCGTACTGGTGTGATGTGGGCGTACTGGTGTGATGTGGGTGTTCTGGTGAGATGTGCATGGTGTACTGGTTTGATGTGGGCTTACTGTTGTGATGTGGGTGTACTGGTGTGATGTGCATGGGTATACTGGTGTGATGTGGGCGTACTAGTGTGATGTGGGTGTACTGGTGTGATGTGGGTGTACTGGTGTGATGTGGGTGTACTGGTGTGACGTGGGTGTACTGGTGTGATGTGCATGGGTATACTGGTGTGATGTGGGCGTACTAGTGTGATGTGGGTGTACTGGTGTGATGTGGGTGTACTGGTGTGACGTGGGTATACTGGTGTGATGTGGGTGTACTGGTGTGATGTGCATGGGTGCATTGGTGTGATGTGGGTGTACTGATGTGATGTGGGTGTACTGGTGTGATGTGGGTGTACTGGTGTGATGTGGGTGCATTATTGTCGTGACTTTGGTGTCCAATGCGACACCATGTTAAAGGTACTCAATCCGATTCGATGGTCCCCATATAATCAGATGCCATCATCAACCACAACAACAACAACAACAACATTGTTAGAAATGCCGTTTCAGTTATCAGAATCGATTAATTGCCCAAAACATAATGCTAACCACTGTCAACTATAGTATAAAATTGCCCGACACGTGTTATTTATCAAAATGTTGTTCGACAAAATTTGGCCTTATTATCAACACAAATCCTCTTGATGTTAGAGTTATCCATCTTCATCCGCAATTTGGTCCGAGACCGTCGGCTCGTCGACTTTTTTACTGGGCCACTAATAAGTCGCGATGGTGAAAAATAATAGTTTCAAAAATCGATATCTAATAACTCTTGAGCTTTGATATGTGGGTTCCTCGATTCGAATCAAATATATTCTACCTTTGAATCCAAATAAATAGTAATTGAGGGGCGCTTAATCGGATTATGCATCTTTAATATCATTATCGACAGGTTTTCATTCTTTTGAAAATAAAACACATAAGTGCAGATACAATCGAGGTTTAGAGGTTGTCATAAGGCAATCAATCCTATTTTTTTAACACAGTCGTTTCGAGATCGCTTGTCCTTGCTAAAATATGATAATGTGATCAAATGTATCTCAAATGAATTGCAATTCTATACGAAATTTATTAACCCCGTTCACTAAATTCGGTTCGAGCCTCGCTAAAGCTCGGCTCGGCTCGAATTTAATGCACTCTGTTAATAAATTTCGTATATAATTGTGACTCATTAGATATCCTCTACATATATAACAAGACAAAGGCACTCACAGTGGACTACGAGCAGGGAATCTGTTACCACTCATAATGTTAACCCTTGAGTGCTAATTTACGTTCTGTAAAATCGGCCCTAAAAAAAAAAAAAAAAAAGATTTTTTTTATAGATTTGTTTTGTCTTTTGGTTGAATTTTATTTGGGTATGCTTAAGCATGCTATAGGGCATGTTATAACTCAAAACTATCACCAAGTATTCATAGTAATAATTTTGATGCCCATGAAAAACGTAAGATTCCCTGGCCCTAAACCTACAAAATAAGCCTGTTAAAGAATATAAGAAACAATTATTAAAATTGTAAAAAATTGTAAAAAAAAAAAAACAAATGATGAAAAATTGTTAGGCCAATGCATTCTCTTATATATGCGAGGCGACCTATGGTCGACTCGCATATATAAGAGAATGCATTGGCACAGGGTATATGGTTTGATACAAAAATCGGACCTGGCACTCAAAGGGTTAAAGATGGTTTATTTATTCCCAGAAACTGTTTGTATAGACTCTGGGTTTTAAATTTGAAATACTAATTACGAATCTGGGAAACCAGTCAACTGGGGTTTTAAGAATTGAATTGTTCTAAGAATTATTTTCTGTGAACCGGGACAGTTTGTGTGACTATTTTTAGAACATTGCTAAACTTTGATTGAAAATATATCTTTTTAAACACTTGTATATGTGAAATATTTGTAACACAGATTTTCTCATGTGGTATGTTCTTGTTTTGGAACAAATGTTATAATGTGCCTTCAAAACGAGTATCCTAGAAATATTATTGTTTTTGTAGAAAGTGGTGCCATGAACAGATAGACCACCTTTAAGCTTGGCGCTCGGGCCACGGTGGTAGTCAGCTAAAGTAAAAAGATTAGTTGTCTCACATGTATACAATTGTATAGCTGTATGTATGATACAAATATCATAATTCTGTTTATGTAATGTTTATATATATTATATATGCTCATTCTCAATAAAGCATTGATAAGCAACATCTGTATATTTCAAACCCATGTATCCTTAGGGTGGATACACACATGCATGTAATTTCTGTATGTAAAATACATGTATTTTACATGGCCACACCAATAATTTACAACATTAATCACCTGCGCGCGAGCGGTTCATTGTTAACAGGCCAGACAAGTGAGTAGTGATAAGCGAAGTAAAACTGTCTGCTATCAGGACATTTAAGGCCAATCCAAAACATGTCTTCTCTCACGGATGCGGAAATTAGCCAAGTCTATGTGATATCTGGCATTTTATTAATGCACGAACACCAGAAGCGACACGTCTGGCATATACAGGCTTGATATACAACATTTTCTACCATGATGCTTCTTTGGCGTGGGGTCTCGAAAACTTCAAATCGCTAAGGGACTTAGTTGAATGTATCCGTCGGAATAATCTGGGCAAGAAGGTACAATATAATATGTTTTACTTAAATAGCTCAGGGTTAGCCACATGGCCTGCATGGTAGCTTTCGGGATCATATATAGCCCCTGCGTCGGGGATCATATATAGCCCCTGCGTCGGGGAAATCCTGAACCACCACTGCTATAAATATCAAGAGAGGACTGTAATTATTTTAATAGAACGTCCAGCATATGGGTTATCCCATGAACAGTTATGTTAAGTGACCTGACGACTCGGTCCAAGATAGCGGTTTCTCTCTGTACCGACTTAATTGGAACTAGAACTCAGTGCGGTCAACACGTCGGCAATGATTGGGTTGTCAGTGGACACATATTACATTGTCTGTAGACAATAAGGGTAGAATAAGTGGATCAAGCAAGGCCGTTGAACGTTTAGGACTATATAGGGCTTATTTCACATCTACATGCAGATATTGCCATTATGAACTTATTTCCGCGAGAACAGGTTGCTCTCGTGAATTCCTCATGTGTCACCCGCTCAGTACATTATATGCAGTGAATGATACAGCGATGATGATTATTGCTATGACAAATACAAACTGTTCAACTGATATCATCAGCAAACCATATGGTCGGAAAACGTTCAATCACTGCTCTAACATCACATATTTTACAATAAATGTGTGTTATCAAATAAACCTCAACTTTTTGCGTATTATAATCTTTTCAACTACTGTTGTTTCGAACAAGGAACTTCCAAACGTTGAGATTCGCTTCCCTTTGTGCCTCATGTGATCGATTGCCCAATATAGCCCGCTTTGTCATCCTCTCAATATTACTTACGACAAACACAATGATCGCAAAAAAAAAAAAACACAGTTCCAGATGACATATTGAGCTTTATAACTGTTGACACATTTTCAATCTAACACCCATGCAATTGTCCGTTTGGGGTCATTTTATCCTAATATTTGACTCAAAATATCCTTGCTATAATAGCTGCATAGTTCACGAAAATTTGATTTGAAATTTAATATATCAAATTGCAACCAGTTTTCCAATCTGAAATAGCCAACAGTTTTCTGATGTTGGGTTTGGCACTGTGCTTCTCTGCGTTCATATGTCCCACATGTACTCTCCACGTGTACTGCATTTAACCGCCGTGTGACCCGCTCAATACTACTTTATACGTCAGTCCCCGAGTGAAGTCTGGGGACAAACATTCCTGTACTGTGGTATAAGAATCGATATAAGACAAACACAAGGATCGTCAATACACTGGATCAATTGACTGGTGGAATTAATGCTCTTAAGTATCAGCTTACCATTGTCCCCCGGACAAAAGGTCATGATCACGTGATGTGTGAACGTTTCTAAAGATTCCTTCACGACCGCTGGAAACAACAGTTGAATTAAATCAACACGTCCAATTATAAAGCACGTGCTGGACCTTTTCAGGACCAATTATTTCATTGAGAATTGGAGAAGGTCCGTTGTCATCAGTTTAGAACATTTGGCGACGAGAGGACTATCATTCCTGGTTTTGTCGATTACGTACGTGAAGATGGTGGGATTCTGAAGAAGAAATTCGTGTACATATTTGGACTATTTGAGTGTGTTGGCTAACGGAAAGAACAATGGCCAGCGGTGTAGTAGGAAGTTATATGCTGGCCACGCGAACCAGGTGCGAATAACTTCTAGTCTCTACAACTGAATTAGTTCAAGTTCAAATGTTTATTTCTCAAGTAAATCATGTTACATGATATTATGAGAAGATAATACATAATTATACAATACAATACATGGTGTGCAACAGTGGAAAAGGGTTTTTCAGTGTGAGGGGGGGGGGGGGAGAGCTATTCAATATTTATATTATAGGGCATCACAATGTTGTTTGATGACATGCATCACTAAATCGCGCTATCTCCTCGAAACTGTTGGAGATATCGCGACTGAGTGCAGATATCATGCATTATTCGTTATTAACTCTTGCGTTTTGTATAAATTTGGAGAGTTTAATCAGTATATTCTTGTTTTTGGAGTTAAACAATTTAGTAAAATTAACTAAATTCGGATAATTTCGAAAAAATTTGGGAATATATTATTTTCTCAGAGAATCAAGCGAAGAGCATTGTAAAATACAATGGTATTCATCTCCAAGTAATCCTATGTTACATCTCGTGCATACTCTATCTTTCCGATTGGTATCATTCCATGATCCAGTTTCAATGGGAAGTCTGTGATTGGACATTCGAAATCTAGTAAGTTCGCATGGGTTCCTTTATATGTCTCCTATCCGCATAGTCGAAACACGTACATGTATGTTAATATATTTAGCTTTGTCTATTTATCAGCTGCTTATTGATCCGTTCTATACTAAATACTCATTGATGAGTAGTTAGTTATTCCTTAGGAAATGTTCAGATAATAAGTTCAACAATAGGTCGTTTGTTGTACTTATTATCTGAACATTTTCCTCCTAATTGGAGGAAAATGTTCAGAATAACTAGATTTCCTTCTGCACTTTTATTATCTGTCGTCTGCTTGTATTACCTGAACATCCCCCAGATGAATAATAGATAATTCCAATGTTTACTTTTAAAACTGAATGAAACAATTCATTTAGTACAGAAAGGGTTAAAGATGCCATATATCTTCCCACCAACACTCCCAGCTACAACAACAACAACAACAACAACAACAACAACATTTATATGAAACCCTTTTCGAATGCCTATTCGCAGTATTACTCTTTCTTACAAAACAAGTGTAATAGCGGCCGGATGTCACTGTATATGTTTCATGTTTTTCCATTTGTGGTCGATAAATCTGTCAACCGAACACAAAAACTTTCACATCACAGTTGATAATTGTATTTTTTTTTCTTCTAAACTTAGTATCATTTTCTGTCACAATTCGTTAACATAATGAGACCGGGAATAATTTTATTTCTCCGAATATATGCAGAAAATACAGAGAAGAGATACACATTATTTAACAAATTACGACTTATGAGCCAAACACATCAGATATTATATTAGACGATTGGTTCATAACAAAACGTTAATTGCGTATAATTGAATTGAACTGATCTGGTTTGCTAAAAACTCCAGAACGCTGACCATGGTAGCTAAGATTGCCAGCCCAAATCTCATTTCCTGGCCAATTTACAGAATGTCAAAAAAATGAAATTTAGCGAAATTGTCAGTAAAGGATTTAGTTATACAAAGAGTACACTCCAAGGTGGAAAAACATGGCCGTCGGCAGCCATCGTGGATTTTACTCTTTGCATGACTAAATCCTTTGGCGCAACATACATACCTCAAATCCCTCATCCGACCATCACCAAAGTTCATATGGATCTTCGAGGTGACATCTAGATGGGAGCCTCCTATTTTGACCGACATTCATTGAAAAACATGGCCGACAGCGGCCATCTTGAAATTTACTCTTTGCATGACTAAATCCTTCGGCACGCAACTACAGACCACATCCCTCATCAGAGCATCACCAGACTTCATATGGATCTTTGGGATGACCTCTAGATGTGTGCCTCCTATTTTGACCGAACTTTGTTTAAAAACATGGCCGCCAGCAGCCATATTTCATATTTGAATCCATCGGCACACCCCGTGGCCCGCATTTATTGAGAATTGAATCGAAAATTTAGTCACCTCTAGATGGGAGCTATCAAATTTTAACAATTTTCGATGAAAAACATGGCCGCCGGCAGCTATCTTGTATTTTACTCTTTGCGCGACCAATTCCTTTGGCACACCATATAGAGCACATCCCTCATATGATGGTCACCAAATTTCCTATGGATCTCCGGTGTGACATCTAGATGAGAGCCTCTATTTTGACCGAAATTCGTTGAAAAACATTGCCGCCAGCGACCATCTTGTAATTTACTCTTTATATGACTAAATCCTTTGGCGCACCCTACATACCACATCACTCATCCGATTGTCACCAACCTTCATATGGATCTTCGGGGTGAACTCTAGATTGGAGCGTCCTATTTTTTACCGAAATTCGTTGAAAAACATGGCCGCCAGCGACCATCTTGGAATTTACTCTTTGTATGACTAAATCATTTGGCACACCCTACATACCACATCCCTCATCCGATTATCAACAACTTTCATATCGATCTTGACGGGTGACCTCTAGATTAGAGCCTTCGATTTTGAACGAGCAGCCATCTTGGATTTTAAATTTGATTCCTTCGGCACACCCTGCAGCCCACAGTTATTGGTTAAATGTTTGAAATGAAAATAATTTCATCTACACAATACAATAACTTTACTTTAACTGTTTAACTTTCCTTCTTCTTTGTCGTTCTATTCATTGCTCAGCAAAACATTATCTCCTTCCCAAATTGAGCTACAGTGTCATGGCCACTTTCATTATGTTCCCTCGTCGCAGAGGACAAAAAGGTGGATGACTCCACTAAACAAAAAGTCGGACGGGCCTCATAATCACAGGTGCACAGGATCCCAAATGGTACTAAATATCTGTGCCAAGTTGGACTGAAAAATGTAGGAATGCAAGCTCGGACTAAATTTCGACGTCGGACGCCCAGACGTCTCGACGGACGAGCTGATTCCAATATACCGCCATAACTTCGTTACGAGGGAATAATAAACTTGGATAGTCATGCATGGTGATCATTTATACACTATACTGTTCTATTCTGTTCTGTGTGAGTAACTGGGAAACAAACCACGATAGAAATTATCACCGAGGGGCTGTTGGTCCCCAGTAAATACGTCGCCTGGGATTCCGTGAAATCACGCCCGTTCATATATATGCGTCAATATATTGATGATTCGGATGCATGAATAGGCAGGCATTCGTTAACTGGCGGCCTGGTGATTCATGGACCCAGGTTTGTTTATCCGTCTCTTGGTAAACACTCGACGAGAGACAACGCATTACAAGAAAATACATGAAGCAAATTCAATAAAAAATATGAATAATTTATAAGGAACATTGCTGTGTATATTTGCGGACGGATTGTCGGTGGATCTGATTCTAATCAATACTTAATTGAATAATAACCACATAATACCACTACCCGCTTATCGTAAATAGGTTGGACGGATACTAGGGGATTAATGACTGGTATCAAACAAATCTTGTGACATCACTCAAGATCAAAACTTGAACCAAACCCCTCACATCCCTCTGCTGGCGTTAATTATATATACTCTAGATACCAACTCTAACCAAAACCGGTAATTATTTCAACCGAGGTTGCGTGGCCGGAAACGGCTTGACGGGTGCTGCGCTGGTACAGCATTAAAGATCCAATGCCAGTGCATTCTCTTATACATGCGAGTCTCACAGGGAGCCTCCCATATATAAGAGAATGCACTGGCTTACAAGGTCATGATAAATATTGTTATGCCAGTGTATTATCTTATATATACGAGTCTCACTATGGGATACTCGTATATATAAGAGAATGCATTGTCACAGGGTTTTCGCAAAATTTCAGCAAGCTAGTCATGGAAGGGTTAAATATATAGGGTCCGGTTTCTCTATCACACATTTTGTCAAACATCCCAATCGAATTCCACCGCATAAATAGACTTTCAACTTTGGAGTGAATCACACTTCAAAACCCTGTCAATTTTCTCCGATTACAATCGCATGCATGTTGCATATGAGTTACTCATATCATAGAGTCTCATGCGTGCGATACCAAAACTAATCCATGGACACACAGACCAATGATACACACATGATTACATTGATCTACGACGACAAAGGGATATTGCAGTGGTTGATAAATTGACATGACAGCAGGGGGTGGCTGTCTATCGATTTATCCAAAGTTTGCTCTGTAAATGGCGTGAAACAAACATGAGAACACGTTTCACTTTTTAACAGTTGTCTGATGACAGTCTCGAAGCTTGATACCCATTAACGTCGACTTTGATTACACGCTACACACTGTAATATGCCACACCACACAGTGGCGGCTCTTAACACTCCACACCTCCTGCGATCAAAATAAATATTTGATTCTCAGTTGGCGCAACTTGGTGCCTCGTTAATTTTTAATATGAGGTGAGAACCAGTCTATGGGGCACCATAAATTAAGTCACGACATACCATCGTTACTTATGGTTTGATTGGCATCAACAAGACTTGTTCCTCAGCAACATTCGAACGTTCCGGTTTCTACTGCTCTGTTTCCAGGAGTAATGACTGGACCATACAAATCTTCGTAAGTTACATATATTCAAGTTCTAATATGGATTATTTTTTTATCAAAGTATACTATATCTTGTTCAGGTTTGTATGACAGCATCCAAATTTATTCCTCGGCAACGTTCGAATGCTGTTTCGTGCCTCTTGTTGTGGTAATGACTGCAACATTCAATCCTTCACAATTAAATTACAACGGATTAGTTCTGCACAAGAATCAGTTTTGGCCCAAGTATAACATAGGCTATTTATGGTTTGGTTGGCAACATTTGGACTCGTTCATCGACAACGTGAGCCTGCTCTGTTTTCTGCTGCTATTTTCGAAGTATGACTATAATATTTAGGAAGTTACACCAATTCAGTTCTATATAAGTTATCATTTTTGGTCCAAGTATAACATAGGCTATTTATGATTGGCAACACCGAGACTCGTTCCTCGACAACGTTCGAACGTTCCGTGTTGTGATGCTCTGTTTCGAGGAGTAATGACTGGACCATACAAACCTTCGTAAGTTACACGACTTCGCGTTATCAATAAGGATAATTTTTGACCCAAGTATATTATCGGTTATTCATGGTTTGTATGACAACATCCAGAAGTATTTCTCAGCAACGTTCTAATGGTCTGTGTCATGCCTCTTGTTTGAGTGAAACAAAATACAGTTCCACATATACTCATACATGTACGAATCATTGTTTGGCCAAATAAAACATAGGCTATCAACATGTATTGTTTGATTGGCAACATCGAGACTCGTTCCTCTGCAACTTGCGCCTGTTCATCGTTCTGCTGATATCTGTTTTGGAGTAATGACTGGCATATTGATATGTTTTGTTCTCTGATCTAAGATATAATATATGGACATTGAGAAAACACAAGTATAGTTTTTCACAAAAGATCGACAACAGAAAATAAAAAAAAGACATCAATCCCCGGTTTTTCTTCTCATACATCCCGGTGAATTCATCATCACAATTTTCATCATCATCACCATATTCATCATCGCCATCATCATTCTCATTCCCATCATGTCACCGTCATCACCGTCATCGTCGTCATCCTTCGTAAGTTACACAATTTAAGTTCTAAGTAAAGATTAGTTTTGCCCAGAGTATCAGGGGGGGGGGGGGGGGGGTAGTACAAAATTTGCAGGAAGGTATGCCGTTTTTTTGCATCTGGTATTTTCGGGGACCCACTACCCCCAAACCTGCAAAAAAAATATTTAGTCCCAAATTTTTGACACCCACCCCCCAAATTTCACTAAAATTGGTCTAAAAGCGCATAAAACTCTACTGATATCACTCATATGACTGGGAATTATCTCAATTAGTTCAAATAACAGTTTAACCTGTTTCAGAAGCTGTTTTAATTGAAAAAAAATGTTTTATAAATTTCTGATCATCTGTAAACCTAGGTCATTGTGTAGAATACGCAACATTTCATAATTTCTAACTATTTCCTGAATTAGTCTGTCAACCAGCCCATTATCTAACATATTCCATACCACATATGTTAGTCTACTGGAGCACACTTACTTCTATTATACTAAACTAGCTGAAACAGGCTCCCTTTGGGAGCCTATATTCAGCATCGGAGATACATGTGGCCCCCTTTGTGGGACTTCGAAAACATTTTGA
The DNA here is from genome assembly GCA_032622095.1 of Siphonodentalium dalli. Taxonomy (NCBI): domain Eukaryota; kingdom Metazoa; phylum Mollusca; class Scaphopoda; order Gadilida; family Siphonodentaliidae; genus Siphonodentalium; species Siphonodentalium dalli. The sequence goes on from CP136063.1 coordinate 252,406,486, forward strand.
TCTTAGACAGAGCCTTCATTTAGCGGCAACCAATTTGTGCGCTTCAAGCACATTTGGTCATTGAAACATTTTGATATAGATATATTGTTTTAATATATTTTTTTAAAGATTGAATTCATTGGCAATCACGGTATCCACCTCCACAATACCGACTATACGGTATTAAATGAAATTCCGCGGTATGACTAAATACCGTCAAGAATAATTTCCAAAGATTTTGCTAGTCAAGATCCTATGGAACACGCAGTACGCAATTCAATATTCGCGTGTGAATGCAGTGTCACGCGGACACACGGAAATAGGACAATGCGATGCATGTCGCTTGTGATCGTAACAATGTGTGGGGTCCTAATGATGTCGCTTATGCCAAAATAATAGGTATTTAATTCACAATTTTTATTTCACAACAAAGCATATTATTATCGAGAATTAAATTGATATGGCTCTTGGTTTGTTTTCTAAAGAAGTTATACCATGAGGGGATTTAAGTCCAGATTATACTAAAAAGGATAGGGCGTCTCCAACCAATACTACATGTACTTATCTGTGGTGTCTCGATGATGGATAAACATTAGCAATTGGAAACAACTGTGAGAGTAACGTTTAAATTTCGTGATTGTATGGAGCAGGAACAGGATTTGCGTGCCCGCCCGAAGGGCGGCACGAGGACGGTGGTGAGCTCACCCGGAGGTCGCCCTTACGCCCTTTCTTGAGTTTATTGGTATTGGGAACCAGTTTAGGCCTAGGCTCAGGAGGGTCAGGTGAGGTTGGGTTCTTAGCTTTTGTTCTTTTTCTTTTTCTTGTCTTCCTTCTTTTTCTTCTTCTTCGGTGGTGGTGAAGTGGAAGATGTTGATGATGTTGATGATGATGAAGGAAGAGGTGAGATCGGCGGAGAAGGTCCGGCGCAATCGTCATACAATTTCTTCAGGATGTCGTCTATGTTGATGGTACTTAGGTCGACTTGCCTCATGAGTTTGGCGGCTGAGTCTTCGGTTGATGGTGAAGTCTCCGACTCTTGTTACTCCGGTGTCTTCGGAACGAAGTCGGAGGGGTCCTCGTCTTCGTCTTCAGTATCAGTATCCTCGTCTGGTCGTGGTGGTGGTGCTGGTGATGGTGGTTCCATCTCCTGGACGACAGGCTGGACCGGGTTCTCGACTGGATGGGCGGAGTCGACTGGTGTTTCCGTCGGCTTTTTAGCTTTCCACGCAGCGAGTCTCTCGCATCTCTCTTTTTTCTAGATGGTGTTTTCTTCTTCTTTTTCTTCGTCTTCTGTCGAGGTTTCCATGCGATCTGGTATTGTCCGGTCCGCTCCCGGTAGGGAGCCCTGAAAAGGGCTTTGCCGGGCCGGCCTGGAAATCCAGAATCAGCTGGTAGCCGCCTCTGTGAGCATGAAGTGACCAGCTCAGACAAGGCGTGACATGCATGGCGTCCAGCATATTAGTGACACTAATTGGAATTAGCGGTGGCGAGTCCATCCTGAGAGGTGGCGATCCAAGCTCTCTGGAGGTCAGACTGCTAATGATTGTATGGATGGCGATCATGGACTAATTATTGCATTGTGTACATGCTAATTTAAGCTGCATATGAGACGACTATAAACACACGTGGGGTGAAGGAGAAGATAACTTTCGACAATCCCGGGGCTAGCTACCCCAAACAACCCGATAAAAAAAGAAAAGAAAAAAAAAAGTAAAAAGAAATCACTCGATCTTTTCGACCATCCTGGGCGCTTCGCGCCCGTCTACTCTCTTTATATTTATACTATAAAAACACATCCACCAGCGTACAACGTGTTCACATAAGATCCAGCAATGCCTCAACCGATCGCCACCCGAAAACCCTCCGCCGCAACCTAAATAAAGCCGACTGGGACAGTTTCCGACAGCAACTCACCAACAGCATAGACAATTCACCCATCACATCAACCAGCGACATTGACGCGACATGCCAGCACCTATCCCAAACCCTCGAATCAGCCCTAGATACAGCATGCCCGAAACAACAAGTCAACACCACAGCATGGCGAGTCTCCCCCGAAACTCTGAAAATGATCCGACTTAAACGCAAGCTAAGAAGACTACAGCAGAAAAACCCAAACGACATGTACTACCGAAATCTTTACAACAACATGAACAGACAAGTCAAAACGGCAGTCAAAAAAGAAAAACAAGCATCCTGGCAGCGGTCGACAACCGAACTCGGCGATAAAAGAATGAACAGAAACTTCTGGAGTACCTTCAAATCCCTTACCGGCACAGGAAAAAACAACAACAGCACAGAAAAACCCCTCAAAAAAACCGATGGCAGCCTGACCTCAGGAGACAAAGAAAAAGCAGAAGCCTTCGCCGACAACCTTCAAAAAATCCACAACACCCACCAAGGCCCAGCCTACGACGACGCCTTCAAAGCAACTGTAGAAAACCACATCAAAGACAACCCCGACCTCTTCAAACCACTTCCAAGTACCACCAACGACCACGATGATGTCTTCCCCGTAGCATCTCCAATCACACAAGACGAAATCGCATCTAACCTAAAGAAGGGAAAAGGCAACTCAGCACCAGGCAACGACAGCATCACATACGCCATCCTACGACAAGCCCCTCCAGCCTTCTTCGCCAGACTACTCCTTCTATTCAACGCCTGCCTGACCATTGGATACTTCCCAACAGCATGGAAAACCGCCGTCGGTATCATGATACCCAAGCCAGAAAAAGACCGCGCCATTCCCAACAACTATCGACCCATCAGCCTCCTCCAATGTACCGGGAAACTATTCGAAAGAATTATCAGCAGCCGACTACGAGAGCACCTTGAATCCTCCAACTTCTTCAACCCGTGGCAGCGTGGCTACCGACAAGGCAAAGAAGGCATGGAACACATCGTTCGACTAGCTGAAGACGCCCGACTATCCCTTGGCAAAAACTGGTTAACAGCTGCAGTATTTCTTGACGTTGAGAAGGCCTTCGATTCCGTATGGCACGACGGCCTAAGATACAAGTTCAGCCAGCTCAACATCGCCCGAAAATACACACGACTAGTATCCTCTTTCCTACAAGATCGTCAACTCAGCGTCCGCATCAACAACGACACATCCAGCCCAGTATTCCTACGCGCCGGAACCCCACAAGGATAAGTACTCAGCCCACTCCTCTTCCTGATATACGCCAATGACATACCCACCAACCCAAGAAACAACGTAGAAATCTCACAATTCGCCGACGACCTAGGACTCTGGACAACACACAAAAACCCCAGGATCCTACAAAAACGATTACAAAAGACCCTCGACGACTTATCAACGTGGTGCTCTAGATGGAGAATAAAACTCAACGCCAAGAAAACCCAACTCATCATATTCCACCAGAGAAAAACAACACAGACTATCAACATCAAGATAGACAACGAGACCGTTCAACCATCCAACCAAGCCATCCTACTAGGAATCACCCTTGACCAACGAATGACCTTCGCCGCGCACATCAAAAAAGTCGCTGACAAAGCCAGAAAAAGAACAAACCTGCTAAGTTGTCTCAGAGGTACCGACTGGGGAACCAACAGCCAGACCATCATCAACCTCTTCAAACTATACGTTCGCCCAGTAATGGAGTATGGCGCACCCATCATAACAGCAGCCTCCAACAGCTCAATCGAAACCCTGCAGAAAGTCCAAAACAAAGCTCTCCGCATCGCTCTACATCAGCCAATCTTCACACCAATCCAAGCCCTCCACGACGCAGCAGACATACCTACGATGAAACAACGACTAACCGACCTCAGAAACCAGACCCTCGCCAGAATCGACAACAGCCCACTCATCCAAGAACTCCATCTACGAAACCAGCTGCTCTCCACCAAAAAGACCAAGTCCATCCTAGAAATCGACAACACCGACAGACCCATCTAGATCCCATACAACCGTCAACCAAGCCAACCAACAGCCAAATCCAACAGCCTCGACTCCTCCACCGCGCTTCCACTGCTTTGCCTCCAAATACAACAGCCTCAACAACCGATTTTCATCGAAGAATTAAAGAAAGGGTGAAGGGAACTGCACAATGCATTCCGACCATCCTAACCGGCCTGCGGCCGGAAACTACACAACAACAACGTGTTCATTCTCGATCCGGCAGCTCGCTGGGACGGTCGCAAAAGTGCTTGACGCACGAAGCCAGTGAGTTGCCGTGACTTTTTTGTCAAAGGCTCGGTGGACAATGGATTCTACTCTAATCTCCACAGAGCTTTTGCATGCGCTGAGCTGCTTTCAGTCGGCACATTGTATTAGCTGGACTCTCCATGCTAACAGGGGTCGGCTGGAAGTAGTTTTGGATATCCATGTCACCCGGTAGAACCTTCTACCGGCCGGGGCCTGGATGGACCCACTGGATTCCTCCAGTCCGGGGCTAACAGGAACAGCAGCACCGGGAAGAAGAAGACACCCTCAAGACGACGGAGGGACGCAGAAAGAAGGGCCAAGTGGAAACGGAGAACTGAGAGACGCCCAGTTCTCCCCCACTTGGCCTCTGGCTCAGACCATCGACCTGTGGCGCCAGCTAGCACCACCAGCAGGGACGCCGACGCTCCTCCGGATGTCCCGGTTGTCGTCGAGGACAGCGGAAATGGGGACACCGACGTCACCCGGACGTCCCCGCCGCTGTCTTCGACGTGGAGATGGCAACACCGCCATCCAGCCAGACTCCACCAGGGACAGAAAATGTCAGCTACGTCCCTGCGGCGCCGATGTACGAAGAAAGGCCGGTGTCACCAAAGAAAGAAACTTTAGAAGAACGTATAGAAAGAAATCGTGTGAAAATCAAACTGAACATCTCCGATTTTCACAGAGAAGGAAAGGTCTACCAGTGCTCTAATTTGGAATTCCACCTACTGAGAGACCGTAAAATCTACAAAGGGCCAGACAAGAACGAAGCTTCATCAGGGAACGCCTGGATAAACAGCGATGGCAAGATTGTCTACTCAAAAAGGCCACCACCACTGCAATAAAAGAACTCAAGAAATTTATGTTTGAAAATGCTATGTATTTTTTTTTTTTTTTTGATATTTCTGAATTAAAGCTTAACATGAGGGGTGAAGGAGTAGGCCTCTCGGCCTATTCGACCATCCCGGGGTTAGCCCCCCAAACCACATTATCATCACAACGTGTTGGCACTGCCTTTGTTAAAATTGATGGGGTGAAGGAGAAGATCACTCGATCTTTTCGACCATCCTGGGCGCTTCGCGCCCGTCTACTCTCTTTCGTGTTAAAATTGGTTTTCGCACTTTTCAGCAGTTATGCTCTGGGCGTCTGACTGGTTATCGTCTCGTCTCGCTGGTTCTCGTTCAGTCTCGCTGGTTCTCGTTCTCGTTCATTTCTTACAACCACGCGTTATTTCCTCGGATTATAGCATGTTTTTTGACGTTTGCAGTCGTAAAACCGACTAAAAGAATAACATATAGTTTGCAGCGATATACCGCCTATTCAAGTAATCCACTACAACGACAAGATATTCATTATATATTATACTAGCAGATTAGCCCGCCACTGGCGGGATTGGTCCCATGGCTTTGGTCGATCCATTAATCTTTGGTCGATCTATTAATTTGTGTTTTTCAAGGTAACCCCGTACAGGCACGACAAAATAACATTTGGCTTTTCAATGAGTTAATTATGGTACCCGTCCCTAAAAGATTTAAGGTACATCGGGCGGTATGAACTGACCTGATGAAAAATTGTTGAGCCCGACGTTGTCCGGGCTATTCAAAAACCAAATTTCAAGTCGATAGCTCCACCCGTTTCCGAGATCTGGTCTGCGCATGCGCGAAGCTGGCGTCGCACGGGCTCGGCGACCCGATAAAATTCGTATCCTGGGCAAGATACATTCACATACCAAATTTCAAGTCGATAGCTCAACCCGTTTCCGAGATGTCGTCTGCGCATGCGCTGCACGGGCGTCGCACGGGCTCGCCAATACGACAACGACGACCACCTGGTCAAACTACACTGACGTACCAAGTTTCGTCCCGATCGGTCGAGGTGTTGGTATCTGATGCAAAAGACGAAATTGTGAGTGTTAGTTTGTAACCGGGATTTCTGAGAAGCATTATGATTATATCCACACTAACTACCCCCCCCTAAGCCCTGACCTAAGTGTCATACATACTATAACAATGATGTTGTAAGAGTACTATGGCATCCAATAAATCTCCCCGCATTGCTAACCACTCAAAAGTATTGTTCCCGTATATCTCTCTGCAGATGCTAATAACGTTGAATGGTAAACAGACGCTCTTTATAGCGATGCGTCAAAAACAAACGCTCATTAACTATCAACGCGATTAACCCCCGCAGTGCCTTTGCGGTGATTTTGGGATTGGAGAACGGGTGCTCTGAGCTTCTCCAAAACGCCGCGACGACGATTCCCGCGTGATTTTACCTTTAGATAGGAAGTTTGGTCCCGATCGGTCAACCCGTTTCCGGGGCAAGATACATTCACATACCAAATTTCAAGCCGATAGCTCTACCCGTTTCCGAGATCTCGTCTGCGCATGCGCGAAGTTGGCGTCGCACGGGCTCGGCGACCCGATAAACTTCGTATCCGGGGCAAGATACATTCACAAACCAAATTTCAAGTCGATAGCTCCACCCGTTTCCGAGATCTCGTCTGCGCATGCGCGAAGCTTGCGTCGCACGGGCTCGGCGACCCGATAAAATTCGTATCCTGGGCAAGATACATTCACATAACAAATTTCAAGTCTATAGCTCCACCCGTTTCCGAGATCTCGTCTGCGCATGCGCGAAGCGGGCGCCGCACGGGCTCGCCAATACGACAACGACGACCGCCTGGTCAAACCACACGCACGTACCAAGTTTCGTCCCGATCGGTCGAGAATCGTAGATTTGTATAAATGACATACATACAGACATACAGATAGACAGACAGAGGTCTTGAAAATATACAATTTCTCTGTCTGATTTGTCACAATTTTATTTACCGTGAATTTTGCAAATCGGTGTCACATTTACGGCAATCTTTTGACGATGTCGGGGAACATAAATATGTTATTAGTTACATCTAACAGCATCTCTTCGTGATTCGTGCATTTATTTCTACAACTATGTCATTAGCAAAGACAGTTTGGCGAAATTTTAGAAGTTAACTTAAGTTGCTTAACTTCGATTAAAACGAAAATAACGTCCACTGGCATTACAAAATTAGGACTGGCCGCTTGCCAACTAAACGGACAAACTATTAAATACACTGGATAGCAATGATCGGGCATTTGTAAGATCATTACAATTCGCCAATAAATCTAATGATATACCAATATTGTAACAATTATCGTACAAGGTATAGTTTAAGATTTGCCGTATCTTCAGGCGGCAACACGATTTCGCGAAATTAGTTTGTTACTATAAATAGAAACATAATAGTAGGCATGTATGAATCCTACTGGGGTACTATCGTAAAATAGTATAGCAGTGTGCAGCCAATCAGAATGCGAGAAAGTCACGTGAGATATAATATATCTTAATGGTTTGTTTCAAAACATTCAAAGATATTCCTCAGCATCGTTTGAATGTTTTGTTTTCTGCCTCATGTTGAAGTAATAACTGAAACATTCAATCCGTCGCAAATTATAACAAATCCAGTTCTACATACAAATCATTTATAACAAGTATAACACCGGCTATTTATGGTTCGGTCCACATCAATGTTCGCTGGTTCTACGTCCTGGTCTGTTGGGTGAATGATTGGAACACTTGAAACTTCATAAGTTACAATAATTCCTGTCTAGTTAAAAATATGGTTTGGCCAAAGTATTATTATTGAACATTCATTTTCCAGTAACGTTCGAATATTCTATTTCTCAGCCTCTTGTTGGAGTAATGACTGAACCATTCAAACTTCGTAAGTTACGAAATTTCCAGTTCTAGTGAAGAAAAAGCTATTTTGTTCTACATGTATGTTTATTAGGAAACTTGTGACATTCTCAATCTCTTTTCAATTATAAATTTCAATTGTCCATGTGTGTTGATGTGATATCTGTGTTCGGTACAACTTATGAAAACTTATGGACGGGTTGACAATTCCGAAAATAATCTTACATCGCATGAGGCATTTTTTTTTTACAACAACATATTTTAATCACGAATCCAAGAAATCGGACGTATTTAAATGTATATTGCAGGCTTCATAATCCACGTCTATCTAAATCTTTCAGTCCATAGTGACATTATCTTTGAACAGTCACGTGTCTCGTATGCGTCTGTTCGATGGCTGTCCAACTCCCAATTCCCAGCCGCACCACTCATTGAACCAGACCAAATTCGCGACTTTCATTTTCAACCTCACCATTGGAGTACCTCAAGATTTCCGTCTATTGAACCAAACAAACAATTGGTCCAAAACAACATATTGCACACTAAATATATCCAATGTTGTTACAAATCTCAACTTTCAGAACAGTCACCGGTTTGGAATATCTAATTGCTATTTCAGCTGCTGAATGTTGCTCAATTTCTTTCTTGGCTCTATTTCGAGAAAAACGTGGTTACCATAGTTACTATGCTGTCAAACACCGTATACGTTGAGGGTGCACGTAAACTCATCATACGGACATTGTAGAGATGTTGTAATAAGATGGATATATGTATTTAGCGGTATTTAGAGGACGGTTATATACAATAATACTGTGGCTTGAATTAATATATAAAACATCCAAAGGCACTTAGCGGTCCAAATTATGCTCGCTTAAATTGTTAATATAATACATATTGGCCCGGCTCTACAGATCAACATATGTCGGTAACACGCTAATCATTCTCATAAGACCTCGTTTGCCACATAAAGGATAAGAAAGACCAATTCAAGTGTTCGAATTCAGAAGTTTCGTTTTGGAACAATAAAGAGCGTTTCTTGTTAGACTATTCCTGATATGGTAGAAATAAAGAGCATTTACAGAACATATTAATCCGGTATATCAATATTTCGTGCTTATAACTCCTTCCAAATTATGTCGACAAAATTTATAAGTTCGAATCAGCCTGGTCTAGGGGTACTGTACACTAAAGCCGACCATTTATGGGACCATCTCCTATATTACGCAGCAGAATTTATGCAACAAATGAATGAGCCACGGATTAGTGCAAAATCACTCCTGTGCTCTGTGAGTGTATTTTGCACTCATCCGTGACTCAATTTCATTCATCTGTTGCACAATCATGTTGAGTATAATAAGAGATGGTCCCATAAATGGCATGATTTAGTGGACAGTAGCCCTATTTATCGACATTTGTTGCACATGTTGAGTTTAATTTAGTAGCCCTATATATCGAATTTTACCCCCGGAGCCGGACATAGAATTTACCGATTATTTTGGTTTCCGGGTGATAACTGTGGTTTTGGTTATTTTATTCTTTTTCAAATTTGGTATATGGATTACTCGCATGAAAATATAGTTCAATTTTGAACATGCCTGCGGTCCGCCAATTTGTACCGTAGTTAGGGTCATTGTTAGACTTAGATTTTAGTATTATTCTGGTGTCGAATAAAATAAAACTAGGTGTTTAGCAACATAAACAGTGTGGCCAATTTTCAACAGTTAGAAATTGCTTGCCTGCCACAACATTAGTTGGATATATTACACCACATATACATGTAGGTTTAAAAAAATTGTCACTTTTTCATCTTCCAATCAGTAATTAGGGAGCAATTTGTTGTTTAGACCAACAGTAGCATATTTGTCCTTTGTTTAGTCAACATTATGCTCTGAAATGGCTATCGTCAGTCGACAGTTTCCAATCCAAAGGGGTTGGGTGGGTGCTATAATGGGCGTTGAACATGGACGTTTGGTCTGGTTCAAGGTGGGGTATGTGTGTAAGTTGAAAATATCAAGGTACCCCCAAACGGAGAGTAGGAGACCCTACAGTCTCGTCCATGAAGTCTCCTAAATACCCTCACAGGCCAACCACGGTCCGCTGTTATATCTTATGAGGGTTATTGTGGCGGTTTCTCCCACAAAATTATATGGGAATGGTACACCACTTATGGCACGGTCTGCATGGTAATCAAATGTCCATAAATACGTGAAACACTTGTATACAGACTTTATATATTATATTTTTAAAAGTCATGGACATGTATTCTAATATGTTCGCACATAAGTGACACAAATGCTCTCTATTGTTGTCGTATATAGCAGGACAGGAATAACACATCTAACAACGCTCTTTAATTTTCCGTTGATCCGAAGACAAACATTCCATTCCATTCCATTCTTATTCCACTGCCCAATATACAGTAGACAAAGAAACGAATGTTTTTCTGGAAATTTGGAAAGAACAACAATTGAGAGCGCGCCGAACGGCACAATTTCAAACAGTCTGAGGGAAAATATGTTTATATTTAAAACAGTCCAGAAATTCATAATCATGACAGAACGCTTTTCGAGCTAATATACGCAGATTATATGGCACTGCTCAATAATAATTATAATAATTATAATAATTACATTAAGTAAATATCCAAAGATTAAAATAGCTGATGACCGTGTGACACGACAGGTGACACACACATGTTGTATATATGTCTGTGTCTGTATTGCTCTTAAAAACCCATTCTATAATATATTAGATATGGTGTAAACATATAGTACATGAATATACCAATTCATTACCTGTCTCCGACAACTCCACGACGGGACGCGACTCGAATTATGCAGCATATAATATTGCTTGCTTTGTCACGACATTTTATATTATGTCCAACGATGATAAGGTCACTTGTGGAGACGGCAAACATAAGCCATATTGGCTTACGGCAGAATCCACTCCCATACACAAGGAACATGGTAAAATGAATTACCAATATATTATATTGTAATTTATATTCTGAATGGGAATAAATATAATTAAACCAAGACAAACGTGATAATTTATTTCTTCAAGGTAATAATTTCCATGACTTACTAGTGAGTTTTACAAGAAGTAACTAGTAATAACAAAAATCAGTAATTAGAGGGCAATTTGTTGCTTAAGATCAACAGTAGTATATTTGTCCTATGTTTAGTCAACATTATTATCTGAAATGGCTATCAGTCGATAGTTTCCAATCCAAAGGAGTGGGTGGGTGCTAATGGTATTTCGTGAATATGGGCGTTTGTTCTGGTTCAAAGTGGGGTATGTGTATATAGTTGAAAATATCAAGGTACCCCCGCCCCCCCCCCCCCCCCAACGGAGAGTCGGAGACCCTATATATAGTCTCGTCCGCGAAGTCTCATAAAGACCCTCCCAGGCCAACGACGGTCCTGTGTTATCTTATGAGGGTTATTGTGTTGGGTCGTGTAATGTTTGGATTAAGTATTGAAAGCATTTATCGTGTCAATGCTTTCCATTCTTGTCGGGTATTAGTCTTAGATCGATTTCTCTGTTCTGACAGCGCGAGGTCGCCATTTAAATTCTCGCGATCAATGCACCTATGCATGACGGCTAGGTAACAGTGCACACACAACTTAACGAGGAGAAAACACAGACTGAGATTTAACTGAGTTCTGTGATATCATAGTTTCATGGATATAGGGTCGCTGTAATTTCGGTGTGTTTCTCTTATAAATATGGCAGCCCCGACCGTGGGGATCGGTAAAACTGGCGGGAGCGTATTCTCTTATTTTGATAGATCTCAGAAAACAGAAAAGAGGTAAGTGTGGCTCAACACCTTTTAAGAATATAATATATAAAGTCTGTATACAAGTATTTCACGTATTTATGGACATTTGACATATGATCACCATGAAAACCGTGCCATAAGTGGTGTACTGTTCTCTTACTATTTTTTGGGAGTGACCACCTCAAATATATTTTAATATTCACGAAAAATAAAATTCGAGACAAATTTAACAAAATTTCAGGAAATTGTCAATGGTCCATTGACAATTTCCTGAAATTTAGTTAAATTTACCTAGAATTTTATTTTGATTCCTTTGACTTTTTACTTGTATCCTGACTTTATATATTATATTCTTAAAAGTCATAGAAATGTACCAGCTGTCAGCTATTCTAAAATGGTCGCATATAAGTGACACAAATACTCTCTATGTTTGCTGTCCGGGACAGGAATAACACATATAATAACGCTCTTTATTTTTCCGTTGATCCGAAGACAAACGTGTTAATTTATTTCTTCAAGGCGATAATTTCCATGACATACCAGTGAGTTTTACAAGATGTAGTTAGTATAAAGTACCCCGATCCCTTGAAATATCTGTTGCTGCTTGTATGTGTCATATTGGTTGTATGATTTGTTATTCAATAACAAAAACAATAGTAGTAGTTATATAGAGTACATACATTTATAAATATATTATAATATTTGATTTTGACCATCGAAGCGTGACATATTCGATAACTTGCTAGGTTTTATCTAAACACTGAGGATTATGAGTCCCTTTATAAGTGTGATATTGCTGAAGTGGTCACTTCCTCAAATATTGCGTCATGGTACGGAACCGGACAAAACGCCACACTCAGATCTTCCTACCAAATGTCTATGCTGTTAACATATTTTATTATATTCCATAATAATAATTGGTTAATTCTAAGTCGAAAAAGGGACATATCTCCGTTCGAAATGGTAAAACCGAGTTCAAATTCGAATTGGCCCGTATTTTCTCGTGATTAAGCCACATACTAATGTTAAAAGTTATCGCATAAACAAAACTTGGGTTACCATGTGGACAACAAATTAATCAGCAAATTCTAAGTCGAAAATTGGCATGACTCCGTGGTTGGATCAGATCCACGTTTGAATATGAAGGTCACATACCAAGTGTATTCAAATTCCTGTCGACTACTCTTCAAGTTAATTTTCGGAAAACAACTTTTCGGACGGACGGACAGACACCCAGGCAGACGGACAGACGGACACCGCTCATTTCTATAGTCACCCGAATTTTGTTTCCGCGGGGACAAAACCAAAATCATGACGTGTTGGTACTCTTGGCCGTGTTAAAGTATTGGCTGTCCACCTGACTATTTTAAAACTGCTCGTTTTCTATACCAAAATTGCAATTGAATATCCATCTATCAATCATACGCCTATTCATAATACTATTTTGATGATCCGATATCGACGTTCAACGAGGACGTTTTAGCAGACTTTGACTTTCCGAAATTCCAAAACATCGTCTGCGATAAAGAGGGTTTGTGGTTTCCTTGTGATATCACACCAAAGAATATGAATACTTCTGCATTTATTATTTTTTAGTATGTCTGTCGTCTGCTAACTTTTTCTGTATACCACTCCAGATGAATAATAGACTATTCCAATGAATACTTTAACAACTGAATGGGAGAATACAGTTAGTACAGAAAGTGATACAGAGTGAACACACATTGCAATCAACACCAATCGTAGCACAAGTTTCACAAAGACCCAATTATAAATTCATGTTACCGTATATATATAGTTCAAATGTGATTTAATTCTGAAATAGGCCAGCGCAACCAGTTGATCTCGTTGGAGATAATTTTATTCAATAGTTTAGTTGATTGTCACATTGTCAAGTGGGTATTCTACCCGAGTACTAAAACAATACGTTGAAACGCATTTAACGCCGGAATATATAGAGCACAGTATATGCCTTCAATTATATCTCAATTGTGACCCGCCATATCAAATCCAGTCGGAAGTCGGGATTTTTTTTACCCTGTGCCAATGCATTCTCTTATATATGCGAGTCGACCATAGGTCGCCTCGCATATATAAGAGAATGCATTGGCCTAACAATTTTTTACAATTTTAATAATTTTTTCTTGTATTCTTTAACAATTTTATAATTTCACCCATACAGAGCCCCAGACAAACATGAGCATACGACACTCTTCTATATGCTTCTATATATGTGTGGGGCTCCCTGCAGGGTAATGGATGTTTTTTTATTTTATGTCCTAAAAATTGTAAGAAACATTTATTTAAAAAAAATGATAAAAAATTGTTAGGCCAATGCATTCTCTTATATATGCGAGGCGACCTATGGTCGACTCGCATATATAAGAGAATGCATTGGCACAGGGTAAACAAATCCCGACTTCCGACTGGATTTGATATGGCGGGTCACCAGGGGCGCCGGAAGAGGGGGGCAGAGGGGGCAGCTGATCCCCCTGCCCTTGACCAAGGGGGTGAGCGGGGGCAGGACTTGCCCTTTTTCTGGAGACAGAAGATGCTTTTTGTGTGTTTAATCTCGTGTTTTTATAGCAAAATATGACTTTTTTGGTCCAAATACCACCAATTTCACAAGGAATATTAATGTTTTTGTCAATTTTATCACAAAACGGCCATAAAAACCGACAAATACCATTAAAATAGGGATTTTTGCCACAATGAATTTATGGTTATTTTCCCGAGTTTGCGGAGAAAATGCCCTTTTTTGCGGAAAAGTGCCCCTTTTGTAGGCTCTGCCCCCCGCCTGCCATTGGATGCTTCCGGCGCCCCTGCGGGTCACAATTTATTATCACTGCATCCGGTGCATTAGGGTGGACGAAATTCAAGCTCGTCTTGTCTTCCCATATCGTCCTCCCTGTCGCTGTTATCAGTTGATTAATTTATAAATCCTTTATATGACCGGCACCCAACGTTCGTCATATTTCGTTTGCTTTGCAGACCGTTTTATTGGCCTATAATTTGATATGGTAGGTTATCAATCGACCATTGACGATATGTTTGAATAACAAGACCGTGTTTCACAAAGGTTCAATACATACCAACCAAACAATGACGGATATAAATGTATATGTTTACAAACGGCGACTCGCGGGAGTCGTGTTGCACTTCTTAACTAATGTCCCGAGTTTAACACATCAGTTCACATACGTATGCGTGTTGAAGCATGTCATTAGGTACAATTAAACTAACATCCGTTTAATTCAAATATATCAACTGTCAATATCACGGATATAACTTTATATACCGGTCTCCTATAACCGTTTTGCATACTGATCGGCTGCTGGCTTTCTCGGGTGATATGTGACTGTATTTCCCGTATTATTAGAACTCCATCAATCGAAACGCGATGCTATGGCTCTTTCTAGCATCTTTCTAAGAACTTTTTAAGTTTTGATTTCCTAGAAATCACAGGTTGATAAGGAGTCGAGTGACTGCACGAACTAATTACACAATTCATATACGCCACTATAGTGTATAAGTGTTCCTGATATATATAAGGCTCTATATTATGATGCATGGCAGTGAGTCGTCCGATTTATAGTTATGCACGATGTTGCCTAGTCCCGTCTAGATGTTGCCCGGACAAACCAATACTGTTTAGAGAAAGTACCGTTATTTTCTATTACAAATTGCGAAGAACTGGAGAAAAGGCCGTTGGTATTATATATACTGAAAATTCAGGAACAAACTTGTTTCAAAGCAGTATTTTAATAGCGCCCGAATATATTTATTTGTTTTCAGACGGCGACTCGGGGATTAGTGTTTCGTATCTAATGGCCCGAGTTTAACAAATCAATACATATATACCCATTCGTGTTGAAGCATGTCATTAAAATAGGTACAATTAAACTAACATCCGTCTAATTCAAATATAACGGTCAATATCACGGATATAACTTTTTATTATATACTTGCCCATGAATTATAAGGTTTTAGCAGTGAGATATAAGTGATATCCCACTAGTGAGATATCGATATCTCACTGGTATTACTGCGCCGTATGGATCCTCATGTGTGTAGTCAGGTTATACTTCATAGTGAATGATTTCCTGCACACATCATGTACTGACATTCATTGGGGGCCACCGGCAAGTAACGGAAGTATATATACTAAATACAAAATCTATACTTTTTGAGTGTTTTAAATATGGGACTATTTTTTTGGGCGTAATGTGTCAGCTTGAAATTTCTGATGTATTGACATTCATTGGGTGCCATAGGCAAGTAACTAAAGTATATAATAAACAGAATATCCAAACTTTTTCAGTGGATATGGGTTAAATCTCATTCGTGATGACAAAACATTTGAATTTCCACTCGTACTCGTAGCTAAAGCCACTCGTGGAAATTCAATGTTTTGTCATCACTCATGAGATATAACCCATATCCACTGAAAAAGTGTGGATATCCTCTATATTAATTGCACTATTCATGTATAATTGCTCTGTACTGCTGGCTTTCTCATGGTATAGTCGCATGTTACGCCGTATTTAAACCGCATGTCGTGAATTCCCCCGAAACATGCGGAATGGTTGTAATTCCGATATCGTGTTGATAAAAAATTGATTTTCTAGAAAATAAAGATGGTGTATCTCTTCCCTGAACTTTATGTATATATGCGGGGGTGTAAAATAATAGTTATGAGCCGGGGAAACCAGTCAACCGGAGCAGCTGTCACTATAATTATAGGACATGAATATTCTGTCAATTATTTTCAGTTTGTGTGGCTAATTTTATAACATTGCTGCATTTTGATTGAACATTTATCTTTTAAATAACATTTATGTGAAATATTTGTAACACCAGATGTTTCTTGGGGGGGGGGGGGCAGTGTTAATGTGCATTCACAAACAGATTCCTATACATTTGTTGTTGTAGAAAGTGGTTAAAGGTTGTTAAGACTCGAGTGACTCAGTAGTAACATATAGTTTAATTTCCCCGAAACTCGCGGATATGGCTCTTTTGCCATCTTGTAACAAAAATGTTGATAAGTAGTCAATGACTCACTGTTAAGACAGTCCATATATGATGTATCAAGACTAGACGCATGTGGAATTAACGCGAGTGTATACTTGCATCTATTGAGCGGAACGGGTGGCTCCTTCTGCCCCACCCTACTCGGGGTGAAGAGTGTTTGATTAGTCCAGATCTCTCCACTGGAGTTGAATATATGTTGTATTGATATGTCTCGTCCCATATACCAGTGAGCTATTTATGCGTGAGCATGGCATCCACGACCAAAATAGAATAATTATATAGTTACCTGATTAATTAGTGGGGACAATAAGTACTTATTCGTGCAATTGAAGTCTGCTGTATATATGATCTTTTGTTAGCAATTATAATAGATCATGACAATTATGACAGAGGTTTCCAAGATATGTAAATACATTTGTACATTATTGATGTATAGGGACAATGAGGATAACTTCCACGAGAGCTTAACGAAAAATCCCAATTATTACCAAATTCATTAAACGGATATTATGGAACGAGCTAGCTATAGCGTTAAAATTAACCATGCACCGTAGGTGAAATATATTTTAATGTGAAGGCAACGTTTCAATGTGGATTGTACATCGCTTCGCTTCGCTGTATGTAATCATCATGTTTCGATCCGATTGGCACTTTTGGATATCCATCAATTCAGATCAATTTTGAAATTGTTCATGTCGGGTTAGAACCCTCGATCGTTTCGTCAGATGGACCTCTTCAAATTCGTTTAATCTTGATGATACAAGGAAATGTCAAGAACCACCCAATCAATCAGCAATAAACGAATTTCATTCCCATTGCGCGGTAGGAAATAGTTCGTTACGTCCCCATTATCAAGAACGCATTCGCCGCACGGTAAGACGTTGTCAAGAGACAGAGAGCCTTCACGACGTCACAGAACATCTCCCTGCTGTTCTCGCGTGTCATTGCGGCGCAGCTTATCTTTGTGAGGGATTCTTTTTACGGGTGGGATTGAAGTTATAACAGCGGGAACAAGAGAATGAATTGTTAACATCTAAACG
This sequence comes from Siphonodentalium dalli, assembly GCA_032622095.1. Classification (NCBI taxonomy): domain Eukaryota; kingdom Metazoa; phylum Mollusca; class Scaphopoda; order Gadilida; family Siphonodentaliidae; genus Siphonodentalium; species Siphonodentalium dalli. Next base: position 252,424,220 of record CP136063.1, read on the forward strand.
AACTCGGATGTATATATATATATAGAGTGCTTATTCGCGAAAACAGCGACAGAACAACGTCGTTCGGTCATCGTGGTGGTTATTTAAACAACAAATTTCGGCAGGAACTAAGATCGAGCGCAATAAGGGGGGTCCTCAGATATGAGAAGAACTCTTCAAAATGTGAAATGTCAACACGAAGAAGAAACCTAAGTGTCGATGTATTGACACTCGGATTGACATGAAACCGTGAACACCCTCATTTGGCTGTTGATTCCCAGACACTGGGTCTGTTGACGGAGATATTCTTTTGTTTAGCGGAAATCAGGACTAAATTCATATAAATATGGATGCATGAACGGGAGTTGTTTTGTATTTTTTCCCAAGTGAATCTCCACGATAAAATCGAGAATCCTTGGTGCACATGGACTCAGACTAGAGTAGACATTAAATCGCATATTGACTATATATTCAACATTTAGGACACGGACACTTTCATTCTGCATTTCTTATTCGTTCTCACGGAAGGTTACGGAGATACAAATCTTAAAGATTTGCTCAACATTTAACGGTAATAAAATCTCATGAGCGAACATGCCTCGGGCTTAATATCGTTAGATTCGAGAAATCCACAACACACGTTAACGGGCTAATTATCGGGCTCGTAACATTTGATCCAATTTAATTTCGACAAATTCAAAATTAGACTTATAAGTTGGATACATGCAGTCTTGTCTTGGGCATCGGTCGTTTTGTTATATGGGCGTTACACACGGATACGCTTTATAGCACATGCACCATATATAATGATTACCCGGACTACTTCGGCTGGGTATCGGTTTCCCTTGACTAATACTATTCGTCGTCCTATCAGTGCCTATCATGAAAGATGTATTCCTCCACAAGACAAGATAAAGACCTCGTCGGCCCCAACCAAGAACTTCACAGAAGCTGAGTTTAGGAAGTGTGATGCGGTGACACAAGACACGATATGGAAGCAAAGTGTGGACAAAGAACAGGGACGCGTCCGAGCCTGGTGAGTAAACTGCTTAAAACCCTTTATAATTAACTTAATATGTATTTAACTTGATTACCATTGATTCATTTGTAAGAATATAATCAACTAGTAAGTTAAATAAATAGTCACAGGGTGTTTCTTGAACTTAGAAGTTGAAAATTCTTACAAGTAAATTCCTAGAGTATTTCTCTGGTTTCGCATCAAACACGAACGCTCTTTGTGATTGGGTATCGTTTGACTTCTAAGACGACATAAAACCCATTTGAATTCTGCTAAACTGTCTCGTTAGAAAGTTATTTACTACATACAGTGTCACGCTCCTAAGCTTGAATATGTTTCCATTTTCTATATCATTATTTTCTGACATATTATATATAGCAAACATATATATATGTATGAATTGTACTTGTACATGCAGGAATGATGTTATAGCCAACTAGATCAGGGGGGGGGTCGGAAAAAATTTCCAGGCACGTATGATGGGGTGGGTGGGTGTCTCTCGGGTCCAGAAAGCAGTTTTTTCCATATGCCAATTTTTTTTTCCATTCCTGCTATTGAGTCTTATTTTTATGTGTTTTGAACAGAAACAGGTCATATATAGTTAATAGTAATGCTATACTATATATAGAGGTTATCAGAAGTTGGATCAGTTGCACAATGGCCAACAATAACCCAAATTCAACTTGATAGAACTAGAAACTGCGCTATTGGAAAATTAAATTTAATCAGGATTCCATCTACTGATACAACAAAATAAGAATAACTATGCAGAACTCAGCTGAAAATAAGCAATAACATGAAAGCACATTTGACCATATGTGACATGGAAATAAAGATATAATAAATAATGGAATAAAATAGACTTTTGACAACATAAAACATAAAATCTTAACAAATAAATTGGGCCAGCTTGAACAATTTCAAATTGTTTTCCAAGTTAATGTGGATCAGCTTGTAATGTTGATCACAGTAACAAAGATTTGATCGTCACTGATATCGTGAGCAAAAAAGAAGTGAGATTGGGCTTTCCATCCATATTATTCCAAATTATTACGAAGCCTATTACTTCAGGCAGTGGCTACCAGCCTGCCATTACACGCTATAACATGTTTCCTCAGTTCTGGTTTCTGAGATGCACAAAGAAGAGTCACGCGGGTATATCATGGTTGTGTTTGGTATTAGCATTATTCTTCAAACTGGGATAAACTGGGATGAACAGTTGTATTTCCACATGTTTTGATAAACAATTTGGTTCCAGCAATACAGTAATGCCCTAATTAAACGACTCCATAACCACAGCAGAATAATGGGTAATTTTTCAGGGGAGAGCTTTCCGATGAATGACAACAAGCCATATTTCCGACTAAATCCTGAAAAATTACCCATTATTTTGCTGTGGTTATGGAGTCAATTAATTAGGGCATTACTGTATATCACATAGCAAATATCAAAATATCAAATAATCTGAAATTTGTTGTACCGGTACCATGTATTCTGTAGAATACTCAAATGTGATTATGTGACTAGATCATGTGACTATATATTATGAAAATGAATGTTAATAAAAACTTTGGCACTCTGCCTATATATCCCTAGAAATGTGATTATGTTGACACATTTCTTGATTAATGACACTTATATGATAAATTCAAATAGTATCGTTATCTCATTATGCACTGTTCTATTCAAATATCTCGCAATAAATTATTATAATGCAGGATAATCAGCTATAGGTTGCTCAGTTGATAAGGGGGGTGGGTGTCCAAAACTGACCGGAAAAAAATTCCTGAAACGGAAAAAAAAGGGTGGGTGTCCAAAATTGCCTGGAAAAAAGGCCGGAAACGGAAGAAATTTGGTGGGTGGGTCCCCTGAGGCCGGAAAAAATTAAAATGATCATACGTGCCTGGAATTTTTTTCCGACCCCCCCCCCCCCGACTAGATGGCTTAAATTTTCAATTTATAATTAAATGGACAGACCAGTATATATTTGAGTATCCGAAAGACGTTAATGTTAGTGTCATACATGTACACACTTCGTTAAGTTTGTTAATGACTTAATAGTTCGGGGCGCGCTATAGTAGCCAATGCAACATGCATATATACGGCCAATACCGTGTACCTTACTCGTATTTAAATTCGCGCAGTACTATTTTTCGCTCAGTTTTAATTTCCCAGCTGCGCGAATTCAAAACTGACAAAAATATTGTCGAAAAAATCTTGTATCTTATGACAGATTCGGTTGATAGTTATAAATGTGCACATAAAAGATAATCTCGAGTAATATGTACAGCGAATAGAGAATAAAGTCTGCGTCATATGTACAGCGAATAGAGAATAAAGTCTGCGTCATATGTACAGCGAATAGAGAATAAAGTCTGCGTCATATGTACAGCGAATAGAGAATAAAGTCTGCGTCATAATTTTTTTGTAATATGGGTAATTATGATAAAAATAATCATTCTGATAAATATGTATAATATGGAATTGAACACGAAAGGAGTAAAACCACAACCTTCCGTATATGGGCCACTGACTTCAGAAATTAAATCAACTCACGATTGCGTGTATTTTAAATAACTCACACTGTAATATGAGGGTGCCACCCCGCTACACCCAGGAGAGATGCTTTCGTGCACATTCAGCCAGGAATGTGTGTATTTCTTAGAAGTATAAACTCAACATCAAAGATCTAAACATGATGTATCGTTTTACATGTACATATGAATAATGACGTTGAGATTCGTTGCCCGCATGTAAATATATTTTGTCTGTTAGCTATCTAAAATAACCCTCTTAGTTTCCCTATTGTTTGGAATAAATTGGTAAGAGTCGTACTATTTTTCGCTCAGTTTTAAATTCGGCCACCGATGGGTGCGCGAAAAATAGTACTGCGCGAATCCAAATACGAGTAAGGTACGTCACAAAATATACCACATTTATTTAAATGCATTGTATCTGGCAATCTCTACCAGAGCGCACAAGTCATATATACGAGTCATCAAGGGAGGTAACCCATGTAATCTCTACCAGAGCGCACAAGTCATATATACGAGTCATCAAGGGAGGTAACCCATGTATGGAGTTTGTGTATCTGGAAGTAAATTGTCATGGTGCTTTATATTTCAGGGAAGATAAATGGGGTTTCCTTACGGAATTCGACGAGAGGGTGAGTTATACGATACTGAACCAGTTTTCCAGTAATTATGTAATAATATGGTATAGCGGCTCCGTAAAATCGTCAGAAAATGTATGGGAGATCACAACGCTTTAATGTATGGGAGATCACAACGCTTTAATGTATGGGAGATCACAACGCTTTAATGTATGGGAGATCACAACGCTTTAATGTATGGGAGATCACAACGCTTTAATGTATGGGAGATCACAACGCTTTAATGTATGGGAGATCACAACGCTTTAATGTATGGGAGATCACAACGCTTTAATGTATGGGAGATCACAACGCTTTAATGTATGGGAGATCACAACGCTTTAATGTATGGGAGATCACAACGCTTTTTAAGATTGAGCGCACACAGGGACGTGCGCAGGCTAAAGTGTCTCTATCATGGGGTGTCCATACACCTAACATTTTCCAAATACAGGCACCTTGAACTAGACATGCATGCAAACTCCCAAAATTTTAATTTCACCACATGAGTTGGAATTTTCCAAATGGTACCACAAACTTCCCAACTGTTAAGACACCCCTATATAAGTTTGGAAAATTTCCAACTGTTGGCCATTTCAGTCTAAAAATTTTACCAAATAGGAATGTGAACTATGAGAACAATTCCAAGCGATGTTTGGGGTGAAATTTGAAACTACTGTTGTGTCAGGCATTAAATTTCCAACTGTTGAAATGCTTCTTTTTACAAAGCTGGGGTAAGAACCTGTCGTCACGTCCCTGTGTGTATGCATGATACACAACCTCACGTAATTTATTGAATAATTCATGGGACACAAGAAGGATTTACTGGGCAGGCAATGTGGTAATAATCTCTCCAACTTTATAAGACTTCTGGCAGTCTATTGTTCACCAACATGCATACTTTGGAATGGCCAACAACCCGACATCGATATGACGTCGTCGCGACATGCATGGACGGTTCCACTTTATTTAACTTCTTGGTTAAACAATTCAACACATTTTTTTGTACAAATAACTCCGATATTTTTTAATATATCGACATTTGTCTCGAGAGTTCTTATATATTTTAATACTGTACTGTATATATGTGTCGGTTCATGATCTCGTGGCTGGCCGTTAGATTTTTTTTTTCGACAGTCACTCGTCCATTAGCCATGACATAACAAACTTTATAATAGTACTTTAATGTGTCAGCTTGGATTGATCATCGTTATTGAAAGTCATATTTTCTTTTTAACCCTTTACCCAATAAAACGCCCAGAAAAATAGCCCAAATGAAGCTGCAACAGTCTAAATTATATTGGGTCTGTCTCAATAGAACCATACAAATATTGATATCATTTGAACCGGCTCATTGACCACATTGTGATAGTTACAGTTATGCCCTGTGCCAATGCATTATCTTATATATGCGAGTCGACCATAGGTCGCCTCGCATATATAAGAGAATGCATTGGCCTAAAAAAACACTTTTTACCGTTTTTCTTACATTCTTTAACAATTTTATAATTTTTTCTTACATTTTTTTTTAAATTTTTATAATATTTTTCTACATTCTTTGACAATTTTATCATTTTTAATATATGATAAGCCAGTGCATTCTCTTATATATGCGAGGCGACCTATGGCCGACTCGCATATATAAGAGAATGCATTGGCACAGGGCCGTTTTGTTGGGTGGGTAAAGGGTTAAAAGGGTAACACAACGCCCGCCCCTCACCCCAAGGAGATGTCGGATGAGGCGGCTGTGTTTAAGTCGGTCAGCGTTTGAATCTTAAAAACTATAAGGTCGACATTCCAGGCATTCTAGAAATATTTTGATCGGAATGTCCCGTAACTTATCCATTAACCATGACATATCAAACGTAGAAATAGTAATTTCAATGTGTCAGGTTGGATTGATCACGGCTGATGGTGTACTCGGGGTTCCAAGGTAATCTTTACGAAAACTAGTTTGCTTGTTTTTATAATCTAGTGAAAAGATAGCCGGTTTGAAACGAGTAGTTATATATATATATGAAAAACGTTATTTTTTTAAAATTTTATATTGATTTTCAATTCATTTATTTAATATCGCGTTTATGTTCTAGAGGGATACATGTACCAGACATTATTTTGTTAATTTTTTCTAAACAAAATGCTATTTTCGTTAGTTCATGATAGGTCTAGTTTATGTAGTAATGGTTTTTAACCAGGTCTCAAAATATGGTGCCCGGCATTTGCAGAATGAGGTCCTCAGATGATGAATATTGTGACCCTATCCATCTGCGGGGTAGCGTCACTAAATTCACCCTCTGTCACTCTGTGTACCTCATTCTACAAATGTCCAGAACCAAATTTTGAGGCCTGTTTTTTTCAGTGAAGCAAAGAGAACAGTTTTTATTATGTTGTTGTTGTAACTGGATGTTTGGAACCTAGAATACATCTTTAATGAAGAATTATGTTTATTATTTAAAAGGGCAACATAAAGCTTCAAAGTAATCGTTTAATTGATCAGGAATATGCTTGACAAGGAATGCTCTTTAATTTTCCAGCTGTTTTAAATTTTTCATGCAGAAGTGAAAAAAACGCTCTTTATTTCAACCATATCAGGAATATACAATATTAACCGCAATACACACCGCAAAGGCCATAACTTCTAAAGAGATTAAAGGCTCGGATGGCCTTCGCGGTGGGTATTGCGGTTAAAATTGTCACATCCGTTAAAACCGACATAAACAGAAAGAATATTAAAATATAGACAGACCTTGTTCTTATACCAATCATACATATCGCTTAAATGGTATGATCGTACGCTTTGTATAATAAACCAAACCCAAAAATGTTACAGACCCTGGCTTTTGTTTACACAACACCGCGTACAAACTTGACAATACCATACTATTTTAGCGATATACATGATTGGTATAAGAACAAAATATGTCTATATTTTAACATTCTTTCTGTTTATGGCAGTTTTAACGGGTGTGACTATTTTAACAGCATACCCACCGCGAAGGCCATCCGTGCCTTTAATTTGTGTATCACTTGATTGGATTGATCGTTGTTAATGAAGTCATCCTTTCTTTTTACCAGGGTAACCCCAAGCCCCCAAAGGTGATTCCGGAGGAAGCGACTGTATACGGAGGACAAGTACCGGTGACGAACTCAGGAAACTATGGGGGTCGAGTTAAAACTGACCTCGGATCTTACATGCAGAGTATGGAGTTTAAATTCTACGCCCAACGACGAAGGAAGAAGTTAGGGGACGACATGGTATGCTACTGAAGGAAATTCTTAGGACATTTTCACGTGTTATTTACAAGTGTGATAACTGACACCACGACGTTAATTGACTTTTGTTGATGAATTATACATACATGACATACATGTATGTATTTGGATTCCAGTTTGATTTGTTGCTGAAAGGTACATATTCAACAATCTGGCTTTTGAGGACCTAAACAGAATTTGACGATTTAACTTTGGATTTGAAATCAGTTTGGATGTGATGAATATTGTCAAACGGTGTTTTCTATCGGGCTTCGGTTGTTGACTTTTGTGGAGTGTGTCGCCTGTTGAAGTTGAGGTCTGGCCTGAGAATAGGGGGCCTGACATTTTCAGAATGAGGTCCCCAGAGGGTGAATTTAGTGACGCTATCCCGAACAGCAGGCAAGCATAACCAAGATCACCATCTAGTGACTTCATTCTGCATGGTCTCATCTGCTATGGGAGACCTGGACTCCGATTTAGGTTCAAAGATGATTACGACGGTGATGTGCACCCATTGAGAACCTCGATTGTGCAATGCGTCATCTGCTAATTTAGTGAAATAGAGAAACTAAACTAAAAATAAAAATAATCATTGCAAAAAAGTTTCTAAAGAAACTAATTTGATAATAAAGATACTTTCCAGAGATCTAGTTAAGCAGAATGAGGTCCATAGAGAGTGGATTTAGCAATGCTAGCCGGCTTTGCGGGGTAACGTCACTAAATTCACCATCTGGTGACCCCATTCTGCAAATGTGTGACACCTTATTCTCAGGCCTGCACCTATTGAAGTTGAGATCCTGCTAGTTGAAAGTTGAATCAATTTTCATACCCCTGTTAACCCTTTACCCAACAGAAGGGCCCTGTGCCAATGCATTCTCTTATATATGCGAGTCGACCATAGGTCGCCTCGCATATATAAGAGAATGCATTGGCTTAACACATTAAAAATTATAAAATTGTTAAAGAATGTAAGAAAAAAAAGATTTTTTTTAGGCCAATGCATTCTCTTATATATGCGAGGCGACCTATGGTCGAATCGCATATATAAGAGAATGCATTGGCACAGGGCATAACTATAACCATCACAATGTGGTCAATGAGCCGGTTCCAATGATATCCATATTTGTATGGTTTTATTGAGACAGACCCAAGATATTTTAGGCTGTTGAAGCTTTATTTGGCCGGATTTGGCCGTTTTGTTGGGTAAAGGGTTAATAGCTAGCTGCTTTCTTGGAGCTACAACTTGCGGCGTTTTGCAGAGTCTGCAGATTTGAATATATGTAGACGGTTTGGTAGATACACATTTTACTGGTTTTGATGACACTTCATCTGCTTTAGCCTTTATTAGGAAACTTCATTCATCGCCCCAAATGGAATGGTGGATAATTAACCCTTTCTATACTAAAGCATCATTGATGAGTAGTTATTCCATAGGAAATGTGCAAATAATAAGTTCAACAAACATAGGTCGTTTGTGGAACTTATTATCTGAACATTTCCCTTCAATAAATAGGACTCCTTCTGCACTTTTATGATATCGTCTGATTATATTTCTTGAAAATCCCTCAGTATGTATAATAAAACATTTCAATGTTTGAACATTTCGCTCCAAGAAATAGAACTCATTCTGACCTTTTATGTGTTGTCTACAGTAATGCCCTAAGTAATCGACTCCTTAAACACAGCAGAATTATGGGTAACTTTTCAGGATTTAGTCAGAATATGGCTTGTTGCCATTCATCGGAAAGCTCTCTTCAGATGAACAATAGTCTGGTCCATCAATGAGTATTTAGTATAGAAAGGGTTAAACCTTTACCCAACAGAAGGGCCCTGTGCCAATGCATTCTCTTATATATGCGAGTCGACCATAGGTCGACCTATGGTCGACTCGCATATATAAGAGAATGCATTGGCTTAACACATTAAAAATTATAAAATTGTTAAAGAATGTAAGAAAAAATGCTAAAAAAATTTTTTTAGGCCAATGCATTCTCTTATATATGCGAGGCGACCTATGGTCGACTCGCATATATAAGAGAATGCATTGGCACAGGGCATAACTGTAACTATCACAATGTGGTCAAGGAGCCGGTTCCAATGATATCCATATTTGTATAGTTCTATTGAGACAGACCGAAGATATTTTAGGCTGTTGAAGCTTTATTTGGCCGGTTTTGGCCGTTTTGTTGGGTAAAGGGTTAATACATGAAATTGTGAGGGGGAACCATTCTATGATATAGACTATTCCTATTTATACTACATGTTTGTCTGGGTTACCATGCTATAATATATTGTTATATTCCTCGCATGAGTTAGTGGGGGGATACCTGTCTCATCTATAATAAACCATATCATACTTCCATATCTATAATTGTTCTCTTTTTGTTGTGTTTCTCATGTATTTTTGTAGCACATAAAGTGTTGGGTTCTTTAATCTTTGTCATTTTTTATAAATCGGATGAGCTGAGATAGAGATAGACTGAGATACCGCATGAGCTGATAGACATTATGGGTTTGAATTTAACCCTTTAATGACTGGAGCTGCGCTGGTGCAGCATTAAAAATAATATGAATTCTCTTATATATTAGAGTCTCCCATAGGGAGTATCACATATACTCCCATAGGGAGTATCACATATATATGAGAATGCACTGGCTTCAAAGGTCAAGGTAAATATTATTAGGCCAATGTATTCTCTTATATATGCGAGGCTTCCTATGGGAGACTCACATTATTATATAAGAGATTGCATTGGCACATGTTTTTCTCAAAAAATTCAGGAAGATCCAGTCATGGAAGGGTTAAAGGGTTGAAGTTCCAAATTATGGTTGCTTTTGTTATATCACGGTCTGGTTCCATGGATGTTGATAAATATGATGTTCTTATATGGACTCTTTATGTCACAGAAAGATCAATTCAAGTGATCGAATTCAGAAAGTTCATTTCTCGACCTTCAACATAGAACAAATAAAGAGAATTCCTAATTAAGTCTATTCCTGATATGGTAGAAATAAAGAGCGTTTGTTTCACTTCTACATGGAAAATTTAAAACAGCTGGAAATTTGTCGTGATCTTGGAAATCCTTTTTCAGAGCATAAGAAGCCTGTATAACAATATTTGTGTATTTATCCACCTATCATATACAGTAATGCCCTAAGTAATCGACTCCAGCAGAATTATGGGTAACTTTTCAGGATTTAGTCAGAAATATGGCTTGTTGCCATTCATCGGAAAGCTTTCGGGGAGAGCTTTTCGATGAATGGCAACAAGCCATATTTCCGACTAAATCCTGAAAAGTTACCCATAATTCTGCTTTGGTTATGAGGCAGGGGCGCCGGAAGCATCCAAGGGCAGGGGGGGGGGGGGGCAGAGCCTACAAAAAGGATTACTTAGGGTATTACTGTACCTCCTTCAAAATTAAGAAGACAACATTTGTACAATAAAACAAAACTTTTACTGTAAAATAATTCCAGTCACAACAATGTGAAAAAAATATATATTATTATAAAATATGTAATAACATAACCAGGTCAGGCACATCCTGAATTCCACTATTATAGTAATATTCCACTATTATAGTAATATTCCACTATTATAGTAATATTCCACTATTATAGTAATATTCCACTATTATAGTAATATTCCACTATTATAGTAATATTCCACTATTATAGTAATATTCCACTATTATAGTAATATTCCACTATTATAGTAATATTCCACTATTATAGTAATATTCCACTATTATAGTAATATTCCAGTATTATAGTTATATTCCACTATTATAGTAATATTCCACTATTATAGTAATATTCCACTATTATAGTAATATTCCACTATTATAGTAATATTCCACTATTATAGTAATATTCCACTATTATAGTAATATTCCACTATTATAGTAATATTCCACTATTATAGTAATATTCCACTATTATAGTAGTATTCCACTATTATAGTAATATTCCACTATTATAGTAGTATTCCACTATTATAGTAGTATTCCACTATTATAGTAATATTCCACTATTATAGTAATATTCCACTATTATAGTAATATTCCACTAGTATAGTAGTATTCCACTATTATAGTAATATTCCACTATTATAGTAATATTCCACTATTATAGTAATATTCCACTATTATAGTAATATTCCACTATTATAGTAGTATTCCACTATTATAGTAATATTCCACTATTATAGTAATATTCCACTATTATAGTAGTATTCCACTATTATAGTAGTATTCCACTATTATAGTAGTATTCCACTATTATAGTAGTATTCCACTATTATAGTAGTATTCCACTATTATAGTAGTATTCCACTATTATAGTAATATTCCATTATTATAGTAGTATTCCATTACTGTTTTGTGAATTTGATAAAAGAGGGATAATCCAAAACCATATTTCACACAAATTATTCAAAATCAGTGTCGGACTAATTTGGTTTATACATATGATATATTTAGTCCAGGAGAATAAATAATCATGACGGCACATGATAAGCAACTTAATTAGCATTCAATTAGTTTAAATGTTGTTATGAAGGAGCGATTGAGTCATCCAGTTATTGTCATTTAGAAAGGCATATATTATTATTTGTAATATTATTGAATAACAAAGCTGGTGCAAAAGATTGCACAACAAATTTTGTCGGAAGACTGTTCATTCGCTGCAATATTGTTAAGAGTGAAATTTGACTGTGCACTGGTATGCGCCGTCTTCTAATCCCGATGCAAATAAAGGAAACATGAATATGTCATGGTCATATACCACTATAATAGTGGAATTCAGGATGTGCCTGACCTGAAAACTGATAATTTCTTTCATTTGAAAATACCAAGATTATGTTGCATAACAAATTATGCATAATGACACCTGGGACTGAGAGAATAGACAAACTGGTCTGATGATGGAAGATAGCTTTATATAAACATACTTGATCAGAAACATAAGAAATATATAACTATGCAATATGAATGGATGATAACATATACTTGAGAGCTTTCCAATGGCAACAAGCCATATTTCCAACTAAATCCTGAAAAGTTACCCATAATTCTGCTGAGGTTAAGGAGTCGATTATTTAGATTTTTTTACCCTGTGCCAATGCATTCTCTTATATATGCGAGTCGACCATAGGTCGCCTCGCATATATAAGAGAATGCATTGGCCTAACAATTTTTTACAATTTTAATAATTTTTTCTTGTATTCTTTAACAATTTTATGATTTCACCCATACAGAGCCCCAGACAAACATGAGCAGACAACACTCTTCTATATGCTTCTATATATGTGTGGGGCTCCCTGCAGGGTAATGTATGTTTTTTATTTTATGTCATAAAAATTGTAAGAAACATTTATTTATAAAAAATGATAAAAAATTGTTAGGCCAATGCATTCTCTTATATATGCGAGGCGACCTATGGTCGACTCGCATATATAAGAGAATGCATTGGCACAGGGTAAAAATATCCCGTGAAAATAATAAAATTAAAATATATGGTTTAAAACCACCATAAGGCTTTAAACCCTTTCATGACCGGAGCTGCGCTGGTGCAGCATTAACCCTTTCGTGACGGAAGCTGTGCTGGTGCAGCATTAACGATCCTGTGCCAGTGCATTCTCTTATACATGCAAGTCTCCCATAGGGGGCCTCGCATATATAAGAGAATGTAATGGCTTTCAAGGTCAAGGTAAATATTGTTAGGCAAATGTATTCTCTTATATATGCATATATAAGAGAATGCATTGGCACAGGGCTTTCACAAAAATTCAGGAAGCTCCAGTCATGGAAGGGTTAACTGTTGTGTGACAGATTACGATGATTACACCAGGATTTAAGGCTAATCAATTATTGATCTGCTGATTTTCTTTAATCTCGCAATCAATAAATGATCACCTTTCTGCATCAACTGAAGGCAGAGAAAAATAATTGAAATATTAAATTTGCACTCAATGTAGGTTAAAGGGGCACTGTACACTAAATCCGGCCGTTTATGGAACCATCTCCTTTTTTACTCAACAGAATATATGCAACAAATGAATGAATTTGAGTCCTGGATTAGTGTAAAATACACCCACATGCTCCGTGTATGATGCAAAAAACATGGTAATTATGATGAAAATGAATTGGCTGAAGTCATAAATTCATTTTCATTATAATTACCATGTTGTTTGCATCATTCATAGAGAACATGAGGGTATTTTGCATTAATCCATGGCCCAATTCATTCATTTGTTGCAGATAGTCTTTTAACCCTTTACCCAACAGAAGGGCCCTGTGCCAATGCATTCTCTTATATATGCGAGTCGACCATAGGTCGCCTCGCATATATAAGAGAATGCATTGGCTTAACACATTAAAAATTGTTAAAGAATGTAAGAAAAAATGGTAAAAAAAGATTTTTTTTAGGCCAATGCATTCTCTTATATATGCGACGCGACCTATGGTCGACTCGCATATATAAGAGAATGCATTGGCACAGGGCTAACTGTAACTATCACAATGTGGTCAAGGAGCCGGTTCCAATGATATCCATATTTGTATGGTACTATTGAGACAGACCGAAGATATTTTAGGCTGTTGAAGCTTTATTTGGCCGGTTTTGGCCGGTTTGTTGGGTAAAGGGTTAAGTATATAAAAGGAAATGGTCCCATAAATGGCAGGATTTAGTGTACAGTCCCCCTTTAAGGTTAATGTAGGTTAAGATTGCAAATTTGTACACATTAGTGAAGCTTGAGTAAATATTCATCACATTCAATATAATATGTTTGTGGCCATTTGCAGAAAGGGGATGCAGTTAGCGACACTACCCCGCTGGGTTATCATAACTAAATTTATCCTCTGGGGACCTCATTCTGCATGGCATCATCTGCTCTGGGAGACAAGGACTCAGATTTAAGTTCTCAGATGAGGATGCTATCCCATTGATCCAACAAAAACATAAAACATGGAATTGATAGAGTTGAACATAATTATTGTTGAATATAATAGTTGAATAAATTTAAAATAGTTGAATTTAGGTTTTGACAGACCTGTTCAATGATAACCAACCTGACTATTTAATCTGTTTCATACATAAGTTTTAAAACATTTCACATAAGTTATGTGTATCTGCTGATTCTGCTCTGAAATTATGGTAAGGTGATGGAATCAAGAGGAATAACTCTATTGATTTATTAATGCCCAGTTTTCCAACATTTGTCATAAAAATAGCAACAAATGATATACATGTAGTGTGATAACAAATGATATATCTGTGATAACGTAATGTAAATTATTAAGTGTACATGTATGTTATGTAAATATTGTATATTAAATATTTTGTTCATTAATTTATATACAGTGTTAACCCTTTACCCAACAAACCGGCCAAAACAATCTTCAACAGCCTAAAATATCTTCGGTCTGTCTCAATAGAACCATACAAATATGGATATCATTGGAACCGGCTCCTTGACCACATTGTGATAGTTACAGTTATGCCCTGTGCCAATGCATTCTCTTATATATGCGAGTCGACCATAGGTCGCCTCGCATATATAAGAGAATGCATTGGCCTAAAAAAAAACTTTTTACCATTTTTTCTTACATTCTTTAACAATTTTATAATTTTTAATGTGTTAAGCCAATGCATTCTCTTATATATGCGAGGCGACCTATGGTCGACTCGCATATATAAGAGAATGCATTGGCACAGGGCCCTTCTGTTGGGTAAAGGGTTAATGAAACTCAACATGGCAATGAAATGCAGCAACAAAGATATTATAGATAAAATATGATTTATAGATATCATAACCAGGTCAGGCATAGTTATAATATAACCCATGCTGCTTCTAAAATTGGCGCCTTGTGTGTTATATAGTCCCAGGCATGAACAAAGGGCAACACTCGGCATGTCTCAAAGGCAGGTACTCATAACATGCAGCTATGCTAAATATCTACCATACATATAACTGTTAAATTTGACAGTGCAACATCCACTACTTGTTGTTTTTGTAGAAACTATGGGAGTGCGCATCCAACTGCACAGCCAAATTGCACTCTTAGCAATATTGGAGCAAGTGAACAGTATGCAGATCTTATTCGTTTTTGACTAGCTTATTTTATTTAAAGATGCACAATCTGAATTAAACGTCCCTAAATTACTATTTCTTTGACTTCGGGGGGTAAAAAATATTTGATCCGAGTCGAGGAATCCACCCATCAAAGCTCAGAGTTATCAGATATCAATTTGTGAAATCCGTTAATTTTCACCACCTGGAATATTGGGCGGCCTGGCAAATATTTGAAGAATGCCAACTGGCATATTATCGATATCAAATTGAACAAAATGTTGATATATAACACTTTTTGGGAAATTTTATACTATAGTTGACAGTGGTTAGAATTATTTTTTGTCAATTAATCGATTCTGATAACTGAAGCGGCATTTCAAGAAATGTTGTTGCTGTTGGAATCTGATGATATGGGGACCATCGAATCAGATTGTGTACCTTTAATGTACTTCTTTTTCTTTTAGTTTCGTTATATCAATTCCAAATTGCACATCACATTATTCACCATCTGGGAACCTAAATCGGAGTCTATGTCTCCCATAGCAGATGAGGCCTAAGCAGAATGAGGTCCCCAGAGGGTGAATTTAGTGATGCTAGCCCACTGTTTGGATAGCATCACAAAACTCACCCTCCGTGGGACCTCATTCTGCAAATGTCGGGCACAATATTTTCAGCCTTGAACTCGAGAGTCAATATCAGAGTGATTAATGTGAGATTTTCAAATACGTTCAAGAGATATAATAATAAACATGCCCTGATAATTTACCTGTAGGCTCTATCAAGCCTTGAAATAGTGTGTCTGTCATTTGCAGAATGAGGTCCCCAGAGGGTGAATTTAGTGATGCTACCCCGCATAGCGGGCTAGCATCACCAAATTCACCCTCTGGGGACCTCATTCTGCTTACAACTCAGCAGAATGAGGTTCCCAGAGGGTGAATTTGGTGATGCTAGCCCGCTATGCGGGGTAGCATCACTAAATTCACCCTCTGGGGACCTCATTCTGCAAATGACAGGCACCCTATTTCAAGGCTTGGGCTCTATCATGGTGGGGAATCATGTGGTTTTGAGGTTGGTGAGTACCATGTAATCAAAATGGCCGAAGCTGATGCAAATGCACAAATAACATAATTTATGAAGATCTAACACAAAACATAGCATTTTGACTGTTACGAGCATATGGTAGTTTATTTTTTAAACAGGTTCATACCTTATTTGTTCAGAAATACTCAGTAGTTTTATATAACACTAGCAGATTAGCCCCCCACTGGCGGGATTGGTCCCATGGCTTTGGTCGATCCATTAATTTTTGTTTTTCAAGGTAACCCTGTACAGGTACTACCCACACGTCCAACAGGGTCAATGACGTCGCCTGTTAAAGCAGCACCCTTATGACGTCATACAGATAAAGCCTCTCGGCGATGACGTCAATAATGGTATGATTACGGACAAACTCAAAGATCACCAAATTATGCTAGCCCCCCTGCTGCTGAAAATTACAATGTATTTTACATGTCTGGACACAGACATAAGAATCACACTACACAAAAACAGGCTTATGATTTAGGCGAAGTAACTCTAAAATTTCGCCAAGTATTTAACCCATCAATCCCCATTACGGTGGCAGTTGAAGGGTGAAGGAGTGGTCGCACGGGCTCGCGAATGGTGCGATGACACTTCCCGTGGCTTTTTACCCTTAGATAGCAAGTTTGGGCTCAATCGGTCGAGCCGTTTTCGAGTCTATAAAGGATATACACATGCATATATATACATGTATACATATATACGGAAGTCTCAAAATATATAGTAGATTCTGACTAAAGTTGCCAGTCGGAGGTGCGTGGAATACACCAGTCCATACATCTTGGAGAATCCTTCGACTGACAACTTTGGTCAGAATGTTAGAGTAAATAAATGTGAATTTGGACACAAATGATGTATCAGCTTGTTGAAAAATAGTTTAGCATCTGATCGTAGCCGACACACTACTATGTCATATCTTAGTTTATCACATAATTTGCCCATAAAAGCAGTTTCATAATTATCGATAAGAGACACGTTTAATATCAGCGCGTGCGATGACGTCACATCGTTCTTCAAATGACTTGCGATCGCTGCGGTTTTTATCGTTGTTTTCGATGGATATTTCGCATTGCTTCGCGTTTATTTGATCATGTGATAAAAAGTATCTCACACTCGTCCTATTTTATACGTAATTTATCAACCTCGTCCACTAAATTCTATTTGAGCCTCGGTAAACCTCGGCTCAAATCGGATTTAGTGAACTCGGTTGATAAATTCCGTATAAAATAGAAACCCATGTGAGATCCTCTATTTATTACCGTTTTACTTAATTCTGGTTGCGTTTTTGATCGCCTAGGCCATTTTGAATGCATGGTACTCATCAACTCGAAACCACGTGATTCCCCACTGTGTCTATACCAAGTCTTCTCGGTCCACAACAGCTCGGGAAATCGGTTGGGTTGATGCTGTTTATGACCGATTCCTGTTACTCTATAACAGAGTTTACTCCCAGAATCAAGGGAGGGAGTTATCTGTATCTTGCTTGTATGTCTTCGGATTAGGTCAAATGGACACTTTGCATTTATGAACATACAATGTAGTTGCCCAAGCATGATGATATCATGATGATATATCAGAGGTCTGTTGAATGTAAAAGCAATGATATTTATAATTAAACAGTCTTGTGTTCCAGAGAAATTTGATTTGTCGCACTCTCAGAAAAAGAATGTAAACAATAAATTAAACATTCTTATCACTACTTTACCTTTTTCTACCACGGTAAACGATATACCATTTTGAAGACACTTTCATTGTGGACATGTCAGATCATTAATCACATTCAGTTGTTCACATGAATGAACAGGCTCCACGTGTAAATGTAGTACATCTTTTCAATGAAAGTCTGTTACAGAAGAGTAACGGGACGGGACTCGGTCAAGCCTTGAAATAGTGTGTCTGTCATTTGCAGAATGAGGTACCCAGAGGGTGAAGTTAGTGATGCTACCCCGCATAGCGGGCTAGCATCACAAAATTCACCCTCTGGGAACCTCATTTTGCTTACAACTCAGCAGAATGAGGTTCCCAGAGGGTGAATTTGGTGATGCTAGCCCACTATGCGGGGGTAGCATCACTAAATTCACCCTCTGGGGACCTCATTCTGCAAATGACAGGCACACTATTTCAAGGCTTGGACTCGGTCCAAAACAGTACCAACCCAACCGATATCCCAAGCTGTTGTGGACTGTGAAGACTTGGTCAACGTAGTCTGTTGCTATTAACCCTTTACCCAACAAAACGGCCAAATAAAGCCAAAACCGGCCAAATAAAGCTTCAACAACCTAAAATATCTTCGGTCTGTCTCAATAGAACCATACAAATATGGATATCATTGGAACCGGCTCCTTGACCACATTGTGATAGTTACAGTTATGCCCTGTGCCAATGCATTCTCTTATATATGCGAGTCGACCATAGGTCGCCTCGCATATATAAGAGAATGCATTGGCCTAAAAAAAATCTTTTTTTAACACTTTTTACCATTTTTTCTTACATTCTTTAACAATTTTATAATTTTTAATGTGTTAAGCCAATGCATTCTCTTATATATGCGAGGCGACCTATGGTCGACTCGCATATATAAGAGAATGCATTGGCACAGGGCCCTTCTGTTGGGTAAAGGGTTAAAACAGAGGCCAAACCATCCTGGAGGGTTTCATCCACCCTTTGAATCCTGAATACCAGTCAACAGAGAGGGGTGAATATGCGTGAATATGCGTACCGGTTAAGAAAATATAGAATACAAATCATAGTAATTTCACATTAATACAGTTATTAATATGATAATTTTCACACATTTTCTGCAGTAATGTCTTCAACACAATCAAGATACAGTAATGCCCTAAGTAATCGACTCCATAACCACAGCAGAATTATGGGTAACTTTTAAGGATTTAGTTGGAAATAATAGCTTGTTGCCATTCATCGGAAAGCTCTCGGGGAGAGCTTTCCGATGAAAGGCAACAAGCCATATTTCCGACTAAATCCTGAAAAGTTACCCATAATTCTGCTGTGGTTATGGAGTCGATTACTTAGGGCATTACTGTATATGAGGCTGAATTACATAAAAATATATCATTTTGACTAAGAAACAATTCAAACGACAACAATTTGATGCTATAAAAGCTGTGTTGTTGAATACTGAATACCGGTTAACCCTTACATGACTGGAGCTTCCTGAAATTTTGCGAAAACCCTGTGCCAATGCATTTTCTTATATATGCGAGTCTCTCATAAGGAGTGCATATATAAGAGAATACTTGGCCTAACAATATTTACCTTGACCTTGTAAGTCAGTGCATTTCCTTATATATGCAAGTCTCCTGTAGGGAACTTAGCATATTTAAGAGAATGCACTGGCACAGTATCTTTAATGCTACAGCAGAGCAGCTCCCATCATGAAAGGGTTAAAATGGCATATGAATCTCGAGTACCAATTTACAGAGGGGTATA
Source organism: Siphonodentalium dalli (assembly GCA_032622095.1). Taxonomy (NCBI): domain Eukaryota; kingdom Metazoa; phylum Mollusca; class Scaphopoda; order Gadilida; family Siphonodentaliidae; genus Siphonodentalium; species Siphonodentalium dalli. The sequence goes on from CP136063.1 coordinate 252,444,221, forward strand.
CATCCTGCATACTAAGAGAGCTTTCGATGAATGGCAACAAGCCATATTTCCGACTAAATCCTGAAAAGTTACCCATAATTCTGCTGTGGTTAAAGAGTCGATTAATTAGGGCATTACTGTACATCCTGCATACTACTTCGAAATCATCCGGAAACGGGAATGACACCCTCATTCTGTACAAATGCAACAAAATCTATATATATCTCCTGCAGTAAAGTTAGAGTTACGGTAATGCCCTAAATAATTGACTCCTTAACCACAGCAGAATTATGGGTAACTTTTCAGGATTTAGTCAGAAATATGGCTTGTTGCCATTCGTCGGAGAGCTCTTGTTTATTATTTCGTCGTTTGTTAATTATTATAAACCCAGGAGTCGTACTATATTTCACTCAGTTTTAAATTCGCAAACCAATAGGTGTATGAAAAATAGTACTGCACGAATTTAAATACGAGTAAGGTATAACTTTACAATGTTTGACTCTGAAAATCATTGTCATAGACCGAAAAATGCAACATTAGCTATATGCAATGTTCAATATTTATTTAATTTAAAATTTAAAACCACTTGGCAGTTTGCGATCCAAAATACACCTAATAATGTTCGCTTTTGAAATTTTCCGTTATCGAAATAGGTTTTTAGATACTTGAACTACCTTTCTACAGGCAATATATGTCCCAGACAGGCGCACAGGTCACAAACAACCCACAGTCATGTGCACGGTATGGAAAAGAAAGGAGTGTTATTCTATTCCTAATATGGTAGAAATAAAGAGCATTTGTTCCACTTCTGAGCGAAAAATTTAAAACAGCTGGAAAATGGCTGTGATGATGGCAAGTATTTTTCAGCGCATATGAAGCTGGTATATCAATATTTCGTGTATTAATCAACATATCTTATACCTCCTTCTATATAATTTTTTTTTGTATTAACATTTGGGAGCTTAATTAGTCAGAAAAAATTAAGTATGAATATTTGAATCAAGTAAAAAGCAATACTTGTAGCACCATATATAAGACAGTGATACATATGAGTGACATAAAACAACAAAAATATAAATATATAATATGATAAGATATACCCCGGAACCAGTCTAATAAGTGATTAATATAAATGTGGGTTAGGACAGTCTCACTCTTCTTAACATGTTCATGTAATCTGCAGTTTCATTAATTTCTGTTTAGATGATGCAGAACTTATCCTCAGTATGAATCAAACCATTGTCATTTAACCCTTTACACAACAAACCGGCCAAATAAAGCTTCAACAGCCTAAAATATCTTCGGTCTGTCTCAATAACACCATACAAATATGGATATCATTGGAACCGTTTCATTGACCACATTGTGATGGTTACAGTTATGCCCTGTGCCAATGCATTCTCTTATATATGCGAGTCGACCATAGGTCGCCTCGCATATATAAGAGAATGCATTGGCCTAAAAAAAATCTTTTTTTAACACTTTTTACCATTTTTTCTTACATTCTTTAACAATTTTATAATTTTTAATGTGTTAAGCCAATGCATTCTCTTATATATGTGAGGCGACCTATGGTCGACTCGCATATATAAGAGAATGCATTGGCACAGGGCCGTTGTTGGGTAAAGGGTTAAAGAACCTGTGCCAGTGCATTCTCTTATATATGCGAATCTCCCATAGGGATATAAAAGAGATTTCACTGGCTTTCAAAGTCAAGGTAAAATATTGTAATGCCAATGTATTCTCTTATATATGCGAGGCTCTCAAAGGGATTCATATCCATTGGTGGGAAATGTTCAGATAATAAGTTCAACAAACAACCTATGGTCATATTTGTTGAACTTATTATGTGAACATGTCCATGGGAACTACTTATTAATGAGTATTTAGTACAGAAAGGATTACAGTAACGCTCTAAAGAATCAATTCCTTAACCACAGCAAAATTATGGTTAACTATTCAGGATTTAGTCGGAAATATGGCTTGTTGCCATTCGGAAAGCTCTCACTGACTAAATCCTGAACAGTTACCCATAATTCTGCTGTGGTTAAGGGGTCGATTATTTAGGGCATTACTGTACTCATTAATGAGTATTTAGTACAGAAAGGATTAACACTTTTGATGACACAAAGTTCACAAAAAAAGTGAAAAATTTGGATACGTAACATGATTTTAGTATTATCTCCCCCTGAATTCTGTCGTCTGCATTTTTTGGAATTGCTAAGATAACTTTTTATCTATTTCAAATATTTCTCAGCTCCAACATACACATGTAGCTCTATCAGGTCGAAGAAGCTTATTTATTGACATTCGCTCTGTCATGGTCTGTTTTTGTGTTGGTCACTATGAGTAAAAATATGGGTAAAATTGAGCATTTTCTGCAAACCATGGGGCATAACTCTTGACAAATTGTAGGAAGAAGGAGTACAGACATTTGATTACACCTGTCGAAAATAAAACATGCTGTCAAAGATAATGACAGCATAGATTTGATATACAGTACCCCCTCCCAGGTAGGCAAAAATTGCTGGAAATTGCTACCTTATAGTTATAGTTGAATATAACTATAGTATGTAAAGGCATGTAAAGGCAGAGTCCGATCAGAAAATCTAGCTCCCATGAATGAAGCATCAATACAAAAACTAGGAAGCCAACATACTCTATATTAACCCTTTACCCAACAGAAGGGCCCTGTGCCAATGCATTCTCTTATATATGCGAGTCAACCATAGGTCGCCTCGCATATATAAGAGAATGCATTGGCTCAACACATTAAAAATTATAAAATTGTTAAAGAATGTAAGAAAAAATGGTAAAAAGTGTTAAAAAAAGATTTTTTTTAGGCCAATGCATTCTCTTATATATGCGAGGCGACCTATGGTCGACTCGCATATATAAGAGAATGCATTGGCACAGGGCATAACTGTAACTATCACAATGTGGTCAAGGAGCCGGTTCCAATGATATCCATATTTGTATGGTTCTATTGAGACAGACCGAAGATATTTTAGGCTGTTGAAGCTTTATTTGGCCGGTTTTGGCCGGTTTGTTGGGTAAAGGGTTAAGACTGTATACAAACACGAGGTGAGATAAATAAAATAATTTGTTTCTCTGGGAAAGCCTCGTTTCGAAAAAAAAAACCTGCACCTCAAGGATATTAAAGACATATTATGGACTTGTTCGAGTTCGTGAAACAGATAAGTTAGTATTCAGGCTTTATCCCTTTACCCAACAAACCGGCCAAATAAAGCTTCAACAGCCTAAAATATCTTCGGTCTGTCTCAATAGAACCATACAAATATGGATATCATTGGAACCGGCTCATTGACCACATTGTGATAGTTACAGTTATGCCCTGTGCCAATGCATTCTCTTATATATGCGAGTCGACCATAGGTCGCCTCGCATATATAAGAGAATGCATTGGCCTAAAAAAGATTTTTGTTAACACTTTTTACCATTTCTTCTTACATTCTTTAACAATTTTATAATTTTTAATGTGTTAAGCCAATGCATTCTCTTATATATGCGAGGCGACCTATGGTCGACTCGCATATATAAGAGAATGCATTGGCACAGGGCCGTTCTGTTGGGTAAAGGGTTATACCAACCTGGAGAATGTAGCATTCTACTAACATCACCGAAAAAATCGACCATACCACTCAATAGAAAACATCGTCAAAACTATGCTTAATTGTAAATATTTACATCTGGATTTGGGACGCAACAATCGGCAACAAACAAATAGAGTCAGTTCATTTAATTAATATATCAGAATGATGGTGTGTGTTGGCAATTTGGATTAATATTCGTAAAAAGTACAACATTGAGCAAGATTATTAGACCTTCCAAAAATAAGCGAATATATAAATACTGCCATCCCTATTCATCTGATAGAAGTCTTCATGGCAAAATCTGACTTCACACATTTCTATAAAAACATATCACCATCTAACAGGTCATTGTTTTTAGCAATACATGTATATTGCATATAAACACCATCACCAATAAAGTTTGATGTCCGTCAGAGACCGGGGTTGGATAAAATTTTATGGATTTAGTTCCCAGGTCATCATAAGTTATTTTGTATCTATACAACTTTTATTACTAATATTTGAGGTTGACGTTAAGGGTAAATGAGATGGACATCACTGTCATTAGTCCTGATTTGGCATAAAGCCCATATTTGGTGTCTCTGGTGAATGTGGGGCTCATATAAATGTTTTATACATATAAGATCTCCGTGGTCCGGTGGTTAGCGTGTCGGACTTGTATTCGCTGTAAACACATCGATATGGGTTCGTGGCGCGTCGCCGGTCATTGAGTCTCCACATAGCAGTGGGATTGCTCGCTTTTCAAAACAGGCGCCAAGTTGTGACCCTTGAGCAAGGTCGCTGGTACTGTGTCGGCTTCGCATCACTCATGCGTTAAAAGAGTACCAGTCAGCTTGTCATACTGATAAGTATCAGAGCATGTTCTGATCAAACTAGAGCAGCGCCTGCAATGGCTGCAGCTGGTTCATTGGTTGGCTTGTACAAATGACTGGAGTAATATTGTACCAAGCGTGTTAGAGCAAGTAATTGGTTAATCGCTATATAAAACAGGTTATTATTATTATTATTATTATTATATATAAATATATATACCTGTAGCCTCACAAAAATAATTTGAAATAGATAATAAATAAAAATATCAGTCTCCCCCATCACCTTAAAAAAAATTATCCATGAGAAACAAACTATTTTGTGCCTGCAAGCCTTGAAATAGTGTCTGTCATTTGCAGAATGAGGTCCCCAGAGGGTGAATTTAGTGACGCTACCCCGCATAGCGGGCTAGCATCACTACATTCACCCTCTGGGGACCTCATTCTGCTTACAACTCAGCAGATGAGGTTCCCAGAGGGTGAATTTGGTGATGCTAACCCGCTATGCGGGGTAGCATCACTAAATTCACCCTCTGGGGACCTCATTCTGCAAATGACATGCACACTATTTCAAGGCTTGTGTGCCTGACCTGAATGTATGGCAGATTCTGATCATGAAATCTTGCTCCCGTAATTATATAATAAGCATAAAAACAAAGACTAGGAAGCCAACATACATATATAAAGACTGCATACAAACATAATGTAACATGGAAGACATAAGTTACGTAATATTCAGAAATTATCACAAGAATCAGAACACATATGAAAATCTCATTAGATGTCCAAAAAAGATCATTGGACTCATAATAAAATCACAAGAATAGTCCAATATAAATAAATTTCTAGATTATCATCCAATTATTTTGAAAAATTGGTGTGAGTGGGCAAATTATTTTTATATTTAAAAAATTCTTGCTATGGTCATAGTCAGCTTGGGAAATTGAAGCAATATTCTACCTTATACAATACAAGTTGATTTAAATAACCCAATTTGATAAAAGTAGACTGATTAATGGGTCATTGCAATGTAAATTGAAGGTTAAGGCATGAGAAAAACAAGTTTATATCAAAATTATCCATATAAAAATGTGAGGAGGGGATCAACATAGGTTGGAAGGGAATGATAATCTAACAATATTCCTATATTGGACGTGAGGTACTATGTTGGCCTCATTTCAATGAGTTCTGTAATATTTTACAAATAAAATTAGGAAGAAAAAAATTACTATCTTATTGTAAATACCTCCTATGTCAGGAGAGCCACAGATGGCTATGCTTCTAATTACTAAAACTGTATACCTGAATTAAGAGAAACCAATTTGCAGTAATGGGATTTTTGACTGAGATAATATTTGAGCTGTTTATATTCTAATTGTAGTAAAAATAAACTAACTCAGAATTTATGATGACAAAATTTATGGAGAATATATCTCCCAAGTCGTCCTCTAGGCTGTCCATTGTATCTGTCAAGCATAGACATATTTTAATGTGAAATGTCATAGATGACAGCAATACAATCAGTATGGAAAAACAGCATTAACACAAATACTCCATAATTACAACACAAAGAGAGTAAGTAATTTCATCATAATGTATTTACCTTGCATGAAGTCATATCACAGTAAGACAATCTTAAAGATGCACAGTCCGATCCGACACCAAAATAGTCAAAATTTAAAGTTAATTTTCAGCTCATCACATAAAATAAAAATAAAAAATACTTTCAATCATCATCATTCGTATGGCAAAAATACACAAAAGCAGCCATCATTTTACACTTATGGTCATATAATAAAATTATTTTCTGGGATAGAAAACATGGTTATATGGTGTCAATTCTGTTAGGGTATCTTTAATGGAAGCAAAAGAATTTCTTGAACACATTCGTTCAACAACAATAGGTGTGCACTCGCGTGCTAGCATACCCCCACTGTGGCAAATTCAACCCGCATTATCCGTAAATGCAACAAAAAAGATTTTTAACTTTAAAGAAAATTTTGGATTAATAAATTTGTCAAAATAAGTCGAAAATGAAGTGTAATGTTAGGAAAAACAGTCCGAGCCAACCCTGAGCCGCATCATGTAGAGAGGGTGTTGTGAGAAGCATGTATACCAAAAATTATTGAAATTATTATTAAAAAAAGAAAGTCGGACCGTACCGCAATTAGCATCATGCGGAGAGGCGGTCCTAAGGAGATTGCATACAAAAAATTATTGAAATCGGGTCATAGTTGTTCGAGTTATGAGGTCGGACGGACGGACGGACACACGGAGGGAGAAAGTTTGACGGACAGACGCAGTCAATCCAGTATACCCCCCATTTTCTTCGAAAGCGGGGGTATAATTACAACAAAATATTTTGAGTAATTAACTTTGAAGATGAGTTTGTATAAGTATCTTAAAAATAAACACACAAGGAACATCTGGTGTTACACATATTTAACATATATAAAAGTGATTCAAAATGGTCTATCTCTTCTGGGCCACAATTACAACAACAACATAATAAAATAGCTATATTGTAAATAAAATACAGTTAAAACTGGAGACATAGATTATTTGTCTATAACGGCATAATAAAGTGATTTATTTTCGACTATAAGATCATGGTAAATCTATAAATGGAATACTTGCCCTGATTGAGGCTGTGAACAAGATAAAGTTGTCCTTCTCTTCGAATGCTTTTGGTATGCTCTGAGCGTTTTCGTGCAGGTTTCTGTTCTAAAAATAGCCCTGCGGATGTGTTAAGAAATTCTAAATAAAATTTATAGTAATTGATAGATACTTTTCTGGACGGGTGTCATCGATTCATATCTATTATTTTATACCGCGGATTTATAGAAAACTTTTGGGGAAGAGATAGACTATCTTTAAAAAGAGATATTTTCAATAATAAAAAAAACACACACAAATTACAGCTGTGTAGTGTGAAGTTCTAAAAATGCAACATTAATTTTGTTGTCCCAATCTTAACCCTTTCATGACGAGAGCCGCGCTGGTGCAGCATAAAAGATCCTGTATCAGTCTCACATAGGGGGCATCGCATCTATGAGAGAATGTATTGGCTTACAAGGTTAAGGTAAATATTGTTAGGCCAATGTATTCTCTTATATATGCAAGGTTCCCTATATGAGACTTGCATATATACTAGTAAGAGAATGCATTGGCACAGGGTTTTCACAAAAATTTCAGGAAGCTCCAGTCATGGAAGAGTTAAAAGAACTGCTGGGGAGTGACTAACCCGTATTGCTCGGAAGCTCAAATATTAGGTGCCGCTTGGACCTGTTAATAACGGAATACCCAGTAATGAGTAGTTATTTACTGAGATTTCAGGGTTCCATACCAATCTTTATTACATGATCCTACCCTTATTCCATTCAATAAACCCATTCTCTAAATGGTGATATTAAAAGTTCGTTTAATAACATGAAATAGTGCCAGGTGACCTTCGGCTTCCAGTGTGTCATCTGTTTACATTTTGTACGCTACGTCTCAAATACTATGGCTGCCAATATTTTTCCAACAAACTATAATGAATAAAGAGTTTGAAAAGTACACCAAGGTGTCTTTATTTATCTCGGACAATTTATTTACGAGGGCAAACAACGCATAGTTGCGTGAAATGTCATTGCATGCCTTATAGAAGCAGATGTTAGTTTTGCACCCATTAGTTGATTTTAAGTATGTTTTATTGAGGTTTTGGATCATGTAATAAATAGAATCTACAACTCGTCCCCAGTTTATAGCGGAATTTACAAAACTTGCTTTTGTAAATTAGGTCTGGACCTCGCCAAAGGATCGATCCAGACCTAATTTACTGGACTCGTTTTGTAAAATCCGCTATAAACTGGGGACGAGTTGTAGATCCTCTATATACGAAACATATTTTTATTTAGATTCTAGTGTTTGAAATAACATGTTTGGAACATGAAGTGCCACTAGAAAGATGCTATTTTGTTTGCTATTGAATTTTCTATGCATTTATTTCATATAGTTTGCATGTTTTAGAGGGACACCAACAATTATATATTTAACCTTTTCAGTGCCAGGGGCCGATCTCATCGGCCCTAATTTACGGTCTGTAAAATCGGCCCTAATTTTTTTTTTTTAGATTTTTTTGGGTTCAATTTTTTGGGGTATGTTTAAGCATGCTATAGCGAATTTAAAAACAAACTGGATAAAACCTTAGGGGCATGTTATAACTCAAATCTATCACCAAGTATTCATAGTAATAATTTTGATGCCCATGAAAAACATAAGATTCCCTGGCACTAAACCTACAAAATAAGTCTATTAAAGAATATAAGAACAAATGATGAAAAATTGTAAAAAATTGTAAAAAATAATAACAAATGATGAAAAATTGTTAGGCCAATGCATTCTCTTAATATATGCGAGGCGACCTATGGTCGACTCGCATATAAGAGAATGCATTGGCACAGGGTATATGGGTTGATACAAAAATCGGACCTGGCACTGAAAGGGTTAATTATAGTTAATTTTTCAATAACAAAAATGGTATTATTTTATATTTATAGGTAGTTTATATGTCATATTTAGTTTTCAACATTTTTTCATCAGAACAAACCAGAAGACAACGTTAAATCATATTTTTTTATGTTGTTGTTGTTGTAACTGGAGGTCTGGAACCCTGAATGCATCTTTACCTACAAATGAATTGTTTCTCTGCTTATCGTCTGCTTATAGTTTTTTTAACATCCCTAGAAATAGAGAATGGACTATTCCAATATATTCTTTCATTACTGAATGGTTGAATCGATTCATGGATGGTTGAATCGATTCAGTAATAAAGGGTTAATGACTTAGTCTGCTGCAGATTTTGATGTTTCTTCTGATTCTTTCGTCAATTCATCATATTGTGTGAATATAGCCTTGGCATACTCTGAGAACATCCTGTCCATATACGATCTTCCAGTTGGCAGAAGACCTTCCAAGAATCCTATGTGACCTCCGTGAGAGGTCACCACTATCGCTACATTGTCATTCTCTTCAACGACGTCAGTTGGAATTGCTGAAATATGAAGGAAACTCAATATCAGCGACCAGACTACAGGGAGAAATGGAAATATTTTAACCACATTCTTGGTAGTTGACAATCAACTGATGTTGAATTGTGCAAGCATGGTTAACGTCTCCCAACAATAAAAAAAAGAGCAAAATCTCTTGAAGTGATGCCGATATAAGAAAATAATGACATTGACATTTCTTCCCGCATTCAAATAGAAATTTCACCATATATTTTTATAAATGAGTAAAACATTGCTACAATTGACTCATTAGTGTTTCTCTGCCAGCCAGTTGCTTATAATATCCAAACGACCCTGCAAATGAAGAATAGAAGAATCCAATATATGTTTCTCGAAATAAACAGGAGAATCCATTAAGAAATTAGAGGATTAAATGACCTCTGACCTTTAGCCGGGGAGAATGGATCGTCGGCAGCGTTGAGACAGAGTATCGGGATCTCAGCTTTGTGAATTTTATCGTGAAGGCAGGCATCCTCGTAATATTCCTTCCATGACGGATAACCGAACATCTTAGCTATAAATCGATCATCAAATTCTCTCACTGTTGAGCACTGCAAGGGAAATGAATAGGGCCCTGTGAATCAGGGGTTTACATTTCAAATCGAATCTCGAATCTAATTGGCAAATGATTCGAAATCGCATCAAATCTCGAATCGAATCATTGTCTTGAGTGTATCATGTCTGAGGACATTGAACACATACAGTTCTGGAAACATTTAAATCGGTAGCCATAATGAATAGGAAAACTTCATAATAAGTAATCAATGGATTTTGTAAAATTACCTAAACGTATTAATGTGTCTTCTGCGAAATTGACTTTACAATAATGCGAAGAGATCATAAGCAACAAGAAATACAGTAAACTATAGAATGCAGCTCTTTTTCATCAAAAAGACTGATGGAGGCGCATCATGGATGGGGTTAACTCTTTATGTGCTTCCGAACTTTCATAGTTGGCAAAAATTGTGTGGTGTACTGCTATCATACACAACACTGTTGAGGACGTCTGACATACCAAACATGGGTTGCATTAATTATAACTGGATATCATACAAAACACTGTTGAGGACGTTTGACATACCAAACATGGGTTGCATTAAACTGGCTATCATACACAACACTGTTGAGGACATCTTTCTTATCAAATATTCCCCAGTGAACAGGTTTTGTCAAAGTTATTGTTCTATCGCGATAAAAAATTATAGAAACTAGAGGTGTGACTGTCCCAATGGGACTACGGATACCCCCCTGATTTTAAAATACTAAGATGTTTCACATGTCAGTAAACATTTAGTTAAAATAATAAAATAACAGTTCCCATTGCAGGTGTACAACCATAACCCTAATCTTAAACCTATTGACCGAAAAATGTAGGAATAAAAGCTTGGACAAAATTATGCATGTTGCGAAAAACTTTCTAAGTCAAAAAAGGGGAATAACTCCACACAAAAATGTCGGACAGACGTCATAATCGCAGGTGCACAGGTTCCCATGGTACTAAATATCAGTGCCAAGATTAAAAAACATTGACCGAAAAATGTAGGAATAAAAGCTTGGACAAAATTATGCATGTTGCCAAAAAAAATTCTAAGTCGAAAAAGGGGGATAACTCCACCAAAAAAGGTCCGACAGACGTCATAATCGCAGGTGCACAGGTTCCCATGGTGATTGATGTCTATGCCAAGTTTCAAGGAAATTGATCAAAAAACGACTGAGAAAAACTCCGGACAAATTTGTGTCCACGGACAGACGGACGACGGATGGACAAGCTGACTCCAGTATACCCCCCTTAACTTCGTTGCGAGGGTATAATTAACTAATTAGGGGCCGTAACCATGTCCAAAATAAGTGGACATGACTGGTTTTCAAACTCGATCAAAGTAATGTTGAGCAGGTCTCACATACAACGTACAATATCAGTTGAGGTTCAAGTTATCGTGATCAAACTTCATGAAAATGAACTAGTTATGGGAACAAAACTCCATGAAAATGAACTAGTTATGAGGACATAACTCCATGAAAATGATCTAGTTATGGGGACATATAACTCCATGAAAATTAACTAGTTATGGGGACATAACTCCATGAAAATTAACTAGTTAAGGGGACATAACTCCATGAACATTAATTAGTTATGGGGACATAACTTCACCCAAAGTAGGTGGACCTGCCCAGTTTTCGACCCCATTCAAGACATTGTTCAATGTTGAGCAAGTTTCATATACCGAATATCAACAAAATCAGTTGATATTTGTTCAAGTTATCACCATCTGTAAACACCCAACACCCACGAACTGATCTCACCAAACTATTTTAAAGATGCATAATTCGATTAAGCGCTCCGCAATTACTATTTATTTGGATTCAGGTGTAAAAAATATTTGATTCCAGTCGAGGAACCCACCAATCAAAACTCAGTTATTAGATATCGATTTTTGACATCTATTATTTTTCACCATCGAGAATTAATAGTGGCCTAGTAAACAGTCTAAGAGCCAATGGTCTGGGACCAAATAGAAGATGGATAACTTTAAAATCAAGAGGCTTTCTGTTGGTAATAAGGCCAAATTTCATCGAACAACATGTTGATAAATAACACGTTTCGGGCAATTTTATAGTTGACAGTGGTTAGCATTATTTTTGGGCAATTAATCGATTCTAATAACTAAAGCTGCATTTCTAAAAATGTTGTTGTTGTTGGAATCTGATTGGGGACCATCGAATAGGATTGAATACCTTTAAAGACTCAACCAAAACTCATCAAATTATCGCACTGTCGAATTTTGAGATGGATAGAAAGAAAAACGTGGACACCCAGTACATATATATTACTACTATAATAAAAGGTCGGCCGACCAGTGTCACCCGACAACGTGGCAAGTCGATGGCCGCTTTGTTAAAGAAATTTTTAAAAATGTCGATGGCCGCTTTGTTAAAGAAATTAAACCAGAGTTTCAAATCTCTACATTTAAAACTGTAGGAGGAGTTGATTACACCATGAAGGTACCCAATCTCATCCAAAAGGCAAAAATGTTCCAAATTTTCTAAGTCGAAAACCCCCCAAAAATATGGAAAAAATGATATTTTTTATTAGCTATATAGATGTTGCAAATCATCAACATGTTATGAACAATATCCCAGAGTTTAAAATCTCTACATTTAAAACTGTAGGAGGAGTTGATTACACCTTGAAGGTACCCAATCTCATCCAAAAGGCAAAAATGTTCCAAATTTTCTAAGTCAAAAACCCCCCGAAAATATGGAAAAAATGATATTTTTTATTAGCTATATAGATGTTGCAAATCACCAACATGTTAGGAACAATATCCCAGAGTTTCAAATCTCTACATTTAAAACTGTAGGAGGAGTTGATTACACCATGAAGGTACCCAATCTCGGACGCACGGATGCACGGACGGACGCACGGACGAGGGTCATTTCTATAGTCCTCCGACGGAAACGTCGGGGGACAAAAAGAGTTTCACTCTTAATAAAACAAGTTCAAGAAATTAAGGGGAACTGATATTGGCCCCAACCCATATGCCCGGGAAACTTGGTATACGGTTATCAGAAATCCACAAAAAGTTGGCATTGAGTGAGAATTTGTAGAACATAAAATCTGCTCTCCAAACATTGAAAGCTTTTATTCCCTTTGACAAACACAGTCGACTTCTAGACAAAACAATGGCATAAATGTGACCCGCCATATCAAATCCAGTCGGAAGTCGGGATTTTTTTTACCCTGTGCCAATGCATTCTCTTATATATGCGAGTCGACCATAGGTCGCCTCGCATATATAAGAGAATGCATTGGCCTAACAATTTTTTACAATTTTAATAATTTGTTCTTGTATTCTTTAACAATTTTATAATTTCACCCATACAGAGCCCCAGCAAACATGAGCAGACAACACTCTTCTATATGCCTCTATATATGTGTGGGGCTCCCTGCAGGGTAATGGATGTTTTTTATTTTATGTCCTAAAAATTGTAAGAAACATTTATTTAAAAAACATAATAAAAAATTGTTAGGCCAATGCATTCTCTTATATATGCGAGGCGACCTATGGTCGACTCGCATATATAAGAGAATGCATTGGCACAGGGTAAAAAAATCCTGACTTCCGACTGGATTTGATATGGCGGGTCACAAATGTTCTTTCGTATGTCAAAAACAATAGCCAGCAAGCCCCTTTGTGTGAAAATCTGTATGGATTTGCACAGAACACAATTCAGGTTCCGCCCAACAAGTAACCTTTGAATGGCAATTGATAACATAATCAGTCGTGAATGACATGCCCTGAATTGTTGGTTTTTGTAACCAGGTCTCTTATAGTTCCACAGATAACCACAGAACAAATGTTAAAGCTTTCACAAAACATTCTACTGTACTAAACTTTAATGCATTTAGTGGCCAAATTATGAAAGAATTTATAGCATTGACAGCATAATACGATCACCCGCATCGAACTCTTCATGAAACAAAAGACCCCGGTCCGAAATTTACCATGGAATGTTTTAATTTCACTTTGCAAACTCCCCGAGAGAATATTTCTATATACAAATTCTGTACCAAATTATCTCATTGTCACTGTTCAACTCTGGGCATGACAAAAGGAAGTCATTTCAACAAAACAAACCATGCTGTCAACAGTAACAATATGTCCGACATGAAGGTAAGATCTACAATTTCTCAGTCGCATTTAAAGATACCGTAATGCATGTAAGTAATCGACTTCTTAACCACAGCAGAATTATGGGTGACTTTTCAGGATTTAGTCGGAAATATGGCTTGTTGCCATTCATCGGAAAGCTCTCCCCGAGAGCTTTCCGATGAATGGCAACAAGCCATATTTCCGACTAAATCCTGAAAAGTTACCCATAATTCTGCTGTGGTTAAGAAGTCGATTACTTAGAGCATTACTGTACCCTGTCCAATTTAACACACCTAAATTCTTCGGCTTCGGGGTGAACAATATTTGATTTGAATCAAGGAACCCACTCTCCAAAGCTCAGAGCTATTAGATTTATATTTTTCTAAATTCTTATTTTCTACACCTCGATTTGTTGTCATTCAGCCTAGGAAAAAAATCTACGATTTCATCCTGATTTCAAGACTATAAATAGCTATTTTGTGGCTAATTTACAGACAGAACTGAAGACTGAGTATAATATGTGACCCGCCATATCAAATCCAGTCGGAAGTCGGGATTTTTTTTACCCTGTGCCAATGCATTCTCTTATATATGTGAGTCGACCATAGGTCGCCTCGCATATATAAGAGAATGCATTGGCCTAACAATTTTTTATCATGTTTTTTAAATAAATGTTTCTTACAATTTTTAGGACATAAAATAAAAAACATCCATTACCCTGCAGGGAGTCCCACACATATATAGAAGCATATAGAAGAGTGTCGTCTGCTCATGTTTGTCTGGGGCTCTGTATGGGTGAAATTATAAAATTGTTAAAGAATACAAGAAAAAATTATTAAAATTATAAAAAATTGTTAGGCCAATGCATTCTCTTATATATGCGAGGCGAGCTATGGTCGACTCGCATATATAAGAGAATGCATTGGCACAGGGTAAAAAAATCCCGACTTCCGACTGGATTTGATATGGCGGGTCACATATGTCTAGAAAGGCATAATAAGGTTGTTTATTTCTGTCATAAGATAGTGGTAAATCTATTGTCAAAATATCATTTGCCGTGATTCAGGCTGCCAACAAGACAGAGTTGTCCTTTTTGGTACGCTTTATGTATGCTCTGAATGTTCTAAAAATAGCCCCTAAATCTGTCCTGCTGATGTGATAAAAAATCATCAATAAAACTTATATTACAGGTGTCCTCGATTCATATCTATATTTATTGTATACCTCAGATTTTATATAATACTTTCTAGGAAGAGATACACCATCTTTATATGTACACAATCCGATTTGATGGTCCCCATATCATCAGATTCCAATAACAACAACATTTTTTGAAATGCCACTTCAGTTATCAGAATCGAGAAATTTCCCAAAAATGTTAACCACAGTCAACTATAGTATAAAATTGCCCAAAACCTGTTATTTATCAACATGTTCAATAAAATTTTGCCGGTTTGTCAAATATCTGACACAAAAAAAACACTTGATTTTAGAGTTATCCATCTTCAACCGCAATTTGGTCAGAGAGAGTCTACTCGTCGACTGTTTACTGGGCCACCTAAAATTATCTGTGGTGAAAACAAATAGAATTCAAACATCGATATCTGATCACTCTGAGCTTTAATGGGTGGGTTCCTCGACTCAAATCAAATATTTTTTACCCCCGAAGCCAAGGAAATGGTAATTTGCGAGCGTTAAGTCGGATTATGTATCTTTAAACTTTTTTTTAAACAAGAGTCAGGTTATTCAAGATTTTAACTTTTCCATGATGGGAGCCGCGCTGGTGCATCATTACAGATCATATGCCAGTGCATTCTCTTATATATGCGAGTCTCCCATAAGGAACTCGCATATATAAGAGAATGGACTGGCTTTCAAGGTCAAGATAAATAATGTTAGGCCAATGGATTCTCTTATATATGTGAGGCTCCCTATTGGAGACTTGCATAAATAATAGAATGCATTAGCACATAGTTTTCGCAAAACTTCAGAAAGCTCCAGTCATGGAAGGGAAATTTATTATACCAATAACTTGATTTTGGATGGCGTTATGGTTGATTAACGGCCCTCCAGAAATGATTAACAGTCCGAGGGGTTCATTAACCCTTTACCCAACAGTAATATGACTAACGTCATTACCTCCAGCCAACAGAACTTTCTGGTGACGTCAAAGTTTTTGGGGAAAAACATGTATTATTACTAAATGTTATGTGGCTCTTGATTTATGAAATTATCTTCATCTGTATGGATGGGGACTGGGAGTAAAACAAAATTCAGAGTTGTGAATCCCCCTCCCCAAGCATGATAGTATGCTGAATATTTAGTAGGTTTTATATTTATATTTTATAACAATAAATGTAATAAACAAACAAAAGGTAAGTTTTGTTTTATCAACAGATCAATGTGACTTTCAGTTTCAATTTCTCTGTCGAAAAACCATATCACGAAATTGGGTGATTTATTAATGTTTTAAGCAATGGCTACGTGGTGAAATGAAACATAAAATAAATCATCAAGTGGCCTATCAACTCTTGGATAGTTACGTGTAAATTCAGTTACAATTGACTGCATTATTAGTCCAAACTAGTCAACATTGTGCCATCGATTACAACGCACGTGTTTTTTTGTTTACTTCAATTTGGCGCACCAGTATTTATGCGTTGTGATTAAATTTATTTTATCATGTAGGCCTATTTCACTTTATAAATTATTATTTCCCCAAAAACCTCAAATGATACAAAACACCCAATACTAATAGTCTAGAGTCGTCAGTTAGTTAATCCGATTACCTATACCGCTGAGCACATAAGCCGCTTACACCTTTTAATTGGAGCCGGCCGTTTACACTTTATAGTGTGTTTCGGAACGAAAAAGTTGAATAAAATCAACAAATTTGTGAATTTAAAAACAATTCAAACGTTATTGTATTCCATGTCCCAGCCCGGACCTATACACCAAATTTCATTAATATCCATCGAGAAACAACGGACCAAACGCCATATAACACCCCGTTTACACCTTTTATTTGGAGCCGGCCTCGGCATACACTTTATAGTGTGTCCCTTGACATTGCAGTCAATACATTCGCACCGCACATATCTTGTGCAATTAATAAATTAAACAATTCTTTCGTGCCTACATTGTATCTTACAATCGAGAAAAGTGCTTTCTCTTAGTGAAATTTTGAGTAATCATATTCAATATAAAATGACAAGACAGTGCCGATAAGTAATTCGCGGTAAATGCAGCACTATTCGGAAATGATTTGCGCATTTTCAATTTAAAAATAGCTGCGTTTGTCTCGTGAACTCTTGTGTTCAAACAAAAGTAACTAATGTTATACAATGTCATTTCTTTGTTTTTTCACAACATGATATGGCCAATTTACTTGAGTATTTGGCAGTGTTAATGCGCGGAGAAGAATAATTTTATTAATCAAACGAGAGAACAAAACGGGCCGATCGATGTACATTTGTGCTATATGGTATTTTATCATTGTTGCGCTGACGTCGGCAAGGTTCCGAGATGTTTTCATCGTCATCAGCTGATCGATAAGTGCAATGGCAACACTCGATAAATGGTCAATTGATACTAACACTAAATCTAAGATATATTGTTTGAATTTGCAATGAATGTCATTTATTTATTACCGAATGGCTAATAGTTATAGCCATGATAAATGACAGTCCCCATTGTGCGCCCCACATTCCAACACCACGTGTTCGCAGGTACAAATTTCTGCGCTCGTTATCAGTGGGCGTTTCTTGACTCTTTCTTGGCGGGAGTGTTTTTTAAATAAACCATTTGGATTGAATCGTGTGTCCATTCCTTTGTATTTTTAGATTACATTGTGGAGAATATACTCAAGATTATGTAATTGTCAATGCGCGCAGAATAATAATTTTATTAATCAAACGAGAGAACAAAACGGCCGATGCACCTAAATTTGTGCTACAGTATTTTATCATCACTGCTATTGCTATGACGTCGACAAGGTTCCTAGATTTTTTCATCGTCATCAGCTGATCAATAAGTTCAATGACAACATTCGATAAATGGTCAATTGATACTAATACTAAATCTAAGATATTATCTGTTTGAATTTGCAATGAATGTCATTTATGAATTACCGAATGGGTAATAGTTATAGCCATGATAAATGACAGTCCCCATTGTGCGCCCCAGTTTCCAACAACACGTGTTTACTGTAGGTACATATTTTTTGCACACGTCATCAGTGGGGGTTTCTTGGCGGAGTGTTTTTTAAATAAACCATTTGGATTGAATCATGTGTCCATTCCTTTGTATTTTTCGATTATAGTGTGGAGAATATACTCAAGATTATGTATTTGTCAATGCGCTTTAACAACATAATTTATTTGGGTACTAATCCAGGCAATCCACGTGCCCACAATATTTGGCTGAATTGGCGTGACGTTGGGACGTGTAACTGAAGAGAAAATCAAAAATGTTGTCGAACTTTCCGATCAAAACTTTATTGAATTCTCAAAATTGCTCACTCAGTGTATTAGAATAAAATATTATTCATATGATCTTGTGATGAATGAGGTAAAAAATCAAATCAAATGACAGTTTTATTTGAGAACATTTCTAGGGCCAAAAAGAGTTAGAACAACACGGCGTCCTTAGTAACACCAACACTGCAACAGCGCAGGTGTCTTGGAGTTGACTCGGAACTGTATTTGCTTCGCTGGTCAAATCATGATATTGGTCTTTTTAATTCAGTTGCATATTATTAATAGCTCAAAAACATAAAGAAGTCAAATAAATATTCTATTAGAAATAAAAATAAAGTTTGTAAATAAAAATCTGTAGAATAAAACTATATTAGATGGCTGTACACAGATCACAATTGCGAGTACATTGATTTAGTCGACTTGAAAAATAGCACAGCGACGACGCAGTTTTCGTTTTATTACGATTTTATTATGAAATGTTGATTAAATTGTACAAAATCTACCACAAAACCCAACAAAAACATAAATATTAATAATGTAACATCCATGTTATTGTTTACATTAAAAATAAGATAATTTTGTTGTGTTATAATGCAATATTTTTGTTGTAAACTATGACCGAAAAAAATCCAAAAACTCCGGGCGCTCTGGGGCTTTCTGGACGCTAAAGGTTTAAAGGCCTGAGACAAAGTCGAGCCTTTAATGGCCCGAGGGCTGTTAATCATTTCTGGAGGGCTGTTAATAAACCTAACGCCCGACAAAATCAAGTTATTACTATTATTACCACTCTCTGATATATGAAACCCAACTAGAACATAGATGAGTGAGTAAGCAGCAATATGTCAACTGAAATAATAACTATTTTAATAATTGGCAAAAGAGAGGGCAGTTCATCAGGAGAAATTTGGAAGAAATCACATTGCTTATTCCCGTTTGCAAGCCATTCTGAGAATTTTTCTCACTCCCCACTGGGTTGATTTTATTGTCGATGCTGGTTTTGAACTGTTTTCAAGAGAATTTAAGGACTCCTCATCTAGTTCACTTGATTGAGAAATTTTTTCGAACGATCACACAAAATGTAAACAATTCAGACCATGTGTAGTTTGTTTGTTGTCAAACCGGAAGCGGGCCATTAATATCGTTAACGCATAACTTCCGGTTTGATGCCGGGCGTTCAAACCGGAAGCGGGCCATTAATATCGTCAGGGAACGTAAACGTATCTATGTTCCCTGATATCGTTAACGCATAACTTCCGGTTTGATGTCGGGCGTTATGGCATTTTACCGTGCGGGTAAATTACTGTTAATCTACTAGAGAACACCCTCTAAAGTGGTAATAATAAACAATAACATTTGGGTAGTTCTAGCATACCTATCAACATAGTGAATAAGGATTGAAGATTACCTGCAGCACACCTGGAAGGTCCAACTGATGTGTCTCAAATAAATGCAGATTTCTGAAATTAATTAAAAAGTCAATGATATGGCATATTCACTTTCATCAAAACATATGTACGCAACACAATTTTGTCTTTTACAATGTATCACCATTTGTTACTGGTCTATGGTAGATCATTACTTCATCATGTCAGAATTTTATAACATCGAAAAAATTACGCAGGTAACATATTTCTTAGTTAATGATGTATATCACAGTACAATAGGTGAAGGTACTAGCTAGCTCAAGATTACATGATTTAGGCACCTTTTGTGAGGTGATTTTGCTATCATAATAATTGTTTTCCCAGGTAATTAATTCATGTTTAGCACAAAATCGGCTTTATAGTGAGCAGAACAGCTTAAAGTTAGTTAGCCCGGTTTATACGTCGAGCCAGACACGGATCGCACCAGCCTAATTAGTGTGAAAATGACAAAGTCCAAGACAGCCTGACTGGAGCACAATGTATAAAACCAACTGGATCATCAGAATTTCTCTGGCACGATCGGACATGCTAAATGTCTGGTGCTGACGTGCTACATACACGTCTGTGGCTAGATGCTATTTTATACAACGTGCTAGACACAGGTCATGCTAACACGATTCAGGAAAAATCACTCCCAATTTAGAACCCCTTTGACTTTGAAGTTTTTAGCTTCATTACATCATCCCAGGGTCGCCTTAGCATGACCCGTATCTGGCATGTAATATAAAACAGTCGGGCCACAGACGTGTTGACTTTTGTCCGTTGTCAATATATATTGAAGGATATGGCACGGTACTATGGGACATGCATGCATTGACTGACACAAGATGTTGAACAAAACATTAGGAATAATCATATTGCACAGATATACACAAAGGTTCAAGGGAGATCAAGCCTTGAAATAGTGTGTCTGTCATTTGCAGAATGAGGTCCCCAGAGGGTGAATTTAGTGATGCTACCCCGCATAGCGGGCTAGCATCACCAAATTCACCCTCTGGCAACCTCATTCTGCTGAGGTGTAAGCAGAATGAGGTCCCCAGAGGGTGAATTTAGTGATGCTACCCCGCATAGTGGGCTAGCATCACCAAATTCACCCTCTGGGAGGTCCCCAGAGGGTGAATTTAGTGATGCTACCCCGCATAGCGGGCTAGCATCACCAAATTCACCCTCTGGGAACCTCATTCTGCTGAGGTGTAAGCAGAATGAGGTCCCCAGAGGGTGAATTTGGTGATGCTAGCCCACTATGCGGGGTAGCATCACTAAATTCACCCTCTGGGGACCTCATTCTGCAAATGACAGACACACTATTTCAAGGCTTGAGGGAGATGAATGACAAGATTTCGATTTTGAAACCAACGAAGATTCATGCATTGTAGAAGTATTATAAAGTCATGAGTGTCAGTTTATAGTGCATTGTCAGAAGACACTATGGTGTATTTTCATGGACTTCCCAAGGGAAATGATTATAGCAGATGGCATTTTGTGTCAGAAACGCTAAAGTTGTTCGAAATATAGGATTACGTCACATGCTAACTGGCTCTACATATAAATCAAACACATGTATCATGTGCCAATGTCGAGCCAATCGAGGATAGCACAACCCGTGTTTGGCATGACATATAAAACAAGCCTTATGAACCAAGAACATTTATTTCAGTAATGAGTGCAGAAAAAATAATGTGATATACTTTCTGATTCCACTGACTAAGTTTCTAGCTAGATGTCTGTTGATAAGAATGTTGAAAGGCCACTGTTCGATGGAGTCCGCCGACACGAATACATCCCATGGTATAGAGATGGACATACAGGCTCGCAGTCCACACGCCTTACCATACTTCAACACGTACTGCAACAATATCATTCTGAAATAACAAGTACAGTAATGCCCTAACTAATCGACTCCTTAAAGGGGTACTGTATGCTAAATCCGGCCCTTTTAGGGACCATCTACTTTTATACTTAACAGAATATAAGCAACAAATGAATGAATTTGAGATATGGATGAGAGCAAAATACACTCATTTACCATTTGAGCAATACAAACAACATGGTAATTATAATGAAAATGAATTTATGACTCCAGTCATAAATTCATTTTCATTATAATTACCATGTTGTTGGCATTGCTCATAGAGTAAATGAGTGTTTTTTGCACTCATCCATGGCTCAAATTCATTCCTTTGTCGCATATATTCTGTTAAGTATGGCCGGATTTAGTGTACAGTACCCCTTTAACCACAGCAGAATTGTGGGTAATTTTTCAGGATTTAGTTGGAAATATGGCTTGTTGCCATTCATCGGAAAGCCCTCGTAGCACTGGGAATTGATGAAAAGATGCCTAGGCAATATGTTTGCCTAGGATCTGCGTAGGCAAAAACTTATTTTACCAAGGCAATTTTACAACAATATTGTTTTTTGCAACAATATTGCAATTCCAAATCAATAATAACGTTACAAACAAGTTATGCTCTTTTATTATAATTAGTTACATAAAGGAATTATATATAATACTGTATGGTTTAATCATATTCACCACTCAAATTACTATCAATTAATTCTTAGTTTTTTTGGGGGAACATTGTTTCCAGGTGACAACTCAACATACATGTACATGTACAATTCCCCAACCATCTCCTAAATAATGTCCCTATATTTTATGCCCCTGCATCATTCAGGGATGCTGTTGTAGGACAACATAAGTGCAGAAGAGTACTGAAGGATGTCATTTTGTCTATTAAAAGTAAAATTAGTTATATTTCTGATTGAAACAATACAATTTTAGTATTAGTAACATATAAATTACCCCCTCTTCGAAAATACATGTACTGGTATGTCACTCTGGACAATACATACCCACCAAGAGAGATGCCCGATAAATACTTACCCTCCAAGAGAGGTACCCGCAGCAATTTTTGGAGCATTGGGATATTTTTTGCCAATATGTGACACAACAAATTCAAGATCATCTGGTTTTGTTGCGCAATATGTTTTGGCAGTCTGTGAAAGAAGAGAAAATTGTTCTCGTAAGTTTATGGACATTAGTGTTGAAACGATTGGTTAACATTGACTAGAATATCGGCGATAATCGATTATCAATCTCCTAGTCGACTAATCGCCATATTTCCTAGAATGGTGTAGGTAAAAGTTTCATTGGTAACAATCATTGCTGCATGCAATATACTTCCATATTTATCATCGCCCATGTGTATGAAGCACAGACGATTCCAATAATTTTTATTTGATTAGAGACCAGAATAATCAGTAAATATTAAGTCCATGAAGCCTTGTGAAAACCAAAATAATCGGCAAATTCTAAGCAGTGTTTGCACTGTCGGTGGCCAAATTGGCCAATCTTTTTTTATTTTGGCTAATAAAAATTTCATTTGGCTAAACTTTTGGCCAAATATTTTTTAACCCAAATGGAGACGGAAAGCATGGAGCCGGAAAGCTAATTAAAAAGAGCTGAATAGATTGACAGTCTGGACGAATTTAGGCGATGAAAACCGTAATGGTCAAATAGATATGCAGATTTTTGTTTATACGTGGTCGATGACACCGACTATGTAAACATGTATGATTTGAAGCGAGTTGTAATCAGTGAGCACAATGAATAGGTGAATACCTAGTGATGACGCTGTTGTTTTATGGAGTGTTTTTGTAATGTCCAATAAATTGGCAGAATTGTATCCATCATTCGCATTGACTGCACATAAACAAACTTCAAGAGACAGCAAAAGGTAAGCTCTAACATTTAACAAGCCTTATCGTCAAAACGCTTAACCCTTTGAGTGCCAGGGGCCGATCTCATCGGCTCTAATTTATGGTCTGTAGAGTGCCCTTTTTTTTCAGATTTTTTTTTTTTGGGTTGAATTTTTTTTGGGTATGCTTAAGCATGCTATAGCGAATTTAAAAACAAACTGGATAAAACCTTAGGGGCATGTTATAACTCAAAACTATCACCAAGTATTCATAGTAATAATTTTGATGCCCATGAAAAATGTAAGATTCCCTGGCGCTAAACCTACAAAATAAGTCTGTTGAAGAATATAAGAAAAAATTATTAAAATTGTAAAAAATAATAACAAATGATGAAAAATTGTTAGGCCAATGCATTCTCTTATATATGCGAGGCGACCTATGGTCGACTCACATATATAAGAGAATGCATTGGCACAGGGTATATGGGTTGTTACAAAAATCGAACTTAGCACTCAAAGAGTTAACCTGTCAACTGGTTATGTCATTTTTTGTTGATTAGGAAATCTGTAAGATAAATTACCTTAGACATTACAGACCCTACTTTCTTTTGTTCTTTTGGTGGCTCTTAATAGCTAAGACACTGCGCTTGGGTTGTCTTACCAAGAAATCAACGAACCAGCATTCGAGCATTGAACAACATACAATTACAAAGTAGGCGCGAGTTGTACCGACACTCGAATTATCAGGTTGTCTGTTGATTGCTTAATTACATAACGCAAGCGCGACTGTCTTAACCACAACACGAACATGTTGCAATTGAAATTCTTCTGTATGGGGAAATGGGGGGGGGGGGGGGGTCGAACAAAATAAAACTAATTTCGATGAAAAACTAATTTAGAACTAATTTTGTCAATGTCACTTCGTTTTCTCGCACACAAATTAATACACATTATAGCTTTGCAAAATGTTCTGTTATTGGGCTGCACAATATAGTAAGTTGGCACACCCCTCCATGCAACTTACATGTATGCTGCGGCGGGAGAAACATTGTAACATTGACGAAATGAGTTCTATATACGTGTGGATGCGGTGACACGCTCCCCTCCCCGATCTTTGGAAAAATATTCGAGATTTGGTTGGAAGTTTCAAGACTAACAATCCATCAGTTGGAGACTTTGCATCGAAAATGGGTTGCAAATGATTTCATAGTTTTATATTTCAATCATTATTTATAGTGGTGTGAAATTGGTCGTGACTAATTTGGCATCAGTTGGAAATTCCTAACCTTACAGTTGTGCCGGTTAGCGATTATAAATTTCCAACATGTGGATAGAGGGTGCAAATAGAATTTCCCAAGTTAAGGAAATTATTCAAAGGGGGTGCAGTTATAAATTCCAAGTATTATTACACATCAACGGAGACATTCTAGACATGACCATGTAAATGCGTTTTAAATATAACTTTGCTCACCGCAATTCTGATATAGATGGGTCAGCTCTCTTATCTTCATATATTTGTCCCAGCAGTGCACTATCGCAGAATTTGGCATTTTACTGTTGACCGTCCAGGAGTTTACTTTCGACAGAATGACTTGTACACTGGCGAGTTCATATTAATCCCATGCAACAAATTTAATTGACCGTCCCATTATAACTGGGTTTATATATACATCATCTAAATTGGATAGATCAACTCACTCGTGTCTTCATAATTAAGACGTCCGCCGTGCGTCTTGTTTGGGAGTGATAAAATCTACTTATTCGCGCTCTGCGCTCGCGAGCAGAGTTTATCACTCCCACACAAGACCCACACCGGCCGTATTAATTATGAAGACACTCGTTGAGATGATCTATCCAATACTAAGTGCATTATTCCTTAGTTGGATGTACAGGTGAGCAGTTCTTAACTCAATGGTTACGTAATGTGTCATAAATTGCATCCCGTGTAATAACAACCTGGCTTCACATCAAAGGTTTGAATACAGTAGATATTCAACTGGTTAACACCTTACTAAAATAAGCAATAGTTAGCGACGTCATGGTGTCAGCGATATAGAGTTATTACAATTGGTTTAGCGGATTGATGTGATTATAATTATATAGAATGTTAGTTTCATGTTTGCAAATTTTGTTTCCGGTAACAACTCACATAGTGCATCTGAACAAATGTTGAAGGAGAGTAAAAACATGAAGGAAATGCAAGTAACAACCATGGCCAATGCAGATCCGCAATGAAAAATTTCTGACTTTGATTTTCACTGGGCTTTTTGCTTATGGTCGGATGTGAAATCCCGCCATATTTTGTATTAATGCTTTACATGAATTGATCTGTCTGTGCGATATATAGCATACTATGTTTGTATAATATTGTTTTTAAAGTTGTTTTTGAGTTGTTTCAGTTATGTTATTATTCTGAGTAACAAATAAAGTTAAAAACAAATATTTGAGTCATTAATTGTGAAGAGCGAGAAAATGAGGATTTAATTTTGCCAAAGTATTTTTTAATTTGGCCAAAGTTTTTTTCATTTAGCAAATAAATTATTTTTCGGTCCAGCGCGAACACTGATTCTAAGTCATCTATGACCATATCCTGAGTAAAAATGAGCAGACTGTACCCAAATTCAAAAATGACCTGTATTTCATGCGAGTCATCCAAATACCAAATTATCTCAAAATTTGGATTTTATTTATTTGGCCTAACAAAAGTTATCATCTGGAAACCATCTGGGACCAAGCCTTGAAATAGGGTGTCTGTCATTTGCAGAATGAGGTCCCCAGAGGGTGAATTTGGTGATGCTATGCGGGGTAGCATCACTAAATTCACCCTCTGGGGACCTCATTCTGCAAATTACAGACACCCTATTTCAAGGCTTGTCTGGGACAGATGCAATCACACATGCATGCAGTTTCTTAAAAAGACAACGATAATCCTAATAGATGTACGTCTCTGGATTTCTACAATGATGCAGCATTCCAAACTGTTTATGAGAATCAAAGTATTTAGAATTAGTTATAAACATAACAAGATGCGAAAGAATAATCAGTCACAAATATCGTTGACTGATAAAAACTCAAAGATGATGTCTCCTATATTGCGATGAGTAAAATGAGTTATGGATATATCGCCTGTATTCAGTTTTCCAACAATAGTTGAGTTTGACAATTCATGGGAACTTGTCAACATATCATTGACCTCTCATCTGTGAAGCAATGTGTTATGCCATAAACCAATGAAATCATGCGCTTGCTTCACCACTATCCAATGAAATGGAGGGAATCCCATCAATTCAGTAACTGCTTATGAATGAGATATCCAGAGATGTAATATTGTAAACTTTTCGTTGACTTTTTAAAGAGACAGGCATGCATGGAGACGCAGGCACAGACGCACATATATGGTGATTTCTATGGTTCTACCAAAACAATTTCGGGGGGACAATAACAAATGAATATGCACAAGTTGTGAAACACAGTAAAAACATGCAAAATATTGACAAATCAATACATCGAAATTGAGTGTCTATGGCATCTATCATAACAGACGTCCTTGACCTTAAAAGTTTAAAGATGAAGGACACTTGGTTAGTAAGTATGAAGAGTTACCTACCAGTAGATTAGTACCACCATTTCCTCTGTTTATAAACACTACAGTCCTGAAATTGACAAAAATATCAACATCAATTTATTATTTCATTCAGGGATGTTGGCAGGAGGGGGAGTTTGAGGGGGAGGGGTGCTCACCCTACACTTTGGTCAATAAAAAAGTTGTAAATTTTATACCTGAAACAATATTACTTAGAAAATTACCCAAGAATTTCCTCAAATTTATAGATCTAATTTGATCCTGGAATGGGGCAGAAGTCAACGAAATCTATCATTACTAGGTATGGTAAAGGTTGCACATTGCCTTCAGGTTCATATTCCAAAGAATTAACCCTTTCAGTGCCAGGGGCCAATCTCATCGGCCCTAATTTACGGTCTGTAAAATCGGCCCTAAAAAAATAAAACAAAAACAAAAACAATTGTTTTTTTAGTTTTTTTTTTTTAGGTTGAATTTTTTTGGGGTATGCTTAAGCATGTATAGCGAATTTAAAGACAAACTGGATAAAACCTTAGGGGATGTTATAACTCAAAACTATCACCTGGATAAAATCTTAGGGGATGTTATAACTCAAAACTATCACCAAGTATTCATAGTAATAATTTTGATGCCCATGAAAAACGTAAGATTCCCTGGCACTAAACCTATAAAATAAGTCTGTTAAAGAATATAAGAACAAATTATTAAAATTGTAAAAAATAATAACAAATGATTGTTAGGCCAATGCATTCTCTTATATATGCAAGGCGACCTGTGGTTGACTCGCATGTATAAGAGAATGCATTGGCACAGGGTATATGGGTTGATACAAAAATCGGACCTGGCACTGAAAGGGTTAAAGGAGCCTATGATGGTAAGGTTAACATTCAGATTATAATTTTGTGTTTCTTGTGAACCTGGAATCTAATAGCAGATGAATATGACACTCACAAATTAACTTTAAACGATTTAGAAACATTACTACTAGAAGTAAGTAAGAGGTAAAAATTATTTGTCACAAAAAATATAATATTTAACTGTGTTTAATTTTACATGATGAAAATGTACGTACTAAATTTGAAAGCAATCAGATAGCTATCACTAAAGTGCTCATTCAAACATTACATTAATCAGCACATTCTATGTAGGCCTGCAAATAGCGTGTCTATCATTTGCAGAATGAGGTCCCCAGAGGGTGAATTTAGTGACGCTACCCCGCATAGCGGGCTAGCATCACTAAATTCACCCTCTGGAGACCTCATTCTGCTTAGGCCCTCAACTGCTATGGTAGACCTAGGATCAGATTGAAGTTCCCCAGTTGAGGTTGGTGATGTTCACCCATTGGGCGCCTCGATTATGGATTTTATCTTCTGCAAATTAGGGGATATAAAAACTTCCCAGAAGGGAAAACGTAACTAAAAGCAATGTTAATTTAATACTGTAGATACTTCCCAGACGATGAGGCCTAAGCAGAATGAGGTCTCCAGCGGGCTAGCATCATTAAATTCACCCTCTGGGGATCTCATTCTGCAAATGACAGGCACACTATTTGCAGGCTTGATTCTATGTAGAACAGGGATATGACTCTGTCAAAAGTGATGAGACTGGACCAAAATTAAAATTTAGACTCTACATTGATGTGAACAATGAACATTCCAAATTTGAAAGCATTCAGATAATTATAACTGAAGTTAACATCTCGACCTCCAGATCAGTAACTTTGAATTCACCAGAAATGATTGGACCAAATTTGACCATGACTTTTCCATAAATAGCCATGTACCAAATTTCATAAATTCAGTGAAATAATATTTAAATTCGGACAACAGACTCTTCTGGTAGGCTGGATGAGGTGGATATATTTTTAATTTACACTCACATATGCATTCGTGCAGTGGAACATGAACGCAGGACGTTAGTTGGTAAAAATTAGGTCATGTGATGTCGCACACTGACCCCTACTTGCCTTCATATTGTGTAGATGTAACTTGCAATGGGCTATGAGAATAATGCTGGAAATGGGTGCTAAATTACTCCTTTAACCCTTTCAGTGCCAAGTCCGATTTTTGTATCAACCCATATTTCCTTGATCATATTTCAAATTTATTGATTATAATAATGTGATACATTGATGGAAAGAGCTCTTAGAGGTTGATACACAAATCTGACTTGGCACTGGTTAATCTGACAGTAAACTTGGTTGAGTGTAAATATAAGAAATGGATGTTGATTTTGTTGTGTTCCACAATAGCTATTTTGAAATTTCATTTTGTTTTGGTTTCAGTGTGGTTTTACTCAATACACCAATCGGCAAAGATTATAGACATAGAGCAAATGGTAAAATACATGTATATGACATACATGTATGTCCAGCTATTTTCCAGTCATTTCTATAGTCTACATGTATGTGGCAATATGTGCCATTATCAAACCTTGAAATAGTGTGCCTGTCATTTGCAGAATGAGGTCCCCAGAGGGTGAATTTAGTAATGCTATCCCGCTATGTGGGTAGCATCACTAAATTCACCCTCTGGGGACCTCATTCTGCAAATGACAGACACACTGTGACTATTTCAAGGCTTGGCCATTATCACTCATATGACACCTAAATGTTCCAAAGTGAAATTGCTAATAGTGGCAAATAGAAGCTGTCAAAAGTGTGTGCTAACCACACATCGTGTAATAGCGATATTTAGCGACCAGCGATGTCGGTTAATTGAAACCAGAAGAATAGGTTTATAGAATATATCGGTTGCGGTTTGGTTTTGAAATAACCTTAAAGGCACGGACGGCATTTGTTGCAGAAATATTCATATTTGTTCAAATCACCATCAACAGAAGGAATATTAAAATATATATAGTTTTGTTCATATGCCAAACATAATCAGCGCGTAAATAGTATATTGTCGCCAAGACATACGACGGTGTATGTAAACAAGAGCCTGTTCGTGTTACAGGCTTTTTGCTCCTGTTTACATAACACAGCTCAATTCTATTGGTTAATCACACACAAATGATATAAATGATCTTTATTATTTACATATCAGGAAAACAGTAACAAATAACACTCTTTATGTTTACCATATCCGGATCTAAACAAAAGCCAGGTTCTGTAACGTTTTATGCTTTTGTTTACATAACAAAGGAAAAACATTTGACAATAACATACTGTTTATGCCATATTTCTTATTGGTATAAGAACAAAGTATGTCTATATTTTACTATTCTTTCTGTGTATGGCGGTTTTTGATGGAGCTGAATATTTTAACAGCATACCCACCGCCAACGCCGCCTGAATCTTTAAAACCGCACATCGCTATTCCATAAGTATTTTCAAGGACCTCACTTAACAATAACTAGAGGTGTGACTGTCCCAATGGGACTAAGGATACCCCCCGTTTTTAAAATACTATGATGTTTCACATGTCAGTAAACATTTAGATTTAGTTAAAATATAAAATAACAGTTCCCAGTGCAGGTGCACAACCCTAACCCTAATCTTGAACCTATTGACTGAAAAATGTAGGAATAAAAGCTCGGACAAAATTATGCATGTTGCAAAAATGTTCTAAGTCGAAAAAGGGGAATAACTCAAAAAAAAAAAGTCGGACAGATATCATAATCGCAGGTGCACAGGTTCCCATGGTACTAAATATCTGTGCCAAGATTAAAAAACATTCACCTAAAAATGTAGGAATAAAAGCTCGGACAATATTAGGCATGTTGCAAACAAATTTCTAAGTCGAAAAGGGGGATAACTCCACCAAAAAATGTCGGACAGACGTCATAATAGCGGGTGCACAGGTTCCCATAGTACTAAATATCTGTGCCAAGTTAAAAGAAAATTGACCTAAAAATGTAGGAATAAAAGCTCGGACAAAATTATACATGTTGCCAAAATTTTCTAAGTCGAAAAAGGGGGGATAACTCCACCAAAAAAAGTCCGACAGATGTCATAATCGCAGGTGCACAGGTTCCCATGGTGGTTGATGTCTGTGCCAAGTTTCACGGAAATTGATCAAAAAACGACTGAGAAAAACTCCGGACAAATTTGTGTCCACGGACAGACGACGGACTGACGGACGAGCTGACTCCAGTATTCCCACCCTAACTTCATTGCGGGGAGTATAATTAAACATAGATTTGGCTAATAAAATTCTATAGCCATATATTTTCAATATTGTTTACATCAAAGACTTCCAATTAATTTATAATGCAGATGGTTAAACAGGTGCAACTTAACTTTGCATTTTTCATTGACACAACAATTATTATTATTAACTGGGAAAAGAAAATGTTCATATAATACATTAGTCTTAGTAAAATAAAACAGTTATGCAGGGAACTTAAACTTCCCATTACTATTATAAAGGCACCTTTCAAGGATCCCACTAAAAACCCTGTCAAATTCAAGCTCTTTCAAGGTTTTCAAGCACCTGTATGAACCTATACCATGTAACCCTGGGTGCCGTGTAATATGCTCACCTAAAGCCCAACTTAGTGGCTTCCATCACATAATGTAAGACATATGAATCCTGACTGCAACCTGTAATGAAATATAATTTCTATCACATCAAACGTTTCACTACTGTCAGTTTTAACCCTTCTATACTAAATGGTTTCTCCCATTAAATGAAAGTGTCAATGACACTGTAGCTCAACTTGGAAAGGGAATAATTTCAGGTGTTACAGTCAATGGACTCGTTCTAATTTACATGTCAATGTCAACAACCATTACAAATTTCATGATGATCCGACAAAAGATACGACCTGTAGCCTGTGTCAAAGGATTTAGTCATGTAAAGAGTAAAATCCAAGGATGGCTGCTGGCGGCCATGTTTTTTGGCCGAATGACCCCAAAATGACTCTTTCCCATCTACATGTCATTGTTAATATCCGTGAAAAATTTCATGATGATCCGAGCAAAGCCAAGACCTGTAGCCCGTGCCAAAGGATTTAGTCATGCAAAGAGTAAAATCCAAGATGACTGCTGGCGGACATGTTTTTTGGGCCGAACGACCCCAAAATGACTCGTTCCCATCTACATGTCAATGTTAACAACCATAACAAATTTCATGATGGTCAGACGAACAGTGCGACCTGTAGCCCGTGCTAATGGATTGAATTTTGAAATCCAAGATGGCCGCTGGTGGCCATGTTTTATTGCCGAAAGACCCCCAAAATATAATTTTTTAAATTATAATAAATTTTATATTAAGGGAAGCCCGAAACTGAACTATATGGATTACATCTCCGACCTTGTGTCAATCAGGAGGGTTAAAATTTTATTGCTGTCCGACTCCTTGTTCACACCCATGCTCAGATTAGTCACGCATGAATACGCCCAAGTAAATCCCGCATTCTAATTATCGAGTCAGTTTTTATTTCCGACTTAATCATAAGATTTGCGAGTTGCGGGGTTGAGAATGGCACCACCATGGGAGGGATCTATGATAGTTCAGTTTCGGGCTTCCCTTAAGGAAAAATTAATTATAATTTTAAAAATTATATTTTTCCGCCAAGGAAAGCCCTTCAACTGAACTATATGGATTAGAATGCAATCCCAGGAGGAGGCACGAGCAATAAAATTAATTAATATCCGAATTCGATGGGAATGCACTCTTCCGAAACAGATTTCATGTAAATGTGATTTAGTCATGAATCTGATATGATTATGTTACGTGAAAGAGCTCATAATTCAGATTCCGACATTGCTCAAACATGGACCTCCCCCCCCCCTTGTTTTTGGAAGAAACATCCCAGGTAGTGCCATATAATTCATGCTAGCAAGACAACCGAGCAAGTATAACTTTTGTAGAGACTTCTTTCCCTTCACTTCTTCCGTCGCTTCAACCTATTCTCTTTGTCATCTTCTTCGCTCTCTTGACAGTTCACATTTTGAACTGATGTCACATGTAGCCATTGTGTATGTTATAAGATATCAGGATGCTTATGATACACCAGGGAGCAAATTAACTGGTATTGCATCGCAATTTGCTACTGAAATGTGGATAATAGCTAGGAATTTTATATGATGTTATAAAATGCGATCTAATCATGTCAATGTGAGGTTATTTGCTAATCAAAATTTCAAAAGTAATTTGCTCCCTGTGATACACAAACCAGATATAAAAATGATATGCTGCAGATAGCGATGTATGATGTATCATTATATCATGCCACAAATCGAGAGCTTTCCGATGAATGGCAACAAGCCATATTTCGGACTAAATCCTGAAAAGTTATCCATAATTCTTCTGTGGTTAAGGAGTCGATTATTTAGGGCATTACTGTACATTGAATTTGGCAAAACAATTGCCTGAGAGAAATTATTGTAAACTGAAATAATAAAACCACAATGAAAAGGAAACCTACGTGGCAAGCCGCTCGTGGAAAATCGATATTTGCTTGTAAGTTGTACCCACTCATGATAATTCTCATATTCAGTCAAAAGCCGTAGGTATCCTCTATAGATCGGATCTATGATCCCATTAATATGAGGTTTTGATGGCAAGATTTTGACTATCAAAATATGAAATTTTAACCCTTCCATGGCTAGAGCTTCCTGAAAATTTGTGAAAACCCTGTGCCAATGTAATCTCTTATATATGCGAGTCTCCAATAGGGAGCCTCGCATTTATATATGAGAATACGAAATTTTGTCATATTTGGAGCCAAATCGGACTGGGCATCTTTAATTGGAACAGTGTACAGTTCCAATGATTGAAGAGCGAGAAAGTTGGCACAGTTACAAGTCTAAATATTTTTAAAGATGTTCGGAGCCAAATAAATGATCGTACAACCACAAATTTGGACTCACCTGTTAAAACCAGGAAGGAATATTACCGTTGGACTCACCTGTTAAACCAGGTAGAAATATCAGTTGGTCTTACCTGTTAAACCAGGTAGAAATATCACGGTGGGTCTCAGTTGGGGATCTGGATACTGTGGGGTATCATTCTCATACCAGTCTAATTTTATCTGGCCGCCATCTGGGGTCGGGACAATTTCACTGAAACAGTGCAAATATAGATACATAAAGAGGCAGCACCACAGCCACTGGAGCTGTCATAACCCCATGATGCCAAATTCTTTAATTAACCCTTTACCCAACAGAACGGCCCTGTGCCAATGCATTCTCTTATATATGTGAGGCGACCTATGGTCGACTCGCATATATAAGAGAATGCATTGGCACAGGGCATAACTGTAACTATCACAATGTGGTCAAGGAGCCGGTTCCAATGATATCCAAATTTGTATGGTTTTATTGAGACAGACCCAAGATAATTTAGGCTGTTGAAGCTTTATTTGGCCGGTTTTGGCCGGTTTGTTGGGTAAAGGGTTAAACTGAAACATGGCCAGAACAAAACCAAAATGTTAAGCCAAACAAAACAGAAAATGTGAACATTAATGTTTGACATCTCGTTGAAAGCCATTGCTGTGGTGAACATCCATACAAAATATCATTGAGATCCTAAGCCATGGCTGAGCCATCAGACAAAAAACAACTTGTACAGATAAAGAAAGAAGATCAGCTCTAGAATGGAACAAGAGCATCATAAAATTATGTGAAGATACGATAAACTGTTATATAGGGCCTATTAACAAAATGGATCGTAAAAACATTTGTCTGGGAATTATTGTCGATTATATACATTACTTATATTATGACCGTCTCGTAAATTGAACGTGCATGAGTCTTATAGTAGACCTACTGAACATTGATATACATGAGCATGGTGTTTCACTACTAAACTATGGAATGCCATAGCTGCCTTATATTGCCGATTGTCTTTATATGCAGATACTTTGTTAATATATGCAGATACTTTGTCAATATATGCAGATACATGTACTTTGTCTTTATATGCAGATACTTTGTCTTTATATGCAGATACATGTACTTTGTCTTTATATGCAGATACTTCGTCTTTATATGCAGATACTAGGGTATGGCAAATATGGCCATGGTAATAAAACGAGAGGCGGGCGGAACCCATAATTTAACTTGACCTGTATTCTGGGCTAGTAAACGCACATACCAAATTTCATTTCATTCAGTTCAGACATACTAAAGTTATGCAAATTAGTGAAAATTGGCAGGCGGATTCCAAATTCAAACTTGACCATTATTTTGTGCTAGTAAATCAACATCCCAAATTTCATTCCATTCAGTTTACAATTACTAAAGTTATCATCTGGAAAAGAAAAAAGCAAATGGATGAACGCATGGACGGATGGCAACACAGACCAATAACATAATATGTCCTGATCAAAACCAATGAACACTTGCCTCAAAGCTCTACTGATGGTAAACATCCATACACAATTTCATTGCAATCCGAAGACCCATGGTTGAGATATTTATAAAACCATTATGTTCTTAAAGATACGGGCGGCGTTGGCGGTGGGTATGCTGTTAAAATATTCACCTCCGTCAAAAACTGCCATAAACAGAAGGAATAGTAAGATATAGACAGACTTTGTTCGTATGCCAATCAGAAATATCTGTAACACGAGCAGGCTCTTGTTTACGTACACCATCATACGTCTTGACGACAATATACTGTTTACGCGCTGATTATGTTTGGCATATAAGCGAAACTGTATATATTTTGGTGTTTCTTCTGTTGATGGCGATTTGAACAAATATAAATATTTCTACAACGAACGCCGCCCGTGCCTTTAATAATCAAAGATTTGCACTGCATAAAATTAACATTGTATGCTGTTGTATGTAGAAATTTTACCATACTAATCCCAAACAAAATTACTTGACAATGTAATTGCAATGTAACCAGTCAGAATCAAACATGTGACTTTTAGTGATGCCAACTTCGATATCATCCTGAATAAGGCAATAACAAAAATAACGTTGATGTGTGTGTCCTTGAACATAATTATTTTTCAGTAAAATGGTCAGTATTAGCTGAGCAATAAAACTACAGTAATGCCCTAAATAATCGACTCCTTAACCACAGCAGAATTATGGGTAACTTTTCAGGATTTAGTCGTAAATATGGCTTGTTGCCAATCATCGGAAAGCTCTCAGTGAGAGCATTCTGATGAATGGCAACAAGCCATATTTCCGACTAAATCCTGAAAAGTTACCCATAATACTGCTGTGGTTAAGGAGTCAATTATTTAGAGCACTACTGTACCTTAATTTATCAATCCCTGTTTTGGCTTTTTTAAGTGGGCGATACATGGGTGATGTACCATAGGCGTTAATCTGGCTCAATTGTTCGTTATCCCTTGGTTTCGGGTACAAGTCTGGATATAGTGTGTCTGACATTTGCAGAATTAGGTTTCCAGATGGTGAATTTAGTGACACTATCCTGCGCAGCAGACTAGCATCACCAAATGCACTGTGGGAACCTCAATTTGCTTAGGCATCATCTTCTGGGAAGTATCTATGGTCTCAAATTAACATTGTTTTTAGTTACTTTTTCCCCTCTGTTCAGTTTATATACCTGTATCCCCTAATTTGTAGATTAATATTGCATAATAAAGGTGACCAATGGGTGAACATCAACTGGGGAACCTCAATCTGATCCAAAGTCTCCCATAGCAGTTGAGGCCTAAGCAGACTGAGGTTCCCAGAGGGTGAATTTGGTGATGCTAGACCTCATTTGAGATGAGGACCTCATTTTACAAGTGTCAAACACACCATATAAGAGAATGCACTGGCTTACAAGATCAAGGTAAATATTGTTAGGCCAATACATTCTCTTAATAATATATGGGAGGTTCCCTATGGGAGATGATTTATTATATACCTGGAGTTCACCGAGTGTCGTACTGTCTTTTGATTGGATGAAGAGCCATCACGTGTCAGTGAGTAGCTTTGACCATTGACCAATGAGTAAACTATCAAGTCTTCTCAGTCGACGACAGCTTGGATATCGGGATGATGCTGTTTTTTATCTTTACAAAGGACTTTAATTCAAAAGATGTACTACATGTACACGTGGAGCCAGGGCATTTGTGATTAATTATCTGACATGTCCATAATTAATCAGTCTTCAAAATGATATATCATTTACCGTGATAGAAAATGGTATAATGATGATATGATTGTTTAACCCTTTGAGTGCCAGGTCGATTTTTGTATCAACCCATATACCCTGTGCCAATGCATTCTCTTATATATGCGAGTCGACCATAGGTCGCCTCGTATATATAAGAGAATGCATTGGCCTAACAATTTTTTTATTTTTTTTTTTTTAAATAAATTTTTTACAATTTTAATAATTTATTCTTATATTCTTTAACCCTTTACCCAACAGAAGGGCCCTGTGCCAATGCATTCTCTTATATATGCGAGTCGACCATAGGTCGCCTCGCATATATAAGAGAATGCATTGGCTTAACACATTAACAATTATAAAATTGTTAAAGAATGTAAGAAAAAATGGTAAAAAGTGTTAAAAAAAGATTTTTTTTAGGTCAATGCATTCTCTTATATATGCGAGGCGACCTATGGTCGACTCGCATATATAAGAGAATGCATTGGCACAGGGCATAACTGTAACTATCACAATGTGGTCAAGGAGCCGGTTCCAATGATATCCATATGGTTCTATGGTTCTATTGAGACAGACCGAAGATATTTTAGGCTGTTGAAGCTTTATTTGGCCGGTTTTGGCCGTTTTGTTGGGTAACGGGTTAACAGACTTATTTTGTAGGTTTAGGGCCGATGAGATCGGCCCCTGGCACTCAAAGGGTTAATGTAATGTTTACATGCATTTTCTGATAGCCCGATAAATCAAAATTATAAGGAAAACAAGGCTTTGTTTACTTATAAATCTTGTTGCTTTGACATTTGACGAACTTCTGATATATGTATGTTTGATATCATCATGCTTGGGAATAACTGCCCTCTATGTTCATAACATGTATATGCAAAGTTTCCATTTGACCTAATCTGAAGACTTAAAGCAAGATAACTCTTGAGATAATGATTCTGGGTGTAAAGTCTGTTATAGAAGAGTAAATGATGGGACTCGGCCCAAAACATCATCATCCCAACCAGGCCTTAAGATTCGACGCGAATCACCGAATCGATTCTCGTAATGATTCTCACAAAACTTTTCAATTTTCAGTTCTTTATGACTAACTTAATTCGGAATTGATTCTCGTAAAATGAAATGGATTTTAAGCCCTGCCAACTGATATTCCAAGCTGTTGTGGACCGGGAAGACTTGGTCTAGCAGGACTATTGACTTCAAAAGACACCATGTCGGGGAAAATAGTTCCCTACTAGTTCACTACCGCTATACTTAAAGTAATTGACCACCAATAACGTGGTGTCACCCCGTTAATATGGCGGTACTATACCGCTGTATCCTCCAATACCGCGGTACTGATACCGCTTGTTAACGCGAACAAGTATGTGTGAGTAAATACCTCCCCTCAAACAGTTCCATGAAAATCACCGCGGTATTCAACAAAATTAATGCGGTGCCCGCTAAAAGACCGCGGTATCATTATCGCCCAATACCGTAACTCCACCGCCATGACCGTCTTGATACCACTACCGTTTATTACCGGTATCACCGCAGTCATGACCGGGGTATCACCCCGTTTTTATGGTCAATTACTTTGAGAATAGCGGTATTCCACCCTGGAGGTAAGGCAGTCAATAGGTGTATAATAGCTAACCTGAGATAACTAAAAGGAGGTTTGGATTTCAGCACCGCTCTCATAATAGTTTGCATCCGTGACTCAAAGCACCAAAATGTCGGGAAATACTTCTCCTTTAAAATAGGGCAGTTGTTCAGTAGAAATTGACGAAACCTCTTGTCTTTACATGCTAATTGTGGTATCTGTAATAAAAATATCAACAAAGAATTAACCCCTCCATGTCTGGAGTTTCCTGATATTTTGCGAAAACACTTAGCTATTGCATTCTCTTATATATGCGAGGCTCCCTATGATCCTTATAATACCTTGACATTTTAAGCCAATGCATATATGCAAGGCTCCCTATATAAGAGAATGGACTGGCACAGGGTCTTTAATGCTGCACCAGCATGGCTCCCACCATTAAAGTGTTAATATGCGTGTGGGCTT
The DNA here is from genome assembly GCA_032622095.1 of Siphonodentalium dalli. Taxonomy (NCBI): domain Eukaryota; kingdom Metazoa; phylum Mollusca; class Scaphopoda; order Gadilida; family Siphonodentaliidae; genus Siphonodentalium; species Siphonodentalium dalli. Next base: position 252,483,587 of record CP136063.1, read on the forward strand.
GCTTTTTAAAAACAGATTTTGACTGAAAAACTAGAAATTGACTTTGTATGTCCGTATCAAGGTAATTTAGTGTATTTTGTTAATTTCATCAGTAATATAATATTAGATTGTATGTACAACTCTGCTCTGGATATGAGCACAAACTTAAAGGCACGTGAGGCCTTAGTTGTCGAAAAATATTCATATTTGTTCCAATCACCGTAAACAGAAAAACATTAAAACGCATAAAGTTTCGTTCATATATACCATGACCATCGCATAAACAGCATGCTATCATAAAGACCTACTATATTTTACCCAAGCAAGAGCCTGATTGTGTTACAGAAGACAGCACAATGCTATTGGCTAATCACACACAAATGATAATATAAACGCTCTTATTTCCATATAAGGAATGCAGCAACAAAGAACGCTCTTTATGTTTACCATCATAATATAAACAAACACCAGGAAAGTAACGTTTTATGCTTTTGTTTACATACATGTAACAATGGTCAAACATCTGGCAATAACATACTGTTTATGTGATATTTCTTATTTGTATACGGACAAAGTCTATCTACATTTGAATATTCTTTTTGTTTGTGGCGGTTTTTGACGGGTGGAAATATTTTCACAGGATACCCACCGCCAAGGCCTCCCGTACCTTTAACATTCTGAAATTTCATACATAACCTCTGACTTTATAAATATGACAGTGGTAAGTATATCAATTTAAAGGCGTACAATAATGGTACACAAATAACAGAGGTTTAACCCTTTGAGTGCCAGGGGCCGATCTCATCGGCCCTAAACCTACAAAATAAGTCTGTTAAAGAATATAAGAATAAATTATTAAAATTGTAAAAAATTGTAAAAAAAATTGTTAGGCCAATGCATTCTCTTATATATGCGAGGCGACCTATGGTCGACTCGCATATATAAGAGAATGCATTGGCACGGAGTGGAGCTCCGTGGTCCAGTGGTTAGCGCATTGGACTTGTCTTCGCTGTCAACACAGCGAGGCGAGTTCGCGGCTGGCTGGTGGTCTGTTATGAGTTTCCACACAGCAGTGGCTTGGCCGACTTGAGCGATGTGCAATTGTTGGATTGTACACTGTTTGAATCTCGCGCCAAGTTGTGACCCTTGAGCAAGGTCGCTCGTACTGTGTCTGCTTTGCAACACCCATGCATTACAAGGGTACCTGATAATGAGCAGTGAAAGATCTTGTCAGTATGCTAGCCATATGGTATCCTCACATACTCCCGGCTGTACCTCCCCCTGTCCCCGGGGAGCAGTAGATGGTTACTGAATGTTCAGGCTCATCAGGGTAATAATTGTAAAACTTTGAGCGCTTTGGGCCTCATGGGAAAGGCGCTTTACAAATGCTATACATTATATGGGTTGATACAAAATCGACCTGGCACTCAAAGGGTTAAAGCATTTTGAGATTGATGTTTGAGATTGATACTCCTGGTTTTGATGACATTTAATCATCGTTTTTTTATAGCATACACGTACCAACAAATCAGCATAAAACAAATTCAAATTTTCTTTTAATGAACACATGTAACTCTTCAGACAAAACTGATTTAGGTCAATACAAATATTTGCCAATTGAATAGGGAAACCATTAGTATGAGGAGATGCTGCACAGGATGTTACCTATCATGCCCTCCTCAAAGTTAAATAGTGCTTAGGCCAAAACAAAAAAGTTTTGGTTCTCAGGCCCCGCCGCATTGAATAAAAAGGGCCGCATTAGGCCTTTTTATTGCAATGCCTGATGTTATGACAAAAAAACTTACGAAAAAATAAATTTGGATTTTATCAACATGTCCATAGTAGATACGTGTTGAATATTAGTGTGCATTAGGCTCTAACATGTAATGTGTTAAAAAGTTACTTGAAGGCTTACAACATGAAGTAGATGACTACAATTAAGAAAATGATTAACTGATCCTCATGCTCTTCTTACAATTAGTCATTGTGAACAACTTACACTAATTGTAACTTTATACAATTGAAAGGCACAGGACTAAATTCAGGATCACATATTAGAATGGGGAGGTATCAGTTTTTAGACAACAATAACAGTAGTTAATGTCAGGGGCATTATATAATGTTAGGTAATCCCAGTCATACACTGGTAGTACAATGTCATTTTTATATAAGACTAAATGAGTTTATATGCATAACAGTTCCCTCTACATTTCTGGTTATTACTAGACAGAGGAAGGTATCTTTGTCCATGCTTACTATGCGCAGAAAAAAATAAAAAATAAAAATAAAACCCTCCCTCCCTCATTGATTTGAAAAAAAAAATTGCCCGAGAACCAAAACACTTTTTTTTTTGGCCTTAGTGAGCAGCCATGAAATTTATTTGCACTAAGTAGTCTAAGTTTCTCTTGTGCGAAACCAGCCCAACACATCTTTCGTAGTAACAGGAATGTGCGAGCATTTCAGCCCAATTCAATGAGAATGACTTTGAACTATTTAAAAATATCTCCTCATGCTGGAGACCCAGCCCATTATTTTGGCCGTGCCAACCGTCGATGGACCACCCCGACAGTTATTGGAGAGGTGCAAAAGTGGTGGCACTGATCCATGGCAAGAGGATAGAGGAGGTGTTATATGGGATCTCCCACCAGCATTGATGGGTGAGAGTAACCAACAATGTAACTGTACTGGCGGTTACAGGGAGTACTGTAGTCAGGGTTAAGACATTGTTATAGGGACATTTAAGGCAAAATAAAAGGCCGCTCGGCCACAGTGTCCCCCGAACCGGTGGCTTCATTTGGAGCGGAGGCTTTGTAGAAGTATACTATATGGATAAGACACTTGTGCATTGTCTCATTACTGACATGCATACAAATAACAAAATCTTAAAGTCAAAATATAACCTCAAATTGGCACAAAATGAAGAAAATTACAAGAAAAATTGAATTTTCTAAGTCGAAAAGCCCATAACTCTGAGAAAAATCATTCGAACTTGACCTGTATCGTGATATGACTGATCCACATAAAAACGGTATTTGCAATTGAAGGATCCAAACTTGAGATATCATCCGGAAACCGAAAAAATGAGAAATTTTCTAAGTAAAACAAGTCGAATAAAAGGTCGGTAGACCTCATGTCCGCCTCTAAGCATCGGCTTGATACAACCGTTTGCGCATAAAAATTGGCATGGCGGAATACGAAATCGAATTTGATCTGTCTTTTGTGCTAGTGAACCTACATGTACATATACCAAATTTAATTTCATTCAGTACACATTTACTAAAGTTATCATCCGGAAACCTCAAATTGGCAAAAATTCTAAGTAAAAAAGGTACATAACTCTGGTGAAAATTGGCGGGCGGAACCCGAATTCGAACTTGACCTGTGTTTTGCTGAGAGAAAGACACATACCAAATTTGGTTTAAATCTGATTAACTCTACTAAAGTTATCATCCGGACACCAACTTTTGGGGTTTTATATGTCGGGTCGGCGGACAAAAAAGGGGCCATAACTCTCGCAAAAATTATCGGATTAAACCGAAATTCGAACTTGAGCTGTATTTTGATATAAGTAATCCACACAAAAAAACGGGTTTGGCATATAAACAATCCAAAATCAAGTTATCATACGGAAACCAAAAAACAGAAGAAAAACTTAATTTCTATGTCGAAAAAGGGGCATAACTCTGCCAAAAATGGTCGGGCAGAACCCAAGTTCGAACTTGACCTGTGTTTTGCTGGGAGAAAGTAATATACCAAATTTGGTTTGAATCCGATTAACTCTACTAAAGTTATCATCCGGAAACCAACTTTCAGGGGTTTTCTAAGTAAAAAAAGGGCCATAACTCTCGCAAAAATGGGCGGAGCAAACCCATATTTGAACTTGACCTTTATTTTGGCCTGATAAACACACCTATGAAATTTGCTTTTGATCTAATAACCGAAACTAAAGTTATCATCCGGAAACCATTTCCGGACGCACAGACACACGGACGGACGCACGGACAGACACCGGCTATTTTAATAGTCCCTCGAAAAAAAAATTTCGGGGGACAAAAAATAATATCTGTGTTTAGGGTTACATGGTCTAAAATAATTATGGTAGGTACCGGGTAGGTAGGAATTTTATTTTTTTATTCTGAATTCCATTTGGTCATTGACAAATCAATCTGAAAGCTTCACAATTCTTGAATTAGTCAGAGCACTACTCTTGGGGTCCAAATAAGCATACCTGTATGCTTATTAATTTTTGGAAAAGTTGCCGCCAGACCTGTTAACCCTCCCGGATTGTGCGGGAGACTCCCGGATTTGAGCACGATCTCCCGCACTCCCGGACAGGCATGACAATCTCCCGGATTCAGCTGCTGTAGAAAGTCACAAAGAATAATCTCTTTATTTGATATATTTGACCAGTAGACAGGCTATCAACACATTCCTGGTATCCGACAGCGACATCATTGCGGCAATTAACACCCATGATTAATCTGGTGTCGTAATATCAACATTGTTCTCACAGCATGCAGGGGCACCGGACAATAAAACAACAAACACCTTCTAAGTTCTAAGAACGGGATCACCAGACTGAACAAAGGTGACCTGTTCTCAATTAACCCATTTAGCAACCCACTAGAGATAAGCCCTGAGGAAACTACCATTAAAGTTTATTGGTCTGATAAAATTCAAAAGAAGCACATGTTCTAGCTTTTAAACTTTAGGAATCCGTTTCTGAGTTGTACTTTTTAATGTGACATTTGAAATCTCGCGAGAATTAAATGAAATCGAAAGTAGTTTACAGTTGAATATACGTTCCCCGGTAGCCTACGATATTTTCTCTTTTAATGAGACAATAAAAGTAAAATCTACACAGTAAATGTTTTCCTTAAGAATACTTGTTAATTTGCCATAAAACTTGCATGTTTCTGTGTGATAGCTGATCATATATATTTTTTATTTTTGTTGTAAAAATTATGAAAATGCAAAAGGAATCTGAAGGAATAAAATGTTTTTAAATCTCCCGGATGATGACCACAATCTCACGGAAAGTCGTGACCAATCTCCCGGAAAATATTTTGTGAGGTTAACAGGTCTGGTTGCCGCCCTGCATGGAGCTTATTTGGGTCCGTATGTTTATTTTAAAAGCGGAATTGTCAAGAAGTTTATACTATAGGCCTATCAGAATTGCTGGAGCCTTTACTCAGATCAGGAAAAGATGGTACAAACATGCTGCCAGCAACTTGCTGGAGGTCTGTTTGGTAACTCCTATGACAAAAACAGTGCACAATTTTAGAAATATATATGATTGACCTTATAACATTTCAGATAGACTTGCTTCAATGTTCTAAATTGCCACCCTGTACTCTTATTGGATTTAGCAGAATTGTCCACCCTGTACTAGCTCTTATTCCGCACTGTATGCTTATTTGGACCCCAAGAGTAGACTAATAAAACTTCTAAACGTTTTTATAGAATGGGTTTTAAAATGTCCCAGTGAACAAAAAAAATCATCAGTTTCTACAGTACAATAAAAAGTTTTGGGTAGGCACCTTTTTCTATGGGTAGGTAGGGAAACCCTAAACAGGTATTTTTTTGTTGACCTTACCAATACTGGGAATATTCATGCAAATTTCTTATAGGGATATTACCAATCACTGGGAACGTCCATCCAAAATGGCTATAGGGACATTACCAATCAGGCAATCACTGGGAGTATCCATCCAACATTGATATATGGACATTACAAATACTGGGAATATCCATCCAAATTTCTTATAGGGACATTACCAATCACTGGGAGTGTCCATCAGACATTGTTATACATGTAGGTACATTAGCAATACTGCGAATGTCCATCAAAATGTCTTACAGGGATGTTACCAGGAGTATCCCTCGTGAGGCTATGAGGCAGTATTGAGGCCCATAGTATGCTCTAGCACTGCTAATTACTGGGAGTCTTATTTTTTGTTATTGTGTGGCTACATTCCATATTAATAAATAGAGTAGCTAGAGGGTATATCTAAATTATTATAGCGCACATTCATTGAGGGCTATCCCGAAGATCGAGATTACCTCGCTAAACTGTGAGAGGTCAGACCCAGTTTGATTGTAATGGGTCTGGAGATCTTAAATCTCGGATTAATCTCCTCTAAGGATTTCCAATGAGGGATAAGTTTCCCCCTCCCATCTATGCCTAGAGGGACTACTTTTCAAGCCTCAATATTTGGCTTCTGAGGTTTTCTGCGACACCAATAGTTGTAGAACTCTTCTCCCTTCAGTGGATACATTTAGGCAATTTTGTTTAAAATGGGGAAGAGGGTTGTGTACGTGTTTGGAAATTATTGTGTTCCTTGTTGGTTTTCACTGCAAATATCACCAATTCTCCCAATGTTCCTGCTCCGGGAGTTACATGGTGCAGCGAGGCACTTCAGCCTTCCCGAGAAAACTGATGAGGTCACATGCCAAGATCGAAGAACCAGTCTAATCTACAGAGAATATTGAATCACACACTGTGACACACCCACAGTTGTTGGAAATTTGTGTCAATAACCCCAAAAACAAATATCCCCACCCCTACTTAGTATATAATTGACAAGTATGGAAAGCTGGTCGATAAATTTCATAAAACGAGCCCACCCATTTCCCCTCATAACCATGTCACCGCTCGTTTCGTGTTTAATTGCAACAATAAAAACATTAATTTCAGAAAAGTATCACTTCCTAGTAATAAAACATATATTTCTTTTCATGTTTACCGTAAGAGCAGTGGAAAATTATCACTTTATAATTACTTTTATCGTATACAACTTCCCAAACAACAGTGGCTCGCTGATTCCACGAGTCGCCATCAGAGAGTCAAGCGCAGATAATTTAAAATGCTATTATCTGCACTTGACTCTCAGATGGCGACTCGTGGAATCAGCGAGCCGCTGTTGTTTGGGAAGTTGTATACGATAAAAGTAATTATAAAGTGATAATTTTCTACTGCACTTACGGTAAACATGAAAAGAAATATATACAGTCATTCAGGCAGTAAAGGGTCACTTTTTATGTTTGTGCTGCACCTGTCTGTATGCAAGTACAATGGATAAAAATTTATATGTCATTTTGTTCATAAATCCTAGCTCTATCATACATCTTATGTGATGTTCACAAATATTGCTCTTTCTTTTTAAAATAACCGATCAAAGATAGCACGAAATCCAGGCAATAAGGGGTCAATTCAGGCAGTAAAGGGTCACCTTTCATTTGAACTGTATGTATCACAATTGATGGCTGTTTGTGTGTTATTAAACCACAAATAACATGTGCAAGATGTATTTATACCAATTAAAAGTTTTTTATCTAACACAAACTTGTTTACTATAAACTGATTAAACTCCATTTCAGCATCATCGGAATGTAAACAAAACAATGTTCAAAACAATTACCAATGCACAGCTAGACGATACACGTGTACGTCATCATCGGGGAAATTAATTCAATGTTTTTGATGATGATAATTAGCGCTTTTAGAATCACGATCAATAACTAATTTGTAGAAAAATTAGTAGTTGAGAAATATGTTTTTATTATTTTTTTATAGTGGAGATACAAACTCAAATTACATTTGTTCCCAACATAATATGGCCCTCTGTACAGTTAATAGCATTCACTCACAAATCATATGTAGTAGTGTTACAGTGTGTGATTGAATGTTTTGTGTTCATAATACAAACATATACTAGTATATAATCAGAGCAGAGGTGGCAGCAGTTGGGGTGGATGGTTGGCAGTCAGGATAGGACAGCTCCATTCTTTATATGGGATAAGCAGAGGTAAAGGCAACAAACTGATATAAAACACTGGAAAGTGGAAATTTACCTGAACAGAAGGTGGCGGACAAGATCATTTGATCATTTCGATCACCTTCGGCGCTTACATCCAAAATCCCAAGTGGATCAGTTATAATTCATTGTGGATTGTACTGTCTTGAGTCACCTCGAATGGCAAATTTGTTGTTATTGCCTATAACTTATTTAATTACATATATATCTTTAACTCACATTTTTTACTCACATTTAATTGTCAATGATTTTATCAAAGCTCAATATTTATTTTCGGACAGTACATACATGTAATTATATGTTTTGTAGTTTCTAAATTAATTAATTAATGACACAAACACACACAAAACTGACAACATATTCATTTGGCCTACCCGGTACATGTTTATATGACCATGAATACCAAATGTGGTGTACTTATTTCATTGCAATGCATGTGCAGCACTTACCAGTGCCAAATCTGATTGACATATGCATGTATCCAATTAATATCATTGGTTTGTGAGCTACATGTAGTCCACTTATCGCTTTATTTGTGGATTATGATTCAATTTAGATTACATTTGTATTCAACATATACATCAAGAAAGAAGCAACGACAAAACTGGGACTTGCAATTACTTTCCTTTTGCTCCGATCCAGAAAAACAAAGGTAAATGTTACAAGCAAGGACGTCGCGAACGACAGTGAGTGTTGGGTGTGTGTCGCCACTGACATGATGCCAATTTTCACCAAGCACCCAACCCACCCTCAGTTGTGTGTTAATTTTAAATTTGTGCAGCCCCCTCCCAATATAATTGAGCTGCCACTGGCTGCCAGCTACATGTAGCACTGCATGAAGTGCCTGCTGGATTCATCCCTGTCAGGTTATTATCACAGCAGTTACATGGCACACTATCCGTTTTTACACAGAATGCAATGTACTGATAGACCAATTTATAACGGAACAATTGAAAACGCGAAATTATCATTTAGTGTTTATATATTTTTTTAATTTTGTGGTTTTCTCGGGGAGGATTATATGGCTTGGGCACTTCATTTGGTGGATGCACCTTAGCATATTCATATGGGCACTGGTCATCCCTTGGGCGAGACCCAACTTCCTGATTCCAGGTAATCACACCCTCCTTGCACCCCTCCTCAAGGACGTAGTGACAGGTATGGTGTTGGGGTGACTCTCCCCTCCCCAACATTGATAAAAATGTTCAAGCTAGAAAATCATGCCTGACCCAGTCTAACACAACTTTATAGTTAGAGCATATTACACCACAATTACCCGCATTGGTTGAAATTGTTCTCAATTATTTGTATATATGCCCAACCAGTTATTATATAGTGGGGAATAAGTTGTTTTTAGACCAACAGCAGCATATTTTTCTATTTTTTTGTAAAACTTTTGGTCTGAAAATGTCCATTATTTCTGATTATTTTGGGAAGTTTTCCAACCTTAGGTGGGGGGGGGGGGGGGGGTGTTAGACATTTCCAACAGTTGGAAAGTTTGAGACACTAGATGAAATTTTCAAACCATGGGCAGGGCTTTGGGAGATTTGTCTGGTTCAATGGTGGTGGGGGGGGGGGGGGGGGGGGGTAATTGGAACTTCCAAGGTGGACGTCACCAACGGAGACCCTCTGGCCACGTCCTAGATCAAGCCATGAACCTCTACTAATGTGAACGCCCGTAGAGGTCATATTCCATCAGTTCAAAACGGGCGTTAGCATTAGTAGAGGTTCATGGCATGATCTAGCCACGTCCCTGTCCCTCCCACACCCCTAGCGGTGGGTTAATAATTTGGCTTGGATACCCCCCCCCCCCCCCCCAACAGGTCCCTCAAGAATTCCAACTGCTAGAATTTTTCAACCTGGCACCCTGTATAGTTAGAAATGTTCCAACTGATAGCCATTCCAATCTAATTATTTTACCGACCACTGGAAAATATTTGACTGTTGGTCTAAAAAAACATTCACTCTTCATTCAATTCTGGTTGGAAAATTAAACTATGAGAACAATTTCAACCTATATTATGTCTTAAATTGCCAATGAAGACATGAAATGTTACTATGTTTTATTATTTCCAATGTATGCTAATCATTAGAATTCAATTGACATGTTTTTATCCATTCCGTGATAGCACGTGCGATCGACTGTCAACAAAAGCATGTGACCCGCTATTGACAACGGAAGTAGGTCGAAACAAATTAAATGTTTACACAATAAGACAAATTTTACTTTTGTGGGGGTCTGGGAGTTGAAAAATAAATAATTTGTTAATATTTTACAGTGCTTAGTTTGGGTGTACTTTATTCTGTTTTTTATTGGCAGCAGCCGATCTGCAATTTGACATATTTTGTTGACCTACTTTCCTCCGATGCGTTTCCACTGTCCGTCAGAAAAATTGAATTAAATCGGAAATTACCGTCAGAACTCGCCACAAATTGCACATGATCTCCAACACATATTCATTCTCAAGAATCAAAAGGATTTTCGGAGATCAAGTGCATCTGTGACTTTTGCCACGACGATAAACAGCAACTGACCCGTTACTGCCTGTGACCCGTTACTACCTGAACGACTGTACTAGGAAGTGATACTTTTCTGAAATTAATGTTTTTATTGTTGCAATTGAACACGAAACGAGCGATGACATGGTTATGAGGGCAAATGGGTGGGCTCGTTTTATGAAATTTATTTGTTTTCGGGGTTTTCGACACAAATTTCCAACAACTGTGGACACACCCAATTTGATTTAAACCTAATTTTGATGCGCATTAAATTAGGGCTTCTAGTTTATTTTAGAAAAACAAACTGTTTGAGAGTAGAATTTATAGCTGAATTCAGCTAAGTTAGCTGAATACAGCCATTGTAGCTGTATTCTCACATTTACTATCTAGACCTGATGAGTCACTCAATGACTCACTCAGAGTCAGACTCAGTCACTGTTCTGTGTTCAAAGTTCAACTTCAAAGTCAAATTAAATTAGTAGAGAATCTTACGTTCACAACAAAATATAGGTAGTAACTGAGATATCCAATAGCCCCGACTGTTACAATACATATCGATGCATTCGTTTGAAGAAATTCTGGCAAATATTGGAAGAGAGACATTTTTTGTTTTGTTATTAATCTTCACTTGTGTTGCGGTTTTTAACTTTTGACAGCCGGAAGTTTAAATTCAGACAAACGGTGAACCGGTGCGGACAAAAAAAGTACCGGAAGTTTGACCGAAAACCTGTTTGGCAGGTTGGAAGTGCACCAAAGTAGTCTACTATTATGATAAGAGTATTTTAAAGGCCTGGGGGACTGTACGGCAATTTCAATAAATTCCCAGTAAAAACAACGATTTAATATTGATATCGTATAGAAAAATAAGTAATTTGAGTCCAAGATGTCTTCTGTAAATGTTCAGGTTTTAAAACAGGTTATCTTAAAATCAAAGTTATAATTTGATATAAATCAGGCCTACGAATTTCGGTGTACAAAACGTAATCAAATTAATTGACGGAAAGTGGATGCCTGAAAACTGTACCAAATTAATCTACGACGATAGTTCTATTTTGTATTCCGGCTAATCTACCATCCGTATACTATATTATTACTTAATTATATTATTATTTTTATATTTGGACAAATATGAGGATAAGGGGACTCAAAAATGTCCAAATATTAAAGGGGTACTGTACTAAAATGTTGGTTGGTTTATATAGTCTCTGCTTTGTAGAATAATTAAGGTACCGTATATAAACTTAGATTTGCATTATTTCAATGTCTTAATTTGAGTACGAATTCGTACTCAAATTAAGACTTTGAAATAATGCAAATCTGGGTTTATATACGGTACCGGTACCTTAATTATTATACAAAGCAGAGACTATAGAAACCAACCAACATTTTAGTACAGTACCCCTTTAATATTTGGACATGTTTGAGTCCCCTTTTCCTCATATTTGTCCAAATATAAAAAAATAATATAATAATTACTGTAGAGTAATGATCCTTGATACATACTAAACATAGCTATCTTAACCGATGGGGGGAGACTGGAATATAATCGAACTATAAGTGACCCCAACCAAATTGCCAAGGTCATACTCGGAGAGGCCGCGACCTATGAGTTATGCAAGTCTAACCACAAAGGAAGAAGTTCTTATGTAATAATTCCCAGTTCACCCATGGGTCAGTACAGACAAAGAGATGCACTAATGACGGCTACCAGTCATTAGCGATATATAAACCAGACATTAATCTACTCTTCAATTAGTTTCGGCTCTTCAGCCTAATTGGCAGATGTCAACATCCACCCGCTAAATTAATAAGCGGCGTTCCTGTCTTTCCATCCATCCAAGATTTGATTCATAACATTACTGTTAACTTAACTATACATTGATATTAGATGTGAATAAATGATATACAAGAACTGACTTCATTCTTCCACATAGATGAAATGATGCCGTTAGCAGTTCTGCGTCTCACTACTACACAACTTGAAGTCTCGGCCACTAAACGATCAAAACCAAAGAAAAATACAGAAGATTGCTGCCAAAACAAAGAAAAATACAGAAGATAGCAGCCAACCCAAAAAGAAAAAACCTTATAAAATTGCTACAGAACATTGCTGCCAAAACAAAGAAAATACAGAAGATTGCAGCAAAAATAAAGACAACTTTATAAATTGCTTACGAAGATCACAGCGAGAAGAAGATAACATAGACGAAAAAGAGAAGAAAAGACGAAAGAATCAAAGACAAGAACAAATAGACAATTTGAACTCGACAGTTGTGATAGTTTATTCATAGGATTTGGTGAGTCAAACTTTTTTCATTTTTGCCAGATGTGCGTTTTCACACCTTGTTAGAGGCTTGATTATTAACACCCAATTCCACCCTAAATTTTTTTCGCGTGGTATGGCCCTTGCCCCCAAACAATTTTAAAATCAAACACATTTAATTAACTTTCATGGAACCACCGCCACCCGAATCAGTAGAATATTCTAATCAAGATAGTTTATTTAATCGAACTTTCAATATGGAACGAGAATGCCACCTACACGCGGCCAGTAATTCAAACATGCAAGACATAAATATACCAAATCCATCCTTTCAAATTCCGAGCGCACAAGACACACAGAATACCCTCATATCTCAATTAACGCGAGAAATAGGTAAATTTAATATGACAATGCGTGAAACTTCTGCCGCCACCCATTCACAGGCCACAGTATCTGCCATTATAGGCATGAACGCAATGGTTACATCATTTGATGGCAAACCATCAGAATTTTCAAATTGGATGCACGAAATTGAGAAATATTCCTCGACACTTGGGGCAGAGGACGAAACAATAATTAAAATAGCGGCCCAGACAAGTCGTTCATCTGTTTCCGAATTCGTGCAACGATACATCAATGACAATACGGTTAACGGCACACTAACGGTCACATGGCCTGATTTGAAAGCGCAGCTGCGATCCCGTTTCAGCGCGATAAGTGACGCACCACAGGCTCTGGCCATGTTGCGAACATTAAAACAAACACACCAGGAAACACTACCTATGTTTGCAGAGAGAATTCGATCACTCGCAAACACTGCCTTTATTAATGAAATAAATACACAGGCGGTACAAACACAATTGGTAACATTTTTTGCGGATGGAATACGCGATGACCATATCAAATATACCTTAATTAAAGATGACCCAACGTCGCTCGACCGTGCTACAGAGATCGCAATGAAACAAATGAACATTAAACAGAGGTTCAAACTTCGCTATGGTGATAGAACATCGAGGTCAAATGAACAACACCAAATACACGACTCCTTCCCACAACCCATGGAGGTTGACCATTTTAGGCGACGTCCCATACTATGGAGACCGCGCAATAATATATCTAATAGCTATGCAACTAACAAACCAATGCACCGCGCAAATCATCAGCAAAATCCCCCATTCAGAATGCCATCCAATTTTCAGAATACTAACTTTAATAAACAAAGCAATTACATCCGCCAGGATCGAGTAAACAATATAGACTACAACTCAAACCGGCCAAACTTCTCAAATAAAATGAAACGCCAGTTTTGCACACTATGTAAGATGAACAACCACGATATACGAAATTGCCGAAGACGCATAGCCAATAACAAGCAATATTTAAACATGTAAGAATGTCTTTGAAGAAGCCGCAAGGACATTCTAAAAATCATAATCATCATCATCATAATACATCATATCACAGCGCGAGATACCAAAACAAAGCCTTATTCAAGGCACCCTCAAACGATAGGACCATAAATAAATGTGCACCTAATTACCAGAAGCTAAGCAATTCTGCAATTAAACCAGCTGCCAATACCCTGACCGCCAGAACAGCACGTGTTGCTACAAACGAACACAGACTTCGTTCAGACCAGGGCAATAAATTGAAACCTAATACATCTCATCATGCTGATACGAGCATGAACAAACACGTGCATTCTCCAATTATAAATAGAAATTCCGCTGGTCACGTTATAACAGATATGAATAAACGATTACATAAGATCGGTCCCAAACAAAAGGACATTAATAGTGAAGTAAACACTAAAACTCGAAACCAACGACAAGCTAATCGAATTGCAACGGTTTACCAAAATAATAATAATAATGAGCCGAGTAAAAACTGTCAAAGTATAAATAACCAGTCTGAACAGATGCAATTGCATACATTACCTAAACTCAAATACCATGCAGAGATTGCACAAGGATTGCAACAGCAAACGCCTTGTTCAACAATTATTAAAATTGGTAACCAACGCATTAGGGCATTACTTGACTCTGGGGCAAGTACAAGTTGCTTAAAATATGACGTATATCGATTCCTTCCAAATAAGCCCCCGTTAATAAAAGAAAAAATAATTCTGACCTCAGCAACAGGCCAAAATATGCAAGTATACGGCAGTATACATTTGCCCTTCAAAATTGGATCAATGTCATTAGTACATAAATTCTTTATATTACCCAACCTAGCAAGATCAGCGATTTTTGGTCGCGATTTTTTAACAGACAAACATGTAAGACTCTATTTCGATTTGAATGCATTTAGAGTAGGCAACAAAACATTTCACATGTTACAGGATTTACATATAGCATCATTGCTACGTTCGCGGCAAGATATCAAATTACCACCCCATTCATGTGCATTGGTGAACACAAAAATAATTGGTACACCAGACATGTATGAGACACCATATCTTGGAGTAAGTCACGCCGATATCGGCATATTTAAGGATGAACCTAATGTGTCCATTATGGACGGGATAGTTTCTGCATCAAAACGAGATATACCGGTCATGATCATGAATAATTCAGACTCGTATATGTCTATATTTAAAGGCAATATAGTTGCGACAACACATGGCCTAAGTTCAGACCAGATCTGTCAAACAAAGGCTAAGGTACCCACCACAAATAAAATGAATGATTCTCAAGAAGTATTTAGTATAGAAAATCAAACAAAAATATCTAAGGCTGGCCAGAAACCTTTCAAATTGGACGATATATGTGCCCCCGACCACCACAAAATTGAACTACTTGAACTGATCTCCCAATATCAAGATGTGTTTACAAACGATCCAAATAAGGTAGGATTTTGCGATAAAATAGTCATGCGTGTTGATACCAAACCAGATGCAGAACCTATCTTTTGTCGTGCGTATCCTACTCCATTACATAGACGCGAACACATGGAAAAAGCACTGCAAAAATTATTAGACGCTGGTATTATAAAGAAAACTACAAACGCGAGTTGGTCATTTCCTGCCTTATTGATCCGTAAGGGAATCGTAGATCCTAATGGAAATCAAAATTATAGACTATGTATAGACCTGAGAAAGTTAAATAAAATCACCGTCCCATTACGATGGTACCTCCCCTCTTTTACCGAAGTTTCCAGCCGCCTCCAAAAATCCAAAGTTTTTTCCACAATCGACATTAGCCAAGCTTATCATGTTATCGGTGTTCTCAAAGAACATCAAGAAAAGTTAACTATGAACACAGATTTCGGATTGTTTTCTTTCACAAGGGCCCCATTTGGCTATTGCAACTCGAGCGCGACGTTTTTGACATTAATCCATAAAGCATTGGAAGGGTTAAGTTTTGTCGACAGCTTCGTCGACGATTTAATTTGTCACAGCGAAACGGAGGCCCTCCATAAACAGCACCTCAAAATAGTATTCGAACGACTCAGAGAGTATGGATTAGTAGCACGATTAACAAAGTCCCAATTTTATATGAAAGAAGTAAATTTTTTAGGGCATATCGTATCACAAAATGGAACCCGCCCAGATCCCGCCAAAGTTAAAGCCATACAAGATGTGCCAGCCCCAACATCAGTGAAAGAAGTCCGTAGAGTATTAGGGATTTTTAATTTTTATCGGAACTATTGTAAAGATTTCTCCGACACTGTTGCATCATTAATTAAATTAACTGCTCGTTACGCAAAATTTGCATGGTCCGAAGAATGTCAAAATGCTTTTGATACACTAAAACAAAATTTGCTTAAAGTACCTACTCTGGCCTACCCTGATAGGAACAGGAAAATGATCTTATATTGCGATGCATCAATGCATTCAGTGGGGGGATCATTAGTCCAGCCATACCCAGAAAACAAATTAGAAACTGATATCAAAACCCCGGAATTTCCAATTTGCTTTGTTAGCAAAAAGTTGAATCACTCTCAACGAAATTACAGTACTACAAAGCGCGAAGCACTCGCCATATATGTATGTCTAACGAAACTCAATTTCTATCTAGAAGGATCGGACGTAGAAATACGAACAGATCATTTACCCCTAGTTTCTATGTTTCAAAATACTCAGATGGCTAATAAACGTATTCAAAAATGGTTTATTGAAATTTCCGCATACAATCCAAAACTTACTTATATACAAGGGTCTGAAAATATAGCCGCTGACTTTTGTTCTCGTGTGGACCCGACAAACCAACAGAGTATGTCAGAGTGTTCAGTGGAGAGCGAAGAGAAAACGCCATACGACATAGCGATCAATGACGGATCACTAAACATATTAGATTCACAGAAAATAAAAAATTACGTCAAGACAATAGGTAAACAAAAAGTGCATACATTGCCCGACACTATATTAATTTCCGAAAATGAACAACTAAATGTACCTACCAATATCGAAGAAATGCAAAAAGAGGACCATATTATCACAGACATAATTCGCAAATTAAAATCCGATAAACCACCCGAAAAGATAACAAAGCAATATATGTTGAAAGACGGAATTCTATACTATATGTCTGTATTTAATGAGCAAGCATCGGAACGCATTTATGTCCCGGAAAAGCTGACTAAGCAGATAATTTCTGAATATCATATTGTCGGTCATTATGGATCCCAACGAATGTACCATACCATACGTTTGCGATATTATTGGCCACGAATGTTCCCAATGATAGTCAGTTTCGCCAACAATTGCCACATTTGTAAACAAAGAAATCAAAACACTGCCCGTATTCCAAATCAAATGACGGACATACCGAGCCGACCAGGGGAAATGATCGCGATAGATTTAATGGGAAAATTTAACCCACCCACAGCCAGCGGCAATTCCTACATTCTAACGGTCATAGATTTATTCAGTTTACACAAAATGGCATATGCGCTTCCCACAAAACATGCCGAAGTGGTCGCTGAAAGACTTATGACTCAGTATTTCACCATATTTGGTTATCCAGCCTGTCTGGTCTCAGATAATGGCAGTGACGTATGCAGTGAGGTATTCAAAATAATATCTAACTACTATGTTATTCAGCATCGCAAGACCTCGTTCTATGCACCGTTCAGCAACGGGTCAAGTGAACGATCTCATCGCGACTACAATGGAATATTAGCCAAATTAACTGAAGGAAATCCAACATCATGGGACCTATTTCTCAATTTCGCATCAGAAGCCATGAATTTTCATGTCTCAGCAACGACTCAATTTTCTCCATATTTTTTAACTTTCTGCAGACACCCCCAAATAAATATTGACAAGATACTGACACCGCGACAGAAATACACGGGTGAATGCCTCATTCAACAGTTACTAGAGAAGCAGCACTTCGCATTTCAATTAGTTAAACAAAATATGAAACAAGTCAAGACGAAACGAAACGAAAACAGTAAAGGTAAAATACCGGAATTTCCCATAGGTTCCCAGGTCTATGTTAAGAATCACAGACAAACCCATAAACTAGGTATGAAATATGATCCATTTTGGGTGATACTTAAACAAACAGGACCAGTTTCGTATGTAATTCGTAATCAAATTACAGGCAGTTTATCTAAAAGTCATGCCAAACATTTAAAATTAGCGACGACTAAATGGCATACACCACAATTACAGGAGAACCAGAAAGTTCGGAAAAGCAGATTTGTATTCCCACATACGACAAAACCGCGTCATCCGGGACGGATCGGATTCAAATGAACCAGTGCCCCTACCAGAGATGGCACATAAGTTGATAGCATCAAAGCGCGAACATGAAAAACAATCATTTTCATGTAGAGTAATGATCCTTGATACATACTAAACATAGCTATCTTAACCGATGGGGGGAGACTGGAATATAATCGAACTATAAGTGACCCCAACGCAAGGTCATACTCGGAGAGGCCGCGACCTATGAGTTATGCAAGTCTAACCACAAAGGAAGAAGTTCTTATGTAATAATTCCCAGTTCACCCATGGGTCAGTACAGACAAAGAGATGCACTAATGACGGCTACCAGTCATTAGCGATATATAAACCAGACATTAATCTACTCTTCAATTAGTTTCGGCTCCTCAGCCTAATTGGCAGATGTCAACATCCATCCGCTAAATTAATAAGCGGCGTTCCTGTCTTTCCATCCATCCAAGATTTGATTCATAACATTACTGTTAACTTAACTATACATTGATATTAGATGTGAATAAATGATATACAAGAACTGACTTCATTCTTCCACATTACGTCATAGCGTATATGGACAACCCGCGACATGAGCATATATAAACATGTGTCATGTGAGTGTCTACATACAAGAATGGAGGAAATCTATGATAAAAAACGTCTTTGTCCATTTGTGTGCCCCTCTCCAATCCCATCCCTGATCTGCATGACGTTGTCACATTTACCAACGTTGAACCACATAATTTTATTAATCGTGCATGTCACATAAGATAAGATAAGATAAGACAAATTAAGATGATTCATTGCAATGTATGTATACACCAATGGAGGCAATTGCAAATAGCAGTTATAAATACATGAAAAGTTATACACATTAAAAGAAAATACATGTCATATGCATGCATATGCACGATATATATTCCTTCATAGTAGTATAAATTAATAAGTTTCAACGTTTGTTTCCCCATATTGCCATTCTGTCTTATTTAGAAAGAATAACGGGATCATGATGTACACGGACTTGATTTTTTGTTTGTCCTCGTTTTTCATTATGAATATTAACTTATCATCATCACTCATGTTTATGATATGATATGATATTTATTAGCATAAAAACACTCATGTGAGCCGTATGCATTACATAATAAGAAGACATATAATTTACATAATTATACATACATTTTTCATATAATAAACTTTCAACTTATTCAAACTACATTTATACAATGTGACTTAATAGACACTCAAAACTATAAGCGTGTAAATAATCTGTATGCTGACCTATGATATCGTGTGGAATAGAAAATAATTATTAATTCATACCTCAATCACGGGCTTTTTCTCTCGTTTCAAAGAATTCTTTGATAGCTCGACTGATCACATGACTTGTATTTGGTTGGTCGTTTCGCATTATGTATATAAATTGTGAGATATTACTAGCTCTTAGAAATGCATTCCTTTTATAATTCAGTTCTTCGAATAAACGTTTTCTCAACTTGTCGTATTTAGCACAATGGAGGACAAAATGCTTCTCGTCTTCCACTGAGTTAGCATTGCACATTTTGTATATATACGCTTATCAGCTGGTGTCGGTGGGCGTTTGTGTCGACCTTTTTCTATTTCTAATGAATGACAACTGTTTATGAAATCTATGCTGTAATTGTGAGCAATATCAAACAAGTCTTTTCTAGAGTAATAGTCTGGTCGGAAAATCTACATTTGTGGAATACTAGAACACTAGAGGCATTTTTGGGGAAAAGCATGAAACTAAGTTTTCTAGCATAATTCAAGTATGCTGAATCCAATGAGGGTGCCTGTCGCTGCCTGTGACCCATATTTCACCCATAAAATCAACTTAAAGTCACATACTGTTTTTATTGCCGCGAAAATACAGTTAGTCAATATCGAGACATATATCACACTCGTTATACATATAATCTCATGAACATGGGAATACTTTGTTATTTGAATCACCCCTCGTGACCTTTCTGTCATAATTATATCATCATCTGCTATACATATATGGACAAGTATGTTATTTAATAAATAAACGCTCTTCATGAAATCACACCCGGTTGAAAGTTCTGTGAATCAGGATTAAGTTGAAAATATCACGTTTTTTCAAAAATATCTTCTAGACCAGTTCATGCTGTTTGGAACTGCTTGAGTAATGTGACTTTATATTGTGTTTTGTATATTAACTGATCATTGGAGCAATTAAATATGCAATTATTGGAACACGGTATAAAATTTCACAAAAAAATCACAATTGGGATTTTAGTCATATTTCAACAAGAAATGAACAGAACTTTGTAATGTAAGTGAGGCATATCATTACCTATGAATATTCCAACTCATTGGAACCAAAATTGTTACTTTGGCTCAAAATGGCTACCAAAATGGCCGCCAAAATATGGAAAATGGTAAATATTGCCCAGCGTGTCCTGCAATCGCTTACAAGTTGTGGTTGATGTATAAAATTGGCTATTCTGCCTTCTATACATTGAATATTAACATATCTCATGCACCATGGTTAATTGTTACTATTGTTACCACTGACATCACCAAAAATATTGGACTTTTCTCTCTAAAACTTGACATAAATATCGGCAAAAATTAACTTTTCAGGTATAGACCATTTTTTCAAGTAAAATGCAACTATCATTGGTAAAATGTAACTGTCTCTGGATTCAAATGTGTTTATTGTTTTGGTCTATCTTAAATGTGTCACACTACGGTATCTATAGACCAAATTGCTCAAGATGGCTTCCAAAATGGCAACCAAATTTAATTATTTTTTTTTTACATATATCCTGAACATTATTCTCTTAGTCTGGCTGTCGGAGCTGAAATATAGGACCTACCCGGAAAAAATTCTTAACAAGCTAAATTTGGTATCGTTGGAAAGAGGAGACCTTCATGTATAACATATCCAAAATCCGCTAAAATCCGCTTTGGGGAAAATTTTCTACAGCGCCCTGAATAGGGGAGGGGTCTGACGTAATTTATAAATGTAATTGTGACCACGGGACTCTGTATATGCGCAAAGTGATATAGATAACAGTTGTTTTCAGTACAGAAATGTATATATAATGAACGATTATATAATTGCCACGCCATCAGATAATATATTTACATAAATATGGACAATGTGAAACGTATTCCTTATATCATGATGAAATTCCGTTTAATTAAACGCTCTTTAATAGCCTTCATTAAACTACAAAGAGTCAGTCTCGAATTTATCATTCTTGCTTGATCGTAACGATACACTGTGGAAAGACGAAGTGATGGGCCTACGTGCAAACTGACGCTCTTTATTTTAACCATATCGGGAAATGATTCATGTTGAACGCTCTTTAATGGTCCAGGGCGATAAATTCAATGATATATGAAATGATGCAATACCACTATCAAATAGAACGTAGCGATTGTTTCTTCAAGCGTGTAGTGGCAAATCATTTATTAATATAGTTATTTTGATAGGTTTTTGTGTGACATTGTGCTTATTTTTCGCCTTCTGTTGAAACCTAACGGTGCCAACATACGCAGAAGGCTTATAGTACACTGAAACTGCATTGTTCTTGGTTGAGTTTTTTTATTCTCATACTATTGTCTCATTGGTTTGGTCTGGTACGTGTTCGGCGATGGCAGAACCAACCCTGTATGTAGGGGCCAGCAACTTTCAAGAGGACATGTGCGTCTTATCCTTTCATAGCATGTGTCAATGTAATCTGGACACTAAGGACAATCCATTGGTACAAGTTATGGCAAAAGGATTGGAGACTTTGATTGATTTCTCTGATAAGCGAGGATATCACCACTTATCTGAATATTTGAAGGGGCAACACATAACCACACCCATTGGTAAGGTCTTGGTCCATAAAGACTGTAGGCGTGATTTCACTGATAGGAAACGAACCTTCAGTGTCAATCCTGAGTGTATGGATACGGTTCCGCTCTCTAAGAAAATGAGGTCTAAACAAGACCCATTTAATTTCAAAGAAGACTGTTTCATATGTGGAAAGGGTGCCATATCAGATCCTCGTCATCCCGGTAGAAGGCAAGTGCGAACAGTAACAACTCTCCCTATTAGAGACAGAGTTTTAGAACATTGCCGAATAAGAGATGATTCGTGGGCATTGAAGGTTCAGAAACGCATTCTAAGTTGCATTGATCTCGTTGCTGCAGAAGCCGTATATCATGCATCTTGTTTCTCCATGTTCTTAGGAGAAATAAATGAGGAACCATCTGAGAGAAAACCACAGGGCAGAACACCAAGTGTCGAAATGCAACGCTCATTTGATTCGTTGTGTGCATGGCTGGAGTCTGGAGGTGGTACAGAACTGTATACTCTGTCCGAGTTACATACTCGAATGGTAGAGCTAGCAATTGAGTCAGAATCATATTCAATAAAACGCCTTAAACAGAAATTGGAAGAACGGTATGGGGAGTATATATTTTTTGCTGAAGTCGAAGGGCGTAGCAACGTCATTTGCTTCAAAGATATGGCCAAGTACTTGATAAATGACAAGTGGTATGCGGATAAGAAAGATGACATAGAGGAGGAAGCAGACAGAATTGTTGTGACCGCTGCGAAGATGATTAGGGCAAAGTTGCGGGAAATGAAATATGATAAGAAAACCTACCCCACCAGCGAGGAGATAGGGAATATTGACAACAGAAATAAATGGATTCCTCGCCATTTACAAATGTTTCTGGAGATACTTGTTCCATCTGACATCAAACAGAATAGCATTGGTCACAGTATCGTGCAATCTGCGAGGTCCCGGTCTGTTATCACCCCTACACTTTTTGGTATTGGGGTTGAAATGGATCACGTGTTCGGGTCAAGGTGGCTTGTTGATGAACTGTCTAAATTGGGGTTTTCAATTACTTACGACGAAGTAAGCAGGTACAAGCAATCAGTGATCCAAGTTGAAAGTATGGAGAGTACACTAGTGGAGTATTTTCCAGGTACCTTTACTCAGTGGGTAGCAGATAACGTCGACCACAACATCGCTACTATTGATGGTAAAGGTTCATTTCATGGTATGGGTATAATCGCAGTATCAACTCCGAAGGATGATACCCTGCTTACACATACATCAAAAGTGATCACTCGTCAAAAACGTGTTGTGGTTGACGAACTAATCGAAGACAAGGGTGTGCCTATCATACACTATTTGAAACCTACAAATCTGGGATTATCCACAATAAAGTACCGACCCATGCTTGAATTACAAAACCCATACACACTGCCTCCAGGTTTGAACACTGATTTGTTATGGCATTGCGGTTGGCTTTCAAATCGAGCAATGAAGCATAGACCGAACTGGTCTGGATTCATGGAACACATCTTTTCTTCAAATCGCTCAGATCCTTCAGCCAAGTCAGAAGTTCTTTTTCTACCGATAATAGACCTCAACCCATCAGATGAGTCTTGTTTATTTTCTACTTTGATGTATATTCAGAATCATGCGACACAGTTGGGAATTGTGACTCCATGCTTGACGTTTGACCAGCCACTTTGGCTCAAAGCGATTGAGATAATTGAAGCCAAGTCACTTGGAATAGTTTGTAGACTCGGCGGCTTCCATCTGATGATGAGTTTCATGGGTAGCATTGGTACCATGATGAATGGGTCGGGGTTAGATGAGGCTCTTGAAAACGCTTATGGCTCAAACGTAGTTGCCACAATGCTTTCCGGGAAGGCATTCTCGCGAGCACTCAGAGGTCATTTCCTTGTGGACGGAGCCCTTACTAACAAGCTGTTGGGTGAATTGATCTCTGATGATTCAAATGAAATTTCCAAGTCGACAGCCGATGATGCGGGGTCAAACGCGACATCAGATACCGAATTATCTGCAAAATCAAATGTTGAAGTACCTCCAACGTTAAATATCGAAGTACCTTCGACATCAAATGTCGAAGAATCGGCAATCGAAAGAATCACCTCAACTGGTACTGGCAGTTTCGAAGGGGAGAAGCTTAGTCAGGCTGAAGTGAAAGCGATAAATGAGCTGTATGAAAAAGTGTTTGATGGGACCATTCAAGTTTTGGCTGTTTCCGATTCAATAGAACTGCTCAAATTGAACCAACTTATGTTATATTACAAGACATACATTGGCGAGAAATCCCGAACATCCAAACTTTGGTTACAGTATATGGAGTATATAGAAATGTTGAAAGATTTTATTCGAGCTGAGAGAACAGGAGATTGGAATCTCCATTTAGTAGTTGTTGGAAAAATGTTGAATTTGTTTGCCGCCACTGGGCACGTGCACTATGCGAAGAGCTGTCGCTTGTATTTGCAAATGATGCTTGACCTACCCAAGAAATATCCGTGGTTATACAAATGTTTTATAGAGGATGGTGTTCATACTATTCGAAGAAGCAGTAGGTTTTGGGCAGGACTGTCAAGTGACCTAGTTATTGAGCAAGTCTTGATGCGTTCCATCAAAAGCCGGGGTGGCCTTACGCGAGGAAGGGGAATAACTGAATCGGTACGCCAGCAATGGGTTTATAGCATGCACAGGTGTGCCCAAATACACGGCGCAATGACAGACTTGACAAACACAAAACACAAGACCAGTGAACAACATGTTGACCTTAGCATATCTAGGGGCAGACGTGACGAATCTGATTTATGCAGTATCCAGGAATGGTTCGATGGACATGCGCCGTTTGACCCAAATGACTCACGGCTCATTTCCCTTTCATCTGGTTTGATTGCAGGTCCAGATGACAAAATTAATTGCGACGAGACAGAGTTGGTTGGCTCACAAATTCAAGAGAAGTTAGATAACGTCGTTGTTGCCGATGCGTCTATATGGAGAAAAGAGCAGGTTCGGACGCTCAGTTATTTAACACCTGGAGTTAAAATCGAAAACAACCGAGTCGATATTAATCCTACTGTTTTGTTCTCACGACTAATAGCTATTGCTCAACGAAAAGAAGACATCGACAAATACTTCAAATATGAACTGACAGTGGTACCAACATCTCTGTTCAAGGACCATACTCTACGAAAACCAACCAAGGCACAATTGGCAAATGTATTGACTGAAGGCGTCGATGTAATACAATCGCCCAAGGAAGCAGTTATTGTCATCGATGGTGGCGCTCTCCTCCACCGAGTTAAATGGTCAAAGAAATGCAACTACAAACAAGTGGTTGAACATTATGTAAGATATGTTAAGAACAAGTATGGTGTGTGCTCAATAGTTTTCGACGGCTATGGGCAAGGACCATCGATTAAGGACCATGAACACCAGCGAAGAGTGGGCAAAACCTGTGCTGATGTCCATCTGACCGATATTATGCAGGTTCACAACAATCAAGAAGTGTTTCTTTCGAACGAAACGAACAAGCAGCAGTTTATACATCTACTCAGCAAGGCGCTACGGGACGCTCATCACACAGTCCATAACAGTACATCTGACGCAGACACAATGATTGTTTCGGTTGCCATAGAATCAGCATCAAAATCACAGGTAGTTGTTGTTGCTGATGACACAGATGTTCTAGTTTTACTCCTACATCACTGGAAAGGCTCATTATCGAATATATATTTCAAGTCTGAGATGCGAAAGTCACACAAAAGCGGTGGGGTGTGGAATGTTGCTGATATCGTGCACAAAGCCGGTGATTTGGTCACTAAACATATTCTTTTCTTGCATGCTTGGGGTGGGTGTGATACAACATCGGCGATATTTGGACAGGGAAAGACAGGCTTGGTGAAACGATTAGAATCGTCTGCTCAATTGCAACATCTTTCGATAGAAATCAGCAATCGGGCTGCGTCAGCACAACAGGTAGGTGAGGCAGGTTCGAAGATTTTCGTTAAAATGTATTCAGGCAAGGATGGAGAGTCCCTCGACCATCTAAGATACGCGAAGTTCATGACCATGATTTCCTCCGGCAGGTCTGCTATCGAACCTCAGAAATTGCCACCTACAGAGAGGGCAGCCTATTTCCATAGTCTTAGGGTTCACTTACAGATATTAATCTGGGCATATCTCGGGGAAATAGATCTAGAACCAAGACATTGGGGATGGCAACTGCAGGGGTCAATACTTATCCCAACAATGACTGACCTAGAACCAGCACCAGAAAATCTTCTTAAATTCATTCGATGCAATTGTAAAATGTCGTCAAGAAATCCTTGTGGCACAAATCAATGTTCCTGTCGGAAAAATGGACTTAAGTGTGTCACTGCCTGTGGGGATTGTCGTGGGGAGATTTGCACGAATTTTGAGCAAACGGTTGTTGATCAGGAACTGGATTGAATGTGGCTATATCACTAGAAAGCAATCTGAACCCCTCAATAGATTTACCTTTCGTTCGGTGGGAGATTCAAAGTCAATAGATTCATAATATGGAAAGTTAGTGGGAAAATTTTAGAAAAACACATATTTTCCGGTTTTGACTGACATTTTGGCCGCCATGTTTAGGTCTTTTACTCGGAAACAACATAGTTTGCCCAGGAAATATATTATATACACTACAAAAGAAATGTTGGTTATAACACGGGTTGATAGTTTTAGTATGTGTGTCAAACAATAGAATTCTCGAAATTTTCAACTTTCAAGCGGCCATGTTGGACGCCATCTTGAATAACAAAAATTCCCCAAAGCGGATTTTAGCGGATTTTGGATATGTTCACCAGGGGGCTATTCTATTCTGGTTGTCCCAGTTCCGTATGGGGCATGACAAATTCATTTTAAAGTATTTTGCCGAAAACCTCTTGAATAGAAATGGGCAGAACGTTGAGACGGAACCGAGATGAACCATAATATGTGGCTATTCTGGTCCATTATGGTAAAAAAAAATATCAACTGGATGCAGGGTGGATGCCAAGATGGTAGTCAGGGAGTTACTCTATGATCATAGTTGAGGTGAATAGGTATACAGGGAGTTATTGTATGTCATGAATGATGTGGATAGGTTTACAAGGAGTGACTATATGGTTATGTGTGGGTTGTCCATTGTAATATGTATAGGTATACAGGGAGAGGCCATGGTCATGTGTGAGGTGAATCGGTATGAATGGAGTGACTGTATGTTGTATGGTTGTGTATATCCAGTACGGCCCGGGTGCACCCGATGTGCCTGTATGGACATTGATGTGGTGTATGAATATAGTTACATGGTCATCTATGTGTTGATTATGTATTTATGGAGTGACTGTAAGGTCATGGGTGGGATGTACATGTGTTGTCTGTATGATCATGGACGGGGTGTGTGGATAAATAGGGAGTTATTTTATGGTTACGGGTAATGTGTATATGTATACATGGAATGACTGTACGGTCATGATTGAAGTGTATATGCATACCTGGAGTAAGCTGGGTGGACATTATCGAGCGTGTGGGTATATAGGGAGTGTCCTTGTGGTATATATTTATATATCTCGTGGATGTATTATCATTGGTGGGTGTATAGGGATTAGCTGTATGATCATGGATGTCGTGTATGATTATACAGTGAGTTGCTGAATTGTCATTTGTGGGGTGTATATGCAAGTATGGAAGGTATGAGTGGTCGTGTGTGCAGGTTTTTTGTATATATGGAAGGGCTGAATGACCGTTGGTGAGGTGTATATGTATACCTGGAGTGACTCTATTGTCTAGGGTGGGCTGCATATGTATATATCGAGTGGTTATATGACTATGTGTGTCGAATAGGTATACATGTAGTGACTGTATGGTCAATGGTGGTATGAGTACATGTAGGTATACAAGGAGTGACTGTATGATCATAAATGTAATGAATATATATACAGGGAGTGACTAAATGGTCATGTGTCAGGTGTATGAGTATACCTGGTGTTCCTGCTTGGTGACTCGTGGCGGTATGGGCATGTGTAGGTTATATGGGTATACACACGTGTTGCTATATGGTCATGGGCGAGGGGTATGTGTATATAGCGAGTGGCTATATGACCATGGGTGAGGTGCATATGCATACATGGAGTGACTTTTCTGACATAGCTGGGGTGTATTAGTATATCTTGTGTCGCTATTCGGCTATGGTGCGACACATAGGGATACATAGAGTGACATGGCCAATGGTGAGGTGAATATGTATACAAGGATTGACCATGATCATGTATGAATGTTTTTAATAGGTACACACGGGGTGACTATATGGACATATGCCAGGTGAAGGAGTATACCAGGTGGCATGGGTGAGGGTATGTGTATAAAGCGAGTGGCTATATGGCCATTGGTGAGGTGCATATGTATACATGGAGTGACTCTATGGTCATTGTTGTGGTGTTGATGTATATATTGAATGTCTATTTGACCATCTGTGTGGAGAATAGGTATACAGGGTATTACCGTATGGCCAATCGTGGGGTGAATGCATGGGTATACACGGAGTGACTATATGGTTATGGGTCATGTTTAGGAGTATACCCGGTGGGCCTCCATTGTGACTCATGGATGTATGGTCATCCGTGGTAATGGGTCAGGTGTACGTATAAACATTGGGTCACTATATTGTTGTGCCTTGTGGTGTTTATGTATATATGGAATGACTGTGTGATAATGGGTGGCTAACGCTTTCCACGTTTAACGTTTCCCCCATGTACATAAACACCATCAAGATGGAGAACTCTCTGACATGACCTCTCTATTGATTAACATATCATTGAGATATTGTGGAAAGCGATAGCCACCAAGGTACACATGTACAACCCACCCATTACCTCAGTCACTCCATATGTACATAAACACAACACAAATGACAATATAGTCACCCACTTTATACACGTACACCTGACCATACAGCCATACTTGGTTATACCCGTACATACCACAAATGACGATACAGCCACGATTCACCATGCATGAACACCAGGTGTACTCCTACAGCTGGCACATGACCATATAGTCACTCTATGTATACAGATGCACCACATTCACGATCATACATATTCAGTGCATACATATTCATACATATTCATACATACATATTCATACATATTCAGTGCATACATATTCAGTGCATACACTCAGTGCATACATATTCATCTCACAATGGACCATACAGCCACTACATGTATACCTATTCGCCATACCCATGACCATAGGGTCAATCCAGGTATACATATACACCTCACCAATGGTGAGCCCTTCCAGATATACGAATACCCACACACACGACCACTTATACCTTCCGTACTTGCATATACACCTCACAAATGACAATTCAGCAACTCATTGTATACTGTATTCAAACGCGCCGCTCCAATGATAAGTTAATATACAAAAGACAAAATAAAGTCATATTACTCAACCAGTTCCAACAATATGAACTGATCTAGAAGATATTTGTGAAAAAACGTCATATTTCAACTTCCGGCGGCCATTTTGGCGGCCATCTTGGAGGGTGAGTTTCAATTTTGCGCCAAAAAAGTGTCATTATGTCTTAGCTTCACGAAAATACATACATTTGTATACATTTTACTAGATTTTCCCGCTATAATTTGCATAAAACTGACTTAGGGTCTGATCTGAAAAATGGCGGCCAGGATGGACGCCAACTTGTCTGAAGTCTACACGGCCACTTTTTTCTCTTATTAACATTGCTTAAAAGTTGAAGGACATAATAAGGAACATAATGAGTGTGGTGAAGTTAAGTCCCATGGGGCGGGTACCCCTATTGGCTCCCGGACTATAAGTGAATTCTTACGAGAATCGTCGATAAATATACAATACAGCAATGTCTTACCGTAGGTACCTGATTAATATGATGTTAATGTTTCAGAATTATTACTGTGATGATAGTATCATGATACAACGCGGCTTTGAACGTTCCGTGAGGAATATATAAGTTTGAGTATGTTCAAGGCCAGTTACGTGATTTCATATTATAAGTTACAGGGCGAGTTGTTGCCGGATACGGTGTCATATGTCACCGTAGCCGGCAACAACGAGCCCTGTAACGATTTTATCATGTCACCCACATATCATGTTTTCCGTGTGAGAATTTGAATTACTTATACGAAGTTGATTACCTGCCAGTAAGTAATTTTTTTGTCTATGGCTATTAACTTGTGTAACGTCACAGTGACGCGTCATGGGCGTTGAACGTGAACGCATTGAGTCAATGGCTAATCACCAGAAGCAGGACAACAAACTTGAGTTTGATAGTTAATTTATGAGTGTTTAGAATTTCTCAAATATATCACATGCAGGTTTTGGTATATGGTACTATGTCTTTAAATTAACAGAACTTGATTTCCGACAGATATCCCTTTTCTTGGTGCCAAAATACACCGAAAATATACCCGAGGCGGCAGAGTTCCATGAAAAACAAAATGGCGGACACCGACCCCATATGGGAACCTAGCCCGTCCCATATGGATTCCATATGGGACGGGCTACAAAGATGACGACCCCATGTCTCCTGATATGCTTCTACCAACGGAGCGTCCTCATTGGTCGATCCAACCAGGTGACATGATAAGACGTTGTACGGTGCCGTATCAACAACCCTCCAGCGAAGAAAACATGAAGATTTTAAAAGCCTTTTATTGAACCCTATGTTCATCCAATCGGGCGACAGGCAGTCTATTCGTGTTCGGCACCTTCGAATTATGGTAACAAAGTTGGTTTGACACTTTTCCGCGGAAATGCTTCTAGAAATGTCTTTTCTGAGAATTACGACTAGACTATAAGTGTACACACTGCATTCCATAATAAAATGTTTTTCTGTTTCAACTTTCACCACATATATGTGACATATTAATTATGTTTTTTAATGGCGTTTTTGGTTGCGTGCGTCGACCCTTTTCTATTATATAGCTAACATGCACACGTGCGTACGTACGTAGTCGGGTGAACATCTCTCTTGTCGCTGACGATCGAACCTGTCTGAGGTACGTTTCTGTGTCACAATTGTCTTTGAAAGTTCTGTAAGTTCGCAGTTTATTGGCACAATCTGGTCTGTCGTCATCGAAAATGTCTTTTTTTTCTCATTTATATGATTTGATTTTGACCTTTTAATTTAGGCTAAAATAAAAAAGATCTGTGTTTCCGGTGACCCACCCGCCCATATTCCAGCGCCCACGACCGTTTTCATTTTATTGATTTTGCAAAAATTAGTACGCATTCGATTTTATTTTCCGTGTAAACCGATTCATTTAGGTGTAAAACGGACACATCGTGCTGTGTACTGTTAAATCGGAAATTATCCCACATTTCAATTAGGTCACAGTCGAATCATATATACTTATGTTTTCATGTTTTATTCAATAAAACAATAAATTACACTATATTATAATATTATGTACTTAGTTTTATTATTTTATAGTACATTAAAAACAAGGGAAAGCAGTCTGGGGGGTATTCATATTTATTTTGAGCGAAGTTGAAAATAAAATGAAAAATTAAAATAAAATGAAAAGTACGGCAGCGTAGAACCGCCACCTCCTCTTTTGTTACTAACTTGATTAAACAAGGTACTAACTTGTTTAATCAAGTTAGCTAACTTGTTTAATCAAGTTAGTAACAAAAGAGGAGGTGGCGGTTCTACGCTGCCGTAGAAAAGCCACCCGCCCGCCCCTATTTTTTTTCTTGCATGTCACCAGAAACACAAGTTGATTGATTAGACATGAGGAATACCCCCCAAACAGTCACGCTTTAATGTTCTTGATTTTACTGCATGCAGTTTATTTATATATTTATACATATTACCAATATCATTAATTGCTATGGGATTTCGACCCAGTTCAGCCTTCGAAGCATGATTCGAGGCATTTTATTCAACCTGAGTATACCATTACAATATTTCATGTGTGTTTGCTCAAGTGGGTTAGTATCAGTAAATGGAATTTTCAACTCGGAAGCCCATATTTCGGAACCATACAGCAATATAGGCATTATTAATTTGTCAAACAACTTACTTTTAGTATTGGCGGAACATTCAGTGAGCTCGTCATAAAAACATAGCCTTATAGAAGCTCTCCCATTTAAGTTTTCACAAGCTCGCGACATTTACCGCCAGAACTGAAGACGAGACCTAAGTATTTATATTCGTCAACTCTTTCTAACAACTCAATGTTGATATAAAATGTATTCCGCTTATTTCATTTAAAATCATTCATTTTGTTTTGTTAGATTATTAGATAACTATAGTTTTCCATTTCGTTCAAAGAAATTTGCAAACCACCAGGTGTTACAGATAGTCAAACGAGATCATCAGCGAAAAGTAAATTGTATAATCGGGCGATCGTTCAACAAATAGCATGGGCTACCACTGTGTAGGAACTGTTACATGGGCGACCACACTGTAGGAACTGTTACATGGGCGATCACTGTGTAGGAACTGTTACATGGCGATCACTGTGTAGGAACTGTTACATGGGCGACCACACTGTAGGAACTGTTACATGGGCGACCACACTGTAGGAACTGTTACATGGGCGACCACACTGTAGGAACTGTTACATGGGCGACCACACTGTAGGAACTGTTACATGGGCGACCACACTGTAGGAACTGTTACATGGCGATCACTGTGTAGGAACTGTTACATGGCGATCACTGTGTATGAACTGTTACATGGCGATCACTGTGTAGGAACTGTTACATGGCGACCACACTGTAGGAACTGTTACATGGCGATCACTGTGTAGGAACTGTTACATGGCGATCACTGTGTAGGAACTGTTACATGGCGACCACACTGTAGGAACTGTCACATGGCGATCACTGTGTAGGAACTGTTACATGGCGATCACTGTGTAGGAACTGTTACATGGCGATCACTGTGTATGAACTGTTACATGGGCTACCACTGTGTAGGAACTGTTACATGGCGATCACTGTGTAGGAACTGTTACATGGCGATCACTGTGTATGAACTGTCACATGGCGATCACTGTGTATGAACTGTTACATGGGCGACCACACTGTAGGAACTGTTACATGGCGATCACTGTGTAGGAACTGTTACATGGCGATCACTGTGTATGAACTGTCACATGGCGATCACTGTGTAGGAACTGTTACATGGCGATCACTGTGTAGGAACTGTTACATGGCGATCACTGTGTATGAACTGTTACATGGCGATCACTGTGTAGGAACTGTTACATGGGCGACCACACTGTAGGAACTGTTACATGGGCGACCACACTGTAGGAACTGTTACATGGGCGACCACACTGTAGGAACTGTTACATGGGCGACCACACTGTAGGAACTGTTACATGGGCGACCACACTGTAGGAACTGTTACATGGGCGACCACACTGTAGGAACTGTTACATGGCGATCACTGTGTAGGAACTGTTACATGGCGATCACTGTGTAGGAACTGTTACATGGCGATCACTGTGTATGAACTGTTACATAAGCTACCACTGTGTAGGAACTGTTACATCGGAGGTCGTTGTGGTGGTTCTTGACTGATTTGTGACGGTTCCTTATGATCCAAATTATACATTTTCGCGAGTTTTTGACAGTTAAAACGCAATGTTTGAGCCACCTAGGTGATACTTCGATTAATGTTTCCATTCCCCTCATAATCTATGGTCCCAAATAACATAAACATAATGCAAATCCTATTGTGCGAGTAATAATAACAACGACGAAAACTGCGGATTGTGATATCTCGATCGGTTCTTTCCCGATCGAATCGGTTCTCTCCCAATTTAATCGGTTCTGTCC
The DNA here is from genome assembly GCA_032622095.1 of Siphonodentalium dalli. Taxonomy (NCBI): domain Eukaryota; kingdom Metazoa; phylum Mollusca; class Scaphopoda; order Gadilida; family Siphonodentaliidae; genus Siphonodentalium; species Siphonodentalium dalli. The sequence continues at coordinate 252,517,502 of CP136063.1, forward strand.
GGGAAATACGATGACTATTATTTGGAAGGATACGCGAAAATAACAAAGTGAACACAACGAAATATCAATTTACACCACTTATGATCAATTTCGGTGAGTTACACTGCCTTCTTATATATGATTATGTGTCAACAGCACGAACAGAATCATTCACTTTATTGTGACGCAAAGCATGCATGCAATTTTACATGAATGGTCAATGTGAACTGCGAAGACTGATTCTTCCCCAACAAACCAATCATAGTGGTCGACTGATTCAAATGGCCGCCACTTTTTTTCAATATGGCCGCAACTTTTTTTCAAAATGGCCGGCACTGTTTTTTCAAAAAGTCGCATTTTTCAGCTTGTATTAAACTTATACGAACCACGTGACTTCCATTCCTTATTCGAAAATGGCCGCCACCTATGCAGGGGGGGGGAGGGAGGGGTCATATAGCTGACCCATGCCATTTCTCGGTTCCTTTATATATTAAGGTCAAACAAAGGGTGCTGTAAGTTGCACCCCCCCCCCCCAAGACGCCTTAAATATATAGTCACCACAAACGCAGCCCGATACTAAATTGACGGCGGTCAACTGAATTTGGATCGGGGGGGGGGGGGGTATGGTGTCTTGTGGACACATGTTTTAATTTCATTTTGTCCACAGTTGTCATTTCACCTTCATTTTCTCGGAAAGTTGAAAATGTGTGTTACGACCTTAAAGATCTGATGCGACGATATTAGGTCAACAATTTCGTGTTGCAGTCTGTGTTATTGAGGTATGAAACGGGTGACCCAATTGGCAGTTGATCAATCACCGAACAGGATTAGGCGCAGCACAGACAGCATATGTAAATATATAACATTAATACTAGGGAATGTAGAACTCAATTACTCACAAACCCATATAAAAAGCACAATGGTTGTAGCGCCAGGTTTTGAAGTAACTGACGACTTTTGAAGTGATAACGGAGATATTACAAAATATTTAAAAAATAATACAACACTTTAAAGAGCGTTTTTAAAAGGGCTTTTTTCCAGAAGAAGAGATTTTAAAGAGGTGCATGGTAACAGAGTATATCTACTTGGGTTTTACCCATGCATGATGATCATATATTCCTTCTGTTTTGGTTCAAAGTTTGACACACAGGAATTGATTATTAAAAAAATAAATGGAAAAATCAAATGTTTGTTTTTGTTAAAAATCTGCGTTTCATCACATGGGGTTGGAACCCTTTAGTCCAGATATCGGGCATCTATTACTTGAATACTATAATATCCTTTCTGAGTAGTTTGCCGGATACCCTACGTTATGGAAGTTTGTATATGGGTGATAATTAATGCAAGGGACGTGGCTAGATGGTCTCCGTTTGGGGATTCAGATTCAGTTTATTCTGTCCATCGATATGTGGATATTACAGAAACATTACAGAAAAGGATATTACATATACTATGACATCAAGATATTCAAATATGACATATAATAACAATAAGTTTCACCATTGCACCCCATGGACTAGATTAAAATTCCACCGATACCTCGGGATTTCCAACTGTTAGAAATTATAACCTTACGCCCTCATCCCTATAATGGTTGGAACATTTGCAACAGATACATGACATTGTACCCATTTCATTTGAAATTAATTGGTAAAAAAAAAACCAATAAGCTATCCAGATTTATATTACTCATCCAATATATCGGATTATCAACAGGGTTTTTTGACACCCTCCCCCCGAGTCATGTTGAATATGTTGATGAGGTCACGAATGAGAGTGCAAAAGATCCTATCGTTTCACTTAGGGTGGATACACACATGCATGTAATTTCTATATGTAAAATACATGTATTACATGTATTTTACATGGCCACGCCAATAATTGACAACATTAATCACCTGCGCGCGAGCGGTTCATTGTTAACAGGCCAGACAAGTGAGTTGTGATAAGCGAAGTAAAACTGTCAGCTATCAGGACATTTAAGGCCAGTCCAAAACATGTCTTTTCTTACGGATGCGGAAATTAGTCAAGTCTGTGTGATATCAGGCATTTTATTAATGCACGAACACCAGAAACGACACGTCTGGCATGTATATATACAGGCTTAATATAGAACATTTTCGACCATGATGCTTGTTTCGCGTGAGGTCTCGAAAGCTTCAAATCGCTTAGGGACTTAGTTGAATGTATCGGTCGGAATAATCTGGGTAACAAGATACAATATAATACGTTTTACTTAAGTAGCTCAGTGTTAGCCAAATCGCCTGAATGGTAGCTTTCGGGATCATATATAGGCACAAGTCGGGGATCATATATAGCCCCTGCGTCGGGGAAATCCTGACCCACCACTGCTATAAATATCAAGAGAGGACTGGTAATTATTTAAATAGAACGTCCAGCATATGGGTTATCCCATGAACAATTATTTTAAGTGGCTTGGCGACTCGGTCCAAGATAGCGGCTTCTCAACATTCCGACTTAATTGGAACTAGAACTCAGTGCGGTCAACACGTCGGCAATGATTGGGTTGTCAGTGGACACATATTACATTATCTGTATGATCCATGTAAAACGTCAAATACACGATAATTACAGAGATTACATGCATGTGTGTATCCACCCTTATATCCCCTTTATGACGGGGTCCGGAAAAAAAGTTCGGGACACGTAGGCGTAGACAGTTTTTTCCCGCAAGCTGAAATGTTTTCCCCTCATGAATTCTTTTCAAAATATATCATCAATTTAGACCCAGAAATTGCAATAACCATTGTAGACTGAAGTATAATACTATTTATAACAGTGTATAGCGTGTTATGTAGGATTAGGTTATTACATCAGAACCCACAATGAACCCCTCTGTTGGATGCATATAATTTTCACTGTTGCAGATTGTGACCAGAAATTTTTTGTCATTCAAGACTTCACCAGTGACTCTGAGTGACTTATAATTTGCTTGACCAGTTCTAACAAAATTAACCCAAATTCACATCATAGCCCGTGTCCATGTGTGTAGATGGCTATTAACCAACAGTTACATTTAAGTCTGTCGTACTCTATTTCCGTGACTTGACTATTTGGTAAGACAACTAAGGACATTAAGAATGTCTCCAACTGCGAATAACATATGTGATACATTGAAGGGTTATGTTATGTTATGTTACAAATCTTCGAAAAAGGGGTGGGTCTCTGAAAATACACCGTCTTTTTAAAAGGGATGGTGGGGGCCAAGATATGTCAAAATATAAAAAGAGCCTACGTGACTGGAACCTCTTTTTCGACCCCCTGCTCATTAAAAATACACAATGAAGACAGAAATTTATCCAAACTCAGCTATTTATGACGAATTCCATAGGAGAATTGAAGCAATTTATTCGGAAAATGAAAATATAGTCAAGTTCCACAGTGAACCAGAACACATTGGTAAACAGAAGAAAGGAAATGAAGACAGAAATTTATCCAATCCCAGCTATTGATGCAGAATTCTATAGCAAAATTGATGAAATGTATTCATCAAAGATGGTCAAGTGCCACAGTGAACCAGCACACATTGGTAAACAGAAGAAATGAAATGAAGAAATGAAATGAAGACAGAAATTTATCCAATCCCAGCTATTGATGCAGAATTCTATAGCAAAATTGATGAAATTTATTCCCCAAAGATGGTCAAGTGCCACAATGAACCAGCACACATTGGTAAACAGAAGAAATTCAAATGAAGACAGAAATTTATCCAATCCCAGCTATTGATGCAGAATTCTATAGCAAAATTGATGAAATTTACCCCCCAAAGATGGTCAAGTGCCACAGTGAACCAGCACACATTGGTAAACAGAAGAAATGAAATGAAGAAATGAAATGAAGACAGAAATTTATCCAATCCCAGCTATTGATGCAGAATTCTATAGCAAAATTGATGAAATTTACCCCCCAAAGATGGTCAAGTGCCACAGTGAACCAGCACACATTGGTAAACAGAAGAAATGAAACGAAGACAGAAATTTATCCAAACTCAGCTATTTATGAAGAATTCCATAGGAGAATTGAAGCAATTTATTCGGAAAATGAAAATATAGTCAAGTTCCACAGTGAACCAGAACACATTGGTAAACAGAAGAAATGAAATGAAGACAGAAATTTATCCAATCCCAGCAATTGATGCCGAATTCTATAGCAAAATTTATGAAATTTATTCCCCAAAGATGGTCAAGTGCCACAGTGAACCAGCACACATTGGTAAACAGAAGAAAGGATATGAAGACATAAATTTATCCAATCCCAGCTATTGATTCAGAATTCTATAGCAAAATTGATGAAATTTAATCCCCAAAGATGGTCAAGTGCCACAGTGAACCAGCACACATTGGTAAACAGAAGAAAGGATATGAAGACAGAAATTTATCCAATCCCAGCTATTGATGCAGAATTCTATAGCAAAATTGATGAAATTTATTCGCCAAAGATGGTCAAGTGCCACAGTGAACCAGCACACATTGGTAAACAGAAGAAAGGATATGAAGACAGAAATTTATCCAATCCCAGCTATTGATGCAGAATTCTATAGCAAAATTGATGACATTTATTCCCCAAAGATGGTCAAGTGCCACAGTGAAACAGCTGACTGTGGTAAACAGAAGAAGAAGGTATTCACAAGATTGTTTCGTTATTTGTCCAAAAAATTCAGCTCTAAGTGCGTGAAAAATACACAATGAAGACAGAATTAATCCAACCTCTATATTGTGCCAATTTTCGTGCTGGTGGCTATCGGCTGAGTTGTCATTCAGTCACGAATGTGACCATTCCGTTTTAAACATTATTCGACGAAATATTTATTTGGATCCACTCTGTGTTACTTTATAAGGCGAAGATTCGCTTGAAGTACTCCATAACGCTGCCTGCATGCCGCCTTTGGTAATGTCGCTTGTTCGTCATGTATTGCAGCTGCACGAGTCACTGTCTTTACATCAACCTTTGTTTTCAAAGAGAGCACAAAATAAAATAGATTTCTTTCAAGGAGTTTGAAAATAAATTAGAATAAAAAACGTGAGCTTTTTTCAGTCCAATATGTCAGTTAATATTTGATTCACGAGAAATAGGACAAAACGCGTTTACTACCAATGTTATGTACATGGATATGTTTGATATAACCGAATCGGTATATATATCATACAACAAAGTTATTTTGACCAACAATCATAGTAAGCACAAATGATGACAGGTGAAGCTGAATAAATTGGGTATTTTTTATATAAATTGGTGCAGCAACGAGTACCCACCTCATTATTCGCATCCACACCACCCCTGTCTGAATGTATTAGTGCACTGGTGTCGTTTCGTATTTGCTTGACCATTGCAATACCTCCAGTCAAGTCATCATTCTGCCGAAAGTAAAAATAAAAATAAATTATTCCAGTATGGTCTTAAATAGCATACAAAGGTGACAGCTTAGTTAAAAAGATATTGGTGGTGAATGGAGATGATTCAGATTGGTATCTATCCCTTATAAAAATAATAATAAAATAGTAACATCACAATTAGAATATTATGTTATATGAAAAGTAATATGCACAAGAATAAAATAACGAAATGAAACCTAAAATATTGAATTATATACAAAACTGTAAACTGGCCAATGAGAATACAATAGCAAGATAACAGTTTAATTATTGAATTGAGAATATTAAATTAAGAATGGAAATATTAAATATGTTAAATTAGAATTATAAGAATTATCGTGGTATTCTCTAATGAAAGTGTTCTGCATTCAGCTCGCGCTAAACAAATATTGTACAAAAATAATGGAACTTACCCTCAAATGGCGGCATCAAAGTTTCGATGTGTATGATCGAAGTCTCTTGAACCTATCGTAATTAACGGATAGCTAGGGTTCCATGTGGTCATCCGCGAGAGGACCACCATCTTTTATTTGATAATTCTTCCAACTGGCAGACATCTATCCACGGGAAACCACTCGTTATCGTGGACTTTCTCTGCAACGAGGGCGCTCTGAGCCTGCCCGACTCATATAGCTCGGGAATGGATCTGATTATTCCAATCATCGCCGATCGCGGCGTTCAATAAATCGGTCTCGAAGGCAACCTTGACAAATTCCACGATTTTATAGAAACTGAGTCATCAAATTCACAGGCATAGGACTTACAATACAGACATAGCCTGTTACCGAACCTCGTTGCTAGACTCTCTCCTATTCTATGACGTCATTCTTCTTCCGGTCTTCTATAGACCACTTTACAGGCGACCGGGGAACGTCATGTCCTCACTCAACCAATCAACGTCAGACAGTGATATATTAATCAGGGAGACAACTGAGTTCAATTTACACACTCGCATACGCAAGGTTTGATTTCCCCAGATTGTTAACAAGCTCTGTGGAACGAACTCCCAAATGACTGCAAGATCCGAATTGAAATTGACCAAACCTATCCTAAATATCTGAAGAAGTACTTCATAAACAACTACAACACATAGCTCTTTTATTATAAGTGGGTCATCTGAGACAAGCTATTTTGGAAAATAAAGGAATAATATAACATAATTATCTAATATTTAATATTTAAACATCCATTTTTATGTTTATTATAATCTTAGGCAGAATAAAATATCTAAAATATCACCAAAGATACAAAGCATTAGCATTAAACCAGTTATACAAGTAACCATGCAATCCAATAGATCCTTGTCACATAAGTCATAGTAACTAGTATATATTAATCAAACTTGGAGCGCCAAACATAAGTTTAAGCCGCAACCCATGAAAAATGAGTGTGAATATACCCCCACCCAACCCTACAGTCAGCCCCATCTATTACCATGGCCCCTTGTTACCTCTCACTCTGAACTAGACCTTGTATAGGAACACATTTTTCTTCTCCACAAACTGCACCCCTATTATAAGTAAAACAAGAGGTGTGCACTCGCGTGCTAGCATACCCCCACCGTGGCAAATTCAACCCGCATTATCCGTAAAGCAAACAAAAAAAGATATTAACTTTAAAGAAAAATTTGGATTAATGATATCGATATGGTGTTGCAAGAAGCTTGTACAGAAAAAATGACGGACGGACCCAAAACTGTGGTAAAAATCATTGTTCCGAACCCATATTCGAAGAAACTTCTGGAAAATATCCTAACTTGATAGCATCCACAAAAAAAAATCCAAAAATTTTCTAAGTCAAAATAAGTTTAAAATGAAGTGTAATGTTAGGAAAAACAGTCCGAGCCAACCCTGAGCCGCATGATGTAGAGATGGTGTTGTGAGAAGCTTGTATACCAAAAATTATTGAAATTGGTTCATATTTGTTAAAGTTATTAAGTCAGACAGAATTTTATAAGTCAAAATAAGTCGAAAAGTAAGGCGTAACTTTAAAAAAGAAAGGCGGACCGCACCGCAATTAGCATCATGTGGAGAGGCGGTCCTAAGGAGATTGCATACAAATTATTGAAATCGGTTCATAGTTGTTCGAGTTATGAGGTCGGACGGACGGACGGACACACGGAGGGAGAACGTGTGACGGACGGACGGACAGACGCAGTCAATCCAGTATACCCCAGTATAATTATTCCTTCCCACTCCCGTGTACGTGGTATCGCCAAACCCGAGGGAATTGTAGCATACAGACCCCCCCCCTGGACGTACGTATCTGGGTCGGTTGCCAAAGAACTCCCAAATCCCCAAGCCGGGTCAGGGAAAGACCGGACTGTGTGGCGTGGATCACAATTTCCCGGGTGGATATTTGGAGCCCTGGCCGATTTGGTGGGCCACGGGGTCACTTGCCAAGTAATGAGTCCATTTATTCTTTCTAACAGTAATTCAGTGTATGTACATATGGCGTACAAAATATAATTTACATGTAATGATGATAAATCTCTGATGGAGTAACTTCCCGTTGAACGGATTTCCCTAATTACTTCCCGTTGAACGGATTTCTACATATGTATCTTTAACTTAATTCCGTTGAACGGATTTTCCCCAAGTTCAGTTATTCAGTTGAACTGATTCCAATGATTTAGTCCCAACTGGCTATAGTAATGGACAATTGACTAATGACCCCGAATTGGGTTGAAGAACCCTATTTGTATGCCAGTACTCAACGGAATCCGTTGACCAATGATGGCGCAAAAGAATAAAAGTAGTTACGCGACAAAATAGATGCCTAATACCGGTCATTGGTCTGAATAAGAGAATATTTAAAGAGATAAGATAAATAATTAATTGCTATAGATATAATATAAACCCGTTGAAGTTGAGAAGTTGAGTAATGTTGAAGTTGGCGCCCCTTAGACTTTTCAAGGTCGAAGCGCATGAATACGGAACTAGATCTTCTCATCGCTTGGTCCCAAATCAGCTTAAGACAACGCTTTAACTCCAACCAAATACCGACTTAATTAATATGATTAAGGAAATATAAAAGTATTTGTAGTTTTAAATCACAAGAGTTGAAATAACTAAGTCACAATGCATCAATGAAGCGGCCTACCGTAGACAACAATTGAACAGGTTATGGACGAAGTCGCGTGATGGCAACAATCCTTCGCAGCCGAAAGAAGCACACGAAGTATACACGAAAATGCTCAACATAACATCCGAAATGCAACGAATCAAGGAACTGTACGTCACGCAAGGAACTGTACGTCACGCAAGGAACTGTACGTCACGCGCTATGCATAATTCATTTCAAACCATAAAATGACAATGGAATGAAGGTAATAGGTGTGAACGACATATAATAATTAAAATTTGATATATTTGATGAATATTTTTGTCACGATTTCACGATGCATTGCTCAAAATAGTTGGAGGACGCGGATAAATGTACCATGTCAACAACGTGCACAATAATATAATATCAACTCCCGAATGAACAATAATACTTAATATTACTTGAAACAGCAATTAGGTTAATTTTGCTCCCAGTATAAACACTTTGAAGTTTGAATATTGTTGATAAGGTTCGCAACTGTATACTGTGGCAACTCAAGATTTACTGAGGATGTAAAAATTAATTATTATTTACAATAAGTAATACACAGAGGGTGTTACAGTATCACCAACCAGACCATGCGGTTTTGATAAATGAACATATCTTCCCACAGTTGAAACTATATATCTCCCAGTTAAATGGTGATGTCCACTATTCAAAACATAATTTCGCAAAGCGGAATGTTCCCTCAATGGGATAGCGACCATAGCTTGCTCAAACCCCGATAAATTTAATAGAAATTCCGGTTCATTTACGATTTTATCATAAATAGTAGACACTTTTTGACGTTAAATAGGTAGTTCGTTTGGAACATAATCATCATCCATTGATGGCGGATAATGCGTGTATCAATAGCAAAATATATGAGTAATTAACCATAAAATTGTCTAGCCTGCAGAGCGGTTCGCAAACATACTATCTGCTTCCAAGTGTGGGTACCCACCATAATTTCGGGTATCAAAACCGCAGATCGAGATGTCGCCAAACCAGATCTCAGATGTTCAAGATGCTAATGCTTCACATTTTGACCGTTTCTGCTTAAAATATCCCAATTATCAATCGGACAAGCCTGCACATGGACCATCTTTCGGGCGGGGGTGCATGTGCAAGGGTGAAAACGTGTATGTTTGTTTGTGTAAAAAAGCATTGAAATCAATGAGGGATGTGGTATGTAGGGAGCGCCAAAGGATTTAGTCCTGCAATGAGTAAATTCCAAGATGGACGCTGGCGGCCATGTTTTCAATAAATTTTTGTTAAAATTGGAGGCTCCCATCTAGATGTCACATCGAAGATCCATATGACGTTTGGTGATGATCTGATGAGGAATGTGGTCTGTATGGTGCGCCAAAGGAGTTCGCTGTTACAAATAGGAAAATCCAAGATGGCTGCTGGCGGCCATGTTTTTCATCGAAAATTGTTCAAATAGGATAGCTCCCGTCTAGAGGTGATTCTAAACATGTCTGTAAATTATCAAATCAATTCTTCAAAAATGAGAGCTCCAGGGTGTGCCGATGGATTCAAATTTGAAATCCAAGAAGACTACTGGCGGCCATGTTTAAAAAAAACAAATTTCGGTCAAAATAAGAGGCTCCAATCTAAAGGTCACCCCGAAGATCCGTATGCAGTTTGGTGACGATCGGATGAGAGATGTGGCCTGTATGGTGTGCCGAAGGATTTAGTCATACAAAGAGTAAATTCCAAAATGGCCATGTTTTTCAACAAATTTCGGTAACAATATGAGGCTCCCATCTAGAGATCACCCCGAAAATCCATATGAAGTTTGGTGATTTAGTCATGCAAAGAGTAAAATCCAAGATGGCTGCCGGCAGCCATGTTTTTCATCAAAAGTCGTTCAAATTCGATAACTCCCATCTACAGATGATCGCAATCGTGCCTGCAAAATAAAAAAAATTATCCGGCCGCAAATACGGGCTGTAGGGAGTGCCGATGGATTCAAATTTGAAATCCAAGATGGCTGCTGGCGGCCACGTTTTTCGAAAACATTGATAGCTTCCATCCATAGGTCACCCTGAAGCTACATATGAAGATTGGTGAAGATCGGATAAGGGATGCGGCCTGAGGGCGTGCCGAAGGAAATAATTGTTGACGCACGCACCGACGAGGAACACCAACCCATGGCAATAGCTCAAACTTAATGTTGTAAAGTTGAGCTAATGAGGTGAATTACTATCGGATGTAAACATATTGAATTACAAGTTAATTCGAAGCGGTGTTTTACCTTTCATTGAGAACATAATAACGACATACAGTCTAATTGGAGTTTGTTGGAGTGGCCTAAAATATAAAACGCGCGTGCACTGGGAAAATATTCAATCACTCTGAAAGGGCGGGAGAAAATAATGTTATCGAAATTCGTGATTATATCGCGTTTAAATTATCATAATCTTACATGATACATACATGCATCTCAGAATCCATAGATATCCTTCTATGTTCATGAATCGGCAAGGAAATTTATTATGAACAAAGAAGAAAATACATTCATGTTATCGCGAATTCGTTCAATGGAGAACGCTACACGATGCCGTTGTTCGTTGAGTTTCGTCGAAATCGACATGATTACATTTTATGAATGAAATAAACATGATGAAATCTACATGCTTCTATGTATAGTATCTCGATCGAATTGCTCACACGGCGTTAAGAATATAATGGTTAATTTCAGTAAAATATTCCCCTCTCGACAACATGCAACCAACTATCTTCACTTTTGAATACTTTCAGTTTGAGTTTGGGAGTTTAGCTGTGATTCGTAAATTACTTAAGCGTATGGTCATATTACGTATTTGTTCATTAAGGTTAAATTGTTGTCCAACTTCGTTGCAATAACAAAAATAGACACAAAAACAAAGAGGCAATTTGGGGGACTATATTTCCATCGTCAGCCACAGAGAGCGCAATACTGTCGTATGCGGTTCTGAAGCGTCTCAGCCAACGTTGTTAATGTATGCATTTTGCAGTTTTCTTTTAAGTAATTTTGATTTGTTAAAAAGGCACAAAGCTCTAGTTTTTATGTGAAATACAAGTTCTGCAACTCGTTATGTTAGATTTTATGAAACATGGTTTCATAAATTTGATTCATAACATAAAATCTTATATTCCAACATAATTCGTTGGGACTTGGAGATCATCTATATATCACACGAAACCCTATTATATCATTAAAAATGCCATTACACATTTCATTATCTCTCACTAGTTACGAATAGACACGAGCTTCCCCGGGTCGCGTGTAAATTAGTTACATATCACTTGACATCGCGCCAAAAAAATTACATCGCGTCTTTACATTGATTCAGTTGGATTAATACTGTTTCGAAAAGTCGAGCATGACACCAACACAGACAATGCTAAAATGATTGTTTTGTTCATTACAGTTAAAGTTCTGTTCAACTTCGTTGCATTTACAAAAATAGACACAAAAGTAAGGCGGCAAATTTGGGCTCTATATTTTCCATCGCCAGCCACAGAGTGCCTCAACCCCTCTATTTCTATCCTCTATATACCACATGGAACCCCTATTATATCATTAAAAAACCTTACATATTTCGTTTTCTCTCACTAGTTATGAACGGGCGTGTGCTTCCCGGATGGCGCTTGCAAAATAAGTTACATACCACTTGGCATCGCGCAAACAAAATGTCCGCGAGTCTTTACATTGATTCAGGCGGATTAATACCAATTAAATTCTTGTCCAACTTCATTGCACAAACGAAAATAGACACAAAAACAGTGGCAAATTGGGGGACTATATTTTCCGTCGACAACCACAGAGCGCGCATTACTGTCCTGTACGGATGTGAAGTGTCTCATCTAACGCTTAGCTGTTTTCTTTTAAATATTTTTATTTGTTAAAAAGGCATATAGCTCTAGTTTTTTTCATGTGATATACAAGATCTTCAACTCGTTATGTTGGGATATAAGATTTTATGAAACTCGTTTCATAAATTTGATTCACAACATAAAATCTTATATCCCAACATAACTCGTTTGAGATCCTCTATATATTTCACGAAACCCCTATTACATCATTAAAAAGTCATTACATATTTCCTTATCTCTCACTAGTTACGAATAGGCACGTGCAAATTAGTTATATATCACTTGGCATCGCGCCAATAAACTTAGCGAGCGTCTTTTCGTTGATTAAGGCGGATTAATACTGTTTTGAAAAGCCGCGCATGACACCAATACCAGACAATGCAAAATGATTGTTGTGTTCATTACAGTTAATTTCTGACCAACTACATTAACAAAAATAGACACAAAACAAGGTGGCAAATTGGGGCATTATATATTTTCCATCGCCAGCCTCAGAACGGGCAATACTGTCGTATACGATTGTGAAGCGTTATTCATTAATCACAAAATAGCCTATTGTTTTGGTTATATGAGAGGAGGCTTCATTTGTACTACAATGTTGAGTTAATTGCATAATATAGCATCATACCCCACATAATATAATGAAGAATCAAGCGGTCACAAATATTCCAACCCAATGAAAACAAATGTTGATATGCAGTGTGGTCCAGTCAAGTAGGGCACAATCAACTGAAATTAGGCCACAGTTGTAAGAGATATGGTAGTCAGCTTTAACTTGGATGTGAACCCATGACCCACAGTTAACACCATTTCTTCAAACACAAGGCTCGTTGGTTCTCAACACTGGCATATTTAAACTTTTCTCCACATATTTGATGCCTTTGCCATGAAACCTGATTTTATCCCTACACATGACAAACACATCTACCCATCGGGGCACCTCCTCCAAAAGTTTCCACTGTGACTATATATGCAATGCAACATATATATTTGAAGTGTCATGCTTTAGTCACTAGTCACGATTAAACCCTTAAAGGACTCCACTATAAGGTCTGACACTCTAGTGCACCATGGCTCGTTGGCACTCTGCGGCATGCTGAGGCGGAGGGGTGCATTTCTGGACCTGGGAACCCCACTCGACTGGTAGTCTGGAGCACGCCTGTTTCGGGGCCCCTCTGGGTTTAAAAACAAACCTAAAAAATCTCTACCGCAGTGCCAGATTGGTCACCAGACTGTCCTGTCGTCGAGACATTTCAGTGCCAGCTTCGAAATAAATAACAGGAAATAGCCAATCAGAAGATAGTCGCGCGAAAGTTTTAATGCGAAGAGTAGGTGGTGACGTTATACATAATCATTCTGTGGGTAAAACTATGTGTAGCGTTGGTAATATCGGAACTATATATCGAACTGATTAATAGTCCTGTTTCACTCAGACTGGATACATATACTCCCTAACGAAGAACCTTGATATGACCAACACAAACGATTCAATTTTAAAAGCAACCCTGTAGACTTGAGCCGTTAATTGCATATTCAGTTTATTTGTTTCCCTTCATCCCTTCAAAAGATACTCTACATTCTCGTGTCTTCAGTGCGTTCATCTTGAAATCCAGCATTATCCAATGTAACCACTGTTTTCTGCTTATCGACGTTCTTGTCATCGCGTCGCCTCTCTGCTCTCCTGCGGACTGAGGGCTCAAGTAGTATGACTAAAGCAGACAAGACGAAACAGGAGCCGACCATGTATATCGCTGCATTCCATGTTCCAGTCACGTCTTTAAGCCAACCTGAAAAGATCCCTTCTAGTTTTTGAGCCGCTATAAACGGTTTCAGTTACTGGGATTGTCTTCAAATGCGCAGCTCGGGACGACCGTACACGAATTTTACAAACATAATGATACATACAATGTATATGTGACCCGCCATATCAAATCCAGTCGTAAGTCGGGATTTTTTTTACCCTGTGCCAATGCATTCTCTTATATATGCGAGTCGACCATAGGTCGCCTCGCATATATAAGAGAATGCATTGGCCTAACAATTTTTAACAATTTTAATAATTTGTTCTTGTATTCTTTAACAATTTTATAATTTCACCCGTACAGAGCCCCAGACAAACACGAGCAGACGACACTCTTCTATATGCTTCTATATATGTGTTGGGCTCCCGGCAGGGTAATGGATGTTTTTTTTATTTTATGTCCTAAAAATTGTAAGAAACATTTATTTAAAAAACATGATAAAAATTGTTAGGCCAATGCATTCTCTTATATATGCGAGGCGACCTATGATCGACTCGCATATATAAGAGAATGCATTGGCACAGGGTAAAAAAATCACGACTTCCGACTGAATTTGATATGGCGGGTCACATATCAGAACCTTGGGGTCAATTGCGCTCGAATTACTGCCATTGTATCTACTCTTTGAACTTACCAATTTATGTAATAATTATATTTGCAACAGGTTTTTCGGCCGATACACGTCTGACTCAAATAGATGCAAGTGAGTAGTTTCCCGTGCAGTTACATAGTACATAGTGGCTAAAATTGAGAGAGAGAAACGTTTTACCAAAAGGGTTGTTATGGAAACGATGGACATTCACCAGACTTACATTGATGCCAACATTGACGCTTTACCATAAAATCCACTGTTTCGTTATCTATCCGCCACACTATAATATTTAATTAACATTTCTAAAGCGTAGCTGGTTAACGGACAACTGACTGAAGTTAGCCAATCGGAATGCAGTTAGTGGTGACGAATTATATAATATTCCACTTCAATTGTAATAAAATATTCATTCACGGATATAAAAACGCCAGTGCCAGCATAGAAGGAAGTGAAATGTGCATTAATTTTGTCAGCTCTTTACAATGCCAGAAGCGAAAAACGGGCAGTTAGTTTTAAATATGCACATACCATGACGTCAATAAAAACTAAATCTCCGTAATGTTCATATAATAGCAACCACCAAGGCAGGTGAATGACGTCATATAATTTGTTCTATATCCATCAGTGATTTTTCAAAGATCGCGGGTATAGATTTTGGAGAAATTGTCACGTGACTTCCGGTTAGCAACCGTGTAGAGATTGAAAAAAACGCGGAATTGGAAATGAAGCATCGCGATAAAAATGAAAGTAGCTACTTCACAACTTACGAAGAATTCACATGTGATTTAAGTCTATTAATTTCATTTAGACCAATTTCGTTGGTCATCTTAATGAAAACGAAAAATGAAGAAGTCATGGCGATAATCCAGACAAGATTTTACAATCCACGACACGTCTTGTCAATTTGGCATGTCGTCTCCGTCGATGTTTCATATATTATTCTTAGCGTTTTGGCGCCGAAAAAGGCAAATTTGAGGCACATCATGTGTGGTTGCTCCACTACGTGTCACGTACGATTCATATTACATGTAGATAGCCTTAACATATCGGGTTTCGAGTGCAAAAGAGAACTATATATGTAAGACCGAAATACACTTATAATGTTGCAAGGGCTAAGAGACACGCGTTATCTTGTCAGGATAAAATCATACTATAGAACATTTTCAATTATGACTTTCATTTTGGAAGTCATCTTCAATAAATCAAGTCTCCACCCCCAAATACGTTAGAGTTTAGCAGAACATTAACTACACCATTTTAGCCAGCTGTGGTCTTATATGGGTTTAAGGATCAAGACTAAAGGTCACCAACTCACTCGCTAGGTGAATAGACATTGATTGAATTATACTGATTATATAATAAATAGTTTATATAATAATATAATAGTGCAACCACAGTATTATCGTATATCAACTAAGACATACATGTATTTTCGTCTCAATGTGTTAAAACTTTACCAAGTGTTGTATATGTCAGATAATTTAGTTAAAGTGTACTGATAACATTCTCTTTTAATAATACCACGAAATTAATGTATGCATATAAGTTAATGATGAAATACGCAGCGCCCCATATATTACCAGTATCTACGTTGTCAGTATTTTAATGTTATTCTTCGCTGCGAAAAATGAAAAAACAATGACTATTGTTACAGTAGCCATATTGTATACACATAGTGATTTCAGCATACCGAAAGTCGACATTGAAGGACTGTTTATGGACATCATGCAATAAGAAAGAATTCGCTCTGTTAATAATGTTGGTAATAATTGAACAAACTATATGTGATTTGTCAGTTGTACCCAACGCGAATGCCTTCGATATATATAGCTTTATTTTGTTGTTCTGGCGATAGATAAGATAGTAACGGCATTGGATGGATTTGAAAAAGAGCTGTTTTGTTCACACATGTGTACATGTATGTTTTCAAACCATCTATTTCACGATTAGAAAACGAGTTTATAGAACAACCTCATACAATCATTATGGAATGCTAATCAATGTAAGACTCGCCTGATACAGGGAAAGAGATGCTCAATGCGATTGCCGTCAGGAACGACGTCATTCCAAATGCCCCAGGAAAGCTTTTCATCCCAAAGGCTTCTATGATAATCAAAGCAGACAGTGCCGAACAAGTACCCGCAAATATTCCGAATAGCACAGCGAAAACACATAGTAAAGTCACAGTCGTGAGCCGAGTAACGAAACATGTGATAATTCCGGAAAACCCCATTGAAATAGCATATATAATCTGTGGGCGTACTATACGAAGGTCCGCGAACCAGCCAAGAAATATCCTTGAAAACACTTCTGTTAGCCCCGTGATTGATATCACAAGAGACGCGTTTTCTCTACCAAGCCCGATGTCTACTATGTGAACGGCAAGCAGGAAATACGTCGTAAAGTAAGCAAGGGAACCTAAGCATAAGCTCAAAGCTATCACGATATAAACAGGATTGAAAATGATCCTCCAATGGAATGCAAGCTTTGGCGTAGATTTGGAAGCCTTTGAATTTGAATAATTTTCAGTTGATTGGATTTCTGCGGCTATGTCAGGCTTTACAGCCCTAAGTGCAACTGCACCATTAGCATTGTGCGATTCTCCTTCCATATCGCGATTATCGCAACCATGGGTGCACATTTCCAGTGGTACCACGACATCATCCTTCTTTTCTCTGTCAATTTCCGTCTCGTTTCTACGGCAGTTGGCATCGGAAGCTCCGCCCACGACGGGTTGAATGATAAACATGGCGGCGATACATATATGGAGGTATATTGCTCCTGAGATTAGCATACACCCCCGGAGTCCGAATTCTTCTATCGTTGCA
Organism: Siphonodentalium dalli; assembly: GCA_032622095.1. Classification (NCBI taxonomy): domain Eukaryota; kingdom Metazoa; phylum Mollusca; class Scaphopoda; order Gadilida; family Siphonodentaliidae; genus Siphonodentalium; species Siphonodentalium dalli. The sequence continues at coordinate 252,535,044 of CP136063.1, forward strand.
TTGTATATGTATGGAATGATGAAGGCTCCAAGTCCAACAAATGAGATACTAACTCCATTCGCCAGAGCACGACGTCTCTCGAAGTAATAATTAACGATTGTAGCAGATGGGCAAGTTGTACATGCTGAACCAACGCCTGTGAATGACAAAACACACTTTATTCCAGTTTCTTTATTGCCTCCTTAAAGGAGAGATATGTGTACAAATATATACACATTTATATATACAAATACAACAGGTGAATACAATTTTATATATAATACATTTGCATAATGTCTGTTAAAATACTATTTGACCTTCGAATGCCCATACGTTATGCGGCAAACATTATATAGTATAATGGTATACCGCGAACTATAGTATTTATTATATGAACCGACACATGCTTCGTTGTTGACAGTGTTCTGCCCAACTCCCGTTCCAGCCAACTCATATTCATATTCATACTCCAGCGTATAAACTATATAGTTTCGACAGAAACGATAGAGGGATGAAAACTGCATGGGCGGGTTGGGAGGGCCATTGTGTTAATTATATTCTCCAAAACCTTATAAGGAAAGATGAGAAAAATAAAAGATATTGCATACACAACCACAATGCACAAAGCATAATCAAAATTACATCTCTGACAGCCCCCAATGCCATTGTGGATGTCCATGCGAAAATGCATACCACTACCTCTGGGCGTGTCCCCGATTCCACACCGAAAGAATGGAAATGTGTCAAAAAATCATCTCAAGAAGGACTGAGAATAACACATATCAACGAGTTACTTTTCGGAATTCCAGGTACCTCAAATAGAAGAAACAAAATTTACTTCAAAACAGTCCATCGACATATAACAGCGACACACACGATTCGAAGTCGGATATATCAAACGCATTTCAGAATAGCCACCAGACAGCAAATTAATCAGTTTTGGCACCTCCCACTCCAAACCTCTAAACCCACACATTGTAAATATAAATATGTTTAACCTGTATGAGCAGACGACACTCTTCTATTATAACAAAATATGGGAATGTGTACTGAACACTATGAAGAATGATGAACAATAAAAATATTTTCATATTTAATAAGCTTTCTTTGAAAAATTTACTCAGAACCACTTGTTACAAATGGTAGATTTACTTTCCCGGTAATGCTGTCTAGAAGATGACACTTGATGGTGGATTATGGGTCACCTTGTGTCCAGTTGAGCTGGGTTGTTATCAGCCTGTGTGGCCACTGGACCATACGGGATTATTCCATGATTGGTGACATATTTAGTGGTTACATGGTGGTGTGCTAAATTGAAGATAGAACTTCTGGTATTAACTTACCACTATCAATAGTTAACCAACTGCTACCAGCTCCCAGTCAGCCCAGTTGGGAAGTGAATCTATCATTTGTAAACAACAGTACTGGTTCTAAATAAAGTTTTCAAAGAACACTTGTTAAATATGAATATAATTTTATTGTTCATCGTTCGTCACAGTATTCAGTACATATTTCCATATTCTTTTTCTTAAAATTTGATTTTCTGTTTGTTGGATTTGGTTTCGAAAAAAATATTTTTTAAAACTTCTATAAAGTTCACATTTGGTATTTCTAAGATAACCCATCATGACTTATACTCTTAAAATTTTGCGTCAATGGGTTTGGTTGCTGTGATGACTAATAAAATTGAACCGAATCCTTTATTTTGATTCCATCAAATTTGGGTTGAAAATGGGTTAGTTTAGTCGTTAAAATGAGGAAATATTCTGATAACAAGTTCAACCAACGGCATTTTGCAGAACGTTGTTAGAAATGGTTTAGTTGGTACACTACCTCTCAGCCACTTATCGAAAAATAATTTAAACTTAGTATTTAATATTTTACCGTGCATGAAAAAGCCACCTCAGAGAAGATGGGAATTGTTAAGAAAATAGCTAGGTTCAGCTATACGTGTAACTTGTAATGTGTGTTGCCATTGTCAACTGAGGTAACTTGACACACGTGGTCATTTCGCATATACATGTACGTACGGTAGCAGTCAGAAGAAGTGGTATATTGAGGCTCGCGTTTATTGCGATATTGAGCGCGCTTAATTTCGAAAAAGGCGCGATTATTATTGCGATATTGAACGCAAAATATTGCGATACTAATCGCGATAAAGTTCATACAGACCCGACAGTGTTATATTTATATTAGATAAATACTGTGCATATAGTGTACATATAGGGTACATATACCATTTACAACTATAATTATATACAAATCTAAAACATTGTCTCTATTTATGCAATAAACAATACAGAAGAAACAATAATTTGATTTAAATGTCACAATTTTGAGCGGAAGATGTCGCAATATTAAGCGCGAAATATTGAGATATTAAGTGCAAAATAGTGCAATAATATCGCAAGCGGCGCGCATATAAGCGTTTCCACTTCAATATTAATGCGATATTGGGCGCGAAAATAGCTGGCTTAATATACCACTTCTTTTGACTGGTACTGTACATATAGTTAACCAGTTTATGCAGTACAATACAATATTCGAACCGGCCCAAAGGAAACGATCTCAAATTTACAGTCAAAAAGCGCTATATCATCGAAATTGTTCGGAAATTTATGTATGTTTTCAGATACCTCTTACGAAATTATGGACACATAATATTGGGGTTCGAGCGAGACATGTCCGTTTAATGTAAACCTCTAAGTACACCCATATTTAGGTTCAAGTACTCCATTTGAGGAACGAGCGACATTATGATTGCATGTGATTTTGATTGTATACGCAACTTACATTCTATATTATGGTACATGCATATAAACTGACACATCCATAGCGGAGGTAATAAAGACTATATTGTACACTTACCACACATTACACCCATAGTTAGGTACATGTACTCCATCTGAGGCACAAACGAGGTAGCGACGAAGCTCAGAAATATCAAGAAACCTCCAAATAACATCACAAGTCGAAACGAAAATCGTATACATATGTAGTTTACAATCGGACCTGCAAGAAACAATGGAACAACCAGGCAATGGGAAAAAGAACTTACAAGATGTGACTTCTGACAATATTGAACAAGTTAAGAAGTGCCAAAAGCGTCTATAGAATTGTATCCAATATTTCTTTGAAAAGTAGCAATGACACCTAAAATATCAGAGACGAAATGGAAAAGGGAAACAGATTGGAGAAAAACTTTGATCACGAAGAATAGAATGGGCACCTTCTGAGATAGACGATCCAACTGGCGATGAATTATAGTATTAATAATATGTTATGGCCTAGATAGTTATTAAGGCACTATAAAAATAATAAGTGACTCGAAAATTAAATGGGCCTTTAATTTTTCATTGCATAATATTTTTAGTTCCCTTGGAATGACTGTGTTCGAACGAAGTTGCATTGTAATAAGTTTCGTCTCATGATCTTCAGAAATGATATGATGGAATCGGATATGCAAACTGCTCTTGTGAAAACGTTCTATTTTACATAAATTCTTTGTACCTGAAAACAGCGAAATTTTAAATATTGTTCCTGTCCTAAAAGAATAGTAATTTAGAACATAATTTCCACCGGGTTGATGGATCTTAAATATTGTGTCACAATAATCGCCTGTGCAAAATTAAAAAAAAAAATTCCAGACAGGTATTGACAAAATAAATTTGGAGTATCAGGATTTTTATTGCGTTTGAACCTTATTTTTTGATTTCACGGACATCGCATGACAAATTATTATATGAAGAACACTTGTTTTAGTGCTATATCGATGTTGGTAATATTCCGCATATTGGCACATGATCTATACTTTGACATCCCATTTCCAAAATTAGGCTGGGGATACATAATTTGGAACGTTAAAACGAGATAAAATTATTATTCGTTTACAATTCCAACTCTGTTGGAATGAAGTTGCAATGAATTGTTTAATGGGTAATATCATACACCATCTAAGGTGGAACACAGACAAAACATAGATACACTACACGCACATGACGTAATAGTCACAAGAGTGTAAGTAGCACATGCTTTATCAAACATAAATCCATGTTGATCAAGCCACAAACATATGTACGGCAGCATGCATATCACCCCCACACCGCGTTTAGTTACCATCTTGATCAATAAACTTACTATCTTGATTAGTCAACTTAGCTATCTTGATTAATAAACTTATCTTTCATGATTAATCAACTTAGCTATCTTTATTAATCAACTCACTATCTTGATTAATCGACTTATCTATCTTAATTAATCAACTTAGCTATCTTGATTAATCGACTTACTATATTTATTAATCAGCTTACCTATCTTGATTAATCAACTTAGCTATTTTGATTAATCGACTTACATCTTGATTAATTAACATAACTATCTTGATTAATCGACTAACTATCTTGATTAATCAACTTAGCTATCTTGATTAATCACGATAGCTAAGTTGATTAATCACGATAGCCAAGTTAATTAATCAAGATAGTAAATAAAGCTGTGTGGTGGATCTACGCTGTCTTAGCTATACATAAGAAATATAACATGATAGCATAAATAATCCACAAAGATTAAGATGCTTCATTTACCAGAGCATGCACCGACATACCATTTCAACGTTCTGAAGAATTATATCAGAAATAGGCTAACTCGTTACGGAGCGCCATCTTTTCTAGATGAACTATAATAATCTTTTGTTGGAGATTTTGTGTTTTTGAACTTTACTGTTCATGAATATCATTGATTCACAATTTGACGTACCAAGTCCTAAACCGAGCGCTGATAGGAGGCTCATGACCCATGCAGTGCTCACAGCACTCGTGTCGAAGTATTTCAGAAACTCAGTGTACAATATTCCGAATGTCTTAACTTGTCCGACAGTCAGCATATAGTTGAAGCAGGCCGCTGAAAACGGAAATTAAGATGAACGTTTGCTATGGACACAACAATGAAATAGCCTGGAATACGAACAGTTGTGTTGAAAGCTGCAGGAGTTGGTCGAAGGGCATGTGAACTCATTGTTCCAATAAACGAGTCAATAACACTGAAATAGTAATTTAAAGACATATTATGGACTTGTTCGGATGCGTGAAATTAATAAATTAGTACGCATGCGCAATGCCAACCTGGGGTATGAAGCATTATATTAACATCGCCAAAAATTTCAATGTAATCAACCATACCACTCCATAGAAAAGATCGTCTGAATTACGCTGAATTGTAAATATTTACATCTCGTTTCGGAACGATAAGTATCGGCGATAAACTAACACAAACGATTTCGCGATCGGGAGTTATTGCATGTAATTAATATATATGAATAACGGTGTGCGTTGTCAATTTGGATTAATATTCGTAAAAAAAATAATTACTTTGAGCAAGATAATTCTCGATTTATATTTGATCACCCTAGTGTTTAACATCACTTTAAATGCCGCTTTAATAAAAAAAAATGTTAATTTAAGTATTCTATTCACATGTAAACGGGCCAATCCATATTCCATCCATATTCCAGATATACAGATATATTTATTTCTTGTACCATACATCAATGGTTTAAAGAAAACATGTTTACATATAAATACATAATATCCGAGGCATTGCGAGACGAATACAAGAAAGTATCAATTCAATAATACATTTTATTACATGATCCTACCCTTATTCCATTCAATAAACCCATTCTATAAATTATGATATTAAACGTTCGTTTAATAACAGGAAATATTTTGCCAATACGGGTACATATAACTCTTAAGGCTATCAGAACGGTTTGATTATTTATTTGCAACAAAGTCAATAATGTTCAATCATCGGCATCTGGGTTTCTCCTGGTTGAGTTTATCTTCCTGTCGTCTGCTCGGTTTAGGGACTTCTTCCGTCTTCATAGACTGGGCGTGTCTGCTTGTCTTCTACTCGGTTGAGTTCCGGTTGAGTTCGTCTTCCTGTCGTCTGCTCTTCTTCTTCCGTCGGCGCATCAGTAGGACGTTGTTAGAAATACAAGCTCATACTGTTTACCTTGCATTTTCGTCCATTGCTCCAAACTGCTTTTCTACGCGTCCGAGAATTCTTGGTGATCGCTGTGGTGGTTGGTTAGAACTGGCCCCGGTTCTCAATTTATCTGCGTTCAAATACGGAGACGGTATTATTCCGGGTCGGTTCGCATTTCATGGTACGTCAATTGGGGCGTTCCTAGGTTAACCAGGCGGAGCAGTTGTCCTGTGTGTTCTTCAAACTCTGCTCCCTATCCATTACGCTGTGTTAGGTTTCAGTAGCTTTTCCTGGCGAAGTATCTAGTCTCGCTAATCCCAAGATCGGTCTGTTTACTCCCCAATTATCCACCTGTGTATGTGTCGGACATGGGTACTGCCTGGATGTCCGCTAATCTGTTTTTGATGTCCAGTATTTTGCAATCTAGGTGTAGCCGACAGTGGCACTGATATGTGTGGTAATCTAGCGACCCCTGCGACAAGAGATATGTCTGTCTTGGCACATTACTCCTTCACTTTTTCGATTTAAAGTTGATCTTGAAATCGCGAGTCCAATACGTCGCTGCACAGCAGGTCGATGATTTGTCGAAGTGTTTCGCAACAGCGGCATCGGCGATAGATAGCTGGTGCGATGTCGTCCGTCTCCATGCAAATCGGGTCGTCTGGGCGTCTCTCAGACAACTCCGACCTACTGGCTGTGACTTTTTTTGATTTTAAAGTTGATCCTGAAATCACAAGTCCAATCCGTCGCTGCGTAGCAGGTTGATGATTCGTCGGAGTAGTTCGCAACAACGGCATCGGTGAATGAGAGGCCTCCGTTGTCTCTCAGACAACTCCGACCTACTGGCTGTGACTTTTTTTGATTTTAAAGTTGATCCTGAAATCACAAGTCCAATCCGTCGCTGCGTAGCAGGTTGATGATTCGTCGGAGTAGTTCGCAACAACGGCATCGGTGAATGAGAGGCCTCCGTTGTTCGTATGTCCGTCGGTGTCGTTGGTACGGCTGCTGTCGTGCTCTAGCGTAGGTTCGCTGGCGAGTCTGGATCGGCTGTCGGTGTTCGTCCGTGAAGTAGTACCAATCAGGGTCGATGTCGATGAGTGCATCTTCAGTTTCTCTGGGCGGGCTGTAAGGCGGGGGAGGTGACTGCATTGCGTAATATCGTCTATGCTCGTTGTAAGGCTGTACCCATGGCTGGTTGTAGGATGTGGGTGACTGCATGCGCGGCATCATGTCGAGGTAGCTTTCATGCGGCCGCCTGCTGGTGGATGGTCGTGCATCTGAATTGGGTGTCATATTGTCATCATCGGATGTCGAGGTATTTTCGTCCTCAATGTCCGAGTAAGGGGGTAGGTTCTGACGACTGGTCGACCCTTGTTCCACCGCCATGGTCAGCCTGTAATACTCAAACGGATATTTGTGTGAGGTTTGAGAACAAATGACACAGTCAGTATACACGATGGTTAATTTTCCAATTTATCGGTATCGCTTGAGGGTCGTCAGATCGGCCCAATACGAAAATGGAATTTACAACTAATTATATAGAAGGATTGGTTGGCGAACAGTTAAACACAAGATAATTCGGGGTGATTGCTTTCAATCATCAAAACGTATGACTGAATGTCTGGATTTATAGTCCCTATTCAACGCTTGCTATAATCATTCTGATGATTATACGACTATAATACCCTGGATATCGTTATGCAACGATTAATATTTGAAATATATGAAATGCATAAATGTCTATATACATGCAAATGATTCTGATATCCGCGCAACAATAATTACGGAGGAAATGCGGAATACATTAATATACGATACATAATTAATACTAATCCAAATCCGCCACAGATGTGGTCAGCCTCTGACGGCTATAATTGGATATACATGTAGGCGTTCCTGAGTGTTGTCCCGGAATAGCGCAGACGGCTTTGGTGCATTCGTCTCCATTGTTTCGTCTATGGGCTCTTTGAACACGGAATTCGGGATATCCTCAGGTCGCTGGTCTAACTGCTAATTATACATAATGGCTAACCTTGGCAAATGATGTTTAACAAATTTCCACCAAAATCGGTGGGTCAAGATACTGAAAATTACTATTGAAGTTTTATAGGGCAAAATACCCCCATGGCCATCTCTACCATTCATTGGGGTAATACTTTTTCGTTCACTAAGTCAGTCGTGAGCATATTTTCGATCGCGCTTGATTTGTGCGGGATTCGCTTAAACGTAGTAACCCTAAGGGTGGCGGTGTGCACGTCGCCGTGGTGCTCGTTATCTCTCGGCGCGTGATTGTAAAGTTTAAAGGTTTAGTTATTGAATTGTCGCGCGCACGTGCCGGGTTTCATGGGGACGCGCGACCTGTGATCGATAGGGGCACGACTACTTATTTCGACTCGGTTTGGGCCACTGGGTTAAATATTACGGAGCCAGGTTAGGTTTGCCAATAAGCCAGTTAAGGGTAGGGTCGTATTTCTTCTGTAATGGACCCCAGGTCACTGTTTCGAGCACTCTATTATTATCGCTGATAGCAGGGCTTGAAGCGACGGTTTGCCTATTAAGTTGCTGCTCGCTCCATTCATGAGCTGCTTACACTTGCGTGGGGCCGGTACGGGCCTACATTCACGAGGGGTTGATTCAATGGCGGCCACTTCCATTAACTCATCCTCTGAGCTGTCATCACTTGTAAGCATCTTTGTTATTTTGCGCCCGTGTCGACGTGGCGCGGGAGCGCGTCGTGCCTTGGCACTCGGCTCTGATCTCTCGTCCGTGGACGAGTCAGGGTTTTGTAGCGGCTCTGAGCGTGCGAGTCGCGCTTTTCTACGCTGTAAGCGCATCTTAAGCTCGCTTAAAGGGACATCTTCGTCATCGGAGTCCGAACATTGTCTCCGATATCGAGCGATTACATCATCTGGTAATGGTTCTGTTTCATCGCCAGAAGACCCACCCACAGGGTTAGGGGCAGGAACGTCGCTATCTTCGTCTTCGGGGGGAACAACATACGTTTGAGCACGCTTGATGTTGTCAGTTTTGGGAATTTCCCATTCAAGGTTGGCCTTGCGCATATGTTCAGCGTGGGATTGTGTGACTTTCCCAGTCAATTGATTCCTTAACTCGAAAGTAACGGGCGTTATTTGCTTGGTTATGCGGAAGTAGGGTTTCCATTTACTTTCAAGTTTGCTTTTACGCAAATGATTCTTAACATAGACGGCCTCGCCAATCTCGAATTTGGTGTCTGTGGCCTTTTTGTTAAATTTCGATGCTTGTTGGTGTTTCGCCTGTTTCACGTGTTTGTGTACCATCATAAAGGATTTGTGCTGTTGTTGCAAAGCTATCTGATGGTAATCTTCTCCCGCGTATTTACGCCTGGGTTTTAGAAGATTGTCTATTGGGAACATGACGTCCCGGTTGTATAACAAGAAGAAGGGGGAGAATTTTGAAGTTTCATTTTTGTTAAATCGGATTGCAGCTAGTGCTTGATTTAAATGGACGTCCCACGTGTTTGTTTGGTCCGCCACTTTCTTGGATTCCACAGTTTTCAAATAAGAATGAAACCGCTCAACCCGTGCGTTGCTCTGGGGGTGGTAATAGGACGTGGTTACGTGATGAATGTTCAAGGCCTTCAGGGTGTCCCTGACCTTGTAATTAATGTTCTCACTGCCGTTATCGGTGATTATTTCTAGGGGGCATCCATGTCGCGGAAAGATCTCGTCGATCAAGAGATGAACAACGTTATCGGCTGACTTGTCCTTGACCGGGAACGCTTCTGCCCACCCGCTATACAAGTCTACGAAGCTGATAATGTAGCGGTTACCAGATAGCGACGTGGGGTAGGGGCCTGATAGGTCCAAACCAACTTTGGCAAAAGGGTAGGGGGGCGTGTCCGTTATTTGCATTCTAGGGGATTGTTTTTGCAGAGACCTGACTTGGCAGGTCACGCACTTGCCAACGTAGCAGTTTAGTTCCTTGTACAGTCTGGGCCAAAATATTTCGACCTAATCGCATCATGCGTTTTGTCTACTCCCACGTGGCCATTATCATCATGGTATTGTTGGATTATGTTGGTTTGAAGATGTGCGGGTACCCAAAGGCGTGGGGTCGGTTCCGCGTCAGCACTCGAGAGGTAATAGAGTACCCCGTCAATCATCAAGTGTTTGTCATTCCGGGTGTCCTCGCCTTTGTCGAGGGCCTCCAGAACTGACGCAATTTCCGGTCTTTCTTTTGTTCCTCAAGCACGTTGAAGCCTGGCTTGTTGAACAGTAGATTAGTAGGTTGGTAGGCCTGACCAATTTGAGTTTTATTTGGCAGTTCTTTCGGGGTTACCTCGCAGCTTGCGAAGTCTTTGGGTTTAAATCGAGACGAATTTAAGGTGGCGATTTCCGCTTGGGTCTCGGCGACGGTAAGGTTATTGTCGTTTATATATACCTCTACTTCTGCCTTCTCTCGTTCCGTATAAGCATTAGGTGGCGTTCGACTGAGCAGGTCGGCGCAGTGATTATCTGGGCCAGCTATGTACTCAATGTTACAGTTATATCCAGTTATGCCCAAAGCCCACTGTTGAATTTTCTTGTTCTGCATGGGGGATTCCAAGATATACTTCAATGGTTTATGATCTGTTTTTATCGTGAAGGTGGCGTTATGAAGGTAATGGTCCAATCGTTGTAACGCGAAGTGAATTGCATATGCCTCTTTCTCCACAGTTGGCCATCGGGTTTGAGTATCACTAAGTTTGTGTGAGAGATAATAAATTGGTTCTTCAACGCCATCTGAGCCCAACTGGGTCAGACAGGCACCGATGCAAAGGTCGCTTGCATCAGTATACAATGTATAGGGCGTGGCCGTATTTGGGTAGGCCAGGAGTGGCACTGCCGTCAGATTTTCCTTTAGTTTGTCAAACGAAATTTGTCAAGCTTGGTCCCATTTGAATTTGGCATATTTTTTTGTAAGCTGCACCAAAGGTTCAGCGATTTGCGAAAATGAGGGGACAAATCTGCGGTAGTAGTTGCTCATGCCAATGAAGGAACGTACTTCCTTGACTGATGTTGGGGGTACAAGCGACCGGATAGCCTTGACCTTGTCGGGGTCAGGTCGGACGCAGTCGGTATCAATTATAAAACCCAAATACTGTGTTTCTTGCTTTAGGAATTAGCACTTTTTTAATTTTAATTTCAGTGTATGTTGGCGCAACTTGTCAAAGACTTTCTGGATATGTTCCAAGTGTAATTCTAGGGACTCGCTGTAGATGAGGACGTCGTCTAAGTAGGCAATGGCGTAATCACCCATCCCACATAACACCTGGGCCATAAGCTGGGAGAAAACCCCGCCAGCGTTCCGGAGCCCAAAAGGCATGGAGTTGAATTCAAAGAGACCTCGGTGGCAAGCGAATGCCGCCTTTTGCTTGTCCTCCTCTGCGACCTGGCACTGCCAATAGCCACTTTTAAGATCGATAGCGGTGAAAAATTTAGACTTTCCAAGAAGTGCCAAAATATCGTCGATAACCGGAAGTGGGTATGACATAGGTTTGGTTATGGAATTTAATTGTCTGAAGTCGACGCAAAATCGTTTCGTGCCGTCGCGCTTGTCTACGAGGACAATAGGCGCCGAATACGGGCTCGAACTCGGCCTGATAATATCTGCTTCAAGCATATCATTTATGGCAATGTCAACCAACGGTCGTTTATTCAAAGGGGTGCGATACGGGCGAAGTTTTATCGGAGGGTGGTTTCCCGTGTCAATATGCATCTTGACAGTGCTCATCTGCGTCAGCTCAGTGTCCTTGTCGGCAAAAATGTCCGAGTTGGACTTCAACAATTTTATCAGTGTCTCTCGGTATTGCTCTGGGCATGAAACTTCGGCTAAATTTAATCTTTTCTCGACGGTAGCGCGCGCTGACCTAGAGTTGTCTACCCTGTTACGGTCGGCGCGCCTAAGGGCATAGCCATTGTCGCGGAAATTACGGGTTGTCAGGAACTGGGAGCTTTGCGACAAGGAGTTGATTTCGAGATTGGTTTCGGGGTCACACACTACCGTCTTGCCGATCACACTGCCCCGCCGTAGGCGAAACGTTTTGTTGGTGTTATTGACGAGTAATACCGGGACCTTATTCCTCTTGCCCACCCCAGAAACGGAGCTGCAAATTTCCAGACCGGGTTCTGATGCTAGGTAGCCTTTTTCGATTTGGGCCACCTCTACTAATGTCGACTTGTGAAGAGAAGCTAAGTTTTTTGATTTTCCCATACATAAAGTTGACGTTTGGGGCTTTAAACTAACCTTGCTGGTCAATCTCAGCAGGGAAGCTATGGGCGCGTCCGATTCCAAGGGGACGTACACGTCACTGACCTTGAGACATCCCAGGTCATAATATAGTCTGACCCCCCGAGAGGTCAACCAGTCCCTCCCTAAGATCATATTCCGGGTCATATCATTCACCACATAAAATTTATGGGTTAATTTTAGTTTCGCCATTCTGAAGGTTAGTTCCACGCTACCAAGTACGCCCAGTGACTTCCCATTCACGGAGCTAAGGTTGATGTGTTCCCTAGTTAGTTTTGGTCGGAACTGTAATGCGTCATAGATGCGTTTGTGAATCAATGACACTTCCGCGCCACTATCCACCAACGAGCGATATTTATCTTTACCTATTCTAACTAAACATGAGCTGGGGTTTCCCACAATGTTGATACTAAACTTCCTCTCATATGTGGCCTCAATGAGAGGATTCCTTAGTTTTTTGCGTATGTGGGCGGGGTCATTAATCGTGGTGGTTCGTTTAATGTCGGATATCTCCGGCTGTGACGCGGTGTATCATGGGATAGGTCACGTGATCGATTCGGCTGATCTCGGCGGATTCCCCTAGGTGGCGTTACCGGCGCGTTCCATTGGTTTTGCTTCGAATCTCCGGATTTAGAGGGGCAATTTCTAGCCAAGTGATTACCTTCGCAAACCCAGCAAGATATGTGCCTTCGGTTTTCGGTCTTAAAGGGGCAGTCACGAGCGAAATGGTCGCCTTGACACGTCCAACATTCGACTGTTCGTGGTTTAACCACTGCTTCGACATGCACCTGTCTCGGGCGTGATCGGTGTTCTCGGGTCGTGTGGTTATCGCATGCGCTTATATCGCAGGTTGCTCTCGCACGTTTGTTTCTGAAACTATTGATTTCCATTGCTTCTGGTTCATTTTCGTTGTAATTTTCGCGGCCCGTTCGTAGGTTGAATACACGTCGGATCCCCATTTCCCGTATGGCGATTTCGGCTGCCAATTTTAGTGTCTTCGGTGCATCTCTGATCAACTTCATTTTCAAACTGTCGCTTCTTAAAGCGTCAATATAAAACCCTATGAGTTGGCCTTCAACTGCGTTGATCCCACCGGGTTGATCTCGGTACGCTACCATCGCTATCTCCAAAATTCGTTCGGCTAGCACATGTAAATTTTCGTTGTGTTTTTGCTTAATTTTTCTTAGCATCGAAAAGGCGAATTGATTGTCATTTATCTCGGCAAAGCGACTAGATAATTCAGTTTTCGTTTCTTGCCACGTGGCGTTAGGATTCGTGGCCAAATATCTTTGTAAAAAATCCGAAACGGGGCCCGTACTACTCTGGAATGCCATGTAGGGCTTCTTTGTTTCGTTAGCGCCGGTGAGGATTGCGCATTTTTCTATTGACTTGACCCACCCGTGGTATTTCGCGGGGTCTCCGTCAAATGACGTCACTACCTGTGTCACCGTAGCCATGGCCATTGCAGCAATTTGAGAATTGATATACTCTGTTAATGGGGCGAGAACACCAGCAGATGTAGATTGGGTAGCCATTATGATAATAAACAATTAGACTCACGTTTTGCGAATTTTCCCACACTGTTTCTGTTCACACTGTTCCTCTTCTGACTTCACGTTGTGTCTGCGATTAGCGTTCAGATCCTGGCTCGAAGGCACCAGTTAAGAGATATGTGCCAATACGGGTACATATAACTCTTAAGGCTATCAGAACGGTTTGATTATTTATTTGCAACAAAGTCAATAATGTTCAATCATCGGCATCTGGGTTTCTCCTGGTTGAGTTTATCTTCCTGTCGTCTGCTCGGTTTAGGGTCTTCCGTCTTCATAGACTGGGCGTGTCTGCTTGTCTTGTACTCGGTTGAGTTCCGGTTGAGTTCGTCTTCCTGTCGTCTGCTCTTCTTCTTCCGTCGGCGCATCAGTAGGACGTTGTTAGAAATACAAGCTCATAATGTTTACCTTGCATTTTCGTCCATTGCTCCAAACTGCTTTTCTACGCGTCCGAGAATTCTTGGTGATCGCTGTGGTGGTTGGTTAGAACTGGCCCCGGTTCTCAATTCCTCTGCGTTCAAATACGGAGACGGTATTATTCCGGGTCGGTTCGCATTTCATGGTACGTCAATTGGGGCGTTCCTAGGTTAACCAGGCGGAGCAGTTGTCCTGTGTGTTCTTCAAACTCTGCTCCCTATCCATTACGCTGTGTTAGGTTTCAGTAGCTTTTCCTGGCGAAGTATCTAGTCTCGCTAATCCCAAGATCGGTATGTTTACTCCCCAATTATCCACCTGTGTATGTGTCGGACATGGGTACTGCCTGGATGTCCGCTAATCTGTTTTTGATGTCCAGTATTTTGCAATCTAGGTGTAGCCGACAGTGGCGCTGATATGTGTGGTAATCTAGCGACCCCTGCGACAAGAGATATGTCTGTCTTCTTCCCGGGTTGAAAGTTATGTCCCTGGGGTTGTCTTGGCACAATAGTACCAGGTGACCTTTGACTTCCGGTTTGTCGTATGTTTACATTTCGTAAGCTACGTCTCAACATACATTGGCTTCCAATATTTTTCTAACAAACTATAATGAAAGAAGAGTTTGCATAGTTATGTCATTAAATATACGCCATTAACTACGCCAAAGAGTATTTATTTATCTGGCACTATTTCTTTACGCGGGCAAACAACCCACAGTTATACGTGAAACGTCATCGCATGCCTTATAGAAGCTGATGTTATAGTTTCGCGTCTCATTTGTTGATTTAAGTATGTTTCGTCGAGGTTTTGGTTCATGTAATAAATATAATCTACAACTCGTCCCCAGTTTATATCGGAATTTACAAAACTCGTCTAGTAAATTAGTTCAGGACCTCGCCAAAGACTCGGTCCAGACCTCATTTACTAGACTCGTTTTGTAAATTTCGCTATAAACTGGGAACGAGTTGTAGGTCCTCCATATTCTGGTTGTCACCGATCAGGGGCAGTCACTAGATAAGGCCAACAAGGGACCCACACCATACCATCCTGCATGGGATGCATAGTATGCGGCATCTCTCCGACCTCATCCAGTTGCTAATAGGCCTCCCATAATCTTGACCATTTACAATGTATCCTATAGCTGTCGATGGTTTTCTCATGCAAAGATCAATGCAATCGTTATTTGACATCTACTGTCTGACTCTCTAGTACATGTAGTAGCACATGTGGACGGTATCTTGTAAGGATACTCAAATATACGTAACTCAGATGTCTGGGCACATTTCGTTCTGCTCGAAGAAAACAAAAAAAGAATTGCAGAATGCAAACTCTGTGGAACCAGATTTTTTACAAGTGAGTTATCTCAGTGGATCAAGTTCCAATGAACTTGCATCGAAGTGATGTTTCCATGTGGGACTGTGTCAGACTTGTGGGCAGCTATAGTCTAATGACCACTTGATTGTATTCGAACAGAAACATTGCTTTCGGCTAATGTTTTAATTTTCATTTGTTAATTACATAAAGTTCATGAATTTTCATAATTATGTTTAATAAATATTCACCAATATCCCAGTCCCGAAATCGTTATAATGACAAAAAAGGATATATATGTGTAATATATCTTACCATGCCACAATCAAAAACCTATTTCATTGTCAGTTGTTCAATGGGTTTCATTTTGTGACTTGTCAATACTTGAGAAAGAGAACAAGACATTCGAAAACAGAGTATTGTGTGCTAACGAACCGGACGATATAACACCGAACCGGACGATATAACACCGAACCGGACGATATAACACCGAACCGGACGATATAACACCGAACCGGACGATATAACACCGAACCGGACATCAAAAGAGGAACCGGATTATATCGATTGCAGTCTGCGATTACACCCCTGGTCAAGTGGTCCTGCTAATATGCTATGATGCGGTTGGGTCCTGCTGAATTGATATGCTGCTGTTGGGACAAACTGATGCTGTTAACAAAAAGTACCGTTTTTTTTAATTAGTCTTTTTCGCGGTGTTCAGATAATATGAACATATCCTGGAAAAGCCATTATGCGTCTGAAACATTCAAAAACATATTTATTGCGAAACATTTTTAATACATGGTTGTATTAGTTGTTGAAAATCGACAATAATCAAGATGGTTATTCACGTCGTTTCAGAAACACCAGCGCAGGCATTATTATATTTTTCAAAAATATATATGTTCTTTAATGTTTCATACACACACTAGTTTTTTCTAAAATCGCTGGGATTAGCCAACACCGCGAAAACCACAATTTTAGAAAAAATAACGGTACTTTTTCGTAACGGCATCAGTTTGCCCTACCCGCATCATAGCAATTCAGCAGGACCACCAGCATCATAGCATATTAG
This sequence comes from Siphonodentalium dalli, assembly GCA_032622095.1. Taxonomy (NCBI): domain Eukaryota; kingdom Metazoa; phylum Mollusca; class Scaphopoda; order Gadilida; family Siphonodentaliidae; genus Siphonodentalium; species Siphonodentalium dalli. Next base: position 252,551,628 of record CP136063.1, read on the forward strand.
CAGGACCACTTGGCCAGGGGTGGATTACGTTTTATTGTCCTAATTGAGCGTCGACACAGAAGTCGCATCGCTCGCTCGCCGTCTGAATAGGCCTTAAATGTAAGATGGTTTGTAAACCTAAGCCAACAAAGGCATGCATGGATAGCTCTAAATATCTTTGAAGACATTGCTAGTCGGACAGTGGACGATGGATGTCTGCATGGTGATGACAGACGCCGGACGAAATGTCCAACAGCAACCCCCTGAAACGATCGTGAATGTAGATGTACCAATAATTTTTAATGCGACCAATCCCAGCATCTTTGAGAACACTCTCTACATGTATAGCTCTATTTCAACAATAACATAGTTTAATTACCTGCTAGAATCACCCATGAATATCCTTCATCAACTGGGGTCGGACGAGGCGTGACTCCCGATTGGGCCATACTTTTAATAAGTGAACCGGCGTGGCACCAACTTTACCCTGCCTCAAATATCTTCTCGCCGTGAGCTCGTATAATATGCGTGTCAAAGTGTATATTATAAGCGGCGGTCAATGTCACAAGTCGGGACATTTGTTCAGATACATGTTTGCCGTATATGTCGGTTAGTGTCTTCGCTTACCTCATCACCCCGTTGACCGTAGAGAAATATAATTAGGCCTATATATGCGCGGTTCAAAGGTTCCAAAGTGGCACCGTAAGATCAGGGATGTGGCTGGGGAGCTCCACAAAAAAACTAACAAAGTCGTTTTTATAACATATTTCCTCCATTCTTATATGTATATAGGCACTCCCATGAAACATTATTTTTATCGGCTTATATATAGATGTACTACGGACATGTCGCATGTTGCACATACGTACTGGCGTAATCATATCAGGGAATATAACGCGACAGATATATGACGCTATGGTGACATCGGTTACTTATTCCCAGTTCCTTATTCCTTATTAGGAAATTTTCGATCTCGACAAAACAAACGGTGCGGTGGAGTAGCTCATGAACCCCAAGTTATCACAGAAAAGTCCAAAAAATGCACAGTTCTAACCAGTGCGGCGGCTGAAGAAGTTCACCCATTATCGTTCCGGTAATTGTGAACCGATTATGACCCATTAAACGGTGCGGTGGTGTGACCCACCCAAAGTTATCTAGTTATCATAGAAAAGTCTAAAGCGAACCGCTCTAATCCGTGCTACTGTTTTCTATGTCTTGGTTTTCTATGTCTTGTTGTGCATGGGGTCACATCCAACACACAGCGGGTGCAAACGGCGCCCACAAACACCCAAACGCTAATGGGTGCCACCTCCGGCGGTCGTCGCACGGGCTGGAGCGGTGCGGATTTCGGCTGTCGTATCTCTCAAGCAGAGGTATTCCAAGAGTTGGCGTATCATGCGCCCAAATAAAGTCTGAGATATCAAGATACCCGTGTTCATAGCGTATATCATACTATGTTCATCAGGTCATGATACTGATTCAATCATCCTTGATTATACAATGAACACGACCTTGTTATCATAAACAATTACAGATGTGATGTGTGTACACTCGTTGATACTGTACGTAGTCAAACTCCATGCAGCGCCCTATACGTTAGCACTGCGATATAGCACTGCCACAAGGATGGTACTTTGCGGACCGATACATCTATTTTGACATATCGTCGGAACTATATTTAGTGACCTAATATATCTTATTTTGACCACCAAAAGTTTGCAATAATGGCAATTATTTCGGTATTGATAAGAACAATATAGACTGAGCCAGCTATAGACAATTTTAATCATAAAACATAAAAACTAAGAACACGTAAGAAATCCTTATCAACTGTCCTTATGGCATCAGTGATATCTCAGCGGAGCGATGGGAAATAACTCTGCCTGGAGTTTGGTACGTCGTGTGCGAATCACTACACTTACCATTACTTCCTGGACAGGGGCACCACAAGCCGCAATGGGGTTGTCTGCTACTCACAGGTAGCTAGGTGATAACACAATTGTATATGAGGGGGGGGGGGGGTATTACCGCCCGTTAACACTTTAGTGTCCTCCACTTGTAGTCATTCGATCGGAGCCATAGATGGTTCGTGCGATTGTCAGACAAACGTGCAGGTTAATTAATATTTGTTGGGCGCAATGATTTTTTGCACGAGTGTACACTTATTTTTGTATAAGAAAGAATCTGATTTAATAAAATGTTGGTTTCCGGCCGATAATCCAGTTTGGATTATTTTATCAGAACCAAAAATGGTACAATTGTTTCTAGCCAAACATACATGTCAATTCGAATATGCGGGTTCGAATCACTTATTTTTACATGATTTACTATCATTTTTCGACTCAGACATTAAATGCATGGTTTGATAACATTTTGCTTTCCTTTCGATAATTCCAGTTTCAGTTAATCGGAACGAAATAATGTATGTGTGATTCGGAACAAGCACTATACAAGGCTAGCTAGGAGGGTGTGCAAACGAAACGATTCTTACCATAATTAGTTCATCACTAGCGAAAGGCATTTTCGACAACTGGTGTGTCATTCCATCCGCCCAGCAGATACAGTAATGCCATAAATAATCGACTACTTAACCACAGCAGAATTATGGGTAATTGTTCAGGATTAAATCCTGAAAAATTACCCATAATTCTGCTGTGGTTAAGGAGTTGATTACTTAGGGAATCACTGTAGCTCAGCCATGGGTTTAAGGATCTCATTGAACTTTGTTATCTGGATGTTCACCACCGAAGGGCTTTGGTTGAAGTGTTGGTGTTGTTCATATCCCCCCCCCTTTCATATTATTCTCATATATTATTTTCTTATACAAACATAGGTGTAACTCGTGCAAAAAATCATTGCGCCCAAAAAATATTAATTTACCTGCACGTTTGTCTGACAATCGCACGAACCGTCTATGGTTCCGATCGAATGACTCCAAGTGGAGCACACTAAAGTGTTAACGGGTGGTAATACCCCCCATATACAATTGTGTGATCACCTAGCTACATGTGAGTAGCAGACGGGTTGTGGTGCCCCTGTCCAGGAAGTAATGGTAAGTGTAGTGATTCGCACACTATGTACCAAACTCCAGGCAGAGTTATCTCCCATCGCTCCGCTGAGATATGACTGCCATAAGGACATTGGTAAGGATTTCTTATGTGTTCTTAGTTCTGATGTTTTATGATTAAAATTGTATATGTCTGGCTCAGTCTATATTGTTCTTATCAATACCGAAAGAATTCCCATTATTGCAAATTTTTGGTGGTAAAAATAAGATATATTAGGTGACTAAATATAGTTCCGACGATATGTAAAAATAGATGTATCGGTCCGCAAAGTACCATCATTGTGGCAGTGCTATATCGCAATGCTAACGTAGAGGGCGCTGCATGGAGTTTGACTACGCACAGTATCAACGAGTGTACACACATCACATCTGTAATTGTTTATGATAACAAGGTCGTGTTCATTATATAATCAAGGGATGATTGAATCAGTATCATGACCTGATGAACAAAGTATGATATACGCTATGAACACGGGTACCTTGATATTGCAGACCTTATTTGGGCGCATGATAGACCAACTCTTAGAATACCCCTGCTTGAGAGATACGACAGCCGAAATCCGCACCGCTCCAGCCCATGCGACGACCGCAGGAGGTGCATGGCACCCATTAGCGTTTGATGTGTGTGTGGGCGATGTTTGCATCCGCTGTGTGTTGGAGGTGGCTAATGCACCACAAGACATAGAAAACAGTAGCACGGGTTAGTGCGGTTCGGTTTTAGACTTTTCTATGATAACTAGATAACTTGGGGTGGGTCACACCACCGCACCGTTTAATGGGTCATAATCGGTTCACAATTACCGGAACGATAATGGGTGCACTTCTTCAGCCGCCGCACGGGCTAGAACTGTGCAGTTTTTGGGCTTTTCTGTGAGGAGAACTTGGGGTTCATGAGCTACTCCACCGCACCGTTTGTTTTGTCGAAATAGAAAATTTCCTAATAAGGAATAAGGAACTGGAAATAAGTAACTGATGTCACCATAGTGTCATATATCGGTCGCGTTATATTCCCTGATATGATTACGTCAGTACGTATGTGCAACATGCGACATGTCCGTAGTACATCTATATATAAGCCGATAAAAGAATGTTTCATGGGAGTGCCTATATACATATAAGAATGGAGGAGATCTGTTATAAAAACGACTTTTCAGTTTTGTGTGCCCCAGCCCCAACCCTGAGCTTATGGTGCCACTTTGGAACCTTTGAACCGTAGAGGCCTAATTATATTCCTCTAAGGTCAACGGGGTTATGAGGTAAACGAGCTAAACGACCGAATACACTAACCGACATATACGACCTATCACCTATCTGAACAAATGTTCCGACTAATGACATTGACCACCGCTTACACTTTGACACGCACATACGACCTCGCGGCGAGAAGATATTTCAGGCAGGTTAAAGTTGGTGCCACGCCGGTTCACTTATTAAAATTATGGCCCAATCGGGAGTCACGCCCCGTCCGACCCCAGTTGATGAAGGATATTCGTGGGTGATTCTAGCAGGTAATTAAACTATGTTATTGTTGAAATAGAGCTATACATGTAGAGAGTGTTCTCAAAGAAGCTGGAATTGGTCGCATTAAAATTTATTGGTACATCTACATTCACGATCGTTTCAGGGGGATGCTGTTGGATATTTCGTCCGGCGTCTGTCATCACCATGCAGACATCCATCGTCCACTGTCCGACTAGCAATGTCTTCAAAGATATTTAGAGCTATCCATGCATGCCTTTGTTGGCTTAGGTTTACAAACCATCTTACATTTAAGGCCTATTCAGACGGCGAGCGAGCGATGCGACTTCTGTGTCGACGCTCAATTAGGACAATAAAACGTAATCCACCCCTGGTCAAGTGGTCCTGCTAATATGTTATGATGCTGGTGGTCCTGCTGATTTTCTATGGTGCGGGTAGGGCAAACTGATGCCGTTACGAAAAAGTACCGTTATTTGTTCTAAAGTTGTCGTTTTCGCGGTGTTTGTCCAATCCGAGCGATTTGAGAAAAAACAACAGTGTGTGTATGAAACATTCAAGAACATGTATCTTTTTGAAAAATAAAATAATGCCTGCGCTGGTGTTTCTGAAACGACGTGAATAACCATCTCGATTATAGTCGATTTTCAACAACTAATACAACCAGTATTAAAATGTTTCGCAATACATATGTTTTTTAATGTTTCAGACGCATAATGGCTTTTCATCTATATGTTCAGATTATCGAAACCCCGCGAAAAAAACTAATTAAAAAAAAATAACGGTACTTTTTGTTAACAGAATCAGTTTGCCCTAACAACATCATAGCAATTCAGCAGGACCCAACCGCATCATAGCACATTAGCAGGACCACTTGACCAGGGGTGTAATCGCAGACTGCAATCGATACAATCCGGTTCCTCTTTTGATGTCCGGTTCGGCGTTATATCGTCCGGTTCGGTGTTATATCGTCCGGTTCGGTGTTATATCGTCCGGTTCTGTGTTATATCATCCGGTTCGGTGTTATATCGTCCGGTTCGGTGTTATATCGTCCGGTTCGGTGTTATATCGTCCGGTTCGTTAGCACACCATACGCTGTTTACGAGTGTCTTGTTCTCTTTCTCAAGTATTGACAAGTTACAAAATGAAACCCATGGAACAACTGACAATGAAATAGGTTTTGTATTGTGGTATGGTAAGATATATTACACATATATATCCTTTTTGTCATTATAGCGATTTCGGGACTGGGATATTGGTGAATATTTATTAAACATAATTATGAAAATTCATGAACTGTAAACATATGACAAACCGGAAGTCAAAGGTCACCTGGTACTATTTCCTGTTATTAAACGAACGTTTAATATCACAATTTATAGAATGGGTTTATTGAATGGAATAAGGGTAGGCTCATGTAATAAAATGTATTATTGAATTGATACTTTCTTTTATTCGTATCGGAACGCCTCCGATATTATGTATTTATATGTAAACATGTTTTCTTTAAACCATTGATGTATGGTACAAGAAATAAATCTATCTGTCTATCTGGAATATGGATGGAATATGGATTGGTCCCGTCTACAAGTGAATGGAATACTTAAATTAACATTTTATTTTTTATTAAAGCGGCATTTAAAGTGATGTTAAAGAGGTACTGTACGCCATTTTCAATAAATTTCCGGTGATAACAACGATCTATTATCGATAATATATAGAAACATAAGTAATTTGAGTCGAAGATGTATTCTGTAAACGCTCAGGTTAATAGGCTATCTTTAAATTTATTAATTTAAAAGTTAATAATTTAATATAAATTGAATTTATGGCTGGAGCCATAAAATGGCGTACATTAAAATACGAATTTCCGTGTACAAGATGTAATCAAATTACAATTGAGGGATACTGGATTAGTAAACCCATTGCACACACGATCGTTTGAAACATTATGCTGATGCGGGGAGAAAACTCAAGCCAATCACTGACTAGTGACGATACAATAACAAAAATGACTATATGGGACTAGTATGCCTATATAATATAACTTTTATTTGATATATTTGGTTGAAAACTGTACAAAAATTACTCGACAAAAACAATTTGTATTTTTGCATTCCGGTAAATTTGCCATCCGAAACACTACTTCGTACTCAACAGACTTTCAAATAATGGAAAAAGTGTTACCTTATTTTCCGACTCAGAGACTATAGAAACCAACAACAACATTTGGGTACAGTATCCCTTTAAACACTCCGATATGGAGATAAAATAGAAATCGAGAATTATCTTGCCCAAAGTAGTTATGTTTTTACGAATATTAATCCAAATTGACAACGCACACCGTTATTCATATATATATTAATTATATGCAATGACTCTCGATGGCGAAATCATTTGTGTTAGTTTATCGCCGATACTTGCGTCCCGAAACGAGATGTAAATATTTACAATTCAGCGTACTTCAGACGATCTATCTATGGAGTGGTATGGTCGATTTCATTGACATATTTGGCGATGTTAATATAACGCTGCATACCCCAGGTTGGCATTGCGCGTGAGTACTAACTTATTAATTTCACGCATCCGAACAAGTCCATAATGTCTTTAAATTATTATTTCAGTGTCATTGACTCGTTTACTGGAACAATGAGTTCACATGCCCTTCGATTAACTCCCGCAGATTTAACACAACTGTTCGTATACCATTGTTGTGTTCATTTCAAACGTTCATCTTAATTTCGGCTTTCAGTGACCTGCTTCATCTATATGTTGACTGTCGGACAAGTTAAGACATTCGGAATATTGTACACTGAGTTTCTGAAGTACTTTGATACGAGTGCTGTGAGTACTGCATGGGTCATGAGCCTCCAAACAGCGCTCGGTTTAGGACTCGGTATGTCAAATTTTGAATCACATATTCAATGATATTCATTGACAGTAAAGTTCAAAAACACAAAATCTCCAACAAAAGATTCATATAGTTCATCCAGAAAAGATGGCGCTCCGTAACGAGTTAGCCTATTTCTGAAATAATTCTCCAGAACGTTGAAATGGTATGTCGGTGCATGCTCTGGTAAATGAAACATCTTAATCTTTGTGGATTATTTATGCTATCATGTTATATGTCTTATGTATGACTACGACAGCGTAGATCCACCACACAGCTTTATTTACTATCTTGATTAATTAACTTGGCTATCGTGATTAATCAAGATAGTAAGTAGATTAATCAAGATAGCTAAGTTGATTAATCAAGATAAATAAGCTGATTAATCAAGATAGTAAGTTGATTAATCTAGATAGCTAAGTTGATTAATTAAGATGTGCGTATAGTGTATCTTTGTTTGTGTGTGTTCCACCTTAGATGGTGCATGACTTTACCCATCAAACAATTCATTGCATTTCATTCCAACACAATTATAAACGAATAATAATTATATCTCGTTTGAACGTTCCAAATTATGTATCCCTAGCCTAATTTTGGAAATGGGATGTCAAAATATAGATCATATGCCAATATGTGGAATATTACCACCATCGATATAGCACTAAAACATGTGTTCTTCATATATACAATTTGTAATGCGATGTTCGTGAAATAAAAACAAGAGGTGGCATCAGAGATGCTGTGTCTCGTTTTCGGTGGCTTACCGCCGGTGGCTACCGCCAATTGGTGTGCATCAGTATCGGTAGACTAATTAATAGGTAAAATCGAAAAATGACTAATTAAGGGCCATAAGTTATAACTCCATCAAATTTTATCGGGCCAGGCTGGTTTTCGAACTCGTCCGAAATATTCTTGGCAAGTATGTCTATTCCAAATTTTAAACAAATCGGAGGACGTTTGTTGAAGTTATCACGCTAACGAGCTAATAATTCACGAAAAATGACTAATTAAGGGCCATAACTCTATCAAATTTTATTGGGCCAGGCTGGTTTTCGAACTCGTCCAGGATATTATTGGAAGACACTTATATACCAAATTTTAGTTGAATCGGATGATGTTTGTTGAAGTTATCGCGCTAACGAGCTCAAAATTCGTACAAAATGACTACTTAAGGACCATAACTCTATCAAATTTTATCGGACCGGGCCGTTTTTCTAACTCGTCCGAGGTATTCTTGGGAGACACCTATATATCAAAATTTCAATCAAATAGGATGATGTTTGTTAAATAATCGCGCTAACGAGCTGAAAATTTGTGAAAAAAGACTAATTAAGGTCCATAACTCTATCAAATGTTATCGGACCTGGCCGGTTTTCGAACTCGACCGAGATATTCTTGGGAGACACCTATAAACCAAATTTCAATCATATCGGATAACGTTTGTTGAAGTTATCGCGCTAACGAGCTGAAAATTCGTGAAAAATGACTAATTAAGGGCCATAACTCTATCAAATTTTATGGGACCAGGCCGGTTTTCGAACTCATCCGAGATATTCTTGGGAGACACCTATATATCAAAATTTCAATCAAATAGGATGATGTTTGTTAAATAATCGCGCTAACGAGCTGAAAATTTGTGAAAAAAGACTAATTAAGGTCCATAACTCTATCAAATGTTATCGGACCTGGCCGGTTTTCGAACTCGACCGAGATATTCTTGGGAGACACCTATATACCAAATTTCAATCAAATCGGATAACGTTTGTTGAAGTTATCGCGCTAACGAGCTGAAAATTCAAAGGGCCATAACTCTGTAATAAATGTGCGGACAGACACCAATTTTTTTTTTAATCCGTCAATAAACGGTTGAGTTATAAGCAAAACACGTCGCCCGCCCGCCCGCCCACCCGCCCGCCGCCCACCGTCCCTCATCAAACTATAAGTCGAGTTTTGGAAAAAAACTCGACTAAAAATAAGGTTCAAACGCAATATAAATCCTGATACTGGATTTTCTTTTTGAAATTTTGCACAGGCGATTATTGTGACACAATATTTAAGATCCATCCACCCGGTGGAAAGTATGTCCTAAATTACTATACTTTTAGGATAGGAACAATATTTAAAATTTCGCTGTTTTCAGGTGTCAAGAACTTATGTAAAATAGAACGTTTTCACAAGAGCAGTTTGCATATCCGATTCCATGATATCATATATCTGAAGATCATGAGACGAAACTTATTACAGTGCAACTTCGTTCAGTCATTCTAAGGGAACTAAAAATATTATGCAATGTAAAATTAAAGGCCCATTTAATTTTCGAGTCACTTTTTATTTTTTATAGTGCCTTGATATACGGTTTTAATAACAGTTACTATCTATGCCATAAAATATGATTAATACTATAATTCATCGCCATTTGGATCGTCTGTGTCTCAGAAGGTGTCCATTCTATTCTCCATGATCAAAGTTTTTCTCTAATATGTTTTTTTCCATATCGTCTCTGATATTTTAGGTGTCATTGCTACTTTTCAAAGAAATATTGGATACAATTCTATAGATGCTTTTGGAACTTTTTAACTTTTTCAATATTGTCAGAAGTCACATCATTCTTGTACGTTCTTTTTTCCATTGTCCGGTTGTTACATTGTTTCTTGCAGGTCCGATTGTAAACTACATATGTATACGATTTTCGTTTCGACTTGTGATGTTATTTGGAGGTTTCTTGATATTTCTGAGCTTCGTCGCTACCTCATTTGTGCCTCAGATGGAGTACATGTACCTTACTATGGGTGTAATGTGTGGTAAGTGTACAATATAGTCTTTATTACCTCCGCTATGTATGTGTCAGTTTATATGCATGTACCGTCCTTGGCACTGTGGGATTAATCTCGTTGATAGTTAAAGAGCGTTCGTATCCGCAGTGTCGTTGATAAAGAGCGTATGCGTGTAGTGTGATTCTTACGTCTGGGTCCAGACGTCAGCGTGACTGTATCCAGACATGAGCGTACTTAGGGCTTCATAGGAACGGGGGAGATTTTCATCGGGTCAATTTATTCCGCCCGAGGTGATCTTCACCTTGAAACGTGTACCCACAAATGATATATATGTGTGTCCTTTATATACTCGAACCGATTGAGCTCAAACTTGCTACCTATGGGTACTTTTGTGCGGGAAGTTTCATGGACGGGTTAAATTGTGACCCCGACCTGACCTTGACCTTGAAAATATCATTTTCAAGGTCATATCTGGTAAAACTGGCGGATTTCGACGAAATTTTACACCTAGGTGCAGCATACGTGTCTCGGAAGCTGTTGCAATTGCTTTTTCGAACAAAGCCATGAGACGAACTACGCCAGTGGCGGGCTAACCTGCTAGTTATATTCATATTTACCAAGTGTTCTTTGAAAACTTTACTTAGAACCAGTTGTTTACAAATGATAGATTCACTACCCCAACTAGGCTGACTGGGGGCTGGTAGCAGTTGGTTAACTATTGACAGTGGTGAGTTAATAACATAAGTTATATCTTCAATTTAGCACACCACCCTGTAACCAATAAATAGGTCACCAATCATGGAATAATCCCGTATGGTCCAGTGGCCACACATGCTGATAACAATCCCAGCTACACTGAACACAAGGTGACCCATAATCCACCCATCAAGTGTCATCTTCTAGACAGCATTTCTGAGAAAGTAAATCTACAATTTGTAAACAAGTGGTTCTGAGTAAATTTTTCAAAGAATGCTAATTAAATATGATTTTGTTTTATTGTTCATCATTCTTCATAGTGTTCAGTACACATTCCCATATTTTTTTCTTAGATATGGACTTTGCGTTTGTTGGATTTGGGTTCGAAAAGAATAATTTTAAAAACCTCTATAAAGTTCACATTTTGTTCTTATAAGATAATCAATCATGAATTATACTCTTAAAATGGTGCTTTGTTACTGTGATTACTAATATAAATGAATAGAGTCCTTTATTTAAGGGCTTTGTCACTCCATCAATTTTTAGGAAAAATGGGTTGACAAAGTCTTTAATGGGAAACGTTCTGCACTTAAATAAAATGTTTGTCGATTTCTGTCGCCTGCTTATATTTCTTCAACACCAACCCATATACCATTCTTATATTAACACCCACCCATATATACCATTCTTATATTAACACCCACCCATATACCATTCCTATATTAACACCCACCCATATACCATTCTTATATTAACACCCACCCATATATACCATTTTTATATTAACACCCACCCTTATACCATTCTTATATTAACACCCACCCATATATACCATTCTTATATTAACACCCACCCATATACCATTCTTATATTAGCACCCACCCATATACCATTCTTATATTAACACCCACCCATATACCATTCCTATATTAACACCCACCCATATACCATTCTTATATTAACACCCACCCACATACCATTCTTATATTAACACCCACCCATATATCATTCTTATATTAACACCCACCCATATACCATTCTTATATTAACACCCACCCATATACCATTCTTATATTAACACCCACCCATATACCATTCTTATATTAACACCCACCCATATATCATTCTTATATTAACACCCACCCATATACCATTCTTATATTAACACCCACCCATATATCATTCTTATATTAACACCCACCCATATACCATTCTTATATTAACACCCGCCCATATACCATTCTTATATTAACACCCACCCATATATACCATTCTTATATTAACACCCACCCATATACCATTCTTATATTAACACCCACCCATATACCATTATTATATTAACACCCACCCATATACCATTCTTATATTAACACCCACCCATATACCATTCTTATATTAACACCCACCCATATATACCATTCTTATATTAACACCCACCCAGATACCATTCTTATATTAACACCCACCATATACCATTCTTATATTAACGCCCACCCATATACCATTCTTATATTAACACCCACCCATATACCATTCTTATATTAACACCCACCCATATACCATTCTTATATTAACACCCACCCATATACCATTCTTATATTAACACCCACCCATATACCATTCTTATATTAACACCCACCCATATATACCATTCTTATATTAACACCCACCCATATACCATTCTTATATTAACACCCACCATATACCATTCTTATATTAACGCCCACCCATATACCATTCTTATACTAACACCCACCCATATACCATTCTTATATTAACACCCACCCATATACCATTATTATATTAACACCCACCGACATACCATTATTATATTAACACCCACCCATATATACCATTCTTATATTAACACCCACCCATATGCCATTCTTATATTAACACCCACCCATAGACCATTCTTATATTAACACCCACCCATATACCATTCTTATATTAACACCCACCCATATACCATTCTTATATTAACACCCACCCATATATCATTCTTATATTAACACACACCCATATACCATTCGTATATTAACACCCACCCATATACCATTCCGATGTATACTTTTTTAAGTGAATTGGAAAATAATTATTTAGTAAAAACGGCGGTTGCACACTTACATAGGCATGTCACTTGGCTCGAACAATTCAACCCCTTTAAAATTACACCTTAATATATGATCAATTGTGTTACCAATAAGAAGACGTTTGTCACATGCATTAAATGAAAAAAATGTGTCTGCGTACCGAAATTTTACACCGATAAGGCATTCTGCAGCCATTCATACAAGTGTGAGACTGGTCGTTATGCATTTACTTTAATTTAGGTTGAATTTGTTTAATCTCAATAAAAACCGTACATATACATACAGTATTTGAGATAACATATCAAAACAAGTATACATGCGAAATTAATATTTACAAATGATCAAGCAAATTACATATGCAAGAAATACAACCAATTCTCGCCATTAACATCGGCATTTATTATCATGCTGTATTCGACCTATACGATGCGACGGATTCGGTTTAATATGCCCTTCTTAGAAAATGGCTAAAACAGTTAATCCCTAAAATATAGTCATGTGGAACAAATATATAGTTTATCAGACCTGTCTTGAATATAGCTGATATAGGTGAGCTTTATATGCGATTATTATATTTATGTATACATATACATATAAAATACAATATGTGTCTATGCCATGTCCGTATATATACATGCATCGACACATATCAGGCATTTGTCACGGGCGGATTGGGGGGGGGGGTACGACTCACAACTTGCATTTCAAACATATTTTACTTGTATATTAGTATAATACAAATGGGATTGGGGACAAGTTACAAAAACTTACTTAGCCCCTATCCCTGTTTACAATAATTTTATTCATACAAAATGGCGAAGAAAAAGAGTCAAAATCATATATAGGTTAATATAATATATTATATTATATTATAGGTTAATATAATATATTATATTATATTATAGGTTAAACATATTTACATTTACAATGTGTGGGTTTGGGTGGGAGGTGCCAACACTGATTAATTTGCTGTCTGGTGGCTATTCTGAAATGCGTTTGATCTATCCGATTTCGAATAGTTTTTGTCTATGTCGTTGTTTTTGATCGATGGACTGTTTTGAAGTGAATTTTGTTTTTCTATTTGAGGTACCTGGAATTCCGAAAAGTAAATCGTTGATATGTGTAATTCTCAGTCCTTTTTGACACATTTCCATTATTTCGGTGTGGAATAGGGTACACACCCAGAGGTGGTGGTAAGTAGCCTCGATTGGATTTCCACTGCATTGGGGGCTGTCAGAGATGTAGTTTTGATTACACATTGTTCATTGTGGTGGTGTATGCAATATCTTTTATTTTTCTCATCATTCCTTATAATGTTTTGGAGAATATAATTAACACAATCGCCGTCCCACACCGCCCAGTTTTCATTCCTATATCTTGTATGTCAAAAATATATCAGTCACTATATAGTATATAGCTGGAGTATGACTATGAATATGAGTAGGCTGGAACAGTTGGGCAGAACACTGTCAGCAACGAAGCATGTGTCGGTTCATATAATAAATACTATAGTTCACGGTATACCATTATACTATATGTTTGCCGCATAACGTATGGGCATTCGAAGGTCAAATAGTATTTTAACAGACATTATGCAAATGTATTCTATATTAAATTTTATTCACCTGTTGTATTTATAAATTTGTATATATTTGTATACATATCTCTCCTTTAAGGGGGCAAAAAAGATACTCGAATTAATTTGTTTTGTCATTTACAGGCGTTGGTGTAGCATGTACAACTGGCCCATCTATTACAATCGTTAATTATTACTTCGAGAGACGTCGTGCTCTGGCGAATGGAATTAGTGAGTCATCTGTTGGACTTGGAGCCTTCATAATTCCATACATATACAATGCAACGATAGAAGAATTCGGACTCCGGGGGTGTCTGCTAATATCGGGAGCAATATACCTCCATATATGTATCGCCGCCATGTTTATTATTCAACCCGTCGTGGTCAGAGCTTCCAATGCCAATTGCCGTACAAACGACACGGACGCGGAAATTGACACAGAAAAGAAGTACGATGATGTCGTAGTACCGCTGGAAATGTGCAACGATAGGCGCGCTAGAGGCGATAATCGCGATATGGAAGAAGAATCGCGCAATGCTGATGGTGCAGTGACTGTCGTACTTAGGGCTGTAAAGCCTGACATAGCCGCAGAAATCCACTCAACTGAAAATTATTCAAATTCTAAGACTTCCAAATCTACGCCAAAGATTGCATTCCATTGGAGGATCATTTTCAACCCAGTTTATACCGTGATAGCTATGAGCTTATGCTTCGGTGCCCTTGCTTACTATACGACGTATTTTCTGCTTGCCGTTCACATAGTAGACATCGGGCTCGGCAGAGAAAACGCGTCTCTTGTGATATCAATCACGGGGCTAACGGAAGTGTTTTCAAGGATATTTCTTGGCTGGTTCGGGGACCTTCGTATAGTACGCCCACATATTATATATGCTATTTCAATGGGGTGTGCCGGAATTCTCACATGTTTCGTTTCTCGGCTCACGACTGTGACTTTACTTTGTGTTTTCGCTGTGCTATTCGGAATATTTGGAGGAACTTTCTCAGCACTTTCTGCTTTGATTATCATAGAATCCTTTGGGATGAATAGCTTTCCAGCGGCATATGGGATATCGCGGTTCCTGATTGCAATCGCAACGTCCATTTCTTTCCCAGTTACAGGCGAGTCTTACATTGATTAGCATTTCATAGTGATTGTATGAGGTTCTATAAACACATTTTTCTTATCGCGAAATATGTGTGAACAAAAAAAAGCTCTTTTTCAAATCCATCCAATGCCGTTACTATCATGTCTATCGTCAGAACAACACAATAAAGCTATTTATCACATAATTTGCCCATAAAAGCAGTTTCATAATTATCGATAAGAGACACGTTTAATATCAGCGCGTGCGATGACGTCACATCGTTCTTCAAATGACTTGCGATCTCTGCGGTTTTTATCGTTGTTTTCGATGGATATTTCGCATTGCTTCGCGTTTATTTGATCATGTAATAAAAAGTATCTCACAATCGTCCTATTTTATACGTAATTTATCAACCTCGTCCACTAAATTCTATTTGAGCCTCGGTAAACCTCGGCTCAAATCGAATTTAGTGAACTCGGTTGATAAATTCCGTATAAAATAGAAACTCATGTGAGATCCTCTATATATATATCGAAGGCATTCGCGTTGGGTACAATTGGCAAATCATGCAGAGATTGTTAAATTATTACCAAGGAGAACATGAAACAATAGAGCGAATTCTTTCTTATTGCATGTCATTATAAATAGTCCTTCAATGTCGACATTCGGTATGCAGAAATCTATATTTGCATACACTCTGGCTACTGTAATAGTCCTTTTTCTAATTTTTCGCAGCGAACAATAACACTATATACTGACAACGTAGATAATGGTAAGATACGGGGCTCTTCATCACTAACTTATATGCATCAGCATTGGCAACACGATTATAAATCTACATTAATTCCGCGTTATTATAAAAAGAAAATATTATCAGTACACTTTACCTAAATTATCTGGCAAATACAACAATGGGTTAAGTTTGAACACATTGAGATGTAAATGCATGTATGTTTTAGTTGATATACGATAATACGGTGGTGGCACTATTATATTATTATAAACTATAAACCTAGCGAGTGATTTGACGACCTTAATCTTTAAACTCATAAAACCACAGCTGGCTAAAATGGTGCAGTTAATTTTCTGCTAAACTGTAACGTATTTGGTGGTGGAGACTTGATTTATTGAAGTTGACTTCCAAAATTAAAGTCACAGTTGAAAATGTTCTGTAGTATGATTTTATCTTGAGCAGATATCGCTTGTCGCTTGGCAACATTAGAAGTGTCTTTCTGTCCTACATAGTCCTCTTTTGCACTCGAAACCCGATATGTTCAGGATATCTACATGTATATGAACAATACGGAGATTTAGTTTATATTGTTTCGCTTCTAGCATTGTGAAGAGCTGACAAAACTAATGCACATTTCACTTTCATCGATGCTGCAAATGTGAATGGCTGATTACTGGAACTGCGTTTTTATGTCCATGAATGTATATACATGTATCTTATTGCAATACTAAACACTTGGCATTATTACTGCTAAGTGTACTCGTCACATATTATTATTTGGTCGCGTTATACATACTTTGCTATCACCAAAGCAAAGGATATAATCGTTGATGTTGTCAGAGTGCTAATTTTTGGACAATTATTTCTTTGTTTATCTACATTGGTTTGGCAGTATTCAATCACATTTTATTCACCTAGCAAATGAGTTGAGGTCCTTTAAAACTAATCCTTAAACTCGTACACACCACAGCTGGCTAAAATGGTGTAGTTAATTTTCTGCTATACTGAAGGGGTGAAGGGGGTGAAGGCTTGATTTATTGAAGATGACATCCAAAATGAAAGCCACAATTGAAAATGTTCTATAGTATGATTTTGTTATGTGCATATATCGCGTGTCTCCTCTGGGAACATTATAGGTGTATTTCTTTCCTACACAAGCCCGATATGTTCAGACTATCTGTATGAACTCTACATATATAAAGTTTATATTGAAGTCATGGTAGGTGCCTATTTAACATCAAAAGCCCGTTTGCAAAGAGCTGACAAAACTAATGCACGTTTCACTTTCTTCGATACTGTAAATGTGAATGGCTGATTACTGGCACTGTCGTTATTAAGTCCATGAATGTATATATGTTATTGCAATTGAAGTGGAATATTATATAATTCGTCACTACTAGCTGCATTCCGATTGGGTAACGTCAGTTTTCCGTTAACCAGCTACGCTTTAGAAATGTTAATTATATATAGTGTGGCGGATAGATAACGAAATAGTGGATTTTATGGTAATTTTGGCATCAATGTAAGTCATTCTTGGTATCACGCCAAACTGGTGAATGCCCACCGTTGCCATAACAACCCTTTTTGGTAAAAAGTGTTACTCTCTCAATGTTAGCCATCGTGTACTCTGTGACTGCACGGAAAACTACTTACTTGCATCTATTTGTGTCAGACATTTATCAGTCGAAAAACTTGTTGGCAAATATATTACATAAATGGGTAAGTTCAAAGGGTGGATACAATGGCAGTAATTCGAGCGCAATTGACCCCAAGGTTCTGATATGCATTGTGTGTATCATCATGTGTACAGTTGGGCACGCACACATATGGTCGTCCCGAGCTGCGCATTTGAAGATAATCCCACTAACTGAAACCTTTTACAGCGGCTCAAAAACTATAAGGTGTCTTTTCAGGTTGGGTTAAAGACGTGACTGGAACATGGAATGCATCGCTGTATATGGTCGGCTCCAGTTTCGTCTTGTCTGCTTTAATCATACTGTTGGAGCCCTCAGTCCGCAGGAGAGCAGAGAGGCGACGCGATGACAAGAACGTCGATAAGCAGAAAACAGTGGTTCAATTTGATAATGCTGGTTTTCAAAATGAACAAACTGAAGACACAATAATGTAGAATATCTTCGTGAAGGGATGAAGGGAAACAGATAAACTGAATAACCAATTAACGGCCGAATACTACAGTGCTGCTTCTAAAAGTGAATCGTTTGTGTTGGCCATAGCAAGGTTCATTCGTCGTTAGGGGGTGTATATATCGAGTCTGGGTGAAACAGGACTATTAAGCAGCTATACGCGTTCGGTATATAATTCCCATATCCTTCTTATTCTTCTCCGATACACATAGCTTTACCAGCAGAATGAGTATGTATTACGTCACCACCCACTGTTCGCAGGAAAACTTTTGCGAGACTATCTTCTGATTGGCTATTTCCTGTTATTTATTTCCAAGCTGGCACTCAAATAGAGATTGACATCACGTCTCGACGACAGGGCCGCCTGGAGCCTATACTATATAATACAATTTTTGTAATAGCAGGCTTATATCAGCCCTACAGAAGGTGTCGAGTACCATAGACCACTGTAATCTAATATCGTACGCGATTTCTTGTAAGTCACAAAGGACGGCAAATCGAGTACTATCGTCCACCGTTCGTTGAACGCACTTCTAAAACATTTGTGATGTTGTCAAGGGAAATTACTCTAATGGTATATGTGAATGATATGGCAATGCCTATTTGTGTCAGTTGGTGAGTGATTTAGTTGATGAATAAAGGTACATTATGACTAGTTTCCGATACTTGGGTTATTTTGACCACACGGTGAAAATTCATTCCTTCGGTCTCGTGTTGTATACTGGTTACCATGTTCAGATGTTTTATGTTACATGTTTCTTAATGGTTCGTCGAAGGAGGTCATAAAAACGCATATCGGTTTCCCTTGAAATGCAAAATAGCTACTTCAGATTACCAGGGTTGTACCTGATTTATCTAGCTAGCTTTTGGACAGGGACAACCCTAACAGTTTAAACGATTGAGGTACCATTCAGCTGAAAAAGTTCAACCCGTGATGATGGGGTGCGATGGCTGTTCTATAGAATGGGTATTTTCGACATGTGTCAAGGATGTGTGTTCATTTGGAAATTCCCATGTGGACCAACACTCCCTCGTCCAGGGTATCCGGTGACAACCAACCTCGAGTTATCTGTACCCAACTAAGCGGCTGAATTTAGGTAAACATATGACATTTGGTTTATAACCAACACGCACTACTACATTGGTCAGTTAAGGATCAGGGGACCCCGATTTTTTCTAAGAATTCACTCACGGAACATTCTTGGTGGCACTATTGGCCAAATTAAATTGTTTAGACCACAAAGTGACTGCAAACTTCTTGAACACACAAATGCCATGCGGTTCAAATAAGTTACACAATGTCATGGTAATTATTTGGGGTCCACTGCTTCTTAACGCAAGTTATCCTGAAATTATCAGTAACTCTTTCTTGTTCCATCACGAAATTCCACCACCCCGATTCACCGCGTATCTGTGTAGCTTCGCACAAAGTTCGTTTTAATATACGTTTTGAGCCAAAGCCCGAAATTCTTAATTAAACTCTCGGCCACTGACATGAATATCTCATTTCAACTCCATTGAGCATAAACCACTGACGATGGGTTAACAATTGAGAATCAGGTACCGCATTACATGAGAACGATATGTCGGTGTTAAATATATGAATAAATGTACTCCGATTTAGATAATCTGAAGTTTTTTAATATCTTATTGTAATCGAGATGGCCGCCAATGTCGAAATTTGACATGTGTAAGAATGACACATATTCATTTCATTATCATACATGGGCTTTCGGTGAGAACATACCATTTATTATATATGGACTTATGCCAAACTCGATTCTGATATTATTTAATGTTTATAGAGACCAACATGGAATGTGGAGAGAATAGTGAAGTTGCCAACTTCAGGCGCTGTCAGCCACCAGCGGTAAAATGTGCATGTGATCACCATACGTTCTTGCATATCGATAGCGATTGAGTATATCTACTCTTATACTAAAAGAACTAGCGACGGACTCAATCAGATTACTGTATAAAGCTAACAGTAACTGGCCTTTGAAGCCTGAAATTGAAAATATAAGTCAGGAGATCGCCCGGAGCCTTGTTAAGATAGTATAGCTATACTTCAATCTCGTCAATTTCACCATGGTAAATGTATACCGCCGGTATAGGCTTGGTTGATGAACGAGTTTGGATAGTCTGTCGAAGTTACACGGAAGTTTTCTGACATAGTATCCATAAAAGTCTTCGTAAAATGAATCTTGTATGGGTACTCTTGGTGATTGGATTGGAAAATCTACACAGGCACGCGCTTCTACACATTTGTGTATTAAGAAATGTTGGTGATTGCCCCACGCTTAAATTGTTTCTTGTCACCAGTTCATACTAAATACGGGTACATTTCCACGTGTGCATTAATATGGCAACCAAGATGGGGTCGTGACAAATTTGAATATTAGCATATTTTATATCACTACATGTATGAAAAGAATTAGTTTGTCTCATAACTTCATAAGCAAGTAGCGCCAATGTATATCTCTGGACCATCACGCTCTCGTTGGATGGGGTGAATATAAAATGATTCCCGGAAATGACTCACATAAGCCTGCACAGCTGATGTCGAATCCGGTCCACGATGAATCGTATATTTATTGCTGTTGTATTATTCATGGAATAAATACTGTTTAAACTAAGGTCTATCTGATCAAACTGGATTGCTTAGCAAGTGAACATGTATGGAGCTCTTCGTACAGTAGCCCCCCCACCCCACGACCGTTTCAATTTCTGCTGAAGTTTATATATATGCCACTTTTATATAGAACAGTGTGGGGCATTAGGATATAGCTGGATCGACCTATATAATATGATTTCAAAGATGCCATTATTATAGTGAACCATGGCCATCTCCATAGTTACGCGTGCTAATCAATTTCCTTCATTTCCGCATTTACTTTGGTTCATGATAACATTATAACCAGAATCAACATGGCACGTCATGAGCTGTTATCAACTCCAACTATTACTTCACACTGTGTTGTAAGAAGTTAGTGGGCTACGTTGCTCCATTATGTCGTTCAGTATTCAGAATCTGGATTCCAGAGTATATTGGACATAATAAATCAAACTGATGACCCATTACAACCAATGGATTCTTCACCCGTTTCCCACCGTGTAGTCGTACAGTTCGTCAAAACGCGGGAAAGTAATATGATAAGTATCTAAACTGGAGGGTTGGATATGCAGAGCAGTTGCGCAGTCCCTGTTGATTTTAATAAACTTCAAAATAGTCATTAATCAAGTGGTACCGGCAGCACAATCATAAACATTATCAAGAACCACTTTCCCGTTGAACTGATGTACAAACGCAATGCATTATCCCACTAAACTCTTCATATGCCTAACTCATAGAAATCAATATGAGATATAATTTTGCTGTATATTACCAATGGTCCTTACCAGCCTATTGTGCTTATACCAAGACACCATTCGTGTTGGGCGAATCACATACTTTCTAATTCACAGAGAGAGTTGAATTTTCTGTTCAACTCCCTCCTCAGTTAATATCAGGAAATTTGAAGACCTAATTATGTATATCACATATGCAGTATAGGTTTAGTTAGTTTGTATAAGAAATTACAGCTATGCGCATTTATTTAAAAGTAACCGATTAAAGGTACTCAATCCGTAAAGAGGGTCCCCATCTCAACAGATTCCAACAACAACAATCCGATCAGAGGGTCCTATATTACTATTTCTTTGGCTTTGGGGGTCAAAAATATTTGATTCGAGTCGAGGAACCCATCAAACAAAGCTCAGAGTTATTAGATATTGATTTTTGAAGTTTGTTAATTGCTCGAGATGAGTACTAATAACTGCCGTCAATTTGGTAACCTGCTCGAGATTTTACGCCAAAACTCTATTCAAACAGACAAGGATGGATAACTCTATAATCAAGTGGTAATAATAACGCAATTTTGACTGTCTTCTGGGCCAGAATGAATTCCCGATAATGAAAAATAATAGATTTCTAAAATCGATATCTAACAAATCTGAGCTTTGATGGGTGACTTCCTCGACTCGAATAAAATATTTTTGACCCCCGAAGCCATTGAAATAGTAATTGAGAGGAGTTTTATCGGATTGAGTACCTTTAACCTAATACCCCATGATGAAATGCCAGGGCGACATTTGGTGGTGTAACGAACACTGACTTTGTATGTTGACATGCCATTTTGGTAGTCATCTTGGATTAAATTGAACAGTTTTGTTGAAGTGTGATAATAATTCCGTATGTGGCTCGGATAGGTCTTTCCCCTCACTAAATTGCGCTCATTTCTTTAAATCTATTGCTAGAATATCGAAATTGATTTTTTATATAATGCTATAATTCGGTTGTCTATAGCGGATTTTTGACAGATCGAAAATGTTGTGTACAATACAATTGGTGCACTGCATTGCTGAAGCAACAAGTAGACACCGAATTGTCACAATTCTCTACCAAACGGAATGTGATTTACATGAGATTCTTGAACATCGCAAAATTGTTGATTTTCTGGTGCCATTTTGGCAGCCTTTTTTTACTTGAATAACAGTTTCCCGCGAATTTGAGTTCTGCACTTTGAGAAATACTATTGATGAATTGCTCTTACGGAAAAAATGCATAACAATTAAGAAATACGCGCATAATTTGTCAGTTCTTCGGACAACCCTAATTCTGAACTGAACTGACAATGACGTCATCTTTGTGACGTCATAATTTCCTCCAGTCGCGGACACATGAAGTCTAACAAACTTTTTCCGCCAAAGTAAGTGATACCCTATCATAACATCACAGACTCTACATTTGTTAAAAAAATGCCCACGGATGTACATAAGCGACTCTACTAAAAGAACATGTACCCAGCTAATCCCACTCACCATTATCCGCACGTTGAATCGTCGTGATCACAGCGTGAAAATCAATAATGTAGCCTATGCAGGCAGTAGTAATCTAATATGGTTTTTTTTTTTTACAAAAATGGTATTATTGCTGTTCTGTACAACCCACTTAGCCAGTACTTTATCATTCCGTATTGCGAGTTTTTACATATTACAAAGCTGTAGCGTTCGAGTACTGTGAAAACATGAAAATTTCAGGTTCCATTTTTCTCCACCAAACGGAAAGATTTTCGGTCGAGTGAATCCCGGTATATAGATGGTTCGCCAAAAAGATCATACAAGTCATTATATATCAATGTATTCTGCCTATAAAGAGTTTTTGACATATATTGAGTTTAAATCTACAATGAATGAAATATACTGATATAAATACAGTCTAATACTATAGAACACAAAATATGTAGTACAAAATTAGTAAATCACAAATAAACGCTGATATTACAAAAAACTTAATTCTATAGTATAGGCCACTTGTGACCAATCTGACACTACGATAGAGATTTTTACGTCTGTTTTAAAACCCAGAGTGCCCTAGAGTACCAGCCGATGAGGGTTCACAGGGCCAGAAATGTACCCCTCGGCTGGCATGTCCCCAGAGGGCCAACGATACAGGAGTGCCCCAGAGTGCCAGCCCTTATAGTGGGGTCCATTAAGGACTGAATCGTGACTTCGATGACTAAAGCATGAAACTTCAAATATATATGTTGCATTGCATGGTCATAGTGGATACTTTTTGGAGGGGAGACGTGTTTGTCATGTGTCGGGATAAAATCAGGTTCCATGGTAACGGCATCAAATATTTGAAGAAAAGTTTAAATAGGCCACTGTTGAGAATGAGCCTTGTGTTTGAAGAAATGATGTTAGCTCATAGGTTATTGGAAAAATGTGATATGTTTGGTATATGTTTATTAATTGTCTCATTAGTGGGGCCGGATAGATGACAAAACTGTGCATTTTATGGTAAAAGCACCAAACTTGACACGCATGTACAACATATAAAAATAAGACATTTTGGATATCATGCCAAGCTGGAAAATACCCATGGTTGCCATGGCAACCGTTTTAACAAAACATATTGTTTTTCTCGCAATTCCAACGAGTGTGCATCGTTATGACTCAGTTTCTGATCGAAAAAACAATGTTTTATGCACCTATTTGTGTTGAAACGGGATCAGGCTGTATATCCATTGACCCATGTTTCCGTTATAGTTGGGTAGATTCAAAATGGCGGATAAAATGGCCGCCATTTGTTTGAAAGTTCCTATTATTGGATACGTATATCAACATTTTACTGAGGTGTGTGTACATTTATTTTTTATGAAAATGATAAATCACTCTGTGTGTGTGTATATATATATATATATATATATATATAT